>CP141165.1:9955000-14755000 GCA_035233585.1 Antiaris toxicaria
CACCAAGTATGTCTAGGTGCAGAAATTAAATTAATCTCAGAACAAACCAAAGTGAGAAGTGTACCTTTCTTTGCACACCAGGCATGATATTTGGTACATTCCTTCTTCTTGTGTCCACCACCTTTACAGAAGAAACAGGTAAATTCCTCAGTCTGTTCCTTCTGTTGTTTCTTTTGTGGTGCGGCACCCGTAGCTTCTTTATTCTTTTTCCTTTTCTTGCTCTTGTCTTTAGGGGTATTTGCCAAGTGAGCACTTTCAGTCCTCTCTTACTTCAGCCTTTCCTCTTCTTGCACACAATGTGAAATGAGCTCATTAAGAGACCATTTATCCTTCTATCAGTTATAACTGACCTTAAATTGATTGAATTGTTCAGGAGGAGAAATCAGAACTAAATGCACGAGCAAGTCCTCAGACAGCTCTAACTTTAGTGCCTTTAGTTTGGAAGTAAGATGAGACATCTCCATAATGTACTCCCTTATGTTCCCTTTTCCTTTATATTTCATTGAAATCAAACTTGCTAGAAGCATGTTTGTTTCAGCCTTATCGTTTTTAGCAAAACACTTTTCAATTTCCTGAAGGAACTACCTGGCAGTTGTAACCTTTTCAGACACAGTGCCCCTAAAGGTTTCTGGAATTCCACGCTTCATGATCATAAGACTCATACGATTTGAACGTTCCCACTTCTCATAGTCCCTCTTGTCATCAGAGGAACTTTTATCCGTAAGAGCAGTGGGTTGTTCAATCCTTAGCTCAAGGTCTAGATCCATGCAGCCAAGAACGATCAAAACATTCTCTTTCCAATCTTTAAAATTTGTCCCATTGAGCATTGGGATCGAATTGATGTTGGCAGATATCGATGAAGTAGATGCATAACTGAATAGAAAACAAAACAAACAAAACAACATGTTCACATGAGTATCCAAATAAAAGCAATAAATTCAAATAATGGAAGGGCCCCTCACAAGATACCTAGTGCAACATTAATATTTAGTCTTTGGACAGAAATATTAACTTGTAAGTGGTACTCTTTATGTAGTAATCAAATACTGATAATAAATCCTGTCAAATAATAAGCCTTCTTTGGACCGACTTATTATTCACATGCAAACCTGATAATCATCACAAATTTACTACCATAGGTGCATATGAAATTCGGCTAAGCATTAACCTTCCTTTGGGCCGGTCAATACCCGCATGAATCACATACACACAAAAAACTAATTAATGTTCTAAGTCAAATTAACCCCCATAAGAGAGGTTGCTTTGGCGACATCTTATTTAAGTTAATTTCACCTTTGAACATTATAAAAAATATATATATTCCATTTATTTGAAATCGAATTGCAACTTAATTACTTAAAAAAAAAAATTTTTTTAACTCACCCGGTATAAGTCCGTATGACATCCGTACAATCCGTATAATCTCAGTACAGATTCCAGTACCCATCCCCCGTACAGCCAACATTTGTACAATCCGTACAGATTCTGGTACCTATCACTATACGATCAGTACAGTCGACAATGTACAATCTGTACAATCCTCAGTATAGATTCTGGTACCCATCCGTACAACGACGACTGTACAGATCTGTACAATTCCATACAGATTCTGGCACCCCATCTGTACAGCTAATGACCCGTACAAATTCGTACAGATTCTAGTACCGCATCTGTACAGCCGACGACCGTACAAATCCGTACAGATTCCGGTATCCATATGTACAGTCTGACGACCATACAAATTCGTATAGATTCCGGTACCCCATCCATACAGTCAGTGACTGTACAAATCCGTACAGATTATGGTACCTCCCATCCGTACAGTCTGACGATCGTACAAATCTATACTATTTCGTACAGATTCTGAATCTCGAATTTTGGGTCAAAAATTTGCATTCCAAAACCTAATATGCGAATTTTAACCCTAAAATTCTTTCTTAAACATGCGTCAATAACCCTAATCTACATATCAAAACTTTAATTCACACATCATAAAACATGAATTCCTAATGATTAAACATGAATAGTCTCTGATACCACTTGTTAGATAAAAGTCTTTATGGGTGAAATCTTTCATCAACCAACCAAGATCTTCATGTCAAATCATTGAGAAGAAAACTGGAAGCGGAAGCATACCTTGATCCATTGAGACATAGATGATTATGGGTTAATTGATCTTCCAAATCTACATAATTTTCCTTTTGGAGATTGGGAAATCTCAGTATTCATTTTGATGATGGGATGTCAGTTAGGAATAGGAAGCGTATTGTCTCTTGTGTGATTTGGGGACCACAACCCTAATTATATAGTTATCTATTTCTAATTTGGCCCATCATAAAATTAGTAATTAGACTTTAGGTTTTTACACAAAATAAGGCTCATATCTAATTAGATGCTTAAAAGCTCAATAATCTTAAGCCTTAATCAGATCACTTTATTTAAGTCAAAATTTAAGATAGCCTATAATACACAACTAATTACATATGTAGGCCCACATGATTAATTATTATCCAACATGAGTTACTTTCGATCTTCCTTTTTTTTTTTCCAGCAAAACAAACAATTCGTTCTTCCTGTTTTTCATTCTTGGTAATGTCCATTCCCAATATATATATTCTCCTTGTAGGCCCTATATATATAGATTTCAATTTGCTTTCAAGTGTGATAATCTTAAAGATGCTCTCACATGCAATGAGCAATTTAAGGATCAAGGTTACTACATGCGATAATCTTATCCCCACCTCTGAGTTTGTTGAAGTAACACGAAAATTGAAATTATTTATGCTAAGTCGGTTCTTCAACAGAAAACTATCAAAGTATTTATATATCTTATGAGATGCTTGTTTTACAAGGATTATTTCAACAAGCAAACCCAATCGTCGTTCTCTCCTTCGGAAAAAAAAAAATTCCTCCAGTTCTCTTTTTTTAAAGGTAGTTTTTACATCAACTTGTTCTAGTTCGAGATCACTATAAGCAACCGAAGAAAAATAAAATAAAATAAAATAAAGGAACTCCAATAGAGCAATGCTATACAGTTGGAGAAAATACCTCATTGAAATCCACTCCTCTCTTTGAGTGTATTATTTTGCAACTAGCCTAGGCTTGAATCTTGTAGGGTCGTCATTAAGAATTCCCTTCTTCCTTTAGGTTTATTGATATGTTTAAAGTTGTCATTCTTCTTTAAAGATTCCAACTCTGCACCTTTTTTTATTCGTTGTGCACTGAGAAGGATCTTTGTTAGGTTGTTTATTTATTATTAGCTTTGCAGTACTAATAGCATGTGCAGGAACATTTGCATGGACAAATCTATGAGGAGGTCTATTAATGACCCTTCTTTCCCTGTGTCTCACCAGTGTATAACTATTATTCTAAACAACTTCCAATCAATTCTATATGGCTCAATCTGCATAGTTTATTAAGCTTGTCTAACCCTTTATCAAACTATATCTCCACCTCAACCCTCAAATCCTCTTGTGTTTCCTACTCCCCTTCCACTGAATTAGGTTTTGTTTTACACTTAAGCATCTTCTCTTCATAAAAAGGTCATGGCCCTACTTATAATGCACTTTCTTAATTCAGGACACCAGATTCTGTAATCCTTTAGCCTATATAGGGATACCATACGTACAAAACTTCCCTCTTTCCCCGTGGTGCATATGAAGCGAGTGCAGAGATCCTAAGGTTGATATTATTATATGCTTGTACCATTCCATAGTTGTTGAGGTTTTGTAATCAAAGAGGAAGGACTACTGTTAACTAAATATCAAGTTGTTTGGTAAGGCTTGAGTTGGACAAAGTGCACCTTACCCTTTCACTACATTTTTCTAAATAAGAAAAAAAATACCAAACTTTTTGAGAAAATTGTGCATACTGCCTCTAAAATAGATATGTTCATACTTTTGCCTTCTTATTTAGATTTTTTACTTCTATACTTATCTAACTGAATATCAAAAAAACTAAAGTTATTCTAACGGGGACAATAATTCAGAAATATACTTAAAGAACAATCTTATAACTTTTTTGAGGACCTAGTATTTATTTTGGAAAAATTATCAATGTACAAACCCATGTATTTTTTAGTAGCAAACATGTAGAATAATATTGGCCACTGTGAAAACGTTACTTTCCTAGAGATATTCTCGAAATGGATATACAAGTTTAGATCACATAGTTTTCTATTTAATTTTAATTTTTTTTATTACAACACCCAAAATATATTGAGAGAAGGACGCATAGGCTACTATGTTTTCACCTCTTGGACATTTTTGCCATGGTTTTTGAACACTTACATCTTTGTGCCATCTAAAGGTACTAGTCAAAGGTCAAAGGATGTTGGCCAAAGGTCAACATAATAAGCTTTACCTAAAATACCTTTATTAATTAAAAAAATTAAAAAAGACACCAATTTTCCCATATTATGGATATTTTACAAGAATGTTTCGTGTTTTCAACATAGATGGTTGAATAACTCTGACACTTGCCGTTGGTACCGAGTCACCGGAATATTCTTATAGAATATTTTAAGTATTCTACTAAAATATTTTTAGTTTTCAACATCGATGACCTAATTTCTCTGGCTCCAGCCACTAGCATCAAGTACCAGAATATCCTAGTAGAGTATGTTCTACTAGAATATTTCAGATGTTCTATTAAAAAAATTTTATTTTTCAACATAAATGGTCAGATGTCTAAGACTCTTGCCACCGGCTACTGGAATATTCTAGTAAGTATATTGCATACTTCATTGGAATATTTTAGATATTCTACAAGCAAATTTTCAATATTCAACATGTTTGGTCAAATGTCTCAGGCTTTGGTTGCCGGCACCCATCATCGAAATATTCTAGTGGAATATGTTAAGTATTCTACTATAATATATTCAATTTTCAATATGACTGGTCGGATGTCTCTAACTCTAACTGTCGATGCCAGTTATCAGAATATTCTAGTAGAATATTTGTATTTCAAATGTGGATGGCCAGACATCTCTGGTATGTCAGAGCTGCCCCTACCAATTGATGGAATATTCTAGTAGAATATCTTGGACATTCTACTAGAACATTTGTTTGTTTTCAACACAGCTAACTAGACATCTTTTGTAGCATCTCGTCTACTACTACTATCCTTACTTGTGCTCTGATACCACGTGTGATAGCTAGCACGTAACTACCTTAACTCTAAACTTACTTTCAACTCGTTTTGATACCAAGTGTAACAGTTGGTATTTTACTTTGAACATACTTTCTTTACTATATTTATTTTAACATATCACTTGAACGTGAAAATAGGGAATATTTTTTTTCTTCTTAAAACTTTATAATTGTATCATCATAAAACATCATTTCAATATCCATTTCAATACTCTCTTTAAATAGCTCAGCGGAAGACTCATAGCAGTACCATAACCCTTGCCTAGTCCCTCGGCACATGCAGATCTTATTCGTCATCCATCACTTGTCTTATCGTCGGGCAGGTTTCTTACCTACAACATAAACAAACTTGTGAGTAACAGGCTCAGTAAGTTCAAATATACATTCATGACAATAATAACTCATACCTTTTTGGACAGAGCATATCTGATACCAACTATGTCATCAGAGCATTAACATAACATATATCATATATTACTTTAAACTTCATACTTAACATATTCTAACATCGAGAACAAACTTTCATACTCTTTAACATAACATAATTTAAACATAGCATACATAATGTATGCTTAACATCTTAAGCATAACATACTTAATATCATACAAAATATTGTATACACATATTAATTTAAACATAGCATACTAAATGTATGCTTAAACATCACAAACATACTTAAAATTCGTAAGACTGACTTATGCATATCATAACATATACATACATGTTAGTCTCATTATACTTGTCTACTTTTCATTCATTCATTTTCATTATTCTTTTGTTCTTTCTTTCTTTCATGTCATTCTTTTCTTTTCTTTTCTCACTTAACTCTCATTTTTTATTGTTTGCTCTTTCTTATATCATTTCGTTCTGTTCTTTTCTTTTCGTAGCTTTTCTTAACTTTTCTTTGCTTTACTTTCTTTTCTTTTCTTTTCTTTCGCTGATCTTTACTTGTCTTTTCTTTCATTTTCTTTCTTTCACTTTCTCTTGTAGGCCCATGGTTGGACGTACCTAGTGCCTGCGGACTAATGGGGGAACAGGGGAGCTACCCACCAATCAACCTCACGGTCATCTTAATCCACTGTGTTTTATAGATGGATTGTAGCTACCACGCCTTTTAGGGTAGGGTTAGCCAACTAACTCTCTTTTGGGGTAGCACTACATTCTGTGTGGAGACTATAGACCTGAAAACCTCCCTTGTAGAGGCCGGTAAGCCAACCTTAACTTTTCAGTCTTATTATCTTGCTTATCTTTCTCTTTCCTTACTTTATCTTTTCGTTCATACATTCATTCTCTCTTTTTTTCATTTCTTTTCTTTCTTTCGTTTCTTTCATTTCTTTCATAAGCATTTCATAAATCATTTCTTTCTTTCATTCATCTCTTTTCTTCCTTTCTTAACGTAATTTTTATAGCGTGCGTTATGTTAGTCACACTTTAGTGCATATTGCACTCACATACATAACTTTTATATAACACATAAATATAGACCTAACATGTTAGTTCATGTTGCAGTTAGGGAAATGTTTGAACTTACAGTTATTTTGCTAGTATCCCCTTTCTTGCTTTCTGGATCTGCAGATGTTCCTTCGTTGCGTCTGGATCGAGTTCCTATAATCGGAAAATCAATAGTTATTTTCGTTACTTAAGTAATATATAAAGCTTAATAAAACGTAAAAATTATACATTCCATTTCCCGACCATAAACTTAGGGGTCTAATATCCCATTATAACTTTTATACTAAACTTTACCAAAATTACCATTTTTGTCCCGAACTTTTGACAAAATTATCATTTTGCCCTTAACTGGATTTTTCATCATAATATTACTTTTTTTTTATTTACAACTAAGTTCTGACGCTTAGAATTTTAATTAAACCATTCTAAGTCCATTAGGGCCCTTTTCTATCATTCCTGAAATTTTCGGTCAAAATGACCGTTTTGCCCCTAATGGGTCTTTGGATCATATTATTTTTATTTTATTGCTTAGACTGGATTTTTTAAGCCCAAAAATCATAAAATAATTATTCTTAGGCCTTACTAAATTTTTACGACATCATTTGCAACCATTCCTCAATTTACTATTCATCGACCCGTAGGTGGTACTATTTCTACCCTAGGTCGTTTTTCATCATTTTCTTATATTTCGAGATTTCGAATAGGCGGTTACTAATCCTCAAAACATTCATCCATCTCTCTTGGGCCTAGATCATCGAGGGGACTCGGGTTTCCTTCCCGACCACATTTTTACCATTCGATTCCTAAAATACTCTTTGTGCCATTTTATAAATTTCGGCAGCATTTTCACTTAATTTTTAGGTTCCTGACATTTAGAAAACGCCTTGAAACCATCTAACCTAGTTTTATTCTACCACGTACTATACTAGAGGCCTATATTTTTACGTAAAACTCAACTTTTACGTAAAAATCTTTACATTTTACACATTTTCTTTTTCATCATTTTCATCCATTTTTCTTATAATTTCTCATGCCAAAATACATAATTATCATATAATCATTCGAAAATATAAATTAAGGAATGAAGGGATAGAAATCACTACTGAAATCATCCCATTAGCGATCGAATGCACCGTTCGGTCTCACGTGCACAAACTTTGATGCACCGTTCTTTACGTTTGAAATTTCATCTTGTAATTCTGACATCGCAGATGTGTTCAGAATGTCAAAAATAGGCTAACAGGCCATTCTTCAATTTTTGGTCACTGATCACCGTTGACTGGAGTGGGCAACGGTGGACACCATCTCATAAATCTCAACATAAGGAACCCATTAGTGGTGTCAATTTCACCAATTGAGGCTCCTATGATCAGAAATCGACCCTCGAAAGTCAACGACGGCGGCAGTGGTTGGTTCTCCATCTTTTCGGCGTTGTTGTCCAAAATTGACTTAGGGTTTTTGCTATACGCATGATTCTGAGCATTTTGATACCCACGAAGTCACTCAACTCTGCCAAAATCGTCGGATTCCATGGCGGCAATAGCGACAGTGACGGGTGGTCTTGGGCGGTGCAATCCGACAGTCATTGAGCTAAAATGAGGCCTGGGTTTTGTTCTACTCTTCACCATGAATCCATTGGGACCGAAATCGTGGCATTTGGACGTCAGACGGTGGAGATACGACAGTGAGAAGATTTCAGCCACCAGCGGGTTTGGGCGGCACGTGCAGCTTCCTCCAGTGTACATTCCGTCACGTCGACCCACCGTTGGACTCAGCTCGTTGAGAGCTTTCTGGTGGTTGGTCACTGTTCACATTTAGGGTGGTTTGGGGAGAAAAGGAGAGTGAAGAAAATTATGGGGGCTTTTGTCGAATTTCTGAAATTCCATCCTTTTATACCTTCTTTTATTTTTATTTTTTTACAAGATCTAGTACACGGCCATGTCTATGACCGTGTACCTCTCTGTCTAAATAGTTTCTTCTTTACACGGCCGTGTAACATGACCGTGTAATTGTACATTTTATGTACACGGTCTAGTACACGACCGTGTCTCTGGCCGCGTACCTCTCTGTAATTTAGTTTTCTCACTACTTGGCCATCTAACTTGAGCGTGTTTGGGTTTCATTCTCACTACATGGCCGTGTTCCTCAAGTACACACCCGTGTACTGTTAAAAATTTCATTTAACCTTAAAAAATCACACTCATACACACATAAAATCACTATATTTCACATTTTAAACATAAAATTCATCATGTATATTCTATGTACTAATTTTTTAAGAATGATGAAATTTCCTGGTTGTCAGATCTTTGATGTCATTCATCCAAATATTCTAGTAGAATATTTAGGATATTCTAGTTGAATATTTAGTCTTGCTTGATTAAGCCACTTGGTCTAGTCCAATTGCCAAGGAAAGAAGGGTTAATGATTAGTTCTTAAAGGTTCAAGGTCCTAGTTTTGGTAAGTATAAAGTATTGGTGTGGTTTACAAAAATAAAAATCATGCTTAATTTTCTTTTCATTGAAAAGTTATCCCACTGTTGAGTCTCGTACGTCAATCAATACGTACTGTGCTAATTTAGACCATATATTAGTGTTATTTGTATGTCTCTTAAGTGCTTGTGCAATGGTAATGGAATATAAGAAAAACAATTAACATGCATGGACAGTGAACAATATTGTCATCCCAGAAATCATAATCAAGCATGATTTTTATGCTTAATAATTTATCCATAATTAGTGTAGCGCATGTAGTTACCTTAACTTTAAACTTGCTTTTAAACTTGCTCTGATACCAAATGTGGAGGCTACTACCCTAACTATCTCTTGTAGGTGACCAGACTTGCTCAAGTCGTCCACTTAAAACTTTGCTCTTCTTAACTATACTTTTGTTAACTTTACTCTTCTTGACTTTACTCTTCTTAACTTAGTGTACTTACTTTACTTCTTATACTTTTCCCACCTTCTTTAAACTTTTCACTTAATTTCATTCTTTTAAAGTACTTTAAGAAGTACTTTCTTTAACATACTCATTTCTTATACTATTAAAAAATTACTGATAATTTTTTTTTTCTTTTTTCTTTCTTAAACTTGATTTAAACATATGAGTTTTCAAAATGCATATTGTATACTTCATAAACTTAACTTATATTAAACCTTGTCTCTTTTCTTTACATTACATATATATTTTCTTTTTATTGTAGTGGAAAATCACGGTGAAACCATAACCTACTCCATGACACTCTGGGAATCCGTCTGCCAACCCATCTGTTTCTTCTCTTATAGTGCAGGTAACTTGGCTTTGTTACCAATATCACGAACAGACTAGTGAGCTAGAGCTCAGTAAGTACAAACATACATATAAAAACATTATATAAACATGTCATACAAATAAAATTTTGCATAAACTTGTTAACTAACAACAAAAGTTAGTTACATTATGCTTACTTATTTTTCTTCTTCCTTCTTATTGTTCTTTCTTTCTTTCATACTCTTTTATTCTTTTCTTAACTTTTCTTTGCTTTTCTTTCTTTTTTTCCTTTTTCTTTCACTATCTTGTGGGCCCATGGTTGGATGTACCTAATGTGCGCGGACCAATGGGGAAAAGGGGGAGCGACCCACCAATCAACCTCAAGGTCAAACTTTGAACTACCAAACTTGGGGGTAGTACATTGAGCCATTAACTACCATATTCTTGCGGTAGCACCACACAACCGGGGTGAAGGCTAATCTTAAACCTCACTTCTGGGGAGGCTGGTACATCAATCTTAAATTTTCAGTCTTATTATCTTGCTTATCTTCATCTTTCTTTTCTTTAGCTTTTCGTAATTTTCTAACTTCATGAACATATTAGGTTTGCATGTCACAAGTGTATAACTTAGATATATAAAACACAGTTCTATGGCAAGTCAGTTTGTGAGTAGACATTTAAATGTCTGTACTTACATATTTGTGCTAAAGTGAGCTTTCTTGGGTCCTTTGAATTCCCTTGCCCATCTCTGCTCGAGTTTCTTATAGACAAGAATGTCGTCGGTTAATATACTTTTATTAAACTACCTTTATTTTACTTAAAATCTGAATTTTAGCTTTTAAGATTTTAATTAAAAACTTATGATAGCATCTAAAATTTTAACGGTCCTATTTAGACCTTTCTAGAACCTTTTTCTCTCTCTTCTTCTTTTTTTTTTCATTACTTGTAAATAGTACACGGTTTAGTACATGGCCGTGTCCATGACTGTGTACCTCTCTGTTTACTAAAGTCCTTCCTTACATGGCCCTGTAACATGGCTATGTGATCTGGGTGTGTGTACTATACACGGCCTAATACACGGTCATGTTCTTAACCATGTAACTCTCTGTGATTTATATAATCACTACATGGCCATGTAACCTATCGGTGTAACCTATGTATTACATGTACATGGCCTGATACACGACCATGTCTCTGATCGTGTAACTATTGGTGATTTATATAATTACTACATGGCCGTGTAACTTGTGCATTGCATGTATACGGCCGTGTCTCTAGCCGTATAACTCTCGGTGATTTATATAATCACTAGATGGCCGTGTAACCTACTCATGTGACCTGTACATTGCATGTACATAGCCTGATACATGAAAATGTTCCTGGCTATGCAATTCTTGGGTGATTTGTTTTCTCACAACATGGCCGTGTAACTTAGACGTGTTCAGCATTTTTTTTCCTGCATGCCCGTGTACTATACAAAACTTAAATTTTTGCCTTAAAAATCTTAATTATGGCTTTTCTAACCCAAAAATCATAACATAATAATTTTCCTTAGGCTTTTCTAAATTCTTACAATATTATTTCTCGGTTTACTCGTTACTGTCTTTCAGGGACACTATTTCGACACTTAGTCATTAGTCCTTTTTTTCTCATATTTAAAAGCTCTAAATGGACATTTCACAAATCTTTGAAACGCCTGTCATCTTTTTCTCCAACTTGATTTACCAAAGACTCAGGTTTTTGATACCCAACCTTATTTTACTCCTTGTTTCTCAAAATATCTATTTGTGCCGTTCTAAAATTTTCGGCAGCCTTTCAGCTTAATTTTGAAGCTTCTGGCATTTAGAAAATGCCTCAAAACCATCTAACCAAAACTAATGTGCCACGTATTAAACAAGAGGCCTAATTTTTATACAAAAGTATAAACTTTTTACGTAAAAATTCTCATAAAACTTATTCAGATTTCATCTTTTGTTTTCATTCTTAACCCTTGGTTCTTATATACACGTTCACTCATAAACTTTTCTTTATAAAACTTCATTGATTTCTTCACATCAAGCCACGGTTTTTCATTGAAAACCTGAGGTAAATTCTCGGTTTGAAGCTTCTAATTCATTTCTTGACTATCTCACATGCCAACTTAGCTTTTAGAGCATTTAACCACAAAATTTAAAGCATAAAAATTTTCATTAATCTTTCCCTTATAATACAGGGTTTTCCTTATTGAAAACCATAAACAAAGTTATGTTTTTGCTTCCAGTATCACAAGTTCTCACACTAATTCTTTCTTAGCTCATTTGTACATCAACTAATAAATTTCAACTTAAAAATCTCATAATCCTTCCACCCAACAAACTCATAGTTTTCTTCATTAAAAACCCAGAAAAAGGTTGCAAAAAAAAAATGCTTACCTCACTATTTTGAATAACTTGATCGTGGGAAAAGATTTACTCTAAGTTTGGTGCCAAAAACTTGAAAAATTCCTAGCTTGATGGGGGAGGAAAGCCATGGCTACATGGTTGCTTGAGAGGGCCAATTTTTCTGTAAATTTTTAGAGCTCTATTGTTGTAATAATCGAGAAAATCTACTATTCTCGAAGATACATATATTGTAATTAATATAATAATTTTTATGTTTAAAAATATAAAATGAATAATTTAATACTGTTTAGATTGCAAAAAAAATGTTCTAACAGTGTTAAAAGTTAGGAATTTGGGAATATAAATTTTTACCGAACCAAAATGTGAGAAACGTTGCCAAATCAACATCAAAAACCCTAGGAAGTGCAAAAATCGCACTAAAAGATGAAAATGTTTTACCAAGACTTTTGGCCAAACAGAAGAAAAATAAGGCAAATCGACTGCACCGGAAGCCACAAGAACTCGTCGAGGTGATTCTAGTGAAGTTTCTTTGGTTTGACTTTTTGGTCAAAATGAGGATTGAATTAATATGAATAGTAAATAAACAATTATAATACGTGATTAAGTTGAATTATATTAAAATTATGACATCATAAATGACATTTTAAAAAAAAAGCAAGGGGAAAGTATTAGGAATCCAAAGGACAAGATTTGATCTTATTCTAATCCAAGGGCTAGAATTAAGCCAAAATTGTTTTATTTGTATTTTTAAAAAAATTGGAAAGAATTAGGGGGGGTGCTAGGTGTCAAAATCTTGTGAAAGGAAAGTGAATTAGTTTGTTTAACAAAAAGGGGAGCATCAGTTTTTGGCATGGATAAGAACCAAAGAAGAAGAAAGAAGAGAGAGAGAGAGAGATTTGCAGCCAAGAAGAAAAAAGTAAATCCCTTTCCTCTAGCCAAGATTTTTCCTCAAAATTTTCATACCAAGCTTCAACCATAACCTTCTAGGAGTAAGAAGATTTCTTTGGTGACAAGCTAATTTTAAATCTCTTATTTCTTATGAGTTTTGAGATAAAATTTATGATTCCTTAGTATATGATAGATGATGAAATGTTGAAATGAAACTTAGGGGTTTTGGTTGATAAGTTAGTTAGAAGGTTGTTTGTGAAAATATGTGTTTAGTATATGGATTGTGGAAATTTTTGAGTTATATTGTTTTTAGTAATGATTCAAGAAAAAGGGTTTTGACATGTGAAATTATTACAAAGATCTATGTAAGAGAAATTTAGGAATATGTATATGATGGATTGTTGAATTTTGAGTTATAATGTTGTTTATGAGAGCATTTTACGTAAAATATTTAGAACGTTATGCGTAAAATTAAGTCTCTGGTATAGTACGTGGTAGATGAAATATGATAGATGGTTTTGAGGTATTTCTTAAACGCCAAGAACCTAGAAAATTAGCAGAAATACTACCAAAAATTTTAATGATTATACCAAAAGGTATTTTGGAAAAGTGATGAGTAAACAAAGAGGTTGACGTTAAAACCCAAGCCCTTAGTAACCTAAGTCGGGAAGAAGGAATACAGACGTTTTAAGAATTAGTGAAACGTCCATTTGGGATTTAGAAAGGCGAGAAAAAGAGAATCAATGACTGAAAGATTTTTTAAAATAGTGCCCTCGAGTAACAGGGAAGATGAAGTCAAGAAAATTTCTGAAATGCACGGAAAGGGACTAAGAGTGTTATAGAAAAGTTCAAATAAGTTTTTAAGAGTCAAAACTTAGGTTTTTAAAGAAAAAAATCAAGTTTTATATAGTACATGGGCGTATACTGAGTGTACACAAGCGTGTAATAAGGAAAAAAAAAATTCCAAAGAGGTACACCACTAGAGACACGCCCGTGTATTAAGCCGTGTACATGTAATGTTTAGACTACACGGGTAGTCCACACGGCCGTGTAGCGAGAAGAGAAATTCCAGAGGATTACACGACCGTGTATAAGACTGTGTACATGCACTGTACAGGTTACATGGGTAGGTTACATGGCCATGTTGGGAGGGACTAAATCACAGAGAGGTACACGGCCAAAGACATGGCCAAAGAAATGTACAGTTCACACGGCCATGTAAGGAGGAAACTATGTAAACAGAAAGGTACATGGTCATGGACACGGCCATGTACTAGATCGTGTGTAAAAAAAAAATATTTAGATTTTTAAGAAGGATAAAGGTAATTTAAGGAAAGAAATTAACCCATACCTTTATTGTCTATAGGAGACACGACGAAAGATAAGAACAAAATTGCGAATGACCTAAGAATGACCACGTTAGAGCAAGTTCTGTAAGTACTGACATTTAATTATCTACCCATAAACTGACTTTTGGTTGATTACTCCATGTAGTAGTGTTATGATAAGCTCTTAGATGATTACTTGAGAAAAAAAGATATGAGTATGAGGCGAGTTAATGAAATAAGTAATAAAAGAAAGAAAGATAATAAAATTGAAAACTTAAGTATTGGTGTACCGGCCTCTCATAAGTGAGGTTTAATGTTATGAATTCCACTATAATTAAATGCTACTTCCTGAAGGTGTAAGGTTAATGGCTTACAGTGGAACGCTACCTCCCAAAGGTGTGAGGTTAATGGCTAATAGTTAAAGATCGATCGTGAGGTAAGATGGTGGGTCGTTCCCTCTTCCTCCCACTGGTCTGCGCACATTAGGTACGTCCAACACAGGGCTGACCAGTGAAAATAAAACGAAGAGAAAAACAAAGAAGCAAATAAGGAAAGAAAAGAAAGGAAGGAAATAGAATGACGGAATAGGATATGATCTAAAAAACAATGAAGATGACTCTAAGAAGCATAATGAGACTAACCCTAGTTACCTTCCACCTAAGTGAAATTGTATGTATGTTTGTACTTACTAAGCTCTAGCTCATTAGTTTGTTTGTGGTGTAGGTAATAAGGTTAAACAGTAGTCGAGATGAAGTAAAGAGACATGATGGGCTGGCGAGCAGATTCCCAAGATGTCATGGATAGGGAAGTGGACCCGTTATGTTTTCGACTGCCTAAAGAGTATATGATTTGTAAAGAAATAAAACAGTATGAATGTAAATGTATGTACAAAGTATGTTATGGATCAAGAACAAATGTATTTTTTTTGAAAAAATATATATATATAAATGTTCACAGTTTTACTAAACAAATTATTAGTTTAAAAAGCGAGTTTATAAATATGTTTTTGTGATTTATAAAATGAAATGATGATTCGAAATGGTAAATAGAAAAGAATGTGGTCGACGACATAGGCGAGTCGGGTCGGAGGTCCACAAGAGTTGGTTTCAGAGAAAAAGGCGGCTCTTCCATCGACCTTCCATGACATTTCAAGCATCTGCTCCTGCGTAGTCCAAGTAAGATAGTATTTAAATTGATATTATCTCCTTTTATGAGCACTAAACCATGTCGTAACTATTTGAAATAGGTTATACATAGCAACATGGTTCGAACACGAGCAATGAACGTTATATCAGTTCAAGAAATCGAGTTTGTTGCTCAGTTAGCTAGTATACAAGCTCAACTGGATGCTAAAAAACAAGAGAATTAGAGATTAAGGGAACAGCTAGAACAAAGAAATGCAAGACAGACTTCTAGAGGTGGAACTCCTTTACCTCACACGCCTCTACCCCAAATACTAAAACCGGAACTCCAACCATTTGTAGAACTAATCGCACCACCGTTATCGGCTACGCCAGAAGTGTCCATTGGTACTCAAGTCCAACCGATGGTTAAACAAGAGCCATTATACGAGCAGTTTAGAAGGATGAAACCACAGGAGTTCGAGGGTTCACTAGACCCATTGGAAGCTGAAGAATGGTTAGCTTCAATTCAGATGATTTTTAAATTAATAAACCTCTCAGACTAAGAAATGGTTCTTTGTGCTTCCTATATGCTGAAGAAGGATGCACGGTGTTGGTGGGAAACAGTAAGGATGCAGAGAGAGGTTAAGAGGATGACATGGAATGACTTCTTGGAAGAATTTAAGCAGAAGTTCTTCAACCTGGACACTTTTTGAGCACAACAGAGAGAGTTTGACGAGCTGAGGCAAGGTGAAATGACAGTAGCTGAAGCTTGCCGTAAATTTGACTGCTTGGCTCAGTTATGCCCACACCTAGTACCTATAGAAAGAGAACGAGTACGAAGAATGATCGATATGTTTCGATCGGATATTGCCATAGTAGTTGAAAGTGGCGAGACCCCGTCTGCCACTGTAGCAGACTGTGTGAGCCGAGCCATGCTAGCCGAACATCGATTGGCCCATGCAAAAGAGAAGCGAACTAAGATTTGGGAGGACAGGAAAAAGAAAAGAGAATTGGCTAACAAACCTAGAAAAGTAGCCAGGCAAGCGAAAGCAACAAGTCTCATCAAGGCCCTAGATCTGGTCAGAGTGGCAACCAGAACCAGTCTAATCCAAATAAACAGAAGGGAAACCCCAATGAAAATAGGAACCAGAATGTCTGAAATACTCAACAAAGACAAGATTAGAATACCAGCCAGAATCGATCGCCATGCCTCAAATGTGGGAGGATGCATCGAGGAGAGTGTAGGGCTAGCACAAATGTTTGCTATAAATGTGGCAAAGAAGGCCATATTGCCCGGAATTACCCATCTAACGGCCAATATCAACCTGGATCCTTTCAACGTATACAAGCGACTGGTCAAGTCCATACCATACAGTCCAAGCTTGAAGGACCCCAGATTCAAACAAGCCGATCAGAGGATACATCCAGGGCTAATGCTCACCTTTTGGCTTACACGAAGGAGGATGTTGAAGCACGCACCTCAAACGTAGTGGCAGGTCAGCTTCCTGTTGCCCAAAGTTTAGCATATGTGCTATTTGATTCGGGTGCAACACATTCATTTACCTCACACACTTTTGCTAAAAGAATTAGCCATGCTAAAGATAAAATCGGTCAAGTGTTTAAAACCACTTTACCATTTGGTGAAGTATTGTTGTCCGATTTCTGGTTACATAATGTACCAGTAATTGTTGTCGACCAAGAGTTGCACACTGATTTGATTATATTAGAGCTTGCTGACTACGATGTTATCCTCAGGATGGATTTCCTTAGAAAATATCGTGCAATGATTGATTGCCAATGACAAAAAGTAGTGTTCCAGTCTGACAGTGAGGATCAATTTGAGTATGTAGACCATACTTTGAGACTGTTCGCCATGATGATAAGTTTTATGAGGGCGAGGAAGCTGATATCTAGTGGGTGCACTGGATATCTAGCCTATATCGCTGATACAAATTTAAAGTCGAAGCTGCGACCAAATGACATGCCTATGGTTAACAAATTCCTAGAAGTATTTCCAGAAGAATTACCAAGACTTCCTTCTGATCGAGAGATTACTTTTAAGATCGACCTACTACATCTCCGATATCGAAGGCCCCATACAGGATGGCCCCCATAGAGCTTAAAGAGTTACAAGTCTAACTGAAAGAATTACTGGAAAAAAGGGTTTATTCGGCCTAGTTTTTTGCCATGGGGAGCTCCACTTTTCTTTGTAAGAAAAAAGAATGGAACACTCCAGATGTGCATTGATTACCGAGGGCTAAATAAAGTTATAGTTAAGAACAAGTATCTGTTACCGAGGATCGATGATTTATTTGATCAACTCAAGGGAGCCGTAATTTTTTCTAAGATAGATCTTCGATCCGGTTACTATTAACTAAAGATTAAAGATGAAGACATTCTAAAGACTGTATTTTGGACGTGATATAGACACTATAAGTTCCTTGTCATGCCTTTCAGGTTGACAAACACACCAGCTGCTTTTATGGATCTCATGAATCAAGTATTTTAGGAGTATTTGGATAAACTTGTCATTGTGTGTATCAATAACATCCTTAGTTACTCGAAAGATCAAAAGGAGTACGGAGAGCATCTTCGGATAGCATTAAACACTCTGAAAGAGCATCACTTATTTGCAAAATTTTCAAAATGCAAATTCTGGTTAGACAAAGTTAATTTTCTAGGACATGTCATCTCCAAGAATGGGATTTCAGTAGACCCCATGAAAGTAGAGGCAGTCAGCAAATGGTCTCCTCCGAAAAATGTCACTAAGATATGAAGTTTCCTGGTATTAGCCGGATACTATCGTAAGTTCATAGAGGGATTTGCAAGGTTAGCTGCCCCTCTCACTGTCTTCACACGCAAGGAAAAGAAGTTTGAATGGACAAGCAAATGCGAGGAAAGTTTTCAAGAATTGAAGATGCGGTTAACAAGTGCCCCAGTTCTTACAATCCCTAAGGATAAGGGAGAGTTCGACATCTATAGTGATGCCTCTAAAATGAGATTAGGAGCTGTTTTGATGCAAGATGGAAAGGTAATAGCATATGCTTCTAGACAGCTCAAGGAACATGAGAAAAACTATTCGACTCATGATTTAGAATTAATAGCCATGGTATTTGCTCGCAAGATATGACAACACTATTTATATGGAGTTCAGTGCAGAATCTTCACGGATCATCAGAGTTTAAAGTATTTCTTTACCCAGAAGGAACTCAACATGAGACAAAGGAGATGGCTTGAACTAGTTAAAGATTACGATTATGAGATATTATATCATCCCGACAAGGCAAATAGAGTAGTAGACGCATTAAGTCAGAAGTCTACGATGCAGGAGTGGGTAGCCATTGATGAACTACCCAAACCGCTTCAACATGAGATTTTCTCATTAAGATTGGAATTGATTTCGGGAAAATTGGTTGCTATGCAAATTAAGCCAATGCTTTTTGAGGATATTAAGGAGGCCCAGGAGTGAGATGCAATTCTTGGAAAACTTAAGGATGGAGTCTCTAGAAATGAAAAGTCTGAGTTTCGCCTCGCTGAAGATGGGGTACTACCATTCCAAATAAGGATCTATGTACCTGACAATGAGGAATTATGAAGGAGAATCTTGATAGAGGCTCACGATACCCCTTATTCAGTACACCCTAGTAGCACCAAAATGTATCAAGATCTGAAACATCAATTCTAGTGGAGAAACATGAAAATGACATAGTCAAATATGTCAGTCATTGTTTAACATGTCAAAGGGTCAAGGTAGAGCATCAAAGACCAGCAGGTGAGTTGCAGCCACTGGACATCCAAGAATGGAAATGGGAAAAGGTGACTATGGATTTTGTAGTTGGACTACCGAAGACAAGTGAAAGATATGATGCAATATGGGTAGTGGTGGATAGATTGATCAAATCAGCCCATTTTATACCTGTAAAGATGACATATACATTGGAAAAGCTGGCAGAGCTGTACATCTCCAACATCGTGAGGTTACATGGAGCGCCAATAATGATAGTTTCAGATCATGATAGTCGGTTCACATCAAATTTTTGGAATAGTGTATAGGAGGCTATAGGCTTAGAACTAAGGTTTAGCATAATGTTTCATCCTTAGACTGATGGGTAATCAGAGCGCACCATTCAAACATTGGAAGACATGCTTCGTGCATATGCATTGAATTTTAAAGGAGTGTGGAATAAAAAGCTGCCACTGATAGAATTCTCTTACAATAACAGCTTCCAAACTTCTATTGGAATGACTCCATATGAAGCACTATATATATGGAAACGTAGATATCCCATTCATTGGTATGATCTAAGGGAAAAAAAGCTACATAAGACTGAGTTCATCCAAGAGACAATAGATGCAGTTAAGAAAATATAGCAAAGGATGAAAACGACACAGAGTCGGCAAAAGAGTTATTCAAACAAGTGACAAAGACCCCTGGAATTTACAAAGGGAGATTTCATATTCCTGAAGGTTGCACTAATGAAAGGTGTTATGCCCTTCAGAAAGAAAGGGAAGTTGAGTCCACGATATATTAGACCTTTTCCGATCATTAGTCGAGTAGGAAAAGTGGCTTATAAATTAGCACTACCTCCTAAATTATCCTCAGTGCATAATGTTTTCTACGTATCGATGCTAAGAAAGTACATATCAGATCCTTCACACATCCTCGACTATGAGCCAAACCAGATTCAGGAAGATTTATCTTATGGAAAACAGCCAGTTCAAATACTTGCTCGAGAGGAGAAGATGTTAAGAAACAGAAGTATCCCATTAGTCAAGGTTTTGTAGAGAAATCATAATATAGAAGAGGCTACGTGGGAACACGAGGAGGAAATGAAGACTAAATACCCCCATTTGTTTTAAATTTTCGAGGATGAAAAATCTATAAGGAGGGGTGAATGTAATAACCGAGAAAATTTACTATTCTCAGAGATAAGTATATTGTAATTAATACAAGAATTTTTATGTTTAAAAATGTAAAATGAATGATTTAATACTGATTAGAATGTAGAAAAATGTTCTAACAGTGTTAAAAGTTAGGAATTTTGGAATAGAAATTTTTACTAAACCAAAATGTGAGAAACAGTGCCAAATTGGCATCAAAAACCCTAGGAAGTGCAAAAATCGCACTAAAAAACGAAAATATTTGACCAAGATTTTTGGCTAAATAGAAGAAAAATAAGGCTAACCGACTGCACTGGAAGCCCCACGAACTCGCTGGGGCGATTCTAGTGAAGTTTCTTTGGTTTGAATTTTTGGTCCAAATAAGGATTGAATTAATATGAATAGTAATAAACAATTATAATATGTGATTAAGTTAAATTATACTAAAATTATGACATCATAATTGACATTTTATTCAAAAAAAAAAGCAAGGGGAAAGTATTAGGAATCCAAAGGATAAGATTTGATCTTATTCTAATCCAAGGGCTAGAATTAAGCCAAAATTATTTTATTTGTATTTTTAAAAAAATTGGAAAGAATTAGAAGGGTGCTAGGTGTCAAAACCATATGGAAGGAAAGTGAATTAATTGGTTTGTTTAACAAAAAGGGAAGCATCAGTTTTTGGCATGGAAAAGAACCTAAAGAAGAAGAAAGAAGAGAGAGAGAGAAGAAGAAAGAAGAGAGAGAGAGAGAGAGAGATTTGTAGCCAAGAAGAAAAGAGTAAATCCCTTTCCTTTAGCCAAGATTTTTCCTTAAAATTTTCACACCAAGCTTTAATGATAACCTTCTAGGAGTAAGAAGATTTCTTTGGTGACAAGCTAATTTTAAATCTCTCATTTCGTATGCGTTTTGAGAAGAAATTTATGATTCCTAAGTATATGATGGATGATGAAATGTTAAAATGAAACTTGGGGGTTTTCGTTGATAAGTTAGTTACAAAGTTGTTTGTGAAAATATATGTTTAGTATATGGATTGTGGAAATTTTTGAGTTATATTGTTGTTAGTAATTATTCAAGAAAAAGGGTTTGGCATGTGAAATTATTAAAAAGATCTATGTAAGAGAAATTTAGGAATATGTATATGACGGATTGTTGAATTTTGAGTTATAATGTTGTTTATGAGAGCATTTTACGTAAAATGTTTAGAACATTATGTGTAAAATTAAGTCTCTGGTATAGTACGTGATAGATAAAATAGGATAGATGGTTTTGAGACGTTTCCTAAACGCCGGAAACCTAGAAAATTAGCGGAAATACTGCAAAAAATTTTAATGATTATACCAAAAGGTATTTTGTAAAAGTGATGAGTAAACAAAGAGGTTGACGTTAAAACCCGAGCCCTTAGTAACCTAAGTTGGGAAGAAAGAACACGGACATTTTAAGAATTAGCGAAAAGTCCATTTGGGATTTAGAAAGGTGAGAAAAAGAGAATCAATGACTGAAGGATTTTTAAAAATAGTGCGCTCGAGTAACAGGGAAGATGAAGTCAAGAAAATTTTCGAAAATGCACAAAAAGGGACTAAGAGTGTTATAGAAAAGTTTAAATAAGTTTTTAAGAGTTAAAACTTAGGTTTTCAAAGAAAAAAATCAAGTTTTGTACAGTACACGGGCATGTACTAAGTGTACACGAGTGTGTAATAAGGAAAAACAAATTCTAGGGAGGTACATGGTCGGAGACACACCTGTGTATCAGGCCATGTACATGTAATGTTTAGACTACAAGGGCAATCCACACGGCCATGTAACGAGAAGAGAAATTCTAGAAGATTACACAGCCATAGACACGGCTGTGTATGAGACCGTGTATATACACTATGCAAGTTACACGGGTAGGTTATACGGTCATATTTGGAGGAATTAAATCACAGAGAGGTACACGGCCATGTACCAAACCTTGTACATGTAATGTACAGTTTACATGGCCATGTAACACGGCTGTGTAAGGAGGAAACTATGTAGACAGAGAGGTACATAGTCGTGTACCAGACCGTGTGTAAAAAAAAAACATTTAGATTTTTAAGAAGGATAAAGGTAATTTAAGGAAAGATATTAACCCATAACTTTATTGTCTGTAGGAGACACGATGAAAGATAAGGACGAAATTGCGAAGGACCTAAGAACGACCATGTTAGAGCAAGTTCTTTAAGTACTGATATTTAATTGTCTATCTACAAACTGACTTTTGGTTGACTAACTCCTTGTAGTAATGTTACGATAAGCTCTTAGATGATTACTTGAGAAAAAAAGATATGAGTATGAGACGAGTTAATGAAATAAGTAATAAAAGAAAGAAAGATAATAAAATTGAAAACTTAAGCATTGGTGTATTGCCTCACATAACTGAGGTTTAATATTATGAATTCCACTACAATTATATGCTACCTCCCGTAGGTGTGAGGTTAATGGCATACAGTGGAACGCTACCTCCCAAAGGTGTGAGGTTAATGGCTAATAGTTAAAGATCGACCATGAGGTAGGATGGTGCGTCGTTCACCCTTCCTCCCACTGGTCTGCCCACATTAGGTACGTCCAACACAGAGCCCACTAGTGAAAATAAAAAGAAGAGAAAAACAAAGAAGCAAATAAGGAAAGAAAAGAAAGGAAGGAAATAGAATGACGGAATAGGATATGATCTAAAGAATAATGAAGATGACTCTAAGAAACATAATGAGACTAACCCTAGTTACCTTCCACCTAAGTGAAATTGTATGTATGTTTGTACTTACTGAACTCTAGCTCATTAGTTTGTTTGTGGCGTAGGTAATAAGGGTAAGCAGCAGTCGAGATGAAGTGAAGAGACATGATGGGCTGGCGGGTAGATTCCCAAGATGTCATGGATAGAGAAGTGGACCCGGTATGTTTCCGACTACCTAAAGAGTATATGATTTGTAAAGACATAAAACAGTATGAATGTAAATATATGTACAAAGTATGTTATGGATCAAGAACAAATGTATTTTTTTGAAAATGTATATATATAATGTCCGCAGTTTTACTACATAAATTATTAGTTTAAAAAGTGAGTTTATAAATGTTTTCGTGATTTATAAAATGAAATGATGATTCAAAAGGTTAAAAAGAAAAGAATGTGATCGACGGCCTGGGCAAGCTTGGTTGGAGGTCCACAATTGCCATGTGTGAAGTGTTAAAAATCAGTCTAAATGCTTCATTCCAATAAGCCACCTAACACCATTTTTTTCTTGATTTTTCTTTACTAAAATCTTTGTATTTTTGGACCAATCAATGGCCAACAACTTAGCTCCTAAATCAGCCCCAATTAATTCATTCCTAGCCATTCACATCCGGATCCCATATTGGGAAATTTACCAATTTTTTCTTAAAATTTTGCTTGAAATTTTGGCAAGCTTTTGGCCTTAAGATCAAGACTTCTTTAATTCTCCTCCATTGGATCTACTTAACACTTTTTCACATATTATTTGCCATCATATCTGGTTCAATGTGGGAAATAATTCCCAAATTCTCAAATTTTTCAAAAACAAAAATTCTTATCTTTTTGGCAAAATCTTAGCCATAGGATCAAAATCACTTTAAACCATAACCATTAGATCTAACTACCACATTTCTTTAAAAGAAATAAATCAATTATGACATCATCTATTTTATCCTCGTTATATTAATCTGGGGTCAAAGTTTGACCAAAAGTCAAACCGAATGGAACTTTCTTGAAATCGTATAGGCGGGTTTTTCATGCCTCCTGTGTGATCGGTTTGCCTTATTCTACTGTCGTTTGGCTAAAAATCAAAATAGTAAATTTTCATCGTTTGCCCCATTCTTGGTGTACCTAAGGTAATCTCTTGGGGTTTTTGGTTCTGAAAAGCATCATCATTTTTCTGAAAATGATGGAATTTTTTAGGAAACGCATCAGATGACTTATCTAGCCATCTGTGCTATCTGTTTCATCTAACTCTATCTCGAAACTCTTAAAAACTCTAAAACACTTATCTTGTTTTATATTTGCTTTGACTTGCCATTACTTTGTGTCTATACTTTTCGGATACCGAAACCACTCCATTGTGAGCGTTTTGATCCGAAATCACTTTCTCAATCATAAACTTTATTCTTTAATCATTTTTGGAGATTTTAAATCCTCCAAAACATTTATTTATTTTTATTAACACTATTTTTTGTTTATTTACAAACATAGTGTTCTCATACATTCTTATTCATAGAAATTCTTAGAAAAACCTAGCTTAATCCTAGGTAGCACTATTGGGATTTTCTACTCTATCACAATTAGCATTAACTAGCTAAAAATATCTGTTTCTATTATATATATAGGGTTGGTAGTTTGGGTCATGAAACAACAACACAACATGAAATCTACATAAAATTAAAGGGTTTGTGTTTTATTTAAATAGGTTTAGATCAAAAAGGGGTCGAACTCATCAAGCATGATTAAATAAAAGGTCAAACTTGCCAACCCGAAACTGACACAAAATAACCCATTTAATAAATGGGTCATATATGGGTTGATATGAACACAACCCATAAATTACCCATTTATAATACCTAATATATTTATATTGTTACATATATATAGTATAATGTCTTACTATTTTTAATTTTGAGTTTATAGTATTCAAAATTCAAATATTAAATATATCTTTATTTTTATATATATTTTAAAATTTTTTAACATAGAAAAGAAAATCTACGTTTTGCATGTGTTTCTTAAGTCTTTTAGTTATATGCATAGTATGCCTTGGATTTAGACTTATTTTCTCTTTTTAACTTAGCTGTGACTTGTGTTGTAAACGTAATTTAGTTGTAAACTTTAATTTGGTTTTGTGTTTTTCTTTTGTGAACTGAGTTTATGTGTTGCTTAATTGTAATTGAGTTAATTTAGTTGTTATAACTTAGTTGTTGTTTATGTATTTAATAATTTTTTTAACGTTAAAATTGATAATAAGTTAGTTAAATTGATCAATAATAGGTTGAATGACCATTTTATAACCCTTTTAATAAGTGAGTTTGGCAGGTTGACACGATATGTTTATAACCAATTTACATGTTTATGACCTATTTGATAAACAGATTATAAATATGTCGTGTCGTGTCAATCTTTTTCTTAAAGAGTCGTGTTTGAGTTTTGTTTCTTAACACGATTATTAAATAGATCATATTTGCGTCAAGGGTTATGTGTCAGTAGACAGGTCAAACAAAGACATGAACACAACCCACCAATATGAAGTGCCACCCTTAATATATATATATATACTTACCATTATATACTTAATAATAAAAGAGCAAAAAACATTTTATGTAGTGCCTTTCATCGCTTTTCTTGGACCTTCACATGGCCAAACACGTGCTATATGGCCTTTTTTTCTCTTTTTTTTTTTTGATTGACTATTCTGCAAGTGCTCTCCAACTAGTACATATAAAAGTGTCAAAGATACTTTTGTCCACACTTTTGTTTATGTCATGTGTTACTCCTTTTTTTTTTTTTTTTTAAATCTCTTTTTCCTTGTCCCCACTAAAATAATTCTTCTCAAATATTAATACATGAAACGCAAATATGATCATTATCAAAACTTTATATATGATAATAAGTAACACCAGAATAGATAAATAGGAAACACAACAATTAAATTTAAGTGGTTGTTGGTATAGTTTAGGGTAATTTCATATTTAATTTCATTATAAGATATAAAATTCGAATCCTCCATCCTAAGTAAAAAAAAACTAAAGAAATAGACAAAATCATTATTTGTATTTGTCTTTTGTTTTATGTTTCTCTTTCTTAATGTTTATTATTCTAATTATTGAATCAAAATCAAAATCAAAATTTATCTTAAATCTTTTATATTAATTATTTAACCTTTTCCTCCCACTCTCCCCTTTGTCTTTCTCTCTCCTCTCTCCCTACCCCTACAGACACATCTCTATAAAGGCGACTTCAGCAAAGATCCAGTTGCATCTTGTCGGTAATGGCAGGAGATGCAAATGTAACACCCAATTTTTACAAAGCAATTTAGTACCTGCAACATATCTAAGTGTGAATAAGGTATGTTATAAACTTATAGTGATAATGTGCTATTAAGTGTTTTACAAGTGACAATATTAAGGACTTTCATATATACAAAAAATTCACATTTTAAGTAAAGGAAAGGTAAAGCTATGTATAAGGAAGAACTAAAAAGTTTTCACATTGTTTTAAAGTGATTTAAAAATGATTGATTGTGTTCTTAGAGATTATTTGGTGAAAAATAAGTTATAGCATGTTTGGAAGGGTTCAAATGGTGCTAAAAAGGAGCATGAATGAACCTTCGGTGCCAAGATCTCGAATTTCAGACACCATGACACTCGGTAGGTTCCCTTGGACAAAAAACCCAAGGAAAAGGTGCCTCAGGGCTATCAAGAGGCACCAAAACATAGAGCCCTAGCTGGCAAGGGCAAAATTAACCACAAAAAAAAAAGGTTGGAGCTGTGGCATCAAAAAGCCAGGGCCGTGGCACCATCATCTTCTAGAGATCGAGCTGCGATGCCCAACACTAAGAAAAACTTTAAAAAAGAAAAGGGGAAACACAAAATTTTGAAAAGGGACCAAACTAGAAACTTCCCTAGGCTTATTTTAGACTCTTAGATCATTATCTAACTTTCAATCTTGGCCTATAGATGCTTGCAATTAGTTATTAAAAGCTTAAACCTATCAGTTTAACACTTTGACGTAGTTTTCTCATAATTCTTGCTCTCTCTCTCTCTCTCTTTCTCCCCCGCTCTCTCAAACCACTTTCTTCTTCCTCCCCATAAAATATTGATTTGATTCATATTCCACCACCCAATCCTTGAGGATTTGCTTTTCTTGAAGGCTTATAGGCTTGATTTTGTTGGAGGTTCAAGGTAATTGGAGTAATGCTTTATTTTCATATTATAATCAGATTATATTTTCATTATCTAACAATGGTTATGCCTAGAGCTTTAATATAATCACCAAAATAAGAATAAATTATATACGTTGGACTACTAAAATTATGAAAAAATTAAAGATTGAGAAGGACCTTACAAAATTAATCACTATCGTTATGATCTCGTTGTACATTGTGCTCAAGATCACTGTTTTCATCACTTATTACTTTTTCCTCACTTTCATACTCATCCTCATCCTCATCACTTGTTATTAAAGTATCATCCTCTTCAACGGCTACCCTTTTTTGTCTCTCTATAGAATCCACATGAACAATCTCGGGATCAACATCAACCTGATCAAGTGATTGCGATTCTATATCAGGTTGTTCATAGGTGAAGTGTGCATTAGATGAAAGACTCTCTTGATATATATGTTCATTCCCTACTCATCACGATTGAATTTGTGGACACCGACCCGGCTCGCCCAAGCCGTTGACCACTTTCTTCTTTTCTCTTTACTCTTTCAAACTATCATTCAATTATAAATCTCAAAAACATATTATTAAACTCGCTTTTCTTTAAACTAATAATTTGTTTAGTAAAACGGTGAACTTTTTTTTTATAAACATATATCATTTCAAAATAATACATTCGTTCTTGGTCCATAAAATACTTGTACACACATTTACATTCATACTATTCTATCTCTTTACAAAACATATTTTAGTTAGGCAGTCGGAAACATAACGGGTCCACTTCCCTATCGATGACATCTTAGGAATTTTCCCGCCAGCCCATCATGTCTCTTTACTTCATCTCGACTGCTGTTTAACCTTATTACCTACACCACAAACAAACTAATGAGCGAGAGCTCAGTAAGTACAAACATACATACAATTTCACTTAGGTGGAAGGTAACTAGGGTTAGTCTCATTATGCTTCTTAGAGTCATCTTCATTGTTTTTTAGATCATATCCTATTCCGTCATTCTATTTCCTTCCTTTCTTTTCTTTCCTTATTTGCTTCTTTGTTTTTCTCTTCTTTTTATTTTCACTGGTTAACCCTGTGTTGGACGTACCTAATGCGCGCAGACCAGTGGGAGGGGAGTGACCCACCAACCTACCTCATGGTCGATCTTTAACTTTTAGCCATTAACCTCACACTTTTGGGAGGTAGCGTTCCACTATAAGCCATTAACTTCACACTTTTGAAACGTAGCATTCAATTGTAGTGAAATTTATAACATTAAACCTCACTTATGGGAGGCCGGTACGCCAACACTTAAGTTTTCAATCTTATTATCTTTCTTTTTTTTTTATTATTTACTTATTTCATTAGCTCACCTCATACTCATCTCTTTTTCCTCAAGTAATCATCTAAGAGCTTATCAAAATATTACTACAAGAAGTTAGTTAATCAAAAGTCAGTTTTTGGGTAGACAATTAAATGTCAGTACTTACAGAACTTGCTCTAACGTGGTAGTCCTTGGGTCGATTGCAATATCGTCCTTATCTTTCATCGTGTTTCCTACAAACAATAATATTATCGTTTAATTACTTTATTAAAATTTAAATTTTTCTTTTTACACACAGTCTAGTATACAGCCATGTTCATGATCGTGTACCTTTCTGTCTACATAGTTTCCTCCTTACATGGCCGTATTACATGGCTATGTAAACTGTATATTATATGTGCACGGTCTGGTACACGGCTGTGTCTCTGGCCGTGCACCTCTCTGTGATTTGTCTCTTCCTAACGTGGCCGTGTAATCTACCCATGTAATCTGCACAGTGCATGTACACGACTTTATACATGGTCGTGTCTATGGTCGTGTAATCCTCTGGAATTTCTCTGACTTTATACACGACTGTGCAGTTTGCCCATGTAGATTGAACATTGCCTGTATACGGCCTGATACACGAGCGTGTCTCTGACCGTTTACTTCTCTGGAATTTGTTTTTTCCCCTATTACACGCCCGTGTACACTAAGCACATGCCTGTGTACTACACAAAACTTGATTTTTAGCTTTAAAAACATAAGTTTTGACTCTTAAAACCTTATTTAAAGTTTTCTATAACACTCTTTGTCCCTTTCCATACATTTTCAGAAATTTTCTTGACTTAATCTACCCTGTTACTCAAGGGCACTATTTTTGACAATTCATAAATCGTTGTTTACCCATCACTTTTCCAAAATACCCACTGGTATAATCTTTAAAATTTTCGACAGTATTTCTGCTAATTTTCTAGGTTTTCGGCATTTAGGAAACGTCTTAAAATCATCTATCCTATTTTATCTATCACGTACTATACCAGAGACTTAATTAAATGCATAATTTTCTAAACATTTTACATAAAATGCTCTCATAAACAACATTATAACTCAAAATTCATCAATCCAAATACCAAACACATATTTTCAAAATCAACCTTTTATGACTTATTAACCAAAACTCCCAAATTTTATTTCAACATGTCATTATGTATCACATACTTAGGAATCATAAATTTCAACCCAAAACTCACAATAAATGAGAGATTTAAAATTACCTTGTCACCAAAGAAATCTTCTTACTCCTAGAATATTAAGGTTGAAGCTTGGTGTGAAAACTTTGAGGAAAAATCACGACTAAAGGAAATAGATTCACTCTTTTCTTTTTGGCTGCAATTCTCTCTCTCTTTCTCTTCTTTCTTCTTCTTTCTTTTTTTCTCTCTCTTCTTTCTTCTTCTTCCGGTTTTTCTCACACCAAAAGCTGATGCCCCCTTTTTGTTAATCAAAACCAATTAATTCATTTTCATTCTACAAGATTTTGACACCTTGTACATCATAATACTTTCTCAATTTTTCATAAATAAAAATAAGGAAATTTTGTCTTAATCTTAGCCATTAAATATAGATAAGATCAAATCTTAGCCTTAGGATTTCCTATTTCTTTCTCTTACTACATTTTTTTGAATAAATGCATTTATGATGTCATAGTTTGTGATATAATATGTTTTAATCACATATTTAATGGTTTAATTACTATTCATATTAATTAAATCCTCATTTTGACCAAAAAGTCAAATCAAAGAAACTTCACCAGAATCGCCCCGGCGAGTTCCTGGGACCTCCGGTGCAATTGGTTTACCTTATTTTTCTTCTGTTTGGCCAAAAATTGTGGTCAAACATCTTTGTCTTTTAGCACGGTTTCTTGCATTTCCTAGGGTTTTTGACGTCGATATAGCACTATTCCTCACATTTTGGTTCGGTAACAATTTCTATTCTCAGTTTCCCAACTTTTAACACTGTTAGAACATTTTCGTGCATTTTTAACAGTATTAAATCATTCATTTTACATTTTTAAATATAAAAATTATTGTATTAAATACAATATACATATTTCCGAGTATAGTGGATTTTCTCGATTATTACAGAATTCATCAACATCATCTTCTCTATTAAGAACATCTCACAAGTGGTGGTGATTAACTTTATAAACTACTTTTCAAGTTGACCGATTTTTCATATCGTCTAAGTAGTGTACTTGTCTGGCTTATGTTGTCAGGATGAAAGGCTCTGTTTTGTACCATTCAAAACCTATGTTTATACTAACTATATTATTCTCCTACTTTATTCTCTTTCTCCTTGGATCGATAACCACTTGCATCCAAATAGTACTGCTCTGCAACCTTTGTTATATCTGAACTCATAAACCTTTTTACAAAATGCCAAAGAAATCCATTTCATGACCCCTATGTGAGGACCATACACAGATGTGACAACCTGAAAATTTCATCATTCTCGGAAAATCGATACATAGAATGTACACGATGAATTTCATGTTTAAAATGTGAAATATAGTGATTTTATGTGTGTATGAGTGATTTTTTTAAGGTTAAATGTAAATTTTTTTAACAGTACACGGGCGTGTACTAGAGGAACACGGCTGTATAGTGAGAATGAAACCCAAACACGCCCAAGTTACACAGCCATGTAGTGAGAAAAATCAAATTATAGAAATGTACACGGCCAGAGACACGACCGTGTATTAGACCAAGTACATAAAATGTACAGTTACATGGCCGTGTAAAGGAGAAACTATTTAGACAGAGAGGTACACGGTCATAGACACAGCCGTGTACCAGACCGTGTAAAAACAAATATATATATATAATTTTTGATCAAGAAACACACAATATCAAGAAATTAGTCAAGATACATTTTCTTAATATAAAACTGATATATTTGGGTTCAGTATGCCCAAATTAGTCAGTATAACCTATCAGAATACTCAAATTAGTTAATTGAGTACAAAGGTAATTTTTGACCAAGAATTTACAGTATCAGAAACTGGTCAAGATGACCTCGGATGAAAACGAAACTGATATATTTGGGTTCACCAGGCCCAAATTAGTTAGGATAGCTCATGTTGAAATTTTGGACAAAAAGTATATATAGGGGCGAAAAATTGAATATTACAAATAGGGCCTCATAACTTTCTTTATCTATATTTTCTCCCTCACACCACCACAAAAATGAACAGTATCGATGAATCGAATACGGCGTTTGTTTTCGACACCGCCGATACCGTTGGAAAGCTCTCACCGAGTTGAGTCCAACGGTGGGTCGACACGACGGAATGGCCACCGGAGCACGCTGCACGCGCCACTCAAAGCGACCGGTGGCTAAAAACTTCTCACTGCCGTATCTCCACCGTCCGATGTCCAAATGCCATGATTCCAGTCCTAATGGATTCATGGTGAAAAGTAGAACAAAAGCCAATACTTATTTTAGGTCAATAGCCGCCGGATTACACCGCCTAACTCTACCTGTCGCCATCGCTGTCGTGGAATCTGACGATTCCGGTGGAGTTGAGTGACATGGTGGGCGCCAAAATGCTTAGAGAAGAATGGGGAACAAAAGCCCCAACCCAATTTTGGGCAACAACCCCGATACGACGGAGATTGAATGACGCCACCGCCAACGATCTTTCAAGGATTCGATTTCGATGATAGGGGCCTCAATTGGTGAAATTGACACCACCAATGGGTTTCTCACATCGAGATCTACGAGATGGTGGCCTCTTTTTTCATCACTGCTGCCGGTCAACACCGGTCAACAGTGGTCAATGCCGGTCAACGGCAACTCGGTGACCAAAAATTGAAAAATGGCCCGTTGGCTTATTTTCGACGTTCCAGACACATCCGCAGCTTTGGAATTGCAAGACAGAATTTCATATGTAAAGAACGGTGAATCAAAATTTATGCACGTGAGACCGAACAGTGCGTTCGATCGCCGATGGGACGATTTTGGTAGTGATTTCTATCCCATCATTCTTTAATTTATATTTTGGAATGATTATGTGTTAATTATGTATTTTTGACATGTGAAATTGTAAGAAAAATGGATGAAAATGATGAAAAAGAAAATGTGTAGAAATATAAAGATTTTTACATAAAAGTTAAGTTTTACGTAAAAATATAGGCCTTTGGTATAGTATGTGATAAAATAGAAATAGGTTAAATGGTTTCGAGGCATTTCCTAAACGTCAGGAACCTAAAAATTAAGTAAAAATGCTGCCAAAATTTATAAAACAGCACAAAGGGGTATTTTAGGAAATAAAGGGTAAAAATGTGGTCGGGATGGAAACCCGAGCCCCCTCAATGATTTGGGTCCAAGAAAGATGGATGGATGTCTTGAGGATTAGTAACTGCTAATTCGAAATCTAGAAATGTAAGAAAATGATGAAAAATGACCTAGGGTAGAAATAATGCCGCCCAGGGATCGGTGAATAGTAAATTGAGGAATGGTGGCAAATGATATCGTAAAAATATAGCAAAGCCTAAGAAAAATTATTTTGTGGTTTTTGGGCTTAGAAAACCCAGTCAAAGTAATAAAATAAGAATGATATGGACCAAAGACCCGTTAGGGGCAAAACAGTCATTTTGACCAAAAATTTCAGGAATGATAGAAACGGGCCCTAATAGACTTAGAATGGTTTAATTAAGATTTTAAGGGTCAAAACTAAGTTGTAAATTAAAGAAAAGCAAGGTTATGATGAAAAATTCCATTAGGGGCGAAATGGTAATTTTGTCAAAAGTTCAGGACAAAATGGTAATTTTTCCAAGAGTTAGCAGAAAAGTTATAAATGGGATATTAAACCAGACCCCTAAGTTTATGATCGTGAAATGAAACGTAGAATTTTTACGTTTTGTTTAGTTTTATGCATGAAATAAATAATGAAAATAACTGTGATTATTTCGGTTATAGGGACCCGATCTAGATGCAATGCAGGAATGTCTGCGGATCTAGAGAGTAAGAAAGGAGATGCTAGCAAGTAACTATAAATTCAAGCATTTATTTGTCTGCAATACGAACCAACATGTGATGTTAGGTCTATGTTTATGTATTATATGAAAGTTATATATGTGAGTGCTATACGCACTAAAGTGTGACTAACATAACGCACACTATGAAAATTACGTTAAGAAAGAAATAATTTATGAAATGCTAATGAAACATACTATAGTGCGTTATATGAAATGCTTATGTAAGGTGTTCCAAACCAAGGAGGCAATGATAATGCCACCTGGTAGGAACCATATGAAAGATAGTAAGGAAAGATAAGAGATGAATGAATGAAAGAAAAGAAATGAACGAAAGAAAGAAACGAATTATGAAATGCAAATGAAAGAAATGAAAGAAAGAAAGAAAAGAAATGAACGAATGAAAAAAAGAATGAATGAATGAATGAACAAACGAAAAGATAAAGTAAAGAAAGAGAAAGATAAGTAAGATAATAAGACTGAATATTTAAGTGTTAGCGTATCGGCCTCCCATAAGTGAGGTTTAATGTTATGAATTCCACTACAATTGAATACTACCTCCAAAAAGTATGAGGTTAATGGCTTACAGTGGAACGCTACCTCCCAAAAGTGTGAGGTTAAGGTAAAAGTTAAAGATTAAGCATGTGGTAGGCTGGTAGGTCGCTCCCCCTTCCTCTCATTGGTCCACGCGTAAGACGGTACGTCCAATATAGGGCCCATCAGTGAAAATAAAAAAAGAAAAGAAAAGGAAAGAGACAAATAGAGAAAGAAAAGAAAGGAAGGAAATAGAATGACGGAATAGGATATGATCGATAGAACAACGAAGAACGACATGATATGATAGAAAGAACGAACAATGAAAATGAAAGTTAAGTAAGAAAAGAAAAAAAAAAGAATGACATGAAAGAAGGAAAGAATAAAAGAATAATGAAAACGAATGAATGAAAAAAAGACAAGGATAATGACACTAACATATATGCATATGTTATGATATGCATAATTTGATATGCATAAGTCAGTCTTAAAATTTTAAGTACGTTTGTGATGTTTAAGCATATACTTAGTATGCTATGTTTAAATTGATATGTGTATACAATGTTTTGTATGATGTTTAAGTATAATATGCTTAAGATGTTAGACAACACATTAAGTATGCTATGTTTAAATGATGTGATGTTCAAGAACATTAAATATGAAAGTTTATTCACGATGTTAAGGATGTTAAATATGTATACGATGTTATGTATGTTTACGAAGCTAATATTATGTATGTTAAGTATGTTTATGATGATAAACATGAAATTCTATTCAAGATGTTATAATATGTTAAAAGTATGTTAAGCACGAAAGTATGTTCACGATGTGAAATATATCCAGTATGGTTATGATGAAAAGTATATACAAGTATGTTTTAATGTTATGTACGTTAAGTATGAAATTTAAAGTAATATATAATATATGTTATGTTAATGTTCTGATGCCATAATTTGTATCAGATATGTTCTGTCCGATATGGTATGAATGATATTAAATATGTATAAGTATGAATGTTAAGCAAGCAAAATGTTATAAGATTACTGTTCATACTAAATAGTATTATTCATGGTAATAAGCAAGTATAACGTGACTAACATTCATGTTATGCATATGATATATTATAACTATTACGCATAACTTAATATGCATAAATCAATCATACTATGTTAAGTATGTTCTATATGATGTTAAATAAGTATGTTATGTTTAAATATGAATGTTTAAGTAATGAATGATATGTATATGCAATGTTTTGTATGTATGAAAGTTTGTTATAACGTTAAGGATATTTAAGTATATGAAAGTATGTTTATGATGTTTAAGTATATGTACGAAGTTTTATGCATATAGGTATAATAAATATATTCATAATGTTAAATATGAAAGTATTTTCATGATAATAAGTATGTTAAATATGTTATATTTACGATGTGAAAACATACATTAAGTATGTTATGTTTCAAGTATGTTATGGTTACGATGTGTAAACATACGTTAAATATATTATGTTTCCACATGTTAAGTATACTACATGTAAAATATGATATGTTTGCGATATAAAATATGTTAAGTATGAAAGTAGGATTATGATGTAAATTATATTTAGGTATGTACAGTACAAATATGTTGACCATGTTATATATGAAAAGTATAAAGATGAAACAATGTATGATATATGTTATGTTAATATTTTAATGCCACAGTTGGTATCAGATATATTCTATTCAAAAGGTTAAGATTATACATATGTTATGAATGTATATTTGAACTTACAGAGCCTGTCGCTCACAAGTTTGTTTATGTTGCAGGTAGTATCCTGCACGAAAATAAAACAAGTGATGGATGACGAATGCGATCTGCATGTGCCAAGTGATTGGACGAGGGTTATGGTACTGCTATGAGTTTTCCACTGAACTGTTTAATGAGAGTATCGAAATGAAATGTTTATGAAGTAATAAAGTTTAAATTATGTAAAATGTTTACTATAGTAAATGTTTTATGATGATACAATTTTCAAGTTTAAAGTTTAAGAAAAAAAAAATTTCCCGTTTTCACGTTAAAATGGGAAGTTAAAATAAACACGTTAAAAAATGTAAGTTTAAAGTTGAGGTAACTACGGATGTATCATCACAAAGGACACCACTAGTTTGCTTGTCATCACTTGCTTTGTTAAGAAACTTTACTCAACTCACCTTGCATCCAGGATTTGAGTAAATTCTTCTATCTGGAAAATTAGCCAACGCATAATGTTCATCGGTCGCGTCAGGTGACCTCATTTCACGTAGTTTTATCATAAAAAAAAATAGTACAAATGTTATTACCACTATAGTTTTAAAAGAACTCGCAAAAATTTATTCAACTTCTTTATTGCTGAATATAAATTAATGTAATGTAAAAAGCACAAATTTATTGTCAGCAAAAAACTTAAAATACACTTACATGATTTTTAAACCAAGAAGGAAAGGATTTCTGTTGTACTTGGTCAGGTTTTGGAACCCTGTTAATTCCAATTCTTTCCTGTATTGTCTGCATACAACAATAATCATATAAAGATATAGTGGAAAAATAATGAAAAAAAAAATACTAAGTATGTTTAACAAAAAACTATTACTTACTCTAAATGTGTTTGCACCTCTTGGGCAATTGTTGATTATGTACCAATGTGCTTTGTTATAATATTCAGTTCGGAAATCCTTCTGAAATTTTTTCTTACCGAAAGGACGATAACAGTTTGTAAATATAGATAAATCTCTTTCTTGATCATATTCATCCCCAACACGGTTGTTTCGCCCTTGACGACTGAATCTGGTTTTGATGCCTTGAAGGTACATATAGTAAAATGTTGAAGCCTGGTTCGCAACATAAGCTTCTGCAATAGATCCTTCTGGATGAGCTTTCTTTTGTACATAGTTTTTATGCGTTCTCAATTATATTTCAAACTGATACATCCATCCATAATGAACTGGCCCGGCAAGAATATCCTCATAAGGTAAGTGTACTGCCAAGTGAACTGCTACATCAAAAAAAGCAGGAGGGAATATCAATTCAAGCTTCCATAATATCACAACTATATCTTTTTATGGCACCTCTAAATCATTCACCAATAGTGTTTTCGAACATAATTTCTGAAAAAACTGTGATGGTTCTATTAGAGTTGCACACTCATTTTTCCCAAGAACTTGCGAATACCAACAGGTGGCAACTGCTGAAGAAGGATATGACAGTCATGTGTTTTCAACGCTGAAATCTTTCTATCAAATTCATTTACATTCTTTCAAATATTAGCAGCCATCTGGAAACCTAACAGATTTTAACCGTGCATAAAATTGTTTCTTCTCATCTTTTGTTAACGTGTAGGATGCGTGCGGCTTTAACACCCTATCGTCCTTAAACTGTAAATGCAACTCCCTCTTCATATTCAAGTCAGCTAAATCAAGTCTCCCCTTGTTTGTATCTTTTGGTTTTCCTTCAATGTTCAAAACCGTTCCAACAATGTCATCACATATATTTTTCTCAATGTGCATTACATCCAGGCTGTCTCAGATCAACTTGGGCCAGTACTCCAATTCAAAAAAGATACATTTTTATGTTCAATTTAATTCCTCACTCAAACGTTTACAGTCTTATCTTCGTTATTCGCGATGTTTACCTGGCCTTCGGTATTCTACTCTTTCTAATTGCGCCAGTATTTCATCACCGGTCAATGTTTTGTGCTCATGCCTGTCTTTTATATATGCCACCACACTGTTTAGTTTTCCTGTATTTATGACTAGGAGGTAAAAAACCTTGATGCCCCAATTGTTTGTAACATGTTTCTTTGTTGCACGGTAGACATGCCAAACTGCCTTTTGTACTCCATCCAGATAAATTACCATATGCCGGAAAATCGCTCACACTCCACAAAATACCGGAACGCATGTTAAATGTCTTTCCATCTAAAACATCGAATGTTTCTATACCAATCCATAGCTCTTTAAGTTCATCAATAAGAGGTCATAGGAAAACATCCATGTCCCTTCCTGGAGTTTGGGTCCAGGAATAAGCGAAGTCAACATAAAAGATGTCTCCTTCATGCCTTTCCAGGGGGCATGTTATAAGCTGTTAATACAATTGGCCATATACTAGAAGAAGTGCTCATGTTTCCAAACAGTTTGAAACCATCCGATGCAAGGATTAGTTTGACATTTCTTGGCTTGCCGGCAAAAGTTGGATATTCTTGATCTAAGTTCTTCCATTCTGCTACATCAGCTAGATGTCTTAATACCCCATCACTCGATGGTCTCTTATCATGGTGCCACCGTATATCTTTAGAGGTATGTCTTGAACTATATAACCACTGTAATCGATACCTTAATCAAAAATAACGCAAAATTCTGTGAGGTTTCTTCCTTTTGCCTTTGTCATCTCGATACCTTGGTGTATGACATACTGGAAACTTGTCCAAATTTGCATTTTCTTTCCAGAATAAAACGCGGTCTCATATCCCAAATTCAACTCTTGTAATATCTTCTTTGCCTCAGAATATGAAGTTGGGATTCTACCTGTAGGGAATGCTTTTATCCAAATTCAACCAACATGTCAAGCGACTTATTAGTCCATCGATTTAGAACCTTAATATGCAATAACTTAACTAAAAAAAAGTCAGAGCAGAAAACTTGTCGCAACCATCATATAATTTTTGTTCCACCCAATCAAACATGTTATCAAATTTCCCTTTGTCTTCGTTAAATGTTTGCTCCACCATTATCTTATCCTCGTTGTAATCATCATCTCCCATGTTCTGAGCGCCAATGATATCATGCAAGGCTGGGATCATATCATCTATTTCTTCACTCTCTAGATTTGTGTTGCTATCATCATTTAATTCAACATCATCAACTGGATTTCCCTGTGTGAGCTACATGTTCGATAGTTTTTCTAAACCCGAGTGGCAACAAATAAATTTCAACTATTCTTGGAACGTGACTGTTCGTATTCAAACAATCTACACATGGACACCGTGTTGCCGAGAGAGGCGTCGGCAGCATGAAGGAGCAGTAGTGGCAGCTGTAGCACAAGGGAAGAAGAGAGAGTGTACGTAGGTAGCGGAGGTGTCGCAAGGTAGAGAGATAAAGACGGGGAGACAGAGAGAAGGTAGGGCGGCGGAGATGCAAGGAAGATAGAAAGAGGGAGGGATGCGACAGTGACGACGAAGGCTAGGGCAAGGGCAACGGTGAAGGTGAGGGCAGTGACGAAAGTGAAGAAGAAAGAGAAAGAGGGTAGGTGAGAGGTTTGTAGAGAGAGAGAATGGTTAAAGAGAGAAAGATGAATATCCTGTACAAAGAATTAAGGTTACAAAGGCAGAGGTTTAAATTTTTAAATTTATTTATTTATTATTATTATTTTTTACAGATTACATGATCGTTTTTGGGAAACAGTCATGAAAACTCAGCTTTCATGACCGTTTTCATATTCTTATGTCTGTGTCCCATTTTTGCTGTGGTTTCCACAACTGTTTTAAAAAACAATCGTAGAAGCTTCGCCGTGGAATCAAACTTATGCAGTAGCGTTATAAATAACCCTCATAGTAAATAATTTGACTCATCAATACCAATTATACCCAACTATTATTTGCGACAACTTTGTCATCACAATTGCTTGTGAATTGGCGCCAAACTTGCTTTTGCTAGATTATTAATGGTGTCAATACATAATTGTAATGACATATTGTCACTAAGAAGGATGGTCAATATCTTAAATATTTGTGATGACATGTCTTTGCAACTATTTCATTATATGTGACGACATGTGGTATTAAATACTAATAGCAATGGCATGTTCAAGGTAAATAAATGTCACTTTTTGGCAAAGACTTGTCATAGTAAAATATTGATTATTGCAATAACATGTCATTGTTAATTTGTCGTTGCTAAAGGTTTTATTTGTATCAATGACTTGAGCATCTTCTCTTCATAAAAAGGTCATGGCCCTACTTGTAATGCACTTTCTTGATTCACGACACCAAATTCTGTAACTCTTTAGCCCACATAGGGATAGTCTACGTACGAAAACTTCCATCTTTTCCAGCGGTGTATATGAAGGGAATGCACAGATCCTAAGGTTACTATTACTAAATGCTTCATGTCAAAAAAGATTGGAGGGGTCATATCACTCTCATTTAAAATATAATCTTCTTAGAGAGAACGGTCTTAGACTATTTAAGAAGTTACCCAGATAGAAAAATAATTTAGAGTGTAAGAAGATTTAATAAAAAATCAAAAGAAAAAAAAAAGACATGCACAAAACACAAACACAAGAAATGGCAAAAGCCAAAAGGAAAAAAAAAAAAAAAGGAAGAGAACGAAAGAGGGTCCAATGTTAAAAGCATCGTGGAGCTCCTTTTTGACACGTTTTATATACATGTTAGATTAGATTAAATCAGACTTTGTACAACAATACATGAGCCACACATATTATTGTGGTATATCAATAAACTTCCATATTTTTATGATTGGTATTATTATTATTGTTATTATTATTATTTTTTAAGTTGAGACGCGCAATGTCAGTGGCCGTGATAAAACCACAATGAAACGTGAAAACCACATTTTATGATTATAACGTGATAAAACCATATTTATGATTGTAACGCCTCATTCATTGCAAGTATTCTGCACCACATTTTATTGTTGCCAAAACTATAAGACAAGAAAATAAGAAATTATAGAACAAAAGGGGTCTGAATAAAATAATAATAATAATAATAATAATAATAATAATAATAAGAGATGATTAAAACCCTCTATTGAAAAATATATATATAGGTGAAAAAAATGTTCATTAAATTTAGTTTTATTTACTCAACTTCCTATTTCGAGCAAGTTAGGCAAAAATACGAAATAATAGGAATATAGAGATCCATGCGCGCATGACACATGCTCTCAAAAAGTCCTTAGTTTTGTTGGTTCCGGATTTGTACGCCCCATACACAAATAGAGATATCGTTATTGTTACTGCATCCTGGGTGGTGGTCATTGAAGGAGATGCTTTAGCTATTATTAAGAATCTAAAATCGGAATCAGCAGGTTGACAATGAACTGTGTGCATTGCTTGAGGGGCCGTCGTTCGAAACTTAATCTACTGAAGGAACGGGTTGCTTTTCAAGTGGATTGCCGTGTTAATTTTATAGATCATTATGTTGCTACGTTACCTGTAGTCATGTTTTCTTTGGGTTTTTTTTCCCCCCTCTAATGAGGAGGTTTACCCCGCTGGTTTTGTTTCTGATACTGTGGTCTGGCAAAATTATGTAGCGGAAGCACATGATCAAAAAATAGTAATGATAACATGAAGAGATCTGTAGTTATCCTGCTAATTCATATAGAATGTACGGAAAACAGCTTTAAAATCTGATGATTCACACACATTACCGAAAACCAACATCAAAATTCGTTGATTCACCAAAAGTACCAAAAATTGAAAAAAAGAAGAGTTAACACTCAAAATTTCATTTAACATAAATTAGTTCTCATTGAAAGATAGCGTCCTTATTTGTAAGACAAAATACAATTTGGAAACTAAAGACAAAATCATGACCTAACATAATTAAAAAGCATAATAAAGTACAAAATTTTTCAGAGCAAAATGTTATGAATGAGAAATAGAAATTGAAACTATTAGACTTTGGGAATAAAAAAAAAAAAGCAATTAGAATTGAGAAACGAAATTCTTGAGTTAACTTACTAAAAAAAGGAAATTATTGAGAAACACAAAATCGATGTTTTGAAAGCCTAAATGATGGAATTTGACCGAAAAGTGACATCGTGGTGGAGCCACGGGTACTGCTTAGTGGCACGTTTTCACTCAAAGGAATCAAATTTTTTTTTCCCAGATTTCGATAACGTAAATAGACCATATGGAAACTGGAAACATCCCTTACTTGGCGTTGTGGTGATTCCAAACTAAAGGTCAAATCCCACCGCTCTGCATTAGAGAAACTTAATCCTTGGTTGTTTTTACTTTTGTTGGTGAACTATCCTCCCGCTCACTGTTTCCAGCTAAAAAAAAAAAGGATTTGGATGTTATGACGTCTTGGCCGTGTGTAATATCCAATGGCGAGACTAAATATATGACAATCGAGAAATTTCATCATTATCGGAAAATCGGTACATACAATGTACACGATGAATTCCATATTTAAAATGTGAAATGTAGTGATTTTATGTGTATACACATGTGCGTTATATACAATTCAAGAAATTAGTCAAGATGACCTTTTCTTGAAATAAAACTGATATATTTAGAATCAGCATGCTCAAATTAATCAATTGAGCAGAAAAAATAATTTTTGACTGGGAAATCGCAGTATCAGAAAATTGGTCGAGATGACCTCTGATGAAAATAAAACTGATATATTTGGATTCAGCACGCCCAAATTAGTCAGAATAGCCGTTAAAATTTTCACACAAAAAAAAAGTATAAAAAGGGTAGAAAATCAGAAATTTGCAAAAAAATACCTCATATTTTTCTTTATCTCTCTTTTTCTCCCCACACCACTGAAATGAACAGTAATTGACCAATGGAAACGGTGTCCATTTTTGACAGTGCTGGTACCATTGGAAAGCTCTCACCAAGCTAAGTCCAATGGTGGGTCGATGAGACGAAACGTCCGTCGGAGGAAGCTGCACGCATCGCCCAAAGCTGCCGAAATGCGTGATTTTCCTAACATTGTAACTCCACTATTCGACGTCCAATCGAGCTGATTCCAGTCCCAAAAGATTCATGGTGAAGAGTAGAATAAAACCCAAGTCTTGTTTCACCTCAACGGCCGCCAGATCACACAGCCCAAGCCTTCGCTATCGCCGCCATGTTGCTGTCGTGGAATTCGTCGATTCCAATAGAGGTGAGCAACATCACCCGGCCCAAAATGATCAGAATGATGCGTAGAGCAAAAGGCCCAAGTAAATTTCAAGAAACCACCACGGTACGGCGGAGATCGAAGCTCGCTACCGCCGTCTGCTGTTGGGGGTTTTGTTTTCAGTGATTCGAGCCTCGAATCTAGAAATTGACACCAGATTTTGGTTCCTTTCATCGAGCTCTTCAAGATGGTGTCCACCTTCACCCTTGCTACCGCCAATCAATGCCGGTCAATGATAAGTCAATGCCGGTCAACGCAGTCAATGGTGACCCGGACCCTAAAATTTGAAGAATAGCCCTCTGGCCTATTTTTGACATTCCAGACACATCCGTGGCATCGAAATTGCCAATTGGAATTTCAAAAGTGAGCAATGATGACTCAAAGATTGTGCATTCGAGACCGGAAAACTCTTTTGATCACCGATGGGAACGATTTTGGTAATGATTTCGATTCCTTCATTCCTCATTTTATTACTGGAATGATTATGTATTAATTATGGATTATTAGCTTAAGAAATTATAAGAAAAATAAATGAAATGTCGAAAAAGAAAATGTGTGAAAATGTAAATATTTTTACGTAAAAAGTTTGAGTTTCTACATAAAAATTAGGTATCTGATTTAGTACGTGGTATATTAGAATTAGTTAGATAGTTTTGAGATGTTTCATAAACACCGAGAACCCAAAAATTAAGTAGAAATATTGCCGAAATTTCTAAAACAGCATTAAGGGTATTTTAGGAAACGAGAGGAAAAAAATGTGGTCAGGATGGAAATCCGAGCCCCCTTGGTGACCTAGGCTAGGGAAAGAAGAATTGACGTTTTGAGGAATAGTAAACCGAGAATTTTAGCAATTAATACTATAAAAGATCGGTAAAGCCTAAGAAAAATTATTTCATGATTTATGGGCATAGAAAATCCCAATAGGATGTTAAAATGAAAATGATACGGCCCGAAGACCCGTTATGGGTAAAACGCTCATTTCGACCAAAAATTTTAGGAATGATAGAAAAAGGGCCTTAATGGACTTAGAATAGCTTAAATAAGATTCTAAATGCCATAATTATGATTTATAAGGCTAAATGTAGGTTTTTTTTAAAATAATACATGGGCGTGTACTTAAAGAACACAGGCATGTAGTAGAATGAATCCCAAACATGCCTAGGTTACACGGCCATGTAGTGAGAAATTTCACAATCCAAGAGATACATGGCCAAGGCCACGGCCGTGTATTAGGCTGTGTGATTGTGTACAGTAATGAAATGTTTTATAACAATGAGGAAATAATGAATAGATGAAAAGTAATAAATAACTGTGGAAATTAACAGACAATATTTTGTCTGTAGAGATCCAATCTATAGGCAACGAAGGAACGTCTGCGGACAAGAAAGCAAGAAAGAAGATACGACCAGAAGTATTAGTAAGTTTGGACATTTTCCTCTCTACAACATGAACTGACATGTTATGTTATGTTTATATATATGGTTATATGAAAATTATGTATGTGAATGCTATATGCACTAAAGTGTGACTAACATAACGTACACTATGAAAACTACATTAAGAAAGAAAGAAAAGAAAAGAAAAAAAAAAGAAAAGAAATGAATGAATGAAAGAATGAAAGAATGAATGAACGAAAGAAAGAAAGCAACATAAACGGTTCCGGACCAAGGGGAAATGGGAATGTCACCTAGTTGGAACCAAATGAAAGAATGAAAAGATAAAGTAAAGAAAGAGAAAGATAAGCAAGATAATAAGACTAAAGATTTGAATGTTGGCATACCGGCCTCCCCAGAGTGAGGTTCTATGTTCAAGGCCTCCACTTAGTATGGTCCCGAAGGTATGGTAGTTTAAAGCCTCTACTCAATGTGGTGTTGCCCCAAAGGTGTGATAGTTTAAGGCTTAAAGGCGCTACCCCGAAGACGTTGTAGTTAACGTTAAAGTTCGATCGTGGGTGTCAGCGACCCGACTTGCTCAAGCCGTCGACTACTTTACTTTATTTATACTTACTTCTTTACGCCTTATACTTTTGCTTCACACTTTAAATTCTCTATTACATATAGTCTAAAACTTCATGTTTGAAAACTACTGATTTTTAGTGAAGTTATATATATATACATTTTTGAAAACATTCATTAAGGACATGAATTATTGTTTTATTGAAAACATCTTTTTACACATATTATACACTCATCTTTGTTCCATTTCTTTACATAACATATACTTTCCGTTGGTAGCTGAAAATCGTAGTGAGGTCCATTTCCCACTCCATGACACTTATGGGATCTATCTGTATGCCCTTTCAGTTACTTTATTCATGACACCGGTTGCTTACCCTTATTCCCTACATCATGAATAGACCTGTGAGCTAAAGCTCAGTAAATTCAAATATACATATATGACATTAAGTATGCACATGCACCAATGTTAGTCACATTATACTTATTTAACTTTCGTTCTTTCATTTCTCTTTTTCTTTTTTTTTTATTAGTATCGTACTATTCTTTTATTTCTTTGCTTTACTTTGGTTTCACTTGCGGGCCCCATTCGATGGTCGTACCGTAATACGTTCAGACTAATGAGGGGAGGGGGAGTGACCCACCAACCAGCCTCACGGTCAAACTTTAATGTTAAACTTCCGTACCTGTGGGGTAGAATCCTGTTGGATTGAATAGCCATTCTTTGAAACCTCACTTTATAAGAGGCCGATACACCAACATTTAACTCTTCAATCTTATTATCTTGCTTATTTTTATTTTCCATTGTAACATTTATATTATAACTTTCCTATCCATGACATAGTGAATGTCAGTAATAAACATAAAATGATCAATTTGTGAGTAGACAAATAAATGTCTGTACTTACAATAGTTATGCTAAGCTCAACTTCTTTGATTATTCCAATATTCCTTTATCACTTCTTGATTGAATTCCTACAAACCAAATATTATTCGTTAATTAATTAATAAATTTTTCTCTCTCTCTCTCTCTCTTTTATTACACAGTCTGGTACACAGCCATGTCTATGACCTTGTACCTCTCTGACCACTAAAACTCTTTCCTATATGGTCATGTAACCTGTTCATTCTAATACACAGTCTGATACAAGGCCATGTCCATGACCGTGTCCATGACCATGTACCTCTGTGACCTCTGAATTTTTTCCTATATGGCCGTGTCACCTATACATGCCTGTGCATATACATAGCCTGATACATAGCCGTATTCTTGACTGTGTAACTCTCGAGTGGTTGGTATTTCTACTATATGGCTGTATCCCTAGCCATGTGGCTTGCTTGTGTAGCCTGCTCATGTACACGGCTTGATACACCGCTGTGTTCCTGGCCGTGTAACTCTTGGGTAGTTGTTTTCCTCACTACACGGCCGTGTAACCTGGGCGTGTTCAAAATTTTTCCTTATTACACGCCTGTATACTCCAGTACATGGCCGTGTACTGTACAAAATTTGATTTTTTAGCTTTAGAAACCTTAGTTTTGGCTCTTGAAAATTTATTTAAACTTTTCCATGACACCCTTAGCCCCTTTCCATGCACTTTTTGAAATTTCCTTGATTTACCCTATCCTGTTACTCGAGGGACACTATTTTAACAATCATTCAGTCATTAATCCTCTTTTTTCTCATATTTCGAATTTCCAAATGGATGTTTCACTAATCTTTAAAATGCTCATATTCCTATTCTCCATCTTAAGTTACTAAGGGCTTGAGGTTTAATCTAAACTTTAGTTTACTCCTCATTTTCCAAAATACCTATTGGTATCATTCTTAAAATTTTCGATAGCATTTCCGCTAATTTTCTAGGTTCTCGGCGTTTAAAAAATGCCTCAAAACCATCTATCCTAATTCATCTACCACGTACTATACCAGAGGCTTAATTTTACTTAAAACGTTCTAAACATTTTACGTAAAATGCTCATATAACAACATTGTCTATCACAAAGCTTATGTTTTTCCCATTTTATTCTCATGGTTATTCTTACATACCTTTTTACATAAATGTTCCTAACAATTCCTCATACCAAATACCTTTTTCTTGAATCATTTACCAACAACAATATAACTCAAAAATTCCATAATCCATCACATACATGTCCTTGATTTTTGCTGAAAAGCATACTTCAAAGTTTTTGTTTTGGGATACCAAACACACAAATTTTCACAACCAAACTTTCTAACTAATTTACTCATCAAACCACCAAGTTTCAATTCAAGATTTCATCATTCACCTTACACTTAGAGGCCACGAATTTTTTGCTAAAAAACTCACAAGAAAATTGAGAAATTTATGGTTACCTTTTCACTAAAGAGATCCTCTTGCTCCTAGAAGATTGTTGTTGCAGTTTGGTGTGAAAATTTTGAAGAAATAACTTGGTTAGGGGGAGAGCACTCATGGTTTTCTTCTTGGCTGCATAGGGAAGAATATTGCAAAATGACTAATGTTTGGTTCCTCTTTCCTCTTCAAACCAATCCATCCTTATCAACTAAGGAAAAATCAAATTAATTCACCTTGCTTCCAATGAGATTTTGATACCTAACTCCCTTAATTCTCTCACAAATTTACTAAAATGAAATTAGAGGAATTTTGGCTAATCCTAATCATTGGATCAAGATAAGGTCAAATCCTAGCCTTAGGATTCCCTAATACTTTCTCTTGGTTTCTGAGAAATATAATTTATGATGTAATAATTTGTGATATTATTTACTTTAATCACATGTTTTATTTGTGTGATTACTATTCATATTAATTCAATCCACTTTTTTGACCAAAAAGTCAAACTAAAGAAACTTCATTAGAATCACCCTGGCGGGTTCCTGAGATCTCCGGTACGGTCAGTTTTCCTTATTCTTCTTCTGTTTGGCCAAAAATCTTATTCAAACGTTTTCGTCTTTTAGTACAATTTTTGCACCTCCTAGGGTTTTTTATGTCGATTTTTACACTGTTCCTCACAATTTGGTTTGGTAAAATTTTCTATCTCAAAATTTCTAACTTTTTAACACTGTTAGAACATTTTGTTACATTTTAAACAGTATCAAATCATTCATTTTACATTTTTAAACATAAAAATTATCGTATTACATACAATGTACACATATTCGAGAATAGTGAATTTTATCGGTTATTACACTCACCCCTCCTTGTAGAATTTTCGTCCTCGAAAATTTAGAACAAATGGGGGTATTTAGTTCTCATTTCTTCCTCACGTTCCCACGTAACTTCTTCTATATTATGGTTTCTCCACAAAACCTTGACTAGTGGGATAGTTCTATTTCTTAACATTTTCTCCTCTTGAGTAAGTATCTAAACTAGTTATTCTTCATAGGACAAATCTTCCTAAACTTGGATTGGCTCATACTCAAGGATAGGTGAAGGATCCGATATGTATTTTTTCAGCATCAATACGTGGAAAACATTATGCACTGAGGACAATTCAGCAGGTAGCGCTAACTTGTAGGCTACTTTTCCTACTCGATTGATGATCGAAAAAGGTCCAATATATCTTGGACTCAACTTCCCTTTCTTTCCAAAGTGCATAACACTTTTCATCGGTACAACCTTTAAAAATAAGAAGTCTCCCTCTACAAATTCCAGGGATCTTCGTCACTTGTCTGCATAACTCTTTTGTCGACTTTATGCCGTTTTCATCCTTTGCTGTGTCTTCTTAACTACATTTATTGTCTTTTGGATGAACTCAATTTTATGCAGCTCCTTTTACCTTAGATCATACCAATGAATAGGAGACCTACACTTTCGTCTATATAGTGCTTCATATGTAGCCATTCCAATAGAAGTTTGGAAGCTGTTATTGTAGGAAAATTCTATCAACGGCAGCTTCTTATTCCATGCTCCCTTAAAATCTAATGCACATGCACGAAGCATGTCTTCCAATGTTTGAATGGTGCGCTCTAATTATCTATCAATCTTAGGATGAAATGCTGTGCTGAACTTCAGTTCTAAGCCCATAGCTTCTTATACACTACTCCAAATATTTGATATGAATCGACTGTCACGATCTGACACTATCGTTGTCGGCACTCCATGCAACCTCATGATGTTGGAGATGTACAGCTCTGCCAGCTTTTCCAGTGTGTATGTCATCTTTACGGGTATAAAATGGGCTGATTTCATCAATCTGTCCACTACTACCCATATCGTATCAAATCCTTCATTAGTTTTAGGTAGTTCAACCACAAAGTCCATGGTCACTTTTTCCTATTTCCATTCTGGGATTTCTAGTGGCTGCAGCTCACCTGTTGGTTTTTGATGCTCAGCCTTAACCTTTTGACACGTCAGGCAAAGACTGACATATTTAACTATGTCATTTTTCATGTTTTTCCACCAGAATTGTTGCTTTAGATCTTGATACATCTTGGTGCTGACAGGATGTATTGAATAAGGGGTAGTGTGAGCCTCTGCCAGGATTCTTCTTCATAATTCGTCATTGTCAGGTACGTAAATTCTTCCTTGGAACCTTAACACCCCATCTTCAGCGAGGTAGAACTTAGACTTTTTCATTTTGGGAGGCTTCATCCTTAAGTTTCCCAAGAATTGCATCTCGTTCCTAAGCCTCCTTAATTTCCTCAAAAAGCATTAACTTAATTTGCAAAGTAGCCAATTTTCCTGAAATCAATTCCACCCCTAATGAGGAAATCTCGTGTTAAAGTGGTTTAGGTAGTGTATCTATGGCTACCCATTCCGGCATTGTAGACTTACGACTTAATGCATCTACCACTCTATTCACTTTACCTGGATGATACAAGATCTCACAGTCGTAATCTTTAACTAACTCGAGCCATCTTCTTTGTCTCATGTTAAGTTCCTTCTGAGTGAAGAAATACTTTAAACTTTGATGGTCTATGAAGATTCTACACCAAACTCCATATAAATAGTGCCGTCATATCTTGAGAGCAAATACAATGGCTGCTAATTCTAAATCATGAGTTGAGTAGTTTTATTTCATGTTCCTTGAGCTATCTAAAAGCATATGCTATTACCTTTTGATGGACTATATATAGAGAATAAACTTTTATATATATATAGGGAAGGGGTACTGCACCTCTTTTCAGTGGGCCAGCAGCCTCTGGCCCACTAAGCAAAGTAGGTAGACAGGCAACCTACCTACCTGCTACCAGTAAATTGACAGGGTTTTCAAAAAAAAAAAAGGAAAAAAATACATATATATTTGTCCTTTAGAAAATCGGCTAAACAAGAGATGGGATTTTTGATAATTCAAAATCCCCCTAAACAAGCAAAACAAGAATGAAAAGCCAAGAGAGAAAAATAATGATTGCAATGTAAGATGATGGATTACTTGAATGACTACTCACTAAAAGTACTTAAAAACACATGAAAAACCATAAAACTACCTCCCAACTAACCATCTTCAGCTGAGCACGTTTTTGGACAGATTATAATTCAAAATTTTCAATTTTTTTTTTAGCCACAATAAGGCTTGGGTATAAAATGGTTTAAGGTAAACCAAAAAACTACTATTTTCTCTTTCATAAAGAAACCACCTAAGTAAATAAAAGCTTTCTCTCTTCCTCCCTTCATTGTGAACGAATTTTTAGCTAAGGGAAGCCAAAAATATTCTTTATTTCCTTCTATCCACTCTTAAGTTCATTTTTAGCAAGGAGGATGAATCTTTCCTAGTGCTTACCAAGGTAAAAACCTACATTTTTTTCACTTGCATTTAAGAAAGAAAAATGATGTTTTAAAAGTAATGTTTTGTCTCCATTTTAGTCCCCCTACCTCAAGGATTTAAGAGTGGTTCAAAACCTTTAAAAGGAGTTAAAAAGCCACTACTTTTGTAAGAGGTAAATGTCTTGTAAACTGATGGTTTACTAAGTTCTTCATAACTTTTCTTTCACAATGAGTGCTTACATATATTAAAAAAAAATATTGGCATGGTAAAGGATCAAAATGTTGTTTTGCTACCTAGTGAGATAATACATATACTTGCCATGATTTAAAATGACTAAAGAACATAATTTGTGTATGGAATAGTATGAAAAGTATGTTTATATGATTTTATTTTTAAACATGCAATGAGCATTAATGCATGAAAATAGGAGATTATGGCATATTGATATAATATGTCCTCTGTTAATGAAAGCATGAATGATGAGAAAAATATTTTGACATCATAAATAGGCTAGAATAAGATTTAATGACCATAAAGTACTAAACATTATATTTTTGGCATAAATATTGAGAAATTAGAAAATAGTATTTTAAGTAGGATTTTCATACTCATGAAGGGCAGAATATTACCCTTGACATAGGCAAAAAGAAGAGCTTAAGTTTGATCAGAAATACAAATGTCATAAAATGACAATTTTGCCCTAAAGGGTAAAATCATAATTTCACTAGCATAGAAACATTATTTGAACCTGAAACTTTGCAGTCTTGATTAGAGACTTAAAATAGGCCTTATGTCAAATTTTGGTGTTAAATGGATAAGAAATGACTAAAATGCCATTTTAGGATCAAATTGTAAATATAGAAAAATTAAGGGTAAAAAATGTAAAGAATAAAAATTTATGAAAAATGAGCCCTAATCCTATGAGAAAACTTTGTAAGGACTTTAAGTATAAAAAACGTGAACCAAAGGGTGTTGGGAACTAATTGGGGCTAAATAAGGACTAAAATGCAAAAATAAATAAATGGTGGGTCCAATTATAAAATCTGCTTAGACTATAATTAGACAGCATCTTTATCACCCTTAAAACAGTATATTAAGCTAGATAAATACATGAAATAATATGGTTTATGTTATAGCCAAATGTACAACCTTAAAAAAAAATAAAGGGGCTTAAATGTAATACTTTTAGTTAATTGTGTTTAGAAACGTGATAAGTTATAAACACCATTTTTCTTAGCTTAAGAGCACTATAAACATTATTATAAGGCTCTGGGATAATTTTTTTAAACCACCCAGTAAGTCTAGATTAAAGAAGGTATATCTAGTGGCAAAATTATAATTTTATCAAACTAAAGGATAAGATAGTAATTTGATGGGAAGACGTTTTTGGGCTGTAAGCAGAGGTTTTATGGATCTATAAAATTGCAAGAAAGTTTTCTAAAAACTAAGTTCATAAGATTTAACAAGTTTAAATTTAAAAATGCTTGAATCACTAAAATAGGGGTAAAATAGTAATTTAGTACCTGAGGGCTCGGTGATGAGAAATGAACCACCACTAGGCTCGTTAGGATGCCATGTGATTGTTGACCAAAACTTGATAGAGACAACCAAGTGTAATGGGCCTTAACATGTGGTGCCCCGCTCTACGTAGGGTTAAACAGCACTATTACAGGCGGCTACTATTGCCAACTGCAATAGACTGTAACCACTTGGGTCATCGGCAACTTACTTTTAACTTGCTTTTAACTTATTCTGATACCAGCTAAAATTTATTTATTTATTTTTTGACTCGACGTGGAAATTCTATCTTCGTAAAAACATTTATTATAGTAAACATTTTCTTTCTTTATCATAACTTGATATACATCATTTTAATACTCTTTTAAACAGCTCAGCGGAAGACTCATAACAGTACCATAACCCTCACCCAGTCCCTTGGCACATGTAGATCTCATCCGTCATCCAACACTTGTCTTATCTTCGTGCAGGATGGTTACCTGCAACATAAACAAACTTATGAGCGACAGGCTCAGTAAGTTCAAACATACATTCATGACGTATAATAGTCCACATACATAGTGTAGGATGAATCTGATACCTGCTGTAACTTCTAAACATTTCATAATGTATATCGTACATTGCTTAACACTATGAACATACTTCACATCACAATCACAAACATACTAACTGCACTTATCATGCTTAACCTCTTGAACATGCTTTCATATTTGAACCTCGTGAACTGACTGGACTCTGTAAACATGATGTACTACTGTGCTCTGGACTCTGTAAACATGCTGTACTACTGTGCTCTGGACTCTGTAAACATGCTGTACTGCTGTGCTCTGGATTCTGTAAACATGTTGTACTGCTGTGCTCTGGACTCTGTAAACATGCTGTACTGCTGTGCTCTGGACTCTGTAAACATACTGTACTGCTGTGCTCTGGACTCTATAAACATGCTGTACTGCTGTGCTCTAGACTCTGTAAACATGCTGTGCTGCTGTACTCATGCTGTACTGCTGTGCTCATGCTGACTGGACTCTGTAAACATACTGTACTACTGTGCTCTGGACTCTGTAAACATGCTGTACTACTGTGCTCTGGACTCTGTAAACATGCTGTACTGCTGTGCTCTAGACTCTGTAAACATGCTGTACTGCTGTGCTCTGGACTCTGTAAACATACTGTACTGCTGTGCTCTGGACTCTGTAAACATGTTGTACTGCTGTGCTCTGGACTCTGTAAACATACTGTACTGCTGTGCTCTGGACTCTATAAACATGCTGTACTGCTGTGCTCTAGACTCTGTAAACATGCTGTACTGCTGTACTCATACTGTACTGCTGTGCTCATGCTGACTGGACTCTGTAAACATGCTGTACTGACTAAAGGTTTAGTCTTAGAACAATAATCTGTTATTTTAGTTCTGGTTTTGGGCCCCTGATTGGACGTACCGACATGTTAGCGCAACCGGGAGCGGTACTTTAGTGCTGACCTCCTCAGTCTTAACTGATGCTAAACATGATAACCTCCCCGTGGGTCGAGAGGCTGATACGCCAATAGCTGGTTAATTACCATCTTTCTGGTGTTCCAACTGGGTAGCATACTATCGGAACCTGTTAGTCAAATTACTAGGGTGTGTATTAATTAACACACTAGGGTGCCTTGTGCACCTAACTGTTTTCTTGTTCTGATACTGTCTAACATGTGTACTGACATGCTGTGCTGCTGTACTCGTGCATGATACTGGACTCTGTAAACTTGCTGTACTGCTGTGCTCATGCCTGACTGGACTCTGTAAATATACTGTACTGGCTGAAGGTTTAGTCTTAGGACATTATCTGTTATTAAGTTCTGGTTTTGGGCCCCTGATTGGACGTACCGACATGTTAGCGCAACCGGGAGTGGTACTTTAGTGCTGACCTCCTCAGTCTTAACTGATGCTAAACATGATAACCTCTCCGTGGGTCGAGAGGCCGATACACCAATAACTGGTTTAATTACCGTCTTGCTGGTGTTCCAACTGGGTAGCATACTGCTTGCCCCCACAGTTGGAACCTGTTAATCAAATTACTGGAGTGTGAATTAATCAACACACTAGGGTGCCTTGTGCACCTAACTGTTTTCTTGCTCTGATACTGTCTGGTCTGTGTACTGGGACATGCAACTCTATATGCATGACATGAACTGATATGAACTGACCTGTGCTGTGACTGACATGCACTGACCTGTGCTGTGACTGACATGAACTGACATAGACATCGTGATGCAAACAATCAATGTCTAGCATACACGTCATGCAACAAAACATACATCACAATCATAAACGTATCAAGTCAATTTACATTTGACTTGAACATAATACATAGTTCATAACATGGCTTTCGTGACATTCACATCATAGTGTCTTGACACTAAAACTGCACATAGAACACATAAACATAGACCTAACATGTCAGTTTATGTTACAGACAAATAAATGCTTGAACTTACTGTTACTTTGCTAGTATCTCCTTTCTTGCTTTCTGGATCCGCAAACGTTCTTTCGTTGCGTCTGGATCGGTTCCTATAACCGAAAGAATCATGGTTATTCTTTCCGCACTTATCTCATACATAAAACTTAATAAAACGTAAAAATTCTACGTTTCATTCCTTGATATAAACTTAGGGACCTAATATCCTATTTATAGCATTTTTGCTAAACTTTGACAAAATTACCATTTTGCCCCTAATGCGATTTTTTTTTTTTTTTTGTAACCTTACTTTTCCTTGATTCACAACTTAGTTCTGGCCCTTAGAATCTTACTTAAGTCGTTTTAAATCCATTAGGGCATTTTTCTATCATTCCTGGAATTTTCAGTCAAAATGTCCGTTTTGCCCTTGACGGGTCTTTAGGTCGTATCATTTTCATTTTAAATGCTTAGATTAGATTTTCTAAGCCCAACAATCATAAAATAATTTTTCTTATACTTTACCAAACTTTTACAGTATTAATTGCTGAAATTCTCGGTTTTTTTTATCCTTAGAACATCTGTCGTCCTTTTCTGAGCCTAACTCATTTATTAATCCTTAAAATCATTCGAGGGGGCTTGGGTTTCCATCCCGATCACATTTTGTCCTTCGTTTTCTAAAATACCCTTTTTGTGCCGTTTTAGAAATTTCGGCAGCATTTCCGCTTAATTTTTAGGTTTCCGGCGTTTAGGAAACGTCTCAAAACCATCTAACCTATTTCTATCTTGTCACGTACTATACCAGAGGCCTATATTTTTACGTAAAGCTCAACTTTTATGTAAAAATATTCACATTTCTACATACTTTCTTTTTCATCATTCTTAAACAGTTTATGTATTTTAAAAAAAAATTTATTCCGCAAAATTAGCAGTCAGTTACAGTTCAGCATGATTGCCGGCGACCCTAGAGGCCTGCAGACTATTGCGGTTAACTACAGAGTTGGCCGTAGTAGCACTGTAGAGCCTCTACAGTAGGGCGGGCCGCCACATAACGGGTCCAAAACGACACAAGACTAAAAATACCTTTAAAAAAAATGTTTAAGCCTAATTACAAGTAAATGGGCCATAATTGACCCAATAAGCTCACAACTCATAAAAATGGCCCAATATGATGTTAAAAAACCATGGTTACCCATGGTCACCTAATGGGCCCAAATACAAATAAATTAGAATTAAATAAAATAATGAATAAAGAATTAAATATTAATTAATTAATTAATAGATTAATAATTAATTAATTTAAAATTTAAAAAATTAATTAATTATTGATTAAGATTTAATTCATGATAATTATTTTAAAATTAATTAATTATTAATTAAGATTTCATTTATGATAATTATCTAATTAATAATTAAAGATATTATTTTCTTAAGGTAAATAGTTAGAGACAAATTAATAATTAATTAAAATTAATTATTAATTAAGAGAATACATGTTCATTAATAAACATGATTCAAAAAGCTTCCTTTAACTGTCGGATGCCAATTTAAAATTAGGATACCACATCGACGTAAAGGTAGAGCTAGAAACAATCGATGCGAATACTCAGTTACACGATTTTCTGAGTATAGACCCCACCTACAGTGTGGTTGTTATATATTATATACGATGTGAGCTCGATGTTTATTTTAATGATATAATATGATACCATGATGACGTGTTTACTTACATGCTTTATGAAAGTATGTTATAATGATGTGTTTATTTACAAACTTTGTGAAAGTATGCCATGATGATGTATTTACGTACACACTTTTTGAATATGCCATTCTTGCATGCTCACCCTATGAATTAATGTTTAAGAAAGTAAAACTAATGCTGTGCTGTACCAGTCTTCGACTGAATGGGAGGATATTCACCCTTCGATCGAATGGGAGATAATAAGAATAATCAATGAAGTTAAAGTTATGACCTTGGGTGTTGATGGATTGGATCGCTCCCCTGTCTTCCCCATTTAAGGTCGCGCACACCCTGGTACGAGCACAATGGCCCATAAGATGTTTAAATAAATAAATGGACAATTATATAACTGGTCATGTATTTCAATTATATGATTTTATGAGATTGCACGTCTATACTTACTGAGTTTATCTCACCTTATTATGTTTCTCACTATAGGTAATTCAGCAAGTTGCCTATAACATATTAAGCATTCATGGATTGGCGGTATGAGTACGTGATAGGTGAAAGTATGTGTTAAGAAATGCCCTAAGCATGAAAGATATTTTGATGTATTTCATTTATTTTGAACTGGATAATAAAATTATATTTAGAATTTATTTATTATATTGCTGTTTGTCCTCATTCTATTTATATGTTAAAGTAAATGTAAGTAAATATAGCTCACTGACTGCTTGTGTTAAACTGTTAGAATGTTGCATGCAATAGACTTTTGTATATGAGAAGACAACATTCTAAAGTAAGCAGTCTAAAATTTGGTCCATAATCTATGAGGTTAAACCGAGCATCTAACTTATGTTAAGACTATTATGTTGTCTAAAGTCAAGGTGAGGACGGTTTGTCTTGACTGTCCAAAGCATAGACTCCCGAGAAGAGACATAGATATGTTGCTTGGTGGTAGACCAGAACTAAAGCATGATTGATCTGCGTGGTCTACTATGAGTGGATCAATCTGCTTTTGATGTTCATTATGTAATAACCTTAATCTTGAGTAGATGAACTACTTCATATATATGACTTGTGTACTTTGATGTTCCAATGGCTAAAGTGTCTCAGAGGTAGTAAGCTTATAGACCAGTTCATTGGGTGCATGACTTATATACGATAGAGTGTTTGTTTACAGATATTGGAATCATAGCTCTAATAAGGAGTTAAGGGTATCCTCTTAAAGGTATTATACTGGATGTGAAAATGGACAAGGCCTTGGGTAGTTTGCTGGGTGGATGACTTCTTATTCATATATGGTGAATAATCATTTTCTTATTCGGTAGTATAATGGAACTTTAACATAGCTTGATCAGTAGGTTGAATAGACTTTAACCTAAGACTGATCATGGATATCATATGAGGGTTTTGCATGCATGACAAGGTCATTGGACAATAAGCTTGTTACAGGTTTTCGCAATACGGTATATAATTGGAAGTTCAGTTTCAGATTTATATTCATGTGACTTTAAAATTAGTGATCATATAATTAAGTTGTTCGGTACAAAATGATGATCACATGGATTGAGGGTGGCCCAATTATATATATCCAAGTTGTCCCTCTATTAGCTCTACATAATTTTTTAACGGATGACAAATTGATCAGGGTATACATATTGGTTTGTTGTCTTACATGGATATAGGTGATGTCCACATAGGATAAGGGTGGAAGACAAGATTCTCTCCTATTGAATTCGAATTTTGTTTTGTATAAGAGATTACACAATTATTCAAATTTAAAATAAAATTGCCATAATTTTATTTGAATTTAAATTAGAATTGCAGAAAATTATGCATTAGGGCAAAATTTGAAATACAAGTTTTTTTGTGAAGTTTGAAATTTGAATTTGAAATTTGAAATTTGAATTTAAAATTTGAATTTGAAATTTGAATTTGAAATTTAAATTTGAAATTTGAAATTGATATTTGAAATTGAAATTGAAATTTGAAATTTGAAATTTGAAATTTGAAATTTGAAATTTGAATTTCAAATTTCAATTTGAAATTATTTGAAGCTTCAATTTTGAAATTTGAACTTTGAAATTTGTATTTGAAGTTTGAATTTTGAAATTTGAACTTTGAAATTTGAATTCAAATTTTGAATCACAAAATCAAGTTGTAACTGAATTTTTATGGATAATTCCACATGATAAATTTAGTTTTCTTATGGATAAGGGAGAGGAAGATCTTATTTGAATTCTATTTAAATTTTAAATCTTAATCCCTCAAGATTTGGCTAAATTTGTTAAAGGGAATCCCACCCTAGGAGAATTCGGTTTTTATGGATAGGGATAAAGGAGAATTCAAGTCTCAATGCTATTTGAATTTTGAATCTCTCCCTCATATGGATTAGCCGAATTCTCTATGGATAATGCCTAAGGGAGAATCGGTTTTTGTAGATAAGGGTAAGATGAAATTCAAGTTAAAATCCTGTTTGAATTTTGAATACAATATCTCCTATGGATGGCCGAATCTTCCCATGTTTTTGACCCATAGAGAATTCGGATTTTGTGTGGAAAAAGGGGAGAAATCTTCTCTTGGTCTAGTTCAAATTCAAGTGATCACCTCATGCAAAACTATAAATAGGGGTCCTGCCACTCCAGTTCTCTCAGACTACAAACTCTCAAGTGAGCAGGCTTATTGTTGCATAACTCACCGTGATAATAAGTTCTTAAGAAATCTGGGTAATCGAAAGAAGACTAACAGTGCTAGTATACCGATTGAGGATCCGAGTGCCCACACACTCTGCCATCCAAGAATTGGAGAATAATAGAGAAGGCTAGTTAGTTGAAGCTCTCCGGTCGTTCTCCTCCTGCATCCTTGGCATCTTCTGAAGGCATAAAGTTATTGTTATTAATTTATTATATATGACATCACAAGATATTTAACAATCTTTAAAAATTTTTGTAATTCTACTGTGCCACTCTGATCGATTTTTTCCTACAGTATGATGGGTTCTATAGATGTCACTCGTATTTTATATTCTGCACACATTTTGATGACTTTGTTAAGTGTTGTTTTAATGTTAGTACAATTTGATATTTTGGTATGACTAAGTATGACATGTTACGTTAGTATGTTTTGTTTAAAACTAATTTTAATTAATATGGTTTTTAAAGAATCATTTTTTGTACAAACAAGGTTTTTCAAAAAAAAAAAATCCTTAAAATTTTGAAGACTTAGAAATGAACAAACAATGATTTAAATAAGATGATAAACTAAGTAAGTAAGTTTTAAGTGACGGTTTGAGAGATTGGGTTGTCATACTTATATTATAGAATTGTGAAGTAATCTTCAAGTAAACATGTTTTAAATAATAACGATAATCTATATGATCGAGAAATTCGAGGAATGAGATGATGACATGAACTATTTTAGAGAGAATTTGTTGGAAGAGAAATGGTAAGAGATAAAGTTTTAAAGTACGGTTTATGTATTTGTATACTTGGAAATATGTTAGGACGTAGATACTAGGAAGAGGAAATGCTGATTAATTAATTAAATGGTAAGAGAGAAAAGGAGATAACTTTTTATTACTATTGTTGTTGTGAAAAACTTTAATTTACCTTAAAACCGTGATAACTGATGAAAAATTAAAGGAAGAAGATGAACGAATGAAGCTTATTTAATAGTATTTGAATGCTTGATATACTAAGGCACAAAATCCAACCCACACCGAAACATAATTCTTCATTCATTTCTTTTTTTTTTTTAATTTCCCATCCTTTTTTTAACCTTTTTTTTTTTTTTTGTTTCTCGCATTTATAGGCACTCTAACTAATACCCTATTTAAATTTGTTAAATTAAGATTTTGAAGTTACCAGAATACTCTTATAATTTCCAGTCATTAATCTTATCAGACGAAATCACAACCCGTCACTTCTATAAGTTTACTTAAAGAAACAAAAGAGAAAGCAAACAGCCACGCCCCTCCTACTCCCGATCCCACCTTTCTTCAACAGATCTGGAGTTGCTGCGCCACCACGCTTGACTTGACACGTCAGAATTACCATCCATTAGAAAAATGGAAAGTGAAAATTTGTAAATATAACCGAAAGTTCACGGGATGTTAATTTCCAATTACTTTTCTGAATTTAATGGCAAAATAATACAGTCCAAAATTCAGGGATAATAAAAATAAAAATTGTCATGTATATGTATATGCTATATGTATATATATATATGAAACACAAAAATTTAGCAATAAAATATTCTTTTTCCTTTTTCTCCTCGTAAGAAGAAAATACATACATACATTATGTATATATGTGTTTATTAAATCATACATGATTATCAGGATAACGTATATATATAGCAAATACATATAGTGCTAGTTAAGTACGTAGATCACGCGCTTTCCATCAGTTCATGCCTCCACATTTCATCTGAAGATTTTCAATCAAATCCTTGTCCAACATGAATGCCCTAGAGATGACTTCAGGTTTAATTAGAGGGTCCGATCCGAACACGGAATTAGCGATGGCGATAACTCCCGCATTTTGGCTTCCGAATGCAACGAAGGCCACAGCTGAGGCGTTTCTAATATACATCTGGAAGTGAATCATCCCAATTGGGAACATAATTGCGTCTCCCTCGTTAAGAATCTTTGCGAAGAACCTGTTCCCGTCCTCATTGGACGACAAGACACCGGCGTAGAGCATTCGCTTCGTAACGAAAAGGATTTCGGGGGTGAGTGTGAGGCGGTTTAGGCCATACGACGCGTAGTCGATGTGAGCCAACGACGCGTGTCGTTGAGGATGTTGAGGCCCAGAAGGTTATCCACGTTCACCATGGTTGCGTTGGACCCCAATTCATTGTCTGTGTTCGTAATTATGTTTAGTCCTGAAAAGAAAAAGTCATCTGATATAACGAGCTTTGGATTCTTGTAGAATTTCCCGTTCACAAACACGGCTTAACTTGAGAGAAAGAAAGACTTGAATAATTAGAATAACACATTTTTATTATCACGTGTAACTATAGGGTACGAATACCAACTGTAAATGTACGGTATTAGCAAAAAAAAAAAGAAAAAAAGAAAAAAAGTGTAAGTATAGGGTATTATAAGTCTATAATTGTTCGTCATAGACCCTCACATTTTTTTTTTTTTTTTTGCTTTAGATTCTGCTGAACAAGCATGCGTCCTAGATTTCTATAGGTAGTATATAGCGTTTTAATTATTTTTGTCTTCCAAATTTTTTGGCTTTTTGAATTTACCTTCAATTTTCTTATTTGGAAAATTGTACTTTTGAATTTTTTAAATTGTTGCGACTTAAGTCAAAATTAGTGACAGAAAACTCAAGTATGTGATGACGGATAAATCACCTCCCCAACAAAAAATTTTCAAATCTCATTCAAATTCCAATGTAAATGTTGTAAACTCGTATCTTAAATTTAAGAATAAGTTAGCAAAATGAGATAGATTACAACAATGTAAAAATTTTGAAAGTAAATTGTTAAAATTATAAATTTAGAGTTAAGTTACTAAAGGCTGAAAAATTTTAGATTCAAAAGATAAATCGATAAAAATTTGAAGAATTAGTTGTGAAGGCCGAAACTTTTGAGGGATGAGGGCACTAATTATTATCCTAATATATATGATAAAAAAGTACTTGCAACACAAGTTATATTATAAGGATGTAGTAAACCTTTAAATTGGTGATACTGGGATTTATAAAGAATTTGGTTAGTGTAAATAGTACGTACAAGTTTTTTTGGGTCATCAGTTGCCACGCAGAAGTCTTGAAGAGGGCCAGGGTCGTATGCACGGGCAATGTAAGTTGCCAAAGTCAAGACAGCAAGTGCTAAAGTGAGGTGATGAGACGTATTCATGATCTATTAGGGTTCGTTTGGTTCATACATTAAATCTAGAATGAAATGAAATTTTCAAGTTTAAATTAGTCAATTTAATTAAAATTTTTATTGAATTTTTAGAAAAATATAAAATTGAACCAAAAAATTTGAGTACAGACTTGTGAATCAAACGAAATGTTAAATAAGTGTTATATATGCTATATATAGATATATCATCTTTCTCTTGATATGCTCAAGTAGACTAAGAGGGGGTGAGAAATCTTGCATACGGAGCATGTCTATTTATACATGCATGGGCGAGATCATGCATTGTTTGTCCATGCATTACTTAAGTTTTCAATTACTGACGGAACATTGTTTTCCCCAAGTAGTACTCTATACGTACTCCTTAATTTTATTATGATAGTTTATTATGACATATATATATGTATATATATGATCAAATTAATGTGCTTATAAAAGAAGTTTTATATTATGCAGTTGGAAACAGTTGTGTGTAGATTTAAAAAATAAATAAATAAACGAAAGAGAATGATTTATACCTGACATTGAGGTAAAAGAGAGATTAATTGATATCAGGACACCTTAGTAAACGTCATAAGTAAGATTTGACTATGTGCCCTCTTAAAAAGAGAGGAACTTAAGTTGGTGTCTTAGACAAATCAGCCATCTTGACTAACATGAATTGTTGTGTATATTTTTATTTCATGGTGACTTCATGAAAAATAAGGTAGAAAATTATTATAGGTTTTCATCAAATATTTGTACCAATATGATTATCAGATGTTTTGTTCATATTTAACACGAGCACTATGCTTTAGGTAAAAAATACAATAAAATGCCTTGCTAATCACAAACCTCTTTTAAGCGTTCGTTTGGTGAATGCATTGCATTTGCATTGCGTTAAAATATAATGCATTGAATGTAATTTATATTTGGAGGAAAAGCATTAGCATTGCATTTGAATGCAACGTATGTTTGGGTGAAAAGTATTTGAATTGTATTTTAATAATGAATATGTGATGTAATGGGTAAAAGTAGAGAGAAAAAAAAAAGGGAGAGAAAGAATATATGATATAATTAAAAAAAGTTAAAAAAATAAAATAATAAATAGTGATTGTTTTGGATTTAAAATGTGATGTGATTGGTATTTGAATTAAATGTTTTTGTATTTGGGGGAAAATTACATTGTATTCAAATGCAATGCAAAAAAAAGTGTTGCCCAAACGTGGGCTAAGTTTTAACCAATATATATAGATTCTCTTTTATTAGGGATAAAGATTTCATATAATATGCTTGCATTTATGTCCTGTGACGTCCTGAGGCTTGGTACGCCATTGCGGTCGTGCTCCATAGCCGACTGCAATAGACCGTTACCTCATATGTCGTCGGCATCTTACTTTTAACTTGCTTTCTTTAACATACTTATTTGAACGTAAAAATGGAGAATAAATTTTTTTTTTCTCAAAACTTTAGACTTTAAACTTTAAGCTTGAAAACTGTATCATTGTACTATAGTAAACATTTTACTTTATCATAACTTGATATACATCATAAAACATCATTTCAACATCTGTTTCAATACTCTCTTTAAACAGCTCAGCGGAAGACTCATAATAGGACCATAACCTCACCCAGTCCCTTGGCACATGTAGATCACATTTGTCATCCATCACTTGTTTTATTTTTGTGCAGGATGCTTACTTGTAACATAAACAAACTTGTGAGCGACAGGCTCAGTAAGTTCAAACATACATTTATAACATATGTCTACTCCTAACCTTTTGAACAGAGTGTATCTGATACCAACTGTGGGATCAGAATATTAACGTAACATATATCATACATTGTTTCACCTTTATACTTTTCGTACATAACATGATCAATATACTTGTACATACCTGAATATAATTTACATCATAATCCTACTTTCATACTTAACATACTTTATATCATAAACAGATCATATTTTACAAGTAGCATACTTGGAAACATAATATACTTAACGTATGTTTACATATCATAACCATAACATACTTGAAACATAACATACTTAATGTATGTTTACACGTCGCAAATATAACATATTTAACATACTTATTATCGTGAAAATACTTTCATATTTAACATAATGAATATACTTATTATATCTAAATGCATAAAACTTCGTACATATACTTAAGCATTGTAAACATACTTACGTATACTTAAATATCCTTAACGTCATAATATACTTTCATACATACAAAACATTGCGTAGAAATATCATTCATTACTTAAACATTCATATTTAAACATAACATACTTATTTAACATCATATAGAACATACTTAATATAGTATGATTGACTTATGCATATTAACTTATACGTAATAGTTATAATATATCATATACATAACACGAACGTTAGTTACGTTATACTTGCTTATTACCATGAATAATATGATTAACTATGAATAGTAATCTTATAACATTTTGCTTGCTTAACATTCATACTTAGACGTATTTAACATCATTCATACATATCAGACAGAACATATCTGTGTGGCACCCCCCGCCTCGCGCTGGAGACGTCACTGATAACTCTGCTACTTTACTTCTTCTTTTTTAAAACATAACATACTAGATTGCGGAAATTTTTTTTTTTCTAAAACCATCGATATATACATAGTACTACAACTTCCCAAACTAAATTATTATAGTTGGAAACTATTTCATATTACTTGTATATAATAATATCATACTATATTAGAAACAGTTAAAGTTCAACATAGTAGTGTACTTTATACAATATCATACAATTGTACTTTTTTTTTCCTTTTCCTTTTCTTTGCGGAATTAGCCTGGCAGGTCCATAACCTTTTATCATGACACTGACACTTCATTCCTACAGTCCAATCCATACACTATGGCTCAGGTTACAGGTTGTTTATCTCGATTACCTGAACACGAACAAACTGGTGAGCTACATGCCCAGTAAGTTCAGACATAATATTTAAAACAATAAACATCACAATGCAATTCAACAAATATGCATGGAGTTCATTATGCTCAATTTACATTTACATTGTTCATTTACTATGTCTATGGGCCCGTTTTAGTCGTACCTTGTGTGCGCTGTAAGAGAGGCCTGGGAGCGACCTTGACTCTTCCTCATCTATGGCATGTCTTTTGCTTCAACATAAGGTAACCTCCCCTCGCAAGAGGCCGGTACGCCAAAACATTAATTTTTTCATTACCCTGTTGTTCACTGTGCGATGCTACTTACTATGACATCTTAACTATTCCATTGTACATATTCATAATTAATGTACTCAATGTTATGCCTATTCAGTCCAAAAATACTGTTTAAAACTCATCATCCACGCACTTAAACATTGGGATGTGATTAGAATTGGAAATGAGGCACAAAACTTTAATTATACATTTTTGGAACAGTTGGAGCACTTGGCACTCATCCCCGAGTGCCTGGCCCTTCATCTTATTTTTCTACAAAACTTTGGATAGAAACTTCAGCGCTTCGGCGCTCCTCTTGCAACGCTTGGCGCTTTTGAAATCCGGTGCAAGCGCCTGGCGCTCATACCCTAGTGCCTGGCACTTCCGCCAACTTTACACTAGCACCTGGCGCTCATACCCTAGCGCCTGGCTCTCCTGCTAATTTTTACACTAGTGCCTGGCACTCCTACTGGATCTTTACCCTAGCGCCTGGCGCTCATACCCTAGAGCCTGGCACTTCCACCAATTTTTACACTAGCGCCTGGCGCTCATACCCTACCGCCTGGCGCTCCTACTAGATTTTTAATATCAAATTTTGGCCGAGAGCTCAGCGCTGGGGTGCTCTTTGGCCATTACTGGGGCGCTCTTTGGCCAGCACTTAGCGCTTGGCTCTGCCTAAAATAGGTTTTTAAACACATTTTGACACCAAAGCCATTTCTCACACATACAATCAACCCTAAAACATTATTAAAGCATTCTAGGGTCAAAATCCATAAAACATAATCATATACACATAACACATCAATGCACACTCATATACTCGCCAATTTAGGCGTTTTAACGCGTTCACAACAACATATAACTTTTCTAGCCAAAGAAATTAGACTATACATAAATGGAAATTCAAAAATAACATAGGGTTCCAGTTGTTCATGTCGAGACATTTAAATGCCAGAACTTACTAGAAATCTGCTAATGTTTCCTTTTCTTGGTTTCCAGTCGTTACCCTATAATGAAACAGTTCAACATTCAGTGAAATGTTTATAGGTCAACACTAGAATATTTAAACATTTCTTCTATACATTGTCATCCTTAAACCCTTGACCTTAATTATAAGTCTGAAAATTTCGGCATTATAACGGCTTAAATTCTTATTTTCCTACTGTGCCAAAACAGCTTAAATTGCGTTATTGAACACAATTTTCATTATAAACCTGCTCAAAATCCCAGTACATAACAATAATTCATTCTCCTATACAAGGCATAGCAATATTTCCAAAATTAGGGTTTTATTCACAACCCTAAATTTCCTCTTTGTCTTTCTTCCTTTCAACGCCTATATACAACATCAATTCCTTTTCCAGTTCACAATACATAATCATCACTATTCCATAAGGATTTTGACACACTTTTTTACGTCAAATTTCCCTCCCCCATGCAACACATTTGTTTTCAAAAACTAACCCTACAAACATTTCAAAAACAAGCTCAAAACATGTTTTTCTGCATGAATTTCATCAAAACCCTCAAAACCATTCTAACCTCATTTTGTTCCACTATTCCTATAAACACAAAAACACTTAAAAACAAGCATTAAAATAGGATTTTGAAGAACTTACTTGAACTTTAAGGTGAAGACTCCTCAAGTTGAAGTTTTCTCACACTTTTTCTTCAAAATTTGCAAGTTTTGAAATTTTGGAAGTTTTTGTGAGTATGGGAACGTGGGAGAAGAAGAAGAACAGGGGAAATGGTGATTTTTCTGCTGTGGGGAACGTGGGAAATCAGAGCCAAAGTTTATACAAATCCTTAGGGGCCTTTTTGTAATTTTTAAAAATTTTGGGGTCAAAATGAAAATTTCTTGGGGGCATTTTTGCAAAATTTTTGGAACTTTTTCAGCTGAAACACAGCTGTTTCCCCCCCTCTCTTCCACGTGCATGGGTAGCTAAGCATTGCATTAAATGCAAAATTTCTTTCTTAATTGGATTTTGAAAGAAATTCTAAAAATTCATTATTTTTGGTAACTCTTAGATCAAAAGGTATCTTTGATCTCATTCATTGATTCTTATATTTATAAGAAAATATTATTTGTTTATACAGTATAGGTTTTTCTTTAATTATAGTATAATTTTCATCTGTCGAAATTTTGACCGAAAAACTATACTGGCCAAATTTCGCAGTTTACCTCCCGAAATACTATTAGAGCCTTTCGATGTATTTATATCATTTAAAACACTCCATAAACCCTAGATATTTCATTATTTTCCATCTGGGGTCTATGTTTGCCACATTTTAAGTCTCAGTAGAATTCTGTTTTTCGATATCGAAAATGCACTATTTGAGGCGTTTCGATTCGAAAATCGTTACATTTATAGCAATAAAACATTTATCAACTCTAATAAATCATCATTAGAGTAAAATTTATATATATTTACATCGTACTAATATATATAAATTTCTACTATATAGTGATCTCGAGAACAGTTAAAAAATCTCGGTTGTCACAACCCTCCCCCTTAAAGAATTCTCGTCCTCGAGAATTTAGAACAAGTGGGGATATAGGGCTCTCATTTCATCTTCTCTTTCCCATGTAGCCTCTTCTATTTGGTGATTACGCCACAACACTTTGACTAATGGGATTGTCTTGTTCCTGAGTACCTTGTCTTCTAGTGCGAGTATCTGAACAGGCTTTTCCTCATAAGACAGGCCACTCTGTACTTGTATCGGTTCATATCTCAAAATGTGCGACGGATCAGGTACATATTTACACAACATAGAGACATGAAAACCATCATGTACCTTGGATAAATTAGGTGGTAATGCTTGGATAAATCAGGTGGTAATGCTAATCTGTAAGCCACCTTCCCAATCCGTTTGATAACTTCGAATGGTCCGATGTATCTCGGACTGAGTTTGCCCTTCTTTCCAAAATGCATAACTCCTTTCATAGGCGCAACTTTAAGAAATACAAAGTCGCTTTCTTGAAATTCAAGAAATCTGCGTCGTTTGTCGGCATAACTTTTCTGTCGACTTTGGGCTATTTTCATTCGTTTATGTATCTTTTCAACTGCTTCTGGAGTCTCTTGGATAAAATCAGTTTTATGCAGTTGCTTTTCTTTTAAATCGTACCAGTAGATTGGGGACCTGCACTTCCTGCCATAAAGAGCTTCATAGGGTGCCACTCCAATCGAAGCTTGATAACTGTTGTTGTAAGAGAACTCGATCAACGACAATTTCTCATTCCATGCTTCTTTGAAATCCATGACACAAGCTCGTAACATATCCTCTAAAGCCTGTATTGTTCACTCAGATTGTCCATCAGTTTGAGGATGAAAAGTCATGCTAAACTTTAATTCTTTGCCCATCTCTTGTTGTACACACTTCCAGAATTTAGAGGTAAAATGGCTGTCTCGATCAGATATAATGGATATTGGAACTCCATGTAATCTAATCACATTAGCAACGTATAAGCTTATGAATTTCTCCAATGTGAATGTCATTTTTACCGCTATGAATTGAGCTGTTTTCATTAGTCGATCTATTATCACCCATATGGCATCATATCCTCCTCGTGTCTTGGGTAGCCCTGCCACCAAATCCATGGTAATATGCTCCCACTTCCACTCTGGAATGTCTAGAGGTTCCAGTTTCCTGCCTGGGTGCTTGTACTTTGCTTTGACTCTCTGGCATGTTAGACATCGACTAACAAACTCGGTAATGTCATTCTTCATTCTCTTCCACCAAAATTGTAATCTTAAGTCATGATATATTTTGGTGGCTCCTGGATGAACAGAATAAGGTGTCTGATGGGCTTCTTTCATAATTTACTCCTTCAATTCTTTATTGGCAGGTATGCAAATTCTTCCTTTCATCAACAGCATTCCATCTGTCTCGATGCTGAAGTCAATATCTTCTCCTTTGTTGACTCGGTCTCTCATCTCTTCCAAGTACACATCTTGTGTCTGAGCCTCCTTAATCCTATCATACAGTGTTGGTTTCAATTGTAGCGTAGTCAAGCTTCCGGAAATCAATTCTATTTCTAACGAATTAATCTCCTTTTAGAGCGGCTTGGACAATTCATCGATAGGTAATTGCTATACCAATGATGATTTGTGACTCAGTGCATTAGCAACTTGATTCGCTTTCCCTGGATGATATAAGATCTCACAATCGTAATCTTTTACGAGTTCTAACCATCGCCGCTGTCTCATGTTCAACTCCTTTTGAGTGAAGAAGTATTTCAGGCTCTTGTGATCTGTGAAAATTTGACACTGAACCCCATAAAGATAATGCCTCCAAATCTTTAATGCAAACACGACTGCAGCTAGTTCCAAATCATGAGTTGGATAATTCTTCTCATGATTCTTTAGTTGTCGTGAAGCATAAGCTATAACTCTCCCGTTTTGCATCAATACCGCTCCTAATCCTTCTTTCGAAGCATCGCTGTAGATGTCAAATCTTTCCCTATCAATAGGAATGGCAAGGATAAGTGCGCTTGTTAATCTTTTCTTTAATTCTTGGAAGCTTTCTTCACATGCTGCTGTCCACTCGTACTTCTTTTCTTTTCTAGTTAATGCCGTAAGAGGTTCAGCAAGCCTAACGAATCCCTCCACAAAATGCTTGTAGAATCCGGCTAAATCCAGAAAACTACGAATTTCAGTAACGTTTTTCCGGATAGGCCACTTGCTAACAGCGTCAATCTTTGCGGAGTTAACATAAATTCCATCCTTAGACACCTTGTGTCCTAGGAAATGAACTTGGTCTAACCAAAATTCACACTTTGAAAATTTGGCGTACAGCTAGTGATCTCTGAGTGTTTGTAGTACCCATCGCAAATGTTCTTCATGGTCTTCTCGGGTCTTCGAATAAATAAGGATGTCATCAATAAATACAATGACAAACTTATCTAAAAATTTCTTGAAGACTCGGTTTATCAAATCCATGAAAGCAGCTGGGGCATTCGTCAGTCCAAACGGTAACACCAGAAATTCATAGTGTCTGTATCTCGTTCTGAACGCCGTCTTCGTTACATCACTATCTTTAATTCTAAGTTGATGATACCCAGAACGTAAATCAATCTTCGAAAAGACTGAGGCTCCTTTCAGTTGATCAAATAAATCATCGATCCTGGGTAGTGGGTACTTATTCTTGATGGTGGCTTTATTCAGCTCTCTGTAATCTACGCACATTCGTAGAGTTCCATCCTTCTTTTTCACGAATAGAAATGGAGCTCCCCAGGGCGAATAGCTTGGTCGAATGAAACATTTATCCAACAACACCTTTAATTGCGTCTGTAGCTCTTTCAGTTCGGCTGGAGCCATCCGATAAGGGGCCTTGGATATCGGCGCTGTTCCCGATACTAGTTCGATTTCAAAATAAATCTCCCGTTCCGGTGGAAACCCAGGTAATTCGTCTGGAAATACATCCATGAATTCATTGACTATGAGAATATTCTTTGGTTGTAGCTTTTCTTCTTTTGTCACATCAGTCACAAAAGCTAGATATCCCATGCATCCTTTAGCTATCAGCTTGTGAGCCTTTATTGAATTAATCATGATCTTCGATGGCTTTGGAGGTGAAGCAACGTATTCAAAGCTTTCTTCTCCATTTGGTCGAAAGATTACCCTTCGATGGTGGCAGTCGATCATAGCCGGGTACTTTCCCAGGAAATCCATTCCCAGGATTACATCGTAATCCACTATCTTTATCACAATTAGGTCAAGAAAAAGCTCTCTATCTGCCACATTTACTGGCACATGTCGTAACCAATAATCTGACAACAATACTTCACCCAAAAGCAACATAGTTCTAAAGGTCATTCCAATTCTATCCTTAGCATGCTCTAATCTGGCGGTAAATTCTTGTGATGCAAATGAATGTGAAGCACCTGAATCAAATAAAGCATAAGCTGAGTGTTGAGCGATAGAAATTTTACCTATAACAACGGTAAACATGCCCGCTTCTGCATCCTCTCTTGTGTAGGCCATCACTCGTGCATTAGTTGGAGGTGCCTTTTCAATTTGCTCCTATTGTCGTGATGGCGTTTCTGCCTTTGCTGCAATAGCATGCATCTGAGGATTTGGCAGTCGCTGAGGAACCGTGCCAACTTGATTCTACCGGTTACTCGGGCAACTTCTTGCATAATGGCCTTCTTTGCCACAGTAGTAACAAACATTTCAGCCTAATCTGCATTCTCCCAAGTGTTTCTTTCTGCACGTAGGACAATTAGGTGTACTCATAGGGCCTGGTGCACTGGGACTAGCATTTGCTGCGTTCTTCTGTTGCTGGTTCCTGTTACCCCTGAAATTCCCTTTTCTTTTATTGGAATTCTGAGGCCTCTATCCACCTCCTTGTCCAGGCTTTGGAGACTGGCTGGAGCAATTTCCCTGTGGTGCTTGATTTCCACCTTGACCTTGTCTTGACTGCTGTTTCTCCTTTTTTCGGGCTTCCCATACTTGAGCCTGTTCTTCCCTGGCTCTTGTCAGGTGAAATTCAGCTTTCAAAGCTCTGGAGACACATTCAGCCACTGATGTTGGTGGAGATGCTGCACTATCGACCATTACGATGATTTCTAGTCGGAATGTCCCAATCAACTTTCGAATACGATCTCCTTCAATAGGGATCATATATGGACATAATCTCGACAGCCGGTCGAAGTTACGGCATACTTCCATCACGCTCAGGTTTCCTTGTTTCAAATTCTCGAACTCTCTCTGTTGTGGTCTGAGAGCAGTAGGGTCATAGTATTTTTGATTAAATTCCTCTACAAAATCATTCCATGTCATTTGACTCTCATCCCTTCTTAAACAAACCGTTTCCCACCAGTACCGTGCATCTTAGTTCAGTACGTATGAAGCACAGAGGACTTTTTCCCTATCGGTCAAATTCATAAAGTTTATGACTCTCTGAAAGGATGATAGCCACTCTTCTGCTTCTAACGGATCTAAAGATACATTAAATTCTGGTGGTCTCATATGTCGAAACCTTTCATATAAAGGTTCCTATGGAATGATAACTTGTGGTTCCGGAATTCTTTCCTGCGAAACTGAGGCTGCTAGGGAATTAGGTTCAACTTCCGGAGTTATAGGAGCTTCTGGTGTCGGGGGTAGAGGTGAAGCTTCTCTTTCAGCGCGTTCGCGATGTATCTGATTTAGTTAATCTCTTAGTGCTTGATTTTCTTGTATTTGGGTTGCCAATAAGGCTTCCAATTCAGTCACCCTTTCAGTCAAGGTAGGAGGTCTACCACGTCTAGGGGGTTGGACTCTCCTTCGTGCCATTTTGTTGTTTTACATCTATTAACAAAGATTAAACGATTCAATATCGATATTGAGAGAAATATCATTAATTCTCTCTTTTCATTTATCATCATTTATAAGTAATTTCATTCAATAATGAAATCATAATAGAATATGCAATCACTTAGTCATAAATAAGCGATCATATTATAAACATATTCTTGCAGTCGTATATAGATAATTCACATCGAGCACTTATACATATTCCAGTCAGTTCCCAAAATTAGGCCCTTTTTGCCTTAATATACAAAACTTGTATTTACATACACATGTTAATATTAATAACTTATGGGGTATCGCTTCTATCTTCATTACTGTCCAAAGGAAATTCCTCTGGATCTTCTTCACTGTCATCCTCAATTTCATTGGTCGAGTCACTAATTACATGGATGGGACCCGCAATACATGATTCACCTGAAGATTTCACATCATCATTCTCCCTCACCGGTGGTGGTTCATTAAGTCTGGAGGATACGTCACCATGGGGATCATGATCCCTCATTATCCGATTATATTTTTCTATTAACATTTTTCTTTCTACCTCTCTCACTGAAGTAATATATTGCTCCAATGTGTTGTCAAGTGTAGGGACCGTTCGAAGCTTCAATTCGTGAGTTAACCCTCTCCAGAACATTGCATACTGCTCCTCTTTGGTCAGGGTTGGCCAGGGACTACTCAAAATAATCTCATCCTGAAAACGAGCCATATAGGATACTACTGTATCTGACAGATGCATCCTAAAATTCTCTACTTTCAAAACAAAATTTTGGCCCTCTGTAAAAGTTAGAGCCATAGGTAGTGATGATGACGATGGTATGTCGGCAGTGGAAGGAGTCATTTCCGACGTTCTTATCATTCGAAGTCGAATAACAGGTCTTGTCCCAGTTGTTCGGGAATCTGGTCGGTTACTCATTTCCAAGTCCTATTATTCATGCATCACGTATGAAATTTAGAGTAAGAAAACAATGAAACATTAACTTACTTGAACTGTGCAGAAGGAAATGCTCACAATGTCATAACAGGTTATGGAGAACCGCCCATTCTGATACCATCTGTGGCACCCCACGCCTCGCGCGGGAGACGTCACTGATAACTTTACTACTTTACTTCTTATTTTTCAAAACATAACATACTAGATTGCGGAAATTTTTTTTTTCAAAAACCATCGATATATACATAGTACTACAACTTCCCAAACTAAATTATTATAGTTGGAAACTATTTCATATTACTTGTATATAATAATATCATACTATATTAGAAATAGTTAAAGTTCAACATAGCAATGTACTTTATACAATATCATACAATTGTACTTTTCTTTTTCCTTTTCCCTTTCTTTGCGGAATTAGCCTGGCAGGTCCATAACCTTTTATCATGACACTGGCACTTCATTCCTGCAGTCCAATCCATACACTGTGGCTCAGGTTACAGGTTGTTTACCTCGATTACCTGAACACGAACAAACTGGTGAGCTACATGCCCAGTAAGTTCAGACATAACATTTAAAACAATAAACATCACAATGCAATTCAACAAATATACATGGAGTTCATTATGCTCAATTTACATTTACATTGTTCATTTACTATGTCTATGGGCCCATTTTGGTCGTACCATGTGCGCGCTGTAAGAGAGGCCTGGGAGCGACCCTGACTCTCCCTCATCTATGGTATGTCTTTTGTTTCAACATAAGGTAACCTCCCCTCGTGAGAGGTCGGTACGCCAAAACATTAGGTTTTTCATCACCCTGTTGTTTACTGTGCGATGCTACTTACTATGACATCTTAACTGTTCCATTGTACATATTCATAATTAATGTACTCAATGTTATGCCTATTCAGTCCAAAAATGCTGTTTAAAACTCATCATCCACGCACTTAAACATTGGGGCGTGATTGGAACTGGAAATGAGGCACAAAACTTTAATTATACATTTTTGGAACAGTTGGAGCGCTTGGTACTTATCCCTGAGTGCCTGGCCCTTCATCTTATTTTTCTGTAAAACTTTGGACAGAAACTTCAGCGCTTAGGCGCTCCCCTTGCAGCGCTTGGCGCTTTTGAAATCTGGTGCAAGCGCCTGGCGCTCATACCCTAGTGCCTGGCACTTCCGCCAACTTCACACTAGCACCTGGCGCTCATACCCTAGCGCCTGGCTCTACTGCTGATTTTTACACTAGTGCCTGGCACTCATACCCTAGAGCCTGGTACTCCTATTGGATCTTTACCCTAGCGCCTGGTGCTCATACCCTAGAGCCTGGCGCTTCCACCAATTTTTACACTAGCGCCTGGCACTCATACCCTAGCGCCTGGCGCTTTCACCAATTTTTACACCAGCACCTGGCACTCATACCCTAGCGCCTGGTGCTCCTACTGGATTTTTAATATCAAATTTTGGCCGAGAGCTCAGCGTTGGGGTGCTCTTTGGCCAGCGCTTAGCGCTTGGCTCTGGCTAAAATTGGTTTTTAAACACATTTTGACACCAAAGCCATTTCTCACACATACAATCAACCCTAAAACATGATTAAAGCATTCTAGGGTCAAAATCCATAAAACATAATCATATACACATAACACATCAATGCACACTCGTATACTCGCCAATTTAGGTGTTTTAACGCATTCACAACAACATATAACTTTTCTAGCTAAAGAAATTAGGCTATACATAAATGGAAATTCAAAAATAATATAGGGTTCCAGTTGTTCATGTCCAGACATTTAAATGCTAGAACTTACCAAAAATCTGCTAATGTTTCCTTTCCTTGGTTTCCAGTCGTTGCCCTATAATGAAACAGTTCAACATTCAATGAAATGTTTATAGGTCAACACTAGAACATTTAAACATTTCTTCTATATATTGTCATCCTTAAACCCTTACCCTTGGTTATAAGTCTAAAACTTTCGTATTATAACGGCTTAAATTCTTATTTTCCCACTGTGCCAAAACAGCTTAAATCGCGTTATTGAACACAGTCTTCATTATAAACCTGCTCAAAATCCTAGTACATAACAATAATTCATTCTCATATACAAGGCATAGCAATATTTCCAAAATTAGGGTTTTACTCACAACCCTAAATTTCCTCTTTGTCTTTCTTCCTTTCAACGCTTATATACAACATCAATTCCTTTTCCAGTTCACAATACATAATCATCACTATTCCATAAGGATTTTGACACACTTTTTTATGTCAAATTTCCCTCCCCCATGCAACACATTTGTTTTCAAAAACTAACCCTACAAACATTTCAAAAACAAGCTCAAAACTTGTTTTTCTACATGAATTTCATCAAAACCCTCAAAACCATTCTAACCTCATTTTGGTCCACTATTCTCATAAACACAAAAACACTTAAAAACAAGCATTAAAACAGGATTTTGAAGAACTTACTTGAACTTTAAGGTGAAGACTCCTCAAGTTGAAGTTTTCTCACACTTTTTCTTCAAAATTTGCAAGTTTTGAAATTTTGGAAGTTTTTGTGAGTGTAGGAACGTGGGAGAGGAAGAAGAACAGGGGAAATTGTGACTTTTCTGCTGTGCGGAACGTGGGAAATCAGAGCAAAAGTTTATACAAATCCTTAGGGGCCTTTTTGTAATTTTTGAAAATTTTAGGGTCAAAATAAAAATTTCTTGGGGGCATTTTTGCAAAATTTTTGAAACTTTTTCAGCTGAAACACAGCTGTTCCCCCCCCCCCCCCCCTCTCTTCCACATGCATGGGCAGCTAAGCATTGCATTAAATGCAAAATTTCTTTCTTAATTGGATTTTGAAAGAAATTCTAAAAATTCATTATTTTTGGTAACCCTTAGATCAAAAGGTATCTTTGATCTCATCCATTGATTCTTATATTAATAAGAAAATATTATTTGTTTATACAGTATAGGTTTTTCTTTAATTACAGTATAATTTTCATCTGTCGAAATTTTGACCGAAAAGCTATACTGGCTAAATTTCGCAGTTTACCTCCCGAAATGCTATTAGAGGCTTTTGATGCATTTATATTATTTAAAACACTCCATAAACCCTAGATATTTCATTATTTTCCATCTGGGGTCTATGTTTGCCACATTTTAAGTCTCAGTAGAATTCTGTTTTTTGATACTGAAAATGCACTATTTGAGGCGTTTCGATTCGAAAATCGTTACATTTATAGCAATAAAACATTTATCAACTCTAATAAATCATCATTAGAGTAAAATTTATATGTATTTACATTGCACTAATATATATAAATTTCTACTATACAGTGATCCCGAGAACGGTTAGAAAATCTTAATTGTCACAATCTGATACCGATTATGGCATCAGAACATTAACACAACATATATTATACATTACTTTAAATTTCATACTTTACGTACATAACATTAAAACATACTTAACATACATAACATTAGCTTCATAAACATACTTATCATACATAACATCGTATACATACCTAACATCTTTAACATCGTGAATAAACTTTCATACTTAATGTTCTTGAACATCACATAATTCAAACATAGCATACTTAATGTATGCATAACATCTTAAGCATATCATACTTAAACATCGTATAAAATATGGCACACACATATCAATTAAACCTAGTATACTTAATGTATACTTAAAAATCACAAATATACTTAAAATTTTAAGACTGACTTATGCATATTATGACATAAGCATACATGTTAGTCTCATTATATTTGTCTACTTTTCATTCATTCATTCATTTTCATTATTCTTTTGTTCTTTCTTTCTTTCATGTCATTATTTTCTTTTCTTTTCTCGCTTAACTTTCATTTTCATTATTCGTTCTTTCTTTCATATCATGTCGTTCTTTATTGTTCTATAGATCATATCCTATTCTACCATTCTATTTCCTTCTTTTCTTTTCTTTTCTTATTTACCTCTTTTCTCTTCTCTTCTTTTTACTTTCACTGGTGGGCCCTGTGTCGAACGTACCTCTTAAGCGCGGACTGATGGGAGGAAGGGGGAGAGGCCTATTAACCTACCTCACAGTTGATCTTTAACTTTTAGCCATTAAAGGGAGGTAGCATTGCCATTAACCTCACACCTTCGGGATCCTCACACCTTGAGGAGGTAGCGTTCCACTATAAGCCATTAACCTCACACCTTCAGGAGGTAGCATTTTACTGTAGTGGAAATCATAACATAAAGCCTCACCTTTGGGAGGTCGGTATGCCAACACTTAAATTTCCAATCTTATTATATTGTTTATCTTTCTCTTTCTTTACTTTATCTTTTCGTTCATTCATTTATTCTTTCTTTCTTTCATTTCTTTCCTTTCTTTCATTCGTTCATTTCTTTTCTTTCTTTCTTTCTTTCGTTTCTTTCATTTGCATTTTATAATTCGTTTCTTTCTTTCATTAATTTCTTTTCTTTCATTCTTTTGTTTCTTTCATTTGCATTTCATAATTCGTTTCTTTCTTTCTTTCATTCATTCATCTCTTATCTTTCCTTACTATCTTTCATATGATTCCAACCAGGTGGCATTATCATTGCCTCCTTGGTCTGGAACACCTTACATAAGCATTTCATATAACACACTTTAGTGTGTTTCATAAGCATTTCATAAATTATTTCTTTCTTAACGTAATTTTTATAGTGTGGATTATGTTAGTCACACTTTAGTGCATATAGCACTCACATACATGAATTTCATATAACACTTAAATATAGACCTAACATAACATGTCAGTTCATGTTGCAGATAAATAAATACTTGAACTTACTAATACTTGCTAGCATCTCCTTTCTTGCTCTTTGGATCCGCAGACATTCTTCGTTGCGTCTAGATCGGGTCCTTCTAACCGAAATAATCACGGTTATTTTCATCATTTATTTCATGCATAAAACTAAACAAAACGTAAAAATTCTACGTTTCATTTCCCGATCATAAACTTAGGGGTCTAATATCCCATTTTATAACTTTTCTGCTAAACTTTTGACAAAATTATTATTTTGCCCCTAACGAGATTTTTTCATCAATCCTTACTTTTCCTTGATTTCCAATTTAGTCTGATCTTTAAAATCTTAATTAAATCATTCTAAGTCCATTAGAGCCATTTTGTATCATTCCTGAAATTTTCGATCAAAATGACCGTTTTGCCCCTGATAGGTCTTTAGATCGTATCATTTTCATTTTATTGCTTAAAGTAGATTTTCTAAACTCAAAAATCATAAAATCATTTTTCTTAGGCCTTACCGAGCTTTTATAGCATTAATTGGTGAAATTCTCGGTTTACTAATCCTTAAAACATCCATCATATTTTGCTGAGCCTAAGTCATTCATTAATCCTTAAAATCATTCGAGGGGGCTCGGGTTTCCATCTCGACCACATTTTTATCCCTTGTTTCCTAAAATACCCTTTTGTGTCGTTTTAGAAATTTCGGTAATATTTCCGCTTAATTTTTAGGTTCCCGGCGTTTAGGAAACACCTCGAAACCATCTAACCTATTTCTATTTTATCACGTACTATATTAGAGGCCTATATTTTTACGTAAAACTCAACTTTTATGTAAAAATCTTCACATTTCTACACATTTTCTTTTCCATCATTTTCATCCATTTTTCTTACAATTTCACATGCCAAATTACATAATTATCCCAAAATATAAATTAAACAATGAAGGGACAGAAATCACTACCGAAATCGTCCCATCAGCAATCAAACGAACCGTTCGGTCTCGCATGCACAAACTTTAATTCTTCGTTATTCACATTTAAAATTCCATCTTGCAATTCTGACGCTGCGAACGTGTCCAGAATGTCGAAAATAGGCCAACGGGCCATTCTTCAATTTTTGGTCATCGGATTACCATTGACCAGCATTGACCACCGTTGACTGGTGTTGACCCACGGTTGACCGGTGGCAGTGAGGAAAAAGAAGGCTAACATCTCGTAGATCTCGACGTGAGGAATCCATTTGTGGTGTCAATTTCACCAATTGAAGCTCCTATTGCCGGAAATCAACCCTCGAAAGTGCGACGGTGGCGACGACGTTGGTTCTTCGTTGGGCCTGCTTTGTTGCTCAAAATTGGCTTGGGGCTTTTGTTCTACTCTTCATTCTGATCATTTTAATACCCACCACGTCACTCAACTCCACCAAAATCATCGGATTCCACGACGGCGACGGCGACGGATGGACTTGGGCGACGCGATCCGGCTTCCTTCAGCTGCGCGATCCGGTTTCCTTCGGCAGTCGTTCTATCGCATCGACCCACCGTTGGACTCAGCTTGACGAGAACTTTCCAACGGTATCGGAGGTGTAAAAAACGGACACTGTTTCCGATTCGTCAATACTGTTCATTTTTGGTGTTGGTGGGGGAGAAAAAGAAGAGAGAAGAAAGTTTGGGGGCTTTTTCATAAGAATCCAAAATTCCCCCTTTTATACCTTTTTTTTTCTGGAAAATTTTAACATAGGCTATACTGACTAATTTAGGCGTGCCGAACTCAAATATATCAGTTTTATTTTCATCCGAGGTCATCACGGCCAATTTTTCGATACTGTGATTTCCCAGTCAAGAATTACATTTTGTGCCCAATTAACTAATTTAAACATACTGATAGGCTATACTGACTAATTTGGGCGTGTTGAACCTAAATTTATTAGTTTCAACTTCATTCAAGGTCATCTTGACCAATTTTTCGGTACTGTATGTTTCTTAATCAAAAATTATATTTTATGCTCAATTGACTAATTTGAGCATACTGATTCTAAATATATCAATTTTATATCAAGAAAAGGTTATCTTGACCAATTTCTTGATACTGTATGTTTCTTGATCAAAAATTATATATATTTATTTATTATTTATTATTTTATTTTATTTTTTTACACGGTCTGGTACACGGCCGTGTCTATGACCGTGTACCTTTCTGTCTAATTAATTTCTCCTTTACACAACCGTGTAACATGGCCGTGTAACTGTACATTTTATGTACACGGTCTGGTACACGGCCGTGTCTCTGATCATGTACCCCTCTGTAATTTGATTTTCTCATTATATGACCGTGTAACTTGAGCGTGTTTGGGTTTCATTCTCATTACATTGCCGTGTTCCTCCAGTACACGCCTATGTACTATTAAAAATTACATTTAACCTTAAAAATTACACTCATACACACATAAAATCACTACATTTCACATTTTAAACATGAAATTCATCGTGTATATTCTATGTATCGATTTTTCAAGAATGATGAAATTTCCTAGTTATCACATGTCCCTTCCGAAAAAAAGGCAAGTTATGTTTATAATATGATGTTGTCTTCTTTAAGTTAAAATAGAACAAAATTTACTATGCAGTTAAGCTGTTTCCTCTTCGTTTTTTTTTTAATTAATAAATAAAAGGCAAGAATTTTCTGTTTATCTCTGAACTATATGGTTAGTTATGTCCATTCGACATGGACCCTATTTTTTTGATAGCTGAAATTATCTAAATTCTTAAAAATAATATAACTTGGTCATTTTCTTTAACTGCCGTTAAAATATAAATAGAAGAGATCACATGCTATATGCAATTGGTTTTATTTTGACTTTTTTTTTTTTAATTTTTTTAAAATTGATGGTGGAACTCTTTTTCTCGTCAACTAGATGGTCGAACTCAAAGTATGTTTCCTCTCTTGTATTTGTCTCTTCTACCAACTAGAGTTGCATCATGCTAATCTCATTAATTATTATATCCCTTTTCATCCTGCTTAACCAGTTTACACAAACAAAATTACTAATGATGCAGATTGTATGTTTAAAAAATTAAGAGTTGTAATCAATTAGGACTCATGTTATTTTTATGTAAGTTGTTCTTGTCTAGCTAGTGTTTTGTGTAGGTTAGAATGAATTACTCTAGACAATGGTGTTTTATTAGGATTAGAACTTTCATCTTATTCAATAACTGGATTCATGGTGATGTAGTTGTTACATTGAGAGATATCCCAAGACAAGAGATTTTGAATTCGAATCTGTCATTTTTAATTTAAAAATAAATATAAAAATTCTCTTAAAAAATATAGAAAATGAAATTCATTTTTTTATCATAGTATGATGATAGTATATCATTTTGATTAAATAGAATGATGTGGCTCATTTTATTATTAATCGAGAGCTAGTGGATTTAATTCGTCAAATTTTGTCCTTGTGATATGTATATTGCTGGCGAGCGGTGAAATTCCCCCGAGTAGTCCTTATTTTTTGAGCTCTTTTAGGCTAGAATTTCGTAGAAAAATTTAAGTAATGTCCCAAAAAGCAACTTTTAGAATATTATTTCATTTATAATGACTTAAAATCTCTGTTGTCTTTTAAGACAAATTAAAAATCAACTTAAATTGTCTTTAAGAGAATACCACTGACCAATCAAAAAGTATTATAATTTGTATTCGAACAGTAGTCTATAGAATTCCACTTGGTATTCATTAGAATACTATTCCGTATTCTATCAGGATTTTAAATCATATCAGGTTTTTGTATTCAATCTAACTGAAAACATTAGAAATCTTAAATTAATATTAGGTTAGATTTGGATCATATTTTTGTTTGTTAAATAAAATTGGATCGGATTGAATATTGATTGTGAATTTTAAAAATCCAATCAAATTTATTTGTGTCATAAAGTAACTTTTTAGAATAAACGTTGGTTCCTCCAAAGTGTGCTTGTCTGGCTGGTAGTATTTTTTTTTATTAATTAAATTTTCATGGTTTTTCATTGTTTAATAATTTGAACAAGGATTATGTCTTTTGAACTTAAAATTATCACTTTATTTACTATAATGGACTATTTTAGTTTTATGTTATATTATAAATGGATGTTGAATGCTATATTGATGTTTTAAAAATATGATTTGTGATTTTGAGTAAGTTATAATAACCAAAATTTTATAAGGAATCTTGTGAATTAATAGTGAAAATTCACAAAAAATTCCTTATGTAATTACAAGCTTAGGCTATATTTTAACCAAAAATTATGAATAAAGTTATGAATGATATGTTTTGATGATGTGACAAATAAATTAAAATTTTATAAAGAATGATTGCAGTATTATTATATAGTGTGATCAATTAAAGTAGAATATGATAAGGTTAAAATATGATCTTATGATGTGATAATTTAATGTCATATTAAGTAAAGTTGCAAAAATAAAATAACTTTTTTATAGAAAATATTATATGATATGTGACAATTTAATAGCTTGTCACATAGTATAAAGCCACATTATTTTATTTAAAAGTAATAGGTAATTGTGATCAATTGAGAAAAGTCATAGAAAATATCAAATCACCAATACTGTGGTCCAACAAGATGAGCAGTATAATAAAAGAGAATTAGTAAATATGATTTTTACTGCATGTCAAATGCTGTATTAAAACTTAGACATCAAGGCTCTATGCAGTATAGGATTTATACTGCCTACTTATTAGCAGATAAATCTAAAAAGACTACTTTTTAGCAGTATGAGAATTTAGAAATAAGCTTGAATAACAGATAAAAATTTTACTGATATACTTTATCAATAGATATATTTGGAGTTCAAGTCTTTAATTTCAGTAGAAACTTAAATTGTTAAGCCTTCTATCAGTAAGAACTTTATGAAGTGTGCTAAATGTGGACAAAGAAAAATACCAATGGACCCTATAGACAGATCAAATTATATCTTTATGAAAGAAAACTCTTATTTAGAAAGAATAGGATTATCCAATTCAAAGGTTAAGAAGAAGATTAGATCAAAAAATATCGATGGCCAGGATTTGGTCCATCTTATTCCTAATTTGTGCCCAACAAAGCCCATCAAGTTTTGCCATTTAAAGTTAATGGTAATTTGACCAAAGTTTGAAAGGTGTCTTAAGCTTAATTAAACATACTTAATTTGTTGGTGGCACTTAATGAGAGTAAGCATGATTAGCCTTTCTAATCTAATCTCACTAACCAAAGGCCTATAAATAAAGCCTTTCACCATCCATTTTCACCACTCCAAAATCTTTTGGATCTAGCAAATTCTCTTTAGTAAATTTCCCTTAGTAAAATTCTCTTAGTAGAATTTTCTCAAACTTTCCACCCCATTTTCCCTTTAGCCAAATGCCCCCCTTAGTTTCCATACCCAAAGAATTCCTCCAAACTTTTTCATTGAGGATTGACCTCTAAGATGTTCTGGATGTAGGTCCAATGGAGGAACGAACTTATGTTAGTTTTTCTAACCTAATCCCTTATATTTTTTTTCTCTTGAAACATATGATTTTTATGGTTTGATAACTATGAAAAATTAGTTCTTTATGTTTTAGATTCCAAGGGATTTTGAGAAATGGATTCGTTATTCACAATTAAGGTTACATTGTAGACTTAGTGTTGTTAGATACAAATATGTTATTTTAATGTTTAGTTGGTGATTTGACAATAATTATAGTATGCTGGTATGTGGATATCGTGATCATGGTTATATTTATGTTAGAGGTTATGATTATGGATATAATTATGATGGTAGTTATGAAAGTAGTAAGATTTTGATTGTATTAGAGTTTATGATGAGTATGGTTATTGAGTTGAAGTTATAATCATGATTATGGTTATTGATTGTAAAATTTTGATGGTTTGAATATATTGTGATTGGTAATAAGTTTTGAAAGATTGAACAAAATAAACTTTTGTTTTATTTATTGAAAAGTTTGTGGTTGAAATGAGTTAATAAGATGTGACCACCAAAAAAGAGATTTATGAAAGTTCAATGGAGAATATATGAATGTGTTTTCAAGGTTTTCATGAACAGAAGATATAAATTTTTGGAATAAAGGTTTTATTAAAAATTAGTTTTAAAGATTGAAAAGTGTCAATTTTTGATCTTTATGAAAAAAAAAATTTGTATAAGCAAAATTAAGCAATTTTATAAACATGAAAGTTTTAGATGGCAACAAGATAAACATTACTCAAGAAGAAATTTTTGACAAAATCCTTACGGTTTGAAAGATATGAATTTTAAAATAAAAATGTTGAAAAAAAGGGTAAACTGAGGAAAATTAGAACTACACCAGCCTAGACTTGGGCCTTGTACTGCTGCCAACTGCAGCGCCAGTGCTCTACCCAGGCTAGCACTACTGAACCAGTGAGTCGTGTTGCAATGTCGGCTATTGTATTTTTTTTTTTTTTTTTACATGTGGTGTTATTTTTTAAAACATTATAAAATTTAAAACGTATCAGATTTTTATTTTGATACAAAATTAAAAATGGGTTTAAGTTTTCTAATCCAATCTTTATTGAAATCATATAAGAAAAATTATTTCTATGTTTAGAAAAAAAAAAAAACCATAATCATAAAACCATGCTTTGTATCTAATTATATTAGAATAAGTTCCAATTTCCTTTTTTAACAAAGGAACTTTGATAGGATTATATTCAAGAGTATTGAAAATAATACTTATCTTAGATATAACTCTCAAAAGGTAAAATTTAGACTACAAAGTTATGTTAAGTGCTGAAATATTGTACTCGAGATAAATACAAACCTCGTGTATAATATGAAAATATTACTATTTTTAAACTATATTAAAAGCACATGATAAGTATGATTTTGAATATATTATTATGTCATATTTTAATACCTCCTATGATGAACTTGTGCTTGGTTATGAATGTTTAAACCTTAAGCCATTTTGTCTAATGTAATTGAGTGTAAAATGGGACCTTTGTAATTCTCTATAGCCTTTCTCAGAAACTTATTAGATACTCTAAGATTATTCTATCTAAGGAGACTAGAATTTAAAAGAAACGATGTGACCTTCTAACCTTTCTTATAAACCTCTTCATGGGAACCATTTATAATTAACACATGAGTTTCTTCTAGCTTGGATTTGTCCTGAACTGAATATATGATGGAATGTTATAGTATGTTATTAATCATGTGACTTTTATGTCGTGATATGTTATGGTTGTACCATGATCATGTTTATGTCACACTTTTATGGCATGCCATAGTTACACTTTTGCCATGAATCACAAGTATAATGACATACTTTATAATTATGTCATAAATTAATAAAGATTATACCATGTTTATACCACGAATCACAAGTATCATGGCATGCTTATACCATGATCATGTATATGTCACACCTTTATGGCATGCCACAATTACACTTATGCCATGAATCACAAGTATCATGACATGTTTATGTGAATGCCATACTTTACAATCATGCCATATATTAAGTTTATGGATTTTCATGTCATTTTATTTCATCTGCATCATTAAGGGTGGCAATTCGTGTGGGCGAGTTGTGTTCGTATCATGTTTGATCTGTCTGTTGACACAATAACCTTTGACATGAACACAATCCATTTAATAATTGTGTCAAAAAAAAACCTAAACATGACCCTTTAATAAAAGCGTTGATACGACAGAGTGTACCAAAACATCCTGATTTTATAATGCAACGTTATATATTATATACCGTGCAAGATTTCAAAACGGAAGTCTAATTAAAAACTTTATCAATAAAACCCAATAGAAAAAAATCTAAACAACATGAATTAATCAAATACATAAAAAATAATAAGAAATAAAAACCTGATGAACAGTTCATAGTTAAGAAATAATTATTTGTTTTCAGTGCAAATTACATAAAACAATAAATTACATTGGCATTTTATTTTCTCTTGAAATGTATTTTGTTTATTGAATTCATAAAGGGAAAACAAAGTAAGCTACCATTTAAAAGGCAATCAGGGAGAGTAAGGTACTGGCACAACATGAATAGGAAATTTCTTATGAACAGTGATCCCATAAACTTCAGTCATGTCCATATTCTCAGCATTATTTGGCAACTTCCAATCAAACCAGTACAGAAGATTGGCAATCAAATATTCAATACTAACCATGCCAAATGCAAGCCCAGGACATCTCCTTCTCCCAAATCCAAATGGGATAAACTGAAAATCTTGACTACTGGGGTCTATCGGATTAGTCCCGAATCTCTCCGGAATGAACTCTTCTGGTCGTTCCCACAAGTCCGGGTGCCTTTGGATCGCCCAGGCGTTGATGAGGACCCTTGTTTTTGCAGGAATATCATAGCCTCTCATCTGAACTCTTGCCGTTGTTTCTCGAGGAGCCCCTAGAGGAAGTGGTGAATGGAGTCTCATGGTTTCTTTGACAACATCTTTTAGGTATTGCATTTGGTTGATGTCGTCCGTATCCACTTTTGCTTTTTCTCCCACCACCCTTCTGGTCTTCTCTTGGGCTTTCTTCATTACTCTTGGATTTCGTAGTAGCTCTGCCATTAGCCATTCCATTACTGTTGAACTGGTTTCAGTTCCTGCAGTAAACATGTCCTGAAGATACATTTTGATATACTTTCAGCCAACATTTGAATTGTTATTCAATTCTCTAAAAACATATATTCAAATAGTAAGACACCAAGTTAGCTAGGATTAACAATTGTTTCTACAATAACCTAGTAATTGTGTTTAAGATCAGAGAAAGGCATGCCTGTATGATAGCTTTCAGCTGATCTTGTGTGAGCTCAAAATCAAGCTTTTCATCCTCTTGAAGCCTGAGGAGAACCTCCACAAAGTCTTTCATATCAGATCCATCATAATTAGGATCAAACCTCATTGTCTGATGTTCTTGAACCAAACGATTATTAAAAGCGTCAAGCTCTCTAAAAGTTGATCTTAATCTGGCAATAAATCCTCTCAGAACGTCCACCCACTTCAAAGAAGGGAAGAAATCTCCTACACAGAAGGCCATAAGTTCCTCCGACAGCCTCTTTGATAGCTCTCCCACATTGCTTAAAGAACCATCTTCCGCTTTGTAACTTTTCCCTAGAATACACCTCGACATGATGATGTTGGAGGCTTCAGTCAACACCTGGCTTAGATTTATAGTTGTTTCGTCGCCAATGCTAGCTTTACGTACCCTATCGAGCAACACTTGAACTTCTTCCTCCCTAACAAACTGAAAAGATTGCACTCTTTTAAGGCTCAGAAGCTCGGTCACGCAGATTCTTCGAGCTTGTCTCCAGTACTCACCGTAAGGAGCGAAACCGATGTTGTTATTCCCGTAGAGTAAGATGTCAGAGGCGATAGTTTTAGGCCTGCTTGAGAAAACCACATCGTGGGTGTGAACGATTTCAGCTACCAGATCTGGAGAAGAGACCACAAGAGTTGGGACTTGGCCTAGGTTTAAGAGCATTAGAGGGCCATACTTTTCGGAGAGTGCTCGGAGAGAGCGGTGTGGGAATTTGCCAAGCTGATGGAGGTTTCCGATGATCGGTAACCTTCGCGGTGACGGTGGTAAGTTGAGTTTACCAAGTGATGATTTGTGGTGGATAAATAAAAGTAAAAGGGAAATGATGAGAAGGAGAACAGAGAAAAAAAGGGGATATTCATGGAAGAGTAGGGCGGTAAAGCCTAGGTCTTCCGACAAATATTTCTTCCATAGTTGAAGTATGGACATGATATATATTGTTGAAACGAATAAGAAGAAGAAGAAGAAGAAGGGGCAAAGTTAAATGAGGAGTGATCTGAAATGTTCATAATATATTTTAAGCGTATATTTTTTCATGGAAAAGTAGTGTGGTAAAGTCCAGGTCTTCCCGCAAATATTTCTTCCAAAGTTGGGATGTAGCCATGATAATATTATGTAGTTGTTGAAACAGTGCAATTCAACAATTGGACGTTGAAACGAATCAATAAACAACGAAAATATAGGAGAAGAAGAGAAGAAGAAGCAACGTTATTGATGAGAGATCTGAAAGGTTCACAACAAATGATAAGCATATATAGAATAATTTCATGAACTATAAGATTTCACTGATTCGCAGCACATGTTCAACTGACAAATAAGAAAAGGAAAATAGTATAGAGAACTAATATAGTTAGCTTGGATGTCTCCGACACATGCGTGCACCGTATTTTTTATAATTTTTGTGGGGGGAAAAAAACTCACAACTGTATATTAGTTACTTTTGCATAATTTATCGTGTAAACGTTCAAAATTTCCTCCAAAGGAGAAAACGCTATGGTTTTGTTTGTGGGCATACAACCAAACTAAGTCACTTATTTTAAGTGATTAAATGCAACTGGTCTGATATTTAAGTTTTTTTTTATTATAATTAATTTGAATAAATATTTAAGAACCTTTTCTCGATCAGAGTTAAAACCAAAATCAAATCCATAAACGCCTTCTACCTGTCTCACTTATTACACTTATTATGCTTACGTAGCTTGAATACTTCAAATTTGTGGAACATTTTTTTTTTTTAAAACATAAACATATATCTTAAAATGGACCGTTCGTTTTTTAAACAAAACAAGTCTAATGCTTTAACATACTGATGTGGTGTAGAAAGATTTAGCCTTTTTGGCGTATTGAAACTATCCTAAAGCCAATTTTTCATAGAGTCTGTTGGTGATGTCGGATTTGGATAAAAACACTACAACAAAGAAGCTTATTTGCAACGGCATATTATGATGACATGTTATCACAAATAACTTAATGCAAGTATAATATTTGCAACGATAGTGTCATCGTAAATACATTAGTGACGACAACCATCACGAATAAGTCATCACAAATGTTCATCAAATGATGTCATTAATTATGATGTAGCATAGTTTATTTGCGACAAAATTTTTAAAAATGTCATCGACACTTTATTTCATCACTTTATTATTTGTTATGATATTGTGCACTTGCAATTAATCCATAAAAAGTTTTTGATGCCGTTGCATGGGATAGAAATTTATTAATATCAATATCAGTTAATATCAATTTTAATTTGAGATTTTTTTTCTTAATTTCTTTTTAGCAAATTTCTAGAGTTTAGATTGTGCATTAAAAGAACTAGAAAAAGTAGAGATTCACCACTTGCACCTTTTGATCCTCAAATTTAAAGAACAATTTTAAGATCACTTAGGGAAAAAAAGAATAGAGTCAGCATGGCCGAAATTGTAAAAAATGCTAACGAAGCAGGGAGAGCCTTGCGAGACTATGCAGTTCCAACAATCATTGGCTCCAATTCAAGCATTCAAAGACCATCAATTACGGCTAACAACTTTAAGATCAAGCCTACAATTCTTTAGATGATCCAGACCTCTGTTCATTTTGGTAGACTCTCAATAGATGCTCCAAATACACATATAAACAATTTCTTGATAATATGTGACACCTTCAAGTACAACGGAGTTTCTGATGATGTCGGAGTTTCTGATGATGCTATTAGACTGAGACTTTTTCCTTTCTCATTAAGAGATAAGGCAAAAAGTTGGCTGAATTCACTTCCTCAAGGAGTCATCTCCACATGGGAAGAACTAGCCCAAAAATTTTTGGCTAATGGGGCATTTGGTAAACATATTGCATTCGCATTGAATTTGCATGCCATGTATTGAATGCATTTTGTATTTGGATGAAAAGTATTTGCTTTTCATTTGATGCAATAAATGTTTGGATAAAAAGTATTTGAATTGTAGTTTAAAGTTGAAAAGTTGATATGATTGGTGAAAGTAGATAATAAAAGTGAGATAGAGAAATAATATGATGTGAATGGAAAAAAAAAATATTTTCAAAATATTCTAAAATAGTAAATGTATTTGAGTTATTGTTAAAAAGTATTGTATTTGAATGCAAAACTTTTATTATGTTTAAATGACAATTGTATTGTATTTAAATGTAATATAAATGCAAAATTATAAAAAAAAATGCACCATAATTTATTTCCTCCTGCCAAGACTGCCAAGATGAGGAATGTTATCACTCAATTCGTGCAACATGACGTGGAACTTTATATGAAGCATGGGAGAGATATAAAGATATACTATGAAGATGTCCTTGCCATGGCCTTCTGAAATGGCTATAGGTACAAATATTCTACAAGGGTTAAATGGAAACACTAAGACCTTAGTAGATGCTACAGGAGGTACCCTTATAGGGAAAACCATAGATAAAGCATATGAGCTACTGAAGGAGATGGCGACAAACAATTACCAATGGCTTGCTGATCAATCTTTATAGAAGATAATCATGGGAGTACACGAGATAAATGCTCACCTCCTTAATAGCACAAGCGGTGACCCTTACTAAGCAACTTGGAAGCATGAAGGTGAATACAATTCAAGCCTCAATCGTAAGCTGTGATTATTTGTAATAATCGAGAAAATTATCATTCTCGAAGAAATATATATTGTATTTAATACAATAATTTTTATGTTTAAAATTGTAAAATGAATGATTTAATACTGTTTAGAAAACAGTAAAATGTTTTAACAGTGTTAAAAGTTGGGAATTAGGGAATAGAAATTTTTACCGAACCAAAATGTGAGAAACGGTGCCAATTCGGTATCGAAAACCCTAGGAAATGCAAGAAATTGCACTAAAAGACAAAAACGGTTGATCGAAAATTTTTGACCAAATAGAAGAAAAATAAGGCAAACCGACTGCACCGGAGGCCTTGGGGACCTGCCAAGGCGATTCTGGTGAAGTTTCTTCAGTTTGACTTTTTTGTCAAAATGAGGATTGAATTAATGTAAATAGTAATCACAAATATAACATGTGATTTATTTGAATTATATCACAAATTATGACATCATAATTATTATTTCTTAAAAAGGTAGAGAAAGTATTAGGAATCCAAAGGCCAAGATTCAATCTTATCCTAATCCAAGGGCTAAGATTAAGCCAAAATTATCCTATTTTTATTTATGGGAAAATTGGAAAGTATTAGGAGTATTAGGTGTCAAAATCTTGTGGAAGGAAAGTAAATTAATTTGGTTTCACTTAGCAAGAAGGGGTGTATCGGATTTGGCAAGGAAAGAACTGGAGAAAAAGAAAAAAAAAAGAGGCAAGAAGAAAGAAGAGAGAGAGAGAGAGAGAGAGAGAGAGATTTAGCTATTTTTGTTGCAGTTTTCATTTCCTGTGTAGCCAAGAAAATTTTGTGTGTTTCTCCCTCTAGCCAATCTTTTTCTTCAACACCAAGCTTCCACCACCATCTTCTAGGTGTAAGAAGATCTCTTTATTGACAAGGTAACCATAAATCTCCCATTTTCTTGTGAGTTTTAAGTTGAAAATTTATGGCTTCAAAGTATAAGATTGATGATAAACTTTTGAAATGAAACTTAGGGGTTTTGGTTGATAATTTAGTTAGAGGGTTGGTTGTGAAAATATGTGTTTAGTATATGAGTTATGAAATTTTTGAGTTATAATGTTGCTGGTGAAACGTTCAAGAAAAAGGGGCTTTTGGTATATGAAATTATTACAAAGATTTATTGAATAGAAATTAGAAACATGTATATGATGGAAATGTTGGTTTTGCATGATGTTATTTATATGATCATTTTACATAAAATGTTTAGAACGTTTTACGTAAAATTAAGCCTCTGGTATAATACGTGATAGATGGTTTGAGGCGTTTCTTAAACGTCGGGAACCTAAAAAATTAGCAGAAATGTTGTCCAAAATTTTAAGGATAATACCAAAAAGGTGTTTTAGAAAATGAGAAGAAAACTAAGGTTGAGGTTAAAACTCAAGCCCTTAGTAACCAAAGTTAGGAAAAAGGAATATGGACGGTTTACGAATTAGCGAAACGTCCATTTGGGATTTAGAAAGGTGAGAAAAAGAAAATCAATGATTGAAGGATTGTCAAAATAGTGCCCTCGGGTAATAGGGTAGAGTAAGTCAAGAAAAATTTCTGAAAATGCACGAAAAGGGGCTAAGAATGTTATAGAAAAGTTTAAATAAATTTTTAAGAGTCAAAACTTAGGTTTTTAAAGCTAAAAATCAAGTTTTGTGCAGTACACAAGCATGTACTAAATGTACACGGCCGTGTAATAGGGAAAAACAAATTCCAGAGAGGTATACAGCCAAAGACACGCCCGTGTATCAGGCCATGTACATGCAATGTTTAGGCTACATGGCCATGTAGCGAGAGGAGAAATTCCAGAGGATTACATAGCCAGAGACACGGCCGTGTGTGAGGCCGTGTACATGTACTATACAGGTAACACGGGTAGGTTACACGGCCATGTTGGTAAGAATTAAATCACAGAGAGGTACACGGCTAGAGACACAGCTATATACCAGACCGTGTATACATAATGTATAGTTTACACAACCATATAACACGGTCGTGTAAGGAAGAAGCTATGTAGATAGAGAGGTACACGGTCATGGACACGTTCGTGTACCAGACCGTGTTTAAAAAAAAAAAGAAGAGAGGAAAATTAATAAAATTAATTAACGGATAATATTTGGTTTGTAGGAATTCCATCGGGAAGTGATAAAGGAATATTGAAGAATCAAAGAAGTTGAGCTTAGCAAAACTATTGTAAGTACAGACATTTACTTGTCTACTCACGAATTGACTATTTTATGTTTATTTTCTGACTTTCACCCTGTCATGATAGGAGAGTTATAATATAAGATGTTATAACGAAAGATAAAAATAAATAAGATAATAAAACTGAAAAGTTAAATGCTGGCATACCGGCCTCTTATAGATGAGGTTTAAAGAATAGCTATCCAATCTAATGTGATCCTACCCTGAAGGTGCGGAAGTTTAATGTTAAAGTTCGGCCGTAAGGTTGGTTGGTGAGTGGCTCCCCCTCCCCTTATTGGTCTGTGTGCATTATGGTACGACCATTGAATGGGACCCATAAGTGAAACTAAACTCAAGTAAAGGAAAGAAAAGAATAACATGTTGTGGATGAAAGAAAGAACAAAGAAAATGAAAGAACGAAGTTAAGTAAGCATAAGACGACTAACATAGTTGCACATACATATGTAATGTCATATATGCATGTTTATACTTACTGAGCCTTAGCTCATAAGTCTATTCATGTTGTAGGGAATAAGGGTAAACAACTGGTGTCACGAAAGTAATAGCTGAAAGGACTAGTGGACAGATCCTAGAAGTGTCATGGAGTGAGAAATAGATCTCACTACGATTTTCAGATGCCAACGGAAAGTATATATTTTGCAAAGAAATGAATCAAGGATGAATGTATAGTATGTTAAAAATACATTTTTGTGGAATAATGAATTATGTACTTAATGAAAGTTTCAAAGAAAACGTATATATATATAAAAACAGTAGTTTTCAAACCTGAAGTTTTAGAATATATATATGTAGTATAGATTTTAAAAATGTGAATCAAGAATATAAGACATATAGAAATAAGTTTAAGTAAAGTATAGTGGTCGACATTCCAGCCAGACGGTGTCCACATTATTGTGGCAACCTTTACTCTAATGTTGATTGCCAAATGGTAAGGCTATCTAAAACCTATTCTCCAATTGCGCAAGTGAATTTTGTTTCAAACTTCAATTGGTAGCAAAACAAACCATCTCAATCAAAATCACCTTGGACCTCCCCCTACTCTACCACCACCACAAGAAAAGAAACCTTCGTTAGAGGACATTGTCACCTAACTAGCCAATCCCACAAACTAATTAGCCACCACCACAAACCAAATTGCCTATATAACTAACTAATTCATCACTACAACTAAGTAACACTTCCAAAACCAAACTGCATCTATTTGAAACCTCAAAGCACAAGTTGGCTAGATTGCCAGCATAGTTACCGAAAGAACATAAGGTGCTTTGCCAAGCAACATTGAGACCAATCCTTGAGAGCATGTAAAAGTGATCATGCTTAGAAATGTTAAGAAAGTTAAAATGCACCTAACCACCAAAGAATCACCTTCTTCAACACCAAAAGAGATAAGCTAAATAGCACAAGATGAGGAGATCACTCAAGTAAAAGTGGAGTTAAAACCTACCATTAGTGTGACACCACCACCATATGTGCCACTGATCCTATTTCCACAAAGGCTTAAGAAGAAAAATTTGGATAAGTAATTCTCCAAATTTCTTGATGTCTTTAAGAAACATCACATCAACATTCCATTCATTGATGCCTTAGAGCAAATGCCCAAATATGTAAAGTTCATGAAGGAGACCTTGTCCAATAAGAGGAAGCTGGAAGAACACAAGATGATATGTTTGACAGAAAAGTATAGTGCAATCTTACAAAAGAAGTTGCAATCTTCCACAAAATTTTACTATTCCTTATATGATCAGAAATTCTATTTTTAAGAAGGCCTTATTTGACTTTGGTGCGAGCGTCAATCTAACACCTCTTTCTATATACAAGAAGTTAGGATTAGGAGAAGCTAAACCCATCATGGTGTTTTTGCAGCTAAACCCTTATGTGACTTTGGTGCTGGCATCAATCTAACACTTTTTTCTATATAGAAGAAGTTAGGATTAGGAGAAGCTAAACCCATCATGGTGTTTCTGTAGCTAGCTGACAGACCCAGTGAGTACCTTAGAGGTATAATAAAAGATGTCCTTGTTAAGGTTGATATATTTATTTTTCTTGCAGATTTTATTGTCTTAGATATAGAAAAAGATCTTCCAATTATTATTGGTTGACCATTCCTTGCCACTGGGAGGGCTCTAATTAATGTACAAAAATAAGAACTCATAATTAGAGTTTGAGATGAACAAGTCACCTTCAACGTCTTCATAGTAATCAAATTCTCATTTGAAGTTTATTGCTGTTTCTGAGTAGACACCATTGATCAACTAGTACAACAAGTGTTTGGTTTAAGCCATTTGAAGAATGCACTTGAAGCTTGTCTCACCAAAAGAGAGTTGGTTTGTGATAACCGTGAAACTTAATACTCTCGGAAAATTTTGTACAAGATATGTAAATAAATGTACATTCATGATGAGACATGTTATCGAATACAGAACAGATGAAAATTTTGATTACTTGAGTTTTAATCAAAATTTGAAAATGAATTAATGAATATAGTTTAAAAGCTAAGCATTAATTCAAATTAAGATATTTTAAATTTAATAGAAAAGTATGTGGAAAATGCATATTAAGAGATCAATAGCACACAAGCAAGCCACATTGATCAATGGCCAAGATTAGCCAAACAAAGCTTATTTTTCTTTAAAGAAAATTAAAAGAAAATGAGATAGGGAGTGAGGCACGTGAGGGAGAGGGCCTCAAATCCTAGTAAGCAAAGTGAATTAAATTCACTTTGCTTCAGCTGCAAAGAGAAACGACAGAGAGAGAAAGAAAGAAAGAGAAAGAAAAAGAGAAAGATAGAAAGAGAGAGAGAGAGACCGAGAAAGAGAGAGCAGAAAAGAGAAACCCTCATCTACCATTGCTTCAGCAAAGCTCAGATTTTTCTTTTCAAGCAGCAGATCGATCAAGCATTCAGCCAAGAATCAGCAGCAAGAAGCTCTCAAGCTTCAAAGCAAGGTAAACCCTCGTTTTCTCAGATTTTTCGGGTGAAAATCTGGAGTTTTAAGAGGAAAAAGAGAATGTGAGTAAATTGTGTAGAGATTTTCAGTTAAAATCGAAACATGGTTTGAGTCTAGTTGTTTTTAAACACGAATCCATGAATTGATGGTTTAGAAAACCAAGTTTAGTGAGTTTTCTTCAAGAAAGTTCAGATTTTTCAAAATATTGAGTCAATAGATATGTAAAAGCAAAATGTGAGATTTTGCTTATGAAACCATGGATTTGTGATAGTAGAAATGTAGTCTATACCTTGAAACGATCTTATTGAGATCGATTTTGAGTGTAAGAAGTAGAACAAAGGCCATAAAAGCCTTAGAAAACCAGAGCAGAGCAGTTCGGACCCAGAATCTTGATTTTGGTATGAACAAGGACGTGTACAAGGGTGTGTTCAGAACACGGCCCCAAACATGCCCACATGCACGACCGTGTTGCAAGAAGATTCAGACCCGAGAGGTACGCGGCCAAGAACACGATCGTGTATCGGGCCGTGTCAAGGGGCACAAGGTCATGGGAAGGGTGTGTAGCAGACCATGTTAGACAGCAGGAAAACACAGCCAGAAATACGGCTGTGTAAGTAACCGTGTAAGCATGCATGTATAGTCCAGAGGAGTACACGGCCAGAAATACGGTCGTGTATCCACCCGTGTAAGTATACACAGCCATGCTCCACGAATCACACGGCCATGCACGTAAGTTCAGAGAAGTACACGGGCAGAGACACACCAGTGTAGAAGGGCGTGTTCAAAGCCAAAGAGTAAAAAAATAAAAAAAAGAGTCTAGAAATAGAAATTTCATATTTTGCCATGTTTCCAATATAAGATGAATATTGGAAATAATCAGTGATTATTTCTTTTATAGGAGTTCAAGTCAGAGACCCCAATACAGCAGTCCCAAAGCAGCAGAGGCTCACGCTAGCCGACTTTCTGTAAGTTCAAGCATTGTCCTGACTGCAACATGGACAATCTTGTTATGTTATGATGCTATGTATATTGTTTGGCGTGTATGATAGACATTGATTGTCTACATCACGATATTCATATCAGTTTCATGTCAGTTTCATGTCATGCATGTAGAATTTCATGTTTCAATATACATGGCAGATAGGTACCAGGTTCACAAAAACAGGTAGGTGTACAAGGCACTTTAGTGTGTTAATAAAACTTACACCCCAAGTAAATCATGTAACAGGTTCCTACTGTGGGGGCAATCAGTATGCTACCCAGTTGGAACTCCACCAAGATGGTAATTAAACTAGTTATTGGCGTATCGGCCTCTCGACTTACAGGGAGGTTTTCATGTTTAGTTTTAGTTAAGACTGAGGAGGTCAGCACTAAAGTATCACTTCCAGTTGTGCTAACATGTCAGTACGACTAATCAGGGGCCTAAAACTAGAAGTTAATAACAGATAATGTCCTAAGACTAATATTTCAGCCACGAGCATGTTTTATAGAGTCTAGTTTCATGCATGAGCACAGCAATATAGCATGTTATGATTCATGTTTTTATGTTTGAACTTACTGAGCCCATAGCTCATCAGTTTGTTCACATATTGCAGGTAAGGGACCTGTTCACCAGTAGTATATGGTGGACGATGTCAGGGAGATTTGGGCGAGGGATTTGGTCACCATTAGTCTTCTACTGTATAGTTTTGAAATTTAGAACATGTAATTTCAAAATAGAACAAGATTTCAAGTTAAGATTATGTGATAGGGGAATCATGATCCATATACATGTTATTTTGTTAACATGATTTCCTTATCATATTCTCGAACAGCTTATTATGATATTAAGAAAAAAAAATTTATTCCGCAAATTAGCAAGCAGTTTTCAAGTTCAGCATGATCGCCGGTGACCCTAGAGGCCTACATATTATTGCAGTTAACTACAGAGTTGACTATAATAGCACTGTAGAGTCTCGGCAGCAGGGCGGGCCACCACATGGTTAACAAAGAAGATTTAGAGATTAAGGAAGGTATTGTAACTTTAGCAGCAATACCTGTTTCTAGAAAAGGAAGAGTTAAAGAATTGGGAAAGGTAAAGGTCTCACAGTTCCATTTGTCATCAAGCCACCTACCCTAGAATTGAAGCCACTTCCTTCCTGTTTCAAGTATGCATTTTTGGGAGACAATTCTACCCTTCTAGTCATTCTTTCAGCATCCTTGAATGAAGCTGAAGAAGAAAAATTACTATATGTTATGAGAGAACATGAGATGGTCCATCATTGACATCAAGGAGATTAGTCCTTTAACTTGCATGCACAAGATCTTGATGGAGGAAAGCTACAAGCCAACAGTAGAGAATCAACACCATCTGAATGCAAACATGAAGAAAGTCGTGAGAGTTAAAGTACTTATACTACTTGATGCTAGAATCATTTATCCAATTTTTGATAGCTCATAGGTAAGTCCAGTACAAGAAATACCCAAGAAAGGAGGCATGATCATTGTGAAGAATGAAAATAATGAAATCATCCCCACAAGGACAGTCACAGGATAGAGGGTATGTATTGAAAATAGATAGTTAAATAAGGCAACTTGCGAAGATCACTTCCCATTGCCTTTCATCAACCAAATGCTAGACAGACTTACTGGTCACCCCTATTACTGCTTTCTTAATGGCTATTCCGAATACAACCAAATTCCAAACAATCTAACTCAACTTTAAATGGGATGTTTGGGAGATAGGAAATTGAGAAAAAAAATGTTGGAAAATGAAGGAAAATTCTAGAGTGAACCTAGAGAGAATTTAACTAAATAAAAGAGAAAGCTTTTGAAGTAGTGTGGAAAAATGATAAGAGGTAGATGCCTATTTATATACTTGAGTTAAAGATTAACTCACTAATTATACTTAGTGCTATCTAGAAGACTTAATCTTGCTTACTTTAATTTAAACCTAAGTTCTCTTTGGTTACATCCTATATTATCATGTCAATTTTTGTGTTGTCACTCCATGCTAGAATTGATGGGAAAATCCACTAACTTTGGTCATGTTATCTTGGTGTGTGGAAGAAGGTAATCCAAAATCCTTTCCTAATTTCACCCATTGATCCACGTACTTGAAAAGTCTTAGCCATTAGACCAAAATTTCTTATTTTTACTAAATGCTTTATTTTGATGGAAAATTTTACTAGCCCAAGTCTTATCATTTGGTTTATGGCAGGATGTAATTAAAAATTTTGGCTAAATTTTTACCTATTGATCAAAGTAGTCATCAATTCTAGCCATTGGATTAACCTTGTTGGATAAGGCTTTTTCTTAGCTCTTGATCTCTTGGTACTTATCTATTCCTAACCACTGGATCAAAATATCTATTTTCCCTAAATTAAATAATTAGAGATAATTTTTTATGTTATCTCTAACAGATAAATTTTGAACTGTTAACTAGACATAATAGTATTTTCTCCCAACTACTACCAATGCAAGTCTCAATATATTATGCTACTAAAAATTTAAGCAGGGTAAATCTTTACTGCATTGGAAACTTAATCTAAAATTTTTTCTCCTGAAAAAGTAACTCAATGAAAATCTTATATGGAACCAATATTTATCCTCCAAGTTTCTATACTACAAAAGTAACTCAATATTAATCATATATGTGACTATAGCTTATCCTTTAAGTTTTACTATTTATAATGTAACTCAGCAAAATCTTATCTGTAATGAAAACTTAGCATCCAAGTTTTCACACTGCCAAAAAGTAATTTGTCTATTTTCCATTTAAAAAAGATAGACAATCTAAATTTTGATCTGTGTAGACATTTAATATCTACTTCTTAGTATTGCATTTTAATATGCAGAAATATCTTATCTGAAAGAACATTAAAACTATTAATTCCTATGCTACTAGTGTTGTTAGGATATTCTATTAGTGATTTGACAACTTATTTATACTTTCATAAATTAATCACTTTTTACTATTCACTCATTTGAATATTTAGTGACCATAGTCTATGTGACAAATAATTGTCACATAGTTAAACTTTATAATATATCTTATATTATAAAGTTATTATATTTTATTTCTAATAAAGTATAGTAACTTTATTAAATAGTCACATTATAGGATTGATATTTTTTTAATCCTATCATAGCACATGTAGCGTAAGGTTACGTTTTAGAATTTTGCAAACCACACTTTATGACATTAAATTTTCACATAAAGCTCATCTCATAATCTTAAGTTAAAATTATAACTTAGGCTTAATTTACATAGGGAAATTTTAAGAATTATACAATTAATTCACTTAAATTTCCTCATCAAAATTCTAGGTATTACATATATAGCATCGATATGTAGTGTTGTCAATAAAATATAATTAACAACGACGAGTTATCACTATAGATTCTTTAGTGATAACTTTTATACCTTTAACAAAGAGTTTTATCATCGCTGAATGGCCATGATAGTTTTCATTAATTTATTATAAAGTGATAGTTTTCATTAATTTATTATAAAATGAAATGGAGTATGGAGCTCATTATATCTTATTGCAAGATAAGGAATCAATTTGGTTCCCTGCATGGGACAGTTTGCAATTGGAAACAATATCTTGTTTCCAAATATGGCAAGGATCTTTTTCAATCAAAATAATCTGGCAAGGGTATTTTTCAATTACCAAGTATATATGGCAAGTATACTAACTTTTGTGCTTATTATGATTATGTCAGTTGTAATATATAAGTAGCAAGTGATGCCAAGAGTTTGTAGAATAAGTGTGGGCATGCACGTGAATAAGAGAAATACAGCTCTGCAATTCTGAACATGTCCCTTTCCTTCCCGAAAGGTCAAGAAGGAAAATGCATGGAAAATTATCTTTTTTTCTTTTTTGTTATTTTTAAAGTTTTCTTTTGGGTTACCTATTCTTTTTTGTAGTTTTTTTTTTTCTTCTTCTTCTTTTTCGATCGAAGGCAATTGTCTTTTTTGATTTTTTCTTTCCCTCTGCATTGTCAAGTTGGGTTTTTAAATAAGAGGATTTTTTTTTGGTTCGTTAAGTTTTATTTCTATTTGAGTTACTAGTTATAATTGTTTACATTATATTTTGTTTTCGTTAAGAAAATATACCCTTTTATTCGTAGTTTTGCAATTTTTTTTATATTATTAGATTATGTATAACATACAAATTTACACATTTTCTCCATCAACACTCAATTTTGAGATAAAAATCCTATTGAAAGAAAAACTAAAGATTATTTATCTGTTATGCAAAAAAATTTGCATTTATGCTGAATGTATATGCTACATTTTAAAATCACGTATTTGAAAATCAGTCTATTACATTTTACAAACAATCTATACATTTTCTAATGGGGAAGAAGCATTTTATTTTTCTTTTCTATAGTCAAATGGATCATTTGACACCATTTGAATGTCATTCGAAATATATGACATCTAAACATCTATTTGAACAATCAACCGAAATGAAATATCTCTCCAATACTTTCATAATATGATTGAAATAGATGGCATCTTTCCTTTGCTTGTTAATGTCGATGAAACTACACTTGCGGTTCTACAAAAATTTACAGCCTTTCTCATCTAAAAAATAGTACGTCAATTTACAATTAATTTGATAAAGTGTACTAATATCAGTTTGATACTTAGGTTATGTGCCAATATTTTGTTATAGCCAAAAAATAATTCTGTAAAGGATGCACTCTCCTGATTTTTATATACTTGTTCTTATAAGATAAAATCCTATCATTTTTTTAGGAACGATAAGAAAAATAAACATTATTACTTATGTTCAGAATACATTAATTGATTCGCTAGTATCAATTGATTAAACCACATAAAAATTTAATATCACCAATCATAATAACACTTAACAAACAAGATAGAATACTCTCTCAAAACCCGGCTTGATTGTATAGAAGGAAAAAAATTATTAAAAAAAAATGGTCTATCGTTTTAAAAGAAAAAAGAACAGGAAAAAAAAAAACCGTAAAGGTAAAGAGAAATAACTCTATATCTTTGGGGATAGTGTTCGCATGTGAAAGAAAGTACGTTGATGGGTAGGGAGGAAGCCAGATTTTCAGCTTATTGAGGGGACAATTAAAGTTAAAAATTATAAAATAATAGCGTGAAGACCAAGTAAAATTTCTAACACTTTTTCCTAATTAAATTATATTGAATCAGTAAAGCATTACAATTGATCAAGATGAGTTATCATTTTTTTTGGTACCTTTGCAATGCACAATAGCTTTGTTGTCAATAACGTAAAAAGGGTCTTTATCAACATAGACAACCAACTTGTCATTTATCTATTGAACATAAAATCAAAAACTAGAATTTAATCTACCTATAAAAACCTATTAAATTGTGCATTTCTAAAATTAATTAAAAAGTAAAAATCAAGCTGGCGAGAACATAAGTAGCTTTGAAAAGGTCATGAATTTATAAACCGTAAAAGATATTTATGATTTTTTTTTTTTCACTTTTTCCCTAGTACTTGCAAATTACCCCATTATTCCCCCCTCCCTCCGTGCCAGTTGATTGGGATAATTTGTGCTACTAAATTTGTAGAAAATCATAAATGGAGTTTCTTCCAGTTATGTGATTTAACATATGTGCTCAACTTTCTTAGCACATGAAGCAGACAGGTGCCTTGGCGTATTTTATGTCGTTGTAATCCTTCTCTTAACTTCTTAAAATAGTGTGTGCAAGGAGTATTTTTCAAAACAATCTTGCATTTAAAAGTAAATATACCAGTGACTAATTTATTAATAAAAAATTTATTAAAATGAGATGTGTTAATAGATCCACTTGAAAAAAAAAAACACTATGTTATTATTTGCTATGATCCCCTCTAGTTATGCTATTCCCAACTTTATCTCAATTTAAATGCCGCCGCAAGAGCCCATTATTTCGGAGAATCAATTCTTTTTGCTCCTGCATGGCACTTCTTTCCAGATATGGCCAAGATCTTTTACAATCCAAACAAATATGGGAAGGATCTGTAGTTTATTTATTTATAATACAGTGTAGTAAAAGCCGCTGGAAGGGTATTTAAATAAAGGAGATTGATGAGTATGATACAACCAGTTGTGTATTAGTTATGGTAAGTACCTTAATCAACAACTAAAAAATAAACATACCCGGCCAAAGCTGTTGGGATCTCTAGCTATACGACACACTCCAAAAATGGTGATTAGTGACTCATTTTACGACATACATCGTCGTTAAATATCTTTTCATACACCGATCGAGCCCTTAATCTTCCTCCTTTTCTCTGAATTTTTTTTAATCTCTAGCCCTCTCTCTCAGCCCTCTCCATTTTTCTAACCAATTCTCTACCATTTTTCTCATTTTCTCTGTTTTCTCTTGTCTAACAAGTCTTTTTCTTAGCCCTTGATCACTTGGTACTTATCAATTGCTAACCATTGGATAAAAAATTTTTATTTTCCTTAAATTAAATAATTAGAGATAATTTTTAAATGTTATGTCAAACAAATAAATTTTGATCTGCTAATCAGACATAATAGTATTATCTCCCAACTACTATCAACACAAGTCCCAATGGACTATGCTGCTAAAAAGTTAGTTTGATCTGTTTAGACCTTTGATATCTACTTCTAAGTATTATATTTTTATATGCAAAAATATCTTATCTAAAATAATCTTACATCTACTGATTCCTATACTACTAGCGTAATTAGGATACTGTATTGGTGATTTGATAACTTGTCTATACTTTTATTAATTGGTCACTTTCTACTATTTGGTTTTGAATTTTTTTGTTACCATATTAAGTGACAAATAATTTTCACATCATTAAACTTTATACTAAGTGACAAATCATAAAATTCGTTCATTTTTTTTTCTAATAAAGTATAACAACTTTACTAAATAGTCACATTATATGATTAATATTTTTTAATCCTATCATAACACATGTAGCATAAGGCTACATTTTAAAATTTTACAACCATACTTTGTGACATTAAAGTGTCACATAAAGTTTATCTCATAATTTTAGGTTAAAATTTATAATTTCAGCTTAATTTATGTAAAGAAATTTTATGAATTATATAATTAATTCACTAAAATTTCCGCACCAAAATTTTCGTTTAACATACAAATCTACACATTTTCTTCATAACACTCAATATCGAGATAAAATTCTTATAAAAAGAAAAACTAAAATATGGATTATTTACTAGGTTTATAAGCCAGGTCCCTTGGCGTATTTTGTGTCGTTGGAATCGTTCTCTCAACTTCTTAAAATAGGGTGTGCAGGGAGCATTTTTTTTTTAAAAACAATTATGCCTTTAAAAGTAAATATGCCAATGACTAATTTAGTAATAAAAAATTTATTAAATTGGCATGTGTTAATAGTAAGCTGGGGATATTAATAGATCCACTTAAAAAAAAAAAAAAAAACTATCCACTTTTTTTTTAAACTATGTTATTATTTGCTATGATCCCCTATAATTATGCTATTCCCCATTTTATCTCAATTACAAATGCCGCCGCACAAGCCCATTATTTCAGAGAATCAATTCTTTTTGTTCCTGCATGGCACTTCTTTTATAATAATGAGAAGCGACAAGCACATGAGTTGCAGGCTGCGCGCGTTGCCACTTGTCATAAAAAAAATATGCCAAAGATCTTGTACAATCCAAGCAAATATGTGAAGGATCTGTAGTTTATTTATTTATAATACAGATGTAGTAAAAGTCATGGGAAGGGTATTTAAATAAAGGAGATCGATAAGTATGATACAACCACTTGTGTAATAATTATAGTAAGTACCTTAATCAACAACTAAAAATAAACATATCCGGCCAAAGCTGTTGGGATCTCTAGCTGTACAACACATTTCAAAAATGGCGATTAGGTACTTGTTTCACAACATTATTATGCAATATCGGATATGCAAAATTTATTAAATTCTGATTCGTTAGCATTAAATGATTAACAACACATTAATTTAATATCACCAAGCATAAAAACCCTTAACAAACAAATTAAAAAAAAAATCCTCTTACTGAAAACCTGACTTATGGATATAATATTGTGACAACTGGAAAATTTTACTGTTCTCGAGAAATGTATATATTGTATGTACAGTATCGAGAAAAGGGTCAATACGACATTTTCTCGACCTGAAACTGATATATTTGGAGTCAGGATGCTCAAATTAGTTAATTGAGCACAAAACAGAAATTTCGACCGGGAATGCGAAAAATACGCAGTATCGAAAAATGGTCAAAATGACCTCAGATAAAGATAAAACTGATATATTTGGGTTCGGCACGCCCAAATTAGTCAGGATAGCCTAAGTTAAAATTTTTGGACAAAAAGTATAAATATGAGAAAATGTGAGTCAAAATGAAAAATTTCAAAAAACTGCCTGTGGCGGCCCACCCTGTTGTCAAGGCTCTACAGTACTATTACAGTCAACTCTGTAGTTAACCGCAATAGTATGCAGGCCTCTAGGGTCACCGACAATCATGCTGAACTTGAAAACTGCTTCCTAATTTGCAGAATAATTTTTTTTCTTCTTAATATCATAAACTGTTCGAAAATGTGATAAGGAAATCATGTTAACAAAATAACATGCACATAAATCATGATTCCCCTATCACATAATCTTAACTTGAAATCTTGTTCTTCTTGAAACTACATGTTTAAAGTTTTCAAAACTATACAGCGGAAGGCTAATGGTGACCAAATCCCTCGCCCAATCCATCTGGCATGCATCTACCCTGTCCGTCGTCCACCGTATACTACTAGTGAACATGTCTCTTACCTGCAATATGTGAACAAACGGATGAGCTATGGGCTCAGTAAGTTCAAACATAAAAACATGAATCATAACATGCTGTACTGCTGTGCTCATGCATGAAACTGGACTCTGTAAAACATGCTCGTGGCTGAAAGATTAATCTTAGGACATTATCTAATATTAAGTTCTGGTTTTGGGCCCCTAACTAGTCGTACCGACATGTTAGCATAACTGGGAGTGGTACTTTAGTGTTGTCCTCCTCAGTCTTAACTGGAGCTAAACATGAAAACCTCCCCGTGAGTTGAGAGGCCGATACGCCAATAACTGTTTAATTACCATCTTGCTGGAGTTCCAACTAGGTAGCATACTGATTGCCCCCACAGTAGGAACCTGTTACATGATTTACTTGGGGTGTGAGTTTTATTAACACACTAAGGTGCCTTGTGCACCTACCTGTTTTCGTGTTCTGGTACCTGTCTGACATGTGTACTGAAACATGAAACTCTACATGCATGACATGAACTGACATGAAACTGATATGAATATCGTGATGTAGACAATCAATGTCTAACATACAGGCCATACAATAAAACATGACATCATAATATAACAAGATTGTCCACGTTACAGTCAGGACAATGCTTGAACTTATAGGAAATCCGCTAGCGTAAGCCTTTGCTGCTCTGGGACTACTGTATCGGGGTCTCTGGCTTAAACTCCTATAAAAGAAATAATCACTGATTATTTCCATTATTCATCTTATACTGGAAACATGGCAAAACATGAAATTTCTATTTTCAGACTCTTGTTTTTTTTTTTTTTTTTACTTTAGCTTCAGACATGCCCTCTTACACGGGCGTGTCTCTGGCCGTGTACTTCTCTGGACTCACGTGCATGACCATGTAATTTATACAACATAGCCGTATAATTCATGCTGTCTTACACGGGTATCTACATGGCCGTGTACTCTTCTGGATTTACATGTATGGCTGTATACTTCGTGGAACATGGCCGTGTAAGCTTACACAGTCACCTACACGGCCGTGTTTCTGGCCGTGTTTTCCTGATGTCTAACCTGGTCTACTACACGCTCTTCCCATGACCGTGTGCCCCTTGACACGGCCTGATACACTGTCGTGTACCTCTCAGATCTGAATTTTCTTGCAACACGGTCGTGCATGTGGGCATGTTCAGGGCTGTGTTCTGAACACGCCCTTGTAAACGCCCGTGTTCATACCAGAATCAAGATTCTGGGTCCGAACTGCTCTACTCTGATTTTCTAAGGCTTTTATGGCCTTTGTTCTACTTCTTACAATCAAAATCAATCTCAATAAGATCGTTTCAAGGTATTGACTACATTTCTACTATCACAAATCCATGATTTCATAAGCAAAATCTCACATTTTGCTTATGAACATTTCTTGACTCAACTTTTGAAAAATTTGAACTTTCTTAAAGAAAACTCACTACACTTGGTTTTCTACACCATCAACTCATGGATTCGTGTTTTAAAACAACTATACTTGAACCATGTTTTGATTTTAACCGGAAATCTCAACACGATTTACTCACATTCCCTTTTCCTCTCAAAACCCCAGATTTTCACCCAAAAAATGTGAGAAAAGGAGGGTTTACCTTGCTTTGAAGCTTGAGAGCTTCTTGCTGTGGATTCTTGACTGAAAAACTTGATCGATCTGCTGCTTGAAGAGAAAATCTGAACTTGTTTGGATTTCCCTTTCTTCTCTCTCTCTTTCTCGGTCTCTTTCTCTCTTTCTCTTTCTCTTTCTCTTTCTTTCTTTCTCTCTCTGCCGTTTCTCTTTACAGCTGAAGCAAAGTGAATAATTCACTTTGCTGTTGGGATTTGAGGCCCTCTCCCTCACGTGCCTCACTTCCTCTCTCATTTTCTTTTAATTTTCTTTTAAAGAAAATACAAGGCTTGTTTGGCTAATTTTGGCCATTGATCAATGTGGCTTACTTGTGTGCCATTGATCTCTTAATATGCATATTCTACATACTTTTCTATTAATTTTAATACATCATAATTTGAATTAATGCTTAGCTTTTACACTATGTTCATTAATTCATTGTCAAATTTTGATTAAAACTTGATTAAATCAAAATTTTCATCTGCTCTGTATTCTGTAACATGTTTCATTGTAAATGTATATTTATTTACATATCTTGTACAAAATTTTTTTGAGAGTGATTAGTTTCTCGGTTATCACATTCACCCATCCTTATAAAATTTTCGTCCTCGAAAATTTAGAACAAGTGAGGGTATGAAAGTCTCATCTCATCTTCTCTTTCCCACGTAGCTTCTTCAATGTTATGATTTCTCCACAACACCTTGACTAGTGGGATGGTCTTGTTTCTCAGCACCTTTTTTTTCTCTAACCAGTATCTGAACAGGCTACTCTTCATAGGTCAAATCCTCTTGGACTTTGACTGGTTCATGTTGTAGTACATAAGATGGATCTGACATGTACTTTTTGAGCATAGAGACATGAAATACACTGTGCACTACTGATAGCTCAGGAGATAATGCCAACTTGTAGGCAACCTTCCCAATGCGTAAGGTCCAATATACTTTGGACTCAGTTTTCCCTTCTTACCAAATCGCATAATCCCCTTCATGGGTGACACTTTCAGAAATACGAAGTCCCCTTCCTTAAATTTTAGGGATCTCCGTCTTCTGTCTGCATAGCTCTTCTGCCTGCTCTGAGCACTTTTCATCCTTTGCTTGATCTTGGCAACTGCATCGCAAGTTTCGGGCATGAAATCTGTTTTATACAGTTGTTTTTCCTTCAGATCATACCAGTGGATGGGTGATCTGCACTTTCATCCATACAGGGCCTCATACGGTGTCATCTTGATGGAAGCTTGATAATTGTTGTTATATGAGAATTTCACTAGTTGTTGCTTCTCATTCCAAGCTCTTGGAAAATCCATTACACATGCTCGGAGCATATCCTCTAAAGTCTAGATAGTCCGTTCTGATTGTCCATCTGTTTGAGGATGGAAGGCTGTACTGAACCTCAATTCTGTGCCCACGGCTCTTTACACACACTCTCAAAAGTTTGAAGTGAATCGTGCATCTCTGTCAGATACTATAGACTTTGGAACTCCATGTAACCTGACAACATGATCTACATAAAGGTGTGCCAGCTTCTCCAATGAGTAAGTGATCTTCATTAGTATGAATTTGGCTGTCTTCATCAACCTATCCACGATTACCCAAATGGCATCGTGTCCTCCTCTTGTTTTAGGTAGCCCTACCACAAAATCCATGGTAACATTCTCTTGTTTCTATTCTGGAATCTTCAGAAGTTCTAACTTTCCTCCAGGATGCTGATGCTCAGCCTTGACTTTCTGACAAATAAGGCACTTATTCACAAATCTTGCAATGTCTCCTTTCATCCCTTTCCACCAAAACTATAGCTTCAAGTCTTGGTACATCTTGGTGGCTCTAGGATGGACTGAGTATGGCGTCTCATGAGCTTCTGACATGATTCGCCTTCGCAGTTCTTCATCTACTAGAGCATAAATTCTCCCCTGATACATGATTAATCTATCGTTGGAAATCTCTTTCTGGGAGTCTATTAGACTTGAATCTTGCTTCTGAGCTTTTTTGATATCATCAAGTAATGATGACTTCAGCTACAGTGCTGACAATTTTCCTGCTATCAGGTCCAGCTCGAGCGAATGAATCTCTTACTGCAATGGCCTTGATAACCTGTCAATAGGCAACTGCTGTGGAACTGTCGCTTTTCTGCTTAAAGCGTCTGCTACTCGGTTGGCTTTTCCTGGATGATAAAAGATCTCACAGTCATAATCCTTCACCAACTCCAACCATCTTTTTTGCCTCATGTTCAACTCCTTCTATTTGAAGAAGTATTTTAAACTCTGATGATCTGTGTAAATTTGGCACTGTGCTCCATATAGATAGTGTTACCAAATTTTGAGTGCGAACACTACTGTAGGAAGTTCTAGATCGTGGGTGGGATAATTCTTCTCGTGCTCTTTCAATTGACGTGAAGCATGGGCAATTACTTTGCCACCTTGCATCAATACTGCTCCCTAACCTACTTTTGAAGCATCATTGTAGATTTCATACTTCTCCCCTTTAATAGGGAGTGTGAGGATCGGCGTGCTTGTCAGCCATCTCTTCAGCTCTTGGAAGCTTCTTTCGCATTATTCTGTCCATACATACTTCTTTTCCTTGCGTGTGAGGGTGGTGAGAGGTACTGCCAATCTTGTAAACCATTCTACAAATCTCCTGTAGTAGCCAACTAACCCTAAGAAACTGCGTATCTTTATCACTCTCTTAGGTGCAGGCCATTTGTTTATTGCTTCCACGTTGACTGGATCCACTGCAATTCCCTCCTTGGACACTATATGTCTGAGGAAATGTACTTTGCCTAGCCAAAATTCACATTTTGAAAATTTGGCATAGAGTTGATGCTCTCTCAACTTCTGAAAAACAACTATTAACTGTGCTTCATGCTCTGCGCGAGTCTTTGAATATACAAGGATGTCATCGATGAACACAATGACAAACTTGTCAAGATGCTCCTTAAAGACTCTGTTCATCAGGTCTATGAAAGTGGCTGGCAAGTTTGTTAACCCAAACGGCATTACTAGGAACTCATAATGCCCATAACGGGTTCTGAAAGCTGTCTTGGAAACATCATCTTCCTTGATCCTCAGCTGATGATATCCTGATCTCAAATCAATCTTTGAGAATACTGCTGCACCCTTGAGTTGATCGAACAGGTCATCAATCCTAGGTAATGGGTACCTATTCTTGACTATAACCTTGTTCAATTCTCATTAATCTATGCACATGCGGAATGTCCCGTCTTTCTTCTTGACAAACAGTACGGGAGCACCCCATGAGGCATAGCTCGGTCTGATGAATCCCTTGTCAAGCAGATCCTTCAACTGTACTTGTAACTCTTTCAACTCCACTGGTGCCATGCAGTACGGCGTCTTGGAGATCGATGCTGTTCCAGGTAGGAGCTCTATCTCAAATGAGATTTCCCGCTCTGGAGGTATTCCTGGTAGTTCCTCAGGAAAGACTTCAAGAAATTCTCTGACAATAGGAATATCTTCTGGTTGTAACCTCTTCTCTTCTGCTGTATCTATCATATAAGCTAAATATCCAGTACAACCACTGGCTATTAGCTTCTTGGCTTTCAATGAACTGATCATCATCTTGCTTGATCTTCTCGAAGAATCGACATATTCAAAGCATTCTTCATCTTCTGGTTTGAACACTATTTTTCTGTTTCTACAGTCAATCGTGGCTTGATATTTTCCTAGGAAATCCACTCCCAAGATTACATCATAGTCTACTATCTTCATCATGAACAATTCTGCATACAGCTCTCTATTTGCCATGATTACTGGTACATGAGGTAACCAGTACTCAGACAACATGATTTCTCCTGATGGAAGAGTAGTTCTAAAAGTTTTTCCCATGTGATCTCTAGGGTATTCTAACTTATCAGCAAATGCATATGATATGAAAGAATGGGTGATCCTAGAGTCAAATAGAATAGATGCCAAGTGGTTAGTGACAGAAATCTGACCTGTCACCAAGTTGGACGTCCCTACCTCTGCCTCTTCTCTGGTGTAGGCCATCACCTTAGCACTGTCTGAGGAGCTCTTTCTTGTCTTTCCTGCACTGCTGGAGGCACTTCTGATGGGCTTTCATAACTCAATCTGAGTGCATGAACTTGTGACTGTTGTGGACGTGAAGAATTTGCTCCTGATATTGACTGGCAGTTCATAGGGTAATTCTTGATGAAATGGCCTTCTTTTCCGCACTGAAAACATGCAGTCGTGCCAGCTTTGCACTGACCCCCATGCTTCTTCCCACAATTTGGACAGGTGGGGTTACTTGGAACTGTAGTGGTATTAGTCGTCTGTGACTAACTTCTATTGTCTTGACCTTGGTTTCCCTGGAAATTGGCCTTCCTCTTCTGTTGGAACTGAGGGCCTGGATTGCTGGACTGTTCTGGTCTTGTACTCTGACTGCCCTTGTTGTGTTGTTCAGGTTGAGAGGCCTTAGTCAAGATCTTTTCCTTCTTCCTAGCTTCCCAGACCTTTTCTCTCTCTTCTTTCTGTCGGGCTAGATGGTACTCTGTCCTCAAAGCATGACTAACACAGTCGGCTACTGAGATTGGCGAGATTGGACCAATGTCAATCAAGGTAGAAATCTCAGGCCTGAACATGCCTATTATCTTCTATATCTTCTCCCTTTCCGTTGGCACTACATATGGACATAGGCGGGAGAGCTGATCAAATCTCCTGCAAACCTCACTGACTGACATGTCACCCTACTGTAACTCTGAAAATTCTTTCTGTTGGGGTCGGAGGGATACAGGATCATAATATTTCTGGTTGAACTCCTCCAAGAACTCCGCCCATGACATTGTGGTCACATCCTTCCTCATACAGACTGTGTCCAACCAAAATCTTGCGTCCCTCCTTAGAACAAAGGATGTGCACAAGACTTTCTCTTCGTCTGTGGGCCTCATAAACTCCATAATCATCTGGATTGAAGAAAGCCAATCTTCTGCTTCCAGAGGATTTGTTGAACCCTCAAATTCCGGAGGCCTCATCTTCCGAAATCTCTCATATAGTGGCTCTGGGTTCACCCTTACCGGTGGTTCCTGAACCACTTCTGGTGCCGCTGGTGGCACTTCTTGTTCTGCCTCAGCTGCTGGTTGTGCAGGAGTCCCTACTGATCCCTGCCCTTGTTCTAGCTGTTCTAATCTCTGTCTCAATTTTGCATTTTCTCTCATCTGATTTTCTAGAAGAGCTTGCATCTCTTCTAGTCTCTGAGTCAGAGATGGGCGTCCCCTTCTCCTTCTTTGGCCTTGGCCCTGGTTTTCCATCGTACTATTTTATATCCTATAATCACACGATGAACTTATATTAGATCCTGTATAAAAAGGATCCACATCATTTCTTGTATTATTATAACATCATTTACTTACTACAAAGTATAGGTCTTTACAGACCTTTACTTTCATGCATAACTAGCGGCTTATCTTAACATAAACTTAACTTACTTGAATCCGTGAACAGGACATGCACGGAGTCAGGCGGGATATGCTCTACTAACTTTTCTGATAATACCAACTGTGACTACGTTTGGTATCCTAAACTAAACCCATTTTAAAACTTGGGCTCTGATACCAAATGTGGCTACGTTTGGTATCCTAAATTGAACCCATCGTAAAACCTCTCTAATAGCAACTGTGGCGGCCCGCCCTGCTGCTGAGGCTCTACAGTACTATTACAGTTAACTCTGTAATTAACCGCAATAGTATGCAGGCCTCTAGGGTCGCCGGCAATCATGCCGAACTTAAAAACTGCTTCCTAATTTACGGAATAATTTTTTTTTCTTAATATCATAAACTATTTGAAAATGTGATAAGGAAATCATGTTAACAAAATAACATGCACGTGAATCATGATTCCCCTATCACATAATCTTAACTTGAAATCTTGTACTTATTGAAACTACATGTTTAAAGTTTTCAAAACTATACAGCGGAACACTAATGGCAACCAAATCCCTCGCCTAATCCATCTGGCATGCATCTACCCTGTCGGTCGTCCACTGTATACTACTGGTAAATAGGTCTCTTACCTGCAACATGTAAACAAACTGATGAGCTATGGGCTTAGTAAGTTCAAACATAAAAACATGAATCATAACATGTTATACTGCTGTGCTCATGCATGAAACTGGACTCTGTAAAACATGCTCGTGACTGAAAGATTAATCTTAGGACATTATCTGATATTAAGTTCTGGTTTTAGGCCCCTGACTAGTCGTACCGACATGTTAGCACAACTGGGAGTGGTACTTTAATGCTGTCCTCCTTAGTCTTGACTGGAGCTAAACATGAAAACCTCCCCGTGAGTCGAGAGGCCGATACGCCAATAACTGTTTAATTACCATCTTGCTGGAGTTCCAACTGGGTAGTATACTGATTGCCCCCACAGTAGGAACCTGTTACATGATTTACTTGGGGTGTGAGTTTTATTAACACACTAAGGTACCTTGTGCACCTACCTGTTTTCGTGTTCTGGTACCTGTCTGACATGTGTACTGAAACATGAAACTCTACATGCATGACATGAATTGACATTAAACCGACATGAATATCGTGATGTAGACAATCAATGTCTAACATACACGCCATACAATAAAACATGACATCGTAACATAACAAGATTGTCCACGTTGCAGTCATGACAATGCTTGAACTTACAGGAAATTGGCTAACGTAAGCCTCCGCTGCTCTGAGACTGTTGTATCGGGGTCTCTGACTTGAACTCCTATAAAAGAAATAATCACTGATTATTTACAATATTCATCTTATACTGGAAACATGGCAAAACATGAAATTTCTATTTCTAGACTCTTTTTTTTTTTTTTTTCACTTTGGCTTCGGACACGCCCTCTTACACGGTCGTGTCTCTGGCCGTGTACTTCTCTGGACTTACTTGCATGGCCGTGTAATTTATACAACATGGCCATGTAATCCATGCTGTCTTACACGGGTATCTACACGGCCATGTTTCTGGCCGTGTACTCCTTTGGATTTACATGTATGGCCGTGAACTTCGTAGAACATGGCCGTGTAAGCTTACACAGTCACCTACACGGCCGTGTTTCTGACCGTGTTTTCCTGATATCTAACCTGGTCTGCTACATGCCCTTCCCATGACCGTGTGCCCCTTGACACGGCTCGATACACAATCGTGTACCTCTCGGGTCTGAATTTTCTTACAACACGATCATGCATGTGGGCATGTTCGGGGCCATGTTCTGAACACGCCCTTGTAAATGCCCGTGTTCATACCAGAATCAAGATTCTGGGTCCGAACTGCTCTGCTCTGATTTTCTAAGGCTATTATGGCCTTTGTTCTACTTCTTACAATCAAAATCAATCTCAATAAGATCGTTTCAAGGTATTGACTACATTTCTACTATCACAAATCTATGATTTCATAAGCAAAATCTCACATTTTGCTTATGAACATCTCTTGACTCAACTTTTGAAAAATTTGAACTTTCTTAAAGAAAACTCACTAAACTTGGTTTTCTACACCATCAACTTATGAATTTGTGTTTTAAAACAACTAGACTCGAACCATGTATTGATTTTAACCAAAAATCTCAACACGATTTACTCACATTCCCTTTTTCCTCTCAAAACCCCAGATTTTCACCTGAAAAACGTGAGAAAATGAGGGTTTACCTTGCTTTGAAGCTTGAGAGCTTTTTGTTGTGGATTCTTGGCTGAAAAACTCGATCGATCTACTGCTTGAAGAGAAAATCTAAACTTGTTTGGATTTCCCTTTCTTCTCTCTCTCTTTCTCGGTCTCTTTCTCTTTCTCTCTTTCTCTTTCTTTCTTTCTCTCTCTGTCGTTTCTCTTTGCAGCTGAAGCAAAGTGAATTAATTCACTTTGCTGTTGGGATTTGAGGCCCTCTCCCTCACGTGCCTCACTCCCTCTCTCATTTTCTTTTAATTTTCTTTTAAAGAAAATACAAGGCTTGTTTGGCTAATTTTGGCCATTGATCAATGTGACTTACTTGTGTGCCTTGATCTCTTAATATGCATTTTCTACGTGCTTTTCTATTAATTTTAAAACATCATAATTTAAATTAATGCTTAGCTTTTATACTATGTTCATTAATTCATTGTCAAATTTTGATTAAAACTCGAATAAATCAAAATTTTCATCTGCTGTGTATTCTGTAACATGTCTCAATATAAATGTACATTTATTTACATATCTTATAAAAAAAATTTTCTGAAAGTGATTAGTTTCTCGATTATCACACTGCCCCACACTTTCTCTCTCCGCTCCCATTTTCTCTCTCCACTGTGAACAGTAGCCATCTTTCCGAAACGGCCTCCGTTCATGACGCTGCCAGCACCGTTGGAAAGCTCTCGCCGAGCTGAGTCCAATGGTGGGTCGACTTGACGGAACGGCTGCCGCACGCCGCCGCACGCGCTGCCCGAATCTTGCAGGAGTCGTGAATTTCAAACGGCCGTATCTCCGCCGTCCGGCCACCGTTTGCCACGAAACCAATCCCAAAAGGTTTGTGGTGAAGAGTACTACAAAACCTATGTGGTGGTTCAAGGCAACAACCACCGTATCATGCCGACCAAGCTTCGAGAAATTCATCGTCATGACTGTGGGAGCCACTGTCGATTTTCGTTGATTCCGGCCAAATTGAAGAGAGCCACCGATGCAGACATGGTCGTGGGGTTGTAGGGAGCAAAAGCTCTCAACCAATTTTGGGAAAAAACTCCGGCACTATGGAATTCCACCATCGCCGCCATGGCCGTGGCTTTCGAGGGGATTTTCTGGCGATAGGGGCCTCTAAACATGAAATTGAGGCCACCGATGGATTCCTCTCGTCGAGCTCTTTAAGATGGGCTACCAATGGATTCCTCTCGTCAAGCTCTTTAAGATGGGCTACTCATTTGCCACCATCATCGCGGTCAACCGCCGGTCAATGGCGACCGTTGACCAAATTTTGAAATTTGGCCCGTTGGCCTATTTTCGACGTTCTAGATTTGCCGTTGACCAAATTTTGAAAGTTGGTCCGTTGGCCTATTTTCGACGTTCTGGACTCAGCTGTCGAGTTAAATTTGCAAAACGGGATCTCAGATGGGAAGATCGGGGAATTAGGGTTTGTGGAACCAAGCCCGGATCGCAATTTAATTTCCGACCGCATTCGTTCCATAATTTATTTAATTGGAATGAAATTATGTTGTCATGATGCTATGATGTATATGTAATGGTGAAAAAGAGAAGAAAATGACTGAAAAGAAAGAAAAATGGATGAAATAACAGATATGCAAATGTATGAAAATGTAAAAAGTGTGTAACTTTTACATAAAATTAGGCCTTTGGTATAGTACGTGATAGATTAGACGAGGTTAGATAGTTTTGAGGCGTTTCCTAAATGCCGGGAGCCTAAAAATTAAGAAGAAATGCTGCCAAAATTTTTAAAATGGCGTAAAGGGCATTTCTGGAAATAAGGGTTTAAAAATGTGATCGGGCAGGTAAACCAGAACCCCTTATGAATTTAAAATGAAAAATGAAAAAAAATGGATGTTTTAAGAATTTATAAAACGACCTTTGAGGCCTGAAATGTAAGAAAAATAAGAAACCGACCTTTATGTCAGAATACTACTTCCCGAGGGCCGGAAATGTAAAAAATTATGAGAAATATAGAAATTAACTTGAAAAAGGTCTGGTAAGTTTTTAAAAGTTAAATTGATGATTTTTAAGCTTAGAAAATTCAGTCTATACATTAAAACGAGAAGGTTAAGATTCAAAGACTCCTCAGGGGCAAAACAGTCATTTTGACCAAAAATTTCAAAAAGTTAAAAAAAAGAGTCGTTAAAGCCTAGAACATAATCCCAAGGCTTTAATTAAAGTTTTAACAGCCAAAATCAAGAGTTAAGCATGAAAAATAAGAAAAGTTCCGCTAAGGGCAAAATGGTAATTTTGCCAAAAAGTTTTCAGAAAAGGTAAAAATGAAACGTTAAGCTCCTAAGTTCTTTATTAAGAAATAAAACATAGTATTTTTACGTTTTATAAAGTTTTATATATGAAATAAAGATTTTAAATAACCGTTAATTTTTCGGTTATAGGAATTCAACGGGACAGTGATGATAGACTGTCGAAGCACTACAGAAAGCTGATGTTAGCAGAATTGAGGTAAGTTCAGACATTTAATTGTCTGTGTATGAACAAATTGATATGATTATGTTTAGGTGGAAAAATATATTTTCCACTAAAATATATGATTGTGTGATTTATAGTATGACTATGTGATTTATGCTATTGTTACAAATTATCTCAGATTCATGGGGGAATTTGATTCTTTATACAGTCATGATTGCACTGAATATTTGCATACCTTATAATTAATGAGGCAACCTCCCAAGAGTGTGAGGTATCGTTTTAAAGAAATGATGAAAATAATGAGAATAAATAAATTAAGTATAATTTATATACTGTTCTGTTTATATGTCAGGTTTGGACGAGAGGTTCCAAACTTACTGGATTCTATTTTTATGATTCCAGTTATTAAGTTATGATCATAGAGTAGTATTAAGATTGATCAATCACAGGGTTTATATTTGATGTTTACAGTCTTTATAACTGCACAGTAAAGATGTTATCATATGTACGCTTGAACATTAAACAACAGGGTAATGAAAACCTAATAGTTTTGGCGTACCGGCCTCCCGCTAAGTGGAGGTAATTTCATGTCAAAGCAGAAGACATAGCACATATGAGGGAGAGCCAATGTAGCTCCCAGGTCCTTCTACAGTGCGCTTTTTGGTACGACCAAAACGGGCTCATACAGAGATAAAGTACAGATAAGATAATAAATGAAGAGAATAAATAGAAAAACTGAGCATAAAACACTTAAGACATAATTGTTGTGTTTGATTGCAATGTTTTACGCTAACTTATATGTTATGTGCATTATGTTTACACATGTTTATAAATTATATGTTGTGCTAATTGTTAAACATATAGCACCACGGGAGCGAGGCCCATACAGTATGACGGGCGCGAGGCCCAGGGCGCAAAGCCCATAAACTGAAAGTAATGAATGATGTAATAAAAGAAATAATAAGAAACATGAAGAAAAGAATAAATGAATATTGTATGAGCACTTCCACATGATGTGATGTCTGTGCTAACCCTATATGTAATGTTGTGTTAATACATCAGAGTAAAGTATAAGAGATGACATGAGTGACATTAGAGTATACTACTGTTATTACAGTTGGTATATTTATAGTTATTCTAATTTTATAGAATACTACTAGTTATCACAAATTATGTGATTATTTGTGTTAATGCACGATATGTTTTTAGTAGTTATATACTATAGATAGTATATATTTATATGACAGAATATAACAGTATAATATACTGTTTTATGATTTATGTTTTTATGTTTGAACTTACTGGGCGTTTAGCTCACTAGTTTGTTCGTGTGCAGATAACAAAGTTAAACAACCTGCCATTTGAGTTTATTGAGATACGAGACTGGTGGAATGGGTTACGAATGTCATGTCAAAGGTTATGAACCCGCTATGCTTAATTCATCAGAAAGAAAGAGAGTAAGTGTAAGTATGTATATATAAAAAATAAAAAAAAATTCCACACCTTTTTATTTCAATATGAAAAGAACATATAGTAGAAGTAAGAATAGATGTCTAGTAACGGGCTTGCGCTAAGCGGGGTGTCACGAATATTGAGGATCAGGCGCTTAGTGCAAGATGGATTGCTAAAGGGAATATCCTTACCGATCTCGATTTTAATCGCTTATTCTTGTTATTTATTAAAAAAATAGAAAAAAGAAAAAAAAAACTAATTTGATGGTACAGTGGAAAAAGAATCTTAAAAAAAAGGAAATTGTCATCCGATTTAAAAAAAAAAAAAAAGGGGAAAGGAAAGAGAAATAACTTTAAAAAGACTTTAAAAAGAAAAAATAACCAAAAAAATTACTCTGTCCAGAATTTCAGAGATCTCGATGCTGTATGAGACAAACCAAAACATGTGAGTTTTATCATGGTTCCCTCGTTTTTTTAAGTTTACAAATAGTCTTTAAGGAGCTTTTGTTTTATTATTTTTTCTTACAACTATGCAATAATTAAAAGGCATAGCCGAACATTTGCCATTAATTGCTAGCTAGCTGTTCATTCAGATAGACATTTATTCGGAAATAAATAAACCAAATATTCATAGCATATTTGTTTGATTTGAAAAAGATCCTTGCGATATTTGGAAATAACGAGATGTGTTTGTTAACAGTTTCGAAGTCCCATCCGGGGACTCCTGATGTAGTACCTAATCAATTAAGAAAAATTCCACCGCAGTGTAAGAAAAATATATGAGCATAGTTATGTTTTCAAACTGTTAAATCTATATAAAAAGAAAACCTACCAATATATATTTTTTTTCATTTTGATTTTATATTAATAAGATATAATCTTTAAACTCAAAAACTATTGATTAGGTACCTTGCGGTAGGAATTTGTATGCGAAACAACTAATTATTAATATTCTTTGTTATCAACCCAGCCCGAGGCTATTGCTCAGCAAGCAAAAATGAGTGGTTTGGGGTCTTAGTTCTTAACCTTAAAAACCTATCATGTTTACTTTCAAATTGAAAAATAACGATGCTTATAGATCCCATACCAAAAAGCATTAAAAAAAAATTTCATCAAAATTAAAATTATATATTGTCCCGATGGGTAAAGAGAATAGATATAAAGAATTAAAATTATATATTGTCCCGTTCACATTGTGATAACCGGAGAACCTCATCATTCTCGAAGAATCAGTATGTTCAATTTAGTCAACTGAGCACAAAATGTGAATTTTGACCGAGAAACAGGCAGTATCAGAAAACTGGTCTAGATGACCTTGAATGAAGTTAAAACTGATAAATTTGGATTCAGCACGTCCAAATTAGTCAGGATAGCCTATCAGCATGCTCAAATTTGATAATTGAGCACAAGGGTAATTTTTGACCGGGAATTTACAGTATCAGAAACTGGTCGAAATGACCTCAGATGAAAATAAAATTGATATATTTGGATTCAGGACGTCCGAATTAGTCAGGATAGCCTATGTTGAAATTTTGGGCGAAAAAGTATATAAGGAGTGAGAAATCAGAAATTGAAGAAAGGCCCACAAACTTTCTTCTCTTCTCCTTTTTTCCCCCCACACACCCGCATAAATGAACAGTAGCTAACCGCCGGAAACGGTGTCCATTTTCGACACCGCCGGTACCGTTGGGAAGCTCTCGCCGAGCTGAGTCCAACAGTGGGTCAAGTCGACGGATTGGAAGCCGGAGCAGCCCGCACGCGCCGCCGAAGGTCACGGTGGCCGAAAATTTCCAATGCCGATTTCTCCGCCGTCCGACCTCCGATCAAGGTGATTCCGGTCTCAAAAGACTCGTGGTGAAGAGTAGAACAAAACCCAGGTGGTGTTTCAGCCCAACGGCCGCCGGATCGCGCCGCCCAACACTGCCCGTCGCCGTCGCCATCGCCGTTGTGGAATCCGATGATTCCGGCGGAGTTGAGTTGCAAGGTTGGTATCAAAATGCTCAGAACAACACGTAGATCAAAAGTCCCAAATCAATTTTGGGCAACGATCGCCGAAAAACAGAGATCCAACACCGCCGCCGCCGCCGGTCTTTCGAGGGGTGATTTCCGGCGATAGAGGTGTCGAATGGTGAAATTGAAGCCATCAATGGATTCCTCTCGTCGAGATCTTCAAGATGGACTACCCACATTCCACCGCCGCCGCCGTCGCCGTCGGTCAATGGCCGGTCAATGCCGGTCAACACCGGTCAACGGCTGCCTGACCCCAAAAATTTAAGAGTGGCTCGTTGGCCTATTTTTGACGTTCCGAACACATCCGTGGCGTCGGAATTTCAAGATTGAATTTTAAATGTGAAGAACGGCAAATCAAAGTATGTGCACGCGAGATCGAACGGTGCATTCGATCGCCGATGGGACGATTTCGGTAGTGACTTCTGTCCCTTTGTTCCTTAATTTTTTATTTTGGAATGATATATGTTAATTATATAATTTGGCATGTCAAATTGTAAGAAAAATTGATGAAAATGATGAAAAAGAAAGTATGCAGAAATGTGAGTATTTTTACGTAAAAGTTGAGCTTTACGTAAAAATATAGGCCTCTGATATAGTACGTGGCAAGATAGAAATAGGTTAGATGGTTTTGAGACGTTTCCTAAACGCCGGAAACCTAAAAATTAAACGGAAATGCTGCCGAAATTTCTAAAACGGCACAAAAGGGTATTTTAGGAAACGAGGGACAAAATGTGGTCGGGATGGAAACCCGAACCCCCTCGAATGATTTTAAGGATTAATAAATGAGTTAGACTCAGCAAAAGGACGACAGATGTTCCAAGGATAAGTAAACCGAGAATTTCAGCAATTAATGCTGTAAAAGTTTGGTAAAGCATAAGAAAAATTATTTTATGATTATTGGGCTTAGAAAATCTAGTCTAAGCATTTAAAATGAAAATGATACGACCTAAAGACCCGTCAAGGGCAAAACAGACATTTTGACTGAAAATTTCAGGAACGATAGAAAAATGCCCTAATGGATTTAAAACGACTTAAGTAAGATTCTAAGGGCCAGAACTAAGTTGTGAATCAAGGAAAAGTAAGGTTACAAAAAAAGAAGAAAATCACGTTAGGGGCAAAATGGTAATTTTGTCAAAGTTTAGCAAAAATGCTATAAATGGGATATTAGGTCCCTAAGTTTATATCAGGGAATGAAACGTAGAATTTTTACGTTTTATTAAGTTTTATGTATGAGATAAGTGCGGAAAGAATAACCATGATTCTTTCGGTTATAGGAACCGATCCAGACGCAACGAAGGAACGTTTACGGATCCAGAAAGCAAGAAAGGAGATACTAGCAAAGTAACCGTAAGTTCAAGCATTTATTTGTCTGCAACATAAACTGACATGTTAGGTCTATGTTTATGTGTTCTATGTGCAGTTTTAGTGTCAAGACACTATGATATGAATGTCATGAAAGCCATGTTATGAACTATGTATTATGTTCAAGTCAAATGTAAATTGACTTGATACGTTTATGATTGTGATGTATGTTTTGTTGCATGACGTGTATGCTAGACATTGATTGTCTGCATCACGATGTCTATGTCAGTGCATGTCAGTCACAGCACATGTCAGTGCATGTCAGTCACAGCACAGGTCAGTTCATATCAGTTCATGTCATGCATATAGAGTTGCATGTCCCAGTACACAGACCAGACAGTACCAGAGCAAGAAAACAGTTAGGTGCACAAGGCACCCTAGTATGTTAATTAATTCACACTCTAGTAATTTGATTAACAGGTTCCGACTGTGGAAGGCAATCAGTATGCTACCCAGTTGGAACACCAGAAAGATGGTAATTAACCAGTTATTGGCGTATCGGCCTCTCGACCTACGGGGAGGTTATCATGTTTAGCATCAGTTAAGACTGAGGAGGTCAGCACTAAAGTACCGCTCCCGGTTACGCTAACATGTTGGTACGACCAATCAGGGGCCCAAAACCAGAACTTAATAACAGATAATATCCTAAGATTAATTCTCAGCCAGTACAGCATGTTTACAGAGTCCAGTATCATGCATGAGCACAGCAGCACAACATGTCAGTACACATGTTAGACAGTACCAGAATACGAAAACAGATAGGTGCACAAGACACCCTAGTGTGTTAATTAATTCACACCCCAGTAATTTGATTAACAGGTTTCGACTGTGGAAGGCAATCAGTATGCTACCCAGTTGGAACACCAGAAAGATGGTAATTAACCAGTTATTGGCGTATCAGCCTCTCGACCTACGGGGAGGTTATCATGTTTAGCATCAGTTAAGACTGAGGAGGTCAGCACTAAAGTACCGCTCCCGGTTACGCTAACATGTTGGTACGACCAATCAGGGGCCCAAAACCAGAACTTAATAACAGATAATATCCTAAGATTAATTCTCAGCCAGTACAGCATGTTTACAGAGTCCAGTATCATGCATGAGCACAGCAGCACAACATGTCAGTACACATGTTAGACAGTACCAGAATACGAAAACAGATAGGTGCACAAGACACCCTAGTGTGTTAATTAATTCACACCCCAGTAATTTGATTAACAGGTTTCGACTGTGGAAGGCAATCAGTATGCTACCCAGTTGGAACACCAGAAAGATGGTAATTAACCAGTTATTGGCGTATCAGCCTCTCGACCTACGGGGAGGTTATCATGTTTAGCATCAGTTAAGACTGAGGAGGTCAGCACTAAAGTACCGCTCCCGGTTACGCTAACATGTTGGTACGACCAATCAGGGGCCCAAAACCAGAACTTAATAACAGATAATATCCTAAGATTAATTCTCAGCCAGTACAGCATGTTTACAGAGTCCAGTATCATGCATGAGCACAGCAGCACAACATGTCAGTACACATGTTAGACAGTACCAGAATACGAAAACAGATAGGTGCACAAGACACCCTAGTGTGTTAATTAATTCACACCCCAGTAATTTGATTAACAGGTTTCGACTGTGGAAGGCAATCAGTATGCTACCCAGTTGGAACACCAGAAAGATGGTAATTAACCAGTTATTGGCGTATCAGCCTCTCGACCTACGGGGAGGTTATCATGTTTAGCATCAGTTAAGACTGAGGAGGTCAGCACTAAAGTACCGCTCCCGGTTGCGCTAACATGTCGGTACGATCAATCAGGGGCCCAAAACTAGAACTAAAATAACAGATTAATGTTCTAAGACTAAACCTTCAGCCAGTACAGTAAGTTTACAGAGTCCAGAGCACAGCAGTACAGTAAGTTTACAGAGTCCAGAGCACAGCAGTACAGTAAGTTTACAGAGTCCAGAGCACAGCAGTACAGTATGTTTACAGAGTCCAGCAGTACAGCAGTACAGCATGTTTACAGAATCTAGAGTACAGCAGTACAGTATGTTTACAGAGTCCAGCAGTACAGCAGTACAGCATGTTTACAGAGTCTAGTCAGCATGAGCACAGTAGTACAGTATGAGTACAGTAGTACATCATGTTTACAGAGTCCAGTTAGTTCACGAGGTTCAAATATGAAAGCATGTTCAAGAGGTTAAGCATGATAAGTGCAGTTAGTATGTTTGTGATTGTGATGTGAAGTATGTTCACAGTGTTAAGCAATGTACGATATACGTTACAAAATGTTTAGAAGTTACAGCAGGTATCAGATTTATCCTACGCTATGTAGTGTGGATTATTACACGTCATGAATGTATGTTTGAACTTACTGAGCCTGTCGCTCATAAGTTTGTTTATGTTGCAGGTAAGCATCCTGCACGAAGATAAGACAAGTGTTGGATGACGGATGAGATCTGCATGTGCCAAGGGACTGGGTGAGGGTTATGGTACTGCTATGAGTCTTCCGCTGAGCTGTTTAAAAGAGTATTAAAATGATGTATATCAAGTTATGATAAAGAAAGAAAATGTTTACTATAGTAAATGTTTTTACGAAAATAGAATTTCTACGTCGAGTTAAAAGAAAAAAAAAAAGAAAAAAAAATTTTAGCTGGTATCAGAATAAGTTAAAAGCAAGTTAAAAGTAAGTTGCCGACGACCCAAGTGGTTATAGTCTATTGCAGTTGGCAACAGTAGCCGACTGTAATAGTGCTGGTTAACCCTACGTAGGGCGGGTCGCCACACACATGTCACTTGATTTTATGTCGATCACATGATTATGTTTTAGCTTAAAGAACGAAACACTACCAAAATAAATTAGCTATAGCTACAAAGCATTTTTGTAGCAATAAATCAAAATTTTGTAGCTAAAACAATTAGCTGCAAATTTATACTACGTAGTTGTAGTTATAGGCCCGATACTAAAAGCGCTTTGTTACAAAATAAGAATTTTGCAGCTAAATGTTATGAATTATTGGTTGCAAAAATAATTTTGTAGCTAAATCTAAACTTTTAGCTATAAGTTTTTTTTTTTTTGGCAACTTAAAACGATGAATTTTGTAGCTGCTTCAGTAAATTTTGTAGCAAAAAATGGTGTTCTGGCTACAAAATTAAGTATTTGTCCCTATTCTAATTAGTGACAAAAAGGTGACTTTACTAATAAAAAGTAAAGTAATATTAGTTATTGCAAAAAGGTAATCCAAAATCCTTAGCTAATTTCACTTATTTATTTATGTACTCGAAATGTCTTACCCATTAAATCAAAATTTCCTATTTTTATTAAATGCTTTATTTTGATGGAAAATTTTACTAGCTCAAGTCTTACCATTTGGTAGGAGGTCATCCAAAATTTTTGCTAAATTCTTACCTATTGATTAAAGTATTCATCAATTCTAGCCATTGGATTAACCTTGTCTAATAAGGCTTTTTCTTAGCCCTTGATCTCTTGGTACTTATCCATTCCTAACCATTGGATCAAAAATTTCTATTCTCCTTAAATTAAATAATTGGAGATAATTTTTAGGTATTATCTCTGACAGATAAATTTTAATCTGTTAACTAGACATAACAGTATTTCCTCCCGACTACTACCAATGCAAGTCTCAATGTATTATGCTGCTAAAAAGTTAAGCAATATAAGTCTTTGTTGCATTGGAAACTTAATCTAAAATTTTTCCTACTGAAAAAGTAACTCAGTGAAAATCTTATATGAAACCAATATTTTTCCTTCGAGTTTCTATATTACAAAGGTAACTCAATATAAATCATATCTGTGACTATAGCTTATCCTTTAAGTTTTACTATTTACAATGTAACTCAGCAAAATCTTATCTGTAATAAAAACTTTACATCCAAGTTTCCACACTACAAAAGAGTAATCTGTCTATTTTCTATCTAAAAAAGATAAATAGTCTAAATTTTGATCTGTCTAGACCTTTAATATCTACTTCTTAGTATTGCATTTTTATATGCAGAAATATCTTATCTGAGAGAATCTTAAAACTATTAATTACTTTGCTGCTAGTGTTGTTAGGATTCTCTATTAGTGATTTAATAACTTATTTGCACTTTTATAAATTAGTCACTTTTTACTATTCACTCATTTGAATATTTAGTAATGGTAAACTATGTGACAAATAATTGTCACATAGTTAAACTTTATAATATATCTTATATTTTAAAGTTACAATATTTTATTTCTAATAAAGTATAGTAACTTTATTACATAGCCACATTATAGGATTGATATTTTTTTAATCCTATCATAGCACATGTTGCATACGGTTATGTTTTAGAATTTTGCAACCACACTTTATGACATTAAATTTTCACATAAAGCTCATCTCATAATCTTAAGTTAAAATTATAACTTAGGCTTAATTTGCATAGGCAAATTTTATGAATTATATAATTAATTCACTAAAATTTCCTCATCAAAATTCTAGGTATTACATTTATAGCATCGATGTGTAGTGTTGTCAATAAAATATATTTAGCGATGACGAGTTATCACTATAGATTATTTAGCGATAACTATTATACCTTTAATAAAGAGTTTTATCATCATTGAAAGGCAGTGATAATTTTCATTAATTTATTATAAAATGAAATGGAGTATGGAGCTCATTATATCTTATTGCAAGATAAGGGAATCAATTTGGTTCCCTGCATGGGACAGTTTGCAATTGGAAACAATACCTTGTTTCAAACTATGGAAAGGATCTTTTTCAATCAAAATAATCTGGCAAGGATATATTTCTATTACCAAAAATATATGGCAACTATACTAACTTTTGTGCTTATTATGATTATGTCAGTTGTAATATATAAGTAGCAGTTAAGTGATGCCAAGAGTTTGTGGAACAAGTGTAGGCATGCACGTGAATAAGCGAAATACAGCTCTGCAATTCTGAACATGTCCCTTTCCTTCCCGAAAGGTCAAGAAGGAACATGCATGGAAAATTATCTTTTTTTCTTTTTTGTTATTTTTCAAGTTTTTTTTTTGGGCTCCCTATCCTTTTTTGTTGTTTTTTAGTTCTTCTTTTTCGCCCAAAGGCAATTTTCATTTTTGATATCTTTTTCCCTCTGCATTGTCAAGTTGGGTTTTTAAATAAGAGGATTTTTTTTTTGATTCGTTAAGTTTTATTTCTATTTGAGTTACTAGTTATAATGTTTACATTATATTTTGTTTTCGTTAAGAAAATATACCCTTTTATTTGTAGTTTGGCAATTTTTTTATATTATTGGCAATTTTTTCGTTAAGAAAATATACCCTTTTATACAAATTTACACATTTTCTCCATCATCACTCAATTTTGAGATTAAAATCCTATAGAAAGAAAAACTAAAGATTATGCAAAAAAATTTGCATTTATGCTGAATGTATATGATACATTTTAAAATTACGCATTTGAAAATCAGTCTATTACATTTTATAAACAAATCTATACATTTTCTAATAGGGAAGAAGCATTTTATTTTTCTTTTAGTCAAATGGATCATTTGACACCATTTGAGTATCATTCCATGTGGTGGCCCGCCCTTGCTGTAGAGGTTCTACAGTATTATTACAATCAACTCTGTAGCTAACCGCAATAGTATGTAGGCCTCTAAGGTCACCGGCATCATGCTTAACTTGAAAACTACTTGTAAATTTTGCGGAATAAAATTTTTTTTCTTAATATAACAACTTGAAAACATATACATGTCTTATTCGAGAATGTGATAAGAAAATCATGTTAATAAAATAACATATACATGGATCATGATTCTCTTATCACATAGTCTTGACTTAAAATCATTTTCTTGAAATTACATGCTTAAATTTTCCAAACTACACAACGGAAAACTCATGGTAGGACCACAATCCCTCACCCAGTTCCCCTGACATGTACATACCCTGTCCGTCGTCCACCGTGTACTACTGGTGAACAGGTCTTTTACCTACAACATGTGAACAAACTAGTGAGCTATGAGCTCAGTAAGTTCAAACATAAAAACATGAAATCATAACATATAATACTGTGCTTATGCATGAAACTTGACTCTGAAAAAGATTCATGGATGCATGTTAAGTCTTTGGACATTATTTGAAATTAGATTCTGATTTTGGACCCCTAATTGGTCATACCGTAAGGCACGCATGACTGGGAGCGGTACTTTAGTGCTGACCTCCTCAGCTTGAACTAAAACTGAACATGAAAACCTCCCTATGGGTTGAGAGGCCGATACACCAATAACTGGTTTAATTACCATCTTTTTTGAAGTTTCAACTGGGTAACATACTGATTACCCCACAGTAGGAACCTATTACATGTTTTACTTGGGGTGTGAGTTTTATTAATCTCACTATAGTGCCTTGTACATCTACATGTTTTCATGTGTTTGATACTTATCTATCATGTGTACCTGAATTGTCTACTTGAAACATGAATTTCTACATGCATGACATGAACTTGACATGTGTATCATGATGCAGACAGTCAACGTCTGACATACATGTCAAACAACATACATAATATCATAAAACATAATATGATTGTCCACGTTGCAGTCAGGACAATTCTTGAACTTACAGAAAGTCTGCTAACATGACCCTCTACTGATCTGGGACTGCTGTCTCGGGGTGTCTGACTTGAACTCCTATAAAAGAAATAATCATTGATTATTTCCAACATTTATCTTATACTTGAAACATGGCAAAATATGAAAAAAATCAAATTTCCAGACTCTTATTATTATTATTTTCTTAACTTCGAACACGTCCTCCTATAATCCTCTGGACTTTCATGCATGGCCATGTAATTCATGCAACATGGCCGTGTAATTCATGCATGCGTACACGGTTACATACACGGCTGTGTTTCTGGCCATGTTTCCTGCTGTCGAACATGGTCTGTTACACGCCCTTCTCACGACCATGTGCCATTCTACACAGCTCGATACACGGCCGTTTTCTTGGTCGTGTAACTCCCGGGTCTTAAACTCTCTCGAAACACGGTCATGTATGTGGGCATGTTCGGGGCCGTGTTTTGAACACGCTTTTGTACACGTCCGTGTACACTCCCGTGTTCATCCCAGAATCCTGATTTTGAGTCCAAAATTCTCACCTCTATTTTTCTAAGGCTTTATTGGCCTTTGTTCTACTTCTTGCACTTAAAATCAATCTCTATAAGACCGTTTTAAGGTATAAACTGCATTTCTACTATCATAAATCCATGGTGTCATAAGCAAAATTTCACATTTTACTTCCACCACATCTCTGGACTTAACCCTTAAAAATCGAAACTTTCTTGAAAAGAAAACTCAACTGAAACTTGGTTTTCTAAACCATCAACTCACGAATTCGTGTTTAAAAACAACTAGACTTGAACCATGTTTCGATTTAACCGTAAATCTCAACATGCAAAACTCATCTTCTCTTTTTCTTCCTCAAAATAACCCAGATTTTTCACCCGAAAATGTGAGAAAAAGAGGGTTTACTTTGTTTGAAACTTGAGAACGTCTTGCTCTAGAATCTTGACTAAAAACTTGAATAATTTCCTTACTTGAAGAGAGAACCCGAAACTGTTGAAAGGGAAAACACAGAGAACGATTTTCCACCTCTGCTCTTTCTCTCGCTCTCTGTTTCTCTTTCTCTCTGCCGCTTCTTTGCAGCTAAAACAAGTGAAATAATTTCACTTGGCTGCTGCCCCTCACGTGCTCACTCTCCCTCATCACTCTTGTCTTTAATTTCTTTTAAAGAATTTAGTAATTGCTTGGCTAATCTTGGCCATTGATCAAGATAGCTTACATGTGAGCTATTGATATCTTAATAAGTATTTTCCACATACTTTTCAAATAAATTTAAAACATCATAATTTGAATTAATGTTTAGCTTTTACACTATATTCATTAATTCATTGTCAAATTTTAACTAAAATCCAGCTAATCAAAATTTTTATCTGCTATATATTCTGTAACATGTCTCATCATGAATATACATTTATATATTTTGTATAAAATTTTTTGAGAATAATAAATTTCTCGGTTATCACATTCCAAATATTTGACATCTAAACATTTATTCCAATAATCAACCGAAATGAAATATCTCTCGAATACTTTCATATGATTGAAATAGATGGCAGCTTTCTTTTGCTTGTTAATGTTGATGAAACTACACTTGCGGTTCTACAAAAATTTACAGCCTTTCTCATCTAAAAAATAGTACGTCAATTTACAATTAATCTAATAAAATTGTACAATATCAGTTTGATACTTAGGTTGTGTTCCAATATTTTGTTATAGCCAAAAAATAATTCTGTAAAGGATGCACTCTCCTGGTTTTTATATACTTGTTTTTATAAGATAAAATCCTGTCATTTTTTTAGGAACGACAAGAAAAAAAAACATTATTACGTATGTTCAAAACACATTAATTGATTCGCTAGTATCAACTGATTAAACCACATAAAAATTTAATATCATCAATCATAATAACACTTAACAAACATAATAGAATCGTCTCTCAAAACCCGGCTTGATTGTATAGAAGGAAAAAAATTATTAAAAAAAAATTGTCTATCGTTTTAAAAAGAAAAAAGAACAGGAAAAAAAAAAACGTAAAGGTAAAGAGAAATAACTCTATGCTCTTGGGGATAGTGTTCGCATATGAAACAAAGTTGATGGGCAGGGAGGAAGCCAGATAACTTTTATACCTTTTTAGCAACTTGTTTTGTTATTGTTGAAAGGCCTAATTCTACTCGTGATTGTTTTCATTAATTTATTATTAAATGAAATGGAGGCCGGAGCTCATTGTTTCTTATCGCAAGATAAGGGAATCAATTTGGTTCCCTGCATGGGACAGTTTGCAATTGGAAACACTATCTTGTTTCCAAATATGGCAAGGATCGTTTTCAATCAAAATACTCTGGCAAGGATATTTTTCAATTGCCAAAAACATATGCAAGCATACTTGATTTTTTGTACTTACTATGATTATGTCAATTGTAATATAAAGTAGCAAGTTATGCCATGAGTACGGGGAATAAATGTAGTCATGCACGTGAATATTACAAGTACAGCTCTGCAATTCTGAACATGTCACTTTCCTTCCCGAAAGGTCAAGAATGAAAATGCGTGGAAAATGATCTCGCTATTTGGGTTACTAGTTATAATTGTTTACATTTTATTTTGTTTATTTTTATGAAAATATACCCTTTTATTTGTAGTTTTGTTTTTTTTATATATTATTAGATTATGTTTAACATATAAATTTACGCATTTTCTCTATCAATACTTAATTTTAAGATAAAAATCTTATAAAAAGAAAAACTAAAATATGGATTATTTACTAAATTTATAAGTCAGGTCCTTGGCGTATTTTGTGTCGTTGGAATCGTTCTCTCAACTTCTTAAAATCGGGTGTGCAAGGAGCATTTTTTTTTTTTTGAACAATTGTGTCTTTAAAAGTAAATATACCAATGACTAATTTAGCAATAAAAAATTTATTAAAATGGGATGTGTTAATAGAAAAATGGGGATGCTAATAGGTCCACTTTTTTTTTTTTTTTTAAAACTATGTTATTATTTGCTACGATCCCCTCGAATTATGCTATTCCACAATTTATCTCAATTAAAAATGTCGCACGAGCCCATTATTTCAAAGAATGAATTTTTTTTGCACCTGCATGGCACTTCTTTCAAGATAATAAGAAGAGACAAGCACATGAGTTGCATTGCCACTTGTCATAAACAATTATGGCAAAGACCTTTTACATTTCAAGCAAACAGTGAAGGATCTGTAGTTTATTTTTTTTATAATACGGATGAAGTAAAAGCCATTGGAAGGGTATTTAAATAAAGGACATCGATAAGTATGATACAACCACTTGTGTAATAATTATAGTTAGTACCTTAAACAACAACTATAAATAAACATACCCGGCCAAAGCAGTTGGGATCTCCAGCTGTACTTATTTTACAACATTATTATGCAATATCGGATTTGCAAAATTTATTATTAAATTCTGATTCGTTAGCATTAAATGATTAACAACACTTTAATTTAATACCACCAAGCATAATAATCCTTAACAAACAAATTTAAAAAAAAATATCCTCTTATTGAAAACTGACTTATGGATATAATATTGAGGATCAGGGGCCTGGTACAAGATGGATTGCTATAGGGAATATCCCTACTGATTTCGATGTTAGTCGATTATTCTTGATATTTGTTTAAAAACAAAAAGAAAAAAAACAAAACTAATTTGACAGTGCAGTGGAAAAAGAATCTTAAAAAAGGAAATTGTCATCCTATTAAAAAAAAGTAAAAGGAAAGAGAAATAACTTTAAAAAGACTTCAAAAAGAAAAAATAACCAAAAAATTATGAGACAAACCAAAACATGTGAGTTTTATCATGGTTCCCTTGTTTTTTTAAGTTAATAAATAGTCTTCAAGGGGCTTTTGTTTTATTATTTTTTCTTACAACTATACAATAATTATAAGGCATAGCCGAACATTTGCCATTAATTGCTACGCAGCTTTTCATTCAGATAGACATTTATTAGGAAATCAATAAACCGAATATTCATGGCATATTTGTTTGATTTGAAAAAGATCCTTGCAATATTTGGAAATAACGAGATGTGTATGTTAACAGTTTCGAAGTCCCATCCGGGGACTCCTGATGTAGTACCTAATCAATTAAGAAAAATTCCACCGCAGTGTAAGAAAAATATATCAGTGGCATCCAATACATCGCGCAGGAATCCCTTTATTTCTTATACCATACTTCAATCTTTTCTTTTTATATAACTATCTTGTAGTAATTTTACGAAAATTTTTTTTTGAAAACCCATAATCATCTACATATTTTGTTGTATAAAACTTTTGAAACCGTAATACTGTAGCTTGAAAACAATCTCTTACTATTCATACAACTTTAGCAAAATACTGTCTGAAAACTATTTGCAGTTTAACATATAGGTTCAGTCTATATTATATCATACATATTCTTTTTCTTTCTTAAGCTGCGAATAAGCTTGGCAGGTCCATAACCTTTCTCACAACACCGGCATTCTATCCCTCAGCCCAATCCATTCAGTGATGTTCAGGTTACAGACTACTTACCCCGATTACCTAAACACAAACAAACGAGTGAGCTATAGCTCAGTAAGTTCAGACATCACAGTTTAAACATATAACACGATAGTCTAACTTAACAGTTATATCTTGAGTTCATTATGCTCAATTACTGTCTTATCTGTGGCGGTCCACCCTACTGTAGAGGCTCTACAGTGCTACTACGACCGACTCTGTAGTCAACCGCAATAGTCTGCAGGCCTCTAGGGTCGCCGGCAATCATGCTGAACTGTAACTACTGCTAATTTTGCGGAATAAATTTTTTTTTTCTTTCTTTACATAAACTCATAAACTGTTTGAGAATGTGATATAGAAATCATGCTAACAAATGATCATGATTCCCCTATCACATACTCTTGACTTGAAAACTTGTCTCTTTGAAATTTACATTTAAAATCTATATATGTATGCAGCGGAAGATCAAATGGTGACCAATATCCCTCGCCCAATCCTCTCCGGCATGTATCTACCCTGTTCATCGTCCACCGATACTACTGGTGAACAGGTCTCTTACCTGCAACATGTGAACAAACTGATGAGCTATGGGCTCAGTAAGTTCAAACATAAAAACATGTAACTAACATGCTATACTGCTGTGCTCATGCTGTACTACTGTGCTCATGCTGTACTACTGTACTCATATTGTACTGCTGTACTCATGCTGACTGCTGTACTCATGCTGTACTGACTAAAGGTTTAGTCTTATGACATTAATCTGTTATTTTAGTTCTGGTTTTGGGCCCCTGATTGGACGTACCGACATGCTAGCGCAACCGGGAGCAGTACTTTAGTGCTGACCTCCTCAGTCTTAACTGATGCTAAACATGATAACCTCCCCGTGGTTCGAGAGGCCGATACGCCAATAACTGGTTAATTACCATCTTGCTGGTGTTCCAACTGGGTAGCATACTGCTTGCCCTCACAGTCGGAACCTGTTAATTAAATTACTGGGGTGTGTATTAATTAACACACTAGGGTGCCTTGTGCACCTAACTGTTTTCTTACTCTGGTACTGTCTGGTCTGTGTACTGGGACATGCAACTCTATATGCATGACATGAACTGATATGAACTGACCTCTGCTGTGACTAACATGCACTGACCTGTGCTGTGACCAACATACTGACATAACACCGTGATGCAGACAATCAATGTCTAACAACACGTCATACAACATACATAACATTGTAATAAAGCAAGCTTGTCCACGTTGCAGTCAGGGCAATGCTTGAACTTATAGAAAATCCTCTAGCGTAAGCTGCTGCTGCTCTGGGACTGCTGATTTGGGGTCTCTGGCTTGGACTCCTATAAAAGGAAAAATCACTGATTATTTACCATATTTATCTTATACTGGAAATATGGTAAAACATGAAAATTTTCCTTTCCAGACTCTTTTTTTTTTTTTTTTTACTCTCTGGCCTCGAACACGCCCTCCTACACGGCCGTGTTCGTGCCCGTGTACCCCTCTGGACTTTTAAACCTGGCCGTGTACTTTCTGGAACATGCCCATGTATGCTTACACGGGTGGGTACACAGCCGTGTTACTGGCCGTGTACTCCTCTGTGCTCTTACACGGCTACTTACACGCCTCTCTTTGACCGTGTGCCTCTTGACACGGTCTGATACACGGCCATGTTCTTGACCGTGTACCTCTCGGGTCTGATTTTTCTTGCAACACGGTCGTGCGTATGGGCATGTTCGGGGCCGTGTTCTGAACACGCCCTTGTAGAACACGCCCTTGTACACGCCCGTGTTCATACCAGAATCAAGATTCTGGGTCCGAACTGCTCTGCTCTGATTTTCTAAGGCTTTTATGGCCTTTGTTCTACTTCTTACACTTGAAATCGATCTTCGTAAGATCGTTTCAAGGTATCTACTACATTCCTACTAGCACAAATCCATGATTTCATAAGCAAAATTTTCACATTTTGCTTATGAATCCCTCTCGACTTAACTTTTGAAAAATCTGCGTTTTGTGAAGAAATTTCACTAAACTCGGTTTTCTAAACCATTTGTTCATGGATTCGTGTTTGCAAACATCTAAACTCGAATCACATTTCGATTTTAATCGAAAATCTGAACGTGATTCACTCACATTCTCTGTTTTCTCTCAAAACCCCAGATTTTCCCCAAACGAAAATCGTGAGAACTAGGGTTTACCTTGCTTTGATCGTGGGCTTTTCTTGCTGCTGATCTTTGACTGAATCTTGCTCTATCTCTTGCTTGAACTAGAAAACCCGAACTGAGTTGGATTTCCTTCTCTTTCCCTCTCTTTCTTGGTCACTTTCTCCCTTTCTTTTCTTTCTTTCTTTTCTTCTTTCTTTCTTTCTCTTTCTTTCTTTTCTCTTTCTTTCTTCTGGCTGCTGTGCAGCTAAGGGGATTAATTCCCTCTCTATCTCATGCTCACGTGCATCACACTCTCTCCCTTACTTTCTTTTTTTTTGAAAAGGTAAGGCCTTGTTTGGCTTATCTTTTGGCCCTTGATCAATGTGGCTCACTTGTGTGCCATTGATCTCTTAGTATGTATTTTCCACATACCTTTCTATAATTTAAAACTTCATAATTGAATTAATGCTTAGCTTTTAAACTGTATTCATTAATTCATTTTCAAATTTTGATTAAAACTTGATTAATCAAAATTTTCCTCTGCTATTTGTTCTGTAATTCTGTATCACTGTAAATGTACATTTATTTACAAAATTTGTACAAAATCTTTCCGAGAGTATAGATTTCTCGGTTATCACATTATCTGTCATCTATTTTTATGGGTCCTTTTTGGTCGTATCGTATTGGGCGTAGTAAGAGGGGCTGGGGAGCGACCCTAGCTCTCTCTCATCAGTAATCTGTCTATCATTAGCAATAAAATAACCTCAATTGGTGAGAGGCCGGTAGGCCAAAAATCTCATATTCTTGTTACCATCTTGCTTACTGTTTAGTCATAATACTATGAACATTATATACTTGATTCTTTGCCTAATTAGTCATTGATATTGCTTTACAATCATAATTCACGCGATAAAATCAAACGGGCATGAATGGGACTAAAAACGAGACACAAAACTCAAGTTAGAAATTTTGGAACAACAGAAGCACCTGGCCCTTGAATGCTAGCGCTTGGCCCTTGAATCAGGATTACACATAAAATTTTTGGCAAAGAGCTCAGCGCCTTGGCGCTCCATTTCTAGCACCTAGCGCTCCTTCAGCAATTTTGACATCTAAATCTGGCTGAGAGTTCAGTGTCGGGGCAATCCATGCCTAGCGCCTGGCGCTTGACTTCAGCTAGATTAAATTTTTAACATCAAACTAGTGTAAAACTTAGCTCATTCAGTCTCAATTCACCCTAGAGTATAATTAAGACATTCTAGAGCCAAAAACCTATACTTTTACTAATATGTACTCATGTCGTATCAATACACACCTGTGTACTTGCCAAATTTTAGCGTTTCGACGTCACAATCATCTCAGAATACTCTTCTAGCAAGAGGTGGCTAAATAATTTAAATAACATACACATTTCTACATAACATATGCATCAAGTTGTTCGTGTTCAGTGAGTTAAATGTCAGAACTTATCAGAAATCTGCTAAGGTTTTCTTGGTTTTATTCCTTCATTCCGTCCTCTTGTTTTCCAGTTGTTGTCCTATGACGAAAAAATTCAACATTAAGTGGAATGTTCATAGGCTAACTCTATAACATTTCAACATTTTTCTTACAAACTTTGTCATCCTTAAAACATTTAACTTTTGTTATAATCTGAAAATTTTGACATTATAACGGCTTAAATTTATACTTTCCTACTATACTAAAACTACACAAAATAAGTCATTTGGCATAGTTTTCCATATGTACCTGCTCAAAATCCCAATACATACATGATTTCATCCTCTTATACAAAATGATAATCCCATAGTCACAAAACCCAGGTTTTAATTCTCACTTAATCAACCTTACAAATATTTCAAAACCAAGCACCAAAACATAAATTTTCACTTGATTTTCACCAAAGTCACTAATATCAACTCAACTCCATTTTTGTTCCTCACTTCCATAAACATGAAAACATTAGAAAAACAACGTTAAAGCTTGATTTTGAACTACTTACTTGGCCCTTGGTGTAATACTCCCTTAAATTTGAAGCTTGATTTACTTTTTATCACAAACTTTGCAAGTTTTGGGATTTTTTGAGATTTTTGGAAGCTTGGGGATGTGGGGAAGATGAATTGCAGAGGATTTTTGTGTTTTTGGGCTGTAAATGGACGTGAGTAATCAGATGGGAAAAGTTATAAAAAATCTTGGGGGGCCTTTTTGTAATTTTCTAAAATTTTGGGTTTAAAATGTAATTTTTATAGGGGTATTTTTGAAAAATTTTTTGGAGCTTTCCCAGCTGGCTTTCCAGCTGTTTCCCCCCCCATTCTCCACGTGCATGAGTTGATAGAGCAACATTAATTGTTGCTTAATTCTTTCTAAGTCAATTTTGTTCAAAAATTGTCAAAATTCATCAAAATTTCTCCACCATTGGATCAAAGTAAATTTGATCTCACCCCTTGAATTCTCATGATGATAAGCAAATATTATTTGTTTATATAGTATAAGCTTTGTTCTAATCACAGTCTAATTTTCATCTGTCGAAAATTTGACCGAAAAGTCAAACTGGTCAAATTTTATAGTTTTCATTCCGGAATACTACCAAAGCCTTCCGTTTCATTCATACCATTTAAAACACTCCATAAACCCTATATATTTCATTATTTCTTATCTCAGGTCTACGGTTAGAACGTTTTCAGTCTCAGTAAATTTCTGTTTTTTGATACCGAAAATGCACTATCTGAAGTGTGATAACCGAGAAATTTATCGTTCTCGGAAAATTTTGTACAAGATATGTAAATAAATATATATTCATGATCAAACACGTTACAGAATCTAAAGCAGATGAAAATTTTGATTAACTGAGTTTTAGTCAAAATTTGACAATGAATTAATGAACATAGTGTAAAAGCTAAACATTAATTCAATTTATGATGTTTTTAAATTTAATAGAAAAGTATGTGGAAAATACTTATTAAGAGATCAATAGCTCACATGTAAGCCACATTGATCAATGGCCAAGATTAGCCAAGCAAAAAAATTCAATTTCTTTAAAAGAAATTAAAGATAAGGAGTGAGATGAAAGGGAGGTCACCTGAGGGACTCCCTTAAGCAGCCAAGTGAAATTATTTCACTTGTTTAGCTGCAAAGAAGTGTGCAAAGAGAAAGAGAAAGAAAGAAAGAGAAAGAAAAAGAAAGAGAGAGAATAGTAAAATCCTTTCAACCAGTTCGGATTTTTTCTTCAAGCAAGGAAATCGTTCAAGTTTTCAGTCAAGATTCCACAATAAGACATCCTCAAGTTTCAAACAAGGTAACCCCTTTTTCTCTCACGTTTTTGGATCGAAAATCTGGGTTATTTTGAGAAAGAAAAGAGAATGTGAGTTTTGTATGTTGAGATTTTCAGTTAAATCGAAACATAGTTCAAGTCTAGTTGTTTTTAAATACGAATTCATGAGTTAATGATTTAGAAAACCAAGTTTCAGTGAGTTTTCTTCAAGGAAGTCTTGATTTTTAAAATGTTGAGTCAAGATGTAGTGGAAGCAAAATGTGAAATTTTGCTTATGAAACCATAGATTTATGATAGTAGAAATGTAGTTATACCTAGAAATGGTCTTATAGAAATTGATTTTGGGTGCAAGAAGTAGAACAAAGGCCATAAAATCCTTAGAAAAACAGAGGTTAGGATTTTGGACTCAGAATCAGAATTCTAGGATGAACACAGGAGTGTACACGGGCGTGTTCATGACACGGCCCCAAACATGCCCACATACACGACCGTGTTTTGAGAGAGTTTGAGACCTGAGAGATCCACGACCAAGAACACGGCCGTGTATCGAGCCGTATAGAATGGTACATGGCCATGGGAAGAGGCGTGTAATAGACCATGTTCGACAGCAAGAAATACGGCCAGAAACACGGCCGTGTAGGTAACTGTGTATGCATGCATGAGTTACACGGCCATGTTGCATGAATTACACAGTCATGCACGTAAGTCTAGAGGAGTACACGACCATGAACACGCCTGTGTAGGAGGACATGTTCGAAGCTAAAAAAAAAAAAAAAAAGAGTCTGGAAATATGGTTTTACATGTTTTTTCATGTTTCAAGTATAAGATATATGTTGGAAATAATCAACGATTATTTCTTTTATAAGAGTTCAAGTCAGACGCCCCGAGACAGCAGTTTCAGATCAGCAAAGACTCACGTTAGCAGATTTTCTATAAGTTCAAACATTGTCCTGGCTGCAACGTGGACAATCATGTTATGTTGATGATGTTATGTTTTGTTGTATGACGTGTATGTTAGACATTAATTGTCTGCATCACGATACTCATGTCAAGTTTCAAGTACACATTACATGTATAAATTCATGTTTCAAGTAAATGATTCATGTACACATTATAAACATGTTTCAAGCACACAAAAACATGTAGGTGCACAAGGTACCTTAGTGAGATTAATAAAACTCACACCCTAAGTAAAACATGTAATAGGTTCCTACTGTGAGGTAATCAGTATGCTACCCAGTTGGAACTTTAGAAAGATAGTAATTAAACCAGTTATTGGCGTACCTGCCTCTCGACCCATGGGGAGGTTTTCATGTTCAGTTTCAGTTCAGGCTGCGGAGGTTAGCATTAAAGTACCACTCCCAGTCATGTGCGCCTTACGGTACGACCAATCAGGGGCCCAAAAGCAGAACCTAATTTCAGATAATATCCTAAGACTTAACATACAGCCATGAACATATGTTTCAGAGTCAAGTTTCATGCATAAGCACAGTATTGCATGTCATGATCTCATGTTTTTATGTTTGAACTTATTGAACTCATAGCTCACTAGTTTGTTCACATATTGTAGTTAAGAGACCTGTTCACCAGTAGTACACGGTAGACGACGGACATGATATGTACATGCTAGTGGGACTGAGTGAGGGATTGTGGTCCTACCATGAGACTTCTGTTGTATAGTTTTGAAAATTTAAGTATGTAATTTCAAGAACATGATTTCAAGTTAAGATTATGTGATAGGGGAATCATGATCCATATACATGTTATTTTGTTAACATGATTTCTTTATCACATTCTCGAACAAGACATTCATGTTTTCAAGTTATTGTATAAAAAAAAAATTATTCCGCAAAATTTACAAGTAGTTTTCAAGTTAAGCATGATGCCGGCGACTCTAGAGACCTACATATTATTGTGGTTAGCTACAGAGTTGACTGTAATAGCACTGTAGAACCTCTACAGCAAGGGCGGGCCACCACATGAAGCATTTCGGTTTGACAATCATTACAGTCACTGTCTTCTCACTTCAATGTTGTCATAAAACATTTATAAACTCTAATTAATTATTCGAATATCATTTATACCTTTCTGTCATATTAGTACATATTTGTTCATATTATACATCAATTTTGAGAACAATAAAAGTCTCGACTGTTACAATATCAGCATAGTTATGTTTTCAAACAGTTAAATCTATATAAAAAGAAAACCTACCAATATATATATTTTTTCATTTTGATTTTATATTAATAAGATATAATGTTTAAACTAAAAAACAATTGATTAGGCACCTTGCGGTAGGAGTATGTATGCGAAACAACTAATTATTAATATTCTTTGTTATCAACCCAGCCCGAGGCTATTGCTCAGCAAGCAAAAATGAGTGGTTTGGGGTCTTAGTTCTTAACCTTAAAAACCTATCATGTTTTCTTTCAAATTGAAAAATAACGATGCTCATAGATCCCATACCAAAAAGTAATAGAAAAAAACTATTTTTCATCAAAATTAAAATTATATATTGTCCCGATGGGTAAAGAGAATAGATATAAAAAATTAAAATTATATATTGTCCCGTTCACATGTCACTTGATTTTATGTCGATCACATGATTATGTTTTAGCTTAAAGAACGAAACACTACCAAAATAAATTAGCTTTAGCTACAAAGCATTTTTGTAGCAACGAAACACTACCAAAATAAATTAGCTTTGGCTACAAAGCATTTTTGTAGCAATAAATCAAAATTTTGTAGCTAAAACAATTAGCTGCAAATTTATACTACGTAGTTGTAGTTATAGGCCCGATACTAAAAGCGCTTTGTTACAAAATAAGAATTTTGTAGCTAAATGTTTTGTATTATTGGTAGCAAAAATAATTTTGTAGCTAAATCTAAACTTTTAGCTATAACTTTTTTTTTTGGGTAACTTAAAACGATGAATTTTGTAGCTGGTTCAATAAATTTTGTAGCAAAAAATGGTGTTTTGGCTACAAAATTAAGTATTTGTCCCCATTATAATTAGTGACAAAAAGGTAACTTTACTAATAAAAAGTAAAGTAAAATAGTTATTGCAAAAAGGTAATCCAAAATCCTTAGCTAATTTCACTTATTGATTTACGAACTTGAAAAGTCTTAGCCATTAGATCAAAATTTCCTATTTTTATTAAATGCTTTATTTTGATGGAAAATTTTACTAGCTCAAGTCTTACCATTTGGTCTATGGTAGAGTGTAATCCAAAATTTTTGCTAAATCTTACCTATTGATTAAAGTATTCATCAATTCTAGCCATTGGATTAACCTTGTCTAATAAGGCTTTTTCTTAGCACTTGATATTTTGGTACTTATCCATTCCTAACCATTGGATCAAAAATTTCTATTCTCCTTAAATTAAATAATTAGAGATAACTTTTAGATGTTATCTCTAACAGATAAATTTTGATCTGTTAATATAACAATATTTTCTCCTAAGTGCTACCAATGCAAGTCTCAATGTATTATGCTGCTAAAAAGTTAAGTAGTGTAAATCTTTGCTGTATTGGAAACTTAATCTAAAATTTTTCCTACTGAAAAAGTAACTCAATGAAAATCTTATATGGAACCAATAGTTTTATCTGTAATGAAAACTTAACATCTAAGTTTCCACACTACAAAAAAGTAATCTGTCTATTTTCCATCTAAAAAAGATAGTCTAAATTTTGATCTGTCTCGACCTTTAATAACTACTTGTTAGTATTGCATTTTTATATGCAGAAATATCTTATATCAAAGAACCTTAAAAGTATTAATTATACTATAGTGCTAGTGTTGTTAGTATATTATAATGATGATTTGACAACTTATCTACACTTTTATTAATTGATCACTTTTTACTATTCACTCTTTTGAATATTTAGTGACCATAAACCATGTGACAAATAATTGTCACATCATAAACTTTATAATATCTTTTATATCATAAAGTTACTTTATTTTATTTCTAATAAAGTATAATAACTTTGTTAAATAGTCACATTATGGGGTTAACATTTTTTAATCCTATCATAGCACATGTAGCATAAGGTTACATTTTAGAATGTTGCAACCAGTAACATTAAATTATCATATAAAGTTCATCTCGTAATCTTAAGTTAAAATTATAACTTAAGCTTAATTTACCAAGGGAAATTTTATGAATTATAAATTAATTCACTAAAATTTCCTCATCAAAATTTTGGATATTAAATTTACAGCGTCGATGCATAGTATCATCAATAAAATATATTTAACGACGGATCTATAATGACGAAAAGTCATCACTACACAGATTTTTTAGCAACAACTTTTATACCTTTAGCAATAATAGTTTTATTATCAAAGTGTAAAAAATGTCTTTATCAACTAGACAACTAAACTGTCCTTTATCTGTTGAACATAAAATCAAAAGCTATAATTTAATGGACCTATAAAAAAACTATTATATTGTGCACATTTCATTCAAATTAATTGAAAAGTAAAAAACTTGGCAGTTAATGAGAACATAAATAGCTTTTAAAAGACCATAAATTTATAAACCGTAAAAGATATTTATGATTTTTTTTTTTCGCTTTTTCCCAGCGTGGGCACGTTACCCCATTATTCCGCCCTCCCTCCGTGCCGGTTGATTGGGATAATTTGTGCGACTAAAGTGGTAGAAAATCATAAATGGAGTTTCTTCTAGTTATGTGATTTAACATATGTGCTCAACTTTCTCAGCACATGAAGCAGACAGGTCCCTCGGAGTATTTTGTGTCATTGGAATCGTTCTCTCAACTTCTTCAACTAGCTTGTGCAAGAAGCATTTTTTAAAACAATTTTGTCTTTAAAAGTACCACACCAATGACTAATTTGGTAATAAAAAATTTATTAAAATGGGAAGTGTTAATAGTTATAAACTGGGGATGTTAATAGATCCACGTTTTTAAAAAAACTATGTTATTATTTGCTATGATCTTCTCTAACTATGCTATTCCCCAATTTATCTCAACTAAAAATGCCACCGCAGGAGCCCATTATTTCAGTGAATCAATTTTTTTTACACCTGCATGGCCCTTCTTTCCGGATAATAAGAAGACCCATGCGGGCTGCGAGCATTGCCACTTGTCATTCTTTTCTTTTTGAAAAGTAAAGTGACGTTGCCACTTGGTCATCCTAATGCAGGCGGTTTAGAAATAAAGAATAAAAATAAATATAAATATTGTAATAAAGAAATGTGTGTACCTAAAATGGCTATAACTAATTAAAAAACAAAAGGCTATAACTAACCAAAAAAAATGGCTATAAATATCATCATCTTCATCGTGTACAACAATTAATAGGTATTTTCAAGAGCAAGCTAGCTGTACATCTCATAAGTCTTCAGTAGAAGTCACCAAAAGAATCATGTCGGTCTCAGAGTTAGCTTCCCAATTATCCGAAACCCAAGTCAAGCGTCCACTAGCAGATTATCCGCCAAGCTTTTGGGGAGACCAGTTCCTCAACTTTCATTTCGATGAAATTGTAATATCCTCTATTTTATGCACCCATTTTCACTAACGATCCTCTAATTTAGTTAACTTTTTGTTTTTCCTTGTTGTTACCGACTTTTAAACCTTTTTTTTTTTCATTTAACAAATTAATTTGAAGTAGAAGATTTAGCGAACGAATTCTTTGGAGGTAGAGAGAATGCCACGTTGGGATGCTCTAAACAATTCTAATTCTAGTTATTCCCTCTAAATGCTATATACATGCGTGTGTGTACATATATTGCATTAAAATTATTTTTGTATCTCGTCGTTTTTTGGGTTTTCAAAACCATCTGAACTTGGTATTTTTTTTATTTAATAAAATTTAGTAAGGGCGCCGTAGTCTGTGATAGATTTTTTCCTCTAGTAAATGCTAAATTAAAATATGCTAGTTTCATGGCAATCATCTTTATTCATCATATCATAACATCATATATGTATTACTATCTCTGACAATTTTGGTAATACATATATATATATATTTGTTTATGAAATTGCAGGCCCATCGGAGCAAACAGCAAGAAGCTGAGAAGTTGAAAGAAGAAGTGAGAATGGATTTGTTGAAGAGTGAAGTTAATCCTAAGCAGCAACTGAATTTGATCGATGAAATACAACGCCTGTGTGTAGCATATCACTTTGAAGATGAGATTAAAGAGGCTCTTGAATGCCTATATGCTATTTACCATTCTGATCACGGTGACGATGATGATCTTTACAATGTTGCACTTCGTTTTCGCTTACTAAGACAAGCCAGCTATAATGTTTCAACAGGTATGCATGTGTGTGTGTGTGTGTGTATATCTCTGTTGTATATACTATAAGTATGTTAAGCAGGTGGTCGTCAGTCTTTAATTTTCTCTTATTGTCTTTTGCTCTTTGAAATTTCCTTCCTTAGCTGTCTTCTAATTGGAGGCTTCGATTTAGGACAGCTATCATCATTTGAAAATTGTAATGCATGGATTTAGGATAATACCGGAAACTGCAGAAAAGCTATTTAAAAAGAAAGAAAAAAAGAAACTCCATAAAAGGAAAATAAATAAATAAAGAACCCCCTCCTCTGTTACTTGTGTTTTTCCCCTTTCATTCACAGCACAGGTGTCAGGTGATGAAGCAAAGCTAAAGTTACAAGAATACTTATACGCTTTTTTTTTTTTTGGGTGAATAAATTGTAAGCAAGTTTTCATTTGATATTTAGGGTAACGCTTGATAAATTTTGGATATGTCTTACTGGAGCACCGAAATTAAGAATGCAACAATAAGCTGATTTGATGAAAATTTTAGTTAATTATTTCAATGATTCCCTGTTTATGTTGCTATTGGTGATCTAGCAGAACGATTCAACAAGTTTAAAGATGAGAATGGGAACTTCAAGGAATGCTTAAAAGCAGATGTGCGAGGAATGCTAAGCTTGTATGATGCTTCGCAACTAAGGATACGTGGGGAAGAGATCCTAGACGAAGCTCTAGCTTTCACCACTACACAGCTTAGTAAGTCCCTCGAAACCCGCACCATAAGCAGTATTCCTCTGGCGGCACAAGTCAGCCATGCTGTAAAGCAGCAAATGCGAAAGAACCTACCAAGGTTAGAGGCCAAGCATTACATGATGTATGTTTACCCTGACATGGCCTCCCACAACAAAGCTTTGCTAAAGCTTGCGAAGTTAGATTTCAATCTTCTGCAGTCAATACATCGAAAGGAGCTCAGCATTCTGATAAGGCACATAACCGTTTTTTACGATATTATTTATTTATTTATTTATTTTGGCAAAAATGCTAAAAGTATCACCAGTAGTGATGATATAAAATGTCATTTCATTTCCCAAAAATAATAGCCTCAAAGTTTCATATACAATTTTTAAAGTGGATACCAGGATACCTTTGTAGTAGTTTGCCAATGGGCGACATAGATATATTATAACTCTCATTAGATTAATTGTTATGCTAATTGTAATTTTATGACTACAGATATTGGAAAGATTTAGGATTAGCTGCAAAGTCATCGTTTGCAAGAGACAGACTTGTGGAGTGTTACTTTTGGTCAGTCGGAAGTTACCCTGAACAAGAAAACTGCCTTGCGAGAAGTATTTTAAGCAGACTTATTGCCATTACAACTGTCATAGATGATGTCTATGATGCTTTTGGCCTGATCAACGAACTCGAGATCTTCACTGAAGCATTCGAAAGGTATCGATAGAAGCAAATGATTTATAGCACCTTTTCTAAATTTGAGTGATTCTATCAGTTACCTGTCATAGTTGATTTGTTCTAAATTTCTAGGTGGGACATGAGCTGCATCAATCAGCTTCCACAATACATGCAACCACCTTATGAGGCACTTTTGGATCTCTTTAGAGAAGTTGAGGATGAGATGAATAAGCTTGGAAGAGCATATCGCGTTCCCTATGCAATAGAAGCGGTACGCAACCGATACCTTTTCTTTCTAGTAAATAAAGAGAGTAAGCAACTAGTATTAAATAATATTCACTGCCACATACTAACCAAGTTTTCATCCAATCTACTCAATATAAATAAAAAAAAAAAGATGGAGAACGAGTATATTTATATGTCTATAACAACTACAAATGAATAGCAAAGAAAGACCCAAAAAAAAAAAAAAAGAATAATAACTAACTAAACTGGAAGGAGCCGACGTACAAGAAGCTGAAAGCCTCTTCTTTTATCGTGCATTTTTAATGCCATAACTATTTTACTGCAGACGAAATATCTATTCCGTGGCTATCTGAAAGAAGCTCAATGGTTCAACCAAAAATATGTCCCAACTCTAGAGGAGCACAGAGAATTATCGCTAGTAACCTGTACTTACCCCACACTTATAACTATAGCTTATGTTGGAATGGGCGATGTTGTAACCAAAGAGACTTTTGATTGGATGTTAGCAAACCCTAAGATTGTTGAAGCTTCATCAATCGTTTCCAGGTTCATGGATGACATTGTTGGCCACAAGGTATGAATACCACTGAAATTAATAAAAATGAGAAGTCACATATATACCTAATTATCATCATTTTATTTATCAATATAATAATTTCAATTTAACTTGCATGGAAATTGCTTAAATGGCCTACCAATAAAAGAAAAAAAAAAAAAAAGAGAAGGCACATAACACATATAATTTAGTATTAAGAAGTTGAGATTAGAGTTGATGTGACTAATATTATTCATTTTATGAAAAAATGATGTTAATAAGATTTTATACCGCTTGTAAAATTATTCTATGATACACGCATACACACATGTCAAAGTCACATGAAATAGGTAAATTACACTATAATGCAATAATATATGCAGTTCGAACAAAAAAGAGGGCACCCTGCGTCTGGCATTGAATGTTACGTGAAGCAAAATGGAGCATCAGAAGAAGAGGCATATGAAGTGTTCACTGAGCTAGTTGTTAATGCTTGGAAAGACATAAATGAAGAGTGCCTTAAGAAACCAATGCCGAAGCAAATACTTGAGGTCGTTTTTAATTTTGCTCGAGTTATGGATGTTCTCTACAAGGTGGAAGATAGCTTTACTCTTGTTGGAAAAGCACTGATTCATGCCGTTACTTCCTTGCTGATTGATCCAGTACCTGAAAATTGATCGAGATATTATTAACTATCCTTAGTTGTTTGCTTTAATTGAGATCTTAATTTATCGCCATGCTTATGGAGTACTGTCAGAAGGGATGTTGTAATTGTTCTGTCAGTTTTTTTTTTTTTTTTCGATCTGTTTTTCTTATTTTATATTTGCATGTTTTATCGTGTAATGAATAATTTTGTACTCCATTAATGGTAATTGATGGTTAATATAAATTGGTAATAGATTGTTTTTTTCTAGTGTAAGTTGTATGCTGAAACTTAACCCCAAGAAAGTTCAGAATATCAAAGTGATTTTTTAACACAACCAGTTATCACAAAAACAAGACAAAACACACACACACCACAATCAAAATAGCTAGATCATTGTAAACTTGAGAAAAGTAACAGTGCAGCAAATTTCGGTTGCATAGAGTCCACCTTGTTGCATTGGATCAACTTCATACATCACTCAAAAAACGATGAATTGAACTAGAAAATCAACTTTTATTGATGAACAGTGAAGATATACAATACAACAAGAAAACCATAACCGAGGCAATGTTCAAGCAACTACCCAACTCTCCCCGCGGCTTCTTGGTTTCCCAAGCCTAAAAGATTTACCAAACAATTACCCCTTAGTCCACCGCTATCCTCTCTATTTATAATACTGAGATAGGCCCAAGCAACTCTAACTTACCATAATCCACCAGTTCCTCAACTGACCATAGCAGAAGCCTATGATCATTATACTCAATGGTGGAGGGAGCTAAGGATATACCGCCACTAATTTTACTCCCGCTCAAAGATTACGTTGTCCTCAAGGTCAGAAGCCAAAACATTCTAGGCTTCCTATGTGTAAGATCCATTTTTAACTTATTTACTAGATTTAATTAATTAGTCCAATTAATTAATTATCGAAAACAAGCAAATAAAAGAGACACATATTTTTAACGAGGTTCAGTTTCTTTACTCCTTGGAGCCATGCCTAGACGTTGAACTCTTTACTAATTGTAACAACGATTACAGGCTCTAATGAACTTATGTAATCTAAAGACTCTCTCTTTGTTGTTGTGGCCAGTTATCTTGAAATCCAGTCAATAAACTTGTTCAGCAGGATCCCCTTACTAGCATACGTTGAAATCTCTTTAACTGCTTTTGCCTTTTTCCGAAGACGTCAAATCTCTCTCTTGAAAGATGAATCATGCAACAGCTTCAATAGTTTCAAAATATGCACTTGCAAATCTGTGCTTCGTGTCCCTACCATTCACTAAGTTAGGACTTAAATAGACAACTTTCAAAAATCCAAGTCAATCCCAGACTTGAAGGGTATTCAGATTTCAGTGTGTGTCTCAGCTTATTGCGACATACCAAGAAACATCCAAATTTCAAATCTTCTAGATTTCATCTAAAATCGTGCATCCTCAAATCTTTACAAAAATCTTCATAAAATCTTCAGCAGATATGTTCAAATACTTAGAAATTTGAATTTCCTACTTCGGGAAAGATTCCTAACTCAAGTAGGATTTAAAATCCTACTTAATTTAGGACTACTTTCCAAATTCGGATTTCACAATTATCTTTGACTTATTCAACTACAAATCACTTAACTAACTCCACCAAATCCGCTTTTCCAAATCTGCAAAGCTGACTCTTCAAGATTCTCACCAAATCTTCCAAGATTATCTCCAAAATTGATTCAATCTTTGAAATCAGTCTAAATCTTCATTCTTGGTTGAAATCTTCATTCTCTGAGTATCTCCACGTCAGAAGCTTGCCACGTCAGTTAAAATTTAAGTCAAAACAAATCTGCATAAGCAGACTCATATTGCAACATACTGTGCGATATACTGTGTAACATGAAACTGTAAAAAATTTCTTGACTAACAGAATTTTGTTTTTGGTTTTTCCTAAACATAATTGCCATAAATGCCAACATTGAATAACCTAACAATCTCCCCCTTTGGCATTTTTGGCTCAAAAGATCAAAACAAAACAAAACAAAACAACATAACCAAAAACCAAAAATTGATTATTCCAATAACCAGAATAACAACCTACTAAACTACTAAACCAGTAAACCAGAAGAAACAAAAAACTCAAACTTCTTGAAACTTCTGTTTTGCTCTTCCCCTGAATTTCGCATCTTATTCCCTTTTTTGACACAACAAATGCCAAAGCCTTCAAGCATCCGTGTCATCTTCAGTTGTTGAATCTGCCAACTCCTTCTCAAGACCTACAAGAAATTTGGAAAGCTATTTACTCCTATTTTCAAACTCTTATTTTTGCTTGTTCACAAATTCCAACTCAGACTTGATAAAGTTGATCAATATCTGCTTTCTAGTACAGGAAGCAACTGTTCCTTCTGGTGTTGCAACATCTTTTGCAACTTCTTCAGCAACTTCAGCATCTGGGTGAGTTTGAGCAAACTGAACATCTTGCACATGTCGTCCTATAGATAGCTTTTTGGAAACTCTCAATTCAGATCGAGGCATGATAAGCCTCTATTAGGCAATTTAATTTCCTGTTGAGCAGTCAAAACCTCATAAATCAGGGATGGAAAAGGCAATCCCAAATGAGTGAGTTTCTCTCCAGCATGCTTTGTGATTTCCTTGAAGATGTACTTTCCCATGTTGAAACATGAACCTGTTCCAACCATGTACAAGATGATGACTAAATCTCTTAAAATAATAGCTGCATGGATACTTGGTAACCAGTTAGCCAAAGCAATCTTGTGCAATAGCGAATAAGTTATAGAGAGCTCAGAGGCAATGAACTTCTAGTTTTCTTGCCATTTAGTCACTACACCTAAAGTTAAAGTTTTTGCTAATACATCTATCTCAATAGATTGGTCAAGTTCACATGCCTTGGTGGATTCAAAGTCTTGGCAGCCATAAAAGTCATTGATCAGTGCAGGTGATAAATCAAAAACATGACCTCTAACATAAACCTTCATGTACTTTGGTGATGATGTACACAAAATATCAGCATTTAAGTTAGAATAGAACTCATGCACTACAGCTTCTATAAACAGTTTAGCCTTAGTCATAGTGCCTATTAATCCACAATTATTCAAAATTTGAACAATCCCAGCCTTTTCTGTGACGCCCCCCCACATATGTTACCATACCAACCAGCCGAGCTCTGATGCTGACCGCGATGGCTGGCAACCTCGTGGGTCGTCATCTTCTTACTTAACATACTTAACTTTCCATTTTTAATATTCTCATTTTAAAAGCGGAAGCAATTTCTATAGCAAATTTTTTTTTAACTTACATATTATATCTATAACTCTGTCATATTCTTATAACATATAATTCATAAATTTCTTTCTTTCATCTTCTTTTTTGAATGCTCAGTGAAAGACTCATGGTAGTACCATACCCTCGCCCAGTCCCTTGGCACGTGCAGATCCGTCCGTTGTCCATCATATTACTTTAAACTAACAGGTTGCTTACCTGCAACATATGAACAACTAATGAGCTAGATACTCAGTAAGTTCAAACATACATTCATTAACTTATAAATACTAGTAATATATGTTATTACTAGAATATATGACATCACGTATACACACATCATATACATCGTTTATACATATCCTCGAAACATAGCATATTATGTTAGCCTCTTCATGCTCATTTGTCTCTTCGTTCATCGTTCTTATCATTCTAATCTAATTTCTTCATTTCTTTGCTTTTCATTCCTATCAGTTCTTAACTTTCTGTTCTAAACCTTTATAACTTTTCTATCGTTTTGTCCTCATCTCTTATCTTTTCGTATCTTATAAACTAGTAACATATACACTAGCATAACATCACGTAAAAACGTGTCATTCACATTATACACATAACATCAAATACATCACATCACATATATTAATTCCATTATGTTCTTTTAACTTCGTTTTATTATTTATTTATTTTTCATCGATTTCATTATGTCATTCTTTCATATTGTTCGTCTCTTTTCTTATCGTTCTTTACTTTTCATATCATTCCTTTTCTTTTCTCTTCTTTTCACTCTCTTTTCCTTTCTTTTCTTTTCACGCTCTTTTCTTTTCTTTTCTCGCTCTTTTCCTTTCTTTCTTTTTTTCACTCTCCTTTCTTTTCTTTTTTGTTCACTCTCCTTCCTTTCTTTTCTTTTCATGCTCTTTTCCTTTCTTTTCTTTTCTTTTCTTTTCTTTCACTTTCTTTTCTTTTCTTATCTTTCTTTTCTTTTCTTTTCTTTTCTTTCACTTTCTTTTCTTTTCTTATCTTTCTTTTCTTTTCTTTCACTTTCTTTTCTTTTCTTATCTTTCTTTTCTTTTCTTTCACTTTCTTTTCTTTTCTTATCTTTCACTGGTGGGCCCCGTTGTTGAACTTACCTAGTTGTGTGCTGACAGTGGGAGGAGGGGGAGCTACCTACCAACCTACCTCACAGTCACATAAAACCTCACCTTCAGGGTTGGTCTATCCTATAATCTACCACACTTTCGGGGTAGCACCACATCTGCACGGAGGATATAGACCTGAAGTCTCAACCATATAGGGAGACCGGTATGCCAACCATTAACTTTTCAGTTTTATTATCTTGCATTCTTTTAACTTTTCTTATATTGATTTTTCGTTGTACATCTTTTTCATGACATTCATTATCTTTCCTTTCTCATTTTTTATAAAAAATTTCATGGAACATTTGTTCTTTCGTTATTTTTCTTTTCTTAATTCTTTACTTTACTTGTGTGAATTATGTTAATCACACTTTAGCATGTGTAACACATATTACTTATATATTATCACATCACATCATAGCAAACAAAAACACGTTTTGTTAAGTGCAGACAATTATTCTCTGTTTATCTTATCATTTGCATCCTCCTATCTACCGTATCTTATCATTATACTCCTATCGATCATAGCCTATCGTTCTATTCTATCAATCACATCTTATCGTTATGTTCTAATCCTTTCATCATACCTTTCATCATAACCTATCATTGTTTCTCTTTCTTGTCTAACTCTTTGCTTTCATATTATTTTTCATAAAACATCTATCATTTCGACCTCATAAAACATCCCTTTCTTAATTCCTTTCATCACCGATCATCGTTGCTTTATCAATCATAACTTAACTTCCCTAAAACTTTTCATAAACATCTATTCTTTCCTTTCATATCTCATCTCTTTCTTATGCATTCTATAGTAACATTCTCGTTCTTACTCTTTTCATTCTTCTATCTCTCTTTATCACATCGTTACTCTCATAAAGCTTTTATAATACCTTTCCTTCATAATTCAATATATACATATATTTATATATATATATATTTTTATAAATTATTTATTAAAACGTATCTTTTAGCATCATCATAGTATTGCTATAACGTTACTATAGCATCATCGTAAATCACATCATGACATTTACATATAAAACATATAAATACTATAAGCTTGTTCATAGTTGTAGATGGGTAAATATCTGAACTTACTCATAGCATGCTTATCCTCTTCTTGGAATCCATAGACGTCTTTTGTCGTTTCTGGTTTAGGTTCCTACAGACAAACTTTGTCCGTTAATCACATTTTCATTTATAACTTTTATTTTATTAAAAAGCTTGATTCTAATCTTATAACCCTTAATTATAGCCTTAGGACAACTTTTTAAACCTTAATGGCCATTTTTGAATTTTTCTCCAACTTTTTGAAAAATTACGATTTTACGCTTAACTTTTGATAAAATTCCAATCTTGCCCTCGACGTGATTTTTCATAACTTAAACCTCAATTTTGGCTTTTACAAACTTCATTAACCTATTCCGGGCTCATTGGGGCTCTTTTCCCATAATTTGAGAATCTTTGGGCAAAATGACCATTTTGCCCCTAATGGGTCGTTTAACCATAACATTTTCATTTTCATACTTAGGCTGGATTTTCTAAACCCAAAATCATTTAATTAGCTTTCTAAATCTTATCGGATCTTTTCTGGATCAATTCTTATCATTTTACCAATTTTCACATTCCTGGCCCTCGGGAAGTACTATTCCGACCTAAGAATCGGTTTCATGTTTTTCTTGTGTTCTAGGGTTTCGAAGGGTCGGTTTACTAATTATAACTTGCCCCTTCCTTCTTCCATGCCCTAATTCCTCGAGGGGGCTCGGGTTCCTTTCCCGATCATATTTTACCCTTCGTTTCCCATATTACCCCTAGTGCCGTTTTTAGAAATTTCGGCAGAGTTTCCCCTTAATTTTTGAGGTTCCAGCGTTTAGAAAACTCCTGAAAACTATCTATCCTGATCTAATTTTATCACGTACTATACTAGAGGCCTAGAGTTTTCGTAAAACTCATACTGTTTACGTAAAATCGTTACATTATCACATATTTTTCTTTTTCTCCATTACAGCCATTTTCTTCTTTTTACACACATTCTTTTTCCATAATTTTCATACCAATAATTATAAAATCATATAATAGTCCCAAACAATTAAATTGCGGAACATAAAGAGGTCGGGATTTATACCGAATTGCAATCCGGTCTCGACGGCATAAACCCTAATTCTTCGTTCTTCATATCTGAGGTCCTGTCTTGCAAATCCGACTCTGCGGATGCGTCCGGAACGTCAAAAATAGGCCAACATGCCAAACTTCAATTTTCGGTCACCGGTCGCCGTTGACCAGCGGCAACGGGGGCAACGGTGGAAAACAGAAAGTCCATCTTAAAGATTTCGACGAGAGGAATCCATTGGTGGTCTCAATTTCACTATCCGACACATCTATCGCCAGAAAATCTCCTCGAAAGTCACGGCCACGGCGGTGACGGTGGAGCTCCACTGTGCCGGACTTTTTTTTGAAATTGGTTGAGGGCTTTTGCTCCCCTCAACCCTACGGTCATTTCTGCACCAACGGCGTGCTTCAACTCGGTCGGAATCGACGATTTTGACGACGGCTCCACGGCGGCGTTTCATCGGATTTGTCCAAACTCGGGTGGCGCGATTCCGTCGGTGTTGAGGCGATCCACCACATGGGTTTTGTAGTACTCTTCACCACGAGTCTTTTGGGACCGGTTTCGTGGCAAATGGTGGCCGGATGGAGGAGAAATCTCACCGGGAAGATTTCGGCTCCGGCGACCTTCAGGCGGCGCGTGCGGCTTGCTTCGGCGGTTGCTTCGTCGCGTCGACCCACCATCGGACTCAGCTCGGCGAGAGCTTTCCGATGACACCGGCGGTGTCAAAAATGGACACCGTTTCAGATAGTTGGTTACTGTACATATTCGGGTAGAGAGAGAAAGAGAAATGAGGAGAGAGAGTTTATGTGGACAAATGAGAAAATTCCACTTTTTTTCGCTCTTTATACTTTTTCGCCCAAAATTTCAACATGGGCTATCTTGACAAATTTGAGCATCCTGAATCCAAATATATCAGTTTTATTTTCATCTGAGGTCATTTCGACCAGTTTTCGATACTGTGAATTTTCGATCAAAAATTACCCTTGTGCTCAATTATCAAATTTGAGCGTGCTGATAGGCTATCCTAACTAATTTAGGAGTGCTGAACTCAAATTTATCAGTTTTATGTCAAGATAATATCATCTTGACCTACTTCTTGATACTGTGAGTTGCACACATGTGCTCACACCTAAAATCACTATCAATTATTTTTCATCCTTTAACATTGTTAAAACATTTTATTTAGTTCTAAACAATATTAAATCACTTAATTTCACATTTTAACACTTAAATTCAATGTGTATTTATTTTCTGAGAAGTATGGATTTTCCCGGGTATTACATTTTCATATTCGTTCCAGTGAATCAGTTTCTCAGTTATGAACTTAAATTGAGACATTGAATTCCAGATGTTCTTATTTACCTCACTGTAGAACTTGATTGAATAAGCTTTTGCAATCATATAGGTAGACTTTTTACCTGAAACTTTTGGCTTTTTCTTCTCACTCACAGTTGGTTCATCCATGTCCAAAGACTAAGACTCTTTTTTAGTCTTTCGTTTGGCTGGAGGGGGCGTTGGAGCAGCCTCTTTATCTTCAAAACTGTCCTCTGATGATGGCATGAATAGATGATCATTCTCTCCTCTGGTTGGCTCAGGCTGGTTAGATGTTGAAGGAGCCAACTCATGACCAACTTAACTGGGCTTACTTGGAGGTCGAAACCAACTAGGAATACCTTTGATCGGAGTCAACTTTTGCAAGTCCACAATGTCAGAGTCTGTATCATTAGTCGAATCAGTGGTGGAGGTGTGAACTTCTGGTACTAATTCAATCGATGAGGAATCGACATTTTCTAGTCTTGATGGAGGAGGAACCTCTCTTACAGAATTAGATGATAAAGAAACTTCCTTTGATGCTTCGAATGGTCGAGAAACCAAGGGCCTCAACTCAAACTCTATAGGCTTTATGATGGCAAAAGGCACGGGTTCATCACAGGCAACGATAGCTCCCCAGTTTTCCTTTGAAGTTGATGAAGATTCTTACACTTTTGTCATTGAGCTTGAAGATTTGAACTTTCCCTTAAACATGAATCAAGGATTTCAATTTTCCTTTGACCGTCATGGATTCGAAGATGAGTCGATACGAGTTTGAACCATTTTCTCTTGATTTACCTACAAACTTCAAACACGAGCACAGGAACACGAATAGCAAAGATTGACAGAGAAAAATTAGGGCTTTTCGAATTTAAGAGTCTAGGGTTTCACTTTGAAATCTGGGATGAAAGAAATTGAATAAGAGAAATTGTTTGGAGATTTTAAAGATTGATAAAAAACAATAGAATCTCCAAAAATATGGTGACCCTGCGAAACAAACTTTTCCAATTATAAAATTTGAACAAAATGTTATGTAGCATGGCCCTTTTAAAAAATTGGCTAAAATAAATGTCAGTTGTTACAAAGGGAGTTGCAACATACTCTATAACATCACACATATCCATCACAGCCAGAAAAAAAAAATGTTTTTATGTATCATTATAAAAAACCAAATCAACTAACACATATGCATCACACACAAATGTTGAAGGATTTTTTCTTGTATTATAGCATACAAAAATATGAGGTGACAGTGTTGTTTTAGAATTTCAACTCAACTACTAATTCAATATCAGCTTAGTCCTTTATGTGTGTTTGTGTGAATAATCTTTCACTTTCAACCATTCACCTCATGGATGAGTTTATGCAATCTGATGAGAATTCACTCACCTTTAGATATGTAATGAAAGAACTCCATATGTATGCTTATGCTATCACTCTCCACTAATGTCAGTCACATATCTCTTAGGATCATCAGGACTTTGTCAGTATATAATGTAGGGCTGTGGTTCAGGTAGGATATAGAATATTACTGTGGATAAAAACACCTATAAAATCTGAAACCACTCTTGGACTATTGTAAATCATGCTTTCTTCCTAATCTTTAAGATCAACTTTTTATTCCCCCCACCCCCCCCCCCCCCCCCCCCCCCCCCCCCCCCCTTTTTTTTTTAAATAGACATCCTCATGTTTTTTTATTTAAAATTTTTATTTATAATTTAGCACAGGATGTGTTGAACCTTTTTCTCACTTTCATCCCTTTCATCTTTGTATCAACATATCTTTAAATAACATAATCCAAGAGAAACCAAACTTATTGATGGAGGATGATTAAGGAAAGGAAAGATATATATGACTTGATAAAATGTGGGAGACAAAGAAAGGATTAACATAAGGCTCAAAGTGGTGAACTAAGGATAAAAAGCATAGGTTGGCTAGAAAGGCTTAAACAGTCCAATGATGGCCTAAATCATATCCTAAAATCTATGCAACCTGGGATTTCACCTTGAATTATAAGCAAAAACAAGTTCTAGAATTTTGTAAGATCATAGAACTCAATTAAGTTCACATAAACCTTCTCCAAGCATGTAAAATACTCAAAAAATCAAGACTATATGCATAAAGAGGCAAAGAACCATGACAACATTAAACCAATAGAAAAGTCAAGCACACACAAGAATATAATTTCTCTGAATTTCCAAATATTATAATTAGATCAATCCCATGCAATTATGCACCCTAGACATGCATCCTAATGACATACATATATATATATGTAGAATATATGAATCACTAAATGCAATCCTAATGTATGATGCTATGCAATGCATGCTTTCACATTATGCAAATTCCTAGGGATTTCCTTAAAGACACAAAACATGTTGCATCAAGAGCTTTTGTAAAGATATCTGCAAGTTGTTTTTCTGTTACAATATGCTCTAAAACAATGATTTTATTTTCAATCAATTCTCTAATAAAGTGATGCCTTATGTCAATGTGCTTGGTTCTAGAGTGTTAAACAGGATTTTTAAAAATATTTATAGCACTCGTATTATCACAATAAATTGTTAAAGTATCTTGTAAAATACTCTAGTCCTCAAGCATTTACTTCATCTAAACCAATTGAGAGCAATAGCTACCTGCAGTAGTATACTCAGCCTCAGCAGTTGACAGGAAAATTGAATTCTGTTTCTTATTATACCATGACACTAGATTGTTTCCAAGATAGAAATAGCCTCTAGTGGTGCTTTTTCAGTCGTTATCATTACCTGCCCAATTTGCATCACTAAAAACTACAAGACTCGAATTAGTGTCATTAGTGTACTAAATACAATAATTAGCCGTCCCATTCACATATCTTATAATTCTCTTAACTGCAGTCAAGTGTGACTCTTTCAGATTTGCTTGATATCTGGCATAAACACCAACACTAAAACATAGGTTAGGTCTACTTATAGTTAGATAAAGAAGACTTCCAATCATGCTCCTATACAGATTCGAGTCTACAGATACTCCACTTTCATCTTTGGTTAATTTAAAATTAGATTCCATAGGAGTACTCATGTGTTTGGCTTTTTCTAACCCAAATTTCATTACTAGGTTCTTGGCATATTTACTTTGAGAGTTAAAGATCCCATCCTCAAGTTGCTTAACCTATAAACCTAGAAAGTAATTCAATTCACCAAACACGCTCATCTCAAACTCTTTCTTTGTTTGATAAACAAATTCTACTACTTTAGACTTAGAGGTAAATCCAAATACTATATCATCAATATAAATCTAAGCAATCACGGTCCCAGATTTAAATGTTCTAATGAATAAGGTTTTGTCTACTCTCCCTCTCTTATAGCTCTTCTCTAGTAGAAATTTTGTCAACCTTTCATACCAGGCCCATAGAGCTTGTTTCAATTCGTACAGTGCCTTTTTGAGTTTGTACACATGATTAGGATGATGTGGATCCTCAAACCCTTTTGGTTGTTTAACATATGCTTCTTTATTTAAAATTCCATTCAAGAAAGCACTCTTGACATCTATTTGGTATAATTTAAAACCTAGCAGACAAGCTATCCCCAAAAGTAGTCTAATTGATTCAAGCCTAGCTACTGGTGCAAAGGTCTCATTAAATTAATTAGTCCAATTAATTACTGAAAGTAAGTAAATAAAATAGACAGGCAAATTTTTACGAGGTTCGGTTTCCTTACTCTTCAGGGTCACGTGCAGACGTTGAACTCTTCACTAACTGTAACAACGATTACAACCTCTAATGGACTTATGCAATCTAAAGACTCCCTCTTTGTTGTTGCTGCCAGTCGTCTTGAAATCTAGTCAATGAACTTGTTCAGCAAGATCCCCTTACTAGCATACGTTGAAATCTCTTCAACTACTTTTGCCTTCTCCTGAAGATGTCAAATCTCTTTTCTGAAGATGTCAAATCTCTCTCCCGAAAGACGAATCACGCAACAGCTTCAATAGTCTCAAAAAATGCCCTTGCAAATTTGTGCTCTGTGTCCCTGCCATTCACTAAGTCAAGACTTAAATAGACAACTCTCAAAAATCCAAGTCAATCCCAGACTTGAAGGGTATTCAGATTTCAGCATGTTTCTAGGCCTATTGTGACATACCAAGAAACATCCAAATTTTAAATCTTCCAGATTTCATCTAAAATCGTGCAGTCTCAAATCTCTACAAAAATCTTCACGAAATCTTTAGCAGATATGCTCAAATACTCATAAATTTGAATTTCTTACTTTGGGAAAGATTCCTAATTCAAATAGGACTTAAAATCCTATTTAATTTAGATATATTTTCTAAATTTGGATTTCACAATTACCTCTGACTTATTCAGTCACAAATCACTTAACTAACTCCACCTAATCCACTTTTCCAAATCTGCAAAGTTGACTCTTCAAGATTCTCACTAAATCATCCAAGATTATCTCCAAAATTGATTCAATCTTTGAAATCAGTCGAAATCTTCATTCTTGGTTGAAATCGTCATTCTCTGAGTATCTCCACATCAGAAGCTTGCCACGTCAGCTGAAATTTAAGTCAAAATAAAATCTGCATAAGCAGACTCATGTTGCGACATACTGTACAACATGGAACTGTAAAAAATTCCTGACTAATAGAATTTTGTTTTTTGATTTTTCCTAAACATGATTGTCATAAATGCCAACATTAAAGAACCTAACACTACTTTTTTTTCATTTTTTAATTTTTGAGTTTCACAGATCAAATTTCTACAAACCTACAAGTTAATTACATTGTTTACCATCAGAACCTTTCCAATATTTTCAAGCGTCTGATGTTTAAAGAACCAATGCTTCTTGGAACAAATTATATAAAAAGAACAACCTTGATCGATAACCCATTTACTCTCATTATGAAAAATTAGTTCGCAAGATAGTCAATGGAATTTTAAAAATTTTTCATAAACCACAAGATTGCTCAATCACGTTACTATTTACAATTATTAATATGACAACTTACATACTGATTCAAAAACAACAACCGTGACAGAGCAATCCAAAAGAATGATAATGAATTTTTTTTTAAACAAGTAAATTTATATTAAAAATAAACTAAAAAAAAATCTTACGAACCTATAACCAAAAAAAAAAAAAAAACACACACACACACAAAATAAAGATAAACAGAAAAAGAAAAAGAAATAACAAATGAGATATCTTTCAGATTTGCTTAACTTAAAAACCCTTCTCTAAGCATGTAAGAGGTCTTTTTCATTTCAAGCTTTTAGTTATTTTTTTCCTCAAAATATCCAACTCTGTTAGTTTTTCCCAAGGGCCAAAAATGAAATTAATTTCCTTCTCTTTTTAAACAAGCATACTATTGTTGAGTTCATATTCTGCTTCCAAGTTTTGTTCTTTCAAAAAGTCTTCGTCTATTATATCTCAGACTCTAGTGCTATATGGCTCCATCATATTATCTATTCTTTTTTCCCTGTTTTTTATTAGTCACTAGTGTGAACCAAAGTTCATTAAAAAATTAAAAAATATATATATATATAAGAGCCAGTAGATCTACTTTTAGTAGCAAAGACAGTTATGTTTCTCTCAACAATATTAGTCAATGTCCAATTTAATTATATAAATAAGAGAACAACATTTTCCCCAAATATGGAAACATATGTACTTTAGGCCTTGAAATTTACTTGATCCTTGTATAATACTAATGCCCTCAAAACTTATCACCTTTTGGCAACTTGCTCTCCAAACTTCTAATTTTGATAATTTATTCCCTGAACTTGTTAAACAGTGACAATTTACTCTCTATGAATTAATTTTCCATTAAATTAATTATAAAAGCCTAGTTACGCTTCATCTATTTTTAACAAAAAAAAATTTCAAATATAATACAAACCTTAATACAAATCTTTCAATTTCAAATCTTCAATTCAATATTAAATTAACTAAAAAGCTAGGATACATTGCCACAGTTTAACAAGTTTACTAGGTAAATTGCCAAAATTAAAAGTTTAAGAGAGACAAGTTGTCAAAGAGTTACAATTTTAGGGGGATCAGTAATAAATACCCTATTTCATGAAAGTGTAAACTTAAAAACTTGTGAAATGACCAATATGCATGCATCTTACTAATAATCAAGCTATTTAGGGTCTATTATTATTTAAAAAAAAAAAAAGATGTAAAGGAATAATTAGCATCAACATTCTCTAGAACATGCCATCCGTAATGGATTTATAATTTTGTTTTATCGGCGACACAAATGAAGACAAAATTCTTCAAAGAAAACAATAATTTTACCTGGGAATATTAACTACTCAGCTACTATACGATCTTTTTAGTCTTTTAGCATTAGTAAACATATACTACAATTGCTTTAAGTTAAAAATCATGCTACAATTATCATATTAGAGATCTTGTATCTTGAAAGTGTTTTGTATGGATTTATTTTGAACTTTATCTCGAATACTAGGATTGTATTTCAAAATGGAGTTCTTCAAGTGTTAACATATGAGTAGGACACTTCAATACATTTACTTATTGTCTGCTTTTGAAGTCCTTAAATTTTTGGAGGCAAAGATGACAATTGGTATTAATACAAAGAAATAAATATAAAGTTGAGGGAGGAGAAAATGAATCAAATGTTGACTTGGGAAAATTAGTATTCTAAATATTAAATGCAGGTACCATTAAGTAAAATATTGATAGAGGGGGAACTATTAAAATTAGGAAAAATACAAGGGTCTAAATTGAAAAGTTTGAGAAATTAGGTGCGGTATGTGTACCCTACACCTCACCGTGCATATATATCCGTCTCTGATGCCATGTAAGTTGGCATCCTCTGAATAATCCATCTCATACCAAATTTCTACTAAAAATAAATTCAATAAAGATTAAAAAAATACAAAACTTTTTTGAGGACCTCAATATAATTATGGTCGGAAATTGTAAATACTCAGGTACATTAATACTGCCCATTATGAAGACATTAATTTCTCATAAGGACAAAGGGATGTAAAACCTAAACCACATTTTACAGCCTTTTATTTTTATTTTTATTTTTTAATCTTTAATCGTAACGCCACACATCATGATATATGATATGTACCGATTTGTGTCCCCTAATGTGGGCCACCCGACTAGTTTGAGTCATCCGCTCTCTTTTTCATTTCTTCTTCTTGCTTAATATGCTTTTCTTTATTTCATTTATAAGTCTTGTGTCTGAAAAACCATAGATTTTTTTTTTATCAAAATATAATTTCTTTAAAATCACATATATGTATTATTCAATTTCCATTCTTCGTTAAATACTTACGATCTAGTTTTCTTTTAAAATGCTTATTAATATAAACATACTTTATCACATAAGTATACTTTTGAATTGGTTCCACTCTATACATAATATAGTTGTCTTGTCTTTATACATTTATACATATACTTCTTTATCATACTTCGTTCACAGCGGAAAATTTTGCGAAGTGGATCCATAACCCGTCCATGACACTGTGGGGATCTGTCTGCCCATCCTTCAGCTTTCATTTCATAATGTAGAATGTTTACCCTTGTTACCTACATCACGAATAGACTCATGAACTAAAACTCAGTAAGTACAAACATACAAATAAAACATGCTTCATGCATAACACTTATGGTTAGTCCTTTTATGTGTAACTATTTCTTACTCTTATGATTTCTTTATTCTTTTTAATCTATCATTTTTTTCTTTCTTTTCTTTTCTTTTCTTTCTTTATCTTTCACTTGTGGGCCCATGGTTGGACATATCTAATGCGCGCAGACCAATGGGGGAAAAGGGGAAAGACCCACCAGTCAACCCCAAGGTCAATCTTTGAACTACTAAGCTTGAGGGTAGCTCATTAAACCATTAACTACCTTATTCTTGCGGTAACACCACACTTCTGAGATAGAGGCTATTCTTAAACCTCACTTCTGGGGAGTCTGGTACACCAACCTTACATTTTCAGTCTTATTGTTTTGCTTATATTTATTTTTCTTTACTTTAACTTTTCATGCTTTCTAACTTCGTAAACATGTTAGATTATCATGCCACCAATTATATATAAATTATATATATATACAATTCTATGGCAAGTCAGTTCGTGAGTAGACATTTAAATTTCTATACTTATAGTGTTTGTGCTAAAGTGAGCTTTCGTGTGTCCTTTGAATTTCCTTGCCCGTCTTTGGTCGGGTTTCCTATAGACAACAAAGTCATCGATTAATACACTTTCATTAAACTACCTTTAGTTTTCTTAAAATCTAAACCTTTTTTTTTTACTATGCATCCTTACACGGCTTGTTACACAGCCGTGCCCTTGGCCGCATACCTCTCGGGTCACTAGCTTCTTTCCACACATGGCCGTGTAATCTGTGTATGTATACTGTACACGGCCTGGTACACGGCCGTGTCCCTCGCTGTGTAACTCTCTGTGATTTATATAATCACAACATGGCCGTGTAACCTCCCCGTGTTCCTGTACATTGTATGTACACGGCCGTGTCTCTGGCCGTGTAACTCTCGGTTGTGAAATATCTCTCTATATGGCCGTGTCCCTGATACACGGCCTAAATCGTGCACAAGTACATAGCCTGATACACGACCATGTACGTGACTATGTAACTCTCTGTGATCTACATGGCCGTGTTCCTTAAGTACATGCCCGTGTACTGTTAAAAAAAAACTACATTTAACTTTAAAATCATAATCATGGCATTTGGAATCCCATTTAAGCCATTCTAAGGTACCCACTTGTTCTTTTCTAAGTATTTTGAAAATCTTAAGCTTACCATTTCAATCCTCTCGGGTCATTTATTGTTTTTTATCATTTCGGAGCTTCAACTGAACATTTCATTACTCTTAAAAACGTCTGTCATTTTTTCTTCAACTTAGGTCACCGAGGGGGTTTGGTTTTCCGTTCCTAGTCTTATTTTACCCATCGATTTCTAAAATACCCTTTATGTCATTCTAAAATTTTCAGCAGCATTTCTACTTAAATTTATGGTTCCCGGTGTTTAGGTAACGCCTCAAAACTATGATACCTGCCACGTACTATACTAGAGGCCTATTTTACTTAAAAAAAATTTACAAACTTTTTACGTTAAACCCTTTGTAAAAGCCTAATCAAACTTTTGTTTCAAAGTTTCTAAACTCACAAACTTGTCTTCCATATTAACTTAATTCATTTTTAATCCAAAACATAACCTTGTTTTCCCCCAAAATTTCATATCTTTCATTATTAAAACCCATGGTTTTCACTCTTGCAACAAGCACAATTATTTTAAGTTCCATGCTTAAATATTATTTTCTTATTCACTATTTTACTACTAACTTTTAAAATATTAAAATAACAAAATCAAACTTAAATTTCATCACTAATACTTTATATACAATACACAAACAAGACTAAAATCGTAAAGTTTGAACTAGAAATTTCTACGCTTCTTCCACCCAACAAATACTGATTTTTGGTTTCAAAAACACTAAGAAAACTTGAGTTTTTCATTGCTTACCTCACTATGCTGGTCTCTTAATGTTTGGGATGAACCTTGCTCAAAATTTTGTCACCAAAACTTGAAGAAACTTAGATTTAGTGTGGGGGAGGAAACAAGACAACTAAGGGTTGCTTGGGGGGCTGTTTTGCTGAAATTTCTTGGAGCTTAAAAACGTGCTTAATGGCTGATTAGTAACTAAAAAATCCGGTGGCTTATCCTAAAAAAATCCACCATTTTCTTTTTCTAATTTTTCACTAAATCCTGGCATTTTTTGGACCAATCAAATGGCTCCAACTTAGTTCCTAAATCAGCCCAAAAATCAATTAATTGATCCATTGCCTATCCAAATCCAACATATGGAAATTTCCCAAAGTTTCTAAAATTAAATTCATGGCTTTTTGGCAACATCTAGACCATTCATCAAGGCTTTTTTAAATTCAAGCCCTTAGATCTACCTAATCTTTCTACACACTTTTTCTTTTTTTTTTCCTTTTTTTTTTCCATTTATGACATATGCATGCTTACATCATCCATTTTGTCCTCATTATATTAATCCGAGATCAAAGTTTGACCAAAAGTCAAACTGAATGAAATTTTATCGAAATCGTGTAGGCGAGTTTCTAGGGCCTTCCACGCAGTCGGTATGCCTTATTCTATTGGCATTTGACTAAAAATCAAAACCGTAAATTTTCATCTTTTAGTGAACTTGGTTTACCTAGGGTAATCACTTGGGGTTTTTAGTTTCGAAAAACATCATCATTTTTCTGAAAATGATGGAATTTCTCAGGGAATGCACCGGAGGACTTACCTAGCCATCCGTACTATAAGTTTGATCTAACTCAATCTCGAAACTCTTAAAAACCCTAAAATACTTATCTTGTCCTATCTTTGCTTTGACTTGTCACTACAAAGTGTCTATACTTTTCGGACATCGAAACCACTCTATTTTGAGTGTTTTGGTCCAAAATCATTTTCTAAATCATAACTTTATTCTTTAATCATTCTTGGAGATTTTAAATCCTCCAAAACATTTGGTTATTTCTATTAACACTATTACTTGTCTATTCGTAAATACAGTATTTCTATACATTTTTGCTCACAAAAATTTCTAAAAACCTTAGCTTAATTCTAGGTAACACTATTAAGATTCTCTGGTCCATCACACCCAAAGTCATGCTTGTTTTGAAATCGTTAATTGTAAGTAAATAGTATGTAAATTTGGACTGTACATTAGATTTTGTAGGTCTCTTAAAGGCACAAGTGCAAATTCAATTGTAATGGAAAATAAGCACAATGCTTAGCATGCATGGAAATGAACGGTGTCATTAACATTAAAAATAAGAAACATAAATAACATGCGTGACAATGAACATTGTCATCTCAGAAATAAAAATCATACTTGTTTTCCACGCTAAACACTTTGTCCACACAATGAGTGTCAAACTACAGGTTCACTTACTATTACAATAATCTTATTGTAAAGCTTTGTTCAATTGTTGGATCTTGCATATTCAATCAGATGTTCAGATGTCCGTAATAAATTAAGAATTAAAATAATAAAAATTGATTAAGTTATTTACACATATGCTGATCGTACTTTAAGGGCTCGTTTGGGGTGGATGACTGAGCATTTGGTTTAGAGATTGGAGATAAGTTGAGTTTTAGAAATATGTGTAAAAGTTGAGAAAAAAACAAAAAAAACATAATGGAAAAGTTTTGGAATATAAACCCCCATACAAGCTCTAAACGTGTCTAGAATTTAATGTCATATAATATCTCGATTTTCACCCAAAATTTAAAAACTGAAGGCAATTTTTTGCAAATTTTCAATTGGAATCAACACGTCCAATTTCAAAATTCTATCCCTTAATATTCCATTAGCACATTGAGTCTGAAACCCAATGTGGCGGCGAAATGATGTGAATCCTCTTATAGAGGATCTAATACAAATTCATCATGTGATTTTAGGACATGAAGTAGCACGATGGAAAACCAAGGTCAAGGTCGAAGACGAAGAAGGGGATGCCCAACTCTGTCTCAGAGAATAGAAAGTTGCAAGCTCTTCTAGAAAATCAGATGAAAGAAAACGCAGAATTAAGACAGAGGATAGAATAGATAGAACAAGGACAGGAATCAGTGGGGACTCCTGCACAACAAGCAGCTGAGGCAGAACAAGTAGTGCCACTAGCTGTATCAGCAGTGGTTCAAGAACCACCAGTAAGGGTGAACCAAGAGCCACTATACGAGAGATTCTGAAAAATGAGGCCTCCGGAATTTGAGGGTTCAACCAATCCCATGGAAGCAGAAGATTGGCTTTCTTCTATCCAGATGATTCTGGATTTTATGAAACTAACTGAGGAAGAGAAAGTCTTGTGTGCATCCTTTGTTCTTAATAAGGACGTAAGATTCTGGTTGTGACGTCCCGTGCCCTCAGCGGCCCAGACCGTCAGTGAAAACTATTACTTACTTCTTTAACTTTTACTTATACTTCTTCTTTAAAACCGATACTTAAACTTGCTGAATTTAATACCATAAATTTGGAGGGAATTTTTTTTTATACGCGTACGTATTCACTATTCACGTATGCATATTATTAAAATGCGAAATTTGAAAAATATAAGGATTTCAATTATACATACACAATTATATACTTGTTTATCTGATTACTATTCACCAAATACTATTTAAATATACTACTCATACATATATTGTTTACTATTCCAAAATACTGTTTAACCTTTACTATTTAAAATACTATTTAACTGTCACCATTCAAAATATTATTTACTCATACTACGTGGAAGAATACTCGCGGTGTATCCATAACCTCATCCTCACATCCGCCTCCGCCGCCATCATCGTCCCTTGATGTTTACGCTATAGGATGCTTACCTACAGCATGAACACACTCCATGAGCTTTACGCCCAGTAAGTACAACATGTTTACCGCAAAACATGTTTAAAAAATAGCACATACTTAAAATCATAAGCATGACATATATCACTTAATAAATCACATAACATATAAGCATATCACATATCAACTCACATATCATATCATCACATAACATGTCATAACACTGAATATAAAACTTCACATACTTTATGCATGACAGACGCATCGTGTACTGTATGCACTCTACTGAAAAAGAAAGTATAACGAACTATAACTAATGCATGGTCCGGTTATGTTCATTTATGCTTCAAACTTCTCTTTTCTTTTCTTTTCTTGTCTATTTAGGGCCCATGTGTCAGTACCGTGTGCGCGCAGACCAACGGTAACGCCCGAGGTCAACTAATGCCGAAGAACCATCAACTGATGCTCAACTTTTGGCCTTAACTTTCTTTAACTGGAAACCCCTTCGACTGAAGGAGCCGGTATGACACACCTACTTATTTCCATCTTGTTTAACTGTTTTAGCCATACGCTTCTCTAAGCTGTCCCCAATCCTACGCGGTAGGGATCTATGGCTTCTATCTTGTTCTTTCATCAATCTACTCGATTGTGACACTATATGCTCTTATGTATGCTGTGCAGCATCGTATGCAAGATACATATTTAAAATACTGGAAAAGCATCATTTTAAATTCATTTTATTCATGCTGTGGGCGGAGTTGTACTTACCTGTCATCAGACAGTTTATACTCTCGCCTTCATCATAATACAGGTACCTCCCTGTAATCATAATTCATTTCATTGACATTTACTCTTAGGTCACTGTGGTCATTAGTGACTAATAAAAACTCTATCGTTAGTGATACCGATCCTTATCGGTACTAATTGCCCTCTTCTTAAGAATTTGATTTTCTAATTTCTAATCATGGTTAATTAATTTATTTGCTCAATAAATTAATTAATGTCGCTCTTAGGTCACTCTATCGATAGGAACTAATAAAACTATCGTTGTGTGATACCGATGCCTATCGGTACCTAACTACTCTACTTTGGAAATTTTGATATCTAATTTCTAATCACGCTTGATTAATTTGTCTACTTGATAAATTAATCATTGTCCCGTTCAGACTCGGTCCTTGACTGGCTAACCGACCAATCAACTGACCACATGCCTCGTGTATTGACCATTTAGTCTGTCGGGTTACCTTTACCGATTTATCCATCCTAAATTTTATACTTAGATCACATCCGTCCCTGGGTGGCACTATTCCGACCTAGGGGTCGTTTTCTTACATTTCGAGATTTCTAATTGGGCGGTTCACTAATCCTATAAACGTTCATCCTTCTTTCCCGGACCTAGGTCATCGAGGGTGGGCTCAGGTTTCCATCCCGATCACATTTTCACCCCTCATTTCCTAAAATACCCCTTTGTGCCGTTTTTAGAAATTTCGACAGCATTTCCGCTTAATTTTTAGGTTTCCGGCGTTTAGGAAATACCTTAAAACCATCTAACCTATTCTAACCTATCACGTACTAAACCAGAGGCCTAATTTTTACGTAAAAGCTCAGCTTTTTACGTAAAAATATTCACATTTCCTCACATTCTCTTTTTCGACATTTCATCCCTTTTTCTTACAATTCCTCAAGTCAGTAAACCATAATTAATACATAATTATTTCCAATAATAAATTGAGGAATCAAGGGATCAAAACCACTACTAAAATCGTTCCCGTCGGCAGTCGAGCGAACCGTTCGATCTCGACCGCACAATCTTTGAATCATCATTCTTCACTTTTGAAACTCTGATTTGTAAATCCGATGCCGCGGATGTGTCTGGAACGTCGAAAATAGGCCAACGGGCCATTCTTCAATTTTCGGTCTCCAGGTCGCCGTTGACCAGTGTTGACCGCTGTTGACCGAAATTGACTATGGCGGCGATGGGAGTGGCGACCACCATCTTGAAGACCTCGACGAGAGGAACCCATTGGTAGTGTCAATTTCACCAATCGAGGCTCCTATCGCCGGAAATCGGCCCTCGAAAAGTCGGCGACGGCGGAGGTATTGGATCTTCATTTTCTGGCGTTGTTGCCCAAAATTGATTTGGGGCTTTTGACCTACGTGTTGTTCTGAGAATTTTGATACTCACCTTGCAACTCAACTCTGCCGGAATAGTGAGATCCGACGGCGGTGATGGCCACGGCGACGGTGAACCTTGGGCGGCATGATACAGCGGCTGTTGATGTGAAAGGAGGCCTGGGTTTTGTTCTACTCTTCACCACGAATCTATTGGGACCAGAATCGTGGCATTTGGACATCGGACGGCTGAGATACAGCGGTTTGAAAAATTCAGCCACCGACAGCTTTGGACGGCTCGTGCGGCGTGCTCCGGCGTTGGTTCGGTCGACTTGGCCTGCCGTTGGAATCAGCTTGTCGAGAGCTTTCCAATGGTGCCGGTGGTGTTGAAAACGGAGGTCAGATTAGTGGTTACTGTTCATCTACGGGTGGTGTGAAGAGAAAAAGATAGGAAAAATAATAATGGGGGCCCTTTTTTCAAAAATCTAAAAATTTCGACCCCTTTATATTAATTTTTTGAAAAATTTTAAGATAGGCTATGCTGACTAATTTGGGCGTGCTGAACCCAAATATATTAGTTTTATTTTCATCCGAGGTCGTCTCGACCAGTTTTTCGATACTGCATGGTTCCCGATCAAAAATTACTTTTTGTGCTCACATGACTAATTTGAGCATTCTGAATCCAAATATATCAGTTTTACATCAAGAAAAGGTCAGCTTGACCAATTTCATGATACTGTGGTTAGGCTTACACTATGTTGACACTGCACACACATAACAAGGTGTTTTCGCTTGAAATTTCAAACACATTCTCCCTTAACTAATTTGGACGTGGTGATTTCAAATTTATCAGTTTTACGTTCATCTGAGGTCTTTTGGACTAATTTTCGGGATCTGCATGACCCCATCTCGAAAAACGTATCAGGTGCCCGATTGACTAATTTGGGCGTCCTGAGTCTAAATATATCAGTTTCGGGGCGATAAAATGTTGTCTTGACCCTCATCCCGATACTGCATATCTCTTAAATAAAATCTACATTTTATGCTCAATTGACCAGATTGAGCCTGATGACTATTAATGTATCAGTTTTATGTCAAATTAAGGCCATCTTGGCCACTAACCTGACATTGCGTTTCTCACTATTCACTAATCACTATTTACTATTCACTATTCACTATCTGACTGACTAATCTGCGCGTTCTGACTTTGATTTTATCAGTCTCTGGGCGAGAAGAGGTCATCTAGATCACTTTTCTCGATACTGTACATCTATTAGGGTAATTATCACTGCTGTGCCTAGATGACCAGTCTGAGCGTACTGATGACTAACTCATCAATTCTGTATCATGAAATAGTCGTCTGGACCGGTTTCTTGATATTGCGTGTCTCAACGCATACTCACATAATAGGGTGGATCGATTTCACTGTCGGTTGCCCCTTTCACTGTATGAATAGTAATTCAACGTTACTATTCCTGTTTAATTCATTCAACTGAAAAGCACACTGTGTTTATTAACTTAATTACACATAGTAATTAAGTTTCATAATTCATGAGAGTCATTACAGCGACTATCGGCTCATTACACAGCCTTCTACACGGACTCTTACACGGGCGTGTGCAAGGCAACACGGGCATGTACATTTCGGACACAGGCGTGTACTAGTTGAGACTACTTAACACGGCCATGTCTTTGAAACACATTCATTTATTCGAGTAATACACGGCCTCTTACACGGTCGTGTACTCGACTGTGTTACACTACACGGCCATGTACACTCACACGGCTACTAACAGATACACAGTCCGAATGGCATACGGTCACTCACACGGCCGTGTACCTGACCGTGTAACTTAAATTTGCACTAAAAGGCATTAAATTATGTCAATTTTATTCCTTAATGACTTATTACATGGTAAGTAGGTGCCATGAAAATGACGGTCATTACACTAGTGGGACACGGTTCGTATGAGGAGGGACATGACCACGATATCATGGGCGGAGTTCTTAGTGGAGTTCAATCAGAAATACTATGATCCAGCATCACTCCGACAACAACAGAAAGAGTTTTCAGAGTTACAGCAGGGTGACATGTCCGTCAGGGAGGGTTGCAAGAGATTTGATCAGCTCTCCCGCTTGTGTCCATATGTAGTGCCAACGGAAAGGGAGAAGATACAGAAGATGATAGACATGTTCAGGCCTGAGATTTAAGCTTTAATTGACATTGGCCCAATTAGGGCTGGCAATTCGTGTTATCGTGTCGTGTTCGTGTCGTGTTTATTAAATATTCGTGTCAAAATCTCAAACCTAAACCCAACCCATTTAATATTCGTGTCAAAATCTCAAACCCAAACCCAACCCATTTATTAATCGTGTTAATCGTGTTGACCCAAATTAACCCGTTTAAATTAAATATAAATAAAATAATGATGACAAGGTCAGAGACGACTGGTCGTGTTATCGCGAGGGAAGGGGAGGGCGATTGGGTGAGGTGAGCAAAGTTACAAAAGCAATTAAAGACTAAAAAAAAATAAAGTAAAATCTAGATTTTCATCTAGATTTTCTTTTTTATGTTAAAATTTTTTAAAAATATATATATAAAATAAAAGATATATATTATATCTGAATTTTGAATTTTGAAAACTCAAAATTAAAAATAGTAAAACATTATAATATATATAATAATATAAATATATTAAAGATTATAAATGGGTAATTTATGAGTTATATTTATGTCAATCCATATATAATTAATTTGTTAAATGGGTTATTTCGTGTCAATTGTGGGTTGGCGGGTTCGTGCGGGTTTGACCCTTTATTTAATCGTGTTTGACGGGTTCGACCCTTTTTGACCCAAACCCATTTAAGGAAAACCCAAACCCTCTAACTTCGTGCGGGTTTCATGTCGTGTTATCGTGTTGTGACCTAAATTGCCAGCCCTAGGCCCAATCCTGCCAATCTCAGTAGCCGACTGCGTTAGTCGTGCTTTGAGGGCCGAGTACCATCTTGCCCGACAGAGAGAAGAAAGGGAAAAGGTCTGAGAAGCTAGGAAGAAAGAAAAGATCTTGGCCAAGACCTCTCAACCTGGACAACAAAGTAAGGGCAATCAGAGTACAAGACCAGATCAGTCCAGTAATCCAGGCCCTTAGTCCCAACAGAAGAGAAAGGGCAATTTCCAAGGAACCCAAAGTCAAGATAACAGAAATCAGTCACGGAGGACTAACCCCACTAGAGTACCAAATAACCCCACCTGTCCTACTTGTGGGAAGAAACATATGGGTCAGTGTAAAACTGGTACAATTGCATGTTTTCAGTGCGGAAAAGAAGGTCATTTCATCAAGAATTGTCCCATGAACTGCCAGTCTATGTCAGGAGCAAATTTTTCATGCCCACAGCAGTCACAAGTTCATGCACTTAGATTAAGTTATGAAAGCCCTTCAGAAGTGTTTCCAGCAGTGCAAGAAAGATAGGAAATAGCTCCTCAGGTAGATGCTAGGGTAATGGCCTACACCAGAGAAGAAGCAGAGGTAGGGACGTCCAACGTAGTGGCAGGTCAGATTTCTATCGCTAACCACTTGGCATCTGTTCTTTTTGACTCTAGGGCCACTCATTCTTTCATATCATATGCATTTGCTGATAAGTTAGAATACCGTAGAGATCACATGGGAAGAACTTTTAGAACTGCTCTCCCTTCATGAGAAATCATATTGTTCGAGTACTGATTACCTCATGTGCCAGTAATCGTGGCAAATAGAGAACTTTATGCAGAATTGATCATGATGAAGATAGTAGACTACGATGTAATCTTGGGAATGGATTTCCTAGGAAAATACCAAGCCACGATCGATTGTAGAAACAAAAGAATAGTGTTCAAGCCAAAAGGGGAAGAAAGTTTTGAATATGTTGATTCCTCAAGAAGATCAAGCAAGATGATGATCAGTTCATTGAAAGCCAAGAAGCTAATAGCCAGTGGTTGTACTAAATACTTAGCTTATGTGACAGATACAGCAAAAGAGAAGAAGTTACAACCGAAAGATGTTCCTATTGTCAGAGAATTTCTCGAAATCTTTCCCGAGGAACTACCAAGAGTACCTCCAGAACGGGAAATCTCATTTAAGATAGTGCTTCGACCTGGAACAGCACCAATCTCTAAGGCGCCGTATCGCATGGCACCAGTGGAGTGAAAAGAATTACAAGTGCAGTTGAAAGACCTACTTGACAAGGGATTCATCAGACCAAGCTATTCCCCATGGGGCGCTCCCGTACTATTTGTCAAGAAGAAAGACGGGACGTTTCGCATGTGCATAGACTATCAAGAGTTGAATAAGGTTACGGTCAAGAATAGGTATCCATTACCTAGGATTGACGACCTATTCGATCAACTCAAGGGTACAGTAGTGTTCTCGAAGATTGATTTTAAGATCAAGATACCATCAGCTGAGAATCAAGGAAAATGATGTTTCCAAGACAGTTTTCAAAACCCGTTATGGGCATTATGAATTCCTAGTAATGCCGTTTGGGTTAACGAACACTCCAGCGGCTTTCATGGACCTGATGAAAGGAGTCTTCAAGGAATATCTTGACAAGTTTGTCATTCTGTTCATCGATGACATTCTTGTATATTCAAGGACTCACACAGAGCATAAAGCACAGTTAAGGATTGTTTTTCAGAAGATGAGAGAGCATCAACACTATGCCAAATTCTCAAAATGTGAGTTTTAGCTAGATATAGTACATTTTTTCTGACATGCAGTGTCCAAGGAGGGAATTGCAGTGGATCCAATCAAGGTGGAAGCGATAAACAAATGGCCTGCACCTAAGAGCGTGACAGAGATACGCAGTTTCTTAGGGTTAGCTGGCTATTACAGGAGATTTGTGGAAGGGTTTGCACGATTGGCAGCACCTCTCACAACCCTCACACGCAAGGAAAGGAAGTATGTATGGACAGAAGAATGTGAAAGAAGCTTCCAAGAGCTGAAGAGATGGCTGACAAGAGCACCGATCCTCACACTCCCTACTGAAAGAGAGAAATATAAAATCTATAATGATGCTTCAAGAGTGGGTTTGGGAGCAGTACTAATGCAAGATGGTAGAGTGATTGCCTATACTTCACGCCAACTGAAAGAGCACGAGAAGAATTATCTCAACCATGACTTAGAACTTGCTGTAATAGTGTTCGTACTCAAAATTTGGTGACACTATCTTTATGGAGAACAGTGCCAGATTTGCACGGATCATCAGAGCCTAAAATACTTCTTCACACAGAAGGAGTTAAACATAAGGCAAAGAAGATGGTTAGAGTTGGTGAAGGATTATGACAGTGAGATCCTTTATCAACCAGGAAAAGCCAACCGAGTAGTAGACGCATTGAGCAAAAAAGCTACAGTTCCGCAGCAGTTGCCCATTAACAGGTTATCAAGACCATTGCAACAAGAGATTCATTCGCTTAAGCTAGAGCTGATATCAGGAAAATTGTCAGCACTGCAGCTAAAGTCATCATTGTTTGATGATATCAAGGAAGCTCAGAAGCAAGAATCAAGTCTAACAGACTCCCAGGAAGAGATTTCCAAAGATGGATTAAACATGTATCGAGGGAGAATTCACGTTCCAATAGATGAAGAACTTCAAAGGTGAATCATGTCAGAAGCTCATGAAACGCTATACTTAGTTCATCCTGGAGCCACCAAGATGTACCAAGACTTGAAACTGCAGTTTCAGTGGAAAGGGATGAAAGGAGATATTGCGAAGTTTGTGAGTAAATGCCTGACTTGCCAGAAAGTCAAGACTGAGCATCAGCATCTTGGAGGAAAGTTAGAACCTCTGGAGATTCCAGAGTGGAAATAGGAGCATATTACCATGGATTTTGTGGTAGGGCTACCCAAAACAAAAGAAGGACACGATGCTATCTGGGTAATCATGGACAGGTTAACGAAGACAGCCAGATTCATAGCAATGAGGATCACTTACTCATTGGAGAAGTTAGCACACCTTTATATAGCTCATGTTATCAGGTTACATGGAGTTCTAAAGTCCATCGTATCTGATAGAGATGCACGGTTCACTTCAAACTTTTGGGAGTGTGTGCAAAGAGCCATGGGCACAGAACTGAAGTTCAGTATAGCCTTCCATCCTCAGACAGACGGACAATCAGAACGGACTATCCAGACTTAAGAGGATATGCTCTGAGCATGTGTAATGGATTTTCCAGGAGCTTGGAACGAGAAGCTACCACTAGTAGAATTCTCATATAACAACAGTTATCAAGCTTCCATCAGGATGGCACCGTATGAGGCCTTGTATAGACGAAAGTGCAGATCACCCATCCACTGGCATGATCTGAAGGAAAAACAACTGCATAAAACAGATTTCATACAAGAAACTTCTGATGCAGTTGCCAAGATCTAGCAAAGGATGAAGAGTGCTCAGAGTCGACAGAAGAGCTATGCAGATAGAAGATGGAGATCCCTAGAATTCAAGGAAGGGGATTTCGTATTTTTGAAAGTGTCGCCCATAAAGAGGATTATGCATTTTGGTAAGAAGGGAAAACTGTGTCCAAGGTACATTAGACCTTATGAGATTATCAAATGCATTGGGAAGGTTGCCTACAAGTTGGCACTACCTCCTGAGCTGTCAGCAGTACACAATGTATTTCATGTCTCAATGCTAAGAAAGTACTGTAGGAAATAAATCGATAAAAACGTATCAGAGTGGTGCAGCGGAACAATAAAAATTTTTCAAGATCGTTAAATATCTCATGATGCCATATACAATAAACCAACAACAATTTAAACTCATACCTCAAGGACGCTAATCTGTAGGAGGAGAATAACCAGAGGGTTTCAACCAACTAGCCTTTTTTACTATTTTTCAATTCCCGAATGGCTGAGTGTGTGGGCACTCTGAACCTCGATCGGTATGCTAGCACTGCTATTCTTCTTCCGACCACCCAAATCTTTAAAGAACTTATTGTCACGGGAGTTGTGCAATAATAAGCCTATTCACTTGAGAGTTTATGGTCTAAGAGAACTAGAGTGGCAGGACCTCTATTTATAGACTTGCATGAGGTGATCCTCTGAATTCAAATTGGATTAAGAGAATATTTTCTCCCTTATCCATAACAAAAAAATCTGAAATTTTCAAGCCTTATCCAACCAAAAAGATTCGGCCACTTTTAGGGATTTTTCATTCAAAATTCAAACAGGATTTTAACTAGAATTTTATCTCCTCATTCTCTCATAAAAATCGATTCCCCTTTGTGCCAAAAACATGACTAGATTCGGTCATTAAAGTGTGAGGAGAATCAAAATCTAAGTAGAATTTTCTAGCTTGAATTTTATCTCATCCTTATCCAATTAAAACTGAAAATTCCTTTAAGATTTATTCAATAATTTTCAGCCACAAATCGGGAGGAGAGAATCCAAATTCAGCTGGGATTGAAACTTGAATTTTTCCCTGAACCTTATCCACAAAAAACCGAAAATTCCATGAGGATTTTCCTCAAATTTTTTGACCAAGTTAGTTAGGATTTGGATTCAAAATTCAAGTAGAATTCAAATAAGATTTTCCTCTTCATAATCCAACTCAAATTCGAATTCTAACCTTGTGGAATTATCCACAAAGAATTTGAATTCTACTTGGACTGTGATTCAAAATTTGAATTTCAAATTTCAAATTTCAAATTTCAAATTTAAATTTCAAATTCAAATTTCAAATTTGAATTTCAAATTTAAATTTCAAATTCAAATTTCAAAATCCACAAAACAGTTGTATTTCAAATTCTTGTTCTCATGGATAATTTTCTACAACTCCAATCCAATCTCAAATAAAATCATGGCAACTTTATTTGGAGTTCGAATAATTGTATACTCTATTATCCAAAACAAAATCTGAATTCAACCAGAGAGAATCTTGTCCACCATCTTAATGCTATATCAACACCATCCATGCATAATCAACTAGCCAATAGCATACACAAATCAATTTACCAAATGTTAAGGAATTATGTGGAGCTAGTAGTGGGACTAATTGGATATATCTAATCGGGCTTCCATAAATCCATATGATCATCATTTTTTACCGAACAACTCAATCATATGATCACTAATTTCAGAGTCACACCACTATAAACCTGAAAATGAACTCCTAATTATATACCATATTACGTAAGCCTGTGACAAGCTATCGTCCAATGATCTTGTCATGTATGCAGAACCCTCATATGATATCCATGATCAGCCTTAGGTCAAAGTCCATTTAATCCTACTGATCAGGCTATCTTAAAGTTCCATTATACTTCCGAATAAGAAAATGATTATTCACCATATGTGAATAAGAAGTCATCCACCCAGCAGACGACCCAAGGCCTTGTCCATTTTCACATCCAGTATAATGCCTTTAAGAGGATACCCTTAACTCCTTATTAGAGCTATGATTTCGATATCTGTAAACAAACCCTTCATCATATACAAGTCATACACCCAACGAACCGGTCTATAAGCTTACTACCTCTGAGACGCTTTAGCCATTGGAACATCAAAGTACACAAGTCATATACATGAAGCTGTTCATCTACTCAGGATTAAGGTTACTGCACAATGAACGTCAAAAGCAGATTGATCCACTTATAGTGGACTATGTAGATCAATCACGCTTTAGTGCCGGTCTAATATGTCACCATTAAGCAAAATATTTATGTCTCTACTTGGGAGTTTATGATATAGACAGTCAAGACAAACTATCCCCACCATGGCTTTAGACAACATAATAGTCTTAACATGACTTAGATGCTCGGTCTAACCCCATAGACTACAGACTTTAGTTTAGACCGCTTACTTTAGAACATTGTCTTCTTGCATACAAAAGTCTATTGCATGCAACATTCTAACAGTTTTAACACAAGTAGTCAAGGAGTCATATTTGCTTACATTTACTTTAACATATAAATAAAATGAGGACAAACAGCAATATAATGAATAACCTCTATATATAATTTTATTATCCAGTCCAAAATTAATACATCAAAATGTCTTTAATGCTTAGGGCATTTCCTAACAAGTACATGTCAAATCCATCTCATGTGTTTCAACATGAACTAGTCCAAGTTCAAGATGATCTAACCTATGAAGAACAGCCTGTTTAGATACTGGTTAGAGAAGAAAAGGTGTTGAGAAACAAGACTATCCCACTAGTCAAGGTATAGTGGAGGAATCACAACATTGAAGAAGCTACGTGGGAAAGAGAAGATGAGATGAGACTTTCATACCCTCACTTGTTTTAAATTTTCGAGGACGAAAATCTTATAAGGAGGGGTGAATGTGATAACCGAGGAATTTACCGCTCTTAGAAAATTTTATACAAGATATGTAAATAAATGTATGTTCATGATGAGACATGTTACAGAATATAGAGCAGATGAAAATTTTGATTAATTGGATTTTAGTCAAAATTTGACAATGAATTAATGAACATAGTGTAAAAGCTAAGCATTAATTTAAATTATGATGTTTTAAATTTATTAGAAAAGTATGTGAAAAATACATATTAAAATATCAATGGCTCACGTGTAAGCTACCTTGATCAATGGCCAAGATTAGCCAAGAAATTGTAATTTTCTTTAAAGGAAATTAAAGGAAAATGTGAGAGAGAGAAGAGAGAGCACGTGAGGATAAGGGGGCAGCAGCCAAGTGAATTAATTCACTTGTTTTAGCTGCAAAGAAGTGCAGAGAGAGAGAGAGAGAGGGAAAGAGCAGAGGTGGAAAATTGTTCTCTGCGTTTTCCCCTTTCGACAGTTTGGATTCTCTCTTCAAGCAAGCAGATCATTCAAGTTTTCATCCCAAGATTCCACAGCAAGACATTCACAAGTTTCAAGCAAGGTAAACCCTCTTTTTCTCACATTTTCAGGTGAAAAATCTGCGTTATTTTGAGGAAGAAAAAGAGAATGTGAGTTTTGCATGTTGAGATTTTCGGTTAAATCGAATCATGGTTCAAGTCTAGTTGTTTTTAAACACAAATTCGTGAGTTGATGGTTTAGAAAACCAAGTTTTAATTGAGTTTTTTTCAAGAAAGTTTTGATTTTTAAGTTTTGAGTTAAGAGATATGGTGGAAGCAAAATGTGAAACTTTGCTTATGAAACTATAGATAGATGATAGTAGAAATGCAGTTATACCTTGAAATGGTCTTATAGAGATCGATTTTGGGTGCAAGAAGTAAAACAACTATGGCAGCCCGCCCTGCTGTGGAGGCTCTATAGTGCTATTACAGTCAACTCTGTAGTTAATTGTAATAGTATGTAGACCTCTAGGGTCGCCGGCATCATGCTTAGCTTGAAAACTACTTGTAAATTTTGCGGAATAAATTTTTTTTCCTTAACATAACAACTTGTTCAAGAATGTGATAAGGAAATCATGTTAACAAAATAACATGTACATGAATCATGATTCTCCTATCACATAATCTTGACTTAGAATCATGTCTTTAATTTTTACATGCTTAGGTTTTCAAAAATATACAGCAGAAGACTCATGATGACCACAATCTCTCGCCCAATCCCCCTGGTATGTATCTACCCTATCCGTCGTCCACCGTGTACTATGGTGAACTGTCACGGCCCAAAATTTAGACACGTGACACGGCAGCCAAATCATAATGTCAACCCGAGATATAAGGATAAAAACATTTATTACGAAAAGCGGGTCAATATTATAATTTAGCTAATCCTAATTATTTATATGGTAGCATCATAATCACATAATAAAATAAAATAGAAAATAAATACTTTTTTAATGTGGAAACCAAACACAAAATCGGTCTTCAAAAGAAATTACCAACCATAAAATATTCCCAAGCATGAAATTTAAATAACGTGAAATAAAGTCCAAACTTAAAGTCTCATTACATCAAAACGAAAAACAGAAAAAAGAAGATGGAGAAAACGGATAGTATCATCTTCGATAGAAACGGATAGCTCAACGATTTTCGGAACTGCTACCTCCCACACCTGGAAGTAGTCATTTCGAAATCACAAAGAAAAAGGGACGTGAGCGCTGGCTCAGTAGGACAGAAACAAAGGTGGATTAAACAGGTAACATTTAAAAGTATGACATAATATTCGTTTTCAAAAATAATCAACAATTTAAGAATATATGGCATAATAATCATTCCCAAAAATAATCAACAATTTCGTGAAAACATTTTTAATACAAGTTTTATTCTGCTGACGACTTAGCGTAGCTACAATATACGTGCCCCAATATTAAAATAATAAATCATTAAAATAAACCATCATATTTTAGGTGAGGACTTGTCATAGCTATAATATACGTGCCTCGAATTGAATTATCCTAGATCATCTCGTTACGGTCTAAATAGGCCGAACGGCACTGCGTAGGTTTAGAGACCTTCCCCCATGGCGTCAACTTTAGGACGCACACATCATTTATAATGATCGTGAACTAGAGCTCAATTATGTTCACCGAATTATTCAAAAGATGGTATTTACCAAGTTATATGCCATTAATCAAAATACGCTTTAAAATATACATTTATTACAAAACACGTTGCATGCGTTTATTTCATCAAAAACAGTATAATAATTTCATAAACTGAAAACAGCATGCCATCGATAATACAGGGAAATTTAAAACACTCGACTACTCCTAGAAAAGGCTAGAAAGTCCTACCTCGATTATTGCACAAGCGTTGCAATAACGTGATCCACGAATCAAACAAGAACGTCAAATAAATCCTATAATCACAACATATGATCAGTCTAGGTCTAGACATAATCATCCAATCATTTTAGTGTGCCATAAAAGGATTTTAAAATGTTTAATAAACATTTAGGATTTAAAAAAAAATTTGTGAAAAACTCTAAGTTAGGATATTACTGGTCATGGGCAGACTGACCTAGGCTGACTATAAAATCAATATTAATTCATTTTTATTTCCAAAAATTCTAAATTTTTAATATGTTAAACTAGACATCCGTAGCTTTAATTCCATATAATTTTTATAATTTTTAGATATCGTTTGGTTACTCAACTAGGCCAAAAACGGAGGGGTTGTTTTCAGGCATAAAATCAGGGTTTCGGTTTCAGTTCAAAAACTGGCAGTTCTGTCCACCTATCTTAGAAAAATATTTTGACTAGGCTAGCGGATGAGTTTGGTTCTGAAATTTTGCAAGAATTTAGGGGACATCTCGAATTTAATTTTAGGCTCAAGATTCACTCAAAAATCATTTTTAAAACTCAATTTATGGCTGACACAAGTTTACTGTTTATATGATAATTTTCCAGATTTCCGTTTTTCCTGTCCGAATTTCAATTAGCCTCAAACTAATTCAATTTTCATCCAATGATCATGAAATTTCATGAAGAACCTTATTTACATGTCATTAACACAACCCATGAATCAAATTGGCAAAAATCATAAAATTTTCATATGTGATAATAGGGTTTTTGAAAGGGGATCAATGAGGCAAAATTTTTAGGGTTTTAGAGAGAGAAATCACACCTTGTTTGTGCTGCACTATTTTTGATGCTTGGTCTCCTTTTTGGCTGAATTTGTGTGAGTGTTGGAGTCTTCAAAATAGTAGGGAAAACAGTAGAGAAAAACCATAAAAATTTCAGATTTAAAATCAAAAGGAGAAGGAAGGAAAAAGTTGATTTCTCACCTTGTTTTTGTCTCAAAAGTTGTTGAATCTTTGAGCTGCCTTTAGGTAGGTTTTTGGTTGCTGTTTTGGTGTGTTTTGGGAGAGAAAAATTCAGAGAGGAAAGAAGGGGAGGCTGGCCGAATTTTAAGAGTGAAAGGGAAAGGTGAATGAGAGTTGAAAGAGGGTTTTTATACTAGGTTTTTCTTTCCCTTTTTCTTCCTTGCTTGGCCGAATATTTTGAGGGGCAAAAGGGAAAGTTTTTGTACTATTTTAAGGCTAGGGTTTTTCTCTCCTTATTTCTCCTTAAGTGGCCGAAATTATCCATTAGTTTTTAAGGAAAAATAATTTGAATTTTGATTGAGTTTTGACCTAGCTTTTAATTCAAATAAAACCTCCTTTATTTCCTACACTTTATGGCCGAATTTCTTCTTTATATTTAAGGGATGAAATTTGAGTTTGAATCCTCCTTGGATTTGTGGGATTTTAATTTTAATTAAAAATCCCAAGTAATGGCCGAATATTTTAGGGTTTTTGAAGTTCAAATTGTTGACTTTTTGAGTGGAATTTGACTAGGAAACCAATCCAGGGTTTCCAAAAGATTTTTAATTAATTTTTGGCACACTAATTTTTATTTAAATTATATATTGACCCTTAAATAAAATTTAATGCGTCACATGAACAGGTCTCTTACCTGCAATATATGAACAAACTAGTAAGCTATGGGCTCAGTAAGTTTAAACATAAAAACATGAATCATAACATGTAATGCTGTGCTCATGCATGAAACTTGACTCTGAAAAACATGCTCATTGCTGAAAGTTTAGTCTTAGGATATTATCTGAAATTAAGTTCTGGTTTTGGGCCCCTGATTGGTCGTACCGACATATTAGCATAACTGGGAGCGGTACTTTAGTGCTGACCTCCTCAGTCTTAACTAAAACTGAATATGAAAATCTCCCCATAGGTCGAGAGGCCGGTATGCCAATGACTGGTTTAATTACCATATTGTCTAAAGTTCCACTGGGTAGCATACTGATTGCCCCACAGTAGGAATCTATTACATGTTTTACTTGGAGTATGAGTTTTATTAAACACACTAAGGTGCCTTGTGCACCTACATGTTCTCATGTACTTGATACCTGTCTGACATGCGTACTCGAACATGAAATTTTACATACATGACATGAACCTAACATGAGTATCGTGATGTAGACAATCAATGTCTAACATACACATCATCCAACAAAACATAGCATCATAAACATAACATGATTGTCCACATTGCAGTCAGGACAATGCTTGAACTTATAGAAAATCTGCTAGCGCGAGCCTCTGCGGGTCTGGAACTGCTGCCTCAGGGTGTCTGGCTTGAACTCCTCTAAAAGAAATAATCATTGATTATTTCCAACATTCATCCTATACTTGAAACTTGACAAAACATGTAAATCACATTTCCATACTCTTTTTTTTTTTTAACTTCAAACATGCCGACGTGTTCCTGGCCGTGTACTCCTCTGGACTTTACATGCATGACCGTGTAATTCGTGCATGCTTACACGGTTCCCTACACGGCCGTGTTTTTGGCCGTGTTTTCCTGCTATCGAATATGGTCTATTACACGCCCTTCTTATGACCGTGTACCCTTTGACATGGCTAGATACACGGTCGTGTTCTTGGCCATGTACCTCGCAGGTCTCAATTTTCTTGAAACATGGTCGTGCATGTGGGCATGTTCGAGGCCGTGTTCTGAACACGCCCTTACACACGCCCGTGTACACGCCCGTGTTCATACCATAATCAGGATTCTGGGACCGAAAATCTCTGCTCTGTTTTTCTAAGGCTTTTATGGCCTTTGTTCTACTTTTTGCACTCAAAATCGATCTCAATAAGATCATTTCAAGGTACCAACAGCATTTCTACAATCATAAGTCCATGGTTTCTTAAGCAAAATCTCACATTTTGCTTTTACATATTTCTTAACTCAACATTTTGAAAAATCAAAACTTTCTTGAAGAAAACTCACTGAACTTGGTTTTCTAAACCATCAACTCAAGAGTTTGTGTTTAAAAACAACTAAACTTGAACCATATTTCAATTTAATCGAAAATCTAAACATGCTAAACTCACATTCTCTTTTTCTTCCTCAAAACCTCAGATTTTTCCACCCGAAAATGTGAGGAAAAGAGGGTTTACCTTGCTTGAAGCTTGTAAACGTCTTGCTGTGAAATCTTGAGCTAAAACTTGGGTGATTTCCTTGCTGGAGGAGAAAAATCCAAGCTTGAAAGGATTTCCTCTTCTACTCTCTCTCTTTCTCGGTCTCTCTCTTCTACTCTTTCTAGGACACAGACAGATAATAGTTTGATTATACATTTATGAAAAAACTGTGCTGCCAAAAAATTTTTTTATCACATGTTGCATGGGCAATGTCCTTTTCTTAATTTTTTATTCATTAAAATGCAGCAAAATTATGTAATAAATTATGAGAAAACAAATTTCTAAAATAAAATAATAAAATGTTGTGTTCGTTGTTCTTGTCAAAAATCAACCATCACAAAAATCTGGGAGTATCTGTTTAGAGTCTCTCTGAGAAGCCCCAATAAGCCCCATCGATAGTGTTCCATCGAGGGTTTAATAATTGTTGTTGCTCTAATATGGACGGATAGCTATGTATTGAGGTTACGTCAGTGTAGCATTGGAATTGGCAAATCATATTCTTCAGTTTATAAAAATTTGCTTTAATTATGAACATGTTTTCTTAATTACAGTCGGAATTGCCACATGTGCGGGCCGCGCATAAAAAGCTTTTCTAAGAGACTAATAGTGTGTTTGGTAGGTAGATTTAAATTGTATTACATTTAAATGCAATGTAATTTTCCTTCAAATACAAAAGCATTTCATTCAAATATTAATCACATCATATTTTAAATCAAACACAATTACTATTCATTATTTTACTTTTTCTATTACTTTTATTAATTACATTATATATTCTCTTTCTCTCTCTTTTTTGCCCCTCTACTTTTACCCATCACATCACATATTTATTATTAAAATACAATTCAAATACTTTTCATCCAAACACATATTGCATTCAAATGCAATGCTAATATTTTTTCTTCAAATACAAATTATATTCAATGCATTGCATTTGAATGTAATGCAAATATAATGCGTTCATCAAACGTTTTCTGAAAAAAAGCAAAAAAGCCATTTCCACTATATAAATATATATTTTGTCCTTCCTTAAGTTTTGTTTTGATATAATATTATATTAAAATACAATATAAATTGTATCAAATATATTAAGAATTATATTTAAATATAAATATTTTTAAATTTAATACAATCTATATTTATCATTTTTTTAATCTATTTTTATTAATCACTTTGCATACTTTCTCTTTCTTTTACTAATACACTAGATAAATATTATATGCATACAATGTAAATTTTAAACTTCCAAACACATTGTATTTATTGTGTTGTATTCAAATGACATTCTCTATGAACATTAGACCCAAATGCCCTCTTCATTTTTTTTCATAACATTTATATAACATTTTCATAAAACGTTTCTTTCGTAAACATTTTCATAAGACATTCATTCATACAGTGCCTTGTATTGTGCTATTCCATCAAAGGCTTGATAACTATTGTTGTATAAGAAATTCTAATAGAATCCTCATTTCAAACTCTCGAAAAATCTATCAGTTAATTTTGAGACATATCTCTCAAGATCTGAATAATTCATTTTAACTGCCCATCCATCGGAAAGTGAAATGCGATACTGAGTCTTAGTTCCGTATCCATAATTTCTTGCACATATTTCTAGAAATTCGAAGTAAACTTCCAGAAAATTTGTCATTACACGATTCATTTCGAAATGCCATGCAATTAGATAACATGGACTACATATCCATTTGCCAACTTTTTCAATGAAAAAGTTATTTTCACCACTATAAACCATACTGTTTTCGTTAATCTATCTATAATAACCCAGATGGCATCATAGCCCTCTCGGTCTTTGATAATCTCACTATAAATCTTGTCATAATATGCTTTCATTTTCATTCAGAAATTTCCAAGGATTCCAAATTTCCACTTAGACATCGATGTTTGATCTTAACTCTTTGGTAAGTCATGCGACTACTCAAAAGTGTCACAATATCATTCTTCATTTCTTTCTACTAGAATTGTAGCTTTAATCTTGGTATATCTTAATGATTCCCAAATAAACTGAATATAATATTTCATGATCCTTTAACTAGATCCGTCCTCTGAGTTCTTTATCTATCAGAACATTAATCCTTCTTTAATATAGGATCAATCCATTCCTGGAAACCCTTTCTTGAAGACTAGTTGGAGTTAGATCCTATATCTGCTACTCTATTAGTTTTGTCTGGATGGTAGAGGATTTCATAATTCGTAATTCCTTTACCAACTCTAATCATCTTCTATGTCGTATATTTAGCTTCTTCGTAATAAGTTTCTAAATTATGCATGGGGTAATTCCTCCCATGATCCTTTAGTGGACGTAAAACATAGGTATTTATCTTGCCATTTTGCATCAGAACTGCACCTAACCCTACTGTAGGTACGTCAGTGTATATTACAAATTTCTCTTTCTGTAGGGACTATGTATAGACACAGTCTAAACAACTGGTCAAATTTCTATAAACTTCACTTACTAAAGTATTACCCTGCTTTAATTTAGAAAATTTCATCTGTTAAAGCATAATACTGCAGGGCTGTCCTACTTTTAGTTAACTTGTCTAGAATCTTGTTCTAACTCATAATAAACACATCCTTCTCATATGAAGGATATTTTACCACAAGTGGGCGTCTTTCCTCAGAATGAAGGTCATACACAAAACCTTCTCTTATTCTATTAGATTTATAAAATCTAAAATTATTCATAGCGAGAATAGTCATTCTTCTTCTTTTTCTAAAGAATCAATGAAGCTCTCAATTTCTGATGGTCTCTTTCGTCAGAGCTATTCACAAGTAAAATTCTTGATGTCTCGTTAGTTAGGGTTCATGTCCTCTTTCAAGTATTACCAAAGAGAATACTACTTGATCTATTGCCACTGTTGGCTGATCCTAAATATTTTCAGAACCTTACATTTATTCTATCCCCTCAAACTGTTGTTTTAATTCTGTATTTTCTTTCACCCATATTTCGGGAATAGTCTATAACTTCTCTACCCCTTTCAAATAATATGGAGCGTCGCCCCCTTCTATCATCTTAACTTTGCGTATTAACCATTTTCTTGGTTATATTATAATCACATTAAAATGCACTATTATACTTTGTCATAAACAATTTCGTAGAATTCTAAAAATTCACGAAATTTCAATTAACATAGTACATCATCTTTAAATATCATCATAGTCTTCGTCATAAACTTTATCATAAACTCATCATCTCATTCATCTAGTCTAGAGGAAATTCTTCTGAATCCTCTTAATTAACATTTCACAGAATATACTTTAACATCTGATAATCAATATTGTATTTAATTAGTTCCTAATATTGCTTTACCATCATAATTCACGCAATAAAATGATCAAGCGTGATTAGAACTAGAAATAAGGCAAAAATTCAATTTAGAATTTTTGGAAAAGTAAAAGCACCTGACACTCTCAATCTAGCGCCTGGCCTTATCGTAAAAATTGGTGTAAGCGCTTGGCGCTCGACTTTGGCTAAAATGAATTTCTAACATCAATTATTACGAAACTTAACTCATTCAATCTCTATTTAACCCAGAGGATAATTAAAACATTCTAGGGTCAAAAACCTGTATTAGCTCATATTTTAAAAATATGATAAAAATCCAGTACATACTTCCATAACCTGAAAACATGGAATATGACATGTACCATGGACAAATCTGATGGCAATGTCAGTCTGTAAGCTACCTTTCCACTCTATGTTGCATAAGTCCTCCTCAGTTTCTATTAACATATAGCATACATTAGAATTGTGTTATTGGACGTCAACTATAATTTCTCAGTCCGATGAACCAATTCCCATATATCCGTAACTCTAGAGAATACAGACGGTGTGACTTCTCCTATGTCCATGAGGAAATTGGGGGCTGATGCTGGACTCCTCTGAGAGAGTCACTCAATCATGACATGGCGAAACTTGGTTTAGTTAGAGCTCATCCTGGTCTCAAGAATCCCAGTACACATGAGAGCATCTTCTCTGATAGGTGCATGCATGTCAACAGCTATTAGAACCTAATTATCCTAATCAATGGCACACAGTCGAAGAGTCATCTTAATGATATGAAACCGGTACTGTACTTCCATAGAGTGCTGAAATGCTATGTGTCCTCGAAACATGGTGGACAACTGGTTTTAAAATCTGTGTAGCTCGGGCATAAATCCTCATTCCTACTCTGAGTAGTAGAGGAGTTCCCAGAGCAATCATGTAACACTGTACTCATATCATTTTACCCATGATCATACAGTGGATTCATCATTTCGTCTTCTATAATATTGTTTATTTTCAACAAATAAACAATTAACAATATAAAATAAAACCAACTCACTTGGACTGCGCGGAAGAGGATGCAGACAATGCCATGATAGGTTATGGTGAACCGAACCGCTCTGATACCACCTGTGACACCCCGCCTAACGCGGGCCCGTCACTTAACATCTATTCTTACTTCTACTATTTGTTCTTTTCATATTGAAATAAAAAGGTACGAAAATTTTATTTTATTTTATTTTTATACATACTTACACTTACTCTCTTTCTATCTGACGGATTAAGCATAGCGGGTTCATAACCTTTGACATGATATTCGCAACCCATTCCACCAATCCCGTATCTCAATAAACTCAAATGACAGGTTGTTTAACTTTGTTACCTGCACACGTACAAACTGGTGAGCTAAACACCCAGTAAGTTCAAACATAAAAACATAAATTATAAAACAGTATATTATACTGTTATATTCTGTCATATAAACATATATACTATCTGTAGTATATAACTACTAAAAACATATCGTACATTAACACAAATAATCACATAATTTGTGATAACTAGTAGTATTCTATAAAATTAGAATAACTATAAATATACCAACTGTAATAACAGTGGTATACTCTGATGTCACTCATGCCATCTCTTAAAACTTTACTCTAATGTAATGACAAATGATCACATAAATTGTGATAACTATTAGTATTCTATAAAATTAGAATAACTATAAATATACCAACTGTAATAACAGTGGTATCCTCTGATGTCACCCATGACATCTCTTAAAACTTTACTCTGATATACTAACATAACATCACATATAGGGCTAGCACAAACATCACATCATGTGGTAGTGCTCATATTATACTCATTTGCTCTTTTCTTCATATTTCTCATTCTTTCTTTCATTACATCATTCTTTACTTTCAGTTTATGGGCCTTGCGCCCTGGGCCTAGCGCCCGTCATACTGTATGGGCCTCGCGCCCTATATATTATGGGCCTCGCGCCCGTTAAACTGTATGGGCCTCGCGCCCGTTAAACTGTATGGGCCTCGTGGCCTATATATAATGGGCCTCGCGCCCGTTAAACTGTATGGGCCTCGTGCCCGTAGTGCTATATCTTTAATAATTAGCACAATATGTAATTTATAAACATATATATATACAAATACACATAACATATAAGTTAGCGCAAAACAATGCAATCAAACACAACAATTATGTCTTAAGTGTTTTATGCTCAGTTTTTGGATTTATTCTGTTCATTTATTATCTTATCTGTACTTTAACTCTATATGGGCCCGTTTTGGTGGTACCAAAAAGCACGCTGTAGAGGGACCTGGGAGCTACCCTGGCTCTCCCTCATCTGTGCTATGTTTTCTGCTTCAACATGAAATAATGTCCCCTCACGAGAAGTCGGTACGCCAAAACATTAGGTTTTCATTACCCTGTTGTTTATTGTTTAAGTGTACATACAATAACATCTTTACTGTGCAGTATATTAACTTTTCGTAGTCTAGTACAGTAGCTGTACTCAGACTTGTGCAGTCATAAAGACTGTGAACATCATATATTTAATGTTGTAATTAATCAAGTATTAATACTACTCTATGATCATAACGTAGTAACTGGAATCATAAAAATGGAAATCCAGTAAGTTTAGAACATCTCGTCCAAACCTGTAACATAAACAGAACAGTATATAAATTATACTTAATTTATTTATTCTCATTATTTTCATCATTTCTTTAAAACGATACCTCACACTGTTGGGAGGTTGCCTCATTAATTATAATGCATGCAAATACTCAATGCAATCATGACAGTTTAAAACGATACCTCACACTCTTGGGAGGTTGCCTCATTAATTATAAGGCATGCAAATACTCAATGCAATCATGACAGTATAGAGAATCAGATTCCAATGAATCTAAAACAATTGTAACAATAGTATAAATTACACAGTCATACCATAAACCATACAGTCTAGTACACAACTATACCAATAGTTGTGCACCCGTCATCAATCACAAATCAAACAATTATATAGTTTAGGGGAAAATATATTTTTCCACCTAAATATAACCATATCAATTTGTTCGTGCACAGACGATTAAATATCTGAACTTACCTCAATGCTGCTAACATCAACTTTCTGTGGTTTCTCGACAGTCCATCATCACTATCCCGTTGAACTCCTATAACCGAAAAATTAACGGTTCTTTAAAATCTTTATTTCATATATAAAACTTTATAAAATGTAAAAATACTACGTTTTATTTCTTAATAAAGAACTTAGGAGCTTAACGTTTCATTTTTACCTTTTCTGGAAACTTTTTGGTAAAATTACCATTTTGCCCTTAGTGGAACTTTTCTTATTTTTCATGCTCAACTCTTGATTTTGGCCGTTAAAACTTTAATTAAAGCCTTAGGATTATGTTCTAGGCTTTAACGACTCTTTTTCTAACTTTCTGAAATTTTTGGTCAAAATGACCGTTTTGCCCTTGACGAGCCTTTGAATCTTAACCTTCTCGTTTTAATGTTTAGACTGAATTTTCCAAGCTCAAAAATCATCCATTTGACTTTTAAAAACTTACTGGACCTTTTCCAGATTAATTTCTATATTTTTCACAATTTTTACTATTCTCGACCCTCGGGAAGTTCTATTCCGACATAAAAGTCGATTTCTTGCTTTTCTTACATTTCAAGCCTCAAAGGTAGTTTTATTAATTCTTAAAATATCCCTTTTTTCCATTTTTCATTTTTAATTAATAAGGGGCTCGGGTTTACCTGCCCGATCATATTTTTAAACCCTTATTTCCAAAAATGCCCTTTATGCCATTTTAAAAATTTCGGTAGCATTTCCTCTTAATTTTTAGGCTCCTGGCGTTTAGGAAATACCTCAAAACCATCTAACCTCGTCTAATCTATCACGTACTATACCAGAGGCCTAATTTTACGTAAAAGTTACACACTTTTTACGTAAAATTTACACTTTTTCATACTTTTTCATATCTGCTATTTCATTCATTTTTCTTTCTTTCTTTTACAATTTCTCATATCAATACATCACATTAACATACATTCATTTCAATTAACAAATTGAGGAACAAGAGTGGTCGAGATTATACTGAAAATACCGTTCGATCTCGATCGCACAAACATTATTCTTTCTTTCTTTGCATCTGGAGTTCCGTTTTGCAAATCTGACTCCGCGGATGCGTCCGGAACATCGAAAATAGGCCAAAGGACCAATCTTCAAATTTTGGTCAACGGTCGTCATTAACTGGCATTGACCGTTGTTGATCGGCGTTGACTCGCCGTTGACCAACGGTTGACGGCGGCGACGGTGGCAAGTGAGTAACCCATCTTGAAGAGCTCGACGAGAGGAATCCATTGGTGGCCTCAATTTCATGTTTGAAGGCCCCTATCGTTAGAAAATCCCCTCGAAATCCACGGCCACGGCGGCGATGGTGGAACTCTACCGTGTCGGACTTTTTTTCCCGAAATTGGTTGAAGGCTTTTGCTCCCCACAACCCCACGACCATTTCTGCACCGGTGGCTCTCTTCAATTTGGTCGGAATCGGTGAAAATCGACGGTGGCTCCCACGGTGGCGACGGCAAATTTCTCGAAACTTGGTTGTCACGATACGGCGGTTGTTGCCGTGAACCACTACATAGGTTTTGTAGTACTCTTCACCACGAACCTTTTGGGACCAGTTTCGTGGCAAACGGTGGCCGAACGATGGAGATACAACGGTTTGAAATTCACGACTCCGGCGAGCTTCGGGCGGCGCGTGCGGCTTGCTCCGGCGGCTGCTCCGTCGCGTCGACCCACTGTTGGACTCAGCTCGGCGAGAGCTTTCCAACGGTGTTGGTGGTGTCGTGAATAGAGGTCGTATATGAAAGTTGGTTACTGTTCACATTTGAGAGAATTTTGGGGGTAGAATTTCGAATTTTTTAGAATTTATGAGGAATTTCTAAATTTAACCCCCAAGATTTCCTATTTATACTCTTCTCCCCAAAATTTTTAACTTGGGCTATCCTGACTAATTTGGACGTGCTGAATCCAAATTTATCAGTTTTATCTTAATCCGAGGTCATCTCGACCAGTTTTCGATACTGCGTATTTTTTGCATTCCCGGTCGAAATTTCTGTTTTGTGCTCAATTGACTAATTTGAGTATCCTGATTCTAAATATATCAGTTTCAGGTCGAGAAAATGTTATCTTAACCCTTTTTTCGATACTGTACATACAATATAAACATTTTCCGAGAACAGCAAAATTTCTCGATTGTCACATTTATTCTTCGAATTTAAGTTTCAAGCTTTTGGGCCACTTTTAGGATTATAATCAAAATTTTATGTAATAATATTTGATCATAATATGAGTGGGAAATATCTATACATTTTGATACAATGTATACAGGATAGCAAATTTTAGATGTTATCTTATTTATTTTGTATTTTAATACATCATTGTAATGTTTAATGTCAATTCTATTTTTTTTAATCAATAATTACTATGCTTTTAAAGTCATAAAAGGCTTTTTTGACAATTTTTTTACTAAGTTTTGCATTTGTTAAATTTGATACTAAATATTACACTTCATTAACGAGCAATCTTTATTATTCAAACACTAAAAATTTAACAATGACAACTTAATTAAACATTTCATTCGTTTTTATTAACTCTTTTCTGAGAATATCTATCATGTCTCGATTGCTTGGAATAATTATAATGAGTTGGTTTGGATTCACTCCTCTTCTGGGGAAGAAAAAAAAAAAGCCTGGAGTACATTCATATTCAGCTTTATAACTCAATTAATCTTGGACAAGTGTATTTATTGAAAATAGATTAAAGTGAATAAAGTTATAACACAACTAGTTTAGTCAATATTAATTTATTATCTAGGGGATTTTGTTCAGAAACTGGTAAATAAAACAAATAGAGCTGAAGATAAGGTGAACTTAATCGTAAACCATATGAAAATGAAAATCCCATTACTTTTCAGACTCCCAAAAATGATGAAGATAAAATTGTAATAATATTATGTATATTTAAAGTACAGAATAGATCATTAGACGCGCTTCTGTTGGTTTGTCACAATTAGATGATTCATACCAAAAATGACCATAACCAGAATGGTTCAACTACTACACTAAGTATGAGTCAATGAGAGATCAACAATTAGAAGTGATCTAAAAAATATGATTTTAACATATCTGTTCCCCAATCTGTCCCATTTCATAAAGATTAATAATATTATGTTTATTTGTAAACGAAGATAATGTTCCCCTTTCAAAAAAAAAAAAAAAGAAAAAAGGATAATGTTAATAAATGATTAAAGTAGAGAATTTCAATCTAGTTGAGATGCTCTATTTCAACCGGATGCAAATTATCCTTCTTATTTTTTTCTCACACAAACCTCTAAAATATTCATTTTTCAAGTATATCCAATGCATATTCTTAAAACTAATTATTGATATAATTTTTTTTCTAATGTGCAACATTTCCTCACTTATTAGATTGTCGGCCTTCTCAAGGACTTGCATCTTACTTCAAAATTTTCAATCTTCTTTGTGTGTTCCAATTTCATAAATGGTGGTTCAATCAACATGTGATTCTCATGATCGACTGTATGGCAAGTTGCATCTTACCTCCCTCAGATGGACCCAATGCACTACCACTTCTCTCTTCATGACCATTCGTTTGAGCCACAATCACTTATTTATTTATTTATTTAACTCGTATGTTTTGTAAAAACCAAGTCAATGTCATGTTTGAATAGATTTGATAGGATATGCTGCGCAAAATGACAACTTTAATTTGACATTCAGCCTAAATCGATCTCACTCAAAAATAAAGTTGTTTTGAATTTTAGAGTTTTTGATTGATGGCCAGAGAAGAAACTGCGCCGTGAAGAAATTATTTATGGGATTGATTTTATGAATGCCCATTGACCTTATTGCACCTTTTTTATTTAGCCATTTGAATTATTAAAATCTTTATCGTACTCTTTATTATTTACAAAACCATTTAATTGTCTATTTCGTTCACTTCTGTTAACATAATTTACGAAAAAACTGTTATGGCACACAATTAAAAATTAAATAAATATGTTTAAATATAAATTCTAATCCAACAATATATATTAATTCTAATGAAGAAACAGATTAATTTTTGTATAAATTATGTTTTTATTCCCTCTCTTCTCTCTTACCGCTCGTGCTTTCTCTCTCTCTACTGTAAATTAAAGTCCATAGCCAGTGGATACAAACCAAATGTCATCCTCCAAACTTCAACGCTTATATAAGCTTTAGAGGGAAAAAAAGAAAAAAACAAAAGAAAAGAAAAAAAACTCAGACTTTTCCACATGATAGAAATGGTCTCAACAGTATCAAATACCATATATATTGGCTTTTTTACTTTTCCTCTGCTTTGAATCGCCTCTACTTGGTACAAATAAAAAAGATGGCAGGTTTCGATGTTGAAGAAGTTTCCTAACGTAAGACCGCATTTTGTTCCGGTGAGGTTTCAGGTCGAGCAGATTGGAAGTGATGCAATAAAAAGAGCAAAAAAAAAAAAAAAAGAATCCAAGTTAATTCGTTTAGAAGATGACGATACCCATGAAGATGAGCTTCCTATCTGGATGGCTGGCAGGGACAGAGCTAGACTTTAGCACAAATAATAATTTAATCCACCTATAGAAGCCTATTGTCTAGTGTATAGATCTTTAAATTTACAGATTTTCATAGTAGGAGAACTAACCTTTGAAACAACCACTCAAACTTTAAATAAAAGTTTTGTTGTAATTTGCATCTTAAAATATAAGCAAAGCAAAACAAAAGAAATTTAAAAATTTTGAGAACTGAAAAAAAGAAAAAGAGGATAGCAAAAGTACCATTAGCAATTTATGATTAAAGAGAGAATTGGAATAGTTAAATTTTATTTATATATATAATTTTGCAAGAGAATTTGAGTTTTAGAGAAATAAAGCAACGGACTAGAAATTCAAAATTAAAGAGAAAAAGGTCAGCAAGAGAGATAATAGGTGACGTAGAGCAGCCAAAAATATTAAGGACAAAAAAAAAAGGGATATATATTTATTTATGATTAAAACATGTGAATATCAAAAATGGATTCAGCCAAAACAAATTTTTATCGTATAATAAATCCACACAAAAGAAATCTTTCTTATTATTTCAATCAATTAAACTCATAAAGAGTAAAAAAGTCAAATAACATATTTGATAAAGAGAACAATTAGTGGGACACAAACATGATATTCAAAGATTATAGTCTATAATTAAGAAGTAACTCATGTATTTCTTTTTTTTTTTTTTTAACTTACATTTCCTAATGGGGCACGTGCCCCACTAAGTCCTACATGCCTCCGTGCTTGTTGGCTAGGACTTACAATAGAGAGAGAGTGCAAGAGAGAAGAAAGGAAAGACAGGGAAAAAAAACTTTCTATATAAGTTATATTTTGAAGAATTAATATATGTTTTATAGTTAAGATTTATATTTAAATTATATTTATTTAATCTTTAATTATATACCATGTCAATTTTCCATTTAATAGATAAATAAAAAGAGAAGGAGGGGATATATTAAATGGTTATATATATATGAGTACATGAATGGTTTTAATAATTTAAAGAGTAAAATGAAATAAGGTATAAAGTCAAGACATTTGTAATTCGTATACTTTTTTTCAACTAATTTGCTTTCTTAATGAAGATACCAAAAAGAAAAAAGAATAATATTTTGAACATGTACAAATTTTTTGGGCCTATTTCGGGGACTTTTGAAGACGTAGTTTTGTAAGTTGGATTGAAAATATATATTTGAGAAAATACTTTTAGAAATGTTTTATGATATAAAAAACAGAGAAAAAAAATTGATAACATTCCGTCAAATTTATAATTCAATTCAACTCAATTCTAACTAAGCACCAAAGATATGCTTAGCATTAAACCGTTTTTAAATTTACTTAAATGTATTATCTTAATATTTAATAAGAAAATATATTATTATTCATGATTTGTTTGTAAAAGATAACGGAACATGGACCATAGATGTTGGAACAATTTATCCGGAACCTTGCAGCAGATTTTTCACTAATTTTTTTTTTAAGGAAAAGAGAAAAAAGTTTGAATAAACTTAAGAAACATCCTCTGACAGTTAGTGGGTAGACCATATCCATTGTATTATATATATTAATTATACTCTATGCTTTAATATATAATATTATTTTTAATTTCATTTCTATTATTTATCATTATTATTATATTTTAAAACTTATAAAAATAAATTTTTTTATATAAATAAATCAAAAATGAAAATATTTTTTTAATTACATAAAAAATAAAAAATAAAGATAACAACAAATAAAAATCAAAAATTAAATTTTATATTAGTTATACTTTCTAATAAATTCATCATAAAAATATATAATAAATTTGATATTAAAAATGATATTTACTTAAAAGTATTATATTATATCATAAAATTTTTAATTAAATGTTGAAATTTATCATTGATTTAATAATTTAATATTATATTAAAGATAATCCTAGTAAAAGCACGTATTTCACGTTTAGCCAAAAAAAAAAAGCACGTATTTCACGCCTAAGTTGTTTTATTATTATTATTATTATTATTATTATTATTATTATTATTATTATAGCGAAATGTACGACTCAACGTTTTAATCGAAAAATTTTAAAAAGTCAAAAAGCAAGTTATCGATCATTTTCTTTCGGGAACAGAATAACAATCAAGGCTGCTGATGTCATCGTACAGACAAAGAGAGGATATAAAAACTCACAAGAAGGGTGAAGAAGCCGCATTTCGCGCAGGGCTATGGGATTGGGATGTCACGTTTAAAATAATGATTTAATTTTGTTTAATTTAAGAAAATTAGTTAAAATTTTTTAAAAATTAGTTAAAATTTATATTGACATAGACTAAGACAAAAAAAATATAATTTAATTTAAATTAAGCTTGATTGTCAAACAAACTAAAACTCTATATTATTTTTTAATGAAATTAAATGTGATATTATTATTAAGTTATATCCCAGTCACAAAAAAAAATCACTTTTACAATTGTAATTGATAATAGATAAAAGGATTTGAGTGTTCTGACTGTAGCACATATGCAATATTTCATTCAACAAGTTTGGGGGACCTATGAAGACAGTATTTTGCTATTTAGACTTTTATAATTAAGATAAGTTTTGAAAATATGAATTTGTGATAAAAGCTTTTGGGAAAAAAATATTTTAGAGTTTTGCGTTTAGTGAAAGAATAATAAAAAAGAGAGATGTTTTGATATGCTTATTTTGCTGATAGTTATAAAAAAGAAAATTGGGAAATAGTAAATTTTTGAAAAGACTTTTAGAAACCGAAGATACTTCCAAACATCAATTTGCAAACCAGACAATGTCTCATTATCAGGAAAAGTGCCCCAAACAGGGTCTAAACAATCGCAATGCAGCCTTAAATGGCTATATATACCACAAACCCTTAAGGCGTGTTTCATCACCACCTTCACCATCGTCTGTACTAGTAGTGTTTTCAAGAGCAAGCTCTATAGCTTCCAAAGTAAATCATGTCTTTCCCAGTATCAGCTTACCAATCCCAAGCCCAAGACAAGCGTCCCCTAGCAGATTATCCACCAAGCTTTTGGGGAGACCTGTTCCTCAACTATCATTTTGATGAAATCGTAATAATCTTCTACTTCATCTAGACCCATTTTCACTAATGAACTACTTTAGTTTCCTTTTTGTTTTTCTTTATTGTTACTATCTTTAAACTCTAATTTTTTAACTTTTTATTATGTTAATTTAAAATAGAAGATTTATTGACAATGAATTATTTTAGAGATATGGAGGGGTGCCAAGTTGGGATGCTCTAGACAATTTTAACGTTAGTTATTCCTTAGGACTATAATTTTTTTTTTTTCTCTTTTTAGCATTAAAAATTATCTTGTCTCTGACCATTTTTTTGGAGTTTTAAGCCATAACTTAATAATTAATTTTTTTTACTTGGCAAAATGTTGGAGCGTAATAAGTGCTTATCTAATTAGAATATCCTAGCTTCTTAGGATAGCAATTGTCTTATAATTTCATTGGTGATATTTTTGTTTTATGAAATTTCAGACATATGCGAGCAAACAACAAGAAGCTAAGAAGTTGAAAGAAGAAGTGAGAAGGGAGTTGTTGGAGAGTGAAGATAATCCCATAAAGCAACTGAATTTGATCGATGAAATTCAGCGTCTGTGTGTAGCATATCACTTTGAAGATGAGATCAAAGAGGCACTTGAACGTCTATATGCCACGGACCATTCTGATCATGCTGATCATGATGATGATCTTTATATTGTTGCACTTCGTTTTCGCCTACCGAGACAAGCTGACTATCATATTTCAACTGGTATATATATTCAACACATTAACATCTATGTTAACCTAATAATTTAATTTAAAAAGTAATGATAAAGATACTAATTATAATCTATAACTTTTAAATATTATAATTTAAAAAGTATTTTCAACTTTTAATAATAACTCATATGACAATGAGTTATTAATATCCCATAACTTGATACTCAAAGTTAATGTTAGAATTAGTACTCATAGCATTTTTCAATAATTAATTAAACTTTTCCCCGCTGGGTTGGAGCATTAATTAGTCAAAGTAATTGCTTAGTCAGAGTTACTATATATTAGAAGTGGTGGGGAGCTTAGGTCCAGGGCTAGAACTTTTATTTTTTAATATATGTAAAAAAAAAAAAAAAGGAAAGTTCTTTTACTACTTTAAAAAGAATAATTATTCGCATTTTCTCAAATGGAAGGCGCAGCTCTGAAAAGTTTTCAAATTCAACATTTCTGTTAAAGACAAAAAAAAAAAAAAAGGATTATTTTAAACTTATTGACATTTGAACAGATATATCATGATTTTTGACTTAGTTGTTTTTCTATTTTCATACCTACAACTTTTAGTGACACACAGTACTAAATAAAATTCATAGTTATTTTATAATGCTTTCGTAAGAAAATACTTAAAAAACCAACTTTATTTTTAATTTTTGAGTACTAATTATTTAACATATGAATTTTTTTTTTTTATTAGTAAGTGTTTTAAACAATCACATCAATTGATTATATCTAATAAAGAAAAGACGACCACTTATTATTATATGAGTTAATACTCAAAAGTAGGATTAGAGTTGGCATTTTTAACACTACTTTTAATTATTTTGATGATTTCTTGTATGTTTTTGTTGCTGATCTAGCAGAAAGATTTAACCAGTTTAAAGATCATGAGAAAGGGAGCTTCAAGGAATGCTTAACCGCAGATGTGCGAGGAATGCTAAGCTTGTATGATGCTTCGCAACTAAGGATAGGTGGGGAAGAGATGCTAGACGAAGCTCTAGCTTTCACCACTAAACAGCTTAGTAAGTCCCTCGAAACCGGTACCATAAGCAGCATTCCTCTGGCAGCACAAGTCAGCCATGCTCTAAAGCAGCAAATGCGAAAGAACCTATCAAGGTTAGAGGCCAAGCATTACATGATGTATGTTTACCCTGACATGGCCTCCCACAACAAAGCTTTGCTAAAGCTTGCAAAGTTAGATTTTTTATCTTCAGCAGTCAATGCGCCGAAAGGAGCTTAGTGTCCTCACAAGGTACATAAATCGTTTTCAATATGTTTAACTCTCTCAAGAATTTTTAGTGCAAAATGCTAAAAATTTCTCCAGTGGTGATGATGTTTCAACTAGTTAGAGGCTTTGATCATGTGAAATTTTTAGTGGAAAATGTGTAAAAACTTGATTCGAGTGAATATTAATTTGATAGTGCAACTAATTAGTACGTAATCAAAAGTGATACATACAGCAGCCACCTTCATTTTGCAAATTGAGGCCTGCTAAATTGGTGTTTAATGAGTATGTAAGTTGTTTTCAATATATTAAGTCTGAGTTCAAGTGTTGGAATAGTTAAATTAAAAAACAAAAATTAATGATACCTAGTTGTACTGTAAGTAATTTATGACGACGGCAAAAAGGAAATTTATGTCGAAAAAATGAGGTCAAAGTATTAAGAATAAATTGACAAAAAGGCAATTTTAGTGCAATATGTATCACAGGATTTCACATATAATTTTCCTCAGAATAATTGTTATGTTGATTATAATATTATGATTACAGATATTGGAAAGATTTAGGATTAGCTGCAAAGTCGTCCTATGCAAGAGACAGATTGGTGGAGTGCTACTTATATGGGTTCGGACTTTGCCCTGAACCAGAGAACTTCCTTTCAAGAAGAATTCTATGCAAAGTTATCGCCCTTATTACTGTAATAGATGATACCTATGATGCATTTGGCTTGATTGACGAACTTAAGATCTTTACTGAAGCAATTGAAAGGTGTTACATTTTTTTAATTACTACATTTTCTTAATTTTTGTAGAAAACTTTAAACTTCACTCATTTTTTTAGTATATTTTAATACTCATATTTAAAATTTAGCATTTCAAATAATGAATCAAAATCAACTATGTTATTATGTAAATTCACAATTTTTTGTTAGGAAAAAAGAAATTTAAATATACAAATAGATAAGCAATGACAAAAAGATTTTAGTGTTGCAATTTTAGTTTAAATTTTTTTGTTTAATTCATGCCCCCCAAAAATTCTTTTTTGCTCTACCGCTATATATATGTGATTATATAGGTTTCTAATAAATTATAATGATTTTTTTAAATTTAAGAGAGATTTTCAGACAATTTGTTTTTGGATATAATTATCTGTAGTATTATCACTAGGCTATATTTTAAACTTTATTTTAGTTTCTTTCTTTTAATATCTCTATAGGTGGGATATGAACTCCATGGAGCAGCTTCCAAAATACATGCAACCATCGTACAAAGCACTTTTGGATCTCATTGTGGAAATTGAAGAGGAGATGACAAAGCAAGGAAGAACATATCGAGTTCCTTATGCAATAGAAGCGGTACACTACAAACAGTGCATGCTTTTTGTTTTGCGGTTTTTTTTTTTCCCTCCCCAACTTATTAGTTGTCATGATTTACTAAAAACCCAGTCGCATATCAAAAGTTAATCTACTCTGTATCATTACATAACAACAGTTAATTCGACAAATAGGAGTCGAATCCTAAAGAATAACAACAACGAAAGCAACATTTTATAAATATCACATTAAATCATATAAATTGAATCTTTTTTTTTTTAGAAATGCAAAACATATATATCATATAAATAAGTAAACCTGTTCATTGATAAGCAAAAGAAAAAGGTTAAATGATGATTGGACTGACTATAAAATAAATATTGGATATTGAACAGAGATTCGATTAGTGTTTAAATAAAAAGAGAATTTTTTGTGCAATTCTCCACCTATAATGACAAAAAAAAAAAAAAACATGTACATATATATATATATGTTCAAATTCTATTGAGTCTAACTCAAAATAATTATTTAAAAAAAGTGTGGATATAATCAAGTGATTGAAGTATAAATGCCTCAATTAAGTTTTGCTTAACTTTTTTTAATTTTTAACTTACCGCAGATAAAATTCCTAACGCGTGGCTACATGAAAGAAGCTGAATGGTTAAGTAAAAAATATATCCCCTCTGTGGAGGAGCACAAAGAAATATCAGTATTTGTAACCAGTGCTTGCTTTACACTTACGGTTTTTGCTTATGTGGGAATGGGCGACGTAGCAACAAAAGAGACTTTTGATTGGATGGTTACCATGCCTAAAATTCTTGAAGCTTCTTCAATCATTGGAAGGTTTGTGGACGACATTGTTGGCCACAAAGTATGCATAACAACAAAATAAAATAAAAAACTTTGTTTTAATAAGAAAGATGAAAAAATAAACAGGTGACTCGTAAGTGATGTGCATGGCTACAAGTTTTTTTATTTCTTAAAGCTAGAGAGAAAGGTTTTAAAATGGGAAAACAAAATCCTAATTAAATTAGGTTTTGGCTTATGTTTTTTAACATTTTAATTATTTGCTTTGCTTTGTTTTGTTTTGTTTTTTTGGTGTTTTTAAGGGCTTTTTATGTTCACAGTTTTGTAAGACCTTAATTTCTTTTCTTTTAACCAAAATTTTTTTCTTATTGAAAAAATGTATTACATATAAATGTAATCGTAATGACAAAACCTGAAAAATTCTTCAATGATAGGACTACTTAAAAAATTTATGAAAATTTATAAATGAAGTATGGATTAATTAATACATAATGTGAATGATGTACGTACCTTAACTCACTTGAACGTGGCCTAATTTGCAACTATCAGGCTTCATATGTTTAATAAAAAGGACATCAAGAAGATTACGTAATACTTTAAAAACTACTTTATTGTCAAATACAACATATCAATTCAAAAGATATATACATATATATATATACACATACATAAAAGAATAATGTGAAATATGTGCTAAACTACTATATATATATATTTCACAATAATGTGCAGTTTGAACATCAAAGAGAGCATCCTGCCTCTGGCATTGAATGCTACGTGAAGCAATATGGAAAATCAGAAGAGGAGGCATACGAAGTGTTGACTGAGCAAGTTGTTAATGCTTGGAAGGACATAAATGAAGAGTGCCTTAAGAAACCAATGCCCAAACAAATTCTCGAGGTTGTTTTTAATTTTGCTCGAATCATGGATGCTCTTTACAAGGGGAAAGATAACTTCACTCATGTTGACAAATCAATGATTGATATTATCACTTCCATGATGATTGATCCAGTATCCGAAAATTGATTGAAATAATATTAATTATACTTGGCTTTTTTTTAACATAAATCTCAATTTATTTGTTTGCTCTATTAGAAGGGATGTTCGTATATCTGTCTATTCTGTTTATCTATATATATATATATATGTATGTATGTATGTATATGCAGTCTTGTTATGGGGTTATTATATTTGATGGTCATAATTAAAAGTTTGTTTATTTTCCCTTTCTTCTACATATATTGTATGTTGGAACTTAACCTCGGAAAATCTCAGAGTAGAATCAAAATTTCAAGAAAATTAAAACAACCTCGGGCAATCTTAAAACACTCAAAGTCTGTCTTTATCACATTGTGTTGCGCAATTTTAATGTACTCGCAAGCGTACAAATCTATTATAGGAAACATAAGCAATGATGTCAAACCCACAAGAAAGTTAATTGTAGAGGACAACATTATAATCAAAATAAATAAATAAAAGAACTGTGAAGGGATAATTGTGTATAGAATAGTATTCAAATTATAAAAGATTTAATAAAGTTAAGGGTTTTACTCTTGGTATAACGAATAAAGATAATTAAAACTCTTTTTATATCCCGATTGGAATCCACACACAAGGGTGGTTTCAATCGGGAAATTTAACGATAAAAGCTTTTATATTCATGGAATAATATTAACTTTCTTTATTCATCTTCAACGCCAACACTTGTTCATGTAGTGAAGCATTCATGATGCCAATCAACCTCTACAACAAATCAAAGTTCCACAATAGAACAGTCGATAATACTAAAACCAGACTACACCTAAATGGACCCAAATATTTATTGTGTCAAAGTAGGTGTACTTATCAAGGAGGGTTTCAATATTGTTTTGAAAATAAAATATTAAGCACCATCTAAAGAGTTTAAACTTTACCTTATTCGTCACCAAGAGCTTCACTGTTTCACTTTACCAAATGAAAATTAATTAAGCAAGCATTATATAAGAACAAGTAGAAGAGGTAAATAAACATGACTTTATATCAAAAGAACTTTGAGTTATAAGAACAAAAGATGATTAGAACATGAAAGAAACGCAGAGAAAGAAAGGAAAATGAGGTTGAGTATGAGAACCAACCTACTCCAAAAATGCTTGACCTATATTTATAGCAGATTTAGTTTGAATAGTAAGTTTCGTGCAAATGCCGCCACATATGAATAGTGAGTTATTGTGCAATTAGTAACCGCTGCGTAAGAATGCGTCACTAGTGACGTATGAACAGTGAGTTATTGTGCAAATAGTATCGCCGCGTATGAATAATGAGTTATTTTTCAAGCAATAACCGAGGTTTTGTTATAACAATCGGAAAATTTTACTGTGTTTGAAAAGCATATATAGTATATGTATAATATTAAGAAAACATTTTCTCGATCTGAAACTGATATATTTGGAATCAGGATGTTCAAATTAGTCAATTGAGCACAAAACAGAAATTTCAACCGGAAATACGAAAAACACGCAGTATCAAAAAATGGTCAAGATGACTTCAGATGAAGATAAAACTGATAAATTTGGATTCAACACGTCCAAATTAGTCAGGGTAGCCTAAGTTAAAAATTTTGAGGAGAGTATAAATAAAAAATCTTGGGGGTTAAATTCAATAATTCCCCATAAATTCCAAAAATTTGAAATTCTATCCCAAAATTCTCTCAAATGTAAACAGTGATCAACTTTCACATACGACCTCTGTTCATGACATCGCCAGCACCGTTGGAAAGCTCTCGCCAAGCTGAGTCCAACGGTGGGTCAACGCGACGGAGCAGCCGCCGGAGCAAGCCGCACGTGCCATCCGAAGCTCGCAGGAGCCATGAATTTCAAATGGCCGATTCTTTGCCGTCCGGTCACCGTTTGCCATGAAACTGGTCCTAAAAGGTTCGTGGTGAAGAGTACTACAAAACCCATGTGGTGGCTCATGGCAACAACCGCTGTATTATGCCGACCAAGCTTTGAGAAATCTGCCGTCACTGCCGTGGGAGCCACCATCGATTTTCATCGATTCCGGCCAAATTGAAGAGAGCCACAGGTGCAGAAATGGTCGTGGGGTTGTATGGAGCAAAAGGCCTCAACCAATCTCAGGAAAATAGTCCGGCATGGTGGAGTTCCACTGTCGCCGCCGTGACCGTGGCTTTTGAGGGAATTTTCGGACGATAGGGGCCTCCAAACATGAAATTGAGGCCACCAACAGATTCCTCTCGTCGAGTTCTTCAAGATAGGCTACTCACTTGCCACCGTCGCCGTCGTCAACAGCCGGTCAATGGTGAGTCAACGCTGGTCAACAGTGAGTCAACGCCGGTCAACGACGACCGTTGATCAAATTTTGAAGATTGGCCCGTTGGCCTATTTTCAATGTTCCGGACGCATCCATGGAGTCGGATTTGCAAAACAGAACTCCAGATGCAAATAACGAAAGAATAAAGTTTGTGCGATTGAGATCGAACGACATTTTCAGTATAATCTCGACCACTCTTGTTCCTCAATTTATTAATTGAGATGAATGTATGTTAATGTGATGTATTGATATGAGAAATTGTAAAAGAAAGAAAGAAAAATGAATGAAATAGCATATATGAAAAAGTATGAAAATGTAAAAAAATTTTACGTAAAAAGTGTGTAACTTTTACGTAAAATTAGGCCTCTGGTATAGTACGTGATAGATTAGACGAGGTTAGATAGTTTTGAGGCATTTTCTAAACGCCAAGAGCCTAAAAATTAAGAGGAAATGCTGCCAAAATTTTTAAAATGGCATAAAGGGCATTTCTGGAAATAAGGGTTTAAAAATGTGATCGAACAGGTAAAACCGAGCCCCTTATGAATTTAAGATAAGAAATGGAAAATGGATGTTTTAAGAATTGTAAAACGACCTTCGAGACCTGAAATGTAAGAAAAGCAAGAAATCGACTTTTATGTCGGAATAGAACTTCTCGAGGGTCGGGAATAGTAAAAATTGTGAAAAATATAGAAATTAACCTGAAAAAGATCCGGTAAGTTTTTAAAAGTCAAATTGATGATTTTTAAGCTTAGAAAATTCAGTCTAAGCATTAAAACGAGAAAGTTAAGATTCAAAAACCCGTCAGGGGTAAAACGGTCATTTTGACCAAAAATTTCAGAAAGTTAGAAAAAGAGTCGTTAAAGCCTAGAACATAATCCTAAGGCTTTAATTAAAGTTTTAATGGTCAAAATCAAGAGTTAAGCATGAAAAATAAGAAAAGTTCCGCTAGGGGTAAAATGGTAATTTTGCCAAAAAGTTTCCAGAAAAGGTAAAAATGAAACGTTAAACTCCTAAGTTCTTTATTAAGAAATAAAACGTAGTATTTTTACATTTTATAAAGTTTTATATATGAAATAAAGATTTTAAATAACCGTTAATTTTTCGGTTATAGGAGTTCAATGGGACAGTGATGATGGACTGTCGAGGAACCACAGAAAGATGATGTTAGCAGAATTGATGTAAGTTCAGATATTTAATTGTCTGTGTACGAACAAATTGATATGATTATGTTTAGGTGGAAAAATATACTTTCCACTAAAATATATGATTGTGTGATTTATAGTATGACTATGTGATTTATACCATTGTTACAAATTGTCTCAGATTCACGAGGGAATCTGATTCTTTATACTGTCATGATTGCACTGAATGTTTGCATGCCTTATAATTAATGAGGAAACCTCCCAAGAGTGTGAGATATCGTTTTAAAAAAATGATGAAAATAATGAGAATAAATAAATTAAGTATAATTTATATACTGTTCTGTTTATGTGATAGGTTTGGACGAGAGGTTCCAAACTTACTGGATTCCATTTTTATGATTCCAGTTACTAAGTTATGATCATAGAGTAGTATTAATGATTGATTAATCACAGTATTAATATGTGATGTTTACAGTCTTTATGACTACACAGTAAAGATGTTATCATATGTACACTTGAACATTAAATAACAGGGTAATGAAAACCTAATAGTTTTGGCGTACCGGCCTCCCGCTAGGTGGAGGTTATTTCATGTCGAAGCAGAAGATATAGCACAGATGAGAGAGAGCCAGGATAGCTCCCAGGCCCCTCTACAGTGCGCTTTTCGGTACGATCAAAACGAGCCTATACAGAGTTAAAGTATAGATAAGATAATAAATGAACAGAATAAATAAAAAAACTGAGCATAAAACACTTAAGACATAATTGTTGTGTTTGATTACAATGTTTTGCGCTAACTTATATGTTATGTGCATTTGTATATATAAATATGCTTATAAATTACATGTTGTGCTAATTATTAAAGATATAGCACTACGGCGTGAGGCCCATACAATTTAACGGGTGCAAGGCCCATGATATATAGGGCGCGAGGCCCATACAGTGTGACGAGCGCGAGGCCCAGGGCACGAGGCCATAAATTGAAAGCAAAGAATGATGTAATGAATGAAAGAATGAGAAATATGAAGAAAAGAATAAATGAGTATAATATGAGCACTACCACATGATGTGATGTTTGTGCTAACCCTCTATGTGATGTTGTGTTAGTATATCAGAGTAAAGTTTTAAAAGATGTCATGGGTGACATCAGAGGATACCACTGTTATTACAGTTGGTATATTTATAGTTATTCTAATTTTATAGAATACTAATAGTTATCACAATTTATGTGATTATTTGTGTTAATGCATGATATGTTTTTAGTAGTTATATACTACAAATAGAATATATGTTTATATGACAGAATATAACAGTATAATATACTGTTTTATGATTTATGTTATTATGTTTGAACTTACTGGGCGTTTAGCTCACCAGTTTGTTCGTGTGCAGGTAACAAAGTTAAACAACTTGCCATTTGAGTTTATTGAAATATGAGACTGGTGGAATGGGTTGCAAATATCATATCAAAGATTATAAACCCGCTATGCTTAATCCGTCAGATAGAAAGAGAGTAAGTGTAAGTATGTATATATAAAAAAAAAATTTCCGCACTTTTTTATTTCAATATGAAAAGAACAGATAGTAGAAGTAAGCATAGATGTTCAGTGACAGGCCCGCGCTAGGCGGGGTGTCACATTTGTGCTCTACTTTTGATCCACCAAATGTTTGGATTGGTACAGCTAGACAATAAACTACAAAATTTTAAAGGCTTGAATCAGCTTTCCACAAGCTGAAGAACTACATCAATTAGACTCCTGGATTGATGGTTATACATGTTTTCATAACCTGCACAAAAAATGCTCATCAGTCCAATTATTCCTAAAACACAAAATCCCTTTTTCAAAACTAATACCTAAAGCAGTATTTTGATATATTATCTTTTTAGGTGGTTGATGATATTTTTGTAAAAATATATTAAATTAATCTTTAATTTATCTTAAAAATATATATATACATCTTGAAACATAATATGGATGTATATATTTTTTAAGACATTACTCAAAAGTCTCTTTTTTCAAAACTAGTACTTATAGTACTTATAGCACATGCTTCAAAAAATAGTACATATACGTACATTGTCTGACCCAACATAGTTTAGCACATGTTATCCGTACTTTTTCAAAAGAGAAAATTAGACAGAAAACCCAGTTTTGGGATCTTCTTATATTAAGGGGGAGTTTGGGGGAGGAGGTTGGAGACATTATTTTTGGGTTGGAAAAAAGTTGTTTTGGAAAATGTGTTTGGGAGAAAAAACTGTTTGAAGTGAAAAAATAAAAAAATTTTAAAAATTTTTTTAGAAAAAAAATATCAATATAGATATTGTTTCGTTTCTCTTGAAATTCTATACAATTTAAAAAAAAATATCTTATTTGGACTTGTATACATAAAATTATGAATTTTTAAAATTTGAAGTTTAATGTAGCGTTTTAGAGATATAAATAGTGAAAAGTGGTGAATTTTTGAAAAAAAAAAAAGATTTTTGGGGGTTGGAAAATAGCCCCCAAACGGGTCTTTAGTTGATAATTTTGCCCACCTTATATATTAATTTAGTGTTTTGAATTTTCTTTTTTTTCCTTTAACCTAGGTTTGGCTATTTAGGGTTACTTTTTTTTTTTTAACTTATATTTCCTCTTTTCAAATCTCTTTCTCTCTCTAAAGTAACTTTCTTCTTCCCTAGCCCTTCTCTCTCTCTTCCCCCTTTGAAGATTCCTTATCTCTCTCCCTTCCCCCTCCAAAACTTGATCTCTTTCACAATCACTAGTTATTCTTGTGATTGAGCTTTGACTTCCTCCATCACAAGCTATGGTCTCCTCTATTGCAAGGAACCTGTTGTAGATTTTTGCAAGTGCAGGAATCAAATAAGTAATAAAGTGATGAATAAAGTATCATTCGCACAAGGATAATATTAGTAAGTATCAAAATTAGTTAATTTTAATTTTATTTGAACGATCGAAAAAAATGTTACAAGTGAAAAATTAAATAAATAAAATAAAATTACAAAAATATATAAAGTTAAATTGATAACATACAATCAAATACACAGATGTTAGAAATTATGGTTTCACTATAATTATTCATATTTAATTTTATTCAAGTATATTATTATGATTTTTCGTTCATATTTATTGATAATCAATTACCCTTTTTGTTTAATATACTCTTTCTCATGTTATACATAAATTCTGCATTTTTATAATTAAATTTACGTAAAAGATTAGTAAATCAAAATTTAACATGAATAGTGCTGCATACATGAATAATTCATATACATAAACAGTACCATATATGTGAATAGTAAAAAAAATATAAATCCAAATTCAATTATAAAAAGTGTTTGTTGATAAATTTATGATAATTAATAATATGATCATACAAAAGTATATAAATATATCTCTAATTTATCCTAAATTTTATGGTATTTATTCTAGAGTTATGTCACAAAAATCTCCTTTCAGTTTCCTTTTGTTCCTTAAGTCATTCAAAATTTGACTAGAAATCTGAAAGTATTAAGTTTGAAAATAAATATGCCAATAAATTGATAATTAAAACAACATGCTTAATTTAATTAAATCATCATAATCAAGTTAAAGCATGATTCCCAACAAAAATTTATTTAATTCATAAAGAAAAAAAAATAGCACAACAAAACGAATTAAACATAATCACAAAATAAAAATAAAATAAAAGAGTCTAGAATATTTATTGATATTTATACTAGCAGTACCTCCACAAACTTATTCTTTTATTGACACTAAAATAAAACTAAACAAAATAAAAGACTTTTTATTTTGAGCTTCATCATAAGCTTTATTATATCTACATTCCAACTCTCACTTTCGACTTCTATCTCTTCTCCATCTAATCTCCATATCTTGTGCTCTCCTCCAAAATGGCCTTTCATAAACTACAAATGCACATTATTACACCTAACATTCACATGTTTTCGATACAGGAGCATGGGCAGCTGGCACAATTGGTGAACACGTTTTTGACGCCGTTTTTTGGCATCGGACACAGCAAAGAAAAAGAAGAAAAGAAAAAAAAGAAGAAAAAAAAACTATTCTTGAGTTCCAGCTGTTTTCTTATTGATGTGAAGTTAGAATATACAATAACTTCTTTATACAAGCTCCGATTTAAGTGATTCTTTTTTCAAAATGCTCGTATTGATAAGAAGATCAAAACAAGACCAGTCGAGTTATAGTTTTCCGTCATAAATAATAATGTCTGGTGAGATTCACTTCTAATATATGAATTTTTTTTATCATAATTTGACACTGCAAAATAATAAGGTGCTAAAATTAGATATTTCTAAAATAAAATACTATAGATAAACTCATTGAAATATTTAATTTTAAACTAATTTAATATGCTATTACTAAAAGAAAAAAAAAGATAAAAAAATAAATAAATAGAAATTTCACGAAATTTATAAAAAAATCTAAATTAAAATAAAAAATGAATCAAAACAAATAAAAAATAAATAAAATTCTAAAAATAAGTCAATTTTTATACACAAGAAAGTAGTAAAATTACTCTCTTTTTATCGAGTCATCAGAACCGCCTTCTCCAACCAATGCAACTGTCGCCTCATCTCGTCAGGAAGAAGCTGTTGCCCATCGAACTCCTGCGATTGCAGTGGCAATCTTTGAGACCTTTCTCTCTGTTTCATCCTTTCTCTCTCTCTCTCCAACCCCACCCCCCCCCCCCCCCCCCCCCCTGTCTCCTTGTGTGCTGCCAACCATCGCGATGGATCTTGACGAACAGCCACTAGATCCTTGATGGATTTCCATGGATCTCGATGGATTTCCTTGAACATGGTGGTGGAGTGAATCGAGCGGCCAATATTAGCATTGAATTTATCACCTTGCAATTTCCTTTGCCTTCATCTCGTGGAGTCTCGGATCCCATCACGATCTACAGAGATTGGAGCATGTTTGACAATACACCGTTGGCCGCCACCATCTCCGTCGGATCGCAGTGGATCGTCATAAATTCGGATTTCAGAATTAGAATGCAGATTTTCGATTTATTAACGTTTAATGGGTTTTTTATTATTTTTTGAAAGAATAAATTTTCAGATTGGTGTTTGGTGTCTAGCTTAGCTCTGATTAAATGGTGATCTTATTCATTGTTGTGTCATAGATTACAGAATCAATTGATCTGAATTAGTTAGTGAAAAAAATTAGCCATGAATTTCGTCTTCCAAATTGTTTGTGAAACCTGACATGTTGTTTGGAAAGCGTGGGAAGAGCAGTTTGGTTGCTTTGAATCTGGACAAGTTGCCACTTTAGTTTGTTAAGGAGCGACTTGGCAAAGAGCTATTTTACATTTTACCTTGTTTTTCATTCCTGATTCGCTTGTTGAATCCTTTCAGCAGTTGAGTTTTGTAAATTACATGTTTTTAGAATTACTTGTTTCCCACGTTGGTGTAAATTACAAGTTGGTTTTGTAAATATAGTCAGATTTTTACAACTACTAGTTTTATTATATACAGAACTTTGCCTTTTTTTCTTATTTTCTATGCTTGCATTAGTATATCCTTTGTTTGCCCGATTCACTAGACCAAATTATTGTGTTAGCCTTGAATGTGCAGTTGGGGTTTTTTTTTTTTTTTTTTTTTTTTTTTTTTTTTTTTTTTTTTTAAGCTTATGGTAATTCAATGGATGCAGGCTTCGTTTTCCTGCCCCCCTTTTTTTTTTTTTTTTTAATTTCATAGTTTGATCTCAATTTTCCTTTGTTTTTACTGCTGAATTGGATAAGGATCCCAGACGGATTCTGCTTGAATCCGAGATGGATTTTGCACGGTCTCGGATTCAAATTGCCCAGTTGCTTGACCTTGCTTTGGGAATACTAATCCTTATGTTTCTCTTAGTGCTTCGTGGTTGTTTCTTTTTGGTGGCCTTTGTTAGCTCCTTTTCAATGAAAGTTTTTCTTAAGTTTAGCTATTATCAGTTTGGATGAGAAGTAGCCGCGCTGGATATCTTCACACTCTCTCTTCTCGACTTTGGTGCACAGTTCTATCAGTCTTCCGTTTCTGGTGCAGATCTTGTTGGATTTCCATGGATGTCCATGGACTCCTCAACCACGGGCTGCCATTATCATGATCTGCTACAGGCTCATCCAACCTCACCACTACAGATCTAAAGAAGTAGATCTTGCTTGAAGCGATGATATCCCTGGTGTTCGTGATCTCAAGGGCGAGGAGGTTTGATATTCTCTATTAGGTGATGTGATTCACTAGATTCGTTCAACGGATTTCTCTGCTTTTCTACTGAATCTTGTTGTTTTAATTTATCTGCAATTTTATTTTTGTTCTGATTCCTCTAATTTTTTTTTTTTTTTAATTATGAATCTCTTTCATGTATTTCACGTCGCCTCAACCGTTGGAATTTGGATTTCGACCATTGGTGAGACTGCTTTCGGCTCTCAACTGTCTCCATCGCCCAAGCCGAAGGTCTAATATGTTCACCGGTTAGCCATTTCTCTTTACTTTTTTGTTTTGTTTGTGAAAACCAAGAACCATAATGAAAGATGAAACAACACTAGGGTTTTCTATTAAACTACTTAATCATAAAACACATCAGAAAAGAGGTTTATATAGACTTGCAAAAAAAAATAACTAAAAGACTATTCTACCCTTAATAATAAAAGATAATAAAATAATTAATGATAACTATACTCTAATATCCCCTTAAACTCATGATGCAGCTGCACAATTCATTGATAGTTTGCCAAAAAGAAAACAAAAACGTGAAGTGGTGTGCGAATTTATAAACAAATTGGCAATCTGCATAGAAGAAGGGACAAAAGGTAACATAAGAGTTCCAACTCAATAGTGATGCTAAATGATATGATAATCAATTTTAATATATTTGGTCCATTCATGAAATGTTGAATTGCACGTAATCTAAATAGTACCCCTATTATTACAATAAAATTGTAACACCTGATAATTTGATAACAATTTAATATAAACAAGAGATTTAATTATTTATAAAGTATAAGCTAGAATTATAGTAAATATTAGATTAAGTGCTCTTGCAAGTAACAACTCTGAAGACTTTGATACACTCAAGGATTCGTGTCTTATGTGAAAAACGAGTAAAGTAAGAATTATAGAATTTTATGTTAATGTTATGATGATTCTAACATGTTAGATTTGCCTAAATATGTTTTATATTATGTAAAACAGTTTTATGTATGATTATATAAGAGGTTAAGTATTAATAATTTTATAAGAAATAGTGTGATGCTATATTCACACAATATTTTGGTTAGGAACAATTTCAAATTGGACAAAAATTCTTCTATCAAAGTTGCATATCTCTTTGTTAGTTTTCCAATACTTCTTAAATCGTCTAATTTTGATATTAGAGTGGAAAGTTGTGATCAATACACTATAAGAGGTTGGGTAGCCTTCGTTTTCTTTACTCCAGAAAAAGAGAAAGACAGAGACAGAGAGAAGGAGAAGAAAAAAAAAAAAAGAAAAGAAAATGATTTTAAAAGGGTTCGACTTAGTCGATGTTTCTAGGCCTATTTTTACTCATAAATCACTATCCAATTGTTAATCCTAATCCTTGGATATTTTTGGGATTAATTATTAAAGTTTAAATCTCTTGATTAGATTTCATTATACGTATTTCATCTCAAAAATCCCTCTCATCCTCTCAAACCACGTTCTTCTTCTACCTCCTCTAAGAAGATTGTTTTCATTCAAATTCCACTACCTAAATCTTGAGGATTTGCTACTCTTGAAGGCTTTTAGGTTCGTTTTCATTAAAGAGTCAAGGTAATTGTATTTTATTTGTTGATTTTAAGGCTTTTGAAATTTAGAGTTCCGGCAAAATTTGGGAGATTATTTAATTATTGAATTGGGTGATGACATTGAGAATGTTGAGTGATGATTTAAAAGATTAGAAAATAGAATTCTAATTTATTGATGTTAATTTTAAGAAATTTGAATTTTAGAGTTTATGAAGAATTGGAAAATTGAGGCATTTATGATTTTTGCAATTTTTAGGATTTTTCCTAATTATAAAATATTGGTGTGATAGTTTTATAATATGGATTTCATTAAGAGCGAGCTTATCAGGGTTTCAAAGCATCAAGTCACCAAAATAGCAATAGTAGTAAGTACTTCAAGTGAGGTAAGTATATCTCTTACCTGCAATACAATTGTTTAAAATTAATTAAGATCCATAATTGGTGTAGATTTTTATAAAGTATGTTATTTGATTATTGTTGTTTATCTCGTTCAAGTTTCAATCAGATTTTATATGAGAAAGTTTTATATTATAAAAGTGTATGCATTTTTTTATTATGAAAGTTTATATTAACAGTAAAAACAAGTAAAAAGGTAATTAAGAGACATGGACTCCCATAATAGTTTCATCTGAGTCGCTAGCGACCTGTATGAGGTGGTTAGGTTAACAAGCACAATAGTTACAATTAGTAATTTGTCTCAGTGGATGATGAGTCTAGCTAACTCATATTCACCGTGATTGACACTTTGGTATATTGCTTACGGCCCAATGTAATAAACAAGAGTAATAATAAATGTATATGTATCCTCATATATTAATGCATGTGATTTATTGGTATTTATGTATGTTGTATTATATGTCATATATTTTGAAAGTTGGTTTATATCAAGATTTGAATCTAAACGTTTTATGGGAGCATAAATGTCCTTATTAACCAATAGCTTATTAGAGTTTTTGCATGTTGTAGATAAAAAAAAAGGCAAGGCATATGTTTAGAAGATGATTGGCATGGATGTATGTCTGATAGCTAACCGAATTATCGAAATTTCCTGTTTAATAAAACCCTTATTTATTTTCTAAGGTAGTTTTAGATTTAGTTTTTGGTTATGATGTTATCTAGACTTTGAAGTTATTTTCTTTAAGTTGATTAATTTTTCATGAATAATTTGAGTTTCTTTAAATTATGTTTTCATCATCAAAAAGTTTATACAATTTGATATTTTCAAGTTTAAGTTTATGGTAAAAGAGAAGTTTCAGTTTAAGTTAAAAAAAAATTATTCTAACTTTTGCTTGATTCTTGTTTTACTTTTGTTATACATATATATATATTTATATATGCTTAGCACGGGATTGTTATTATTTTTCGCTTTAATATTATGCAAAATAATTGACTATGACATCCTTTTAAGTGGGTGTTACAACAATGGAGTAGGTTGTTAAAAAAAAAAAAAACACCCATATCTGTAAGCAACTAATATAAACAAACTATCTCACAAGTAGTATAAGTCATGGCACAGTATTTGATTCACTTGAAGATCTAGAAACAATATCTTATTTCTTACTCTTCCAAGAAATGAGAGAATCACCCAAAAATATACAAAATCCAGTGATAGACTTACGATTCCTAGGATTACTAGCCCAATTAGGATCAGGTACGCATGTAGCTCTAGGGATGAAGAATATGGAAGTAATAGACTTTGAAACTAAGTGTCCCAAAAATACTTCAAAATACAAAGAACAACAGCTCAATGAACTGTAGTAGGTGAAGTAACAAACCGGTTGACTATATAAATAGCATGTGCTAGATCTAGACGGGGTGATGGCGAGATAAACCAAGCTACTGACAACAGTTTGATATATGCTAGGATCCGGCAAAAGAATCCTATTGGAAGGAGAGATCAAGAGGTGTTTCAATAGTCTTATTATCAACTAGAGTTGGATAGGTCTAGTGATTTTTTTTGTTCAAATACAAAAGTAAAAAATAAATAAAAATATAAAATATAAAATATAAAAAATATGGTGACTAGCTGTGACCTCCGTCATTGGCACTGGCAAGCGACTGACCACCACCTCACCGACAATTGGCCAACAACTTGTGGCCAGCACAGAAAATGTACAAAAGTATTTTAATAAATAAAAAAAAAAAAGAAGAAAAGAAAACATGAGGATATTTTTATCTATTTACCATTTCTTTTAAATTTTGGATAAAATATAAGAATAGGCAAAATCATCAACTTTCACATTTTGTGGGCAAAATTATAAGGTTTTTTTGTGGCACATGTTATCCGTACTTGTACATGGAAATCTAGGACACAGACAGATAATAGTCCGATTATACATTTATGAAAAAAGTGTGCCGCCAAAAAAATTTTTTAATTGGCAATGTCCTTTTCTTAATTTTTATTCATTAAAATGTAGCAAAATTATGTAATAAATTATGAGAAAACAAAATTCTAAAATAAAATAATAAAATGTGGTGTTCGTTGTTCTCGTAAAAAATCAACCATCACAAAAATCTGGGAGTATCTGTGTAGAGTCTCTCTGAGAATCCCCAACAAGCCCTATCGATAAGGACGGATAGCTTTGTATTGAGGTTACGTCAGTGTAGCATTGGAATCAGCAGATCATATTCTTCGGTTTTTAAAAATTTGCTTTAATTATGAACATGAACATGTTTTCGTAATTACAATCGGAATTGCCACATGCGCGGGCCGCGCATAAAAAGCTTTTCTAAGAGACTATATATATGTACATATACATTTTGTCCTTCCTTAAGTTTTGTTTTAATACAATATTAGGTTAAAATACAATATAAATTATATTAAATATATTAAGAATTATGTTTAAATATAAATATTTTTAAATTTTAAGTTTAATACAATTAATATTTATTATTTTTTTAATTTATTTTTATTAATTAATTTGCATACTTTCTCTCTCTTTTACTAATACACTAGGTAAATATTATATGAATACAATGTAAATTTTAAACTTCCAAACACATTGTATTTATCGTGTTGCATTCATGTGATAATCAAGAAATCTATACTCTCAGAAAATTTTGTACAAAATATGTAAATAAATATACATTTACAGTGAGACATGTTACAGAATACAGAGTAGAGGAAAATTTTGATTAATTGAGTTTTAATCAAAACTTGACAATGGATTAATGAATATAGTTTAAAAGCTAAACATTAATTCAATTTATGATGTTTTAAAATTAATAGAAAAGTATGTGGAAAATACATACTAAGAGATCAATGGTACACAAGTGAGCCATGTTGATCAATGGTTAGAAGTAGCCAAACAAGCCCTTGTGTTTTTTTTAAAAAAATAAAAGAAAGCAAGTGAAAGAGGGAGTGAGGCACGTGTGTGAGGTGGGGGTCTCAAATCTCACAGCAGCAAAAGTGAATTAATTCACTTTTGCCTTAACTGCAAAGAGAGGCAGACGAGAGAGAAAGAAAGAAAGAAAGAAAGAGAAAGAAAGAAAGAAAGAAAGAGAAAGAAAGAAAGAGAGAAAGTAACTGAGAAAGGAGGAGAGAAGGAAGGAAAATCCAAAAAAAGTTCGGATTTTTCTCTTCAAGTAACAGATCGAGCGAGTTTCGGTTAAGAATCAGCAGCAAGAATTTCTCAAGATTAGGCAAGGTAAACCCTCGTTTTTCTCTTGCTTTTTCCGATGAAAAATCTAGGGTTTTAAGTGAGAAAAAGAGAATGTGAGTGAATCATGTTGAGGTTTCGGTTAAAATCGAAACATGGTTCGAGTCTAGATGTTTTCAAATACAAATTCATGAGTTGATGGTTTAGAAAACCAAGTTTAGTGAAAATTCTTTACAAAAATACAGATTTTTCAAAAGTTGAGCCAAGAGGTATAAATAAGCAAAATGTGGAATTTTTGCTTATGAAATCATGGATTTGTGATGGTAGGAATGTAGTAGATACCTTGAAACGATCTTATGGAGATCGATTTCGAGTGTAAGAAGTAGAATAAAGGCTATAAAAGCCTTAGAAAATCAGAGCAGAGCAGTTCGGACCCAGAATCTTGATTCTGATATGAACACGGGCGTGTACAAGGGCGTGTTCAGTACACGGCCCCGAACATGCCCATATACACGACCATGTTGCAAGAAAAAAATCAGACCCGAGAGGTACACGGCCAAGAACACGACCGTGTATCGGGTCGTGTCAAGGGGCACACGGTCAAAGGAAAGGCGTGTAGTAGACCATGTTAGACAGCAGGAAAACACGGCCATAAACACGGCCGTGTAAGTAACCGTGTAAGATTCCAGAGGAGTACACGGCTAGTAACACGGCCGTGTATTCACCCGTGTAAGTATACACGGCCATGTTCCACGAATTACATGGCCAGGCATGTAAGTCCAGAGAGGTACACGGCCAGAGACACGCCCATGTAGGAGGGCATGTTCGAAGCCGAGAGTAAAAAATAAAAAAATAAGTCTGGAAAGGTAAATTTCATGTTTTGCCATATTTTTAGTATAAGATGAATATTGGAAATAACCAGTGATTATTCTTTTTATAGGAGTTCAAGCCAGAGACCCCGAATCAGCAGTCCCAGAGTAGCAGAGGCTCACGCTAACGGATTTTTTGTAAGTTCAAGCATTGTCCTGACTACAACGTCGACAAGCTTGTTAAATTATGATGTTATGTATATTGTATGACGTGTTTGTTAGACATTGATTGTCTACATCACGATATTCATGTTAGTCTCATGTCAGCACAGGTCAGTTCATGTCATGCATGTAGAGTTGAATGTTTCAGTACACATGTCAGACAGTACCAGAACACAAAAATAGGTAGGTGCACATGCACCCTAGTGTGTTAATAAAACTCACACCCCAGTAATTCATGTAACAAGTTCCGACTGTGGGGGCAATCAGTATGCTACCCAGTTGGAACACCAGCAAGATGGTAATCAAACCAGTTATTGGTGTATCGGCCTCTCGACCCACAGGGAGGTTTTCATGTTTAGCATCAGTTAAGACTGAGGAGGTCAGCACTAAAGTACCGCTCTTAGTTGCGCTAACATGTCGGTACGACCAATCAGGGGCCCAAAACCAGAACTAAAATATCAGATAATGTCCTAAGACTAACCTCTTAGCTAAGAGCATGTTTACAGAGTCCAGTTCTATGCATGAGCACAGCAGTACAGCATGTCATATTTCATGTTTTTATGTTTGAACTTACTGAACCCATAGCTCATCAGTTTGTTCACATGTTGCAGGTAAGAGACCTGTTTACCAGTAGTAAACGGTCGACGACGAACAGGGAAGATGCATGCCGGGGAGGATTGGGTGAGGGATTTGGTCACCCTTAAGTCTTCCGCTGTACAGATTTTGAATATTTAAACCATGTAGTTACAAGAACAAGTTTTCAATTTAAGATTATGTGATAGGGGAATCATGATTCAGGTGCATGTTATTTTGTTAACATGATTTCCTTATCACATTCTCGAACAGTTTATGAATTTAAAGAAAAAAAAATTATTCCGCAAAATTAACAAGCAAGTTTTCAGTTCAGCATGATTGCCGGCGACCCTAGAGGCTTGCAGACTATTGCGGTCAACTACAGAATTGACTGTAATAGCACTGTAGAGCCTCTACAGCAAGGCGGGCCGCCACAATTCAAATGACATTCTCTATGAACATTATATCCAAATGCCCTCTTAATTTTTTTTTCTTCCCATCCTTTGCTGCTGCCTACCGCTGCTCTTGTTAAAATTCAAAAGTAAATAAATAAATAAACAAATAAAACTTTCTGCCATTCCTAATGCATAAAATAATGTTTTAAATTTTTTTTCTTCCTTTTTTTCCAGGTTTTTTCTTCAGTGCTTTCAAAGTTTCAGAAGAAAAAAAAAATATATATATAAAAAGAGTTTAGAAACATCAATTGATTTTAAAATCTCTAATCGTGTACGAGCCCATGAAATATTAATCTTTAAACGAGCGAAAGTAGCGCAGCATAGTAAATTATTATAATATATGATAATAAAGTATAAAATATTAGTTATATTATGTATATTGTATTATAACATATTACAATAATATATCATTTAGTTAAGATATTATGAAATATTTACATAATAACAGAAATTAAATTATTATTTCTATTATTATTATTGCATTAAAAATAAAAGTTAAAATAATAATAAAAATTAAGATTAAGTGTACTTAAATTAATAAACAAAAATTTTAAATTTTTTATAAATATAATTTACTGGAATTGAAGCAGCATAAACATTGTAAAAAGTGTAAGGGGTAAAATATTAAAAGAAAGTAGCTTTAGTTCTTCATTTACAAAAGAGTCAAGTAGTGTTTTTCTTTCATCTTTGACTTGTTAAAAATAAAAATAAATTATAGCATTAAAAAATATAGGTATCAAAATATTTGGCTCGGAGATTGTATTGTATGTTCATCACCATATATTAGGTCCATCAACCAAATATTTCAAACCAGACATCTAGAGAAAAAGCAAAAAATGAAAGAAATATGGTTAATTGTAAACCTGAAATATTATACATAGGTATAATAAAAATTTAATGATATGATTAAGAAAAAGTTTATATTTTCCTTAGCTATCAAGCAGAACATGTCTTGAATCCTTCCTTTTTTTTTTTAATACCGTGAAAAATCATTTAACAGAAAAAGAAAAAGAAAAGAAAAGAACAAAATCCCAAAATTATAACCCTCAAACAAACAACTATAAAAGAAGAGAAGAGAAAAATCTACAAACAGCAGAAAACAAGGTAAATGAAAAGCCAAAGGAAAAAATTTAAAAATCACCAGAATCCCAAAGTTAGGATAAATAAAATACCAAGCTGGAAAGAGAGAGAAAAGGGGAGAGAGAGAGAGAGAGAGAATCTAAAAAAACTAAGAGAGAGAGAATCTAAAAAAACTAAGGAAACTCTAAAATTAATAAAACACGTAAACACCTAACCCGGCCAGAAAACCAAATCGGGCAGACATGAGGCAAAAACGGGTAGGCTAAGGGCAAAGCGGGAAACACATTGCTGGGATAAAGATCACTAGAGAAGAACACAAAAAACTTAGGAAAAGAGAAGGCCAACAGACTAGAACCGGAGAACACGGGAAAATAAGAAAAAAGGCAAAAAAGAGAAAAGAGAGATTTATATGCCAAAGAAGAAAACCCAAAAATTATGAAAAATTGAGTCAGAAATACCAAACTAAGTTAGATGCAAAATCAATTAAGGAAGAAGGACAGACTCGAGACAAAGTTTACAGCAACTTTCAAAAGAAAATACAAAACAATTGCTTTGCAAATAAAAACATTGCACTACATATTAAGTTCTTCAACCAATATTTCAAGTCAAATGTCAGGGAAAAAAATGAATGAAATATGATTAATTATGAACCTGATATATGATACATATATAAAATAAAAATTTCGTGACGTGATCAAAGCAAAATCTATATTTTCCTTAGTTATCAAGCATAACGTGTCTTGAATCGAAGTTTTTTTTTTTTTTTTTCTCCTTTCAATAATACAGTAATGTATCTGTGATAACCAAGAAACTTATCACTCTCGAAAAATTTTGTACAAGATATATAAATAAATGTGCAATCATGATGAGACATGTTATAGAATACAGAATAGAAGAAAATTTTGATTTAACTAAGTTATTAGTCAAAATTTTGCAATAAATTAATGAACACAGTATAAAAGCTAAACATTAATTCAAATTATGATGTTTTAAAATTTATTAGAAAAGTATGTGAAAAATGCATATTAAGAGATCAATGGCTCACATGCAAGCCACATTGATCAATGGCCAAGATTAGACAAGCCGTTAAAATTTCTTTAAAGAAAGTAAAGAAAATGATGAAGAGGGATGATGGGGAGCACATGAGGGCCTTTGTGGCGGCCCCCTGCTGTCGAGACTCTACAATACTATTACAGTCAACTCTGTAGTTAACCGCAATAGTATGTAGGCCTCTAGGGTCGCCGACAACCATGCTAAACTTGAAAACTACTTGCTAATTTTGCGGAATAAATTTTTTTTTCTTCTTCTTGATATAAAAACTTATTCGAGAATGTGATAAGGAAATCATATTAACAAAATAACATGCACATGGATCATGATTTCTCTATCATATAATCTTGACTTAAAAACGTGTTCTTGAAATTACATTTCAAAACTGTATAGTGAAAGACTAAAGGTGACCAAATCCCTCGTCCAATCCACCTGGCATGCATCTACCATGTCCGTCGTCCACCGTGTACTACTGGTGAACAAGTTTCTTACCTGTAACATGTGAACAAACTGATAAGTTATGGGCTCAGTAAGTTCAAACATAAAAACATGAATCATAACATGCTGTATTGTGCTTATGCATGAAACTTAACTCTGTAAAACATGCTCTTGGCTGAAAGATTAGTCTTAGGACATTATCTGATATTAAGTTCTGGTTTTGAGCCCCTGATTGGTCGTACCGACATGTTAGCATAACTGGAAGCGGTACTTTAGTGCTGACCTCCTCAGTCTTAACTGAAGCTAAACATGAAAACCTCCCCATGGGTCGAGAGGCAGGTACGCTAATAACTGGTTTAATTACCATCTTGCTGGAATTCCAATTGGGTAGCATACTGATTGCCCCCACAGTAGAAACATGTTACATGATTTACTTGGGATGTGAGTTTTATTAACACACTAAGGTGCCTTGTGCACCTACCTGTTTTCGTGTACTTGGTACCTGTCTGATATGTGTACTTGAAACATGAAATTCTACATGCATGACATGAAACTGACAAGAAACTGACATGAATATCGTGATGTAGACAATCAATATCTATCATACACGTCAAACAATATACATAACATCATAAACATAACAAAATTGTCCACGTTGCGGTCAGGACAATGCTTGAACTTACAGGAAGTATGCTAGCGTGAGCCTCTGCTGCTTTGGGACTGCTGTATCGGGGTCTCTGACTTGAACTCCTATAAAAGAAATAATCGCTGATTATTTCCAATATTCATCTTATACTGGAAACATGGCAAAATATGTAAATTCACATTTCCAGACTCTTTTTTTTTTTCCCTTTGACTTCGAACACGCCCTCCTACACAGGCATGTTCATGGCCGTGTACTCCTCTGGACTTTACGTGCATGGTCATGTACTTCATACCACATGGCTGTGTAATTCATACTGGCTTACACGGGTGTCTACACGGCCATGTTTCTGGCCGTGTACTCCTCTGGACTTACGTGCATGGCCGTGTACTTTGTAGAACATGACCTTGTAATTCGTGCATGCTTACACGGTCACCTACACGGCCGTGTTTCTAGCCGTGTTTTCCTGCTGTCGAACATGGTCTGCTACACGCCCTTCCCATGACCGTGTGCCCCTTGACACGACCTGATACACGGCCATGTTCTTGGCCATGTACCTCTCGGGTCTTAATTTTTCTTGAAACACGGTCGTGCATATGGGCATGTTCGGGGCTGTATTCTGAATACGCCCTTGTACACGTCCGTGTTCATACCAGAATCAGGATTCTGGGTCTGAAATGCTCTGCTCTGATTTTCTAAGGCTTTTATGGCCTTTGTTTTACTTCTTACACTCAAAATCGATCTCAATAAGATCATTTCAAGGTATCAACTATATTTCTACTATCACAAATCCATGGTTTCTTAAGCAAAATTTCACATTTTGCTTATTCACATCTCTTGACTCAATATTTTGTAAAATCTGGACTTTCTTGACGAAAACTCACTAAACTTGGTTTTCTAAACCATCAACTCATGGATTCATGTTTAAAAACAACTAGACTCAAACCATGTTTCAATTTTAACCGAAAATCTCAACATGATTTACTCTCATCTTTTTTTCCACTCAAAACCCTAGAATTTTTCACCCGAAAAATGTGAGAAAAACAAGGGTTTACATTGCTTGAAGCTTGAAATTCTTGCTGTTGATTCTTGGCTGAAACTTGCTCAATCTGCTGCTGAAACAAGAGAAAAATCCAAACTTGGTTGGATTTCCCTTTCTGCTCTCTCTTTTTCTCGGTTTCTCTCTCTCTTTCTCTCTTTTTCTCTTTCTCTTTCTCTTTCCCTTTCTTTCTCTTTCTTTCTTTTCTCTTTCTTTCTTTTCTCTTTCTCGGCCACTTATTTGTAGCCCACTCAAGTGAATTAATTCACTTTGGGGCTGTGGGAGGCCTCTCCCTCACATGACCTCCTCTCCTCTCTCTTCATTCATTTCTTTAATTTTCTGTAAGAAAATTACAATGGCTTGTTTGGCTAATCTTGGCCATTGATCAATGTGGCTTACATGTAAGCCATTGATCTCTTAATATGTATTTTCCACGTACATTTCTATTAACTTTAAAATATCATAATATGAATTAATGTTTAGCTTTTAAACTATATTCATTAATTCATTGTAAAATTTTGACTAAAACTGAGTTAATCAAAATTTTCATCTGCTCTGTATTCTATAACATGTCTTACTATAAATATACATTTATTTACATATCTTGTACAAAATTTTCCGAGAGTGATTAATTTCTCGGTTATCACAGCCTTAAGCTAAGCAGCCCAAGTGAAATTATTTCAGTTGATTTGAGCTACAAAGAGAAGCAGCAGAAAGAAAGAGAAAGAAAGAGAGAGAGAGACAGAGAAAGAGAGAGAGAAGAAGAGGAAAATCCTTAAATAGCTCAGATTTCTCTCTTCAAGCAGCAGATCGTTTAAGTTTCAGCCAAGAATCCATATCAAGAAGTTTTCAAGCTTCAAGCAAGGTAAACCCTCGTTTTTCTCACATTTTCTTAGGTGAAAAATCTGGGGTTTTGAGTGGAAAAAGAGAATGTGAGTTTAGCATGTTGAGATTTTCGATTAAATCGAAACAAGGTTCAAGTCTAGTTGTTTTTAAACATAAACTCATGAGTTGATGGTTTAGAAAACCAAGTTCAGTGAGTTTTCTTCAAGAAAGTTCTGATTTTTCAAAATGTTGAGTTAAGATATATGTAAAAGCAAAATGTGAGATTTTGCTTAAGAAACCATAGACTTATGATTGTAGAAATGTAGTTGGTACCTTGAAATGATCTTATTGAGATCAATTTTGAGAGCAAGAAGTAGAACAAAGGCCATAAAAGCCTTACAAAAACAGAGCAGAGATTTTCAGACCTACAATCCTGATTCTGGTATGAACACGGGCGTGTACAAGGGTGTGTCCTGAACACGGCCCCGAACATACCCACATACATGACCGTGTTTCAAGAAAATTGAGACCCGAGAGGTACACGGTCAAGAACACGGCCGTGTCAAAGGGCACACGGTCATGGGAGGGCATGTAATAGACCATGTTCGACAACAGGAAAACACGGCCAGAAACAAGGCCGTGTAGCCACCCGTGTAAGTATATATGAGTTACACGGCCATGTTCCACGAATTACACGACCATGCACATAAACTCCAGAGGAGTACACGGCCAGGAACACGCTCGTGTAGGAGGGCGTGTTCGAAGTTTTAAAAAAATAAAGTCTGGAAATGTGATTTACATGTTTTGTCATGTTTCAAGTATAAGATGAATATTGAAAATAATCAACGATTATTTCTTTTATAGGAGTTCAAGCCAGACACCCTAAAGCAGCAGTTCTAGACCAGTAGAGGCTCACACTGGCTGACTTTCTGTAAGTTCAAGCATTGTCCTGACTGTAATGTGGACAATCATGTTATGTTATGATGTTATGTTTTATTGTATGACATGTATGTTAGACATTGATTGTCTATATCATGATACTCATGTCAGGTTCATGTCATGCATGTAGAATTTCATGTTTCAAGTACACATGTCAGACAGGTAACAGATATACGAAAACATGTAGGTGCACAAGGCACCTTAGTGTGTTTAATAAAACTCACATCCTAAGTAAAACATGTAATAGGTTCCTACTGTGGGGCAATCAGTATGCTACCCAGTGGAACTTCAGACAAGATGGTAATTAAACCAGTCATTGGCATACTGGCCTCTCGACCCATGGGGAGGTTTTCATGTTCATGTTCAGTTAAGACTGAGGAAGTCAACACTAAAGTACCACTCCTAGTTATGTTAACATGTCGGTACGACCAATCAGGGGCTTAAAACCAAAACTTAAATTCAGATAATGTCCTAAGACTAAATGTTCAACCATGAGCATATTTATTCAGAGTCAAGTTTCATGCATGAGTACAGCATTACATGTTATGATTCATGTTTTTATGTTTGAACTTACTGAGCTCGTAGCTCACTAGTTTGTTCACATGTTGCAGGTAAGAGATCTGTTCACCAGTAGTACACGGTGGACGACGAACAGAATAGATACATGCCAGGGGGATTGGGCGAGGGATTGTGGTCACCATGAGTCTTTCGCTACATATTTTTGAAAACTCAAGCATGTAAATTTAAAGACATGATTCCAAGTCAAGATTATGTGATAGGAGAATGATGATTCATGTACATTTTATTCTGTTAACATGATTTCCCTATCACATTCTCAAACAAGTTGTTATGTTAAGAAAAAAAAATTTATTCCACAAAATTTACAAGCAGTTTTCAAGTTAAACATGATGCTGGCGACCCTAGAGGCCTACATACTATTGCGGTTAATTATAGAGTTGATTATAATAGCACTGTAGAACCTCTACAACAGGGCGGGCCGCCACAGTATAGTTAACAGTAAAAAAAAAAAAAAACTAAAACCCCAAAATCATAACACTCAAATAAACAAATTGTAAAAGAAGATCATAGAAAGATCTAGAAATGTTAAAGAATAGGGCTGTGACAACTGGGAATTTTAAATTTTCGGAGTAGGTTAAAATTGTATGTGTATAGTAATTTTAATGAATAAAATATGAAAAAGTTGTGTTTTAATACTGTTGAGAATACTATAAAAATGTTTCGGCAGTGTTGGAGTGAGTGAGTAAGTTCGGGGACGGAAAATCTTACTGAACATTTTTGGGTGAAACGGTTCGAAATCAGGGCCGAAAACCCTAGGGAATGCATTGAAATGTACTAAAAAGATATAAATTTACGGTAGGGAATTCTGATCAAACGGAAGCAAAATTAAACAAACCGATCGCACCGGAGGCGTCCAAAACCCGCCTACATGATTTTGATAAAGTTCCATTCGGTTTGGCTTTCGGTCAAAATTTGACCACAAATTAATTAGTGAATTAACTTATATATATATTAAGTATGACATCACCCATATGATGTCATTAACACAAAATTAATGAAAATTTGGAAAGTATTAGGGAAAAGTGTGTGGCTAGGATCATCCTACTTTTTGATCAATGGCCATGATCTTGCCAAAAAGATATTTGAATTTTTTTTAAAAAATTTAGGAAAAAGGCCATTCGGCCACTTGGAAAGGAAGAAGAAAAAAATTTGATTTTTGGCCCAAAAATATTATACTTTGATCCTTGAATTAGTAAATTATTGGAAAAATTTTGCTAAGTGGTCCTTAGCTTTTGCCTGTAAATAGGCATCAAAATTCATAAGAAAAAAATGAAAAAAGTGGCCAAACTCTTGCTATTTCTTGCAGCCCCAAATTTGTGAGCCTTTTCCCCTTTCTAAGCCAAATTTAGTTTAAAATTTCAAACCAAAATTAGCTTCCATTGCATTTCTATCATCAAGCAATCAACTAGATAAGGTAAGCTTCTAAATTGAAACAATTTCCTTTGATTTTCTTAGTGAAAATCCATAGGTTTGTAGAGTAGAAAAACATTGAAAAAGTTGATGTTTTGATTATACTATGAATTGTTTGGTGTTTTAGAATTTGAAGCATGATTTAAGGTTTAGAAATAAGCAAAAATTTTGCATGTTTTCATGAAAAATCCGTGACATTGTTGGTGTGAAAAATGACTTGGAAATTAGTGATTTGGTTTAGTGTTTATGTTCATTTGATTATATGATGAATTAAGCATGAATTGGAATCAAGAAACAAGAAAAATTTGATGTATTTTTCATGTTAAAACCGTGGGTGATGAACACTAGAAAATGGAAATTTTTAGTGTTAAATAATGTTGATAAAACCCTAGGAAAGAAAACAAAATTTTCTATATGTTTTGCATAAAAAATCCATGGCTAATACTAGGGTTAGAATGAAAATTTTATTAGGTTTTGATATTGTTTTACACATTAGAAAACCTAAGAGTAATATGTGATACTTGAAATGTTGTGATGAAAAACATTGGTGATGATTAATATGATAAACCAAGGTTAGGTTTGGAAAAAAAAAATGATGTTGTGTATTGATTCTCGAATATTGGTTAATGTGAAAAATTTTTATACAAAGTTTGGAAACTTTGTATAAAATAGGCCTCTGGTATAGTACGTGGCAGGTACAAAGATTCTGAGGCATACCTAACGCCAGGAAACCCAAAAATACAAGTGGAAATGCCGAAATTTTTAAAACGGCACAAGGGCATTCGGGAAACTAGGGATAAAAATATTAGACTCAGGAAGAAAACCGGGACCCCTTAGTGGATTAGGGTTAGAAATGGAAAATTAACCCAAAAGGAATAGTAAACCGATCCTTAATGACTAAAATGCCTAAAACTGGAAAAAATTTCACGTTAGGGGTATTTTGGGAAACGAGGGAAAAATTTAGGTCGGAATAGAAAACCCAAGCCTCTCGAGGACTGAGGGTCGGGGACGGGATGAAAAACGTTTCAAGAGTAGTGAAATGGCTATTTAAGGCTCCGAAACGCACGAAAAATGAGAAACGACCATAGGTGACAGATGAATAGTAACCGAAGGTTGGGGGAAAAATGAAATTGATATGTTGCAGCAAATTAAGCTGTAAAATGATACAGAAGTCTAGGGAATATTATTTTAAAATATTTGAGTTTAGAAAATTTGAGAAAAACGATAGAACGGAATAGTTACGGTCCCAAGACCCGTTAGGGATAAAATGGTAATTTTGACCCAAAAAAATATTTCGAAAGGCTCAGAAAGGACCCTAAAGGACCTAGAATGACTTAAATAAAATTCTAGGACCCAAAATAGAGATTTCAGAGTAAAAAATCTAAAAATTTTGAAGAACACGGGCGTGTAGAAGAATACACGGCCGTGTATAAGGAAAATTTACAACCCTAGAAGTACACGAGCTTGAACACGGGTGTGTATCAAGCTGTGTATAGTTACACGACTAGATAGTAAACAACACGGCCATGTAGTGAGAAACCAAGAGGTACACGGTCATGAACACGGGCGTGTTGAAGGCCGTGTACCATGTTACAAGTTGAATTGTGTTGAAAAATTTATCACAAAATAAATATATTTAACGTGATAATTAATAAAGTATATTAACAGATAATATTATGTCTGTAGAAACCCAAATTAGAGATAGAACTGCGGAGAAGTTACAGAAGTAGACATTATCGCAGTATTGGTAAGTTCAAATATTTTCATGTCTGCAACATGAATACTGTATTACTTTGTTATGTATTAGTTGTACATTAGAAATCAAGTCTTATTGACATTTGGGGATTAGTTAGTGTAACATGTCCCGCGTTTTAAAGATAAGAATATCTAAGGCCTACAGACGATGGAGGTCAGTGACCTTGAGGTGACGATTAATGTCACTTGGTCAAAACTATAATTGAAAGATGGTAATAAAACCATTTAAGGCGTATCGCCCCTCCAACATTGTGATGGAGGTTTTTCAGATCCTACGAGGATATATAAGGGCTGTGGAGGCCAAAACTCTAGGGTCACTCCCTAGGCTCTCCTAGTCAGAGCGCAAGATTAATATCGGTACTGCCATAAAAAAGCTCTATACTAGAAAATAAATAGAGAAAGAATAATCAATAATATGATGAAAAACATAACTGAGCATAACCGAAGTTTGCACTAAGTATAGTGAATTCGGTTAGGTTATGTGAATGGTAATCGGTTAGGTTATGTGAATGGTAACCGGTTAAGAAAATGTAAATAGTATCTCGTTAGAGTAATATGAATAGTAATCAGTTAGGGTAATAGTTTGTGGTGACCCGCCCTGCTGTCGAGGCTCTACAGTGCTATTATAGTCAACTCTGTAGTTAATCGCAATAGTATGTAGGCCTTTAGGGTCGCCGGCAATCATGCTGAACTTGAAAACTGCTTGCTAATTTTGCGGAATAAATTTTTTTTTTCATAACATCATAAACTGTTCGAGAATATGATAAGGAAATCATGTTAACAAAATAACATGCACATGAATTCATGATTCCCCTATCACATAATCTTGACTTGAAAACGTGTTCTTTTTTTTTTTGAAATTACATGTTCTAAATTTCAAAACCATACAGCGGAAGACTAATGGTGACCAAATCCCTCGCCCAAATCTCCCTAACATGCACTTATCCTATCCGTCGTCCACCGTATACTACTGGTGAACAGATCTCTTACCTGTAACATGTGAACAAACTAGTGAGTTATGGGCTCAGTAAGTTCAAACATAAAAACATGAATCATGACATGCTGTACTGTGTTTATGCATGAAACTTGACTCTGTAAAACATGCTCGTGGCTGAAAGATTAGTCTTAGGACATTATCTAATATTTAGTTCTGGTTTTGGACCCCTGATTGGTCGTACCGATATGTTAGCATAACTGGGAGTGGTACTTTAGTGCTGTCCTCCTCGGTCTTAACTGGAGCTAAACATGAAAACCTCACGGTGGGTCGAGAGGCCCGTATGCTAATAATTGGTTTAATTACTATCTTGTCTGGAGTTCCAACTGGGTAGCATACTAATTGCCTCCACAGTAGGAACCTATTACATGATTTACTTGGGATGTGAGTTTTATTAAATATACTAAGGTGCCTTGTGCACCTACCTGTTTTCGTGTACCTAGTACATGTCTGACATGTGTACTGAAATATGAAATTCTACATGCATGACATGAAACTGACATGAAACTAACATGAATATCGTGATGTAGACAATCAATGTCTATCATACATGCCAAACAATATACATAACATCATAACATAACAAGATTGTCCACGTTGCAGTCAGGACAATGCTTGAACTTACAGAAAATCGGCTAGCGTGAGCCTCTCCTGCTCTGGGACTGTTGTATCGGGGTCTCTAGTTTGAACTCCTATAAAAGAAATAATCACTAATTATTTCCAATATTCATCTTATACTGGAAACATGACAAAATATGACATTCCTATTTCCAGAATCTTTTTTTTTTTTTTTTACTTTGGCTTCTAACACGCCCTCCTACACGGGCGTGTCTCTGGCCGTGTACTCCTCTGGACTTACATGCATGGCCGTGTGGTTCATGGAGCATGGCCGTGTAATCCGTGTATACTTACACGGGTGAATACACATCCGCGTCTTCCTGCTGTCTAACATGGTCTGCTACGTGCCCTTCCTATGACCGTGTACTACTTGACACGGCCCGATACACGACCGTGTTCTTGGTCGTGTACCTCTCGGGTCTGGATTTTTCTTGGAACACGGTCGTGCATGTGGGCATGTTCGGGCCCGTGTTCTGAACACGCCCTTGTACACGCCCATGTTCATACCAGAATCAAGATTCTAGGTCCGAACTGCTCTACTCTGATTTTCTAAGGCTTTTATGGCCTTTGTTCTACTTCTTACACCTAAAATCGATCTCAATAAGATCGTTTCAACGTATAGACTACATCTCTACTATCACAAATCCATGGTTACATAAGCAAAATTTCACATTTTGCTTATTAACATCTCTTAACTCATTATTTGAAAAATCTGAACTTTCTTAAAGAAAACTCACTAAACTTGGTTTTCTAAACCATCAACTCATGGATTCGTGTTTAAAAACAACTAGACTCAAACCATGTTTCGATTTAACCAAAAATCTCAATATGATCAACTCACATTTCTACTCAAAACCCCAGATTTTTCCACTCGAAAATGTGAGAAAAACGAGGGTTTACCTTGTTTTAAAGCTTGAGAGCTTCTTGCTGTGGATTCTTGGCTGAAACTTGCTTAATCTGCTACTGAAACAAGAGAAAAATCCGAACTTAGTTGGATTTCCCTTTCTTCTCTCTCTCTTTCTCGGTCTCTTTCTCTCTTTCTCTTTCTCTTTCTTTCTTTCTCTCTCTCGGTCGCTTATTTGCAGCCCAAATCGAGTGAATTAATTCACTTGGCTACTGTGTAGTAGCTGCTCACGTGACCTCTACCCTCTCTCTTACTTTCTTTAATTTTCTTTAAAGAAAATGGGCTATTTTCTTGGCTTATATTGGCCATTGATCAATGTGGCTTGCATATGAGCCATTGATCTCTTAATATGCATTTTTCATATACTTTTCTATTAATTTTAAAACATCATAATTTGAATTAATGCTTAGCTTTTAAACTATATTCATTAATTCATTGTCAAATTTTGATTGAAACTCAGTTAATCAAAATTTTCACCTGTTTTGTATTTTGTAACATGTCTCACTATAAATGTACATTTATTTACATATCTTGTATAAAATTTTCTGAGACTATAGATTTCTCGGTTATCACACAGTTACTATTCATCAATCAAATGTCAAAGTCACTATTCATAAGAGATTGAGTTTTTAATGTTTTTGAATACATATGATTCTTACTAAGTATGTTTGAACTTACTGAGATTGTTAGTTCATAAGTTTGTTCACGTTGCAGGTAAGAAACCTGTCTAGTAGACTTTATGGATGGCAGCAGGACATGCGCATGTGCTGATGGGATAGGGATTTCACCGTGGACTTGGTCCTACTATAAGTATTCTGTTGAGCTTTTAAAATTAGTGAATTGAAGAGAATGTGTTATAAAAAAAATGCAGTGTAGCTATTTTGTATATTATACATTATGTTATACTCAAAAAGATAATTAAAAGTAGTATTGTGTTTTATATGGCTTTTATACTTAGCTTTCTTTTGAAGAAAGTATGTATTAAAAAGAAAAAAAATTTATAGGTGAAATTTTCGGGTCTTGAGAAATAAAAGTTTAAGAAAAAAAGTTTTAAATTGATAACCCAGATTCAACACACGAGCTATCCTGGTCGGTAATAGAGTCGGTTCATGACAGTTGTGAGTGATCGAAATCGGGGGCATCACAGGGGCAAATAAAAAGCTAAAATGAAAAACTTAAGAATCATGATAATTCCAAAATTAGGACAAATAAAATACCAACCTGAGTAGACATGAAGCAAAGACGGGCGAGCAAAGAGTAAAAAGGGAAAGTCTAAAATAGGGGAAAATCAAAAACTTAAAAACACAAAAATCAAAAGAGAAGAACACAAAAAATTCAGGAACAAAGAAAAACACAGAAAAAGACAAATAAAGAAATGGAAAAGAAGAGAAAAATCTATGAGTCAAAGATGAAAATTATAAAATCATGACAACCAAAACAAAAATACCAAATCGATCAAGAAGTAAGATCAGCTAAGCAAGAAGGATTCAAGACGGTTTGCAGCAACTTTGAAAAGAAAATACAAAACAATTGCTTTGTAAACCATAACATAGCATCATCATAGTCAAATCTAATCACATATATGAAAACCAAAAAGAGTAATGAAAATCTAATATAGGAAAAGAACATAAATTAAAAAAGAAAGTAAAAACAATCTGAAACTGTGCTCTAAATAGGAGAACAAAACACACACACACACACAAAAAACTTTGTAAATCATAATATAGCAATATCATAACCAAATTCAATCAAATGAATAAAAAACAAAAACATATAATAAAATTTTATACAGGAAAAGAACATAAATCAATAAATTAAAACAATCAGACCAAAACTTATAAAACTCTATGTTTGCCAACAACATAAGACAATTTATCAGATAAATCAAATAAGTATAAGCAGTTGTTCAGTATTTAATAGCAAAATAACAATAAAAACAGTATCAAATCAATAATAAATAGATAATAGCATATAATGGATGTAACATAACATAACAATTGTACCTGGAGAAGCAGAGATTCTATGTGAAACTAAGAAAATAAAGGCAATATAGCAACAAAATCAGTGAAACCTTTTAAATTCTACAGGACCAAGGAAGTAAAAGAATAGTGAAAAGGGTTATTGATAAGCAGAGCACAGTGGAGAGTAAATGATATAGACGAAAAGAACAAAGAGGCAAGACAGCAATAATAACAAACATATTCCCAATATATATAAAAGAGTTGAAGGGATAAATTTTTGAAGAGTAAGACACGTACACACACATTAAATTATTGGTAGTCTTAGCTTACTGATTAAGGCAGTAATATAAGGAAAAGAAACAGACACATGTATAGTCATGGCTGAACTGACCAGACAAAACATTAAATGCACTAATACATTTTTTTAGTCAAACATGCAAGCAAAGGAAAAATTTACAATCTCTAGAAAACAATGAAAAAAAAAAAGGGAAAAAAGAATAGAAAAGCCTAGAAACTATGGAAACCCAAAAGTCAGGACAGATAAACATCAAACTGGATCAGAAATGTTAAATGAATGAATACGTGTATAACTGTAGCAGAGCATATCAGACAACACATTTAATTCACTAAAAATCTTTTTTTTTTAAATAGAATAAAGATGAAAATTAATAAAAAAAAATTTTGCAATCTCCACAAAATGAAAACAGTTTACATAATACATGTCAAAACACAACCAATACAACAAATCAAAAACAAACTAAAGACAACTAAATCAGGAAAAAAATTCAAATAATATTAACATATTAAAACAAAATACACACATGCAATATTAAACCATAAACAAAGGACATAAAATATCTAAACAAATAAAGAAACAAACTTTAAAAAAACAAAAAAAAAAACTTTGTACAGCACATCGTCATCTGGAAGTTATAGCTAAATCTCTGTTAAATTTTTTTAAAATAAACAAAAACAAGGGAAAAACCCTAACTTTAAACAAAATCATACAATCTTAAATCATATTACAGATCAATCAATAGAAAATAAAAGTAAACTAATGCAGATAAAAAAGAATTCAAAAAAAAAAAGATGAAAAAAATTATAAAAAAAAAAAGGAAAATTCTAAAAATCCTAACCCTCAGAAATCATAATCCTCACCTCAAAATATTAAAAAAAATCCAAAATCCCAAAATCATAACCTTCATGTAAACAAATTCCAGAACTTTACCCTCAAAGTTCAAAAAAGGGGGAGGGAAGAAGGGAGATCGTCCCAAATAAGGGGGAAAAAAAATGAAAGTATAATGCAAATGATAAAGAACTCCCCAAAAAAAATTAGAAGAAGATAAAAAAAGGAAAATTTATTAGAAAAAAAATCGAAAATCCTAAGAACCATAACCTTAAAAAATCATAATCCTCACATAAAAATACACAAAAAAAAAAAAAAAAACCAAAACCCCAATACCACAAGCTTCAAACTTGTTCCAAACCCCAAAGAAAAACATGAAAAAAAAAAAAAAAACCCTAATCCTTCAAATAAAACACATTCAACCAAAGCCAAAAAAAGAGGAAAAAATTGAAATCAAATAAAAAATAAACGGGGAAAAAATGAAAAAAAAAACTAAAAGAAGAATAGAGAGAGAAATTCGTAAAGCTTAAGAAAGGAAAGGAAAATCGTAAAGCTTAAGAAAGGAAAGGAAAAGGAAGGAAGCGGGGAAGAAAATGGAAAATTTAAAAACACAAAAGTACCCCTCTTAATTTACGATATAAATGTAAAATTTATACTCAATTTATATTGTGATGAAATACATACAAAAATCCGAAATCAAAATTTATAGTATATATGTAAAATTTACACTTAATTTACATTATGAAAAAAATCAATATAAAAACCCAAGGTCAAAATTTATAGAGTAAATGCACAAATTACATTCAATTTGTACTTAATTCATGGTGTAAATCATTGATATACAGTGTAAATATACCATATCTCAAATTAAACAAAACCTAGCCCTAGCCGTCCATCAGAGCAACACCGAGCAAACTATCAGAGTAAGATCCGTCTGCGCTTGCTAATCTGAGCATTGTCAAAATCTCCTCCCAAAGCAACCTAACATCGATCGCAATCTAAGAAGGCTGGCAACTTCATCGGATCTGACCAGATTTGGCTGGAATCGCGAAGCAAAGGAGTTGGTGACAATGAACATAGCTTGGCAAGAAGATCGGAGTTGGCGAAGCATGGCAAGAATGAGGAGGAAGTCGAAGGTGTGAACTTGGAACTTCTAAGAAGGTTTGTAAAGCGAGGAAAGCAAGGAGTTGGAGGAATTAGGGAGCCAGATCGCAATTAGATTTACGACTATGATAGGCGACCAGAGATCAATCACGACTAAAGATCTTATTGCAATCAGATCTGGCGATCTATCATCATCGCGATCTAGAGAATTTATTGGTTGTGACAGAGATGGAGGTGGTCATGTCAATCCAGTGATGGCGAGGATCCACTTGCGACGGAGGCAAGACGACCCGGTCCACCAGTGACTGAGTTGCTATGTGATGGAGGCAGCGATTGTCGTTGGAGATGAAGACTAGAATGGGAATAGATGGTTTAGGAGAGAGCGAGACTGAAAGAGAGATAAGAAAGAGAGAAATTAGTGGGTTTTTGGGTGGATTCTAAAAAAAGTATATCAAAAACCTATTTTAGGGGTAAAATAGAAACATTACGTATACTAAAATTAGACTAAGGTATTAATTTTTAAAGGTTCATATTATGATATTTACTTCTAAATCATGAACTAATTGGCCTATGTAGTGTAATTTCCCAATACATAATTCCACCTAAATTTCTTGTTTGATGCCAAAAATAACAAATTTTTTTCTTTCCAAATTTGTACATTTTCTAGAACCTTGTTTCTTTGGGGCCTGTTTAGAGGTGACATTTGGATATAAAGTTAATGAGATTGGGTTGAAAATGTACATTTAGGGGAAGACTTTTAAAAATAAATTGTGATAAAAAAATAATATAAAAATTTGAAATATATTTGAAAAAAATACAAAATAAATATTATTTTATTTATTTTGTCATCATGAGTGCTATAACAAAAGAATCATTTTATTTTGATTTAAAACAAAAAAAATAGATGTTTAAAATTTGAATTTTTTTAAAATGGAAGAAAATAAAAATGAGATGAAGAACTGGAAGTTTTAAATTAGATGGCAAATCTCCGTATAGTCCCCTAAACGGGGCCTTAGCTTCTTGCACCCTAGACCTAAGTCTTAAGCGTCTGGAGCAGCATTGTTCGAGCGATGGGATTTCTTGGCCTAAGCAATATAGGGCAGGTAGAGAGATAGAGTAGGGCTTCTTAGCGATACTCTACCACAACCTTTCTCTTCTTAAAATATATATGTATCATTGAAATACTATCTATATATATATATACACATACCATTTAAAATATACTATATGTTTTACGTTATCACATTATATATCATCATTTTATCATAATTTTTCCTTAATTAAATACTCAAATTTTTTCACTAAGTAGTCTGCATTTAGATGTTTTTTCTACAATCTATCAAAATATTACTTTTAACAAAAATTAGAATTAAGAGTATTTTTTTTTTCTAATTATCTCATTAAAATAATTTCCTTCAAACATGTTCCCATTAAATTTGTTTTTCCTTCTTATGTGCATGCTTAATTTGTTTTGTTTTAATTTTTGTTATTAATAGCCTCTGTTTTGCTTTTTATTTTTCTTTTCCTACCTCTCTTTTCCTTTGTCACTTTGACTCTAATATTTCTAAAATTTTCTCAAACATGTCCATCTTTAAATATATTTTTCCTCCTCACATATAACTCCTGATAATTATATAGTTTGCTTATCTTTAAATACATATATACTATTATTTGTTCAATTTTTTTGGCACATTTACCTCTTTCGTTTTCGAAATCTTATATATTTAAATGTGTCATTAAAATAATAGTTTCTTGATGGGAATTTTCTGCAAGTGCACAATTCGCTCAAGTAATACAGTGTACAAGAATACGGATATCGTCGCACAGAGACAGTTATCAGTAATAAATCTCTATAAAAACAAAGTCAAGTAATTGCAAAAATTGATAAAAATCTAAAGTAAAATTAAACTGAATGTAACAAAAGAAAATAATAACATAAAACACCAAATAAAAGCATACTTAACAACCCAGAGAAAATGACAATAAAAAATGATAAGACTGAGACTCAATTTCCTCTCCCCTGCAACCTGAGCTACATATGCTATAACAATTAAGTTCAGTTAACTCAGAACACAGAATTTCACAAGAGTCTTCCGATCTGCTTATAATGCTACCTCCTTACTCCATTTTAAACATATTCCTATGCAAAAATAAAGTTGGGAATCTGATTAAGCTTAGGTTCCATTTAGGTTATGTGAGGCAAGCAAACATTCCTGTTATACGTACAAATTTAGCTAGTTAATGCACAAAACCAACTAAACACACACTATTCAACATGAGTCTAATTCTAATCAACTTCCCAATAGCTAGAATCACTATATTATGTTCAAGATGGCCAGTCAGAGAACACAAATTAACAAGGCAAGCAATGTTGAATGAACTGAAATTAATTGTAATAACAAGCTACGCATACTAGCTCAAAATTATAGATTCAAGTACTTTTTTATCTCAGTCTAAAAAGAAGTTAGCTCATGGCTAATTGGTCACAGAGCAAGGAAGATGAAAACATTGTTTGTAGAAGAGAAAGAGGTAGAGATACAACCAAAATATGGAAAAATTAACAAAATAACCCAATACACAAGGAATGGTTGTGGATTTCTTGCTTTTCCTTCCGAAATCTGCTTGAATCCAGCTTCCAATCCTCCTAGCCGAACTTTCCTCTTTGGGTTTTTCCTATTTTTGGTACTCTGCTGCCTTTCTCTTTTTTTTCTACCTCTGTATATTTTCTACTTTTTTGTGCCGTCCTCTGCTCTCTCCCCCCTTTAGAAAGGAAAAAGGATTCCTTTTATATGCTAGGGTAAAAATGAGTGGCCAGGTGTAACCAATCCAAGGGATAAGATCATGCTTGAGGTCCTTTATGTAAGACAGATCACGTGTTTGTCCATTTTTCTCAGGTCAGCAATAAAAAAATACTGCCAGCTGTGTTTGACTAGTCAATCAGGTTTACAAGAATTCTGCCCAGTTGCTGCAGCAATTGCTGTAGCATTTCCTAAAATAAGCAATTCTACTATTTTGCTCCTAATTTGCAACCCTTTCTTAACCCAAAGCAGTATCCTTCATTATAAGTATTCTCTTAACCTTTGAATCTGTAAAACACTAAAAATTATAAAGATCTTACTAAAGAAATTTAAAAAGATCATTCTAAAAATCAAATAATGCAAAAGAAGATTTAAAACACTGCTTTAAATTACTAAACTACTAAAACTCAAATAACAAAGCAAGAATTTAGATCTAAAAACAGTTATAATAACTTGATTTTCTCAAGTTATCATTTCTCCCATATGTTCTCTTGGAACAAATTTTTTCAAATTTTCCCTACTTTTTTTTTACGTAACCCTTTAATTTGTTTTTTCAAATATGTAACGTCTTTTTGTTTTAGTGAAATGCAACTAGTATTTAAAAAAATATGTATTAAAAATATAAATTATAATAGAAGAGTTTTAAATTGTCCATTAAAATTTTTTTGGGGGAAACAAAGCAAACAATAAAAGTAAGAAAAAGTAAGAACCCAAAGAAAATAGAAAACGGAGAAGAACCAAGTGGTAAAAGCAAGCAAACAAATAGTGAATTACAGTGACACCCCTTGTGCTTTGTTGAAATAACAAAAACATCCCCTTAACTAAAATTAATTACATCAAGATCCCATCTCTTAAAATCTATTAAATTTAAATATAAAATGATTAAAATATCCTAATAAATCTCAACTATTAATCTTAATAAAATTAATCATAACCTTTTATTTTTTATTTTATTTTAATTCCTTTTTTTTCTAATGTTTTTTTAATTAAGTTTATCATTTTAACTAAACTTTTTTAAGAAAAATTTTAACCCCTCCTCACACAACCCACCCACTCCAACCCCCTTGGCACATGTTGATGTTTGCCTACTCTAGAGATTGCATCACTAAAGCCGTTGCCTGCGTCTGTAATGACCGTCATTTTCATGGCACCTACTTATTTGTAATAAGTCATTGAGGAATCAAATGGATATAATTTAATGCTTTTTAGTGCAAATTTAAGTAACACAGTCAGGTACACGATCGTGTGAGTGACCGTGCGCCATTCGGACTGTGTATCTGTTAGTAACCGTGTGAGTGTATATGGCCATGTAGTGTAACACGGTCAAGTACACGGTCGTGTACCGCTCGGATAGATGAATGTGTTTCAAAGACATGGCCGTGTTGAGTAGTCTCAATTAGTACACGCCCATGTCCGAAATGTACACACCCGTGTTGCCTTGCACACGCCCGTGCAAGAGTCCGTGTAAAAGGTTGCGTAATAAGCCGAGAGCCGCTGTAATGACTCTCATGAATTATGAAACTTAATTACTATACAATGATGTAATTAAGTTAATAAACACAGTGTGCTTTTCAGTTGAATGAATTAAACGGGTATAGTAACGTTTAATTACTATTTATGCAGTGAAAGGGGCAACCGACAATGAAATTGGTCCACCCTATTATGTGAGTGTGCGTTGAGACACGCAATATCAAGAAACCGGTCAAGACGACCATTTCATGATACAGAACTGATGAGCTAGTCATCAGTACGCTCAGACTGGTCACCTGAGCGCAGCAGCGATAATTGCCCTAATAGATGTACAGTATCGAGAAAAGTGATCTAGATGATCTATTCTCGCCCATAGACTGACAAAATCAAAGTCAGAACGCTCAGATTAGTCAGTCAGATAGTGAAAAGTGAACAGTGAATAGTGAATAATGAGAAACGCAGTGTCAGGTTAGTGGTCAAGACGGCCTTAATCTGGCATAAAACTGACATACTAATAGTCAGCAAGCTCAATCTGGTCAATTGAGCATAAAATGTAGATTTTGTTTAAGAGATACGCAGTATCAGGATGAGGGTCAAGACGACCTTTTCTCGCTCCGAAACTGATATATTTAAACTCAGGACGCCCAAATTAGTCAATCGGGCACCTGACATGTTTTTCAAGACAGGGTTGTGCAGATCCCGAAAACTGGTCTAGAGGACCTCAGATGGACGTAAAACTGATAAATTTGAAATTAGAATGTCCAAATTAGTCAAGGGAGACTGTGTTTGAAATTTCACACGAAAACGCCTCGTTATGCGTGTGTAATGTCAACACAGTGTAGGCCTAACCACAGTATCAAGAAATTGGTCAAGATGACCTTTTCTTGATATAAAATTGATATTTTTGGATTCAGAATGCTCAAATTAGTCACTTGAGCACAAAAAGTAATTTTTGATCGGGAAACATGCAGTATCGGAAAATTGGTCGAGACGACCTCGGATGAAGACAAAACTAATATATTTGGGTTCAGCATGCCCAAATTAGTCAGTATAGCCTATCTTAAAATTTTTCAAAAAATTAGTATAAAAGGACGAAATTTTTAGGACTATTGAAAAATAGCCCCATAATTTTTCCAAATCCTATTTTCTCCCCCCCACACCACACGAAGATGAACAGTAAGCCCCGATCGAATCCGACCTCCGTTTTTTACATCGCCGGCACCATTTGAAAGCTCTCGACGAGCTGATTCCAACGGTGGGCCGAGTCGACCGAACCGACGCCGGAGCACGCCGCACGCGCCGCCCAAAGCCGCTGGTGGCCGAATTTTTCAAACCGCCGTATCTCTGTCGTCTGACGTCCAAATGCCACGATTCCGGTCCCAATGGATTCGTGGTGAAGAGTAGAACAAAATCTAGGCCTCCTTTCACATCAACTGCTACTGTATCACACCGCCCAAGGTTCACCGTCGCCATCACCGTCGTCGAATCTCACTATTCCGGTGGAGTTGAATTGCAAGGTGGGTTCAAAATGCTCAGAACAACACGTAGGTCAAAAGCCCCAAATCAATTTTGGGCCACAACGCTGGAAAATGAAGATCCAATACCGCCGCCGTCGCTGACTTTTCGAGGGCCGATTTCCAGCGATATGAGCCTAGATTGGTGAAATTAACACCACCAATGGGTTCCTCTCATCGAGCTATTCAAGATGGTGGTCTCCACTTCTATCATCGCCGTGGTCAACACCGGTCAACAGCCGGCCAACGTTGATTAGCGCCGGTTAACGTCGGTCAACGGTTGGTCAACGCCGGTCAACAGCGACCTGGAGACCGAAATTGAAGAATGGCCCGTTGGCCTATTTTCAACGTTCCGGACACATCCGCGGCATCAGATTTGCAAATCGGAGTTTTAAAAGTGAAGAAGAATGATTCAAAGATTGTGCGGTCGAGATCAAACGGTTCGCCCGACCGCCGACGGGAATGATTTTGGTAGTGGTTTTGATCCCTTGATTCCTCAATTTATTATTGGAAATAATTATGTATTAATTATGGTTTACTGACTTGAGGAATTGTAAGAAAATGGGATGAAATATCGAAAAAGAGAATGTGAGAAAATGTGAATATTTTTATGTAAAAAGCAGAGCTTTTACGTAAAAATTAGGCCTCTGGTTTAATACGTGACAGGTTAGAATAGGTTAGATGGTTTTGAGGCGTTTCCTAAACGCCAGAAACCCAAAAATTAAGTAAAAATGCTGCCGAAATTTCTAAAACGGCATAAAGGGGTATTTTAGGAAACGAGGGGTGAAAATGTGGTCGAGATGGAAACCTAAGCCCCCCCTCGATGACCTAGGTCCGGGAAAGAAGGATGAACATTTACAAGATTAGTGAACCGCCCAATTAAAAACTTCGAAATGTAAGAAAATGACCCCTAGGTCAGAATAGTACCACCCGAGAGACGGGTGTGATCTAAGTATAAAATTTAGGATGGTTAAATCGGTAAAGGTAACCCGACAGGCTAAATGGTCAATACACGAGGTATGTGGTTAGTTGATTGGTTGGTTAGCCAGTCAAGGACCGAATCTGAATGGGACAGTGATTAATTTGTCAAGTAGACAAATTAATCAAGCGTGATTAGAAATTAGATATCAAAATTCCCAAAGTAGAGCAGTTAGGTACCGATAAGCATCGGTATCACACAACGATAGTTTTATTAGTTCCTATCGATAGAGTGACCTAAGAGCAACGTTAATTAATTTATTGAGCAAATAAATTAATTAACCATGATTAGAAATTAGAAAATCAAATTCTTAGGAAGAGGGCAATTAGTACCGATAAGGATCGGTATCACTAACGATAGAGTTTTCATTAGTCACTAATGACCACAGTGACCTAAGAGTAAATGTTAATGAAATGCATTATGATTACAGGAAGGTACCTGTATTATGACGAAGGCGAGAGTATAAACTGTCTGATGACAGGTAAGTACAACTCCGCCTACAGTATGGATAAAATGAATTTAAAATGATGCTTTTCTAGTATTTTAAGTATGTATCTTGCACACGATGTTGCACCGTATACATAAAAGCATATAGTTTCACAATCGAGTAGATTGATGAAAGAACAAGTTAGAAGCTATAGATCTCTACCGCGTAGGATTGGGGACAGCTTAGAGAAGCGTATGGTTAGAACAGTTAAACAAGATGAGAATAAGTAGGTGTGTCGTACCGGCTCCTTCAGTCGAAGGGATTTCCAGTTAAAGAAAGTTAAGGCCAAAAGTTAGCATCAATTGATGGCTCTTCGGCATTAGTTGACCTCGGGCATTACCGTTGGTCTGCGCGCACACGGTACTGACACATGGGCCCTAAATAGACAAGAAAAGAAAAGAGAAGTTTGAAGCATAAATGAACATAACCGGACCATGCATTAGTTATAGTTCGCTATGCTTTCTTTTTCAGTAGAGTGCATACAATACACGATGCTTCTGTCATGCATAAAGTATGTGAAGTTTTATATTCAGTGTTATGACGTTTTATGTGATGACATGATATATGAGCTGATATGTGATATGCTTATATGGTATGTGATTTATTAAGTGATATATGTCATGCTTATGATTTTAAGTATGTGCTATGTTTTAAACGTGTTTTGCGGTTAACATGTTGTACTTACTAGGCGTAAAGCTCATGGAGTGTGTTCATGCTGTAGGTAAGTATCTTATAGCGTAAACATCAAGGGACGATGATGCTGCGGAGGCGGTGTGAGGATGAGGTTATGAATACACCACGAGTATTCTTCCGCACAGTATGAGTAAATAATATTTTGAATGGTGACTAGTTAAATAGTATTTTGAATAGTAAAGGTTAAACGATATTTTGGAACAGTAAACAGTATATGTATAAGTAGTATATTTAAATAGTATCTGATGAATAGTAATCAGATAAACAAGTATATAATTATGTATGTATAATTGAAATCCTTATGTTTTTCAAATTCCGCATTTTAATAGTATGCGTATGTGAATAGTAAATATGTACGCATATAAAAAAAGAAAAAAAAAATTTCCCTCTAAATTTATGGTATTAAATTCAGCAAGTTTAAGTATCAATTTTAAAGAAGAAGTATAAGTAAAAGTTAAAGAAGCAAGGAATAGTTTTCAATGACGGTCCGGGCCGCTGAGGGCATGGGGCATCACAGTTGGTATCAGAGCGGTTTCCTACCATCCTACTTCACATCGCCGCATGCCTGCCTCATCTGTCCAAGTAAGTTAGTTTTATTTTTAGTCAGTAAATGTTTACCTATTGAAGATAACATTTTATAGTAATGAAACGACGAAATCCATGATGGCGAGGACAAGATGAAAAGATGCTGAGATCATTATATGAAAAATCATGATCGTGCAGTGTTAGAGAACTGCTCAGAGAAAGAACATGGATTGCTGCTCGAGTTGTACCGATCTTCAGGGCTAGTTGTCCGCTAAGTTTCGAGTGGCAAACAGTACTCCTACACTCCATGAGAATGTCAGGACGGGTTTCACGTTATCAAAGTGATTCCCCGATTATACGCCATTAATCAGGATAACTGAGTCCTGTTGGCTGTTGATATTTCTCAGAAAGATACTCTTGTATGTATCGGGATCCTTATGACCAGGATGAGCTCTTAACTATGTCGAGTTTCGCCATACCACGATCGAGCCAATCTCTGAGAGCAGTCTAACATCAGTTCCAGTTTTTCTTTATGGGCAAGCGGGAGTGAAACCGCCTAAGTTCTCTAGAGTTATGGATATACGAGAATCTGTTCATCGGACTGAAAGACTACAGCTGATGTTCGGTGACACAATTCTAACGTATGGTGTTCGCTACAAGGAACCGATATGGACTTCTACAATACATGCCAAGACAAAAGTGGATTAAGACAGGAAAAGACCAAAAGAGAGAAAGAGACCTTGCCAAACAAAATTAGAAGAGCGATCAAGCAGAAGGAGTAGCAAGCCTTATCTAAGAGATAGTGAACGCCGAGAGAAAAGTGCTCAACCCCGGGAACCCTGCACAAGCCCAAGGCATTATAGCAGCCGCCATTATGGAGGGTGACCCGATAGACTCAGCACCCCAATCGGCCGATGAAGAGTTCATAGCCGAGCACCAGCCAGAAGTACACAAGGGCGATGGGGAACTTATGGAGAACTCCGAACCAGCCTATCTGTTTCCCGGACACCCCATGGAAGAGGACGATGACGAGACTCTTTCCGACGCCCATCCCGACAATGAGGGAGAGAAGATCCCCGACCATTTTAGTAATGACAAATAGATGGGGATATACGAACCCCAAGTCATCATAGCTAGCGATGACGAGGTTGGTTTCAGCTGAGAAGAAGAGGAAAACCCAGAGGAGTTCTCACTCAGTGATAGTGATGATGAGGAGATGCCTGATACTGAATCAGGATTGTCCTTTCAATAGTAGTAACCCTTCTGCGGGAATGTTAGTTATGAAAATATATAGAGGGAAGCAGTAGCTCTCCGCCGTCAATTGTAGCATAATGTACTTGTTGGGATCGTATAGGGGAAGTGTGTGTCACTTCCACTGAACTAGAATCTTGAATATATATATATATATTATGTGAAATATATTATGAGATAAGCAGTAAAGCTTTGCCCTAGGGGCCAGATATAAATTTTTTCCACAGTGTGAGTATGATATGACAAGAAGTGCAGGACGAATCCTGGCACTCAAACGATGTCCTAATACAATGCGGCAATTGTATTGAACATCACAGTATGAGAAAAAAAAAGGCGGATATAGTGTGTATATTTATATCCATAATGTTTAAGTAAGATTGTTAAGTAAGAAAGAAAATGATATGTGATACGAGTCCCAAGTACAGAATTTAAGAGACTTATACTTTCCTTTCCTGCTGTATGATAGGGTTACATAGGAAAACATGGCAAGAACGAGAGTTTAGTTAAATCCGGCATCCCGAGAGGATGAGTTGATAGCACAGATCGCAGCCATGCGAGAGATGATGGAGAACCAGCAACCGAAGCTAAACCAGCTTAGGGAACAGCTGGGCCAGCAACCCCAAGCACCACAGTCAGTAGAGATGCCAACACAGGAAGCTCTAGCAGCCCCAGAAACTCTGAGGGAGCCAGTAGTTCCTCCAGCCCAGGAGGCACTAGCACCCATAGTAATGGCTACTCTCGTAGCAGCAATTGTTTTTTTTTTTTTTTGCCAATCCTTAGGGAAGGTGACTTGTATGAAGGATTTCGACGCATGAAAGCGTTAGAATTCTTAGGAATCACCAACCCTATAGAGGCCGATGATTGGCTAACGGATATCCAAGTAATCTTGGATTTTATAGGGTTAATAGATAGAGAGAAAGTGATCACCCCACGCAATGAGGCGTGTCAGTGGTGGAAGATGGTAACCATTAGGAGGAACATTAGAGAGCTGAGCTAGAGTGACTTCATTGAGGAATTTAAGGAGATGTACTTCAACGAGGATGTACTTGCAGCGCAGCAAGACGAGTTCGACAACCTGCGCCAAGGTAACATGACTGTCATGGAAGTAGTCAAGAAGTTTGAGCAGTTGGCTCAACTTTGTCCAGATTTGGTACCGACTAAAAGGAGAGAGTCAGACGAATGCTGAAGATGTTCAAAACGGAAATCGCAGTTTAGGTCTATAGCGGAAGCCACGGACCAATGACACTATTAGAATGTGTCAGCAAGGCTATCTGAGCTGAGTACTGGTCGATTCAGGATAAGGAGCAAAAGACGCATAATTTTAAGACATGAAAGGAGGAGAAAACGCAAGATGAGCAAGCTCAGGGGAAGCAGAACCTCGAGTTACAACACAGAGAACAGAACGTGGGAACCGGCCAGAATAGCAGGCATTCCAACAACAACAACAACAAGAGAAAAGGGAAATCAGGGTAACCAAGATTCACAGGAGAATTTCCCCCAGAAGAGAAACGACCAGGAAGGAAATGACAGCTAATACTCGACGTGCACGAAATGCTGAAAGAGGTACCCAAAAGAATGTAAGCAAGGAGTAAGTAGTTGTTTCATTTGTGGCAAGGAAGGCTACTATGCCCAAAACTGCTACTCCGACCCATGAAACTGATAGAATCAACCCCACACTGAGAATAATTAACTTCAAGTCATCCAGACCAGGATCAAAGGCCCTTCGATCACACAAGGCATATTAAAAGCTTCAAACAGCTAAGGGAGAATCTATGCTTATGCAAGGAGTGACGCTGAAGCTGTAACTTCTGTAATGGTGACAGGCCAGCTTTCTATCGCCAACTTTGATGCGTTAGTTCTACTTGATTCTGGAGTCACCCATTCGTTGCATCATCAGTTTCCGCTAGAAAGTTAGGTAGGAGCTTAGATAGGACAAAATAAACCTTTAAAATGTCACTTCCTTCAGTGGAAGTTTATTTGTATAATTACTGGATACGTCAGGTGCCAGTAATTATCTACGGGAGAGAATTGAGCGTTAACCGATGAAATGTACGACTATGATGTAATTGTGAGGGTGGACTTCTTCACAAAACAAAATGTCGTCATAAACTGTCGAAGGCAGAAAATCATTTTCGAACCAATCGGATGCGAAAAGTTCATCTACAAGGGTTTGTCGCCAGAGCAACCCAAGATGATGATATCAGTAGTGAAAGCTTGCGAGATGCTATCAGTGGATGCATGTACTACCTAGCATACATAGTAGATAATACATGAGGAATAGAGATAGGACCTGAGAACTTGTCGATAGTCAGGGAATTCGTGGAGATACTTCCAGAAGGTCTTCTAGAACTCTCGTTAGAGCGTGAGATCTCATTCGAGACTAAATGTTTACCAGAATCAGCCTCCATCTCCAATGCCCTGTATAGAATGGGCTCTGCAAAGCTAAAGGAGCTCCGAGCCCAGCTGAAAAACTAAATAGACAAGGGATTCATTCGACAGAGCTGTTCACCCTGGAGAGCACCTGTACCATCCATGAAGAAGAAGGACGGAACACGGAGAAAGTGCATCAAACATAGAAAGTTGAACAGGGTTACGATTAAGAACAAAAACCAGTTACCACAGGTTGACGATCTATTTGACCAGCTCCGAGATGCTGTAGTGTCCTCGAAGATCGATCTACGTTCAGGGTACCATCAACTACAAAATCAGGAATGAAGATATACCCAAAACAGCCTTTCAAACGCAGGACAGACATTACGAGTTTCTGTTCATGTCGCTCAGATTGACGGACACGCCAGCAGCTTTCATGAACTGGATGAACCGCATGTTCAAGGACTATTTGGATAAGTTTGTCGTTGTGTTCACCGATGACATACTTATACCCTTTAAGTCGAAGGAAGAGCACGAAGAGCACTTCAGGATCATTTTACGCATGTAACAGGACCATCAACTATATGTCAAGTTCTCTAAGTACGAGTTTTGACTGGAGAAGGCCTATTTCCTAGGTCACGTAGACCCCAAGGAAGGAGTATCTGTGGACCCGACTAAAATTGATGTTGTTAGCACGTGGCCAGCTCCGAGAAACGTGACGAAGATCCGTAGCTTCCTAGGGTTAGTGGGATACCACTGACGTTTTGTCAAAGGTTTTGCAAAGCTAGCTGCACCGCTCACAACGCTCACCAAGAAGGGAAAGAGGTATGAGTAGACTGAAAAGTGTGAGAAAATGTTTCAAGAGCAGAAATGAAGGCTCACAAGCTTTCCAATACTGACCATTCCAAATGCTAGTCAGTGAAGCTTTGTGATTTAAAGCGACGCATCTAAAACCAAGTTGGAAACTGTGTTGATGCAGAGTGGTAGAGTAGTCACATATGCTTCACGACAACTCAAAAACCCTGAGAAGAGCTACCAAACGCGTGATCTGGAGCTAGTAGCGATCGTTTTTGCGATAAAAGCATGGAGGTACTACCTGTACGGAGTCACGTGCGAGATTTACATCGACCACTAGAGCCTTAAATGTATCTTCACGCAAAAAGAGCTCAACATGAGGCAGCGTAGATGGCTAGAGTTGGTAAGGATTACAACCGTGAGATCCTATACCATCCGGGGAAAGCCAATAAGGTGGCCGATGCACGGAGTCAGAAGTATTTTACTATGCTTATGGCTATCAGTGCCTTGTCGGAAGCACTACAAGGGAGCTATGCAGTAACGAGATCAAGATTTTGACAGGGAGATTGTCTGACATGACCTTCCAATTGACACTCAAAAAAGAGATCAAGATCGGTCAAAGTTTCGATTTGTCATTGAATAAGCTAAAAAATGAGGCTACAGAGGACAAGGGTCGGAGTTTAAGATCCCTAAGGACGACGTACTCTACTACAGAGGCAGAGTGTGTGTTATGAAAAATGAAGAACTCATGAAGCAAATCCTTTTAGAACCTTACGAGACGTCATATTCCGTACATCCGGTGGCGAATAAGATGTACAAGCACCTGAAGGAAAGCTTTTGGTGGTTTGGAATGAAGAATGACATTGTCAAGTTCGTTGCCAGATACCTTACGTGCCAGAAGGTTAAGGTAGATCACCAACGCCCAGTAGGATAATCGTAGGAAATTAAGCTACCCGAATAGAAATGGGACCAGATTACGATGAATTTCGTAGTCGGATTGCCGAATATGTCAAACAATAATGACACAATCTGGGTGATTGTAGATAGACTAACGAAATCAGCTAGATTTTTAGCAATGAAAGTTAGCTACTCGGTGGAATGACTAGTAGAAATCTATGCGGCACAGTTCGTGAAACGGCACGGAATACCAGAGTCGATCGTCTCAGATCATAGTGGACGCTTTATCTCCAGATTTTGACAAAGTGTTCAGGCTACATTACGGTCCAAGTGAGAGTTCAGCACAGCATTTCATCCTCAGGCCGACAGTTAGTCTGAGAGGACCATACAGATGTTAGAGGACATGTTGAGACCTGCGTCCTAGACTTCAAAGGAAATTGGGATCAGAAGCTACCATTGAGCGAATTCTCGTACAACAGCAACTACCATTCCTCGATAGGAATGGCATCGTATGACACTTTGTGGAAGGAAATGCAGATCTCTGGCTCATTAGTACGAGACCGGAGAGAAACGACTAATTAGCTCAGACATCATCAAGAATACCATGGCAGACGTGAAGCTGATACGAGAAACGTTAGATACAGCGTACAGTCGACAGAAGAATTTTGACGATAAACGTTATAGACCCCTTGAGTTTCAAGTAAGAGACTTGGTCTTTATTAAGGCAACACCCATGAAAGGGGTGGTGCACTTTGAAAAGAAAGAAAAGCTCAGTCCTAGGTATATAGGACCCTCGAGATAATAGAGAAAGCTGGGAAGGTGGCTTATAGACTAGCACTTCCTCCCGAGTTAGTTACAGTGCACAACGTCTTTCACGTCTTGATGTTGAAGAAGTACGTGCCAGACAACTCTCATGTTCTTAGCCAAGAATCCGTTGTAATATACGCTGATCCGACGTACGAGGAGAGACCCATGCGGATCCTAGTCAGAGAGGAGAAGGTAATTAGGAATAAAGTATACCGCTAATAAAAGTGTTGTGGCGGAATCATCGTGTTGAGGAAACCACATGAGAATGGGAAGAAGACATGGGAAGAGACGTTCCGGAATTATTCTAATTTTTGAGGACGAAAATTTTGTAAGGGGGGTAGGTTGTAATGACCGCAATTTTCATGGCACCTACTTACTTGTAATAAGTCATTAAGGAATCAAATGGACATAATTTAATGCCTTTTAGTGCAAATTTAAGTAACAGGGTTAGGTACACGATCGTGTAAGTGACCGTGTGCCATTCGAACTGTGTATCTGTTAATAGCCGTGTGAGTGTACATGGCCGTGTAGTGTAACACGGTCAAGTACACGGCCGTGTACCGCTCGGATAGATGAATGTGTTTCAAAGACATGGCCATGTTGAGTAATCTTAATTAGTACACGCCCGTGTCCGAAATGTACACGCTCGTGTTGCCTTGCACACACCTGTGTAAGAATCCATGTAAAAGGTTGCGTAATGAGCCGAGAGCCGCTGTAATGACTCTCATGAATTATGAAACTTAATTACTATACAATGACGTAATTAAGTTAATAAACATAGTGTGCTTTTCAGTTGAATGAATTAAACTGGTATAGTAACGTTTAATTACTATTTATAAAGTGAAAGGGGCAATCGACAGTGAAATCGGTCCACCCTATTATGTGAGTGTGCGTTGAGACACGCAATATCAAGAAACCGATCAAGACGACCATTTCATGATACAGAACTGATGAGCTAGTCATTAGTACGCTCAGACTGGTCACCTAAGCGCAGCAGCGATAATTACCCTAATAGATGTACAGTATCGAGAAAAGTGGTCTAGATGACCTATTCTCGGCCATAGACTGACAAAATCAAAGTCAGAACGCTCAGATTAGTCAGTCAGATAGTGAAAAGTGAACAGTGAACCGTGAATAGTGAATATTGAATAGTGAGAAACGCAGTGTCAGGTTAGTGGTTAAGACGGCCTTAATCTGGCATAAAACTGACATATTAATAGTCAGCAGACTCAATCTGGTCAATTGAGCATAAAATGTAGATTTTGTTTAAGAGATACGCAATATCAGGATGAGGGTCAAGACGACCTTTTCTCGCCCCGAAACTGATATATTTAGACTCAGGACACCCAAATTAGTCAATCGGGCACCTGACACGTTTTTCAAGACGGGATCGTGCAGATCGCGAAAACTGGTCTAGAGGACCTCAGATGGACGTAAAACTGATAAATTTGAAATCAGCATGTCCAAATTAGTCAAGAGAGACTGTGTTTGAAATTTCACGCGAAAACACCTCGTTATGCGTGTGTCATATCAACACAGTGTAGGCCTAACCACAGTATCAAGAAATTGGTCAAGATGACCTTTTCTTGATACAAAATTGATATTTTTGAATTCAGAATGCTCAAATTAGTCATTTGAGCACAAAAAGTGATTTTTGATCGGGAACCATGCAGTATCGGAAAATTGGTCGAGACAACCTCGGATGAAAATAAAACTGATATATTTGGGTTCAGCACGCCCAAATTAGTCAGTATAGCCTATCTTAAAATTTTTCAAAAAATTAATATAAAAAGAAGAAATTTTTGGGACTATTGAAAAGTAGCCCCTATAATTTTTCCAAATCCTATTTTCTCCCCCCACACCACACGAAGATGAACAGTAAACCCCGATCGAATCCGACCTCCGTTTTTGACACCGCCAGCACCATTGGAAAGTTCTCGGCGAGCTGATTCTGACGGTAAGCCGAGTCGACCGAACCTATGCCGGAGCACGCCGCACGCGCCGCCCAAAGCCGCTAGTGGCTGAAATTTTCAAACCGCCGTATCTCTGCCGTCTGAAGTCCAAATGCCACGATTTCAGTCCCAATGGATTCGTAGTGAAGAGTAGAACAAAACCCAGGCCTCCTTTCACGTCAACAGCCGCTGTATCGCACCGCCCAAGTTTCACCGTCGCCGTCGCCGTCATCATCGCCGCCGTCGAATCTCACTGTTCCGGCAGAGTTGAGTTGCAAGGTGGGTATCAAAATGCTCAGAACAACACGTAGGTTAAAAGCCCCAAATCAATTTTGGGCAACAACGCCGAAAAATGAAGATCTAATACCACCGCCATCGCCGACTTTTCGAGGGCTGATTTCCGGCGATAGGAGCCTCGATTGGTGAAATTAACACCACCAATGGGTTCCTCTCATCGAGCTCTTCAAGATGGTGGTCACCACTTCCATCACCACCGTGGTCAACGCCGGTCAACGGGGACTTGGAGACCGAAATTGAAGAATGGCCCGTTGGCCTATTTTCGACGTTCCGGATACACCCGCGGCATTGGATTTACAAACCAGAATTTCAAAAGTGAAGAACGATGATTTAAAGATTGTGCGGTCGAGATCAAACGGTTCGCCCGACCGCCGACGGGAATGATTTTGATAGTGGTTTTGATCCCTTGATTCCTCAATTTATTATTGGAAATAATTATACATTAATTATGGTTTACTGACTTGAGGAATTATAAGAAAATGGAATGAAATGTCGAAAAAGAGAATGTGAGGAAATGTGAATATTTTTACGTAAAAAACGGAGCTTTTACGTAAAATTTAAGCCTCTGGTTTAGTACGTGACAGGTTGGAATAGGTTAGATGGTTTTGAGGCGTTTCCTAAACGCCGGAAACCTAAAAATTAAGCAGAAATACTGTCGAAATTTCTAAAACGGCACAAATGGGTATTTTAGGAAACGAGGGGTGAAAATGTGATCGGGATGGAAACCTGAGCCCCCCCTTGATGACCTAGGTCCGGGAAAGAAGGACGGACGTTTACAAGATTAGTGAACCGCCTAATTAAAAATCTCAAAATGTAAGAAAACGACCCCTAGGTCAGAATAGTATCACCCGATGGACGGGTGTGATCTAAGTATAAAATTTAGAGTGGTTAAATCAGTAAAGGTAACCCGACAGGCTAAATGGTCAATACACGAGGTATGTGGTCAGTTGATTGGTCGGTTAGCCAGTCAAGGACCGAGTTTGAACGGGACTGTGATTAATTTATCAAGTAGACAAATTAATCAAGCGTGATTAGAAATTAGATATCAAAATTCCCAAAGTAGAGCAGTTAGGTACCGATAGGCATCGGCATCACACAACGATAGTTTTATTAGTTCCTATCGATAGAGTGACCTAAGAGCAACGTTAATTAATTTATTGAGCAAATAAATTAATTAACTATGATTAGAAATTAGAAAATCAAATTCTTAGGAAGAGGGCAATTAGTACCGATAAGGATCGGTATCACTAACGATAGAGTTTTCATTAGTCACTAATGACCACAGTGACCTAAGAGTAAATGTTAATGAAATGCATTATGATTACAGGGAGGTACCTGTATTGTGACGAAGGCGAGAGTATAAACTGTTTGATGACAGGTAAGTACAACTCCGCCTACAGTATAGATAAAATGAATTTAAAATGATGCTTTTCCAGTATTTTAAGTATGTATCTTGTACACGATGTTGCACCGTATACATAAGAGCATATAGTTTCACAATCGAGTAGATTGATGAAAGAACAAGTTAGAAGCCATAGATCCCTATCGCGTACGATTGGGGATAGCTTAAAGAAGCATATGGCTAGAACAGTTAAACAAGATGGGAATAAGTAGGTGTGTCGTACTGGCTCCTTCAATCGAAGGGGTTTCCAGTTAAGAAAGTTAAGGTCAAAAGTTGAGCATCAATTGATGGCTCTTCGGCATTAGTTGACCTCAGGCGTTACCGTTAGTCTGCGTGCATACGGTACTGACACATGGGCCCTAAATAGACAAGAAAAGAAAAGAGAAGTTTGAAACATAAATGAACATAACCGGACCATGCATTAGTTATAGTTCACTATGCTTTCTTTTTCAGTAGAGTGCATACAGTACACGATGCTTCTGTCATGCATAAAGTATGTGAAGTTTTATATTCAGTGTTATGACGTTTGATGTGATGACATGATATGTGAGCTGATATGTGATATGCTTATATGGTATATGATTTATTAAGTGATATATGTCATACTTATGATTTTAAGTATGTGCTATATTTTAAACGTGTTTTGCGGTTAACATGTTGTACTTACTAGGCGTAAAGCTCATGGAGTGTGTTTATGCTGTAGGTAAGTATCCTATAGTGTAAACATCAAGGGACGATGATGGCGGCGGAGGCGGATGTGAGGATGAGGTTATGGATACACCGCGAGTATTCTTCCACACAGTATGAGTAAATAATATTTTGAATGATGACAGTTAAATAGTAGTTTGAATAGTAAAGGTTAAACAGTATTTTAGAACAGTAAACAGTATATGTATGAGTAGTATATTTAAATAGTAACTGGTAAATAGTAATCAGATAAACAAGTATATAATTGTGTATGTATAATTAAAATCCTTATGTTTTTCAAATTCCGCATTTTAATAGTATGTGTACATGAATAGTAAATACGTATGCGTATAAAAAAAGAAATCTCTAAATTTATGGTATTAAATTCAGCAAGTTTAAGTATCGGTTTTAAAGAAGAAGTATAAGTAAAAGTTAAAAAAGCAAGTAATAGTTTTCAATGACGGTCCGGGACGCTAAGGGCACGGGGCGTCACAGCGTCGGAGGCCGAGGAGCTAGAATTTGGGTTTGCAAAGCCGTAATCATCCATTGTCGTGTTTGCAAACCCAGAGCCGTCCTTCGCTATCTTCGGCTATACTGGACTTGCTCGTCGTTGTCACCACTGTAGGAAAAATAGGTAATTTATGCAGCAGAATTTAAAAAATTTTATTTAGATTGTACTAACTTTGGTTGTCTTCTATAATAAATTATTCTACAATCCACATATCTTGAGAGAATTAGCAATAGGATCGTCGAAAAAGGTGACTAAGAATCTTTCAACTAACTTGTCTTCTATACTATACTTTAATTCCCGAATGGTGGAGTGTGAACGCTCGATCTCTCAATCTGTATTTGGTGTGCAGCTTTATCCTTCTAACCACCCAAAACTCTTAGAGCTTATTATTATTAATGAAAATACAAGCTCACTTACCTCAGAGTCTGTGGTCTACTAAGAATAGAAGCCCTAAGCTCTTATTTATAATGAATGGACAAGGTGGTATTCAAATTTGAATTAGATACTTGAAAAAGATTTTTTTACTTTTTTTTTTCTCTCCTTTATCTATAATTTACTTTTTTTTTCATAAGTGGGAGACAAAAAAAAAAAAAAAAACCTACAATAGGACAATAGAGATCCAAATTTGATTCAAATTTCAAACTCTATTTATCTTGTGATTTTATTTGCATAGATAATGTTTTATAAATCCAATTTTAAATTCAAATGAAATATCATGACAACCTTATTTAAATAAAATAATTATGTAATAATTATCCAAATAAATTCAATAAGGAGAAAAACTTTTATACTGCCTTATCCAAGTAGAACATGCATACAATAGGTAGAGTGGGACAAGACATTTGTTTCAATTCAAATTCAAATAAAATAATAACCATATATAGTTTTAAATTATTTATTCAAATAAGATTATCTAAATATTTAAATTAATTATTCAAATAATTAATCTATTCATATGTCTTAATTTTATTTAATCTCATATTTATCACAAAAGATAAATACAATTAATTTAAATTACAAATCTTATCTTTCAAATAAATATTTATTCAAATCAAATATTTACCGAATTAATTAAATGAAAAAAAATTTCAATTCTACCCTCAGTGTTAAAAACGCCTACACCTAAACAAAAGGTGATCCGAATTTTTCTCTTTACTAAATCATAGCCACAATTAATAATCCAATTGATTACTATCTATTAACAAATTATATTGAACCAGTAAATGAACCAATTGGACATATATAATATAAACTCTAATAATCAATATAATTAATTATTATATACAAATTAAATTAATTACATAATTATTAGTTTCAGAGTCACACCACTATAAACCTGAAATTGCACTCCTAATTATATACCTTATTGTGTAAGCTAGTATGTAATCATAGTCCAATGACCTTATCATATATGTAATACTCTCATATGATATCCATGATCAACTGAAAGTTAAAGTGCAATTAACCTTTTGACCACTCTATCTTAAAGATCTATTATACATCAAATAGAAAAATAATTATTTACCAAATATAAATAATTATTTACCACTATAAACCTGAAATTGCACTCCTAATTATATACCTTATTGTGTAAGCTAGTATGTAGTCATAGTCCAATGACCTTATCATATATGTAATACTCTCATATGATATCCATGATCAACTGAAAGTTAAAGTGCATTTAACCTTTTGACCACTCTATCTTAAAGATCTATTATACATCAAATAGAAAAATAATTATTTACCAAATATAAATAATAAATTATTTACGGAGCAAATGACCTAAGGTATTGTTCATTTTTATATCCTATATAATGCCATTAAGAAGATGACCTTTATTCTTTATAAAAGCTTTGATTCCATATCTATAAGCAAAACTCACACCGATTATAAGTTATGTACCTAACAAACTAGCCTAATAACTTACTACTTTAAGACGCTTTAGCCTTTAGAGTATCAAAGTATACAAGTTATAAACATAGAGTCATTCACTTACTCAGAATTTAGGTTATTGCATAACTAATGTCTAAGGTTAATTAATCTATTAAAGTGAACTTATAGATTAATTACACTTTAATTCTAATCCAATATATCACCACCACTAGATAATATATTCATGTCTCTACTTAGAAGTCGACTCACTCTAGATGGTCAAGACAAACCATTTCCTCAATAGGATCTAGACAACATAATAATCTTCAAATAAGTTAGATGATCACTGTAACCTTATAGACTATGGACTATATGTTTAAATTACTTAATTTAGAATGCTACTACTTAATTTAGAATGTTGTCTTCTTACATGTAAATTTCATTATATGCAACATTTTAACAGTTTAAACAATAAGTAGTTAATGAGCCATATTTTCTTATATTTACTTTAACATATAAACAATGATAAGGACAGTATAGCAAAAATGTAAATCCCCCCAACCGCCACCCCCTCTTCTAGATATGTTTTGCATCTGCACAGGAATAAGTTTTTTTTTTTCCCAAATTTCCAATGACTTTTAAATATTTTATTATTTTAGTAAGGAGCAAAATAATGAGTTAAATAGATATTAGTTAGAAATTGAAAAAGTTTGAGAGAATTTAAAAAAAAAAAAAGAAAAGAACTAAAGATCAAAAGGGAACTGTGAGGGTGAAAAAACAAATTAATGACTTCATATATTTTATATAAGATGCAGAATATAGTGAAGAAATGTTAGAATTTTTTTTAAAAAGCATTCTACTATTCTCAAATAACAACTAAATTTATACATACAATATGTATAAATCTTTTCAAAATTTATGCCTTACAATAATGTATACCACTAAATTTTTTATATATCTCTAACAAATATAAATTGACCATCAAAATAAAAATGGACTTTGAAAAAAAAAAACAAAATTTTTTTTATTGGAGTGCAATTTATGATTAGCAATGTTTAAGAATTAATTAAAATTCATTATTGGTGTAACTTAAGTGTAAGAATGTCATTCTATATCTCCATATATAGTTGAAGATGTTTTTTAATGCAAAGAGGGGAATTTTTTTGTATATTTAATATAATTAATAGTAAAACTAAAGGTCAAACCACATTTAATTAAAAGAGGGGGTGCCTCTATAATTTTTTTAAAAAGTCAGGTGGTTGACCTCACTAGTTTCGATCAAAGGGTACCTCTACAATTTTGAGAAAACATAAGGAATGTCAGTATAATTCACTCGCAAACAAATGACAAAATGAAGAGGGAAAAAATTAAAAAGAAAAGAAAGGAAACTAAATGGGACAAAATAGTTGAATCAAGTTTTTGAACAATGAAATGAAAAGAAAGGAACTCTCCTTCTATATAATTTGTTAGAAGTAATAGATAAGAAATAAAATGAAAATTTAGATTAGTTGACAGATAATCTAATGTAATCTCTCTATCTAACAAGTTTTGTTGCACTCTCCAGTGGTGGTTTTTTTATTTTTTTTCAATATTTTTCATTCTCTTCGATTTTTTTTTTTTGTTTCCACCCTTTTTTCCTTAATTTTTTTTGTTTTGCTTTTTTCTTTTTTCCGGTCAACAGGTGACTCCCCCTTCTTTCCATTTCGTCCTCCCTCCTTTTTTCCCCCCTTTTTATCATTTTTTTTTTACTTTTTGTTGTTTTGTCGATTTTTTTTTCCTTTTATTTCGTTTGTTTTGTACTTTAATTTTTCTGTAAACCTTCTCATACGCCCTTTTTTTTTTACTTATTTTCTTTAGATCCTTATATCATTTATTTCAAATATGTATGATCAAATATTTTTCTTCCATTTTATTTTTATTATGTATTTTTTTAATGCTGCATAAAAATTAATTTATATATACTTTTTGTGTTATATTTTAATTCAGTGTTATATGATTTACACAATATACGAATTGTTAAAGACTTTCACACATTCAGAATGCGAAATACAACTGGTAGATATATAAAAGAAAAATTTTTTGGCTGAAAATATTTCAACACATGTTGTAAAGGATAGTGTCCTTGTACATACGAGTGATACATCACTGATTTCAGACTTACCACGTAATATCCTATTTAATTGACAGCTTACCCTTTAAGAATTGATATATATATATATAGCAAATATCTCTTGTTAAGCTATCGGACAGATTTGATGGTTATAACATTTTATTTGATATCTTTTAATTATTTATTGATTTATATTTAGTTTTCAATTTAAAATATTGTAATATGAATTATTAAAAATTATTAATATAAAAAAACAAGTATTGTTGAAAAATATTATATCAACTAGCAACGTACAAAAAAAAAGTTAAAAATTTCATTTTGCAAAGATGTCGGTAAGAGAGTATAACAATATATATCTGTTAAAAAAAACGTTGTTAACATGTGAAAATTTGGCACGTCTAAATTTCTGCAAAAACAAACAGAATCTCTTTTCCCTCGCACGTCTAAAGGTGACTGTAATTTCGCACGTTGGATTATTTTTTGGCCTTGGGAAATGGCGTGATCCGCACCGTTTATTATAGAAATAAATAATATTGTTGATGGCCCACACTGCACATTAAGATGGATCATGTGTGGCCGAGGATCGTCAACTTGCTTTCGCGGTTGACGTTGCTTTTATGATTAACCATATGTTTGTTGAATGCTAGAATATTTATACCATTATTTTCTTTATCATTCTCTTCCTCTTACATATATCATACGTCATCTCATCTAAATCTTAGTAAAACCTATTGATTCATTAGTTATTACAAATGTGTCATTCCATTTTTTCAGCAGTAAAAGAGAAAATTTAGAGGTGTATATTTTTAATAAAAATTTTATTTTTCTTATGCCTAATTTTCATACAATCAAGGAAAAAACATTGTTGAACAAAAGACAAGAAGGTCGGATTTGGAAGGTAAAAAATACGCAATACTATGTTGTAGCTTTCTAACCGTGAAAGCTCTCTTTCTTACTGTTGTTATTCGGTGGTTTATTGGATATAATTTAGTAAACGTTGGATTTTTTTTTCTTTTGCAGGACGACAAAAGATAGGATTGATAGGATTTTTTTGTACTTTTTTTTTTTACTCGTTATATCTGTCTCGTAGTTTTCTTTTTCTTCGTTTAACAATTAAGGAAAGGATGGGCTTAATAACTAGTGAAATCCTTAGTTTTTATTCCTTGTCTTCTCGTCGTTCCCCCAACCCCCCCCCCCCCACAGTAGTTCTCGTTTTTTCCCCCTTCTAAAGTAAAAGATGATTTAGTAAGAGTGGTAGAGTTGTAAGAACTGGTAAAATAATAGGTTTTAACTAGACTTCATTCTTATAGGGAAAGGAGATGATATGTGACAAGTGTATAAGTAGGAGAGTGATAAAAAGAGTAATAAAGTAAGTGACCCTTGTATTTCTCCGTATATTTTATTGGTGCCTATAGACACTATGGCCCTGTTTGGTTTTGGTTTCAAAACTTATTTCACGATTCCCTAGGGAATCATTTTCTAAACCAATTTGAAAACACGTTTGTTTAGTTTAGTTTTGAAAATTGAACTTGAAAATAATGAGTTGTTTTCGTTTTTTTTCCGCTGAAGTTAGAAAACGATCTGGGATCGTTTTCTAACTTAAGTCCCTCACAGCCCGTGTCTTTTCTTCAGCCCATGGTCCCTCATTCTTCTTCAGCCCTCGAACAAACGCACAGCCCCGATCTTTCTCGCCTCCAAGGTCTCGGTTCCACCCCTATCTTTCTTTGTCGTTCATCGGCGTCGGCCGAAGTTGTCGTCCTCCCCTCGGCTCGAATCCACTCTGTCTCTACTCCCCTGGGCTCGTTCATCACCGTCGCCCGAGCTCTATCGACTCTCATTTGGCACTGGTTGCAGTGTTCTCATTCTCGCCAATCGCGGTCGGTATCACAGTCAAATCTCTCGTGGTTTGGTCGTCTGCTTTATGAGAGGTAGGCTTCTCATCTCAGTTTGGACTCTCTCTCTCTATTGTTCTGTTTTGGTGAATCGGTGATTGTGTTGCCGAGTTACCCTAGAATTTGGGGATTTTTTTAATACGTGAATCGATGAGCTAATCGGATTTGCCATTTTGTTGTGAATGCATTTTTCAAAATGTGAGATGAATATAATGGTTCATATGCTTACCCAAATTTCGTCTCCTGTATGTGCTCGTTGGCATGGTTTCTGGAATTTGTCTCTGTTCTTGCCGGTTTGAATGGGTTATGTTTGCCATTTTCAATTTGGAAGCTCGATTCTAAGTTGCCTTTTGGTTTTAAATGTTGGTTTTGAATCAACGGCAAATTTCGGTTTTGAATGTTGCTGTTCTTATCTGCCTTCGATTTTGGAATGTTGCTGCTCTTAAGAACCGATCTCAATTGTTGCTGTTCTTAAGAACTGAAGAAATTTGTTGCTGTTCTTAAGAACCGAAAATTTGTTGTTGTTCTTAACTTGATACATTTGTTGTTTTGAAAATTCGGTTCTTACCGAAAGTTGCTGTTCTTAACTTGAACTTGTCCAAAGTCGGTTTTGAATATTGTTAATTTTGGTTCTTATATATGCTGTTTTGAATGGATTGTGTTTGCCCTTGATTATTGTTATTTGTTGCATTATTGCTTTTTTTTTTTATCGCACAATGTTTTGGCCTGTATTTGGAAGGATGAATTAGAGCTAGTTTATTCTAATTTTGCGTTAATTTTGAATGGTTTCTCACAATGTTGTGTTATTACTTAACTCTAAAATGTGAGATGAATTGGAGCTGCTCTGACCTAATTTTTGTCTCCTGTATTATGGTTGGTATGGTTTGTGAATTTGAATCTCTATTCTTGCCGTTTTGAATGGTTTATTCAATTTGTGTTTGCTATTTTTAATTTGAATACCCTATTTTTATCTGCCTTTTGCTTTAGAGTGTAGGCAAGTTCAGATTTCAATTTAAGAGCTGAAAACTAATATATATAAGAGCTGAAAACTCACAATGTTGACTGTAATGTTTGTTTACTTTTGTTTTTATAGGATCTAAAACGTTTTTGAGACTAGATTGACAAAATCTCTCCAAGAAAACATGATACCATATTTACCATCAACGACGTTTGAAGTTCAGAAGGCAAAAGAAAGGTCGAAATGAGCAGGAAGATAATTATTGGCCACGTTTGGCAGAGTATTTTAGAAGATGATCTTGACCTTTTGGTTTTAAATCTGCTTTTAGGACTATTGAATAACCACAAGAGTCCCTTTAGTCCCTATTTAGTTCTCAATGAGGAGCTTTTAGTCGAAATAACAAAATCTAGTTTCTAAAAGTTCTAAAAGTATCTCAATAGGCTGAAAGCTTGCTGTATATAAATTTTAATCTAATATTTTATATAGTCTGCTAGAAAATTTTAAAATCGTTTCGATTTATTAAGCTCTTTGAAAATAAGGTTATATAGTTTTACCGAAAAACCACTGCTTTTTTACTTGTCTCTTTTGTCAACTAGTAGCAAACACAAAAACTCTATGATACGGACCATATTGGGTAGGAAAAGGGAAGACAGTTCCATATCTTTTAGGCACTATTTTGGAACAATTTGGGCGTTTAATACGCAGTTTTATTATTCATAATTTAAAAAAGGGGTGGCTTTAAAAATGTGAGGGTAGGATGATGACAACAGGACAACTGGCCCTTTTTTCTTTTTCTTTTTTATTTTTTTTTTGAACGACTAACATCATTTGTTAATCACCTAAGAGTTAATATTTTAGATTGTACACAGTTATAGAAAGCTTTTATAAAGAATTCCTTATTTTGCATTCACGGATATTGACTATTTGATTAATTTTTTTTAATGGCTTAATCTATAATTATCATGTTTAAATTTATAGCATGCAACATATAAATGCTGCATTCACAAATCTGATCATTAAAAATCTTCTTTTTAATTCCAATTCTACCCTCAAAGTGAAAAACACGTACACCTATATAAAAAGGTGATCCGGATTTTTATCTTTACTGAATCAAAGCTACAATGAATATTCTAATTGATTATCATTCGTTAATGAGTTATAATGGGCTAGTAAAGGAATCAATTGGACATATATAATATAGTCTCCAATAATCTATGTAATTAATTATTCTATACCAGATAAATTAATTAAATAATTATTAGTTTTAGAGTCACACTACTATAAATTTGAAATTCCACTCCTAATTATATATCATATTACGTAAGCTAATGTGTAGCCGTAGTCCAATTACCTTATCATATATGTAATATCCTCATATAATATCCATAATCAACTTAAAATTAAAGTCTATTTAATCTTTTGATTACTCTATCTTAAAATCTATTATACGTTTAATAAGAAAATGATTATTCACCAAACATGAATAATAAATCATTTGCCAAGCAAATGACCTAAGACCTTATTTATTTTTACATTCTATACTGCTGTTAAGAAGATAACTTTTAGTCTTTACAAGAATTATGATTTCATATTTATAAGCAAAGCTTGGATTGATTATAAGTTATGTACTCGACGAACTGGTCTAATAGCTTACTACTCTAAGAAACTTTAGCCTTTGGAATATCAAAATGCACAAGTCATAAACATGGAGTCATTCACTTACTGAGCATTTAAATTATTATATAATGAACACTAAAAATAAATTAATCTATTCAATCGGACTTATAAACTAACTACACTTTAGTCCTAGTCCAATATATCACCACTACTAGGCAATATAATTATGTCTCTACTTAGGAGTTGGCTCACTCTAAAAGGTCAAGACAAACAATTTCTTTAATAAGATCTAGACAATAAAATTGTATTCATATAAATTAGATATTTACTCTAACCTCGTAGATTACAGACTATAAATTTATATTATTTATTTTATAATTTTGTCTCCTTGCATATAAAGTCCATTATATGTAATATTCTAATAGTGTAAATAACAAGTAGTTAATGAGTCATATTTACTCATATTTACTTTAACATGTAAATAATGATGAGGATGATATAGAAAAGATGTAATAAAAAACCTCAAATATATTGTTAATCAATTCAAAATAAATAAAATACATCTAAAATATCTTTCATATTTAGGATGTTCCTAACAATCTTCCACTTGCTCTAAGTAGTAAATATGTCATATCTTGCATGTCCTTAACCTCGACGTGCCTTTCAAAGCTTTTAGCTAGGTATCTTGCTTTTCCACCATCAAGAACAAATATTGGTATTAAAGTTGATTTCCTCGAATCCTTTCAAAGTTGGAAGTCAAAATTTGTTTATCCTATGAGTGTTAGGTCCCATCCAGAATATATCAATATATAATTCTACATTCTCTTAAGATACTTGAGTATATACTTCATGGCTTGCCAATGCTTAGTTCTAAGGTTCGATTGATATCGACTTGCTATACCAACTATATAACAAATATCAAGACATGTGTAAAGCATAACATACATGAGACTAATCATAGCGGATGAATAAAGGACTTTCTTCATACGCTCTCTTTCTTCGGACATTTTAGGATAGTCAACCAAAGAAAGTCAAACCAGCAATAGAAGTCTGTGAAACTTTCTTTACTTCTTACATTGGAAATTTCTCAATAATCTTATCTATATATAAAGCTTGAGATAAAGCTATCATTTTGTTCTTTCAATGTTGAAAGAGACAAATACCTAGAACATAATTAGCTTCTCTTAAATCCTTCATGTCAAACTATAGAAACAACCAAAGTTTGACCAATGATAAGTTCTCTACATCATTTTTTATTAGTAGCATACTATCAATATAGAGAACTAGAAAGACCATCTTGTCATCTTTTATATGTTTATAAATACAAAGCTTATCAATGTTTTGTTCAAAACCAAAGGGCTTAATTGCTTGATCAAATTCCATGAGTGGGATACTTATTTTAATCCATAAATGGATCTAAGAAACTTGTAAACCTCTTCTCTTGGCCTTTTACCATAAATTCATCGGGTTATACCATATAAATACTTTCATTAAGAGGACCATTCAACAATGTCATCTTGACATCTATTTGCCAGATCTCATAATCGAGAGTTGCAGTAATGGAGAGAAGAATATGAATAGAATTTAATGTAGCAATAGACGCAAAGGTTTCATCGTACTCAATGCCATCATTTTTTATGTATGCCTTTGTTACAAGTCTAGCCTTAAAAATTTCAAACTTTCCTTTCAGCATTCCTTTTTCTCTTGTAAACCCACTTGCACCTAATGGGTTTTATCCTTTTAAAAAGGTCTATAAGTTCTCATATGGAATTGGATTTTATTAAATCCATCTCATTGTTCATGGCCTATTTTCAGAGCATAACATTAACATCATTCATTGCCTCATCGTAGGTTAATGGGTCATCATCATGCTCATGAGTTCTAGCTTGGTAAACTTTAGCGTCATACATAAAGAAACTTGGTTTTCTTATAACTCTCTCATTATGTCGAAACTCCCTATTTTGTTTATCGTTTGCCAGTCATTCACTAGAACTTAAACTAGGATTCAAGACCAAAACTTGTGAAGCAATTTTATCACTTGACAACTCCTCTAGCACTACTTTGCTTTGAGATTTAAAGTCATTCATGTAACTTAATAACTATGTAAAATAAAGTTATTTTACCACTTTTCATGTATAAAAATTGGCTTATTCTTGATAATTTTATTTATTTTTATTTGTTTTTATTATTTTGTTTTATTTATTTTAATTTAGATTTTTATAAATTTTGTTAAATTTTTATTTAATTTGCTTTATTTTATCTAATCTTTTTCTTTTAATAATAGTATATAAGCTTAAAATCAAATATTTCCAATGAGTTTACCTATAGCATTTTATTTTAGAAATATCTAATTTTAACACTTTGTTTTTTTTTTTTTGCAGAGTTAAATTAAGGTGAAAAATTCACGTGTTGGAAGTGAGTTCTACCGGATATCACTATTCATGTCAAGAAATTATGAGTTTAATTGATCTTATTTTATCCTCTTATCGATATGAGCATTTAAAAAAAAAAGAATCACTCCAATTGGAGCTCGTATGAAGAAATTATGACAATTTTTAAGATTAGATCAATAAGGAGATAGTGCACCTAAGACTACATGAACTCACTTTTTCGGTCTAATAATGATGTGGCACATGTCGGAGACTAGAAAAGAACTAATAAGAACGTGACATGTAGCAAAGTTTGAAAACTATTCACTGACTACTGTAGCATCCTACCACACTAGATCCTATCAGGCTTATCATATACCTTACTACACTAAATCTTTCCTAGTTACATACATCAGCACTGTAACTACTGTAGCAAAGTTTGAAAACTGTGTATTGAATATTGTAGTAAGTTTGGAAATTTTGTGTTAAGGTTAGATGTAATAGTATAAAATTATGCCTATAAAAAAGCGTTTTGGGGGAGACTTGAGACAACATAACAAAAATGCAGAAGATATAGAGATAAAGTGAGAGCTTAAGTGTAAAAATAATAATAATAATAATAATAATAAAGCTTCCTATGAAGCTAAAAAAAAAAATTCTTTTCTTTAATTTAGTTTTATTTTAGTATCAATAAAATGAGGAGTTTTTAGAGGTTCTTCTAGTATGAATATCAGTAACTATTCTAAACTTCTTCCTTATATATTTTTTTCATTATGTTTAATTTGTTTTATTGTGTTATTTTATTTTTATTATAAATTAAATAAATTTTTGCCAAAAGTCATGATATAGCCTGATTATGATGGTGTAGTTAAATTAAGTATGTTATTATAATTGTCATATTTGTTAGTGTATTTATTCGCAGACATAATGCTTTCAAATTTCTGACTAACTTTTAAAATAATTTGAGGAAAAAAATGAAATCAAGAGTAGATTTCTGTAACATGGTTTTAGAATAAATACCATAAAATATGAGATAAAATAGAAATATATCTTTCTATTTTTATATGGATATATGATTAACTACCACAGATTTTTCAATGAACACTTTTATAATTGATTTCAAATTTAAATTTTTACTGTTCACATGTATGGTACTATTTATATATTGTATCGTTTATTATGAATTTTAATTTACTAATCCTTTATCTAACTTTAATTATAAAAATATAGAATTTATGTATAACTTGAGAAAGAATATATAAAGCAAAAAGAGTAGTTGACCATTAACAAATATGAATACAAAATTAGAATAATATACTTAAACAAAATTTAATTTGATTAATTATGGTGAAACCATAATTCCTAATATCTGTGTGTTTGATTGTGTGTTATCAATTTATGTTCATTTATTTTCATAATTTTATTTTATTTATTTAATTATTTTCAATTGTAATATTTTTCAGTTGCTTAAATAAAATTAAAATTAACTAATTTTGATACTTAATAACACTGTACTCGTGGGAATGATACTATTCTCATCACTTTATTACTTGTTCGATTTGTGCACTTGCATAAATTAATATCAAGTTTTTGGCGTTATTACCAGATATAGTTAGTTATTAATATCAATTTCAATTGATTTTAATTTGAATTTGAGTTTTATTTTTCTTTTGTTTTATTTTTTTTTAGTGTTTTTTGGTTGAAAAAAAATAAAAAAATAAAGTTGAAAAAACGGATTTTAGATAAGGCTTTTTTTCAAATATGTCTCATCAACTAATCTTCACAAATTATGCCTAACACGATTTAGAACTGTTTCATAGTACCTAGTAGAGAATTAAGGATTTGTTAATTAGGCTTCTATATCATGAGTTTTCTAAAAAATGTCAATTAGAAATCTTCCTTAATAGGCTGTGTTACACAAGTAGGCAATGGGTTGAAAAGGAAAATGGTACCATCTCTTTCTACTAACAATCCTTAGATGAAGCTTATTATATGTTAGAAGAAATGGCAGAATTTTATCATTAGAATTATTTAATGAACAATCAAATTTGGGAGGATAATTTCAATATTGAGGAGCCATATATTCACACCCAAATTCAAGAGACAAAAGTGCCCTCTATTGCAAAATCAAGTTGCTCAATGCATAGAGAGGATGAATCAGTTTATTGATAGAGTGGATGACTTTCCAGAGGAACTATTTAATATCGGAAGGCGTATAATGATAGTGGTGGAGGATCTCAAAGTCTTAGGAACATCCATTTCCATAATAGATGCCTCAACAGAGATCATGCATTATTGCCACCTCGAAGAGCGTTCACTAAAAGAGGAGTGGTTAGAGTTGTTTCATGATGATAACTCCCTAAGTGAGGAAGGGATTAAAGGCTTGATCATTAAAGAAAATTCACAAGAAAGGTCTTAAAAGCCCAATCTATTGTGCTAGCATCAATCTTTCAAGATCATGATCCTATGTGCTATAGTTGTTGGCACACACTTTGTTATAGTTGTGCATGCAATTAGAAAGGATCAAGCCCGGTAAGGTGCATGCTTAGTTTTCATAATTTCTTGACATGAATAGCGATTTTCAGTGGGACCCATTTCCTCATTGACATTATGTGGCAGCCCGCCCTGCTGTGGAGGCTCTACAGTATTATTACAGTCAACTCTGTAATTAACCGCAATAGTATGTAAGTCTCTAGAGTCGCCGGCAATCATGCTGAACTTGAAAACTGCTTGCTAATTTTTGCGGAATAAATTTTTTTTTCTCAATATCTTAAACTGTTCGAAAATGTGATAAGAAAATCATGTTAACAAAATAACATACACATGGATCATGATTCCCCTATCACACAATCTTAACTTGAAAACGTGTTCTTGAAATTACAAGTTTAAACTTTTCAAAACTGTATAGCGGAAGACTAATGGTGATCACAATCCCTCGCTCAATCCACCTGGCATGCATCTACCCTGTTCGTCATCCACCGTATACTACTAGTGAACAAGTCTCTTACCTGCAACATGTGAATAAACTGATGAGCTATGGGCTCAGTAAGTTCAAACATAAAAACATGAAACATAACATGCTGTACTGCTGTGCTCATACATGAAACTGAACTCTGTAAAACATACTCGTGGCTGAAAGATTAGTCTTAGGACATTATATGTTATTAAGTTCTGGTGTTGGGCTCCTGATTGGTCGCACCGACATGTTAGCATAACTGGGAGCGGTACTTTACTGCTGACCTCCTTAGTCTTAACTGGAGCTAAACATGAAAACCTCCCCGTGGGTCGAGAGGCCGATATGCCAATAACTGGTTTAATTACCATCTTGCTGGAGTTCCAACCGGGTAGCATACTGATTGCCCCCATAGTAGGAACTTGTTACATGATTTACTGGGGTGTGAGTTTTTTTATAAACACACTAAGGTGCCTTGTGCACCTACCTGTTTTTGTGTATCTGCTATCTATCTGACATGTGTACTGAAACATGAATTCTACATGCATGACATGAACTGACATGAAACTAACATGAAACTATCATGAGTATCGTGATGTAGACAATCAATGTCTATCATACACATCAAACAATATACATAATATCATAAACATAACAAGATTGTCCACGTTGCAGTCAGGACAATGCTTAAACTTACTGGAAATCTGCGAGCGTAAGCCTCTACTGCTCTGGGACTGCTGTATCGAAGTCTTTGGCTCGAACTCCTATAAAAGAAATAATCATTGATTGTTTCCTATATTCATCTTATACTGCAAACATGGCAAAACATGAAATTTCTATTTCCAGACTCTTTTTTTTTTTTTACTCTTTGGCTTCGAACACGCCCTCCTACACGGGCGTGTCTCTAGCCGTGTACTCCTCTGGACTTACGTGCCTGGCCATGTAACTGGTCGTGTACTCCTCTGGACTATACATGCATGCTTACACGGTTATTTACACGGCCGTGTTTCTGGCCGTGTTTTCCTGCTGTCTAACATGGTCTGCTATACGCCCTTCCCTTGACCGTGTGCCCCTTGACACGGCCCGATACACGACCGTGTTCTTGGCCGTGTACCTCTCGGGTCTGAATTTTCTTGCAACACAGTCAAGCATGTGGACATGTTCGGGGCCGTGTTCTGAACATGCCCTTGTACACGCCTGTGTACACACCCGTGTTCATACCAGAATCAAGATTCTGAGTCCGAACTACTCTGCTCTGATTTTCTAAGGCTTTTATGGCCTTTGTTCTACTTCTTACACTTAAAATCGATCTCAATAAGATCATTTTGAGGTATAAACTACATTTCTACTATCATAAATCCATGGTTACATAAGCAAAATTTCACATTTTCCTTATGAATATCTCTTGACTCAACTTTTTGAAAAATCTATACTTTCTTGAAGAAAACTCACTAAACTTAGTTTTCTACACCATCAACTTATGGATTCGTGTTTAAAAACAACTAGACTTGAACCATGTTTCGATTTAACTAGAAATCTCAACACGATTCACTCACATTCTCTTTTTCCTCTTAAAACCCCAGATTTTCCCCCAAGAAAAACATGAGAAAACGAGAGTTTTCCTTACTTGAAGCTTGAGAGCTTCTTACTGCTGATTCTTGGCTGAATGCTTGATCGTTCTACTGTAGATGAAGCGAAAATCCGAACCTTGTTGGATTTCCCTTTCTTTTCTCTTTCTTTCTCGATATCTTTCTCTCTTTCTCTTTCTCTGCTGCTTCTCTTTACCATTGAACCAAGTGAATTAATTCACTTGGGTCACTTGGGTTTGAGGTCCTTCACGTGCCTCACACCCTCTCTCATTTTCTTTTAAATTTTCTTTAAAGAAAATAGGCTTTGTTTGGCTAATCTTGGCCATTGATTAATGTGGCTCACTTGTGTGCCATTGATCTCTTAATATGTATTTTCCACATACTTTTCTATTAATTTTTAAAATATCTTAATTTGAATTAATGTTTAGCTTTTAAAGTATATGCATTAATTCATTGTCAAATTTTGATTAAAATTCCATTAATCAAAATTTTCCTCTACTCTGTGATCTATAACATGTCTCACTATAAATATACATTTATTTACATATCTTGTACAAAATGTTCCGAGAACTATAGATTTCCCGATTATCACATTCCTCGAAAATTAAAACAAGTGAGGGTATGACAGTCTCATCTCATCTTCTTTTTCCCACGTAGCTTCTTCAATGTTGTGATTTCTCCATAATACCTTGACTAGTGGGATGGTCTTGTTTCTCAGTACCTTTTCTTCTCTAGCCAGTATCTGAACAGGCTATTCTTCATAGGTCAAATCCTCTTGAACTTGGACTGGTTCATGTTGTAACACATGAGATGGGTCTGATATGTACTTTCTGAGCATTGAGACATGAAATACACTGTGCACTGCTGATAGCTCAGGAAGTAATGCCAACTTGTAGGCGACCTTCCCAATGCGTTTGATAATCTCATAAGGTCCAATGTACCTTGGACTCAGTTTTCCCCTCTTACCAAAACGCATAATCCCCTTCATGGGTGACACTTTTAGAAATACGAAGTCCCCTTCCTTAAATTCTAGGGATCTCCGGCTTCTGTCTACATAACTCTTCTGTCTGCTCTGAGCACTCTTTATCCTTTGCTAGATCTTGGTAACTGCATCGCAAGTTTCCTGCATGAAATCTGTTTTATGTAGTTGTTTTTCTTTCAGATCATATCAGTGGATGGGTGATCTGCACTTTTGTCCATACAGAGCCTCATATGGTGCCATCTTGATGGAAGCTTGGTAACTATTATTATATGAGAATTCCACTAGTGGTAGTTTCTCATTCCAAGCTCTTGGAAAATCCATGACACATGCTCGGAGCATATCCTCTAAAGTCTAGATAGTCCGTTCTGATTGTCCGTTTGTCTGAGGATGGAAGGCCGTACTGAACCTCAGTTCTGTGCCCATGGCTCTTTACACACACTCCCAAAAGTTTGAAGTGAATCGTGCATTTCTGTCAGATACTATGGATTTTGGCACTCCATGTAACCTGATAACATGATCTACATAAAGGTGTGCCAGCTTCTCCAATGAGTAAGTGATCTTCATTGGTATGAATCTGATTGTCTTCGTCAACCTATCCACGATTACCCAAATGGCATCGTGTTCTCCTCTTGTTTTGGGTAGCCCTACCACAAAATCCATAGTAACATTCTCCCATTTCCATTCTGGAATTTCCAGAGGTTCTAACTTTCCTCCAGGATGCTAATACTCAGCCTTGACTTTCTGACAAGTAAGGCACTTACTCACGAATCTTGCAATGTCTCCTTTCATCACTTTCTACCAAAACTGTAGTTTTAAGTCTTGGTACATCTTGGTGGCTCCAGGATGGACTGAATATGGCGTTTCATGAGCTTCTAACATGATTCTCCTTTGAAGTTCTTCATCTGCTGGAACATGAATTCTCCCCTGATACATGATTAACTCATCTTTGGAAATCTCTTCTTGGGAGTCTATCAGACTTGAATCTTGCTTCTGAGCTTCCTTGATATCATCAAATAATGATGACTTCAGCTGCAGTGCTGACAATTTTTCTGATATCAACTCTAGCTCGAGCGAATGGATCTCTTACTGTAATGGTCTTGATAACCTGTCAATAGGCAACTGCTACGGAACTATCACTTTTCTGCTCAACGCGTCTGCTACTCGGTTGGCTTTTCCTGGATGATAAAGGATCTCACAGTCATAATCTTTCACCAACTCTAACCATATTCTTTGCCTCATGTTTAACTCCTTCTGTGTGGAGAAGTATTTTAGGCTCTAATGATCTGTGTAAATCTGGCACTGTACTTCATACAGATAGTGTCACCAAATTTTGAGTGCGAACACTACTGTAGCAAGTTCTAGATCGTGGGTGGGATAATTCTTCTCGTACTCTTTTAGTTGATGTGAAGCATAGGTAATTACTTTGTCTTCTTACATCAGTACTGCTCCCAAACCTACTTTGGAAGCATCACTGTAGATTTTATACTTCTCCCCCTCAGTAGGGAGTGTGAGGATCGGTGCACTTGCCAGCCGTCTCTTTAGCTCTTGGAAGCTTCTTTCACACTCATATGTCCATATATACTTCTTTTCCTTGCTTGTGAGGGTGGTGAGAGGTGCTGCTAATCGTACAAATCCCTCCACAGATCTCCTGTAATAGCCAGCTAGTCCTAAGAAACTGCATATCTCTGTCACGCTCTTAGGTGCAGGCCATTTATTGATTGGATCCACTTTGATTGGATCCACTACAATTCCCTCCTTGGATACTACATGTCCAAGGAAATGTACTCTGTCTAGTCAAAATTCACATTTTAAAAATTTGGCATAGAGTTAATGCTCTATCAGCTTCTGAAAAATAACTCTTAACTGTGCTTCATGCTCTGCGTGAGTCTTTGAATATATAAGGATGTCATCGATGAACACAATGACAAACTTGTCAAGATACTCCTTGAAGACTCTGTTCATCAGGTCCATGAAAGCGGCTAGCGCGTTCGTTAACCCAAACGGCATTACTAGGAATTCATAATGCCCATAACAGGTTCTGAAAGCTGTCTTGGAAACATCATCTTTCTTGATTCTCAGCTGATGGTATCCTAATCTCAAATCAATCTTTGAGAACACTGCTGTACCCTTGAGTTGATCGAACAGGTCATCAATCCTAGGTAATGGGTACCTATTCTTGATTGTAACCTTGTTTAATTCTCGGTAATCTATGCACATGCAGAACGTCCCGTCTTTCTTCTTGACAAACAGTACGAGAGCACCCCATGGGGCATAGCTCGGTCTGATGAATCCCTTGTCAAGCAGATCCTTCAACTGCACTTGTAACTCTTTCAACTCCACTGGTGTCATACGGTACGGTGCCTTGGAGATCGATGCTGTTCCAGGTAGGAGCTGTATCTTAAATGAGATTTCCCGTTCTGAAAGTATTCCTGGTAGTTCCTCAGGAAAGACTTCGAGAAATTCTCTGACAACAGGAACATCTTCTGGTTGTGATGTCTTCTCTTCTACTGTATTTGTGACATAGGCTAAATATCCAGTACAACCACTGGCTATTAGCTTCTTGGCTTTCAATGAACTGATCATCATCTTGCTTGATCTTCTCAAAGAATCGACATATTCAAAGCATTCTTCATCTTCTGGCTTGAACACTATTCTTCTGTTTCTGCAATCTATCGTAGCTAGATATTTTCCCAGGAAATCCATTCCCAAGATTACATCATAGTCTACGATCCTTATCATGCTCAATTCTGCATATAGCTCTCTATTTGCCACGATTACTGGTACATGAGGTTACCAATACTCGGACAACATGATTTCTCCTGATGGAAGAGTAGTTCTAAAAGTTCTTCCCATGTGATCTCTAGGGTATTCTAACTTATCAGCAAATACATATGATATGAAAGAATGGGTGGCCTCAGAGTCAAATAGAACAGATGCCAAGTGGTTAGTGACAGAAATCTGACCCATCACCACGTTGGACGTTCCTGCCTCTGCCTCTTCTCTAGTGTAGGCCATCACCCTAGCATCTGCCTGAGGAGCTCTTTTTTATCTTTCCTGCACTGCTGGAGGTACTTCTGTTGGGCTTTCATAACTCAATCTGAGTGCATGAACTTGTGACTGCTGCGGACGTGAAGAGTTAGCTCCTGATACTGACTGGCAGTTCATAGGGCAATTCTTGATGAAATGGCCTTCTTTTCTGCACTAAAAACATGCAGTCGTGCTAGCTCTGCATTGACCCACATGTTTCCTCCCATAATTTAGACAGGTGGGGTTACTTGGAACTGTAGTGGTGTTAGTCCTCCGTGACTGGCTTCTATTGTCTTGACCTTGGTTTCCCTGGAAATTGCCCTTTCTCTTCTGTTGGAACTGAGGGCCTGGCTAACTGGACTGCTTTGATCTTGTACTCTGACTGCCCTTGCTGTGTTGTCCAGGTTGAAAGGCCTTAGTCAAGATCTTTTCTTTCTTCTTGGCTTCCCAGACCTTTGCTATCTCTTCTTTCTATCGGGCTAGGTGATACTCTGCCCTCAAAGCACGACTAACACAGTCGATTATTGAAATTGGCGGGATTGGCCCAATGTCAATCAAAGTAGAAATCTCAGGCTTGAACATGCCTATCATCTTCTGTATCTTCTCTCTTTCCGTGGGCATTACATGCGGACATAAGCGGGAGAGCTGATCAAATCTTCTACAAACCTCACTGACTGACAAGTCACCCTGCTGTCACTCTGAAAATTCTTTCTGCTAGGGTCGGAGTGATGTAGGATCATAGTATTTCTGGTTGAACTCCTCCAAGAACTCCACCCATGACATTGTGGTCACGTCCCTCCTTATGCGGACTGTGTCCTACCAAAATCTTGCATCCCTCCTTAGAACAAAGGATGCGTACAAGACTTTCTCTTCATCCGTGAGTCTCATAAACTTCATAATCATCTGGATTGGAGAAAGCCAATCTTCTGCTTCTAGGGGATTGGTTGAACCTTCAAATTCTAGAGTCCTCATCTTCTGAAATCTCTCATATAGTGGCTCTGGGTTCACCCTGACCGGTGGTTCCTGAACCACTTTTGGTGCTGCTGGTAGCACTACTTGTTCTACTTCTGCTGCTGGTTGTGCAGGAGTCCCTATTGATCCCTGCCCCTATTCTAGTTGTTCTAATCTCTGTCTCAATTCTGCATTTTCTCTCATCTAGTTTTCTAGAAGAGCTTGCATCTCTTCTAATCTTTGAGTCAGAGATGGGTGTCCCCTTCTCTTTCTTTGGCCTTGGCCCTGGTTTTCCATCGTGCTACTTTATATCCTATAATCACACGATAAACTTATATTAGATCCTGTATAAAAAAGATCCACATCATTTCTTGCATTAACATATCATCACATATTTACTACAAAGTGTAGGACCCTACAGACCTTTACGTTCATGCATAACTAGCTACTGATCTTAACATAAACTGAACTTACTTGGATTGGTAAATAGGACATGCATGGAGTCAGTCGGGATATGGTCTACCAATTTTTCTGATAATACCAACCGTGACAACAGTAAGTATTCTAAACTAGACCTATTTTAAGACTTGGGCTCTAATACCAAATGTGGCTACGTTCGGTATCCTAAACTGAACCCATCGTAACTGCTCTGATACCAACTGTGACAACGGTTGGTATTCTAAACTAGACTCATCGTAAAAACTTCACTCTGATACCAACTGTGGCAGCCCGCCCTACTGTGGAGGCTCTACAGTGCTATTACAGTCAACTCTGTAGTTAACAGCAATAATATGTAGGCCTCTAGGGTCGCCGGCAATCATGCTGAACTTGAAAATTGCTTGCTAATTTTTGCAGAATAAATTTTTTTTTTCTTAATATCGTAAACTGTTAGAAACTGTGATAAGGAAATCATGTTAATAAAATAACATGCACATGGATCATGATTCCCCTATCACATAATCTTAACTTGAAAACGTGTTCTTGAAATTACAAGTTTAAACTTTTCAAAACTGTATAGCGGAAGACTAATGGTGACCACAATTCCTCGCCCAATCCACCTGGCATGCATCTACCCTGTTCGTCATCCACCGTATACTACTGGTGAACAGGTCTCTTACTTGCAACATGTGAACAAACTGATGAGTTATGGGCTCAGTAAGTTCAAACATAAAAACATGAAACAAAACATGCTGTACTGCCATACTCATACATGAAACTGGACTCTATAAAACATGCTCGTGGCTGAAAGATTAGTCTTAGGACATTATCTGTTATTAAGTTCTGGTTTTGAGCCCCTGATTGGTCGTACCAATATTTTAGCATAACTAGGAGCGGTACTTTAGTGCTGACCTCCTCAGTCTTAACTGGAGCTAAACATGAAAACCTCCTCGTGGGTCGAGAGGCCGATACGCCAATAACTGGTTTAATTACCATCTTGCTGGAGTTCCAACTGGGTAGCATACTGATTGCCCCCACAGTAGGAACCTGTTACATGATTTACTGGGGTGTGAGTTTTTTTATAAACACACTAAGTTGCCTTGTGCACCTACCTGTTTTCGTGTACCTGCTACCTGTCTGACATGTGTACTGAAACATGAATTCTACATGCATGACATGAACTGACATGAAACTGACATGAAACTATCATGAGTATCGTTATGTAGACAATCAATGTCTATCATACACGTCAAATAATATACATATTGTCATAAACATAATAAGATTGTCCACGTTGTAGTAAGGACAATGCTTGAACTTACTGGAAATCTGCGAGCGTAAGCCTCTGCTGCTCTGGGACTGCTATATCGGGGTCTTTGGCTTGAACTCCTATAAAAGAAATAATCGTTGATTATTTCCTATATTCATCTTATACTACAAACATGGCAAAACATTAAATTTCTATTTCCAGACTCTTTTTTTTTTTTTTTACTCTTTGGCTTCGAACACGTCCTCCTACACGGGCGTGTCTCTAGCTGTGTACTCCTCTAGATTTACGTGCCTGGCTGTGTACTTCGTGGAACATAGCCATGTATACTTACACGGGTGGACACACGGCGGTGTTACTGGTCGTGTACTCCTCTGGACTATACGTGCATGTTTACATGATTACTTACATGGCCGTGTTTTCCTGCTGTCTAACATGGTCTGCTATACGCCCTTCCCTTGACCATGTGCCCCTTGACACAGCCCGATACACGACTGTGTTCTTGGCCGTATACCTCTCGGGTCTGAATTTTCTTGCAACATGATCGAGCATGTGGGCATGTTCGGGACCGTGTTCTGAACACGCCAGTGTTCATACCAGAATCAAGATTCTGGATCCAAACTGCTCTGCTCTGATTTTCTAAGGCTTTTATGGCCTTTGTTCTACTTCTTACACTCAAAATTGATCTCAATAAGATCATTTTGAGGTATAGACTACATTTCTACTATCACAAATCCATGGTTACATAAGCAAAATTTCACATTTTGCTTATGAACATCTCTTGACTCAACTTTTTGAAAAATCTGTACTTTCTTGAAGAAAACTCACTAAACTTGGTTTTCTACACTATCAACTCATGGATTCGTGTTTAAAAACAACTAGACTCGAACCATGTTTCAATTAACTGGAAATCTCAACACGATTCACTCACATTCTCTTTTTCCTCTCAAAACCCCAGATTTTTCCCCAAGAAAAACGTGAGAAAACGAGGGTTTACCTTACTTGAAGCTTGAGAGCTTCTTACTGTTGATTCTTGGCTGAATGCTTGATCGATCTGCTACAGATGAAGAGAAAATCCGAACCTTGTTGGATTTGCCTTTCTTTTCTCTTTCTTTCTCGGTCTCTTTCTCTCTTTCTCTTTCTTCGCTGCTTCTCTTTGCCGTTGAACCAAATGAATTAATTCACTTGGGTCACTTGGGTTTGAGGTCCCTCACGTGCCTCACACCCTCTCTCATTTTCTTTTAAATTTTCTTTAAAGAAAATAGGCTTTGTTTGGCTAATCTTGGCCATTGATCAATGTGGCTCACTTATGTGCCATTGATCTCTTAATATGTATTTTCCACATACTTTTCTATTAATTTTTAAAATATCTTAATTTGAATTAATGTTTAGCTTTTAAACTATATGCATTAATTCATTATCAAATTTTGATTAAAACTCCATTAATCAAAATCTTCCTCTACTCTGTATTCTATAACATGTCTCACTATAAATATACATTTATTTACATATCTTATATAAAATGTTCTGAGAACTATAGATTTCCTAGTTATCACACGTTATAGAAAGACAAAGTACTAAAATTATATATTTCCAAAATAAAATACTATAGATAAACTCATTAGAAATATTTAATTTTAAGTTTATTTTACATACTACTAAAAAAAATAAGATAGAATAAAGTAAAATTAAATAGAGACTTCATGAAATTTATAAATAATCTAAAATAAAGTACACAAAATAAAATAAATTAAAACAAACTAAAAACAACTAAAATTCTAAAAAATAAGCCAATTTTTGTGCATAAAAAGGTGGTGAAATATGGCCTATCCAAAAACCCAAACTTAAGATTTTGCTTTCCCTCGAGCAAAAGAAAACAAAAGAAAAGAAAAGAAAAGAAAATATTTTATTAGCAATGGTGATTTCTAGAAATCATAGGTTCTAGGTATAGCCTATAGAAAAACATTAATTTTGATCAAAAATTTAAGTTTAATTAAGAGTATATCTATTTATAATTGGAAATTCTCTGTGTGTTTGTAGAATTTCTTTTTCCTTTAACTGTCTGTAATTTAGATAAGTTTGTAAGGAATGAAACAATTAATCTTGGATGATTATCAAATCTTATAGGTCTTCCCTTTCCACTAATGTCGACAAATACAAAATCAAGGGTACATTGTAGTTTTATTAGACTTATAATCTGTGACTGAGGTAAAAGTAAGATATAGGATAATAATGTGGCTTATATCACCCTTCTAACATACTAATTATTTTAGAATCTATTGTAGAGCTTTTTATTTAGACCTAAGTAACTCCCAAACTTATTTACAACTTTTCTTGTTGAAAATAAAACTTTTTTTTGTTTTTGTTTTGGTTCTATTTTTTTTTAGAACTACTACATCCCTAAACTTATTATGATAAAAAAAGGGTATAGTATTCTTTTTCTTTTTCTTTTTTCTTTTTTCTTTTTTTTTTTTTTTGTTATCTCTACCTTCCTCTTAGGTTTTGGCATAGCTTAAAATAATTTCTAAATTGATTAATATGCTTAAGGACTAAAGGTTAAACATTTTATTTAAAAGGCTAGGCCAAAATATGGGTGACAAAGAAAAAGTTATATAAATCAAGGCTCAAAAAGGGTAAAGTAGAGATAAAGATATTTTAGGGCCGGCTTGAAAAGCTGAAACATTTCAAAAATTGCTTAAATTATTTCCTTAGTGTTTGTATTATCTGGGATTTTTCCTCGAGAGAAAATTAAACAAATTTTAGGATTTGTGAGATCAGAAATATTTCATATTCACAAAACTTTTTAAACAAACACATAACTCATAAATAAAAAACTAGTGCTTAAACGTTGAATATCATAACTAAGTTAGAGTAACTCAAAATTTTAAATACAAATTTGTCAAAAATTCTTTTTTTAAACACTATATAAAATGAAACAACCAAAATTTTCATAATCAGATTTATGGGAAATTACCTTTTTTTAAATTTTTTTTAAAACAAAGACAAAACAATGACACAAGAAAACAATCATTATTGTAAAAAGTGCATCAAGAGTACTAAAAGTAATTCTTTACTACTAAAATTCTTTTTTTAATACAAACACAAGGGACTGAATGAAAATTAAAAAAAGAAAAATCAAGCTATTCCTTCCCTATAACTTATTTGAGACATTGTCCCCAGTGTTTAATAAAGATAAGTAGAGAGTAAATGATCTCACATAATCTGGTGTTATTGAAAACAAAATCTCAAAAATGAAAACTAAGACAGAGAATCAAATGTTATTAGTAAAATAAAAAAGATAAGGAATGTTACAACCGGAGCATCAGATCCAACCTATGCTTCTTGTTGCTTTTGCTATTCATAGTTGACCATACTACTTATGATGTTAATGGTTCAGGTTCAGGTACAAAAATCTATAGTTCATAAACAGTAACTGTTCAGTAGTCGAAACTGAGATAAGGATTTTCTGAACCAATGGTATAATAAATTCTTGTTCCACAGCATGATCTGGAAAAAATAACAAATCGTCAAAAAAAAAAAACAATTATCATTTAATAATCCTTATGGCTTTTGATAAAGATTGTGTTAGGCCCAAGAGGCAGTGTTGAAACTTTCTTTCAAAATTCCTAAACCAATATTTAAAGCGATAAAGGCATCTACATTATACATCTTGTTAGTCATTCTCTCATGTATGGTCGAGACTTTTAACTCATTACCTATGGTGTAACTGGTGATATTTTTGTTAGCTAAAGCACTATAAATAATACCTAAGACTTTACTATTCTCCATGTATGCAGTAGATGACATACGACCTATTAACCCAAGACTTCATTCCCCATATACTAGATTTATTTTTCTGACAACTAATACCCTGCCAAGATTATTTGCTACTTTCAAAGACTCTCTATTTTTGCCAAGACTAGTACCATTAAAGACACAAATAGTTTTAAACTTATAAACTAAAGGACCTTCTATCTTAACTCACTTCTTTCTAACCTCACAAATGGAGATATGTGTGATGAAAATGGTGAAAAGGCACATGTATCTATAAGATGAGGAAGGAGGATGCTAAGTTAAGTCAATCATGGGGTAAATTGGCTGCTGTTAGAAAAATTTGAAAAGTAAAAACAGAAAGTAAAAAATGCACACTCGATACAAAAAGAAAAAGTAAAAAAAGCACACTTGATGCAAAAAGAAGAACAAGACAAAAATACACACTTAATGTAAAAAGAAAAGTAAAAAATGTACACTCGATGCACAAAAAAAAATGATATTAATGATAACAATGAAACATAAGGAAAAAAAAAAGCAAAATTTTATACAATAATTGTGATTGTGGCTCACATCTTCCTCTGGTTTTGCATCCAATAATGACTTAAATGCACTCTATAATTCAAGGATGAGCTTGCCATCCAATTTTCTTATAAACTGGTAAACATGGCCTTTTAACGTCAGATTCCCTAGACCATAGCGCTTCCATTAATATACTAATAAACTCCATAGATTAAGAATGATACTTTGATCTTGTCCGCTCGGATGTGCATCAAGAGAAAAAAGGATATTATCTAATGACTCTTTCTCAAACCATCCCTCATGAACTGAATTTTGTCATATCGATTTTTGGAGGTCACTTCTATGTTTTTGCAACGTGTGTTACAATTCCATCTTGCACATTTAAAACAAACTCCAATTTTCTTTGCTCTTCTTTTTTTGGCAAAAATACTTTTTCTCATTCCAAGCATATGTTTCTCTAATGAATCAAGAAATTCACCTGATAACCGTATCTTAGCCTTGATGATTAAATGTAGTTCTTCTGGTATGCCAAAGTGCATGAGTAGCTTCATTCTCTCTAATTTACATTTGTATATTGTCTACAATACATTCTGAGGAAGAGAGGAAAACCTATTCTCGAGTTTTGATAGAGCACCTTCTATATCTATAACTAAGAAAGTGAAATAAAAAATACATAAAAATTAAACAAAAAATAAACACATAAAGAAAATAAAAGAAAGATAAAGAAAAGACAGCTTAGATTGCCTACCAAGAAGCGCTTGATTTCTGGTCATTAGCTTTACTTCAAAAATGCATTTGATCAAAAAATAACTTCCACCCATAATAGGTGTCATGCAACACCACATATAGGTCTTTGTTAATGATGCTTTCAAGCTTAGCTAAATGTAGAGCAATTCGGCACATGTATCCAACAAAATTTACTTTTAAATAATGCACTTACTGGACCCCAAAAATTAATGCTATTAATGACTTTAAAGGAGTTGGCCATATAGGATCTTGATTTTCCAGCACTTTTCCAACAAGTTGAAGGTCTTGGGTGGAAGGCACTTTAATTGGAAGATTAGTTGGCTCATCTTTCTTGGAGGTGACTTATTTATGAATTAAAGTGACTGCAGTTATTGATGGATCATCCAAAATCTTGCCTCTACAAATGGTGATGGTATTGTCCTCTTTAATGTTATGATTTTCAAAGTTAGAGATTTGTGCCATGTGTTGTCTTTTTGGGTTGGACTGAGCTTATAAAGGGAACTTGTCACATTCTTGAGTAAAAACAGCGAAAGCTCCAGCCAGCTTTGAGATTTGACTCTTCATCTTTTTCCTTTCTTCTACCATTTGTATAAAAAGTGATTTGAGCCTTTGGTTCATCTTATTCTGTGTCTCCATGAAAGCTTACAAGGTATTCTCAAGAGAATTCCTTGGTTGTTGTGTATAGTACTGAGGCACAAAATACACCTTTGGTGGTTATAGTTCTTGCTCAGTTCTCCATTGTCTTCCTGATGGTTGGGATTGATTGGAATCTCTCTAACTAAAGTTTAGATGGTTTCTCCAACCAAGACTATACATGTAAGAGAAAGGGTTATTGCACTCCCCTAAGGTGTTACGTTGCTACTTGTAAACCCCTTTTGTTCACTGTAAGTAGGGTAATTGTTAGCTAAATATTCTATCTCTTCATAAATGAAGCATGGCTTTTGTGATTCTACCCTTGCAACCATGTGGATTCCTCTGCTTTGTTTTTAAGGGCCTCAAGTTGTCAGGTCAAAGACCTGATTTAGGCCTTGAGATTGTCCTTTTCTCTTAGTTGATAGATTCTAGTAGGTCGGGACCAACTAGTACTATTAGTAGCACTTGGTCTAGTCCATGAGTAAGATTTCTCAGCTAGTTTGTTGAGATACTTAACAGTTTTTTTGGGGTTTTTTTGGAAAAACTCTCTGTTGCACATTGTCTCCATGAATTGGCATTCTCAAATTATGAGTTCTTCGTAGAAATAATTAATGAGATGCCAACTCGTGTAACCATGGTGGGAACACTGATTTTATAGATATTTTAACCGTTACCAAACTTGATAAAGAGTTTCATTATCCTTTCAGGTAAAGGTCAAGATATGCCACTTCAAACCGTTTATCTTATATTGTGGGAAATACTTATTGTTATCTCCTTCCCATGTTCAAATTAACCTCTTTTATTTTTATTTTTATTTTTAAATTTTTTTTATGATTTTTTTAAACAAATATTTTTTTTTTTTTTTACAAAAACAACAATAATGTAGAACTGCGAATTGCAACCCCTAAGAGTGGTCCCAAGAAAGATTGGTATACGAGGCCTCATTAAAAACCAATCTCCTATACAAAGCAACGTTCCTAAAAAAAACTGGTGGCGTAGAACACTAATAGAATCCAGCTTCTTAGATAGAACTTTCTTAATTTGTATTTTTCAACATTTTCACACAATTGCTTGAAAATTTTATTAAATTTTATGAAATGTTAAACGTTAGATATTAGTACCTTAAGTTAAGCCTATTCAAAAACCTAAGGTTACACAAATGATGAGAACTAATTAAAATTGGTAACCTAAAAGTAACCTAGAAAATTAAAACTAGCTTTTAAAATTTTTTTAAGAAAAAGAAAATAAAAAGGCAAAATAAAGAAAAGAAAAATAAAAAAAATAAATGTACCTCTTTTGGCTTAAAATCTACTGATCAATCTTGTTTAAAACACATCTTGATTTTACCCAAATTGTGACAAAACAAAGTAGTCAATTGTAGTATAATTAGGATGATCGATTCCACGAGGAGGTGATAAAAACAAACAAAAGAGATTAGTAGAACAAAAGCGTTAGAGAGATATGCAATCAAACAAAGAAAAGAAAGAAGTGTTTTTGTGATTTTAGAGTAATTTAATTGAAAGATAAGGAAATTTAAATTGGAGAAAATTCAATAGTTAAAAATGATAAGACATCAAAAATCCTCTATATGATTTGTTTATGTATTTGGATTTGATTCATAAATTGACTTAATTGAAAGTTTCACATCCCAAACAATCAATTGAATGATCATATATGAAGAACTTGTGAATTAAATATATTTAAGTAAATAAAATTCTCATATTAAGAATTAGGAAAAATTATCTTACAAGAAATTTAAAATCTAAAGTGCTACAGTAGTTAGCGCATACTTTGCTACAGTGTGATAACCGAGAAATCTACGTTCTCAGAACTATTTGTACAAATGTGTAAATAAATGTACATTTATAGTGAGACATGTTACAGAATAAAGAGCAGAGAAAAATTTTGATTAATTGAGTTTTAATCAAAATTTGATGATGAATTAATGAATATAGTTTAAAAACTAAACATTAATTCAATTTATGATGTTTTAAAATTAATAGAAAAGTATGTGGAAAATACGTACTAAGAGATCAATGGCACACAAGTGAGTCACATGGAACAATGGCTAGAAGTAGCCAAACAAGACCTTACATTTTCAACAAAAAAAAAAAAAAGAGAGAGAGCAAGTGAGAGAGGGTGAGGCATGTGAGGAAGACCACCCCCCCCCCCCCCCCCCCCCCGCCCCCAAGTAAATTAATTCACTTGGTGTATTCTGCAAAGAAGCAGCAGACGAGAGAGAAAGAAAGAGAAAAAGGAAATCCATTCAAGTTCGGATTTTCTTGTTCAAGCAGCAGATCGATCGAGTTTCTGTCACGAATCAGTAGCAAGAAGCTCGCAAGATTCAAAGCAAGGTAAACCCTAGTTTCTCACGTTTTTCTTAGGAGAAAATCTGGGGTTTTGAGAGGAAAGAAGAGAATGTGAGTGAATCGTGTCGAGATTTTTGGTTAAAATCGAAACATGGTTCGAGTTTAGATGTTTTCAAACACGAATCCATGAGTTGGTAGTTTAGAAAACCGAGTTTAGTGAATATTCTTCACAAAAATGCAGATTTTTCAAAAGTGGAGTCAAGCGGTATAAATAAGCAAAATGTGGAATTTTTGCTTATGACATCATGGATTTGTGATAGTATAAATGTTGTAGATACCTTGAAACGATCTTATGGAGATCGATTTCAAGTGTAAGAAGTAGAACAAAGGCCATAAAAGCCTTAGAAAACCAGAGCAGAGTAGTTCAGACCCAGAATCTTGATTCTGGTACGAACACGGACGTGTACAAGGGCGTGTTCAGTACATGGCCCCGAACATGCCCATATGCACGACCGTGTTACAAGAAAATTCAGACCCGAGAGGTACACGGCCAAGGACACAGTCGTGTATCGGGCCGTGTCAAGGGGCACACGGTCAAGGGAAGAGCGTGTAGCAGACCATGTTAGGCAGCAGGAAAACACGGCCGTGTGAGCAACCATGTAAGAGTCCAAAGGAGTACACGGCCAGTAACACGGCCGTGTATTCACCCGTGTAAGTATACACGGCCATGTTCCACGAATTACACGGCCAGGCATGTAAGTCCAGAGAGGTACACGGGCAGAGACACGGCCGTGTAGGAAGGCGTGTTTGAAGCCAGAGAGTAAAAAAAAAAAAAGAGTCTGGAAATGAAAAATTACATGTTTTTCCATATTTCCAGTATAAGATGAACTATGGAAATAACCAGTGATTATTCCTTTTATAGGAGTTCAAGCCAGAGACCCCGAATCAGCAGTCCCAGAGCAGCAGAGGCTTACACTAGCGGACTTTCTATAAGTTCAAGCATTGTCCTGACTGCAACGTAGACAAGCTTGTTATATTACGATGTTATGTATGTTGTATGACGTGGTTGTTAGACATTGATTGTCTACATCACGATATTCATGTCAGTCTCATGTCAGCACAGGTCAGTTCATATCAGTTCATGTCATGCATGTAGAGTTGCATGTTTCAGTACACATGTCAGACAGATACCAGAACATGAACGCAGGTAGGTGCACAAGGCCACCCTAGTATGTTAATATAATTCACACCCCAGTAATTTATGTAATAAGTTCCGACTGTGGGGGCAACCAGTATGCTACCCAGTTGGAATACCAGCAAGATGGTAATTAAACCACTTATTGGCGTATCGGCCTCTCGACCCACGGGGAGGTTATCATGTTTAACATCAGTTAAGACTGAGGAGGTCAGCACTAAAGTACCGCTCCCAGTTGCGCTAACATTTCGATACGACCAATCAGGGGCCCAAAACCAGAACTTAATAACAGATTAATGTCCTAAGACTAAACCTGCAGCCACAAGCATGTTTACAGAGTCCATTTTCATGCATGAGCACAGCAGTATAGCATGTTAGTTTCATGTTTTTATGTTTGAACTTACTGAGCCCATAGCTCATCAGTTTGTTCACATGTTGTAGGTAAGAGACCTGTTCACCAGTAGCATATGGTGGACGACGAACAGGGAAGTTGCATGCCGGGCAGGATTGGGCGAGGGATTTGGTCACCGATAGTCTTCCGCTGTATAGATTTTGAAATTAAACCATGTAGTTTCAAGAACAAGTTTTCAAGCTAAGATTATGTGATAGGGGAATCATGAGTCAGGTGCATGTTATGTTGTTGACATGATTTCCTTATCACATTCTCGAACAGTTTATGATTTAAAGAAAAAAAAATTTATTCCGCAAAAATTAGCAAGTAGTTTACAGTTCAGCATGATTGCCGGCGACCCTAGAGGCCTGTAGACTATTGCGGTTAACTACAGAGTTGACTGTAATAGCACTGTAGAGCCTCTACAGCAGGGTGGGGAGCCACATACAGTGCTACAGTACTTCACTGGCTGCAGTTGGTGTATGTAATTAGGAATAATCGAGTGCAAAAGGGTGTATGCTTAGTTCATAGTTTCTTGACATGAATAGTGATGCACGGTGGGATCCATTTCCTCAATTTAATGCTATAAAAAGACAAAGTGTCAAAATTAGATATTTTCAAAATAAAATCCTATAGGTAAACTCATTGAAATTATTTAATTTTAAACTTATTTAATATACTACCAGAAAAAAATAAGATAGAATAAAGTAAAATTAAAAAAAGACTTCACAAAATTTATAAATAATCTAAATTAAAGTACACAAAACAAAATAAATTAAAAATAACTAAAATTCTCAAAAATAAGCCAATTTTGGTGCATGAAAAAGTGATAAAATAACTTTATTTTATAGTATTATCATCATCCAATAATATATTGTCTTAAATTCTCTAAGGTTAAGATATATATTAATAAGTATTTATTTAGCTACCAATTTAATTAACAAAGCTTTTAGGGAAAGTTAATAATTAAATTAGTTTTAAGTGTGTAACCATATTTTACAAAGTCCCGCCCATGTCCTATTTTAGCCATTGTCGGATAGTCCTAAATAGAATATGCTTAAACATGTTTTCTAATATAGGTGATCCAACCTAGTATACCGACAATGATAAACATCTACTGAAGGTTGTGTTTAAGGTGAAACTAACATGAGGTGTTATTGCACTTTTACATATGGATCAACAATAGTGGCCATGAGTTTTGTTTAAAACTCTTTCCTATTTAATATTTTAAAACAATATAAGTTTTTGATACTATGTATGATTAATATAACATGAGCGGCATTCATATATCTTATATGACGTGTTATCAAATACGTACAACAAACATCCATCAAATATATCCATCCATCCATAATAAAATATAAAATATATAAATGACAGAAAAATAAATAACCTAGCCATGGTCTCTATCCTAGAAAAAAAAAATAAAGATTACAAAATTACATTCAAAGCATTCTTTAGATCTTAAATTCTATTCCATCTTTGTGTATCCTTATTCCTGCAATCTCCTTTATTTATTTTTCATCTCATAAATTCCTTAAAATTTAGATTTTGTGAACTTTACATTTTAAGCAATTCTAAATCTCGTATAAAATTATATACAATTCCACACTTAATTAAAATTGCATATCTTTGTACAATGTTTATACATTAATTTAATTTGATAATTTTGGACAATAAAAAAATAATTTTTTTATTTATTAAAGAAGAGCCTAACCCTCATGGGTAGGCCTTGGAAGCGCCACAGGTTGAAAGCCCATGGCTGCTTAGCATCTGCCAAATGGCCACAATATGCATGCAACCACAGGCTGTGTGCACTAGAAAGTGCCTACTATAGGAGTTGGTCGGGGCCCTTACTGTGTGTGTATGTTGGAGATGCACAAAGCCTATGGCTTATGCTCGAAAGTGCACCTCTAGGGTTCCATGTGAAACCCTAGTTACACTAGGACATATACTTACACAAAAAATTGTCCAATCATCAAAACAATTAAATAGGGAAAAAAATAAATTTAAGGTCTTCAAGTCTCCATCTTCTTCATGAATAATTTACATAAAAATTCCTATACTATTTCTGGTTTGCAAAATTTCGAAATTTTAAAAAAAATAGATAAACAAATCCCTGAGAAAATTATGGTGATAATAGACTGCTCCTATGGTTATATGAAAAAACCTAAATACAATTTTTCTAAATTTGAAGGAACCATAATTGACAAACTTAAGTATGCTTATAATCATAAAATTAAAATAACCACATAGATCATACATAATCTACAAAAACAATATAAAAGAAAACTTAAAATACTATTCACTCAAAATATTAAATCCATATGTAGATTAAGGAGAAAATTAGATTGTCTAATTTATGTACGTGTATAATCACGTGTTATCTCTGATAGCACTTGTAGGAAAATAGGTAATATACATAGTAGAATTTTAAATATTTTATTTGGATCGCATCAACTTGAATTACTATATACAATAAATTATTTTACAAACTATATACCTTGGAGAGAATTAACAATAGGAATGCCAGAGAAAGTAACTAAGAAAGCTTTAACTAATTAGTCTTCTTCATTATACTTCAATTCTGAAATGGTGAACTGTATGGGCATTCAATCTCTCAATCTATATTCGGTGCATGACTTTTTCCTTCCAACCACCTAGATGTCTTTGAACTTATTATTATTAATAGGAATATCATAACAAGCTCGCTTACCTTAAAGTCTATGGCCTACTAAAAATTGAAGTCCCAGGCTCCTATTTCTAATGAATAGACTAAGTGGCATTCGAATTTAAATAGGACACTTGAAAAATATTTTTCTCTCATCTTTATTTGTAATTTTCCTTTTATTCAAACTTGAGAGACACCAAAAAACAAAAAACCAACAATAGGATAATGGAGATCTAAATTTAATTCAAACTTCAAACTCCATCTATCTTATGATTTTATTTGTATGAATAATGTTCCATAAATCCAATCTTAAATTCAAATAAATTATCATAGCAAATTTATTTGAATAATATTATGTAAGAACACACCTTTTTTCTTGCCTTATCCAAGTAGAATACACCTACACTAAGTAGAGTAAGAAAAGATTTTTGTTTCAATTCAAATTCAAATAGGATAATAACCCTATCTAGTTTTAAATTATTTATTTAAATAAGATCATCTAGATCTTTAAATTAATTTTTAAAATATATCTTTTAAATAAATATTTATCCAAACTAAATATTTATTCAATTAATTAAATGAAACAAAATTCTAATTCTACTTTCAGTGTGAAAAACAACTACACCTATACAAATGGTGATCCGAATTTTTCTCTTTACTAAATCAATGCCATAATAAATAATCCAATTGATTATCATCGATTAAGAAATTATAATGAGCTAGTAAAGAGACCAATTGAATATATATAATATAAGCTCTAGTAATCTATATAATTAATTATTACATACCAAATAAATTAATTATATAATTATTAGTTTCAAAACCACACTGCTATAAACCTGAAATTATACTCCTAATTATATATCGTATTACATAAGCTAGTATGCAATCATTGTCCAATGACCTTATCATATATGTAATACCCTCATATGATAGCCATGATCAATTTAAAGTTAAAGTCTATTTAACTTTTTGATCACTTTATCTTAAAGATCCATTATATATCCAATAGGAAAATAATTATTCACCAAATGTGAAAATAAATTATTTGCCAAAAAAATGACCTAAGGCCTTGTCTATTTTTACATCCTATATAAGGTCATTTAATATAATAAACTTTACTCTTTATAAAAGCTTTGATTCTATATCTATAAGGAAAGCTCACATCGATTATAAGTCATGTATCAACGAACTAGTCTAATGGCTTATTACTTTGAGATACTTTAGCCTTTGGAACATCAAAGTGGACAAGTCATAAATATAGAGTCATTCACTTACTCAAGATTTAGGTTATTGCATAATTAACATCAAAAGGGAATTAATTTATTTAAGAAGACTTATAGATTAATTACATATTAGTCCTAGTTTAATATATCACTACTACTAAACAATATATTTATGCCTCTACTTAGAAATCGACTCGTACTAAATGGTCAAGACAAACAATTTCCTCAATAGGATCTAGATAACATAATAATCAACATATAAGTTAGATGCTCACTAAAACCTCATAGACTATGGATGTAACAACCGGGAAATTTGATCATTCTCAAAAAATCGATACATAGAATGTACATGATGAATTCCATATGTAAAATGTGAAATGTAGTGATTTTATGTGCGTACGCGTGTGTGTCAAACATGCAGTATCAAGAAATTAGTCAAGATGACCTTTTCTTGATATAAAACTGATATATTTAGAATCAGCATGCTCAAATTAGTCAGTATAGCCTATCAGTATGCTCAAATTAGTTAATTGAGTATAAAGGTAATTTTTGACTAAGAATTTGCAGTACCAGAAACAAATCAAGATGACCTCAGATGAAAATAAAACTGATATATTTGGGTTCAGCATGCCCAAATTAGTCAGGATAACTCATGTTGAAATTTTGGGCAAAAAAGTATATATAAGGGCGGAAAATCAGAAAATTTCAAAAAAAGCCAATAAGTTTCTCTCACTTTCTCTTTTCTTCCCCTACACGAAAATGAATAGTAATTGACCATCAGAAACGGTGTCCGTTTTCGACATCGCCGGTCCCGTTGGAAAGCTCTCGCCGAGCCGAATCCAACGGTGTGCCGACACGACAGAGCAGACCCCAGAGGAGCCCGCATGCGTCGCCCGAAGCTGCCGGCCGTCTGAAAATTTGAACAGTCATATCTCCGCCGTCCGACCTCTGATCAAGGTGATTCCGGTCCCAAAAGACTCGGGGTGAAAAGTAGAACAAAACTCAGGCCTCATTTCAGCTCAACAACCACCGAATCGCACAGCTCGAAGTCGCGCCATCACCGCCGTGAAGCCACTGTGGAAATTTCTAATTCTAGCGGAGTTAAGCCACACTATCCGTACCAAAATGCTCGGAATTTCATAGGATACAAAAGCCCCAAGCTAATTTCAAGAAAAAAAAGTCAACAAGATGTAGATTTAAGCTCGTCGCCGCCGTCGAATTTTCGGGGGTTCGATTCTGGTGATGGGGGCCTCGATTGGTGAAATTGACACCACCAATGTGTGTAGGAAATAAATTAGTAAAAACGTATCAGAGTGGTGCAGCGGAACAATAAAAATTTTTAAAGATCATTAAATATCTCATGATGCCATATATAATAAACCAACAACAATTTAAACTCATATCTCAAGGACGCCAATCTGCAGAAGGAAAATGATCGGAGGGCTTCAACCAACTAGCCTTTTCTACTATTCTCCAATTCCCAAATAGCTGAGTGTGTGGGCACCCTGAACTTCGATCGGTATGCTAGCACTGCTAGTCTTCTTCCGACTACCCAGATCTCTAAAGAACTTATTGTCACGGTGAGTTGTGCAACAATAAGCCTGCTCATCTGAGAGTCTGTGATCTAACAGAACTAGAGTGGCAGGACCTCTATTTATAGACTTGCATGAGGTGATCCTCTGAATTCGAATTGGATTAGGAGAAGATTTTCTCCCTTATCCACAATAAAAAAATCTGAATTTTTCAAGCCTTATCCAACCAAAAAAGATTCGACCGCTTTATGGATTTTTCATTCAAAATTCAAATAGGATTTTAACTAGAATTTTATCTCCTCATTCCCTTATAAAAACTGATTCCTCTTTGTGCCAAAAACATGACTAGACATTAAAGTATGAGGAAAATCAAAATCCTAATAGAATTTTCTAGCTTGAATTTTATCTCATCCTTATCCAAATAACACCGAAAATCTCCTTGAGATTTGCCCTCAAAATTTCGGCCACTTTTAGGGAAGAGGGAATCCAAATTCAACTGGGATTGAAACTTGAATTTTTTCCTGAATCCTTATCTACAAAAACTGAAAATATCTTGGAGGATTTTCCTTAACAAAATTTGACCAAGTTAGTTAGGATTGAGATTCAAAATTCAAGTAGGATTCAAACAAGATTTTCCTCTTCATAATCCAACTCAAATTCGAATTCTGGCCTTGTGGAATTATCCACAAAAAATTTGAATTCCACTTGGACTGTGATTCAAAATTTGAATTTCAAATTTCAAAATTCAAAATTCAAATTCAAATTTCAAATTTCAAATTTCAAATTTCAAATTTCAAATTTAAATTTCAAATTCAAATTTCAAATTTGAATTTCAAATTTAAATTTCAATTTCAAATTTCAAATTCAAATTTCAAATTTCAAATTTCAAAATTCAAAATTCAAATTTCAAAATTCACAAATAGTTGCATTTCAAATTCTTGTTCTCATGGATAATTTTCTACAACTTCAATCCAATCTGAAATAAAATCATGGCAACTTTATTTAAAGTTCGAATAATTGTGTACTCTATATCCAAAACAAAATCTGAATTCAACCGGAGAGAATCTTGTCCACCATCCTTATCCTATGTCAACACCATTCATGTATAATCAACTAGCCAATAGCATACTCAAATCAATTTGCCAATCGTTAAGGAATTATGTGTAGCTAGTAAAGGGACCAATTGGACATATATAATCAGGCTCCTGCGAATCCATATGATCATCATTCTTTACTGACCAACTCAATCATATAATTACTAATTTCAGAGTCACACCACTATAAACTTGAAACTGAACTCCTAATTATATACCGTATTACATAAGCCTATGACAAGCTATTGTCCAATAACCTTGTCATGTATGTAGAACCCTCATATGATATCCATGATCAGCCTTAGGTCAAAGTCCGTTTAATCCTACTGACCAGACTATCTTAAAGTTCCATTATACTACCGAATAAGAAAATGATTATTTACCATATGTAAATAAGAAGTCATCCGCCCAGCAGACGACCCAAGGCATTGTCTATTTTCACATTCAGTATAATGCCTTTAAGAGGATATCCTTAACTCCTTATTAGAGCTATGATTCCGATATCTGTAAATAAACCCTTTATCGTATACAAGTCATGCAACTAACAAACTGGTCTATAAGCTTACTACCTCTGAGACGTTTTAGCCATTGGAACATCAAAGTACACAAGTCATACACATGAAGTAGTTCATTCACTCAGGATTAAGGTTACTGCATAATGAACATCAAAAGCAGATTGATCCACTCATAGCAGACTACGTAGATCAATCAAGCTTTAGTCCCGGTCTAATACGTCACCACCAAGCAACATATTTATGTCTCTACTTGGGAGTCTATGCTCCAGACAGTCAAGACAAACCGTCCCCACCATGGCTTTAGATAACATAATAGTCTTAACATGAGTTAGATGCTCGGTCTAACCCCATAAACTACAGACCTTAGTTTAGACCGCTTACTTTAGAAACATTGTCTTCTCATATACAAAAGTCCATTGCATGCAACGTTCTAACAGTTTTAACACAAGCAGTCAGGGAGCCATATTTGCTTACATTTACTTTAACATGTAAATAGAATGAGGACATACAGCAATGTAATGAATAAATTTTATATATAATTTTATTATCCAGTTCAAAATAAATACATCAAAATGTCTCTAATGCTTAGGGCATTTCCTAACAATGGGTTCCTCACGTCGAGATCTACAAGATGGTGGTCACCTTTCTCCATGCCAGCGCTGGTCAACGACGAGTCAACACTGGTCAACGGTGAGTCAACGCCGATCAACGGTGGTCAACACCCGTCAATGGCGATCGATGATCAAAAATTAAAGAATAGCCCGTTGGCCTATTTTTGACGTTCCGGACACATCTGCGGTGTTAGAATTGTAAGGCAGAATTTCAAAAGTGAAGAATGGTGAAATAAAGTTTGTGCACACGAGACTGAACAATGCGTTCGATCGCTGATGGGACGATTTCGATAGTGATTTATGTCCCTTCATTCCTTAATTTATGTTTTGGAATGATTATGTATTAATTATGTTTTTTTGGCATGTGAAAGTGTAAGAAAAATGAATGAAAATGATGAAAAAGAAAATGTGTAAAATGTAAATATTTTTACGTAAAAGTTGAGTTTTACGTAAAAATATAGGCCTCTGGTATAGTATGTGGTAGAATAGAATTTGGCTAGATAGTTTCGAAGCGTTTCCTAAACGTCGAGAACCCAAAAATTAAGCAGAAATACTGCCGAAATTTCTAAAACGGCACAAAGGGGTATTTTAGGAATCAAAGGGTAAAAATATGGTCGGAATGGAAACCCGAGCCCTCTCAGTGACCTAGGCCCAAAAAATACAGGATTAACAACCAAGGGATAGAATAGTATCACCCGAGGGTCGTGAATAGTAAATCAAGAAATTGTGGCAAATAATACCGTAAAAATTTAGTGAGGCCTAACAAAAAATTATTTTATGATTTTGGGCTTCGAAAATCTAGTCTAAGTAATAAAGTGAGAATGATATGGCCCAAAGACCCATTAGAGGTAAAATGGTAATTTTACCAAAAGTTCAAGGTAAAATAGTAATTTTGCCAAAGTTCAAGGTAAAATGGTAATTTTTTCAAAAGTTAGCAGAAAAGTTATAAATGGGATATTAGACCCTTAAGTTATGATTGAGAAATGAAACGTAGAATTTTTATGTTTTATTAAGTTTTATATATGAAATAAGTATGGAAAATAACCGTTATTATTTCGGTTATAAGAATCCGATACAGACGCGATAAAGGAACGTCTACGGATCAAGGAAGCAAGAAAGGAGATACGAGTAGAAGTATCAGTAAGTTCGAACATTTAGTTGACTGCAACATAAATTTAACATGTTATGTCTATGTTTACATGTTATATGAAAGTTATATGTGTGAGTGCTATATGCATCAAAGTGTGGCTAACAACTGCTATGTTATGAACTATGTGTTATGTCTAAGTCAAATGTAAATTGATTTAACATGTTTATGTCTACGTGTTATATGTAGTAAGTTCAGAAATTTTATTGTCTGTTACATGAATTTACGTAATATGATTACATGTTATGTATGAAATGTAAAGTATATATGTAAGGTGTTATATGTATAAAGGTGTATTTAATAAAATACTCACAGTGAAAAAAAGACATGAGAAGTGTTTCAGACCATGGAGGTAATGATAATGCCACCTTGTGATAACTGAGAAATTTATCGTTCTCGAAAAATTTTGTACAAGATATGTAAATATATATTTATATATATATTCATGATGAGACATGTTATAGAATATAGAACAGATGAAAATTTTGACTAACTAGATTTTAGTCAAAATTTGACAATAAATTAATGAATATAGTGTAAAAGCTAAGCATTAATTCAAATTATGATATTTTAAATTTATTAGAAAAGTATGTGGAAAATACCTATTAAGAGATTAATGACTCATATGTAAGCTACATTGATCAATGGCCAAGATTTGTCAAGAAATTCTAATTTTCTTTAAAGGAAATTAAAGGAAAATGTGAGAGAGAGAAGATAGAGCACGTGAGGTTAAGGGGGCAGTAGTTAAGTGAATTAATTCACTTGTTTTAGCTGCAAATAAGCAGCTAAGAGAGAGAGAAAGAAAGAAAAAGAAAGAAAGAAAGAGACAGAAAGAGAGAGAGAGCAGAAGAGGAAAATCTTTTCAACAGCTCGAATTCTCTCTTCAAGCAAGAAAATCATTCAAGTTTTTAACCAAGATTTCACAGTAAGACGTCCTCAAGTTTCAAGTAAGGTAAACCCTCTTTTTCTCATATTTTTAGGTGAAAAATCTGGGTTATTTTAAGGAAGAAAAAGAGAAGATGAGTTTTGCATGTTGAGATTTTTGGTTAAATCGAAACATGATTTAAGTCTAGTTGTTTTTAAACACGAATTCGTGAGTTGATGGTTTAGAAAACCAAGTTTTAGTTGAGCTTTTCTTTTCAAGAAAGTTTTGATTTTTAAGTTTTGAGTCAAGAGATGTGTAGAAGTAAAATGTGAAATTTTGCTTATGAAATCATGGATTGATGATTATAGAAATGCAGTTTATACCTTGAAACGGTCTTATAAAGATCGATTTTGAGTGCAAGAAGTAGAATAAAGGCCATGAAAGCCTTAGAAAAACAGAGGTGAGAATTTCAGACTCAGAATCAAGATTCTAGGATGAACACGGGAGTATACACGGGCGTGTACAATGGCGTGTTCAGAACACTGCCCCGAACATGCCCACATACATGACTGTGTTTCGAAAAAATTTGAGACCCGAGAGGTACACAGCTGTGTATCGAGCCGTGTGGAATGGCACACGGTCGTGGGAAAGGGCGTGTAACAGACCATGTTCGACAGTAGGAAAACATGGCCAAAAACACGGCCGTGTAGCAACCCGTGTAAGCATGCATGAGTTACACGGCCATGTTGCATGAATTACATGACCATGCACGTAAGTCTAGAGGATTACACGGTCACAAACATACCCATGTAGGAGGACATGTTCGAAGTTTAAAAAAAAAAGAGTATGGAAATATGATTTTTCTTATTTTGCTATGTTTCAAGTATAAGATAAATATTGGAAATAATCAACGATTATTTCTTTTATAGGAGTTCAAGCCAGACACCCCGAGACAGCAGTCCCAAATTAGTAGAGGCTCACGTTAGCAGATTTTCTATAAGTTCAAGCATTGTCCTGGCTGTAACGTGGACAATCATATTATGTTTTATGATGTTATGTATGTTGTTTGTTGTGTATATTAGACGTTGACCCTCTGCATCATGATACACATGTCAAGTTCATGTCGTGTATGTAGAAGTTCATGTTTTAAGTAGATAATTCATGTACACATGATAGACAAGTACCAAGCACGCGAAAACATGTAGGTGCACAGTGCACTATAGTAAGATTAATAAAACTCACACCCCAAGTAAAACATGTAATAAGTTCCTACTGTGGCGCAATCAGTATGCTACCCAGTTGGAACTTTAGAAAAGATGGTAATTAAACCAGTTATTGGCGTACCAGCCTCCCGACTCACGGGGAGGTTTTCATGTTCAGTTTCAGATCAGGCTGCAGAGGTCAGCACTAAAGTACCACTCCTAGTCATGCGCGCCTTACGGTATGACCAATTAGGGGCCCAAAACCAGAACCTAATTTTAGATAATGTCCTAAGACTTAACATACAGCCATGAGCATGTTAATTCAGAGTCAAGTTTCATGCATAAGCACAATATTGTATGTTATGAATTCATTTTTTATGTTTGAACTTACTAAGCCCATAGCTCACTAGTTTGTTCACATGTTGCAGGTAAGAGACTTGTTCAATAGTAATACACAGTGGACGATGGACAAGGTATGTACATGTCAGGGGGACTAGGCTAGGGATAATGGTCCTACCATGAGTTTTCCGCTGTACAGTTTTGAAAATTTTAAACATGTGATTTCAAGAACATGATTTTAAGTCAAGACTATGTGATAGGGGAATCATGATTCATGTATATATTATTTTATTAACATGATTTCCTTATCACATTCTTGAATAAGACATTTACATGTTTTCAAGTTGTTATGTTAAGAAAAAGAAAAAAAATTTATTCCGTAAAATTTACAAGTAGTTTTCAAATTAAGCATGATGCCGGCGACCCTAGAGGCCTACATACTATTGCGGTTAGCTACAGAGTTGACTGTAATAGCACTGTAGAATATCTACAGCAAGGGCGGGCCACCATACACCTAGTCGGAACTATATGAAAAACAGTAAGAAAAGACAAGTATTATATGCAGTAAGTTTGAACATGTAATTGTCTGCAATATGTGTTATGTTATTTGACTTGACATATTTATGTGTTATATGTTCTATATGCAGCATGTAAGTTTAAATATTTCCACGTCTGCAATATAAATGAACTGGTCATGTTTATGTATTCTATGTACAGTTTTGGTATCAAAATACTGTGATATGGATGTTACGAAAGTCATATTATGAACTATGTATTACGTCTAAGTTAAATATAAATTGACTTGACATCTTTATGTTTATGTATTATATTTTGTAAGTTTAGACATTTCAAATATCTGCAACATGAAATTATGTAATATGTTTATATGATATGTATGACATGTAAAGTATGTACCAAGCCTGAAGCTTTAAACATTAGATGTTTATGTGTTAGGTCTAAGTTAAACATGAATTGACTTCTATATTTAAGTAGTAAGTTCGGACATATAATTGTCTGCAATATGTGTTATGTTATTTGACTTGACATGTTTATATGTTATATGTTCTATATGTAGTATGTAAGCTTAAATATTTTCACGTCTGCAACATAAATAGTCTGGTCATGTTTATGTGTTCTATGTGCAGTTTTGGTATCAAAATACTATGATATGGATGTTACGAAAGTCATATTATGAACTATGTATTACGTCTAAATCAAATATAAATTGACTTGACATCTTTATATTTATGTATTATATTTTGTAAGTTTAGACATTTTAAATGTCTGCAATATGAAATTACGTAATATGTTTATACAATATGTATGACATGTAAAGTATGTACCAACGCACTATAGTGAGGTTGATAAAACTCATACCCCCAAGTAAAACATGTAATAGGTTTCTACTGTGGGGCAATCAGTATGCTACTCAGTTGGAACTTCAGAAAAGATGGTAATTAAACCAGTTATTGACGTACCGGCCTCTCGACCCATGGGGAGGTTTCATGTTCAGTTTCAGTTAAGGCTACAGAGGTCAGCACTAAAGTAGCGCTCCCAGTCATGCGCGTATTACAATACGACCAATCATGGGATCGAAAATCAGAACGTAATGAAAGATAAAGAACCAAGATTGAAAATACAGCCCATAACGAGTATAAGATATACTAACACTATGTGTACCGTCGCGGTCAAAGATACTGTTACGGTCAATAATACTGTTTATAGTCAACAGTATTATTCATGTTTATGGCCTCCAATCCGACAGTGGTACGTCCTGGGTATGGAAGTTTAAAATGTGATATGTTCACGATGTAAATACTGTTCATGATCGTAATTATTATATGAATAGTAATACAAAAGTAATGCATATTGTTTATTATGTTAATGATCCATGTTATTTTAGATATTAAGGATGTTTAAGCATACATAAGTATATGTTACGATGCTTAAGTACATTTATGATGTTTTACGTATTTTAGTATGACAAGTATATTCATGATGTTAAATGTGAAAGTATTTTCACTATAATAAGTATGATGATATATGTTATATTTACGATGTATAAACCTAAATTAAGTATGTTATGTTTCAAGTATATTATGTTACGATGTTCAAGAATACACAAGTATAACTACGATGTTTCAGGTATGTTAAGTATGAAAACCATGTTCATGATGCCAAGTATGTTAAGTATGTTCACGACGTTAAAGTATGTTCACGAGGTTCAAATATGAAAACATGTTTAAGATATTAGAGCATGATAAGTACAAAAGTATGTTTATGACGTTAAGTATGTATAAAATACATTAAGTATGATTACGATGCTAAGTAGGAAAGTAAGATTATGATGTAAAGTATGTTCAGATATGTACAAGTATGTTTACAAGGTTATGTGTGATTAGTATGAATATTAAGCAATGTACAATATATGTTATGCAATGTTTCGAGGCTACAGTAGGTATTAGAATTTCCCTGTCCTATATAGTGTGAATTATTATACATCATGAATGTATATTTGAACTTACTAAGCCTATCACTCACAAGTTTGTTTATGTTGCAGGTAAGCATCCTGCACGAAGCTAAGATAAGTGATGGATGATGGATGAGATCTGCATGTGCCAAGAGACTGGGTGAAGGTTATGGTACTGCTATGAGTCTTCCGCTGAGCTGTTTAAAAGAGTATTGAAACGATGTTTTATGATGAATATCAAGTTATGATAAAGTAAAATATTTATCATAGTAAATGTTCTACGAAAAATAAAATTTCCGAGTCAAGTTTTAAAAAAAAATAGCTGGTATCAGAATAAGTTTAAAGCAAGTTAAAAGAAAGTTGCCGACGACCCAAGTGGTTACAGTCTATTGCAGTTGGCAACAGTAGCTGATTGTAATAGTACTATTTAACCCTACGTAAGACGGGACGTCATAATGGACTACTGATTTAGACTACTTAATTTAGAATATTGCCTTCTTATATATAAAGGCAATTATATACAACATTTTAACGGTTCAAACAACAAGTAATTAATGTGTCACATTTTCTTACATTTATTTTAACATATAAATAATGATGAGGACGATATAGCAAGGATGCCAATCCCTCCCTCTCCCTCCCCACTTTTAGATATGATTTGCATCTGCTTAAGAACGAGTTTTTTTTTTTTTTCAAAATTCCAATGACTTTTAAATAATTTATTATTTTAGTAAGGTGCAAAATAATGAGTTAAATAGATATTAGTTAAAAATTGAAAAATGTTGTAGGGAATATAAAAAAGAATAAAGATAAAAAGGGAACTTTGAGGGTGAAAAAACAAATTAATAACTTCATATATTTTATAAGAAATATAAGATTTTTTTTAAATGTTCTATTATTCTCATATAACTATTAAATTTATACATACGATACGTATAAATCTTTTCATAATTTATGCTTTGCAATACTATATACTACTAAATTTTTTATATCTCTCTAACAATTATAAATTGACTATCAAAATAAAAAGGGATTTTGAAGAAAAAGAAAAACAAAGCTTTTCTATTGAAGTGTAATTTGTGATTAGAAATGTTTAAGAATTAATTAAAATTCATTATTGGTGCTACTTAAAGGTAAGAATGACATTCTATATCTCCATATATAGTTGAAGATGTCTTTTAATGCAAGGAGGGGAATTTTTGTATTTTTAATATAATTAGTGGTCAAACTCATGGTTGACTAACAGAGAGGGTATCTTTGTAATTTTTTTAAAAAATTAGGGGGTTAATTTTATTAGTTTCAATCAAAAAGGTATCTCTGTAATTTTAAGAAAACATAAAAAGTATTAGTGTAATTCACTCGCAAACAAATAACAAAATTAAAAGAGAAAAAAAAAGAAAAAGAAAAGAAAAGAAACTAAATAGGGCAAAATATATGAATCAAGTTTTTGAACAATGAAACGAAAAGAAAGGAACTCTACTTTTATATAATTTGTTAGAAGTAATAGATAAGAAATACAATGAAAATTTGGATAAGTTGACAGATAATCTAATGTAATATCTCTATCTAACGAGTTTTGTTACAGTCTCCACAACAAAGACGTGGTGATTTTTTTTTTTTCCCAATATTTTTTATTCACTTTGTTTTTTTTTTTTTCACCCTTTTATCCTTGGTTTTTTTTTTTTTTTTGTTTTGCTTTGTCTTTTTTCCGGTCAACAGGTGACTCAGCTTTCTTTCCACGTCGTCCTTCCTCCCTAAACACAACACACCCCCCGCCACCCACCCCAACCAACCCCACCCCCCACTCCCCACCACCACACACCGCGCAGCCCGCCCCCCGCCGCCCCCCCCCCCCCCCCCCCCCCCCTCTTTTTTTACTTATTTTCTTTAGATCCTTATATCATTTATTTCAAATATGTATGATCAAATAGTTTTCTCCTATTTTATTTTTATTATGTGATATTTGTTTTAATGCTGCATAAAAATTAATTTATATATACTTTTTGTGTTATATTTTAATTTAGTGTTATATGATTGAAACAATATACAAATTGTTAAATATTTTCACACATTCAGAATGCGTACTACAACTGCTAGATATATAAAAAGAAAAAATTTGTGGCTGAAAATATTTCAACACATGATGCAAAGGGTAGTGTCCTTGTACACACGAGTGATACATCACTGACTTCAGACTTACCACGTGATATGCTATTTAATTGACAGCTCACCCTTTAAGAATTCATATATATATATATACACACATATATATATAGCAAATATCTTGTGTTAAGTTATCGGACAGATTTGATGGTTATAACATTTTATTTAATATCTTTTAATTATTAATTGATTTATATTTAGTTTTTAATTTAAAATATTGTAATATAAATTATTAAAAGTTATTAATATGAAAAGAATAAGTCCTGTTGAAAAATATTACGTCAAATAACAACTTATAAAAAAAAATTTAAAAATATCATTTTTCAAAGAGGTCGGTAAGAGAGTATAACTATACATATCAGTTAAAAAAAACGTTGTTAACATGTGAAAATTTGGCACGTCTAAATTTCTCCAAAAACAAACAGAATCTCTTTTCCTTCGCACCAATAACACAAACGGACAACATGATATTTACACATGACAAAAGTGTCGATAACTATACCAACATAGTCTACAGGGATTTCGCACGTTGGATTTTTTTTTTTTTTTTTTTTTGCCTTTGGAAATGGTGTAATCCGCACCGTTTATTATAGAAATAAATAATGTTGTTGATGGCCCACACTGTACATTAAGATGGATAATGTGTGGCTGAGGAGAGTCAACTAGATTTTCGCAGTTGATACGGCTTTTATGATTAACCATATGTTTGACAAATGCTGGAATTATTTTCTTTATCATACTCTAACATTTATTACGAGGAAGAAACCTGTACCGGTGTCACGCGATTTTATAATTTGTTATATTATATAGTTAAAAATATAAAAAATTTGAGTTATATTATATATATTATATTAGATTATATGATAATAAGATCATATAATTATAAAATATAATATAATTTTAGATGTTATAAAATATTTATAATTATAGATGATGATATTATAAAATATTCATATTTACATCGATGTTATAATATGTTATAATTTATTATATTTTGTGGATATAGATATATAAAATTTAAGTAACGTTATATATGTAATATTATATTATATTAGAGGTCAGAAGGACAAAGAGCAAAGGCAAGGAGAAAGAGACGAGAAGAGAAGCAAGAGAAAAAAAAGGGAGATAGAGGCAGCAAAAACAAAGAGCATATTGATAGATGTAAGGGTGAACGGGGTTTTTATCCATAAAAAACCTAATATGCCAAAAAAAAAAGAATTAAGTAAAGTATAAGTGACAAAGATGGAAAATTACTGTAAAAACTACAGTAAAAAAACCCTTTCCTTTAGTTATATATAAATAATTTGTCATCTGGTTTAAATCTAAGCCCGCGTTTGGGTAACGTATTTTTTTTGTATTGTATTTAAATGTAATATAATTTTCTCCCAAATACAAAAATATTTCATTCAAATATCAATCACATTATATTTTAAATTCAACATAATCACTATTTATTATTTCACTTTTTCTATTACTTTTATTAATTACATCATATATTCTCTTTCTTTCTCTCTTTTTTCTCTCTACTTTTACCCATTACATCACATATTTATTATTAAAATATAATTCAAATACTTTTCACCCAAACACATATTGCATTCAAATGTAATGCCAATGTTTTTTCTCCAAATATAAATTACATTCAATGCATTGTATTCAAACGTAATGCAAATGTAATGCGTTCACCAAACGAGACCTAAGTAAAACATATTGATTCATTAGATATTACAAATGTGTCATTCCATTTTTTCAAGTACAGTAAAAGAGAAAATTTTAGAGGTTTATATATGTAATAAAAATTTTATTTTTCTTATACCTAATTTTCATACAACCAAAGAAAAAACATTGTTGAACAAAAGACAAGAAGGTCGAATTTGGAAGGAAAAAAAATACGCAATACTAAGCAGTAGCTTTCTAACCGTGGAAGCTCTCTTTCTTATTGTTGTTATTCGGTGGTTTATTGGATATAATTTAGCAACTGTTGGAGTTTTTTTTTTTTTTTTGGCAGGACGACAAAAGATAGTATTGATAGGATTTTGTACTTTTTTATTTTTTACTCATTATACCTGTTTCGTAGTTTTCTTTGCCTCTGTTTAAACAATAAAGGAAATGGTGGGCTTGATAACTAGTGAAATCATTCGTTTTTATTGTTTTTTTTTTTCCGTAGTTTTCTTTATTTCCCCCTCTAAAATAAAAGATGGATTAATAAGAGTGGTAGAGTTATAATAACAGGTGAAATAATAGATTTTAATTAAATTTTATTTTTATAGAGAAATGAGATGAAATGTGACAAATGTTAAAGTAGAAAAGTAATAAAGAGAGCGACAGAGTAAGTAATCATAATATTTCTCCATATATTTTGTTGGTGTCCATGTACACTATAGAATCTAAAACGTTTTTGAGACTAGATTGATAAAAACTCCCCAAGAAAACGTGATACACATTTACTGTCAAGGACGTGTGAAGTTCAGAAAGCAAAAGAAAGGTTGAAAATGAGTGGGAAGATAATTATAGGCCATGTTTGGCAGAGTTTTTAAAAGATGTTTTTATCATTTTGGTTCTAAAACTGTTTTTAGAAAAATTGAATAATCACAAGGCCCCCTTTAGCCCCTTTTTAGCTTTTGACAAGGAGCTTTTAATCAAAGTCACAAAATCTAGCCTCTAAAAGTATCTCTATTGAGTAGGCTGATAACTTGCTGTATACGAACTGCGGTCTAATATTTTATATAGTGTGTAAGAAAATTTTAAAATCATTTCGATTCATTAAGCTCTTTAAAAATAAGGTTCTAAAGTTTTATTGAAAAGCCACTGTTTTTTACTTTTCTTCTTTTAACAACTAATAACAAACACAAAAACTCTATAATACGGAATATTGGGTAGAAAAAGAGCAGATAGTTTCATATTTTTTAGGCGCTATTTTGGACAATTTGGGCGTTTAATACGCAGTTTTTATCATTCATGATTTAAATAAGAGGCGGTTTTAAAAACGTGCGGGTAGGATGATGACAAAAGACCACTGTCTCTTTTTTTCCTTTCCTTTTGTTTTTTTTTTTTTTTTTTTTGAACGACTCACATCATTTGTTAATCATCTAAGAGTTAATATTTTAGATGTACATAGTTATTGAAAGCTTTTATAAAAAGTCCCTTATTTTGTATTTGTTGATATTAACTATTTGATTTATTTTTTAATAGTTTGATTTATAATTATCATGTTTAAATTTATAGCATGAAACACATAAATTCTTTATCACAAATCTGATCATTAAAAAATAAAATAAAATAAAATCATTTTACAGCTTATAATACAACAGTTTCTATGAATAATACAAAATATGAGGTCTTATACCATAACCGTTCTCTCGAAATAATGTGGTCCAACTTTAACTTCTTAGACTGGAATGTAATATTAGCAAATTTCATGGGCAGTTTATAGAGTTCCCCCTTCTCCTACTATAATTTCCTGTCGTGGAACAGGTGGAGCTAGGAAATGTCTCGTCCATTTGGTCTATAAATAGCAACTTTTCTCAAAGCAAAACATAGTCCAAACCAACAATAACTGAAACACAACTCCTTCCTCGATCGTAAACAAAAATAAAGAGAATGTCTGGTCAAGTTATGGCAGGTTCATCTCCAATACCTAAAATCAACACAGTTACGGCTAATGTTAATCGCCGCTCTGCCAATTACCATCCAAGCATTTGGGGTGACCATTTTCTCTCTTATGATTCTAACCCCAAAGTAAGTTAATATTTTTTCTTCTCTTTTTTTTTTTTTCCCCTTTTTAATACGAGTGTTCATAGTTTTCATTTTCCTTCTCTACGTTCCTTATGCATTAGATATTGTACAAATGAATATACTAGGACATTAGATATTGTACAAATGAATATACTAAGACTTAATTTGTTCAAATCATAAGTTCGAAATCATAATTCAAATAATAAATTCAAATTTTGGTGCAAAAAAACACTTTAAAAAAGTTTGAAAAGTAGATGTGTAATGGGGTACCAAATGAGAGCTAAATTTTACGCTTATACATACAAATTGTGGTCCTAAGTTGATTATTATGTATTTTTCAACTTTTGAGTGAATTGATATTCTCATGTTTTCTGCCCCATCTTCATGTACACACAGGAAACGTCGGATGACGATGACATCAACAATAGGATCCAGGAGTTAAAGGAGGAAGTGAGGAGGATGATTGTAGCTCCTCTGCAAGATCCATCCAAGAAGCTGGATTTGATCGATGCGATTCAACGCTTGGGCGTGTCTTACCATTTCGAGAACGAGATCCTAGCAATTTTACAGCAAATTCACGACGGCCTTTACAACTATCCTCATAACATTGAGAGCAACTTTGATAATGACCTTTACACTGTTGCTCTTCGCTTTAGGTTGCTTAGACAACAAGGTTACCGAGTTTCATGTGGTAAGTATTATCTCGCACTACCCTACAAAATTCAATACGACTAATATCATGTATCATCATAATTTTTAATCACAATTCACATGTAAACCATACGTGAGATTCGCAAATTTTAACATAAGAAATTGTAACATGTATCTGTAACTATATGTTGGTGGCCTTAAGCAGAAATATTTAAGAAGTTCAAAAACGGCGAAGGGGAATTCAACGAAACACTTGTGAGTGATATCCGAGGAATGTTGAGCTTGTATGAGGCGACACATCTTAGGGTGCATGGGGAGGACATACTAGACGAAGCACTTGACTTCACTACCACTCAACTCAAGTCCGTCGCCTCCCAAAATTTGTGCGCTGGCAGTACTCTGATGGACCAAGTGACACATGCCTTAAAACAGCCTATCCGAAAGGGCTTAACACGGCTGGAGGCGAGGCATTATATGTCTGTTTACCAACAAGACCCTTCACATAACGAGGCTCTCTTAAGTTTCGCAAAGTTAGATTTCAACCTATTGCAGAAAGTGCACCAGGAGGAACTGAGCCACATTGCAAGGTTGGATTATAAACATAATATGAATTTTTATTGGCCCCAAAATTAATATTCACTAAAACACAATGAATTTAATGAAGTTTAATTAATTAATCTGGTTAAATTAGGTGGTGGAAGAATTTGGATTTTTCAAGGAAGCTGCCGTTTGCAAGGGATAGAGTGATTGAGTGCTACTTTTGGATTCTGGGAGCGTATTTTGAGCCCCAGTATTGCTTTGCGAGGAGGACACTAACGAAAGTTATTGCCATGACATCAGTTATTGATGATGTATATGATGTGTATGGTACACTTGAAGAGCTAGAGCTCTTCACTGAAGCATCAGAAAGGTTAGTTTTATTTGAGTTCTATACAAACACACACATGCGCTAGCGCGCGTGCACATATATATATAGATACATACATATATATGTATATATGTATGTATAACTCTAAGTTATACAAATCATACATAATTATAGGATAGTCCTTTGATGAAGCGTGGCTACTTTTTTAGGTGGGATATTAGCGCCATCGATCAGCTTCCAGAGTACATGAAAATTTGCTACAAGGCCCTGTTGGATGTTTACTCTGAAATTGAAGAAAAATTGTCCAGTGAGGACGGAAAACTGTATCGGGTAGACTATGCTAAAGAAGCTGTAAGTAAATTAATATGGGAAAAAGAAGTGAATAATAGCCTTTAAAAAATAATTAAAGCAAATAACAGATTTTTAAAATTTTAGAATAAACAGTTGATACACCAGGTTATGATTTATTTACATTTTGCAAATATTTCATTTATTTAGTGATTGATTTTTCATTTATTTGGTAAATTACTATTTACTTAAAAAGAAAGGAAGGGGTTTAGTACGAGTGCTTAAAATTACATTTTGATACGCACACATCACATCATGTGGCGCATACTTTGTCCAAGACAAATGTATGTGGCTAAAATTATGTGCGATGTTCCTCAGATGAAACGTCAAGTCAGAGCTTACTTCCAAGAAGCAAAGTGGTTCCACCTTAAACACATACCAACATTGGAAGAGTATATGCCGCTTGCACTCGTCACCAGTGCGTACGCTATGCTAGCAACCACATCTTGGGTCGGAATGGGTGACATTGTTACCAAAGACTCCTTTGAGTGGTTGTTTAGTAACCCCAAGATAGTAAGCGCTTCAGCAGTAGTTTGCAGGCTCATGGATGACATAGTGTCCCACAAGGTAATTGAGCACACATACTAGCAACGCTTATGTTGTATCGAGAATTTTTTTAATTTCCCGACGCCCTGGCAGACTCATCGATGCTCTATAACCACCCTTATTAGTTTATTATAATTAAACGTTCATGATATTTAAATTCTTACCCCAAATTTAAACAATCTCGGTGTAACATATAGTTTGAGCAAAAGAGAGGGCATGTCGCTTCTGCCGTGGAGTGTTACATGAAGCAATACGACGCCACAGAGGAAGAAGCGGTAAAAGAATTTCGGAAACAAGTTATCAGTGCATGGAAGGACATAAACGAAGAGTGCCTCTACCCAATCAGTGTCCCAATGCCTCTCCTAATGCGAATTCTGAATCTCGCACGCGTAATAGATGTCGTTTACAAGGATGAAGATGGCTACACCCATTCTGAAGTGGTGCTCAAGGATTTTATAACTTCGGTGCTTATTGATCCTGTGCCAGAATAAGCATCCAATTTGGACCAAATCCCTAGAAATTATGGAAGCTTCTGATGTATGTGTAGACGAACGTACTGAAATAGTGGCTTTTTAATTTCGTTTACCGCTTTTGGATAAAAAAATATGCTTAATTAGGAACTGGTGGTAATCTGTTTAATGTTGTAGAAATTGGATCTTATAAGATCTGATAAATAATAGCACTTTTTTTAATGGGTTTTTTGTTGTTGATCATGTTTGGAAAATTCCAGGGAGAGAGGTATGGGGTTTAGGAGCTATAAGTTTAGGGTTCGATCCATAGGGTGCTTATATTTAAAAAAATATTTTTTTATCATGCTTGGAAAGTTATATTCCTCTAATTTTTGCAACCCAAAACGCCCAACAAACTGAAATATAGCCAATTAGAGAAAGAGATATTTGAGAGAAAAATCTTTATTCAAGAGCCGTCAAGAGAAATCACTCAAAATTTGAAGAGAAATCCAAATGTCTAGAAAAGACATCCGAAATTGAAACCACAAAAATTGTAAGAATAATCACAATGAAGAAAGAGACGTTCCGATAACTCCATATGATAAAAATAGACCTTAGAGGCGGAATTATCTTAAAACTATTAAACCGCAAAGATGACTTTAATTTCAAGATACTCTCCTAATGAAAGAAAGACACAAGACAAGTTTATTGGAACCATTAGAAGAAATCAATGTGCTAGAAATCTCATGGAGATCAAGATCAGCATGTTAAAGTTGAATTGAAACAAATCCAAGAACCAATCACGTCTAAAATCACCAACTTGGCTCATGGAACCAACCATTATAGGCCTCCAGAGCACCGACCAAGTCGACCATACTGTAAACTGACCAATAGACATTAAAATTAAAACAAAAATTTTCAAATTCAAATGATGCCTTTATAATTTCTCAAAATAGAGAGATAAATTAACAAAAAGTTAGAATTACACGATATACTTATGTAATTACTATAGCACTGCATATCAGATTTTTAATATTATTAGATCATATTCAATTTAAATGATAATATCAATAGTCAACAATATATTTAACTTTAAAAAATGTGAACGTAGCAAATTACCTGATATGCTATTTTTATTTCGTGCTTTAATGTGTAATTCTACTTGTTAATTTTTTTTTTCATAATTATAAAGATTTGAAAATTGTAAAAGTAATTTTATTATTAAAATTATTTGAAAATACTAATTGAAACACCCCCTCACCTAACCTAACACAACTGCTACTTCTAGCATGTCAAGTTAAGCTCAAAGGTGTAAGCCTTCTATAATCTTCATTATCATACTAATCGGTAGTTTAAAAAAAAATCAATCTTTCTTATTCGTAAATCCATCTTAACACATTACACGGAAAAGCATACTTTCAAAAATTAAAAAAAAAAAAAACGGAATCTAGCTCAGAGTACCAAAACAAACGTTTAATGCCAATATCATAATTATACACATATAACTAAAATTTTAATCTTTTGGCTAAAAATAGAAAATAACAATCCTACCACAAATGCTAATAAAACTTGACATCCAACACTTTTACGTATATACATCAGTACATACGCATATATAAATATATTGATGTGTATATATATATATATTCAATCGGCTACAAAAATAAAGACAAAAGTACTTACGTATATTAGAAGTGGTCCAAAAGGGAGAATCGGAAAAGCTTGAATAATTCCTTATATCATGTGCTATGATGGTTAATATGTTGGATTTTACTGGACTTTACTTCATCAGAATGAAAACATGATAAGAAAGAAATGACAACACCAAGTCGGTGAAAAGAGTAAAGTAGAGGCTTGAGTGCAGAAATTAGTTTACGAAGGGTACAAAATATATACCGTGTAAAAATTAAAATAATTAACTACCTAATATATTGACAGGTTAATGTACAGGTTGCTAATTTTAGCAGCAACACGATTTGTAGATATTTGTGTAACATAACTAATCTGTATTTTTTTTTTAATTAATTATTTATATTTTCTAAAACTACTCATTCGATTATGTATATAAAATAGACTAACTAAAAAAGTGAGTATTATTCAACTTAAAAGAACCAAAACGTTTAATCAAAACAACAAAATTAAGATATACACTATCATTTAATTTTGTCCTTTGGCACATCTATTGCTCCCTAGTTTGAGGGATTAACGTGTCTCTGCAGAAAGATTAAGTTAATGTCAAACTTGACATGACAAACATATAATATATATATATATATATATGCATGCACATTAAATCTAAATTAACTTCATGCCCTTTCTATATGCTCATTTATAATTTATTATCATTTACCTTTTTTTTTTTTGGTGGGGTTACACTAATGATGTAATGATTAAATAAAATATTAATTTATCAACCAATAGCAATTAAATGCTAAATTTGACATTTACTATATATACTTGATATTAAATTTGTCACCTCATAAAAATGACAACGAGGTAAGTTTATGATGAGATGATCTTAACTTTTTTACTAATATGGTTGATGAATTTAGGATACAACTATATAATTAGCCAAATCATAGTTTGCGGCTCATTTGAGATTGTCTATGGGAAGAATTCAACAAGCCCCTTGGTTTAGTCGCCGCCACTCATCCATTCAAACTTTAGTGGTCATCAACACTTACTGAAATTTGAGATGGACCATTAATTCGGACCAATAGAGTAGACTGGCCTAGACGTGTATTAAACTGAAAATGACGATTTGGTTTCGAGACACCGCGGATTCTTGAAAGCCACAGCTGAAAATGCAATTTTAGCTTGTGATCACCAAGAATTTTTATCAACTATGGCTATTTTAATTTGTGACCGCCAAGGGAACCTTGTGAAACAGGTATTCATATAATTTCTCTTTTACGCTTGTGTTTTTTATTTTCTTCTTCTTTTTAAATTTGTAAGAAATTATTGTGATCAACAACAATTTAAATTTCATTTGAGACAGGGGTGTAGCTTGAGTTCTTGTAGTGGGTCTTGTAGTGGGTTGGGTTATAAACGGGATATTAGATTCTTACCCTGGCACTGAATCCCGACTCATCTTGACATCGAAAACAAACCATTAATCATCTCACTGCCGGATTCCAATCCATGTTCTGGATGCATGTCGACCCAAGTTCGACACCCCAACCCCAACCCCGCATTGATTCTCAATTCCAAAATTGATGTCAAGCAAGATTGAATCATGATTTAATTTTTTCGTTTTAAAAATTCAATACTTAGTATAGTACAATTTGAAGTTAAACAAACATTGTATAATGTAATTCAACATGTTAATATGGTGCAAAACCAAATAATGTATTGCATTGTACAATACGTGATATGATGATATGAAATATAATATAATACGATAAATCAAACATGCTATAGCACGGAAAGCATTGGTCTAAGTTTGGCCTTATAAAATAAGTATACATCCCAAAAAAAGCCATACCATGTCACCACATTATTTATTATTTCTAGAGTAAAAAAAATACCATAGAGTTACTGTTCGGTATGCAAGGTTGTACTGTTAAATATCCATGTTGATAATGGCTAGTTGAAGATCACCGTCAAGTTACCAACAAGTAATCGCTAGTATTCGCTGGCCGACTGTCACCGGTTTGTCACCAACCAGTAACCACCATTATACCATCAGGTAATCGCCGGTATTCACCACGATACCGCCCATGGATGGTCATCATCTACCGATGACCGCGTGATACTGACCAATAAATGGCTGGTTACTTGGCAATATCTAATTGATATCATCATTGGAATAAAACAAAAACACCACAAAAATTCATAAAAACAATTAAAACACACAAACACCACAAAAAAAAAAATTAAAATCATAATATATATTAGAAAACTAAAGTTAAATATTGTATAATAAAAAATGTCCTTAACTAGATCTGTGACATCAGAGATATCCTCCATGCAGCCATCACATCTATGCGAGGGTGCGATCCCACGAGCATGCACGGAGGCATGTAGGAAGTGCATCCACTGAGAAAAGTAAAAAAATAAAAATTACATGAAAGTAATCTCTTAATTCCAGAATATAATCTTTTAGGTTTTGGCCGCTCTACATCACCTATTTATCTCTTTTACTCACTTTTTTTTTTAATTATTATACTCCGTTCCTTATTCCTCTCAAGCTCCAGTTCTCTTGCAATATATATAAATATATTTAACTATTCCAATTCTCTCATTAATCATAAAATCATGATCAGTACTTTTGCTATTCTCTCTTTCTGTCTTTTTTTTTTTTCGGTTTTTCAAAATTTTCAAATTTCTTTGTTTTGCTTTGCTAATATTATGATGCAAATTTCAGAAAAACTTTTTATAAAAGTTTTTTGAATTTGAAGATCTATGCACAAGATAATAGGTTTCTATGGGTGGATTAAATTTTTATTTGAGTCCCTACTGAATTGAAAGTCTAACTCGGTCCCTGCATGCGAGGGGGTTGAATCCCCAAAAAGGGTACTTTGGGTAAGGTGATTATGTCGTGTAGATAAGAAAGAGAAAGCGACAACGCTATAATCTTGTAAAGTGGCTTGGGCAAGCAGACAACCCAAGTAAGTTAGAGTTTTTTAACACACATCCCAATCTTACAACGTGTGGAAAAATTTAACACACATCCCAATCTTACAACGTGTGGCATAATTAGAGTATCACTAATGCAATGCTAACTTATCATGTCAAAGGTAAATTTTGACATTTAAATTAAAAAAAATGTACTCTTTAATTGTGTATTATTTTTTATACTAAATTTATCTTATGTTAAAGTTTTTGACAAATTAACCATAAGGTATAACCAAAATTAAATTTAATGTTTGATTTTTATTAATTGTTATCTTGAACTTTTTATGTAAGTATTATGATATTTTCATTTCTTATTTATTAAATATTAAAACTTTACTTTTACGAGTTTTATAACATAATAATAATGATAAAAAATAAAAATAACATTACAATTTGGGTCATAATATAAAGTAAGATTACATATATGGGCATCAATGTTATATGTATCACAAAAGAATGAAAAATATAAAGTAACATTACATATTTCTTATCTATTTATAATTAATAAGGCAGAGGCACTGAATGTTTTTTGACAACTCTCAATCCAAATTGAAAAAGGCTGGTAGTCTCCCTAATTATTTCTATGGGAAATTATAGTAATAGAAGTGTTCAGAAAATAATTAAAGAAAATAGTAGTTTTTTAAAATATTTATAATAAATTACAAATTTACTAAATAAATATATATACATATATTTAACCTACTTTGGTGTTAGAATCATATGAGAGAAAACGATCACCCCAAATGGAGCGGCGATTAACATTAGCCGGAACTGTGTTGATTTGAGGTATTGGAGATGGACCTGCGATAACTTGACCAGACATTGTCTTTATTTTTGTGTACGATCGAGGAAGGAGTTGTGTTGCAGTTATTGTTGGTTTGGACTATGTATTGCTTCGAGGAAAATCGTGGCTATTTATAGACCAATTGGACGAGGCATTTCTTAGGTCCACGTGTTCCAGGACAGGAAATTATAGTAGAAGGGTAAACTCCACAAGTTGCCCATGAAATTTGCTAATATTACATTCTAGTCTAAGAAGTTAAAGTTGGACCACATGATTTCGATAGAACAGTTGTCGTATAAGGCCTCGTATTTTGTATTATTCATATAAAACTGTTGTTTGTAAGCTGTAAAATGAGTTTTTTTACAGCTGTAAATAAAAGATTTTTGATAATCAGATTTGCGAATGGAGCATTTATATGTTGCATGCTATAAATTTAAACATGATAATTATAGATTAAACCGTAAAAAGAATTAATCAAATAGTTAATATCAGTGAATACAAAACAGGTGATCCTTTATAAAAGCTTTCTATAACTATGTACGTCTAAGATATTAACTCTTTGGGGATTAACAAAGATGTGAGTCGCTCAAAAAAAAGAAAAAGAAAAAAGAGACAGTGGTCTTGTTGTCATCATCCTACCAGCACATTTTTAAAACCACCCCTTATTTAAATTATGAATAATAAAAACTGCATATTAAATGCCCAGGTTATTCTAAAACAGTGCTTATAACTTTATAAAATATAGTTATTTTATCACTTTTTTTTTATGTATAAAGTTTAACTTATTCTTGAAAATTTTATTTTTTTAATTGTTTTGATTTGTTTTGTTTTATTTATTTTAATTTAGATTTTTTTATAAATTTTATAACATTTTTATTTAATTTATTCTTGCTTATCTTTTTCTTTTAATAATAATATATTAAATATGCTTAAAATTACATATTTCTAATGAGTTTACCAATACCATTTTATTTTCGAAATATCTAATTTTTACACTTTGTTTCTCTATAGTTATTAAAAAACTCATGTGTTAGAAGTGAATCCCATGGAGTATCACTACTCATATTAGGAAATATGAGTCTTGACTGGTCTTATTTTGATCTTTTCATTGATATAAACATTTTGAAAAAAAAAAAAAAAAAGCACTCTAATCAGAACTTATATGAAGAAGTTATGGCAATTTGCAAGATTACATCAATAAGGAGACACATAAGTTCCACGCATATTATTATGTTTCAAGATATAGATCCAGTGCACCTAAGATCACATTAGCTCATTTTTTAGGTCCAATAATAATGCGACAGGTGACAGAGATAAGAAGGGAACCAATATGAATGTGACACGTGGCATCATTTTAATTTCAATAAATTAGAATCAAGTTTATTATGCACCCTATCACACTGAATTCTTCCTAACCACATGTCAATTTTCTCCCTTCTGTGAATCACATGCCTACCACTGTATAACTTTTGACGTTCCTTGCTACCAATGCTTCCTTCCATGCACAAGATCTTCTCTCCTAGCCACAAATCAACATCGAAATTCGGTGTTGAAAATGGTGGAAGATTTCACCAAATTGTACTAGAGTAAGGCTATAAATAGGCATGCGAAGTGAATGTTGAGGGGCTTTATGAGTAGTAGCTCCAACCAGAGCATATGCAATAAGGCACCTAAAATAATTCTTTTTATTTTTAAGTTGAGTTTTATTTTAGTATCAATAAAATGAGGAGTTTCTAAAGATTCTGCTAGCGTAAGTATCAATAGCTATTCTAAACTTTGTTCTTTTATTTTTATGTTGTCATTATGTTTAATTTATTTTATTGTATTATTTTATTTTTCTTTATAAATTAAATAAAATTTTTTGGGAGTGATGATGTAACTAGATTATGATGATATAATTAAATTAAGCATGCTATTATGATTGCTATATTTGTTGGTGTATTTATTTTCAAACTTAATACTTTAAAATTTATAACCAACTTTTGAATGATTTAAGGAACAAAATGAAACTGAAAATAGATTTTTGTGATATACCTCTAGAATAAATACCATAAAATTTAAGACCATATTATTAATTATGACAGATTTCTCACAAATACTTGTTATAATTGTATTCAGATTCATATTTTCACTGTTCACATATACAATGTTGTTCATCGTGAATTTTAATTTAGTAATCCTTTACATAATTTTAATTATAAAAATGTAGAATTTATGCATAACTTGAGAAATAATATATAAAGCAAAAAGGATAATTGACCATTAATAAATATGAATACAAAATTATAATAATACACTTAAATAAAATTAAATCTGATTAATTACGATGAAGTCATAATTCTTAGCATCTGTGTGTTTTATTATGTGTTATCAATTTATGTTCATTTATTTTTATAATTTTATTTTATTTATTTAATTTTTCACTTGTAATATTTTTTTCGGTTACTCAAATAAAATTAAAATTAACTAATTTCAATACTTAATACTATTATCTTCGTAGAAACGATACTTTTTTCATCACTTTATCACTAGTTCAATTTATTTATGCACTTGCACAAATCCAAAACTAATTCTTATAAAATATGGAACTATCTTCCCTTTGTCTACCCAATATGACCTGTATTATAGACCTTTTGTGTTTGCTATATGTTGATAAAAGAGAAAAGTAAAAAGCAGCGGCTTTTCGGTAACACTTTAGAACATTATTTTTAAAGAGAGCTTAATAAATTAAAATGATTTTAAAATTTTCTAACACATTGTATAAAATATTATATTGAAGTTTATATATAGCAAGTTATTAGCCTACTGATATACTTTTAGAAACTAGATTTTGTGACCTTGACAAGAAGCCCCTCATTGAGAGCTAAAAAGGGGACTGAAGGGACTCCTGTGATTATTCAATACTCCTAAAAGCAGTTTTAAAACCTAAAAGTCAAAAACATCTTCTAAAAACCTTTACTAAACATACCCAATAATTATCTTCCACTCATTTTCAACCTTTTGTGACGGCCCGCCCTACTGTAGAGGCGCTACAGTACTATTACAGTCAACTCTGTAGTTAACCGCAATAGTCTGCAGGCCTCTAGAGTCGCCGGCAATCATGCTTAACTGTAAACTACTTGCTAATTTTGCGGAATAAATTTTTTTCTTTAATTTCATAATCTGTTCGAGAATGTGATAAGGAAATCATGTTAACAAAATAACATGCACCTGAATCATGATTTCCCTATCACATAATCTTTACTTGAAAACTTGTTTTTGTAACTACATGGTTTAAATATTCAAAATCTATACAGCGGAAGATTAAATGGTGACCAATATCCCTCATCCAATCCTCCCCGGCATGCATCTACCCTGTTTGTCGTCCACCGTAAACTACTGGTGAACAGGTCTCTTACCTGCAACATGTGAATAAACTGATGAGTTATGGGCTCAGTAAGTTCAAACATAAAAACATAAGACATGACATGCTGTACTGTTGTGCTCATGCATGATACTGGACTCTGTGAACATGCTCGTGGCTGAAGTTTAGTCTTAGGACATTAATCTGTTATTAAGTTCTGGTTTTGAGCTCCTGATTGGTCGTACCGACATGTTAGCGCAATTGGGAGCGGTATTTTAGTGCTGACCTCCTCAGTCTTAACTGATGCTAAACATGCAAACCTCCCCGTGGGTCGAGAGGTCGATACGCCAATATCTGGTTTATTTACCATCTTGCTGGTGTTCCAACTGGGTAGCATACTGCTTGCCCCCACAGTCAGAACCTGTTAATCAAATTACTGGAGTGTGAATTATATTAACACACTAGGGTGCCTTGTGCACCTACCTATTTTCGTGTTCTGGTACTGTCTGACATGTGTACTGGGACATGTAACTCTACATGCATGACATGAACTGACCTATGCTGACATGAGACTGACATGAACTAACATAAACATCGTGATCCAGACAGTCAATGTTTGACATACACGTCATACAACATTCATAACATCATAAAATAACAAGCTTGTCCACGTTGCAGTCAGGACAATGCTTGAACTTATAGAAAATCCTTTAGTGTGAGCCTCTGCTGCTCTGGGACTGCTGATTCGGGGTCTCTGACTTGAACTCCTATAAAAGGAATAATCACTGATTATTTACCATATTTATCTTATTCTGAAAATATGGCAAAACATGAAATTTTTCATTTTCAGACTCTTTTTTTTTTTTACTCTCTGGCTTCGAACACGCCCTCCTACACGGGCGTGTCTCTGCCCATGTACCTCTCTGGACTTTTAAGCCTGGCCGTGTAATTCATGGAACATAGCCATGTATACTGACACAGGTGGATACACGGCCGTGTTACTGACCATGTACTCCTCTGGACTCTTACACGGTTACTTACACAGCCGTGTTTCTAGCCGTGTTCTCCTACTGTCTAACATAGTCTGCTACACGCGTATCCCTTAACCGTGTGCCCCTTGACACGGCCCGATACACGGCCGTGTTCTTGGCCGTGTACCTCTCGGGTCTGATTTTTCTTGTAACACGGTCGTGTATATGGGCATGTTCGGGGCTGTGTACTGAACACGCCCTTGTACACGCCCGTGTTCATACCAGAATCAAGATTCTGGGTCCGAACTGCTCTGCTCTGATTTTCTAAGGCTTTTATGGCCTTTGTTCTACTTCTTACACTTGAAATCGATCTTCATAAGATCATTTTAAGGTATCTACTACATTTCTACTATCACAAATCCATGATTCCATAAGCAAAAATTCCACATTTTGCTTATTTACACCTCTTGACTCGACTTTTGAAAAATCTGTATTTTTGTGAAGAAATTTCACTAAACTTGGTTTTCTAAACCATCTGTTCATGGATTCGTATTTGAAAATATCTAGACTCGAATTATGTTTCGATTTTAACCGAAAATCTCAACACGATTCACTCACATTCCCCTTTTCCTCTCAAAACCCCAGATTTTCCCCCAAGAAAAACGTGAGAACTAGGGTTTACCTTGCTTTAAATCTTGAGCTTTTCTTGCTGCTGATTCGTGACCGAAACTCGATCGATCTGCTGCTTGAACTAGAAAATCCGAACCTTCCTTGGATTTCACTTTTTCTTCTCTCCCTTTTCTCGGTTTCTCTATTTCTCTCTTTCCCTTTCTTTCTTTCTTTTTCTCTTTCTTTCTCTCTCGTCTGCTGCTTCTTTGCAGAATACACCAAGTGAATTAATTCACTTAGGAGGGGGGGGGGGGGGGGGGGGGGGCGGGGGGGGCTGTGCTCTTCCTCACGTGCCTCACCCTCTCTCACTTGCTTTCTTTTTTTTTTTTTTTTTTGAAATTGTAAGGCCTGGTTTGGCTACTTCTAGCCATTGATCAATGTGGCTCACTTGTGTGCCATTGATCTCTTAATATGTATTTTCCACATACTTTTCTATTAATTTTTAAAACATCATAAATTGAATTAAGGTTTAGCTTTTAAACTATATTCATTAATTCATCATCAAATTTTGATTAAAACTCAATTAATCAAAATTTTCCTCTGCTCTGCATTCTGTAATCTGTATCACTGTAAATGTATATTTATTTACATATTTTGTACAAAATTTTCCGAGAGTATAGATTTCTCGATTATCACACCTTTAGGCGACGTTTGATAAACATATTACATTTTAATTGTATTTGAATGAAATTTGTTTTTTGAATGTTATATTTGGTTGAAAAGTATTTGTTTTGTATTTGAATGAAATGTGTGTTTGGATAAAAAGTATTTTAGAGTTGAAAAGTTGATATGATTGGTAAAAGTAGAGATAAATAGTGGAGTTGAAAATTTGATGTGATTGTTTTAAAAATGTTTTGAATAGTAATTATTTTCGTAGTACTGTTGTAAAATTTGTGTTTGGTGTAAAATTGTATTGTATTTGGTATAAAATTGTATTGTATTTGAGTAAAATTAAAATGAAATTGTTTCTCCAAATGCCCCCTTATTATGCCTTTTGAGCGTCAAACGTCCTTGACAGCAAATAAGTATCATGTTTTCTAGAGGTGTTTTAATCAATCCAATCTCAAAAACATTTTAGATCCTATAGTGTACATAGACACCAATATATATATATATATGGAGAAATACTAGGGTCACGTGCTCTGTTGTTCTCTTTATCACTCTCTTACTTTTACACTTGCCATATATCATCTCATTTTCCTATAAAAACAAAGTATAATTAAAACCCATTGTTTCACTAGTTATTATAACTCTACTACTCTTATTAATCCATCTTTTATATTAGAAGGGGGGAAAAAAAAGGAAAGAAAACTACGGAAAAAAAAAAAAAGACAAGGAATAAAACTAAGGATTTCACTAGTTATTATGCCCATCGTTCCCTTTATCGTTAAACAAAGAAAAAGAAAACTACGAAACAGGTATAACGAGTGAAAAAAAAAGGACAAGGGATAAAAAAAAATCCTATTAATCCTGTCTTTTGTCATCCTGCAAAGAAAAAGTAAAAAAACAAACCCCCAACATTTACTAAATTATATCCAATAAACCACCGAACAACGATAATAAGAAAGAGAGCCTTCACGGTTAGAAAGCTACTACATGGTATTGCGTATTATTTTTCCTTCCAAATTCGACCTTCTTGTCTTTTGTACAACAATGTTTCTTCTTTTGTTGTATGAAAATTAGGTATAAGAAAAACAAAATTTTTATTACAAATATAAACCTCTAAAATTTTCTCTTTTACTGTTGAAAAATGGAATGACACGTTTATAATAACTAGTAAAACAATACTTAGATTTCGTTTTTATGAAGAAATGAGATGATATGTGATAAATATAAAAATAAAAGAGAAATAAAGAAAACGATAAAGTAAATAACGCTCGCATTTTTAAATATATGGTTAATCAATAAAGCCATATCGAGGAAAGCAAGTTGACTCTCCTCAGCCACACATGATCCATCTCAATGTGCAGTGTGGGCCATCAGCAACATTAGTTATTTCTATAATAAACGGTGCGGATTACGCCATTTCCAAAGGCAAAAAAATCCGACGTGCGAAATCCATATAGACTATCTGAATATAGTCGTGGCGACCTTTATCAAGTGTTAATATCATGTTGTCCGTTTGTGTTATCAGTGCGAAGGAAAAGAGGTTTTGTTTGTTATATTAAAAATATAATTCTATATTGTTTGTTTTTTTAATGTGTTGTTATTTGATGTAACACTTTTCAACCGTACTTGTAGTTTTTATAAGTTTTTAATAATCCATGTTACATTATTTTAGATTAAAAACTAAATGTAAATCAATTAATAATTAAAAGATATTCAATAAAACGTTATAACCATCGAATTTGATCATCCACATTTGAAATAAATGATATAAGAATCTAAAGAAAATAAGTTGAAAAAAAAAGAAGAGAGAGAGAGGAAGTTTAAGAAGGTTGACAGAAAAAATAGAAGTAGAAAACAATCGAAATAAAAGGCGGGGAAAAAAACAAATCGACAAAACAGCAAAAAGTTAAAAAAAAAAGGGAAAAAAATGAAAAAACAAAACAAAACAAAATCCAACGAAAAAAGGGTGGAAACAAAAAAAAAATCAAAGGGAATGAAAAAAATTAAAAAAAAAAAACCCACCACGTCTTAGTTGTGGAGAGCGTAACAAAACTTGTTAGATAGAGAGATTACATTAGATTATCTCTCAACTTCTCTTTTTTTTTTTTTTAAATCATATCATATAATATATTTTATAAAAACTCATTAAATATATATCATAATTTTAAAAATTGATAAAATTATGCAAATTTTATTTATTTTTTTAAAAATAATTTATTTGTTTTTAAATCTACTCATATTTCTCCCTTCTTACTCTCTCTTTCTTTCCCTTCTCTTTCTCTCTCTCTCTCTCTCTCTCTCTCTCTCGCACTTGCTCATAGGATAAAACGATGAGCTTGGGACACCGACACTGAAGATCCCTTGTTGACGGCAACGAGGACAAACAGTTGTGATCTTTGGCAATCTGAGTTTCTTCGTGTTTTTGTGCTTTGTTTCTTTGGCAATTTTTTTATCGTGATTGTATATAGATTGAAAGTGCGATCTCCCCAGTGACTAAAGTGTCACGATCTCCATTAGATCTTTAAACGACTAGACGACGATAGCAGATTTGAGCTGTTGCATTCTCTAGTGTTAAGCTTTGGCAATTTTCAAATCATAATGGCAAATCGCCTTTGCGTTCTTAGATCATGAGGGCTAGTTGCAACAATGTTGAGCCGTCCTACTCCATAGATCCATCGAGTTGAGTCGTAATTTTCACGATGGTGAGGGAAAGAGAAGGTGAGTCGTGCAATTCTAGTGTGGTTGGGGAGGATTCCAACGAGATAAAAGCAAATTTGAATGGATTAAGGCAGATTTTGATGAGATCTGGCATGGTTATTAGCGTTTGTGGTTATTTATTGATATTTATTGGTATTTTTTATTGTCTATTGTGTTCTTTTTTTTTTATTATTATAAATGGAAATGTAGAAAATACGAGAAATACTATGAATGAATATATTAGAAATATAGAAAATATAGATATTTTCTTATAGTCAAATATACTATTTGTTAATTCATATATTTCTCATATATTACTCATAACAAATTATATAAAAGAAGATTTCCTTTCTTTTCATCTCATTGTTCAAAAACTTGATTCAACTATTTTGTCCTATTTAGTATCTTTTCTTTTATTTTTCTTTTTTTCCCCTCTTTATTTCGTCATTTGTTTGCGAGTGAATTACACTGAAACATTTTGTGTTTTTTCAAAATTACAAAGATATCTCTTTAACTGTAACTAATGACATTAACCCCCCAATTTTTTAAAAAAATTACAGAGACACATCATCTGTTAGTTAATCGTGAGTTTAACCATTAGTTATATTAAAAATTAAAAAAATTCCACTCCTTGCATTAAAAAACATCTTCAACTATATATGGAGACATAGAATGACATTTTTACCATTTGTAATACCAATAATGAATTTTAATTAATTTTTCAACAATTCTAATCATAAATTGCACTCAATAAATAAATTTTGCTTTTTTTTTTTCAAAATCCCTTCTTATTTTTTAGGGATATATAAAAATTTTAATAGTATATATAATTGTAAAGCATAAATTCTGAAAATATTTATACATATCATATGTAAAAATTTAATAGTTATTTGACAATAGTTGAAAAATCATTTTTTTAAAACAACTCTAGCATTTTTTCTTCTCTATATTCTACATCTTATGTGAAATATATGAAGTTACTAATTTTTTTTTTCACCCTCAAAGTTCCCTTTTTATCTTTAATTTTTTTTTAAAAATTCTATCCAACTCTTTTCAATTTCTAACTAATATCTATTGAACTCATTATTTTATACCTTATTAAAATAACAAAATATTTAAAAGTCATTGGAAATTTGAAAAAAAAAAAAAAACTTATTCTTGAGCAAATGCAAAACATATCTAGAAGGGAGGGGGTGTGTGCCCCTGGCTCACAATGGGGTGACGATGAGAAGCTAGTCTTGTGCAAGGGCGACGGTGATGGATAGCTCTAGGTTCACAAATATGGCTATGGAGAGTTCCAGCTTTACAATCCCAGCTTCTTGCTCCTCGGGAATGACAACGATGGGTCACAGAAGGGACAATGGCGATGGCTCACTAAGGGGAGCGACGACTCATAATGGGGCTATTAGGAATACCCTAAGTATGTCTTTTTTTTATTTTATTTTGAAGTAATTAATAATATATTTGAGATTTTTCATCATATCTTTACTATACCGTCCTCATCATTATTTATATGTTAAAGTAAATATCAGCAAATATAGCTCATTGACTATTTGTTATTTATACTTGTGGAATGTTACATATAATGAACTTTTTATACAAGAAGAAAATATTTTAAATTAAGTAATCTAAATCTATAATCCGTAGTTTATGGGATTAGAGCAAGCATCTAACTTATGTGAAGATTATCATCTTGTTTAAATCCTATTTGAGAAATGGTTTGTCTTGACTATTTAAAGCGAGCAGACTCTTAAATAGAGACATAGATATATTGTTTAGTGGTGGTGATATATTAGACTAGGATCAAAATATAATTAATTTATAAGTCTGCTTGAATAAATTTATTCATTTTTTATGTTTATTATATAATAACCTAAATCCTAATTAAATGAATGACTCCATATTTATGACTTGTGTACTTTGATATTCTAAAGACTAAAGCGTCTTGAAATAATAAGTTGTTAAACTAATTCATTAGGTACATGACTTATAATCGATGTGAGCTTTACTTATACATATAGAATTATAGCTTTTATAAAATATAAAGGCTATTTTCTTTACAACATTATACAGGTTGTGAAAATGGATAAGACCATAGGTCATTGCTTGGCACATTATTTATTATTCACATTTGATGAATAATTATTTTCCTATTGAATGTATAATGGATCTTTAAAATAGAGTGATTAAAAGGTTAAATAAGCTTTAACTTTAAGTTGATTTTGGATATCATATGAGGGTATTAGTGGTGTGACTCTGAAATTAATAATTATATAATTAATTTATTTACTATAGAATAATTAATTATATAGATTATTAGAATCTATATTATATATATATATATCCAATTACTCTCTTTACTAGCTCAATATAATTTCTTAATAGATAGTATTATTAGATTACTCATTGTGGCTTTGATAAGTGAAGAGAAAAATCCAAATCACCTTTTGTATAAGTGTAGGCATTTTTTACACTCAAGGTAGAATTGGAATTTTGGTTCATTTAATTAATTAGATAAATATTTATTTGAAATATAAGATTTGTAATTTAAATTAATTGCATTTATGTTTTGTAATAAATATGAGATTAATTTAAATTAAGAGATATAGATAAATTAATTATTTGAATAATTAATTTAAATATCTAGATAATCTTATTTGAATAAATAATTTAAAACTAGATATAATTATTATCCTATTTGAATTTGAATTGGAACAAAAACCTTGTCCTAGTCTACCTAGTGTAGGCGTGTTCTACTGGGATAAGACAAGAAAAAAGTTTTTCTCCTTATTGATTTTATTTGAATAATTATTATATAATTATTTTATTCAAAAAAATCTTTTTTAAGTGTCCTATTCAAATTCGAATACCACCTAGTCTATTCACTATAAATAGGAGCATAAGACTTCAATTTTTGGTAGACCACAAACTCTGAAGTAGGCAAGCTTGTCAGGTTTTAAAAGCTTTAGGTAGTTAAAAGGAGAAAGTCACGCACTGAATATAGATTAAGAGACCGAATGCCAACACACTCCACCATTTGAGAATTAGAGTATAGTAAAAACAGGCTAATTGGTTGAAGTTTTCTTAGTCACCCTTTCGGGTACTCCTATTGCTAATTATCTCAAGATACGTAGATTATAGAATAATTTATTATATACGACAACTTAAGTTAGTACAATCTAAATAAAATTTATAAAATTTTGCTGTGTAAATTATCTATTTTTCCTAAAGGAATGACAACAACGAGCGAGTCCAGTGCAGCAGGTGATAGCAATAGACAGCTCTGTGTTTGCAAACATTGTGATGGATAGTTTTAGTTTTGCGAAACCAACTTCCAACTCCTCATCCTCCAGCGCAAGCAACAGCTCTACTGACGTGGTTTCTAATGCAAGCGAACTCTGGCGTGTGCCGAAGGGGTGGTCATCATTGGAGTGTAAGGAAGGGTTAAAATTAAAAAAAAAAAAAAAAAGGGTGACAAACTTAGTTTAAAAAAATTGGAAAAAATAGATTTAAAAATAAAATAAAAAATAAACGGTTGTGATCAACTTTATTAAGATTAATGACTAAGATTTATTAGGTATTTTAATCATTTTCCATTTAAATTTAATAGAGTTAAGGAGAGGAAGTCTTGGTGTAATTAGTTTTAATTAAAGGAGTATCTCTATAATTTCAATAAAACACAAAGGGTGTCACTATAGTTCAATATTTGTTTGCTTACTTTTACCAGTTGGTTCTTCTTCTTTTTCTATTTCCTTTGGGTTCTTCCTTTGTCTTACTTTTATTGTTTGCTTCGATTTTCCCCAAAATATTTTAATGTACAATTTAAAAGTCTTTTATTATAATTTATATTTTTAATAATGTAGCGGCCCGCCCTGCTGTATAGGCTCTACAGTGCTATTACAGTCAACTCTGTAGTTAACTGCAATAGTCTGCAGGTCTCTAGGGTCGCCGGCAATCATGTTGAACTGAAAAATTGCTTGCTAATTTGCGAAATAATTTTTTTTTTTTCTTAATATCGTAAACTGTTTGAGAGTGATAAGGAAATCATGTTAACAAAATAACATGCACATGATTATGATTCTCCTATCACATAATCTTAACTTGAAACTTATTCTTTTTGAAATTACATTTCAAAACTGTACAGCGGAAGAATTAAAGGTGACCACAATCTCTCGCCCAATCTTCCTCGGCATGCATCTTCCCTGTTCGTCGTCCACCGTATACTACTGGTGAACATGTCTCTTACCTGCAACATGTGAATAAACTGATGAGCTATGGGCTCAGTAAGTTCAAACATAAAAACATGAAACATGACATACTGTACTACTGTGCTCATGCATGAAACTAGACTCTGTAAAACGTGCTCGTGGCTGGAGGATTAGTCTTAGGACATTATCTGTTATTTTAGTTCTGGTTTTGGGCCCCTGATTGGTCGTACCAACATGTTAGCGCAACTGGGAACGGTACTTTAGTGCTGACCTCCTCAGTTTTAACTGAAGCTAAACATGAAAACCTCCCCGTGGGTCGAGAGGCCTATACGCCAATAACTGGTTTAATTACCATCTTCCTGATGTTCCAACTAGGTAGCATACTGATTGCCCCTACAATCAAAACCTTTTACATGATTTACTGGGGTGTGAATTTTATTAACACACTAGGGTGCCTTGTGCACCTACCTGTTTTCGTGTTCTGGTACCTGTCTGACATGTGTACTGAAACATGCAACTCTACATGCATGACATAAACTGACATGTAACTGACATGAACTGGCATAGATATCATGATGCAGACAATCAATGTCTAACATACACGTCATACAACATACACACATCATGATATAACAAGCTTGTCCATGTTGTAGTCAGGACAATGCTTGAACTTACAGAAAATCGGCTAGTGTAAGCCTCTGCTACTCTGGGACTGCTGTATCGAGGTCTCTAGCTCAAACTCTTATAAAAGGAATAATCACTGATTATTTCTAATATTCATCTTATACTGGAAATATGGTAAAACATGAAATTTACATTTCCAGACTCTTTTTTTTTTTTTTACTCCTTGGCTTCGGACACGCCCTCCTACACGGGCGTGTCTCTGGCCGTATACCTTTTTGGACTTACATGCCTGGTCGTGTAATTCGTGGAACATGGCCGTGTATACTTACACGGGTGGATACACGGTCGTGTTACTGGCCGTGTACTTCACTGGACTCTTACACAGTTACTTACATGGCCGTGTTTCTGGCCGTGTTTTCTTGCTGTCTAACATGGTCTGCTACACGCCTTTCCCTTGATCGTGTGCCCCTTGACACGGCCTGATACACGGCCGCGTTCTAAGCCGTGTACCTCTCGGGTCTGAATTTTCTTGTAACACGGTCGTGCATATGGGCATGTTCGGGGCCGTGTACTGAACACGCCCTTGTACACGCCCGTGTTCATACCAGAATCAAGATTCTGGGTCTGAACTGCTCTGCTCTGATTTTCTAAGGCTTTTATGGCCTTTGTTCTACTTCTTACACTCAAAATCGATCTCCATAAGATCTTTTCGAGGTATCTACTGCATTTCTACTATCACAAATCCATGATTTCATAAGCAAAAATTCTACATTTTTCTCATTTACACCTCTTGACTTAACTTTTGAAAAATCTGAGCTTTCTTAAAGAAAACTCACTAAACTTAGATTTCTAAACCATCCACTTATGGATTCATGTTTAAAAACATCTAGACTCGAACCGTGTTTCGATTTTAACCGAAAACCTCAACATGATTCACTCACATTCTCTTTTTTCACTTAAAACCCTAGATTTTCCCCCCAAAAAAGCAAGAGAAAAACGAAGGTTTACCTTGCTTGAATCTTGAGATTTTTCTTGCTGCTGATTCTTGACCGAACTCGTTCGATCTACTGCTTGAACTAGAAAATCCGAACTTGTTTGGATTTCCTTTTTCTTCTCTCCTCCTTTCTCGGTTTCTCTTTCTCTCTTTCTTTCTTTCTCTTTCTTTTTTTCTTTCTTTCTCTCTCTTTCTTTCTTTCTGCCGGCTGCTTTACAGCTCAACATAAGTAAATTAATTCACTTTGGCTGGTAGAGGTCTCTCCCTCACGTGCCTCTCCCTCTCTCATTTTCTTTTAATTTTTCTTTAAGAAAAATGCTAGGGCTTATTTGGCTACTTCCAGCCATTGATCAATGTGGCTCACTTGTATGCCATTGATCCCTTAATATGTATTTTTTCACATACATTTATATTAATTTTAAAATATCTTAATTTGAATTAATGTTTAGCTTTTAACTATTTTCATTAATTCATGGTCAAATTTTGATTAAAACTCAATTAATCAAAATTTTCCTCTGCTCTGTATTATGTAACGTGTCTCACTATAAATATACATTTATTTACATATCTTGTACAAATATTTTTGAGAACATAGATTTCTCGGTTATCACATTCACCCCTCCTTATAAGATTTTCATCCTCGAAAATTTAGAACAAGTGAGGGTATGAAAGTCTCATCTCATCTTCTCTCTCCCACGCAGGTTCTTCAATGTTGTGATTTCTCTACAATACCTTGACTAGTGGGATGGTCTTATTTCTCAGCACCTTATCTGAACAGGCTGTTCTTCATAGGTCAAATCCTCTTGGACTTGGACTGGTTCATGTTGTAGCACATGAGATGGATCTGACATGTACTCTCTGAGTATGAAGACATGGAATATGTTGTGTACTGCTGACAGCTCAGGAGGTAATGCCAACTTGTAGACAACCTTCCCAATGCGTTTGATAATCTCATAAGGTCCAATGTACCTTGGACTCAGTTTTCCCTTCTTACCGAAACGCATAATCCCCTTCATGGGTGACACTTTCAGAAATACGAAGTCCCCTTCCTTGAATTCCAGGGATCTGTGTCTTCTATCTGCATAGCTCTTCTGTCTGCTCTGAGCACTCTTCATCCTTTGCTGGATCTTGGCAACTACATCACAAGTTTCCTACATGAAATCTGTCTTATGCAGTTGTTTTTCCTTTAGATCATACCAGTGGATGGGTGATCTGCACTTTCGTCCATACAGAGCCTCATAAGGTGCCATCTTAATAGAAGCTTGGTAACTGTTGTTATATGAGAATTCCACTAGTGGTAGCTTCTCATTCCAAGCTCCTGAAAAATCCATGACACGTGCTCGGAGCATATCCTCTAAAGTCTGGATAGTCCGTTCTGATTGTCCGTCTGTCTGAGGATGGAAGGCTGTACTGAACCTTAGTTCTGTGCCCATGGCTCTTTGCACACACTCCCAAAAGTTTGAAGTGAATTGTGCATCCCTGTCAGATACTATGGACTTTGGAACTCCATAAAACCTGACAACATGATCTACATACAGATGTGCCAGCTTCTCCAATGAGTAAGTGATCTTTATTGGTATAAATCTGGCTGTCTTTGTCAATCTGTCCACGATTACCCAAATGGCATCGTGTCCTCCTCTTGTTTTAGGTAACCCTACCACAAAATCCAGGGTAACATTCTCCTATTTCCATTCTGGAATCTCCAGAGGTTCTAACTTTCCTCCAGGATGCTGATGCTCAGCCTTGACTTTCTGACAAGTAAGGCACTTACTCACAAATCTTACAATGTCCCCTTTCATCCCTTTCCACCAAAACTGCAATTTCAAGTCTTGGTACATCTTGGTGGCTCCAGGATGGACTGAATATGGCGTCTCATGAGCTTCTGACATGATTCGCCTTCGCAATTCTTCATCTGCTGGAATATGAATTCTCCCCTGATACATGATTAATCTTTCAGTGGACATCTCTTCCTAGGAGTCTGTCAGACTTGAATCTTGCTTCTGAGCTTCCTTGATATCATCAAACAATGATGACTTCAGCTGCAGTGCTAACAATTTTCCTGATATCAGCTCTAGCTCGAGCGAATGCACCTCTTGCTGCAATGGTTTTGGCAACCTATCAATAGGCAACTACTGTGGAACTATCGCTTTTCTGCTCAAAGCGTCTGCTACTCGGTTGGCTTTTCCTGGATGATAAAGGATCTCACAGTCATAATCCTTCACCAACTCCAACCATCTTCTTTGCCTCATATTTAACTCCTTCTGTGTGAAGAAGTATTTTAGATTCTGATGATCTGTGTAAATCTAGCACTGCGCTCCATACAGATAGTGTCGTCAAATTTTAAGTGCGAACACTACTGCAGCAAGTTCTAGGTCGTGGGTGGGGTAATTCTTCTCGTACTGTTTTAATTGGCGTAAAGCATAGGCAATTACTTTGCCATCTTGCATCAATACTGCTCCCAAACCCACTCTTGAGGCATCACTGTAGATTTCATACTTCTCCCCCTCAGTAGGGAGTGTGAGGATCGGTGTACTTATCAGCCGTCTCTTCAGCTCTTGGAAGCTTCTTCCACACTCATCTGTCCATATATACTTCTTTTCCTTGCGTGTGAGGGTGGTGAGAGGTGCTGCCAATCTTGCAAACCCCTCCACAAATCTTCTGTAATAGCCAGCTAACCCTAAGAAACTGCGTATCTCTGTCACGTTCTTAGATGCATGCCATTTGTTGATTGCATCCACTTTGCTTATATCCACTGCAATTCCCTCCTTGGACACTACATGACCGAGGAAATGTACTCTGTCTAACCAGAACTCGCATTTTGAGAATTTGACATAGAGTTGATGCTCGCTCAGCTTCTGAAAAACAACTCTCAACTATGCTTCATGCTCTGCGTGAGTCTTTGAATATACGAGGATGCCATCGATGAACACAATGACAACTTGTCAAGATACTCCTTTAAGACTCTGTTTATCAGGTCCATGAAAGCGACTGGCGCATTCGTTAACCCAAATGGCATTACTAGGAATTCATAATGCCCATAACGGGTTCTGAAAGTTGTCTTGGGAACGTCATCTTCCTTGATTCTCAGCTGATGGTATCCTGATCTCAAATCAATCTTTGAGAACACTGCTGCACCCTTGAGCTGATCAAACAGGTCATCAATCCTAGGTAATGGGTACCTATTCTTGACTGTGATCTTGTTCAATTCTCTGTAATCTATGCACATGCGGAATGTCCCGTCTTTCTTCTTGACAAATAGTACGGGAGCACCCCATGGGGCATAGCTCGGTCTGATGAATCCCTTGTCAAGCAGATCCTTCAGCTGCACTTATAACTCTTTCAACTCCACTGGTGCCATGCGGTACGGCGTCTTGAAGATCGGTGCTGTTCCAGGTAAGAGCTCTATCTCAAATGAGATTTCCCATCCTGGAGGTAGTCCTGGTAGTTCCTCGGGAAAGACTTCGAGAAATTCTCTGACAACAGGAACATCTTCTGGCTGTAACTTCTTCTCTTCTGCTGTATCTGTCACATAAGCTAAATACTCAGTACAACCACTGGCTATTAGCTTCTTAGCTTTCATTGAACTGATGATCATCTTGCTTGATCTTCTCGAAGAATCGACATATTCGAAGCATTCTTCATCTTCTGGCTTGAACACTATTCTTCTGTTTCTATAATCTATCATAGTTTGATATTTTCCTAGGAAATCCTTTCCCAAGATTACATCATAGTCTACGATCTTCATCATGATCAACTGTGCATACAGCTCTCTATTTGCCATGATTACTAGTACATGAGGTAACCAGTACTTTGACAACATGATTTCTCCTGATGGGAGAGCAGTTCAAAAAGTTCTTCCCATGTGATCTCTAGGGTATTCTAACTTATCAGCAAATGCATATGATATGAAAGAGTGGGTGGCCCCAGAGTCAAATAGAACAGATGCCAAGTAGTTAGCGACAGAAATCTGACCTGTCACCACGTTGGACGTCCCTGCCTCTGCCTCTTCTCTGGTGTAGGCCATCACCATAGCATCTGCCTGTGGAGCTCTTTCTTGCACTATTGGATGCACTTCTGATGGACTTTTATAGCTCAGTCTGAGTGCATGTACTTGTGACTGCTGTGGACGTGATGAGTTTGCTCCTGATACTGATTGGCAGTTCATAGGGCAATTCTTGATGAAATAGCCCTCTCTTCCACACTGAAAACAGGCAGTCGTGCCAGCTTTGCACTGACCCACATGTTTCCTCCCACAATTTGGGTAGGTGGGGTTACTTGGAACTGTGGTGGTGCTAGTCCTCCTTGACTGACTTCTGTTGTCCTGACTCTGAGTTCCTTGAAAATTCCCTTTTCTCTTCTGTTGGGACTGAGGGCCTGGATGACTAGACTGCTCTGGTCTTGTACTCTAACTACCCTTACTGTGTTGTCCAGGTCGAGAGGCCTTAGCCAAGATCTTTTCTTTCTTCTTAGCTTCCCAGACCTTTTCTCTCTCTTTTTTTTGTCGGGCTAGGTGGTACTCTGCCCTCAAAGCACGACTAACACAGTTGGCTACTAAAATTGACGGGATTGGACCGACGTCAATCAAGGTAGCAATCTCAGGCCTGAACATGCCTATCATCTTCTTTATCTTCTCCCTCTCCGTAGGCACCACATACGGACATAAGCGGGAGAGCTGATCAAATCTCCTGCAAACCTCACTAACAGTCATGTCACCCTGCTGTAACTCTGAAAATTCTTTCTGTTGAGGTCGAAGTGATGCAGGATCATAATATTTCTGGTTGAACTCCTCCAGAAACTCTGCCCCATGACATTGTGGTCACGTCCCTCCTCATGCGGAATGTGTCCCACCAAAATCTTGCATCCCTCCTTAGAACAAAGGATGCGCATAAAACTTTCTCTTCATCTGTGAGTCTCATAAACTCCATAATCATCTGTATTGAGGAAAGCCAAATCCTCTGATTTGTTAAACTCTCAAATTCCAGAGGCCTCATCTTCCGAAATCTCTCATATAGTGACTCTGGGTTCACCCTGACCGGTGGTTCCTGAACCACTTCTGGTGCCGCTGATGGCACTATTCGTTCTACCTCTGCTGCTGGTTGTGCAGGAGTCTCTACTGATCCGTGACTCTGTTCTAATTGTTCTAATCTCTGTCTCAACTCTACATTTTCTCTCATCTGATTTTCTAGAAGAGCTTGCATCTCTTCTAGTCGCTGAGTTAGAGATGGGCGTCCCCTTCTCTTTCTTTGGCCTTGGCCTTGGTTTTCCATCGTGCTACTTTGTATCCTATAATCACACGATGAACTTGTATTAGATCCTGTATAAAAAGGATCCACATCATTTCTTACATTATCATAACATCATATACTTACTACAAAGTATAGGTCTCTACAGACCTTTACTTTCATGCATAACTTGCTGCTTATATTAACATAAACTTAACTTACTTGGATCGGTGAACAGGACATGCACGGAGTCAGGCGGGATATGATCAACCAACTTTTCTGATAATACCAACTGTGACTACAGCAAGTATTCTAAATTAGGCCCATTTTAAAACTTGGGCTCTGATACCAAATGTGACTACGTTTGGTATCCTAAACTGAACCCATCGTAACTGTTCTGATACCACCTGTGGCGGCCCGCTCTATTGTACAGGCTCTACAGTACTATTACAGTCAACTCTATAGTTAACCGCAATAGTCTGCAGGCCTCTAAGGTCGCCGGTAATCATGCTGAACTGAAAACTTGCTTGCTAATTTGCGAAATAAAATTTTTTTTCTTAATATCGTAAACTGTTCGAGAATGTGATAAGGAAATCATGTTAACAAAATAACATGCATATGATCATGATTCCCCTATCACATAATCTTAACTTGAAACTTGTTCTTTTTGAAATTACATTTCAAAACTGTACAGCGGAAGAATTAAAGGTGACCACAATCCCTTGCCCAATCCTCCCCGGCATGCATCTTCCCTGTTCGTCCTCCACCGTATACTACTGGTGAACATGTCTCTTACCTGCAACATGTGAACAAACTGATGAGCTATGAGCTCAGTAAGTTCAAACATAAAAACATGAAACATGACATGCTGTACTGCTGTGCTCATGCATGAAACTGGACTCTGTAAAACGTGCTTGTGGCTGGAGGATTAGTCTTAGGACATTATCTGTTATTTTAGTTCTGGTTTTGGGCTCTTGATTGGTCGTACCGACATGTTAGTGCAACTGGGAGTGGTACTTTAGTGCTGGCCTCCTCAGTCTTAACTAAAGCTAAACATGAAAACCTTTTCGTGGGTCAAGAGGCCGATACGCCAATAACTGGTTTAATTACCATCTTGTTGGTTTTCCAACTGGGTAGCATACTGATTGCCCCCACAGTCGGAACCTGTTACATGATTTACTGAGGTGTGAATTTTATTAACACACTAGGGTGCCTTGTGCACCTACCTGTTTTCGTGTTCTGGTACCTATCTGATATGTGTACTGAAACATGCAACTCTACATACATGACATGAACTGACATGTAACTGACATGAACTGGCATAGATATCGTGATGCAGACAATCAATGTCTAACATACACGTCATACAGCATACACAACATCATGATATAATAAGTTTGTCCACGTTGCAGTCAGGACAATGCTTAAACTTACAGAAAATCGGCTAGCGTAAGCCTCTGTTGCTCTGGGACTGCTGTATCAAGGTCTTTGGGTCGAACTCCTATAAAAGGAATAATCACTGATTATTTCCAATATTCATCTTATACTGGAAATATGGCAAAACATGAAATTTACATTTCCAGACTTTTTTTTTTTTTTTACTCTTTGGCTTTGGACACGCCCTCCTACACGGGTGTCTCTGGCCGTATACCTCTCTGGACTTACATGCCTGGCCGTGTAATTCATAGAACATGGCCATGTATACTTACACAGGTGGATACACGGCCGTGTACTCCTCTGGACTCTTACACAGTTACTTACACGGTCGTGTTTCTGGTCGTGTTTTCCTACTGTCTAACATAGTCTGCTACACGCCTTTCCCTTGACCGTGTGCCCTTTGACATGGCCCGATACACGGCCGTGTTCTAGGCTGTGTACCTCTCGGGTCTGAATTTTCTTGCAACACGATCGTGCATATGGGCATGTTCGGGGCCGTGTACTGAACACGCTCTTGTACACGCCCGTGTTCATACCATAATCAAGATTCTGAGTCTGAACTGCTCTGCTCTGATTTTCTAATGCTTTTATGACCTTTGTTCTACTTCTTACACTCAAAATCGATCTCCATAAGATCGTTTCGAGGTATCTATTACATTTCGACTATCACAAATCTATGATTTCATAAGCAAAAATTCCACATTTTGCTCATTTACACCTCTTGACTCAACTTTTGAAAAATCTGAGCTTTCTTAAAGAAAACTCACTAAACTTGGTTTTCTAAACCATCCACTTATGGATTCGTGTTTAAAACATCTAGACTCGAACCGTGTTTCGATTTTAACCGAAAAGCTCAACATGATTCACTCACATTCTCTTTTTTCACTTAAAACCCTAGATTTTCCCCCCAAAAAAGCAAGAGAAAAACGAAGGTTTACCTTACTTGAATCTTGAGATTTTTCTTGCTGCTGATTCTTGACCGAACTCGATCGATCTGCTGCTTGAACTTGAAAATCTGAACTTGTTTAGATTTCCTTTTTCTTCTCTCCTCCTTTCTCGGTTTCTCTTTCTCTCTTTTTTTCTTTCTCTTTCTTTCTTTCTTTCTTTCTCTCTCTTTCTTTATTTCTGCCGGCTGTTTTGTAGCTCAACATAAGTGAATTAATTCACTTTGGCTGGTGGAGGTCTCTCCCTCACGTGCCTCTCCCTCTCTCATTTTCTTTTAATTTTTCTTTAAGAAAAATGCTAGGGCTTGTTTGGCTACTTCTAGCCATTGATCAATGTGGCTCACTTGTGTGCCATTGATCTCTTAATATGTATTTTTCCACATACATTTATATTAATTTTAAAACATCTTAATTTGAATTAATGCTTAGCTTTTAACTATTTTAATTAATTCATAGTCAAATTTTGATTAAAACTCAATTAATCAAAATTTTCCTCTACTCTGTATTCTGTAACGTGTCTCACTATAAATGTACATTTATTTACATATCTTGTACAAATATTTCCGAGAACATAGATTTCTCGGTTATCACAAATAATAATTTTTAAAATACTAGTTGTAGTCACTTGTTTCACTAAAACAAAAAGACGTTACAGGGTCACATTTGAAAAAAAAAAAAAACAATTTAAGGTATACATGAAAAAAAAAAATTAAATAGGAAACATTTGCAAAAAATTTGTTCTAATAGAACATATTGTAGAAACTATTATTTTAATGACACATTTATATATATAAGATTTCGAAAACAAAAGACGTAAATGTACCAAAAAAAATTGAACAAATAATAGTATATATGTATGCAAAGATAAGCAAACTATATAGTTAAAAAAAAAAGCTGTGGACAGAGCAAATAAAAACTTATTAGGGGTTATACGTGAGAAGGAAAAAAGTATTTAAATATGGAATATTTGAGAAAATTTTAGAAATAATAGAGTTAAAGTGACAAAAGGAAAAGAGAGGTAGGAAATGAAAATAAAAAAATAACCGAGGCTATTAATAAAAAAAATCAAGACAAAACAAATTAAGCATACACATGAGAAGGAAAAACAAATTTAATGGGAATATATTTGAAGGATATTATATTAATGAGATAATTAGAAAAAAAGTATTCTTAATACTAATTTTTTCTGAAGGTAATATTTGGGTAGATTGTAGAAAAAAACATCTAAATGCAGACTACTTGTGAAAAAATTTGTGTATTTTATTAAGAAAAAATTATGATAAAACGATGATATATATGTGATATCATATTTTTAAACGGTATATATATATATATATACACACACATATATATAATATCTAATGATACATAGGTAAGGTTGTGGTAGGGTGGCTCTTAGAAGCCCTACTCTCTCTCTCTGTCTACCTGCCCTACATTGCTTGGGCCAAGAAACCTATTGCTCGAACAATGCTGGCCCAGACCATTTGGGTTATTTTAAAAAATGAACATTCTCAATTTATGTACAATTTAGATAAAACATATTAGATTAACTTTTGATTTTACTAAGCATATTAGGTTGATTTTGACTAGAGTTATTTTGTATCATATTAGTCAAGTGACCAAAACTTGTGTCATTTTTGTAGAGAAAACTTCATGTTTGTGTCATTTTGGTGTTTTTTCTTTTTGTAAATCTTTAGTAAAAAAATATAATTAAGTGAGGCTTATAAATTTAATGGGTGTAAATAAAATGGGAAATTATAATAAATAGGCCAATTGTTTCAGTCAATAAAAGTAAATATTTACTTAACTTAGAAAATAAATAGTAATTTTGATTTAAGAGTCATATAATTTTACAATTATACCCATATTTCTTTTTAGATTTTATTTCTCTCTCTTTCCCTTTCCCTTTCTTGTTCTTCTACGAACTTTTGTTGGGGGCTAGACTTCTCATTTTTGTTTTTTCTGAGGAATTATCTGCTTGTTTCTTAAGAAAATTTTAGGTGAAGAATTGGTAAATCAATGATTTACACACGTAAATAAATGATTTACAAGTAAAATTTTAAAACTATCTGTAACAACCGGGAAAATTCACATTTTTTCGGAAAATAATTGTACAATGAATTTAAGCGTTAAAATGTGAAATTAAGTGATTTAATATTGTTTAGAACTAAAATAAAATGTTCTAACAATGTTAAAGGATGAAAAAAAAATGATGAGTAATAGTGATATTATGTGTGTGCACGTGTATGCCACTCACAGTATCAAAAAGTAGGTCAAGATGATATTATCTTGACATAAAACTGATAAATTTGGGTTCAGCACACCCAAATTAGTAAGGATAGCCTATCAGCACGCTCAAATTTGATAGTTGAGCACAAGGGTAATTTTTGACCAAAAATTCACAGTATCGGAAATTGGTCAAAATGACCTCAGATGAAAATAAAACTGATATATTTGGATTCAGGACGCCGAAATTAGTCAGGATAGCCCGTGTTGAAATTTTGGGTGAAAAAGTATATAAAGAGCGGGGAAAAAGCGGAATTTCCTCATTTGCCCATGAACTCTCTCTCTCTACATTTCTCTTTCTCTCTCTACTCGAAAGTGTACAGTAACCGACCATCGGAAACGGTGTCCGTTTTCGACACCGCCGGCACCGTTGGAAAGCTCTCGACGAGCTGAGTTCAACGGTGTGCCGAGTCGACGGAACCGACGCCGGAGGAGCCCGCACGCGCCGCCCGAAGCCGCCGGCCACCGGAAATTTCGCGACGTCGTATCTCCGCCGTCCGACGTCCGATCAAGCTGAAACCGGTCTCAAAAGACTCGTGGTGAAGAGTACTACAAAACCCATGTGGTGGATCGCCTCAACGGCCGCCGGATCGCGCCGCCCAACTCCGCCCGTAGCCGTCACCGTCGCCGTCGTCGCCGTGAAACCCGTCGTTTCCGGCGATGTTGAGCTGCACCACCGGTGCAGAAATGGTCGCCGTGAAGAGGGAAGCAAAAGCCCTCAATCAATTTCAGGGAAAAAGTCCGGCACGGCGGAGCTCCACCGTCGCCGCCGTGGCCGAGACTTTCGAGGGCATTTTCCGGCGATTGGGGCCTCCAAATGTGAAATTGAGGCTACCAATGGATTCCTCTCGTCGAGATCTTCAAAATGGACTACCCACTTGCCACCGTCGCCGCCGTCGCCGCCGGTCAACGCCGGTCAACGGCGACCGTTGACCGAAAATACAAGTTTGGCCCGTTGGCCTATTTTCGACGTTCCGGACGCATCCGCGGAGTCGGAATTGCAAGACGAGACCTCGAAGATGAAGAACGAGGAATTAGGGTTTATGCCGTCGAGACCGGACTGCAATTCGGTATAAATCCCGACCTTTTTACGTTCCGAAATTTAATTGTTTGGAACTGTTATATAATTTTATAATTTTTGGTATGAAAAATATGGAAAAGAATGTATGTAAAAAGAAGAAAATGGCTGTAATGGAGAAAAAGAAAAATATGTGATAATGTAACGATTTTACGTAAACAGTATGAGTTTTACGTAAAATCTAGGCCTCTGGTATAGTACGTGATAGAATTAGATTAGGATAGATGGTTTTCAGGCGTTTCCTAAACGCTGGAACCTTAAAAATTAAGGGGAAACTCTGCCGAAATTTCTAAAATGGCACCAGGGGTAATATGGGAAACGAGGGGTAAAAATATGATCGGGAAGGGAACCCGAGCCCCCTCGAGGAATTAGGGCAAGGAAAAAGGAATGGGTAAGGTACGATTAGTAAACCGACCCTTCGAAACCCTAGAACGCAAGAAAAATATAAAACCGACACTTAGGTCGGAATAGTACTTCCCGAGGGCCGGGAATGCGAAAATCGGTAAAATGATAAGAATTGATCAGGAAAATGTCCGATAAGATTTAGAAAGTTAATTAAATGATTTTGGGTTTAGAAAATCCAGTCTAAGCATGAAAATGAAAATGTTAAGGTTAAACGACCCATCAGGGGCAAAATGGTCATTTTGTCCAAAGATACTCAAATTATGGGAAAAGAGCCCCAATGACCCCGGAATAGGTTAATGAAGTTTGTAAAAGCCAAAATTGAGATTTAAGTTATGAAAAATCACGTCAAGGATAAAATTGTAATTTTGTCAAAAGTTAGGGGTAAAATCGTAATTTTTCAAAAAGTTGGGGAAAAATTCGAAAAGGGTCATTAAGGTTTAAAAAGCTGTGCTAAGGCTATAATTAAGGATTATAAGATCAGAATTAAGCTTTTTAATAAAATAAAAGCAATAAATAAAAATGTGATTAACGGACAAAGTTTGTCTGTAGGAACCTAATCCAGAAGCGACAAAGGACGTCGATGGATCTCAAAGAAAGGATAAGCACGCTATGAGTAAGTTCAGGCATTTACCCGTCTGCAACTATGAACAAGCTTATAGTATTATATGTTTTGTATGTATATGTCATGATGTGATTTATGATGATGCTATAGTAAATGCTATAGCAATGCTATGATGATGTTAAAAGATATGTTTTAATAATTAATTTATAAAAATATATATATAAATATATGTATAATTGAATTTACGAAGGAAAGGTATCATAAAAGCTTTATGAGAGTAACGATGTGATAAAGAGGGATAAAGGAATGGAAAGAGTAAGAATGAGAATATTATGATAGAATGCATAGGAAAGAGATGAGATATGAAAGGAAAGAATAGGTGTTTATGAAAAGTTTTATGGAAATTAAGTTATGATTGATAGAGCAATTATGATCGGTGAGGAAAAGAATTTAGAAATGGATGTTTTATGAGGACGAAAGAATAGATGTTTTATAAAAAAATGATATGAAAGCAAAGAGTTAGACAAGAAAGAAAAACAATGATAGGTTATGATAAAAGGTATGATGAATATTTTATGAAAAATGATATGAAAGCAAAGAGTTAGACAAGAAAGAAAAACAATGATAGGTTATGATAAAAGGTATGATGAAAGGATTATAACATAACGATAAGATGTGATTGATTGAATAGAACAATAGGCTATGATCGATAGGCTATGATTGATAGAAATATGATGATAAGATACAATAGAAAAATGATGCAAATGATAAATAGAGAAGAAAAAAAAAAATTGTCTGCACATAATTAAACGTACTTTTGTTTGTTATGATGTGATGTGATGTTATATAAGTAATATGTGCTATATGTGCTATGTTTTTGAAAGAAAAAGGTGTTCAACGAAAAATCAATATAAGAAAAATAAAAGCATACAAGATAATAAGACTGAAAACTTAAGTTGTTGGCGTACCGGTCTCCCTACAAGGTCGAGACTTCCGGTCTATATCCTCCGCGTAGATGTGGCGCTACCCCCAAGGTGGTAGATTATAGGTTGGACCAGCCCCGAAGGTGAGGTCTTATGTGACTGTGAGGTAGGTTGGTGGGTAGCTCCCCTTCCTCCCACTGTCCGCGCGCAACTAGGTACGTCCAACAACGGGCCCAACCAAAGGAAAGTGGAAAGAAAATAAACGAAAGAAGAGTGAAAAGAAAAGAAAAGAAAGGAAAAGAGAAGAAAAGAAAAGAAAGGAAAAGAGCGTGAAAAGAAAAGAAAAGGAAAAGAGCGTGAAAAAAAAAAAAGAGAGTGCGTGAAAAGAAAAGAAAAGAAAAGAGCGTGAAAAGAAAAGAAAAGAGAGTGCGTGAGGAAAAAAAAACCCAAGGAAAAAGAGAGTGGAAAGAAAAGAAAAAAAAATGATACGAAAAGAAAAGAAAAGAAACGAACGATATGAAAGAACAACACAATGAAATCAATGAAAAATAATAAAACGAAGTTTAAAGAACATGATAGAATTATATATGTGATGTGATGTGTTTGATGTTATATGTATGGAATGACACGTTTTTACGTGATGTTGTGCTAGTGTATATGTTACTAGTTTTAAGATATGAAATGTTAAGAGATAATGATAAAGCGATAGAAAAGTTATAAAGGTTTAGAATAGAAAGTTAAGAAATGATAGGAATGAAAAGCAAAGAAATGAAGAGATTAGATTAGAATGATAAGAGATGATCGATAGAATGATAAGAACGATGAACGAAGAGATAAACGAGCATGATGAAGCTCATATTTTATGTTATGTTTTGAGGATATGTATAAATGATGTATATGATGTGTATATACGTGATGTCACCTATTCTAGTAATAATATATGTTACTAGTATTTATAAGTTAATGAATGTATGTTTGAACTTACTGAGCATCTAGCTCATTAGTTGTTTATATGTTACAGGTAAGCAACGTGTTTATTTAAAGTAATATGATGGACAACGGACGGATCTGCACGTGCCAAGGGACTGGGCGAGGGTATGGTACTACCATGAGTCTTTCGCTGAGCGTTCAAAAAGGCAGATGAAAGAAAGAAAGTTATGATATATGTGTTATAAGAGTATAATAGAGATAGGTATAGTATGTAAGTTAAAAAAAAAAAAAATTTGCTATAGAAATTGCTTCCGCTATAAGATGAGAACGTTAAGAATGGAAAGTTAAGTTAAGTAAGAGGATGACGACCCACGAGGTTGCCAGCCATCGCGGTCGGCGTCAGAGCTCGACTGGTTGGTATGGTAACGTACGTGGGGGGTCGCCACAGTTGGTATCAGAGCAAGGTTTACGATGCGTCTAGTTTAGAGTACCACCTGTTGCCACAGGTGGTATCAGAGCGAAAGGTTGACCATATCCCTCTTGGCACACTGCACATCCTGCCGTTATTCCAAGTAAGTTAGATTTGTTTTATGTTAGTAATCGTTTATTATATAAAATAAACAATTTTTAAAGGACAAGATGACGAACTCACGGTACAATCGTGGGTGGTATGGTATGAGTACGATGTTAGAGGACTGATTAGAAGATGGACGGGATCAGTTGTCCACCAAGTTTTAAGGGCGGACAGCACTCCAGCACTTTATGGGAATACAGGATTGGGTTCATGATATCAAGATGATTCTCTGACTGTGAACCATTGATCGGGATAATTGGGTCATGATAGCTGTGACATGTATGCACCTTTCAGGAAGATGCTCTCATGTGTATTGGGATTCTTGTGACTAGGATGAGCTCTAACTGGACTGAGTTTCGCCATACCATGATTGAGTGACTCCCTCAGAGGAGCCCAGTATCAGTCCCAATTTCCTCATGGGCACGGGGGACATGACACCGCCTATATTCCCTAGAGTTGCGGATATGTGAGAATTTGTTCATCGGACCGAGAAACTGTAGTCGACGTCTGGTGATATAGTTCTAACATATGCTGTGCGTTACGAGGAACTGATGAAGACTTCTGCAACATAGGTTGGAGAGAACTCACAGTGGAACTAAATCAAGGTAAAAGTAGATCAAGAAAAGTCCGCTGAGGTTAGGAATGATCGAGATGATATAGGAGAAAGCTAAGATCTGGAGAAATTTCTTATTGATCCGGATGGAAAAGACGAATAATGTATAAATGTATATGTATGTATATGAGTATATTTGAAATGAAAGGCTATATATAAAGCCTTATTGATGAAATGTATATGATTATATGTATATGATATGTAAATGTTATGAAATGTTAAAATGATGAAATGATATTAAGTAATGTCCCATAATGGTATGACGTTACTTAATGTGAATTTCATAGAAATTTTACTAAATATGTTTGCGAAAGGAAACGTTGAACTACGACAGCATAATCCATGGTAATGATGCACGAATGTACAGAAATGCACGGATACGTAGAGATGCATGGTTCATCCCAAATTTTTGGAGGTACATGTAAGAAGATTCCAATCCAAGAAGGACCTAGCTTATAAAGATGTCATAGAAGAAGAAAATCATGATGTTGAAAAAGTTACACAAGATGTGAAGAAGAAATGAAGACGTTGAAACCCTGCTTGGCTTAATTTTCGAGGACGAAAATTTTATAAGGAGGGGTGAATGTAACAACCGGGAAAATTCATATTTTTTCGGAAAATAATTACACAATGAATTTAAGCGTTAAAATGTGAAATTAAGTGATTTAATATTGTTTAGAACTAAAATAAAATGTTCTAACAATGTTAAAGGATGAAAAAAAAAATGATGAGTAATAGTGATATTATGTGTGTGCACGTGTATGCCACTCACAGTATCAAAAAGTAGGTCAAGATGATATTATCTTGACATAAAACTGATAAATTTGGGTTCAGCACACCCAAATTAGTAAGGATAGCCTATCAGCACGCTCAAATTTGATAGTTGAGCACAAGGGTAATTTTTGACCAAAAATTCACAGTATTGGAAATTGGTCAAAATGACCTCAGATGAAAATAAAACTGATATATTTGGATTCAGGACGCCGAAATTAGTCAGGATAGCCCGTGTTGAAATTTTGGGTGAAAAAGTATATAAAGAGCGGGGAAAAAGCGGAATTTCCTCATTTGCCCATGAACTCTCTCTCTCCACATTTCTCTTTCTCTCTCTACCCGAAAGTGTACAGTAACCGACCATCGGAAACGGTGTCCGTTTTCGACACCGCCGGCACCGTTGGAAAGCTCTCGACGAGCTGAGTTCAACGGTGTGCCGAGTCGACGGAACCGACGCCGGAGGAGCCCGCACGCGCCGCCCGAAGCCGCCGGCCACCGGAAATTTCGCGACGTCGTATCTCCGCCGTCCGACGTCCGATCAAGCTGAAACCGGTCTCAAAAGACTCGTGGTGAAGAGTACTACAAAACCCATGTGGTGGATCGCCTCAACGGCCGCCGGATCGCGTCGCCCAACTCTGCCCGTCGCCGTCGCCGTCGCCGCCGTGAAACCCGTCGTTTCCGGCGATGTTGAGCTGCACCACCGGTGCAGAAATGGTCGCCGTGAAGAGGGAGCAAAAGCCCTCAATCAATTTCGGGGAAAAAGTCCGGCACGGCGGAGCTCCACCGTCGCCGCCGTGGCCGAGACTTTCGAGGGCATTTTCCGGCGATTGGGGCCTCCAAATGTGAAATTGAGGCTACCAATGGATTCCTCTCGTCGAGATCTTCAAAATGGACTACCCACTTGCCACCGTCGCCGCCGTCGCCGCCGGTCAACGCCGGTCAACGGCGACCGTTGACCGAAAATGCAAGTTTGGCCCGTTGGCCTATTTTCGACGTTCCGGACGCATCCGCGGAGTCGGAATTGCAAGACGAGACCTCAAAGATGAAGAACGAGGAATTAGGGTTTATGCCGTCGAGACCGGACTGCAATTCGGTATAAATCCCGACCTTTTTACGTTCCGAAATTTAATTGTTTGGAACTGTTATATAATTTTATAATTTTTGGTATGAAAAATATGGAAAAGAATGTATGTAAAAAGAAGAAAATGGCTGTAATGGAGAAAAAGAAAAATATGTGATAATGTAACGATTTTACGTAAACAGTATGAGTTTTACGTAAAATCTAGGCCTCTGGTATAGTACGTGATAGAATTAGATTAGGATAGATGGTTTTCAGGCGTTTCCTAAACGCTGGAACCTTAAAAATTAAGGGGAAACTCTGCCGAAATTTCTAAAATGGCACCAGGGGTAATATGGGAAACGAGGGGTAAAAATATGATCGGGAAGGGAACCCGAGCCCCCTCGAGGAATTAGGGTAAGGAAAAAGGAATGGGTAAGGTACGATTAGTAAACCGACCCTTCGAAACCCTAGAATGCAAGAAAAATATAAAACCGACACTTAGGTCGGAATAGTACTTCCCGAGGGCTGGGAATGCGAAAATCGGTAAAATGATAAGAATTGATCAGGAAAATGTCCGATAAGATTTAGAAAGTTAATTAAATGATTTTGGGTTTAGAAAATCCAGTCTAAGCATGAAAATGAAAATGTTAAGGTTAAACGACCCATCAGGGGCAAAATGGTCATTTTGTCCAAAGATACTCAAATTATGGGAAAAGAGCCCCAATGACCCCGGAATAGGTTAATGAAGTTTGTAAAAGCCAAAATTGAGATTTAAGTTATGAAAAATCACGTCAAGGATAAAATTGTAATTTTGTCAAAAGTTAGGGGTAAAATCGTAATTTTTCAAAAAGTTGGGGAAAAATTCGAAAAGGGTCATTAAGGTTTAAAAAGCTGTGCTAAGGCTATAATTAAGGATTATAAGATCAGAATTAAGCTTTTTAATAAAATAAAAGCAATAAATAAAAATGTGATTAACGGACAAAGTTTGTCTGTAGGAACCTAATCCAGAAGCGACAAAGGACGTCGATGGATCTCAAAGAAAGGATAAGCACGCTATGAGTAAGTTCAGGCATTTACCCGTCTGCAACTATGAACAAGCTTATAGTATTATATGTTTTGTATGTATATGTCATGATGTGATTTATGATGATGCTATAGTAAATGCTATAGCAATGCTATGATGATGTTAAAAGATATGTTTTAATAATTAATTTATAAAAATATATATATAAATATATGTATAATTGAATTTACGAAGGAAAGGTATCATAAAAGCTTTATGAGAGTAACGATGTGATAAAGAGGGATAAAGGAATGGAAAGAGTAAGAATGAGAATATTATGATAGAATGCATAGGAAAGAGATGAGATATGAAAGGAAAGAATAGGTGTTTATGAAAAGTTTTATGGAAATTAAGTTATGATTGATAGAGCAATTATGATCGGTGAGGAAAAGAATTTAGAAATGGATGTTTTATGAGGACGAAAGAATAGATGTTTTATAAAAAAATGATATGAAAGCAAAGAGTTAGACAAGAAAGAAAAACAATGATAGGTTATGATAAAAGGTATGATGAATATTTTATGAAAAATGATATGAAAGCAAAGAGTTAGACAAGAAAGAAAAACAATGATAGGTTATGATAAAAGGTATGATGAAAGGATTATAACATAACGATAAGATGTGATTGATTGAATAGAACAATAGGCTATGATCGATAGGCTATGATTGATAGAAATATGATGATAAGATACAATAGAAAAATGATGCAAATGATAAATAGAGAAGAAAAAAAAAATTGTCTACACATAATTAAACATACTTTTGTTTGTTATGATGTGATGTGATGTTATATAAGTAATATGTGCTATATGTGCTATGTTTTTGAAAGAAAAAGATGTTCAACGAAAAATCAATATAAGAAAAATAAAAGCATACAAGATAATAAGACTGAAAACTTAAGTTGTTGGCGTACCGGTCTCCCTACAAGGTCTAGACTTCCGGTCTATATCCTCCGCGTAGATGTGGCGCTACACCCAAGGTGGTAGATTATAGGTTGGACCAGCCCCGAAGGTGAGGTTTTATGTGACTGTGAGGTAGGTTGGTGGGTAGCTCCCCCTCCTCCCACTGTCCGCGCGCAACTAGGTACGTCCAACAACGGGCCCAACCAAAGGAAAGTGGAAAGAAAATAAACGAAAGAAGAGTGAGAAGAAAAGAAAAGAAAGGAAAAGAGCGTGAAAAAAAAAAAGAAAAGAGAGTGCGTGAAAAGAAAAGAAAAGAAAAGAGCGTTAAAAGAAAAGAAAAGAGAGTGCGTGAGGAAAAAAAAAACCCAAGGAAAAAGAGAGTGGAAAGAAAAGAAAAAAAAATGATACGAAAAGAAAAGAAAAGAAACGAACGATATGAAAGAACAACACAATGAAATCAATGAAAAATAATAAAACGAAGTTTAAAGAACATGATAGAATTATATATGTGATGTGATGTGTTTGATGTTATATGTATGGAATGACACGTTTTTACGTGATGTTGTGCTAGTGTATATGTTACTAGTTTTAAGATATGAAATGTTAAGAGATAATGATAAAGCGATAGAAAAGTTATAAAGGTTTAGAATAGAAAGTTAAGAAATGATAGGAATGAAAAGCAAAGAAATGAAGAGATTAGATTAGAATGATAAGAGATGATCGATAGAATGACAAGAACGATGAACGAAGAGATAAACGAGCATGATGAAGCTCATATTTTATGTTATGTTTTGAGGATATGTATAAATGATGTATATGATGTGTATATACGTGATGTCACCTATTCTAGTAATAATATATGTTACTAGTATTTATAAGTTAATGAATGTATGTTTGAACTTACTGAGCATCTAGCTCATTAGTTGTTTATATGTTGCAGGTAAGCAACGTGTTTATTTAAAGTAATATGATGGACAACGGACGGATCTGCACGTGCCAAGGGACTGGGCGAGGGTATGGTACTACCATGAGTCTTTCGCTGAGCGTTCAAAAAGGCAGATGAAAGAAAGAAAGAAAGTTATGATATATGTGTTATAAGAGTATGATAGAGATAGGTATAGTATGTAAGTTTAAAAAAAAAAATTTGCTATAGAAATTGCTTCCGCTATAAGATGAGAACGTTAAGAATGAAAAGTTAAGTTAAGTAAGAGGATGACGACCCACGAGGTTGCCAGCCATCGCGGTCGGCGTCAGAGCTCGATTGGTTGGTATGGTAACGTACGTGGGGGGTCGCCACACTATCTGTTTGTTTCTTGAGAAAATTCTGGGTGGAGAATTGGTAAATCAATTATTTACACACATAAATAAATAATCTACCAAGTAAAAAATGATTTTCAAATAAATTTATTAAGATTTACATATAAAGAATATTTTTGAAATTTTAGTTATGATAAATCATTATTTACTAAAAATATGCTATTTATTAAAGATCCAAAACTTTTTTATTATTTATTTTTATTAAATTTTAATTTTGGTCTATTTTTCTGGTTCTCCTGCATAAAATCACTCATTTGAAAACACGTCTAGCCCAAAACCGAAATCTGGAAGCTTAATAGTACAGTGGTCCAATCACTACTAATAATCCAAAACAGAAATTGAAAAAAAAAAATTTTTTTAAAAACCCCCAAAATAGAGAAATTTGTTAGAATGACGATAATATGAGTGGAGGGCGTAACTTAGGGGGTGACTTTTCAGAGTTGCCTTCTAAAAGCATACCTCTTGGTTGTTATCGTAGTAATCACACCTTTAAGTTTTTGACCTCCAATTAAATCAGTTAAAGATGGCATAATGTCATATCAAAAAATTACCTCTGAAAAGTCATAAGATAATCTGGTAAATTACCCCCAGAATTATATTTTACCAACGTCTCCGGTCACTAGTGTCGGTGTTCGACTATCATAGAGTATTTCAGTAAATTACTTTTAATAATCTACTAAATTATTTTTCACTTTTAACACATAATGATTTATTGCCTCCAGCTCAATCGTCAGAGAATATTCTGATAAATTACATTTGGTAATCTAACAATTTATTTTTCATTTTCAACGCAAAAATGAGTGATCAGATCTTCGGAGAGTAATATAGTTGATTATATTTATATTTTAACAAATGTTATCTATCAGGTTATTTTTGTAGAATACTTAATATTGGGTTAATTTTCTATTTACCATCAAATAACATAAATTATAAAAGGTATCACACAAAAATAAAATCATTAGAATAACAAAAAATTACATAGCAAAAAAAAAAAATCCGAAATATAAATATATAAAGGAAAAAAATCTGCAGCTTTCCACCTGTTACACTGCCTCTTCTGTCGACATTACAACAAGACAAAATTGAAAAACCGTCAACAAAAAAACCGTAACAAAGTCAAACTCAAGAACAATTCTACAAAAATATCGCACCTCAACCCAGCGCGATCACCATTCTTGTTAATACGGCGCGTAGACAAATCCTCGTTTATCGTCGCAGATGTTGTTGTTTGGAGAGATCCTCACATATCATAATCGAGATCATTGTCAGGGTACTTTATTAGATTTTTTCTAACTTAGGGTTAGATTTCTAGCGGATGTCAATGTAAGTAAATGAAATGTAATTTGTTTTCTCGAAATTAGTTTTGTTCTGCGTGTTCACATGAAATAATTAAAAAGGAATGTAAAAATTAACAAACCTACATATGTTCATCTTGTTGTTATCTACTAAATTATGATCTTGCCAATCCTTGTAAAATTTAATCTCTCTTACCCTAAATACGTAGAGTTTTTTTTTTTTTTTGAATTAGAATCGTGAATTCAAGAGTTTATTGAAGAAAAAAATAAATAAATAAGTATTGTTCAGATCCCAAAAAAAAAAGATTTTAATTGGGAATCTAATTTAATCTAGATAAAATTGCTTTGGATTCATTTATCAAGCACCTATTCGATATATATTTCCTTTTACATATTTGGTTATCTGCATATCATATTTTTGAGTCGCCGTTATATTTAATAGGATCAATATCCGCTAAGATCATACCTTAAAAAAAAAAATTTAAGCTCCGTAATAATTATATATTTATGTCTTTTGGTCACATCACGCCCATTTCAAATTTTAGTCAACAAATATTATATACCTTCATACTAATAATTTTAGTCAATAACTGAATGCTTTCTTATCAAAAAAGGGGACCAAAAAAAAAAAAGTCAATAACCACTGCATCTAGATAACTTTAACGACTATGTAGCCATGGCTGCTCCAATCCCTCACCAGTAATCTCTCACAATAATTGTTAGATTAGCCCACTGACTAATAGGAATAATGAAAACTGGTCCTAATATGTTGTTTATAACCGACAATAGGGGAGAAATTAAAGCATGTCAGAAAAGATAGGAAAGAAAAGGGGAAAAAAATGAATGGAGAGAAAATGAACATGAGATGGAAAATATAATTGTGTAGAAATGATATTGGTACCATTGGGAAGGAAAGAAAAACTGTAATTTGTATAATCACAATATTTTTTTATTTGTTTATATAGATTGTTTACTTCTAAAGTAAGGACAAATAAATAAGTTAATCTTTTTCAAATTTAATTTCGAGGTTTGAACTCCATAATATATATCTCAAACTAGAGATGGAACAAAAACGATGGGGGTCCAATTCTAGTTCCCTTTCCATTCAGATTTATTAGGCATGGCCTCAACTTCTGAAGCATCAACAGAAATTTCAAGGAATTAAAAAAACAAAAAGAACAAAAACAAACAAACAAACAAACAAGCAAGCCCCACCCTCTGATTTTTGGTCTAAAAGTTGGCTTTATGGACATAAGTTACCAAAATCGCCCTTACTTATCAAATAATAATCTATGATAATAACCGGTAATCTGTAAGATGCTGTAAAAACCAACTACTACCGTCGACAGTCTCTGATTGTTGGCGTCCATCTCCGATCAATGGTGCCAATCATTGAAGAGTAATTTATTAGATTATTTTTGGTAATCTAGCATATTAATTTTCGTTTTCAACATAGATGGCCAATTATTTCCAGCTCTGGTCATTAAAGAGTAATAGAATGACTTGTTAAATTAGATTTCATTTTCCACTCAAATTTCTAGCTATATAGTGACTGCCACCAATTGCCAAACTAAACTATTTTTCATTTTCAATATGGATGGTTGGACATCTCTAGCTGTAGTCCCAAGACAGTTTTCTGGTTGAGTTATCACCGATAATGTACCAAATTATTTTTCTTGTCAGCACAGATGGCCAACACCCTCTTGCTTTGGATTATCAGAGCAATCTACTATATTATCACCGATATTCTACTGGATTATTTCGACTTTTTTTAAAACTAAAATTAACATTTTTCGCCAATGCTAGTGCTTGGAATAATCTGGTAGATTCACACTAGTTATCTACTAATTTATTTTTAGAATCCGCGTATAAAACTTCATATTACAAAATAAAAATTAAATCGACAAAAATTGCAAATATATATGCATATATGTAATCTCAAGTATTTTTTTTATCCAATCACAAAAAATAAACAAGAAAAAAAGCACATATTTGTATTTTATCAAGAGAAAATCTTTCGATGAATATCATTCAATATTTTAAAAATAAATCACTGATTGTGCCTTCAATGACTATGTATTACTCATTGCAAATTGCATTATATGCCCCCTGAGTTTGCAGGCTTCTCTTAGCCTTCTACAAATTTACCAGCCGAAGGACTAAAATAACTGGAGTTCAAAAAGAACAATTAGACAAAAGCATTTCATCCAAAATCAGTTCAGCTTTCTCCTCTAGTTTATAAAAACTTGCAAAAACAAGCTCTATACGGTTTTACAAAGTCCATGCATCAAGAACTATTACGTGCTATATAATAATAATCATACAGAATGCAGTTCTCCATCCCCTAAAACAAAATTTCAAAAGCAGGAAAAAAAAAGGGTACATTATTGAGGCCCTCTTTTTTGTTAAAGAAGAAGATAAAAAAAAATTAATGCCAAAAGGAATCACCTTAAAATCTTACAAGAATAACCCAAAAACAAAAACTTATAAGGCAGGGATGGACCGAGGTTCATGGGTATCCGCTTAGAATGGGGTAGGGATGGGCAAAAATCTTCAGGGATAGGAGCGAGGGTGGGGGTAAAGTCTTGTCCCGGAATATGCACCCCTGTCCTATCGCAGGCCCAATATGCACATATATTATATTTTTATTAAATAATATAATTGTAATATTCTGAACATAATTGGTTATTTTTAGAATTGTTACTCTATTGCTAAGATTTGGTTCGCATATGTTTTCAAGTTGATTTATGTTATGTAAATTTTGATTTTGGGATAAATTTGCGATAAACTTTTACTTTTACCCTCTCTGTTCGCATTCTATTGGAAATATTCTGAAAAAACAGGTAGAATGGAAATAAGACTTGACGCATTGTTTGTGACAACCTTCGTACGTAGGTTGTTCTTATACTACTTATACTTAAACTTTACTTATAATTAATAACAATTTCTTAAACAAGATCACTATAATTTCAGAATATATTTTTTTAAAACAAAAGACTTCATCGTACGTTAACCATCGTCTTGAAAATTCACAATCATACTTATCATACCCTTTAAGGTCTTACATATTAGACTCTAGTATTTATATAAATATTTAAAGTTCCAAAATATCATAATTATAATCAAAATAGCCTTTTCGAAAAAAACTGCATAGTGATATCCCATGCCACCTTCACTTGCTTCTTATCCTCATCCACTATTACTCTCGTGCATCATGTTGTAGGTTGTTTACTTACAGTATGAATATCTGATGAGCTTTCGCTTAGCAAGTACAAACATGTATCTTGCAAAACATTTAAAGATGCATGAATTATGAACTAAGATGCAATCCATTTATACTTAATCATAGATGTCTTATTTTCTACTATGAACTTATCACTTATCTTACTTACTTGTGGGCCTGTATGTGTAACTATTGGGTGCCCATGATCAAAGGAAGTTAAGGTTTGTAAGGTCCTTAATAGCATCAAGATCTTAACTTGAATTTATCTAAGTCATAACTTAATCCTCCGCTATCTGAGGAAGGTTGGTATGACACTTTAATTATCTTATCTTATTTAGTCTTAGCCTTTATTGAATTTGAGTATACTGCATACTACTTAAGTCTTATACATAGACTAGGCTTAAGACTTAAGTTTCTTAATTTTGAACTCATTAGTCATGATGCAATTATAAAATCATTAATTATAACATTCATGCATACTTGGTGTAGACTGTGTCATGTACATAATTAGGGCATACTTGTGAATTGTGTTGTGAACATTGTAACACATCAGTGCATGGCAATCATATAAATAAATAAATAAATATCCACATCATAACAAACAACTCCTAGCTTAATGAATCTCGTGTGGTAATTATGAGTAGTTACTCCTAAGAAGTTCCCAAGAAAGGCTAGAAGAGTCACATTGCACCTTTTTAAGACCCAATCTCCTTAGACAAAATAATCTTGGTTATTTGTGAAATTCCTAAGAAAGGCTGGAGAGGTTACAAAGGTCTCACTTAAAAACCAGTCTCCTTAGACAGAACAATCTTAGAGTATACATATTCATGTAACTAAAACCAAGTCCATCATAAAAGGCATTTAACATATTATACTAAACATATTTCTTTTTTTTTTTTTTCAAATCCATTTAGAATTTGAAAAAAACTTCCTTAATAAAAAATGTTCATTTTCATGTTATCTACATTTCTCATGTTTATGACAAAGTCTAATTTTATCCATATAAACCACATTTTCCCAAAATTTCATAATCCATCAATGTTGAGATATCTTACTAAATTATTGATTTTATCATTCTAAAATCACGATTTTATTCCTGTAAAATTCTTTAAAACATATGTACACCATATCTTATGTTTCTTAAATCTTTTCCAACTTCCTTATGAGCTTTTCTAGCTTATGAAAAACATTTTTGTTTGCTAACTTTTTAACAAATGGAGTCGTGATTTTTAAATCATCGTTTTAAGTTTGTTTTCTAAACTTTCTTGCTAATAAAAACTTCAAACTTCTTGAAAATGAATATAATCAAAGTACTAACATATTCATAACCTCTACTTTTGTCAAATATCCAAATCTAACTCATTTTAACAATTTCAACCTCAATATATAGAGAGTCTAGAGTATTACCTCAATTTGATTTTCAAAGTTTCTTGAACTCTAAAATTTCCAAGAAATTTCGTACTTTCTAACTCATAAAATTACATATTAAAAGAAACAAAAGCTTTGATCAAAAAGCTACCTCAATTGCCAAAACTTGGTTAGGACCTCTTGAGAACAACTTTTAAACTTCAAGAAATTCTTGATTCTAAAAGACTAACAAGAGTGTTTGGGAAGTGGGAAAATAGAAGAGAAACTATGAAAAAACAAAAGAAAGCTTCTTAAAGAAACTTAAGAAAACTTAGAACTAAACTAGAGAGAACTACTAAGAGAACTAGAGAGCTTTTTGAAGTGATATAATAATGATATAGAATGGAGTCCTATTTATAGACTTGAGGAGGATTAACTTTCTAATTAAACTTAATATTGTCTAAAGCACTTAATCACATTTAACCCCTTTCTTCATAAAATTTGAATCTAAGCTTTCTAAGGTCATATCCTATATTTTCATGTCATCCTATGTTGTCATTCCACGTTAGAATTGATGGAAAAATCCACAAACTTTGGTCATGTCATCTTGGTGTGTGGAAGAAGGTAATCCAAAACCTTTAGCTAATTTCACCCATTGATCCATGTGCATGGAAATTTTTAGCCATTAGATCAAAATTTCTTATTTTTATTAAATGCCTAATTTGATGGAAGATCTCACTAGTTCTAGTCTTGTCATTTGGTATTTAATCAAAAAGAAATCCAAAGTTTTTAGCTAAATCCCCAACCATTGATCTTTGTAATTGGAAATTCGTGGCCATTAAATCAAAAGCTCTCATCTAGATATTATCCTAAACAGATAAATTTTGATATGCTAACTAGACATAATATTATTTGTCTCTTAACTACTCCCAACATAATTTCCAATGTGCTATACTTCTAATGAGCTAAGCAATATTAATTTATACTGCATTGAAAACTTAATCTACAAGTTTTCATATTGAAAAAGTAATTTAGTAAAAATATTATTTGTAATCAAAACTTATCTTCCAACTTCCTACACTGAAAAAGTAGATCTATATAATTCTTATCTATCAAAAAGATGATAGTCTAATTTTGATTTGTCTAGACCCTGATGTCTACATTTAATATTGTATTTTAATATACAAAAAACTTCTATATGTGAAAATCTAAAAACTGCTAATTCCCATACTACTAAGAAATTAAAATATTGTATGGGTGATTTGACTGCATATTTAACTTTTTCAATTGGTCATTTTTCCTATTCAATTCTTTGAATAAGATAATAACTTAAAAACATGTGACAAACCATTAAATTCTTTGAATAAGATAATAACTTTATTTCATTTTTCATAAAGTATAAGGACTTTATGCTATGTGATATATATAATAAGGTTACATCATAAAATTTTGCAATTATACTTTGTGACATAAAATAATTGTCACACCAAGAAATTTATTTCATTACTATAGCTTAAAATCACAACCTAAACTTTAGTTTTGTAGGAAATTATATGAATTGCATAATTAATTCACTAAAATTTCCTATTAAAAATTTGGATATTACAATATTAAGCTTAGGGGGCATTTGGAGAAAATATTCAACTTTAATTTTACTCAAATACAATACAATTTTACACCAAACACAAATTTTACAACAGTATTACGAAAACAATTACTATTCAAAATATTTTTAAAACAATTACGTAAATTTTTCAATTTCACTATTTATCTCTACTTTTACCAATCACATCACTTTTCAATTCTAAAATATTTTTCATCCAAACACAGATTTCATTCAAATATAAAACAAATACTTTTCAACCAAATACAACATTCAAAAAACAAATTTCATTCAAATACAATCAAAATGCAATGCGTTTACCAAACGCCCCCTTAGAGATTATAAGTCTAATAGTTTTCATAGGAATGTCACTTTTGAAAATGAACTTTTAAGTGAGAATATGGATATCCAAACTCTGATACTGAAATTTAAAAAGACCTATAAAAGATAACAATTATACCTTGCACCACCATCTTTATCACCTTATTTGACTCAACAAACTGCAATAATATCCCCTTTTCAGAAATAGCCATAACGTACATTATTATTGTTATGGGCTCCACGTTCTTTGGTCTCATCTAGAAGCTTTAATAAAAAGAAAATAACGGAGGCTCCACATCTCAAGGCAGGCAAAATATCGAGATCATGAGCCTGCTACAAATTTTGAAGCTCAAAAACATTTGGCAATTAGAGCCATTCTCGATCTCTATTTACATTATTTTTCTCTTACTTCTCATTTTGTTCATACGACACAACAAATCATGTGGAAAAGTGAAGTTACCACCGTTAACACCAAAGTTACCCATTATTGGAAATGTCCACCAACTAGGAAAATTCCCTCACCGCTTTCCCCGAGCACACTCCGACAAGGACGACCCTCTTATGCTTCTTAACTTGGGCCAAATTCCAACCCTAATCGTTTCTTCTCTCAATACGGCAGCAGAGATCGTCAACAACCACGACGTCGTTTCCTCCGACAGGCCTAAAACCACCGCCAACGATATCTTGACTTAACTAATTGCACATTCCAAAGCAAATTCTGAAATTAAGCTAAATATATTTTTTGTATTATATGCATTTGCAGGACATGTTAACGGCCGGAATTGAAACTTCAACAGCATCAGAATGGTTAATGGCGGAGTTGGTGCGAAATCCGCAGGTGATGAAGAAAGCTCAAGATATGTTGAAATATCCTGCAAATGCATATAATACAAAAAATATATTTAGCTTAATACAAAAATATATTTAGCAACAAGTATATCGTAGATCAAATATTGGCATTTAATTGATATGTTGATTTTTCACTTCATTGATAATATCACTTTTATTCTTTAAATTTAAAAGACTTTATTTTTATAAGAACTAATTATAAAGCTTAAAATATAATATTCAGTAAAAAAAAATCCATTATTTATTATTATATTATGTGAAGCATAATATAGAGAAATCAAATGTGTAATGAATATATATATTTGGATAAATTAAGATATGGGATAACTATATATGTACGTATTTAAATTTTGATTATGTTAAAAACGGCAGAAATATTCACATTTGCATTAAAATAGTCTAATGTCACAATTGATAATTCCTTCATTACCTAAAGCTTGTTTGGCCATAAGGATGGCAATGAACGGGCTTCGAGTTGGTGGTCTTCTTGCCAATTACCAGCTGAAAAATAAAAATAGTCTCCATACCCACCCCATACCCCATCACGAGTTCAGAGTACCCATGCTATTACTAGATTAGATAATTATTATAAACTGTGAGAGGGAACAACTAACATCAGGAGAAACTATTTTTATAAACTTAGCATGGGATGGGGTCACGAGTGGGTAATTAAGTAAGTTTTCATGTACAATATTTTTGGTATAAAAATATTTATAACCAAACAGGATGAGCAAATGGAAAATAAGGTTCGGTTTTTAAACCTATCCCGATCTTGCAACACAACGGGTTAAATTTTTAACCCCGTTTGAATTGAATTTTCCTTGTTTCGTTTAATATGGGTGCCTTGGGAAAACTGTCATCCCTATTTGACCCTCTTCCCAAGGCACGGATGTTGAACAAGAATAAAAGTTTGATAAGGCAACATATTTCAGAAGAAATCTACTGAATTTCAATTATGCAATTTTCTTTTCCAAACTGTATGTACCATAAGAATATGTAGACAAACGATGTGTTTCCTTATTCGTGTGTGAAACGTTGGAACCTTTCAAAAGAGGTGGCTTTAATCAATTAGAGAGTCATGGAACAACTCAGTGTAGGGATGAAATTTGATGAAAGTAAGGGTAGGATAGTATATGAGTATGGGGTTGGATATGAGGATTAAGATTAACCTCTTTAGCAAGTGTGGGGCAAGGGTGGGGGAAGCTCCCTCGTACCTACACCTACCCCACATATATTTACTCTGATAAAAATATATTTTTATATGAATTTTATATTGAAATACCAGAAAGGAACTTTTCATAAAGAAAAATAGGAAATCATGAACTATCATTAACTTGACAAATTTTTTTTAGCTATAATTTACTAATTTTTAACCTAATTCTTATAGGAAAAATAATAAAATTGTTAATGTTTAATGTTTCTGTTTGCTTTATGAATCATTAGATTTTGGAGTTTTGATTTGTTTTTTAAGATTTCAGTTACATTTGTTATTTTGTTGTTGAATTATAAAAATTTTAATAAATTTATTTTGAGTTTTTTTTTTTAATTCTTAATGGGTAAATAGATAGGATATGAGTATAATATTCCTAATGGAGTTTACTTATCCCTACATTTATATTAAATTAAGCGAGTATAAAAGTAAGGGACACATACTCACCTTATCCTATCACATTGCCATCCCCAACTCGTGCTCATAACTTATATAAACCTGCATTTTAATGATTATACCAATATAATGTCCAACAATAATTATACGTAATGATTTAAAACTTTGCATCTTTAAACCTAATAAAAACAAATAAATAAAACGTGCATTTTCCTGCCAAATATTTCAAAAAATCTAATAAAAACAAATAAATAAAACATGCACTTCTCCATTTGTTTTTTTTTTGTTGGTATTTTTGCACATTAAATCAAATAAAATCACTTTATTATAAATTCATATAAATATATAAAATTAGTAGAATCTAATTAAAAATTACATTTTAAATTAATATTTTAATTAGATTTTTTTGAAACAAATAATATATCATTATTTTATCCTAAGTGATGGGGCAATTCAAATATGACGGCATTAATTAGTGTTCAAAATTGACTGACGGTACAATTCTTCATGGTATGCGATCAGATTCAAGGTATATTCAACGTCACCAATTTTTTGCTGGAAAATAGACATGCGTCACTATTATCACCTTCCCTGACCCGCACGAAACAACAAAAAAAAAGACACCTATTATTTACATTTTTTATATAAATTATTTAAGATCTCGTTTGCAAAACGATAGCTATAATTTCTTTTATGATTACAATAATTAATTAATTTTAATATAATATTTTTTTAATAATATACCGTTACAATTTCTTTTATAATTATAATTATAATTATCAATTGATTTTAATATTTTTTTAATAATATATCTTTTAAATATTGATAATTTTAAATAATTTATATTATAAAATTTTTAATAAAAATTGGATATAAATCAACTAAAATTATAAAATACAAAGTAAGATGTGGCTGCGGGCGGAAAGGAGAGCATCTACAAATTAGTATTTTCAGCTGACAAAAACTGAAACCATTGAAATGGGCTCCACATTCTCTCTTCTTATCTACTAACAGTTGAAAAAAAAAACTCGAGCTTCAATATAAACAATGCATGGAGATAACTCCGTTTCTCAAGTTAGACTCAAAATCTCAGATGGGCACGTTAAATTTTTTCAACAACTTGTGAAAAATGCTAGAGCCATTCCCCATATCCATTTACCTTCTTCTCTTTCTTCTTCTTCCATTGCTTAGTATTCTCTTGTCTAAAAGCAAAAAATCACGTGGATCAAAATCAAAGTTACCTCCATCACCACCAAAGTTACCCCTAATTGGAAACCTTCACCAGCTAGGCGAAGATCCTCACCGATCTCTCCGATTGCTCTCTGATAAGTATGGCCCGCTTATGCTTCTAAAGTTGGGACATATCCCAACCCTAATTGTCTCATCTCCCGAAATTGTAGCCGAAATTGTTAACACCCACGATGTCGTTTTTTCCAGCCGGCCTAAAACGACAGCCTCCGAGATCTTGTTTTATGGACACAAAGACATCCTCTTTGCTCCTTATGGAGAGTTTTGGAGACAAGCTCGGAAAGTTTGTGTTCTTGAACTCTTGAGCATTAAGAGAGTGCAATCTTTTCAGTCTGTAAGAGAAGAAGAGGTTGAAGTTTTGGTCAATAGTATAAGGGAAGTTTGCCTTGGTGGGAGTAATTCTATTAACCTAAGCAAGATGTTGATTTTAGCATCAAATAATACATTTTCTAGATGCATTCTTGGGCATAGCTATAAAGAGGAAGATGATTCTACCAAAAGGTTGGGAGAGTTAGCACACCAAATGTCTATGCTACTTATGGCCATTTGTGTGGGTGATCTCTTCCCTTCTTTGAGATTTATCGACGTTCTCCGAGGTTTTGTTCGTAGATTGAGGTCAACTTTTAGAGCATTCGATGCTTTTAACGATCGTGTGATTGAAGAACATAAGGAAGCAAGAAATATTGGCGGCGGCTGGTCTGAAACGGAAGATTTCGTGGATGTTCTCCTCCGGCTACAAAAGGACCCCGTTCTTGGTTTTGAGCTCGCTCATGACCACGTCAAAGCCATCCTGCAGGTCTTTCTCTCTCTTTAGTCCTCAAATATATTTGCCTAGCCTAATTGATTGCAGAGATGCATTGTTATGCATCATTATCAACGGCAGAGTAAGAACTTGTTTTTAGAATATATAGCTAACCTTTAATAACATTAAGATCAACTTAAAAGAATATTAAGTAGCTCAACCATTGATCATTACTATGCTTGCGTTTAGTTGACCAGTTAAAACTAAACTTTTTAAGTTGAAGTTTTTTGACTTTTTAAAAATTTGTTTATAAAAAGAAAAGAATGAATTGAAAAAGTTTAATTTGAAACAATGAACGAAAGGTCTTATTTATCCTAATTTCTAAAAGAAAAGCAAATAGTTTTGACATCAAACCAGAAAAAAGGCTAAAAGAATTGTGTTTATATACCTTTTGCAGGACATGTTGGCGGCTGGAAATGAGACTTCCTCTTCGGTTGCAGAATGGTTAATGACGGAGCTTGTGAGAAATCCAAGGGTGATGAAGAAAACCCAAGAAGAGGTTAGAAGATTTGTAGGAAAAAAAGCAAAAGTGGAAATGGATGATATTCAGAAAATGGAGTACTTCAAATGTGTTGTGAAAGAAACTTTAAGACTACATCCACCAGCTCCTCTTTTAGTTCCGCGAGAAACAACCGCAAGCGTTCAGATTGGAGGCTACGAAATTCCCGCGAAAACAAGAGTCTTCATCAATGCATGGGCAATCCAAAGGCACCCGAGCTCGTGGGACAAACCGGAGGAGTTCATCCCAGAGAGATTCGAGAACAACCCGATTGATTTCAATGGTCAGGATTTCCAATTCATTCCATTTGGAATTGGGAGAAGGAGATGCCCTGGAATGGCATTTGGGCTTGTTAACATTGAATATTTGATTGCCAATCTTTTGTATTGGTTTGACTGGAAGTTGCAAGGTGACGACTGTGGACAGCCTGAGGACTTGGACATGAGCGAGATTTGTGGGTTGTCTGTTCGTAAGAAAGTTCCTCTTCATGTTCTACCCATAGCACGATTTTACTCCTCTTAATTCTGTATTGCTAGAGTTTTATGCTTCGTTTTTACTAGTTAGTGGTTGCAGATCACTTTGTCCAGCGATAAATCCACATCCTTACTTGCTAATACTAAGATCTAGAATTCAGATATTTCTAGTTTCAATACCTAAAAATGAATACCAGTTTAAGTCAATTATTTTAATAAATTTCTGTGTTTTTAAGATTAATATGTTAAGATCTGGAATAAGATGGACAAATTTAATAGAGTACCAAATATTTATCTGCTGAGAACTAATAGTAATAGAAGCTAACTTTAGTAAGGCATAGAAAAATTGCACTAAAATCAATTAGAGAAAACCTTAGAAATGGTCCCTTTAATGCAGCTTCTTCGAATTCCCCCCCTTCATTGCTAATTCAGATTTTTGTCACATTTTTACATTTTTTTATTTGACCAAACAATTAAAAAGACCAATTTACCCTTAAACTCTAAATATCAAACTTTCATTTTCTCTCAATCCCTCTATCTCTCTTTCTCGTCACTTAAATCTCTTTTTTTCTAGATTACTTTTGTCTATCAGCTCTTCCCCTTCCTCTCTCCTCTCTATCAATTCTCTCTCTCTCTTCTCATCGGAGACTCGTAGTCATGGTCCAGTCACTAGATTTGGTGAGCCACTGCTGCTAACGTCGTCGTACATGCAATTCTCCAATTGTGAGCCACCCTACTGCTATCATGGTCCAGCCAGATCTCCCATCTTCTAATTGAGCCACACCTCATCATCAGCTCATTATCCACTTGCAATCCAACCAAAGCTCTTGTCAAGCCATTTGATTCAGAGTCGAGTCACTGGTGAAGCCGTTGGATATTCCATTAGATTACCAAAGGGTAATCCCATGAATTACCAATATATTACCAAACGGTATTCTGGCTTATTACCAAAAGGTATTTCAAAGGATTACCAAAACTTATTCCGGCGAATTATCAAACGGTATTTCAGTTGTTTTCCTAAAAAGTAATCTCATAGATTACCAAATAATATTTAGGTATATTACCAAATAGTATTTAGGAGGATTACCAAATGATATTTTGATGGATTACCAAGAAGTATTTCGCAGGATTACCAAACAATATTGCAGTGGATTATCAAAAGTTATTTCGGTTGACTACCAAAATGTATATCGAGGAATTACTAAATAGGGAAATATCAAACGATATACTAATAGATTATTAAAATTATTTTGGTATATTACTAAACAGTATTCTACTAAATTTCCAAATAGTATTCCAATATATTACGAAACGGTATTCAGGCTAATTACTAAATAATATTCCAATATATTACGAAACGGTATTCAGGCTAATTACTAAATAATATTCCAATATATTTTGAATGCGGTGGATTGCTAAATGGTATTTTGGTATATTATCAAAAGGAACTGACAAATTACCAAACCAAAAGGTATTCCAGCGGATCACAAAATGATATTCTGATGTATTACCAAACAATTTCATAGTAATACATTTTTAATTGATTAGGGGTATTTGTAGAAAGATACATTAGATTAACCTTTGATTTTTCTTAAAAAATGACAAAAATTCTGAAGTAAATATAAGTAGGACAAAATTTAAGAGATATGCATTTTTGAGACATTCTTAAGGTTTTCCCAATCAATTAAATGCAATAGTAATTGGGCCTTCAGAAAATTAAAAGGGCACCTACTATTGTCAATGTCATGCATCCAAGTCATTACTACCTGTTAAGTGGAGACTTATGTTTGTTTTATAGATATATCTATATTTTTAAAGGCAAGTGACTTATGAATTAAAATACATCAAAGCAATAGTCTATGCTCATCAATTAGAGTGAAATCTACAAAAATTGGATGAATTTTTCTCTCTTAAAATATATGAATACATGGATGCAATCATTCTTCTAAATCCGAAACAGGATATAAACAAATATATATACACATATACGCATATAGGAAATGGTACCTCTTTTTTGTTATGCATTGTCATCTCATGAATTGGATTCAAACAATATCAAGCTACTTTCCCTTTAGGGGATTGTGAGGGTGTTTTTATTCTTTCTTATTGCCCTCGTAGAGTGGGTCGAAGAAGAGGTAGATCAACATATAATGCAGAAAACCTAAATTCGTATGAATGGAAGATGCCTCTAGAAATTCATTTTCTCGGACAATCTAGGTATTCATTGAGAAGTATCCTCGCTCTACTTCCACTATAAGTTATTCTATATGGGACAAATTCCAGTCACGCTTGTCATTGTCCACCACACAATTTTCGTTTGCAATTTGCAATTTTTTTTATGCATGTAGAGGAGATGAATATTGGAAAGTAAAGGATTTGAAAGAGAATACCAGTACTAGGGTAAGGAAGCAAATGGAATCTAGCTAGACAAGCACTGGCTTTTGATAGTCTAGCTCACTACTCTAGAGTCAATTCTAATTTCTCACTCTTAGTTTACCATTCCACAGAAGCTTCCACTCAAAGAGGAAGCCCTATACTAGCGAGGTAGTGTTAGGCGTGTGCGTGTCTGCAAGTATACTGGGGTCAAGTTTTAGTAAAATGATGAGATAGAGCTGTCATCCTCAAGGATAGCAATCTAATCTTTGCTAAATACCTTAATTGAAGTAATCTTTTTCAATAAAAACATCAGTAGTAAATCAACAAATCTGAAAGTGATTTATCTATCCCCTTCAAGTTTACCTACTATAATACTCGAGTGAGTATGATCTCCACCAGACATAAGTTCTGGGTAAGGATTATTGTTCAAAGATTTAAAATTAGAAAGTAAATTTAGAATTTTTATGAAAATAAAATAATATTCTAACTAAATATAATCATGATATAAAGGTAGCAATTAACATGGTCTAAAAAATATATCAATTGGTGGAGTCATTCCAATTCAAAGATTTAATTGGATACGAATATCTGAAAATAAATTCAGCAGTGCTTTCTTTGTAATTCATACATAAGAATTTAAAAGAATATAAATCTTCCAATTTATAACTTCTAAATCTAACTCTTTAAGAAATAAATAAATAAAGTCCGGCCACAAGGTATGAGTATTAAGTATTAATTCTAATACTATGTAATCCATTTTATATATTTTATGCTTTAAATACTATCATAGAATGAAAATATCTATCTTTTGATTGTTAATACGATATATAAGGACCACTACTACAAATAGTATTACAACTTTGACCGGCTGGACTGCGAGAAGACCGGTGGTTACGGTTTGCGTTGGCCATGGAGTGGATGGACCATGTGGAGGTGGGCTCGACGGCATGGACTGGCTGTAGCTCGCGAGGCGGCATTGGGTTGCCTTGGTGGACGACGTTCACGGTTCAATCATGGCGGAGAACCGGCTTGGGCTTGGGGCGCGGGGCAACGGGCTGTTGCCCGGTGATTATGGCTTGTGGATGGAATTCGGGTGTAGGGCGACGAGGCGCGAAACGGTGAGGTTAGTGGCTCGGCGCAAGGCAGAACTCAATGGTGTGGTGGCAGCGTTGTTGGGTTAGTAGTTGGTGGGATGAAGACCTGCGATGGAAGAGGGGAAGAGAGAGACAAAGAAAAAGGAAGACAGAGAAGGAAAAAAAAATCTAAAGAGAGAGAGGAGATTTGGAGATTTGAGAGAGTGTGAAATTTTTTGAGGGAATGAGTGAAATTTTGAGAAAAATTTGATAAATAGAGAGGTTGAAGAAGACAGTGAAAGAAAGAGAGAGAATGAGAGAATTTGTGAAGAAAGAGAGAGGTGAGGAAATTTTAGAGGGAGAGAGAGATGGGAGCCGTGAAGAAGAAAAAGAAAAGAAAAGAAAAGAAAGAAAAAAATAATGAAGAGTAGGAGATAGGATGAAGTAGCTGGGAGAGCAATTAGAGAGTCAGTGAGAGTGGGTGGATGTTGTCTTGTTTTGTTTTTTTAATTAATTGTTTTATTTATTTATTTATTATTTTTTATAACAATTTTATTTTATAAGAATTAGGGTAAAATTATAAAATTTTTAAAGCTTATCAAAAGTTCAAAATATCTTCAAATTTATATTTAATACACTGAAAATTTTAAATTAAGCAGTTAAAGTAAAAATTAATTGACACACCAATAATTAAATTTTTCTACACTCATATATGAATTTTAAACTCAAAATTTTGCAACGTGACAGTTTGAACCACAACCCATTTATAAGACAAGTGATAGAAGATGTTAGAAGTTAAATTTATCTCATATCGTTAAGTTATTGAACTGTTATGATATTTATTTATAGATTCTTTTTATTTGAGCTATCTTTCGAGCTTGAGTTACCTAACTCATTTATCAGTATGGACATTTGTGATAAACTCACATATTTTATCCAAAATTTCTTATTTCAAATCATATCTAATCACTTATATCATGTCACCTCATAAGACGGAAAATAGATGGAAAAGTAAATGTATTTTTTTATGAGATGACATGATATAAGTGGTTGGATATAGTTTGAGACAAAGAAACTTTATACAGAAGATGTGGGTTTGTTTGTGATTGTCATTTAGTTTTAATTGATTAATTCCAACGGAAAATTTGAAGCCAACATATAGCACACAATCAATTTGCGATTGGTGAAAAATTTAAGACATTCAGCTCTTGACTTAACTAATTGCATATTCCAAAGCAAATTATAAAATCAAGCTAAATATATTTTTGTATTATATGCATTTGCAGGACATGTTCACGGCCGGAATTGAAACTACTTCAACAGTATCAGAATGGTTAATGGCGGAGTTGGTGCGAAATCCGCAGGTGATGAAGAAAGCTCAAGAAGAAGTGAGAAGAGTGGTAGGACAGAAAGAAAAGGTGGGAATGGAAGATAACAATCAAATGGATTACTTAATATGTGTTGTCAAAGAAAATCTAAGACTGCATCCACCGGATCCTCTTTTAGCTCCCCGAGAAACAACCGCGAGTGTCGAGATAGAAGGCTACCATGTTCCGGCGAAGACAACAGTACTTATCAATGCTTGGGCAATTCATAGGCACCCAAGTTTGTGGGACAAAACCGAGGAGTTCATTCCAGAGAGGTTCGAAAACAACCCGGTTGATTTCAATGTCCAGGACTTTCGATTTGTTCAGTTCGGGCTTGGGCGAAGAACATGCCCTGGATTGGCATTTGGGATTTTTAGTGTTGAATATTTGATTGCAAACCTTTTGTCTTGGTTTGATTGGAAGTTGCGAAAGGGTGTGGGAATACTGCCTGAGGATTTAGACATGAGTGAAGTCTATGGGATTCCGGTTCATAATAAAGTTCCTCATGAAGATGTGCCAACACTGTGCTCCCTTAAGGTGTGGTTGGTAAGGAGAGAAATTAGAAAGAAGGGAGTTGCAGATCATCAAGGTGAGGGGTAAAAATGAGGAGCGAGAGACCTTTTTGCTCATAATATTTCTAGTATGAATCTCTTTAACAATCTCTCATTTTAAGGAGATATGAAAATTAAGGCGCTTAAAATTTTGGAATTTACAAAACTAAGATGATAATAATTTTCTAATTTATAGTCGATTTCCTTGTTAAGATGAAATTTAAAAACATATATATACATGTATAGTTTACAAAACTATTATTACTTTTTTACGATACTGGAAACTACTACTAATTTTTATACATAAATACATTTTAGAAGTTTAAGCAAATTCTGACTGTGGCAGCACCAATCAAAACCACAAATTTTAAAATTTACACGCACTGCACGACTTTTAATTTCATCAATTTTATGATTAGTAGGAACATCTTGATCTCATTTTTAGCAAATGTTAGATTTAGTTCCAAGCTTAGCAACAAGGACATCATAGATCAAATATTGACATTTAATTATTTATAATTGATATGTTGATTTTTCACTTTATTGATTATTGTAATTTCACTTCCATTTTTCAAATTTAAAAGACTTTCTTTTTATAAGAACTAATTATAAAGCTTAAAATATAATATTCAGTAAAATGAATATCCGTTATTTATTATTTTATTATGTGGAGCATAATATAAAGAAATCAAAAGTGTAATGAATATATATATATTTGAATAAATTAAGATATAGGATAACTATATATGTACATATTTAAATTTAGATTATGTTAAATACGGCAGAAACATTCACATTTGCATTAAAATAGTCCAATATCACACTTGATAATTCCTTCATTACCTAAAGCTTGTTTGGCCCTAGGATGGCAATGTACAGGTTTAGGGTTGGTGGTCTTCTTGTCAATTACCGGCTCATAAATAGAAATAGTCTCCATGCCCTTCGCAAGTTCAGAGCACCCACGCTATTACTCGGTTAGATAATTTTTATAAATTGTAAGAGGGAAAAATTAAAATCAAGAGAAACTATTTTTATAAGCTTAGCATGGGATGAAGTTGCTAGTGGGTAATTACGTAAGTTTTCATGTACAATATTTTTAGTATAAAAATATATATAACCAAACAGGATGAGCAAATGGAAAATAAGGTAAGGTTTCTAAACCTATCCCGATCCCACAACCCATGACGAGTTAAATTTTTAACCTGATTAAATTGAGTTTTCCTTGTTTCGCTTAATATGGGTACCTTGGAAAAATTGTCATCCCTATTTGATCCTTTTCCCAAGGCATGGATGTTGAACAAGAATAAGGTTTGACAAGGCAACATATTTCATAAGAAATCTACTGAATTTCAATTATGCAATTTCCTTTTTCATACTGTATATGCCGTATTACAGTATGTAGACAAACGATGCATTTCCTTATTCATGCATGACACGTTGGAACCTTTCAAAAGAGATGGCTCTAATCAATTAGAGAGTCATGGAATAACTCAGTGTAGGGATGAAATTTTTACTCACGAGTGCAGGTACACATGGATACCCGTCCCATTAGAGGTGGGATAGTATATAGGTATGAGATAGTACAGTTAAGATTAACCTCTCACGCAGGTGTGGGACAGGGGTGAGGGAAGCTCCTTCCTAGTTGCATCTTGCCTGCATATATTTACCTTTATAAAAATATATGTATCTAAATTTTTTATTGAAATACAAAAAAGGAACTTTACTTAAAGAAAAAAAAGAATAATAAAATTTTCAATGTTTAATGTTTTAGTTTGCTTTATGGTGTTAGTAGTACCATAAGAAGGAAAGACATTTTATGTTTTTTATTTATATTTAAACTGATTAATAATATATTAGAGGTTATTCATTGCATTGTTATTTGTCCTCATTTTATTTACATGTTAAAGTAAATGTAAGCAAATATAGCTAATTGATTATTTGATGTTAAACTATTAGAATGTTACATACAAGGGTATTCTGTATGCGAAGAGACAACGTTTTAAAGTAAGTAAACTAAATCTATAGTCCATAATTTATGAGGTTAGAATAAACATCTAACTTATATTAAGACTATTATGTTATTTAAAGCCTATTAGGGATATGGTGTGTTTTGACCGTCTAGAGCGAGTTGACTCTTAAATAGAGACATAAATATGTTGCATGGTGGTGACATATTAGACTGGGATCAAAGTGTAATTAATTTATATAGTCTGTTTGAGTAAATTATTTTATTTTTAACGTTAATTATGTGAAAACTTTAATTTTGAGTAAGTAAATGGCGTCAGATGTATAACTTGTGTACTTTGATATTTCAAAGACTAAGGCGTTCTCGAAATAGTAAGCTACTAGACCATTTTATTGGGTACATGACTTATGTATAATAAAGGGTTTGTTTATAGATATAGAATCATAACTCTAAAAAGAAGTAAATGTTATCCTCTTAACGACGTTATATTGGATGTGAAAATAGACTAGACCTTCAATCATTTGCTTGGCAAATAATGTATTATTCACTTAGAATGAACAATTATTTTTTTATTAGATGTATAATAGATCTTTAAGATAGCAAAACCAAAAGATTGAATAGACTTTGACCTTAAGTTGATTATCGATATCATATGAGGATGTTGTATATATGATAAGTTCATTAGACTACGGCTATTCACTTGCTAACGAATTATAGTATATAATTAAAAGTGCAGTTTCAAGTTTATAATAGTATGACTCTGAAATTAATAATTATGCAATTGATTGATTACATAGATTATTGGAGCCCACATAATATATATTTAATTAGTCCCTTTATTAGCTCCGTGTAATTTCTTAATAAATGATAATTAATTAGGGTATTCTTTATGGTTCAAATTATTGGATTTAATAAAGAGGAAAAAAAATCCAGAGCACCTCTAATAGGTGTGGGCTTTTTTTCTAGCTGAGGATAGAATAAGAATTTTATTTTATTTAATTAATGGGATAAATATTTAATTTGTATAAATATTTATTGTAAGATAAGTTTTGAAATTTAAATTGATTGTATTAGTCTTTTGAAATAAATATGAAATTGTTTTGAATTTTGAAAGATATGAATAAATTAATTATTCATTTGAATAATTAATTTAAATATCTAGATAATCTTATTTAAATAAATATTTTAAATTAAATATAGAGATTATCCTATGTGAATTTGAATTGAAACAAAATCTTGTCTTTTTGTGCTTTAAGTGGATGCATACTTGAGGATAAGGGAAAGCAAAAATTTTCTTCTTATTTGATTTTATATGGATAATTATTACATGATCATTTAATTCAAGTAAAGTTGTCATTATTTTATTTTTAATTTAAATTAGAGTTACAGAACATTATCCATACAAATAATTACAAGATTTATAAAGATTAAAATTTGAATCAAAATTTTGAATCTCCTTTGCTTATATGGGATAGTTGTTTGAGGGATTCCCTAAGGAGAAAAAAAAAATCCAAATAGGAAGAAACGAGAGAGCAAAATCTTTTTAAGTGTCTTGTTCAAATATGAAAACCACCTAGTGCATTCACTATAAATAGAACTTTTAGAACTCCTATTTTTCTCAGATCACAGACACTTAGATGAGCGAATTTATTAGTATAACTCTTACTAATAATAATAAATTCTTAGAATTCTGAGCGGTTGGAAAGAGACAAGTCACGCAAATACCGATTGAGGAATCGAGTGCCCATATCCTCTACCATCTAGGAATTAGAGAATAGTCAAAAAGGTAAGTTGGTTGAAGCTTTATCAATCATATCTTTCAATGTTCTTAGTGTTTTCCTCACAAGATTTATAGATTGTTATGTAATTTATTGAATATGACAATACAAGTTATTACGATCTTTTATAAAATTTTTAAAATTCTACTGTGCATGTTTTCCTATTTTCTTACATATGGATCATTAGATTTCTAGAGTTTTTATTTGTTTTTAAGATTTCAGTTATGCTTTATGATTTTGTTGCTAATTTATGAAAACTTTGATAGAATTTATTTTGAGTTTTTTTTATTTATTTTAAATTCTTAATAGATAAACGGATAAGATATTGGTATAACACCCCCAACAGGAATTACCAGCCCTTACACCTGCATCAAATTAGACGAATACGGAGGTAAAGGAAGCATACTCACCTCACCTTACCCTATTGTCATCCCTAACTCAACACTTATAACTTATATAAACCTACATTTTAATGATTACACTAATATAATCTCTAATAGTAATTATACTAATGATTTAAAACCTGGCATCTGGCATCTTTTAATCTAACAAAATAAACAAATAAAACATACATTTTCTACCATATGTGTTTTTAATAGAATTCAAAAAATCTAACTAAAACAAATAAGAGCGTTTGGTAAACATTTTTTAGTGTTGCAAAAATCAATTTTACACCAAACGTAAAGTTTTACATTCAAATACAATTATTTTCAATAGTGCTACGAAAACAATTACTATTTAAAAGTTTTTTAAAATAATCATTCAACTTTTTAATCCTAACTATTTATTTTTATTTTTACTAATCACATCAACTTTTTAACTCTAAAATACTTTTCATACAAATACATATTTTATTCAAATACAAAACAAATACTTTTTAATTAAATATAATACTCAAAAAAAATTATATTCAAATGTATTTAAAACACAATGCGTTCATCAAACGCTCCCTAAATAATACATGCACATCTTCATTTTTTTTTTTGGTATTTTTACACATTAAATCAAATAAAATCACTTCATTATAAATTTGTATAAATATGTAAAATTAGTAGAATCCGATTAAAAATTACAATTTAAATAATATATTAATTGGATTTTTTTTTGGGACATATAATATATCACTATCTTATCCTGTGGGTCAATCAAATCTGGCGGCATTAATTAATGTTCAAAATTGACTGACAGGACTATTCTTTGGGGCACGTGATCAGATTCAATGTACATACAGCGCCACCAATTTTTTGCTGGAAAATATACATCCGTGACTATTATCACCTTATATGAGCCACATGAAACAAAAAACAAAAAAGACACCAATTATTTACATTTTTTTACATAAATTATTCAAGACCTCGTGTACGACATGGAAGTTATAATTTCTTTTATGATTATAGTAATTAACTGATTTTAATATAATATTTTTTAATAATAACATTGAAAAATTTAAATAATTTATATTAAAAAAATCTTAATAAAAAATTTACATATAAATTAATTAAAAATTATAAAATATAAAATAAGACGTTATCGGTGGTTCCGGAAAGGAGAGCAATTTACAAAGTAGTATTTTCAGTCGACGTAAACTGAAACTATTGACATGGGCTCCACATAAACAGAAAAAAAAAAAAAATTCTCGCTTCTTACCTACCAAGAATTAAAAAAAATATATATTCTCTCTTCTTACCCACAAACAATTAAAAAGAAAATATTCTCTCTTCTTACCAGCTAAAAATTAAAAAAAAAAATTTCGAACTTCAATATAAACAATACATGGAGACAACTCCATTTCTCAAGTTAGACTCAAAATCTCAGATGGGCACGTTAAATTTTTTCAATAACTTGTGGCAATTGCTAGAGCCATTCTCCATATCCATTTACCTTCTTCTCTTTCTTCTTCTTCCGTTGCTTAGTATTCTCTTGTCTAAAAGCAAAAAATCACGTGGATCAAAATCAAAGTTACCTCCATCACCACCAAAGTTACCACTAATTGGAAACCTTCACCAGCTAGGCGAAGACCCTCACCGATCTCTCCGATTGCTCTCTGATAAGTATGGCCCGCTTATGCTTCTAAAGTTGGGACATATCCCAACCCTAATTGTCTCATCTCCCGAAATTGTAGCCGAAATTGTTAACACCCACGATGTCGTTTTTTCCAGCCGGCCTAAAACGACAGCCTCCGAGATCTTGTTTTATGGACACAAAGACATCCTTTTTGCTCCTTATGGAGAGTTTTGGAGACAAGCTCGGAAAGTTTGTGTTCTTGAACTCTTGAGCATTAAGAGAGTGCAATCTTTTCAGTCTGTAAGAGAAGAAGAGGTTGAAGTTTTGGTCAATAGGATAAGGGAAGTTTGCCTTGGTGGGAGTAATTCTATTAATCTAAGCAAGATGTTGATTTTAGCATCAAATAATACATTTTCTAGATGCATTCTTGGGCATAGCTATAAAGAGGAAGATGATTCTACCAAAAGGTTGGGAGAGTTAGCACACCAAATGTCTATGCTACTTATGGCCATTTGTGTGGGTGATCTCTTCCCTTCTTTGAGATTTATCGACGTTCTCCGAGGTTTTGTTCGTAGATTGAGGTCAACTTTTAGAGCATTCGATGCTTTTAACGATCGTGTGATTGAAGAACATAAGGAAGCAAGAAATATTGGCGGCGGCTGGTCTGAAACGGAAGATTTCGTGGATGTTCTCCTCCGGCTACAAAAGGACCCCGTTCTTGGTTTTGAGCTCACTCATGACCACGTCAAAGCCATCCTGCAGGTCTTTCTCTCTCTTTAGTCCTCAAATATATTTGCCTAGCCTAATTGATTGCAGTAAACGGCGGAGTAAGAAATTGTTTTATAATATTTAGCTAACCTTTTATAAAATTAAGATCAACTTAAAGGAATAAGTAGCTCAACCATTGATCATTACTATATGCTTGTTTTTTTGTTGACCGGTTGAAATTAAATTTTTTGGGTTAGAACCTTTCAAAAACTAATTAGAATTTTTGTTGATTTTTTATAAAAAGAAAAAGCTGAGTTGGAAAAGTTTAATTTGAAACAATAAATCAAACAAGCACTTTATATCCTAATTTCTAGAAGAAAAGCAAATAGTTTTGACATAAAACCAGAAAAAGGCTAAAAGAATTGTGTTTATATACCTTTTACAGGACATGTTGTCGGCTGGAAATGAATCTTCCTCAACGATTGCAGAATGGTTAATGACGGAGCTTGTGAGAAATCCAAGGGTGATGAAGAAAACCCAAGAAGAGGTTAGAAGAGTTGTGGGAGAAAAAGCAAAAGTGGAAATGGATGATATTCATAAAATGGAGTACTTCAAATGTGTTGTGAAAGAAACTTTAAGACTACATCCACCAGCTCCTCTTTTAGCTCCGCGAGAAACAACCGCAAGCGTTCAGATTGGAGGCTACGAAATTCCCGCGAAAACAAGAGTCTTCATCAATGCATGGGCAATCCAAAGGCACCCGAGCTCCTGGGACAAGCCGGAGGAGTTCATCCCAGAGAGATTCGAGAACAACCCGATTGATTTCAATGGTCAGGATTTCCAATTCATTCCATTTGGAATTGGTAGAAGGAGATGCCCTGGAATGGCGTTTGGGCTTGTTAACATTGAATATTTGATTGCCAATCTTTTGTATTGGTTTGATTGGAAGTTGCAAGGTGACGACTGTGGACAGCCTGAGGACTTGGACATGAGCGAGACTTGTGGGATGTCTGTTCGTAAGAAAGCTCCTCTTCATGTTCTACCCATAGCACGATTTTACTCCTCTTAATTCTGTATTGCTAGAGTTTTATGCTTCGTTTTTACTAGTTAGTGGTTGCAGATCACTTTGTCATCCTTACTTGCTAATATAAAGATCTAGAATTTAGATATTTCTAGGTTCAGTACCCAAAACAAATGCCAGTTTAAGTCAATTATTTTAATAAATTTCTGTGTTTTTAAGATTAATCTGATATTAATATGTTAAGATCTAGAATAAGATGGACAAATTTAATAGAGTACCAAATATTTAGCCACTAAGAACTAAACAGTAATAGAACCTGACTTTAGTAAGGCTAAGAAAAATTGCACTAAAATTAATTAGAGAAAATTTTAGAGATAACTCTTTTAATACATTACTTCGGATTTCCCCCTTCAAAACTGATTCAGATTTTTGTTTCATTTAAATAATTTTTTATTTGACCAGACAATAAAAATGATAAATTTACCCTTGAACTCTATATATCAAACTTTCATTTTCCCTTCCCCTCTCTCTCTGATCTCTTAATCTCTTTTTTTCTAGATTCACTTTTCTCTCTTCTCTCTTCCCCTTTCTTTCTCGTCTCTATTGATTCTCTCTCTCCTCTTATCAAAGACTTGAAATCAGAGACCACTCACCAAATTTGGTGAGCCACTACTACTAACGTCATCAGACGAGCAATTCCCTGGTAGCAAACCAACCTACTGCCATCACATTCTCATCAAATCTCCCGTCCTCTGATTGAGCCACACCTACTGATCCACTCGCGATCCTACCAAAGCTCTCTTCAAGCCATCTGATTCAGAGTTGACTCGCAAGTGAAGCCATCGGAAATCATTCTCTTTCTTTTCTCCTTTTGGCAGTTGTTGTTGCAAAGGCCTCACGAACTCCACAAAAACCATCCAAATCTCAAGTTGCAACAATGAGATCGTGACTTCACTGCGCCTGCTGATCACTATTACTGATGAGATCAAGATCACAAAGGAAGAGATTGCGATCCTTGTCATCCTCAAAGTTGATGTGGAGCTGCGATCTATGGCTGAATAACAGGATCTAAGTCTTCCCAGCATCTGCGACTGGCCAGATCTCGGAATTTGGTGTCTGACGACGTCGACGTGACCGTCATGGACGGTGGTAGATCTGTTTATTTTGTTAATTTTTTATTTTTTAAAAATTTTATTATATAATATTTTTTAATAGTTTGAATATTTAATTTTTCTTGTTAATTTTTTTTAAATTATATTGTGATCATACGATGAATTAATGTATTTAAAAAAATTGAAATGACATAAAAAATTTGATACATATAAAAAATATAAAATGATAATATGTAAAATGCCAAGCTGTAAAATAAAATAATTGATAATAAAAAAAATTTAGTTCTAGAGAATTATTAAATGAATTTCTACTGGAATACTAAATGGTATTCTAATATATTACTAAGAGATATTTCAGTATTATTAAATGATATTCTAATATATTACCAAAGGGTTATCCCGTGGATTATTGATATATTACCAAAGGTATTCAAGAGGATTACTGAACGGTATTTTGGCTTATTACCAAAAGCTATTTCAAGGAATTACTAAAAGGTGTTCCAATGGATTACCAAATGGTATTTTGGCTGATTTCCCAAAGAGTAATCTCACAAATTACCAAACAATATTTAGGTATATTACCAAATAGTACTTAGGTTTATTACTAAATGAAATTTTGGCAGAATACCTAAAGGTATTTCTAGAGATTACCTAATGGTATTGTAGTGGATTATCAAAAGTTATTTTGATGGATTACCAAAAAGTATTCTAAGGGATTACTAAATGGGGAAATACCAAACGATATTCTGACAGGTCACTAAAATTATTTCGGTATATTACCAAAAGGTATTCCAGCGAATTTCCAAACGGTATTCCAATATATTACAAAATGCTATTCAAGTGAATTACCAAATGGTATTCCAATATATTACAAACGCACAAATTACTAAACGATTTTTTGGTATATTACCAAAAGAACCTGGCAATTTACCATAAGGAATTCCGGATGATTGTCAATAGGTATTCTAGTGGATTCCAAAAAGGTATTCTGATGTATTACTAAACGGTATTATGGTAATACAATTTTAGTTGGTTAGCAGTATTTTTAGAAAGATATATTAGATTAACCTTTGATTTTTCTTAAAATAGGACAAAAATTCTAAAGCAAATATAAGTAAGACAAAATTCAAGAGGTGTATATTTTTTGGGGTATTCATAAGGTTTTCCCTATCAATTAAATGCAATAGTTATTAGGCCTTCAAAAAATTAAAAGGCCACCTACTATTGTCAATGTAATGCATTAAGTCATTATTGCCTATTAAGTGGAGATTTATGTTTTGTCTTTTTGTGTTTTTTTAAGACGAGAGGCTTTTGAATTAAAATACATCAAAACAATAGTCTACAATCATCGATCAAAGTGAAATTTACAAAAATTGGATGAATTTTTCTCTCTTAAAATATATGAAAATTTTGATCCAATCATTCTCCTCAATCTAAAACAGGATATAAACAAATATATATATGCATATATGCATATAGGAAATGGTACCTATATTTTGTTATACATTGTCATCTCACGAATTGTATTCGAACCAATATCAAGCTACTTTCCCTTAAGTCGATCGTGAGGGGCTTTCCATTCTTTCTTATTGCCCAGGTAGAGTAGGTCGAAGAAGAGGTAGATCAAAATATAGTGCAAATAAACACAAATCCATATGAATGGAAGGTGCCTCTGGAAATTCTTTTTCTCGGTCAATCTAGGTATTCATTGAAAAGTCTCCTCGCTCTACTTCCACTATAAGTTATTCTGTATGGGACAAATACCAGTCATACTCATCATTGTCCACCACACAATTTTGTTCGTAATTTGCAATTTTTTAATGCTTGCGGAGGAGGTAAATACTAGAAAATATAGGATCTGAAAGAGAATACCAGTACTAGGGAAAGGACGCAAATGGAATCTAGCTAGACAAGCAATGGTTTTTGAAAGTCTAGCTAAGGGTGAACACAGTACCCAAAAACCCATATAACCCACTTAAGGAAAACCCGACGGGTCAGGTCCACGTCAAACACAAAAAAAAAAAAAAAAAAATTCAAGTTAACCCACCTAACCCGATTCTAAATTGGGTGGGTTCAGGTTGGGATTTTAAAACTCAAACCACCCAATGAATGTTAAACATATATATATTTTTTATATTTGACATACCTTACCTCATATCTGATTTTCCATTTGCCTCCCTAAGCTTGACTTCTTGTCTTGCCCAGCCCTAGTTGCCGCCTGCCACCAACCTCCCCTAATCTTCCCTTCTGTCGACCATCAGCCATCGCCCCTTGATCAGTCCAGGCATTCAGCATCTTTGTCAACCTTAACAGCTAGTAAGACCTCTATTGCTCTGTTTCTTTTGTTTTCTTTTTCTAGTGGAATTTGGGATGAAATCGTGGCTTTTTTTTCTTCTTCTTTTTCCACGATGCTCAGGTTAGGGAAAGGTCTGTGTTTTACCTAATTCCTCTTTACAATTTGGCTTTCTATAACCAAATATGCAATTTTCGAATTCAGCCTATGGAGAAACAATATATAGGAGCTCATCCCGTCATCCATAATAGGAGCTCAGTCAAGTAAAGATCTTCAAGTTTCAAATTTTGAATTTCAATTTACAGCCTCGAATTTGGTTTTTTCAATTTGTCATTGTTCATTAGAATAATTTATTTGCTTTTTGGTTTTTTTTTTTTTTTTTTGGTTTGGGCATGAATTTTTATTTTTCTATTTATTTCTATATTGTTTGTTTTGGGTTGTTGATAGCTTAAGATGAATTTCTCTATGCTTTTCATGTAATTTTAACGTAATTAGTACCTATGTTACCTTGGATTATCAGTTTATTGCAACTCCTTTTTGATTTTACTTTAGTTTCTTGTATTTAGTGCTTACACATGAAAGTATCATGGTTGGTGGGGACTCTGTTTTTGTTTCTTTTTAAGCCGAATAGCTGTATTTGTTCTTTGATCTTTCAACCTTTTTGGATGGTGTTTTTGTTTTGTGAGATTAGTGCAACAAGGATGCTCTATGTTAAAGAAAAATTGCTAAATGTAAAAGTCCACCCCCACCATGTGAAAACCCCCGCTGCAAAGATAAATAAGTGAGCGAGTGTCTTTTTAGATCTACACAGATTTTGATGAATTCTTTTTGATACTTCTCCAGAGATGACGCAAGAGTTTTAATGAGCCTTTGTTCTCATTACATTTATATGGTTAGTAGAAAAGTGGATTTCTTTTATACAAGTTTGGTTAACCATTCATTGTTGAAAAAGAAACAACAACTTAGAATTTCTTTGAAATTTACTAACAATGTTGTTATATTGGGATAGAATAGCACCAATTATTATTTAATGATGGAGAATTAGTTTTATAAATCAAGTGTTAGAAAGCTTTCAAAATTCTACATAGCCAAGATTAAGGAAGTGTTGATTGTTCTTACTTCCATTACTTCTCTGTTTGCCTAGTTCATTAACTAGCTATACTCTATTTTGTTCCTTGTTCTGAATCTTTCGATTGTAGGAATAAAATAATGATCTCATATCTTTTTTTTTTTTAATGGGTCCATTACCCTCATATTACTAAATGTAAAAATTGCTTTAGTGGTTGAGATGCTTTGATCATATCTAGAATTAGGGGTGAATTTTTGTAATTTAGTATATTTTTTAGGGTTTTTTTATTTATTTATAGAACTTGACACACGTTGGAAATGAATTACTAATATAACTTATATATATTACATAATAGTAAAAATAAAGAATAGAAGAAGAATAAATGGAGTGGATTGCTCACATTCAAGAAATAGATGAGGATGAAGGATTACAAAAAGATACCAATGCCTCTAAGGGTGATGAAGGTAGTCAAAACCCTTAACCTTAAGTCTACCAGAGAAGAGAAAGAGATTGGGTAAAAAAAAAAACTTCAATTATATGGGATCACTTTATAGAAATTCCAAATAGTAATCCAGAAAGGGCCGCATGTAACTATTATGGACATGATTATGCTTTAAACACAAAAACATATAGGACAAAATTAATGTGGAATCATTTGGATAGGTGCAAAAAGTATTCATATTCTATTATTAATGACAATAAGCAAAAAAGCATACACGCTTTTACTAAGAAGAGCGCAACTAGTGATTCTGAGGATGTCGCTTCACTACTCAATTGAAGCTTAATCAGAAGGAAATTAGATATGAAATAACTTTATACATCATTCGAGATGAGCTGCCATTTAAGCATGTGAATAGGAGAGGATTTTGATGACTAATGAAGAAAGTCTTTCCCTATGTTGAGTTGCATTCAAGAATAATTGTACAAAGGGACATTTATCAATTATATTTGGATAGTGAGAATAAGCTTATTCAAAACATTGGTTACATGTGTCTAATTATATATTAGATTGACAATAATTGGAAACTACAGAAGAGAATCATAAGTTTTGATCAAGTTCCTAACCATAAGGGTAAGATGATAAGCAAAGAGTTGATTGCTTGCTTGAATGAATGGGGTATCACAAAAGTTTTTTCAATCACTATGGATAATGATGCTTCTAATTTTATTACATTGACGAAAGTTAAGGAGCATCTTCTAAAAATGAGCTTCTTCTCATATGGTATTGTGTTGAATAGGGAGAAGTTTCATATAAGATGTTGTGCTCACATCATCAATTTGATTGTTTATTAGGTTTGAAAGAATTGAGTGGCTCTATTGCAAGTATTTGTAATACAATTAGGTATGTAAGATCCTTCTTAGAACCGCTTAAACCTTTTAAGAAAGCTTGCAAAGAAGCTAACATTGAGTCGAAGGCGTTACTTTGTTTAGATGTCGTGACTAGATAGAACTCTACTTACATTGTAACAACCGAGAATTTTCATCTTCTCAGAATCATTTTTTTTATTTAATGTAATGATATTTTTATACATATGTATATATATATGAATGATTTAATACTGCTAGAATGAAATAAAAATATTCTAACAGTGTTAAAAAAAAAAAAAAGAGAAAAGAGGATGATAATAAAAATGATTTTGAAAACTAGGGGCTAAGGACAAATTTAAAAAGATTAGGGACAAAAAAAAAAAAAAAAAGGTGGGGGCATTGTTTTTTCGGCTGAAAGAAAAAAAAAAAGGGGAGGGAGTTAAATAAACTCCTTCACAGTCCCTCCCCCTCCCTTATTATTTCCCCTGCAGCCACAAAAGACAGAGAGCGAGCGAGAGGGAGAACGAGCGAGAGGGAGAAACGGCGAGAGAGAGGAAGATCCGGCGGCGAAAAAGAGAGCTCCGGCGAGAGGGAAAGAAGTCCGGCAAGAGAGAGAGGGAGACGATCTTCTTCCTCTTCTTCTTCTTCTTCTTCTTCTTTTCTTCTTCTTCTCCGATCGGCTGCTGGCGTCAATCCGGCAGTAAGCCGAAATTTCGGCGACGAAAAACAAGAGAGAAGGAGCGTGAAAAGAGGGTGAAAATGTCGACTGGGGAAGGGTGAAAAACCCAGAAAAACGCGAGCTTTTCTTCCCTTCCTCCTTCCACGCGAATCGGTACTGTGCAGCCGTGAGAGAGCCGCGACTTCCGGCGCCTCCAAGCTCGGATTTTCTTCGAGTTTCCTTCCAAAAACCGCAACTTTAGTTCCTCTAGAGGCAAAGGAACGTTTTTGAACCAAGGTAACATTTTTCCCTTTTTATTTTGGTGATTTTCGGATTTTATAGTGGGTAGTGTGAAAAATTGTTCAAATGGAAATGTTAGGGTCCGAAAATGGTTAGAAATGATTGAGGATGGCTTAGGAAAGAATATATGTGAGTTTGGAAACTTAAATGCTAAAGTTTGAATAGGTTTTCTTGAGGAATCCGAAAATGTACAAAGTTAGGGTTTGAAAATTTGAGGATTTTTCATGATAAATTTGTGGCTCTTTTTAGTGAAATAATTGGACTCTATGATTGTTAACTTGATGATTCAAGTGAAAAAAATGGTTACAAGGGTTATATTAACCATAAATGTGTTTGGGTTTAATTTTGAATAAGTGATGGTTAAGTTTCTTGAAATGGGATTTTGGAAATGTTAAAGTTGGTTTTATTGAGTTTAGAGTTAAGAAAAGAGATTGAAAATGGTTATGAAATTGTTTGGGAGAGATTAGTTAAGTTGAAAGTTGAGTTGGAAGATTGGTTATTAAAATTGAATGTTTTTATGTTGTTGGTGATTTTGAATGAATGAATGAATATGGAAAATGAAAAAAATGGAAAAAAAATGATGAAAGTGATGATTGATTTATGGATATGATTTGGAATATGTTAATGAGTAATATGTGGGATTGATAAGCATTTTTCATAGAACGTTTTGAATGTTCTATGAAAAATTAGGCCTCTGGTATAGTAATTGGCAGGTACCTAAGTTTTGAGGCGTTACTTAAACGCCGGGACCTCAGTTTTTAAGCGGAAATGCTGCCGAAATTTCGGTAGCGATAATGAGGTGAATTAGTTGTAAGAAACTGAGATTGAGGACATTATGGAGATTAGAATGTTAAGAAAAAAATTGGAGTGTTAAGGAAAAGGGTGAAAACAAAATACCAAAGATAGTAACAATATTTTAAGAGTTGGATTGGAGAAAAAGAGAGGAATAAGAAAAATGTAGAAATTAATATAAATCTTATTATAGAAAAAAAAAATGAAAAAAAAAAAAAATGAAATGATGATGAAATGAACATGAGAAATAATCCATGATTATTTCTATTTTAGGAAACCCAAGAAGTGAAGGAGAAGGCAATAGCAAGGATCCAAAAGAAATCACTCTTGCCCAGATATTGTAAGTACAAACATTTACTTGTCTACCCACAAACTGACTAATTTTGATGTGTTCTGTGACATGAGTTAGATGAAAAAAAAAAAAAAAAAAAAATTCATGTTAGAAATGTCTTAGGAATGGCATATATGCATGATAGGTTATGATCAAAAAAGTTAAAAGAATGCAAGATAATAAGACTGAAAACTTAAGTTGTTGGCGTACCGGCCTCCCGTAGGTGAGGTTTTATGTTATGAATTCCACTATAACTAAATGCTACCTCCCGTAGGCGAGGTTAATGGCTTACAGTGGAACGCTACCTCCCGAAGGTGTGAGGTTAATGGCTAAAAGTTAAAGATTGACTGTGAGGTAGGTTGGCGGGTCGCTCCCCCTCCTCCCACTGTCAGCGCGCAAATAGGTACGTCCAACAACGGGCCCACCAATGAAAGTGAAAAGAAAAGAAAAGAAAGGAAAAGAAAAGAAAAGAAAAGAAAGGCAAAGAGAAAGAAGGGAAGACATGAAATGAAATTTTGAGGATGTTACAATAAGTTATGATAAAGAACCCCAAATACTAACCTATGAGGATTTAGAATTTGCATTATGTGACTAACCTTAGAAGTTATGCATGTTAGTTATTTGTTTGTATGTTTGTGCTTACTGAGTCTAGCTCACAAGTCTGTTTGTGGTGTAGGTAATAAAGGTAAACAATCCAGGACAGGATAGAAGGATGATGGGACTGGCAGACAGATTCAAGAGGTGTCATGGACAAGGGGACGGACCCGCTATGCTTTCAGCTGCCAGAATATTTTTGTATAAGCGCATGTTCAGAAATATATGTATATATTTATATATGCAGACCATATGTGAATGAAATGGAACAAAAATGAAAAGAAAAAAAAAATATATATATATGTTAGTATGTTTTGAGAAAAACAGAAAGTGGTGTAAATGTGTTTCCAAAAAAAAAAAAAAAATTTCCCAAAATTTCTACTCTATTTTGAAAGTAAAGATTTTAAATTACATTTCCGCAAATAAAAAAGAACGTTTATGTATACAAAGTTAACGAAGAAAGAATTGGCGAACGTCGACTCGGGCGAGCTGAGTCGGCGGGCGCCACAGTTGGTATCAGAGCCCGGCGGTTGTCCATTGACCCTCCATGACATTTCAAGTATCTGCTTCTGCACAGTCCAAGTAAGATTGTTTTTAAATTAAGAATTATTATTGTTATGTAAGTACTAAACTATGTTATTGTTTACAATAGGTAGTGTACAACAATATGGTTAGACCCCGATCCAAAGCATCAAGAGTAGACCGAGATACTGAGATAACCAACCTCTTAGCCAACATACAAGCGCGATTGGAAGCTCAAGAACAGGAAAACCAAAGGCTAAGAGAGTTGTTAGCTGAAAGAAATGCAGAGCAAACCGATAGGGGTGGACCTTCCCAACCCCAAATGACCCCATCCCAAACATCCATACCAGAACCTCAACCGACTCCAAGGTCAACCACTCCAACAATACCAATTCAATCAGAAGGGGGTATGGGTACTCCTACTCAAATGGTAATCAACCAGGAGTCCTTGTATGAGCGGTTTAGAAAAATGAAACCGCCAGGGTTTGAGGGGTCTACTGATCCGCTTGAGGCTGAAGAATGGTTGGCCTCTATACAGATGATTTTCGAGTTCATGAATATCACAGATCAAGAACGAATTCTCTGTGCCTCCTACTTACTGAAGAAAGATGCCAGATATTGGTGGGAGATGGTAAAGATGAGAAGAGATGTAAAAAGTATGACATGGGATGACTTCTTGGAAGAATTCAACCGGAAATTTTTCAATTTAGACGCCTTGCGAGCTCAACAGCGAGAATTTGATGGATTAAAGCAAGGGGAAATGTCGGTGACTGAAGCTTGCCGTAAGTTTGATCGGCTAGCTCGACTATGTCCGCAGATGGTACCAACCGAAGGGGAACGGGTCCGTCGCATGATTGACATGTTTAGGCCCGATATTGCCACATTTGTAGAGAGTGGCGAGACTCCACCCACCACCGTCGCAGATTGTATTAGCAGGGCAATGAGAGCTGAGCACAGGTTGGCCCGAGCGAAAGAAGAGAAGGCTAAGGCTTGGGAGGACAAGAAGAGAGAAAGGGATTTGGCAAGACTGACACAGAAAAGTAATCAATCAAGCCAAAGTAACAAGCCTTTCTCAGGTCCGAGGCCTAGTCAGAGCGGCAACCAAAGTCAGTCGAGCACGAACAAGCGGAAGACAAATACTAGTGATTCCGGAGCTCAGAATGTAAGAAATGTCCAAAGAAGGTCAAATCAGACCACCGGCCAGACTAGACTCCCATGTCAACAATGCGGGAAGATGCATCCAGGAGAATGTAGAGTGGGGACGAATGTATGTTATTTATGTGGCAAGGAAGGCCATTATATCAGAAATTGCCCTACCAATCCCCAATACCAGCCAAGATCCTTCCAGCCGCGACCGACTGCTAGCCAAGCACACGCTATGCAGACAAGGTCCCAAGGAGCACAGACTCACATGAACCGACCAGAAGACGCACCTAGAGCTGATGCACATATCCTGGCTTACTCCAAGGAAGACGTTGAGGCGGGAGCCTCAAATGTGGTGACAGGTCAGCTTCCTGTTGCCCAAAGTATTGCCTATGTATTATTTGATTCAGGTGCATCACATTCATTTGCTTCACATACTTTTGCTGCAAAAATTAAGCATGTTAAGGAGAGGATTGGTCAAGTGTTCAAAACCACCCTACCATTTGGTGAGGTAATGTTGTCGGATCACTGGTTACGTAATGTTCCAGTGATTATTGCTGACCGAGAACTGTACATCAATTTAGTCATACTAGAGATAGTTGACTATGATGTTATTTTCGGAATGGATTTCCTTAGCAAGTATCGAGCGACAATTGATTGCTAGCAACGGAAAGTAGTGTTTCAATTAGGAGGAGATGACCAGTTCGAATATGTGAGTCATACTCCAAGATCGTCTGGTATGCTGATAAGTTCAATGAGGGCACAGAAATTGATAAAGAGTGGGTGCACTGGCTACTTAGCCTACATCACGGATACAAGCATTGAAGTAAAACCCCAACCAAGTGAAGTACCGGTGATTAGGGACTTCTTAGAAGTATTTCCAGAAGAATTGCCAGGACTCCCTCCAGATCGGGATATTACTTTTGAGATTGAGTTGCTGCCAGGCACAACCCCAATTTCAAAAGCACCTTACAGAATGGCCCCTGCAGAACTGAAGGAATTACAGGTGCAGTTGAAATAATTGCTAGAAAAAGGATTCATCCGCCCCAGCTGTTCGCCATGGGGAGCACCAGTTTTGTTTGTGAAGAAGAAAGACGAAAGCTTGAGAATGTGCATAGATTACCGTGAACTCAACAAGGCTACAATCAAGAACAGGTATCCACTACCGAGGATCGATGATTTGTTTGATCAACTCAAGGGAGCTGCAATGTTTTCCAAGATTGATCTTCGATCCGGTTATTATCAGTTGAAGATCAAGAAAAGAGATGTTCCTAAGACCGCCTTTCGCACGAGATATGGGCATTTTGAATTTCTTGTTATGCCCTTTGGATTGACAAATGCTCCAGCTGCCTTCATGGATCTTATGAATCGAGTATTTAAGGAATACTTGGACAAATTTGTCATCGTATTCATTGACGATATCCTCATCTACTCGAAAAATCAAGAAGAGCATGAGGAACATCTTCGGACCGCACTGCAAACACTAAGGGAGCATCGGTTGTATGCCAAGTTCTCAAAATGCGAATTTTGGTTAGATAAAGTCCATTTCCTCGGACACGTCGTCTCAAAAGATGGGATTGCAGTCGACCCTGCAAAAGTTGAAGCGGTTAGCAAATGGGTACCTCCAAAGAACGTCACCGAGATACGGAGTTTCCTAGGATTGGCAGGTTACTACCGTAGATTTGTGGAGGGATTTGCAATGTTAGCTGCCCCTCTCACAGCTCTCACTCGCAAGGAGAAGAAATTTGAATGGACGAACAAATGCGAGGATAGCTTTCAGGAATTAAAGAGACGGTTGACGAGTGCCCCAGTTCTCACGTTGCCTAAGGATGAAGGAGAATTTGACATCTACAGTGACGCATCCAAGATGGGATTAGGAGCTGTATTGATGCAGGATGGAAAAGTGATAGCCTATGCTTCCAGACAGCTGAAAGAACATGAGAAGAACTATCCAACTCACGATTTAGAATTGGCTACTGTAGTATTTGCCCTTAAGATATGGCGGCATTATTTATATGGAGTTCGGTGTAGGATCTTTACCGACCACCAGAGCTTGAAATATTTCTTCACTCAGAAGGAACTCAATATGAGACAAAGAAGATGGCTCGAATTGGTTAAAGATTATGATTGCGAGATCTTGTATTATCCCGGCAAGGCGAATAAGGTAGCGGATGCATTGAGCCGTAAGTCGACGATGCCGGAACGAATAGCCATCGATAAGCTGCCCAAGCCACTACAACAAGAAATTTCTACGCTAAGAATGGAGTTAATTTCAGGAAAGTTGGCGGCAATGCAAATCCAGCCAACACTTTTTGAGGAAATTAAAGAAGCTCAAGAGGTTGATGCTGTTCTGAGAGAATTGAAGGAAAAAGTTTCTAAGGGTGAAAGGACAGAGTTCCACATTGCTGACGATGGGGTACTACTTTTTCAAGGGAGGATTTGTGTGCCTGACAAAGAAGAATTAAGGAAGAGAATCCTAACGGAAGCCCACGACACCCCTTACTCAGTACATCCGGGTAGTACAAAGATGTATCAAGACCTAAAACAGCAATTTTGGTGGAAAAACATGAAAAATGACATAGTCCAATACGTCAGTCGCTGTTTAACATGTCAAAGGGTCAAGGCAGAACATCAAAGACCAGCAGGTGAGCTGCAACCACTAGACATCCCAGAATGGAAATGGGAAAAAGTAACTATGGATTTTGTTGTGGGACTACCAAGGACGATTGAAGGATTTGATGCCATATGGGTAGTGGTAGATCGGTTAACCAAGTCTGCTCACTTTATACCCGTGAAGATGACGTATACATTGGAAAAGTTGGCAGAACTGTACATCTCAAATATAGTGAGACTGCATGGAATACCAACAGAGATAGTGTCTGATCGCGACAGACGGTTTACATCAAACTTTTGGAAGAGTGTTCAAGCTGCAATGGGCTCAGAACTGAGATTCAGTACAGCATTTCACCCCCAGACAGATGGGCAATCTGAGCGCATAATCCAGACACTGGAGGATATGCTTCGCGTATGTACACTAGACTTCAAAGGAGTATGGAATAAGAAGCTACCACTGATCGAGTTTGCATACAACAACAGTTTCCAGGCTTCTATTGGAATGGCACCATATGAAGCATTGTATGGGCGGAAATGTAGATCACCAATTCATTGGTATGATTTAAGAGAAAAGGAGCTACACAAGACTGAATTTATCCAAGAGACAGTTGATGCGGTCAAGAAAATCCAACAGAGGATGAAGACTGCACAGAGTCGCCAAAAGAGCTACACAGACCAAAGACGAAGACCCTTAGAATTCGAAGAGGGAGATTTCGTATTTTTGAAGGTTGCGCCAATGAAGGGTGTAATGCGATTTGGGAAGAAAGGGAAGCTAAATCCCAGATACATAGGACCTTTTCCCATTATCAGTCGAGTGGGAAAAGTGGCCTATAAGTTAGCGCTGCCACCCGAATTGTCTACCGTGCATAATGTCTTCCACGTGTCGATGTTAAGGAAGTACATTTCAGACCCTTCACATGTTCTTGAGTACGAACCAATCCAAGTCCAAGAAGACTTGTCGTATGAGGAGCAACCGGTTCAAATACTTGCTCGAGAGGAGAAGACGTTAAGAAACAAAAGCATCCCGCTAGTCAAAGTGTTGTGGAGAAATCACGATGTGGAAGAAGCTACGTGGGAGCGTGAAGAAGAGATGAGAGAAAAATACCCCCACTTGTTCTGAATTTTCGAGGACGAAAATTTTATAAGGAGGGGTGAATGTAACAACCGAGAATTTTCATCTTCTCAGAATCATTTTTTTTATTTAATGTAATGATATTTTTATACATATGTATATATATATGAATGATTTAATACTGCTAGAATGAAATAAAAATATTCTAACAGTGTTAAAAAAAAAAAAAAGAGAAAAGAGGATGATAATAAAAATGATTTTGAAAACTAGGGGCTAAGGACAAATTTAAAAAGATTAGGGACAAAAAAAAAAAAAAAAAGGTGGGGGCATTGTTTTTTCGGCTGAAAGAAAAAAAAAAAAGGGGAGGGAGTTAAATAAACTCCTTCACAGTCCCTCCCCCTCCCTTATTATTTCCCCTGCAGCCACAAAAGACAGAGAGCGAGCGAGAGGGAGAACGAGCGAGAGGGAGAAACGGCGAGAGAGAGGAAGATCCGGCGGCGAAAAAGAGAGCTCCGGCGAGAGGGAAAGAAGTCCGGCAAGAGAGAGAGGGAGACGATCTTCTTCCTCTTCTTCTTCTTCTTCTTCTTCTTTTCTTCTTCTTCTCCGATCGGCTGCTGGCGTCAATCCGGCAGTAAGCCGAAATTTCGGCGACGAAAAACAAGAGAGAAGGAGCGTGAAAAGAGGGTGAAAATGTCGACTGGGGAAGGGTGAAAAACCCAGAAAAACGCGAGCTTTTCTTCCCTTCCTCCTTCCACGCGAATCGGTACTGTGCAGCCGTGAGAGAGCCGCGACTTCCGGCGCCTCCAAGCTCGGATTTTCTTCGAGTTTCCTTCCAAAAACCGCAACTTTAGTTCCTCTAGAGGCAAAGGAACGTTTTTGAACCAAGGTAACATTTTTCCCTTTTTATTTTGGGGATTTTCGGATTTTATAGTGGGTAGTGTGAAAAATTGTTCAAATGGAAATGTTAGGGTCCGAAAATGGTTAGAAATGATTGAGGATGGCTTAGGAAAGAATATATGTGAGTTTGGAAACTTAAATGCTAAAGTTTGAATAGGTTTTCTTGAGGAATCCGAAAATGTACAAAGTTAGGGTTTGAAAATTTGAGGATTTTTCATGATAAATTTGTGGCTCTTTTTAGTGAAATAATTGGACTCTATGATTGTTAACTTGATGATTCAAGTGAAAAAAATGGTTACAAGGGTTATATTAACCATAAATGTGTTTGGGTTTAATTTTGAATAAGTGATGGTTAAGTTTCTTGAAATGGGATTTTGGAAATGTTAAAGTTGGTTTTATTGAGTTTAGAGTTAAGAAAAGAGATTGAAAATGGTTATGAAATTGTTTGGGAGAGATTAGTTAAGTTGAAAGTTGAGTTGGAAGATTGGTTATTAAAATTGAATGTTTTTATGTTGTTGGTGATTTTGAATGAATGAATGAATATGGAAAATGAAAAAAATGGAAAAAAAATGATGAAAGTGATGATTGATTTATGGATATGATTTGGAATATGTTAATGAGTAATATGTGGGATTGATAAGCATTTTTCATAGAACGTTTTGAATGTTCTATGAAAAATTAGGCCTCTGGTATAGTAATTGGCAGGTACCTAAGTTTTGAGGCGTTACTTAAACGCCGGGACCTCAGTTTTTAAGCGGAAATGCTGCCGAAATTTCGGTAGCGATAATGAGGTGAATTAGTTGTAAGAAACTGAGATTGAGGACATTATGGAGATTAGAATGTTAAGAAAAAAATTGGAGTGTTAAGGAAAAGGGTGAAAACAAAATACCAAAGATAGTAACAATATTTTAAGAGTTGGATTGGAGAAAAAGAGAGGAATAAGAAAAATGTAGAAATTAATATAAATCTTATTATAGAAAAAAAAAATGAAAAAAAAAAAAATGAAATGATGATGAAATGAACATGAGAAATAATCCATGATTATTTCTATTTTAGGAAACCCAAGAAGTGAAGGAGAAGGCAATAGCAAGGATCCAAAAGAAATCACTCTTGCCCAGATATTGTAAGTACAAACATTTACTTGTCTACCCACAAACTGACTAATTTTGATGTGTTCTGTGACATGAGTTAGATGAAAAAAAAAAAAAAAAAAAATTCATGTTAGAAATGTCTTAGGAATGGCATATATGCATGATAGGTTATGATCAAAAAAGTTAAAAGAATGCAAGATAATAAGACTGAAAACTTAAGTTGTTGGCGTACCGGCCTCCCGTAGGTGAGGTTTTATGTTATGAATTCCACTATAACTAAATGCTACCTCCCGTAGGCGAGGTTAATGGCTTACAGTGGAACGCTACCTCCCGAAGGTGTGAGGTTAATGGCTAAAAGTTAAAGATTGACTGTGAGGTAGGTTGGCGGGTCGCTCCCCCTCCTCCCACTGTCAGCGCGCAAATAGGTACGTCCAACAACGGGCCCACCAATGAAAGTGAAAAGAAAAGAAAAGAAAGGAAAAGAAAAGAAAAGAAAAGAAAGGCAAAGAGAAAGAAGGGAAGACATGAAATGAAATTTTGAGGATGTTACAATAAGTTATGATAAAGAACCCCAAATACTAACCTATGAGGATTTAGAATTTGCATTATGTGACTAACCTTAGAAGTTATGCATGTTAGTTCTTTGTTTGTATGTTTGTGCTTACTGAGTCTAGCTCACAAGTCTGTTTGTGGTGTAGGTAATAAAGGTAAACAATCCAGGACAGGATAGAAGGATGATGGGACTGGCAGACAGATTCAAGAGGTGTCATGGACAAGGGGACGGACCCGCTATGCTTTCAGCTGCCAGAATATTTTTGTATAAGCGCATGTTCAGAAATATATGTATATATTTATATATGCAGACCATATGTGAATGAAATGGAACAAAAATGAAAAGAAAAAAAAAATATATATATATGTTAGTATGTTTTGAGAAAAACAGAAAGTGGTGTAAATGTGTTTCCAAAAAAAAAAAAAAATTTCCCAAAATTTCTACTCTATTTTGAAAGTAAAGATTTTAAATTACATTTCCGCAAATAAAAAGGAACGTTTATGTATACAAAGTTAACGAAGAAAGAATTGGCGAACGTCGACTCGGGCGAGCTGAGTCGGCGGGCGCCACATACATGATGCTAGTGGTTGGTTTAAAATTCAAGAAAGCATTCAAGAATTTAGAAGCTGATGCAAATTACACTAAATACTTTGAAGAAAAATTACTCGTGGCATGGTAATAGAAGGCCCACCATAAAGCTCGGTTTGTGATCAAGTTGAAGTTTTTGTTATGTTTCTCAAGAAGTTTTATGATCTCACCATGAAGTTTAGTGGATCTTTGTATGTGACCGCAAACTTGGTTTTTCAAGATATTTTTGATATGCATAGTTTGTTGTAAGAATTAGCTCAAGAGCCACATACTTTATTGGGGAAAATGGCAACAAATATGCAATTAAAGTATGACAAGTATTGAGGAAAGATTGAGAAGATGAACTTGTTAATGTTTATGGCAGCCATTCTGGATCCAAGGCTTAAGATGAAGATTTTAAAAACTAGATTTGCCTTCATCTATAATGTTCTACCTGTGGATAAAATGATAAAAGCATTTGAAACCATGCTACGTCGTTTGTATGATTTTTGCAAAGAGATGATGAGACTTCCTCTTCCCCAAAAACAGGTTCCAATTCAAGCATCAAATACAGCTACAAGCTCTTTAATTGTATCATCTTTGACATCTTCTAGTATCCCGATAATAAGATACTCATCATGGGTTAAACTAAGATCTCAATTGGATGAAAAAATTGAAACCAATGATTTGGATTATTACTTGAATGATAGGCATGAAAGATTGTCTGATGATCACTTTGACATATTGGGATGGTAGAAAAACAATAGAAGCAAATATAAAGTTGTTTCTCAAATTGCAAAAGATGTGTTGACAGTACAAGTCTCTACAGTTACATCTAAATCTGCATTTTCTATTAGGGGATGGATACTTAATCCATTTAGGAGTTCTCTGTCACCAAAGATGGTTGAGCCTTTAATTTATTTAAAGAATTAGCTGATTTCTGAGAAGGAGGAGAAAAAACCTATAGGACTTACAGAATACATAGATGAAGTGCAAGATTGGGAGGAATCTCATTAAAATGCACCAGGTATTATATATATACATATGTTTTCAAACATTATAAACTATTGTCTTATGTTATATTTGTGTTGTATTCTACATTTATTAACTGAAAACTTGTTCTATTTTACTTTTAGGTAATGGACTTAGCATTACAGGTGTAGGGAATGATTGAGTTGATATGTTTGGAGTTAGAGATTGTTCTTGTGAAATAGATTTGATTATTTGTGTTTGATGTTTATTAGTATTCATTAAAAGCATGTCTTAATTAGTTATTATTATCTTTATATGACTTTTTTATTTGAATATTTGAGCTTGTATTTTGATTTGTAGTTGAATTTTTAAATCATGTTTTATTACTTTATTTTCATAAATTGCCAAATCTGACGAACCAGAAAAACCAGCCAAACCCACCCAAACTTTAATTGGGTGGGTTGATTTTGTACATTGGATTAATTGGGTGAGTGAAAAATTTTTCAACCCACCTAATAAAGATTAGGTGGGTTAAAAAATGTCAAAAATCCACCTAACCCACCCAACGAATCTAGCTCCTTGCTCTAGAGTCAATTCTAATTTCTCGTTCTTAGTTTACCATTCCACCTAAGCTTCCACTCAAAGAGGAAACCCTGTGCTAGCAAGGCAATGTTAGGCATGTGTGTATCCGTAAGTATACGGGGGTCAAGTTTTAGTAAAATGATGAGATAGACGTCCTCAAGGATAGCTATCTAATCTTTGTTAAGTACCTTAATTGAAGTAATTTTTTTCAATAAAAGCATCACATAGTAAATCAACAAATACTAAAATACCTAACTGAATATGATCTCCACCAAACATGAATTGTGGGTAAGGATCATTGTTCAAAGATTTAAAATTAGAAAGTAAATTTAGAATTTTTATGAAAATAAAACAATAGTCTAAACTAGATATAAAAGGTAGCAATTAACATAGTCTAAAAAAAAGATCAATTTGTGGAGTCATTCCAATTCATGGATTTAATTCAGTATGAATATCCAAAAATAAATTTAGGAGTGCCTTCTTTGTTCATGCATAGGAATTTGAAAGAATATAAATCTTTCAATTTATAACTTCTAAATCTAACTCTTTGGAAAAAAAAAATAAAAGTCCAACCACGAGGTTTGAGTATTAATTATGAATCATAATTCTAATACTATGTAATCCATTATATATATTTTATGTTTCAAGTACTATCATAGAATGAAAATATCTATCTTTTAATTGTTAATATGATATATAAGGGCTGTCACTACAAATAGTACTACAACTTTGAACGTGAAACGTAGATTGCTTATGGAACCCTATAAATGTGAATTGCGTGAAAGTAGGATACCCCAAATTCGGGGACTCCAAGAGTTTTACCAAACATTCTTGATGGAGAAAAAGGTGATTGAAAGATATCACTAAAATCAATTAGGTATGCAAATCTATGAAATAATGAGAACTCTTGATCTCTCTCAATGTCTCTGCTTATATTCTGTTGAGAGTTCGGATTGCTCCACCTAAGAACAACGAAAAGGAGGAATTGGACACTTTAAGAGGACTAGAAGCTTCGCATCAGGTAGCTTGCTAACTCTCCTAGTTTGAAAAAGGCTCTTTAGCAAGGTAGCTAAATTCCTTATCGGGTAAGTTCCAACCCGTATGAAAGGCATAATGATCTGGGCATTATCTCGGAGGGAGGTTCAATGAAATAGATATGTCTGTAAAGATGCAGACTACCTGCACTGGGCAGAAAGGCCCTATGAATCTTCACTATTTGATTGTCATCTAAGGGTAGAGCCTTCCTTGCCTAGTATAGTTCCACTTTCTTTTCTTCTTCTTGGTCTAGTCTATCTACCCATCTCTAAGGCCTTCACTTTCCCTTTTTTGAGTACAGGTCAGAGGCTTGCTCGGCTAGCTCGGAAACAAGAAAGAAGAGGTTGCGCACATGCCTGGAAGTGGGCGGATTCAGCTCGATCAATTAGGATAGGAGTTTGTTTTCCATTTTTGCGGGAAGTCAACCCGATTAGGAGTCGGATGATCCATAGTACCTGCAGCCCCACGGACCTCATATTCATCGTTATTTAAAGTGGGGGAATCTCTTTTATGCAACCAAAAAAAAGGGAGCAGATTTGACTCTAATTTGAAAGTGATTTGAGTTGTATGGTTGATTTGTTGAAAAGATGTAGTGAGGAAGTTCTTTGGAGATACAAATCTTAGCGGATTAATGCGCTTAATTGCCTAAGATTTATTACTATTTACCGGGTGCGACACATTTTCAGATAACGATGTTTGTTTTTTTTTTTTTTTTTTTTGGGCTGAAATTTAGATAAGAAATTAGTATCCCGAATTCCAATTCTCTCTTTTGCTATCTTTATAACTGCAATAAGTCTTTGCCTCGGTTTCCTTCTTGAGAAATTAGTACATGAGTTATGTGAACTCTATTTTGAAGGACCGTATGTTCGAGCTTTACTTTTAATAAATAGAAGATGAAAAATAAAAGGAGATTTTCAAGAAATATTTGAAATTATATTTCTGAAATAGGTCAAAATAATTTATAAACATTCTACGCAATACAATAAAATATTATTATGAAGTTGTAATGTCTTACTAAAACTCTTACAATTCAAAAAGTCACTTTATGATTTTAACTAAATTTTTTTCTGGAAAGTCGAAATTCTTACAATTTGTTTAAATTCTTCCAAAAATAGCTTTGATCTCTACCTAGGAAGTCAAATACAACCTTCAAAAAATCCAAGCAGAACCTTAGTTTAATTTGTACTCTCTTAAAATATGTGCATCTTGAATTAGTTTATATATAAACGTACAATAAATTTATATAAAAGTTGTTCAGGGGAGCATATATACCAAAAAATATATATAAACGTACAATATATATTTATATAAAGTTTTTTAGGGAACTTGAATAACAGGTTACACTAAATTTACAATAGGGTTCAAAATTTTCATCGTTTTAACTTGATTTGATTTGAAAGTTAAACTAAATTAAGTATTTTATTCCAGTTTAGTTTCGCTTGAATTTAAATTGGAAATTGTTCTCAAATAATGAATAAAGTAGAGATAAGCAGTTATCAAAGTGGACCTTATCAAACTAAACTAAGTTTATTTAACTTAATTTTAAAGCTGAATTAAATAAGTTTGTGAACCAAAGGGCCACAAAATTAAGACCTCACATAAATGATTCAATATCATATCATTAAATTTGCATAATGGCCAATCTGAAAGGTTAGTGTAAAAATCAAAAAATATCTTATGTTAAATTTACTATGTAACGTTGTCCTTCTACCTAATTTCTCTATTTTGGGGTTTTTTTTTTTTTTTTCAATTTCTGTTTTGGGTTATTGGTAGAGATTGGACCACTGTATTATTAAGCTTCCAGATTTCGGTTTTGGGCTACGGCTGTTTTCAAGAGAGTGAGTATATTTACACCCACTAAATTTATATATCTCACTTCATTATACTTTTATAATAAAGATTTAGAAAAAGGGAAAGCACCAAAATGACACAGACATGAAGTCTTCTTTGCTATAATGGCACAAATTTTGATCACTTGACTAATATGATACAAAATAATGCTAGTCAAAGATCAATCTAATATGTTTAATAAAATCAAAGATCAATTCTAATATATTTTATCCAATTTGCCCTTATTACTTAGGAAAGAAAAAATTTGCCCAAAAGAAAGAAAGAATTTGGCCAAGATTTGTGTTTTAGAATGAATTAAGAAAACTAGACTAAAAAAACGAACAAATTAAGACATGGAAAATTAGGGATAGGCAAACCTAAGACTAGCACTAAGCTCTGATATCAAATGATACAAACCAAGTCAAGAACAGACGAAATCCGAATTCAAAAAAGTCTTCAAGATCGTTTTATAATCAGATTTGAATGGAATGGCTGCAAATCCCGTTATTTATAAAGAGGTAAGAACCATAGTATAGTGAAGATACTATAAGTAATGGTGGAAAAATAGATTGATAAGTCAAAGATAAACGCCACAGGAAATCCTGAGAGTTCGAAAAGTTTTTGAAGAATTAAAGAAAATCACTCTCACTTTTCTAAATAAACTTATGTATATCTTATTCATCTAAAACATGCGAAAAATAAAAAATCTAAAAATTCAAAGAATAAAAATTCTAAAAAATTAATAATTTATAATTTAAAATTCTTAAATCTATCTGAAATTTAAATATTTAAAATATCTAAATCTAATCCTAAAAGTATCCCAAGCAAATCAACTCTAAGGACCCGTTTGGTTTGAATGAATGGAAAGGAATGCAAAAGTCATTCCTAAAGTTTTTCCTTATTCAGATGTTTGATTGAAGCATAAGAAATGGAAAAGGCTTTCCATTTTGGAAAAACCATTCAGTAAGTTGGGTGAATGACCATTCCTTTTATTATTGAGGGGAATGGCTTTTCCATTCTGAAAAAAATATTTCGTTCCTCCATTGCCCCTTTCTCCCTTCGAAAATAACCTAGTCGCTTCAGCTTTTGTTGGCCGTTCAGCCGACGCCTTCCCGACCGTCCCTTTCAGCTTCCTTCGAGCGACACCTTCCCTTTCAGCTTTCTTCCTTCGGCTGACGCCTTTCGTTGTTGCCCTTTTCTCTGCCATCCATCACAACTGACGCCGAGATTTAACCATCCATTACAACCGACGCCGAGATTCAGCCATTCCTGCCATCCATCACGACCGACGCCAAGATTTAGCCAAAACTCCATTGTCGAAGGTCGTCATCAACGTCACAGGTATGAATCATTTCTGCTTTTATTTTTTTGAGCTGCCTTCATTTTTTTGTTTTTCTTTTGATTTGTTTTCACCTGGGTTTTTGAGCTGCTCTGTTTTTTTTTTTGGGCTTAACGTAGAAAACCCCTCTCATTTTCACTTGTTTCCTCAACGTAGAAACCCCCTCTCATTGCCACCTGTTTCTTCAGCCGCAAAAATATCAGGTAATCTTCTCTCCGTTTTTTTTATCATGAGCATTTTTGGTTTGAATGAACTATAAAGCATTTTTGGTTTAACATATGCAATCGATATAAAACCAACCGAATTTCTACTATTGCAATTAAGTTTAGAAGATGTTATTATCTATTTAAGCTTGTTGTGACAAAATCGCTTAAATATTCAATGGATTGTAGTTTGAGCGGCTGCTTTACCATTTCTTGTTTCTGGTTATAAGCTAGTTTCATATTTTGTCTATGTCCTTATTTGGCTTTAAGCATATTATTTAAGAGCTTGTTTTATTGGAATTTTGAAGCTAGTTTCATATTGTTTTCTGTCTTTCTTCAAAAAATATGTTCATATAAGCAATGTGTAGTTGATTAATTTTTCATATAATTGTTTGTTTATTTTGATTGTAGGTTAATGGCTCGTTTAAGAATTTCCAAAAGCGAAATTATGAGAAAGAATAAGATAATGGCATTATATTTACATTGGTTAAACATTGTACAAATAGTACAATGGTTTTTCCAAGAGTTTGAAAGAGTGGTCATGAAGGATATAGAAAACAATTCTTTAAGAAGACAAATTTACATCCTTGATGTGTTTATGAATAGACAAATTGTGCATCAGATAGCTTATCATAGTGATTATATTTGTAGAAACCAACTAAGGATGAATAGAAATGCTTTCACTAATTTATGCACACTGCTTGAAAGTAAGGGTGGGTTAAGAGCATCTAGGTATTTACAAGTAGACGAGCAAGTTGCTATGTTTTTACATACAATTGCTCACCATGAGAAAAATAAAGTTATAAAATTCCGGTTTATGAGATCGGGAGAGACAGTTAGTAGGTACTTTCACAATGTGTTGCATTCGGTTATTCGACTTCATGGAGAGTTATTAGTTAAACCAGTGCCAATTCTGGGAGACTCAACGGATGAGAGGTGGAAATGGTTTAAGGTATATTATTTATTTGATTTTTTTCATACCATGACTAAAAATTTGTAATTTTTTGGAATTAATTTCTAAACATATCCTTTTTCTTAATTGTAATAGAATTGCTTAGGTGCATTAGATGGGACCTACATTAAGGTAACAGTGCCTATGACAGAGAGACCTAAATATCGTAACCGACATGGTTCAATAACGACAAATGTTTTGGCAGTATGTTCAATAGATATGCAGTTCATATATGTATTGCCTGGATGGGAAGGCTCAGCAGCCGATGGTAGAGTGTTACGCGATGCTCTACGTAGGGCAAATGGTTTACGTGTTCCAAATGGTAACATTTTATATTAGAGCACAATATGTGTTGCTTGGATTTTACTAAATGTGATCTTATTTCTAGCACAATCTTTGTACAGGATGTTATTACCTTGTGGATGCTGGATATTCCAATTGCAATGGATTTCTTGCTCCTTTTCGTGGCCAATGATACCATCTCAAAGAGTGGGAAAATGGACCATTACCTAGGACTGCACAAGAGTATTTTAACATGAAACATTCACATGCCAGAAATGTGATTGAGAGATGTTTTGGTGTGCTTAAGAGTCGTTGGGCGATTCTAAGAAGTCCATCATTCTTTTCAATTAAAACTCAAAGTAGAATTATTTTGGCATGTTGTTTGCTACATAACTTTGTCAGGCAACAAATGCCTAATGATGAGCCTGATTTTTCAGTAGAGGATGAAGATGAGAATAATGAAGAAAGTGGTGAAGATCAAGATAAAGATTTGATAAGAGCTGTTGAGACATCTAATGAGTGGACTGCATGGAGAAATACCTTAGCAGAAGAAATGTTTAGTGAATGGGGGCGCCATAGAAATGCATGACAAATTTATTTGTTGTGTGTTTAAGAGTGAAGAAATTTGAGTTGTTTCCATTGTATTACTATGAACTATAGATGTTTGCATTGTATTGTTATGAACTTGAATTGTTTACATTGTATTGTTATGAACTTGAGTTGTTTGCATTATATTGCTATGAACTTCAGTTACTTTCATTATATTATTACCTTGATTTTGGTAGGTTTTTTTTCCCTCATTGTTAGGATGGATACTTCAAAGACTAGAGGTCCTGGACAAAATAAAAGATTTTGGACTGAAGATGAGGACAAATACTTAATCGAGTCACTTTTAGAGTTGCACAATGAAGGAATGTTTAAAGCAGAAGGTAATTTCAAGCCTGGACATTTACAAGCTCTTGAGAAGAAATTGCATAACAGATTACCTAACTGTGTCCTACTAGCTAGGCCACACATTGAGTCAAGAATGAAAACTTTGAAGACTCATTTTCAAATTGTTCATGAAATGTTAACCGGTTCAAACTGTAGTGGATTTGGATGGGATCCGGAAAGAAAAACGGTTACAGCTGAGAAGCCGGTATGGGATGCATATCTTAAGGTAAATTTTATACTAAAGTTTATTAATACTAAAGTTATTTATATCATTACATAAGTAATTTGTCTATTTACTTCATTTTATAAAACTAGAGTCATAAGGAAGTAACACCATTCAAGACCAAGGCATTCCTCTACTATGATGATTTATGTATGATTTTTGGCAAAGATCGTGCCACCGGTAAGAATGCTGAGACTCCTGCTGATGTAGTTGAGGAACTTGAAAAAGAAGGAGGAGATGACATTCATATTGATGAAGACACTGTCAATAGTGGCTCAATGGGTGTGGATGAAGCACAATCAATGCCTTTTTCACAAGCATCAGGTATTCCAGGTATTCCTCAATCTCAATCTCAGGCTCAAGGGTCTTCTAAGAAAAAAAGAAAGAATAGAGACAGTACAGAGCCTTATGAAGCCCTTAAGGAGACATCTTTTGTGCTTGCCAATGTCATTGAAAAGGCATCCGAACGTCTGAGTCGTGCTATAGGTGAGGACATGATGGAAAAACACAGTCGACTTGGAGAGGAGCTACAAAGGTCAACAACTGTTAGCACAATGGAGCGTCATAAGGCTGCACGCATGATAATGAAAGATGATGCAATGGTTTCTTACTTTTTTAGTATTCCAGATGAGGAAAAAGGTGAGTGGGTAAGAGCTCTCCTTGCCGGTGATATTTAGGGAGTTTGCTTTATTACATAGATGAATATCCATTTTCATATTTTGATGTATTTGGTAGTTATTAGCTAATAGTTAGATTGTATTAATTAAGTAAGACTATATGATTCTATGTTTTTATGATGGATGATGTATGTAGGTAAATCTACTTGTTATAATGTTTGCTATATTTTGAACTATATTGTAATAACTAAATAAAAAAACATTTACGACCTAATCTTGTGTGGAAAAATCCAGAGCTCAAGAAGGAAAATAATCAGAAGAGGTTTTTGCTTAAGACGCGGGCATGTTATATTTACCCAGTATGTTCAGAAGAGGTTTTTGCTTAAGGCGCGGGCCTGTTATATTTACCCAGTATGTTCAGAAGAGGTTTTTACTTAAGGCGTGGGCATGTTATATTTACCCGGCGTGGGCATGTTATATTTACCCAGTATGTTCAGAAGAGGTTTTTGCTTAAGGCGCGGGCATGTTATATTTACCCAGTATGTTTAGAAAAGGTTTTTACTTAATGCGTGACCATGTTATATTTACCCAGTATGTTTAGAAGAGATTTTGCTTAAGGCGCGGGCATGTTATATTTACCCAGTATGTTCAGAAGAGGTTTTTACTTAAGGCATGGGCATGTTATATTTACCCGGCGTGAGCATGTTATATTTACCCAGTATGTTCAGAAGAGGTTTTTGCTTAAGGCGCGGGCATGTTCTATTTACCCAGTATGTTTAGAAAATGTTTTTGCTTAAGGCGCGGACATATTATATTTACCCAGTATGTTCAGAAGAGGTTTTTCCTTAAGACGCGGGCATGTTATATTTATCCAGTATGTTTAGAAGAGGTTTTTGCTTAATCTTGGGTGACAACCCATGATTTATGTGTAAACAAAACTTTTCAGTCAGAATTACGCTCAAACGACCACCTAGATGACGTTTTTAGGTCTTATGATCAACTGAACAGTTTTAGATCTAGATGTTACGAACAAGTTTTACTCAAATAGCAATTCTTAAATTCAAGAAGTCTCATATTACATCATACAAATTACAATAATTATTATAAAATATTTAACACATGTTGCTTTTATTCTTTTAAAAATAAGGGAAGAGAATAGCTTAAAAGCTATGAAAAAAACAGCATAGCCAATCCACAAAAGATCCACTCTTTCCCGTTACATTTATTTGTTTAGAGGAAAAAAAATAGTGAACTACAAAAAACTAAAACTTGTATTTTTTCTGTTGGCTTCAAAAAGTCTCATCTGTTGCACCAATAGATGAACCAGGAATAATGGGAGCAAAACCTCATCTACCAAATACCGGTCTCATGAACTTGTCATCAAATTTTCTTCACACGTAGTGGACAGTTATGGTGGGATGATGAATAAGCAGGCCCAAACTACTTCTCCTCGGAGCTAGTTGATTGTTTCATTGCTCGCTTGAATCACCGTTTTCAATAAACAATAATTGTAGATCTTCAAGATTTGGCGTGTCAGTCACATCTGGACTGGATGGCTTTGAATGCCGTAACAACACAGCTTCAAGTAGAGGCGTTGTTATGGATCCAAAGACCTATATTTCCAAAAGAACAGATTTTATAAAATCTTTTAGTCCAATTTTGAAACTGAAAGAACAATAACTATACAAAGTATTTTTTTACTTCAAAGGCAGAAGACATACCACAATGGTAAATAAAACAACAATTATGGTAGAGGTGATCATCAAAACGCTATCTTCTGTCGATGTCTTCCTAGATTCCGCAAACTGAACTTAATACATGGAGCATATTTAGTGCATATGCTTTCGATCGCCAGAAACTTAAAGCAGTATAAACTTGAAAACATCCTCTAACTTACTTGGTTGTAAGATAAAGCAATAGTAACTGCACCTCTCATTAGGCCTGCCCACCATATTATAAACTAAACGAGAGAACATATATATATCAGTGAATATTGGACAACAGGTAAATATGGACAGCTAAGTACTTGTATACCTGTAATTGATACCTATTTTCTTAACTCAATTTTTGTGCTTTCTGTTCTCTAGAAGCAGTTTTTAATATTAACAATTGGGAAAACGAACACAGCCCTTCCAACCAAAACCAACACAAACAATGTTGAGCTGACAGCAACTCTAGTTCCTGGATTGAATTGAAAAGAACATTTAAAATGCCAAATGATACTTCTGTAATGGTATAGAGAAATTAAAGATTATATTGTAACAACTAATTTTTCATTTGTCAATGTCCAAGGCATCCATACAAACATAAAGGAATATGAAAATTTCGGCAACGAATGGCTGAAATCAAACTAAACCAGACAGATAGACAGACACACACACACTCTGACATGTATATATTGAAAGATGTCTCTAGCCTATACATAAAAGCCAAAACAAGATAATTGCAAATTAAAGTAAAGAAAAATGCTGAAACCTAAATTTTGTGGTCAGAAATTGAGCAGCCAAATCTAATTTTGTTTCTATTATTCACCATATACTCGTACTGCATTTTACAAATACAATTCGAGAAAAAATTTTCCAAATCACAGAAAATATATAAAAATTCCATTGCAAAAGAAGACATTTAAACTGATTGAAAAAGTCAAAGATAGAGAAATTGGGAATTACAACCTCTACAATTATGCAAATTGAGGACTCTCAAGTAGCGGAAGCCATCGACGATGATGGAGAGATTGGAGTCAGTGACGCCAGGGTAGAAAGAGCAAGAGCACGAATGCGAGAGATCAAGTTCCTAGAGGAGAGAAAACCTGGCGGCCATGCGGCAAAGCATGTGGGGATCGGCACAAACGATGAGCTTCTTCCACTCGGTGCTCTGCAAGTGGAGCCATCTCTTGCAGACCAGTTCAAAGACCTCGTTATCCTGCTCGCTCTCCATTTTCGTCAGCACCGACTGAAAATCATCGTCCGTCAACGCGTCATTAATGGAGACGACGTCAGAAGCCATTGTTGGATCTGGGAGAAGAAAAACCTTCAGCCGTGAGTTTGCTCTAGGGATTCAGTTTCATTCCCAATTTGAGTGAATTAATTTTTATTTTTTTTATTTAATAAAAAATTGAATTTTATAATTAAAAATACTCAAGGGCATTTTTGTCAAAATGTAGTTAATTCCATTCCATTCTATAGTCTACCAAATTACATAATCCTTATTCAGGTGTTGATTCCATAATTCCAACCAAACTAAAGAATCAGTTTTTGTTTCCATCATATTCCTTTTCCTTTCCATTACCATTACCATTCTCATTCTCATTCCATTTCATTCCTTCCAACCAAACTCACCCTAAAAGAAATGAAAATTTAAAAAACCCCTTAAAGATCACGTTTAGCAGCCCTAAAGTAAAGCCATATTCAAATTCAAACCCCTTTAACATGCAATTAGCCCTAAGAACCAAAGAAATATTTAAAATTCAAATACTCCCCTTAGAATCTCTACACTCATATCAGTTAGGAGACCTATTTGAATTTCAAATAAAAGAAACAAAATCTACCTAATCTAATGTTTAAAAGAAATTTACGTTTTTTGGCAAAGATAATTTAAATTTTTCTTGATTTTGAAATTTGAATCCTTTGGTTGATTGAACACACCAATCTTGCTTGATAATTTAGCTTGATTTGAATTTTAAATCCTTCAAGTTGATTGAACTCACCACCTATCACCATACAAAGTTGGCCATGCACATGTAAGAAGCATTCCATGCAAAGTTGCTCCTTTTTGATTAATCCGTTAAATGTATTCTTGAATTGTTTAGCTTAAGCTCTCGTAACTGATCCTTTCAGAACTTGAAACGGGTTTTGATTCCATTTGTTAGCTTTAGTAGTGTTTTCATCATTTTTAATGTCTAAAAGTGAAAAATTTTTAATGCTTGTACATGGAAGTTTAGAAGGTTCACTTTTTAAAAATAAACATTTTTTTTTCATTTTCCAAAAACGAAGTGCCCAAATAGATAGAGGTTTATAAAATCAACAATAATACCATATATAATTTATTGGTCTACAGACATTGTCGCTACAACATTCTAGTAAAGTACTCTAATAGAATTTTCAGCTTTCAATACGGTTGGATGCCTCCGGCTCTGGCCGTCGACATTAGCGCCAGTCAACAGAATTTCTCTAGTAGAATATTTTCAGTTTTTGACATAGATGGTTGAATGTCTCTAATTCCGACCGCCAAAAAGTAGAGTATATTATACACTCTAATAGAGTAAAGTGCATACTCTATTAGAATTTTTTTAATTTCAACATGTATGGCCAATTGTTTTTGACTCTGGCCACTACGGGTCGTCGGAATTATTCTTATAGAGTATATTACATGCTCTATTAGAATATTTTCAGTTTTAAACATAGATAGTCGAAAGTCTTGAGTTCTAGCCACCACCAGAGACGTTGAAATATCATGATAGGAGAAATGATATGGTCAATCAATCTCTCTAGCACTCTCTGAGTTCTTTATTTACCTCATGTCTTCACACATTCCCTAAAAAATAAAGCTTATTTAGAGACCATTTTTTGGTACTTTATTACAAGTCTACCACTAGTATGCCTAAAAGCAGTACATAAATAAGAAAAACAACCAAATAATTCTTATCAGGAAAAAAAAAATCCTAATAATTTCAAAAACCCAAAGTACAAACTTTTTTTATCCTTACATAATATTTAATTTACTGATGTTTTATTTCTACATAACATATATATATAAAGAATGATATTTATATCTAAACGTGTAAATGGTTCGAATTTTGGTTATAAATTTTGTAATCGTTAGTTTTTTATATAAAAGTAAAACAATCACATTATCTTAATTAACCCCACCCCTTAAAAACATTACCCATTGGCACCAAAAAAAAAGCCTTAATAAAAAAAAAAACTAACGAATTTTTACCTTCATTGATTTCCTGTTTTTTTTTTGTTTAACAATTACGAACTTTAGCTTTAGATAGTTGTTGATTCACTTTTTTTTTGCTTGGCTCATACATAAAGAAAAATGTTCTATATACTTACCTAAAAATGTTATATATTACTAGAATATTTTAATATTTTATCACAATATATTTCTTGAATCCTTTTTTCTAATAAAAAGAAAGCATCAACAACAAAAAAAAAAAAAAAAAAAAAAAACAACAACAACGATAAAAGATCCAAACCAGCTCACGTAACGCAAAAAATAATAATAATAAGGAGAGAGAGAGGGATTCTCCTATAGGTTAACAAAACTTTACTCTATAAGATAAAATTATAAAAAGATGAAACGTGGATCCCATTTAATGGGTATTAAAAAGGATGTAAGCGAGCAGGGTGTTAGAATGCTTCATAAATCGAGTTCAGAATGAAATAAAATTTTGAGTCAAAACTGATTAATTTAATTATAATTTTTATTGATATTTTAGAAAAAAAAATAAAACTGAAATCAAAATTTTAAATTCGAGTCAATCAATCAAATAAGACCGAAATGCACGTTTTGAAGTTGAGATCTCAAAAGAAAAAAAAAAACATGGGTATTGAATTTTTTTTTTTAAGGTGAATGCTGCTTTTGCTAATATTATCAATACAGACCAACATTACAGCAAATGATACAATTGATGGAGTCTCATGAAACCAGACATTTAGGAGATGTCAAGAAGAAAATCTTCAAACTCAGTTTTAGAAATTATTTATTATTTTTTTCTTCACCTCACAACAATTTTTGTTATTTGTATATTTAAAATAATAAATTTTAAATTTTAAAAATTTATAATTTTACATATACAAATGTAAATAAGATAATTTTTTAATTTATATAAAATTTTGAGAGAAACAAAATAAGATCTATATATATAAAATTATATATATTTACCTAAAATTGTTATATATTATTAGAATATTTTTATATTCTATCACAGTATATTTCTTGAATCCTTTTTTCCAATAAAAAGAAAGAAAAACAATAAAAACAATAACAACGACAAGAACAATAAAAGATCCAAACCTGTTCACATACCAAAAAAGAGAGAGAGAGAGAATCTCCTATAGGTAAACCAACTTTACTCTCTAAGATAAAATTATAAAAAAGATGAAAAGTGGGTCCCATTTAATGGGTATAAAAATGAAAGTATGTGAGCAGGGTGCTAGAACAGAAATGCACGGTTTTGAAGTTGAGATCTCCAAAAAAAAAAACATGGGCATTGAAATTTTTTTTTTTTTTTAACGGTGAAGGCTGTTTTTGCTAATATTATTAATACAGTCCAACGTTACAGCAGATGATACAATTGATGAGGTCTCGTGAAACCATACATTTAGGAGATGTTTAGAAGAAAGTTTCCGAAATTCAATTTTAGAAATTTTTTTTTATTTTATAATAAATTTTATTATTTATATCTTTAAAATTTTACAATAAATTTTAAATTTTAAAAAACTATAATTGTATATAAATAAACCTAAAAAGATAATTTTTTATAACCATACATAAATTCAAAAGAAATAAAATAAGATATATATTAATTATTTTTTTTAAATAACTTTTTAACCCTTCACATTTTTTCATTACAAATAACTTTTATCCTAAATACCGTTTGCAAAACTTATTTTCCTCTGATAAAATAAAATGCCTCTAAAACCCTCCTAATCGTCCCTTAAAAGCCGAACTGAGCAAGAACGTGAGCCACCTTATTTGCAGATATCCACATTATCGGATGATGTCCGTGTCATGGGTATTGAATTTTGGGAACCCTTAAAAAAGTGGAAAATTCGAAAGGAGAAAATGAAGTTGTATCGTTGGAGATGGGAGTCGAAACACTTGCGCAGGAGAAAACTGGACGAACGAAGGCAAATAAAGAAGGAGCCCAAAGCCCGTTCCTCTGTAAAGGCGAGTTTTCCATTTATAATTTGCTATCTGGCCACCGGAGGTCAGCGGCTGCACAAGTCAAGATGGGAAACAATCGGAAAAAAAAAAAAAATCTCCGAGTGAGAGCTTATCGGATTCCTACAATGGATGTTTACAACGCCATCTTAGATCTCATTTGGTAACTGAGTCAAATCCATAAATTTGGGTTAATTTTGTTTTTTTTATATTGAAAAATTAATAAAAATTATAACTAAATCAACTAATTTAATTTAAAATTTTCATTTTATTTTAGATTTAATCTACAAATTAAACGAGTTTTTAATTATCGACCAATAAAGGATCAACAAAATCCTTTTCTTTCTTTCTTTTTTTCTTTTTTTCTAGTTGACTTAAAATTTTTATTTTATTTTAAATTCAATCTATTAACTAAACGAGTTTTTAATTACTAGCCAATAAAAGATCAACGAAATCCTTTTCTTTCTTTTCTTTTTTTTTCCCTCCCATTTACACTCAATAACGGTGGTCAGGTCAAAGGGTCATTTATGCCCTAAATGGTTCAAAGGTTTCGGATTTAAATTTTTAGTTTTATTTATTTATTTTTTTTAAATTAACAAAACTTATACTTAAATTAATCAGTTTATATTTAAATTTTCATTTTATTATGTAATTATATCCCGTTAAAGTCTTTATATTTTAACACCTCAGCCTTACGCTATCCTACCGTCAGGCCCACCATCTCAAGCTTTACAATTCTGATGTAATGGTAAAATTCGCTTACTCTACAGTAGAACTTTAAAAATAATAATAATAATAATTTCACGTTTTTATGTTTTCATCCACTAATTTTCACGTAAACTCTGACACATATATAACTTGCCTCGAAACACCGCCATATTTGACCATTCAAGGCCGAATTTCACGTGTGCTTGCAGAGGGCATAAAATAAAACAAAATAGCCTTTAAAAGACGTGTTTGATGAAAATAAAATGCTGAACAACAATTTGTACAGAAAAACAAGAAGCCAAAACAAAGTTGAATGTTTGCTTTCACAGAACAAATATGTCTATATATAAACACTGGCAATAACCGGTAGAGCTTTCACTACTTGTAATGTATTTATAGCAATTCCACTTGGCTCTGCAAACAAAAGAAGATCCTAATATTTGCATATTACCCGCTTTTGGGTCTCCCAAGTTTTTGACATTATTCAACTACAGCAACGATGGTGTTTAGACTTTAAAATCCCATAGAAGTGGTTCGTAGACTAAAACATAGATTTTAAGGCACACAGAAAATAGAAAGCAAACTCGCATTAGACAACCAAAAAAAAAAGTTGCCATGACACAAAATTAATGAAGGAAAAGGTATTAGAAACATAAATTTTAATTTTAATTTTTTCAATTCTAACTTACGAGTCATATCTTAATTAATAAATGTAATAAATTAGTATGATAATTGTTTAAATATATATTAATTATATATAATTTAAACTAGAATTAAACTAGAATGCATGGATTTGCAAAGCGGTGGCTCCAATAAAATTGCTTATACATACCAGTAAGTGACTACTCTAGCTTCACTGGCTGCCTTGACCGGAACTTCACCAACTACGGCACCAATCGATTTGGCGGCGTTGATGCCTTTCAAGAACTACTCTCCCAATGAGAACATCCCCGTCTACTCGTTCCGCCACTACAGTCGCAACTCCACCGACCACGGTGACAAATTCGACAACTAAACATCCGAGGGAAACGTGATGGATCGGAGATTCAACACCTACGGCACCTAATCCACCAGCAGAGTCTGTGATTTCTCCAAATGCGCCGTCGGCGAATGTTCTGAATCTCCGATTCATATCCTACTCCGACAAGATGAACCAGAAGGAGTAGACGAAAGGGAGTTCGCTCTATGGTGCTATCTCGGCAAGGATTGGTCGGATCTGTGATCGGGAGTGCGAGAGAAAGAGATCAGAACTCCGATACAATCTCCGCAAGGATCCGCTTCTTCTCCGCTGTCATTGCCGCCGCAGGCTTCTTTTACACCCCGGCCTTCTTCTCGGCCTTGGCCGCCATTGCGGAGACCAGAAAATTTTGAGTTCTAGAGAAACAGAGGGGTTTGGTTTGGTTTAAATAGAGAAATGAGCAACAGATGACAGAGAAGGTAAGAAAAAGAGAGAGATGGCGAGGAAAAAAAAAAAAGAAGAGAGGCAAAAGAGTTGAAAAAAAAAGTTTTGATGAAAAAGCTAAGGGTAAAAGTGACAATAATAATATCAAAAAATTAAAAAATAATAATAACAAGTAAAAGAAAAAAGGTTTATGCTAGATTCTTAACGAGGGGGAATTTTGTACCATGTTCTCTAATAAACGAAAAAAATATGTTCATTTTCTTTTAAATAATTATATCTTTTAAAAAATATATTCTTTTATAGATATTATTGGGACGTTTGCTACACATATTATGTTTGTATTATATTTGAATATTATCATTGAATATATTTTATATTTAGATAAAAAGTATTTACTTTGCATTTGAATGCAATGTGTGTTTGAATGCAATGTGTGTTTGAATGCAATGTGTGTTTGAATGAAAAGTATTTAAATTATATTTTAGTATTGAAAAGTTGATGTGATTAGTCAAAATAGATAGAAAAAATAAGATGGAGAGAGAATATGATATGAATGAGAAAAAAATTTATTTTCAAAATATTTTGTATTAATAAATATATTTAACGTACTATTGAAAAACATTATGTTTAAACGTAAAACTTTTATGTTTGTATAAAAATTGTATTATATTTAAACACAATACGAATATAAAACTAAAAACAAATGTTCCATATATTTATAATACTTAATTGAACCCTTTCATATCCCACTAATATCAAAATTAATTTGATTTGCAAAAACAAAATCTAAACATATCTAATTAGGAAAAAGGAATTTTCCTATTAAAAAAATTTCTAAATTAGAAAGAAAGTACAACTATATTTTTCTAAAGATCTCGTACTAATCTTTTTCTTTTTCCTCTTCCTCTTGATAATTATCTTGTTGAGATTTTTGACAATAGAAGACTCCATTTTATTCTAATTTCTCAATATAGATTCAAGTATATGTTATCTATTTACTCTTGATAATTTGACATGGTGATTTTGGGTTTTATGATTTTTAGTATTAAAATCAACAACTAGTATCAAAGCAGAACCATGTTAAATTATTGAGAAATATTTTCTCAATTTTTTCATTGAAGCATGTTTTATATCTTTTTTTTTATTCATGTTTGTGTGTGTATCACAATTCATTTCTTTGGATTCAATTTTCCTTTTGTTTGTTTTGGATTTTTGATGCACATATATTTATATATATTGTTTTTTGTTTGATATGTATATATATGGATATATATATACATATTAAGCTTCTTATGAAATCTTTAGTTTAGGTTTATGTTTTATGCAATTTTAATTAAAAATAAAGTTAGAAATCATTTAGAAAATTGATTTTCTAAGGATTTTAGGTTTTGAAACACGTTTTTTGGTGTTTGGAAGGGGTGGAAAACGGCGGGTCTGCAATCGGGTCAAATAGGTCAAAAAAAAAAAAAACCTAGATTAAAGTTGAAGACAACAGAAATGAAATGTTGTTTTGGCATTAGGTTCAGCCAAACAACATGTTGTTTCGACTTCTGCGGATTGCCTTCTTCCACCAAAAAACAACATGTTGTTTTTTTGGACAAAAGAACATGTCATTTTGAACACTCTTGAGGTTTGTCGTGTTGCCCAAACAACGTGTCATTTCTGGTAGTTTTGACCGTCAACCATTGACTTTGGATCGGTTGACTTTGACTAATTTTTTTAAATAAAATTCTGATATTTTAAAATAAATTGATTGAAATTATATGTTGCCAAAATAACCTATATAATGTAAATTTATTTATTTAAAATATTAAAATGTGTATGTTTATTGATTATGTAAATAATGACTGACCCAAAGGAGGATTATCATTTGACCAAATAATAGGCATACTTGTGGTGATAGATATATGATGATTATTAGGTTTTCCATATGAACACTGAGTCGGTCTAAAGAATAGTTTATTGCTTAACAGGATTAGTTGTCAATATTTAATTACTGTACGGAGAGTAACACTTACAATTGATATCTCTATCCAAAGACTAAACGTCAATGTTGTGCTAAGTATCTTATGTAAGGGCTTATCATTATGTGAATTGTTTAATCATGTCATTCATGAATTTACTAATTTAGTATTTTGTATTATGACATGATTTTTGATTGAAAGCTTGCTATTTTGTTTTGTTTTAGATTCAGTTACTACTTCTACTTCAACAAAATCTGTCAATATCAATTCCATTCCCGTGCTTAATGACATAAACTTCAAGAATTGGAAATAGAATGTTTTGATTGTTATTAATTACATGGATTTTGACCTTGCACTTCAGAAATAACAACCAATACCTCTCAATGAGAAAAGTTCCACTAATAACAAAGTAAACATGGAAAGGTGGGATCATTCTAATTGCATAAGTCTTATGATCATGAAACATTCCATTCTGGGAACCTTTAATGGCTCAATGTTCAATAAAAAAAATTGTTGAGAAGTTTCTCATGAAAATAAAATAGTGTTTTATGAAAAATAAAAAGGTTGAAATAGGTATCTTTTTGGCTAACCTTATTTTAATGAAATATAAAGGAAAAAGGAATATAAGGGAGTAAATCATAGAGATGTCTCATAACTGAAGGCACAAAAGTTACAACTGTCCGAGAACTTAGTGGTGCACTTAGTTTTAATTTCTCTTCCTGTACAATATAATTAGTTGAAAGTGAGTTATAACACTAAAAAGGATACATAGACTCTTAATCAGCTCATATCTCATTGTGTACGAGAAGAGGAAAAGCTTAAGCGAGAAAGAGTTGAAAGTACTAACTTTGCAACTATACCTAAGGACAAGAAAAGGAAAAGAAGAAAAGAAGTTATAGCTGGAAAATCACAACATAAGGCTCAAAAGAAATAGAATGAGGAGTTTACCTGTTGCTTCTACTACAAAGCTAGACATATGAAGAAAGAATGTCCTAAGTACACTAATTGGCCTGTAGAGAAAAATATGCTTCTCACTTGGTTTGTTTTGAAGTTAATTTAACTTTTGTACTTAAAAACACTTCGTGGGTAGATTCTGGTGCTATTACTCACATAAGTATGTCTATGTAGGGTTGCTTGTAGAGCTAACAGCCAAGAAATATTGAAAGATCCATCCATGTGGCTAATGGCAAAACAATTGCAATAGAGGCCATAGGAACTTTTAGACTATTATTAAAGACTGGTCAATTTTTAAATTTAAAGAAACTTATGTAGTACAGCCTTTTAGATGGAATTTTGTTTCAGTTTCAGTTTTGAACAAATTCGATTATTATTGTTCATTTGAAAATAATAAATTTAGTCTTTTTTAATATTTGAATCTTATTGGTAACAGTTCTTTATCTTCGCATGATAACCTATATTTGTTGGATACAATTGCCTCATTTAATGAAACATTGCATACAAGTTCACGTGGTATAAAATGAAAATTAACTGACAGGGATTCTGCTACACTATGGCATAAGCATTTAGGCCATATCTCTAAACAGATAATTTAAAGACTTATATCTAACGGGATTTTTGATCCTCTTGATTTGACAAATTTTTAACTCTGTATTGAGCATATAAAGGGGAAACAAACAAAAATTAGGAAATTAGATGCCAACAGATGTTCTAATATCTTAGAACTAATTCATAGTCATATTTGCAGACTATTCCCTACAGCTTCTTGGAATAATTGACAATATTTTATTACATTCATAAATGACTATTCAAGGTTTGGGTACTTATATTTGATTTATGAGAAATAGCAATCCTTAGATGTATTTAAGGCCTTCAAAACTAAAGTTGAAAACCAACTTGGCAAAAATTAAAGCTATCAAATATGACCATGGTGGAGAATACTATGGTAGATATGACAGATCCAATAAACAACATCCAGGACCTTTTGTAAAATTCCTAAAAGAATGCAATATCATCCCACAATACACAATGCCAGGAAAACCTAGCATGAATGGTGTTGCTAAAACATGAAACAAATTTTTTAAGGACATGGTAAAAAGTATGATTAATCATTCTTCTTTACCTGAATCCCTTTGGGGAGAAGCTCTAAAGATTACAACATATATCCTCAACAAGATTCCAAGCAAAGTAGTAGTTAAGACCCCTTATGAGCTATAATAGGCAATAAGCTAAGTATTAAACATCTACATATTTAGGGTTGTCTAGTTGAGGCAAGGCCTTATAGACTAAATAAAAAAAAACTAGACTCAAGAATTATAAGGTGCTACTTTGTTGGGTACTCTGAATGGTCAAGGTTATAAATTTTATGATCTCACTACTAGGACATTTCTTGATATGAGAAATGTGAGATTTCTTGAGGTTAGAGACATTGCCTTTGAAAGGAATTTATTTCTCTTCTTGCTATTGCTATTGGTAATGATCAGGCTCTTATTCCTGACATTATTCAAAATGCAAATTCGGAATATCAAGACAATGTAGAAGAGCTCCTTGTGAAAAATAAAGAAATTATTGCTAAAGTGTAAACTCAACAATCTTAAGAGGATATGCCATAGAGAAGATCCACTAAATAAAGAAGAAGTATAATTCCAGATGAGTATGTTATTTTTCCTAAAAACATGAGGTTGATATAGGAGTAATAGAAGATGATCCAATTAACTTCCATCAAGCCAAAAATAGTTCTAATTCTTAAAAATAGACTGATGCCATGAATGATGAGATGAAATCCATGAAAGACAATGACATTTGAGATCTTGTCAAATTGCCTAAAAATGCAAAATCTACTAATTGTAAATGGATTTTAAAACCAAAAGGGATTCAAAAGGCAATATGGAGGGATATAAGGCTCGTTTAGTTGTCAAGGGTTTTTCTTCGAAGAAAGGCATTGATTATAAAGAGACTTTCTTTTTGGTTTCAATGAAAGATTCTTTTAGGATCATAATAGCATTTGTGGTTCATTTTGATTTGGAGTTACATCAAATAGATGTAAAGACTGTGTTTATTAATGGTGAAATTGATGAAATGATATATATAATACAGCTAGAAAACTTTGTATTGAGTGACTTAAAGAAAATGGTCTGCAAATTTAAGAAATCTATCTATGGTCTCAAATAGGCTTCTCATTAAGATATCATAAATTTCATGAAATTATTATCTCGTATGGGTTTAAGTTATATAAAGTTGATGATTGTGTATATCATAAGTTCAGTAGGAGTAAGTATATATTTCTAGTTTTATATGTCAATAATATACTGCTTTTTAGCAGTGATATAGGCTTATTACACGAAACTAAGAGATTTTTGATCAAAAATTTTGAGATGAAAGATCTTAGGGATTCTTCTTTTGTATTAGGAATACAAATACATCGAGATCGCTTTCAAGGTATCCTTGAGTTATCATAAAAATGCTATATCAAAGGAGTTCTTAATAGATTCAACATGAAAGATTATACACCAAGAGAAACCTTTATTGCTAAGGGAGATAAGTTCAACCTCAATCAATGCCTTAAGAATAAGTTGGAATGGAAAGAAATGCAAAAAATTTGTTATGCAACAGCAATAGGAAGTCTTATTTATGCTCAAGTATGCACACGTCCGGACGTTGCATTCATAGTGGGAATGTTAAGCAAATATTTAAGTAATCCAGGGATGGATCATTAGAAAGCAGCCAAATGAGTTATGAGTTATTTACAAAGAATAAAAGATCACATGCTTATTTATCAAAGATCAGATAATTTGGAGATCATTGGATATTCTGATTTTGATTTTGCTCGATGCCAAAACAGTAAAAGACTCATATTGGACTATATTTACCTATTAGCTAGATGAGCTATTTTCTGGAATAATACTGAGTAGACACTCATAGCTTCTTATGCTATGGCAGTTGAGTTTATAGCTTGTTATTAGGCACCTAATCTTGGGATATGGCTGCGAAATTTTATCATGGGTTATGAATTGTAGATGGTATTGCAAGACTATTAAAGATGTATTTTAACAATAATTCAATTATGCTTTATTCTAACAACAACAGAAACTGTATGATGTTGAAGCACATAAACATTAAGTTTCTCATTGTTAAAGAAAGTGTTCAGAGTCATCAGGTGGCTACAGAACATATTAGGACAAACTCAATGATTGTGGATCTATTTACTAAAGGGTTTACCACCTAGGCTCTTTTAAGAGCACATTGTTCATATGAGTGTTGTTTTATTTAGCGATATGCATGTTTAGTAGGAGCTAGTATTTTGATGTTATTTGTTACAGACACATTTTATATTTGTATTTTGTAGAATAAAGTATATGGTTCACTTATAAACTCTGAATTTATTTGTGTTTGATCTCACTAAATAAGAAAGCTAAACTAGTTAGAAATAGACATGTTTAAGATCACATTGCATGTAATTTCTATCCTACGTATCCATACTCGATCTTTGTCATTGAATATATTAGTATGGTAAACAGCTAGTTATAAATATATGTAATGAAGATCGTTTTGATTTCATACTGATATAATAAATGGACCAAATTGTAACTAAGAAGATATTTTAAAATATATAGCTTTTCACTATGCATTCAAGATTATATATAATATAATTATTTCAAGAAACATAGCCTGACTGAGAGATTGTTGGGATTTTCATTAATTTCTTATTATGGGTTTGCATATTAAATAATAATTATATTATAGGCTATTTAATTTAATAGGGTCAAATAAGTGATCTATTAATTGGGTTCTAGAGATATCTATTGGGTATGGACTTTAAAGTTTAGAAACCCAATACTAATTAAATTATAATCGATGAGACTCTAATTTGAGTAAGTATATAAGGGTTATTATAAGGGTTGTGGTTCCTAAGTTAAATCATACGTAATATTTGCTCTCCTCCTCTTTTCCCATCAAAGAGAAAGAATTTATGGAACATCTTAAGAACCTAAGGTGATTTGACTGTAGAAGACTCCATCCCATTTCAATTCATCCATATAAATTTAAGTACGTATTATTTATTTATTATCGATAATTTAACAAGATGACTTGGAGATTTATAGTTTTCGGTATTAAAACCATCCCTATTCTTCTTGATAACCATCTTCTTCCTTATTGGAAAAAAAAAAAAAATCTCTGTTTATTATGACAAAGCCTTGTAATCCTTAATGCTTTGACTATAGACTAATAAAGCCTCCATCACACAAAAAATTCAAGTTTCACTGATATTTTCATATTTATAAACATAAAATAACAAGGATGTCTATAAAGTACTTAATTAATTGGGCATAAAAAACAATACATACTTTAACATTGGGAGATTCTTTTAAAAGACCTGCCTGTTTTACTTTTGAAAAACAATTAGACAGAGAAAAAGTTAGGTTTAATGGAAATGAAATTCGGAATAATCAAATATATTTGGTAGTTTTTCTATTCATTTGAAAACATGTTAAAGTGGCTGTATTTTTTTATTACTTAAAAGAAATATTACATTTATATAAAGGTGACGTGGATATTAGAAAAGGTTTTTTTTTTTAAATAAGGGAGAAAGAGTAGAATAGCATAGTTCAATATTAAGATTTAAAATTATAGTAGTTTTTTGATTTATGTAAAATTATAGTTTTATTTTTTCTTAAAGATTCTCATTTTACCCTTGTCCATTACTCTTCTCCCATTAGACACACACCAACCTTGTTGGAGCCATCACTCACCTCTCCATCCCTCGTTATAGAAGTCATTGTAGCTATTACAAGGGATTGTTGTACTTGACGAACCAGAGGTCCTGCGAAAATGGCGATTCAAATCGAAACTACTCAGCAATGCCCAGAGAATCGACGAGGTCTTCGTCTTTTCTAACAATGGCTTTTTCTCCTCCCTAGCTTATCATCAGTCATCGGTATGAGAATCACGAATGTTAGAAATCATGATGTTGGAAAATTGCTAGGAAAATTGCCGCAATCACAGAGAAACTCAGATCACAATCGTCTATACTCATCGCCGTTAGTATGGGATCTTTGACCTCCCCACACTCACTATTGACTGTCAGTGTCCAAAGCTCGTGGTCTTCTTCGGTGATAGGCTCCTTTGCTATAGCAGCATGCTTTGGGTTAGCGATTAGGGAAAAGGGTAAAATAAAAAACAACTAATTTATTTTAAATTGAAAAAACAAAAATATATTATAATTTTACATCATTTTAAAAATATGTTATAATTTTCATTTATACCTTTGAAATATGTTATATAGTACATTTTCCCTTTTTATAATGGATTTTAATGTAACTTTATTAGGGAATAAATATGTAATAAAAATAAGGATTAATTATACGAATTCCTTCTGAACTATATACCTTATTTCACTTAACACCTAAAACTTTTAAAATCGTTTGATGTGTCCCCTAAACTACATAAAACCATTCATTTTTCTTCCTTAGTCTATTTTTATTCATTAATTTAACAAAAATTCTAACATAACACTCCATAGATTTATAGGGTGTTTTGTAAACGTATTGCATTCGTATTACGCTTGAATGTAATACATTGAATACATTTTGTATTTGGATGAAAAGTGTTTACTTTGCATTGAATGCAATGTGTGTTTGGATGAAAAGTATTTAAACTATATTTTGGAGTTGAAAAGTTGATACAATTGATAAAAGTAGATAGAAAAAGTGAGACAGAAAGAGAGTATGATGTGAATGGATTTTAAAAATTTTATTTTTAAAATATTCTGGAATAATAAATGTATTTGAGGCACTGTAAAAAGCCATTGTATTTTAACAGAAAACTTTTACGTTTAGATGAAAATTACATTTCATTTAAACGCAATGCAAATGCAATACGGAAAATAAATGCCCTATTAATAAATTTTTTAAAATATAAATCCTAGTTCTAAAAGCAAATTTTAATTTTTAATTAATAAACAAATTTAAAAAATTGTTTTTCTTCCCAGAACTCTCTTCTCTATCTCTCTCTCTATCTTTAGCCCTCTCTCTTTCTCTTTTCGTTCTCTAATCTCTGCCACATGGGGAGAATGGGGGTGACGGCTTCATTGCTCGGGTGGGACCTCATCGGATTCTAATTTGACACCACCTTTTTTTCCTCCACCCTCACTAAATTCAACATCAGATCCTTCGTTGGAATGATTGCTAGCATGGAAAGAATCTTGTGAGTTGCATTTGGGGTCGACCACTGAGGTTTCAGATCATTGGAGATTCTACACATCGATATGACAAGGGCGTTGTTGAAGAAAGAGGAGGTATCCCCATTGCCGGCGCTGGTGATGATGATAGTGATATGGAGTCATTATGTGAGGAAAATCAAGGAGAAGCTTCAACAGACGAGATCAAGCATGCAAAGAGCGATGTACGGCTTGAGATTCATCAACAAGACAACGGCGATGGGCGGCGATTGATGTCGAGGAGATTTGGTGGCAGGTGAAGTCCAACTTCAACTTGCTCATGAACAACGGTTTGCTTTCCAAAAAAGGACTTTGGTGAATGCATAGGTAAAAATCTATAGTTCTTCTTTTTCTTCTTCTTCTTTTTTTTTTTTTATTTGGTTCCCTAGAAAATTGAGCAATTGATAATCGAGAAATGGATTTTAGGGTTTAACCTTTGCCATTCATTTTTGGATTTTAGGTTTTTTTTTTTTTTTGAAATGATGCTTTTTGTTAAATTTTTTTATTGTTTATTAAGATTAAATTGTTTTTATTGATTTTTTTAATAATATGAGTTTATGTTTTAAAAATATTTGATTAGTCTATAATAGATGCCATGTCAGTTTTTCCATTAAATCAATAAATAAAAATAGACAAAGGGGACAAAATAAATGGTTTTATATAATTTAAGGGTATAACAAACGGTTTTATAATTCTAAAAGTCCATGATACAAAGTAAAATATGATATATAATTTAGAGAAAATCCATATAATTAATCATAAAAATAATTTATAATTTTGTGGGGGTATTCATAATTCTAACGGGCGTCAATAGAACCACTTTTTAAAAGTTCAATATTGAAAAAAGATCTCGCCGAAGGAATTATAGATAGTTTTTCTTTTTTGCTTTTTAAGAAAAAAGAAATGGTTGAAATTTTGTATTTGTCAAAACACAAGTGACAGATTTTTCTTGAGGGTAAAAAATAATTTTTTATTATCAAATAACCGAAATTAAGATATAAATTTGCTTATCTTCCAATTTGAAATAAACTGCAATAGCTATATAAACTTGTGTTATTATATATCTGCCTCCATTTTCTTCAGGTAAAATTTGAAATATATATTTTTTATTAATTAATTTTGAAAAACCAGATGTCTTCCAACCCACATTATTCTTGCCCAAAAAAAGAAACGATAACGTAAAATTGGAAATGTTACATCATGATCAAGTTGAAGTCCTATAGCGAAGTAGAGTAAGCTGATTAAGAAAATAAGCTTTATTTATAAGATATATATTGTCACCACCTTTCCTATCCATGTGACATTCTCGTTTAATATTCATATTTTAATTCTCCTTTGGTTGGCCAATGTAAAAGCAAAACAAGGAATCTCCCAAGAACATTCCCACCTTAGTTTCATGGGAGGTCCTTTAAGGTCTTTTCATTTTTTTAAATAAAATAATATATAGATGTGTAAAAATTTTTTCCTTTTGACAAAAAAAAAATTGTTTAAAATAAAAAGAAATAGTATTAGAAAATATATATTATGAAAAGATTAGAAAATATGTATTTTATTCATCTAAATGTTTATTATAGAAGATATGTTTGAAAAAAAGAATTCCATTTCTTTATTCAGAATAAAAAATGATAGAAAAACTTAATAAACACTTATTTGTAAAACTTTTTCTCATTTCGAAAGCAAACCTTCCATCTAGACATTCCCTAAATGTAACACTCTCCCTTTTTATCATATTTTTACAAGTAATTTATCATAAGTTAAATGATAATTAAAAGCTAGTAAATGGTCAAAGAGTCCGTTTGGGGTAATTTTTTCAAAAGACATTTTATCGACTAATTATCTAAAACTCACAATTTTAGAGCTCACTTTCTCTCTCTTCAATTGACAAATTAACACTCAAATCTTTAAAGTATATAATTTTGTCATTTCAAATTGAAATAAGATGATTTTTGTATTAAAATACTCACAATAACAAAACAAATAATATAAGATTTATTTTACAAATTTTTTTCCAAACACATTTTTAATTTTTGCTCTATTTTTTTATATCACATAACTTTTTTAAAAAAATTCTTTCCCAAACATATATTTCAATACAAACTCTAAAATTCGAAATGATGATGAGCAATATCAGCCAATCATAAACTTCGCGTTTGTGGCTAGAATATTTTTTACTAAAAATAGTTTAGTTTCAAAAAGTATCCCAAACTGTCCTTAATGTAAGATTATAAGAATTTATAATCTACATTTTTTTTTATAACATCTATTTCTTGTTTATTTCCCTTATAAGGCATTACAAGCTCCATAAAAATATATTCAGCAAAAAATGGAAAAAAAAAAACCCGTAAAAGTTCGAATTTACCTTTCTAGTCCCTCTTGTTCACCCATCTTAGTAAAATCCCCACAGATCAACGGCTATATGATCCTCCACGTGTCCAACCACGAGCTTTAAAACCAACATAATAGGAGAAAATATGTGAATAAAATCGCCGATTCTAATAGCCTCTCACATATGTAGATATATATAACCTTCATATGTCTCAGAGAGGGTGAGAGAGAGAGAAGAAGAAGAGAGAGAAAAGGAGAAATTAACAAAAAAAAAAAAAAAACCTTCATGTGACTCCTTTTTATATATGTATAGAGGGAGAGATCGCTCCCACGTACAGATACATCCAAAATAACATGGCCACCACAACGCCACGGAACTCCGGCGACATCCGGTCACCCCTCCTCTCCCCGGCGAGCAAACTCGCCGGAGAATCCGACCGGCCCGGGAAGCTCTGCATCGACGACATGCTCAAACAGTTCTGCGGCGAGTTCGGGCCGTGGCAGCTGAGGCACTTCGTCCTCACCAGCCTGGCGTGGGCTCTCGAGGCCTTCCACACCATGGTCATGATCTTCGCCGACAGCGAACCGGCCTGGCGGTGCGTCGGTCGGACCGGGTGCGACGAGGCGGCGGCGGGGACGGTCTGCGGGCTCGAACCGGGGTCGTGGGAGTGGACCGGCGGTCGGGCGATCTCGACCGTGGCGGAGTGGGGATTGGTTTGTGGTGAGAAGTATAGGGTTGGGCTGGTCCAAGCCTTGTTCTTTGGTGGCTGCATGATTGGTGAGTTGTCCAACTTATTTTTCCTATTTACTCGCAATTATCTCTTCGATTTTGTTTTTTTTTTCCTTGAGTTTTTAAATAATATAATGGTTACTTAAAATATAAATTCAGAAAAAAAAAAGTGAGGGATTTGAGCCTATATTTACAGGCAATCTGGAATATGAAGTTAAAACTAAATTATATTTATAATTATTATAAATCTTAATTTTAGGATTAATAAAACTCAACTGGGATATTTCCTTAAAAAATAAAAAAACAAATCAACTAGGATCATATTAGGGTATAAACAAGAAACCCAACAATTTAACTAATCTAACAAACTCATATAATCTAATCTATTATAATCTGAACCCGATTAATCCAATTAAAGATCAATTCAATCTATCAAATTTAACTATTAATTAGGTGGGTTTGAGTTGTGTTTTTTAAAACCAATCCACCCAATCTATTAATATATAAAAATATATATTTTTTATACCTTATAATATATAGTATTTGTTTTATATTTTACATTAATTACTTGATAACCTACTATATTTCATGTTGTATGAGTTTTTACTATTATTTGTTTATAAGTTTACAACTTTTATATTTAAATTTATTTTGAATATATTTTATTTTTATGTCAGTTTTATAACTTATGAGATAATTTTGAAACTTTATAATACTAATATTATATTGAAAACTAGTTTTTTTTTTTCATATATTTCTTATTTTGGGTTGAATGATTAGTCATATTTATTTTTTTATTTCTTAATTATATTCAATCCGTCCAACCTACTCAGCCCATCTAAAATTTAATTGGGTAGGTTGATTTTAAACTTTTGATTAATTAGGTAATTAAATTTAAAATCAATTCATCCTAATTTATTTAGATGGGGTGAAAATTCTTAAAAAACCCCACCCAACTTACCTATGTTCAGCCACGCTCATTTTTGGTCCAATAAGTTTGGCAGCTAATTTGTCTGTGGTAGGATATGTTCCATGTGCCAAGGTGAGGTACGTACGTCACTTAGGCATGGATATCATTATCATCATCATCATCATCGTTTATGCTCTTAAATTTTAGAGATATTCCGATTATATTACCGCGTAAATTTTAAGAATTTTTGTTTTGTTTTTAAATTTTTAATTTGCTCGCTTTACTTTTTTGTTAGAAATTTAATTGAAAATAGAGTTTGAAAAAAAAAAATGAATTAGTCCAACTTAATGCATTCTCCTAGAAATTTTGTTGAAAACAGGAGAAAAATAATACATGACCGTGCGTAATCTCTCTCTTTTTTTTTTTTTATTAAATTAGTTTTTATATGTTCGAGTTTGAAATTCAAAAGGTAAAATAGAAGTGAACCTAAACAAGGATAATGTTTTTTATAGTTGTTAAAAAGATTTTATAGTCGGATGTCTTTACTATATGATTTAACATTCGTGAAGAGGTTTGATAAGGTCATTGACTGTATTGTTAGATGATGGGGGCTGAATCCTTTATAAAAAATTTATTTGATTACATTTTTTACACCACATAATAAGAAAAGCTTCTTAATTGAATAGCAAATTGCTACTTTGTTGGATAATACGTATGTTTGTGTGTATATGTATATATATATATGTATACACATTTTTTTATTTGGAGTTGTCTATCTTGAGTAGTATGCTGAAATGTTGAGTTGTTTTATTGTCTTAAATTCTACTATATTTGGTGACAGTGGTATTAATGTGGACCCTCCAATTAAAAGAAAAACACAAAATCAGAATAAAAGTTTAGGAAGAATTATTTATGAAATTTTTTTCCCCACAAAGATATCTTATGGAAATTAGTGCATATGAGTCATTAATTCGCAACAAAAAGGAGAACTTTTTACTAACCAATAATTAACGAGCAATGGGAAGCCGATGATAGGTAATATAAATTATAATAATGCGCCGAACCTAGTTACTTGTTTTTATAATTTCTATTTCATTTTATATTTTGGAATTATTATGTGTTTTAAAATTTGTTGATGTGTAGTAGTTATTATAATAACTTTCTTTAAAAATTGTGTCTTTGTTAGATGTGTTAAGATTTCAAAGCCAACTTAAGAAATTATAGATAGGATTTCAATTCAAAACCATTAATTCCCAAGGAAAATTTTATTTTTAAATAAGAAATATATATATATTATATTATGTCCTAAAAATATAATAGAGACACTTCTTTTCTTTTACTGAAGACATTACAACACCAATAAACAACATATTTTATTTATAAATTCGAATGAAACGCTCAAAACGATAAAAAGAATAGTCTTGATTTAATTATACATTCTATTAATTTGGTGACAGTAGCAAGAAATAATTATCTAAATTCCTTTGGTCCAAAAATGTTGTTGCCGAATATATGATTATGCCCTTCTTTTCAATACTTATAATATGATTATCAAAAATAGAAAAAGTTAGTACCACTTATCTAAACTTTTCTTTTTTATTTTTATTTTTTGGTCTTCGTAGTAATTGTGTTTTTATGTTCATTTTATTAGTTCAAGGGAAATCTTTTGACCTTTAAAAAAGAAAAAAAGAAAAAATGTTGGTTGTTGTTTGTCTAGGCTATTCATTAAAGCAAGTGACGACATCGACAAAATTAAAAGCAGAATAATATCCAAAAAAAAATGAAAAGAAAAAAGAAAAAGAAAAAGTTATTAATGAAAAAGGTGTAAAAACATGTCTTTTGAAAAATAATTTGGAGATCCTGAAGAGAAGGCGCAGTATGCGCGACTAAAGAGAGGAAGTGTCCTTTGCCAGTTTGCACGGTTTTTTTTTTTTTTTTTTTTTCTTTTTCGGTTCCTTTTGCGAAAGCCTATCGATATAAAGGGGTAAAGTTCAAATTTATAAACCGTTATAAGGATAACAGATTTTTTTTAAAATGAAAATTGTTTTTGTTCTTTAGTTGAGCTATTTGCCATATATTTTAAGTTAAAAAAAAATGCATAATGTAATGTATTTTAGATTATGTCGATATTTATATCTTTTCGTTTTAATTTCAGATAATGTCAATGTTGTACCTTAGGTTTTAATTTCATATCAAATTTTTACTTTTTTTTAAATTGATTTTGGCCACTTATTTGGCAACTTTACCTTGATAGATTGTAATCAATTTGTTCTTTGTTAAGTCACAAAAAATAAGGATGTTAGTCTAATAGTAATATCATATCTGATTTTATTTAAAATATAAAATTCAAACACTTCTATCCTAAAATTTAAAAAATAAATAATAAAAATAAATAAAGAATCATTTAAGCAGCCAAAATTGACCTTTGTTTGAGGGATATTATATAAGTTTGATATGAAATTAAAATCCAAAATACAATATTTAGAACATCTGAATTATGTGATATATAAAATTGAAATAATCTTTTTTCCTATGTTTGTACGTTATGCTTTGATAGAGTAAGATAGGGAGCAGAGACGTAGCCACTAAAAGATCCCCTCAACAATTTCTTATTTACATTTTTGGATGTGTGGTTGTTTGAAATTTATATATTAAAAATTTCTTAAAAGGGAAATCCTCCCTAAGAACTTAAAAATTTTATTGTGTTATACCCTTTCAATTACTGATGCTCACAGTTCGGTATATGGAGTAGGCCTCATTAACATTTGGATTAAGAAACTCAATCTGTTAAACCCCACACACTAGTCCTGTTAGGTTCATAATCATTGGATTAACAGATAATTAACTTCCCAGATTCAATCAATTGCCTTTGAAAATTAAAAGAAACATACTTAGAATAAGCATAAGATAGTTTTTTTTTTTTTAAAAAAAAGGCAATTTAATCCAACACAATAAATTTAGTCTTCGAAATAAACCAGATTTTAGGATTTATAACAACCAAACATCAATTAAACTCAAAATAAAGTATTTGTCATTCATCAATATTACTTTATATAAAACTTGTATATTTGTATGTTTCGAATTTATGGATTTCACTCTTTGGAAAATCTTCGGTTTGCAATCCAATTAGTATCATTTCATGTTAAAAAAATTCCAATTTGTTGTTAATTCATTAGTCCCAATTGGATTTAATGGATTTACGGACGTGATAAGCATCCATACTTTTAATGGTTTAAGGGGGTGTTTTGATAGAGTTTTGGATATGTATTTTTACATACGTTGATTTTAAAAATTAGATGTGATTGTAGAGATTATTTTTGAAGTAAATATTTTGAAAAAAAAATTATTATAAAAATAAAATGATTTAAATTTTAAATTATGTGATAAAAAATTAATGTCTAAAAATATAAATAAATATTATTAGAGGTTTGAAAAAAATATTGTAGGCAAATAAATTTTGACTTAAAAACACTAAAATCATCCCTCTAAAATCATGATCTAAGTATACTTTAAAAGTTTATTTGTATTTTTTCTCACTCATTTTCTTTTTTTCTCGCTTTTTTTTTTCAAAATACTATGTGGGGAGGAAAAGGAAAGGAATCTAGAATTTTCTTTACAGTCAAGAAGAAATTGATTGTTCAGGAAGTCACCACTAACGTATACCAGGTCCTCAATAATTAGCTTGAGCCACCTACTATAAACTAACCAATAATAATAATAAAAAAAAAAGCACTAGCTTTTTGAGAAAAATTGTAGAATAAGTCAAAAGAGTTGGTATTTTTTTTCCCCTAAATAAGTCAAAAAGTTACTTTATAACACGAATATCACGCTACAACAATCCAAAAAATAAAAAATAAAAAATAAAAAAGAAAAGGAAAACCTTGAGACTTTGCGTTTCTTTGTCTTGCTTTAACATGTATGCTTTACACCTCATCTCTTACTTTCTTTTTTCAACTATTGTTTTTCCTTCGCCACTGTATGCTTAAGCAAAGCAATAATGACTGATCATGTTGTTAAGAAATTTCTGTCATTAAATTAATCTTTTAACATTATAATTTATGAATAAAAGCACTGTTATTATTATACAGGACATTATTTTAACGTAGATATTTATAAAAATAATTAATTAGTAAGAAAGAATCCCAGTGGAATATTGAATTTCATTTTAGTTGTTTGATGAAGTATGCTTAATTCTTTCCTATGTGGTCCATGGATACATTTAATATTGAAATCAGCATATGCATTTCTTTGTCGTCTTCATCTACTTTACTAGTTTACTATGGTCTATCAGCTTCCAAGTACGTCCACTTTTATAATATTTGGTATGGTGGTTTGAAATGAAACTTTTTTTTTTTTTCCTAAATAATTCAGTTTAAATTGAAATAGAGTAATGTTTGGGAGTGAGAAAAATTAGTGCGCGAATTTCAAAAGTAAAAAAAATTTTAATTTGGATTAGAATCTTTAAAATGGAACTTGGACGCTTACCATGTTTAGATGAGGTGGAAGTGAGAAATTTCAATATTTCTCCTCTCTTTATATTAAATAATAATAAAATTAAGTAAACACAAAATGTGGTTCAATGTTCTTGATTAGGTTGGCAATTCATGTTATTGTGCCGTGTTATATTTTTTAGTTAATAATAGTACATTGCATCTAAATCTAACCCATTTAATATAGTGTGAAGATCTCAAATCCAAATTCAATTCATTTATTGATCGTGTTAATCATGTCAACCTGAATTAACCTGTTTAAATTAATAATAAATAAAATAATGACTATTTAATATAATTATGATTCTTTGATATATTTATTAATCAGTATATCCTTTTTTTTATGAAAAATAAGTGAAGTTTACTTTGAAAATTTTAAAATTTATATTATTTATATTTTATTAATTATAAATACTTTTTTTATATTATAGATAATTAAGTCAAAAATAATATATAGCTAATCATGTTAACTAGTAACATTTTTGATTTAAACTCGTTTATAAAATATTCAAACCCATTGATTTTATATCATATTTATATCAATCCATGTCGTGTTCCAATTTACTGACCCTGTTCTAGATAAAAATTCGTGAGTAACAAATCTTTTTCAAATTTCAATTTATATATATATATATATTTTTTCAGGGGCAGGAACATTTGGACACCTCTCAGACTCCATCCTAGGGAGAAAGGGCTCCCTAACCATAGTGTGCATTCTCAACACCGTCTTTGGTTGCCTAACCGCCCTCTCCCCAAACTACTGGATCTACCTCCTCCTCCGCTTTGTCACCGGAATCGGCGTCGGCGGCGTTGGCCTCTGCGCCTTCGTCCTTGCCACCGAGCCCGTGGGCCCCACTAAGCGCGGCGCCGCAGGGATGTCCACCTTCTACTTCTTCTCAACGGGAATAGCCATCCTCTCCCTCATTGCCTACCTGTTCCCCTCGTGGCGCTCCCTCTACATCGCCTCCTCGCTCCCTTCCCTCCTCTTCCTCCTCTTCGTCATCCCTTTTATCTCCGAATCGCCACGGTGGTACCTCGTCAGGGGGCGACACAACGACGCCATGAACGTCATGCGCTCAATCGCCAAATCCAACGGTAAACACTTGCCCGACGGAGTAACCCTAGCCCTTGATGAAGATGCAAGATGTGCTACCACCACCACCACTACTACTACTAATTCACATGATCAACATGACCAAAAGACTAAAGACATTGCCGTAAGTGGCTCTCTTGTCGACGTAATCCGATCTCCTGTAACCCGAATTCGCCTTTTCCTAGCCGTCGCCATCAACTTCTTGTGCTCCGTAGTTTACTATGGCCTAAGCCTAAACGTGGTCAACTTAGAAACCAACCTTTACATCAGCGTCCTTCTCAATGCGGTCGCGGAGATGCCAGCTTTTACCATCACCGCGATCCTACTAGACAGGTTTGGAAGGAAGCCCTTGGCCATAGGGACGATATGGTTCAGTGGCTTCTTCTGTTTTATAGGAAGTCTTGTGGGGAATGTGGGGTTTTGGAAAGTGGTGAGGATGGTGTGTGGGGTTCTGGGGATATTCGGCATGGCGGGGACCTACAATCTACTCTTCATCTACGCGGCGGAGTTGTTTCCAACGGTAGTTAGGAACGCGGCGCTGGGATGCGCCACGCAGGCGGCGCAGATGGGGGCGATCTTGGCTCCGTTTGTTGTCGTTTTGGGCGGTGCGTTGCCGTTTGCGGTGTTTGCTTTGTGTGGGATAGTGGCAGGGATTCATGCGTTTTATCTCCCGGAGACTTTGAATAAGCCTTTGTATGATACCATGGCTGGGATGGAGGACGCAGAGAAGAATCATGCTTGTGAATCTGTTTGAAGTTGTTGCTCAAAACACATAATTGTTAACAATCTCTTACTGAAGAACAAAATTTTTCTTTAGAGAATATTTTTATACTAATATTTAGTCCCTTTTCTTGTAGTGCAGTTAACTAAAAGATAAATGTTCTAAGCATTCATTATAGTAATTGTGAATTAGTCCTAAAATTGTATATCCAATTGGTTATTGCTATTAAATCCCCTCTAGGATTCAAGATTGCAAGTAAAGCCTTTGGCGCTGCAAAAATAACAAAACTTCATCAAAATCGAATCCTATCTCGAGCAAAAATAAATAGGAAATCACAATCAAATTGAAATCTGAGTGAACAGAATTTAGCTATTAGCACTTCTAAAAATCGAGAATTAAGGTGATAAATTTCTTTTATCTACAAAATAGATAAATAACAAGAAAAATCATAAGGAAGATAGAGGAAAGACGTGAAATGTAACATTTATCCAATTAGGTAGCATAGTGTAGCATCCTGCGGTAAAGTGTGCATTCCACAGGAGCAACATATACCAGGCTCTTATTGGGTACATTAAAAGATATGGCTTATTGTTTGGGGGGGAGGGGTTGCGTTCTAATGTCAACTCTTTCTTCACTTCTGGATTTTAATTTGATGCTAAAGTAATCTGTTTAATGTTGAAACTAACTTATTTCCCCACTCAACTCGTGTATCACCTGTGTAGTTGAGAAAATACTAAATGCCCACAAATGCACATGCTTACTATTTTTACCCGGGATTACATGTTCTTATTTTTGTCTTATTGACCTTTTATTCTACTTTGACCAGTGATTAAAATGATCAATTTACCTTTACTCTTAATTATTTTTCAACCAAATGAAATCCTAGTTCACATTTTCACTCTCATTCACTCACTTACTCTCACTCTTTCTTTCCCTCCCTGCCTTTGACTGTTCGATCTGCTTGAGCCGGTCGACCCCCGTGGATGTGAGAGAGCAACCTAGTCGTGAAGAGGTAGAGCAACCCAGAAGAGTCGATGAATTATCCAGGCTCACACCGGTGTAGCCTCCACCAGAGTTTCAGAAACTCTCACACCCCCGTGTCATCGGTGTTGTGCTCGCTGAACTACGTGTAGGTCTGCAATGACGAACCTGCATGTGAGCAGGGGCGGGGTTGCCTTGGGCACACTACGGGGGCAGCCGCTCCCCGCGCCGAGAACTCCTTTCAACTTTGGCCACAAAATTCAAAAGTTCTACAAATTTTTTCCTTGTTCGCCCCCTGAGATTCTTTAATTACAAATTTGTATAATATCTTTAAAATAACAAGGTTTTTACTTTTGAGTTTCATATTTTATACATAATAAATATATCTATATATATACACACAAACCATATTACTATAAAAATTAACAAATTCATGGATTCTAAACTTTAAAAGTTGAACCCCAAACTCAATTATAATAGTTTATTAAGAAAATCAAATATACAAATAGAAATAAATTAATGGTAAAATTTTTGTATTATAATTTTAGTTTATTTTACCCCCTACTATATGCAATTTTTGATTTCAACATTGCTGGTGAGAATCGGCAGTACCATTGGAGACAATTTCGTGAAACGAGTTATGAACTGGAGATGATCTCAAGTAATTGACTCTATTCCTCCAAGGGGGCAAAAAAAAAATTTGAGAATGTCATGTCACTACACCAATATATTTAAAATGCCAGATTTATCCTTAGGATATTGCTCTTTTCTACAATTAAGGAGAGTAAACATCGCCTCAAGTTAATTCCTATGGTGCCAGATCAAGTGATGCAATTTGCCAACTCTTAAAAAAGCATCAACGGAGTTTAACAACATTTAGCAGCCAACAACTTATTTTGTCAGGATCATAATTACCAGAGTTGAAGATCTACATTTAAATGGACTTCTACCTAAATAGAAATAAAAAGCGTGTTTCCTAAAACATGGAAGGTTTCAAAGAACCCAATTAACATAGAGTAGTAACAGCAGCAAAAAGTTGATAAATGAAGAACAAAGCAACATTAATTACGGCGTCAAGTATTTCCTAGTGAGACAAAATCGTTGTGGTCAAGTATGGCATAGGCAAAGGAGCATTTAATTTATTATGTATCGAGTTCAAATTGACATAACACTTATTCATTTATTTATTTTTGAATTTAGAATGGAGGATTTGAACTCGATACTTTTAAATGGAGTCAGGTGTGAATTTACTGTTAGGTTATACCTGTAACTACAACACTGATATTATTCACTAACTATAATAAATTTGAAGATGACCAAATAAAAGTTAACAAATAAATGAATAGACAGATTTCACAATGATTTCCTAAAAACAATATGACAACGTTTTTATATAATCATTGACTTATGTTAACATACGATGATGATCTTTGGATTTCATTCATGGCATTTCTTTTTGAATGACAGAAACGTACCTAATGGTGAGAATCCTAATCCACAATCAACACCGTGTGATGAATCTCTTGCTGATAATCCTACAGTATTATGATCACAATCTTTTAGTTCCAACTCATGATATTCCATAAACACAATCCTCATGTCTTTGATTGCTACAGTAGGTGTGATTATTATAAAGGCTAAATGACCCGAACAACCATAAAATTCCATAGTCCAAGAACCTTTTTTTAAAAAACGTGAAAGAGAAGTGAATAGAGGGAGGGAGAGAAGAGACCCAGGAAAAATATCACATATATTTTTTCACTCACTGATTATTGCATATATATGGGTATTTGTCCTTATTTAAATAAGGACATTTACCAGTTGTAGGATCCCATTGTCCCACTAACTCATATATGTATATATGACAATTATTTTATTTAAATAAATAAATAAATAAATAATCACTAAGCCTACTAAGAGCGCCATATTACCCATGTCCAGCATTAAATATTTGCATGAGATTAGACAATAGTTTTTTCAAAAACCGTCATATTATATGTCCATTTATCTAGTAGTGACATTGGCCAGTAACCACCATGATACTGGTTGTTAACCATCGGCGTCCACCAAAAACTGCAATTACTATTTACCAACAAAGGCATATTGTATTACTTATAAAGAATCCAAAATTCACCAAAATCACAAAAATAATCACCCCAAACGAACAAGAAAATCCATTTGTTGATGGGTAGCCAAGGTTTAGTGGATCTTAGCCATCGTGACATAGTCATATATGCCAACTAGGATACTGGCGTCCGAAAATCTAAGAGTAGGATTTTCAAATATTTGAATTTCAAATAACTAGTCAAGATTATTTGATATCTATAATACAATCTACAATATTGAAGACTATCTCTATATTCAAATTCAAATATGAAATATTTGTATTTAAATATTAAATAAGGGTTATTTTTTAGGAATCTATAAATACCTAAGAATAGGCCTCTGGAAACCAAAAATCACAATTTGACAGATTAAATTACTTATAATTATGAAATTATGGTAAAAATCCAAGCATCGAAGAGAGGACATAACATTTCCATTCACGGCAAGCCTCTATAAATCTCTGTATTTACTATTTTTTACACTTTGTTTTTATGGTGTTTTGTGTTGTCTTGCGTTCGTAATAGTTCTAAGGAATTTTTATCACCATGGGATTTGTTACATTGTGTTATATTGTGTTTTGTGTTATCTTGTATTCGTGATAGTTCTAAGGGATCCTTATCATCGTAGAATTTATTAGACGAGTTATACCTATTAACACCATCCGTAGTGAAGCTGTTCACACTTAGCAATACGTTCACAAAATCTTCTTGAGCATTTTTGGAATCTTCACTTAACAAAATTAAATAAGTCAAAATTAAAATAAAGATAGAGAAGAAGATGAGAAGAACAACCCAAAATTTTTAACATAGATGAAAAAAAGAAGGATTTACTAGAAAGGAGTATTATGAGTAGGTTCACATATAAATACAAGTTACAATACATAAAATTAAAAAAGTTTTCTAATACTTATGAATTTTCAAAAATCAAGAAACATTCTAAATTACAATAAGTACAAAATTCCTAATACAAAATGGTAGGGTTGTTCGTTGGCCGGTGACCAAGGATTTTTGTCGATTCAGTCATCTATTGATGCCAGTGGTTTCTGAAAAAATGAAACCGAGCACCGCCTGATGACAATATGAAACCGGCTGATCACACATCTCAATAAATTTTAATTGTGCAAATTGGTTTCGATGTCATTAAGCAAGAGAGCTTCGGCTTGTAGGGAACACCGGTGTTTGAAAGAGGTAATGGTCTCGGAGTTTGGGAGCTTAGCGGTGGGCTTCACTTGCAAAACAATGTTGACGATGGCGACTGAAAAAAAGAAGAATAAGAAGAAGAAGCGGAGGAGGTATCACATGTATAAGTTAGGGCTTTAAAGTGATCAAAACTATTATTAGAAAACATAATTTAAGTGGAACGATGTCATTCCACCGAGGTCTGTTGAATAACAATTAAAAACAAAAAGAAAGGCCGGACGTTGGAGATGCAAGAGTTGAGCTCAATGGACTTATGGGCTCCAATGGAGTTAGGGTTTTATTTCCTTCAAGTTCCAATATTGACATGGGAGAATGTGGTGGGAGAGAAAAGAAGGCGGCCAACCATGGCAGATAGAAAAATATACACAGGAAAAGAAGAAGAAATGGAGAAGAAGAAGAATAAATTAATATGAACACACAAGTTTTATAAAGATTAATCTTAACGTGGGATTATGTCCTCTTTCAGCCACTATAGTAATTCATTGCATTGACCAAGAAATTTGTAAGGGAAAACTACGTACATCTTTAAACCTTATGGGGTATAGTGGGCCTAATTGTTGTTGCAGTGTGTTTAAAGATTGTTAACGAATGGCGTCGATGCGTGAAATCAACACAACTCATGTTGTATTGCTCCCTGAGGTCAAAGCGCCCCCAAATGATCTCGGAATAACTGCCTATCAGTCTTTGTAACATGATTTACAAGATCTTTACAAAGACTCTTGCAATAGGCTTAAAGGTGTGCTTAGAGATATTATTAGTGAGTCACAAAGTACCTTCATTTCGGGCAAGTTATATCTCTGAGAATGTGATTGTTGCTTTTGAGTTGATGCACACCCTAAAGCAGAGAAGCAGTGGGTCTAAGGATTGGCTAGCTCTTAAGCTTGCTATGAGTAAAGCCTTAGACCGGGTTGAATAGAGTTTTTTGGAATTTGTTTCAAGGAAAATGGGCTTCAGAGATCACTAGATTAAGCCTATTATGGAGGCTATTTCTACTCCGTGCTTTAAATTTATTGTGAATGGAGCTCCTCGAAGAGAAGTTCAGCCATCTCGGGGAATTCAACAGGGATGCCCTTTATCCCCCTATTTATTCTTGCTTTGTGTTGAGGGTTCATCGGCTTTGATTAGGAGGGAGGAAAAGCATGGTTTGATTAAGGACTCTGCGTCTAGCAGGGGCTGTCCTCGCATCAAGCCACCTAGTTTTTGGATTATGACAGCTTGTTCTTTTGTAGAGCTACGATGGGTGACTGTGAGACTTTAAAGAGGTTTTTGGTGATTTATGAGACAATGTCTGGACAAGCAATTAATGTGTTGAAATCGTCTATATCCTAGTGTCCTAATGTCTTGGGGTCTACTAGGACAGCCATGTAAGATTTTTTGGGTATAAGATATGCCGAAATGCATGAAAGATATTTGGGTTTGCCGACATTGATTGGAAGAAAAAAAGGGGCCCGTTTAACAGTATCAAAGTGAAGGTCTAGAAGAAACTTCAGTTGTGGAAGTCTAGGAGGTGTTTGGGGAAGATGTTTGAAGACATTATTTTTAGATTGGAAAAAAGTTATTTTGAAAAACGTGTTTGGGAGAAAAAATTGTTTAGGGTGAAAAAATAAAAAATTTTAAAAATTTTTTTAGAAAAAAAATATCAATATATATATTGTTTCGTTTCTCTTGAAATTCTATATAATTTAAAAAAAATATCTTATTTGGACTTATATATACAAAGTTATGAATTTTTAAAATTTAAAATTTATTGTAATGTTTTAGAGATGTAAATAGTAAAAAATAGTGAAATTTTGGAAAAAAATTGATTTTGGATATCTCCAAAAATAGTTTCAAACACCCCCTTGGTTTGTTTTCAAGTAGCAGGGAGGAAGTTATTACTAAGGCAATGGTTTATTCTATCCCCTTTTATTCTATGAGTGTTTTCCGTTTACGTTCTTCTTTTTGTTCAGAGCTTAACTCAATGGCTACTAGGTTTTGGTGGGGTAGCAATGAAACGAAGCAGAAGATGCATTGGATGTCATGTGAGGAGCTTTGCAAATCGCAGAGCGAAGGTGGTATGGGCTTTAGAGATCTGGAATTATTTAATCAAGCAATGGTGGCTAAACAGGGGTTGCATATTCTTCAATACCCAGACTCCCTAGTTAGTCGACTCTTGAAGGAAAAATATTTCCACATTGACGATCTTCTCTTGGCTAAGAATGGTGGAGTAGATAGCTGCATTTGGCAGAGTATCCTATGGGAGAGAGAGTTGATTCAACTGGGTTTGCGTTGGAGGATTGGGAACGGCGAGAGTGTCAGGATTTTCCATGATCCTTGGCTGCCTTGCCCGTTCGGTTTCAAGCCGATTACTCCTGGAGGGGCAAACTTTGAGATTTGGCGTGTATGTGACTTACTCTCTTGTAATGGTGCAGGTTGGAATTAACAATATGTTGCTGATATGTTGTGGCAGGTGGATAGAGATGTAGTGGCCCAAATCCCTTTAGGCTGCCACTTTCGGCCTGACACCCTGATTTGGCACTTCGATCCCAAAGGTAATTATACTGTCAAATCTGGATATAATATAATGGGGGCTTTTCTTAAAGATGTTGGGACTTTTGCATCATCCTATCTGGAAACCTGGTGGAATTTTTTGTGAAACTTGCCCCTCCATTTTAAGATCAAGATTTTTGTATGGGAAGTCTTCAATGACTTCCTTCCTACGGTGGTTAATATTGGAAATAGAGTTGTTAGCTCAGATTTGCATCTATTGCAGTTATGAAAAAGGTAATGAAACTACTCTTCATGCCCTATGTTTTTGCGACTCAATCAGAGAGGTGTGGGAGAAGAGTTCTTTTTGTCCATCCTTGAGTAGATTTCGGGGAAGAAGCTCTAAAGATTTTCTCCTTTTTTATGCACCAGTCTTTACATGAGGAGGACTTCTTGGTTTTTCTCCCGTTGTTGTGGTCATGTTGGCATGAGAGGAACAAATTTCATTACGATGGCCGACATAAAAAACCCCAAGATGTGGTAGAGGATGCAGGTCTTTGACCTCATAGTTTCCAACAATTACAGATTGTTGTGACTACTAGTTCGGGCGTGTCTCAAAACTCAAGAAGCAAGTGGAAACCTCCAGATCATAAGGGCTCTTTTAAACTTAATACTAATGCGTATTAAGTCGTGACAGGTCTGGGGGGTTGTTGGCTTAGTGGCTATTATCCGGGATGAAACAGGCCATATCATGGGAGCAATGGCGAAAACGGTCCCAGGTACCTTCTCTCCTTTTTTAACTGAGTGTTTGGCACTTAGAGAAGGACTACAATTTGCAAAAGATAGTGGTCTTCGGGGGTAGCAAACTGAGTGTGATGCTTTGATGGTTGTGCAATCTTGAGTTTTTGCTCGCTAGGGTCCAATTGCTAGGGATATTCAAACTTTACTACATGAATTTGGTGGTTATTGTTGTGTTATTTCTTGTCATATGAATAGTGCAGTCCACACATTAGCTAATTTTGTGTTATCTCACAATGTTGAGTTTTTTTAGCTAGAGGAAATTCCTCATCGTATTTTCTATGTAATCATTGATGATTTAATTCATTAATATAATCAGCCGCTCAGTTTTCAAAATAAAAATATTGTCCCTATTTATAAAGATAAATTTGGACAACCAAAATTACAAGTATAAAATTCTTAAAATATCCTTAATGAAACGACCTTTAATGAAATTTAGGTTTTAATTGCATCGAGGAAATAGTTAGGCTTTGAAACTTAAATATACGATTCTATATTATAATCATGCACATAATTACTTGGGGAGCCCCCACTCATTTTTTCTTCATTCATAGTTTAACTTGTATTTTTACTTAATATTTCGAAAGTGTCCCCAAAAAAAAAAAAAAAAAAAACCTTTTATTCAATTGTCCCCACTGAAATAAATCTATTAATTTAACTGTTTCCTTACTTAATATTTTTCTATCCAGTATATTTTTAATGAATAATCTTAAGCTATTATTTATTTATTTTTATTATCCACTTTTTTTCTTCACACTTTTATACAAAAGCTTTGAGGAAATTAAAAATTTGGTAGTACCGACAGAAAAAATAAAAATGGTAAGAAATAAAAAAAAATGCACGTATTAGTGTTTCCTAGTGAACAAAATCCTAGCTCCGTCCCTGATTATAATGCTTTCTTTACTCTATTAATTCCTTAAGCCAGGGTTCCTCAAATTTTTTCATCACAATTACTGGACATAAGAGATTCAGACGAATCATCGTCCATCCTAGAACCATTAAATTGGCCATTCAAAAGATTCTGAGAATTGTTTTGGAAGCAATTTTCTGATTGAGATGTTTCGATTGTCATTATTATTTTTAACCCAATGACAGGGAGACAAGACGGTGGCTGGCGACACGGCGGCGGTAGGCGTAGAAACCGTGGTGATGGTAGCTAGAAGTGTAAGAGAGAAAGAAAGAAAGCGAAGATAGAGAAAGAGAGAGAGAGAAGGAAGGAAAAAAAAAAAAAGGACCTAAATCTTGTGGTAGAAAAATTGAAAGTTTTATAACTATTACAAAATCCAATCCACACTCTAAAAGTGTGGCAACCCTCCTTATTTTGTTCTTTTTCTGTTTACTGAAATTAGGAGGCTATTGAGAGACATATATGTACTTCGAATTTTTTGAAATTACATTACAAGTTTATCGATATAATTAAATATGTTTGCAGAAATCAAACTAAAAATATCGGTTTGACATTCTCCCAAGTCTACATCAGACCATTAGTCTAATAAACTTAATCCAACCAAACCAAAAGTACGTTTTTGGATTGGTCTTTATAGTTTTTGAGGTTTGGACCTATTGATTATTACGTTTCCAAGAAATTATATTCAATGAACCAGGTGCACCATCATGTTTATATAATACACTTGTCTAATAAATTATTGACATGTATTTGAATTGTCCATATCAACTATCTTAATCACCAAAATAAGTTGAGATTTGTTAGAAAATAAAATAGTAATATATGTCAAATCATTTAAATTTAAGAATTTAGTCATATAAAAATATTAATTAATGCTAAAAATTTTTAAACAAATTGATGAGATGTCAAAAATAGCCATCAAAACATGATAATGGTACAACAAATTTGAATTCAAATTTTAAAACATAATTGACATTATTACCTAAATGTAAATTATTCATTGGATGAATATACTACGAAAGCATGATGACGTGATACATCTAGTCTATTGAATAATTTATTTAGACTCCTACATAAATTTTATGACCAGCTTCTTATAGGCCTGTCTTGGCACTAATTGTGTAGTAGGATAAGATGTTTTAACTTAAGGAGAATGAAAATAAAACACATCATCATACAAATTATAAACTTACAAGTATAAATGAACCGTTACCAAAGAGAAAACGAAATCTTGTGAAACTAAATAGGTGAGGGAGGCATGATAATAGGACAACAGATCTGAACTTGAATTTTAAAACATAATTGACAGTTATAAATTACTTAAATATCAATCATTCATTAGACAGTATATCACGTAAGTATGATGACATGATGCATTCAGTCCTTTGAATAATTTATCTAGGTTCCCACATAAACTTTATGATCAACTTTTTATAATTTTATGTTTTAACTTAAGGAGAATGAAAATGAAAACAAAACATGTCATCATAAAAGTTATAAACTTACAAGTATAAATGAATCGTTACCAAAGAGAAAACACAATTTTGCAAAACTGAATAGGCAAGGAAGGGTTAGCCGCTTAGTGATGTTTAGAGAGTGTGAGGGTGAGAATATGGTTTTTGATGATCAATTATTATTATTATTATTGTTATTATTATTATTATTTGGAAGTGTGGGATTATTCATTAAACTACGAAAAATTCATTTCGGCATTTACAATTTCAACAATCATAATAAAAAAATAAAAAAAAAAGAGAAAAAAGAGAACTCATTCTAACTAAAAGCGATCTTTACCTAACAAAATCGAAAACTATGTCAATGTGCGGGTTACCACATATTCACCTGACTATAAACTATTAATTCTATAACCAAAAGACAAAAGACACATATGAGGGAGAATAGAACCTTTGTAAGGGTGAGAATACGGTTTTTGACTATGAATTATTGTTATTATTATTAATTTGGGAAGTGAGGGGATTACTCTTAAACTAAAAAAAAATTCATTTTAACACTTACAATTTCGACCAAAAAAAAAAAAAAAAAAGGAACTCATTCTAACTAAAAAGGATCTTCACCTAACAAAATCGAAGACTATGCCAACGTGTGGGTTACCACATTATTCTGATAATATTCACCTATATATATACTATTAATTCTATAACCAAAAGACAAAAAGGATAAGGAACAGCTCCATACACAAGGAATGAGGGTTGATGGGTTACATGACAACTCAGCAGGAAATAAGATAAACGACACCAGATGTTAAAGAACAAAATAAAATATAGGAATAAAGATACAATATATGATAAGACATATAATCATATAAATTAACGAATAATTAAGGTCATTAATTTGCAGTTTTTATAGTTTATAAAGTATTTGACTTGTAAACCAAATAAAAATAATGTATATCGATTTGGGACTTTAATCACATGAAACTAAAGTAAGTGTCGTTATGTGAATGTAAACGGTCTTCCCAGCTTGCATTTCTTCCCGCTCAGTAGAATGTAATCCAATGTTCTAAGGTCGTTTGAGGTGGGTTTCAATCTATTCCCTATGATTACTATAGTTTTTTTTTTTTTTTTTACTCTTAATTTTTACTATTCTAAATTAGTTCTAATCCATTAAATAAAAATTCTAACCCTCCTTCGTATAAGCCCTAAATGTGATAGTCATAAATCGATGGTCAAACTACAGCATTTTTCCGCCCTAAAATAATCTCTAATGTACGTATCTGTAATAACGTTGTATTTACTATAAAAACTATAAAAATAATATTATTATATTATGTGCTTTGCTGTATAATCTAAATTTTTAATATTTAAATAAATTAAAAATAAAAATATTTTAATGATATATGAAAAAGTCAAGAGAATACAACTAATAAAAACCAAATATTAAATTTGACATTAGCTATACATCGTGACAATTTTGCTACAAGATTTAGAGCATCTCCAAAATAATACTAAATTGTTGTGCCAATTGATAAATTTTGGTATTTAGATAAAAAAGTAATCTCCAATATAATACTATATATTTTTTATATCAAATTTGTGGCAAATTTCTAACAAGGCATAACTAATGTCAAGTTTAACATTTGATTCTTACATGTTGTAAGGTTAACTTTTTCATGTAATTATTACAATGTTTTTCATTTTAATTTATTTAAATATTAAAAGTTCACTTTTACAAATTTAAAGTATCATAATAATGACAAAACGTACAAATATCATGATATATTAAAGTATAAAGTAAATTAATGTTATTTTTCATACACTTTTGAAACAAATATATCATATGCATAAACAATTTTAGTGTATGATAAATTTGACATTAAAATTAATGTTTCATTGAATACTACTTATTTCACCCAAATACTTAAGTTTATCATAGGCATATTAGTTTTACGTTCCATTAAAGATGCTCTAAAAGTGGCTCATGATGAGTCCAACCAAAAACTTGAAAACCTCAACAAACCTCTCGTCTTCGTTGTATTAAGTAGTCATTAGCTATAATTTCTGTACACGCGCTTCCTTACAAGTTCTGATCATTTCTATGGCTTTGAACTACCAATTTAATTATATGCTAGTATCAAATATGGAAACTACTCATCCTCACTTGATAATGAATTGATTGTTTGAAAAATCAACCAAAAAAAAAAAAAAAGAATGAGTTGTTCGGACAACTCGGATCCGGGGAAGGCGGGCCTGAGTCATCCCAAATTTGCACGAGTACAAACACTAAGGATCCTATTTATATAGCTTTTATTTTTGTTTTTGTTGGTAGAAAGAGAGAAAAGTTGTGGCTTTATAATCAACTTTGAAGGAATATATATATTAAGGATTTATTTGATACAGCTTTTATTTTTTGTTTTATTAGTAGAAGGAGAGAATTAAAAGTTGTGATTTTGCCGTAGGTATTTATAATTATATTTTTAAGAATACTTTATAGTGGGAACTAAACTTTTGCTCTATTAGTATGTACCGTTATTTTAGATATGGGATCAACTTATAAATAATCCAATTTATAATTGAAAGCAATTTTGTATATTGCATTAAAAATTTTTAAGGTGAACACTTATAGATTATACTAGTAGAAAGTTAATCTATACTAGTAGAAAGTTAATCCAATACTATAACAACAATATTCATGCGTTGGATAAAAGTACAATTACTACCATAAGCTTGCCAATATTTAAAAGAAGCTTGGTTGTGGTTTTTGAATTTTCTAATAGGCAATTATTTTTATTTATGCCCCTTAAACTTTAGAGTCATTCCCATTTATTATATAAATTTTGAAAACTCTTACTTTACCCCATGTATTTTGAATTAGTTCCAAATAAATTCTTCTATTTAGAAATTAAGTTAAAATATATATATAAGAGAATTAAGTACAGTTATGTGATTTTTTTCTCTTTTTTAATAGAAACTATAACATAATAAGGCATTTAGACGTGAGGTTAGTTTTCTTATATTTCTATTGTTTTTAATAATAATAAATTGGATTAAGTGAGACTTAATTAATTCAAATTTAGGAGTAAAGTGAGAGTTTTTAAAATTTGTGGAACATAATAAGAATAACTTTTAAAGTTTGATGAGCAGATATGAGAATAATCTTAAGCAATAAAAATGTTATAATAGAGTTTATAATGTCTTATTATTATCATTATTGTTAGTAGTAATAGTAATGGCATGACATGAGATCTATTCTTCCTACTAGAAAACACTCTTAAATTTCAAACCTGAGAGCTTTTATTGTTAGTTTTTCTTCTCCTGAAAAACCGGTAACCAACCGGATGTGATCCACGTTTGCATTTCCATGTCCTCAACGTTCAAAATTATGGTTGAGATTTTTGTGGCCGCAGTTAGCACATTGGAAACGGCTTTTAATGGGAAAAGCTGTATAAATACGGCAGTGCATCTCTTTTGGTCCCTAAGCCAAACTTTCAATTTTTTTCAAACACCATTCATTGAGTGAGGGTTTAGGCTTAAAAGATCAAAACCGAGAGAGTTTTTTCTAACGTTTGCTTAAGTTTTCCAGTGAATTTTCGTTCCGAAACCGAACCGTATCAATGGCCGGAGGTAATATTCAGTCCATTCTTCCGCATTATGTTCGAATTAATTGTTTAATTCATTTGGTCGTTCTTACATTTGGTATCAGAGCCTAGAATACCTTTGCCTTGATAGCATGATTGGTTTTTCGAATTTTTTCGGATTTTTTCTTCCATAACCGTGGTTAATGGTTTTTAAGTTTGGATAATCCAATTTTGACGTTCAAACTTAATAATAATGTTATGGATCATTAGGAAATTGAATTTTATTAAGTTTAGGCTTTTGAAACAATTAATTTGGTGTCCGGAAGGGCAAGAAACCGTCGGGTTTCCATTCGGGTCGAAACCGGGTCAAAAAGACCCGGCTGGAGGTTGAAGACGACAGGAAAAACGAAAAGTCGTTTTGTTGACTGAGAAAAACGACACATCATTTTATGAGGTGAATGGCCGCTGTCATCTGGGAAAAACGACACGTCGTTTTTATTGAATAAAAACGACACGTCGTTTTGACGGCTGGGAAATGTATTCAGATGGAGAAACGACATGTCGTTTTCAGAGCCCAAAGAATGTTGTCATTTCTTCCATTTTTTGTCATTTTCTTCAAACGAATTTTTGTTGTCGTTTTCTTCTATTTTTGTCGTTTTGTTTAGCTGAGGATGACGTCATCATACGGTTTTAGTGATGACGTCATCTGACGTCATAAATAAAAAAATAAAAATAAAAATAAATTTTTTTTAATTTTTTTGCCGAATTTTATTTTATTTTATTTTAAATTATTTATTTGTTAGTGCATGATTAATTTGTACAGTTTAATTTTGTATGTATGATTTATGCTGTTGTACATGCAATTTTAAATTAATTTATGCATATTTGGAGAATAATTTCTTAAAGTTCCCTATGAATTTAATTTTGGTATTTATGTGCTTATATTATTGTTAGTTTTAATTCAATTTATTTGTATGTATAAATTATTGTTCTTTTATACATGCAATATTGTGATAAATAATATGAGTACATTTATAATCAATTTAGTATTTATATTGCTTAAGTTTTCATGCAATAATATAGCTTGTTAATGTTAAGTGATTTATATGATTTTGTTTAATTAAGGAGTAGCCACAGCATCCTTAATTAATTGAAATTATTATTTAAGGAGTTGAAATCACATCATAACATTAGTTGTAATTAATTATATATGATATGATGAAATTTATCCCACAGGAAATTTTGTTATATTATGTGTAATTAATTAGAATAAAGTATCAAAATTATATTTCTTAATCTACCCACAGAAATTAAGAGAAGGAACATAATTTTGATAGTTTTATTATTCAGTTGAGATGAATCTAATAGAATAGGACTTTAGCTCACAGGCAAGTTTCATGTCGCTAGATTCATGTCTTAATGTATGTTTTGCATTGGTAGAACATAATTTGTAATTATTTAAGTCTCAAAATTGTGAATTAAGCATGTATGTTGGTTTTTGTAGTATCACAACCTACAGCTATTACTGATATAAAATGTGAAATTCCCGAACTAAATGGTGATAATTATCTGATTTGGAAGGAGAGAGTTCTCCTTCATTTGGGGTGTATGGATATTGATTATGCTATTCGGAAAGACGAACCACCTGGCATTACAGAAATTAGTCAGCCAGATGCAGTTGATCTTTATGAAAAATGGGAACGTTCTAATCGCCTTTGTGTGATGTTCATTAAGACAAAGATCTCTGCGAGTATTCGTGGTTCAATTGAAAAGTATAACAAAGTCCAGCCATTGCTTCAGGCCATTGATGAACAATTCAAGTCTTCTGACAAGGCACTTGCAAGCACCTTGATACTGAAATTTTCGTCACTTCAGCTTACTGACATTAAAGGAGTGCGAGAGCACATAATGCAAATGAGAGACATAGCGGCTCAACTTAAGACACTTGAGGTTGACATGTCAGAGACCTTCCTGGTGCACTATATATTAAACACCTTACCATAGCAGTATGGGCCCTTCAAAATATCCTACACCACACATAAAGATAAATGGTCCATCAATGAGTTGATGGCCATGTGTGTTCAGGAAGAAGGGAGGCTGATTATGGAGGTGGGTGAAAATGTGCATTTGACGACCCAGGACAGGAACAACAACCAGGTTAAGAAGAAAAAGGGGAAGGCATTGAAAGCTGTTCCTACTGTGGAATTCAAGAAGGAATCCAAGTGTTTCTTTTGTAAAGAGAATGGACACCTAAAGAAGGATTACTCCAAATTTAAGGCCTGGCTTGAAAAGAAAGGTAAATCAATCTCGCTTGTCTGCTTTGAATCTAATATGGTTGATATTAATTATAACACATGGTGGATTGATTCTGGTTCTACAATCCATGTTTCGAATACCTTGCAGGGTATGTGAAACCTAAGGAGGCCAATGGGAAGTGAGCAAAGTATTTTTTCAGACAATAAAATGGGCTCACATGTGGAGGCCGTTGGAACATGTAAATTAATTTTAAGCAGTGGCTATATTTTAAATTTGGAAAACACTGTTTATGTTCCAAGTTTTTCGAAGAATTTGATTTCAGTTTCGAGGCTTGTACTTTTGGGATATTCCTTTAATTTTTTGCAGACATCTTTTAGTTTATTTTATAAATCTACTCTTGTTGGCAATGGTATTTTATGCAATGGTCTTTTTTCTGTTAATTTGCGAAATAATGCCACTAATGATGCTATGCATGTTCATGTTGGTTCTAAACGATGTATTATAAATGAGGATTCTTCTATGTTGTGGCATCGGAGATTGGGACCTATCTCTAAGGATAGGATCAAAAGATTAGTAAACGAAGGAATACTTAGTACTCTGGACTTTGCTGATTTTGAAATCTGTGTGGACTGCATTAAGGGAAAGCAGACCAAGATATCCAAAAAGGGTGCGTGCAGAAGTTCTGAATTATTAGAAATCATCCATTCAGATATTTGTTGTCCGGACATGGACATACAAAATGGTCCAAAATACTTCGTCTCCTTTATTGATGACTTCTCACGTTACATGTATGTCTACTTGCTTCATAATAAGAACAAAGCATTAGATGCCTTTAAAGTTTTCAAGGCCGAAGTAGAAAGACAATGTGAAAAATAAATTAAAATTGTGAGAACTAATAGAGGAAGAGAATACTATGGTAGATACACTGAGAATGGATAAGCTCCTGGTCCATTTGCTAAGTTTCTTCAAGAGCAAGGAATAGTTGCTCAATACACTAATCCCGGATCTCCTAGTGAGAATGGTGTGGCTGAAAGAAGAAACCGGACCTTGATGGAGATGGTGAGGAGTATGCGCAGCAATGTCAAACTCCCTGTGTCATTGTGGACTAAAGCTCTTAAAACGGCTATGTATATATTAAATCGAGTTCCAACCAAGACTGTCCTTAAGACACCATTTGAGTTATGGAAAGGTTGGAAACCGAGTTTGCGACATATACGTGTTTGGGGATGCCCTTCTGAAGTTAGAGTGTATAATCCACAAGAGAAGAAACTCGACCCGAGGACTATTAGTGGCTATTTTATTGGATATGCCGAAAGATCCAAGGGATACAGATTCTATTGTCTATCACACAGCACTAGGATTGTGGAATCAAGAAATGCAAAATTTCTTGAGAATGACATGATTAGTGGGAGTAATCGTTTTCAGGACATCGTTCTTGATAAGGATCATACTAGTAATCAACCTTCCACATCAAGAGATCAAATGATTATCATTGCTGATACCCCTGAAGTTCGAACGGGTATTGAACAACCAGTTATTGAGATTCCACATATTGTTGATATTGATCCAGTAGATCAAGTTGTTCAGGGAATTCCAGAAATGAATGAACAACCAATTGTTCAGGAAGTACCATAAATGGATGAACAACCAGTTGATCAACACGATCTTCAAGAAAGTGTTAACACAACATTAAAAAGATCTACCAGAACAAGAAAGTCAGCAATACCTAGTGATTACGTTGTGTATCTATAGGAATCGGACTTTAATGTTGGAGCCGAAAATGATCCTGAAATATTTTCACAAGCCATGAGTTCTAATGAATCAAACTTATGGTACGATGCTATGAAAGACGAGATGAATTCCATGTCATCAAACGGGATATGGGACCTTGTTGAGTTGCCTAAGGGTGTAAAGGCCATTGGATGTAAATGGGTCTTTAAGACTAAAAAGGACTCATTAGGCAACATTGAAAGATACAAGGCTAGACTCATTGCTAAGGGATTCACTCAGAAGGAAGGGGTCGATTATAAGGAGACTTTTTCTCCTGTATCTAAGAAAGATTCTCTTCGTATTATCATGGCATTGGTTGCAAATTTTGACTTAGAGTTGCAACAAATGGATGTGAAAACAGCGTTTCTCAATGGAGAACTAGAGGAAGAGGTCTACATAAAACAACTAGAAGGTTTTTCCTCTAGTGGCCATGAGCATTTGGTTTGCAAGCTTAAGAAATCTATATATGGATTGAAACAGGCCTCACGTTAGTGGTATTTAAAATTCCATAATGTTATCTCTTCATTTGGATTTGTAGAGAACATTGTGGATCAATGTATATACCAGAAGGTTAGTGGGAGCAGAATCTGTTTCCTTATTCTATATGTAGATGATATTTTACCTGCAAGCAACGACAAAGGTATGCTATATGAGGTGAAACAATTTCTCTCTAACAATTTTGATATGAAAGATATGGGTGATGCATCTTATGTCATTGGAATTAAGATACATCGAGACAGGATACGTGGTATTCTAGGTATGTCTCAAGAGACCTATATTAACAAGGTTTTAGAGAGGTTCCGAATGAAGGATTGTTCACCAAGTGTGGCTCCTATTGTGAAGGGTGACAAGTTCAATTTGGATCAGTGCCCGAAAAATGAACTTGAGTAGGAACAAATGAAAAACATTCCTTATGCTTCGGCCGTTGGAAGCTTGATGTATGCTCAGGTTTGCACTAGACCTGACATTACATTTGCTGTTGGAATGTTAGGTAGATATCAGAGTAACTCAGGTATAGAACACTGGAGAGCTGCAAAGAAGGTAATGAGATACCTTCAAGGGACCAAAGACTACATGCTTATGTACAGACGAACTGATAATTTAGAAGTCATTGGCTACTCAGATTCAGACTACGCTGGCTGCATTGATTCACAAAAATCAACTTCAGGATACATTTTCATGCTAGCCGGTGGAGCTGTATCTTGAAGAAGTGTAAAACAGACATTGACTGCTACTTCCACTAAGGAGGCCGAGTTAGTATCTTGTTTTGAGACTACTTCTCATGGTGTATGAATTAAGAGTTTCGTTTCTAGGCTTAGAATTATGAATTCTGTTTCTAGGCCAATGAAGATATATTGTGATAATTCAGCTGCTATCTTCAAAGCTAAGAACAATAAAAGTGGTAGTCGATCCAAATACATCGACCTCAAGTATCTAGCCATAAGAGATCGTGTCAAGGATAAATCAGTCATCATTGAGCATATCAGCACTGATTTAATGATTGCCGATCCTTTGACTAAAGGCATGCCACCATTGAAATTCAAGGATCATGTAGATAGAATGGGACTTGGTTTCTCAATGTAATTTTTATTGTAAGAATGATGTTATTAAAGAAACTCTGATTATGATGTTTTCTCATATATGGTTGTGTACACATAATTTATATATATTTGATGTTGATGAGAAAAAATTATTAAGTTCTGGACCAAGAATAAACATAGAGTTTATTCATAAAGTTATATGAGCCATTGTTGAGAAACATAATACATTGTGATACATGGAAGATAATACTCGCATGTAGAGAACCTATCACCATGATTCATGTGTTTTGTTTCTTGATGTTATGAGTAATCATACATGTGGATCAAGTGGGAGAATGTTAGGGGGCATTTGGAGAACAAATTTAATTTTAATGTTACTCAAATACAATATAATTTTACACCAAACACAAATTTTGTAACAGTGCTACGAAAATAATTACTATTTAAAACATTTTTAAAACAATCACATCAACTTTTCAACTCTACTATTTATCTCTACTTTTACCAATCACATCAACTTTTTAACTCTAAAATACTTTTCATAATCAAAACGCAATACGTTTACCAAACGCCCCCTTAGTTTTTCTTCTCCTGAAAAACCGGTAACCAACCGGATGTGATCCACGTTTGCATTTCCACGTCCTCAACGTTCAAAATTATGGTTGAGATTTTTGTGGCCGCAGTTAGCACGTTGGAAACGGCTTTTAATGGGAAAAGCTGTATAAATACGGCAATGCATCTCTTTTGGTCCCTAAGCCAAACTTTCAATTTTTCTCAAACACCATTCATTGAGTAAGGGTTAAGGCTTAGAAGATCAAAACCGAGAGGGTTTTTTTCTAACGTTTGCTTAAGTTTTGCAGTGAATTTTCGTTTCAAAACCGAACCGTATCAATGGCCGGAGGTAATATTCAATCCATTCTTACGCATTATGTTCGAATTAATTGTTTAATTAATTTGGTCGTTCTTACATTTATTTCCCTCACACCCACTTAACTACCTTTGATAATGAGATATGGAGTTTACAATGCATTATGGAAACTATAATATAAATTTTAAAATCAATTCAAAATTAAGAGCTTTTAAAGAAGCTACATTTTATAGTTTTAATTTAAAGCTCTTATGAAAAGTAAAAATCTCTTGCCCTTCTAACAAATCAGATGTACATTTTCAAAAAAAACTCAGAAGAACCAAAAGTGACTTGTAAGAATCTCCACCAAACAAATTTAATATGCAACAATCTCAGAAAAATGGAGCATGGATAAAATAATGGACGGCATTGTGATTGCCTAAAAAACACCTCGCGGTAATACCTTCCCTTTCTTTTATGGAAAAGAAAAAGAAGATAGGAAAATGTCTTCCCTTGCTCTTCAACTATGTTATAAAACTCAACTTATACGACCTCAAAATAAAATATGGCAACCATACCTAACCTAGAAAAAATGTTCGATTAGAATTAAAATTGAAAAATAACATAAATATCAATTATTTATTAGAAAAATATAAATAATTACAATTATAATCTAATTGTAATATTATTATCGACTCTATCTAAAAATATAGAGTTTAAATACTCCTATCTTAAAATTATAAAGAAAAATAACAAAAATATATAATATATATACATGATAACGTGACACACTAGATTCATTAAATAATTATATTTTTCAAGAAAGTAAACGATAAAGTTACGATAAAGTTCTCTTAATACGCTTGCTTGTAATTAAGCATGACCACAACAAAATATTCTACCTCATAATTGCTGTAGCTCCAACATTGGAAATCCTTCATTTTTATATTAAATTATTAATAATGAGAATTATGTATTAAGTTAGGAAAAAACAGATTACCAATAAAATATTGTTTTAGACTATTATATTTTCTCAAGTTTTGTCCTCAACCCCCACCGCGCTCGCTCCCCCCTCCCCACCACACACCACCCCCCACACCCCCCACTTTTTTTTTTTTTTTTTTGGTTAAATCTCTCTCTTAAAAACAGGAAAACAAATTTATCTTAAATACTTTTTCCTTTTAATCGACTTCTAACATTAAAGGTTCGTCTGAAAGATTAGTTGAAATTTATATTTGATGTATTGAAAAATATTAAAATGACAAAAGTTAGATTAAAATAAATTTAACAAAATACTATAACAATTTAATGAAATGAGTTCCAAACATAGCACTAAAAAATATATAATACTATAATCTAATTGTAAATTATCGATAATATTATATCTAATTTTATAAAAAAATATTATTATTCAATAATATCTCACTATAAAATGAAAAAGAGGAAATATTGTCTTACTTACTAGATAAAATAAAATAAAATAAAAGGATTGTCTTTACTCCCTCTACTTTTTCACCAAAATACCACTATATTAAATTGCAGAAGATTGATTACACCAAACTTTACAGATTCGTATTATTTAAAAACAGAAAAAAATAATAATAATAATCTTTTCGAATTTTTTTTAATAAATAAGATTCATCTTATCCTAAACAAGTGATACACAAGTATAGTCCAACTTCAACCAACAGACGAGCCTTAAAAAAAAAAAAAAAAAAAAAAAAAAAAAAAAAAAAAAAAGCGGCAGCTCGAGGAGGACCTTCAGAACATGAAAGGAGTCGGCGAAAACACCGGAATCATAGTCGGAAATGAAGATCGCCTGAGATTAATTATTCGAAAATTATTACAATTAAATCCAAAATTTAGCAAAAAAAATTAATGATTAATTGAATCAAATCAAATCAATTAATTACCCATAATCGTCGGCGAAACTACCGACGAAATTCGTGGCTCTGGAGCCGCTCTTCCTCTTGACGAGCCGCTCAGATCCAGCCGTCGGATCCGGCTCCCGATGATCCGATTTCTCCACCATCACCACCACCGTGTCCTCGGAGATCGAGCAGAGCGACGGCCTCCACTCCGCCGCCGCCGCCGATCCCAAGACGCCGAGCCTCCCGCGCTTCTTCCGCCGCCGGTACCTCGGCGAGGGCCGGACGAGCGACCGCGTCTCCTCCACCGCCGCCGGTGCCACTGCCGGCGCCGACGCCGACGACTCTGACTCGGAGGGAATCGCCGGCCGAGAGGTCACGGGGCCGCCGCAGCACGAGACGAACTCGAAGAACTTCATGAATCCGAGAGAGTCGAAATAGGAGAGAAATTGAAGAAGAAGAATCTCAAAGAAGAAGAAGGTGAATTTCTGTTTGTATCATTGGATTTTCTGGTTTCCGAATCATAATTCTTCACTTTCTTCTCCTTGTTCTTGTTTTTGGTAGTTGTTCATGTGGACCTTTTTTCCTTCTTCCTCTGGGTTTTCGTATGCAAGGTTTATATACAGGCGACGTTTTGAGCGGTCGAGGCATTTTAGGGGGAGAGATTTTTTTTGGCATTTTCTGGAATCGATTGAGATTGTCCATCGTCTTGCCACAATATTACGGAACTAGCCATGCATAACCTTATTATTATTATTATTATTATTATTTTTAATTTGAAAGATAATTTGAAGATTATACTTTTAAGTGTATAATTATTATTATTTTATCTTTATAATTATCTTTGTAGCCTCAAGTTAACATTTTTTATTTTTTGCTCTTTCTATTTTGATGGACTCAAATCTTCTACTTTAGTTAAAATCATATGTTTCTTTTTCTTCCGTCTTTATACTAATTTTTTTCCTGCTTTCTTTGTTCCACTTGGCCACTCCACATGTTGAGGAAAGTAGATTGTTATCATTTATCAAATGCATATTATTATTCTTTCTTTTTTTTTTTTTTCCCTTCTAGGGGCTTTTTTTTTTTGGTTGAAAAACTAGAGGCATTTTTTTATATTTAATTTCACCATCAGAAAGAAATCTTACATTTGATTTGAATCTCATGTCTTATCTCTATCTCTTATTTGTTTATTAAATGGGAGATGGTCTATAATTAATTCACAGCTAATCAATGTTCACAATGAAGAGCAACAAGGGCCCAATTGGTTCGGCTGCTGTCTGCAACTTGATATACATATTAATAAAAAGGCAAAGCTAGTCGTGCAAGGAATGTGATGTAATACAATATAGGTAGATAAGCAATTATAAGTAGGGCCTTTATATAGTAGGATATTTTATAACCTATTTTTTATTATTAAATTCAATTAAAATTACACCAAAATATATAAAATAAATTATAAGGGTTACAATAAACCAAAGCCTAATTGATAGAGTTTTTATTTTCATTCTTTAAAATAAAATTTAACTTGTAAGTATTGTAGAATGGTGATATAAGATTTATGTAATTTTAAATTATCAAATTATAACGCAATCATATTAAGTTAATTACATATACACATTTATTTTAAACAAATTTTTTGGACAAAAATTATGAATTCCATTTATTTTGCTTGTTGTGGCTGTTCCGAAATTAAAAATTTTCTGTGAAGACCACACACGCGATGGCCAGGTAACTGAACACTAAGTCAAATAAAAAAGTGTTTTAGGTACTCAATTTATTTAAACAATTTTTTTTTGATAAAGTCTAACGACCTTGTAACAAAAAATAAAGAAATAAAATGCCGTTTTCAGGTCGGTATCTAAATTCTATAAGCAATTTGGTTAATCACAACATCAATTATTCTTTGATAATAACATAAGCATCCATCCACACAACAAGGACATGGAGATCTTGTGACTATAGCGATGATCTTTGCACTGTTGCAATGGTAAAGGCCACGCAGGGATGGAAGGTTCGACAATCTGTGGAGACAGGATGAAGATTGTAAGCTAGTCATTGTTCTGATCTCGATGCCGTTGCTGTCATTAGTCGATGGGGAGAGAGAAAGAGAGACAGATGAACAGAGGAGAAAGAGAGAGGAAGGAAGGAGGGAGAGAGAGTTAGGGGTATTTTTGAGATTTTATCATTTTTTTACCTTTTTATGTTCTTAATTAATAGTTTTTTAGATTATGCTATGATTTTAAAATAATGTATCATATTATATTATTTTGTTAGTTCTCCCTTTTTTCCGGTCTTTAGTAGCTTTTCATTAAAAAGACATGTGAATTCCATGATTATATATAAAAAAATTCCTTATTGACATGACTTGATTATAAATTATCAAATCTTTGTTTATTTATTTATTTTTGAATTCAGAAATGATAGAAATTGAACTTTATAGCTTATTATGAACTCATGTATCAAGTTATCACTAAGTTATGCCAACCATATTAAATCTTTATTAAGTTCTATATATTTTGCTTTTTTTTTTTTTTCGTTTTAATGAAATTTTAATCATATCTAAAAGGATGGTTTAATTAATATATACATTTTGACTCTTCACACCTCTTTATAAATACACTCCTCTTAAATAAAAACATATTTGGGGGGATGGCTTGAGTCTTTGTTTTGGAGATTGGGGATGAGTTGAGCTTTAAAAATGTGTGTTTGATGAAAATTAATTGTTTGGAGTGAAAAATGTAATAATTTGACATATGTTTGAAAAAAAAAAATAGCAAAATTTGATCTTATGTCATTTCTTTAAAATTTTATGCAATTAAAAAAAATCATTTTATTTCGATTTAAAATGAGAATGTTAAAACATCTAAAATTTGAATTTTTTTGAAAACTTTAAGAAAAGTGAGTTGTAAAAATTGGGAAAATAGACAAAGAACATATTCGAAAGAGCATTGTTATAAAACATCAGTGTCATCTATTAATAAAAAGTGGGTTTTACAGTGTGAGACCCATTGTGCACCTTATATTAATGATGATACTTAATATTAGTGGTGCTTCTAAGTTTTTTTTTTTTATTAGAAAAGTCCGCCCCTCCCCCAAATACTAGCCCTTACAATGATTAAATTTGCTTATCACATGTCTCATGTATTACAAAATTATCCCTGTATTAAAAGTACTCCTTTATTCCAAATTTATTTTCGCGCCCACCTTCTCTCTCTCTCCTTTTTTTTTTTTTGTTAAAATAAAAATTTTGCGAGGACAAAAGTTGTTTTTTCTTAAAAAAAAAAATAAATAAACAACAGAGGAAATTCAATGTATATGTATAACCCAACGCCACAAAAAAAAAAAAAAAAAAAAAGAAGGCACATGTATTAACATTTCGACCCAAAAAAAAAAATTACCAAGCAATATAAAGCTCACTGCCAAATTTTATTTTTTCTGGGTGAACAGACGGCAATATTCGAAGGAGAAAAAAAATTACCAAGAAGCAAAAAAAAAAATCATATTGTAAAACTATTATAAATAAAGATTAATATACCTCAATATCATTTTTTGAATATTTATTAAAGAGTAAAAACTAGGATGAAAATAGAGTTTTATTATATGTTTTAAAGTGATAATATTTATAAGCTGTTTATTTGAGATTTGATATGTAGGTGTATGTGAAAAAAAAAAAAGAAAAGAAAAGATAATTGAGCTTCTTTTTTATGATAGAATTTTGTATACATAATTAAGTCCATAAGAGTTGTTCTTTTATGTTATTTTAATTGAGGATTTTTTTATAACTAAATACTTGATTAACAGGAAGGTCTGGACAATATTTTACAAACACCTACAAGGTATCTTTTCGTTGCAAACTAAAGAAAATTTTTCGCTTCTTAGGTCAATAAATAATCTAATTGATGACGTCCGCATAATTTTATTTTATTATTATCATTTTCTTCTTCTTTCTTAGGAAGTGATTGGTGATATCAATAGCATGTGGAAAAACTAAGTGACTAAAATATCCATATGGTTGTTGGTTGAGGTTGAAACTACACAGGAGGCTTTATGCAGCGTTTCGGAAGTCAAATCTCCAAAAAATTCCTGCCTCTACAACAAGTGTGCGGGAAAATATTGTGTGTGTAGGATAACTATTGAATGTTCTAGCTTATACCATCATAAAGCGAGAAATAAAATAAAAAATTCTAGAAAAAAGTCCACTGGTATCTCAAGGAAAGGAAAGACGTGCCATCAGTGCCAGAGTAGTCATTTTCGTTACCAGCACCGACGACGTGCCGCTGCTACCGGTTGAGACTAAAACGGAGGGATAGTCCAAGAGGGAGGAAGAGGCCGAGAGGAGGGAATTTCAAACACCTCCCCTACCAGAGAAAAGGGCAAACATGATCTCGTCGCTTAGGGCAAGGGTTGATCTTGTTGCTAGGATGGTTGGAGCCAATTTGGTCACTGAGGGGTTGGAGCTGATCTCGTCGCCAGGGGAGTGGGGCCAATCTAGTTGCGAGTGTTGGAGGTCATCAATCCGGGGGATAGGGCTAGCACCGATCTATCGCAGGGGGGAATGGGGGGCTAGGGTTTATCTTGGGGGTGGTGGTCTTAAAGGATAGCCAAGGGGGGCAGCTAGGGAGGGTCATGGTGGGTGATGGGCTGCCGAAGTTGGCATTATTTCATTTTTTTTTTTTTGCTTGAAATTTTGTAGTTTCTTAATACACTGAGCTATGATACATTGTAGTTGTAATAAACTAGTAATTTTTAACCGTTAAATTAAATTTTAATAATTTAAAAAAAAAAATTTTTACAAATTGTGATACGGTATATAAATTGAATCATAATCCCTTTCTCTAGTTTTTTTTTTTTATAATTGTTATTTTTTCTTGAAAATATTATCGTTATTATTTTATTATAAAAGTAATTTTTTATTATTTTATAACGTGACATAAAGCTGCCACATGCAAGCCAAAAGGTAAGTGATTAAAGGATGTCATTTATTCTTATAATTTAAAACATTGTTAGAGGAGGAGGTCGGTGAATTATATTGTTGTCGTTCCATCCTCAAAATATTTTAAGCTCGTTTAAATTAAGGTTTCAGGTCTAAAAGATTAAAAGAGCTTTTATTTACTATATTATATTTGTATTATATTTAAATATAATATATTAAATAAAATATATATTTAGATTAAAAGTATTCATATTATATTGAAATATAATATTTATTTGATTGAAAAATATTTGAATTATATTATATGTAACGTGATTAATAAAAATAATAGAAAAAATATAATAATAAATAATGATTATATTAATTTAAAATGTAATGTAATTGATATTTGAATGTAATAATTTTGCGTTTGAATGAAAATTGCATTACGTTCAAATGTAATGCGAATGCAATGATATAAACAAACATGGCATAAGTTTGAATTCAATTTTATGTTTGGTTTATTATTTCATTTTAAGCTTTTTAGTTCATAATTTACATAGTGTTTTAGACTTAAAAATACTATTCACAAATCTTCTCTTATGTCAAAAACAAAAATGTATCAACTACATAAAAAAAGAAAAGGGAAACATAATTTTTAATGCAAGTTAAAACTCAATTTTTATCATTCAAACATTGTTAGTTCAAGATGAAATTCTCTAGTTTAAATTTGAATATCAAATATAAAGTTTATTTTACAATTCAACTTATTTCAAATTTAATATGAATATTCTAACTCGAAACCTCAATCCAAATAAGCCTTTTGTTTTCAATAAAAACTAAAGAGTTTATTAATAGAACAGAAAATATTTAATTCAATTTTACTTTAAAAAATTAAACTTGGTTTCATTCTTATCACCACAAGCTCAACGTTGCATAATTTATTGACCTTAATTTCACTCTTAAAATATCAAGCCTTCAACTCATCTTCTTAAAAAAAAAAAATAAGGAAAGATATATTTAGGAGAAAAATGAAGGCATCCTGCACCAATCCAGGAATTTGCATGCAGATAGAGTGCAATCCCTTATAGGGTTGAATAAATGGATTTTTGTCATGTTTTCTTTCCATCGAAGTAAAGATCACATTTTGTTTGTCTATAGCTAATACACTTGATTTGAACACGTTATATTAGTTTGTCAACTACATCTTCACCACAAATAAAAGCTATAAACTTCGTATTCCATGTTACCTACAAAGAATGGAATTGTGTATGGTTAAAGTTCATTAAATACATTATTAGAGTCATAATATGTATGGTAAGATTGAAGGAAAGTTAAAAAGAATGAAGAGTGAAATTCCTCGACGATGGAAATAAAAATCATGTATGAAGGTTTTGTATCATGTTGTTTTATATAAAAATAAATAAATAAATAAATAAAACTATCTAATCAAATCCCTTATAAAAATGTTTAATCAAATACAATTTATAACTATAACTTCATATAAATAGAAGATAATTAGAGATTAAGTTCAAAAAGTTATTTTATCATATTTACTTCGTCAAATATTTCTCATTTTCTTACCTAAAATTGAAAGGATTAAAAAATGATGAGCCTCATTGATTTTCAATTTTTCTTCCTTCCCAATTTTTTCTCTATCAAACAACCAAGATTTTTTTTTTCTTTTTCAAAATCTCTCTTCCAATTTCCTTCCTCTCGCTTTTTCACTCTACCAAAAAAGGATTATAATGATACTAAAAGTAGGATAAATACAGAGAAAAATGGTTTTCCGTTATGACTTTCAGATGAGCCTGGATACCTTATATATAGAGCCCACCTCATGTCTTAACTCATCCAAAATAAAAAATAGTACTCTATTTTAAAAAAAAAAAAAATTCCTTCCCTTTTTTTTCTTTTTATTTGTGGGTGGGGACGACTGATATGGCCATAACATGTTGGGGGAGGCATACCTAAATACAATATGCCTCTGTTTTTTTTTTTTTTTTTTAATGTAAACAAAATATCGTAAAAATAAAAGAATAAAAGGTCATACAAACTTAAAAGCACAAATGGAAAAAAAAAAAAGTGAAGAAGAAAGAAAAAGAAATGAAAGAGACTAATTTGAAACTAGAAAAACAAACAAAACAAACTAATTTGAAACTAGAAAAGTAACTGACGAGAAATCATTAAGATTTTCCAAATTTAAACCATGTGTTGTTAAAGTTTTAAGCTTTTAAAAGGTCCTTTTTTCTACTTAAAATGGTTCATTTTCTTCCTCAAAACATCCCACTCTACTAATTTTTCCAACAAACCGATATAATAATTTCCATCTCTTTCTGAACAAGCATATAATTATTGAACTCAATATCTCGAAATTATTATCTTTCGAAAAGTATTTAACTACAAAATAGCCATAATGTTATGAGTCTCCATCATCGACTATGCCTCGATAAAATTGCGTTAGATGATGATGTAGTAACCTGAAATCCACGTGATGTTTTGACATATTTCAATTCATTTATCCATTTTGAGTAATTATCTTTCAATCAAAATTTTATATGAGGGACTCTATACTACGCTTGCCAAACTTGACTTCGTTTGTTATATAGGTAAATCGTTGTAATCTTTTTACCCCCCTCTTCCAGAACAAATTTTATCGGAAAACTCTATATTAGAATATGAAAAAGCAAAAAAAAAAAAAAAATTATTGTTAGATCATAATTGTTAACCCTTAATTCACATTACAATAATATCAAATTAAAAAAAGAATATGATACCTCCCTTATTTGTTTCATGGGTTTTGCCCATTTGGCTCAGATTCATTCGCAAAACAATGTTCTAGTACACATGATTTCTATTTTAAACCCATTTTCAAAGCGAAAGAAGATCCCATTTTGAAAATGATCTCTCCCCTCATTTGACATGTTTTTGACCAGTTTTGTAGAAAACCCAAATAATCCAAATTTCAGGTTCATATTGTTATCATACGATGAATATTTATCTCTCATTTAAATAATTGTTTTCAATTTATCTAACCAAACATCATTTTAGAAATTATTTCATTTTATAAATTACAAACGACATTTCAATGCAAAACTAATTTTTCATTTCCGTCTTAAAATTACGAATCAAAATTAAACATACGGAACAAACTTTTTTTCCACCACAATTTTTCTTTTCTTTGTTCCATTCAGATTTCTAACCTATTGACTTGGTACAAAACTATCATATCACTCAGCTCCCACACCACAATATCCTCAAGCTATTGATGCTTAATTGACTTGATTCAATTCATCTCTTCCAGCTACACTAGAAACTTCTCTCTTCTACTCATTCCTTCTTAGAAGAAACCAATAGTTCAAGAACCTCATAACCCACTAAACATCTGACAGCACCAAACCAAGTTGTCCAGCACAACGAAAACGCTATTAGCTTCGCGAAAGCGAAAACGTTTTTCATCTTCTAAATTCTCTCTGTCTAGATTCCACCTAACTACAACGATTTTTAATATTGTCCCAATTGTGTGACAAGTGCACTTGGTTTCAAAATATCCACTGTTTGGTTACTTTCGTTGCCTTAAATTTTGAATTGCTTCGGCCACAAGGCAATGGAGGGAAATAGGTAACGGTCTATTTCAAGGAATAATGTGCATGTTTGAGATAGGTTGCATTTAATGGCCAAATAAGCCATCCCATTTATGTATTTGTTAGTTAATGGCTAAGTTTTGTCTCTATATTAAGTCAAGTAAATAATTACTGCTGTCGTTATATAAATATCTTGTTCTATCATATAAAGATGTTTTTATTCAAACTCAAATCATGGATTTTAAAAAAAGATTGGAAATGAGAGTCAAATCATACTGCAATATAATGGAAAAACAAGAATACTTTAATACCTTTAAAGGAGTGTATGTGAGACATAAGAACGTGCGTTTGCTTGCTTGAAGTGTAACTTCAGTTGTGAATAAAGACCAACAAAAATTCATGGGAAATTTTAGTAAAGGATTTGGTGGGCACAATAATTGTTCGCACACTCTTATTAGTGTACATACTGTGAATCAAAGGAATTCTTTGAACTTTTGGACACATGAACAGTTTAGTGAACTTTTGGACATAAGAGAAAGGCATTTGCGCGGCACAATTATCTTGTGAACTTTTTAGGATTGACAAGTTATTCTTAAACTTTTTAGTATGAAAAATTATTCTTGAATATAACGAGGTATTGCAAAATATTCCCAATAGGTGGAAAGTATTAAAAATTGACCAATTACTGAGTTTACCACTGTACCTCAAAATCTTAAGATATTATAAGGAGATGGATTTTGAAATTTAATATTTCTACCACGCATAGACTTGGTAAATATCTTAGAAATCTAAATAAAAAAGATCAAAGACAAGAAAAAGTCTCAATATGTTAAAAACATAACACGTTATAACAATATCTAAAAGAGATAATAGTGCAATTATAAAAATTTGAACTCGAAAATTATTTTCTAACATCTAGTTTTTCAAAACATCCAAAAAACTTATGTTTTTCATTAACCAAAAAAAAAATTACTTAAAAAAATTCCTTCAAATTAATGTACTTGTAACACTCGCCTCCTGAATTTTAATATGTAATGTCTGTTTTTTATGAACTTTAAAATTGTAACAATTTTTCCTTCTATTGTTAGTTTTTTGACGGAATAACTTAATTGACTCGAACATGACAAGAAAATTAATAACAAAAATTTCCCCAAAATTATAGGTCTTTAAACTATTCTCTCCCTTCCCTCACCCACACCACCACCACCCCCCCCCCCCCACATCATGCTTTATTAACAAAAAAAGTCATTCTGCATGAGTTTAATTAGGCATTTAATACCTCAACAAGCAGGCGTAATGCTTGATATGTGTCATTTTCATTGATCAAAATAATAAAATGACTAAATTTATTAACAGAATAAGGATAAAAGGAAATAGGTATTATGTTTTGAATTTTGGTGATAAAGTGTTACAAAGTCTATAAAATTTTTGTAATTAATTTAAAATAAGGGCACCAGACCAGACAAGATTAGGAGACACAAGGTCCAGATTTTGATGGGAAACTAAAGTTGAGGGATACCTTACCATCTCACATGGTCCCAACATCGATTTGTTTGAATTGTTTTGGGATTCTTCACTTTTTTTTTTTCTTTGCTTTTACATAATTCCAACCAATGAAAATGCTTAACCTCCACTATATTATTGAAATAGGGCATGTAGCTCAATATTTTGGTTCAATTTTGAGTACTTTTCCACAATCCATTTAAAATACACTTAATGAAATGAGGAAAAATGAGTGTCTTATAATTCAATGAGCAAATAACCATGCTTTAAAAAAAAAGGACTTAGTAGTGAGGAATTCACCATTAAGCTATACCTACCACCACTTAACCACACCTTTTTCACCCACAAACACAACTTAAACTTGCAATTGCTATGACATCAAAATGAACTTAATTCGTGGCAGGCAACATAAATATTTGACCTGTGCACCACGCTCAGCTGTTCACCAAAGCTCAAGCACAATAAAGATAACAAGTCCCCAAGGGTGCGTCCAATTATATCTAGTCCCCCATAAAACGCCTTTTGCAGGAGTTGGATGATTACCAACAAGGAGTATGTACCGTCATTTTTTTTTTAAATTTTGTCTTACCTAATAAAATGACTCAAATTTTAACGGTCTAGATTGATATGTTTGTCCTTCAATGCATAATAAATTACATGCATAATATGACCTAACAAAGACTGCCTGTATCACAAATCTGGCCGAGAAAGGGACACCAGAACAGGTCTTATCCCGTCTCTAGCTCTGTGTTTGCACCTAAAGGTTTGTTCAGTACAAATCCTTCAAAATGTTCATAAAAAAGCAAGAGGCATACAAATTTCAATGACAGTTGGAAATTTGATGACAATAAATGACCTATTCAATCCTAATTCCAACATTTCAGCTGTTGATGTCCACAATTTAACCACACCCATGGCAATGAATATCAATCAACTTCTCAATGAAGATTTATAAACAAGAAGATGCGTCAAATGAAGAAGCCTCTTCTCTTTCTGCATGGGGGTCACCGACCACCTTATGAAGTTGTCATTGTTTCAGACTGAGTATGTTCATTGAAAACGCATATTACAAACCAATAAACTCATAAGACCTCCACATTTGCACAACAGAAAAATCTCGAGTTATCTGTCTCGCTACCATCAACTTCACGACTTTTCTTTTTCTTTTTATTGATTTTTCTTACACTAGGCTGGTACATAAGAAAAGTCAAAGCAAGGAAGAAGGTAGACAGATCTTCGGGAGAAAAAAAAAAAATGAAAAATACATTTCTCCAATGTAGCACTTAACGACATTTATGGCATGAACTACTGTAACTGGTTTTATATAAATTTATGTTATGTTTGTTTGAAAATTTTATTTTTAAAAAATGAAAAAGCTTTCATTTAAAAAAAATAAACTTTTTAAATTTTCGTGTTTGAATATTTAAAATTTTTCATTTTTAAAAATAAAAAAAGAATTATATCTAAATAAAGGAAATTTTTTATTCATCCAAACAATTTTTCATTTAAAAAAAAAATCCAATCAACGTTTTATTTTTCAAATATAAAAATTTTCTATTTTTCAAAATTAAACCTTCCATCTAAACATACCATTAGAATTTATTTGTTTTATAAGTTGATTTTGGATTGAAATAAAACTTTTAAATTTAAATTAATTGATTTAATTATAATTTTTATTGATTTAAAAAAAAAAAACTAAACAAAAAAAAATTGGAGTTTAGATTTGTAAATCAATTGAGGCCTCTCTATCATTGCAAGATTTTTTATGATGTACTACAGCAATAGTAAACTACCAGCTTTTATCTACCCTCAACACAAAAGTAAAAATTACCATCTCGATTTTCGAGCCCAAAAAAAAAAATAGCAATAATAAACCCATAAAGGACATTTAAAGTTAAAAGAAATTCTCCTAAAATGAGTGCTACCTGAGTTTCCACCAGAATGATACTAAAAAATCACGATGCTTACAATATTGAAATGGTTATATATATATATAGTGAGTGAGTGAGAAAGACAACCAGGGTTATAGAAAGGGAACCTATATTAGTCGTCTCCTCAGCCAAATATCATAGTTGACATGGAATTGTGGATTTTGAATCCTGTGTGGGCACCTTCTAGTTATAGGGTTGAGGGTATCTTATTTCTAATTGATGCCCTACGCCATTAAGACTTCACTTCTTACCCTTCTTTTTAGCAGGTACATTACTTTTTTGCTGAACTCGAACTCTTCGTTTCCGTGTCAGAGCAAATTCTCCAAACTTATGACCGACTTTCTCTTCGGTGATCTTACACTTCACATGAGTTTTTCCATTGTAAATTTGAAAGGTGCAACCAACAAATTCCGGCAAAATAGTAGATCGACGTGACCAGATTTTCCTGTTCATTAGAAGATCTCTCCTGTTCTTATTTTTTAAGAGGAATGCATCAACAAAACAGTCCTTCCATATTGTTCGCTGCGGATTTGCAGATCCTGATACAGAACAGCTCACCGCTTTAGCCACAAGGTTCATGGTAAAATCAACAAATAATTTCAAAGAGGAAGAGAAGAACATGCCATGCACTAATTGACTAATAAAAGGCTTCATTGTTTGTTTTGTTGTATCTTTACAAAGTACGTGAATGCAAACTTCAAGAAATTTTTCAAGATTTCATTATCACTATCAAACAGAAAAAGACATGTGACATTGGCAAAATAATAATAATAATAATAATAAAAGAAAACTGTCTTACAGACTCATCAGAACATGAAGGCAACTCCTTCCATAGACAGATAATGTCATACGTCCCCATCACGTTTTTACTATCTCACCTATGTCTCTCTTCTACACAAAACCCAGAGTCAACCAACAAAAAGAACGCAGATCCTATTTTTAGTTCTCTCTCTCGAGCTCTGGTTCCATTCAATAGAAAAGATGACAATAAAAGTAGATGAGCAGTCATAGAAGAAAGAAACTTGAAGTCACACTAAGAGCAAGTCTCCAGGCAAAGACCAATATCTTCAATGTCACTGGTCTGCTCCTTTGCAGATGCTTTTAGGCATAGTTTTTGACTCTTCTATTTATTTGGTTGTTATCTTTTGGACTTATCTATTCTTCAGCTTTGTATTCTGTTTAAGCAAATGTTTTTAACAAAAGATTTCTCAACCTACGCATGTTGTCAGAGACAAAAGAAATTTTCTTTAGTCTTGTGGTTATTCTGACTAAATTCTAAAGGAAGCTAAACTCGATGAGAATTACATGCAATCTCGACTGGCAATTAGGTTGAATAAAAATCTGATTCAAAATGAGCCAGAAACCCGAGCTAAGAACAATTCTAAGGAGATGAAGATCCAAATGAAGAATTAAAGAGCTGGGATCCGTACAAAAGGAGGCCAAGAGTACAATGACTATGGCTGGGGAAGGGGTTAACAAGTAAATTGAAACACTAGGAAGGGAAATGTTGATAATTTTGATAATTAATGCCGATACAAGACTTTGGCTCACAGATCATGAGCTTCTACAAGCGATGCATAAAGGGACTCTAAAATGAAAAAGAGAATGCCAAAAGGCAACTCACCCCTTTAAATTTGGCTATTTAAAGGAGACTTTTCTAAGTACGGCCATAAACAAGTTAACAAAATATACAAAACGGAAACAAAAGAAAGAGGAACAAGACTGACCAAAAGATTAACATACTTTACATGTTTTGTTTTCGAAGTTCTACCGATCTAAAATGGAAAGATGTGATTCAGGTAAAAATTAACCGGACTAACAAAAAGGATAAAAAGAGAACCAAATGCAAAATAGAAAAATACTCAACTCAACCAAAAGCACAATTTGAAGGATACCTCACCATCAAGGCTTTGGCTATAAAATTGGCGTTTGGTTCGTAGGTTTGAACAGAAAGTTCTGATTTAAATTCAAATTTTTGTGAGAAAAACGATAGAAAAATGTTCGAATTGTGATTCAAACCCACGAAACAAAAGACCCTATACTAGAAAGAAACCAACAATTTGAAATTGTTCAAGCCCACATTTTTCAATTTCATCCATCTCCAAACAAAGCATTCACCCACCAGTAATGAAAATTCAAAATTGCTCAACATCTCCGGTGATTTAAATGCCGCAATTGAACCAAAAAAAAAAAAGTTAAACATAAATAAGAATTTTCTTAAATGAACTTTATGGAACATACAAGTTCAGTTCAGTCACAGTGTTGTTAAGGGCCTAAAAATTTCCAATATATATATATATATATATAATCATGAAATGATCTAAAAATATTCACTTTCTGCACCTAAATAATTCTCAAATTACACAACTAACCAGTAGTATTTGTTTATTTAAAAAAATCTAATCTTGAATCCTCAGAGTAGAACAAAAATGAACCTTCAATTGGATAACGGGGTTGCTATTAAAAAAAACCCAAAAAAAATAATTATGTATCAAATACTTCGAATAGCATAAACAAATTTCGAGATTTCGACATGTAGAGAGAGAAAGAGAGAGAGGAACGTGCCGGAGACGGTCTCAAGCGGCTGAGCCGGCGGGCGAAAGGAAGGAGACGGTGAAGCCGTGGAGAAGAGCCGTCTGAACAAGCCGCGAGATGCCGCCGCCGCCGCCGCCGCCGCCGCCGATGATTTCAGAGCCATGGATCAGAGCTCAAACCCTCGCACTGATCGATCTAGAGAAACAGAGAGAGGGAAAGAGCGAGAGAGAGGGAAGAAACTTCAGAATTCACAAAGGGGTTCAATTACAAGATTAACCTTTAATTTTTTTCTTTTTTGCACCTTTACCCCTGAACGTTTTGTGATTGACAGATCAGCTCTTCAACTGAAAATCTTAACAACTAATTTATCTCTCAAATTTAATGTTCCGTTTGGTTTGGTGAATACATTATATTTGCATTGGAATTAAATACAATACATTAAATATAATTTATATTTGGAAGAAAATTATTAGCATTGTATTTGAATGCAATGTGTGTTTAGATAAAAAGTATTTAAATTATATTTTAATAATAAATATGTGATGTGATAGGTAAAAATAAAGAGAAAAAAGAGAGAGAGAATATATGATGTAATTAATAAAAGTAATAGAAAAAGTGAAATAATAAATAGTGATTGTATTAGATTTAAAATGTGATGTGATTAGTACTTGAATGAAATGTTTTTGTATTTGAGAGAAAATTCTATTATATTTAAATACAATTAAAAAAAACATATACCAAATACGCTGTAAAAATCCGTTGTAATTACTTATTAGCGTTCATTTTGATAACTCCTTTAACTCTTTTTTTTTTTTTAAAGGAAATTAATTGACATATGCATGGTACATGGACCGTGAGTAACGGGCAAAAATGGTACTAAAATCATGAGTTAATTGCCAAAGTCTTTAATTCAGTGATTGATTTACCAAATACAAATATTTCAATGGGCATTCATGCAAAAAGCCTTGCGGAAATGCAATATTAAAAAGTGAAAAAATATGTATATATATTTTTTACAGTGGAATTACTTCTATTCTAGTAATAAAATGGAACATTGGATATTGAAGAATTAAGTTAATAGTAGTTTGTAGAAAATATTTAAAATAAATAGTAAATTATTCAAAGTAAATAATAATATATAAAAAATTTATTATATAAGTGATTTATCTTATAAATATATTATTTATATAATAAATTTTCTATTTATTTAATAAATTATTTATATTAAACATTTTAAAACATTATTATTCAATTCAGTTATTTTTGAAAATTGTTATTTATTATAATTTTCCTTTCAAGTTATGTTAATAAAACACGGGTTCTTTTTTTCATGTGAAGAATTGATTTATTCAAATATAGTAAAATGTAGATTTATTGATGTAAGATCCGTTTTTATAATATTTACCAGATTTAATTAATTAATCTAATTAATTAATTATCAAAAATAAGTAAATAAATAATACAGACAATTTTAATAAGGTTCGTTTTCCCTACTCCTCGAGACCACGCCCAGACGTTGAACACTTCACTAACTATTAAATGATTACAAGCACTAATAGACTTATGCAATTTAAAGACTCCATCTTTATTGTTGCCGCCGGTCGTCTTATAAGCATATGTTGAAATCCCTTCAACTGCTATTGTCTCATTCCGAAGACTTCAAATCTTTCTTCCGAAAAACGCAAATAATGTAGAAAGCTTTAAAATCACCAAGGACTCAAAATCACACGATCTAAACTCTTACTCTCTGTCCTAAGGACGAGTATTGTGAGCCCTTATATAAAACTTCAAAGATCTCCTTCAAAATCTAGGATTCATTTTGAATTTTGAAGATGTTACAGATAATGTTGCAACATCTGTTGTAATATCCTTAAAAATTCAAATTTTAAACATTTCGAATTTTAAAACCCAGATAATCTTCAAATATTACTAAAATATATCTGCACGTTTTCCTAATTAAAAAGCGTAATATATATGTGCAAATCTTAGGTTTTTTGAAATCTTAATTTAAATAGGATTAGAAAATCTAATTTAAATTAGTTTATCCTTTTTTTAGGTTTATCCATATCTTAACTAACTCTCCAAATCCTGATTTGTCGTGATTCTCTCAATCCCAATCGAATTTTACAAATCTACAGCAAAACTCGATGTTACAGTGAATGTTGTAATATCTTGTAGCACATCTTGTAAAACCTGCATAAACTTCGCAAAACCTGCATAAATTTCTAATATTTCTGGTTGTTCCTAAATTACCATAAATGTCAACACTAAAAACCTAATAATTGAAAAATTATATGCATGCATACAGTACAATGAGATATGCCTTAGTTAAGAGCAATTCCAATATTATAATACTAAATTAGTGTGCCAATGATAAATGTTGACATTTGGATTAAAAAAACTCTTTTTAATATAATGTTGTTTTTTATGTCAAATTTATCATATACTAAACTTTATGAAAAAAATTTTACAATGTATAATTAATGCTAAATTTCACTTTTAATTCATATCGATTATTGTCTTATGTAATTATTACAACATTTTTATTTTTCATTTATTTACATACCACAAGTTCATTTATTTACATACTACATTTTTATTTACATAACAATGATAACAAAAAGTAAAAATATCATTAAAAAAACATAATATATTGGAGTATAAAGTAAAAAAAAAAAGTTATTTTTCACACTATTTTGTAACAAATTTAGTATTGATATATGGAAATACATTAGAGATAATCTAAAATAAGATAATATTATTTTTCTCACTCTGTTTGATAATCAATATGGTATATATTTACATGCATAAATACATCAATCAACCCTCCATATCTTTTTTTTTTTTTTTTTTTGGTGCTTAGAAGGGGTTAATTGGATTTCATTTCTACCCTCTAAGGCTTAACATGAAGAATTTATGAGAGTGTTGGTCATTGACTCATTGCCTAGGCGAAAACGTTGACTAGTTTCAGGGTCAGCTAAAAACTTTCCATGAAAAATTACTTCTCTGACTTTTTTAATCATGGTAGTGTTGATGGTAATGATAAGGATGATGATGGCATGCTATCTTTTCCAAGTTTGGATCTATCCATAATACAAATGCTGCACACATGGTTAAACATGCCGTCCTACCACAACTTTGTATGTTAAATAACTAATTTAAATTAACATTATCTCATTTAAATCACAAGATTTTATAAATTAGACGATCACAATTATAATCTAATAATAATTTTATATTTAAGTTGATCATAAGAATAAAAAATAAAGTTTAAATTCCTCTACAATTAAATTTAGATTAAAAGAAGGAGAAGAAAGAATAAATGATCCTACCAAACCCGTATATTTAGGTGTTTAAAATATGCTTTGTCACCTTTGTGTCCCAAACCATCAGCCGTTTAAACTCCTTTTTCGTGCTTTCCAAGTTCAAACACTTGAAACACAATGTTTTTTCACGCGACCAATGCATTCCATCACCCACATCCAAATTTGGAGAGATGTGGGTTCAATCCTGTATTTAACAATAACAATAATATTAGTAATAATAATTTTTAATTCCTTCTTTTGTTTACCAATTTTTTCACTTTTTTTTTTCTTTACAAGGCATCTAAGTCTTTTTTTTTTTTTTTCTTCAACTAAGATGGGAATCCATGTTAAGACCTAAATATTGAAAATAGAGATGTGTGATTTTCATTAAACTATATGCATGTAACCAGTAAGGGGTAGAAAACCAAAAGTCAAGACCATGATATGTCTAGTATTTATTCAGATGAAACCACCACGACTTTGTTGTGCCAAGTAGATCATGACTATATACCAATGTCTATCCTATTATCCTATTATTGCGACTTCAAAAGTGAATAAAAAAATAAAAACGTGAAACTACACATGTTTTTGTCCCTGTCTAGTTATGGTCATTAAATATTGTTGGTAGTTACAAACTCGGACCAGTCCTAATTTTGGATTGAACATGATTGAACTAAAACTAACAATATTCATTTGGAAAAAATATTGATCTTCTTCTCACCAACTATATGGATTTGCGAATTTGGACAGCGCCATCTGCTTTTGTCTTAAATTTCGCCATTTTTTTGGACACTCGCTTATCATTATTTCTTGGTAAAGATAACACTTTTTTAGAAGATAATAAAAAAAAAAACGAAAACAAAAGCAAAACCTTTTAGAGAAGGAAATTATCCTTTTGTCTGCAGACGTGTCATCTGTTTTTTAATCCCAACTTTTTTTCTCTTTCTTTCTTTTATGCCCTCTCTAGCAAGCAAGTTCCTCAACACACACCTTAAAAACCAACTTCAAAACGTGCACACAAAGAACAAAGCATAAGCCGTCAACCAGCCTTTTCTCAAGTCACATTCCTCTCTCAGCCAATTTCTTTAGTTTCTTCAATTGCATACGTCTTCTTCACAACTAAGATAACTAACACTTCTTTTCTTCTAATCAATGATCTCGGAAAGCCAGGTTTATTAAACTAAAACACAAAGCTAGAACAAGCCCAAACTGCAAAATCCACCATGACACTAACCAGCTTGATCATGTTTGTCATGATAGTCACAACCTCATTAATGCTTCTGAATGTCCAATCTCTTGGCAGAGTTGATTTCCCAGATGGGTTCATCTTTGGAACTGCTTCTTCTGCTTACCAGGTACCCTTTTTCCCATTCCCTTTGTCTCTTTTGGATATAGGTTAATAAAAGAAAAAAGGATAGTTCAACAATTAAGATGACACATCTTTTCTGTTTATGATGTGTGTGTCTATATATATATATATATAGTTTGAAGGAGCTGTAGATGAGGGAAACAAAGGACCTAGTATATGGGATACATTCACAAAAAAACCAGGTGAGTTTTAAGTGCAACATACATTTTGTTGTCAAATGTCAAATTGTTGATATGAGAATAGCAATGTCAAACATCCTGATTCAGGGAACTCAGACAAAAATTTTAACTTAAGAAGCAAGTTTTTTTTTTTTTTTTTTTCATTTCTGTTTGGGAACTTACAGGGAGGATTTTGGATTTCAGTAATGCTGACACAGCTGTTGATCAATACCATAGATTTGAGGTAAACTATATACAATGATATATTAATTTCTCACTCCAACATCTATCATCAGAGTTTAGTTGTTACACGCATAAGCTGATTATTTTATTTATGTACTTCGTTAATTTTTCCTTTAAAAAAAAAATTAACTCAGTACTAAGTCTATATTTGCGTGAGAATTTAAGCTTCAATATTTAAATAGAACATGCAACATGGTCATATGTATATAAGAGAATATACTAATCTCATGAAAATAGTGAGCCTATCAAATATAATAAGAAAATGTGTAACAAATTAGGGAGATGAGGATGATGTATCACCAAACTTTATGTATATGTACATAAGAATATGTATATAAATGTATATATACACAAAATTATTCTAATTAGCTTAACTTGAGAATATTATTATGCAAATGGAAAACTATTAATTTACTATGTTACCAACCAAAAAAAGAGGCTAAAATTGGAAATGTATACAGAGTGACATAGACTTGATGAAGGAATTGGGAATGGATGCTTACAGATTTTCAATATCATGGTCTAGAATTTTTCCAAGTAAGAATAATATATGTGAATTTTTCTCAAAAATTAGCTTCTATTTGGATCATAGATTTAAACTTATAATTCCTTTTTTTTTTATACTGCTAAAATTTACTTTTTAAATCTATGATTCAAATAGATCATTAATCTCTCTAACTTTATTTGGTTATTCCATTAACGCTTTTAAAGATCAACAGATGGAACTGGAGAATCCAACCCAGAAGGGATACGCTACTATAACAACCTCATAGATGCCTTACTTGAAAAGGGTTAAGCAACTTTCTTTAAGAATATATAAATATATTCCTTTAAGAGATATCACAACAATATTGAAAAGCTAACTTGTTCTTTTCAATCAGGAATCAAGCCTTTTGTGACCCTATATCATTGGGATCTACCACAGATGCTTGAAGACAGATATGAAGGATGGCTGAACACACAGATTGTGTGAGTATAAAGAAAATTTCTTCAAAAATAAGAATTTTTGCGCTGCTAGTCTCTAAAACCTTAGTCTTATGATGATTTGATACGTAGATGCATTTATTTTTTAAATGCATTACTCCATAGGGTATTACGATTGCTTTCATAAGTTTTGGTCCCTAACACTTTCATAATTGATGGTATAGACTTTCGAAATTTAATTTGGAGATAATCATGTGTCACTATCATATGATCATTTGAAGTTATTTTAAAGAAAAGTTGCATGAGGTGCACATCAGGTTCTCTTTAGTGCCCTTAAAAAATTTGAAGAATTAAAATGTTTTTACATCTCACCTAACTGTTTTTACAGAATTTCAAGCTATTTTTACATCTCACCTAACTATTTTCATAGAATTTCAAGCTATGATTTAATCAGTATGTAAAAACCTCAATTAAATCCCTAAAACTCCTTGTTTTGAGCTAAATACAATAATTTCTTAAATAAAAATAAATTCAAAGAGTATATTGTCTTTAAAAAAAATAAACCAAATCATCATAATGACAATAATTCAAAGATTAATAGTATCAAAAATCATTAAAAAACATGATCGCTTTTTTATAAGACTATTAAGGTTACATTGTTAGGGCTAGCTCAACGGATGAGAGGAATGGGTTTGGATAAATTCAAAATCTGAGAGTGTTTTCGTTTCTCTTAAATAAGTGCAAGTCGTAGGACCCACATGACTAATTAAGCTTAACAATATGCTTAAATTCAATCCCATTACAGAAAGGACTTTGAGAATTATGCTGTGACCTGCTTTAGAGCTTTTGGAGATAGAGTCAAGCATTGGATCACTTTCAATGAACCCCATGGTTTCTCACTTCAAAGCTATGACTTTGGCATACAAGCTCCTGGCAGATGCTCTATTCTTGGCCATTTGTTTTGTAAGAAAGGAGATTCATCACATGAACCATATGTTGTAGCTCACAACATCCTCTTGTCCCATGCTGCTGCTTATCATAGCTATCAAAGATTTTTCAAGGTACTTCAAAAAAAAAAATATTTTTTTAGTGTGGAAATATTTGAACTTCTAGTTTGATTAATGACCACCTTTAAACAAATGGCTAGCAATTAATAATAAAATTCATCCATTTTGGTTCCTAAATAATAAAGTCTACCACATTTTATATTTTCGAGCAATATTGTGCTTACTCTTGCCACATCTCAAACCGTCTTTGGTTTTTTGATTTTCTGAAGAGAAAATAATGGAATGAGATTCTTGTGAGCAACATCTTGAAATTAAAACAACATCGCCGCATCCTTTGCTTTTGAAATAGAGGAAAGGCAAAAAGAGAGTAAATTTCGTGCGTGTTTGGTTTTGTTTTCAAAACAGATTTCACGATTTCCTAGGGAATCGATTTCAAAATCGGTGTGAAATTGTGTTTGGTTTGTATTGTTTTTGAAAACAGATTTCAAAACGAATCCAAAATCTCCTTTGCCCCCAAAGTAAAATTGAAAACGACTAAAAGTCGTTTTCTCTGATTTCATTTTTCTCATTTCTCCCATTTCTCTGATTTAATTATTATGATTAATTAAGATTTAATTGATATAGTAATTACTTAAATATTATGGTTATTAATTTTTATTTCATTTTTCAATTAAAAAATTTAATTAATTTTTAATTTTTGGTATTCATAATAATTTTTTTTAAAATCAAACATAAATATGTTTTTATAGAATATTTATAAAATGACTGGTTTTCAAAAATATAACCAAACACAGTTTCACTTTTTTGTTTATCAAAACATACACTCAGAAAATAAAACCAAACACAATTTCAGAAACGTTCTCAGAATTATTTTCAAAACGATTTCAAATTCAAAGAATTTGAAAACATAACAGATTTCAAAAACAATACCAAACGCTACCTTCAAGTCCTGTTTTTACTCACATTATTCCACCTGGGAAATATAGGAGAAACAAGGAGGTGAAGTAGGAATAGTCTTAGATGCCAAGTGGTATGAACCGATTTCGGATAGTGAAGAGGACATTGAGGCAGCAAATCGAGCAATGGATTTCGAGCTTGGATGGTACCATTTATTCCTTTTGATCATTCTCTTTGAAACCTTTCTTGCTAACAAACACTTCTAGCTAATACAGCAAAAAGTGGATACCAGGTTTCTTGATCCACTTCTTCTTGGCGACTATCCTCGTTCAATGAAGAAGCTTGTGGGAGAGAGGCTACCACAGATATCAGAACCAATCTCAAAACTTTTGGTGGGATCTCTAGACTTCGTTGGCTTAAATCATTACACAACATTGTATGCGCGAAACGACAGGACACGAATCCGGAAGTTCATATTGCAGGATGCAACATCGGATGTTGCTGTTATTACCACAGGTAATCGGCTCATCAAACCTTAAAACTCAACCCCATAAATAAAAAGTACTCAAAATAACAACTCATTGTTACTTTACAAATTCTCTATCACAGCATACAGAAGAGGAGTCGCAATTGGAGAAAGAGTAAGTCCCTTAAAAAACTAGAATTCGATGGTAGTTTAGCATTAGAGATTTTATTATCCCTTAATCAGGCTTGGAAAACTGTCCTTCCTTTAGGCAGCTTCACATTGGTTACGGATGGTACCATGGGGGATCAGGAAGTTGGGAAGATATGTTAAGGACAAGTACGGAAATCCACCAGTGATAATCACGGAAAATGGTTAGTAGTTTAGACGTACTAAACATTGTTTACATTCCACAACTTCTTTCACAAAATTTGACATTGTTTTGATTCATTAAAAAAAAGGTATGGACGATTCAAATACACCGTTTATGTCGTTAGACAAGGCCTTAAACGACGAAAAGAGGATAAGATTTCACAGAGATTATTTGTCAAATTTATCTGCTGCTATAAGGTAAATGTAACATTTCGTAACTTGTTGAACTCTATTGTTTGAGCAGATTTTTCAATTTTTTCTTCAAGATGCTATCCCAATCCATATTGCAGGCAAGATGAGTGTGATATTCGCGGCTATTTCGTGTGGTCATTGCTTGACAACTGGGAATGGAACATGGGATACACAGTCAGATTTGGACTCTACTATGTGGACTACAAGAACAACCTTACAAGGATTCCAAAGGATTCTGCTCAATGGTTTAAAAGATTTCTCAGACCGAAATTCGATTTAAGCTACCGGATCATTTGAATCATCTGTTGGGATATGTGCTCATAAATCAAATAAGATGTAAACATTTTGCTAATTATTAATAAAATAAGGAATTTTTCTAAATATATACTTTACATATATATGATGTTTTATAAATATCAAAAATCTCTCGATTATTTTATATATAACTTTAAACATCGTATAAATGTCATATAGTTTAAAGTAAAATAGTTTAAATTTTATCCGTAATTATAAATTAAAATTAAGATTTTTAATTTAAAGTTACTAATATAGTTTATTATATTCTGAATGAAACAATCTTATTTTATATGTAACTTTAAAACTCGTCATGCATATGCATGTGCCTTGATGGACCACGAATAGTACAAGGACTACTACAAAATTGCTTTTTAACGATTCAGAATACTCAAAAGCAGAGGCTGATATTCACTTGTAGGCATATAAATGCACTTCCACCTCATTAGTCCTTACCGGAGGTTGGCGTTAATTTTACACAAGCAAAGGAAGAGAAGGCTTTAGCACAAATGTCACCAGGTATGGCGCTTTGTGAAAAATAGCAATGAAAACAACATTATACCCCTAATCCGCTATTGATTTGAAGACATGAAACGGGACAATCCATTTAGGGCAGTCAACGGCATCCTGCAACCAGCACCAATACAAGTAATTAGATTGACACCAAATGGATGATTACAGTAGCTTGTCGTACTTCACGAGCTTGGTTTGTTTTTCTACCATCTTTGCGAGCACAAATCTTTGTCATTCATCCTCCAAAACTTGTGCATCACCTTTAACTCCAAAAGGTGAAAGAAAAAAAACTTTGATACAAATGATACAAAATCCCTGGCCCCATCTTGTAACCAACAAATATGCAAGTACGGTAAAGAAGAAAATATGAATGTATGCAGCATTGACTTTTGAAAGGTGCAATATTGGTTTGCAATTGGAAAAATTTATCGTTTGTTATAACTTATTTTTATTTATTTTTTTTTTTTTGAAAGGTACAAGATTTTGGCCCCCCTCTCTCTCTCCCTATGCAAAAAAAGAAAAAAAAAAGGCGTGAAATCTCGTTGTAGAAAGACACACGACTCAAAAAAACTTTTTTTGACCTTTCTAAATCTTCATTCAGACAACAAATTTGTCAATCTCGGACCAATATTCCACCTTTCTAAAGTTATAGACCAAATGGATTTCATAGCAAATTCTCTCCTTTTACATGTCACAATGTAGGACCGATTCTCCTAACGGCAAGATCAAACCCAAAGAACATTTACATCTCATGTCTAACAAGATGAGTCAGTAGATTCGATTAAAGTTTTCATATTCATTCTCCACCGTACTAGCATTGTTACTGGTAACATGATAAGGTCAAATTTTGTATTGAAGCCTTTTTTTGTTTTCTTTCGCCAGTGTGGTGTTAGGTGATGCATGATCAAAGATTTTCACTAGTAAAGTGGCTTACCATTACACTGCAATTAGGAGTTAGGACAAACCAAACTCCTGAAGAATGAGAGTCTAGTGTCATCATCCATTTGAACACTTGAAATACAATGCCGAGCTACATGATCACACTGCTTTGCGGTTGTTGTGACTTGTTGTAGCGTTGTATGTCCTCTTTTTGTACAACAGACCAAAAGTGTTTTATTTCGGCTCTGTGCTCGCTGAGGAGATGCAGTTCTTGATCTTGTCCCTTGAATATGATACAATTTCATTTTTCCTACTCTTTTGGTGATATGATTGATGAGTGAGTTTTACAATCACATACTATATCTCTTAAGCTTGATATTTAGTTAGTTTTTGAGTATTTTACTTTGCATTTTATGTGTTTTGTGTTAATTTTGTAGGCTAGGTAAAAAAAGTGCAAATTAGAGAGCCTCAAGTGATTTGGAGAAGTATATAAGTGTTGGAGAGCCGGACTTTAAAGGAGGGGCACCATGGCTCTCTACGGTAAATTTCCAAGCTAAAAACCCGAGACGAATGAGCCTAGGTGCCTTACCAAAAGCACCATAGCGCCCATGCACACAACAACGGGTGCCGCAATGCCCACCAAGAGGAAACACACAAAAAAAAAAATGAAAAAACCACAAAGCAACGCCATTGGGCTTTGCAGTGCTAAAAGATAGGCACTACGGCACCCATGTGAAGTCGGCCAAGAGCTGTAGCCCCAATGCGAAAAAAATTCAAATTTCAAACGTTTTGGGTTGAATGTTTCCAATATTTTCCAAGTTTAAACCCTAAAATTCAAGGCATGTAAATAGAAAATATTGAAGGTGAATGGAGGACACATCTTGATGGCTAAAAAACAAAGAAGAAGACTTCGAGAACGGAGATGGAGAAATTCGACTTCAATTATTTCAGTTTTATTTTTTATCATGTTTAAGACATTGATTTCGAGTTTATTTTATTCAACTATGTTCTAAGTTTCTTTTCAAGGAATACGATGTAACGTGATCACGAATATTTAAATTTTCCTTAAATTTTAATTAATTGATATTTATTCCAGTTCTATATTAAGTGTTTTAATATGTGTTTAATGCTTGTAAATTTTTGATCACTTTTGTATGATTTGTGATTTAATTTGAGATTAAGAAGTGATAATTAAATTATATCTGGTTTAACTTACTACGAGACTGTCATAAGCTAGATATAGTCATGGATCTTATATAGTGTAATGGATTTTTTATTCTTAATGAATCACGATAAGTTTGGAGTTTTAGATCGAAAGGTAATGACTAGTTGCTGTGGCACTTTTATTGATGTTTAACAAAGATTAATAAATATTTTCATGAAATTTGCCGGTAATATAGGGAATAAACATTCATTGGTTAAGTTAGGAGATTTATATAGGATTGATCTAATGACATTGGAAGCCTTAGAGATTTAGTTCATTGATTGTTGATTTTCTCTTAATTGCGATAGATTTGGTTTTAATTATTGTTGATTTTAGTTGCGTTAAGTTAGTTCAACTTCTTCTTAATTCAATTGTTTAAATAAAATTAGGATTAAAGTAATTTCGATAATTAATAGCATAGTCATTGTGGGTCATTGTGGGACTGACTCGCATTGCATACAATTTATTATTTGTTAAGACACATGCACTTGCGTTTCTCACAACAATGATTAAAAGGGGCAAGGCAAAAGTCGGATATTATGTTGGCACTGATATAGCTGAAGGAAAAGTAAGTGCTTAGCTTTCATATATTTTGGTTCTTTGTTCACTTTCTTCTCTCCCTTTCAAAGAGAGTGAATTCTCCGAGTAGTATTACCGAAAAATGTAGAAATTGTCATCGTTTGCCCTTCTTCATACCTTTTTTTTGCTTAAACGTCTATGCTTTAGCACTGCATGCTATAATAAACCATCTTACATTCATAGTTATGTACAGAAAGAAGACTGTCGTAGACGTTGTAATGGTTATGCGGACCGTCACTAGCGCCCGAGAAAGTTCTCATTTCTTGCCCGAGGCATGTGCACAATGAGCTTTGGCAAACGTATCAGCTTTACTTTGTCCTGGCAGTACTTTCATTGTGACAATGCCAGACTCCAAGGTGATCTCTGAAAAGCTCAGACAAGGTTTGTCTCGCAATTTTTCATTCTGTTTTATTTTCAATATCTTTTGGTCCTAAAACGTATGCCAAACGGAACATAAATTTGTGTCTAACTGAACAAGTTTGACAACATTCCTTTAGTTTCGTGTTTGCTCGCATGTTTGACAAAGCAAAAACATGTAATGGCTACAAGAGGGCCAAACAAATCTGAGACTGAGAGGCTTATGAATAATTCATTTGATATCTTAACTCACCTACTTTTATTTGTGCTGGTTGTAGGATGTTGTTGACTGCCCTGAATGGATCGTCACCTTCCATGTCTTCAGTTCATTAGCGGAAGGGACGTTATGCCGTTTTCGTATCCACTTTTCATGAATCGCCAGACCTAGTGATGTTTGTGGTGGTCTTCTCTTCTTTTGCTTGTGAGTGTTTTCCCCGCCTCCGAAACTCCAACCTCCTGTTCAAGGCTGAAATGAGGTGGAAGTTCTTTTGTATGCCGATAAGTAAATACCAGTATTTGCTTATGAACACCAACTATTTGAAACAATTACGAATACCTAGGGTAATGCTCAGAGTATGTACATTATTTAACACATTAGGGATCATCAATTTTGCAGTATGATTTGGAACCAGTCTTTGTGAAGAATTCCCATGAATTCGTGCACGAGCATACGAAGAAGCCGTAATATGTTGAGCTTATGAGGCAGCTCGGCGCTTTGGGTGATGGTAACAGGATCCCATTAAGACATAAGCAGCCAGTTTCCCATTGTATTTTATTTTTCAGTTATCTACCAATTTTCCTACTCTATTTTGATTTATGTTGTTCCAGTGAGCTTATTTGTACCTTGCCTTTGTTCCGAGGAAGGTGAGCAACTTGGCAGAAGTGAACACTGCTCACGGCGATCTTGCTCGAGTGTCGTTGTCACGTGCGTTGCTACATTTGAGACACATATTATTAGCTACTATTTCTGGTTTGAAACTGGCGTTAACACATTTGTTGTTTCACCGAGGCCAATCGGATCGGACACAAGGCAATAGAAAAAGAGACACAGCACGAATGCATACATCAAAAGTGGACATCATGGTCATTGGTAGCTAATATATAGAACAGAGAATGTTTTGTCAAAGATACATTTTTTAAAAGCAGACGAAATAACTAGGATTTTCCTGGCATATGGCAGCTTGCTTCGCCTTAGGGCCAGTATACAACCATTTTCCCTAGTTGTACTGATACAGTATAAACGACAGAATGCTGTTTGAAAAAAAAAGAAAAAAAGCATTGTAGGAAATGTAAGAAAGGGAGTGAGTAGAACTTTTGAAGGAAAAAAAGATCAAACCAAATCTGAAACAATAGTGCAACAAAGATAGGAATGTGTTTGTTTGCTCTTCCAAGAAAAATCCCACGAAATTTCTCTCGTTTGTCAAGGGCTGCTTTGTGCTGTGAAGCAAATGTTTTTCCCGAAGAAAAAGTTCATAATTCTTCATTGCTTGTTAGTTGTTGGACAACAATTGCCAGAGTCCAACCAAAATCTTCCAAATTATCCATGAATGATTGTAGCGTCTATGGTAAATGATAAATATATTCCCAATTGTTGGTTTGTTTGAACGTCAATAGCACTGTGACAGTCTAGTTGAGTCCTATATTGCTAAGAGCATTGATGTGTCAATGGCAATTTTTGACATTTAGAAGTAAACAGTGCTCTCTAGAAAAAGTAGTGAATGGTGGTTACCGACATAACATAACAGTACTTCTTTCATTTGGATTCCCCGGCCTCTAAATTCCAAATAATAATAATAATAATGCCATTAACGAGAATACAAAAAATGTCTAAGATTAAATAAAAAGAAATGGACAATAAATCATCATTCAAATAATCAACAAATATGCATCAGTTTGCCAAAAACAAAGGCTATATTAAAAGGCTATAATGCCATTAAAGTGTAATGTACCATGTCTGTTACAGCAAAAGCTTCAACTAAAACAAATTAATTACTGGGTAGACACATTATCCGAGCCATGAAAATCCAAGCTATACAAGGAAAATAGTAAGCTCGAATTCAGTATCATACTACAATATTCATAGAGAATATATTTAACAAGCACCATCCAAGGAGAGAATACATCTTTTATATGTAAATTCGACAAGTTGAGAGAGAACCTTAAACTATATAGTCTAACCACGTTTCACCAGAACCACCATAGCAACAAGCGTTACCAGTCCCATAAAGGTTGCTCCAATGGTGAGATCCGTGGCAATCGTTTTCATATCTGCATTAACATCGGAAGAGAATCCAAATATTTTCTGAAGAGAACTAGAGAGGCCACTAACCAGGTCAACAATGGTGAGCCTGATGTTCTCCAGCATACTCGCGAACCAATTCTCCAAGTTTCCATCCTCGTTTCCTTCAGCTGATCTCTCAAAGTTCTCAGAAAACACATGCTCTTGAAAGTCGGCAGCTGCAACACAATACTTGGATGAAAATTCATGCAAGGAATTTGAAAACCTACTAAACAAGCAAGCAACAATAGTTCGAACAATGTGTGCGGCAGAGCAAAGAAACATAGCAAGACCGTTTCTTACTTGTTTGGTTTGACTTCATGAAATCTTGAAGCACCGGATTTTGCATGACAGCATTCCAGACATTCGGGTCAGAGGCAATGGAAGCTACAACAGTCTGAATATGAAACCACAAAAGACGAGAATTCAGAAGCCTTTTGGACTGAAATAAGTTATGCATATGATCAACTAGATCAGAAAACCAATACACGAATAGCACAATGATCAAAACATCACAAGCCTCAGATCTCAATCAAAAGTCGGTAATTACCTGTGCTTCAGTGCTTCTACTGAGAAACTTGAACGCCTTGAGTGCAGGATTTGGATGCAGCTGGCCACCCACAGTCTCAACAACAAGAGAAGATTTAGTCTCGGAGTCGTGGTTTGAACACAGAGCCAGGCCTGAAAACTGATTACTTGCAGCTACATCACTGGATTCAGAGGATTCTGGCGAAGACAGATACACCCTAAAACGACATAGATTCAATATAAGGCGAAAATTCTTCACCCCAGATGACAAGCAAAACACAAACAGAAGATTCGATACTCGAAATGGCATTTACATTTAAACCAAGGACCTTTCCTTAAGTGCCAACTCTTCAAAACTAGATCCGAAAACTGAAGAAACACATTAAAACATATAAATTTACAAGCAATTCAAGTCTAATTTTCAGTTTCTTTAATACCTTCCTCACAATTGCAATTTTATTTCATTTTTCTTGTCAATTAAACCCAATTTCTTATTTTCAACCAAGAAATACAAAATTTAAAAAATAATTCAAATAATATATTAAGTTTAAAATTTCACTCCTCAGTCCGCAAATTTATCTTTCTCCAACGGCATCAAAGTAAAGTGTACATATACATACATACATACATATATACATATATATATATACATATTCTAGGGAAAGAAAAACTGCCGATTTAAACCCTAATTTTCCGACACCTGGAAAAAAAATTAATAAAAAAATCAACCGATAATTCAAAAACCAAGAACACAACCTTAGATTATATATATATACACATATATATGTATGTATGTATGTATGTATGTATGTATGTATAAGAAGAATTTGTGCGTACTTATCAAGAGCATCTTTCAATTCAACAGTGGCCTCCTTAGCTTCATCGAAGCTCGGAGGTCCCGGGAACACAACCCTAGGCATCGGCTCCCCGGCGGCCATGATCAGATCGTCCATCTCCCACGCCGGCCTCTGGATCGGCGCCACGTCAGCGGCAGTGGCCTTAGCCGCCGTCGCCAACGACGACGACGACGAGAGGAACCCCGACGCCGGCATCGGGGACTTGCGCACGGCCTGCTCAACGGCCGGCGCCGCCGTAGGGCCGCGAAAGCCGCCGTGGACTACACCACCGCCGATTCCGGCGACCTTCGACGCCGCCGCGGCTCTCATGACTCCTCCTCCCATGGTGGCGAGTTGAACTCACTCGCTCTCTCTTGTGAAGTGTAGAAGCTTGGAAATGGAGAATCTTTTTGCACCAACTGGTCTCGGTCTGTATGACCTTGAAATTTGGAGAGGAAGAAGATTACATATGTATATATAGTATATATATATATATATATGTATCGGTGTATAATAGCATTTGGGAATCAAGAAACGAAGGCGTCGTTTGGCAGGGATTTTTTTATGACGACATGTTATCCCTCTTTTTTTTTTTCTTTTAAATTATATAATTGTGATTTTTTTCTTCACTAATTTACAAGCACGCACATGTAAAATAGATTTAAAAAAAAGTGATAATTGATAATCTGTTATGTGATAATAATTAAAGTATAACGTGTTAGTCTTATAATAAAGATAATTTATCATATAATAATTGATAATCTATAAAATGATAATTACTGGATTATCATATTATAGAACATTATAGTCTATAATGAGGATGCAAAATCATTATTAATTAAGTGATTCACTCTATTCAAATTGCAATTTTTAAAAAAACTTTTGTTTTTTCCTTCAATTTAAAACTACAGTTTACTATTTATATATTTAAATTTTTATAATATACTCAAATTTTTAAAATATATAATTTTACTATTTTAAATTAAAATATTTTTAAAAATTTTATATAAAATAAAAAAATAAAATGATACCTATATTGATTATTTTAGAATAAATTATAAAATTTTACTTTTTTTTTTTTCATTTTAACTAATTTATTTTAAGTAGGTATCTCTGAAATTTCAAAAACTACCATCTCCAAAACAGACTTTTAGTAAGGGGGTTAAAAAAAAAAAATCTCCAAAACAAATTTTTTCATCTTATCATCACTTTTTACTATTTATATATTTAAAATATTACAGTAAATTTCAAATTTTAAAAATTCATAACTTTATATATACAAATTTTAAAAGTTTATAACGTTATCATCACTTTTTACTATTTACATATTTAAAATATTACAGTAAATTTCAAATTTTAAAAGTTCATAACTTTATGTATACAGGTTCAAATGAGATAATTTTTTTTAATTACATAAAATTTCAAAAGGAATAAAATAATATCCATATTGATATTTTTTTTAATTTTTAAATTTTATATTTTTTCATGATAAATAATTTTTTTTTTCTAAATATATTTTTTAAAACAATTTTTTTTAATAAAAAAATTTGTCTCCAAAACTACAACTCAACGAGCCCTTAGTGATCATTTTGGGATGTCTCCCCACTTGGCATTATTGCAACCTATAATGTCGCCTTTCAAAAAAAAAAAAAGAATAGATAATTTCGAAGAAAATTTTCTTTAAAAAAGAATAATTGGGAAGAAAACTTCAGAAGCAAGTAAAGGTGGGCCAAACTCCTTTTTGTGCCTCGTGGCTTATTATGATCCAAGACTGTGCCACACCCAAACTTTCTTACAAGCCAACTTTTTTAAGACTTCTGGAGTTGAAGTTCGGATCTTGTTCGATTTTTTGGGGGCAGTTTAATTGGCTGTCTAATCAATTAAAATTTGAGAAAATTACTTTTATTTTGGGTAGAAAAGGATTCATAATTTGAGAAAATTACTTAACAAGCCACTCTTTTTCCCATTCCAGAAAGTTATCACCCTTTTTTTCCTTTTTTATTTTTTAACTCGCCTTTTATCTTCTTTTTAATTTTCTAAATTTAATTTTTTAAAATAAAATCTATTATGAAAATATTACTAGAATTAACAATAACCATTGATAGTATTGGTCTCCGACTCTGATTACTAACGTTGGTCACCAAAATGTCATATTAAATTATATTTTGTAATTTATTAGAATATTTTTTATTTTTAATATAGAAGGATGGATGTTTCAAATTTTAATAACTCTGAATTTAAATATTTTAAATAAAAATATTTATTTTTTTTGTTCTCTCACTTGGGTTTTTAACCATTTATATTTATCAAATTAAATCAAAACAACTAATTAGTAGAGATGTGTGGGTAAATAATCCTTTTTTACTAAGGTGACATTTGGGACAAAATTTCATTTTAATTTTACTCAAATACAATACAATTTTACACCAAATATAAATTTTGTAACAGTACTACGAAAACAATTACTATTCAAAATATTTTTAAAACAATCACATCAATTTTTCAACTTCACTATTTATCTCTACTTTTACCAATCACATCAACTTTTTAACTCTAAAATACTTTTCATCCAAACACACATTTCTATATTGCCTTTTTTTTTCGAAAAAAATTTTAAATTATTACATTTTTTTACTTTAAATAGTTCATTTTCACCAAAAATATTTTTTTGAAACTTGACTCATCTCTAACTTTCAAAACAAAAGTTTTAGTCATCTCCAAACAAGTTCTAAAATTATTAGGGATATATGAGTAAATAATATTTTGTTTAAGAAGCTTTTAAATTGATTAATCGATTACTGAATTTTCGTGAAAAATTAGGAAAATGAAATTAAAAAAAAAGTTAAATTAGTGATTAATTGGTTAACTATGATCAATAAATAATGATCAGTATGTATCTTTCACTAATTGACTATAATTGTTTACTAGTTGATTATGATTAATCATTAATTAATGAACATTTTTCTAAAAAAAATAAAATTTCCATCATTTATATAAATAAGTGCTTTAAAATTGCCTATTTTCTTAATTTTTTTAAATATTTATAGCTGTAGCAATAATTTAGATGTGTCTTTTGCGGAGCAGTCCCACAAATAATCTAATAATTAACCTCTCACGCCACATCCTTTTTGTTTCAGGAAATTCATCTGGTTATCATATGTTTTGTAGTTTCTTGTGTAAAATAAAATACCTGCTCCATCCTTGAAAAATATTAATTTTTGGATACGAAATGTTCAAATAATACTTTATGGTATACCAGCAGCTTACTTGGGGTTTGAGTAGACAAATTTAGACAAGAAATATGGAACTGATCAAATAAGAAACTTAACAAAATACAAAGAAAATACTTAATAGGAAGAAAAGCAACTCTAAAAAATAAGATACTCAGACCTCTGAAGCTCCATTCACAGTCTGCAAATTATTACGCCCTTTGTAGTCTACTCCTTTTCAACTCAGACTCAAAAAATTCAAAAAGACCGCAAGAGTGGAAGTACGAAATGTGCATACTTCAAAAGCCAAGAAGTTGCTGAACAAACTTTCGATCCTCATCTGACGAACGTTGGTCGAATTAAGTTGGTAACTTTCGTTCACACTTGGAATGTCCACCAAAAAAGGTATCTGACGCTTCACCATCATCAGAAAAAGTTAAACCACAGCATCTCATCTGGTAAGTAGATGTGAAAAATGGATGACGAGACGATGTTAATTGAAAACATTGACGGCTCATTACAGGCCTGCAAAATCGACAAAATAGACACCAGCATATTATTGTTACTAATCAGATTACATGCTCATCAAAGCCTTGAAAACAAGATTAACAATCTCTTTTCTCATACAAATATGTCACAACAATCCGGCGACATATTTCAATCAGAAAAACGGAAGAGTAAGTAATCAATCGAGGTTACGAGTGAAATAAACAGCTCCAGCTTCGGAGTTGAGGCCAAAGTCGTTAATTGACTTCCTTCAATGTCCATTGCATAACTACTTCTTCCTACAAATCAAGCACATATTGTTTTCAAAGATAATAGCCCTGCTAGGCCCATCTTTTTTCTTATTTATAAGATACTTTTTATAATATTTAGCTCATAGTAGGACAAAGGATAAACTAGTCAAAACTTGCTTTTATTGCTTACCTTCATAGTTTAACACAGGCCATTTGGCAAAACATTTCCAATACTTAGAGAAACGACAAGCCTCTACAAGTGCATGGATACTAAACATGGAACTGCCATCGTCATGCAGACAAACAATTAACTTCTCCGGTGGATAATTGCATGAAATTGCTGATGAAACCGTGTTGATAACAAAGTTGGTTGCTCCATAGTGCTGATAAGAAACAATCAGAATTCCACAATCTCCATATGATTTAGGACAGAGTTTGATCTTCAAATAAAGGCATCATTGTTAGGGTCGGACTTCATCCCCTTAAAAAGCTGAGACACATGGTTGTCATATGTCATCGAACAGCGAAGAGTACCATACACGAGCTAGCTAGCACATGTTCATCAATCGACACTTCTTTGGAGTTGGTGTTTGTTGACCTGTTGAATATCGAGTATCAATTGTTGCTCGATCGAGTAACACCATTGTTCATTAGTCACTTCTTCAGGCTTAGATGACCTTTATTGCCCGTCTATCAGCGCTTGATCCTTGTATCATAATCCCCATGTCGAGCACCAATGTTCGACAAGGAAATATGCTCTCGACAGTTCTTAGGACATCATGTCCCTAGGAATTCGGTCTCTATCCTAGATCACATCCATGTGGAACCCCATGATTTCAACAACTCCAAGAGTGAGTTCATGATCCACTACGTCCCTAAATTTCAAGACTACCAATTATCCTTCCTCTATAAATAGAGGAAATTCCCTCAAACAGGGCAGATATTCTAACTTATTGCTACTCTATCAAAATTATTATAAAATTCCATTGTACCTTAATCATAGTAAAGAGCTTTCATAGAGGACATAGTATACTCCGGCGAACCTCTCTAAATTTCTGATGTCCTTTATTTTCTGCATTTTATGAAGTTTGTTGTTGTTGATTTAAAATTGATTTGTTTGACTTCCCTCACGTATCCAATGGCCCTTTTTATTTGATTCTATCATTTTACTAATTGATTTGAATTTCATTTGACCATAGATTCCTAGCAACTATAGTTTGGGACCCATCGCAGGGCCTTTGGGAGTCTTACATCAAGAAGTAGTAGATTAATTATGTCTTCAACCCAGCACCAATTGTCACCCTCATAATAAAATCCCAGAACCAGTCATCAAGCCTCACCTATTAAGCAAGGACGAGAAGAATTACCCGCTAGTAACAACTTGGACTTACCAATCTTAAATGCCCGATTGAGCAACTAACCGTAAGGAATAAGACACAATGGTAGCAACATTAGAGCATTAGCATGGAGAACCAAACCCCTCCATGGTCAACTTATTGCGATAAGCATGCAATAGGCTTATGGCTCTTATTACTACTATTAATACGTTGAATATTCGACCGCCACCAACACTGGGGGCTGGCAACAAACAACACCCAAAAACCAGTAAAGTGTTAGGGAGAACAATAGTCTAATCGCCCCCTATGTAGCCACTCATAACACCTGGGGCCACACCTATCGTCAACAATCGACATCAAGACGGAGAGCAATAGGCTCAGCTAACTCCACAAGCTACCAATGCAAGATGTCAAGAGTATTCATCAGAATTACCACCACTACTTTCGAGTCATGTTCCCCCAGTAATGACGAACATCGAAGATGTTATGAGAGGGATCATGACTGAAAGATTGACTTAAATAGAGTAGCGATTTACTTTTCAACTACATAAAGCTACCAGTTCGATGCCCAGCATCGATGACCTGGCAAGGAACATGCAGAGAACACCACTCACTAGAAGAATTATCAACACTCTAACTCCGAAGTTCAAAAATGTGGTCATTCCAAGGTTTGATGGACTCTCTGATCTACACGATCGTATTATATAGTACAAACACATCATTTAATCGACAACTATTCCATCATAATAATGACATGATGTGCAAGTTACTTGCATAGAGTTTAAAGGGGTCTACCTATCAATGATTCTATAACCTCCCTTTAGAGTCCGTCGATTCCTTCAAGGAGCTAACAAGGAAGTCATGTGCAATTACTCAAACAGGAAAGTTAACAAAGGATTTATAGGGGGTCATACAAGGTCCTAACTAATCCTTACATGCTTATATTAAGTGCTTTAGATATCTAAGATCTACGAGTTCGACAACAGAACAAAAGAAATGCTGAAGAGATCTAGGGTTGTTACACAAATCGCTATTCAAAAATAAAATTTGCTTTAAGTATCCAGCAAGCATTCAGGATTACCTCCACAAAACCAAAGGCTTCAACGATTTAGAAGGGGAAGACGAGAAAGTGGTATGAGAGCTTGCTCGTACTATAGACTACCAAGGCAGATTGTTAACCAATGAGACGTAATTAGACCAGAACACCAAAGGGACACAAACATTGGGAAGATTGATCATCTTTTATGATGGCCTTCTCTTGCGGCTCTAATTTATCAAATAATGTGTGAATTTAACCATTCACTATCTTCATCGCATGGACGAGCTGGAAGTTCATCTGTTTATGGCTGTTGAACCTTTATGCATAATCACGCCTCTCCTTATTAGCTTGACAAAAACAGAAGCACCCCTGACCAAACCAATAGTGGACATTGGGTTAGATGCATAGAATAAGAATCAATAAATTTCTAAGCTTAACCAATACTTACCCGAACAGTCTCCCAAATCCACTAATAGATATAGTCCCTCAATGGAACATCATAGACTAATTGACAATTGAGTTTAGTTATTAGTGAAAAGAGGAGTTTGATCGCTAATTTTTTATTGTTCAAAAGCTGGACCACTTTGGAAGATCAACCGAAGATGTCCCATTGTCTTCTTCGATGGTGAGTTTAACTACTAACCTTCATCCATATCTCTGCTCGTAGCCATCTTCTTTCCCTTGTCGGCGTCAATATCTGACCTCTTCCTCGTCGATGCTTTTTTCTTTTCGACAAGAGGCTGTTCTTGAACCTTCTCTTACTCTTGAGGCTTGGGACTCAATTCAATCATAGGAAAAGGGGTTAAGGTCATAGGGGTAGTCATTGTAGCTCTCATAGCCTCAACAGCTACCTTAGCTGTAGCCTTTTCTAGTCGCTTTCTAGCTAGGATGTCTTTTGATGATTGGAAAGTGATCCTTATGGTGTTAAGCACTTAATCTGTGATCAACGCTTCTTCGTTAGTAAGTGGATCAACGAACAACAGGGTATCATGTAGCCTCTTCAATGTTACCTTGATCTCAAAAGCCCAATCAACCCAAGATGGTAACTTCTTTATTATACCTGAGCGTATCTTGATGAAATCTCTCCAAAGGATCAAGTGACCAAACTTCTCTAGGGTGAAATCCTTTAATGTACTATTAGGCACTGATTTTAAAGCGTCGAGCTTCACTGAAAAGTTTAGCTTAGAAGGTGGAGCTTTCTTGTGATCCTTACTAGCAAAAAAAGAATTAATGTTACTCAACTTAAATGAACATTCGACATTTAATGTTCGATTCAATGCCCCACAACTTATGAAGTTTGCACCAGAAAGGATAAAGCAAGCATCCATCTAGAAGACCGATCGACTCCTTGCTAATTAACATGAAGAGGTACCACTCTGTCTAATTCTTATTAGCATTCTTCATGTCTCCAATAATTTGTTTCTTTGATCATGGTACCATCGAATAGCGGCCAAAGTCATTAGGATTTTGCTTCAGGTGATATAAGTTAAGGAAATTCTTAATTGTGAGTTCAACATCCGCCTTTTCTACCACCATAATGAGGCACAAAAAGACTCGTATCCCATTTGGCATCAGATATAGGATCGCCAACTAATAATGAGACATGCATTGGATAATGATGGGGTAGAATGGCAAATGAAGTCCACAGTCAAAATAGATCCAGTACATATAAATATATCTCTTGAAGACTATGTTCGTTAGCTCATCTAGGTAGTCAAAGTTGGCCTTTATTTAAGAAGCCATACTTCCCGTTGATCTCCATCAAATCATCCTCCATCAAGACTGATCGAGGGTTTCTACATTATTAAAAAGCACTTGTTTTTCAAACAACGTGGAGGTCTCGATAGTTTAGCAATGGGAGGAATACTTAAGATGCCAACCCTAATAACTTCAATTGTTCGATCCTTACCAGTAGGTCTGGTACTCGATCTAAAGTTCATTCGACTCTTTAACCATTTATGAACTTGCTTCGGGCACTCTATCGTATCTTTGACCTCTTTTTCAATCAACTCCCCTTCGTTCAAGTTTACACAATACGAACTTAATTTTTCCCCTTTTTCCTATTTAAACCAATCGAATCCTAAGAGCTTTTAAGATATAAAATATTCCCTTTTCCTAAACTAATAAGTTCTTTAAGAACATAAACACAGAAACTTAAAGCTTATACCTAAAAAACACGAACAAATTACCTAAAACATTCGGTGAAAATGCACAAAATTTATACCAAATGCTCAAAAACATAAAAAAGAGAAGGTTTTTGGGGTAAAATTACAAAGAAAACAAAATGGAAAAAGATTTCTTCCTAAGGATTTTGGAAACTTAGGGTGTTCTTTGGTTCTCTCCATACTTGAAGACATTGAAATAAGAGAGAGGGAGGGAAACTTAAGGGCTATATCTCCCCATAGTTGATATGAAATTCAAGAATCATTTAATACTTTCTAATCTAATAGTTTAGGGTTTGCGACCCCTGAGATTCCCGCCAGAATAATAGTATCAATTGTCTTTTCAAATTTCAAATTTCAAAAGAGTAAACATCATTTCAAGTAAATCAATAACAACACACCATGTGTAAAGTGATTTTCATGAGTCACCACCAGTGTTAGATGATAGAAACAAAGTGTTTCCCTATTAAGACAGTTAATTTATCGGATATTGATAACTCTATCAACCACAAGTACTCGATAGAGTGGGGGCCTAACAGTTGGGGTTAGACTTTATCCCCCAAAAAAGTTAGGATGCATGGCTATAATATGTCATCAAACAATAAACAGTGCCATACGCGAGCTAGGTAGCACATGTTCATCAATTGATACTTCTTTGGAGTTGATGCTCATTGACCCATTGAATATCGAGTATTAATCACTACTCGATCAAGTACACCACTATTTGATGGTCGCATTAATCACTACTCGATCAAGTACACCACTATTTGATGGTCGCATCTTCAATCTTAGATGGCCTCTATTGCCCATCTCTTCGACAACTGGCCGTTCAATCACCAAAAGTAGATACAAATAGCACTTGATCCTTGTCTCATAATCCCCATGTTGAGCACTAATGTTCAAATGCTATTCATATCTACTCTTGGTGATCACATTCCTAGGAATTTGGTTTCTATCCTATATCATGTCTACATGGGACCACACAATCTCAACAACTCCAGAAGTAGGTTCATGACCCACTAAGTTCCTGAATTTTAGGGTCCATTACTAATTATCCTTCCTTTATAAATAGAGGAAATTCCCTTAAACAGGATAGATATTCTAACTTACTGTTACTTTATCAAAATTATGACAAAATTCCATTGTATCTTGTATTCTTTTCCAATCATAATGAAAAGCCCTAATAGAGAACGTAGTATATTTCAGCTAACCTCTCTTAATTTCCAATATCTTTTATTTTCTACATTTTATGAATTGTTGTTTGTTGATTTAAAGTTAATTTGTTTGTTCTCACTCATAGCATCCAAATGCACTTTTCATCTGATTCTATCATTTTAGTAATTGATCTGAATTTCATTTGACCATAGGTTTCTCGCACCTACAGTCATAATGAAACAAAGAAGTATACGAGTCCTTATTATTTGCTATGTGAAATTTCCATCTGTCTTCATCATCAAATCCTATAAAAGATCAATTGCAATGCACTTTCAAACAAGATCAAAAAGCCAACCAAGAGCACATAACAAAGTTACAAACACAGTTTGATTGAGCGATTTAAGAAGTAATTTGTAGTAGTTAAGAAATAACTAAAATAAGAAATAATATTAATCATACAATTGCAATTTGTAGTAGATATTAATTGCTGAGCCTAATTAATATCCTACATAAAAATGCCGTGCGCAGAGATAACACATGATTTGATATAGAAGACTTACTTATATTAAGGGTATTTTAGGGATTTTATACTTATAATTTCAATTGCCCTATTTTTTTTTTTTAATTATAAACAGGGTGGTGCGATTATTAGGTTTGACTATTAGAGAGGTTAGAGAAAATGCATAGCATGAGGGTTTGAATTTCTTTTGTAAACTTTTTGATCATTATAGTGAATTATTGTAGCAACTGAAGTTAGATGTAATCTCACATTGAGGCTAACTTATATAAAGATTTGCATGTTTTGTGATTGTTTACTTTCTTCTGTGATTTCATTGCTCTTAGAGATATAAAATTAGTGCATTAATGTTCATGCAGTATTCTGAAAATGAGATATTATTTACTGAAATAGAAACAAAACTAAAATGAGTGTATATATGTTAAAAGCAGACTAAAATACCTAGACAAGAAAAATGTTTCAAAGTAATTTGTTTCAGTGTTCATAATGAATGATGTTAGCATGAGAAAATAAAAAAATACCTAGATAAGAAAACTGAAGAGTTCTTAGAAAACACATTTTGTTTCAAATCCCATGTTTCTCCCTGGCGCTTCTCGCATAGCGTAGGACATCCCGCCATTTCTGATTTCTCTCATATTTGTTTCCGATCGAGATATGTTTTGGGAATGTGTTGAATCTTGGGCCAATCTTCCCCTGTATCTTTCCGGCATCGTTGACTCAGCAAAGGACATGCATGAATCCACAAGGTAGCCCTTCTTCTGGCAAGCTCTTTAGTTTTTTACAGTTATTAATGCTTGGATATTGAAGAGAGGTGAGGTGATGAAATACTTTTCCATTTAAGGCTTTAAGGTTTCCGAACCACCCGATGGAGAGAAAACTCAAAGCAGATGGAAGCAGTCCTTCCGTGGGAAACAAGCTAACATGCAATTCTTCACATCCATTGAGCCGTAACGTTTTAAGACGGGGGAGTCTTTAGCGATTCCAGTTCCCATGGTTTGCAATGGGCTTTTTGCAGTTGAAAATATGAAGTCGTTTTAGATTGGAGGCCAAGCCCGTTTCCGAAAACGACTCTGGTATTGCACATTTGTACATCGAAATGGATTCAAGACATGGATATGTGATGTCAATCTCTTGAGTCGCTGGAAATACCCACACCATTTCGTTGCAGTACCAAATTTCGATGCCTTTCAAGGATGGAAGACAACCACTAGGTAATTTCATATTGAGTTTGGCACAATTGTTTAAACCAACATGCTTGAGACAAGGGAAAATTATGCCATCTTGGTTAGCTCCAATCGGCTACCTTTCCAGCGCAAGCATAAATCTCATGGAAAACCTTTCTAAAAATGAATAGTGCTCAGTCAAGGACGCGCCCACACACTCGTTTTCTATCCTTGACATGTACATTCCCTCAATATCAAGCACCCTAAGAGAAGGGAGCTGCTTAAATGGAGGCAATAAGCAATTTTTCGACATTCTCGTAAACGAACTTCAACCATGTCATGACCAAACGAATAATTTGCCACCCAATCTGGGAACATTGTAACTCTATAGCCTTTGGTTTTGAGTTTTCTCAGCTTGTGATGAGGTTCAAATGCATTTAGTACATCCCTTTCTGTTGATGTGTCATTAGCTTCACCACCTCTCCATGGAAAAATAAGCTCATTACGACACTTTTTACTCTTCAAATCAGCTTTCTAAAATATCCCCAACATTCACCACATTTTCGATCCTTGAAATACAAAGGCTGCCACACAAAAGCTGCAATGTTCCTTTACCTCTATGATTCTAGAGCCGTTGCTTTTGCAAAATACAAAATCACTTAAAGCCTGTAGATTATTCGTATTGGACATCATTGGCGGTATCTCTTTTAAAGCCATGCCTTTGTTCAGAAGTTGACGCATGCTGATTAAGCTGCAAAAGTTGGTTGGAAATTGTTCAAGTTCTCGACACCGTGACAATACCAAAGTTCGTAAATTATATAGCGTACAAATTGAGCTTGGTAGTTCTTTCTGGCTTGAACGGACCTAGAGGTACTGGATCCTTCAGTTACGTCAGAATATCTGAGAGGATCATTTATATAAATGATCATTTACACCCTACAGTTGTAAAAAAAATCCTATAATAAACATATTTACAAAATTGAACAAAATTGATAACTGATTACCCTAAAAGCACTAAAATGACCTTATGTATTATTGAAATAATTATATTAAAATAATATTAAAAAGGTAAACAAAATCCATTTTTTTTAATCGAAAAAGATCCTTTTTTTTTTTAATCCCTAATATTTCAGTATAATATTGCATACCCACCCCTAAAATCGTGAAAATAACCACCCATTCTCTTCACCTTTGTTCTCCCATCAACTAGAGTTTCATTCCCGGGGAAGAAAAATGGCGGGCACATAAAGTCGGACAAACAAGACCATAGTCCTGATGGGGTTTCTCCATATTTACATCGAAGGTCGCTCATATTCTCCACTTTTGAAATATAAAATATATATATATATATATATAACGGTGGAGAAGAAATTGCATATGATGATATTTGAATTCGCATAATTATGACATAGGTCGGGTTTTATTAGTGGTTTTTGAATGGAGATCACTGTGGAATTGATATTATATATATTTAGGAAATTGTGATATCACAATTTTTTAATATAATTTTTGGTCATTATGATATAGACACGGTTATTATATTCATTATAAAATAGTCATGATCATCATAATTTTTATTATCATTACTTATAATATAAAACCGAATCTATAGTATTAATAATATTGACATGGTTTTTACGGTATAGACGCGGATATAATGTTCATTATAGAATACTCACGGTCATCATAATCTTTATTGTCACTGCTTATAATATGTAACCAAATCTATTGACATGTCTTTATGGTAATTATGGTTGATGTTTGAGAAACAATTTGGTAACATGTGATTGTGGCATGTAATGTTCATTATATAATGGTCATCCTTTTCTCACAATCCTGATCACAAAAGCAAAACGCAATATATAGTTTGCGGGTTCTCACAACCATGCAATGTCACAACTCGGTCATTAAGTTGTAAGGTTTTTCGTGGTCAATATATTGCTGAACTGGTCATTTTATTACTACATGCAAGAATTTATTGTCAATACATTTCATATAATTCATATAATGATCCATTCCATATTGACTAGCACCACAACCAAAAGAACAATAAAAGAAATTTTCAAGAAAAGATATTCGAAAAACAAAACTAATATTAAATCAATCCACAAAACTAGGAAACACAACCTCTAAAAAAAACTAGAAAACAAAATTTTAGTGAAATTTCAGCAAAAATATAAAAATTTGTCTAACTTCTTAAAAAATTGATTGTGTGGGAATTTTTAAAAAAAAAAAAAAAATAGTGTATATTAATACAAAACTACAACTTCTTTTCAAAAAGAAAATATCAAATAACAAACCATAAAAATAGGAAATTAAAATTTTGTTTGAACAATGCCAAAAAAAATTCCAATAAGAAAACGGAAAAAAAAAAAAGGAAACATGAAACTTATATGGAAATTATATTAAATAGGTTTTTTTTTTTGGTCATTTGAAAGTAAATATCATAATTTGAAATAATTAAAAATTAATTTTATATCTTAATTTTTACATGAGTGATAATTCCTTTTTACCCCTGATTTGGTTTTTTCCTAATTCCTTGAGTTTTTATTTTTTATTTTTTACATTTTTTTACTTTTCCTCTTTCTCTCCCTTATTTTCTTCTCTCTCCTCCATCTCTCCTCTCTCTTTCTCTCCCCCAACTTTCGGTCTCAACAATAATGGAGTCTTGACACCTGATCGTGATAGCATCGACTCTCTTTTGTGAATAGCATCTTTGGTAGCAAAGAAGCTTTGTGATCGTCTCGTGGAATTGCAACTCAAGCCCTGGGTTTTCTAGCCACCACGATGAGTAGATCTTAGGCTGTTGGAAACCCTTGATCTCTCTACTCATAGACTCGATCTCACTATTGGCCATTGACAATTCCTTTATGATCAGAGAATTCACAATCTCAAGTTGATGTCGATAGTTTGCGACCTTTGGCCTTGATTTTTCATTTTGCAAGTTGAATCAACGGGAGGTGAGTTGGTTGGAGTACGATTCCAACAGTCATATAGATCTGCTTGCAAATATAGGTGATGACACCAAAGACGATGATAGCCCATCCATCATGCAAAGTTGGTGTCAAGATCCAGTGCGATGAGGTATTGTTTAGAGCACCTGCAATGGCAACAGCAGCATCGACAAAGTTGCTACTAGGCACCACGCCGGAAAGAGAGATGGTAGTGGTGGTGGAGAAAGAGAATCAGGCATATAAGGTTCAGGTCAATTTTGGGGCTAAGGTTAGTGTTTGTTCAATTTGATAAATGATTTAAATTGAATGTAAATATTGTTTTTACGATATAAATTGAGTGTAAATGATATATTTATTGTTTAAATTATTGAAGAGTATTTTTAAGATTTCATGTAAATTTGAATTTACATTTAAATCTGCTATTTACTATCAAATCAAAACTATTAACCTATTTATTTTTATTCTCTTTTTTTAACCTATTTTTCTTATTCTACCAAAATTTAAACATGGAAAGTATCAGTAATTAACCGTCTCCTCTCTTTTCTTTCTGATATAAAATCCAATATTTATAACAAAATATATGAACGATTTTTGATTTTGTTTTTATTTTTTATTTTTTGTTTTTAATAAATGGTTAAACAAGCACAAAACGGGGAGGGGAAAAAAGGCATAGAAAAAGAATACAATTTAAAATTTTTTTAAATATATAAATAAGTTAAATAGTGTTTATATTTTAAAAGAGATAGCTATAATCTATCTGTTTTGTGTAAATACTACTATCTAAAAACTAGGATGTAGATCCCCTTGAGCATAACACTGTATTATGGTTTTTATTAACAATCTTACTCATGGATTATTTATGAGTATTTTATCACCTTAATATAGGAGGAAATAAATAGTTCAGTTATTTTTTATTGATTATTTAAATTAGATTCTAGTTTATTTCAAGAATTATTTAGTTAGTTATCAAATTTAAATTTTGAATTTATTTAAATTGTAATGTTAGAATTAATTTTAAATTTGAATTGTAAAGTAGATTTGGATACTATGTAATGTGTGTGTATATGAAGTCCTATTTATTGTGTTCCTTAACAATGAATTCTTCTCTTTATTTATGGTCCATAATTGTAAAAACGTCCACATTAAATATCTTTGCATTCTCTTCTCTTCTTTTGTTTTATTCTTTTCTTTTTTAATTTCAATACTTAATATTATTTTTTTTGGCGTATTATTCTTTAGATTTTGTTTTTTTTTTTCTTTGATGGTTATGGTTCTTGGCATTAAAATTGATATAGAATTTCTAGTTTGACTTTGAAATTGATAAACGGTTTTAACAAAGATTGTAAAAAACAAAACAAAGAAAAAAAAAAACGACGTGCCTATTTGATTTTAGATTGTGAGTTTATTCCACATTGATAAGCTACTGAATTATCATGGTTTTCACATGTGGACTGAGTTCATTCTCCTCTTAAGTTAGCTTTTAGAGATGAGCTATGCTCAAGTCTATTTAACAATTTATATACTTTATGGGCTATGGTGGATTTGAAACTGATCAATTTGGCACACTAGACATGAGAGAGTGTTAGATTGTGAATTTATCTCTCATGGTTAAATTATTGAATTGTTGTAATATTTGTATGTGAATCAAAATCCCTTCCCCCTGAAAAAGCTTTTAAGAATGAGTTCTAAGTAAGTTTATTAACAATAATAACATAAAATTCCACACATATGAAGTACAAAATGTTCTCTTAGTTGTTATTAACTATCTCTGAAAATTATAACATTTTATATAATGTTAGTGCTTCTATCAAATTTTCAGCTATTCACATGATAATTATTCCAATTAAACATCATAAATTCTTTATTAATTTTAATATAAATGATTAAATCTGTAAAAAAAAAACTAAAATTTAAGAAATAATATATCAAAATTAAAAATATAGAAATCAAAATAACGTTATATACTGATAGTTTAAATACTAATAATAATAATACACCTTACGACAATCCATCTCCTAAGAGAGTTAAGACGTATACATGTTATAAAGTGGGATATTAATTATGTATATTGGTTTGGTAAAATACTAGGAACTGTTGTCGGTGCTTCTCCCTAATCGTTCGAAAGTGGTATCATAATTATGTATGTCTTATAAACTAGATTTTAGACACGACTTAGTAATAATATCAGGAGTTTTCTACTATGCATGATAAGGATGATCAATCTCAATCGTAATATTTGAACCATACTATACATTAAATATAAGTATAACCATATACTTTATAAACATAATATCTAGTCTCGTACAACAGACTATATTAGAGATTTATAAAATAAGCATAACAAATCACATAAAACCAAATCTCACGCTTGGTGTAAAGATGTAGTGAAAAGGGGAAAAATTTTGTTTGTAAATTGAATATTTTATCTAAAAATAAAATTCTTTCAATAATTTTTCCAACTTAGGAGTGATAAAAAATAATATCTTTTGAAAAAGTTGAATTCTTTTTATTAATTCCTTTCTTCTTATTTTCTCTCTTATCAAACAAACATCAACATTAAATCCTTTATTAAATCCCTCAATTCCTCTATCTCATTTCATTTTTCTGTCCTACTAAACACTCTTAAAAAACATTTATACAGTCTATTCCACTTTACGCCTCTGCAATTAACTCGGACGAAGAAGAGGAAAGGAAAGGTGGTCCCATACTAACGTATTTTCATCAACTTAACCTACCTCATACGATATTCCTAAGACATTAAAATAAGTGGACGTGATGAGACACCCTTTCAAAGGAGTCAATGTATAAAGTGAACAACATTTTTCACGTGCTTGCTGTCCTTTTATCACAAAACTAATTTTTGTTGCCTTTTCTTTTTTGATTGCTAGAGAACGCCCTCTTGATTAAAAACCCAAGAAATAACAATTAATAATCTTTACACCGACAGCCTCACAAAACCATCAGGTGTATTTTTTTTTTAGTAGATTCATGCAACTTTTTTCGATTTTACATTCAAATTTATGTGTAATAACTAAATAAATTTCGAACTTATTTAGAGCTATTATTACAAACTACATATATGAACATAACACATTAATATTATCAACGTTGCACGCATTTAACTTTAATTTTATATTTTCACATCGGTACTACTCGGACTTAAGAATTTTTCAAAATAATGAATTCATAATGCTCGAGGCATGTTACTATAGTCCATATGGATCACCATCCACCTACTTGCACTGCCATGTAGGACCAACCTCCACTAGACTCCTCATCCCCTCACAGATTACTCTGATCACCCAAAAAATTAATTATTACCATATTTTTGTTGTTAGTGGCCATCACTATTTCCAAGGCCTAGAGTAAATTATAAGGCTGCAACTCTTCTATCATAATGTATTAAAAATTCTGCAATAAGATATATAAAAGTTTCATGATGTAAACTGTTAGATTTTTTTTTAATAAAGTTTTTTAGATAATTAAAGCTTGATTATTATATGTTATGATTAAATCCAACATTTAGAAAAATGTCCCCATAAGTTTACACAATTACACAAGTAATATTATTTAATTTGTCAAAAAAAAAACAGAGTAATTATCTTATGTTTACTCATTTTTAGCATAAAGGACATTTGGGGTTGAAATATATTTAATTAACACACTAAAATTTTGACTTGTATTACAATGGTGCTCCAACACAGTTTTAATTTTGTTTACAATATGAGTAAACATAATTGTCCTTTAAAAAATTGATTACACGCCTAGTAAATGAAGCGTAGATAAACTTCAGCCTTTTACCAATGATTTATGAAGTGTTTATGAAAATAATAATATGGAAAAAAAACACTCAAAAATATGTTCTTGGGATACCATGATAATATAAACTAAGCATGTGTTTGGGAAAACAATTAGAGTTTTTTTATTTGAGTTAAGTTAGAATTTAACTGTGTATTTGGTGAGTGTTTGGTTGATTAGAATTATAAAATACAAAAACTTACAATGTGTTCAAAAAAATATCAATATAAATTTTATTGCATTCGTTTGAAATGCTATGCAATTTATAAATTAAAAAAAGGGTCTCATTTGGACCTATATATGCGAAGTTATAGATTTTTAAATTTTGAGTTTTTAAGTTAAAATTACAGATAATTAGAGTGTCATCCACAAAAAGAGGCGTGAATTGATTTTTTCCACAAGTAAAAAAGTTTTGTAGAAAATATCGTAAGTTTGATTTACATTTGATAAACTAAATTTGATTCCACCCAGCTTCGATCGCAACCTCTGCTCGCTACCTCCCTTCCTCTAATCGCGACCTCACAGATTCGATTGTTGTTTTTTGTTTTTTGGAAAATTTTTGTTCTATTTATTGGATTTTAGTGGATTTTGAACTTTAATTGAGAAATGTGTGTGATCTTTGTTTTGGTTTATGATTTTATGGAATTTTGAATTTTTTTTTGGTTGAAATTTTTAGTATTTTAGTGATAAAATATGTGTTCATTTAAATATTCTGGTGATAGAACACAAAAAAAATCGGTGAAATCGAAAGTTTCCAAGCTAAAATCAATGGTAAATGTTTAATTTACAAGCATATATTTTTGTAAATGAATTATTGACATTTAATAAATGAAATATTTACATTTGGTAAATAAAATATTTACTAACAGAATGGTAAATGAATATTTTTAATTGGTAAATGAAACTTTCATTTACCGATAGTATTTTTTGTAAGAGTTTTTTCCTCTATGATAAAAATCAACCCAAAAAATAATTTTATAGCATTTTTTTAAAGTTCATTTATAATTGAAACTGATAAATAGTGAAACTAGTTGATTTTTCATAAATAGACAAAAACTAAGTTGAGTTTTTTTTTTTTTTTTTAGTTATTCCACCGATCGCATACTAAAACTATAAAGTATCAATTTAATTGTTTTTAATATTAAGGGCCTTTATACTAAAACAAGAAAAAAAAAGTATTAATATGAAATTTCTCAAAAAAAGTATTAATTAATATGAAATTTCTCAAAAAAAAAAAAAGAAGAAAAATAAAGGTCTATTTGGGGGAAACATCTGAATGGAAACATTTAAGATGGAAAGAAAAAGAGGAAGAAGAAGATGTTAGTGGAAATATGAAAACAAACAAGAGAGAGAATTAAAATAACAATTGAACAATAGAAAGAAAAACAATATCACACGGTTTTTTTTAAACAGATTCATCTCCTTGTTATCGATGTTTGAGGAATCATCAGTGCCTACTTCCTAGGATAAAATGACTTGCTAGTAGTGACGGTGCACCATGCTATTGCCTCAATGAATTAAACTAGTGTCCGAACTCTACCACTCAAAATACCACCTAAACTCTACAGAGAAACCAATACAAAGAGCATGTATATGTATTTTGTGGATGATTTTTCTCTTGAGTGTATGGACTGTTGGAGGAGAGCCTTTTTATAGGCAAAAAACCATAATCTTTGGCCCACACAACGTAGACAAATAGCCAAACGTTTGGCTGTTACAAAATTAATCCAATCAGCTATAAAATTCTATGCATTAGTCAAGATGTTAATGTTACAATCAGCTGTAATATAAAAAGCCAAACTGCAGAAGAAAGCCTGTGTGAGGCTAGCTAATTCAACACCACATTCATATCCGCAAAATGTGTGCTCACACACAAGTCCTTTGGATTTGTTGTGGTTTCCAGACAAAGATCTGCGCCCCTTGTGCGTGTGCACGAGGGAGCTTTTATGCTTAATTGGTTACTAACAAACAAATATGCAAACCCTTATAAACCCATTGGAGCCTTTATCTCTTTCTTATGTGGGACAAGATTTTTTCCATTTCCCTTCTCAATTTTTCCAACTTCATAGGTGTACTTTTGAAAGTCAATTTCTTATTTACTCTCTCACTATTTTGAGTATGAAAATGTACGATTTCAAACTTCTCATAAAAGAGAACACGAATTCACTTTGAACTGATATTAATACAAAGTAGGTCCTGCTTAGATTCAGGCCTCAAAATTACCATTAAAATGGTTTTTAAAAGCCATTTTTCCAATAGAAGATTTATTTAAGGGAAGAATTCAAATAGAAACATTTAGAATAGAAATTTTTGAATGGAAATTTTTAATAGGAAAATTTAAACTATCATCCAAACTAGCATTTGGATATTAATATTCTAAACAAATATATGAACAAAAACTTTTAAATGTGCGTTTGCAAGTACCTTACCTATCTGAGAAGACATAAAGAGAGATAAGAAAATGGTATTTGAAACGATTTTCAAGTTTTTTTTTTTTTAATCACTATAAAATATATATATCAAAACACTGGTAAAACTTTTATCATTTAAGAATAAAAACCTAAATACTATTTAGATGTTTCATTTTCGATTTTTTTTTTTTAACAAATGAATAGATAGAACGACCAATAGAATGGTCTAAATATCCCCAAATGATTGGATCAAACGGAAGGAAATCTTTCTTAACGGAAGATAATAGGATCTTTTTTGAGATTATCTCCTCATTTAATAGCCCTTAAATATGGTGTGGAAATTCCAATTCCATGTCTTTTCACATTCATTTGGTCCAATTAAACTCTTTAGGCGTTTATTGATGTTTACATATATTATAAATATGTGTGTTTGTATGTATAAGTAACAGCTTCCGTTTGGTGAAGCATCGACATCAAGCGCACATGGCAGCAACAGAATGCAGTGTCTGTCACTTTGTTTTTTGAGGTGGATGAACTGCCCAACTCTTGTTGAGTGATCTAACTAAAATGATTGATTGTGTAATATATATATATATATATACACACACATACGTTCACCAAAAAAAATAAACTCAAACATACATGGTGCTTGCATATATATATATATATATGACAAATTGATTAAAACAAGACAGCCTATATAAAAAAAAATAGTAAAACTGTTTTCATAGAAATCCCAATACGTACATTCTTTAGGACAAGCACTTATTTGTTTTAATAACTTGGCTCTGCAATTTTTGACAACCAATTATTAGAAACTGACATTAGCAATATGATCTTTTATAAGCCAATAAACAAGAAACGACAAGCGACCCACCATTGCCAAATTCCTTGTTTTGTAATTTGAAGAAGAATTAGTTTGCAAGAAACAATTACTTTGATGGGAAATGCTATGATTTTAGTGGTCCCACTTAAGATAATATCTTTCACAATTGTATGGCATAGATTTGAAGGAAAAAAGAACCAAGGGCCACAAAAATTCAGCCTCATATAGAATTTTCCACCGATATATTTTGGTATAATATATTAAAGTCAACGTCATACGCTAAAAAATAAAAACTAACAAATAATATTGTCACACAAAAATAATGAGTTTGTCATCGGTTCTTTAAGGAAAACTGACCATGCACTCTATTTTATAAAATGTCTGTTTTAATATTTGTTGCTTAACTCTCCGTAATAATACTTTTGAAAGTTTTTATTGTATTGTTTTCTAAAATCATTGTTACGTAGACATTTATATTTTGAAATGTTACGTATAAGATCGATACTGTTTTTAAGAATTTCGACCTTGTGAAGTGCCGTGCCTTTGTTGTAGTAAAAGCATGCACGACCTTGAACTTTTCAAACTAGTTCACATGCTTCTCGTAACACAACTTCTATTGAGAATTTTATAATATTGCTTTTTTTACAAAAGAAACCAGAACCCAAGGTGGTAAACTAGTGGAATACCTCACGGAATTGGACAGGAAAAATAATGGTTGTTTTCCATTTAATAATGTGCTTGACAGCTGCAATGAAAGCCAGACAGGAATGTTGGCACAAAATATGTTTAAGACAAGCACGTACTATTAGGTCAATGCGTTGAACTTTACAATATTTTATTTTCAATGTACATGTCACTGACAATAACTGCAAAATTGAAACTTCCCCCCAAAACAAATCCATGGAAAAAAATAATAATAATGAAAAGTACTAGTCATACTCGTGAGTTATGGGAGCGTCTATCTAACCAGTAAAGCAGTGGCGGAGCTACTTGAAGGTGAAGGGGGCAACCATTTTTACTGATTAAAAAAAATAAAATAAAATAAGCTTTAAAAATGTTATGATTTTTCTAGTTTTGCTTCCATTTATTAATTAGTGTACGTCTCTATCTGTGGTATATCACTGTTAATAATGGACAAAGATATGTTATAGCTTGAAGATTGGTAGGTTTATTGTTCTGATTTTTTTTTTTAAGGGAATAGTTCTAAATTGTTTAACTTGTAGTAATTTCAATCAAATTTGTAGCCTTTTTTTTTAGTGTATCATAATTTAAAAAATTTAAATTCATTTCACCGATAAAGAATACTGAATAATCAATAAAAACACCTCAATTACTTGTATATATACTTAGGGTATATTTATTGGACCATAAAGGAATGTAACGAAAAAGAAATAATGAGATTGAAAAGGGAAAGAAGAAGTAAAGTAGGCAAAAATGTCAAATACTGGTTCCAATAATTCTAGTTTTTTATTTTGTTTATTTAAGAAGGCACATTTTATGATATGTGTTGTCTTGTAAATAAGAAATAAAGATTGTAAGGGAGATCGAACCAGTGCAACCCTCTCATCAAAAAATCCCTTTTTTTGTTTCTGTGTTTACTAACTTGAGATATAAATCTTATCAATGCATTTATTAAAGTGTTTTTACAACTATATTATTATTATTATTATTATTTATTGTTAATTTATGTGGGGCTTCTTGTCTAAATCTATCATTTATTACAAAAAAAACGCAAACACTCTTAGGGTTTAAATCAAAGAATAATTATTCAAACTTCTTCCTGTCTCACCCGTTGAGATATAATATGAACTTATTACAGAAATATAAGTATCTTTAGTGTTTTTTTTTTTTTCCCTGTTATCCAGATATCCATCCTAAAAAGAAGTATATGTATTGGCATTTTCATTTGCCATCCTAATCATCTTAGGTCTACTAAATTCTCGCTACTAATCTGGAAGTGAACAAATAATTAAAAGAAAAAATTACTCCTTTTTCCCCTTTCCCTTTAATACAAAGCAAATAATGTACTCCTTCTGTGTAAGCACCCTTCTCAAGTTCAACTTCCTTTAAGAGTGTTTTTACCAAGGGAAGGCAAAAGTATTCACAAATTAATCCCAAAGGCACACTGCCAAAAATAAAAAAAGGGTGCGGATGATGATATGACGAAGCCGTACAACAAAATAAAGGCCGAAAGAAGAGACACAAGAGCAATTATAGGTGCATAGCCCGGCATAAAGGAACGTGTGGAACCCATCCTCCAATAAATCACGACCCCACTTGAGATTGGCCCTACCATTTCCCGCGTAAACTAAAGTGACTACACATGTTAAGACTAGTAATTTTGAAGATAATGACAACTTACACAAAAGCACTTGTGTTTGATTCTAAGGTTCAAACCCTTTTTTTTTTTCATCATATAGTATTTGTCCTTTTTTTTTAGTTAATAAAAAGTAATAATTAATTTTTACTCACAATGCATTGTAAATTATTTGTATGCGATTTCTCGTATCATGGGCCATTTATAATTTTTAGTTAAAGATTTGTAATAGTTAGTTGATTTATATGTATCTTTTTACTCAAAATCTTATTGTATTGTATGATGTTATTTAGATTTTGGTATAAATGATAAGTATTATTTATAAAATTTATGTTTGAATTACCTAATTGGTACAATATAATACAAGTCACGTTATAAGTGACATATGAGAGGGGTGCTATATAGGTACCTCTCTACACATATATGTTGGAAAATATTAGATATATCAATTTTAATATTAATTTTTAAATACTAATTTATATGATATATAAGTTGTTATTTTTTAATTAGTAAATCCTAAAAATACTATCATATCAATTTATTATACCTACTAATAAAAAAAACAGCAACTCAACCCAAGTTAGTATTTAAAATAGCCCATTTTGTCTCAACTTTTTTATATAGATATAATTTGGTCCCTAACTTTTTTTTCCTCAATAAAAAACTCCTTAATATTTTGAAAAGGGTGCAAAAGAGGACCAATCAGTAATGGCTGTCTAATATTAGACGGAAAACTAGAACACTAAGTCTTTTTTATGTGAGTTTACTACATTGATCTTAAAAAATTCACTTAAAAACTTAGCAAAAAGAAAATCTTAAAAAAAAAAAACTTGTAACAAAACTCTAACCATTCATAGTTTGTATCTACCATCTAGGGATTTCATAGTTTTTTTTTTTCCTTTTTATTATTTTTTACTGCAGATACATTTGTGGGCATTATTTTACCAAAATACCCTTGTAATTGACTCCATGTAAGTGCAAAACCATTAGAAAATAACTTTAGTTGGTAAAAAGGCTTTTTTTTTTTTTTTTGCACCCGTTTTAAAATGTGAGGGAGCTTTTAATCAAGAAAAAAAAAAAAGGTTTGAAACCAAATTACACCCATATTAAAAAAAAGACTAAATGAAATTTTAAATTTAAAAATTAAAATTAAAATTAATATCTCAAACTATATATGAATATGCTAATACATATCTCATTAATGAAAAAGAGTACATTAGTTTTTATGTCTGTCTGTACAATAGGATAATGTTCTCCCGTGAAGCGAGGCTTTTTCTTTTTCCCTTTTGAGAACTAGAGCCATCATCCAATTGTATTGTGTTGTTGTGCCGTAGTAGCCTCTACTAAAAGTAGTCTCTTTAAATATCTTGAGTAAAATATTAGATATACTCAAAATTATATTAAAATCACTTAAAAAAAATACTATAATGAAAAAGTAAATAAAACCGATAAGTATTTCCACAACTGTACTAACAATGCGTGTATTAGATTTAATCAAAATTGCGACCTTAAAATCATATTAAAATAAAAAGTAAATAAAACCCATAATGTATCTCCATGACTGTCCTAATAGTATGTTAAGATATAATCAAATCATATTAAAAAAATAAAAAAAATTAAAAAAAATATAATGCAGATTTAACAGTTTAAAGTAGAACCTGTCAGTAAAACATTCCTTTCATATCTTGCTATAGATTTCTCATCCTTCTCTCTCTCATTTATTGATCAAATGGCGATATCAAAGAGCTTGAAGCGTGCACCACTTCACCTACGTATACATTTATATATAGTTTCCAATCATACTTTTCTTCGCATGTCTTTGTTAAAACATAATTTCCTCTTTCTTTAAGAAAATAAGCATACGTACCTTTCTTCTTTATAAAAATTTCGAAGCTTATCTTCTACTTTGATATATACATGCGCGTGTATATATATATATATCTATTATTAAAACTCATGTGATATAAAATAACACTTCTTTCATGTGATCCAAAACAAGCTTTTGGAATTTTTTTTATTTTTTATTTTTTATTTTTTGTTGGAAATAATAGCTTTAGGAATACTAAAATTTAATTCTTTGCTTTGGGGCTCATCCAAATATATACTATAATTAAATAATGAACAAATGGTAGAAGATTACAACTTCTAAATTGATTAGTACTGGTTGATTCCAAGACATATATCACATCTTTACCATCTCTTACTACCTCTAACCCGGAAATTTAAAGTTAAAAAGAAAAAAAAAAGTTGGGGGGGGGGGGGGGGGGGGGGGGGGGGGCTCGACCTAAATTTATAACTATAATTAGACTGTAAAACATTACATTACAAAGGGACAAGACAAAAATTGAAACAAGGTCGGCCATTTACATTATTTTATATATCTCCAAGCTTCAAACCCTCTCTCTTTCCTTACACCATTCTTTGACACACCTGCAAAAATCACATCACATGATTAGCCTCCCAATATGTAAATTTCATGACTAAAAAAAGAAAAAGAAGTGAACAAAAAATGCGAATCAGAAAATTCCAAAGGCAACCCAGTACCGTACTTGTTCCTGTCCAAGATTTTACCACTTAATTCATAAAAAAAAAAACGTAAATAAATAAATGATTACTTCGAATTTTTGTCTCCCAACATTTCCAAAGAAAAAAAGAAGAAAATAAAAGGCAACTGAAATGTAAAATTATTCAAAGATATTAAATCAGAATTACGGACGCAACAAATTAGAACCACGTCGTGTCGGATAATTCATGCAATATCGTAGAATTCTCCGAAACAAAAATATGTAAATAAATAAACAGATAGAAGACGAAGAAGAAGAAGACAAATTAAGAAAGTAAGGTCCGTGTGTGCATAGTACTCAGTTTCCGAACACAGTCTCTCTCTTTCTCTCTAAACTGTTTCTGCAACTCACCAGACAACATGACAGACATTAAAAAACTACACAAAAGCTGTTTCAGAAGTTACAAATTTAACTAGAGTTAAAAAAAATAACAAAATATAAAAATAAAAATAAAAAAATATACCATTAGGTTTACAGTCGGGAGGATCCTCAAAGAGAGAGAGAGAGAGCTGTTTGTGAGCGACGACAATGTCGAAGAGAATAACGCCGGATCTGGGGTCGTCGACGATGATGTCTTTGACGGGAAGCCAGAGGAAGAGCTCCTCCTGGGTGAGCCCAACGACGCCGTTTAGGCTTCCGTAGCTGAGGTTGGCCCTCAAAACGCTGTCGTAGATGACCCGGTTCTCGAACTTGGCGAGGCAAGGGCCGTCGAGGAAGACCTCCAGCTGTCCTTGCTCGGAGAGGCTGTACGACTTGACATCCTTCGGGACAAGGCCCGCCGGAAGGCCCTTCGACCGGAGGAGGTCGTGGATGGGGGAGGAGAGAGAGAGTGGTGGGGGTGCTAGAGAGAGAAGGAGGAGAGAGAGAATCCAATTTGGAAGAAGAAAGGTCATTTTTTGGTTTGGAGTGAGGAGATGAGGGAGGGAGAGATTGGTAGAAGAGGAGGCTAGGGAATTTAATTAAGGAGGTGATTTATGGAAAGTTGAAGGACTGTTTAAAATTTATTAAAAAAATATTAATTAAAAAAAAAAAGGAAGGTGGGGTTGAGGGATAGGGTGAGATTATCAATTTGCCCCTGATTGGTGACTGTAGATGTTGTGCGTAGGAGATCTCAATGAGTAATTACGACACCATCTTCAATTTAATGTTAAATTGTTTGATTAATATTTTTTTAATAAAGTATTAGTTTTTATATTAAATTTATTATATATTAAAATTTATAATTAATTTATTATAAAATATAATTAATATCAAATTTGATATTTTCATTTTTATTCCTTGTTATCTTTATTTTTTCTGTGTTTATTACAATATTTTCATTTTTTATTTATTGAAATAAAAAAATTCATTTTTATAAGTTTTAAAGTATAATATTAATGACCAAAAATATAAATAGCATTATGTATTAGAGTAAAAAATAAGATAATATTATTTTTCACACACTTTTATAACAAATATAATAGTACATATATAAATTTATTAGAGATGAATCCTTTATTAGTATACTATTTGAGTTTATTACCTATGGTTTGTTTGGTTTACCATTCTATTTTGATTTAGCTTATAAATTAATTTTAATTGATCATTTCATTCCAATTTAGTTTAGCTTGACTTGTATTAAAAATTATGCTTAAATAGTGAAAATAGAGATAAAGAGAGCCCTATCAAGTTAAATTAATCAAGCTAAATTGCATGAATAGTGATCGATGTAGTCTAACTTAAAAGTTAGATTAAATTAGATTGAGAAACCAAACGCATGCTAATTAGAGAATACATGTGCGAAATAAGTAAACAAAACAATGTAATTAAAAAAAAAATGGTTGCGTGGGTGAGCACTAAAAAATGCCACTTGGTACTCTTGAAGATAAGGATTGAATGACACTATTGAAGTGACATTCACCCTTTTAATACATAGTTAAAAATTTAACTTATGTTATAAACGGTTTATATTTTGGTTATAATTATGTGCTAGGGTAAGAAAGAAAAGGTTTCACCATTAGTGTTCAGTGATGAACAGATTAAGTTCAATAATTTTTCTTATTATGACAACAATCGCCTCTGTAGGAATAACTTTCTACAGTTATCTAACCAAGGTGAATCACATGTCATGTCGTAAAAAATCCTAAAATAATATGATGTTTCAAAATATGCATTATTTATATAGATATTTTATAATCAAAACGTTTAGATTGTCGCTCGGTTAAATATGCAATCGCATGTCATATCGTAGTTTATTTTAGAGGTGGTGAAAAGAGAAAATGAGAAAGTAAATAAAAGTTGCTAGAGTTTGTATGCACTCTTTGTACATTATTATTCTTTTTAATTTTGTTGAGAAAAGGGGATTCCCTCTTCTCTCTCATCAAAATATCTACCTTTTTAAAGACCCTAGTCCCTTCCAACTACAAACTGATCAATCTTTAAAGTGAAAATATCTCAAATGAACAAGCTATATCGACAAAACATTATCTGCTGAAGCAAGTTGCACAAGTTGAACGTGCAACGAAGCACCGCACAATGATAATTAGCTAAATAAAAGTTAAAACAAAAAATTTATACATATAGGCTTGTTCTCAATTCTTTTATATTGTCATTGCTTATAATATCTATAAGTCATTTGAATAACCTATTATATTTATATTTCGTTTGAATGCAATGCATTAAATATAATTTATATTTGGATGAAAAATATTTACATTGCATTTGAATACAATGTGTGTTTGAATGAAAAGTATTTAAATTGTATTGTATGTTATGTGATTGATAAAAGTAGAGAGAGAATGAGAATGTGTGATGCGATTGGTAAATATAATAGAAAAAATGAAAGATGAATAGTAATTATATTATATTTAAAATATAATATAATTAGTAGCCGAATGTAATATTTTTACGTTTAGATAAAAATTACATTGTATTTAAACGCAATATGATAAACAAATGAGACATTAGAATTATTCCAAACAACATTAATATTGAAAAGTTGTAACAATAATCTTTGAAAACTGAATTTGAATAAATATTTTGTTTTATATAACTTTCATTATATATAACGGGGAAACGAAGACCATAGACGGAACTATGCATATATATATATTTGCATTTGCATTTGCATATTAACATATAAAATAATTAGGATAACAAGGTTAATGATCCAAACAAGACAAAGTCAAATGAAGTCGTCTCCCATTTTATTATGGAAAATTGATACCTAAAGAGTGCAAGTAATTAATTAGCAATTTAGCAAGCAAAAAGGCTGTCCTACTCATTAGCATCCAAAATAGGTTAAAAAAATAATAGTAGTAGTTTGTTAGAGGGAAGGGTATTTTGGAGAATTCACGTTCTCAGTATGAGAGACCCAAAGATGGAATATACATGTAATACATAGAGAATGTAAGGTAACGGCTGCATGTGCAGTCAAAAAGGTCAGAATTCAGGAGGAGGGGGGGTCCCCCAACGTCCTTTATGGAAGTGATTAATGAAGGAGGGGCAAACATGTAATTTCACACCGTTTAACTGTTCCACGTGTGACTGTTTTTTTTTTTTTTTAAATTAGCGTAGAAGGTGTAAATAACGATTCCAAATCCAGGCTTTAAGATTTTTGGCCCCTCCAGCTAGAATCCAAAGGCAATTACGTTTGTTCTTGACTTTATTTATAACGAAAAAGGACATGAAAGATCCTTTTCTTTTCCTTTCTACAATTGAATTAGAGCGATTTAATTTATATATCTTTTTATTTTTATTTTTTTAATATTTATTTAATAATATTATGATAAATTAATTAAAATTTTTTATTAAAAAATTATATTAATTAAATATACGATATTATCAGTAAAAAATTCATAAAAAATATATATATAAATACGAGACTTAAGGGGGCGTTTGGGGCTGTCTCCAGCCTTCAATTTTTCACTTTTTTTCAAAATTTTCTTACTTTTTACTATTTATATCTTTAAAACGTTACAATAAACTCTAAATTTTAAAAATTCATAACTTTTTGTATACAAGTTCAAATGAGATGATTTTTTTTTTAAATTGCATAGAATTTCGATAGGAACAAAACAAGATCCATATTGATATTTTTTTTCTAAAAAAATTTTTAAAATTTTTAATTTTTCACCCTAAACAATTTTTTCTCCCAAACATATTCTCCAAAACTAACTTTTTTCCAAACCCCAAAACCACATATCCAGAACCTCCCCCAAACTCCGCCTAAACTCTGATTTATGTGAGAGACTCACGCAGTGCACTGAGGCGGACTGGAAAACACAGAAGAAAAGTTTTCTCAAGCGTAATGAGTGGGTTTTACCGGTGGGACCCACACCAGATTAAATGCTGTGGGTCATTCTGAATTGCCACGTGGCGGTTTTTTACTTGTGCAAATATGGCGGTCGCTCAGGTGCTGGTCTAATAAGATACCAAAGGCCAGCTGGGATGGGAATATAAGGTTGCCGGTCGAACGCACACGTGTCATCCATGCAGGCTCTGGGGTCCCACATGTGACAGGGTGGGAAATTTCACCGTTGATCTTGTCCTGCGTTTCATAAGAAGAATGGAGAATATAGTAAAAAATGTTAAAAAAAAAAAAAAGGGAGAGATAAGATATTAGGGTGAAGAAGATAAGTTCATCTTTGGTGTTCCCGTTTTCATTATTTATAATCATTAATTTTAAAAATATATTATTTTGTATATATAAGATTAAATAAAATATTTTTTTAAATTACATAAAATTTTTAAACAAATAAAACAAATTTTATATTAATATAGAGAAATGAAATAAATTTTATATTTAATGAAATAAGATATCAAAAAGGTCAAGAAAATAAGCTCATCTTTGGTGTAGCCATTTAATATAGTTTCATTACTTATAATTATTAACTTTAAAAGTACACTGTTTTCCATTTATAAGTTCAAATTATGAGATTTTTTTTTAAATTATATAAAATTTCTAAACAAATAAAATAAGTTTTATATTGATATAGACTAACAAAACAAGTTTCAATTTGATTTTTTTTCTAAACACTTTTTTTTTTCAGTCTTTAATTCCAACAATTCAAGTATCTTATCAAACACACAATCCAATTTAACTCAAATTTAATTTAAAAAACTCAATTCCAATTCATACATCAAACACATGTTAAAACTTTGATAGAAAAGAAAGAGTTGTTCGCCGAAACAAAAAACAAGGAGAGAAAGAGGAGAAAGAATTGTAAATTATTAACCCGATGAAATTGCTCTATGAAAAAGGGGCCATGTGACAAAACGTATTTTATACAAATAATACGAAAGTGACTAAGGTTGTAAAAATAGTTGTTTTATATATCATTTATTTTGTTAATTTTCTTTTACAATTTGAAAGGATTTAAAAATAGTAAATCTCATGAATTTACGAGTTTTTCAATTTTCCATCTTTTATTTTTAGTACGTGGTTTTGAACCATCAAAACTTCATCAACTTTTATTACATTTGCATTTTTTTTTTCTACTGTTATGCTTATGATGGTCTAGAGCTATTCGTTTTCTAAATCATTACCAAAGAACTCTTATTAATTTTATGAACGCAGTGAATTATATGGTGGGATACAAAGAAAATATTCTTTAGATACATTGTAGTTCTAATTCATAAAAATTTAACAAAATTTATTAAGTTCTTATATTTTTGTTGATGTGATAAATTTTTATGGGATCTAACGGTGTAGAATTGCATCTTACCAATAGTTGTTTCTCATACTATATCACAAATTTTTCTTAACTATGGGCATTGTTGTTATTATTATTATTATTATTATTATTTTGGCATTGCTTTTACTTATGTCAAAGAGAAGTAACAATTACGAGTTATGACTTTCAAAGAGTGTTTCAAATCATATTAATATATATATATATATAACTTAACAAGATAAAAACGATACTAATTTAATTGTTCTTATAGCCAAGAAATATATGATTATAAAGTATACAAAACCTGATTAAAGCTTGTTTTAAATCTTCTAAAAATAATTAAAGCTTTTCTGAAAGGTCGTTTAAACATTTCTATGATATTTCATTTTCAAAAGTAACTTTTGAAAATAAATATAAAGGCAAAAACCAACTTAATTTAGTAAAAAAGAAGGCCTTTTCTATAATTCGGTAACAAATTTTCGGGGAATATGATCCAACACCAAGTATATGCCAGTCGTAGAACAATATAGAGGAAATAGCTGGTTGTCTTCGGTTTTGCACCTAGGAATCATCATTTTAACATTAATCGAGGAGGTGATATGGAAATATAATAATGTAAATACGTATATAGAGTCGTTTTTTGTGAGTTTAAAAAATAAATTTATGTGCAAGAGTATAATTTTACAAGGGAAAGGGAGGGTTAAAAATGTATAGTTGAGAATTTAATGTAAAAAGAGTTTGTATAATGACATGTTAAAAGGTGAACGTAACGTTTAAACTAGTGAATGTAATGAGCTGTTAGTATTGTATAAACTCAAAAGTGAGTGAAAGAGTGTGATTTTATAGGAAACATTATGATTATAAGATCATATTCCCTTCGTATTTAGTTGCCTATAGAAGAGAAGACATAATGGTTAGTATTTTTATTTTATACCAGGTGTATTCTTTTTTTATCATGTTATTTTATCAATGAGATATTAATCTTGGTTTTTTTTTTTTTTATATAAGCCATGTTAATAAATTAATGTCATTGTTTAGTAGAATGCAATAAGGAGTCTTTATAGATTTTACGTTGCTGTTTAGTTGTCTTTATTGGCTTTCAATTGAATATATAGCGATCCGGTTGAACTGAGTTTTATAATGGCATTTCTTTTTATATCTTTACTGATTGAAAAAAAAAAAATATATATATATATATATATGCACCTTTGTTAATCTTTACTTGCTTGTTTTTAATGTTTAATTAGAGGAATAATTTCATTTTTTGGTTCCTCAACTATTGGTCTAATTTTATTTTAGTCTTCAAACTTTAAAATGTCTCATAATCAATCCTTGAGCTATTAAGTTATTTTATAATAGTCATTCCCTTTGAAACATTGTAAAAAATTTAGCTATAATTACATTAATTGGGTTAAACTTTGCCATTTTTACGTTTTTTATTTAAATTTTGGAAGTTTAAATTCTCAAAATACTTATATTCTAAGGTAACATTTGGGAAAAAAATTTCATTTTAATTTTACTTAAATACAATACAATTTTACATCAAATACAAATTTTGTAACAGTGCTACGAAAACAATTACTATTCAAAATATTTTTAAAACAATCATATCAACTTTTCAACTTCACTATTTATCTCTACTTTTACCAATCACATTAATTTTTTTAACTTTAAAATACTTTTCATCTAAACACACATTTCATTCAAATATAAAACAAATACTTTTCAACCAAATACAACATTCAAAAAATAAATTTCATTCAAATACAATCAAAATGCAATGCGTTTACCAAACACTCCCTTATTATAATGACAAAATTAACATTAATTAAAACTTAATTTATCTTCATGTGTGTTATGATCTAAATTTAATAGTTTTTATAGGGAAGGACTATTATGAGATAAACTAATAATTCAAAAATTGATTAGATAAGATTGAATTTATAATTCAGTGACCAAAAACTTGATTATATAGTGGAACTATTTCAAGGAATGTTAAATTTATAATAATAATAATAATAATAATAATAATAAAAAAGAACTTGCATGTATATTTGCGCCATGGAGTTTAGCGGTGCCCCCTCTGAAATGAAATCTTGCATCCATCTTTTCTTTGGTCTTAACTAACCTAGTTTAGCAGTTTCAGCTTTCAAATCCAACAAAGTGATAATTTGCAGAAAGCATCGTAAGCACATAAAATTAATAAAATTAGATACATAATAGATTAATACATTAAAAGTAACTGATATATATATATGTATGTTATACATATAGAAAATATACATTGTTAATCTTTTAACTGACATGAGAATGTAATCACATGCATAACATATTGGTAATATTACATAACAACATAAAAAGATACAGAATTCGAATTTCTTCATCTTTAAATTTGAAAACATAACTAAATTAGATTGAATCTGACATTAATGTTAAGCAAAAATCATGGAATTGCCCAAAAATTAAAAAAAAAATATTGTGCTCAAAACCAAAAAAAATTTGCACAAGCCAAAGTTCAAAAAATGACTTATTTGCAAATATACTGCTAAACTTTTTAAATTTAGAAATTTCTAGTCTCCAAACTTTTTATTCTTGAAAATCAATGACCTGAATTTATAAATTTTAACAATTTAGTCATTTTTGTTTAAATCTATTAAAATTTAGATGATCATTTACACATAATCGGCACATTATAATTCAAAAAAAGCATTGTTGATTATTTTTGCTTATTTCTAACACAATTTTCTTTAAAATATTTAATTTAATTAAATTATACTCAAATTTAAATAAAACTTTAAAAATTTATATTCAAATTAAATAAAAATGATTAATAATATCTCTTTTGAATTATAATATATAAATTTTGTATAAAAACTATCTTAATTTTAATTAATTTAAATAAAAAAGACTGAATAATCAAGAATTATAATTTTAAAGGGTTGATTATTAAAAAAAATTTAACAATTAAATTACCTGATTAAAAAAAAAAATTTCAAGGAACACTCATGTAAATAAATCCATAAAAAATTACCACAAGTAAGGAGAATAAAGTGTAGCAGCCCTACAGCACCTTTTCCTTCACTTTTTCCTTTAGGCTATACTTTTTATTTTTTAAGTCCAAAAGATATGTTGAAGGGAACCCGTTTGCATGTAAGCTAAAACATAACTACCCCTGGATGCCCTTCAGCCAAAGCTCACCGTTAGATATCCTACAAACAATAGAATTTGCCACATCATGCTTTTGTACGGTTTGAATGTTGTGTGTACTGTGTGAAATTATATACATGAGTGGAAATATGGCCATACAAAGGAGGTTCCACTTTACTTTGTAAACAAATTATAAATATATAATTTTCGAAAAAAGATACAGCTATTGACTTTTTTTTTTTTTGGCGGTTAAAGAACGTGAAAAGTACAAGTTTTTTTTTAATTTTTAAAAAATAATATATAGCTGAAATTTTTTAAGGGTGAGGGGCTCGAAGAAAAACATGAAAAAGAGACTCATAAGGCATGGGTCTCAAAGAAACATATAATGTAAATTGCAATCTGTGTTAATCATTGTTAAAACTTTAATCATCGTTCATAGATGTCTCATGTGTTTTTTCATGCACAATATATACATTTATATATATATATGTACTTGCCACACTCTCACACATTTTTTATACTGTTTAATCACAAGTTATAACTTCAAGAAGGAAAACAATTTGCCTTTTGAATTCTCCATTTTCCTGAGAAATATCGTCAAAAGAAGAAAAAGCATCTTGGAATGAGAGGTTTACAGCTTTTGTCGTTGACAAAGCTAACTGTATCAGCATGATCGAGCGCATGACCAAGAATGTAGTTTTTATTTTGTCAACAGCTTTGTAACTTTGCCTTAAAGTTTAGTAACTATGCATCTTTTTAATTATATATATATTTTTACAATTTACATTATAAATTAACAATGTATTAAAAAAAACCCTCTAACTGAGAATTATGTAAATTTGAAATATGACTTGCACATGGTGAGTCATTACCAGGCATATGTAGTCATTTTCTAAAAATTATTTTTGAAACAAAGTTGTCAGAACTTTCTATTTGATACAACTTAAAAAGGTCCTAATATATGTAATTATGATTAAAATAACTAAAAAATGACCACTAATACTAACAATTCATGTGCAAGTCACATATATTTTTTCGTCAAAAATTGATAATATTAATATCAACTAGAGGTGTTTGCTATATATATATATTTTTAATTCAAGTGGTTAATTGGCCAAAATAAAAATCTTAGAGCACACTTTATCAATGAAGGAGAAGCCCAGTTGCAATCATGTTAATATTGGCATGCCAAAAGTCAAAACTTTATGCTGCAAAAATGGAGCTTCTTTACCAAGCATATATAATGCAAACCTTTCAGTGTCCAATTATTCAATGACCGTCGACCATTTACATTAAAAAAATAAAAAATAAAAGCTCCAAGCCAATCAACGCACTTAATTTCTCAAAACAATATATATACATATATATATATGATAGTTTCCTACAGCACTCAAGGGGACGTCTATAAAAGACTATCCAAAATTCGGTAGCCTAAGTGATATTATAATTATAAATCAGAGTATTAAAGGATTAATTATCATCACTTTATAAGAACTTATACCCTAAATACATTATCATAAGTGTACTTAATTAGGAGTTGAAAGAAGAAAAAGTTGACTGTCAAATTATTCACCTGAAGCAGCAATTTCTTTGTTTCCTTAGGGTTAGTTATTCAAAGCTAGCAATTAGAGCTCTGGAGAAGTATATAACAGATTATTTAGAGTATAGTTATTTATACATAGTTCTTGTAGGATTACATCATATTTACTTAGGTCTCGTGTGGTTCGTAGATTTCAATTTAAATGATTAAAAAAATTTCTATTTGAGTTGAAAACATGAACGTAACATTTGAATTGTAATATGACTTGGCTTTTACAAGTGCAATTAAGCTGAATATGTTTTTGGAATTCAGAATTTCAACTCTAGATTTTTTATTGGAAAACAGTAAAATACAATTTCAAATTAAGAACTCTGCCCGCAATGGCTTGAAGGGGATAGAACCCATGAAACAAATAGTGGCTTACTTTCCACCTTGGTGCCAACTGAGAAAGTGGAAAGGGGCTCAGGATTATAGGTCCACAATTTAAAATCATATATAAGACTCCCATGCAATATATATATGTGTATATATATGTATATGCTTACTCTATTTTTAATTTTGTATTTATTGACTAAAGTAATTAATTAATATGCGTAATTAACATGTCTAATAAATTTAATTAACTATTTTTTTATTATCATCAAATATGACCATTTAATGTTATACAAAAGGAAATCATTTATTACCATGAGTCTTTTTTATGATAGGGTTTCTTATTTTGTACTATTTAAATAATTGTTAAGTATAATTTAATTAGAAGTGTCACATTAAAAATTTACAATATTAAATACAAAATTACTCTCAATTATAGATTAAATTGTCGAAAAATTGATCAAACGGTTAAAACAACAATTCCAATAAATAATGCAAAATTGAATGTTCTATTGTACAAATTTCTTAAAAAATTTCTCAAGATTGAATTTTGAAATATTTTTAAGGTCACGATTACAGAGTAAATTACTCGTTTAGTTCTTAATCTTTTTATGAAGTTACCATTTGGTTCTCTTTTTTTTTTTTTTTGGGTAAATGATCTCTAAACTTTTTAAAATGGTACAATTTGATATTTTTCACTAACAAAGGACCACAGGTTAAAAAGTGGAAGAAATAGATCACTTGCATGATACGCATGTAAGTTAAATCAAGCAACTGGAAATTATAGTAAATAGCTAGTTTTTAGAAAACAATTAAAACAAATATCTGGCTTTTAAAATGTTTGTAGTAAATATTAGATTTACTAAATATAAATAATATTAGGTAAATAATGTATTTACAAGATATAAATAAATCATTTACTTGGTACAAAAATACATTATTTACCTTGTTAATCTGATGTAAACAAATCATTTACATGATAAATCTGTTATTTATAATAAATATTTTAAAAACTTGCTATTTACTTCAATTATTTTTCTAAAAAATTACTATACACTTCACTCTCTCTTTTTTTTAATTACACTTAAATAACAAATTATATATGATTCATGTGAGATTTATGTTAAATTTTTAATATTTGTTAATAAAAATAACTAATTTGTATTCTTTTAAAGATTTTGTGAGCCTTTTGATTGGAAAAAAATATATAAAAGAATTAATGGTTTAAATCTTAATTTCGTAACTAATATTAGAGATAGAGGAAAGCTACGTCCACTCATTTGCCCACTATCTCATGCACTCTCTCGGCTGCCATTTGACGTCTGTCCCACTTTCAAGATTTTTTAAAGGTAAGTCACATTTTTTCATGTTACTAGTTGGGGTAACCATACTGCCCATGTGAAATGTCATAATAGTATGTAAATATAACATAGTTTTTTTTTTCATCTTATTAAAAAATATATATATAACATAATAGGAATTAAATAGAAGAAAAAAAATTGGTGATACATATATAAAGTAAATAGTGTAAGACTTTGGAGAAAAAGTTAAAAAAAAAAGGTATAAGGAGAAAAAAAAAACCTTAAGCAGAAAAGAACATAACCAAAAGAGAAGGAAAAAAAAAGACACAAACAAGAAAAGCAAATGAAAAATGAAGAAACAAAAATGGAACGAAATGGAGAGCAAAAAAGAGCAAAAAAAAAAGGGCAAAAAAAAATCACACGTTAAAACAAAACAAAAAAAATGGAAAGAAAAAAAGAGGAAAAAAAAAAAAGAAAAGAAAAGGAGGGTGAGGAGAAAGAAACGGCAAAGAAACCAAAGAATAAAACTTAGGGGACAAAAATAAAAAAGCAATGCAATAAGAGGCTAAAGAAGGCAGTGATGCGTGATATAAGTAAATAATAAAGAGTTCGAGATTTTAATGTATAGAAGACTACGAAATACGACAAGGTTCTATAACTTCGGTACTGGTTTGGCCCATGAACCTGAAAGTCTTCCATGATGGAGCATAAAAAGGATCGGGAAGAAAAAAAAGATAGGGGTAGGGGTGTGGCGTGTGATGTGTGATGGAATTTCAAGAATCAAAACAGATATCTAGAGCATTGTCATGAAAATTTTAAGAAACTGACATGAAAATGGGAGAACGAGGGGAGATAGCAAATTTTTTTTTTTTTTTTAAGGTGGAAGGAAAATTATAACATTTTCTTCAGAGGTCCACGCCTGTTCTCAGGAGGCATCGACATCAACCTTGTGTTTGGTATTAAAATATAAAACTATTATTAATTCATATTCACGCAATTTAAATTTTTACAAAAGATTAATAAATTAACATAGTATTAGAATAGGAGATTCTGAGATTGAACCCTTGTACTTACACTTTTTATCCCCATTATCATTACATGTTGAACCTTTAATATATTTCATTTCTTATTAAATATTTGTATTGGACTTTCAAAAATAAATATTTTTCTAAACGTTAACCCATTATCCGACCTGCATATCAGGAGAAGAGGTTCCATTTGGGTTGTTGTCACTTTCTAAAATCTAGGATAATGACGTGTAGATTGTTTGATTAGATCAAGGAAATCTCAAATTCCTGTATCTATCAATTTTACTTTTAAAACTATTCACCATTTTTTTAATTGTATTTTCAAGTTATGCTTGAGCGGTAGGGTTCTCATATTTTACAAATGCATACTTAGATAAAATAAAATAAGTGAGAACACAAAAATAAAACTTAAAATTTACAGTCCGGTACCTTTCATTACATACATGATCTCAAAGTAAAGGAATAATACTTCAGCTCTTAATCCTTAGTCACTAAGTAGTAATTTCATGACACCTGTATCTTCTAATCACCTTTTTCTCCAAAGAGTTTACCAGTTTTAAAAACAATGTACTAAAAGCCCAATAGGATATTTGTAAATCATTTTAAACAATTTGCTTTAACCATTATAATAATAATAGAACAATGCAGTATAAATATTTTAAACATGTAATCGTTTTGTATCCTTAAATACATTTACAATCATGTATGCTCTTACGAGCCCCTCATCATGTCGAAGTACAATAAGTGATCCTTGATTGAGATGTACGCTCTTCGTACATATGTGCTAGCTTCTAGTATAATTTTTGAATAACCAAATTTCATTTTCCAAATATCCTTTGAATATACGAATCACATAATAAAAGATACTATATTATCTTATCAAAAATCTGTACTCAGATTATTTTTCATTTAATTTCCGAAATCGTGTCATTTTCCAAAATCATATAATTTATAAAACTTCATAAATTTATTTTCTTTAAATCAGCTTTTTTAGCCATATCGTTAAAAACAAAACTGACTATAAAGAAGAGATAAGATATGCTACCTCTTAGTAATTATCTACTAATAACTTCTTATACGTATTCTAAAATAGTGCTTTTCCCTAATTCTGCGTTAAAGAGTACCTAAAATATAATCACTAATAATTTAATTATCTGACCAAAAATTCTGTAACCTTAGTTACAGTAAATTCAATTAATTAGTGTGCTGTTACATAAATTTAAAACCAAATTTTATTTTTAACATTCATAAATTTTTTTAAAAATTTCGACATAACCCATTTTAAAATATTAATTACCCAAAACTTCAAAATTACTTCAGACCTGTAGAAAAATATTTCCAATTCCTAAAATAATTTAAATACAATACTGTTTTGAATTTCAAATCTTAGAGCAACTCAAATACACATTTTAAAAATTTTTAATATACTTTAATAATAATAATAATAATAATAATAATAATAATTATTATTATTATTATTATTATTATTATTATTATTATTATTAGTTTTACACACATTTATATTATTTTATATATATTAGTATATTTATTTTATTATAATTTTTTTTTGTCGACAGAACAACCTCAAGGGGCTTAGGTATTCGGGCAATGGAGGAGGCGTGACGATAATGCGACGATGGCAATTAGCAACTAGGCGAACTCAGGCGAGCTCAAGTTTAGGTGTTTGGGTTAGTGTTGGCTTAGGTAGCTCAGAAAAGCTGGGTCGGTGTTCGATGGTGGCACGACCAAAGGAAAAAAAGGAAGGAAAAGAGAAAGAAGAAAGTCCAGTATGGGGTTTTGGTGAGCTTGAAGAGATGGACTCAGTTTGAAGGGGCTTGGTTCGATGAATGGTGACTCAGAGAGGCTGGGTCTAGTTGTCGTGGAGGTGAATTGGTGAGGTAATAGGTGAAGGTGACGGGCTCGACAGCGTGAGGCTCAGACGGCTCAGTTTTTCGATTGGGCTCAATAGCTGGCTTAGGGGAAAGAAGCTTGATGGCAGCTAAGCTAGGTTGGAACGTCAAGGAGGTGATTGGGTTGGTCATCGAGAAAGGACAGAGAAGGGAAGAGAAAGAGGAAACCAGAAAAAGAAAATGAGGGACCAGAGAAAAAGAGAATTCTAGAGAAAGATAGTAGAAGGTGAGAGTTAAAGAGAGAGAGAGGGTGAGAGATTAGAGATAGAGAGGATGAGATAACGGAGAGAATAAGGGTAAGAGAGGTGTTAGGATTGGCTTGTTTGCTTGGGGAAAAAAATCCCACATCGATTAAGTGTTAAGGGAGCTTGGGTTTATGGTCCTATAAATAAGTCTTTGCCCTTCAAGTTTAATTCATTTCAAAAACTTCTTTTCTTCATCTATTTAAATATTTATGGAAGTCCTTTAATTAGGATATCTCATCTGTGAGTAATTGAAAAATCACCAAAAATTTGTAATATTTGAAGTTAGTGAAATGGTCTCCTATTGCGATGTCTAAGGAGTAGGCAAATTGCTAAATCTCGTAAAATTTGGTGTATTCACTCCTTTATTCTTTATTTTAGCATTTTGATATTTGTTTTGTATTCAATTACAATATTTGTTTGGTTTTTTTATCACATATTAGTATAGTGTAGTTTGTATTATATTGTTCACTATACAGTACTATTCATTTGTACAGACTGTTCACATGTATGTTACTATTCATTTATAAACAATGTTCACGTGTACGGACAGTTCATGTGTACATAACTATTTATTTGTACAATACTATTTATTTGTATGGTACCGTTCATTTTTGTAGTTGTTTTGTAAAGGAAAATTACTTGGTTTCTCAACAAGTGATATCAGAGCCAACAGGTAATCCTAGGCTTGTTGTATATGTTTGTAATTGAATACATTAGTTCGTTTCAAAATGTCGACGGAAGTTTCAACAATGACGAATGTAAACACAGCCACGGCATTAACCTCCTCGTTTGTACTAACGAGAACTGTAATGACAAATTCAAGATTTTCAGTGTAGTTGTTTGATGGTACTAGTTATTTCAACATGTGGCAAGGGGAAGTGCTAGACGTTCTGTTTCAATAAGGTCTAGATGTAGCAATTAAAGAAACAAAGCTAGATGATGTAGATGAGAAAGATTGGAAGACCATTAACCATTTGGCATATGGAACAATTTAGTTGTGCCTTTCCAAAGAGCAAAAGTATGCCTTTAAGAATGAGACTTCAGCATACAAATTATAGAAGGCGTTGGAGGACAAGTTCTTGAAGAAAAATAGTCAGAACCGGCTCATATAAATAAAAGATTATTCTTTTTCGATTACTGACCAGATACCTTTATGAATAACTATATTACTACTTTCAATCAATTGGTAGCAGATTTGTTGAATTTCGATGAAACTTTCAAAAATGAAGATTTGGCTTTAATGTTGTTAGCATCTCTTCCTGATGAATTTAAATACCTTAAGACTACTTTACTTTATGGGAAGGATAAAGTATCTCTTGATGAAGCTTGTGCTGCTTTGTATGGTTACAAATTAAGAAAAAAAGATAAAAAAGAAAGCAGGAACATTGCAGTAAAAGCAATTGTGGCAAGAAGTTGTTCACAAAGCCAAAAATCGATAAGAAGAGGGAGATCGCATTTGGAAGTTAGACTAGGTAAAGATGAGTGTGTTTTTTGTCATGAGAAAGGACACTAGAAGAAAAATTGTCTTAAGTTAAAGAAAAAGGAAAAGCCTACTCTAGATGTAAATGTAGCTGAATACAATAGTGATGTAGAACTCTCGTTAGTTGTTTTGCCTTCAGTAATCCATTCAGATGAATGGATATTGGACTCAGGTTGACCTATCATATGTCTTCCAATCGGGATTGGTTCTTTGATCTTGACGAACTGAATGAAGGAGTTGTTTACATGGGCAACGACAATACCTGTAAAATAGTTGGGATAGGTTCAATTCGATTGAAGAACCATGATAGATCAACCATTCTAATAGAAGTTTACTATGTGCCGAGTTTGAGGAAGAACTTCTTCTTTTTGGGAGCCTTGGAGTCCAAAGGCTTAGTTGTGACGATCAAAGATAGAGTTCTAAAGGCTACATCAAGCGCTCTCATGGTGATAAAATGCATCAGAAGAAATATCCTGTGTTAGTACGAAGGTAATATGGTTATTAGGACAGTAGCAGCAGTTTCTGAAGATGATAAAGAATCAGAAGCTACCAAGTTATGGCATATGCATTTGGGACATATTGGTAAAAAAATCCTTGTAAATTTTGGTAAAACAAGGATTATTGAAAGGTGTAAAGGCTTGCAAGTTCAAATTTTACGAGTATTGTGTTCTCCACTATCTATAATATAAAAAGTATTTTGGATTATGTTCATTCAGATGTGTAGGAACTTTCTAGGATACCTTCCTTGGGAGCTAAACACTACTTTATAACTTTTGTTGATGATTATTCTATAAGAGTTTGGGTGTATAGTATGAAGATAAAGACAAAGGATAAAGATCTTAGAGTTTTCCTTAAGTGGAAAAATATGGTCAAAAACCAGATGGGAAAGAAGATCAAGTAGCTCAAAACAAACAATGACAAAGAATATAAGAATGATCCATTCTTCGATGTTTGCAATAAGTATGACGTTGTCAGACACTTCACAGTTGGAGATACACCATAACTGAATGGGGTGTCAAAACACATGAATTAGACATTAGTAGAGAAAAGTTGGTGTATGTTGTTAAATGCTGGGTTAGGCAAACAATTTTGAGCTAAGGCTTTGGCATATATGCATCATCTCATTAATTGTTACCATTATTGGCTGTTGGTAGTAAAACACCTTTGGAGGTATGGTTTGGAAAACTTATTACAGATTATGATTCCTTACACATATTTAGTTCTATTGTATATTATCATGTTAAGGAATCAAACTTAGATACAAAGGCAAAAAAGACTTTGTTTATGGGAATTGCCTTTGGAATAAAGGGATTCCGCCTCTGGTGTCTGGAAATAAAGAAGGTAATCTTTAGCAGAGATATGACTTTTGATGAGTCTCTTATGTTGAAAAGGATAACAAATGAAGTTGTTTAGACTAGTAGCACTCCACAGAAGGAAGAAAGTACTTCGAAATAGGTGGAGTTTAAACAGATGATAGTTAGCCTAAGAAAAAAACCAGAAGTTACAAGTAATTCTCCAGCAGCAGAAGATGAATCAGAGATGGTGGAGGTATGGCGACCAGCCCTACGTAGGGTTAAACAGCACTATTACAGTCGGCTACTGTTGCCAACTGCAATAGACTGTAACCACTTGGGTCGTCGGTAACTTACTTTTAACTTGCTTTTAACTTATTCTGATACCAGCTAAAATTTTTTTTTTTTAACTCGACGTGGAAATTCTATTTTTGTAAAAACATTTACTATAGTAAACATTTTCTTTCTTTATCATAACTTGATATACATCATTTTAATACTCTTTTAAACAGCTCAGCGGAAGACTCATAGCAGTACCATAACCCTCACCCAGTCTCTTGGCACATGCAGATCTCATCCGTCATCCAACACTTGTCTTATCTTCGTGCAGGATGCTTACCTGCAACATAAACAAACTTATGAGCGACAGGCTCAGTAAGTTCAAACATACATTCATGACGTGTAATAATCCACACTACATAGCGTAGGATAAATCTGATACCTGCTGTAACTTCTAAACATTTCATAACGTATATCGTACATTGCTTAACACTATGAACATACTTCACATCACAATTACAAACATACTAACTGCACTTATCATGCTTAACCTCTTGAACATGCTTTCATATTTGAACCTCGTGAATTGACTGGACTCTGTAAACATGATGTGCTACTGTGCTCTGGACTATGTAAACATACTGTACTGCTGTGCTCTGGACTCTGTAAACATACTGTACTGCTGTACTCTGGACTCTGTAAACATACTGTACTGCTGTGCTCTAGACTCTGTAAACATGCTGTACTGCTGTACTCATGCTGACTGGACTCTGTAAACATACTGTACTGCTGTGCTCTAGACTCTGTAAACATGCTGTACTGCTGGACTCTGTAAACATACTGTACTGCTGTACTCATGTTGTACTGCTGTGCTCATGCTGACTAGACTCTGTAAACATACTGTACTGCTGTACTCATGCTGTACTGCTGTGCTCATGCTGACTAGACTCTGTAAACATACTGTACTGACTAAAGGTTTAGTCTTAAAACATTAATCTGTTATTTTAGTTCTGGTTTTGGGCCCCTGATTGGACGTATCGACATGTTAGCGCAACCGGAAGCGGTACTTTAGTGCTGACCTCCTCAGTCTTAACTGATGCTAAACATGATAACCTCCCCGTGGGTCGAGAGGCCGATACGCCAATAATTGGTTAATTACCATCTTGCTGGTGTTCCAACTGGGTAGCATACTGATTGCCTTCCACAGTCGGAACCTGTTAATCAAATTACTAGGGTGTGAATTAATTAACACACTAGGGTGCCTTGTGCACCTATCTGTTTTCGTATTCTGGTACTGTCTAACATGTGTACTGACATGTTGTGTTGCTGTGCTCATGCATGATACTGGACTCTGTAAACATGCTGTACTGACTGAGGATTAATCTTAGGATATTATCTGTTATTAAGTTCTGGTTTTGGGCCCCTGATTGGTCGTACCGACATGTTAACGCAACCGGGAGCGGTACTTTATTGCTGACCTCCTCAGTCTTAACTGATGCTAAACATGATAACCTCCCCGTGGGTCGAGAGGCCGATACGCCAATAACTGGTTAATTACCATCTTTCTGGTGTTCCAACTGGGTAGCATACTGATTGCCTTCCACAGTCGGAACCTGTTAATCAAATTACTGGAGTGTGAATTAACCAACACACTAGGGTGCCTTGTGCACCTAACTGTTTTCTTGCTCTGGTACTGTCTGGTCTGTGTACTGGGACATGCAACTCTATATGCATGACATGAACTGATATGAACTGACCTTTACTGTGACTGACATGCACTGACATGTGCTGTGACTGACATACACTGACATAGACATCGTGATGCAGACCATCAATGTCTAGCATACACGTCATGCAACAAACATACATCACAATCATAAACGTATCAAGTCAATTTACATTTGACTTGAACATAACACATAGTTCATAACATGGCTTTCGTGACATTCATATCATAGTGTCTTGACACTAAAACTGCACATAGAATACATAAACATAGACCTAATATGTCAGTTTATGTTGCAGACAAATAAATGCTTGAACTTACTGTTACTTTGCTAGTATCTCCTTTCTTACTTTCTGGATCCGCAAACGTTCCTTCGTTGCGTCTGGATCGGTTCCTATAACCGAAAGAATCATGGTTATTCTTTCCGCACTTATCTCATACATAAAACTTAATAAAACGTAAAAATTCTACGTTTCATTCCCTGATATAAACTTAGGGACCTAATATCCCATTTATAGCATTTTTGTTAAACTTTGACAAAATTACCATTTTGCCCCTAACGTGATTTTCTTTTTTTTTTTGTAACCTTACTTTTCCTTGATTCACAACTTAGTTCTGGCCCTTAGAATCTTACTTAAGTCGTTTTAAATCCATTAGGGCATTTTTCTATCATTCCTGGAATTTTCAGTCAAAATGTCCGTTTTGCACTTGACGGGTCTTTAGGTCGTATCATTTTTCATTTTAAATGCTTAGACTAGATTTTCTAAGCCCAACAATCATAAAATAATTTTTCTTATGCTTTACCAAACTTTTACAGCAGTAATTGCTGAAATTCTCGGTTTACTTATCCTTGGAACATCTGTCGTCCTTTTCTGAGCCTAACTCATTTATTAATCCTTAAAATCGTTCGAGGGGGCTCGGGTTTCCATCCCGACCACATTTTGTCTCTCGTTTCCTAAAATACCCTTGTTGTGCCGTTTTAGAAATTTCGGCAGCATTTCCACTTAATTTTTAGGTTCCCGATGTTTAGGAAACGCCTCAAAACCATCTAACCTATTTCTATCTTGCCACGTACTATACCAGAGGCCTATATTTTTACGTAAAGCTCAACTTTTACGTAAAAATATTCACATTTCTGTATACTTTCTTTTTCATCATTTTCATCCATTTTTCTTTCAATTTCACATGCCAAATTACATAATTAACATATATCATTCCAAAATAAAAATTAAGGAACGAAGGGACAGAAGTCACTACCGAAATCGTCCCATCGGCGATCGAATGCACCATTCGATCTCGCGTGCACAAATTTTGATTCGCCGTTCTTCACATTTAAAATTTCATCTTGAAATTCCGACGCCGCGGATGTGTTCGGAACGTCAAAAATAGGCCAACAGGCCACTCTTAAATTTTTGGAGTCCTGCCGCCGTTGACCGGCGGCGACGGCGGCGGCGGTGGAATGTGGGTAGTCCATCTTGAAGATCTCGACGAGAGGAATCCATTGGTGGCTTCAATTTCACCATTCGACACCTCTATCGCCGGAAATCACCCCTCGAAAGACCGGCGGCGGCGGCGGTGTTGGATCTCCGTTTTCCGGCGATCGTTGCCCAAAATTGATTTGGGGCTTTTGATCTACGTGTTGTTCTGAGTATTTTGATACCAACCTTGCAACTCAACTCCGCCGGAATCGTTGGATTCCACGGCGGCGACGGTGACCGCGACGGGCGGTGTTGGGCGGCGCGATCCGGCGGCCGTTGGGCTGAAACACTACCTGGGTTTTGTTCTACTCTTCACCACGAGTCTTTTGAGACCGGAATCACCTTGATCGGAGGTCGGACGGCGAAGAAATCGGCGTTGGAAATTTCCGGCCACCGTGACCTTCGGGCGGCGCGTGCGGGCTGCTCCGACGTCCAATCCGTCGACTTGACCCACCGTTGGACTCAGCTCGGCGAGAGCTTCCCAACGGTACCGGCGGTGTCGAAAACGGACACCGTTTCCGGTGGTTAGCTACTATTCATTTATGCGAGTGTGTGTGGGGGAAAAAAGGAGAAGAGAAGAAAGTTTATGGACCTTTCTTCAATTTCTGATTTCTCACCCCTTATATACTTTTTCGCCCAAAATTTCAACATAGGCTATCCTGACTAATTTGGACGTCCTAAATCCAAATATATCAGTTTTATTTTCATCTGAGATCATTTCGACCAGTTTCTGATACTGTAAATTCCCGGTCAAAAATTACCCTTGTGCTCAATTATCAAATTTGAGCATGCTGATAGGCTATCCTGACTAATTTGGACATGCTGAATCTAAATTTATCAGTTTTAACTTCATTCAAGGTCGTCTAGACCAGTTTTCTGATACTGCCTGTTTCTCGGTCAAAATTTACATTTTGTGCTCAATTGACTAAATTGAACATACTGATTCTACATATATCCGTTTTATATCAAGAAAAGACCACCTTGACCAATTTCTTGATACTGTGTTACCCACACATACATAAAATCACTACAATATACATTTTAAACATGAAATACATTATGTATATTTCCTGTACTGATTTTTTTGAGAATGATAAGATTCTCCGGTTATCACAGGAGATTCTAACCCATGAACGACAATAACAGTCAGACTCAATTACAATAAGAAAGCCAAGATGGAAAATTCACAAATCTGCTCGTTTTACCGATATGGTGGCTAATGCACTTTCAGTTGTTGATGAGGACATCCCTTCCAACTTTCAAGAAGCATCCCGAAGTTTAGAGAATAGAAAGTGAATGAAAGCCATGGATGAAAAAATGCAGTCTCTTTAAAAGAACAGGACTTGGAAATTGGCGTAATTACCAAAGGGTAAAAAGGCAATTGGGTGCAAATGTGTATACACGAAAAAAGAAGGAGTTCCTGGTAAAAATGATGTTTTGATGTGAACCCCGCTAAGAATAACGAGACCCAATAAAATTAGGATCCCAAGAACGTTCTAAGACTCAGGCTTTAGATGGAACCTCGACCCGTTGCTTCAACAAAAACAAGAACCTCTGTATAGGATGACTTCAACTCGTTGCTTATTGCAAAACAAGAACCTTAGTATAACGAAGACACCATAAACGGTGATAGAAATCCGTTTGATAAGTCGATGGTGAATGTAACGGAAAAGTCTGATAAGTTCGAACAGCTCTCAAAGAACTAAAGAGAAATAGAACTCTCAAATTTGTGAATAAAACTGATGTTGTTATTTTCATTGCTTGTGGACGCCTTTTTATAGGCATAAATTACAAGAATATTCTCAAAATATACTCTAAAATAATATGAAAACTAAATGAAATATTCATGTAATATTCTCCAAATATTCCCCTAATATTACTCTAGAAAAACAGAAATTATAAGGATGAAATTTGGTAATTAAGGTTGAATCCTACCCAAATCATGTCTAAACTAGAAAAGGAAAGTTGACAATTTGATTGGCTTTATTATCAGCCATTTACAAAAAGGAAACTTGACATAAAAGCGAATCCTAGAAAAGGAAAGCATAAAATACTTGCAGCAATACAATCAGCTAAAAAACTTGCCCATAAAAGAACATGTCAATTTGCTAGTTAGGATTGAACCAATTCTGCTAGTTGGAATAAAGCCAAGCATTAGTTGGATTCCTTTGAAGCCGTACTTTGATTCACATCATTCTCCTCCTCTTGAGAAGGATTTGTCCTCAAATCATCACCATCTATACTATAAAGTCGCTTGGAATGTCTTTGTGTTGAAATTCATTTCTCTTTTACGCGTAGCCAAAGCAAATCTCCGGGATCAAAAACTAATATGTGATTTTGACGCTTCTTAGGCTTATCAGGATTACTTCTGTAAACTTGTCTATTTGGATTTGAAGCTCTGGGTGCAAAATCAGTTTGATTTTTAATCCCTCAGATAGATGATAATCCGTATGGTGCTTCCTTGGGAAAGACATCCTCAAAGTCCTGTAAATGAGAGACAAAAGAACTACGCAAAGCAGAAGTAATCTCATTAGTGTTAAAAAGCGCCTCCTTGTACAAAACTATAATCATTGATTAATTTGAAAACAACGTTCTATTGATTTTGCTCGCTTTTGCATAGAAATTCTTTTAATTTCTTTCTAATTTTCTCTCAATAGCTATAAGACTTTTCTCTTCGTTTTGGTCATTTTTCTTGGCCTCTCTCTCTTTTTCACTCTCTTTCTTTGTTCGTTCTCTTTTTCATTATTTGTCTTTTGGTTGCTTTCTTTTTCACTCGTTTTCTTTTGTTCATCATCTTTTTCACTCTTTGTCTTTTGGTCGCTTTCTTTTTCACTCATTTTCTTTTGTTCACTCACTTTTTGTAACCTCACTTGTTCTTCATAGCCTTGTCTCGAGGTTAACGGTACAAGAGTGATTAGTTGATCGTTGAGTATGAACAAATACTTGTTGGTGAAGCCATCCATGTTGAAACACCAATCAAACTGCTTCTCTAAATCATCAGGGATGGTTTTATCTTGAAATGAAGGAATCTTCATCTTAATGCTACCCAAATTATTGTCTTATTAATTCCTAGCTCTTGTAAATCGCCCTCCATGTCTCCTATTACCCACAAACGAATCCTGATCATCTTCTTTATTAAAACTAAACCCATAATACTCTTCATCTTCAACCCTCACTCCCCTCGGCCGAGCTCTTTCCTTTCATCCATATTAGGAGCGTTTTATGGCTGCTTTAAACGTGCATTCTCTATCCGGTCCAACCATTTATGCATTTGTCCTAATTCAGCCCTCAACATTTGTCTCATTTCCCTCATCAACTATAATTGCAGGTTCGATATGGTTAATCGTGGTGCCTCTTTGGTTGAGTTTTCTTCTTGATTGGGTGACATTTTTAAAATCTGCAAAATACGGTTAGAGACCTCACAAGCACTCCCTCACGTGTTTCACTCAAGAAAATTCACTCACTCTCGTGTTTGTCACTTAATTGGCTTTTACCCTCTAATATGCTTACCACTCTTGCCTTTATCAACTCGTTGATTCTCTTTTGGTTCTTTTCAAACTAAAATAAACAACAATCAAAATTTCTAACAACAATTCACCAAGAACCCACTAAGAAACAATAAGTACACGAATTGACAGCCAAGAAAATAATTTCACAAAATTGAATCTTTCTTGATGATGAATCAACGTTTTTTTTTCTGATTTTTTTTTAATCTGAATTTTCTTTTTTTTTTTTTAATCAGAAACTAAAATAAACTTGGATTTAAAGGGAAAAAAATAGAATAAGAAAGACACAAAATTCAAACAAGAATGGAGTAGAAGAAATTCAGCAAACTAGAATTTACTACAAAATTTTTTTTTTGTTTTTCCCATAGTCCATACAGCCGTACTGTTGTTCCTTTTTTTTTTTTTTTTTTAGAGACTAGAAGAACAAGGAATTAACATGAAAAGAAAAAAAAAAAATAAAGGATGGGCAAACCTGACTAGAACCTAAGCTCTGATACTAACTGATGCGAGCCCCACTAAGAATAATGAGATCCAACAAGATTAGGACTCCAAGAACGTTCTAAGACTCAGGCTTTGGATGGAACCTCAACCTGTTGTTTTAACAAAAATAAGAACCTCGGTATAGGACGACCTTAACCCATTGCTTATTGCAAAACAAGAATTTTGGTATAACGAAGACGCCACAAACGGTGATGGAAATTCGTTTGATAAGTCGATGGTGAACGCCACAGAAAAGTCCAATAAGTTCGAGCAGCTCTCAAAGAACTAAAGAGAAATAGAACTCTCAAATTTGTGAATAAAACTGATGTTGTTATTTTCATTACTTGTGGATGCCTTTTTATAGGCATAAATTACAAGAATATTCTCAAAATATACTCTAAAATAATATGGAAACTAAATGAAATATTCTCATAATATTCTCCTAATATTCCTCTAATATTACTCTAGAAAAACCGAAATTATAAGGATGAAATCTGGTAATTAAGGCTGAATCCTACCCAAATTATTCCTAAACTAGAAAAGGAAAGTTGACAATTTGATTGGCTTTATTATCAGCCATTTACGAAAAGGAAACTTGGCATAAAAGTGAATCCTAGAAAAGGAAAGCGTAAAATACTTGCAGCAACACAATCAGCAAAAAAACTTACCCACAAAAGAACATGCCAATTTGCTAGTTGGGATTGAACCAATTCTGCTAGTTGGAATAAAGCCAAGTAGTAGTTGGATTCCTTTGAAGCCGTACTTTAATTCGCATCATGTTCGCTACAAGGCAAGATTAGTGGCTAAAGGCTATGCTCAAAAGAAAGGAATTGACTGCAATAAGGTATTTTCTCCAATTATGTAGCGGTCCTCCATTAGAATTTTGTTGGTTTTGGTAGCACAGTTGAATCTGAAGCTAACTCAACAAGATGTAAAGACCGCGTTCTTACATGGTGATTTGGAGGAAGAAATCTACATGACTTAACCAGAAGGATTCAAGATTGCTGGTAAAGAAAATTAGGTTTGCAAGCTGAACAAATTCCTGTATGAATTAAAGTAGTCCCTGAGGTAATAGTACAAGCGGTTTGATAGCTTTATGAAAGGGCATAAGTACACTAAAAGTAAGTACGATCACTGTGTGTATTTACGAAAGCTATAAGATAGATTTTTCATTTATTTACTCTTAAACGTTGATGATATACTAATTGCATCAAAGAGCCAAGTAGAGATAGATAAGTTAAAGGCTCAGTTGAATCAAGAGTTTGAGATGAAGGATCTAGGTGAAGCCAAGAAGATTCTCGGGATGGAGATAAGCAAAGACAGAGCTAAGGTTAAGCTTTGCTTAACACAGTAGCAATATCTAAAAAAGGTATTTTAGTGTTTTGGTATGAATGATAATTCAAAATGTGTGAGTACCCCACTTACTCCATATTTGAAGCTCATTGCGCAGATGTCCCCCAAGAATGATAAAGAACGAGAATATATGGCTAGAGTCCCATAGGCTAATGCAGTAGGTATCTTGATGTATGTGATAGTGTGTACAAGGCCTGACATTTCACAGGTACATGCATGATCTTTGAAAAGGACACTGGCAAGTTGTGAAGAGGATTTTAGGTATAATCTGAACATCATAAATGTTGGTTTGGTATTTGAGCAGGATATTGGTATTGATCAACCGATAATTGGATATTGTGATTCTAACCATGTAGGTGATTTAGACAAGTATCAATCAATTATTGGCTATTTGTTCACTTTAGCTAAGGTGCCAGTTAATTGGAAGTCTACTTTGCAATCAATGGTTGCTTTGTCTACAATAAAGGCAGAGTACATGGCAGTAACAGAGGCTGTTAAGGAAGCAATTTGGCTTCAAGAGATGCTTAAAGACTTGGGATTGGTCAGAAGCACATCATAGTGCATTGTGACAGCCAGAGTGCTATTCGTTTAGCAAAAAACCAAGTTTTTCATGCAAGAATGAAACACATCGACGTTCGGCATGACTTTGTGCAAGAAATACTTGAGGAAGGTGAGATACTTCTCCAGAAGATTTAGATAGAAGAGAATCCTACAAGTATGATGACTAAGGTGGTGACAATTGTCAAGTTTAAGTAATGTTTGGACTTGATTAATATCCTACAAATTTGAATGCCTTCAGGTGCATGCACTAATGGGTGCATTTGGAGGCATTGCTGTAGATAACTTTATCAATTTGAGGATATGAGGAATCGAGAAGCTAAGTAGGACCAACAAACTCGTCAAGGTGAAGATTGTTAGGATTGGCTTGTTTGCTCGGGAAAAATAAAAAAATCCCACATGGATTATGTATTAAGGGGCTTGTATTTATTGTCCTATAAATAGGACCTTGCCCTTCAAGTTTAATTCATCCCAAAAACTTTTCTTCTTCCTCTAGTTAAATATTTGTGGAAGTCTTAACTTAGGATATCCCATCAATGGGTAATTGAAAAATTATCGAAAATTTATAATATTTGAAGTTGGTGAAGTAGTCTCATGCTGTGGTGCCTGAGGAGTAGGCAAATTGCTGAACCTTGTAAAATCTGGTGTGTTTATTCCTCTATTCTTTATTTTAGCATTTTGATATTTGTTTTGTATTCAATTGTAATATTTGTCGGGTTTGTTTATTGAATATTAGTATAGTGTAATTTATACAATACTGTTCACTATATGATACTATTCATTTGTATGGTACCGTTCATGTGTTTGTTATTATTTATTTGTACACACTGTTTATTTATATAGTACTGTTCATTTATATGATACTATTCATTTTGTAGTTGTTTTGTAAAGGAAAATTACTCGACTTCCCAATAAGAGGTTTGTGGGGGAGAGAGTGAGATTTTGAGAGAGAGGGAACTGGATGGGACAAGGGAGAGGGATATTTTGTGAGGATGTCGAAGAAATGAAGAGAGAGTAAGGTTGAAGAAATGAATAGTATCGTAAGGATATTTTGTGAGGATGTTGAAGAAATGAAGAGAGAGTAAGGTTGCAAAGGTGAGAGAAACGAAAGAGAAATTGAGAAAGAGAGGATGAAATAGAGCTGTGAGAAAAAAGAGAGAGTGAGACAGATAAAATAAGAGAGTGAGGAGAATTCAAAAAAGAAAGAGAAACTGAGAAATAATTCGAGAGAATAGTGGAAAGAAAGAGAAGGAGAGAGAGGGTTCGAGAGAGATCAAGGGAAAATGGAAAAAAGTGGATTGAAAAATAAAAATATAATATAATAAAAGTTAAAAAGTAAAATTATAATAATTTTAAATTATATCAAAATATTTAAAATATTAATATTTAACAAATTAAAAATTTTAAATTAAAATATCAAAAATAAAAATTAATTAACACATTAATAATTAAATTTTTTACACTTATATACAAAATTTAAATAAAAAATTTTACAACCTGACAGTCGTATCCTACAGTGGTTGCTTGATTTGGATCTAGTTCACGATCGCAACTTTGCGTGGCTATGCTTGGTTTGGTTTGCTATCTCAACCTCACGCGACAATGACGACAAGTTTTGCAAGATTATCTAGTCTCAACTTTCCAGCCCTTTTTTTTTTGGTTTTTGCCAAAGTACACATTCAGCAGGTTTTAAGCGGATGACATTTTTGTAATATAATGTGAAAATTGGCTTTCTTTTTAACCAAATTTTAATTTTTCAGAAAGAATTCATGAAGGACATGTGTAGATAAGAGATTGTATTTAGCATTCCTCGTTAAATATAAGAAGAAATATTTGGGGCATCCCTGTCTCGTAAGCAAACTAATTACACGTCATAAGGCCCATCTCTAAACATAATAATTTTGGAAAATTATAGTAAAAATGTCTTTATTTTATGATTTAAAAATAAATAACATAATTTAAAATTATTAAAAATTTATAACAAAATTTAATTTTGTTATAGATAATATTTTTATTTTACCTCTTCTTTTCACGTAATCTCTTAGTCGTCACTCACTCATTCTCTCTTCCTCCCTTCTCCCTACACTCCAAAAGCCCATTCTTTCTCTCTTTCTTCTGTGCTGGAATCGCCATTATAATAGGCCACCAAATGAAGCCTCACGGAGAAATCTAATCTCAATGTCGACAAGATCACAATGGCGATTGACTCTCGACAGCACTAATAATGGCGATAGGGATTGCAAATCTCGACGTTGAAGAGATTACAACTCGCTCTCTCTCCAAATATCTAGGCTTGTTTGTTTTTTTTTTTTTTTTTTTTAGGTTTTCATTGGTATTTCGTCACTATCGTCATTTTTTCCAATCAAAACTTGCATGACGGTCGCAACTATGGCTCGTCAGGAGTCCACCGACATCACCACTGGAGTTCATAAGCATCTTTACGCCTATCAGATCTCGAGTCGAAGCCATTGCGATTACGATCACTGGTCCAAAATCTGTCCTCGCCAAATTGTTGCGATCTGCTATTGACCGGTCCATGGGCAGAGTTTTGCCAGAAAATCATGAGATCGTAATTTTCCTCGACTTTGTGAGGAAGATGTCGTGGTTAGACTTGGTAGCAATTCTCCTTAGCTACATGATAGAGAGGCCAATCTAGTAGTGATAGCGAGTCTTCTCAAATTTGCGACGGAGAGATGATGATCAAACCTGCGGGCGATTCTCCGATCTGGTTTGTAAAGACTGTGGGTAGAGTTCATCGATCTAGTTCATGATTCTCCAATTCTTTTTCTTTCTTCTGCCATTGCCACCTTTCTCCATCGATCACCGCCGCCACCACTCTATCAAAGTTCATCAATGATTTACTAGAGTAAAGAATTTACACTAATCGATAAATATAAATTAACGATTTATCAGAGTAAATTAAGAATTTACAACTAATTACACCCAATAAATTAAGAATTTACAAATGATCTATCAAAATAAATGATTTATCTAAACAAGTAAATAAAAGATTTACAAAGTAAAAAATATGATTTACTAGATAAATTTATCAAAATCTGTAAATGAATGATATACCAAGTAAAAAAGTGATTTATCAAATAAATTTACTAAAATTTACACATTAAAGACATTTTTAAAATTTTAGATTGTGACAAATTATGATTTACCAAAAATATGATATTTACCAAAAATTCAAAACTTTTTTGTTATTTATTTTTACTCAAGATTAGTTTTGATCTATTTTCACTTTCCTCCAATAATTTTCTCCATGATGATTTTATGTTGAAGTTTCATAAAATTTCTCAACATAGGCTGGGCTGTCTATCAGCAAAATAAAATGGAGAAATTGTAATAAATAGATCAATTGTTTTAGTTAATAAAAGTAAATAGCATATTTACTTAACTTAGAAAATAAATAGCAATTTTGATTTAAGAGTCATGTAATTTTACAATTATACTCATTTTTTTTCTAGATTTTATTTCTTTCTCTTTCCCTTTCTCTCTCTTTCTCTTTCCCTTTCTTTTTCTTCTGCGAACTTTTGTTGAGGGCTAGACTTCTCGTTTTTGTTTTTCTTAGGAATTATCTGCTTGTTTCTTAAGAAAATTTTAGGTGGAGAATTGGTAAATCAATGATTTACACACGTAAATAAATTATTTACGTGTAAAATTTTAAAGCTATCTGCTTGTTTCTTGAGAAAATTCTAGGTACAGAATTGGTAAATCAATGATTTACACACATAAATAAATGATTTACCAAGTAAAAAATGATTTCCAAATAAGTTTACTAAGATTTACACATAAAGGGTATTTTTAAAATTTTAATTATAGTAAATCATTATTTACCAAAAATATACTATTTATTAAAGATCCAAAACTTTTTTACTATTTATTTTTATTCAATTTTAATTTTGGCTTATTTTCCTCCTTCTCCCAGTAAAATGAAAATAAACAAACAGACATGGGCTGGAATAGTGAGACTATTTTCTTTTGTTTTTTAATACAAGAAGAATTTTTGGGTAAGGATTAGTGGGACATGTTGTATGAATGACATGCTTTCTCTGGATAAATAATCGCATTTTCATTGTATTTTGATATAGTGTAGTTTTCATTTCAATGTAAAAATATGATATTTAAATGTTAAAAAATTTAAAATTTAAATCTATTATAATTACTACTTATCATTTTATCTTTTCTATTACTTTTACCAATTACATCACATACTCTCTTTCTTTTATTTTTTTTAATCTTTTTTTACTAATCATATCACATACTTAATATTTAAATGTAATTCAAATACAAAATATCCAAATATATATTATATTTAAATATAGTACAAATATAAAATATTTCAATATATATTACATTTAATGCATTGTATAACACAATACTAATAAAATGCTTTTTCTCTACGCCATATGAGAACCCCAAATCAAAATTCTAAAAGACACATGGATTGTTACAATCTGCCAATCTGGCTCAAAAGTTAGATATCTTTTTGCTTTTTTTTTTTTTTTCATTAGAAAAGAAAAAACTTATAAGTATGCTATGATTTTTCAATTTCTATTAATCATGACTTATCAATAAATAGAAATTTGAAAAATCATATTAGAATGGGAATTTTATTCCCAAACCCCACCCCAGCATTGTGAACATGCTAGTTTCCATGATCTTGTTGTAAAGAGATGTGGATCCATCAAGATAGAAATAGAATGCAATGGAATTTTTTTTATCTGACTGCATATAAGGGAATTTATTGAACTAAAAACCAAAAGTACGAGAAATCCATTATGCTCCCCAGAGTGTCTATTGGGCTGCCAGTATTTCATACAAAGCCCCTAAATTTCAGAACTCAAAAGCAGTTTTCTGAAACTACTTGTGTCAACAAAAAGCAAGTGCTATTGTTGGTTTACCTCGGGGAACCATATTGTAACCCAAAGCAAGATCGAAAAGGTAAATAATACATTTATGGAAACTAAAAATGTAAAAAAATATATATATATATATTTACGAAGTCGTTGAAATAAAGAGCATGTTTACAAGTAAGTACGTGTAAATATGCAATTCATGAAAACAATTTCGTTAATATTCAATTTAGTTATTTTTGTTGTTATGAATATGATATTTATTACATATTCTCATGGAACAACATCACTAACCTCCGTTGACTTTTTCGGTATTGGCAATAGTAACCACCATCGGTTGGTACATTTTCAGGTTTTGTTATCTGATTCAATTTGATGTGAAAAATGAAACTTCACTTTCAGTTCCCCAGTAATCACTTAGTCCGATCAGTTAGAATATTTCAATTCTCGAAGCTATCCCAATTGAGCTAAGCGACTAGTCATAACTATATTTATTTTAGCATCACCAAAGAAACCTTACATGTTGAGAACGTGTCCATGACTACTTGTGTCGGGAAAAAAAGTGAGTCATCTCAACGGCTCAACCCAATTACGACGTTGATAAACATCGAGACGACAACATGAACATAGTTTCAACCACTTCTTTAGAAACTAAACTTGAAACCTCTCATCTACCGAACTACTTAAAGAATAAGCCGGACACCATCAGGCCACCATAACCGTGGGATCAAAGTGGCATTTTATGAGTATAACTTACAAGGTTGGGAACAGTCCAAAAACTAAATCAAGCAAACAAAAATACTTGACATTATAATTACCAAACTAAATTCATATCTAAATTCTGGTGCAATTACATATTTCTCAATTAACATGGTTTTTTAAAATAAATCCAAAACAGCACAACTTTAACTTCTCAACCAGGCTGAGCACCAGGCTAAACAAAAATCTGTCAACAAATGTGACAACAATGGTTGAGAGCTGCTACCACGTTATAAGAATCTGCAAAAGTTTCGGGTAATGTCCGTCTTTAGATTCATGATTTGATGAGCTGTAAATGTAAAAGAAAGAGTTAAAGAGTTAAAATCAATTGTAGAACGTGTAAAGGCTATGAGTAGACATTTGAGTACCCCATCAAGATGCTGATTCAGATTTAGCAGCTCCCTGTTTTGGCCTTCGTTGCTCAGGGGGAGGTCCATCTCGTCGTCTTTCGTATCTTCTGCTCTCATATTTTGGTTCTCTTCGTTTTTTAGGTTGATAAACAGGGTAGTTCCCAGGAATTATCTCTCCATTAATGTATTTATCCCCTGGAAACGCCAAAATGAAAAACCGAGCAAACTATTAGATCATATATTGAATTTGATAAAGCAACATATTGTAAGTGTTTAAGCCTTGGCTCAAAGAAAACCCACCTCCATAATCCTTATTCTTGACATCTATATATGAATCTGGCAACACCCAAAGCACCCCGGGCAGTCCTACATACACGAAGGGCAGCGATGAAATCCTTACGTAATCCTTATTAAAGGAAATTTAGAGGAATAATTACATGTACTAGATTGTGAACCTTACCCTTGAACTTTTCGGATGTTTCTTCAGAGACTGTACATTGGAATCCAGTGTAGGTGGTGGTGCTAAAAGCATACATGTTCTTCTTTGCTTCTTCCATGCTGTTGTAAGCATATAAGATATAAAAAATGTGCCGTTGAGTAAGTGCACTTGGCAGTGAAAACATTTATTAGCAAAAAACCAAATAAGTGACATTCGCATATTGGATATGCACTTAAAAGGGGTATGCTTGCAAAGTCAAAGAAAAAAAAAACAGGTAAACATTCAAATGAAATCAGCAAAAATAGAATTAATACCACAAAAAGCTTGCGCAGAAATCAATATATGTCCAACTTCCAAGACTGGTATTCTGGTAAAACTAATTATTTGTGCCATAATTTTGGGCAATACTTTTCAAATCAAAGAAGATAATGCAACACTGGAATAGAAACCAATTTAGCTTTATTGTCTTAACAGCTTTCCAGTTTTCTGCATTTTCAACAACTAGCATAGTTTCATCTAATCCCAATCCCATATCTCTAATTCTCTATCAATGAGCCAATACTGAGAGTCATGCTACAAAGTTTGATGCTTTCAACAACAATATTCCAATAGATAACTTTAATTGCTTTTGCTTCACTTAAAATTTGAAAATAAAGAGAATACAAAAGAAATTGAAACCACTAAAACAGTATAACACAACAAATACAAACTTAAAACTCCTCTTTCAGCCTCATCCTCATAAACCTTAACCCCTAAAAGTTGCAAGCTTCGAAAACAAAGAGAGCATATTCCAATTTTGCTAACTAAGAGAACATACAGAAAATTCTCATGCTTTAACAAAATAGAGCCGAGAAAAGTGTAGCTTCCAACAACATCATTCGGTAAATTTCAAAAGAAGCCACGTTATATTTTGGATGCTTTACAAAATCTTCATCTGAGTTTAAGTTAGATACAATTATCAAACTCTTCATATTGCAATCAATTGAAAATTTCACAAGATTCTATCAAAATCAGACACAAGTGTTACCTCCAAATAATGTCAAAGGGATTAGCCAGGGAAAACACAACATTTTGTCTAATATCATGATATTAAGTCACTAAAAGGCATTAAAGAGATCGACAGTTTGAAAGAATATTTTGGAACTCCGGGGAATTTAAACTTAAGCATCACAATGCTCTTGAACACAACTGGTAACAGAGCCACATGGTAGTAACTCGTTAGCGAGGTCTGTGTCCCCACTCAAATTTCCAAGTTCCAAGTGTTGTTCCTAAAATTTTAGAAAATGTTTCAAAAATTTACCTTACACCCCCATTTTAATAAGAAAATTATAACCATCCTTCACTCAATAATTAAAATATATATTATCCTATATCCTCGTGTTAATTAGAGTTAGGCAGAACTCATTTTAAAAGCGAAATCAAGAGGAGAGGATGCCCAATCCACCTATAAACACTATAATAGCCTAGTAACTTTGCGACGTGGAACAAATTCACAATCTAATACTCTCTCTCACACTTAGCGTTTCATGCAAATAGGCCAGAATCCAACCTGACCATGTTAAATGAATTTGGGTAGAACTCATCTACGAAAGCTAGTTAACAGCCCATTAACTTAGTGACACGGAACAAACTCACAATCTAACACTACGTACACTATATTATCTCTAATCTTTTTCACAATGCCAAATTCTGTAAATTTTCCCTTCAATTTTCAGCAGTACAAACAGTGTCGTCCAAAGTTTTTTTTTTTTTTTTTTTTCCTTTTTTCGTTACGAATTTGAAAACTAACAACATCATATTAACAAATTTCCAGGACAATTTTCCGAACAAACAAACAAAAACCACAAACATTTCTCATCAAAAAAACCAAAAAACAAAAATAAAATTCGAAAACTTCATACAAAAAAAGTACCTTCCGAGGACGGTGGCGAGAGTGTTGAGGTAGGTCTCGATCATCTGCTCCCTCGTCGGGGCAGGGTCTTTGGGGAACTCCATGACGATGAGCCAGTGGTTGTAGTCACAGCCGGGTAACATTATCGTCTCCCTCTGCTCATTGCTGCTGCTCCTCTTCGCCGAGTACTCGCCGTCGGTCGCCGCCGCCGTGACGGAGAATTTCCGAAGAGCCGAGCGAGAAGCAGTCCGGCTCGGCACCGAGACGAACCGGAGGGAGTGAGGGCGAGGTGAGAGAGAGGGTCTTGGAGCTGAAATTAGGGTTTTAGGAGCGAGAGAAAAGTTGGCAGCCATTGCCATGTTAGAGAGAGAAAGAGAAGAGAGAGAGAGGTAAATGAGAATTGCTGCTTGCAGCGAGATAAGGGAGGACGACGATATTTTTGTCGCGAGGATGAGGAAGAATTGGGATATTTTTGCTGTGTTTTGGACTAAGAAACATGGGCTGGGGTTAAGATTGGGGTCCAACTGCATTTGATTCATGCGGCATCTTATTTGTATTCACATCCACTTAGATTAAATATTTGGGAAATTATAATAAATAACCGTTATCATAAAATAATTAACGCTAGTTTGATTAACGAGTTTAAAATAAAATGAAATTTTAAAATTTAAATTAATTAATTTAATTATAATTTTTATTAATTTAAAAAAAAAGATAAAATTGAAATTAAAAATTTAGATTTAGATTTTTTATCCAAACGAGACCATAATCTACTTAGTTAATTGGTACAGGTTTTAGACATAAAAAATTAGTGAGGTCATAGGTTCAAGCTAGGAATACCATAAAAATTCTTGAGAAAGTGAGTCCCAAAAAAAAAACAGTATGAATAAATAATAGACATGTGTATAAAAAGCAAAATGGTTCATGGGAGTGAACCCTAACAGAACCTTAAAGTGTGGGTCATTTCAGCAACTATGCCATGGAGATCTGGTGAGATTTCCTCCTACATCTCTTTCACTAATGAGTCATGGCCGCATACAACAGATCTAACTACTTTCGGGGGGATCCATTAAGATCTTCCTTAACTATGTGGTGGCTATGCAGAGGTGATCCCCAACGTAGACAATAATCAATCAATGGTGGTTATTTGTGATAATCACAATAGATATTAAATGGTAACCAATTGTTGATCATTGCTTGGTCGGTAACTAGCTAGTAATCCGTCCGTAGGTATGGTTAACAATAGGTAACTAGTCGACATTATTGGTAGTTACCGGTCCATATCACAGTGGATACCATATGGTAACCAACTGTTGACCATCGATTGTACGGTATCATCGTAGATACTTGTAATACTTAATAATTTTATTGTAATTTAATATAGTTAAGAGATTTAATTGTTTATAAAATAAAGATTAGAATTATAGTATAAATATTAGATTAATAATTCTTGCAGGTGACAATATTAAAGACTTTGATATACTCAAAAATTCATGTTTTAAATGACAGATGAGTAAAGTGAGAAGTTTAGAGTTTTATATTAATTTTTCACAAGCGTTTTAGCATGTTAGATCATCCAAGAATGTTTCATTTGGTGTAAAATAGATTAAGGTGTGATTAGAAGAAGTTAAGTATTGAGAATTTTTTAAAAAAGAGTATAGTGCTATATTCAAATGATATTTTGATTTGGAAAATATTTGAAATTGACAAAAGTTCTTCATCAAAATTGTAGATTTTTTTATTAGCCTTTTAATACCTCTTGAATCATCCAATTCTAATATAGGAGTAGAAAATTATGATTAAAACACTATGAAATGTTAGGCTGTCGCCAGGGTAGCGTCGTGGCTCCATCTTTTAGTGCCACAGAGGCTTAATATGTAGACCCACAATGCTAGTTTTAGGCATCGTAGCATCGGCATGGGACCTAATGGTGATCTTTCACCAAAAAAAAAGGATTTTTAAAAGTCACTGATTTAGAAACTTTCCTATGCTTATTTTAGATGCTTAGATTATTTTTTTAACTTTTAATCCTAACTTTTAAAATTTATAAATTAGTTATTTAAGTTCAAATCCATCGGTTTAAACCCATTATACATATTTTCTCAGAACTTTTACTCACCTTCTCTCCTAAAACTATCTCTTCCTTTTTCCTCTTAAAAGATCAATTGAGTGTGAATTTTACTGTCTAAATCTCAAGAATTTAATTCTCTCAAGAGCTTCTAGGTTTGATTTCATTAGAAATTCAAGGTAATTTTATTTTTTTATATTGACGTTGGGTAAGGTTTTGTCAAAATTGGAAAATTGATAAATCATTTATTTAGGTGATGAAATTGATGATGTATATTGAGGTATTAAGGGGTTGGAAGATAGGATTTCAAATTACTTACGTCAATTTTATGAAATTGGAATTTTAGGATTTATGGAGATTTTGAAAATTGGGGATGTTATGGTTTTTGGGATTTTTACGATTTTTCTTAATGATAGAATATTGGTTTTGTAATATGGATTTAATTAAAAGTAAGCATATCAAGGTTTTAAAGTGTCAAATCATCAAAATAACAATAGGAGTAAGTACTTTAAAAAAAGTAAGTGCATCTCTCACATACAATATATTGTTTAAAATTAAAAGGATTTTGAAATGTATTTATCATAGATGAGATTTTTCATAGCACAACATGTGATTAGTATTTTATATTATGAGTAGATGGCAGTTTTTATATATGTGCTATGATGTTGGTTATTAAATATAATATTTAATGATTAGATATTTTAGTTCAGATTTTTAGATATATGCCAAATACATATTTTAGTTGTGCTAGCTCAGATATTTTATGCTATATATATAGGTTCAATCAAAGATTATTTTGAGATGGTAAATCTCCCAGCTTCAGTCTCAGTTTAGTTAGTAAAATCTTTTGTTACATATCCATAAACGATTTAATTACAAAATGGTAATTAGGTGGTGTATACCAGATATTAGTCCTCCTCAGCTTTTGGGATCAGTCCTCCCACAGTTGCTTTGTTGGGTTTGGAGGTCACTCCTTCACTTCTAACAAAGTTGCATGCATCAGTTTGATACATTGTCTAAAGGCCTTCTCAGTAGAAAAGATATTAATTAGGTATACGAGAGATCAAACATAATCGGTTATGGTTATTGTTGATGATTGTTTTTCGTGTTTTTCATTGTAAACTTGTCCTATCATATTAGTAATTTTATTCCTATAAGATTTAAAGTGTTTTGTGAGCTAGGTGATGTACTTATTAAACATTCACTTATTAGTTTGACTTTGCATATTACAGGTTAGATCAAAGGTGTAGTTATAACGTAAATGGAGGAAACTCAGTACAGATATGAATGTGTTGGTAGACATTGGGTTTTGGAAAATCTTGAGAGAATTATTTCATTTTTAAATAATTAGGGTCCATTTGGTGAACGCATTACATTTGCATTACATTTGAATGCAATGCATTGAATATAATTTGTGTGCATTACATTTGAATGCAATGTATTGAATATAATTTGTGTTTGGAGAAAAAGTATTAGCATTGCATTTGAATACAATACGTGTTTGAGTGAAAAGTATTTGAATTGTATTTTAATAATAAACATGTGATGTAATTGGTAAAAGTAGAGAAAAAAAAAGAGAGAGAGAAAGAGAATATATGATGTAATTAATAAAAGTAATAGAAAAAGTAAAATAATGAATAGTGATTATATTGGATTTAAAATGTGATGTGATTGGTATTTGAATGAAATGCTTTTGTATTTGGATGAAAATTACATTATATTTAAATGTAATATAAATTAAATGTGTTTACCAAGTGCATACTTAAGCTTTCATTACGTTTTCATTTAAATGTAATGCAAATTAAACGTGTTTACCAAACGCATACTTAAGTTTTCGCTACATTGTTTTTAAGAGATTTACTTTCAGTATTTCGTATTTTAATTTTAGTTTTGGTGTGGTTTATTTGTTTTGCAAAATATAGTTTATTTAGTTATGAATTTTATTTGAAACACTATCATCTAATATAAGAAGTATTATTAAATTTAAAAAACATTCTTTTGCATTTTTGTTAATAGTATTTATTATATGAAAATTTGTTTTAAGTTACGAGTTTAGCAAATAATACTTTTTACTTAAAATGCGACTGTTACAATATTGATAAGTATTATGGTGGTTATTGACCAATATTAAGACGATTATTGATTGATAACTTAAAAATATTATTAGTGTTCTAAAATAAATAAATATTATGTTTTGAAATATAAAATTTTTTGCAATAGGTTTTTTTTTTTTAATTGTGACAAAACTCAATCTAAGGCATAACTATATGGCAATCCTATAAACAACCCTGTAAATTCCGTCTTGGATTGAGTTATCCCACAACCCTATAAATATTAAAGAAGTCGTTACGTCATATCATGTCATTATATTTTAAGTATTAAATATGCTCTTAAGTTATCAGTTGGTAATCACTGTAATATCAACTGAAAATCACAGTGGTATTACGGGTAATCATTGCGGTAATACTAGATGATAATCGCCAAAAATTGTCATTTACTAACGGAGGCCATCATGCTAAGATATGTTTTTTCTAATAAACAACAACAAACTTGTAGAATAGAAACCTTATTACACATTAGCGATGAACAAAAAAAACCCATAATCCGATTGACGCTCTCAAACCCATCCAAATTTAACTCGACTAACCTAATTCAATTTAACCCGATTCTAAGTAACCCAACACACCTAACTTAAGTTTTCATTGGGTAACTTTAGGTTCAAATTTAGTAATCTAATATAAATCCAACTTACTTAATCAATATTTTTTGTATTATTAAAATATATTTTAATTATATATCAATTAGTTTTTATTATAACTTATAATATATATTTTTATATTTATGTTGTTGATCTTTTATTTTTGTATTTTTTTATTATAATTATTAAGAAATTGAAATAAATTTTATCTTATCAATTTCATATAAAAATTATGTTATGAATTTTTTATTTTTTTACATGTTTTTGATTTAAAATTGCATTATTAGTTCTTTTCTTTAATTGAAAAAAATAATAAAAACTGAAAGGAAAAAAAGTCTGCCAAACCGTCCATAAAGGGAGCTCGGCGGCTTGTGGCAGGTGGGGCTTGCAATGGTGGCCACATCACCCATGGAACATTAAAAACACCTCTCATTGGAACTGGTAGCCACACCACCCACAGTGGGTCATCACCATTTACCCACCGACGCTACAATCGAAAATGGTGGCCTTGAAAGAGTGCTCCGGCAAGCACCGCGGCCTCAGTGTCGACATCTCCTTCATCTGATCAGTCACCATCGACTCTTGGTCTAAGATCCATATCAAGAAGATGGAGTCCGGTGGCAACGAAATCGTCCCCAATACGGCGTCGCCCTCCGTGGGTTGCATAGTCCGATGCAACATTCTGTCGAAGTCTCGAAGCCCAATCATGGTTGCCGGCTCGATCTACACCCTTGCAATGACAGATTGCCATAGATGAGTCGGTGGAAATTTCGTCGTCTATCGTTGGCCACTGTTGGTAGGTCTTGCTGGAGTTTCAGCCGGTGACCTACTTTAACAAGTCCGATGACCAACTCTACCTCCTTCATCGGGCCGGTGACTTAGAAGAAGGTTGGAAGAAAGAAGGCCGGTATAACATAAGTTTTTTTTTTTTTTTTTTTTTTTTTACTTTTTTATTTGCAATGTTTTGTATTTCTATGTGGTTGAATGCACAACAAATTTTACGTGCATATAATATCCAAACTGTTGAAATAAAATATGTTGGTCAAAAATATTTTCCATCGACGGGAAAAGTTCGGTGCCCCATTGTACTTTTAGCCGATAACTTGAGGTTTTATAGTAATTAAATTCAAAAGTTATCTTGAGAGAAGGGAATGGTAACTAATCATTATTGGATTGTTTTTGAAAACAAGCTTATATTTAAATACAATGAAGTAAAATCTAATATATATTTAGGTAGTTTGTTTTTATATTATATTTAAATATAATATCTATTTAAGTTGTTAACAATAAAAAGAGTATATAATGTAACCAGTAAAATTAAATAAAAATATGATAAATAATAATTTTATTGTATTTAAAATTTAAAGATGTTAATATTTGAATACAAATTTAATTGGTATTATATGCAAATATAATGTAACAAAATTTAATATACATTTAGATTTTTTTATATTATATTCAAATATAATATGTACTTAAGTTCTTAGTAAGAAAAATATTATATAATATAATTAGTAAAAGTGAATAAAAAAATAATAAATAATAATTATATTATATTTAAAATTTAAAGGTGTTTGTATTTGAAAACAATAAATAAGTAAACACAATTTATACTACATTTAAATGCAATATAGAATGTAATGTTATTCTAAATGAGACATAAAAGAACTTGTATATGAAATATTTTAAAGTAAATTTCAAAATATCCCCCCATAAAAAAAAATTGTAATTGTAGGTATAGCATAACAAAAATTTACACTTAATTTCATTATAAGATATAGAGTTCGAATTCCTTATGTTTAAAATTAAAAAAAAAAAACAAAAAACAAAAAACAAAAAAACTTTGGAACTTGCATTATCTCAGTACTAAAGCTTCACATAATAAATAAGATGAAAAATCTATAAACTCAATAAATAAGGAAATTCAATTCTTTGTTCAAATCCAACCAAATAGTAGAGAAAAAGCTGACCATTGAAATTAACAAACAAAATTCAGAATACACTGTAAATGCAACTTTTAGATACTCAAACAATAATATTAAGCTATATACAAATTATTAAAAAAAAATCATAACAATAATATCAGAATACTACCGAAAAAAAGGCCTAATCACAATCAACAGTAAGACCAAAATATCATATTCAGATCAACCATAGCAATTTTAAAAAAGGAATTTAAGAAGCAAAATGTGAACACATAAAACAATAGAAAATCATCAATGCAAAAATTCAAAGAAAACAATTTAGACACCAAAAAAAAAAAACCAAATCATTACCAATAGGAAAATGAATTTAAAATTTGATCATGAAGTAGGAAAAAAACTTCAATCTTTCTCTTTTTACTCCAAATCCAACAATTAATAAAAGTCGCTGCCTCATTTTGAAAAAATTAATTAATTAAAAAATGGTAACAATATAAATTGGTGGAAAATAAAAGCAAGAAATTGACGAAAAAATTTTAAAAATGGAAGAAAAGGTAAAACATCTACAAAGAAAAACAATAACAAGAAACTCACCCTTCATATCCTCTATTTTTCCTCCATTGTTTATTTCAATTCTGTTTATCATCAAGCATCAAAAAGCACACACGAAAAAAAAAAAAAAGTGAAGAGTGGAAAACGGCAACAAAACAAACTTAAATCATAAGGATGGGAAAGAAGAAAAATGAAAAAAAATAGGAGCAGAAAACTATAAATTGAAAATCTGGGATTTGCAGAAAAAATGGAGAAAACAAAACTAAGATAAAATGAACAGTGAAACGAAAGGAAGAATGAAGAATGAGGAAAAACCAAAATAAAAAAAAATAACAGAAAGACTAAATGGCGAGACAAAAAAACTCAAATCGAATTCTATGGTTTGGAAAAGATAAGGTATGGAAAAGGAGAGAAAGCAAGCGACAAAAGGCAGAATGAAAGGAAAGAGAAGAAAGACAAAAAAAAATATTAGGGTTAGAAAAGAAAGGGCAAAACTGTCTGCATAGTGACGATGATCATTAATTATTATCTTGTTTTATAACCATAACATATAAAATGTCATTCTTTTATGGGAAAAAGAGAGAAATATACTAAAACCAACTTGTATAAAAAATAAATAGTATGAAAGTTAAGCTTTTGGTAAGTAGTTTTTTTTTTTTTTTCGTAAATATTGATTGATCAAGTCTAAAATTTTAAAAATACCCTTTATATGTAAATATTTTATTTATGTATGTAAATATTTAATTTATCTGTAAATTTTTTATTTATATAGTATATTGATATGTAAATGTTTAATTTTATTTTAGTAATTTTTTTATTTGAACATAAATGTTGTATTTATCTTATAAATACTTTATTTACATAATTAATAATAGGTGTGAATTCTTAATTTGTTTTGGTAAATCTTTGATTTATCATATATATCTTTTATTTACATATTATTAAATTCCATAAATCCTTAATTTATTCTGATAAATCCTTAATTTACAGTATAAATCCTTTATTTATGTACGATTGATTTATGTACATTATTAATTTATTGTAGTAAATTAAAGATTTACGTGTGAAAATTACCAAATTCTTTGATGAACATTTTGAGAGTGACAATTGCATTTCTAGCCTCATGATCTATACATCGATGATGGCTGTTGGCCCAAATAAAAGTGCCACCTGCTGATATTGTGATCATGAATCAGAGATTATGAAATTTTGATTACAATCTACAACTGAAAGGCCGAGATTGTGAGATCATAATTGCAAAGACAAGGATGAGATCGCGAGATCCCGATCATGAGGCTGGTTGCCATCACCATATCATCATTGTTGTTGATGTTGTCTTTCTGGGAGATCACTTGTTGTACCAAAATCTACTCGCAAACTCTGTTGTCAAATCTTTAGGGTTAGCGAGCTCTATTTACTCATCGTTTCTAGTAAGATCTGGTAGGAATTCCTTAGATCTGGTGAGAAAGAGATCGATGGATATCTCTTTTGACCTTGATCAGATTAAATGTTGGAAGGAGAGGGAGAAAGAAAAGAGCATTCTAGGAGAAAAAGGATTTCATCAGAGAGGAAAAGAAAAGGTCGAAAGAGGGATTAGGCATTAGAATGAGGGGCAATCGCTTCTCCGATCACGATCTCGTAGATTTGAATGAAACCTCTAGAGATTAGAGCTCATAAATTCCTTTTCCTCTTCACTATCATGATCAGCCTATAGATCTGCTCGCGAATTGGTGACGATGACAATCCCTGATATTTTCAATGATCTCTGTGAAGTTTTGCTCAGTTACGCCGCGATGATGGTAGCTTCTGGCATGGAAAAGGGGGAGAGAAAGAAAGTTGGACTTTCGAACATAAGGAGAGGGAAGAGAGAGAGAGAACGGGGGTGGGGGTGGTGTGAGAAAGAGGAGTAAAAATAGAATATATTAAATTATAAAATAAATTCTGCTATTTATTTTTAATGCTTTTAGATCATGCTATTTACTTTCAAAGCACAAATAAAATAGCTTATTTATTGTAATTTCCTTTCTTTTATTAAAAGGTGTTTAAAATTATTAGATCAATTAATAAAATAGATTTTCATATTATTTATCAAAATAAAAAAAATACATATATTGGTGACAATTAAATATCAATTTGTTTCCTTGTGTGAATTTGATAATTATGTGCATTGTATAGCCGGTCCTTAAAAAAAAGTGATTAACTGAGAGAGAGAGCTAAAAAGTATTCTTGGCTAGAGGTTCAGTCTACTACTAGGTCTTTGGTCTTCAAATTTCATTTACAAATGTTGTAGAATGCTGAGCTTAGGAGTAAGATTGTGCCATTCGTGGAAGGAGAGAGTTACCTGATCAAAGATATGAATGAGGTTGGGTTATTGTTGATGGTGAGGTGTTTTGAGCGCATTAGTCATCTCAAGACTTGCTCTTTAGGAGGTTTTGGTATGTAGGAGAAAGTGAGTCATATGATAGTACGTGTATCAATATATACCGCTGTTGAAGGCATGTGTTTGCCAACTTATGCCTTTTCTACAGTTTTCTTCAACCGATGTTGAGAAACCTCATTCTTCTTGGCGTTTTGATATTTTGACATGTGGCTTTTTTTTTTTAATTTCATTAACAATAATAGTGGTTTTTATATTGACTATTTGGATACATTAAATATATACTATTTATCTAGTATTTGATTTTGCTTTTCATCCACAAGATTTTTTTTGTTTAGATGTTTCCATTCTATGGGTTTGTTAAAAAGTCATGTATGTACTCTATATTTTCTATACATTTTAAGGTATCTTTCATTTATTTGTAGGGTATGTTTCACATTATTTCTCTAAAGTTTAATAACGAATTTATTGTCAATTAATGACAAGTTTTGTATAGAAGAAAACTTTGTGAATTAGTAAATGTATTGTCTTTCATACATTAGAACTCGTTGTTTTAATCTATCTCATATATGTTGTTATAGTTTTATTTTTATTTTTATTCTCAATTTACTAATTTTAATTAAATCTCAATCTATAGTATATGGATTACAATCCAAATATAATTTCTATTTCCAAAACGAATTCGATGAAAAAAAAAAAAAGGAAATGAATTTCATGAATTTGACAATGGTATGGTTTAATGAAAATTAATTTGATCATTCAAAAAGCAAATGAGTTTGATAATTGATAATTACGTCACCGTAAAAAAAATTGATAATTAAGAAGATATTTCCCTATCTATCTTCTCTCTTCCGTTTTACAACTTAAAAAATAATAATAATAAATTTCTCAATCGAGGGGACATAAAACTTTCTTCAGAAAGAAAACCAAAATTCAATCGAGAAAAGGATTCTTACCCATTTAAGCATTTTTTCAAAGTCTAAATTCAAAGTCAATGGCTTACTTGGAGATGGCGTGATCGATGCGAAAGATTGAAGCTTTCATGGATTCTCTGTAATGGGTAATTTAGATAAACAATTTCTATTATATATGACAATCTTTTTTCTTGATTTTCCTTTTTTTTTTGTGGAAATTTTTTGCTATATGTTGTTCGTAAGTTTGTTTGGCTTGAGAAGGAGGAAAATTGCTTTTGATTATTGTTAATTTATAGGCAACAACTTTTGATTACTTTTTAGATGCCCAACTATAATTTTTTGTTGAAGACTACAAATTTGTTGCCTATAATTTAGTTGATCAAGACTACAAATTTGTCCATGGGATTTGATTGTTGTCTTAGTCGACTTGAGTTAGTCTATGTTTAGCCTTCAATTTTTGTCCAAGGGTATTTTCGTATTCTCGTTAGGAGGCTCATTAGAATTCAACTAAGACAGACACTGTATCTAGATTGAAAACTTGATTATCATCGGCCGTTTGGTGGGGTGGTAAGGTTGTTCATTCTCCTTGACAAGGTATTGAGTTCGAGTTAGTTTCGCCATGGTGGGCAATGCTTTTTCGGCTGTTTGTTCTCCTTGACAAGGCCTTTGGTTCAAGTTGGTTTAACTGTAGTGGGTGGTGTAGGGAATCTACATGCCACGCAGGGGTGCATTGCTTCCTTGGCTGTTTTTCTTTGGGTTTGAGTTAGTTTTACTGTAGTGGGTGGTGTATAGAGGATATATGTCACTGAGGATGCATTGCTTCCCCGGGTAATCTAGGTATGCCGCTTTCTACATTACAACCCTTTTTTCTTTAGCCAAAATAAATAATAATAGTAATAATAAAGACGGGAAACATGATTAACAAAGAAAAGTACATAAGAACAACTTGATTAACAAAGAAAAGTACATTAGATAAAACAACTGACAATTCTAATACATCCAAAGCCAAGCTTGAAGACTCGTCCTTGAGAAATACATAGAACTGTGTGTCTCAACAACAAACTTAATTAACATAGAAAGATGCATTAAGTAATATAACTAAAAATTCTAAACAGATCTCAAGCCTAGCTTGAAGACTGAGAATTGATACCTAGATGACAAACATAACTAACATAGAAAAATACATTTGACAACGCAACTGAAAATTCTAAACACGTCCAGAGCCTAGCTTGAAAACACAGCCATTGAGAAATGCATAGAATTTATGCCTAAATGACAAACTTTTTTTTTTTTGGAAATTGAGAACCTGCATAACAAACTTAACTAACATGGAAAAGTACATTTGACAACGTAACTGAAAATTCTAAACACATCCGGAGCCTACCTTGAAGACACAGCCATTGAGAAATGCATGGATTTATGCCTAAATGACAAACTTTTTTTTTTTTTTGGATAATTGAGAACCTACACAACAAACTTAACTAACATAGAAAAGTACATTTGGCAACACAACTGAAAATTCTAAACACATCCAGAGCCTAGCTTGAGGACTCGACCATTGAGAAATGCATAGAATTTATACCTAACGATTTTTTTTTTTTTTGGTATAATTGAGAACCTAGACGACAACTTTACTAACATAGAAAAGAGCATTTGACAACACAACTGAAAATCCTAAACAAATCTTGAGCCTGGCTTGAAGATTTGGCCCTTGAGAAATGCATAGAATTTATTCCTAGACAACGAACTTAACTAACATAAAAAAGTTCATTTGGCAACACAACTGAAAATTCTGAAAGCATCACAAGTTGAAACCAAGATTTCTAGAAACCACTGTCCGAGTTTGAAGCCTCGTCCTTGAAAGATGCTTTGACTATGTATCTAAATGACAAACTGAACTTAAATAGAAAAATGCATTAGAAAAAATAACTAAAAACTTCACGACATCACATTTCGCTGCTGAGGTTTTTGAAAACTGCCAAGTGAGCTTTAGGAGCTACCTTTGGAAAGGTTTGCACAAAATGGGAGTTGTCCTGGTACCACAAGGCATTGACATGCTTTTCATTAGGATTCGAAGGAATCATGGTTGTCACAGCATAGAAGATCTCCATCTTTTCGAGTACTTTTGCACCTTCCAATAAGAACCTAACCATCATGACCTCAATGGTTTTTCCAGTAAACCCAGTGATGTTAACTTGCTTGAGACTCTTTTCCAAACAATCGAATGACAACTCCTGGGATTCCCAATAGCTGTTCTCGTCAAAGTCTAATAAATCTGGAATATCTTCCAGGAACTCAGCCTGTTGAATTAAGCAACAACAGATAAAAGCTTTACACTTCTACTGTCCAACATCGAAATGCAAAAAACAATATGGCGGCATTTGTAATGCTTACCCAGTCAACATCCACAGGTTGTTCTTGGATGGTTATAGTTAAAATCTTCAAGTTCGGGCAACTCCTCAACAGGCATGCTATTCCGAGCAATTCTTGTTTACCAAAGCCAAGATACAACTTCAAGTGCTGCACACCTTGGAGTGGTTTTGGCAACTGGTCAAGCAAATTTCCCCCTGTAGGCAGAACCTTAAAAACAGAAACAGAAAATTTCATGAAACGAGACCTTGAAAACTTTTATATGCAAATACGATAGTAATTGATAAGTAAAAATGCTACCTGAATGCACCAGGAGGTCAATGTTAGTGTTTTGCAATGGTCTAAACCTTCCAACAATGAACATAAAGCATCTCCTTGTACATGGTCCGCAAATTCCTGGTTAACGTGAATTTCGGCATCAAGGAGATTCATTGCATTTCGTATGCTTGAAGGCATGAGGTATTCTGCCACTATTCCGAACTCCAATAGCTCTGGAGTAGATATTTCGATACTAAACATGGGCCACTCCTCGGTTCTACAGTTGATCAGCGACAATCTTTTTATCTTAATGTCTGGTTCACTCACCATGAAGTCGTTAGGAAAAATGCACTCTTCCAGGTTCAATTCTTCCAAAACGGGACATTTGGATACCAGTTCCCTTACAGAGCATTCGACAATTGTTACCATCTTCAAGCATAACCTTTTAACAGCCCATAGAATACCAAAACTAGTTACTGTAAGCTTGCAGTAGGTCAAGGTCAAACTTCGCAAGTTCACCGGTGAAAAATTCTTAACAGATAGGTCATACGGTTCAACGCTATTGTCATGGTTCACCTGTTGTCCTTTAGAGAAGTCCAAGACAAGCTTTTTGATTTTGTTAGTGAAGGCAAAACGAACCCATCTGGTTATCCTTCTGGTGTACCCATCACTACCATCATAACATAAAAGTAACTGCAAGTTGTTAATGGTGCATCCAGTGTGAAGCATGAGAGTTCGATCTACATAATCCAGGTACTGCCTTCTTGCAACATTATACAAATGCCTTAGGTATGCCGGAGAGCTAAAGAGAATATGAAATTCAGCACATTGGTGTCGCCGAGCACTTTGGCTAATGTAGTTTTTGATGGACTCAAATTCGTCAAGTTTTAGGCTTGACGGAACTATGGACAAGTGATTGAGTACCAGTCTTTTCCATAGTCTCGATAGGAGGCTCACCACCATTAGGTCTTTGGTTGGCAGGAATGAGATAATATAAAGCATAATTGTTTCAGGTAGGTGGCTTATGTAATCACTGCCTTCGGATGTGTTCTCTTCCATTCTATTTTGCTGCTCCATGTTGTTGTTGCTGCTAGAGCTCTCCATTCTTGTAGCCGAGAGATTGACCTCACTCAGAGGTCGCTGATCTTGAGGAAAAAAATATTAGTGTAATAGAAAACCGAACGAGCTTAAAATATTAGGAACAGAAATCCTGTTTCGCAAACAACTAAGTTAATAAGTAGTCACCAAGTACACAACACTATGATGAGAGTTCATCGAGAATATATCAGATTTTTAGACCATTAGACCGAAATTGATATCGAGAAGCACTTTTAGGTTAGGCTATTTTGAATGTATTTCCGATCCTTTGAAGCTTACTTTTTGCAACCAGGATAGCTAAAGTTTGACAAGGATTGTAAACTCCAAGGAGACCTTAATCCTTTGTAGAAGTTTCATTATTGCTACAAACCCATAAAAGAAACAGCTTTTCTTCTTCTTTTTCTTTTTGTTGGAACCTATAATTTAATCAGATTATTTTAGGCTGAGAGGAACATATGAAGAGAAAATTAACAAACAATATGAGCAATTCAGTCAACAATTAAACATGCTGGAAATATATAATAAAATTACAGTTAAGGTGAAGGGATGAACATATAAACTAGATCTAGTACTCAATAATTAGATCTTTTACTAGGAAATTTTAAACCTAAAAAAAAATGCAGGGAAAATTAAAAATAAGTATCTACTACAAAAGATTTGATGAGATTTATAAAGGGAAGTAAACAGTGAAAGAATTGTTGTGAATGGGGGATTATTTTTCTGTTCCCTAGGTTTAATCAATTATCGAAGATGGAAATGGCAAATTTATTAATAAGAAACGTAACGTACCAGTCAAATATAGGGTGTTCGAAACAGAATAGAGATAACCTCAAAGTAATTTTGCTCCTCTAATTTGTCACCGGGAGTGTGAACTGGTGGCTTGAGATGGTGAAATGGAAAATAGGGTAGCCTTAGGTATAAGGAAATCGTAGATCAAGATGATGGGTTTAGGAAATCTGGTGCGGCAGAAGGGAGAAAGAAGGATGAAGATACAATGTACTTAGGGGGCCAGTAAATATATAGGCAAAAGGAACGTTACTCATAAGAAAATTTTGAAGCGTGGCGGGCTCTTTTTTGACAAATGTTTTTCATGAGTAATGACTGAGGGTAATCACTTTTTGCAGTAATGTTTTAAGGCTATGAAAAAATTCGTACGGTTAAAAGTCATGTTAGATTGACCTTTTTTTTTTTTTTTCCCCCGAAAGAATTTTTATTATCTCTTTCCAATGGCGTTTAGTAGAGGCATTCGAAGCTGAAAATGAAGTTGTAACATTTTATTGTTGTCTTAATTCTTAGGGTGTTTCACATATTACATGCTAATTGCCATATAAATCTTGTACCACCATTAATTAAAACTAAAGCCCCACTTGGATCATCGGTTTCAAAAGTAAATTTCAATTTTTCTTACTGAAAACATTGTAAAAAAATTTTTAAATAGTCTCAAAACGATGATCCGAACAGGCTATAAAAGGACTAACATCTTTAATTAGGCCCAGGTGCATTGTTCGTCAAATTTCGAAATAATAGTTTTCCACCTTTTTTTGGTCAACAATGGTGGTATTGGTGCATTTAATTATTTGTCAATCTCATTTTTGAGAATCTGCGTAAGTATGGAAGGTTTATGAATGTGGAAATCTCCCTCCTTCAAGGCTCTTATGGGATTTATGAGGCACAAATGTTAACTTTAGGTTTCGGATACGCAATCAATAATTCTTGAGAAGAAAGGAGATTCTATGGTGTATTACGTCGCAATTTTCCGATGGGGAAATGCGTACTTGGCACTTATAAGGAAAGATGTCTCTTATGACACTTTTTGAGGAAAACATTAGACATCAATGCCTATGTGGACAATATCTACTCACAAGGTTCTTGCCATGTAACAGAGATGGTTCGAGTCATAAATATGGTGCCTAAGAATGATACATTGGAGGACGATTCCAATGAGTTTGTCGAGTCCTGAGATTATGTGACATTAGAGTCCCACATTATTTATACAAGGGGCTAGTGGTTTCTGATAGTCATATCTTTTGTTCACCTTCCTCGTCATGTTAGTGATTTTGTGAGGATGATCTTGTGATGATTGAACATATTGAAATTGTCGCTCTAGCTATGCACCTGACAATTTAAGTAGGAAAAATCACAAAAACATTCTTATGGGGCATTTGGTATAACAATTTTATTCTTATTATGTTTAAACGCAACATAATTTTCACCCAAACGTAAAAGTTTTACGTTCAAATACAATACTTTTCAATAGTATTATGAAAATAGTTGCTATTCCTTTATTTTTTGAAAACAATTATTTATTAAATTTTTAATTTTTTTTATTCTCATCGTATTCTTTCTTTCTCTAACTTTTTTTTTCTACTTTTACCCATTACATCAACTTTTCAACTTTAAAATACAATTTAAATACTTTTCATCTAAACACACATTTCATTCAAATATAAATCATGTACTTTTCATCCAAATACAACATGCATTTCTAAAATTGTATTTAAACGTAATGCGAACGTAATACGTTTATCAAACGTCGCATTAGTGTTTTCTGTTTACTTTAAAGATACCCATTTTATGTCAATTGAATTAAAAAAATTATTCTTCCAAATTTCCATCTCAACGAACATGTATCCATTTTATCTTCAAGTTGTTCATTATAAAAAATAAAAAATAAAAAAATAAAAAAAGTAGAATGAAATTAATCAAAGGTGATGTCGGGTTTAGTGGAATGTACTTTGAAATGAAATGTTGATGCCTAAAGATAAACATTCCAATCTTTGGAATAAGCTTTCCTTAAACAGGCTAGTGTGATACTCATTTTTTTTTCATCCAAATTGCCATGGAAATTACCACCTCTAGTTGGGGTGTTTTTTCCTGTGAAGTATAAATTATTCCACTCTGTTACAACGCTTGAACCAAACATAGCAACTTGATTTCTTATGTACACTTAAAAATATTAGCTGTGATAGGAATGTGAGGATTATTACATGTGTATCTTCCTCCTCCATCCGTAATTGTTGAAACTCGGTTGTGAGTGTCCTTGATTCTTTGCAAGGAGTTCTATTTGCAGTACTGCAAATAAAATTGACCAAAGTTTATCTTGATACAACATTTCGTGGAATGTCCATACCCTTTGTAATCTTTCGATAGTTCAACAGTGAGTTCATGAAACAGTTGCTGGTCATGGTTTGATCTGCTAGAGACGGTGTGAATTATATGCAAGTTTACATTTGCATAAAGGAAAATTGATTATAAGCCTTAAAGTTTCACCACTGGAACTTTCTAGATGACTCTTTGTAGATTTAAGATACTTCAGATACATTTTGATGATATCAGATAGAATAAAGCTATTCATAACCTGTTCCAGCTTACTTTTGTCAACTCCTGTGATGAGTGGTTTTTTATTTCCAATTGGTAAGCGATATTAATTTTACAGTTTTCATGGTTTCCCCACTGAAAGTTTTCAGTGAGTGACAAGTGAACGCCTGAACTTTTAAATTTGACAATACCATTTGAAGTTTATAAAGTGTTGGAAAGTGCCCCAAATGAATGATACTGTCGCATTGGGATGGAACCGCCCTTGTGCATGTTACATCGTTGTTGTCATGCAAAATTCCAATCTCTGCCCTATAAATGAGCTCACATGATGCCCATGGGGCTGTTTTTGTTCATCTTTTAACAGCCATCGTTGATTTGGGGCATTCTGCAACACTTAAATGAATTCATGGGTATTATTCTGAAATAAAAAATTTCATGAGGCAACTTGCCAAACGTACAAAAAGTTCAAGAGGCGTAATAAAGTTGTTTCTTGCTGATTTCAAAATGAAATGCCGCTTGCCAAATAGCTAATTTTAAAAAATACATGCCAAAGTTGGAAAATTTTGCATTAACCTTGTCCAGAACAAGAAAGATGCATGGAAACTGAGCTCTCTTCCTCTGGAACTCATTTAATAATTACAAGAGAATTGTGGTGATATTGTGACGTTGTTCTGGTAAACTGAACTGAAATATTAGGAATTCTCCATTGCCTAACGCGGATGTTTGCTTAAGCTATAGTGACATAGAATATGCCTCCTTTTACTAATTTTTATTCAGGGGAGAAAATGCTGGTCACTTAGCTTTTTAAGGGCAGGTAATGTCAATTGAATAGAATCACCATAGGCTAAAGGAACAACCGTAGCCACTGCTAGTACACTCGCCCACCTACTGGATCTCCTCATTTTTGGTAGAAGTCTAAAAAACGCATCTCGCCTATAGGAAAAAGCCAGCAAGATCAATTCCATCCTGAGACATGCTATCTTTTTTATCAAGTCCAGCCGCATATAGATGTAAAAGCACTATAATTTCTCTATTGTGGCACCTCATTGTTGACTCATCACATCTGGGCACCTTGAATACCAACTAAAGGGGCGTAGCAAGAGAGAGTGGCAAGAAGAAAACGTTGCTTTTCAAAGACTATGAGCTGTCCACCTTCATTACCTGAAATGAAGAAAAATCACCCATGATACGAGTCTGCGGTCATGCACAATCTGAGATCCTCTTCGATAGACATGAATCAGTACGATGGTCAAGCATTGCACAATGGAACCTCTAAATGCAGATGTTTGGAAGATGCTAATGCAGTTGCTTCTCAAAGAACATGATCCTATTTTTTTTTTTTTTTTCCATTCTTGGAAAAGAGATGCCTGCAGATCTGGTGCTAATAGCTTCTTCAATCAAGGTGATGTTATTGTAGTCAAACAACAAAAGAAACCATATGAGCAGCATCCGTAGTTGTAGACGGTAAAAAAGTTCTTCAAAGCTGTGCTAATGGTGGATCTATCATCTCCAGTTTCAATAACCTCAATTGCCTTTATTTATGTTGAGCTACGTTACTTGTTTAGGAAGTCATAATCTTTGTGGTTCTGGCAAAGAAATCTTTTATCGTATTAATTTTTTCATCTTAAACATTTTGGATAATATTTCCAAGGTAATTTTCGACTCATGACTCGTAAAACAAATTTTTTTCGTCCTCCTAATTCCTAAAAGCTTAAAAGGTTTGACATAATTATTGTCCTTTTAGGGGAATCTGGTTTGAAGCAGGATCGTGTGAGCTGATCTCGACAAGAAGAGAGGGAAAAGGCTGTGCAAACTAGGCCAAGAAGATAATGGAACGTGGAATTGGATGACCGAATGCATGCGCCGCAATGGAGTCTTGTCCAGGTTTTTCATTAAAGTTTCCAATGTTCCGATGTGTCTTGGTTTCAGCTACAGATTATACACCGTCTGTTTAGATTAATGAATGTTTATTTTCCTCTCTCTGAATTGATTCTTGCGACAAGAGTTACGTGATTTTTAATTCTTTTCAACAGAATTTAATTGAAAAAAGGGGGAATGAAGTAAATAGCATTTTGGCAGTAAATAATTAAAGTAAACGGCATATTTGAAAATACATTTGGAGTAAATAGCCGTAAATAGAAAATTTACTACGTAAAAAATTATTTTCTTCTAGTACGTAGATGATTTTCCTCATAAATAGATAAGTTACTTAGTAAACATTCTATTTGCTTTAAAATTTTAAAATCATACTATTTACTTTATTCAGTTTTATAAAAAAAAATTGCCATTTACTATAATTTCTATTAAGAAAAAAAGTTCATATGCATGCCCAATGAGTTCTAAGAATGCAATGCAACTTTTTTTTTTTTTTAAAGAACAGGAACAGGAATTGGAACGTGGGCTCGGGATTAGGGTGTGGCGTTTGGGATAAGGCTGGACTTGAAAAGGTAAAATATATAAGGCGGGAGTAAATAGACTTGAAAATGAAATGAGTTAGAGCGTTGCACAAAATGGGTAGAAGTTGGGGACTTGGGAAGGCTTGGCTGGGGGCCAAGGCCCTAATGTTTTTAATGGGGCTAGGAAATGATAGTTTCTATTCACACTTCTCTACTATTGGCACCCAGCTTAGGTTTCGTTTGGGAGAGGAAATTTTTAGATCGAAGTTGGTTGACTTTTTAAAAATTAGTTATAATTTTTGTTAATTTTTCAGAAAAGGAAAAAAACTGAAATGGAAATTTTGAACTAGAAATGAAGAACCGAACAGATTATCAGTGAACAATCTGCAACATTCACCTAAGTCACTAGTTTTGCAATCTAAGTCCGGAAATACAAGGCCATAACGTTGTAACATGGAAAATTCTGAAGTGGGACAATTATGAACTATCAGATCCTTATCGATCAATGTAATATCACCTACTTAAAAAAAATTAATTTCTTTTCACTCTAATGTATTCTAATGGTTTGGAGGCCGACCATAGAATTTTTGCAATTTATATTTGAAACTCTAATGCATAATTTTGCATTGGTAGGCAGATTCCGCGAGAAAGATAGTAGGTAACTTTTTTGTTATGAACACACAAAAGCAAAAAACACAGCCCACAGAGAAGGGCATTCGATCAATTACTCCTTGCAATTTATATATTTTGTGTTTTGATATCTGTGTTTGTAGAACCATGATGATGCATAAAGAACTTGTGAGATTGGGACCACTCCAAGTCCAAGAACACTTGTGCATTAAATTGTGAAATCCCAGTTATCTTGAATTCTTGATAAATGTTTTTCTTCACCAACTTTTCTAAGCATCATAATGGGTGCTTCTCTGTAGAGTAACAGAACCCCATGAAGAAAATGGAGAAACCAACTTTCAACTATCCCAATAATTTTTCTTGAAACCCGGAATCCCATTACCAAAAGAGACCATCACTTTCAGAAGTCCCAAGCCCAAGAGTCCCAACAGTAAAACGAAGAATGGACTCTATAACAGTATTTTCTTCTTTCTTTTTGGCAAAATTTTCGGTAGGAAAATGTACTTTTACCTTACTAATAGGTACTACTATGATCTACGACTGAAAACAGTTTGACATCGTGCATTGCAAACTTTTAATGTGGACACTCATAGATTAATAGGTTTGACATCATCTGTTATAAATTTTTAACATAAACACTCATAGATTGTTCTATTAAAAAAATTACGTTAATGATTAAACCGATAATACCTACTAGTATGGTAAAAGCACAGTTCATACTACAAACCTTTCCAGTTCCTTGCCTTTCTTGGAAAATAATTGAGTTGTACCCGTATGTGATTGGGGCAGTAATCTCCCAAGTTACCATCACCAAGTTGTAGTATCCAACTGGTCAGCAGAAAAAATGGAGACAAGAAGAATAAAATACGGCTATTGAAAAGAGTGGTTCTTGTGTCTCTTTCTTATTTATAATGTGCATGAACTTGATATATACATATACATATACATATATATGTGTGTGTGTGTGTGTGTGCGCGTGCGCGTGTGTATGTATATGTACGTGTGTGTATATATATGAACATCTTTTTGCATATAACTTCTGACACCAGTGCCCTAATTTGGTTGCACATTCTTTTTTTTTTTTTTTTTTTTTTGGCAGACTTTAACTGATGTGGAGCCGAGTGGCCAGAGCAGTTCAATTTAGCATTTGTTTGAATGTAGGAAGACACACATTTACTTTGCAACAGCCCAAGAGTCCCTCAACGGAAAGCCAATAACTACATTCAATGTCATCTACCCAACAATGAAAGAAGAGAGAGAATAATAATAACCAAAAGCATTTGCAATATGAAAATTTGATGTAGAGATTGAGTCAATGAAGCTTGAAACAAGTTTTAAAGAAAGCGAGCGATTTTATCTCATCATGTCCTGCTGTATCAGTATCAGTAGTGTGTGCTTAAGAAACATTATATAAGATATGACGGTTTGACAAAAGGGCATTTTATATATTCTAACATGGATTTCTCCTTTTTTTTTTTTTTTTTTTTAAATATGCCCTTGATATTTTTAACTCGTTTGGCTATGCTTTTCTTTACTTAATAAAAAACCGATAACATCTGATTAAGATTTAACAATTCGACATAAAAGCATTTTTCATTTTCTAATATGGAAATCTCAATTGTCTTTTATGCACTTGCTTTTCATTATTTGGCTTCGCATTCACTTGAAAAAAACCTAACAAACTCTTATTAAGATTTGATAATTCGACAAGAGTTTTTTTTATTTTCTAACATGAGATTTTCGTTTATCTTTTACATACTTAAATCATTTTCACTCTTTGATTATGCTTTTTTAACATGATAAAAAGCTAACAAAATTTGATTGAAATTTGACGGTTCATACATTTTTTATTTTCTAACATGAAATCGTTATTTTTCTTTTATGCATTTTTCACTCAACATCATTGCAGACGCCATCATGAAAGGAACAGATACTGTTTTGAATAGGGTTAGACAGAAAATACAACAATGAAAGTAACTAAATCTTCATCTTTTTTGTTTTGCAAATTGAGCTTTAACTTGCAAATCTTAACTTCCCCAAGTAAGAACTAATGAATTTTGGACAGATCAAATAGAGAATCCCATAACTATTTATTTATTTATTTCTGCATATTTAAGGAATGTTTGAAGTGCACTTCTTAGAGAAAAACTTCAAATCTATACTTTATCTTACAAATTTGTTTCTTTCAGTAATTTTATAATGGTCGGTGGAGATTAATGGAGACAAAAAGGGTATGATAAGGCTTATAAATTCAGGTGGGTACTTCTTCATCTTTATTTGTTTAATTTTTGGTAAGCATACTTTTACTACACAAATCTGTTTTTCCCACTTTGTTTAGTCATAATTAAATTTTAAATTCGTCCAATAGTTGTGATCTAAGTGTAAGCTTAAGATATAAGCATTCAAAACAATGCCAGATGTTAGGAAGACATCAGACAATCTTTTTATCATCTCCAAAGAGGATAACAATAAAAATTACCACTAAAAGTTATTAAATTCCTAGCACCAGGAAAGTAAGGCACTACTAGTTATTAATTATAATTGTCATTACCAAATGAAAAGAAAGCATCTTTAATAGGTGGTAATATAAAGGGAAAAAAATTGGAGAATTCTAAGATAGAATATGAAAAAAAAAAAAATCTGAGAATAATTTAACTAAATTTGTTGAGAAATTGATTATTAATAATTGTATTTTATTATCATATCCTGACGATGTTTTCTCTTAAAAAAAATTATGACCTGCTAAATTAAGGGCCTATTTAAGGGTAATATTTGGCATTTGAAATTGATTTTATTTTTTGGTTTTTTTCTTTAACTCAAAAGTCAAAACTACTTTCTATAATGAACTCAAACTTTAAGCATTATATCTTTGAAACTTCAAGTCCAAATGAGTTAATATTTTTTTTTAATCATATAGAATTTTGAGAGAAACAAAATAAAATAATATTGATATTTTTTCTAAGCATATTTTAAAATTTTATATTTTCTCACTCAAAATAGTTTTTCTTTGCAAACACACATTTTCAAAAATACATCTCATTTCCAAAATATCTCTTAAACCTCTTCCAAACAAACGACCTAAAACAGTATAAAGAAGTTTTTACGCTCTAGTACTCCCAAATGTGATTGAGCATTGATTAAGAAAATAATGGGGTTGGGTGCTTTTGTTTTCATTGTCACATGACCTAAACTATTGCACAATGTGACAAGTCCCCCATATGTTTGACACTTAATCCTTTCACTTTTATTCAGTATCGTGTTTCCCCTTTTCCTAGCCAACTCAACAGTCAACACCTCTCTCTTTATTGACACACACACACACACACACATATATATATTAGTTTTGTTTATATAAATTTTTATACACTAATGGATAGGGTGATATCGTCATGTTAGTTCCACATCAAACCTAGTTCCTAATATAAACAACATTACGTTATTGTCACATCTAACATAATCGAGACGACATTTTCATGTCAATTGATGTATAACAAAAATCAATAAACAAAGTTGTACTTATTAACTTACACGATTACCCAACATGTAATTGCTAATTAACGGTTTTATTAACATAAAACATCATGTCAACAAAGCAAAAGAATTAAATAAATAAATAAAGGCATTGTATTAGTAATTACGAAAATTCTGATCATATCTTTATCGGCTAAGGTGTTTGATAATTCTTTGATAGTCCACTTTTATACCATGTATTTTGAGTTTTTTTTTTAAATAATATCTCAGAGCTATATCATATTAATACCTTCACTTTTTAAATCAATGTTAATTCCTTATTTTTTTCAATGAAAGATTGATTTTGACTATGAAAAAGAAGTATATGTCCTACACGTTTTTTTATAAATATTTCTTTTCTTAATCCCTCTTATTTTCCTTGAGAGTGTGATATTTTTTTTATGAAGTCAAAATTAACAGTTGATCGAGAAAATATAAGAATTGAGCGTAAATTATATGCATAAATGTATAAATGTGATACAATCTTTCATCTAAAATACCTTGTATGACTTTGTAACAAAACGAAAATAACAAAAACTACCAATAATATATCACCAAGTTCCGTCAATTTTGCAAATTTTTTTCATGGGATTTTGATGGGATCTAGTGTTTATAATCACACTATTGACTACGATATTCTACTATAAAAAAAAATCTTAAATTACCATAATTTATTAATCTCATACAGTTCAGATAAAAATTATATTTTTCCGATACTCCCTCAATCTCTTCCCATTAAAGACAGCTATAAGCCACCACCCTGGACAAAAACATTGTTTCACCTTTTCTAGCAAAAATGAAAAAAAAAAAAAAAAAAGTTGTTTCTCCTTTAATTAATTAATTAATTAAATCTTTTATCGTGGAAAGCAAAAAGTGAAAAAAAAAAATTTTTTGATGTACAAAAAAAAAAAAATTGTGGAGTGATGACAACCAAATAGGGCCCATAATGGGCCAGATCCCTCACGTGTGGGTGGGGTGCTTTGGGCCCAATCTGAAGAGTCAAAGGTCAACATCAGAAAAGGTCCGCACGTGTTCGTGTCGAGAGGAAGTTAAACACGTGTGAGGTGGACAGGAAAGGACAGGACAGGGTACCGGAACTGTGGTGGGCTCCGTCCGTGAAATCCGCTACCGCCCAAACTGGGCCGTCACCTTCGTCTGGTCCAAATCTCAACATTTTCACGTGAACATTGGGCCGACAATTAGTCACACTCCTAATCAAGGTTATTATTATTATTTTGTTATTTCTTTTGTGAAATTATTATTTATCCTAATTTGGGTCTTGTTCTGTTTCTACTTACGTGTTTTTTACAGTACTAGGAAGTTTGAAAGATATTAAACATCATATATAAATATATATACACACATTAATAAAAGGTAAATTCTACAATATATTGCTTATAAATAGAACCTCCCGTTATTAGTTGTGATTGTCAATATCAGTGATGTTATAATCAAACATTTTTCTTCATCTTCTTCTTCTTCTTCTTCTTCTTGTTTCTTGTGTGTTTTTTTTTTTTTTTTTTTGGATTGTCCCTCAAAAGCATATTTGCGAATTACTACTAAGCTATAAGAGTCTCAGGTTTTTTTACCACTAATAAGATAAGTTTGAATGTTAAAAAATGCAAGCAAATATTAAGCCTATATTTGGTAATAAGGAAAGAAAACAATAGAGAAAGCAAAAATGGAAGTGTAAGAAAATATAAGAGAGAGAGAGAGAGGAAAGACTTTACTTTTTATTTATGTTGTTTGGTATCAAGGAGAAAAAAACAAGTCAATTGTATGATTACTATTTTATTCATCTATCTATATTATTTTACTTTAAAAGTAAGGCCAAAATTTAATTTAGTAGTTATTGTGTTGATTTAAGTTTTCCTCCTTATTTTGGAATGATTAAAACTTGTGTGGTCTCATGAGGAATTTTTTCCATTCTATTTTTCTTTTCCCCATCTCTTCCTTCTTACCAAATAAGCTGTTATGCCATTTTCTATCCAATAAGACCTTCCTCTAATTCTTTTCTTCCTCTTTTCTATCATACCAAACATAGTATAACAAGAGAGTAAACAACAACAACATGTATGTTTAAGATGTTGTTTCCATAATTTTCTCTTTTGAATTCCTCTCTACAGCTTTTTGCCTCATTTCTTAATGGTTAACTTTTAATATAAGAAATGCCACTGGAGCTAGCTAAGTTAGTGAAGGGAAAGGAGTTAAGGGTTAGGTCTTAAAACTCTAAAATTTAAGCCTTGACAAGAATAAAGAATTGGGGTTGTGTGTTGTGGATGTGGGTGCTTACCAATTAAAAAAAAAATTTAATCTAAGAAAGAAAAACATACATACATAGGTATATGCATACACACACGTGCATGATTACTCAATTATACATGCAGTAACGTTGGTAAATAACTTAATTTTACGCCTCATATTCTCAAACTTATCTATTGTTATATAGGCACTATGTATGTATTCGTTTAAGAGTTGAATGGAAATTGCACATGGTCAAATAACGTGAACTTTGTTTGATGCCAAATTATAATTAAACATTTTAAGAGAAAAATTATACATCCAAAATATATCATATGACATTATATATATATTTTATTAAAGTACAGTTTACTTTCAAAATAACTTTGGTAAACGTATAATTTTCCTTAAAAAAATGTATAAATATGAATTTACTTGCAAATAAAACTTATGTGATTCGAATATATTCAATTTCTATCTTTATTTTTAATAAAATATTGGCAGAAAAATCATTGGTGTATCAATAGAAACATTTGGGTGTGGGGTCTGGATTCATGTGCAGTTCATCACCCAATAGAAAAAGTTCAACAATGTGTAATGTATAAAATTAAAAGATTATGACCCAATATGAGACAGAATGTATAATTCCAAAGTCCATTTATAAAAATAACCAGTTATATATAAGGAGCCTTATACTATAAGGTATCTCTAAAGATAGTATATTTTTCTGAATTTTGATTTAGTAAAAAAGAAAAAATATTAAAATTTAACAAAGTGCAAAATTAAAAGAGTATGATTTAAATATGATGGTTAAAAATATAACTCTGTCAGTATTATCTTACAATTGAAAAAAAAATATTTATATAAATAACTATTTAACTAGCCGCCCATCTTTGTATAATAAATTTATTAAAATAATATATGCTGCAAGTGTAAATGGGAGACATATCAATTTATGTGGTTTGGTTTCTTTTGCTTCTTTTTTCTCAACTTGTAACGTTTGAAAGCGAAAAGTCATTTGGAAATTAATGCACTTAAAATATAACATCAAAAGAAAATTTTATATCCAACGTGACAGGTGGGCCAAATAGAGACTCTAGATACATCAATACGACATTGTTTCATTTTTCCTCTTTTTTAATATGAAAATAAATAAATAATTGTTTATTTTTGAACCCAAAAAAAAAAAAAGTTGATTGTGAAAGTGCTAGGTCCTAAACCTACCCCTAATTGGGGTATGATATGAATCGTATACAGTGTTCTTGTCATGATTAATATTTATCTATGTTACCCTAAGGTTTAATTGTCTATAAACTTTTGCATTATTCATCTATCAAATATCCTTTTGGTCATTGTCTCTTGTCATCTTTGATTCAGCATGGACCTCGACATGTATTTATAATTGCTTTTCATCTGCAACTATGATTTACTCATTTATTTTATTTATTTGTTGAATTCTTTGTCTTTAAAAAGCAAGGATCACATATCTTTGTTTACTTTTAAGAATTAAACTACAGTCTAAACCTTTATCCATTATTTTAGGATATATTTTTGCTATCCGTTTATCGTTTTTGAATCGACAGATGATGGTGAAATTGATTTGAATCATTGAAAGTTTAATTGATTGATTTAATTGTTAAGCCAACAAAATCTTTCAAAAAATTATGTCGATTTAATTGTCGTTTTATAATCAGTGGATATCGGTGAAATCGATTGAACCATTAAATGTTTAACTCATTGATTTAGAAAACAAAAATTGTTAAAACTAACAGAAACTTTTAATGGTTCAAGTCGGTTTAATTCCATGCTTACTTTCAAACTTATTTGAATAGTGAAGTATGCATCTTTCAACCATCTTTCTCTTTTTTGAATTGGACATACACCCAACTAAAAAAAAAACTTGATATAAATGATTTCTCTAATATTCTAAGCACCAAGGTCTATTGTAAGGATTTTAAACAAGAGAAGTGGGTGAGACATCTCTTTTGTGTAAAAATAAATTATTGTGCTTACATGTATAGAAGCATCCTTTTATAACCTTTGTCAAATTTAATGTCATTGTTTGGTTCTACAAGAAAGTTTAAGAATAAAGTAATCATATTTAGAAGTATTTTTAGTGGCTATTTTACACAAGTTACATTCGGTATATGGCTTGCTTTTTTTGAATGAACAAAAGATTAGGTAGTTGGGCTGACCAAAGTTAACATATTTATTTTTTTATTCATTTGTGGAGATAACAACTAACATAATTGACTATTAAGAAAGTTTATATTCCTATTCTTTCGCAAATTATTTAAGATTTGTTAGGGAAGAAGATGAATTATTGTACAAATAAGTCGGACAATCATTTATATGGGACTAATAATAAATGATTAGCATGTAATTGGTCCGTTTAGGAAAACTTTTGCTTTTGTTCTTAATAAGTAAAAATGAGAGAGATGTAAAAAATTTGTAGTTTTTAAGTAAGTGTTTAAAATCAGAGTTTATAAAGAGCTTTTACTGGTTAAAATCATTTTAAAACTTTGTATTAAGCAGGCAATAAAAATGTTAGAACGAGCTTAATAACATTTTATTGAAATTTTAATAAAATTTTTATCGTCTATTTAGAAGAGCAATTAAAAGCTCTTCTAGAGAACTAAAGAAGTATTGATAGATCATTCTAACATTTCCTGAAAGGATTTGTAGACCTAAAATGTCAAAAACAATTTATAGAAAGTTATGCTAAATAGGTTTTTTTTTTTTATCATCTTGACATTATTTTTTCCGTCAGATTTCGTCTATAATATCACCATCGCAATAGAGTTTAACCGTCAAGTTCGAGACCGATTGGTGTGGTTTATTTAAGCCAATAACACTAAAATATCAAGTCATTGAAATTATTAAAAAAAAAAAAAAGCATGAGAAAAAAGTATAGTGACTAATGAGTGTGAGGCCTTCAAATCTAAGATACATGAACTATGCCAACTTTGGCGCTCAATAATTTGATAATTCCATTGTGACTTGGTTTAGTTACATTTTCCAATTTTTATGGTGCAATTGAAATGGTTGCTTATTCACCAAAATAAAAGAAATGGAATAGTTACATATTAGAATTTTCCATGGCTCAAAACAATTTTCAACCGTTGATCCGATATGAATCTTGGTTGGGTCCACAAATAGCCCAATGGACTAATGTTGATCAAAGATTGACCGAGCATTCATATGCCGCCACGATAGCAAACTTAAAATCATATAAACCGTTGACTTTCTACATCTAGCAAAGACCATCCGTGTTGGTTGCTACCAAAACCACCAGATTTCCTCATACGCCACACTTTATTATTTTTAATTTTTAAATTTCATTTTCTTAAATTTCATACGGTGATGTGTAATTATTTTTTAAAAAATAAAAAATGAAAATAGAAATTAGTAGGTGAATTAAAACCTCCTTAGATCGATACCCTTTTAACACATTCATCATCTAACCATAACACTTGAAATTAATAACAAAAATGAAAATACAGAGTAGTTAGACAGAGAAAAAAAAAATTAATCCACTCTAAAAGGAGATACAACCAAAAAAAAAAAAACTACCACTAGTTATTGTTTAATATAATCTACCCGTACAAACCTGATGCCTTATTTAAAGTCTTCGTCAAAAACCTAAATAATCATATTTTCATAATTTTCTAAAAAAATTAATTTTAACGTTTTTTCCCTTATCAAAATTATTTTGTGAAATTAAAATAAAGAGAGAGAGAGAGAGAGAGAGAAAGAAGTAAATACAGATTTTAGAAAATAATTATATTTATCATGTAAGTAAGTTGTTTATATCAATTCTATATATAAAAAAAAAAAAAAAGTAATTTACATCATATTTATCATATAAACTATACATTTATGCATCAAATAACTAAATTATTTACATCTTTCCTAAATTAATAATTTACTTTACATTATATAAATATATCATCTACCTAATAAAATTTATATTTATCTAACAAATTTATTAGTTACTATAAATATTTTAAATACCTTCTATTTATTTTAATTATTTCTCAAAACTAGTATTTATTAATAAAAAAACCGTTATTTTTGTGTGGGGCTCACAAACACTCCAAAACGGCAGCCCCACTTGGAGATTGATGGTCTTGACCGGCCATTGGAGTGGGCCCCACAGATCCCTTCCCTCCAAAGAGAGACGTTGTTGATCCCATAAAGGTCAACGATAGATTTTTTGACCAAAATGCTGACGTGGCAGGATCCCCCATGAGGAAGGCCTCACCCAAATAATTTTTCCACTAGGAATGCCTCACCCGAAAAATTTCTCCCGACTCTCCGGCTGTCCCGCGAACCGTGAAGGGCTTTGCGTGGCCGGTGGGACCCAGTTGGGGACAAGATTTTGTGAGAACGGTCACAAGAAGAACCACAACTCTGTTGTGATCATCGACAGGGAACGGCTCTGATTTTGGTCGGGATCGTCTGTGATGCTGCTCACCAGATAATAATGTAGACTATGATCAGTATAAAGTGGACGTACGATTTTGATGTGATTGATTAATTAAAAATATGTTTAATAATTTTTTTTTTAATGAAATATAAAAGTGCGGAAAGGAGGTGGCCGTGGAGTTGTGGTTTTAGACACTTCAAATTCAACTAGTCTCAAGCGTGTGCTTTGCACGTGTGGGATATATTTAAAAAATTTATTTGAAGAGAGGCAAAATTCAAAAGAAACATATATAAAAATTAAAACAAATCAACAAATAACCTGAAAAAAAAAGAAAAAAAGAGAGAGAGGTGGAGAGAGAGAGACACACACACACAACAAAAAAATAAAAAGATAAAAAGACTAAAATGTAACAAATTGACTAATACCAATAAAAGGGATTAAAATGAAAAAAATTTTAAAAAGTGGGCTAAAAGGGGAAAAAAGAAAACTGAAGGACCAAAAAATAACAAAAAGGATTAAAATGGAAAAGATTAAAAAAATTGCTGGAAAGCGAAACAAAAATGTAGGACCAAAAAATAACACAAAAGGACTCAAAAGAGAAAAATATTAAGTTGAAAAAAAAAACTGAGGACAAAAAAAAAATTTCATTAAAAATGAACCACCTTGGACCAAAAGTAAAGTGCACTGTAACACTTATTCATCTCTCTATAATATGTATGGATACTAAACTGACAAAAAATAAGCTTTCACATCTCCAACGAAGGCGGTCCAACACTCAAATTATTATCACTAAGCTACCATGATAATTTTTTATCGTTAGACTAACATTTTTTGATGGTAAACAATATAAGCTATTAATAGCAATACCAGTGACACCAAATTTTCTCCTATAAGTCTATAAATTTTGTTATTAAATAGGACGCAATAAAAATTATAATTAACATGCAAAACAATAAAATTTTAAGAACGGTATGAAGTGAACGTAGCTTCACAATTGTGGCAATACATTGTACATAATGAATTGTATAGACATAAATTTGGTATTTTTTAGTACTTCTGTCGTTAAATTTGTTTTTCCGATGATCAAGTTGCTCTCGGAATTTTTAAGATTGAAATTTAATAATATTGTCAAGGTGCCTTATTTTGATATTGATGACTATTTGTTCGACTTGGGGTAGAAACGTCCTTGGGTACGTGATGTGATGTGATACGTCATCATCTAATCAGGAGTTTGGGGGAGATGTTTAGAGATGGTTTTTTTAGGTTGGAAAAAAGTTGTTTTGAAAAATATGTTTGGAGGAAAAAATTATTTGGAGTAAAACTATAAAAATTTAAAAAAAATTTTAGAAAAAGAAATCAATACGGATATTGTTTTGTTCCTTTTGAAATTCTATGCAATTTAAAAAAAATCATATCATTTGGACTTGTATACACAAAGTTATAGACTTTTAAAGTTTGGAGTTTATTATAACGTTTTGAAGATGTAAATAGTGAAAAGTGGCGAAGTGTTAGAAAAACGTTCGTTTTGGAGAAGGCAAAACTTGCCCTCGAACTACCCCTAATATTTCAAAATGTTCCCTTAAGGAGCTTATTTCATTAACAAAGTGGTATTTTTGTACAAGAGTGGCTTTACATGCACACTCTTTTTAATTCTCTATACTTCCTTTTAAACACATATCTTTTATAAATTTAAAATGATTAAATTTACTTTTTATACACCCTTATAATTCCAAAATTAACCATAGTTATTTTCACAAAATAAAAACTATTTTATCATTTTAAATTTCTTTTCTCACCCACTTTTTTTTTTAATTTATATTAATGTTCTATTTGATTTTATACGCAAACGTTTTTGAATAAATTCAAATTATGTTTGTAATCTATGTGTATGCTAAATTGAAAATTTTGCAAGAAAACAGTTCTTCAAAAGAAAAGGTAAATAATTAAAAAAAATTATATGGAGGAAAAAAATTAACAAAAAAGTCAAACGTAAATACAACATTGAGAGGGGAAAAAAAAAACAACAAAAGGCATAACAAAATTTAATTAACGAAGTTTAGTTTACGGTTTTTTTTTTTTTTTAACATCAAATACAAAATCATATAAAAAATGACAATACTTATCCAGTAAAAAACTAAGGTAATTCGGCATCCATAATACCAACAAACTAGTGTTTATAAGTTAACATATCTCAATATCATTCTTTTGGAAATCTCATTGAAGAATGAAATTTTATTTTGTCATAGGTTTGAAAATAATAATGTTCATGTATTGTATCTTTGTGGATTGAATATATAGATGTGTGGAAAAAAAAAAGTATCATTGAGTTTTTTTTTTATAATAAAATTTCAATTAGGTAAGTAAGCCTATAACATTTGTCCTTTCATATTATTTTGTGTGAGGGTTTTTTGAAATTATAAAATTTTATTAATAGTGATGTGTCAAAAGTTAAGAGAAGTACGTGAATAGAACCATCTTTGTGCACATACTAATAGTTGTCAATGCTTTAAAGCACTTTACAGTACCTAATGAAATTTAAGGGGTAATTTACCAAACTTAAATATTTAGGAGGAAACCTGTTATTTGCAAAAACTCAAATAAGAATAAAAAGTTTTTTTTTTTTTTTTTTTGGTTTTGGAGTGGGGGCTTTAATTTAGAGAAAAGATAGTTTGTTATATAGTATTATTGCTAATATATATTTTAGAAATACAAAAAACTGTACAATATGAAGAGAGCATTTTCAATTCTAACACAGCATTTCAATTTGTTCAATTTTAAAGATTTGACAAACACTTATATATAATATTTGCTTGGGAGTCGCAAATCCATTTTAACAATAAATATACAATAAATATGTAGCAAACAAATAAAAAAAAGTAATGTAAATTATTTGATGGCTAAAAAATAGTAAAAATAGGCTTTCTTTTCTCAGAATTTTCCTTTATTTTTATGTTTGGCCTTTTTCATCTAATTCAAAACAGAATGCTACCAAGCAAGTACTTGTAATGACCCTTTTTACGTAGGTCGTTATTTAACTATTTAAATTTAATCTTTAAACTTTAATTGCTTATATTTGGTTAGACTTGAGTGCTAATATTTATGAATATTTTTTTTACATAATTTCCATAATGAGCAACATGTTTGGTGGTTAAAAGTCAGATATTTTATTTAAAAAGCTAAACTAAAAATATGCGTGACAAAGAAAAAATTATATAAAACAAGGTTTAAAAAGGGTAAATTATAGATAAAGATATTTTAAAATTGGCTTGAAAAATTCAAATGTTTTAAAAATTGGCCAAATCATTTTCTTAGTGTTAGTATTGTCTGGAATTTCATCTCAAGAGAAAATCAAATAAATTCTAAGACTTGTGAAATCAGAAATATTTTATATTCATAAAACTTTCTCTAAATAAATACAAAACTCATATATCAAGAATTAGTGTTCACGTGTTGAATATCATAACTAAGTTAGACTAACTCAAACATTTAAATGCAAATTTATCAACAATTCATATTTTTTAAAAAGATTATATAAAATAAAGTAACCAAAATTTTCATCATCAAATTTGTGAGAAATCACTTTATTTTTTTATATTTTGAAACAAATACAAAATAATAACACAAGCAGATTATCATTACTATAAGATGTGCATAAAGAGTACTCAACCATATTATAAATAATGAATCTAATGTTTTTACTAAATTTTTTTTAATAGAAACACAAGAAACTAAACAAAAATTCAAGAAAATCAAAAAAATAAGAAAAAAAATCAAGCTATTCTCTCCCTTTAGCCTATTTGAGACATTGTCCCCATATCTAATATAGATAAGTAGAGAGTGAATAATCTCACTTGATCTATTGTTGTTGAAAGCAAAAACTCACGAACTAAAATTAAGAAAGAAAATTAAATGTTATAAGTAAAACTAAAATGGGAGGGAATATTATATTTAGAATGTTAAATCTAACTCGCGCTTCTTACTATTTTTGTTGTTCGTAGTTGACCATACTATATATGACATTAATGGGTCAAATTCAAGCACAAAGATCTATAATTTTAATTAGCTGATCAACAGTCGCAATTGAGACTAGGATCTTCTGGGCCGATGGTGTAATAAATTTCTGTTGCACATTATGATTAGGAAAAGACAACAAACCATCAACAAAACCATCAACATTTAATAATCCTAATAGCTTTTGATGAAGACTGAGTTGGGCCTAAGAAGCAGTATTGAAATTTTCTTTTAGCGTTCCTAAACCACCAAGTAAAGGGATAAAGGTATCTGCATTATCTATTATGTTATTTATTTTCTCGTGCATGGTTAAGATTTTTAACTCATCACCTAAGGTATAACCGGTAATGTTTTTGTCAGTTAAAGCACTAAGAATGATACCTAAGACTTTATTACCCTTTGTAGATATAGTGGATGACACACAACCTAAAAAACCAAGACTTCTTCCCCCTATGTACTAGATTAATTTTTCTAGCAACTAACATCCTGTTAAAGTCATTTTCTGCATTCAAAAACTCTTTATCTTTTTCAAAACTAATCCCACAAAAAACACAAATAGTTTTAAACTTACAAACTGAAGGACTTTATACCTTAACTCACTTTTTTCTAACCTTATAATGGAGATGTCTTTGGTAACAATATGAAAATGCATGCACATTTATAAAGTGATAAAGGAGAACATTGAGTTAAGTCTATCAGGGGGTTCTTAAAAAAATTTGAAAAATAAAAGAAAAGGTAAAAAATAATCACCCAATGCAAAAAGGAAAAGTAAAAAATCCATACTCGATACAAAAAGAAAAACTTAAAAATGCACACTTAATGTAGAAAATAATGATGATAATGATAACAGTAATAAATGGGAACAATAAAAAGGAAATCTCCAAAAAAGAAAGTAAGATTTCATATAACAGTTGTGATTGTGATTCACATCTTCCTCTAGTATTACGTCTAGCAACAGCTTTAACAACCTCTATGAGTTGAGGATGAGCTTCCTATCTAATTTTCTTATAAACTAGCAAATAGGGTTTTTAATATCAGATTCTCTAGACTATAACACTCCCGTTCATCTACGAATAAATTTCGTATCCTAAGTTTTGATAGAACATCTTCTATATCTATAACTAAGAAAGTGAAACCAAAAAAAAAAACGTAAAAATAAAATAAAAAATAAACACTTAAAGAAAATAAAAGAAAGATTAAAAAAAAAAAAAAAAGACAGTTGAGGTTGCCTATTAGGAAGTACTTGATTTATAGTCATTAGTTTGACTTCAAAATGCGTTTTATCAAAAAGCAGCTTCTACTCATAATAGGTGTTATACGACACCATATACAGGTCTTTATTAATAATATCCTTAAGTTTATCTAGATGTAGACTGATTTGGCACGTGTATCCAACAAAAATTCATTTTGAATATTTTTCTTGGTAGACCCCTAGGATTGATGCCATTGATGGCTTTGGAGGAGTTGACCACATATGATCTTGAAAGATTGATGTTAGCATTAATTAGGCTTCTAACATTTTTTCTTGTAAATTTTCTTAAATGATTAAGTCTTCAGTCCCTTCTTCATTTAGAGAGTCGTTGTCATGAAATAACTTAAAGTGCTCCTCTTCTGGTGTAGGTTTCTTAATTTAGCAATGATGCATGATTTCTGTAGGAGCATATGTTGTGGAAATGGATGCTCCTAATGGTTTGAAATTCTTCACCATCGTCAACATTTGCCTTGCGATATTGAATGGTTCCTCTAGAATGTTATTCACCCTACCAATAAATTAATTCATCTTTTCTATATATTGAGCAACTTGGTTTTGTAATCTAGACGACACCTCCGTCTCTTGAATTTAGGTGTAAATCCATGGCTCCTCAATATTGAAATTATTCTCCTAAATTTGATTGTTCATTAAATAATTCCAATTATCAAAGTTTGTCATTTCTTCCAGCATGCAATAAGCTTCATCCAAGGATTGTTAGTAGAAAAAGGTGGTACTATCTCCCCTCTTAACCCATTGTTTAGTTGTATAACACAACCCTTTAAGAAATATTTCTAATTAGTATTCTTTAGAAAATCCATGATATGGAAATCTAATTAGTAAATCCTTAAATCTCTACCAGACACTATGAAACGGTTTTGAATTTTGTTGGGCAAAATTTATAAGGATTAGTTGATAAGACCTTTTAAAATAAAATCCTTATCAAAAATCCTTTTTTATTTTAAAAAAAAATTTAACCAAAAACACTCAAAAAGAAAACAAAAGAAAATTAAAACTCAAATTAATATCAAAATCAATTGATATCGATATGAATAACTAATTATCCTTGGCAGAGGTGTCAAAAACTTATTGTGGATTTTCGCAAGTGTACGAATCAAACAAGTAATAAAGTGATAAGTAAAGTATTGTTTCTATGATGATAGTATTATTAAGTACCAAAATTTATTAATTTTAATTTTATTTGAGTGACCAAATAAATGCTATAATTGAAAAATTAAATAAATAAAATAAAGTTACAAAAATAAATGTACATAAATTAATAATATACAAACAAATATACAAAATGCTAGGAATTATAACTTTACCATAATAAATCAAATTAATTTTATTTAAGTACATTATTATGATTTTGTGTTCATATTTGTTGATAATCAACTATTCTTTTTGTTTTATATACTATTTCTCAAATTATACTTAAATTCTATATTTTTATAATGATTAATAAATTAAAATTTAGATAGTATCGTACTTGTAAATAATACTATATATGTGAATAATATCATACATATGAACATTACTGATATGTAAACAGCAAAATAAACTAAACTAAAGAAAAGAAAGTATATGTATATTTTAACTTTAAAAGAAGCTTCATTTTTTACACTATATCTCTCACTCTTACAGATCTGCTTTTGTAGATCTCTCTGTCTCTACAAATCTATTTTTGCATATCTATCCTCTCTCTGCCTTGCCTTTCTTCTCTCTTCCTTTTTGCTTCCCTACTCTCTCTGCTTTAGCCTTCTCTGCCTTTTATAAGCTAAAAAATACCGTTACACATAGGCAAAATTCAATATTTTCTTTCAGTGGCAGCTGGTAATGTGGTTTTGGTGTCATTTTTCAGTGCAAGGCGCAGGGAAAAGAAAGAAGAAGAAGAACAAAAACAAAAAAAAAAATATTTATATGTTTCAGCTGTCTTCTTATTAATCTGAAGTTAGAATATATCATAACTTCTTCATACGAACTCTGATTTGAGTGATTCTTTATTTTTAAATACTCCTATCGATGAGATGATTAAAATAAGACCAATTAAGAGAGTGGACTGCAAATATGAATAATGACACTCAGTGAGATCCACTTACAACACATTCTAACACATGAATTTTTTACTATAATTTGACACTGCAAACAAATAAAGTACTAAAATTAGACATTTTTAAAATAAAATTTTATAAGTAAACTCATTAGAAATATTTAATTATATGCTTATTTAATATACTATCACTAAAATAAAGCAAAATTAAATAAAAATCTCATGAAATTTATAAAAAAAAATCTAAATTAAAGTAAACAAAACAAATAAAAAACAAATGAAACTCTTAAGGATAAGCCAATTTTTGTACATGAAAAAGTAATATTATAGAGTTATTAATTATAAATTTAAATAAAATTAATAAGAGTTTTGGTTAGAAAAGTACCTTGGCAATTAGTTTTTTCACCGGAAAATGGAACAAAAACTCCTTGGGGAAGAACTTCTTATATGAGGCTTGAAGAATTTCTTTAAAATTTAGAAGGCTAAAAAGTGTTTAGAAGGTGAGTAAATGGAAGAGAAAATGCAAGAAAACTCAAGAAAAGGAACTTTTAAACTTCAAGAAAACTAAAGAAAACTTTGAGAAACTAAAAAGAAAACTAGAGAGAATTCTAAGATAAAGATAGAATTTTGATTTTAAGGTATGAAGAAAATGAGGAAGGGTGAATGCCTATTTATAGGCTTGAGTTAATGAAAAATAATTAACTCACTAATCATATATAAATTTATCTAGAAAATTCTAATTATACTTAGAGTTATCTAGAAGGCTTAAATCAAGTTTTAATCATACTTTATACTAATTTAATCCTAAATGACAGAAGCTGTTGACATAAGGATGAGCTAAAAGAAGAAAATTCAAACTTTTCTTTTAATCTTATCCATTTAATTAAAGTAGTTTTTGATCTTAGTCATTGGAGATAATTAGAGATAATTCTAGTTGTTATCTTTAATAGATAAATTTTGATATGTGAAGTAGGCATATCAGTATTTCCTCCTATCACCATTAGCACAATTTTCAATACCCTACATTGTAAAATTTAAATAGCATAAATTTTTACTACATTGGAAAACTTAGCCTCTAAGTTTCTATACTTAAAAAGTAATTTAGTAAAATTATATATGTAATCAATACTTATTATCCAAGTTTTATTATTGATAAAGTAATTTAGTCGAAATTTTATCTCTAATGCCACCAAGTTTCTAAACTATAAAAAGGTAATACCTGTAGAAAAAGAGGATGCCACGATTATTTTCAATAGTCATGGAAAGATATCATGACTGTTTAAAAACAATTGTGGAATTTATAGTCGTAGAATGTAAGAAGATTCCATGACTATTTTGACTTTCTACGATTCCATGACTGTTTTCAAAATGGTCATGATATCTCATTTTCCATGGCTGTTTTTAACGATCATGCAATATTCTCACATGAGACCAACGCCAAGGTTTCTATGACCCTTTTTATAAAAACGTTTGTGAGATCTAAGATACAACCATAGTTTTTGGTGAAAACAGTTGTGATAGCTTCACTTTCCATTACTGTTTTCATAATAAATGACCGTGGAATATTTTCGTAAAAAATAAAATAAAAATAAAAAAATTTTCTTCTCTACATGTTTAAATATTCTCTTGTAACTCTCCACGGCTGATCTAGGGTGATTCCTCATTGCTTATTCTTAAGTTGTAATTGAAAATCATTATTTACAGTTCACGAATAAATGATAATTCCCTCGTGACCCCAAACAAACTTGGAATTTTTTCAATAATCAGTTTGCTAGTGTAGATGAGGAAAATGTAAATTATAAAGTTGAGAATCGATATATGGTTTAGTTTATGAATTTATTAGTTTTAGGAGTTCAGATTATTGTAATTTGAGAGTATAAGAGCAAAATAGATTACTTACCAAATGTCCTTTTCCTAGCTCAGAGTGCTAAAATCTCCAATCAAGTGTAACCCTCCCAACAATTTTAAGATAAATGTTGGCCTAGCTATTATGATGTAACTCCACTTTGTCCAAGCCTTGTGTTATCCCACTCCTTATTGCTTTTGCACAAGCTTCTTTCAGAGACCAATATCTACAACCACCATAAATAACTTTGGTTAAACATGCTTTCCCTTTTTCTTATGGAGCTTTCATAATCATGAATCAATAGAATTAAGCCACATATCAACCCACGAGCAAGAAGAAGAGGAAAAAAAAAACAATAAAACAACAACCACACAGTCATGCAAGTGATTCGGAAAAGAACAAAGCGATTTGGTTAAAAGGGCAGACTCTAGTTAAAGTTCAGAGAGAAACAATAGGATAAGAGTATGCTCTTTGTTGGTTATAGTAGAGAGGGAGATGAAATGGAGATTTGAATTTTGAAATGGTTTTTTCTATTTGTTCAGTGAGAACCAAAGTTGATGAGACATTTGAATCCTTTCAAAATGTTTTCACACAACTTTTTAAGTTTTTTGACATTGAAAATTTAAGGTTTTTTTTTTTTTTTTGCTAGTTACACTAAAACACGTGGAATCTAGAGTTTCCACCATTGTTTTTACAAACAGTCGTGAAATCTTGAGTTTCCAGGACTGTTTTTGGAAACTTGAGATTTCAAGACTGTTTGTAAAAACAATGGTGGAAACTCTAGATTTTATGTTTCATGTCATGTTTTTGACATATTTTTCATGACCTTTTTAAAAAAAGTTGTAGTGGAATCTCCGTAGTAGAATCTTACATTTGTAGTAGTGTAGTTTGTCTAATTTTCATCTGAAAAAGATAGATATTCTAAATTTGATCTGTTTAAATCTTTGATATTTACTTTTTAGTTCTCTAGAAAAATCTTATCTGAAAGAACTTTTAAACTGCTGATTTCCATATTACTAATGTTGTTGGAATACTATATGAGTGATTTGATAACTTATATATACTTTTATCAATTCATCACTTTTATTATTCAAAATTTTGAATAAAATAAAATGACTTTATGTTTGTGATAAATTATATAATTGTTACATCATAAAATTTATTTTTATAATTTTAGATTAAAAATTATAACCTAACTTTAATTTACACGACGAAAATTTTATTAATTATATTATCAATTCAGTTAAATTCATTATTAAAAAAATTTCGGGTATTACAGTACCCATCATTTTCAAATAAGAAAGGAAAGGCAATACACATAACTAAGCAATTATATATATTTGTTCCTATAAAAAAAAATTGTATTTATTTGGAACGAGTTTAATAATGCCAAAAAATTAAAGGTACTTGTGAATAGCGTATTTTCTGTGCAAAAACAAAACATCTGACCATGCAGAAGATTGTCTTTCAAAGGTTTGATCATATCATGATTTTGTCTTGGGAAGTGTGTCCATATATATATGTGTGTACACATAAGTGTATATATATATATATATATGTATATTTAATTTACATGTATCGTCTGTTGAGGGACAAATAATATAAGGATGTTTTATCTTTCAACACAAATCATGGACATGTTTTTCCAAAAAAAAAAAGACGGAGGCCAAATTCAGAACAGTCCTGCTAAAAATGTAATTTTAGTCTCGCACTTTTCTTGAATCTCTGTGATTCTATAAGTACCTCCATGAACCATTAATGATTTTATTTTGCTGTCAAGATACGATCTTATCCACATTTTTAAGTTATTTTCTTGTTTGAGTAAAATTGATCAGGTATAATTTGTTCATAATTAGAAAAAGTGAGGAGAAGTTGTCAAATATACCCAGATTAATGTGCCCTAACAAATATTTTGTGTTATTGAATGGCACTAGGAGTATGGAATGTAAGTGGGTGATGATTATATTCTTACAATCAAACGTATATGTACATATATGTATGTATATAGGTCTGTATATATATAGACAGTTTAAACTAGAGCTGTAATGTATGCATATATATATCAAGAGATATTTCCAGTCTGTTCTTGGATATAAACATAGGAGTCCTATATTCGACTATTTCTTTCTTTCTTTCTTTTTTTTTTTAAGATTTTTAATTTTGTCTAGAAGCTATTTGCAGTCATTTTGATACCCATTTGGATAATTTATGTATAGAAGATATTTCCAGTCTGTTCTAGGATTTTGTGTATATTTATATATATATATCACCACTATAGAATTCAACTTTTTTTTTTTTTTTGGTTTTGGGATGACTTAAAATTTTTGTCTAGAAGATACTTGTAATCTTTTTGTCACCCATTTGGACAATATTTATCCACCTTTTCAGGAAGATTTTTTCCTCCTCCAAACTATATGTGAGATTAGGTGAAGTTGAGAGAATATTGTCTTGTGTAGCATCACTAAAAATAGACAAGACACATTACATTTGTCAACTTCATGAATTAATCAGCTTCCAACTTAACTGATAGAGAAAGTTAGCAAGAAATGGTCCTGCCTTGGGGTTTCATCTCCCAAAGCAAATTGCACTGTCTCTTCTCATTAAAAAAGAAAAAAAAAAAAAACACATCACTTCAAAAAAGTACTCTTCAGGTGCCATCAACTCTTCCCATTTACAAAACTTAAATTCATATACACATGAAGTTGAAGTTGCTTCAAATGACTTGTGGACCACCTAATAAGCCTATCAAAAAATTTAATGAGTCTTTGTCACTAGGATGGTGAAGTCCAATCATGAAGCATTGTGGTCATGAAATAGGAATAGTTTTTGAGGGTGTAAATATAGGTGGATAACTAAGAGTGGATGAGTTAAAACACATATGCATTAAAAAGTATGGATAAGGATAGATTAACTCATGCAATATATATATATATGTATATATTTCTTGTGAAAATTGTTTCGCTATTGGACTCCGTTTTCTTTGCCATATTGAATGAAGAATATTTTCAGGTTCTAAAACTCTAGTGGAGAAATTTTAGCTTATATGTTATTAATAGTTTTGATACTTCAAAATAATCAATAACCTATTTGTATTAAAAAAATGAAATTAGTATAGGCGTACCTAACTAATCTAACCTAACAATTTACAACGTATAGAATAAGAGTAGTAGTGTTATGGTTGGAGATGGTTTTTTATCAGCCGAGCTATTAAACTCTTCACTTAATACTATATTATTGTGGCGTAGAAGTGTGACCAGTTCAACTGACGCAAAAGTATGGTCGAACTCATATATATATATATATATATTACGGTGCATGAAAAACAATCGTGAAACCCAAAAAAATTCAATATCTGATGCATAAGGCACTAAAAAAACAAACTCCAAATGGATTACCATCGGTCGTGATCGTATAGTGATAAAGAACGATTACTCTATGCTTTCTCTCCTATCTGTCAAATGTTCGATTTTTTACATTTGCATTTTGTCTTACGATGTTAAAAGACTGTTGATGCGAGTATGGATTAGTCTTATTTCCATTTCACTTGTGTTTCTAATGGATTATAATACTAATGTTACGTAGGGACATGAGGACCTTATTGTATCAAAAGAAGAAGAAAAATCCTTGGACAATATTTGTTTTGGAAGTGGCAGTAGAAGGACCTAGTGTTACCGAACTTTGGTTCTTGAACAAAATAAGTGAGGATGGACCAGGAATGGGAAAAAAAATCATCGATTGAGAACAAAAGGCATATATTGCATTAGGATTGTACCACTTACCACACTAGAAAAACAAAAAAAGGGACCTTATATTTTTCAGCAATGAGAAAAATTTAGTCTTTTCCTTATCTTTTCTTTTCTTACATAAATCTGGAGCTCCTGAAATTCTGTCTCTGAATTTGTCTCTATTTTATTTCTGGGTTTGCCTGTGGACTATAATAATTTTGTCTGGCCTACCCAGAAAATGTGTGTGTGTGGTGTGTTTTTTTCTTTTCCTGGAAATCAAAAACTGTTTTTGTTCTTGTCAGCTCAGAAAGTGGCAAAGAGGGAACAGCTTCTGATTCTACCTCGTTTGTCTTGTATATATGGCACTTCAAAACAAAAGCCATTAACTTTAAAGCAGTTCTTCTCTTTTGACTGGTTGTGCCCATGATATCATGGATATACACAGCAGACATTGCAGATTGGTATCCATAAAGAAATTACTTTATTTTTTTTGCAAAATTTAAGGAATAAAATTTTTTAAATTTTTTTTCCTTAATTTTAGGAAATTTTAAAAATATTTATTTCTTTCATTTAGCAAATTATTGTATAGTATTTATTTATTTATTCTGAAAAGAGAATTGTATTCGAATACAAACATAGTAATACAAATGATCTCATAATACATAATATAAAACTCTCAACTGGAACAAGATTTATCAATAAAATTTGATAAAACTCAAACAAAAATATGTACATTATGATCCAACAGTAGAAAAATACCTCAACACGCTAATAATTGAAAATACATAAGACTCATTCTAACCAATATAACAAGAGCCAGTATCTTGTAGTGCTGGAGCAATCATCAATTCCACATAAACGAAAATCAAGAGCAGCTAAAACACTGCTGTTACACGTATTTGACAGACCACAAACAAACTTAAAATGTGAAAAAGCCATCTTCATTATTAGAGACCTAAAAAAAGAGGAAAGACCACACAATATCCGTAATATACTCGACGAAAATATTGCTTTTATCAAATATAACAAAAGCCAAAAAAGAAAATTACAGTTCCACCAGCTCGAGAAAGCCCCCAAAGCCGGACCTAGTTGAACAATCAAAAAATCTAGACGTGATTAAGTATCAAGAGAATAATATTTGTTATATTTTGTAAAGATTGAAGGTGTATATATCGTAATTATATGTGTCAATGGCAATTCACCAAACCATTCGCAAAATTTGCAATCTCTCCATTCTCTTACAGGTAAGAGTTGAAATTACAGATCTAGACATAGAGTTTTTTTTTTTTTTTTTCATTTTTGTTGAGAGAGAAAAAAAAAAAAAAGAGCATACAGGTCAAACGGGAACCTAATGAATTTAAAGAACTACTACTGTTTCCTAAGCAATAGGCTTGGATATTATTGCTACTATTTAAAACAAGATTTGGCCCAGATTATTTTTAAATTAATAATATTATTTTTAAGCTGAAAAATGCATGATTTTGTTAAATTTGCTTGGTTTATGGAGAGTTATTACTTGACAAGTTGATAAACCTTGGATTTTTTTTTCTTTTAAATGGTCTTTGACTTTTCCATTATAACATGGTAAGTGAGGTTGTAATTTTTTATTTTGTTTTGGACCACTTGGTAATATGCCTAGCAGACAAGTCATGAAACAATATGATTAGTTTATAAGTAGAATTGTTAATTATATTCTTAGCTATCTTCATTTACTATACCATGGGAAAAGTTGGTGTCCTTTTCTCGAAAAAATCATAATAGAAAAAGAAAGGAGTTCAGAAAGGGGAAGGCTTTGTTGTTGCCGTTTTAGTAAAGAAGTCCTATGAGAGAGTTAAGTGGGCAGGATTCCTGGCTGGAATTAAGAATCAAATTCCCATAAAACGTGATAATTATTATTGCGAGAAAAGAACGGCTAAGCTAATATACAAAAGGATTTAAAAAAAGAAAGAAAGAAAGATAAAGAGTTGCAAAAGAAAAAAAAAAAAAAAGAGCTTCCTTGAAAGTTGAACTGTTTTTGTACATGGGGTAGACTAATTCAAAGTCACTATGCATATTAATAAATTAAAAAAAAAAAACTAAAATAAATTTTTTTTTTCAAAAAAGGAGGGGAGATAAAGGGGAAGGTGATCATGGTGAACATTGAAACATGGGGTTAAACTTAACCTAATCAAAGTGATTAACTTTTTTTTTTTTTTTTTTGGGTTTCTTCCCTAAGAAGATCACAAAAACAGTTCTTCTACACCTCCATGAAAAGCATCCAGCTTTCACTAGTACCATGACAAGAACCTAGCACATCATCTTGATTCAAATATATCTTTTTTTTTTTTTTGTTCCTTTTCATTTTTACCCGTTGGTTCATTCAATCATGGTTGCACCATTGTTTGTGTCCCGGAACCCATTTTGGGCACTTGGGACTAAAATAATTGGACGCAACCCTCGAGTTCAAGAGCTCAACAATGGGTGCAAATTTCACACACCGTGGGGTCTTGTACTGATTGATGGACGCACCTAGGCTTATGGCATAGTCCATAAGCTTATCGAATGTCCCAGGTTCGACAATCCTGATCTCCAGCGGCCCAATTGACTTGTCCGAGACGCGCCCTTGGCGATAAACGCTGTTGAGAGACTCCTCAATGGCCAAACAGCAGTCCTCGAAAACCGAAGGAGGGATTGGAGTTGAGCCCTTGAGACTCATCTCCCAGTAGAGTACATAGTGACCCGGGATTATTGTTGTGTCCGCAAAGCTGGTGTATTCAGCAACCGTGGCGTCGAAAGGAACTAGGTGGTTTACGGCATTCTTGACCGCGTTTTGCAGCTCAACTTCATCGGTCTTATCGGAGTCGATGCTTAAGACCACATTTTTTCTGCATATGAAACTGAACTGTGGCGCCTTGTTCTTGAACCCTGTCACTCTTAGCACATCTCCAACTCTGTACCGGTAAAGTCCTAAAAAAAAAAAAAAACCCATTTAACGTTAAGACCAATCCAAAAAGACCCAGAATTTAAATAAAGAGATGAAGGAAAGAACAATACTAGAGATCTAAAATTACCAAAAGTTTTTAAATATGAAGTGACGTGATAAAATGAGTTGTTATTTTTCAATATGTAAAAGAACAAAAAAAAAGATTTTATTTTGAAAAATTTGACGCCCCATAAAGGATAATAAGTTAAATCTAGTCGTTTTTTAACGATGCTTTTTTAGACGTCAGGTAATAGTAAAAAAAAAAAGGGATTTTAACTGCATAGATTGCTGTGACATTATTTAAAAAGAAAAAAACCGCAGTTCTGAACTAAAATTTTATCTTTTTACCTGCATAGGTTGTGACAACGAGTTCATATTCCTGGCCGAGCTTGACATCGGCCAAATCGACGAGCTCGAAATGTTCTTTAGAATTGGGGGTGACGCCATTGATGTTGGAATTGTTGCGGTTGACAGGCAGGAATTCAAAGTAGGCCATGGTGGGGATGAGGGTGTAGGAGACCTCGCTTGGTTTGTAGAGCGGGTTAAGATTGACACCGAAATAGCACTCCGAAGAAGCGTACATGGTGCACACTAAAGGGAGCCCATTGCTGTAGTAATCGAGCGTTGGGATGTACTGTGACATGGTCCCGGTCACAATGACATCCACGTATTTGGTGTTCGGCCACAGCCTAGTTATGATACCCTGCCACGAGTCCTTAGAGCACTCCGATTCGATGAAATTGGCCAGCCGAGGGTCAGGATGGAGAATCTTCTCGACGGCTTCACGGACCGCCGGGTCGGTTATCTGAGGGTTGAGGGTCCCGGCGCGGATGTCGTTGCACAGGGCGCGCCAGTGCTTCTCGAGGAAGCGGAGAGCGCGGATGAAACCGGAGGCGAAGACGGCGCCGACACGGAGGACCTCCTTGTTTTGGCAAAGGCCGCAGAGGAGTTGGGAGTACATGCTTTGGTAGGAGTCAGGGCAGAGAATGGCCTCATTTGGGCTTGTGTAGTTTGTGTAAGGGTCATAAGGTCTGTCTCTGAAGTGGGCGCTTTTGTAATAGGCAGTTAGGACCGGACGAGCCACTAGGCCTCCAGGTGTTTTGGCCTCGGATTTTATGAACAAAAAGTACATTCCTTTGCCTTTTTCTAGGCCAGGGACAAATTGGCTCATCACTGGCATTAAAAGGCTATAAAGCAATGATCTCCTCCCCATTTCTTCCTCAATTGTTGGCATCAATTTCCTCTCACCCCCTGATGTCCCAGAACTGATTAGAATAAAACAAAAACAATCCACCTGTTAGCGAAAATAGCCTGCCAAACAAACAAAAAAAAGAACATGTTGTTACTACATTAATTCCAATGAAATAGGGGTGTTTTTACCAACCTAGTCAAAAACTCGGATATGGGCTTGGAGCAGAGGATTTGATCGGTGTCGCCATTCGCGATGCGGGTGATATCGGGTTGGATGTCTTCGTAGGCGATGACCGGAATGAGGGCCTTGAAGGTATCACGGTCAGTGTGGCCGTTGAGGCTGTGACGCTTCAAGTACTCCACGTTCGCATTGCTTGAGAGGATCTCAGCCAACACGCGCTTTTGGACTTCATCAGTGTTTGTGGTCACGTCTTCTATGAACTCAAGGGCCTTGGCGTTCTTCTCTTGGAGGTTGTAGTTCTCAAGCTTGGACGAGTTCTTTGGAGCTTCAGGCATGGTTGTTTTCTTTCTCTAATTTCTTGCCCCTTCTTTTTTTTCTTTTTCCTAGAGAAAGTGAGAAGAGAGAGAGAGAGAGAGAGAGAGAGAGACTTGTAGATAGATAGCCTTCTAGTGTGTGTATATGTGTGTGTGTGAGAGAGAGAGAGAGGGGAAGAATTGTAGATGGTTTGGGTGTGGGGGGAAAAGAAAGAAAGGACTAGGCTTATATAGAACCACATGAGATGGTGGCCCCGCTTGACCTAAAGGGACTAGAAAGTAAAAACAACTTTGCAATGAAGGGGTATTAGTGGAAAAGAATAGTGTCGAGACTTTAAAATATTAATTCATGTGGTAATGAATTATAATTTTTTATTAATAAATTTTATTAATATAATAATATTTTAAATACTTATTAATAATAAATGATAATTTATAAATTGATATTTAAAAATTAAAATTAAAATTAATATAGAATAAAAAAAAAAAAAAAGACAATTCATGTACAAAAGTCGCCCTTGGTATCATTTCTGTTTTTCTTTTCAGAACATGCTTTTGTGACACATTGAGACATGGAATTTCCATGCATTCAAGATCAGGTCAAACTTACTTCTATCCCATTTCTCAATTCTCATATGAGAAAAACAAAGAGTTACTTCATTTATCTACTTTTATAGTGGAAAAGATGCACAATAACATATGCTTTTCCTTTACCTTCCTGATGCTTCAAAAACATAATAATAAAACACACTTCTTACCTAATTATATAGGACCATTTAGATGCAACTCTCTTGTGGTCACAGACACCATCACTAATTGTCAAACAGCAACTAAAAAAAAGAAGAAGCTATACTAATAAAATACTATCGTGTGTCTCGATAAATTACATGAAAATCTTAACAAATTAATAAAATAATGTCAATTAATAAAACTACTAAGATCTAACGATTAAAAACCAATACTTTATGTTCTTCCGTGGAATTTTCTAACAAAGAAACACAAATTTAGCACGCAAAAATATTGTCACTTTGAATGACTTGCTAATTAGCACCAATCTTAATTGGCCATGAACTTACAAAAATCCCAACACATCCACGTCTAAATGGGATTACTTAAGTGGCCTCTAAATTTTAGATTTTCTTGAATTTTGCAAGCTTAAGTTTTTATTTTTTATTTTTTATTATTAAAAAAATCCAATTTAAAATTGTCTTCCCCTTTGGAGAATGTGGAGGGTGTACAAACAACGGTGGACAAGCTCAAAGTGTTCTTGCGTACAAGGAAAAAGTAGAATAATATTTGTGTTGATATTAATCCAATTAGAATCTACCTTCTCAAGGTGTTTAAAGCCAAATAGAAAACTATTTTATTATTATTATTATTATTATTATTATTATTATTATTATTTTAACCGGCAATACCCGGTAAAACCGCAGTAAATACTCCCTACAGACGCGCGCCTGTGCCACGGATGTCCTGAGAAATACCGGCAGCCCACTCCCCCAATTTGCTTTGAGGTAACTTGCAGTTCCCGGTAACAAAATAATTGGTCCCGATATTTTGGGTCAATGTATCGCGAGAAATTGAAAGCAGAGGCGTTAAACCGAGAGAATTATGCAGTGTGAGCAGTTGTGTACGGTAATAATTGGGAGCCTTGTTCAAGAATCTAAGTGGGACCACGCGAGCTGGCATCCACACTTGATAGTTTGACACGTGTACGAATGGGAGTGCAGTGTCCGATGCCTTCACGTAGTTAACTTTGCTTAGGTTGCATAATTGGTGCTCATTGCTTCGCCAAAAACTTGGCTCCCCTCCTGCCATGAATTTTCACTATCACATTCACACACACACACACATACACATATAATACACTTGTAGATGCATGTGACACAATTATGAAATTGTAATGTTTTCACCAAATTATACTTTTTTTTAATCTCATATAACACGAATATAATATGATATATATATATATTTTTTTTTTCATATTGTCCTATGTAATTTTTTGAAAAAACAATAGATGTATGAGCTCTCTCTTGAGTTGAGACATTACGGTTGATTTGGAAAAAAAAGTTTTGGATGAAAATATTTGAATGAACATTTTAGATACAAACTTTTGTTTTTCTTCAAACTTAAGAGTGAAGAGATTCAAATTTTACGCATTTAAGTGTAATAAGGTATGATATTATTACTAAATTATGCTTGCAACTACAAATAGAATCATTTGAGACTGTAGAAAAACATTCAAACGATCAAAATTTAACCCTCCCTTCGTTTGGAATTTGGCCTAAAATATTAAATGACAATATTTTGTAATATTTAATCATTTTGAGATGTTTATTGGAAAAAAAAAACTCATTTAAAATGTTTATCCAATGAAAACATTTGAAATATGATGGTTCTATTTGCACACCCCTTCTAATTTTTCACACTCCATTCTAAATACACACTCCTCTTAAATGTAAAATAATTAAGTTTTCTTAATACACACCCATGTATATTACAAAATTACCCATAACTGCTTCTATAAAATAAATATTATTCTATCATTTTATATTTTTCCACATCCGTGATTTTATTTTATTATATTTACTTTATTATTCTCATTTCTCCCTTTGTTTTTTTTTTTTTCCAATTTGTTGTTTTTTTTTTAGTATTTCAATTTGTTGTTGAAGCTTTAGTTTTAAAGTCTTTTTTTTTATTTTAAATAAATCTATTTACTAATTATCTTTTTAAACGAGTATATTTTCATTATATTTATTAGCTTAAAAATTTTCAAGAAAAAGAAGTTTGCATAAAAAAAAGAAGTTATTGAAAAATGTAAAAGAGTCTGATTAGAGATTTTGAACGGTAGGGCCCTTATTGTGAGGGATTATATACTGTTTCTAGCAAGAAAAGAAAAACGTTTATATAATGTTTATTTAGATACATGACATGTGTGTGAAGAAAAATAAAAAGTCAGTGAGATTTTTTTTATATGACAATATAATGATGTACGTAAATTATAATGATTGCCCTTTTTAAATTAATGGCGAATTTAAGTAATTTATAAATATACTTAACAATGAAAACGGCTTTAAAATAAGGTATTACAGTATCGTTAAAAAAGAGTAAAAATCTAGAAATGTTAATATATGTGTAACTAATACTATATTGTAAAATATTATATAACTTTGTTATATTTATATGAAACAGTGTAAAAGCAAATTACAATTCTATATAAAACAATAGTAAATTACCGTTTTATATAAATAAAAAAAAAGTAAATAAGAATGATTGTAATTAAAGAAAAGAAAATAAAAAAAGGTTATTTTTTTATAAAATATATTCTTACGGTTTTTTGAAATAGACGTTAAAAGTGAAACTATTAAAATTTTATTTATGAAAATTAGACATTAAAATTTGAATTTTAGTTTTCCAAATAGAAAATTTTTTTCCCCAAGCATAACTATATAATTTAAGCCAATTAGAGTAACACCTTTTTTTGTCTTTTTATGTGGTCTTTTTGTAATAATAGATTTTAACTCAAAGAGATGTGTCAAGAGCAAAATGGGATGTACGAAAAGAATCATCCTTTGAAATATTTCCAAATGCACACTACATCTTGACCCAATAAGGTGCATAAATTCAAATTAAAGTTCTAACTACTCAGTAAAAGTAAAAAGTTTCTAACTAATTGAACATGTGTTTTTCATTTACTATCTTATCTAGAAAAAGAAGTGACCTTTTTTTTTTTTTTTTAATTACTTGTTTACGTAATACCATCAAAGGTCAGGTTTTGGAGAAATGTCATCAGGGTAGGCAGAAGATAAAATAAAATATGAACGTAAAAATGACCCAAACAAAATATGCTATAAAGAGTACATAAGAATAGACCAATAACTAACGTTTGTCAACTAGAAGTGGTCTAGAATAAGTTGGTTTCATTTAAATGAGAAAAATGGTTAGTAAAAAGGTTTGAATTTGAAATTAAAAAACAAATCTATTAGTAACCTAACCATGACCCAGAACCGGATTGAAAAAGCAGACCCTTATCTTGAATTACACCAATAATTGTTTTAGAAGTCTCAGAAGGATAGATAGTGAAGGAAGTCATCTATTTCATTAATTAAAAAAAATAAAAAAAAGGTTACATATGAATGAAAACCAGCTTGAAGTCAAGGAAAAAAGAAAGAAAGAAAGAAGGAAAGATTTCAACAAGAAATAAATATTGACTTGTAATTATAACAATCCACACTTATTAGCTTATTATCATAGGATAGGTATTAAGTCCGATCTCTGACAGTATGTATCAATGTGAATTTTAATTATTAGGAATATGAATTTATGTGATAGAAAATGTAAAAATATGGAGATTTATATTCATTTTAGTTATATTTTTTTTCTATATGAATTTATATTTCTAATAACTAAAGTTCACATTCATATTATTTGAAATTTATACTATCAAATATTATCGAATACTAGATTTAAGACTTAGCCTATTATCACATATTTGTTTTTTTTACAATGACAACATGGTAGAATGGGGACGAAGGGGGAGAATGCTTTTCTATCCCATTTCTTGCCTCATAAAACCAGCTTTTGGTTTCAATATTTCAGTAAAAATATGCTTTTTTTTTTCTTGTCTTTTTGATGGTTTAAATTTTGTGTGAAATATGCACTTTTTTTAATAGTAGTGAGAAAACAATTTTCAGCCCTATGACGTTGAACCAATGTAGGCCATTGCCGTTAGAATTAATAATTGTGGTGGCTATGATAGAAATAATTGCATGTTAGCTAGCTCTCATTTTTATTTTTATTTTTATTTTTATTTTTATTTTTATTTTTATTTTTTGGGTTTCTCTGAATATACCTGCTTTTAATTTGTTGTTTTGCTTTGAAAAATTTTGTTTGGAGACAAATAGAAAATGACGACGTTGCCAAACTTCATACCAGTAATGTCAGTTGGAATTTCGTAGGCCATGGACTACTGTTTTTATGAGCTTTTGACCTTTTTTTTTTTTTTTTTGTTTAATAAAATATCATTGACAAATTTGCCACTATTTTAGGTTGACGTAAATAAGTTTTGATTTCTAAATATAAAGAGACTTAACTCATACTCTGAGATCTAGGTCGAGGTTTGGTTGTTGTGTTATTAGGTCGAGGTTTAATTACTCATTCGTGTTATATATATGTTTTTTTTTTTTTCCTTCTCAAAAGATAAAAGATCATTCAATTTTTTATTTGCACAATCATTTTCATAAATCGTTATATTCAAACGCTTTCCTTTAAAAAAAATTATAGGACTGTTTATAAGCATTTTGAGATTGATTTTATCTTAAATATGTTATATAAATGAGAATAATTTTGAGATTTTTTATAAAAAAAAATATGTTTAATTGTAAATTTAGATATAATGGTTTGAGTACAAGGAAAAAGTAAAATCATGTTTGAATATGTTTTTGAAAATATTTATTGAGTGTACAAACCTAGAAGACGAAAACAGAATAGAAAAACAACTTTATTTAATTTTCTTATTCTTTGACAAAAAATGAAAACCATTTTTTGTTTTTGTTTTTGTTTATGGTTTTTGACATTGTAATGTAAAACAAACGTTTTTAAGAATTATTTACAAAACACTTCTATTGAAAATCGTGGGATTTCTTTCCAAACCAATATTACGAAATAAAACTATAATAATTCTCCAACTTTTTGGGTATTAAATATAGTAAAACTCACTTTAATCAAGAGTATATAAATCATTTAATTTACTTATGTTACTCGTGGATAAATTTAATATTTCTTTATAAGTTTATGACATATGATATTTATCGATTAGTATGTATTTATAAATGTGATATCATCCAAACCACAACAAGAAACATTCACATCTTAGCGTTTTTATTTTTCTTGAGATATTATCCAAAAAATGAGGACATGAAGATTGAAGATTATGATGATGATGATGATTTACAAGAAACAAACTGCCACGTCATGGCGTCCACTCGGAAAGACTTGCACCTTATCTTATCCCCAAAAAACCCGGGATTTTCAGAGGGACTTGCTGGGAAAAACACCTTTTATGCTGATCTCACTGCCACGTCACCACACCACACTCTTGCAAGTGTCTTAGAAATCGACACGTGTCGAAGCCCTGTCAGCAACTCCCCTAGCTTCCCCACCAAAACAGTGGCACGTGTTGCACGAGTTGACTCGTTGACCGTTCAAGGGCTCGACCGGTAATGTGATCGGCTGGCTAGGAACCCAACAATATATCATTAAGAAAACATTACTTAAAAAGGACAACTCTCAAAAAAAAAAAAAAAATTAATAAATTAATAAATTAATAAATTAATATAATAAAATAAACGAGGACTTCGGAAAGAGCATGACAAATGCATAGGCTAATAGAGATAATAATAATAACTATTAACCAAAAAAAAAAAAAGAGAGATAATAATAAAAAAATTAAAAAAAAAATTCTTTTTAGGGGAATTACAAAAAATTATCTTTGTGTTTAATTACAAATTAAAATGAGAGATTTCATTTAATTTTAGTCTATCATTGTGTACCTTTTTTCTAAAATGAGACATCATCTATTTTAATGTTGAGGTCAAATTAGCTCTATTACAAAATATTATTGTCCATTAAATAAACAATTGTTTTTCGAGAGAAGTTCAAGTAGAGGGTTTGAGAAAATCTTTAATTTCATCAACATTATTTGATAATAATCACATATAAATTATGTGAAGAAAGTTGATATTTTGTTGAATACTTGACAAAGTTACTGTTTACAAATCAAACTCATCTACTTTCAAAACACTAAAATTTTTATATTTTCATTGAAGACAAAGAAAATTTTTAGTACTATGGTGGTACGCATTTTTTGGATTCGAACCAATTGTTTAAAATTGTGTTATGCCTCTAAGCTATTTTTCTTATCCTTTTTCATAGGTATTTTATCGATTTTTTAAATGTATTAAGTCTTACATTCGAATCAATTTTTAGTTTAAATTTTGTATATCCTTGCTTCTTTGCTACATAATTTATTTCTCTTAAAAAATGCAAAAAGAAGAATTTTCATATGGTACGGGATTTATTATAATTTTTTTTATATAAATAATGGTGATAGATATCAACGGTACACGATTTTTGAATCTTATTTATTATAAACAAATGATAGTATTGTTAGATTTGGAATATGAAATTTTTTATCCACCCTCCTTCCTTCTCATTACTCCACTATCCGCACTTGGGTTAAGAAAGAAAATAGAGGAAGTATTGTATATATGTATATTTATATATTGGTGTTGTCTCATATTCTACACTTTTTCAAAGCAGTATTGGTAATTTTTTAAATGTTCCTATAATAACTATTTTATTGTAATAACCATGATAATAATTATTATTTTTACTTATTTCTAAATTATATTATTATAATACTTTAAATAAGAAATTAGATATAAATCACTTAATAGTTATAAGATTTTAATAAATAATATGTTACAATAGTTGGATAGGTACGGTTGTTTGACAAATATCTTTAATATATCATTATATTGTGTTAATATATAAATGAGGGAGATAGAGTTCTTGGTTGGAGCCCGGTTACTGGTTGGGAGGAGCAATTGGGGGGAGGCGGGTGCACCAAGGCAGCGGGTAGGCCCGCACCCTGGTGGGACGCATGGTGCTTGGTGACAAGTGAGAGGGATTTTGGGAATGTTTAGGGGAGAGAGAGAATGTGTGTGTGTGTGTTGTGTGTGAGTGACTGTGGTGTGGTGTGGTGTGGTGTGGTGTGGTTTGTATAGGAGACAGAGACAGTAATGCAAATCTTTGACCGTTGACTTCTCATCTCAGATATTTTTGTTTATTTAAATAAAAATTTTTTATATTAAAAATTTAACATCTCGAGAAAAATGGTGTGAATAACGCTTAATCATTAAATAAGTCCAGTTGGTTTTGATATTAATTAATAATATATAGATGTGAACGTATCCCTAATCCCAGCTTTTCTCCATTGTCCCCCATTATTCAGTTTATCTACTGTTGATCTTGGTTGTTATACTTCTGATTAATAATTGATTAAGTAAATATTTAATTAATGGTCATATGATATGGAGGGGAAGAGCGAAACAAAAAGAAAGAAATTAAGGAAAAAAAAAAAAAACAGGTTGAGTTATAAATTTTTAGGGGGCATTTGGGAGGGGTTTTGCAGCCTAGGTTTTGGTATCTCCATGCCAAAAAGTGTTTGTCTTTCTCATTTCTCCAAACCTCCAATAGTATATGCATGCATTCCCAGACATTTATATTTTACTACATATTTTAAACTTTCTATACATTAACTTTTATAACAAGTTTTTTCTAAAAATATTTCTCCCGTATTCAATTTCTCAAACCATATCTAGTTTCTAAAATTAACGTCTCCAAAAATATATCTCGAATACCCCCCTAAACACCCCCTTAGAGTATCAAATTTGACTTTTTTTTCTTCAGATTTCATATAACTCGATAGGTGAGAATGAAGGATTCAAAGTCTTTAGCCTCAAATTTGAAACCTAAGAAGTTTTCTTTCAATTTAATAAAATGGGTTCTTCTAAGGTCCTATACAATCCAAAAAAGAGAGAGATAATCTTGCTATATATTATTCTACTTATATTAGATTATATCAACATATATAGACCAAAAAAGAGAGATAAAGAGTCAATGTCTGTTGTTCCTATTTCTCTATCTAATTTAGACCTCTTTAATAAACCGATCAAATAGATAAGAATTAAATATTATAAATACTTAAACCAATTAACTAACATGTCAAAATTTGATTAAATTTCCAGCCAGTTAGAGACAACATTGTTTAATTTAGTAATATCTGACCATGGAGCGATGACTTTTTGTGTTGAATGTAATTAATCTCGACTTATAATATATCATTCAATTAATTAAATAATGGCACTGGCTTACCTATAGTACTTCTCTTGCAAGGTTTGTCAATTTTTGTACAAAAGTTGGTAATATACATCTATGATTTAGATGAGGAGTCTAGTTTGAATTTACATTGAGAATAGAGCTTTTATGAGCTCAAAAATATTAATTATTGACATAGGAAACAAAAAATAACTAAAATAACCAATATAATATTGGTCCATGCATAAAATAACAAATACTAACAAAACTGAAGCTAGCGTAAAAAAATTTAGATTTGATTAAGAAATATACTAATTGGTCAGTTATATGCAGAAAATATATGTATATATATATGCTCATATACATGAAACATCAAGCAAATAGAGATAGAGAGAGAAAAAGAAAAGAGTTCTCTAAATGTCAAAGAAAGGGATAGAATTATATTTAGATGTGAAATACACAAAGTGGATATATGTTGAGAGAGACTTGACAATAAATGCAGCCAACCATGAAGGTTGACATATTATTTTTTGGTGCTGATTAGTTGAGATCAATCCTTTTATGTGTGTGTATGTCATATACATCATGACTAGCATATTTAGTAAACTATGTATACACGTATGCATGCATGTGCATATTAATATACGTCTATTTATACACACATGAATATATATATATAACATATGTATATGTATTGACGTAGAGGTATTGAAAGCCTCAATTACATATAAGCATGCAAAAGTGCAATTTGATTGCTTAAAAGCTACATAGATTCACATTGGTCACGAGTTGATCAATCATAGTACCAAAATGTGTGGGGTAGAGAATGTGTACCAAGAAAATACAGCAGCTAGCACGAGGAGAGAAGCTAGCGAAGTAGAAGATTAAGTTAATACGATTATTAATATTTCTTTTACAATTTTTTATTATTTATAGGTCAAATTCCAGCAGAGAAAGAACATAGATCAATATGCCTTGACAATAGTTTATACACTTTTTGATTAAGGAAATAGAGTTATAAAAATAGAAGATAACTTACTTAACTAGTTGCTAGTCATGTATTTTTAATAAAATGGATGTGTCCATAATTTTTTTCCATGGCGTGACTCACTTAAAATCAATTAAAAAACTGGTGGTATTGATATCTTTACAACTAGTTATTAATTGAACGCATGATCGAACTTTATAAAACCTATCTTGTGGTCCCTAATATCATGTTGCCCTTATTGTGAAACATAGAAGAGATTGTCACTGACAACACAAGCACAATGGAAGACATTTTATTGTATCTATAAAGGGGAATGATCATCACCGTATCGTTAAGGTAGGATCCTGCCTTTAAAGTGACCGTTTTTCGGGATAATTTTATAATTAAATAGAACTCTACCGACTTGACTTAGACTTAATTGGCTAATGCAGATTCATATCCGTTTATATCTTAATTTATATATTCATCAATCACATGCCAAAAAAAAAAAAAAACTTAGCTAGCTAGCTTTGAATTATCTGTCATTGGCAGAGTCAAGATAAAAGATGGCCTTTAAAATGCGCGCGCGCGCGCGCGCACACACACACACACACACACACACACACACACACACACACACACACACACACACACACACACATATATATATATATGTATTTATAATGTTGTGTAGTACACTTCGAAAAGGCTTTGGAGCTTGTGCTTAACAGTATTTTAACCTTTTAACATGGTACAAAATCATGGTGGTTAATTTACATGTTTTTTTTTCTTTTGGATTTATAATTTTTTTTTTCTTATTTGATGAATGTTGCCCATAGTAATATTGGAAAGCTCATCAACCAATATATTCATGTAATGATGGACACACAGGACCCTTAAAACATTTATCGATTTTAGAGCAATAGTCCTACTTTGCTGAATTATTGGTGGAATCTTTTTCCTCTTCCTTTAGGGTTGAACAAAATGATGAGTGTTATGAAACATGTACTGAAAAAAAAAAAAAAAAAAGAAAGAGAGATAGAGAGTGAAAAAAAAAAAAGTTTCTAAGTTTTTTATTTTATTTTATTTTAAATTGAAAGCCCATAGGAAGTTTCCAGCTGAATTTCCTGTAAATCAGAAAAAATGTTTCAATTCTAACTCAACGTACATGTCTAGATATGGCCCACAATTGACATACACTTTGAGCTGTGGACCCTAGGGTCAGATATGTATTATTAAAGTTAGCTTCTTAATACAGAGAGCGCATACCCTATAGACATGGATTGAAAGTGTTGAAATATTTGGAGCAATTGATATAAAAGGCATAGGCTTTACTATTTTCTTATTTCAGTGCCCATATTATTGCACGCATTTGTACCTGGCCTTTTCAAGTTGTATACAAGTGACATATAGTAGTAATACTATGGAGATTTTTACCATAGGTCTTGAAAAGGTTATTACCAGTAAGGTTTTGTTTTTCAACAATCGAATATGTAATAAAAACGATCTTCGTACATTTTTTTTTGGTTTAATTGTGGATTTAATCAAGTTTAACGTTCCGTATATCATTAATATAAGTCCCTACCATAAAAAAACCCTAATAATATAATTGTCATGTACTTCCTTTTCATGAATATTAACTAAGCAGTTTTAGGCGCTGCAATGGTCTGAGGTCTATTTCTTAATTGCAATAGTATAATTTTCCCTAGTCAGGGCGGAGCTATGTTGTGCCAAATCGAGTCAGGCTGCCGCCCTACTTAATTTTTCTTATTTTGAAATGTAATCTAAAATATTTGTGATTTTTCTTTCTTTTTTTTTTTTCCCACTTTCAAAGTTAATTATCTCATAAAAGCCCCCATTTAAACTCTATTCTTTTCCTACAAATTCATTACTCTTTTTCATTGGGATAGAATTTTTTGGTCATTTGAAAATAATGTCGTCATACATAAACCTAATTTAAGTAAACGTCCCTACTAAACTAAAAAGCTAACTCTGCCATTACACAAAGTAAAGAACATCAATTTTTATCCCAATTTTAGATATCAATTTATATAACATATAAGTTATTATTTGATAATTAGTAAGTTTAAAAAACCATCACGTCAATTAAAATTAAAATCACTTTCATTTTATCTGTGTTAGTTGTTGCCTGATCTATTGAGACTTGGGGACACGTTAGGGCATATTACAAGAAAATTATCTCTTTAAGCAACATAACTTTTAGTTAGTCTAAGGAAAATGTGGATTAAGATGTCTACCGAAAGCAACTTTGTGTGGTTAAAGCATAGCAAAGTGAATGTTTTACCAACGTATTAACACATTAATTTAATTAACCATAGGATTAGCATGATGTGACTTAAAGTCTGACATTTAATTAGACACTTTTTTGTGTGAATACAAAGATGTTATAAAACTTGCTACCTTGCTTATCACATGAGGCCACGATGTTTAATATTACTGCTAAAGAAAAATCTTTAACCTTGCTTTTTGGAATGCTTAGCCGCTGTTTAATTTATAGTTGCATTGTAAAAAGTCACTGTCATTAATGGGCCAATATATCAAGTGACATATGCATTACACGTAATAATGATTAGCATATATATATATATATCGATATATATTTGTATGCATGTATTTGTCATTCATGACAACATTACCATAGTCAGAACAAAAACAAGTTTATGCAGAAAATAGGTATTAATGCAAAATCCAATACTTAATCCTTCGTGACCATAAAGTTGTATAAGTAGTTCTCAGTATTTCCTTTTAGTTTGTGAGAAGCGCTCTCAAGATCTGCGCAGAATCTATCATAATTACTACATTGAAATCCATATATGTGAATATATTTACGTTAAAGAAGGTGGGTGATGGAAAACTGTACGAGTGAAAATAATAATAATAATAATAATAAGCAGAGAATTTTGAGGGTTTTCGGTATAAGAAATTACTTTTCTTAAGGTTTTATTTGCTTTTATTATGAAGTTTGTTAATGGATTTTTATGATAAATTGCCTCCATAATACAATGAATCTTTTAAATTTAATAGGTAGAAATCTTTTTGAATTTTAGAATAAAAATGAAATTTGATGTCAGTACAGAAACTTATTTATAGCCAAAATCATGTTTATTCATGAAGAGATTTAAATGTTATAACAAACATAGCCTTTGGTCAAAAGGTATTTTTTTTATTGAAAAAGAATAATATTTGTAACAGACATATCTATCTGTCAATATAAATAACTGTTTGAGAACATTCACTTAGAGCTGTTTGGTGGTGTATTCCAATTCGCCAAATATGATTTATTACTGCATTTTTTTTAATTTTTTCCTCAATTTTTACCCTCAATTTTTATCATTTCCTTACTAATGTAATTCATTACATATGAATTCCAATCCATCCCTCAGTACAAGTTCTTAATTCTGATAATTGGATCATAATTATTCCATCAAAGGTTTAGATTAAATCTGAATTCATTTAAATTTAACCGTTAAATAATAATCAATCAAATAAATGGACTAGATTAAATCTATAAAAAAGCTAGCAAATAAAAATATTGCTCTTTAGCTCCTTGTGAAGTGCAAAGTACGCCTCAAAAACCTCTAAACGCTCAATTGTTGTGTGCTCATATGCAGGTGCATGGTAGTGGCATAGGTTCGCTCACACACAAGTGATATGAAATCACTTAGGATGCATTTGGAAGCACAATTCAACTCAAAATGCAATTGAACTTTTATAGTTGATTCACTGTTGTTCACAATTTCAATTACAACTTTATAACTCAAACTTTTAAAGTTCATAATTTTACATATACAAGTCTACATGAGATATATATTTTTATAAATTATATCGAATTTCGAAACAAACGAAACAAGTCTTATATTAATTTTTTTTTCAAACGTATTTTAAGTTTTTATATTTTTTAGCTCCAGACATTCAAATAATATAAATAATTCAACTCAAATCTAACCCAAAAAACTCAATTTAAAATGATGCACCAAATACATGCTTACTTCTATTTAGATCATTTTGCTTGCTTGTATTTTCCTAATGTTAGACTTTTGGATTTTTCAACTTTCAAGATAAATAACAATGCCTTTAACAATTTAGATATAGGGTTTTTGGTTTTTTTTTTTTTTAATTGTTCCTTTGGTAGGAGGTCCCGATTATGTATGGTAACTCCAACATTATGTTAAATGAGTGGCATGTGTATAGTAATATAATAACAATGTAACATACCACATGATAAACGTGAGAATCTGGTTAGCGTGTTAAGGTATAGAATATGATTTTTAGTAACAATACAAATTTTTTCAAACTTATAATATACTATGTTAGTTTTTGGATTATTATGCTCATGTTTGTTTTAATCATTTCATCAAATCCAACATGTTACATACAGATGACTAATCTTAAATGCTTCATTTAGATTGTCCATCTTCATATTTCCCTCAAATGGATTAAAAAAAAAAAAACCCTGTCTTAATAGGGATGGCAATGAGGCAGGGTAGGGGTGGGTTTGCTTCCTTCACCCACGTACCTACCTCCCTTTATATCACCATACCCGCCCCTATATCCACATACCTACCTCCCTTTATATCACCATACCTGCCCCTATATCCACCTAATTTAATGCAGGTGTATGGGCGAGTAATCCTCGCTGGAGGTGCTATATCCATATCTTACCCATTTACTCATTAAGAATTAAAAATTAAAAAAACTCAAAATAAATTCTATTAAAATTTTCATAGAATTTTGTAATATAATGACTAATGACAAATGTAACTGAAATCTTAAAAATAAATCAAAACTCTAAGAAGTCCATAAACTAAATCATTAAACATTAAAAATTTTATTATTCTTGTAAGAATTAGGCTAAAAATTAGTAATATATAAAAAAATTGTCAAGTTTAGGGATATTTAGTTTTCTTTCTTTATGAAAGTTCTTTTTTTGTATTATAATAAAAAATTCATATATAATTATATATTTTTATGAGAATAAATAACACAGGACAGGTGGGGGTATAGGAGAGCTTTTCCTACCCTTGCCCCACACCGTGCACGGGTTAATCTTAATTCTCATATCCATATAAAAACCTCATACTCCTATTAGAGGCGGATAACCACACTTGTGGGTAAAAATATCATCCATACATACTAAAGACTATCTCCCACCTGGAATCTCTTTATATAGTGTTTTTGAAACCATTTTACATAGCTTTTTTTTAAGGTTTTTTGTTTAATCTTCCTAATTTATTTTTATTTTAATTATATTTTCGTATGTTAATTATTTTAACTAATTTTTAATATTATTAATTATTTTTTGGATATAATTTATAGAATACCAAATCTTATGTAGTTGTTAATGATTTTTCATCCAACCATCAATTCCATTTTTTTTTTCCATTTCAAGTGATAATTTTTAATAATTATACAAACATAAATCTAAATATTGCTATTCATATGTTAATTTATAAATATTAATATCCAAACATTTATTTAAATAATAATTGATATCGTTCTCATCTCAAATATTTTTATCTAAATATTTCCATCCAAATATGAAAAGTCTAGTTTGCTGGCTCTCGAAACGTATCTATACATTATCTTCCTCGTTTTATATTAAATCAGAGGACCTTCTACAATAGATGCTACATAGAAAAACCAGATATATATATATATGTTTATATTATATATATATATGGCAACTTGCTTGAAAGATACGAATTACATTTCTGATCTTGATTTAAATAATAAGGCACTAGAAGAAATTATAACTGGGACATAGTGAGTCGGGTAAATAAAAAGACAATTAATTGTGACAATAATGAGAATTCAAACGAATATATATTGAGACTACTACAATCTCTACATGCATTTCTTGCAGGATTATAAATATTACTCCATTGAAAAATATCGCCTCTTCAAATTTTAATTTTTTATACATGGTGCTCTACTTTTTTCGCCGACACAGGCAAAGCTTTCCTCACTTGGCCGACGCCTAGATCATCATCATTATGTAGAAAGACGAAAACAGAAATGACATTAGTACTTGACTTGTACCATGTCTTCAAGTTATCAAGTCCACGATGAAAAAAGATTTAAAAAAAAAAAGAGATTAAAAAAAAATATATATACTTGTAAAAGGAAAATCTACACAGCTTTTGTAGAGAAACATATGATGCCATGTCCTCCACTTACATGCACAAAATTGACAACACAGAACATTGTTTACTACAGATTAATGCAATCAAAATTATTTCATCATCCCTAAAGTACCATAATTGTCATATATCCACTACCACAAAAGCTTTGTTGTGGTACTGCAAAGTTACTAGACCACCTTTTGACGCATATTTCAATCATGTAGATATGTAACGAATCGAGAGCTTGGAGAGCTTAGGGGGATGGTAAACACACTCATCCTTCATACAAGAAGTATCGAGTTAAAACCGCTAACAGTAGTCAAAATAAACGACAACTTATTTTGAAAAAGGAAAAAAAAACTATTTATTTGAATACAGGAGAGTAAGTTTCTGAATTGTTAGATTTTCATTATGTGGCATTAAATTCTTTACTATTACTTTATGACATTCAGTAATACGCATGTTATAATAGTATTATATAGGTGTTCCCTATCATAAAAGCATAGTATATTTATGAAAGAAGTGTTTGTCTACTACCATCACTTTCCAAGGGGAAAAAATGTTGCCGATAACTTTGGGCCTTTAGGAGGTCTTGCTTTATACTTTTTTTTTTTTTTTTAAAGCTTGCCTTTCACTTTGATTGATAGAAGAGTGATTTTACCCATTTGGAGGAATGGGTGCTTCACCTTCATATTGATGGATGAGTGATTATTATTGATGATATGCCAGTCAAGAGTCCTTATCCACAAACTGTTGGTGTTCTCTTGTCATCCAAAGTGCCCCAGAAATTAGGGGACACTGTTCATTATTCCACTGCAAGTCAATCCCATGCATGTGTGTGTATATATGTATTATATATATTATATATATATATTAGTGTTTATATATTTATGTGCATGTATGTATATGTCAAAGTATAGAACACACTATGACTATACCTAATTTTGTTGATAATCTTATAGATATCTCGAGAAAGTTCCTGACGTTTCCTAATCGATGGATGTGATCTTGTTACCTCTATTTTAGTAAAAAAAATTTAATATTTATATTCTCTAACTTTAATTGCTGCATGTGGATATTGTCGTTCTGGGAAGATATAGTAATTAATCATTGAACGACACATTTTTTTTAGTTGAGTTTTTAAAAGAAGAACAAATATTTTATACTCGAGCTTAAAATAGAGAGGGAATTTATGTGCCTATAAAAATAGTTCTCGAATATTAATAAAGCTCTTTTCTTGCTTTTGAAAGAAAGGTATAGTGCTTTAAAGTTTTTTAATATTGAATAGTGCAGTCTAATTTCGGCTATATTTTAAATAAACGATAAGAATGAACAGTTAGTTCCACGATGATTAAGGACATCTTTATATATCAGATTGGCACCTTCTTGCTCGCCAATATTTACTAGTCCCAACTCTATGTTAGTGAAAAATAAAAAGAAAGGTCATACAAAATAAAGTCTAAACGAAAGGGAAAAATAAAATAAAGCGCAAAAATAAAAACATGCCAATAACTCCTAGCTATCATAAGATGGAAAAAGGGAAAAAAAAAATGAACTATTACAGTTCTTTCAGTTGAAAGTTATTTGATGGCTTAAATTGTTAAATTTCATCAGAATGTATAACGTTTTCATTAAGAGTCGAGCTCAAGTACTCCCGCTTGCCAAACGGGTGCTCTAACCTACTTTTTATCAGAATGTACATGTATGAGATGTCGTTTTGAGAAGATTTATCTCTCTTTTTCTGTTTTCATAAGGCTAACAGTACTAGGGCAATTAGATCAAATCAAGTTGACTAGAAGTTCATGCAATCTCATGATACTCAGATTATTTCTCATTAAAAAGGAAAAACAGTGTTAGAAACGATAACCTTTGCAAAAAAGATGAAACAAAATCTTGGCTTTTAAAATGAAAAGCATATATAAATGATGCTTACAGAATCTAATTCAACTGCTGGATTCAAGCTGGACTCAGCTAGCTTTCTACTATATAAGCTACTTTAGCGTCAACTGGTGACATAATCCTGCTCATGACTTTTTAGGATATGATTACCATTAAAAAAAAAAATTCCCTGTTTAAGGTGAGGCTTAAATTATAATCATGTTTGTCAAGTCTGTGCAGCATAGTGAGATTTTAATTAAATAATAATATACACGTAAAAGAAAGATCACAGAAAAAAAAAAATGAAAAACAATTAAAAGAAGTGGTGGCACTAGACTATTAGTACAATATTAATGGCTACATGACCTATATACAGAAACCTAAAAGGGGTGTGCTTCCTTATTAGGAAAAAGAAAAAAAAAGAGCATTTTGCAAAATCATGATTGGTGCTTTGCCCATTTAATAATAATAATAATTTTTTGATTAAAAATTTTGTTATTCTATTTTATTAAGGAGTCATTCATGAGGGGGTGGTACACAGAAAAAAGAAGGAAACCAACTAAAATGGATGCATGACTCGGTTGAGGCCACAAATCACGTGGTAATACCAATAAAAATGAGTTTGTCGGCTACTTTTGGAGGCCAGGATTGGAAGGCTGGTGATGTGTATACCCTTTGTGTCTGTCTGAAACAACAAACATTGTTGATTATGGTTGAGCATGTAGGAGAGGATAAACATTAATCTAAAGTAGTAGAAAAGAAAAGAAGGAATACATGAAAAGATGGATAAAAGAAAGAATATTATGTGCCCAACTACGAGAAATCTACAATATGCATGATAAGATGTGAAAAAAAGAAGAAACTTTAACAATAGGACTCTGATTTTAAATATTGTTAGATCTACATTTTGTTTTATCATAAACATGCAGTATTGACAGAGATGATCTATCTTAATTAGAATCTCCGGACGAAAAAGTGTGCATACAATAAAAAGATAACGAAGAGGACCAAATATAGGGTAAGACGTTTTGTGATTCCAAAGCAACGATTCTCCATCGTTATTTACAATGCGCAGCTTAGATTCCTAATCATATTTTCTAAAAATTAATTATCTCATTATTAACAAAAAGCAAAAAATGTATATAAGCACCAAGCAAAAGTGATTATGACCAATGGAGTTCATGTCCAATCCTAGAGATCAATATGCTTAGGTAAAACCTTTCAGCCCATTGTTTCATGTCGCCGGATGGCTATCTGGTGGGTCCCATCATTGAGCGAACACCCGCTTGACCACATAAAAGTACGCCCTGAAAAAAGGTTATATTTTCACTCTTTTAGATCATGATTGCAGTCATATGGAGTACTAGTAGTAGGGGCATACTTTGATCAGCCTCCCAATTTGAGCTTCTCTCTTCTCACCATCCCTGACCTTTTCAATTTATTTTTGCACTCTTCAAAGACCAAATAAACAAATAAATAATGGGCGTGACAAATAGATAAGAAAGATTATAGAGAGAGAGAGAAAGAGAGTTGAAGAGGGTGCTTGAGACCAGGTAAGGTGGGGAACATATTCATTTATAAATTGAAAATAAATAATGTACACAGGCATATAGGCTGTTTAACTGTGTTTCTTTTGGCTACGAATGAGGGATTAGGGGGTTTGTTCCCAATAGAAACAGTTTTAAGAGGGAAGATTATGTGGACCAAGTGTGTTTTCAAGAATTGCTGGTTTGTCTTTATAGTGCTATGGGATGTAGAGTGTTATACACACACATACACAAACAAACATATATGTAGTATATCATATATAGCATTGCTTTTTTTTTTTTCTTTCTTTAATTATTTTTAATGATAAAAATTTTGGAACAATGGTTTTTTTTGACTTGGTGTGTCTGGTGTTGAAAGATGGGAGGGGGTTTGTAGGGGGAGATAGATGGGGATGGTCCATTTTCAAATGCATCTAAAAGGGGAGAGAAGTGGTGTGTCATGCCTCCCTTGCAAATTGATTCCCATGAAGAATGGAAAGGAAATTGTGTCTTGTTTGCAAGTATCTTTTTGCCTCCTCTCTTCTCTTTAATTTTCATTAATGCGGTGGTAGGAATGGTGGTGGATGAAACAAAATTGCACCATTTTTTAAGTATATTTGCCCCTACGCCACCCACTTAAATGAAAATCCCTTGTATATTTTTTTGAGAAAATCCCTTATATCTTGTTCTACCGTAGTAGGTATTGGTAAATACAATCTAGACACATTTGATTTTCGTGGACTGCACCAGTGCAAGATTGCCCCAATACTTTTTTAATTATTTGTTTTAATTATTTTAATTTTAAGCCTTAAAGAGAGAGCATTTTGTTTTATTATAATCTAATGATCCTAGATTGAGAAATATATCATGCATAAGCATTTTCCTTGCTAGTTAGGTGAAAGACATGTTGATGGCATTCATGTTCTCAACTTGCAGCCGAAAAGCAAAATATGGCTTTTGTCTAGTCTCCTCAAGCACAGTGGTTAAATACCTGCCATAATGATCATGCCCCAAGTTAAAAATGATGTTTTGCCACAAGTTAATTGATGGTTTAAGAACAATGTTTATTGTTTATATTGCGACTAATATATTTTCAGTGCACCACTCTTTAATTAATTACTTTCTCCATGATGGTTAATTATTCCTAGAGAGTCAAACTTTTCAATAATTTCTACTTATGAATGAAGTACGTAATGGTTTAGAAAGCACCAACCATAGTCGAGGAACTTTTGGCTGTGAACATGGGAGACTATGAGAAGAGACAAGAAAAGAAGAGAAAATCCAAACACGAATATTGCAATGGACTTTTATTAACTTGTTCCTATTTTCATGACTAGAAGCCCATTTCACATAAAATCCAACGTTACAAGGCAACATCATTTTTTAGTAGCCTTAGAACGATACAAACCGGTTATATCAAACTACAAATTCGGGTTCGATAATTTGTAGCTTTTTTTTTGAACGGGAAGCCCTAGTTTAATTTAATTGGGAACCTTAGAATGGCCAATAGGATGTACCTCGTCTGTTTTATAGTAGCTGAGTAAAGAGTGGACCCATTTTTCGAGTAGAATTAGGTTTTGTACTATTGGTAGATCCATATATACTTCTAGAGCTAGGCAAGATTGGGTAGAGACCAATGTCAAATGCATGCCTGCCCATATGCCCTGAAAATTTTCCTGACTAGCTTGGATGATCTATCTTTGCATATAAACACACACACACACACATAAACACACACACACACACACACACACACATATATATATAAGATCAGAAGACCCTGAAATAAGCTTCTCTCCCTTCAAGCTGAAATTGCACTTAACGAGAAGATCACGAAATAATCTCCGTTCAATTGGGTGACTAAAACTGGATCAAAGAGGTGACACCTCATACAACAACAAGTATAATATTTTTATTTTAGACATAAACCTGATACAGAGAAATATCAATTTTTTCCCTCTGAGTTTTACTAGTTAGTTTTTTAATGAAATCTAGTATTGGAACTAATGTTTAAAGACATAGTTTCGTCTTAACCTTCTAACTTCAGTTTTTACTGTTAAAAGGTTGTTAGTCTCTGCTAGTTTATGTAGATTGAGTTATTAATCCCTGCAGAAGCAGGATTATGAGTATTGGGATCATCCCAAGGCCAATTAAGGCAATTGTCCAGTTTCATGAGGTCTTTTGGTAATATTAGATTTTGATGAAAAATTAGTGTTTTTTTGAGAGGAAATAGTCCAACATGTAAAATTCATTATTACGCCACGACGTATGTCACTTTTTACCAAATTCTATAGTTTAGGCCTTTAAAAGGGCATTCTTTTTGTTGTTAGTAATTTCAATTTTTGTAGTAAGTTGACCTAGGATTTCAGATTCAAATTCTGATTGCATTTCCTTATTATTTGATCTAATAGTTTCCGTTTCCACTATGTGTTAAGTACTTTCCATTTTTGAAAAAATTCATCCTTTATTATTTTTTAATTAGGTTTTGTCATTTTTGTTAGTATCTTATTTGTATTTTTTCCTTTAAATATGGACACCAATCTATAATGAAAACAAGCTTTTGACTTGATGAAAATTTGAGTGATCACTCTCTCATTGTAATTTTTAGTATTATGTGTGAATCAATAAATTTTGATGCTAAATTTTTTATTTTATATTAATTAACGGATTTTGAAGGGTTATTTTTTAGCATTCTATATGCATCAATAGTAATTAATCTATCTACTTTAATTTTACTGGTTTGATTATTCTATATACACTTCTGCTACATTAGCTGTAGACTAACTCTAATGAACAGATGAAGGAAGGAAACAAAGTACATTTAAAAAAAAAAGTTAAAATTAAAAAAAAAAAATTAGAAAGAACGTACCATGAGTTGATGACCAATGTATAGCATAGTAAGGAAATTACTTGATTTTTTTAAGGTAATTTAAGAGATTGTAAATAATTGTGTAATTCTTGTTTTATCCGAAGATTTTTAGTGTCTTTATTATTTTCTTTCTTTTGTGCAAATATAGGATTTATATATTCTGATTATCACTAAAAATGAAGGTTAGCTAAGCTATTACTCAGATTTCTCTCTCTCATTCTCTCTAAATTTCATATGATATCAGAGCCACTTTAATGAGTAAAACCAAATGGCCAAATCCCCCATCCGAAATACATGCCAACCCCAAAATCACGATCAAACATCCAATCATAGCAAGGTTAATTTTGTGGACAACAAGACCATTCTATTAAGTTCTTCTCATCTCTCAAACACATGCCAAAAACACTACTTTGGAGTGTAAAATTTCTATGAACAACAAGGTCATTCTGCCAAACAAAATTAGTTCCCGTTTTTCAATGTGTGCTACGAAACTACCAACCTCAACCTCAAGTCCTCATGTTATTTTTCTTGCTCATATAATGTCATTTCGAAGTTCAAAGAAGCAACACTCTGTTGCGCGTTGCTCAACCAAAGTCGAGTATCGCGTTGTCGCTTCCACTGCTGGCGAAGTAACTTGGATCCATTTTGCTTCATGAACTCAGAGTGAACATTTCTACGACACATGTTATACAAGTGTGTGTGTGTGTGCATATATATATATATTGTGATAACATTGGTACCACTTTATCTTTTCCAATCTGGTATTTCACTCACACATGAAGCACATTAAAATTAATTTTCATTTTGTTTGTGATAAAGGTGCAAAGTGGTGCCCTTCGTGTGTCTCATATTACATCCCTCGATCAACTTGTTGAAACCTTGACCAAACCTCGTTTTCGACACCGTCTTCAACAAAACGAACTAATTAATTACTTTATTTAGTTTACATAATTTGAAGAGTAAATAATTGTTTTATTAGGAGATTCGTGTATTGTTTTCATTTTCTTTCCTTTCGTGTAAAGATTGAATGTGTATATAATGATCATCACCATCAACAAAGTTTGGCTTAGCCATATTACTCAAATTTATGTCTCTCTCCAAATTTGATATTGAACTGTGCGTAGCACGCTTCGCCTTCTTCCTCAACGGCGACAATAAATCAAGGAAATATGAATATTACACAAATATACAATCCACAAAACAGGAAGAAAGCTATTTTTCTGTAGACTGTTAACATTTAATGACGCAACCTACGTATGTTTTAATTTTTACCAACTTCAATATCAATATAATTTAGTAAATATGCTAAAGAACTTTTAAGATAGTGAGTTATCATCTTTTCATTATTAACTATATTTTTTTATATTACAATTCTTTAAACACAGATTAATAGGAAAAATGATAACTAATCACACATCATCCAGGTAGTTTACAATTGGGATCAAAATTGCAATCACTAACATTATTCTTTTATAAATTCAAATCCTCGATTTTCGATATGGACAATTTCATCCTTGAAGATGATACTTCATTACAATTGAAATACAATGTTTTTCCAAGGTGCAAAAACTTTGTCCTTTTGATACTAGTCTACTAATTTTAAGATTCCTAGTTGGCAACACATTATGGCGATATAATTGTAGTCAGTCAACAAACTCTTTAGGAAACTATACAAAATTCCCCCAATTGATCAGTAGAAATTCTGTAACAAGCAAAGTTAAAGAGGAGATCCAAATAATTTATTACCTGAAATTCGAGGGTTCTTTCATCGTTTTGGTTTTTTTTTTTTTTTTTTAATACACATTGCTGAGTCTGATTACTTAATATGTGTGTGTATATATATATATATAGATTGATGAGTCTGTTAGAGAGTTTATAACCCAAGCCAATTCTTGGCCCGGTTTATAAGACTGAGCTTGCGATCTTGAGATAGGCTCTGGGCTTTACCTGTGCAGCTAAGGTGGACCTTCCAAAAGTCCATTGAGAAAGAAGCAGTAAAACTCATGGAAACAACCTTTCAAAGGTACAATATCAGGAATTTTGTCCTTTTTTAGTACTTACTAGAATTTTAAATCTTTTCTTTTTCTATTTTTTTAAATTTATGTTTAAAACAAATACTTTACAAATCTTAGGATCCGTTTGGACGAGAGATCCGTTTTTAGAAAATGAAAAATTTTTAGATATGAAAAATAAAAAGTTGTTTGGAATTTTTTTTTAAAAGTGAAAAGTTGTTTGGTTGGGTAAAAACTTTTTGTTTCTAGAAAGCTCTTTTTTTATTTTCAAAAATAAAAAATTTTAGATATTCAGATACGAAAATTTAGGAAGGTTCATTTTTCTTAAAATGAAAAATTTTTGATTTTTCAAATTTGGATGTGTCAAACAGATGGAAGGTTAGTTAGCTCTCAATATCTCTCATTTTTATCTAATTTTTCTCATAGTTTTCTCTTTCTCTTCACTGTCCCTTTCTCTCTCCTTTCCCTCCCACTCGCTCCTTCTGCCCTCTCTCACTCCTCCCTGCCTCTCTCACATCTCACACTCTTTCCTCGTAGCCCCTCTCTCACTCTCTCTTTTTAATAATATACTATTCATTTTTTAAAACTTTCATGAACTTACGATTTACCCATTTCACCCTTAAATCTTTACTTGGTACTTAAACAGGAGTCTTCCTAAGAAGATTACAATCCACTAAATATACATGTTCTATAAATTTTCCCTCCTTTAATGCTTGCTTATTATTTTGACCCTCAAGGATTTTTTTTTTCTTTCTTTGACTTTTTGATAAAAAGTCTAAAATATCTTACCTCCATTTTTTCGCTCTCTTTTCTGCCTTTTTTTCCCCTTCTTGATGATCACTCTCTTAACTCTACTTTCTCTCCCCTCTCTTCTCTTAGAACTTTACTCTTTATTCTCTTTCCTCTCTTTCATCCGTTTCTCTTCACTCTTTGACCTATCTCTCCTTCTATGCTCTCTCGCCTTTTTCTCCTCTCTCTGCAACGATCGATGCAAGTTCGTGATTTGTGACGTCGTGGCCTTTGCAGACTCGTGATCTCGAGAAACTTACGATCTTGTTGGACTGACGAACTCGGGATCTTGGCTGCGGCCATCTTGACCTAAAAAACTCCTGTAACATGGTTTTACAGAACCAAAATCCAAAATGGAAGAAGAACAATGCCTAAGTGTTGGTCAACACGAAGTTTTGGCTGTAAAATGACTCAACTGAGCCTTTCCTTTCATTAAGCTAGGGCTTATAACCCAAACGACTACAAATGACGACATGTAGCATTAAACCAAAAGCAAACAAACGACTAGAGTCCACTTTTGAAAAAAAAAAAAAAAAACGACACCAAATAGAAGATGACAAAAACATAAATATTCAATTAAGAAACGACAAACACATATTTAAATAGCATTGCTCCCTGCATTAGTCTCCCCTCCTTGAAAAGGATTCGACCCCGAATCATCAACAAGAACATTGGCTGCGTCTGGAGGGTAGTAGGTGTAGATGTCAACCAAGTTGGAAGTGGACAAGATTCCAAATTCAGATGGAAGATTAACAGTATAGGTGTTATCATTGATCTTCCGTGTGATGCGAAATGGATCACACTTTCGTGGCTGAAGCTTGGAGGAGGTAGTAGTGTTCAACCTGTTCTTGCCAATGTGTACCATGAATAAATCTCCCACTACATAGGTTTTGATGCGGCGATGTTTGCTCTTGTCAGTTTGGTGCCTCTTGTTAGCTTCCTTCAAGCATCGTTAACCTTTTGATGAGTCTAAAAAATCTGGTTGGCAAGGGCAGCAGCTAACTTGCTTTTACTCTTTGGTAGGGTCATGAGGTCAAAAGTGTGATTTGGGACCTTGGTGTAAACAATGGCAAATAGAGACGGCCCAATGGACCGATTTTGCATGTTGTTATAGGCGAATTTAGCTTATGGAAGCTCCGAATCCCATTGTTTCGGCTTATCACCAGCCAAGCATCAAATCATGGAGCCAAGGGTGCAGTTTGCCATCTTCGAAAAGCGGTCAACAACGACAAACACAGAATCGACATGCCATTGGGTAGTTGGTAACCCCACAATACAGTCCATGCTAAGATCGACCCAAATATCTTCGGGAATAAGTAATGTTATATAAAGCCCCATGTTTTGTGTTGGGAAGAAGCCGTGAAATTGGCCTAACATATTTTAGGAGTTTAAGTTGACCCAAAATTTTAACCTATTAGATATCGAAACCTTCCATTTATATAAAGCATTTCACATCCCCATCCACTTTTCAAATGGGACAATACAAATATGTATTTTTCTCAATAATCTCTCATTTATGTGTGTGTTCACTGAGCTCCATCGTACTCAAAATAGGAGCCAACACGAGCATAAAAAGGAGTTTAAATCATGCGAGTTCACTAACTGCTCCACCATATATACCTGGAACGGCACCAACTATGGGCAACACCAACTATCCATGGGAGGTAGTATGGGAACTTGACAACCAAATGTGATCATTTGTCTAATACAAACTTTCGGCTTTGATACCATTTGTAAGAGAGAAATTATATGTGAAACTGACCCAACACACTTGAGGAGCCCAACTTGACCCAAAATGACCTTTGGGTCAAGTTGGACTCCTGAAGAATATTGACTCAATTTCACATTTGGTTTCTTCATAACATTTTAAACCCTCCTTTTGCAACTTGACAAATCGGGCAATGTTGGACAAACTGCATCATATTCCTATTCAGTTAGGGCCAAATGAAACAATCTGAGACTAGGACCATAGTTTTGTCTCGGCCATGGCGCGTAAAGAGACCATGCCATGCAAGTCTTAGATGATGTACTTGCAGAGTAAAGTGTGAGGCATGCACAGTTAGGTCCCATGGAACAAATAACCTTATTGGATAGTGTACTCACCACTAGGTTCATTGGCCATGCACTTGGCCAATATATAGTGAAAATCAACGTCCGTGGCATAAAGCTACTTAAGCTCTTCAAAACCAAGTATCTTATTGTGAAAATTCATTAACATGTAGTGTTGTCGACTCAATGCCTTGGCTATGTAGTTTTGAGTCTCTGCTCGATGCTGAAATATAAAAGTAAACCGCTGAAGGAAGGCAAGCCACCAAGCATGCATTCGGTTGGTAAATTTTTGTGAGTTGATGAATTTGAGTGTGTAGTTATCTAGTTGAAGCATGAACTCAGAGTGAAAAAGTTAGTGCACCTAATGTTTTAGAGTGCTTATAATTGCATATAGCTCTTGGTCATACATGGACCAATTTTGATGAGCTTCATTGAATTTAGGGCTAAAGTATTCAATTGGTTGACCATTTTGGGTCGGAACTACGCCTACCCTGAGCATTGGTATATCAGTCTTGACTTTAAAAAGTACTTTAAAATCTAGGAGGGACAAGATAGGTGCTAAACATAAGCGTTCCTTAATCATGTCAAAACTGACTTGTTGATAATCTCCTCAGTAGAAATTTCCTTACAGTGTACAGTTTATAATTGGGGCCATTATGGAGTTGAAACCGCAAATGAAACGCCAATAGAAAGTGGAAAGTCCATGAAAACTCTTGACTTGGTGCACATTTGTAGGAGTCAGCCAATTATAGATTGTCGAGCCCTTCTGCTCACCCATAGAAATTCTGTCATGGCTAATCATATATCCCGAAAACACCAACTGAGGGGAGGCGAACTCGCATTTATTCAAGTTCAAATAGAGCTTATGATCATTCAAGACCGCTAAGATAGCTTTCACATGATTCAATTGATCTTCTTTGGACTTGCTAAAGATGAGGATGTCGTCAAAATAAATAGCCATGAACTTCCCAATGAATGACTTAAGCACATAACTCATGAGCTACATGAAGGTGCTTGGGGCGTTGCATAGCTCGAAAGACATGACAAGCCACTCATGGAGGTCGTCCCTCTTCTTAAAGGCAGTCTTCCAATCATCACTCGGTCATACATGAATTTGGTGATAGCCATTTTGCAAGTCAAGTCGAGCAAAAATAATAGAGTCAGATAATCGATTTAACATATCTTCTAGCCGAAGGATGGGAAATTGATACTTGACAATGATCTTGTTGACCGCCTGACTGTCAATACACATGCAACATGACCCGTCTTTCTTTGGAACCAATAATGCCGGAGCCGCACAATGGCTCATACTAACTTGAACCAACTTCTTGTCTAATAGTTCGTCCACCATTCCTTGTAGAATTTTGTACTCTTTTGGACTCATTTGGTAGTGTGGAAGATTTAGTAATGATGCCTTCGGAACAAATTCAATCTGATGTCAAATGGTCCTCATGGGTGGAAGCTCACTAGGGAACTCAATGGGGACTAAATCAGCAAAGTCTTTCAACAATGGCTAAATCAAACGGTGGAAGATTATCCGAGGGGGCCTCCTTGGTAGCTCACAGGATTAAGGTGGCAACATAGGTCTCTCCCCCATTTTGGCCACAAACTTGGATTGTGGTACTGTGAGTAGAGTGGTGTAGGAAAAACGAGTATTTTATGTAGTAGAATTTTAAAATTTTATGTACAGATCATACTAATTCGAGTTGTCATATATAATAAATTATTTTACAATCTTTATACCTTAGAGAGAAAACAATAAGAGTGCCAAAGAAGGTGTTTAAGAAAGCTTCAACCAATTATCATTAGTTAAAGAAGGTGTCTAAGAAAGTTTCAACCAATTATAATTTTTTACCATTCTCCAAACCCCAAATAGTGGATTTTGTGGGCACTCGGTCTCTCAATCAATATTCGGTGTGCGACTTTCTCCTTCCAATCGCTCAAAACTCTTATAACTTATTATTATTACTGGGAGTATAGTAACAAGATTGCTTATCTTAGAGTCTATGATTTAACTAAAACAGGAATTTTTATGATCCTATTTATAATAAATGGACTGTGTGAAATTCAAATTTAAATAAGATTTTTGAAAAAGATTTTTCTCTCTTCTCTCCCCTTAATCGGCATTTTTTTCTACCTAAAAAAGTCCCAAAAATCATCCACATGAGGTATAGGAGATTCAAAATTGATTCAAATTTTCATCTCTATTTATTTTGTGATTTTATTTACATGGATGATATTCAATAAATCCAATTTAATTTCAAAATAAAATCATAGTTAACTTATTTAAATTAAATAATTATATAATAATCATCTAAATAAAATCAATAAAGAGAAAATCTTTTTCCTTGTCTTATCCTAGTGGAATATGCCTACACCATGTAGAATAAGATAAGATTTTGTTTCAATATAAATTTAAAGATAATAACCATATTTAATTTAAGATATTTATTTAAATAAGATTATCTAGATATTTAAATTAATTATTCAAATAATTAATTTATCTATATCTTTTAATTTAAATTAATCACATATTTATCATAAAAGATAAATATAATTAATTTAAATTACAAATTTTATCTTTCAAATTAATATTTATCCAAGCTAAATATTTATTTAATTAATTAAATGAAATATAATTTCCATTCTACCGTTAGCATAAAAAAAGCTTACATCCTGTAGAAGGTATTTTAGATTTTTCTCTTCATTAAGTCTAATAATTAAAGCTATAATAAGGAGGTGTTTGGTAAACGCATTGCGTTTTAATTACATTTGAATACAATTCTTTTTTGAGTATTATATTTGGTTGAAAAGTATTTGTTTTGTATTTAAATAAAATGTGTGTATGGATAAAAGTATTTTAGAGTTAAAAAATTGATGTGATTGGTAAAAGTAGAGATAAATATTTAGGGTTGAAAAGTTAACGTGATTGTTTTAAAAAACTTTTAAATAGTAATTGTTTTCATAACACTGTTAAAAATGATTATATTTGAATGTAAAACTTTACATTTGGTGTAAAATTAGTTTTCGTAGCACCAAAAAACATTTACCAAATATGCTCTGAATATCTTAACTGATTACCATCCATTAAAGAATTATATTGGGCTAGTATAGGGACTAATTAGATATATATGATATGGACTTCAATAATATATATAATTAATTATTCTATACTAAATAAATTAATTACACAACTATTAGTTTCAGAATCATAATATTATAAACCTGAAATTGTACTTTCAATTATATACCATATTACATAAGCCAGTGTGTAGCTACAATCCATATATGCAACACCTTCATGTGATATCCATAATCAACTTAAGGTCAAAGACTATTCAACTTTTTGATTACTCTAACTTAAATATCTATTATACATCAAATAAGAAAATGATTATTTACCGTATGTGAATAATAAATTACTTGTCAAACAAATGACTCAAGGTCTTATCCATTTTCACATTCTATATAATGTCGTTAAGAGGAGGTCACATTGTATACAAGTTATGTACTTAATGAACTAGTTTAATAACTTACTACTCCAAGACGCCTTAGCCTTTGAAACATCAAAGTACATAAATTATAAACATGAAGTCATTTATTTACTTAAAATTAAGGCTGTTATATAATAAACGTCAAAAGTGAATTAATCCATTCAAGTCCATGACTCATAGATTAATCATAGTTTAGTTCAAGTTCAATATATAACCATCACTAGGCAATATATGTCCCTACTTAGGAGTTAGCTCACTTCAGATGATCAAGACAAACTCTTTCCTCAATTAGATTTAGACAACATAATAGTTTTCATATGAGTTTGATTCCCACTCTAATCCCATAGATTACGAATTATAGATTTAGACTGCTTATTTTATAATGTTGTCTTTTTGCTTACAAAATTTATCATATATAACATTCTAATAGTTTAAACATCAAGTAGTCAATGAGTCATATTTGCTTATATTTACTTTGATATATAAATAACGATGAAGAGATACATCAAAGATATAATGAAAAATCTCAAATATATAATTCATTAACTCAAAATAAATGAAATATATCTAAAAATGTCTTTTGCATTTAAGACATTCCCAACAATTTTCCACTTACCCTAAGCTAGTAAATGTGTCATATCTCGCATCCTCATAGTCTCGACATGCCTTTCTAAGCTTTCAGCCATAAAAGTCTTAGTAAAAAGATCAATAATTTTATCCTCAGCGTGATCTTCTAGACATCTATAATTCTATCTTCTATGTATTCTCTTATAATATGATATTTTTGATACATATATCTAGTCTGCTTATATGGTACCTCAATTCCTTTGTATTGGCAACAACCGTGCTATCATCACTATAAAATATGATAGACTTGTCAACATCTAGAATGCTTTCAAGGTCTTTAACGAACTTGCAAAGGAAAATTGCTTCTTTAGAAGCCTTAGCCGTAGCTACATATTTTACTTCCATTACAGAGTTAACAGTGCAACTTTATTTTAGACTTTTCCATACAATGGCGCCTCTTCTAAGAATGAACATAGATCTTGAAGTCAATTTTCTTGAATCTTTGCAAGTTTGGAAGTCTGATCCTATAGGCGTGTGTGAAGCATGGCATACATGAGACAACTCACAATAGATCCGTAAGGGACTTTACTCATGCGCTTTCTTTCTTCTGATATCTTAGGATACGTATATAATAAAAGAGTTAAACTAGCAATAAAATGTTGACTACCTTTCTTTGCCTCTTGCATTGCAGACTTTTTGATATTATATTTATGTATGAAGCTTGGGACAAAGCTAACATTTTTTCTTTCATCTTCAAAAAGATGAATCCTTAAAACATAATTAGCTTCTCCCAAGTCATTCATGTCAAATTATTGAGACAATCATAGTTTGATAAACAATAAGTTTCTTATATCATTCTCAATGTGTAGTATATCATCAACATAGAGATCCTAAAAGACCACCTTGCCATTCTTTATTCATATATAAACCTATGGTTTACCAATGTTCAGCTTAAAACTGAAAGTTTTGATTAGTTAATCAAATCTTTAGTTTCATAAGTGGGAGGCTTGCTTTAATCCATAAATGGATCTAAACAACTTACAAACTTTCCTCTCTTGGCCTTTACCATATAAATACTCTCATCAAGATGGCTATTCAAGAATGTTGTCTCGACATTTGTTTACAAGATCTCATAATCAAGAGCTGCAATAATGAATAGAAAAATGTGAATACCCTTTAGCATTATAACAAGCAAAAAAGTTTTGTCATAGTCAGCACTGGCCTTTTGTGTGTAACCCTTTATTACAAGTCTAGCCTAGAAAGTTTCAACTTTCCTTTCGACATTCCTCTTTCTCTACAAGTTCCTATACGGAATTGGATTTTATTCAATTTATTTCATTGTTCATGGCTTATTTCCAGAGCTTTGCATCAACATCATTCACAGCCTCACTGTATATTACAGGGACATCATTATGCTCATAAGCTTTACTTAGTAAACCTCAGTATCACACATGAAAAAAACTAGGTTTTTTAGAAACTCTCCTACTACATGGAAGCTCCTCAATCTGTTAATCTTTTGTGAGTTTTTCCCTAGAACTTGGACTAGGGTCTAAGACTGAGACTTATGGAGCAATCTTATCACCCGATAACTCCTTGAGCACTACTTTACTTTGAGATTTAAAGTCATCCACGTACCTTTCTTCAAGAAAAGTTGTATGGGTTGAAATAATAACTTTTTGTTCCTTTGGTTTATAAAATAGTCATCCCTTAGTTTCCTTAGGATACCCTACAAATATGCATAATTTCAAACGTGGTTCTAACTTCTTCGCATCCCCATCTAATACATGTGCTAGGCAACCCCATATTTTCATATGATCAAGGGAAGGCTTCTTGTCATACCACTATTCGTATAGCGTTTTATGAGTTAATTTAGTTGGAATTTGGTTCAGAATGTAACAAGTTATTTATAGTGCATATCCCCAAAAAGATAATAGTAGCATTTAGTAACTTAGCATGGATTGTACCATATCTGACAAGGTTCTATTTATTCTCTTAGCTATACTATTTTTTTTTATGCAGTTCCTAGTGCAATTGATTGGGATAAAATCACATGCTCTACAAGATATCCTAGAAATCTCATTCTTTGCCCAATGCATACTATATATCTCCTTTATCTCCCTCAACTATTTTGGAATTGTCAAACAACTTATTGGCACTTTTAAATTCTAGGGCTAGGTGATCCTTTAGCTTCGGTGACTATATTAGCATAGGTCCTTTATAGACACTCATTAGAGTAATGTTCTAGTTATTGGCATCAAAAAAATTTGCTCAAAAGAAGTCTAGCATAAGGTTTGGTCTCATTTAAATAGGACGAGCTGAGGTGATCGGGGCTTGTTTAACCTTGTTTAGAGTTAGTTAAAGAGATTGAGGCACACTGACGAGCTTTATCAAGACTAGATGGCCAAGAAGAAGGGCACCTAGTGTAGGAACTGACTCCACAGCGGTAGCCATACACTAAATATGCTTGAAGGCTAGCTGGTCTTGAATCAAAAGACTCAACCTATTCACATAGAGGGCAATGACTTGAGACTCAGATTAATTCAAGTTGTTACACGCATTCAGTTGGTAAAACTCCTATGTGTAGGCATTAATAGAGTGACCCATTGATTGCAATTTTGGTACTGCTAATAATAATTTGTTCACATTTAAGGGGATGAAATTAATTCTGCATCAACGTTCTCATTCGCAGCCAAGTTCAAATAGGTTGTTTATCCTCACATCATCTATTAACTTAGAGTTATTCCCGCCAAGCCAAGGCTCTGCTATTGAGCTTATAGGCCACTAATCAAACCTGTATATTCTTAGGCACACGTATATACTCAACGTAATTTTCTAGTTGATGAAGCTAACTAAGAAATGACTCAACATCAAAGTAACCATAAAAAGGAGGCAAATCAAACTTTAGTTATAGTTTGGTTTGAAGGTCCAAGGAGCATTACCAAAGCAATGCAGTGGAATTGAGTCATCCAGCCATGGTAATGGTTTCTCTTCTAAGTGTGAGTCCACCTCTTAGCTAGCAAAGATAGGGTCTTTGTCACTATTGATGGTTCCCCATTTTGAGCAACTATCGATGATGTATGTGTGATATTGCAAGATCGACCTATTCGACTTGATGGAGGAATTGAAACACCCACACAAATTGATGAAGATTTGAGCCTAAAGTGTGTTGTTCATTGAGGAAGGTAAGCACTTTTCTGGACATTGTTGGAGAGAGACTTTACTATTTACTCTAAAGACAACATTGACACCCACAGAGACTTTAAATCATGCTCATCGCTATTGGATTGAGAGTCATTGTCATAGCCATCTTACCCAAGGGGAATCTTCGTGCTCTGATACCGAATGACGCAAAAAACTCCTTATAACAAACAATTTCACAGGACCAAAATCCAAAATGAAAGAAGAACAATGCCTGGGCAACAGCTAACACAAAGTGTTGGCTATAATATAACTCAACTGAGCCTTTCCTTTCATTAAGCCAAGGCTAATTGCCCAAAGGACTATAAATGACGATGTGAAGTATTAGACCAAAAATGAACAAATGACCAGAGTCCACTAAAAAACAAATAACACCAAACAGAAGATGACAAAAACATAAATACTCAATTAAGAAACGATAAACATATAGTCAAATAGCATTGCACCTTGCAACAAATCTCCTTTCTCTTTGCCATAGGAATTTTGTCGTTTACTCTTCAGATTCAACACTAAATCAAAGATACGATGGTCATGGATTTTGGTGGCCTCATAATTTTGAGCTCTCTAGATTGGTGACAAGCTCACTAAGCTTCTTGGAAAGGTGGATCTCTCTGGATCGTAAAGTATGAAGATCTCACTGGTGGATATTTGGGCAGTGTAGATTTCAAAGTTGTAAATCCTCGATAGTGATTTTGACTTTCTCAAGCCCTTATTTCATTTTTGATGATTTAATTTTAAATTTTTGCAAAGGCTGAAAAAAGTGGTAATTGCTTTATGTGACTTTTGTGATTTGATAATCTTGTTTGGTTAATTTTTATTTTTGAACTTGGTATAGGTTTGAACTCTACACTTAGGCAAACTTAGACGTACTATTACCATTAGAATATTAATAATCTGAATAATTTATAATAATCTAAAATAATATAAAAAATAATATGGTAGGTCATTATTAATCTTCGACAATCGGAGCCAAATACAACCAACCATTTTGTGTTGGAAATAAATAATAATAATCTGGTAGATACCATAATACTTTCCAACGACTGGAGATTGTCCATGGCCCATGTTGATTGGGCGACAAATTATCTTAGGACTATTTATATATATAGCCAAATTGGAGACCTGGTTTAAGAATTGTCCAATAACAAACTTATTTATAAAAATGAATTAAAAAAACCTACCGATGCCATATTGATCAAATACCCGAACATTCAAATTAGGAAAAGGGAAAAAAACTGAATCCCTCTAAAAAAAATCAACACCTTATTTTCAGAAATTCAAATCATGGTTTTTTTAAAATTTATTTAACTCCAATTGTGAGATTCTCAAAACTAAAGATTGACAGCCAAATCAGAAAAATCATCCATTAATCCTTTTCCCACTCTTCCATAAACCCTTTGATTTCTTTGTTTCTCCCCTCTCTCCAACTCATCTACATTTACCAGAAAAAGGCCAAGATAATTGATTGTGATAATGGGGGGAAAAAAAAAAACCAAAAAGACAGAGAAAAATGCACACATTATCAAGGAGTAGCTGACATCTCCAACACCAAGCGGTTCTTATAAATCACTTCGAGGGTTAATATTGATGTTGCTTGATATTTAATATTGATGTTGCTTGATATTTAGGTTTTTGAATTTCATTTAGGCCGTCAATACCATGGATTCTTGAATGCTTGGGTGTTAAGTCAATAGGTTATGGATTACAACATTGTAGATGTTTACAAGGATGAAATTTTAATTGTGATTTTAAGAGTTTTGAATGGTTGAAATTGATATTGTTTTGGTCCTTATGTTTTAATTTGTTCCTTTTTGTATATTGAGTACTGGGAAATTATCTTAATGATCCTATTCATACCTATTATAAAATTGGATATGGGAAGTTTTTGAAATGGCCATGCTCTTACTTATTGTAAAACTATTTTTTTTTTAAATATGTCTTTCTGTTATTTTAATGGCGTTTGTTTTTTCTAACATTTTCTTATTTGGTTTTTGTCATCTTATAACAGATTAGTGATCCACAAAATGCCTCAAGATGACCTAAAACAAAATTTACAAGATGGCTGAAGAATCTATATATTAATAACTTTATCATTATTGTATAAACATAGACTGTATCAAAGACAGACATGGGAAAAACAACATTGGAGTAGCAAATTCACCATGGACAAAGTGGATGAGTTATATCATATTGACTCAATCATTTTTGTGCAACACCAGCAATCACCAACAAGAAACAATATGAACGACGATGAGAATAGCACAAACCTAGATGAATAGGAAAAAAAAGTGAATTCAAATTAAAATAACCATGTACTTCAAATCTGCATTAAATTAAAAAAAAAATCCGTGAAGGGGATTGTATTAGGAATTAGGCATCTCCTAATTCTAAGAATACCGATAACAAATAATTGCAAAAGAAATCAAAAGCAAAAGAGACACCAAATTTTTATATAAGTTCACCTAATTTTGAGACTATATTTTGTTTTTGCCATTATAGATTCCAATATGAAGATGAAAGTTTATAGACTTCAGAAAAACTACTCTTACAAAATTCACAATTATGTATCCCTAATCTCTGACAATCTTAGTGTTTTTAAACCTCCCAGATTGATTTCTCTCAATAAGATAAAGCCTTAGCCCTTAATCTTTCTTTAACACATGTAAAAAAGAACAAAAATTGTGTTTCCCAAAAAAGCCACCCAACCTAGTGCTGTAGCACCCACAACTGGTGTTGCAGTGCATATGGGTACAAAATTACACTGCTGTAGTGCCCGAGCCTGGCGCGGCAATGCTACAGAATCTTCTCTATGTTTGTACTTCCACACGTTAGCACTGCAGTGTGACATCACTGTCTTGGGGGTGTCATAGCGCTTGACTACCTTTTTTTTATTTTTTTAAATTTGCTAGGCTTGATAGATTTTTCTTCATACTTAACAATCTCTTACTTGAAGATTAATCAATCAACATATCTTCACTACAATGGCACCAGCTTCTCATGCCTCAAAGGAGAAGTCCTATCAAAGCTGCACACAACTTCAGTTTATCAATCAGAATAGTTTTGGTCAACATATCTGTCAGATTAAGACTCCTAAGAATCTTTTGTAGCACCAACACCCTATCTTCTTTGTCATACTATGTAACACAGGATTGCTAAGTGAGTAGCGCTCTAACTGTCATAGTACAATACACTTTTCTTTTGCTTGTGACCCAGTTTTTTCAAGAATAATTGCAGTCAAATCGTCTCTTTGCTTGGTTCAATCACAGTTGCATATTTTGCTTCAGTAATAAATAGTGTAACTATCTTTTACAAATATAAAACCCAACTAACTGCCATGCCTCCTAAAGTGTAAACATATCCAATAATGCTTTTTCTACCATCTATGTCTCTAGCCATATCAGCATCTACATAACCATATAGTCCCAAGTCTGGCTTCTTGAAATACAAGGCTAAACCTACAATACCTCTTAAATGTTTGAGAATCCACTTCATTGCCTCTTAATGTTACTTGCTTGGATTGCCATATACCTACTCACAACTCTTACTACATATGCAATATCTGGTTTGGTACACATCATGGCATATGTAAGGCTGCCTATAGCAGAAGCATAAGACACCTTAGTCATGTGGTCTCATTCTTGCTCTATGGTTAGTGATTGCTCCTTTAAAAACTTGAAATGACTATCCAAATGAATGCTCATAGGCTCTGCAATACTCATATTAAATCTGCTAAGAACCTTTTTCACATATTCCTATTGCGATCGTTTTAACCCATAACTATTTGTTGTGATTCTCATCCCAAGGATTTGCTTCGCAACACCTAATATCTTCATCACAAACTTCTTAGTCAATTCCCTTATAAGCTTGTCAATTTCCTATTTGCATCCACCTGCTATCAGCATATCATGAATGTAAAGCAACAATATGACGTAAGAGTCACCAAAATTTTCCACATAATAACAGTGATCTGTTTGACACCTCAATAAGCCATTACTACTCATAAAACTATCAAATTTCTTATACCATTGTTTGGGAGCCTATTTAAGACCATAAACGCTCTTCAGGAGTTTAAAAACCATATTCTCCTTACCTAGTACTCTATAACCCTATGACTATAGGGAAAATAGGGTATTTTATTTGGTGGAAATTTAAAAATTTTTCTTGGATCGTACTAACTTGTATTATCATATATAATAAATTATTTAACAATCTATATATCTTGAAGAAAAAGATAGGAATTATGGAGAAAGTGACTGAAAAAGTTTCAACCGACTAGCCTTCTTTACTATTCACTAATTTTTAGATAGTAAAGTACATGGATACTTAGTCTATCAATCAATATTCATATGCAGCATATTATTACTATAGCGAGATAATAATAATAATCTTACTTACTTTAGAGTCTATGGTCTGAATAAAATAGGAGTTCTTAGGGTCCTATTTATAGTGAATGAACAGAGTGGATTTCAAATTTAAACAAGACAATTGAAAATGATTTTTCTCTCTCCTTCCACTTTAATTGACAATTTTTTACCCTGTGAGAGCACCAAATATTCACCCACCATTAGGTGCAGGATATTCAAAATTTGATTTAAATTTTAATCTTCATTTATCTTATGATTTTGTTTATATAAATAATATTTCATAAATCCAGTTTAAATTTAAAATGAAATTATGACAACTTTATTTAAATTAAAAAATTATGTGACAATTATCTAAATTAAATTAATAAGGAAAAAATCATTTTCTTTTCTTTATCCTAATGGAAAATGCCTACATATAATATTCAAGGATAATAATTTTTTTTAATTAAAATTCAAATAGGATAATTAGCATATTAATTTAAAAATATTTATTTAAATAAGGTTGTCTAGATATTTAAATTAATTATCCAAAGAATTAATTTATCTATATCTCTTAATAAAAATTAATCTCATATATATGACAAAAGATAAATACAATTGATTGAAATTTCAAATCTTACCTCTAAATATTTATTTATGCAAATTAATTATTTATCCAATTAATTAAATGAAACAAAATTTCCATTCTACCCTTAATGTAAATAAATTAATTATATAATTATTAAGTTCAGAGTCATAATACTATAAATCTAAAACTATAATCCCAATTACATATCGTATTATGTAAGCTAGTGTATAGCTCCAGTTCAATGACCTTATCATATATGCAATATCCTCATATGTAAAATTCATAATTAACATAAGGTCAAAATTCTTTCAACTTTTTAATTATGCTATCTTAAAGATCCATTATACATCTAATAAGAAAAATATTATTCACCGTATATGAATAATAAATCATTTGTCAGGTAAACAACTCAAATTCATGTCCATTTTCACACCCTATATAATGCTATTAGGAAGATAATATTTACTCCTTATTAGAGTTATGATTTCATATTATAAGCAAAGTTCACATCGTATACAAGTTATGTACTTAACAAATTAGTCTAATAGCTACCATGAGGCCCTTTAGTCTTTAGAATATCAAAGTACACAAGTCCTACATATAAAGTTATTTACTTACTCGGGATTTAGATTATTTTATAATGAACATCTAAAGTGAATTAATCCATTCAAGTGAATTACATAGATAAATTACACTTTAGTTTAAATTTAATACATCACTACTACTAGATAATATATCTATGTTTTTACTTAAAAGTCGGCTCACTCCTGACGATTATGACAAACCATCTCCTCAATTTGATTTAGATGACATAATAGTCTTAACATGAGTTAGATGCTCATTCTAACCCCATAGATTACAAACTATAAATTTAAATTACTTATTTTAGAAAGTTGTCTTCTTGCATATAAAATCTAATATATACAACATTCAAATAGTTTAAACATTAAGTAATCAATGAGCTATATTTGCTTATATTTACTTTAATATGTAAATATGGGTGAGAACAGTATAGAAAAGATGTAGTGAAAAACCTTCAAATTCGTTATTAATCAGTTAAAAATAAATGAAATATATTTAAACATCTTGCTTTCTTAAGGCATTCTAAATAGTGGTTGCTTCAATTAGATCTCTTCCTTCAAATCATGATGGAAAAAAGCGGTCTTAACATCTAACTGTTCGAAGAACAAATCTTCTTTTGCCATTAGGGCAAGTACTATTTTGATCATGGTTAGCTTTACTACTAGCCTTATTTTTTACTATTTGCTGCCATCATGTTCTTCTTTTATCTAATACAACTATTTATTATGCTAGGCCTTTTTACGTTTTGGTAGCTTTACTAATTGCCATATCTGATTGGACATCGATGAATCCATTTCATCCTTCATAGCCAACTCCTACTTGACTAATTCTTTAACCTGTATGGCTTCATCATAGCTCTCTGGTTCACTTTTATCTATTAATAAAATATAGCGTAAGGAGGGGAGTATCTTTATGGTGGTTTGATGGTCCTACTAGATCTCCTAACTATAGTAATAGGAGTGTTTTGTTTATCTTCTAGAGCTATGTTCTCTTGATCTTCATTTTAGGAATTCTCCATTTCCATTTTAGGAAGATCCTTACGTGGAATCAGCTCAGGCTTCTTATATTCAAAACTCATACTACTGGAGTCACTATTATTTCTGTCTTTTTACAAGACATCTACATTGAAGATTACATCCTTGGTCCTAATAACCTTTCAGTTTTGATCATCCTAGAAACGATATCCAAACTAAAGTCCACCATAGCCAATGGAAAAACACTTTTTAGATTTTTCATTAAGTTTACTTCTAGTAGTGGAATCAATGTGGATATAGGAAACATAATCAAACACTTCAGATAAGAAAGATTTACCTTTTACCAATTCAAATTTCTTCTAGTAGCTTGAAATTCAAAGGTATGGAGGGAGTTTTATTGATTAGATGTGCCGATAGCCTCTGCCCAAAACATCTTTGGCAACCTCATCTATAACCTCATGCTCTTAGCACCACTTTTCATAATTCTACTCATCTTTTTAGCTGCCCCATTTTGTTGTAATTTCCTGGAATGGTTGTTTTCATCTTTATCCCATTCTCAGCACAATTCCACTTAAAATGATCATCTATGTATTCTCCCACACTATCAAACTACAAGTATTCTAATTTCAAATCTGTCTCATTCTAAACCATAGCTCTCCATCTCTTAAAAGTATCAAAGATATCACATTTGCTCTTGAGAAGATAAACCCATATCTTCCTGCTTAAGTCATCAATGAATGTCATATAATAATTGGAGCCTCCAAGAGAAGTAATAGTCGAAGGGCTCCACTCTCTTTTGCTTACCATAGATGCAGCCTTTACATAAACTATGATCAATAGTCTACAAACTCGATAGTTCTTCTTTGAAGTGTAGCACGTTCATTCCTTTCTTACTTAAGTGCCCAAGCCTATGTTGCCATAGCTCAGTATTAGCAATAGAATCAGCAACTACTATAATATCTCTACAACTGGAATTAATGTAGAGAGTTCCAGTTTTACTCCCCCGAGTAACAACCATGGCTCTATTTATGACTTTTCAACTTCTGCTATTAAAGGTCACGTTGTGTTTTTCATCATCAAGTTTCCTTATCGAAATCAAATTTTGCATCAACTTAGGTACTTGTTTAACCTTATGAATCTTCCACATGGACCCATCTGGCATCTTCAAAATAATATTGCCAATGCCAACAATGTCTAAGGTGACGTTTGGTAAACGTTTTTTGGTGTTACGAAAATCAATTTTACATCAAATGTAAAGTTTTACATTCAAATACAATCATTTTTAACAGTACTACGAAAATAATTACTATTCAAAAGTTTTTAAAATAATCACATCAACTTTTTAACCCTAACTATTTTTTATCTCTACTTTTACCAATCACATCAATTTTTTAACTCTAAAATACTTTTTATCCAAACATACATTTTATTCAAATGCAAAATAAATACTTTTCAACCAAATATAACACTAAAAAAAAAATTAAATTCAAACACAATTAAAACACAATGCGTTTACTAAACGCCCCCTAAAAGTTCATCATCAACAAGATAAACCTTCCCATGATTTCCAACAAAATCATTCTCTAAAACATCATAATGTATGGCAGTGTGGAACGATGCTCCTGAATCAATCACCCAAGAATCAAAATAACTATCAACAGATAAAAGTAAAGCTTCATATACTTTATCAGCAACAATGTTCTTGTCTTCATTATTCTTTGGATCACTACAGTTTTGCTATAATTCCAACATTCCATATTCCTACCATTCTTGGACTTACTTATCCCATTCCATGACTTTCCCCTCTTACCATTACCCTTGTTGGAATTCTTTTTGGAATTTTAACTCTATTCTTGATATTAATGGCTGAGTTTGATGTTGAGGCTTCTCCAGAATCCTTCCTATGAACTTTTCCACTAGAATAAAGTTTCTAACATTATTAAACTTTAATTTTTCATTCCTAATTGAATTGTAATGGCCACCCTTATAGGTTTCCAACTGTTGGGTAAAAGGCCAGGAGGATTGAGGCACATATCTCATTATCAAATACAATTTCTGCAAAGATCAATTGATTCACAATAATATTGAAACTATTCAAATGATTCATCACTAAAGCATTTTTAGGCATGTTTAAATTAAAGAGCCTTTTAATAAAATTTATCTTGTTGTTGGCTAAGAGCTTTTCATACATCTCTAATAGAGCCTTTATGATGCAAAACATGACACAACATCAAGAGAACCAATTCAAATACCAATTGGGCTGGTTATAAGAGTGAAAGCAAAGAGATTTAAAGAAGCACTTAATCAGCTGATTCGAGAGGTTTGAGCTCAATCAAATTCATAGAGGCCCATTAAGCAAGATTCATGAATTCAAAAAGAATGCATTAATCTAATTCAAGCCCATGAGGGACCCGGACAATTATAGGCTATCTCTCCAAGCAAAGATGAAATTTTTTTTTTTTTGGCATGAATTTTAATTGTGGGGCTAATTGCAAGCAAATTATCTACTTTCCTTCTTTTATGTTTGTTTCCATTTTTTTTCTTTGACTTTAAGGGCGTGTGAGTGGCTGATAATGAAGCCAATCAATTTGTCAACTTTCCTTTTCTATTGTATGCATGATTTGGATAGGATTAGGAATTAATTTTCTGATTTTTTTTATCTTTGAAATTTTTGGAATTTGTGGACACAATTAAGAATATTCCTTGTAACAAATTCTGGATTTTGTGAGTATAATTAGGAATATTCTGTATAACAAATGCCTATAAATAGATGTCTTTATGGCAATGAAAAACATATCAGTTTTATTCATAATTTTGAGAGTTCTATTTCTCTTTGGTTCTTTAAAGAACTATTCAAACTTATGGGAATTTCCGTGGCGTTCATTCCCGACTTATCAATCAACCCTTCCATAGTTGATTGTGGTGTCTTCCTTATACCGAGGTTTTTGTTTCATATTAAGCAACGAGTTAAGGTCAATCATACCAAGGTTCTTGTTTTTTTGCTAAAGTAACGGGTCGAGGTTCCATCCACAAATTGATTTTAAAACGTTTCTTGGGTTTCTAATCTTGACGGGTCTCATTATTCTTGACGGGGTTCACATCATTACGATGTTATGGGCAACATCTCTGATAGAGCCTTTATCAACCTTACCATAGTTTTCTCCATTGCGATATTATGGGCAACATTCTTTGACAGCGTCAAACGAATCACCCCCAACATTTATCTATCAAGGAGTTTCCTATTTGTCATCCTTCATGCCTTTAGGCCTATCTACCAAAGGCAAATGCAATTTCTTGCTACAGAGGTAGTCTTCCACCTAGATCCTCTAAAACCATCAAATCTAGCGAGACCTAGGCCAAACACTTCTTCACTCATTGTCATTCTCAATCTAAAACAAAAGCTCTGATACCAATTGTTAGGAATTAAGTACCTCCTAATTCTAAGAACATCAAGAACAAATTACAAAAGAAATCAAAAGAAAAAGAGACACTAAATTTTTAAGCAAGTTTGCCTAATTTAAAATTACGTCCTATATCTGCTGCTGTAGATTCCTTAGAGGAATTGTTCTCATAAAACTTGCAATTGTATTTTCCCAATCTCTTCCGAACAATCTTAGTTTTTTTAAACCCTCCCAAATTGAATTCTCTTAATAATACAAAGCCTTAGCCCCTGATCTCTCCTTAAAACACACAAAAGGAGCAAAAATTACGTTTCCTGAAAATGCCCTGTGAACTAGCTCCATGAGGACACAATTCATTATGTTACAGCACTCGAGCCTGGCGTTACAGTGCTATAAAGTCTTCTCCGTGTTCTTACTTCCTCATACTAGCATTACAGCATGGCCTTACTGTCTTAGGGTGCCAAAGTGCCCAAAAATTGGCACTACGATGCTCGACTACCTCTTTCTTTTTTAATTTGTTGGGCTTGATGGATTTGTCTTCACACTTAACAGATTAATTAGTTTCATCCCTAAAAGAAAAAACAACATCTAACAAATTAAATACTCAAAAAAAATATTTGAAAAAAATAATGCAATATGTGGAGGGGCAATTATGATATGAAAAGACATTGAAATTTAAAATTTGTTCAAATTTATAGATAAGTTGGTTTGTAGACATTCTATTGAAGTGAGTGGAGTCAAAAATGGTCATTTTGTGTAAATACTCAATTATCTTTTTGACGAAAGAGTGATTATTTTAGAAAGACATATTATGTTGACCTTTAACTTATTTTAAAGAAGATTAAAAAAAAAATCTTGAAGTCACCACATAGATAGTAGTTAAGACAATTCTTAAGTGTGCTCTTTGAGGGGTAATCCTCCAAATCACTCATTTCTAAATATTTCCTCTTAAAACGACTTAAAGTAGAAGCCTATTTAGTCAAGTAACCTTGATATAGATTGGGCCTTGTAATGTCTTTCTACTTCATTTGGGCTGAACCTAATCTTTCATGAGAGGAAATAGAGTACTGAAGGTAGAATTCGTTTATTCTTTCATCCTAGCAACACTATTTTGTCTTCATGGAATGTCGTTAGTGAACAATTCGTTTATTCTTTCTCCCTGGTGTGAGCGTTAGCTCCATCTTTTTTTTGAAGTCCGAATAGCCTTGAAATATAGACTTGTCCAACATGCCGCCCTCATCGCCACCATCGCTAATACTCATGGTTGTCTCTGACACTGTTTAGGATTAGAACAAAGTTTAAGAGGTTAGTTTATCGTCTATTTGGATCATAGATCATTTGAAAAGTAAATTCAAATTTTTGTTGAAAAAAAGAAACACTGTAGAAATTAAATATTATCCAAAAATAGCATTTAAACAGTGATCCAAGTGGCCACTTCCAAATGACCACTTAGTATATTAGATTACTAAAAAGGGTTTATATTTTGAAGGGTAAACAAATTAATTACAACGTTATTTAAATTTTTTTTTTTTAAAGGAAGCCTAAGGAAAGTGGTGTTGCGTAATAAAAACCGACAGATTTGTTAACCATCCAATTTTAAGCATACACCTAATGGATTGGCTGATACAAGCCTTTCATTTTGCAATAAAAATATCGAGTATTTGAAGTATAGAATAATTATCAAAATATAATGTTTATTTTAAATACGGTATGCACTTTCATTTTATCATAAAACTATTTAAAATCATATCTATAATAGCACTACTATACCTAATAAGATGAGTATAAAAATTTTAACTTGTGATAATGAAAATCAGAATATAAATTTGAATAGATAAACAATATTTGTGTACATATATGCATGGAGTCATTATCATAAGACTGCAACCTTGATCATAATGTATGATAACAAATGAAATCGAATAACAAAACTAATATTTGACAAACAACAAATATGCACATAAAAATTGTAACTTTTTGATGATAAAGTAGGTTAGAAAATTTTAAAAATAAAAAAGAAAAACTTTATGATAAAGACTATTGTCTGAATATACAAAAAAGGAAAAATAGATCCCATTAAAATAGACCGACTGTGTTATGACTTGACTTCTATTTTCTTTGATAGGCCTATAAAACAGCTATTAGAACAACTATAGAGGGGGACATGTTTTGAGGTCTTGGTAGCCCATTTGTTGGGGAAAAGCTTTCCATCCCCATGTGATTTTGTTCACCAAAAAAAAACTTAAAAAGCAAGATTTCAGTGTGAAAAATGGTCTAAACAGAAATGAGAGATAAAGGGAAGTGCTCAATTTCAATCATGACTAGTGAAGAAAGGGAATTCAAGGAGTAGGTTCATCCATTAATTCCCTTCCCTTCGTATTTCCATTATGAAAGATTTTAAAATTTAAGTATCCTATATGGTCCTAGCTAGACCCCCTCCTCCCAAAGTTCCTTGAAGAAAAATTAATGTTTTGCAAAATCTCAAGTTTAATTAAGATTTCTATGTCTGATATACTTTAAATAGTTGGATTTATTTATTTGTGTTTGTTTTGATTTTAATAAGATTTTTATCCTATTTAATTTTAAGAATCATGTGTTATCAGTAAAGATACTTAATCAATGGAAATTGATCATTTAATTTAAGTATCTTACAATAGGGCTAATTTCATATAATAGTGTACATTTCTTAGTATTAAATTTAGTCACAATCACATTAAAGTAAAGAAAAATATAGAGCAAACGATTTTAAATTATATTTAGCAGTTGAAAAATAAATTACTTTACAGATAATTCAATTTTTTTGAAAGTCTTACGGTAGAAATCTTCTAATTTAAGCACAAAATGGCTTCTTAATATAATTTAATTTGAATGAAAACCCCTGAACTTTTCCAATTTCATAATTTAGTTCAAGATGAACACTCTTGAACTTTTTGGATTTGGCAATTTAATCCTTGAACCGTTTTTTTTTTGCTTGAAAGTCAACCTCCCTTTAACTTATAAATTTTGGCACATTTTTCTTTTTCTTTTTTCACTCACGCTTATTATATATAATTTGGACGGTTATTGGTTATTTGTGCATCCATTGCATGTGATAGTCCGGAAAAAGATTACTAGCTATTTTTACTTAATTTCAATATAAACTCCTAATTTGTATTCAAGTTTGAGTTATAGTTAAATTAGGTTTAAGTTTTAAATGAATTTATATTAGACTAAATAAAAACAACTGGCAATGCCTTTTCTGGACTATTATGTGCAAATTATAAGCAGAAAATACTGCCCTAATTTTTACATACATGAGCAATAAAGACTGATTCTGTGAATAATTGTAAGTTCAGGAGGAGGTGATAGTCAATAGAAAAAAAAAAATGGATTGTATTATTAAATTTGAAAAATTCGGGGATCTATGTCTGTTAAAAAAAAAAAAAAGGCTTATATTGATCGTGTGATGCAAATGTGAGGTCATGCCCTGCCACTGTAGGCCTAGAAACTAACCCATGTTCTGGGGCTTAATAGAAGTCTCGCAGAAAACTTCTAGGTGTCAATTTTTCTCGGTTCATACAGTAGGAGAGATTCTCAACCGCTTGTCCGCCACATTGTAATTGATTCTTTTATTTATTTATTTATTTATTTAATATATATGAACTTTATACATCTGTGATCAAAGTTGTCATTGAACGATCCGTGTGTAATCTCTCTCTCTATATATAAATATATATTTGTGTATTTCATTCCTTTTTAATGCATCATTCATTGATACATTGACATCAAATCATCACATGATGAGTATTTAGAAACGAAGAACTTTATTCCCTTTTGATGTTCAAACATGAAAAGATAATGGTAGTCATGCTGTGAGATCAAAAACCTTATTCATATTATTACGGTACTATAGAGAGTTTATTTATTTATTTATTTTATTGAATTTAGGGATGAGAATTTAAATTTTACTTCTTAACTTAAATCAAATATGAAATTACTATTATATTAGATCTGTAACTACATTATAAAGAGATAATTATCTAATAATTGCATTGTTTTTGTTTTGTGAATTGGCACCAAATATACAAAGTGCTAGCTAGCTTGTAAAAAGAAAACCAATAAAAACCAATTTGTAGATTTATTTAAAAAATCAAGTGGGTGAAAGTATAAATTATGGTGTTTCGCATGTATTTTGTGAAGGCAATCATATTGTAGATAAATTAGCTTTGAATGCTACTCATTTGACTGAACCTAATTGGTGGTTTATGCGTCCGAGTTTCATCTATTTTGCCTGTCAACAAAGATATCACTGGTCTTTAATTCTATAGATTTTGTAAGAAGCATACGTTTGGTAAATGTGTACTCTTTTTCCCTTTCTGTTTTTCTCCATTGGATTTTGGTTAAAAAGTTTTTAACGAGCCATATTTGGGCTTGAATTTCAAGATGCATGTTTAGGCTTAATTCTCTGGAACCGATCCTCAGTCGCATGGAGATTTATCTTCGGCTTTGCATTTTTTTTTCACCTCACTTGTCTTATGATTTGTTGGACACGATTAAGACGTGGTAATGTGTTTATTGATCAAGTTACTTTTTTCTCAAGTAAAATAACAAGTGAAGTTAACTACTAATCTCAAAATTCATTCTATTTGGGTTTAATATATCACAAAAATGTTTAAATAATATCATATATGATTGAGTTGTAAATGAGACATAAAGTTGATCGTGTCGATTTTGAATTAGAAAAGCGATTTATTAATCATATCAGCCTTATACTGACCTGATATTCATTTAGTAAATCCAAATCGGCTCTAACTCCATAGATATGTCAAGTTCTGTTGTTTCATAATTAAAGAAAAAGATGCAATTTTTTAATCATGGCATATAGATATATACATAAATAAATCACAGCCAAAGGACAGCATAAGTAATAGAACGATTAATTAATTAAAGTTTAAAAAAACATAAGAGGACAAGCAAGAAATATGCATTCAACAACCAAAATTGTCATATATATATATATATTTTATAGTATTGTATTTGTAAGGAAGGTTTGTGATATGTGGTCTGGGAGGGGTGGTCCCAAAAAAGACTAATATTATTTGGGGAATGTTTCATCAAAGAGGGTCAAGATCCATGTCAACCCCACCATAGGCCACCAGGTGAGAGGGATAGAGGAAAGGAAGAGAATGAGACTCAATATTAATTGGGTGTCAAGACATTATCCCACTAGTCAAATAATTAATTCACTTATCATCATCTTATTGAAAGAAGAGCCAGCCTAGCTAGCTATTGAACCCTTCTGTATGGTTGAAATTGGGTAAATTATACAATACACACGATTTTCAAACCGCGGAATTCAAATCCAAGTCAATGAAAAGAGAGCTGGTCGTACTAGCCACAAACACAAAAATATTAAATCTAGTTCCACTTCTACCTTGTCTTACATCATAATTACAGAATTATACTACACCAAAAAATAAAAAAGGAACGAAAAAATTAGGTATATAAACAGTTTTTCTTTTCCACACATGTCTAAAATAAATGGCCAAACTTTTTTAATTTTGTTTTACAGAAAATAATAAATGATCCTTAAATAAGTAATTGATCAACAAAAACACATATCAACATCAGTTAGTCAGTTATGGATTATATACCAAGTTAGTAATAAAAACATTGAAATTTTTTTGCACCAAATGTTATGGTTGTGCAAAAACTTGTTGCAACCAAGCATTTGGTATCAATAGGCCTAAAATTTTGTCCCAAATAAATCATTTGGTTGCCTTTAATGTTAAAAGTTTGTACTTTTAACAATCAAAATAGCAACTTTTGGCAAGTACTATTTTAAATGCAAAAAAGGTGGATTTATTGAGACCAAACCTTGGTGGTAAGAAAACTTTTTGTGATCAAGTTATTGCGATAACAAACAAAAAAAAAAAAAATGGTTTTCAGCGACAAATAAAAAGTTGCCACTGATATTTTAGTAGTAAATAACCTTTTTCCCTGTAGTGTAAGAAAAAATATATATATATAGATATATACTTAATAAGAATCCATTTACTTCTTCTTCTTCTTTTTTTTTTTTTTTTGGCTAAAGAATCCATTTACTTGTGTATCCCAAAAAAAGTCCACATGGAGTATTTGAGTATTGAGAGGTTTGGTAAGGATAAAAAGAATTTGGACAAGTTTAAGTAATTATTAAATGTTTTGTTGGGTATTCTATTATATTATTATACATGTTATCATCATTATTACAGTGCCAAATCCTACAGGCAAACTAATATATAATTTTTTGTTGCCACTAGACCAATTTGTGTGAATCATACTAGAATAAGAAACCATGGGGCTTCATTCTCCATATTCTTTCAATGATTTATCTGATTGAATTCTTTATTTAGTTGTTTAAATCTACACATACAAATATATGTGCGTGTATATTATATATTTATATATATAGAGAGAGAGAGAGAGAGACGCTTGTCCCTTTGGCGAGCCAATAGCTTTTAAAAAGTTGGCGAAACAGTCTTTCGGCTAATATATACATACGGATTTCGTGCAGTCCAGATGAACAAAGTGGAAGTCTTAGTTGGTCTTCTTTACCATATTATATATATATATATACATGCATATGCATATATATATCTATATTTATATATATATCTATATATTTATATCTATTGTGGCGCTATTTGTACAATAATGGTACTTTTCTAGTGGGTGAGTAAGCCGTTTAATATAAAATGAAGGGCGGGCTGAATGTTATATATATGTGTATATAATATATATATATGTATAATAATATATATATGTAGATTTGGTAGCATTGTATCTATAATTTTTGATTCTGCCACCTTGAGATAAACACCAAAGTCCTTGTATACTTATTTTTTTCCCTATATATTTTCCTTTTAAAAATTGTTTTACGCTAAAGGAATATAAGGCCAATAATTGAGCGACCCTTTGCTTTTAATTCGTTAGCTGATCCCTGGATTTCAGGAATTTCCAGAATCTGTTAAGTACTATATGTTCAAGCAAATAATTGATCTAGATATTAGAAGAATATTATTTTTTCTTTTCTTTTCTTTTCCGACCAAGTTTGTAAATCTAAAGATTGAGACAAAAATTAACCACTAAAAACCGTTCTGTGAAATATTCCTCACCGTCAAATAATAAAATAATTGTCCTTTAGATTTGGCAGCTTGGTGTACCATAATCATTTGACTTTTGACAATTGTCAATCAAAAAAAAAAAATTTTTTTAATATAATTGTGTTGTGCGTGAGAAAGGTGTTCACACTGTAAGTCAGCTGGCGATATAATTGCTCCTGCCTTTATTACACAATGCCCTTGGTTATCACATGGTGTTTTGATGGTCATTTAGAACCGTAAGAAAGAATATATATATATACATATAAAAAGAGGACGTTATAGATAATTTTAAAATTTTTATGCATGTTTATTATATATAAATTCTTTAAGAATAATTTGTTTATATATCTTATTATCATGATAAGATCGTTTTGAATTCAAATTCATATTAAAAATAACGAACAGTCGTATATGATAAACGTCCAATAGTTAGCATTTTGTCTCATCAACTAGTGTAAACCAAGATACATACGTAGTATACAATGTACCTCACATATAATCACATATAAAGATATAGAGCTAATTTTCATTTTTTCTTTTAACTAAGATCAGAGGTTTACCGGAATAGTAGAATACGCCTACAAATATTTGAATGTATTTTCTATTATATAATTTTATATAAATAATTTTTTAGATAATCTAATTTATATATTAAAATGATATCACAATCAAATATAATGAAATTTAAATAAAAATTAATGCAGAAATACGACTCACTTGTAGAGCACCATCCATATTTTACCTTACGGCAAAATTTTTCTAGAAGGCTATTATCTTTTCCAAGAACCCAATTGGTCAAATCAACCCAAAGTCAAAACCCAATCAATCTGAGCCACTCAATTTGCTCCCAAAAGTTCACCACCCTTCCCCTAGTCAACCCCAAAAATTATTGGAGTTGACTTCTCCTGAATGGTTAAAATAACTTATTGACTTATGACTGAGCAGAAACACATGGCCTCCATGCGTGTGATATCACTACAAGAATCGATCACATCAGATTGGATTTAATTAACATTATGGCTAAGAGTTTGTAATGCCTTTGACTTATGAAAAATACATTTTTTAGGACTAATTATTGATTTCCAAATCAGTTAATCTAGTTAGGAAAATCATAAAATTTAACCAAAACCAACATGTTTGGTGAGTTGTCCTCCATGAATTAGTACTACACCTACTACATACATACGCGGTGCTTGTTTCACCCCCCTCTAGTTTGAACTATGTGGCTGACCTTTAAAATGTAATAAACAATTAATCAGTAATTGTGTATTAGAAAAATTATTATACTGGTTAGGTTTTGTTTTAAATAGTCAGAGCTATAATAGACTTGTAAGTTACATACTTCAAAATTTCTTGATATGATTTGGATCATGTCTAATATTTAAAAACGTGTATTATATAAGCATTAAGAAAATATTATCATAAAAATTCTATGTATATAAATATACTTTCTAATCTGATATCCCTATAAAATAATACTTGTAATTTTTTTTTATGTTATGATAACAATCAATTGTTTCTAATATGATATATCTTAGTGATACATTTGTCCTTTGTACTAATACAATTCTATATAGTCCAAATAATAAGATTTTAATTAAAAAAATTACATGTAAATAACATAAAATGTAACAAAATAAAAGCTTTCCCATATATGTAACAAAATGTAGAAAATTTAAGAGCAGACAAATTGTTGGGTATGGCACAAAAAGGAGAAGTTGGAGATGAAACAAAAGGCATATAACTTGGGTTTTTCATTTTGATATTGGTAGTGATGGATCATGTGGCATGTGTTTGTTTTTATGTGTGAATGAAGATAAACCTACAAGACCCCACATGGAAGAAATCGTACTTCTTAGTCATTCTTACTCATTCCTCACTCGTGTGGCTTGTCTCTCTCTCCCTTACATGGCCATGGGGGATGTCACTACTTGGTGTCTGCGTCTGCTCCCGGGCAAAAACCCTTTTGGTTTGTCAGCTAGCATATCTCAAGCTTACTGGGACATGACATCATAAAAAATATATATATATATACACACACACGAAAACATATATCTGTATACTTATATAATATATTATGAAATTATTTCTACAATTTATGCTTCATGAAGAGAATTAATTTGTGCCGGATGATCATAAATTTTATTTTATTTTATTTCAAAAAAAAAGGACATGGGGAATTTGATTGTAAATATGTATTTGTTCGCATGTCCAGTGCGTAAGACCTACAATTAAACTTGTTATTGAACTTCGCTTTGCGTGATTAGCTTGTGTTGTGTGTGTATTAATTAAGTCAACAAACTCCCACCGAGGGGGTAAAAAGCTGACAAAATTTTTTTAAAATAAATAAATAAGCAAAATAAAGAGGAAGGAGAACTAAATTCTGTACTCAAATTTCTTTTTCTTATCAAAATCTTTTTTCGTTCAAACAAAAAGTTTATAAGAACTTTTGTTTTCTAAAGTAGTGATCATGTCTCTTCATATGTTATTGAGTTTTTATAATTTATCTTAAGTTCTTAAAACCATAATCTCTATTTCTTATTTTAGTAAGTATAAAATTAGATTTATGGGAGAAATATTGTTTAATGGTCTTGGCATTTTATTGCCCGATATGCATAGAAAATTAAGTAGGAGACTAGTGATGAAGGTTTAAGTGTTTTTTTTTTTCACCCCATATATCATCACTAGGAACTCTTGTTTACCAAATTATTCCGTAAATTTTAATATATTGGAATTTAAGAGTGTCTTTAATATAAGAGAAAAATAGAAGGAAGGAGATTAGGGATAAAGTCTGGTGGGATTATTGAAATGATTTTTACATTCTCGAATATTGTTTGTTAAAAGAGAAAAAAAAAAAAAAAAGAAAGAAGGGATTAGGAAAGTGATTCCAAATCTCTTCAAAACATTTCAATTTGATCTCTACATTAGAGATATTATTGAAGAGACTATAAACAAAACAACAAAGAAAGGACTCTCCTTCATTTCTCATTTTCCTCACCTTGATATTCTACTACTTACTCTGTTCTATTTTCTATCCTTCCAATCAAACGTGCCACTTATTAGGTGGCGTATGTCAAATTTTGACTTAAAACAATTGGAAAAGTTTTAAGGGATAAGAGCAGATAATATTTACTATGATATGTCCGGATCAAATATATTTTTTAATGATGATATAGAGAAGGCTCTATTTAGGGGTAGCATCTTTCTCCTCAGGACAAGCCCCGTGTGAGGATAGGGACAATTTTTTTTATCCCCAAGTAGAAAGAACAATCTCCGCCCCTGATCCGATCGGACGCAAGATTTATATTACAAGAAAATTAGGCATATTTCATGTATTAATTTTTTATTTTGTTGAACATGTCATTTATTAATTTACATATGTTATTTTTAGCCTAATATGATATATTATTTAGATACTATTGTACTGTTTTTTGTGAGAATTTTAAATTTGAATTCAATCAAATAAGATGTATCTCGACGTACCTTTTGTTTTGTTTTGTTTTTTTTAACTAACTTCTTGAATTTTGTTGTTAGCGTGAATATCATAATAAGATTGAGGCTGCGGAATGGAGACTCCCCATTCCATTTCTTGGACGGGATTGGATGGTTTGAAGAAGAGGTGGACAAAGATGGGAATGGCAGTGATCAGAACAGGACAGGCATTTTTCAGACCCGTCGTGTGGCCACCCCTAATTCTATTAAGCATTTTATTTTATTTTTATTTTTTGGTTGAAATATGAGGTGTAGAAGTGACGTTTAGTCGTGCAGAAAATAAATACTATGTACTAAGCATGTAGAATGTTCAATTTCGTTCCCTCCTAACTTTCTCTTGATTGATGATTATGCCTACTAGAGCATTGAAAGGGGTGACATATCAATTCTACACTAAAATCTCGCCCTAAATTCTCTCATACGTCGCTTTTTGACAAAATGTACAAAAGTTTTCCTCTGGCTAACATCAACTCGGCAGCTGACTATATGGACATTCCTCTTCCATAAACAAGCAATATAAAGCTTTTACTTTTACTTCTTTGGTCAATTTATATATAAAGCTATCTTACTGTCAAACCCGCGTATTAACCAACTTTTTCCCTTGTTATTTATTTATTAATGTTATCTACTAATTTGTCATTTTCTTGGATGTAGATGTGTTTGATGATTTATAAACTGGTAATGCATGACTTGGAGTAGTACTTCTTTTTCCACTATCCACCTTATGTGTGTGTGTGTGTGCGTGTGTGTGTGTGTGTGTGTGTGTGTTTTTTTTTTTTTTTGTGATTTTGTTTTTTAACTTTCAAATCTTACTTCATGAGAAAAGATATAAAAGGTTGAAGATAATAATTTATCCCCCGTTATTGTCTCAAATATTTTGTATTTTTCCTAAAGATAATGATTCAGCCAACTGAGATATTTAGTTAAGTTTTGTTGTGGTTTGCAAATTAATAATGAGTTTCAACGCAAGACGCAATTGTTTTTAGGAAGACAACTAGGGAATAGGATGATACTATTTCAAGCGTAAAATAAATTAGAATATTATGTTCTCTTTTTTGGGGAATTAGAATATTCTTTTTGTTTGTCTTCTTTCTTTCTTTCTTTCCATCTCTATTGATGGTATATTTCCACTATCGTGATGTGATCCTATTTGCTAGTTAGAATATTGATATTTGAGAATCTAAAAGCAGGGTTTTTAGATATTGAAATTTCAAATAATTAATCAAGATTATCTAATATTTACAATATAACATATAACATTGAAAATTATCTTTACATTCAAATTCAAATTAAAGGGGGTGTATGGGAGGCGTTTTGGAGACACAATTAGGATACTTTTTTGGTATTTTTTTTCTATATCACAACCATTTTTTACTATTCATATTTCTAAAACTCTATATTAAACTCAAACTTTAAAAGTTTATAATTTTACATATACAAGTTCAAATGAGATAATTTTTTTTAATTATATAGAATTTTGAGAAAAACGAAACAAAATTTATATTGATAATTTTTTTCTGAATAATTTTTTAAGATTTCATACTTTTTCATTCCAAAGAGTTTTTTTTCTTCCAAACACATTTTCCAAAACTCACTTTTCTCCAAACTCCAAAACACAACTCCAAAACCTCTCCAAAACGGACCCAAAATATTTGTATTTAAATATTAAATAAATATTATTTTTTAAAAGCCTACAAATATATGAAAATAGATATCCGGAAACCAAACAAATAATTTGACATATTATACCATTTATAATCCTAAGACTATAGTTAAACCCCAAGTATTAAAGAAAGGAAGTAGCCTTCCTATTTATGATGAACACCTATAAATCTATGTATTCTCTATTTTTACACTTTACTTTTATTGTATTTTGTATTGTCTTATATTCGTGATAGTTTTTCGTGGTTCTCTATCATTATAAGATTTGTTTGACGAGTTTTACCTATCAATAATCTCTTTTGACATGAGCAAATTGATGCACTAACACTAGGATTATTAAAGTCTAAAAACTGAAAAAAAAAAAAAAAAGGTGAAATAATTGATAGAGAGAACTAGCTAGGTAAAAAACGTTAAATTTTATGTAATGCCATCTTTATTATACATGTTCACATCAATGCTATATATTTTTTAACAAATAAAGTTTGGAAATAGCCTATTTAAGATTTGTGATCTTATGTATAATGTTATTTTTAATGCTTTATCTATCTTTTGAATAACTATTAAGTTTTAAAATTCGTAAAAGTAAAAGTTATAAAGTATATTCAGCCAAAAAAATTCATAGAGTATTTATATAATTTAAAAATGATAAGTTGATGAAATTTATGAAAAAGCATGAAATGCCAATCAATAAAAATCAAATACCAAATTTAACATTAGCTATACTTGGTGGTTGGAAATTGGCTAACAAGTTTAGCATATGGGAATAATTTGACATTAAAGAATATAGCACTTCATTAGAGCTTTTTTTTTTTTTTTAACCTAAATATCAATATTTATTATTGGAATGGCAATTCAACACTTTATTGGAGATGCTCCAACATATAAGAAATTGACCTATTGATCATTTTGAATTAGTGCATGTCGTTTTTGTGCAGAGACTATACTAATTTTCATTGTATTGTTTCGATTTTATCGAATGTACCTAGCTCTAAAGGAACAAACATCCTCCTTCATCAGTTCAATTAAATATAAAATATTTTGTTACTATCAAAATTAGATGAACATAGCTAGAGTACTCAGTAAACCAAAACATATAATCCAATAAAAAAAAAAGCCTGTAAATTGTGAAGGGCATCATCAAAATTGTCATATTCAGAAATTGGTTATTTTCTCCTGCATGCATGGCTCAAAACATTCTAATAATTGGCTCAAATAATATATATGATTCCTTCATCATGATCCAATTAATTGTAGAATAATATTCTAGCTTCTTTCGACCAAAACCACATATTTCATTAGATTTGTAACGATTTTGAATTGAGCAATCCCATCAAAGTACCTGCCTGACTCATGAATCTCTATATATGCTCACTTCTTTGACCCATTCACTACTGATTGTCAACCACTCACAAAATATCTGGAAAGAACAGAAAATGGGCAATATTCCCAAGCCATACGTCACTTGAAATGTTATTCCTCAAAACAGTTATAACAATAATTTGGAGAATTTTTTCGGATCTTTCAATGGTAGAATCTGATACTAACAGATCATATTTTTTAATCTTTAAATTGTATCAAAATTACATTGAAATTAGAACTGTATACAGAAGAAACAGTTTTTGCTATAAATATTCTAATAGTCAAAAAATAAAGCCTACTAATACGGCATATTTTCAAGTCTTATAACATAGAAATATCAGTTCTTTAAGCTGTTATAAAAAAATTTACTCTATTTATAGAATACAATTTTTAATTGCCAAATTTTTATGTATTACATTAAGCTATCATACTTTATTATATTTGATATGTTTTATTTGATCTGACATTATAATATCATACTTAAATTTTAATTTGACGGTTAAAAATTGAAAAGATTCTCCTGTCTGGTAGTTGTAATTTCTAATAAATAATTTTTAATAACTAGTTGGCTTACTTATAACCTTATGTCAAAATTATATATAAGATAGTACTATTTAGCAATTGTTGATAAAAAAGTATCACTCAGGAATTCTGTGATAAAAACGAAAGTACAAATTAGTATTATTGAAAATTTGGGAGGCTTTCCTCCCCTTTGCCTCTCCCACTCTCTCTTTTAGGAGTCCTTACAATTTGATTGTGTTTAGAGTCGGAGTTCAGCGGCGGCAGCACAAGCCGGCCTCTGAATTCCTAACCCCATGTAAAGGTTTTGGTTGCCAATAGGTATAAAGATTCGTGGTTTGATCGGTTATGAACTTATGAGGCGGTAGTGATAGGATTCTGCAAGATTGTGGGAGTTTGTGGGCCTTTCAGTGATTCTGTAACCCATGGGTCTCACCCTCATTGTCTAGTAGATCTAGAGGTGGTCACCATTCACCGAAGGCTCTGCAATATTAGAGTGTGGTGGGAGTCCACATGCTAGCTAGGAGACTCTTCTACAAGTATGGCTCTAGCTCTAATAATTTATGGCTGCTCTAATTGTGTGGTCATATTGTCTCCATGATTTCCTCTCGTGTTGTTGTGTTTTATATTTAGTCATATAATAATTATCTTTATGTAATAATGGTGCTTTACGCTCTAAATAGATATTGGGTTTTATTGATTTGTTTTGTTTTGTTTTTGTTAAAGCCCTGAATGATGGAGGCGCTGCCTGTGTTGTGCAGGCTTACGGTTTGTCCATTAAAGTCATGTCTTGCGATTTGTTTGTTACACTAAACTTATGTCTATACAGAGTGTGTGATGACCTTCATACTATGAGGTCATAGCTGTCAATCAAAAGCTTTCATCAATTATAAAAGTTTAATCAAAAGAATTCTTATGTGTATTTAATATTGGTGTGTTGATGCACTTTCTCATTTTAAGCCCCAAACATGAGCCTTTTCCTTTAAACGTTATTAGATTTTATTTGCGGAATAACTCTTAGCTAAGAATCTTATCCGTTGTATTATTAGGGTCACGTTATCTTGTTTAGTATGAACTATTATATTAGTATTAATGATATTTCTCTTAAAAAAATTATTGTAATAAAATCAACTAGTAATTATAAAAACATTAAATAAAAAAGTTTTATATCCAGGTACCAGACAAAAAAAAAAAAAAAAACATATTGGGCTTTTTTTTTTTTTTTTTCATTTAATACAATTGGAATCCTGTATTAAATTTTACTGTTTCCATTCAAACTCTTCCACACGCATCACGAGGAAGATGAGGTCCGGTTGGGAAATGTAATTAGATCTAAATCGTTAATAATATGTTTAAATGGGTAGTGAAGTAAATGGAGTAAATGGGTAGGCCTAATGATTAGGAGAGGAGAATATTCAACAAAAACGAGTCGCTTTCAGGGTTCTGACTCTTAGGGAGGAGAGTGGGACTCTGTGTGAAATTCTCTTTGGGTCCCACCTGTCGTCGCACGCGTGCACGCCGCGTGGACCCCACTCGTTGACTCGTAATTTTATTTCTTTAAACAGAAAAATTAAAAAAAAGGGGAAAAAGAAAAAGGTGAAGAAATTCATAGAGACCGTGACGCCAGGTGGTCTTTCTTTTGCCTTCTCATCTATGAATGCTTTGGAATTTCTTCATCTGCCGCCCCTCTTGAATGAATTCCATGTGGAATTTTCTAGGTCAAAATTTATATTATTAGGAGACTTAGGCATGTCTCACCTATGTTTTAATTCTATTTTAGTGTAATTTAAATAAAAAAAATATTTATAATTTTTTTATTTTAAATTTAATTAAATTTTATTTAAATATATTATACTATTTTAAAACAATTTCTAATATAAGTTTATTCTTATTTTCATTATTTTATCATAATTTTTAATATAATTTTAAACTAAAATTTCAAGCTAAACTAAAAGATTAAATCTCAACTTCAACTTGAATTTATTTTAACTTAGACTAAACTTATATTAAAATGGAGTATCAAATAGACTATTAAATTCAAATTCTCTATTTATTATTATTTTAATTTATTTATTTTGTTTGAAAGCAGCCCATTATTGTAGAATATTCTTTTGCTTAATTGCGCACAAAAAATGTGGGTAAATTAATTTTTTTAATATTTTTTTAATAAATGGTTGAAGTTTAATAAACTGATTAATTATATGAATTCTTCCTCCACTATATGTACCTTTTTTTTTAATAAATAGTTGAAGTTTAATAAAATGATTAATTATATGAATTCTTCCTGGATTATATGTACCTTATTTTATATTGTCCCCTAGACTTTCAACCTGATCTATATAAAACTATTCAAAATATTCCTTTTATCTATTATAACTCTAATGGTTCAATTGACATGTTATATCATTAAGATTAAAAAAACATTTTTAAATATAAATCTAAATTATAAAAATAATTCTTAATTTTTTAATTAAAAATTTGAGTAGTAATTGTTTTTTTATGAGATTCTTTTTTCTAAAAGTCCTTTTTTTTTTCCTTTCTGCTATACAACCTTTGGGTTTTGGGTTTTGGGTTTTAAGTTTTTTGTTTGCAATTTTTTGGTTTTGGCAAGAACATATTTGGTGGTGGGATTTCTTTGCACTCGTTGTCTGTGTTCATACTCTACTGCAATTAGGGTAATGGTTTAAATTGGTGGAGAAGAGGTAAACAATGAGGAAGAGGACAATTAGGGTCTAATTCGCATTTTTTTAATAATTAGAGTTTTTATTTTAAAATAATATTTGTAAACTTTTAATCGCATGCCACATCAGCTAAACCATTATTATTATAAACAGAATTGGATGAATGGAGCATTTTGAATGATTTTATGTAGATAAGATGGAATGAATAATTTTGAAAGTCCAAAGCAATGTGAAATAGGTTATATAGTTCAGGGGAATTCATATAATTAATCCTTAATAGAATTAAGAAAATAACCATATGAAAACAGGTCCATTAGCCATTGATTAATTGATTGATTGGTTAGTTGACTAATTGACTGACTGATCATATATAATCAATGATTGACTAATATTATTATGTATTGTTTTATTGATTAATCATAGTCAATCGTTGACTAGTAGTCAATATGTTTTTTAAAAAAATTCAACTATTTACTTAAATAAATGTTTAAATACTGTTTATTTTTTAAAAAAAAGTCTAAAGGGGAATAACAATAGGGTAAAAATTCAGGAATATAAACTAAAAATAAATACTTAATGCAATACAACTTTAAAAAAAAATCCCAAAATTAAGATTTGATATCGAATGAATTAATGTAGCACTATTAGGGGAAGGTTTTTTATTTTTATTTTTATTTTTTTCTCGCTAAACACCATTGAGGGAGTTGTTATACTTTTTTTTTTTAAAACTAAAATTAGGATTTCTTTTTTTAATTTTTTTTCCTTTAACTATATTTTATTTTAATAGAAGAAATGTTCTCATGTTCCTATGAGTTGCTAATTTTTTTATTGAATAAGCAAAAAGCACAATAAAAAATGGGAAAAAAAAATTCAAATATTGCGTATTAGACCTAGAAAAGGATTATCAATGTCTTTGTTTGGTTTAGTCTTGACGGGCATAGTGGCCGAGTTGTCACTGATGATTGTATCTGTGGTGGGGAGATATTCTTAGTTTAGATTTTCCTGGTTTATTATAGTATTTTAATTTTAGTAATGTTGTCTTTGTCTTCATCTTTTGGGTTTAATACTTCGTGTTTTGTTTTATGTTTTGGTTTGTAATAACATAAATTGTTTTCCTACCTTCCAAATTGGTTTGTTACATATCAGATTTGAGTTTGTGTTGTGTTTTAGTTTCACTAGATATGAATTTAGATGGATTTAGTGGTGGCTTTAGTGCTACAATTGGCTGTCTCTCAAACGATTTAGAATTTCCATTAATTGTAGGGAAATTATTGAAAAAAGCCCTATACTTGCTTAATGATGATATATTGAGATACTATCTCGTTTTTGGGATGTAAACATTCGTTTTTCCTTTTGGTGCCATTAGAATGTATCAATAGAACTAGTTTTTGTGGAGTTTTATATCTATAACATAGGGTCAATCACATATGTTTGTAATTTCTAGTTTGAATTGAATAAAAATTTATCCTTTACAAAAGTAGCCTAAGAAATTAAACAAAAATAAAAAGAAGATTATAAATAAAAAGCAATTCAAAAGGAAACAAAAATTTTATTTTCTCAATTTAAAACCTTCTCCATGACCATGGTCAATAGCACACATCATTTAAAAAACTTTATGATATTTATAATTAAATGTTACCTGTCAAACTTCTATGATTTTTTCATAATTAAGTTAACTTAGAAGTCAAACCCTAAATTTCATTCTTATCAAAGTAACATTTTAACTTCATGATAGAATTCTTTGAAAAAGGAAAAAAAAATTGTTTTTTTTAAGTGAAAAATTAAAAAAAAAATCGAATATTGAGGTGCCTAATCCATGAACCAGGCCATGTGGCACCGAGGATTAAATTACTTGGTGCTATGATTCCAACTGATTTCTATTGTTTTTAGTGAATAGAATCAGTATTATGATTCAATCAAAACCAATTAATTGACATAATTAACAATCGACGAGATTTATTTATTTATTTATTAATTGTGTTGGTGATGTATCCCAAATTTCAGACTAGGTCAATTGACAGTTTGCTATGTGCGGTTCAATTTTTATTTTTATTTTTTCCGTTTCTTTATTTCCATCATCAATTGCAGGAAAATAGGATGTTTATATACATTTCTTTTTTAACACTGTGGTGATAGAAATTAGATGTCTATGTATTTGAAGGGCTTGTTTGGTGCACAAGATTAAGAAGAATATGATAAGATTATATTTTAACCCTTTATTTGGTGCGAAATTAGATTGAATAAACTCATAATTTAATCCCCTTAGAGGGGGATAATTATATCTCATTTAAATAAAGGAGATTATTTAATCTTATCTTTTCGTATACATTTAAATCTAATCGATTGCACACTAAACAGATACACTAAGTATACTCAATCTAGTGGGATATATATTTCACAGTCCAATCCATAAATTGTATTGATAAATATGTTTCAAGCAAGAGGCATAGTAATAGACACCTAGTCTTACAACTTTGTTAGAAAAAGAAAGGTTTTTTTTTTCCTTTATTTTTTTGGGGTAAAAATGCATCAATTACTACATGTATATATATGCTTAGTGTGGTGGGAGTTTCATGAATTTGATTTTTTTTCTTTTTCTTTTTAAAATAACTTAATGTGACAAATTTAAAACTATTAAACTGATATAATACAAAAATTTGACATTATATCATTACAATACAAATTAAACACTAATAAATATAAAGTTTTGTTATGTTAGCCAAGAGAGTGGAATTTATGTCATGTTGTTCAATGAATGATAAAAAGATAGCTATTTATTTATTTATTTCTCTCTCTCTCTGTATTTTTTTTTACCTACATGCTATCCTACATCCTACTCCTTTTCCTCAAATAAAAAAAAAATGCGCTCTTGGTTGCCATTGTTTAATTTTTTATTTTTTTTTAACACAAATTGCCAATTGTCCTTAAGGATTTGCAAAATGAACTCTAGTATTAAATAGAGTGGGATATTTATACATGTATAAATATTACAATTAATAAAGTATACAGTTATTTTATAATTTGGAGAGTAATTATAAAAAGATTATTACAAAAATGTAATCACTAACAACTAGAAAAAATATATATGTAAATAGACAACTTGTAAACACTTATTTAAATAATTGATCGATTTTTTTATATTAAAAGAATTATAGATAATCAGTAATTGACCATAGTCAATCTGTAAAAAATATATATTAATGTTGATCAATTAGTTGGTCACTAATTAATCGTGGTTAAATAGTTAATTATTGATTGATATTTTTTACAAAATAATCATTATACTACTTTTGTAAAACTTTGATCATATATTAAAAACCTCTTCAAAAAATCACTCATGTACACCTAAATACTATTCCGCATATATATATTTATGTTTTTACCCATATTTTTTTTTCCAAGGTTTGTATAAATATCACGTATCGATGTCGGTTTTTCCACACGCAAAAAATAGTTGACAAAAAGTTAATGCGAGGCAAGACAGTCTGTACTCTGTTGGACTTGGAATGTTGATTTCTATATTTTATGGACAACAAGTTACAGCACATGTAAATATGATTTTTATCCTTGACTAAGTATATACATAATAATCCAACTTCCATCATACGCAAATTTTAGTTCAATTCTAACCTTGGTATGATTACGAAACGACTCTAAGATACAAGAAATTCTGAACATATAGAACAACAAAGTAAATGATGTCATTCACCAACAAAATATATATTTACTAAGTCAAGCTGTAAATTCCTTCCAAAGTAGTGTTTCAAGTCACAACTCTTACCTGTATAGAACTTTTATTATTATTAACATAATTATTATTTATTTTTACTATTAACCTATGGTTTATGCATTATGTAGTTGATTTTCAAACTTATTTCTTTTTTGTCAAAGAGATTCATTTGTTTAATCAAATTGATTATGTCATATTGAAGGCTAGTTATCTTGGTTGACACTCAATAATTAGTCAATTGTAGGATCAGCAAGACATTCAAATCAGGAGTAAAAACAACAATAGTAGTATAATATTTTAAATCAGATATTTATCAAATTCTTTTAGATTTGCATATATATTTTTTATATTTTGGTATGATTTTGATCATATTTATATTCATAATCATGCACTGTTACAGTAAGACACATATTTAGGAGAGAGACTGAATAACTATTTAGCTCCAAAAAAAAGGAAACAAAAAATTTGTGTTAGGTGTATACTTGTGCAAAAATGTCCATATCTATACATAGTGTGGTGGACTTTCCATCGACACATCGAGGTATATACATAGCACAGAAAAAGTAGTAAGGAATATCATATCTTCATTAGGTCATAGCCAAATGGTTATTGTGGGATAATGCTCTTTTTCATCCTAATTTTTTTAATTAGATAGATTAATGGGCTATATAGGAATTAATACGAGGATAAACTTATATATTTATACACACACAATATACATATGTGTGTGTATATATACCTGTGGCATATTCTGTTAAGGGTCACTAACTGACGGTTGAAAGTTGATAAAGTAGTACACTTGAAAAAGCCACAAAAAGCCAAAATGAACAAGCTTAAAATGGACTTGAAGTGGATATCCTAAATATCTCTTGTTAATAAGCTTATGCGTTTTCCATAAGAAGATGATCCTCTAACCATATAATTCTCTACTAAAATTGTTATTAATTAATATACGCTAACCAGAATCACACCTTAACTTTACTTAAAGATACATAACTAAAATCCCTTACTCTTAAATTCAAAAAAAAATGCTAATTAGAAATTTTCATAAAAATGCTACATAAGCTTCTTCCCGTTTAAAATTTACTTTTCTTAAGATCTGAGACCATCCTACATGGATGAACTGATCAAGTGCTAAATTCTCTGAATTAATTATGCAAGTTTTCCTATGTCAACATAACGTAAGCATCCTTTGGCTTGAGCTTTGGGACCTAATAAAATACCCAATCTTGAAACTACAATAACAACACTATGCTGATGATGAAATGACAAGAATGCCCTTTTGTCTTCTTGTTACAAAAGAGAGTGGCCCTATGCAAAAGACCAACCTGTCAGAACATGATTGGCCAAAGGAATGCCACAGTATATATCTTAGGCCCGTTTAGTAAACGCATTACATTTGCATTACATTTGAATGTAATGTATTGAATGTAATTTATATTTGGTGGAAAAGCATTAGCATTGCATTTGAATGCAATGTGTGTTTGGGTAAAAAGTATTTGAATTGTATTTTAATAATGAATATACGATGTGATGGGTAAAAATAAAGAGAAAAAAAGAAGAGAGAGAGAATATATGATGTAATTAATAAAAATAATAGAAAAAGTAAAATAATAAATAGTGATTATGTTTGATTTAAAATATGATGTGATTGGAATTTGAATAAAATGTTTTTGTATTTGGAAGAAAATTGCATTGCATTTAAATGTAATGCCAAAAAAATGTGTTAACCAAACGCATGTTTAGTTTCATAATTATTAATATTTGGACTAAAAAGGAAAAAAAAAATTCAATCCAAAAAAACTGAAAATATAAATTTTGATAAATAAAAGAAGTAAAAAAGAAAAGAAAAGAAAAGAAAATTTAGTTTCAAATTGACCTTGCCCTTGTCTAATCACCCTCTGAAATGTCAAACCACGTTCTGGTTACTTCTCCCAAATACTTCAACTTCACCTGTACAATACACATAAAATAAATAAATATATATATATGCGAAACCCAATTATAATCCTTTAAAGAAGAAAAAATATATATATGTATATGTATATATATAAATAGAGATGCAGCGAACCGCTTTCATCATTTTGTGAAACCCACAAGTGCTCATTGAAGATACAACAAAAATATCCACTATTCTAGAAGATCAGAGATCAAATAATCGAGAAGAGGAACAAGGTATACACACATACACATATATAGAGGAGAGTAACTGTTAAAGCTTAATTTCCGGTTTTTCCCAGCCATGGCGGACGAATTCCAGACGAGTGGAAACTGGTGGGATTCGTCGAGATCGAACCGGTTCGAGGCCGGGACATCGCCGTCATCCTCGGCGCTGAACAGCTTGGGAAGCTTTGGGTGGTCGTCAACAGAAAATACGGCGGACATGAAGTCTAGGTCTTCCATGGACGCCGCGTCGGTCTCCGGTACTAGTTCTCCGATGGTTTTCCACGACGTCGGCCCTAAGCTCCAAGGCTCGGACTCCGCCGCTGCCGCCGCCGTCGACCCCAACTTGCACATGATGGGCTTAGGCCTCTCTAATTCCCAAGCCATGGATTGGAACCAGGCCTTATTGTAAGTACTAGTACTTCAAATTATGCCAGTATTTGTAGTTTTGGATACCAATTTTACCAATTTCTTAGATATGTTTACTTTTTATTGCTAATTCCAATCTTATATACCATACCAAAAAAAAAAAAAAAAATAGTAATAATTTTGTCACTTATTTTTAGAAATTTCGACATAAATACTACCATTTTTTTAGGACTTCGAGTCTAAATTTCATTTTGGTCTCCTGAAAGTTTGTTTTGTTATTTGGAAACGTGTGTGCAGCCGCGGAGAAAAGGCTGCGGAGGGTAGTTTTCGGTCGATACTACAAGAGAACATGAGCTCAAACGCCAACTTCCAACAAGAAACCGGGCAAATTCAATGGAGAGAGAAGTTATTTTCCGGAGATTCCTCCTCTAGTGATCAGTTCAAACAAATGAGCCGGGGGTTCTCGCTGGACCAATCGCAGTTTAGTCCTCAGTACAGCTCCGGCGACAGCACGGTGACGCGCCAAGGCTTGCCTAATTCGAGCTTTCAGGTCGAATCAGCCGCCTTGTATGGAAGCCCTTCAGCCATATTGCAAGGCCTATTTGGCCCTGACGGTACTCAGCAGCAGCAGCAGCAGCAACAACAACAACAACAGTCTTCTGGCTCCATAAGTCTAGCTAATTACTCCGCGAATTACGGCTTGAACTCGAACGAGATAATGCCTAATTCCAATTGGTCTACTAGTAACAAACTGCCCCAATTTCTAAGAAGTACTACTTCTCCACCGAAGCTGCAGCAACCTCCACCACCGCCGCTGCCTTATAATAACAGCCATTTACACTTCTCCAACAACGCCCCGTTTTGGAACGCGCCGGAGGCTGCAATGAAGGACGTTAGGGCGACGTTCTTCCCTGCATTGCAGCCACAGTTTCAGACCACAACTTTCGACGAAAAACCGAAGGTAAAATAAACAATTATCGAAAGAACTAATTGTTTACCAAAGATTATAACATGATTAGGGCTTTGATTAGCATGATAGAAAATGATATTCTTAAGGATTTTTTTTTTCTTTTTTGGGGTGTTTAATTTCACTGTTTGATTAACAGAATATATCCGAAGTAAGGGATTCGGTTGCAGTAGTGGGGAAGAAAAGTGGAAGTGAAGCTGCATCCAATAAAAGGCAAAGAAATGATCAAACTCCATCACCTTTGCCAGCTTTTAAGGTACACAGTTAAAGGGCAATTGTAATATTGTGTATTAGACCTTTCTGACATGATATCTATATCGATATCTATCTATCTATATATATATATATGAGAGGAAGGAGTTTATCGTAAGCTTTATATTTTTAACCTGCATAAACATGAAATATTGGGATTTATTTGTATGAGAGATCTTTATAGGTGAGGAAAGAGAAGATGGGGGACAGAATCACTGCACTCCAACAATTGGTCTCGCCTTTTGGAAAGGTAAAATTAAGCTTCTCATTGTTATTTCTCTATCTCCTTTACTTTCATCTCCAAAAAAAAAAAAATTACTTTTTTTTTTGTGTTGTGTCAGACTGATACTGCTTCAGTGCTCTCTGAAGCCATAGAATACATCAAGTTTCTCCATGAACAAGTTACGGTAAGTCCCATCATATAAGGAATATACTAATTTGTTATTAAAGATTTTTTTTATATTTAAAATAAAATATATAATTCTTAGTTTGTCAATCTCATAGGAGCGATTTCTAATGGATGTATATTTTTTTACTCCCTCGTAAAATAATAGGTTTTGAGCACCCCATACATGAAAAGTGGAGCTCCCATACAGCATCAGCAGGTACATTATTCTTCTTCCTGCTCATCATAAAAATTACAAAAAATAAAATAAAATAAAATAAAACAAAAAATATTCAATTAAGTAGTAACTGTCTTAATATTATCACGTATTGGTAGAATTTATATGTTAGTAAGGAATGAAGTTATGTTTTTAATGTGAAATTCATATTAAAATTAAACTATACGCAATTTGATGGAATATAATAAAAACCTAACATGGTTCAGAAACATTTACCATCAAAGCATGAATCTTTTGGTGTACTAATTAGAGTATGTATAACATGTTGCTTAATGAATGCAGAATTCCGAAAAATCAAAAGACCCCGAAGATCCCAAACAGGACCTAAGAAGTCGGGGATTGTGTTTGGTGCCAGTGTCTAGCACTTTTCCGGTCACTCATGAGACCACCGTCGATTTTTGGACGCCGACATTCGGCGGAACTTTCAGGTAGGAGAAAGAGATCATCAAGAGAAATGGGCGAATTATAAACAATAAAAAGAACCTTATTCTCTGCAACTAGCTGCTGGTATATGCACATATCTTATCAAACCCTAGCCAAGTTGGGAACGATAAGATCGAAACGGAAGAAAGGAGGAAGGGAAAAAAGAGAGAGAGAGAGAGAGAGAAGCAGAAAAACAGATACGTCCACATATTGGTACTGGTGGTCTGGGGATCCATGGAAAGGATATAAAAATGAAATTTAGTGAAAGAGAAAGAAAAGGAAGTGACACTTCAAAGGGACATGCCAGTGTTGGGCCAGCTACAGGCAAAATGATGCAATTTTGGCCAAGATTGGGACCATTAGGAGAGAGCATATTAATTGTTGTATTAATAATTGAAGAATTATGATTAGAGGGTTGGGGTTAGGAATGAGAACAGATTCTGAGATTAGGGAAATTTTTCTTTCTTTTTTTATTCTATTTTATTTTATTTTATTTTCTTTTTTTGGGTTTATCTATTAGTTTAGAGAAAGAATTGTGTTTAGGAGCTGAGTTAAGTAGAAGATAAAGGAGCTTTTATTCCTCTGCTGCTATATTGTGAATAGGGCTGGCACTACCTTTAGTTTAGGAGAAAAAGGAAGAAAGAAAAGAAAAGAAAAATTTGGAAGGGAATAATTGAATTTTAGAATAGAGAGGTTGAGTAAGTGTGGGGATGGCATTGGATTGGAAATCTCACTTTTTGATTTGTTTATGTGTTTGGAATATGTTAGTGGAAGTCAGAAGGTGGCCCACATTTTTTCTTCCTTTCAGGTTTCTCACATTTTAATTTTAATATTTTTTTTTCTTTTCTTTTCTTTTCCTTTTTCTCGGTTTAATTTGTAACACACACGCACACACACATGTTAGAACTGAAAAACTATATTACGCAGATGCTATGGGGTCATAGTTGGGTTGTGCTTTCTAACGAATGGTCACATTGAGGGGGTTCTATTGGAAGGAAAAGGAAGACCAAACCCTTCTCTCTTTCTCTCTCTGTCTCTCCATAAAATTTTTTTTTATCCCCCTTTGGACTTTTGGAAATTGTAAATTGGTCCTCCTTTTATCTTATTCTTGTGGGGTACCTGTCTTCTTTTCCCTAATTTTTTTTTCCAGACTGATGTGGGGTTATTTAATATTCATATGGGATTTTATAGTATTCATTTCAATATCAAAGAAGAGGATTTGAGACAATTCCGATCATGAACACATTAAAACTTCAAGTGAAAATAAATTACAACTTCAATTGTGAAAAAATAAGTGGAGAAAATAATATTTAAATTAATTACATAATTATACCTCTTAACTTTAATTGTTTATCCATTTATCATTTGTTTTAGAAATTATAAAGGTGCATCTTTTAAATTTGAAATACTTGTCTCAATTTTATTCCTTGGACAAAACACATGAGAAAGAAGACAATGTGATGTCCCGCTATTTTTTATTATCATAATTTCCGCTGTGTTTAAACCAAATTATGTTAAGTAATGGCTAAAGTAACGCCCCGCTGGGGGGGTTACTAACAAAATTAATCCTTACAAAGACAAAAGTCAACATTTTGAAAAATAAATTTCAAGATCTTTTTTTTTATTTGAAATTTGATGTTTGTTTAAGAGGGTTATTATGTTTTTAAAATGTACAAAATAATTTTCATACACTATTTAAAGGTAATTATGTGTTACATACAATTTTTTCTATTCGCAGAACATGCTAGAATTGAAATTGATATAAGCTTTTTAAAAGTAAAAAAATATTTTTTGAAAATTTAAAAAATGACAAATTGAGAAATAATTTATGTTTGAAGGCATAATTATATACTTTAACCTAATTAAACTAATAAATAGCAACCAATAATCTAAATGACTTTTAATTAGTAGGTGTCCTGTAATTCACATTTCTTTATTAATATTAACCAAAAGAGAGATAATAATTAGCATCAAGAACTCCTAACATATCCCAATTATGAAGTCCTTTATCCCTAAAAAAAATGTACTTCACATTAACTAGGAGCAATTCATCAAACTCTCAACTAAGTTTAAACGATTTTGAAAGTTCGGGGGCTAATATGAGTGAAGGAGCATAATTCAGAGGAAATTTATATACTTCGTCCTGAGAAAAAAGATAACATAAAGCCTGGAAATAAAAAGAAACAGGCTGCAGTAAGGGCTAGTTACTTATTTACTGGTTTGTGCTTGTTTCAGTACCAATTAATTTGCCAAATTAAGTACTTCTCATGATGCAAGGGATAAACTGGGCCAAGACGAATATCAGTATATATTTATAGTGTAATTGAAACCAATTAGAATGGAATAGTTTAAAGCAACACCAAACTAACAATTAATCAAAGAGATTTTTACAATTTTTGTATCTATGAGCTATATAGTTAATATATTCGATTTAGATCCTCTAGAATATTTAGTAAATTAATTAATATAAATAAAAGGTAGACATAACTAGCTGGTTTCATAATGATTAAGGCAATGCATAAATCCCAATAATTTTCAGAATTTAAACACTGGAAATGATCACGATCAGTATTTATAGACTATATAATGGCCTTCATGAGTTTCCCGTGGAAAGCAGACTTTATCATCACTTAAAAATTTCAAAGTTAATTTATCTAATTTATATGATATATACCCAAAAGAATTTGATCATAGTGTAAAATAAAATAAAATAAAATAAAAAAGCATGTGAAATGACATTATATCTTTTTCAACTGCTGTACTATGTAACTTTTATAACTTTAATCAATTGGAGGATCAATATAAGTAACAGATAGATATATATATTCCTTGACCCCAAAAAATATTTATATATATATAATATACACACACAATCAAGTGTATATACATATATCTGTTATCTGAGGCCCCAAAATATCTACAACGTGGCGATGAAGCTACTCAATGGAATTCAAATTATAATCTCTTTAGCAAACATCAACTTTAGTGAGAAAACACAAATTATAATGAATGAAACTCAAAGCTTTCTAAATGTCTATCATTAAATATTATTGTTATAATAAAACATAGCCTGTCACATGAAGACAACATGTAACAAACTTTCTTTAGTTAATTACCACATATCTACACTTGTCTTCTATTCAAAGTTTTATTAATTGTTGACCAACATAATTTCTCTCCCCGGTACTCTTGCCAATAGTCTTCGTTCTAGTAGTACCATTTTGTAGTAATTTATTATCTTTGGGGAATAAATTATTTTTTCCTATGTAAAGAAAGCATTTCTTGACTAAAAAGCATTAGTGTTGTCAAAGAGTTTTTATTGCATAGGCAGTGATGCATGCGTTTCCACTTCATGCATACGTGTGCTAGAATCAGCAAAACTACAGTTTCTTCTTTGCTCAAAGTTTCTATAAAAAGTTATTTGGAAAATTTAGCTATAAAGATAAGGGGCAAATTTTTTTTTAATGGTCTTCCTGGTGGAAGGTCTCTCTTTTGACGTAACATAAAGTGTCTAACATAATTTTATTAAGTAAGACATAAAAGCGATCCAAGTAAAGCATAATGTAGGTCATGATAATATTGAAGATGTGTTTTACATGTTAATTATAGGCAATGTGGTTTCCATTAACAATAGAAATATCTTTCAAGTTCATCATGTACTATATTATGTTTTTCCTATATCACTATTGTGTTTACTCATTTCTTGTTGTGTTGAAAGCACACTTTCTTCTGTTAGAGGGGATCTTCCAACTAAAAATTGTAGAAAAACCATATACATTTAAAGTGGGGAGTTCTTACCTTCGTAAAGGAGTCAGGAATTTTTTAAAAATAATATATATCATTATAAGTATTATAGTATCAAAAATTATGAATTTATATCGTAATGAAATTGATTTTTGCGGTAATAATTCAAGACTAGTTAAGCTAGAGTTGCTCCAATTAATTACCTCCGGTCTCTTTTTCCAGAAACTCGTCTCTTAAGATCGATAAGCTAATTTGTCTAATGAAGAAGAGCAGGAAAAAAAAATCACATAAAAAGAAAGCGTTTAATTTTCTAATCGATTGATAGAAATTGAAAATTTTGTAATTTCTCAAAAAAAAAAAAAAAGAATGGAGAAAGTTATTTTAGGGTCTTGGGATAGATTGAGAGATCTAAATGATTTGTGTAAGGCTGTGACTGATGATACCAAAAAAAAAAAAAAAGGTTAATGTTTTTCATGCTCGAATTGATAAGGGTTTCAAGTTTTATAATTAAATAAAATCATAAAGTTTTTGTCTAAGGCTGTGACTGATCATGCATTTTGGAGTGCATTTGATAGAACACTTAGAAGAACTAAATGAAGATGCTGTTAGAAATTTCCATAAAAAAATGGGTACTGTGGGATGAGTGACATAATACATAAATTACAATATTGAATAAGATAGAGCCTTACCCTGTTGGTTTATAGTAAAAGTGATGCAGAATTGCATGCATACATACATTGACATAAATGACTTTAATGATTCGTGTGTCTCTTATTGTTTATAGTTAAAATGCCAATCACAAAGTTTATTATTTGAATAACCGGTCGTTAGATGAGTATTGGGATGATTTGTCTGCTTTTGTTAAGGTTACAAAGAATTTTGCAAATTCAAGTAGGTGTATCATTTGTCCCTGTATCAAGTGTAAAAACCATGAGATGCTATAGTAGAAATAGTGAGAGTGTACATACATCGATTTGGTTTTGATACAACATACACTAAATGTTCATCATGGTGAAGTAGAAGTGGTTTCAAGTACTGATTTAGTTGTCAGTGAATTGATTAACGAGATGTTTTTAGTGTTAAATAAGGTTATTGAGATTAAGATTATCATGATATGTTAGGTGAGACGGACATAGGTATTGAAGATACGTAGTATAACGAATTCAAATTCTTGTGTTATTGAATTCTCTTTTTTCCTAGACAAGTGTCAAACCATTTCCACTTAAAAAAGATAATAGAATTGTAATTTATATAGGATAATCTATAAATCTCCTCCAAGACTCCATAATATATTTAGTCATCTAATCCATGAACAGAAATACCATTATTTTGGGTACTTCGATTGATATCTTGATTATATATTAGAAACTTCACTCCATTCAGCACACAACTAGAATAGCTTCGAACAAGCAAGCTTGAAAGACAAAAGTGAAACCAATTGATCAGTTGCTTCTAGTGCGTTCTGCTCTCACAGATTAAATCTGTCAACAATACAAAATTTTTAGAAATTAAGAATAACCAGGCAATTTGAAACTAGTAATAGTTTAAATTAAGGATATACCTTATTTTGATACCATTTTGGAAGCTCTCTGGCTTGAATTTCATTCAATGATCTGGTTTAACCTCTATCTTATAGCTCTTTCTTTTGATCACTTTTTATTAAGGAATTTGAATGAGGGAAATAATAATATTTGACACAACTATGTAATGAAATTTAGAGTAATACTTACTCGATTTATTATTAAATTTATGAACAGTTATGTAATATATATCACTCAATTTTATTCTACAAATTGTTATCTAATGTAATCGGGGTCACCTTCCCAATTAGACGACAACAAGTGTTAAAAATAGAAATCTTCTTGATGTTATCATCTTCGTCCTCTACTCAATTTCTCTCAAATCTGTTAAATCTTGTCTATATCAAACAAAAAGTTAGAGCTTCATTGACAATATTTACCTTGGCAATCGATCCCTCTGGTTATGCACGGTTCCTGATATATTTCTTCAATAATCTAAGGAAGCATTCAAACAAATACATTCATCTCAAATGAACAAGTCCTCATCAAATGGCTTCATATAGCAAGTGCATTAATAATATCACAAAAGGCTTAAGGGAATATTGTTTCTAACTTATATAAAATAAGTACAATATCTTGCGGGCTTTCTCTAAGAAATTTAATGATAAATATTTACTGCAACCCGAATATGATCCCACTTGAAGCTTGGATAAGAAATACAAAAATAAACTATTTATACTTGCATTTTAAGTAGAATAAGTTTTTTATATAGATGATTTGTTTAACTATCTAAATTAGAAAGTTGTTGAACACTTTATACATTGGCATATATGGGATTTTCTAGAAGTAGATGTGGACAACATAACTGTAGTTCAAGATTTCGAGTCCATAACTATTAACTTAGTACTGGAATTACCAGCAATTGACACGTGATATGGAATCAATCTAATGTATCATCTGAAGTTGTCACATCTGATATTGATGTAATCTTGAAAGACAAGTCTCCCACTAAAATGATGGCTCTTATTTGTTAGGAAAGGAGGATGAAACTTTAGAAGAGTACATTAAAGAGGAATTCGTCAAGTCTAAAGACGATGATGACACAAATGATGGTGGCAATATTCAAGACATTAGCAGTGATGATAAATAAAAATCATTTATTGCGATTATTACTTTTCTTATTATTCATTTTTAATATCACAAAACATTTAATGTATAGTATTTATATATGTAAATATGATATTAAACAAATATAATTTATTAACTGGTATTTATATCTGGTCTAGTCGCTACTTGTACAAGCTCAAGGGGAGCACAGCCTTCACCTGGTCCTTTTAGACTACCATCATACTATGAGTTGGTTATACTACAACCTAATTACAAATTTGTCATATTTAATAAATTTTATTATATTATCAATGAATATGATAGTAAATTAATTTTAATTTGTATTTACAGCAATGAATGTCAGACCTCTAACATAGAGGTCGAAGGAAGGTGAACTTTCATGAAATCGCAGCAAAGGTGGCAATAGACAGAAAGATCACCTTGGCATTTGACGAAGACGGAGGTATTTAGAAGGTACTTGGCGACTATAGTCCCTGATTTGATAGTGCAGTAGGTATTCACACTAGGTATGTATATGACCAATTCCATTATGCCTGGAAAGATGTAGACCCTGAGCATAAAAGATAAATTTTGGAACACATGCTAGCATTTGACAAATTTTGAAACTTATCAGACATGAACATATAAAAAATCTTGGTGGGGTAATAAATAAAAAGGCAGTTAGAGCCAACTCCTTAACTAGCATCAAGAATCAAGATTACTAGGTCCTTATTGTGATATGTTTATGTCCGACAAGTTTTAGGTAATTGTAGATTTACTATGTTGGTGATTTATTATATATAATAATTTCAATTTTACTAGTGGTGATTAATTATGAACAGAAAAAGTCCAACATAAAACAAAATAATAGTAGCAACTAGAAGTGGTCAAGCTTGTATGATTAGATATCATACTCATTGCATCACCAGAATAAGGTTAGTAAGTTTTTTAATTTATATTCAATGTAAAAAGTCAACTTTAGTAATCAAATATACTATACTAACACATTCAAATTATTGGACAAGCCAACATAGGGACCTAACTACCAATATCTACCATAGACAATGAGGGCGACATGCATCGTCACTAGAATACTTAGGTTAACCCCTAAGCTAAGCAAACTTTAATAAGTATATTTATTTTTTTAATTTTATCTTTTCTTATTCAAATTAATATGTGTATTTATAACATGTGTTACTTTTTTTTGTGTAGAATCTGATGGAGTGAGAGATAGAAACTCAGATAACACAGTCTACTTTCAATTTATCTACGCAACCTTTGGGAAACGAGGAGATAATTATGGAGCAAGTCTAGGGTGCAAGTAAAGGACATAAGATTAGAGTAGGTGTCACATTCTCGTGAAGGATTGTCTCTAGCGCTTTTTCATCCTCTGGTTCCCGATCAGACTAAACATCTTCGACATATGTTGTCCCGTACACGAAAGAATTTTTGCGAAGACAATACGAGTAAAACCTGTAATTATACAAGACCCAAAAGATAATGTAGGATTTGATGGCCCGGGTATACCTAAATGTCTAGTTCCCACCCATTACTTACTCTAAGCCTTATATCCCTCTAGATCCTCCACCTCTTCCAAATACTACCGATGATGACGACAACAATGCTAGTGATGCTATTAATTTAGGGAATTAGATTACTAGTTGTTATTTATTTAAACTTTTTATATTTATATATGTTATACGTATATTATAATGTTTGGATTTCTTTTTATTAAAGAGATATTTTATTATCATTTGTTTTTTTAATATTGTAATATATTTTCATTATTTTTATATTTAATTTTGAATTTAAATATATAATAATAAAATCTATTTATAAAAGTAACAAATTAATAAATTATTATTATTATTAAAATTAATTTATTATAATATTAAAAAATTTGTTAATAAAAAAAATTTGTGACAACAAATGTGGTTGCAAATAATGACAAAACCCAATTTTATTTGCGATGACATTTTTAAAAAGTGGTCACAAAAACCTATTGCTATGTTACTATTAGTGAACATATTTGCGATAACACTTTTTGAATTTGTCATCATAAAAAAATCGATGCCATATCAACCTGATAGAACTCTGGAAAAAATAATTGTAGTGACTTTTTAGTAACAATTGTTATTGTTATTGTAATTGCGATCATGGATTGTCATCTCAAATAACTTATTTGTGATTAGTTATTTGCGATGGAACATTTGTGATGACATGTGGTCGCTAAAAATTCATTTGTGACGACATATTGTATTTTACGATGACTTTTTGTTATCAAAAAACCCTATTTGTTTTGAATTTGAGGTTGAGAGCTTATGTGCTAATGTATATTATTAGTGATGTAAATTTAATTATGATGTCATAATAATCTCCTATGCTGAAAGTATCTTCTTATTAGGCACATAAAAAGTAGTCAATTCTGTGGTTGTAGGTTCCATGCGACTCTAATAACATGTAGAGTTTAAATCCTTCATTTAAAATTATTTATTTATTTATTTATTTATTTTGAATTGGAGGTGAGAGAATTCAAATTCTACAACTTTATCGTTAGGATGTGCCTGCTACCACCTCATCTTAATTATTAAAAATAAAATAAAAGTTGATTTTTAGTTTATTTGTGGTTTTAAAACTAAAAAATGAGTATGCTTAAAAGTCAATCAGGTATATATGTATATTTAGGGTAAATTGCTTGCTTAGTCCTTAATCTTTATAAAAAGTTAAGTTTTAGTCCTCAACTTTTTTATTGTGATTAAAAAATCTTTAAACTCTTTAAAAGAGTGTAATTTAGTTTTTTAACTAAAAAATGTTAAAAATATATATATATAATTTATGGAATAGAACATTTTAATGACACATGCAAATTGAATCATATAATTTATTTTTTCTCCATGCCATTATATAGTAAATCATGTGTGATTAATTATGCGATACTTTCTGTTAAATTTCTAACTTTTTTTTAGTAAAAAAGACCAAGTGTACCCTTTTGAAGAGTTTAGAGCCTTTTAACAAAAAAAAAAAAAAGATTAGGAATTGAATTGCATCTCTGAGAAAAGGTTAGGGACCAAATGTGTAATTTATCCATATATTTAAAATAAGTTATTTAGAAAACTAAATGTGGATTTAAAAAAAGAATTGAAATATATGTGTCATATAGAAGTTATGATGCTAAACCATCCAAGAATATCCATGAGGCTGTTTGGGCGGTTTGTTTTGGAGATCAAAACCAAATTTTTTGGTGATTTTTTTCCACCCTACATCACTTTTTATTATTTATAACTTCAAAACTCTCTAGTAAACTTTAAACTTTAAAAGTCTATAACTTTGCGTTTACAAATCTAAATGATTTTTTTTATAAATTGCACAGAATTTCGAGATGAACAAAACAATATTCATATTGATAATTTTTTTCTGAGCAAATTTTTAAGATTTTACATTTTTTTTCCAATCCAAACAGTTTTTTTCTCCAAATAGATTTTCTAAAATTTATTTTTTTCCAATAGAATAAATCTCTAAAACTCCCCCCGGGCCCTATAAAGGATATATAATTTCCATATAAATACAACCACACTGAAAATTTGTAACCCCTTTTTGGCGCTAAATTTTCACTGATCAAATGACTTATTTTAAGCGTATTTAAAAAATGTTTGACACTAAATTATAAACCTCTCTATAAGAACTAGCTTCCCAATTCAAATTTCTCAAAATTAATCCGACTCATGATATCATTACCTTTTGTAAGCTTGTAATTATTAGGCTTTGCCAACATCTTATGGAGGATTCATTAATTGTTAATTTAACCAAAATTTGGATTGCTGATAAAAAAATTAGTTTGCTTTTTCATATATTCCATAATCGTTGTTAATCTCTCATTTTCTACGAAGTCTCACGAAGCAAAAAAGAAAAGAAAAAAGTTCATGATAAAAGGACTATTATAATTGTCACAAACTTGTTTGGCTAATAATGATACCTTCCCTTTCACTTAATTTACAGCATTTATTATGCTACCCACAAATGTAAACAAAATAAATGATATTTGGCTTAAAAAAAACACAAAAACATTAGAAACAAACTAAATTATATGATACTTGGTCTGAGCCAACAGAGTTTATAATAATTAAAATTAAAAGTTTATAAAAAGATTCTATTCCTAGGCTCTCTCACTCTCGTTTTCTTTCCCGTTAAATTCTTTTGTTAATGATTTTGGTTTTCTTTAGTTGTATCTTCTAGGGAAATTCCATGGAATTTGATACTTCAGAGTTAGATATAGAAACTAATGGATATGGCAGGCATATGAAAAAGGATACACAGGAAAAAAAAAAAAAAAAAAGCGAACAAAAATGTGGAAGAAACCGACTTGCTCACATGACACTGAATTTTTAACAGAAATTAAAGAGTGGTCAATTTGTGTGAGAATTTCTTTCAATTTGTGTGCGTACGTTTTTTTTTTTTTTCCTTTTTGTTAGTTTTTTGTTTTTTTTGAGCTTTCTACTATAGGGTAGTACGTGCTTATGTTCAATTATGTCAAAATCACAGTAGAATAAAAAGATATGCAAAATCAATAGAATCGAATAAATGTCTTACTAATATCATATTTTTTTGGCGTTTTCAAGGGTAGAAAATGTCCTTTTTCAACAAATTATAGTTTAGCTTTACGATTAATTTTTCAACATTCAAATCTTTTTATTAATGTTTAAAATTTGTAATGTATAACATAAAACTACTCCCATCATCGTTGAAAAACAATCAGACTAAAAATACAGTTCTTAAAAATTAATGAAAATGATAGCTCTTACTATTGAGATCTCCGTTTTTCTTATAACTTACAGAAGAATTATGCCTTTTTTTTTCAGACGTATTGAAAAAAAGGCCAAAATTCGGCCTATTCAGTTAGAATTCCAAGGTAGATTGAGAATGACATTTACCCCAGTTGAAAAATGAAAAAAGTAAACCTGAAAGTGTTGAGCAAAATCTTGTACAAAATCCAATAATTATGTCTGATGTGTTTAATAATTTAGGGGCTTTCACCTATATATAAAGGTAAGGTAGGATTATGTAATTCTTTATTTTCTTTTTAAAAATGATTCAATACGAGATCGGATCTTTTGATCCTTATTTCTTTTTATCTCTGGTAAGAGAGCACCCAAGTTCTGTTAAAAGTAGGTATACTTTTTTGCCCAACGTTAAAGGTAGGTTTACTTTGAAAAGAAAATCAGTATATGAACTTGTGGGAAAGTATGCTTGAGAAAACCAATACCTTATATTTTATGTAAAAAGCAATAAAATCGTGCTTATGATATAGTCTAATAGTAATGTAAACTTGAATAACAATAAAAAAAAAATATCACACATGCAATATTTATCATGATTCATTCTTAAATAACCTGAGACCTTTTCATAAAAAAGGCCTTGATTCTTGAGTTTTTTTTTTAATTATTTGATGGATTTGCTTGAAAATGTCATGTTATGAAGCTTAATTAATACCCTATGAAAAAAATGCCTTAAGGAAGTTAGTATGCAGATTGAGCTTTGTCATCATTGTCATAGGTTTAATCATTAAAGAGGTTAGAGAAAAACGCAACGAGAGAGGGTGTGTGAATATCTGTAAAACTCTATCATAATCATCACAGTGAAATCTGCGGTGACAGAAATAAGAAGCAGTTATCAATTAAGCAAACTTATATAAAAAATTTTTGGTGTGTTTGTTTTTATGTTTTATTATTTTATATTTATTTTTTTATTTTCTCTTGGTGATCTGAATTAAGTCGCAAACAGAAAATGCTTTGCTTGTATTGCTATTATCTGTTTTCCTAGAATTTGAGATTATACATAGAACAATACTGCTACGTATTCTAAGCATCAACCAAGATTTATCCCAGTGAATTTGTCTTAACAACCATAAGTGTTTAAGCAAGAAAAGCTCCCACATACCCGAGAACCTGTTTTTTAAAACTATTATCTCGTGTTTGTGGATTCGGTGATACATGGTCACAGCCTGAATTATAAGTTTCATTGTTTTTAAAAATTTTTGTTTTGTACAGTATCTCTTTCTGGGTGTACATATGCTTTTGAACGTTAGTTTTCATAAAAATTACATTAAAATGAAAAATATGCAAAACCAAAATAGGCTAATAACCATCTGATGATTTACTGTAATGCCATACTAACGTTTTTTTTTTTTTTTTTTTCCTTAACTCCCTTCTCCAATTTTGTAAAACATATAGATTGTTCTTTCTTTTGTTTTCTTTTCATTTGTGTTACAAATCTTCTCTTTATTTTGAAGCTTTTTATTTCTATTATATTGGGTCGAATAAGTTGCGTTATAAAATAAATAATACAAAAAGAAAGAAAAAAAAAACAATAATCGATTCAAGTCGAATACGTTGCATATATAAATGGAACTGATAGCGTTTTTAGCAGTGATTATCTCGGCGATGAGATTTGCTGATAGAAATGCATCATGGCGACGGAAGATTAACGCCGCACTACGAAGCTTGTGGCAACATTTTTATTTTTCAGCTACAGTCGTCCGCTCATGTTGGTTTGCCTTCATTTGCAAGGATTACTTCTTAGATAGAAACAAAAACTTGAAGAAGATGTTTGAACAGACATCAAAGAACAAAGAGAGAAACAAACTTTTTATCAGTAACAATAACAACTATACCATGTAACACACATACAGAAAGCATATCCGAAACATAACAAGAATTATTACATTGCAAGCAAATAGAAATAGGACTTTTGAAATGCTTAGGGAAAAAAATTGATAATAGAGATTTCTTTAAATGTATGTTTATGGTGAATTCAGACGTTTAAGCAGCTCCTTTGAGCCTCTTCGTGATGGTGGCGATGTACTTTCCTTGGTGGAAAGCTTGCTCCAACTCAAGATCAGATGGTTGTCTTGAGCCGTCTCCGGCATAGGTTCCTGCACCATAAGGGCTTCCACCTTTAACTTTCTCCATCTCAAACATGCTGGCCCCAAAAGTGTATCCAATTGGTACAAATATCATTCCGTGGTGAACAAGCTGAGTTATGGCAGTCAACCTATAACAAGTTGCATAATTTTGTCTCATCAATGCCTTGAACACAAGGTTTTTCGAGATATTACGTGGATCATTAGTGCAAGTTATAGTGAAGGAACTTACGCAGTAGTCTCTTGTCCACCACCTTGAGATCCTGTGCTGTAAAAGATCCCGGCAGGTTTACCTGCAAGCTGCTGTGTTCTCCAAAGACCACCAGTCGCATCGAGGAATGCTTTGAATTGAGCAGCCATCATACCGAATCTTGTTGGAAACCCCAAAACAAACCCATCTGCATCAGCAAGTTCGTTTGGGGTGATTGTTGGAACATCACTTTTTGGTGGTGCACTCATTTTTCCGAGCACCTCTTCTGGAAGTGTCTCAGGGACCTGTACCATTAGCGCAAGCACAATAAAGTAAATCTAGGGTGTTATTCACAAACTTTTGCGCGAACACCATTGTAGAAAATTAGGATTACCACAAAAGAGAGAATTTTGTTCCAGCTATGAACATCAGTTCAAGTGCCTATGGAAACTTATACATAGAAATAAGTTGCTTGAATTTAGAAAAGACAAAGTTCTAAGTTCACTACTTTTCTGGTTGCAGACAAACATTTTGCCATGCATGAAAGTAGGTGTTTAAGTTACTGAAAAGAAATCAATGGAACAAGGATGGAAAAAGATTACGCAAGAGGCGTGTGCCTTAAGTAAAGGCAGTACAACATTAAACAAGGACAGACAACCATGAAAACATCACCAGACGGCATCTTCAGGAGGTGGAAATTCCAACAGAAGCAGAAAATGGAGACAGGAGACAGAATTACTAAGCATATAATGGTCACTTAGATGACTAAGAAATGAAAAAATTACCACAAAGAAAATGAAAACTTCTCTCTCAAGTTGTGTCTAAAGTACTCTAGTATCCATGTGGAAAGCTAAATAATAGCCAATTTAAACATTCTACGAATATTGACAAAAATGCAACACAATACAGTTTTTACCTGCCATAATTTGGCCTCTACACCTTCAACCGATGCAGCCCCTTCCCTAATTTTTTCTGCTAGTTTCTCTACATGTCCATACATAGAATAGTACCTGTAGAAGCAACACGAATTTTTAATAAAAGAGGTTTGTAACCATGAATGAAAAAATAATCACAAAAATAAAATACAATAAAATAAAATATCAAACAAAAAACCAAAAATATGCCTGGCCAAGAACAAAAATTACTAAATAAGTGTCCTCTGAGACGTGAAAAGCAACAGAAATCATTGCAGGAATGCATAATCAATTTGAGAGACGATTATAAGAGAACAAAGGTTTTGCAATTTGCGTAATTCTGGACAAAAACTTTCCTTTAGACAATTTGACCACTTCTAAGTTCCCAAGTGCCATCAAGTCATTAACACAACTATATATATATATATATATATATTGGTTACTTCATACGAACAGAGTTGTTAAAATTTCTTACATACAATGTCCTCGTTTTGGTTTCTAGAAAAATCTAATTTGCAAAAAAATTGCATTCAACACTACAACCAATAAAAACATAATCTATGTCCAAAATCGGACTTCTCATCACTTCCAAATGCCACTGATAAAATATCGTTAAATCAGCAAGAATCCAGCTACATTATCTTTCCTTCAAACACCATATACTATCCCATATTGCATATTCCTTAAGGCAATCCAAAATGAAGAACATTTTAATATCAATGATAAAAAGAAGGAAACAGTCGTATTTAGTCTACAAGCCAAACAAACTGAGTCTGTAGAGGAGGTTTGACTGCAAAACCAGTCGTGTTGATTTACGTGCCAGATCAATCTGAGGAGAAGTTTGAGATTTGCCATTGACAACAAAACTCAGTGAAAGAAAACGGTAACTTATTCAGTGATTGCATCAATGGTTATAAAGTTCGAATATGCGGACATCACATCTAATTATCCTGAAAGAGTACTCTTCAACATCACGAGTTGTTCATGCATTCACGAGCTGTCCACATCTAATTACCCTGAAAGACTATTCTTCAAGCATCTAAATGTAAATGCATTCAAGATTAATCCCGGTTTGTGCCGCATTTGGAATGCAGTAACCATATTTAACACTTAGGATATCATAAAGAACGTAATGATAGACTCTGAACAGAACAAAACATAGGATAGGACAAGGCGTAGTTGTCTTCTTTCTTTCTCAATGTCTTAGCTTTGATGCACTTGAGGACTAAACATAGGTGACAACAAATAAGACAGGACTACGATTAATCAATAAACGGCTGTGTTTTGACATCTAAACGTTGTATGAAAAAAAGGGGACATTGTTCTAATGCATCACAACCTGTTTGGCATGACCCTGTGTAAATTTCACACAAAATGGAATATCTATGCAAATAGATATCCCGAAAGACAGGATTTCAATGTGAAACTGTAGAAGTCTTCAACAAGCCATATATGTTATTTTTCTTAAAAGACTGGTTTCAACCTATTTTTAATATTTTTCTTAACAAATATACTTAAATTCTACTAAAAAAAAGTCCAGTTCCCACTTTTTTTTTTTTTTCCAAGTAAACCAAAAATCAAGACATGGAAAGCCAAAGCAGTACAAGGCTCTTCAACATTTCTACTTTCTGATCAACTTTTCTTCATTTCGGTTGAATTTACATCAAAATACCCATTAACTATCCCTATTTCTTTAATTGCCACTAAACTTCCAAGATCATGGTCTTTTTTTTTTTTTTTTTGGTTTTGAAAACACACTTTAGTATATTGAACCTCTGCTTAAATCCATAGAAAATTATTTAAAAAAAGAAAAGGATCTTTGACTTTTCAAAAAAAGAAAGATCAAATCTTTTAAATATCTTCAAAAAAATTCTAATAAAAACCCACATTACAGAAAATTGCCAAATCAGATATTTTAGAATCATGAATCACAATTTGGTCTAAATCAGAGCACAAAATGCACCAAAAATCCAAACAAATAAAAAACCCAAAGTCAAGCAAAATAGAATATAAATTATCATATCCAGAACTGCTCATGGTAACTCCAACAACAGAGAAACCAAAAAAAGAAAGAAAATTAAAGCGATCAAAGAAAATCACGTTCCCACTATAAATATATATATATACATGAAAAAAGGGTACATACACAATATACACTCTGGTCGCCATTGATGAATCCTCGCGGGGTTTCTGAATTGGGAATGAAGATTTCGTGTTTTTTTTTTTTTTTTTTTTTGAAACCGAAAATTCGGGGACGTTGACGAGATTTGTGAAATTAAAAATGGTGGGGAAAGCCAATAAACCAAAATGCCGTATTTATAATTGCAAGCCTTAAATCTGTCCAAACGTCAAATTATTAATTATTCAAAGACTGAACTAGACGACGCCGTTTAGCTGTGCATTATTTACTTATTCAAAAACTGCATTTTTTTTTCCTTAAATTAAGGAGAAAAAATGATTAATGATGATATGGTGGTGTCACGCTCACCATCACCATGATGTCCCTGTGCAAACTAAAAAGGCTCTAGAAGATGTCATTCAAGCTTTAATTTTGTTTCGTTTTATTTTTTTGAAACTTCTAGGAGAAATTTTCTAGTTCATTACTTGATGATTTTTTTAAAATGAAATAGACAGTATATTTTAGAAAATAATTAAATTAAATAGTATATTTTTAAAATATATATAGTAAATAATATATTTATCATATAAATTAATTTATTTATATCAGATAAATTTATTAAATAAATAATATATTTATGTAGTAAATTATTTAATTATATATTTATTAAAAAATAATTTATTTATGTTATTTATTTAATAAAATTTATATTTATTTGATAAATCTATTATTTAATATGAATATTTTAAAAATCTGTTACTTATTTAAATTATTTCCCTGTTTTAGTTGAGAAAATAAATGTGTATATCGTGAGGAGAAGAGGTAGGACTGTTAATGAGGGAAGTAATTGGATGGGTATTTATTTTAATATATATATATATATATATTTAGTGATGCTGGTGGAGGTGGATCAATAAGTAGTGGTGGTAGTGAAGGTAACTGTTCACTGATTAAATCTACTCCTAAGAGTATATGTGATTGAATAAGCTTTGATTTTTAGAAAAATTTCCAGTGAAACATATAAAAGTGAAAATTATACAAACATCTCATATATTTTCTCAAAATTACAGAGATAATCTTTCAATCAAAACAAATGAAGTCAATATCCTTTATTTTTGAAAAAAAAAAATCATTACAAAAAATCCTTTTATTAATTGATCATTTGTTTAACTACTAATTTGACCATTCATTAAGTTAAAAAATATCAAAAATATCTCTTTTTATTTCACAATATATTTTATAATAATTGCATATATAATCTAAATCTTAATTTTATATATGATTTTACAAAAAAAAAAGTATAGATTTCAAATCACGCCATTTAATATTTTGGTTGTTTATAAAGAATTTTTAAAAATCAAATTTTCTTTTATTTAGTTTTAAAAAAAATGATCCAAAAAATTTATTGAAAATTTACAGCTTTTATTTGAAAAAAAAAAAAAAAAGGCCGGTCTCGGTGTACTTCGTCCTTCATTTTTAGTTTCTCTTGACTTATTTTATTTTATTTTCATTTTTAGGTTTGAGAATTATTTATTGTGGTGGGGAGGGATGACGAGGTACGTAGAAGCATTTATCAAAGCAGACGTTTTTAAGTTATTATCGTTGAAGGGAGTTTCTAAAGTTCAATACTTCTGTATGTACCTAAAAATAAAAAATGGCTTTTTTTTGTACTTATGCTTCCTCTTTTTCACCCAGTTTGTTCGTCTGTAATTTATTTTTGACAATTTAGTCCTAAACGATAAAATATTGACAATCAATTTTACACAAGCAAATGCTAAATTTTGAGTAGAATTTATGGTTTTCTAAGACCTATGTCCCTGCATAGCAGTGATTTAGCACTTTGGTCACTTTGTTTCTTAAATTTAATTTGTGAATTAGTCATGTGTTTTTAAATTTAATATTAATGACTGAAATTGATTGTATTATATTGAAATTCAACTGAATCTTAAAGAAAAATGCTAGTATTACGTAATAACCAAATTTTTGATATAGAATTTTCTAAATTAATAGTGAAAATTCATTAAACTTCTTTATGTAATTACAGGCTTAGATTATATTTTAACCTAAATTTAATAATATGTTTTTATGATGTATATATAAATTAAAATGTCATCAGAAATGATTGCAATATTATATACTGTGATCAAATAAAATATAAGTATCATGACAATAAATACTAATATCACATTATATTATATGATATAAGTATAATATGACAATTTAATCGTTTGTCATCTAGTATAAAATCACATCACTTCATTTATTTAAAAAGTAATGAGTAATTGTGATCAATTGAGAAAAGTCACAAAAGATGTCAAATCACTAATACTGTAATCCAACAACATAAGCAATATAATTAAAGAAAAATAGTAGATAGAATTTTTACTTCATATCAAATGCAATATTAGAACTTAGACATCAAAAGGCTCTATTAAAGATTGAAAAGTGTTAATTCTTAGATCTCTATTAAAAAGAAAATTTTACAAGCAAAATTAAGTAATATCATAAACATAAAATTTTAGATGACATCAAGATAAACATTCCTAATGAAAGAAATTGTTAGCAAAATCCTTACGGTTTGGGAGTAACGAATTTTTTTAAAAAATGTTAGAAAAAGGGAAAAACTAGGGAAAATGGACTGCAATTGACCCAGTGATGGGCGCTACAGAGCCACCAATGGGCTCTGCAACACCAGTACTCGGCAATAGCAGCGTCGCAACAAACAGAACGCCTATGCTGTAGTGCCAACAATAAAAAAAAAAAAAAAAAAAACTTGGGGTCTTTTTTTATTTTAAGAAAAGAGGGGTTTTTTTTTAAGGAATTTAAAATATGTTTATAAGAAAGTTTTATATGGTTGGAAAAAAAATTGAAATTTTAAAAGTATTATTTTGATAAAAAAAATTAAGAAATTGCGTTTAACTTTTCTAAACCAATTTTTATTGAAATAATTTACGAAAAATTATTTCAAATTTTGGAAAATAGCATAATCATAAAACCATATTTAGAAAGGATATAGTTTAGAATAAGTTCCAATTTCGTTTTTAACAAATAAACTTAGATGGGATTATATCCAAGAGTATTGAAAAGAATACTTGTCTTAGATACAATTTTTAAGAGGCAAAATTTTAGACTACAAGGTTATGTTAAGTAATGAAATATTGTACTTGAAGTAAGTACAACCTTGACTATAATATGAAAAATAGTATTATTTTCAAAATATATAATAGACACATGACAAGTATGATTTTGAATTGTTATTATGTGGTATTATAAACCCTCCTATAATGAACTTGTGCTTGGTTATATGGATGTTTACACCTTAAAATGTTCTGTCTAAAGAGATTAGGTGTTAAGTGGGACTTTCATAATTTCCCCTAGCCCTTCTTAAGAACTTATTAGATATTCTAAAATCATTCTATCTAAAAAGACTGGAATTAAAAGGAAATGATGTGACCCCTCCAATATTTTTTGGAATTTCTTAGTGAAAACCATTCATAATTTCCATATGAGTTTCATCTAACTTGGATTTGATTTGAACATGTGATGGAATGTTATAGCATATTATTAATCATGTGACTTTTATGTCATGATATAATTATGTTTATACTACGATTATGAATATGCCACACTTTCATAGCATGTCATAGTTACACTTATGCTATGAATCACAACTCTGGTATCTTACGTGAATGTCATACTTTACAATTATGCCATATGTTAAACTTATGGATTTTTATGTGATATCATTTCATATGCATCATGACTAATAGAGATTATAATGAAAGTGCCTTAGCCTATTCTTTAAATAAGATTTTAAGTAAGGAATATAATAATAAACATGCTAGAATATGATTAAGTAAAGCTTAAGACTAAATTTAAGATACGTAAGGTATCATATTAACATTCGACTTAAGGAAGGATTATGTTAAGTTTTGATATCGATGTTGTTAGAGACATCACAAACCCTAACCGCTTGTTGATCGCACGTACCTAATACGTACACATAAGAGCCCATAAATGAGTAAGCAATCAATAAGTATAAAAATAATAATTTAATCCAAAAATGAGTATAATTGGATCATCTTATGCATATGACATTCATGCTATTTTTTTTTTTTTTTTGCAAGCTCATGTTTGTATTTGCTGAGTAAAAACTTATTAGATATATTCATACTATAGGTAAAAAGCCTATAATATCGATAATGGAAGGCATTGGAGATGAGGAATGATGGCGAAAGTGGTGTAAGATACCACTACATAATTATTTTATGCTATTATGGTTATATGTACATAGATCTAGGAATTGATATATAAAAGTATAGGATATTAAAAAATCAGTTAAGTATTGTATTTTAAAAATGACAACAGATACGTACATATATATAAAAGGAAAGATTAAGAAGCTATGTATACTATGAACTTGATCAATTGTATGAGAAGGGTGGTATATAGTTCTATGAAATTATATAAAGACTAATAGAAGTTTATACATAGTATGATAATGAGTATGTGATATAAATATATGAGTTGAGTGTTATTAGATTTTGGATATGGAAGAATGTAACAAGATAAAGTTATAATTAAGTCATGATTCTAATTACAGTATAAGTTATATAATGTATAAAATTTCATTAAATATGTTCTTTTTTTTTTTTTTTGTTTCTTTCAAAAAAAAATTTTATGCTCAATTTTTTAACATTAAGTTGAAGTAATTATAAGTCAAGCTTAAGTAAGTAATATAACAGCCTACATAGTCAGGGCATTACAAAGAATAACTCATAATAAATTTAAAGACACTAGTGTTGAAAACTAATAAAGCGCGCTTGGTTAAGGGAAAGGAATATTAATGAAAGGAAAGAAGCCTAATTCTAAAGTTTGATTGATCAAAACATAACTAATAACCATTCCAAATGGATTGATTTTTGCCCTACTTTGGTAGCATGTCATTCCTCCATGGGCCAACGGTATTAGACCTGGCAAAGTGGCATAACTCAAAAACAAAAAGAAATAAAACAAGTTTGGATTACACGTATAATATTTGGGTAATAATCAAGTCAACACGTTCAACATAAAATCAAATGAGTTGTAAATAATTTAAAATTTTTATTTTTTTTGAAAGCTACATAATTCATATACCTCAATTAGCTATAACTAGTAGCTTATTGATATTATTTTTAAATTTTTAAGTTTTTTTTAATTTTTGTTTTTCTCGTGTTAACCCATCACGACCTATTTAAAAATAATATATCCGTATCATGTCATGTTACTTGTATATTAAACAATTTGTGTTCGTGTTTAGGTTCCGAAAACATTTAGTAAGCTTTCGAGTGTTAGTATTTAGGCTAGTAGTGTCATATCATAATTGTGACGGCTCAAACACAACATACAAATATGAATTGCCAACCTATTTCCCTAGATGTAAGAATGGAAGAATGACAATTCCATTATCTTTTTATTTCTCTTTCCATGTTTATCCTTCTTTATTTTTTTTCACATCATCACGGCTTCCTACCTCTCTTTTCCACCCCGCCATCACTCCACTGCTACACTTCAATAGAATTACCACTAGTGTGTCATTGCTATCCATCCAACTAAGTCACAACATCATCACTCTCTTTTCCAAATCTAGCATTTTTCTTGTTGTAGCATTTCATTTGCCCAAAGTCACAACATACATGTCGTTTTCCTTCCCAATTTTAACATTTTCCTTACCACCACAACCCTACCAGAGTCTAGTTGAGATTTGCCTTCTTCAACATAAACTAGATTCTCAACTTGGTTCTTTTTCATTCTATTCCATTATCATTACCATATAGCATTGCAACCTGTTGAGGTCAAATTTTGAACATTATGTCTCACCATATACGTGTCAATACAAATCAAGAAAATCAAGGGAAAAAAAAAATCAGAACAACATGCTAAGCAAGTCGACTCTTAATTGACATCTCAAGTTTAGGTCAATTTCCCTAGTCTACCAATGACCATTTTAAGAATGGGGCATATTCAAATCATGAAAATTTTTGGAATACATCATCCATGGGAATCATGAAGAGATATATTTTCCACTTACCTAATTTTAGAAAAGCTTGGTGAGAAAGAAAGTCAACAACATTCATAGAAAGCAATAAATACTCAACATTGAAGGCTAAAGACCTAAATCTATATATAATTAGATAGTTGTTGTTAACAATTAGCTTAAGTAAACAAGAAATGTCACTACATGCCTAAGGATCCAAATGGACTACCTATTAGGGTTGGATTTTGTTCCCTCACAAATTGAAGGCGCCTTGGCCGCATCTTAAATTGTTGAATGAAGAATGATGCTAGATGACAGTCAACTAATATTCCGTTGTCCAGCTATCGTTACTTGAAACTAGCATTCTCTGATCAGTTGGTCGCTAATTGTTGTTGCCAAAATTCAATAATCATGGCCTTTTTGCACTTCAACATTTGATAAATTGACTAATATCCTATTAAACAAGCCTCAATCAGCAATCAACTTTCTCAGTGAAATGCAGCACATGTCATATCTCAACATTTGATGCCAAATTATGTTCTCAATGATTTTTAGGAAATAATGTCTCTAAGAATTCAACCTCAATTCCTATTATCTCATTAAGTCTGCAAGTGGGTCTTTAACCCATTAAGTCCCTAAATTTCAAGGCCTATTACCAACTATCCTTCCTCTATAAATAAGTGAGAGTCCTTCAAATAGGATACACAACTTTTTGGTGCTAAAGTTGTCATTTCAGCAGAAATTGGCATTCCTAGTCTTTGCCATTAGTTTGCGTTTGAGAACGAATATCATAATCAAGAAATGCTTTAAGATGAACTTAATACGTTCAATGAACAAAGAAATAGAGCCCTCGTATGAATGACGAACTATCAATAATCAGTTGCTCATTATTATAAATCAAAGGTGCGCCCAAGAACTTTAAAGAGAGAGATATTGTCCTTCAAATAGTCTTTAAGAACATTGTCGAGTGCCAAATTCTAGAAAGGTAGGGGCTAATTGGGAAGGCCCTTATCAAGTTTTGAAGGTCGTTCACATAGGAGTTTACAAGTTCGAGACACTTGATAGAGTTAACATAATTTGAAATTGGAACATGATCACCTTAAGAAGTACTATATATAAATGATATTCCTTAGATTCATGCAACATGTAATTCTTTAATTCATGAACTTATTGTAAACAATAGTACTTCCTTAGGTCAATCCTTTACGCATGAAATTCGTCTTTATGAACTATATAGGATGATATGTTTACATTATAGCAATCGAACTACTTTCCGACATGATCCTTAAACATGGGTACGTAGACAACTTATGGAATTATTAATGACTCCGGCTTCTTTATCAAATTAAAAACCAGCTTGCCTAATATTTGGTTTAAAACAAACTGTTCGATTAATCGATTGTTCATCCTAGTGGACTATGTTTGAAATGCTATGTACAATATGCAAATTGATTGATACCATTAAACATATAAGTACACTTCAAAAAATTCATACTCTTGTCATGATCAACTATTGACTAGTAATCAATGAAGCAATTACTTACTGAGCATTGCCGATGAAGTAAATTTGTAAATTTTAACTTACAAATTGAAATATAGGTCAACTATTGCCATCTTCAGACTTTCACCATTCGTCATCCCTAGCTCATACGTTGTAATGCAATTTGACAATTTACACTAATAATTTGATACAAATTTGATTATCGACAACCCTAGCATTGTTTGCTATAATAGGTATCTAATGCTACTTATAAGGTACTCTAGCGTTATAGCTACACTGAGTTATTCTAAGTTTGAGACATCAATTGATTTTTTGAAAAAAATTTGATAAAAAGTATAGGCCCCTTTGCTGACAATTGAACGACAAAGTGTAATGGTCCACTGGTCAATGTTTCAAATATGTACAAAGCTAACTCAGCCTTACGATCGTTGTCCAGATACATTTGGCATGCAAGGCAAAAAAAAAAAAAAAGAATATATATACAATTTTGAAATAAAGTCAAAGTTGTGGAGCTAGGGTAATTGACTTGCTTAGGGGGATGGGTGGGGAAGGGGTGCATCGTCGGGACATCCTCGAAGGCTTTGATGGTCACTACTTCACTCAAAGGTTGTATATCTTGATCTCATGCAACAGTGGCTAAAATAAGAGCTAAAGCTATAACCGGGGTTTTGACATCCGCTGCAGGAAACTCATCTTCCATGATTCCTTCGTACACCTTGATATCCTTGTCCATATTCCATTTGGTGTGGATGCCTACCTTATACTTTTTGAAAAGCTCATATTGAGCCTTCAAGGTCGTATCTTCATACTACTTGACCAGGCAAGCCACGAGGTCAATGATCTCAACATCCTTTTTGGTATTTGCTTTACAAAGTTTAGCTAGTATTAATTCAAGCTCTTTCATGTGCCTTTAAGAGGTCTCAGTATCCTTCCTAAGCTCTACAATTATCCCTTCGAGTTAGCTTGGCATTGGATTTATTAGTGCCTTTAAGCCTCCTCGCTCATACAAAGACAGAAGCACCCATAACAAGATCTTGGAATAAGCATTGAATTAGTACACCATAGAAATTGAGATAAAAAGTTAACAAAATTTGAACTGTACTTTCCCATACCGTTTCCCAAATACATTTGTTGAAGTATGACTTCAGTAGGCCCTCCTTTATAGAACCCCTATTGGTGTCTATCACCAGCTCCTTAGTAATCTTAAGTGCCAAGTCTCAGTTGTTAAGAAGACAAAACCTTTCTAGGATATTTACTAAAGGTGTAGCCTTTTCCTCTACGGTCACTTATTTGACAGACTATTTAACAGCCACCAGTTTGCTTTTGCTTGCCTCACTGTCAAACCTTTTCCTTTTAGAATGCCTATTCCTCTTGACAAGAGGATGCTTTTGTAACTTTTCCTTCTTTTGAGGCTCGAGGCTAGATTCGATCAATGGGATGGGGACTAGGGTCGTAAACTTTGTTGCTGCAGATTTCACAGCCTCGACAGCAACCTTTTCCGCTCACTTCTTAGTGATAATGTTTTTGGTAAAGGGAAAGTGATCTTTATGGCATTAAGTGCTTAATTTATAACCAACACTTCTTTGTCAATTAAGGGGTCAACGATTAGTAATATGTTAACCACTTGCCTTAACATTGCTTAAATAACAAATGGCCAATTGATCCACAGGGGTGATTTCTTTACTATACTTGTTGAGATCTCGACGAAGTCCTTTCAAATTGATGAACGACGAAGCCTATCTGATGTAATATCATGCTATTCTTAGTTTAAGATTAATTTGAGGGCCTCAAGCTTTAATATGAAATTGAGTCCCAAAGAAGGAGCCTTCTTTTGATCCTTACCTGCAAGAAAAGGAAATTATTGTAAGCTAATTTTACCACATAAAAGCATTCAATGCTATATAATTGATGTGTCCAGAAGACCGATCGACTTCTCATTTATCAGCATGAAGAAGTTTGGTCTTGCCAATATCTATCGATGTTCTTCATTTGGCCGATGATTTGTTTCTTCAACCTTGGAATCATTGATAAGCAACCAAAATCATGAGGGTTCTACTTTGGGTAGTACAGGTTAAAGAAGTTCTCAAATGTTAGTTCGATGTTTGCCTCTTCTACCACCATGATAGGGCCGAGAAACACCCACGTCCCATTTGACATTAATTGAGGAATCGTTAATTAGTAATAGGACATACAATGGATGATTAGGGGATGGATCAGTAGTTGAAACCTATACTCAAAATAAATAGGGTACATATACATCCACCTTCAAAGATAGTGTCTGCTTGTTTGTCAGGAAAAGGTAGGCACAGTTGGACTTTATTTAGGAAGTCATACTTCCCCTCATCTCCATCAAGTCCTCTTAAGTAAAGATGGATGAAGGGTTTTACGGTACAAAAGTCCTCGTTGTTCAATCTGCATGGAGGCCTTAACAGTTACGCAATTGGCAAAATGCTAAGAATGCCAGCCCTAAACACAGTCACCATTCAATTTTTTATTTTAGCTTTTGTGCTTAATGCAGAGCCCCTTCAACTTTTGTCCCACTTTCGTACCCTCTTAGAGTACTTAATGGTTTCTCTAATTTCCTATTTGGTTAACTCTTGATCATTCGAATTAGATAGTTCGGTGTCTTGGAGTTTAAAGTCTTTAAACTCCTCTTCCATTGGCCTTTTGCCTTTGACTATTTTTTCTTAGACCCTAAATTGATTAAATCCAATAAATTTACCATATCTAAAAGATTCCTTAACCCCAAAATCAATGAATTTCCTTAAGAACACTAACCTAGAATCTCAAAAATTTAATCCCAAAAATATAAGAAATCAAAGTGAACCAGATCACCTAAAACCCTCAGTGAAATTGCATTAAAAAAAACTCTAAAATGCTAGAAAATATAGAAAAGAAAAAGGAGACCTTTTGGAACAAAAACACAGAAATAGGAAAAAAAAAAAAAAAAGGGGAACCTGCTTGCCTAAAGATTGTAAAAAACTTGGGGGCAAATGTAGAAATAAGGAGGGAAGAAAGGAAGTTTAAAAGTTATGGCTCGATTAAGTAGATCTAATGGCTGGGTGTTATCAAGCAAATTCTGATCTAATGGGCTAGATTTCACAACCCGTGATATTCCCACCAGATATAATTATGTTACGTTTTTTCAAATTTCAACATTTCAAAACGAAAGAATAACCGTCGTTTTAGGTGAGCCAATAACTTCACACCATGTATAAAGTGGATTCCTATTAGCTACTGCTAATGTCAGATTGTGACAAACATAAACATTTGTATATCAAAGAAAGTGGCCATAAACATCAACCACTCTATTGTGAACAAGTACTTTATAGAATGAGAGGCTAACTATTGGGTCTTCGTCTTCTTAAAATTTGAAGGCACATTGGCTGCATCTTAGACTGTCGATATTAGGAATGCCTTAAGCAGAAAAGACATTTTTTTACGTATTTTATTTATTTTTGAACTTATCAATAATATATTAAAGGTTATTCGTTACATTACTAAATGTCCTTAACCTATTTACATGTCAAAGTAAATGTAAGCAAATATAACTCATTAACTGCTTGTTGTTAAACTGTTAGAATATTACACACAATGGCCTTTGTATGCTAGAAGACAATGTTCTAACGTAAGTAGTCTAAATCTATAATCCGTAGTGTATGGGTTTAGGGTGAGCATCCAACTTATGTTAAGACTATTATGTGGTCTAAAGCCAATTGAAGGGATGGTTTGTCTTGAATGTTGAAAGCATTTGACTCTCGAGTAGAGACATAGATATATTGCTTGGTAGTGACATATTGGACTGAGAATAAAGTATAATTAATCTACGTAGTATACTTAAGTGGATTAATTCACTTTTGATGTTCGTCATGTAATAATCTTAATCATAAGTAAGTGAATGGCTTCATACATATGACTTATGTACTTTGATGTTCCAAAAGTTAAAGCGTATTTAAAGTAGTAAGCTAATAGGCTAGTTTGTTAGGTATATGAATTGTATACGATGGAGGGTTAGCGTATAGACATAAAATCATAGCTTAAATAAGGAGTAAAAGTTATCATCTTAACAGCATTATACTAAACATGAAAATGGACAAAACCCTGGGTTGTTTGCTCGGCAAATAATTTCTTATCACACATGGTGAATAATAATTTTCTTAATTGGGTATATAATAGATTTTAGTTATAGCATGATCAAAAGGTTGAATGGACTTTGACCTAAGGTTGATCATGGATTTCATATGAGGATGTTGCATATATTACTAGGTCATTGGATGGTGGCTATTCACTGGCTTGCATTATCTAGTATATGATTTGGAGTGTAGTTTCAGGTTTATAGTGACATGACTTTGAAATTAATAATTATGTAATGAGTTTATTCGGTATAGAATAATAGTTACATGGATTATTAGAATTCATGTTATATATGTCTAATTGATCTCTTTACTAGCCCCACATAATTCCTTAACCAATGGTAATTAATCAGGATATTAATTAATCAGGATATTCTTTATGGCTTGTATTTTTGCACTTAATGAAGAGAAAAAATTTGGGTCACTATATCCTTGGTATAGGCATTTTTTCTATACAAGGGTAAAATGATAATTTTGTTTTATTTAATTAATGAGATAAGTATTTACTTTGTATAAATGTTTATTTTAGAAGATAAGATTTGAAATTTAAATTAATTATATTTGTTTTTTAAAAGATAAATATGAGATTGATTTGAATTTTGAATAGATACGGATAAATTAATATAATTAATTTAAATATCTAGAAGATCTTATTTAAATAAAAATTTTAAATTGAAAGACTATCATATTTGAATTTAAATTGAATAAAATCTAATCCTTAGTGCACTTTAGGTTGGCATTTTTGATATGGATAAGGAAGATAGGATTTTCTCCTAATTTGATTTTATTTTAGATGATTATTTCATAACTTTTTTAAATAAAATTGCCATGATTTTATTTTAAATTTAAACTAGAGTTATAGAATATTATTTATGCAGACAAAATCACAAAATTTGTGGAGTTTGAAATTTGAATCAAAATTTAAATCCTATGCCTATAGGTGGACGAATTTTTTTGGGTTATTTTCTAGGGACAAAATTTGGCCATCATGAGGGGAAAAGAGAAAATAATTTTTTCTGGAGTGCTGTTCAAATTCTGAAAGCCACTTAGTACAATTTCTATAAATAGGACCCGTGGAGCTCCTATTTTCTTTAGACCATAGACTTTTAGGTGAGCGAATTTATTATTATACATCTTACTTATAATAATAAATTCTCAAACAAAGAGACAAGCCGCGCAGAGTATTAATTAAGGAATCGGGTGTCCAAACACTTCATAATTCGGGAATTGGTAAATAGTAAAGAAGGTTAATTGACTGAAGCTTTCTCGGTCACATCCATCGGTGTTCCTAGTTTTTTTTTTCAATTAAGATATAAATATTATTGTGTAATTTATTGTATATGGCAACACATCTTATTACGATCTTTACAAAATTTTTAAAATTCTGCTGCATGTATTTTCAATGTATCCTATAGTCGAGTTGTGGATGATGCCATATGACATTCAACTAATGTTTCATTGTCCAGCTATCGTTGCTTGGAACTAGCATTCTCTAATCAATAGGCTGCCAAGTACTGTGGCCATGATTTGACAATCATGGCCTTTTCATGCTTCAACGGTTAATAGATCGACTGATATCCAAGCAATCAAGCTTCAATCAATAATCATCTTTCTTGGTGAAATGTTGCATATGTCACATCTCGACGTTTGATGCTAAACTACATTCTTGGTGATTCTTAGGAAATCACATCCCTAAAAATTCAACCTCAATTCCAAATTGTGTCTATGTGGAACCCCATGATCTCATTAATTCCACAAGTAGCTCAATAACCCATTAAGTCTCTAAATTTTAGGACCCACTACTAGCTATCCTTCCTTTATAAATAGGGAAAGACTCCTTCAAATAGGACACACAACTTTTATTTATTGTTATTCTACCAAAATCACAGAAATCACTTACTCTATATTCACTTATGATCATAGTGAAGAGCTCAGGTACAAAGGACCTAGTACATTTTAGTGAATTTTTATAAATTTTGGCATCCTTTATTTTATGCATTTTTCATTCATTTTCAATGTTCTATATTTATGGTTGACTTGTTTGTTTTCATTTACGATATCCAAGAGCCCAATGATTTATGTTGTAGATTTTCACAAGTATACGAATTGAACAAATAATAAAGTAATGAATAAAATACTATTCTCATGAGAATAGTTTTATTAAGTATCGAAATTAGTTAATTTTAATTTTATTTGCGTGACCAAAAAGTATTACAAGTGAAAAATTAAATTAAATTAAATAAATAAAATTATAAAAATAAATAAACATAAATTGACAACAAATAATCAAGCACATAAATTATGACTTCATAGTAATTAATCAAATTTAATTTTTTTTAAGTATATAATTATGATTTTGTGTTCATATTTATTGATGGTCAACTATCATTTTTTGCTTTATGTACTATTTACCAAGTTATACATAAATTCTATATTTTTATAAGTAAGTTAACATAAAGGATTAGCAAATTCAAATTCACAATGAAAAGTATCGTACATATAAATAGTACTGAATCTATGAACGGTATTATATATATAAATAGTAAAAATATGAATTCAAATTCAATTATAAAAAGTGTTCATTGATAAATCTGTAATAGTTAATAATATAATCACATAAAAATAAATAAATATCTATTCAATTCTAGATTTTATTGCATTTATTCTAAATTCATGTTACAAAAATCTTCTTTCGATTTCATTTTGTTCCTCAAATTATTCAAAAGTTGACTAGAAATTTAAAAGCATTAAACTTGAGAATAAATACACTAATAAATATGACCATCATAATAACACGCTTAATTTAATTAAACCATCATAATCAGACTATATCATAACTCCTAATAAAAATTTATTTAATTTATATTGAAAAATAAAATAATACAATAAAATAAATTAAATATAATGGCAAAATAAAAATAAAAGAAAGAAGTCTATACTGAATACTTGATATTTGTGTTGATAGAACCTCCAAAATTCCTCCGTTTATTAATATAAGTATATATAAGTATTAATTTACCAATATGTATATATATATACACATATTAGGTTTTTTTTTTTTTCTTTTTTCCGCTGAAGAACCAATATTTAGGTCCGGTCATGACTTGCTATTTGTTGAAGACAACGGTAGGTTCAATGTGCTTAGACATCCATGCTGAATTAAGTTGACACGTCCGTTATTCAATTGAGATCTCAATTTGAGTTGTAGACATTTTTCTTAATTTATCCATATATAACTAGAAACTAAAAAAATATCATCGCATATGTGAAAAACTTGTTTTAATGTCATTCTCGAAAACTTAGGATGACAAGGACAAGTGAAAAAGACAAACGTGATCTTAACTAAATCGAATTTATTTTTAAAATTTTTTCTTGAGAAAAAAGTAAATGATTTTTGTTCTGAAAATAGTTAAACATTAAAAATAAAATAAAATAAAATGAAAGATCCTTTATTATTATTTGTTTTAAAGAAAAAAGAATTATAGACATTTTTTTCCTTTATTTATACGGTGGTTATGTATGGGCAATATTTCTTTTTTTATTTGTTTTTTCATGTATAGGCTAATATTTCTAACTTATGTAAATCAGTTTAATTAGAAAGATTAACGTTAGAAACATAAGTTTTTATTTTTATTTGTTGGTGAAATGTCAACAGATGAGATATGTGGGTAATAATCAATCATTTATTTATTAGGTGTACTATAAGATTGAAGTATAATTAGTAGTAAAATTTACGTAGTGTAAGTCCTTATTAGATTAGTTTGTTCAGTACAAAAGCCCAATGATGATTACAAACCAAGAAAACTAGCTTGTAAATTATGTCTTGAATAAGACATAAGTTTGTTACAAAATGTATAATACATGAATTTAATTTTGTGTGTGTATAGATATATATATATATATTTATATATAAGAGCATTGTACCATTCCATTGCAAGTCATAAAAGACCAGTTAATCCAATTACAGTTTAATTGTACGACACTGATATAATTAGAGTTTGTGTTTCTATGGCAAGATAAAATTAGCAGTCAGTTGAACAATTAAAATGTTAACCAAACAATTCCATAAAACTAGTTAAATGGTCCAAAAATCATATGTTCTAACATCCCTTGAAAAAGGTTGATAACTTCAATTTTGATGCAATATAATTCTTTTCTGTACTTTCAAAATGGAAAAGGTCAAAGTGGAAGCGCTGTTAAGAACTTTAGAGCTGTCATGTTTCTCCTTTTTGTTAATTTAAATTTAAAATTATCGTTAGAAAGATTATTATGAAATTGTAGGTCATTGATTAATAATTAACTACGGCCACTTTTTCAAGTGTTCAGAAAATAATCTATTGCTTGGTGTTTCCAAGTCAACAAAATCAACTCTTTATTCCCCCGTTTTGATGGCAAAATGGCGTGCAAAATTGGTTCAAAGCCCACCATGTAAATTTAAAGAAATCTGATGTTAATGAAGGAGTTTGATGAAAGTCTAATGAAATGCTTTTCCCGATGTGGGGACTTCTTCACCTAACAGCAATCATGATTAGTAGCTGCTTTTAGAAGTGGACATCAATGATTATGACATTTCCCAAATTTCGTTCACTTGAGCACATATGAATGCGGGAAACATCTCGAGAAATTAGCCTATGTTCGTGGTATAGATTTGAACCGGAAAAGACTAATCTGAGTCAGAAATTTAAATAAAACCAAATCAGTGTTCACAAAAGATTAATAAATTTGACTTATATTGAAAATATGAAAAAAAAAATGAAAATTATGATTTGGATTATATTTTTCCAATTCAAATCAAAGATCCAAAGAAGTGCTTAAAAGGGGAGCTCTTTTAAGATGGGATATCGATCTTCATAGGAGATCTTTATATTCTTCTTAGGAGATGTTTATAATTAATGGTATTTTTTTTAATAAGGTACCAAATTTGAACTCTATATCTTATAATTAAGTGAGATCTGAAATAACTAGTATAATATATTTGTAATTATAAAAAATAAATAAAAACAAAATCATACAAAAGAAATAAGCATAAGAAATAGAAATTCTCACCAAAAAAAAAAAATCATTTAGTGTAAATAAAACCTCAAAAGAAATTACCACAAGAAATTGAGGAAAGAACAAGAAAATTATAAGAAATAGAAATTTTTAGCTTGGAAGCCGGCAAGTCTGTAGTCATCCAAAATAATATATTACGTGTTTGACGGGCTTTCGTTGTCTTAAACGGAAATATGAACCTTTTCACATATATATATATATTTTTGTTATGAACCTTTTCACATTGTAATAACACATTAAATGGTAAGATCTCCCTTGAAATTTCAGGAACAACCATGTTATGGTTATTAACCTCCAAAATTCCATGAAGCCCACCACGTCGTAGAGATTTAAAAAGAAAAAGGAAAAGGAAAAGGAAAAGGAAAAGGAAAAATTGGCTTTTGCTTTACGAGTCCCTACGCCCATTTGTTATCATAATGCTGTATCTTATACGCCTTCTTTGGTAAGCCCCAGTTGTTTGACTATGATACATGATTATAACAATTTTTATTTATTTGCATTTGTTCGTTTTACGTGTTCAGTTTTCAAAAATAGAAATTTTTTCATTTTTAAAAGTCAAATCCTTATAAATTTTTTTATTTAAATTTAAAAAAAAATTTTCATTTTTACACATAAAAAAGGATTTTCCTTTTAGAAATGAAAATTGTTTTATCCAACAAAATAACTTTTCACTTTTAAATATAAAATTTTTTTCATTATAAAAATAAAAAATTTTCATTTTCTAAAAGTTAACACTCCGTTGAAACAGAAGAAAAAGAAATTGTCTTTTTGGTAAATGCGTAAATGCATAGAGGGGTGGCAAATCGTGTTAGCGGGTCGTGTTCATGTCGTGTCTGACCCGTTTTTTGACATGAATACACTCGATACGAACACGACCCGTTTAATAATCGTGTCAAAAATCACAACCCGAACACGACCCGTTAATAAACGGGTTAACATAACACGATATGTTTATGACCCGTTTATTAAATGGATCATAAACGTGTCGTGTCGTGTCTGCTAAACCCACTTACTAAAAAGGTCATAAACGGGTCATTCAATCTGTTATTAACCCATTTAACTAACTTGTTATTGACCTATTTAATTAACCTATTATTAACCAATTTAACTAACCTATCATCAATTTTAACATTAAAAAAACTTATTAAACACCCAAATAACAATCAAGTTATAATAATCAAATTAAGTTCACAATCAAGTTATACCTAAATTTAGATCACAAAAGATAAATACAAAACTAAAAATATACATATAAAAACTAAAATATATATTTTATATTTAAATTTTGAATTTTAAATTTTTAAACTTTAAAAATTTATATAATATATATTAAAAATTATAAATGAGTAATTCATGGGTCGTGTTCATATTAACCCATATATGATCCATTTATTAAACGGGTTATCTCATGTCAATTGCGGGTTGGTGAGTTCGTGTGGGTTCAACCCTTTATTTAATCGTGTTTGACGGGTTCGACCTGTTTTTATCCAAACCCATTTAAAGAAAACCCAAACCTTCTAATTTCTTGCGGGTTTCGCGTTGTGTTGTCGTGTCATGACCCAAATTACTAGTCCTATATGCATGCTTATTGTAACAATTTTTATTTATAAAAAATTGTAGAAAAACAAAACAAAATAAAGTGCAAAGAAAAAGCCATGTGGCATTAGCTAGCCTGCCATTTAGGCCACCGTGAGGCGACGACGTGCTTGCCACGTCACAGTTGTTGAGGGAGGGACAAAATGGGTTATTGACTCTTTAAAAGAATGCTAAAGATATAACAAGTGTTGATTACATTTCAATTTAGCGGTAATTTTTTCCCTTCTTTTGAGTTTTTTAAATTTAAGATGATGGGGATATAACATTTACATCTTTATGTAATTCCTATATAAAATTATAGGATGCACACCTATTTTATTAGACATATTTGACAGTTTGATTCGGACTATTTGACCAAAGTTGAATCGCATGATTTAATAAAAATTCCATTTGATGGGGTGTACACTTTTAGAAAATAAAAAATTTTCACTTTTAAAAAATAAAAGCTATTTAGATGGGTTAAAGGATTTTTATTTTCTAAATAGAAACTCATTTTCTATTTTTTAAAACTGAAAAGTTTTTTACATTCAGATGCAAAAATATAGAAGAGTCATATTCTAAGGGTCCGTTTTGGGGGAGTTTAATTTGGAGACCAAAATTTTTATTTTTTGGTACTTTTTTCAACTCACCACTATTTTTTACTATTTATATCTTCAAAACTTTACAGTAAAATTTAAACTTTAAAAATCCATAACTCCGCGTATACAAGTCTAAATAAGGTGATTTTTTTAAATTGTATAGAATTTTGAGAGGAACAATATAAGATCTATATTGATAATTTTTTTTGAATAAATTTTTAAGATTTTATACTTTTTCACTCTAAAGAGTTTTTTTCACCAAACACATTTATCAAAACTTAGGTGGAGATTGGGAGAGATGTTTGGAAACATTATTTTTGGGTTAGAAAAAAGTTGTTTTAAAAAATGTGTTTGGGAGAAAAAACTGTTTGGTGTAAAAAAAAATTTTAAAATTTAAAAAAAAAAATATCAATATAGATATTGTTTCATTTATCTTGAAATTCTATTCAATTTAAAAACAAATCATCTCATTTAGACTTGTATACACAAAATTATGGATTTTTAAAATTTGGAGTTTATTATAGCGTTTTAGAGATATAAATAATAAAAAAATAGTGAAGTATTGGAAACAAGCAGTTTTGGATATCTCCGAAACTAAACTCCAAATGAGTCTTACTTTTTTTTAACAAAAAAAAAAAAAAGAATCCCTCGAACTCCTCCAAAACGGTCTTAAAAGTGAAAAATTTTTATTTCTAAAAGTAGATATATAAAACAAACAAAGAAAAAAATCAATTGAGCGGCAACCTATATTTAACAATCTGACACTCCTTGCAGATTATGGTGCAGGCAGAAAATTATTTAAAAACTAGTCGTTCGAAGCTAACTTGAATCAGAAAAGAAGAAGAAAAAGAAGGGCCACAACCCATAAAACCAATCTACATCGCTGCTCACCTGAATATTTTATTCCTTACACAGAATTAGAACCAACAAAATATAGCCAAACAGTAAAAGATTTTCTTGCATTTAATCATAATTTTAGCGAACCACAACGATCACCGGCTTTGGTGAGCCTCGAAAACCAAGGCGATGTAACCTAGATGAAAATCCATGAGAGCAAAAAAGGGAAAAACAATCCAACAAAAGAACAAAGCAAGAAAGTAATTTTCTTTCTTGAAGACAAACAAAGAGAAAGGAGACTTTCAAATTTAAAATTAAAAAAAAAATTGATTAATCGATTAATTTTCTGGAAATGTCGTATTATGTTGATTAATCCATGATTAATCTAGCAAAACAACATGTTATTTTCGATATTTTATATACGTCAACTCTTTCGTCAACAATGAGCTTTCGTTGGAGGCGTGATCGCTTGCGGGTTTCCTTCGCCATTAAAGCGTTTGGTTTGCACTGTCCTCCACCGATATTGAAGAAGGGGCAGAAAAGGTAAGGTAATGAGTGATGATTAGAGCGTTTTTTGGTTTTTTTTTTTTTTCTTATTTATGGCGTACTTCAATTAAAATTAAATAACTCAGAAACACATGTCGTTGTTCGATCTTCACCTTTGCTCTCTCAGGTGTTCTTCACGTTGGTGAAGCGCTGGTAATTTCTCCAACATCGGCCGACGACCACGACACCAACACCGACAAGAGCCACATCCGATCCGCCGTCCTCGGATGCTCTTCGCTTCCGGATCCGTCCTTCTTCATTGATGTCAAACATACCCATCGCCCTTTCCCTGGATTCCAATATCTTCTCTCTTACGTTTCTTCATATTGAAAATTTTTAACGAAACAAAACTTATTATAGGCATTAGAGATTTTTTGGCAGCGCATGACTATAAACAATGTTTTTTTAATCATGAATATTTAAAATTTTATATGGATCATTGTTTTCCTTTTTGTTAATACTGTATTATAGTTGAAACGTGTACGATCATCACGGAAAAAAAGGTTATATATGTAAGATGAATTTATACAAATCGGTTTAAACGAGGCAGAAAAAAAAAAGCTTTCATAGAAAGTTATTTTGTTCTTTCTTAATAAAAAAAAAAAAAAAAAAGAACACTAGTTTAGAAAGTTTTTGATGTGTTACTTTAGTTTCATTATTTCTTCTAATTATTATTATCGTTATTTGTCTTGAGGGGGGCGAATTCACTCAACGACAGGTATCGGGGAAAGGCGGAGGAGAGAGGGGGACGGCAATGTGGGAGGCGGAGCAACGAAGCAACGAAGCAACGTAATCGTAAAAAGCAAAGGTGATGAGGAGGGGCGGACTTTCTTAATGGTAGGGATCGGAGGAGTGTAAGAGGGTGTGGGGAGGTGGCGGCGAAGAGTTTATGAGGAGTTGGGTAAGAGTGTATGAGCAGTTTCGAGGGTGCAAATCAAATGTGAGGAATTGGAGAGGTGGTCAAATTTGTGGAGGGGGCAGATATATAAGGGATTAGGGAAGGAGGAACATTATGAATTTTCATAAGTGTACGAATCAAATAAGTAATAAAATAATGAGAAAAGCATCAATTTAATGAGTATAGTATTATTAAGTATCAAAATTAGTTAATTATAATTTTATTTAAGCAACCAAAAAAAATAATACAATTGAAAAATTAAATAAATAAAATTATGAAAATATATGAACATAAATTGCTAATAAACAATCAAACACACAGTTACTAGGAACTATTCTTTTTTCATAATTAATCAAATTTAATTTTATTTAAGTATATAATTATAATTTTGTGTTTATATTTATTGATGGTCGACTATCTTTTTTACTTTATGTATTTTTTCTCAAATTATACATAAATTCTAAATTTTTATAATTAAATTTACATAAATGATTAGTAAATTAAAATTCATGATAAATACTACCATATATATGAATAATACTATATATGTGAATAGTGAAAAATATGAATCCGAATTTAATTATAAAAAGTGTTTGTTGAGAAATTTATGATAGTTAATAATATGATCACACAAAAATATATAGATATATCTCTATTCTATCCCTGATTTTATAGTATTTATTCTAGAGTCATATCACGAAAATCTCTTTACGGTTTCATTTTGTTCTTTAAATCATTCAAAAGTTGGCGAGAAATTTGAAAAAATTAAGTTTTTGATAATAAATACGCCAACAAATATAACAATCATAATATCATGGTTAATTTAATTAAATTATCACAATCAAACTACATCATAACTCCTAGTAAAAAATTATTTAATTCATAATGAAAAATAAAATAACATGACAAAATAAATTAAACATAATGACAAAACAAAAATAAAAGAAAGAAGTTTATAATAGTTATTTGATATTTGCACTAGTAAAACCTTTAGAAACTTCTCCTTTTAAAATAAAACTAAACAAAAGAAAAGAATTTTTTTTTTAGCTTTGTTAGAAGTTTTATTTTTTTTTTCTACACTCTGAATCTCACTCTCTTCCCAGATCTCTTCTAACCAACCTATCTTCACTCTATGCATAGCCTTTTATAGGCTGAATTCCTTGTGAACAGGTAGAGAAAAGTTAGCTTTGCTACAAGAAACTACAATGGCAGCACATAAAAAAGTCAGCTTTGCTATAGTGAGCTACAGTGCACAATGATGAATTCAACCCACTTGTCAATATGCATTGGTAGGCTGTTTATGCTTTTGCTTGACAGGTTGAACCCTGTTTGCCTACCATGATCTTTATTTTTTTTTAATTATATGTATTGTTTTGTTTGTCTTTTTTAGTGGACTTGCACTTGATTGATCATTGATGTGCTATGTTTTTAGGTGGATGAATGTTTTCTTTTGTTTTATTTTAAAGTAAATCCCAAAAAATCTATTGAGTTTTACTGTTTTGCATGTTTGTTACAATTTTTTTTTTTTTGGAAATAACCCAATGGACCAACATAGGCCAACCCGTTCGCAATTCACCCACAAACCACCTACCAATCCTTGGGCGGTTAGCAGTTTTGTTAGGAAATGCCCTAAGCATTAGAGACATTTTGATGTACTTATTTTGAACTGGATAATAAAATTATATATAGAGGTTATTCATTACATTGCTATCTGTCCTCGTCTTATTTACATGTTAAAGTAAATGTAAGCAAATATGGCTCACTGACTGCTTGTGTTAACTATTAGAACGTTGCATGCAATAGACTTTTGTATGTGAGAAGACAATGTTCTAAAGTTAGCGGTCTAAATTATGGTCTATAGTCTATGGGGTTAGACCGAGCATCTAACTCATATTAAGACTATTATGTTGTCTAAAGCCTTGGAGGGGACGGTTTGTCTTGACTGTCTGGAGCTGGACTCCCAAGTAGAGATATAGATATGTTGCTTGGTGGTGACATATTAGACCGGGACTAAAGCATGATTGATCTACGAAGTCCGCTTTGAGTGGATCGTCTGCTTTTGACGTTTATTGTGCAGTAACCTTAATCCTGAGTAAAAGGACAGCTTCATGTATATGACTTGTGTACTTTGATGTTCCAATGGCTAAAGCGTCTCAGAGGTAGTAAGCTTATAGACCGGTTCGTTGGGTGCATGACTTGTATACGATGAAGGGTTCGTTTACAGATATCGGAATCATAGCTCTAATGAGGAGTTAAGGGTATCCTCTTAAACGCATTATACTGAATGTGAAAATGGACAAGGCCTTGGGTTGTCTGCTGGGCGGATGATTTCTTATTCACGTATGGTGAATAATCATTTTCTTTATTCGGTAGTATAATGGAACTTTAAGATAGCTTTATCAGTAGGATTAAATGGACTTTGGCCTAAGGTTGATCATGAATATTATATGAGAGTTCTGCATACATGACAAGTTCATTGGATGATAGCTTATCACAGGCTTACGTAATACGGTATATAATTGAGAGTTCAGTTTCAGGTTTATAATGATGATGACATAGGATTAGGATGGTAGACAAGATTCTCTTCGGTTAGATTCAGATTTTGTTTTGGATAATAGAGTACACAATTATTCGAACTCCAAATAAAGTTGCCATGATTTTATTTGAGATTGGATTGGAGTTGTAGAAAATTATCTATGAGAACAAGAATTTGAAACACAACCGTTTTGTGGATTTTGAAATTTGAATTTTGAAATTTGAAATTTGAAATTTGAATTTGAAATTTGAATTTCAAATTTGAATTTGAAATTCGAATTTGAAATTTGAATTTGAAATTCGAATTTGAAATTCAAATTTGAAATTTGAAATTTGAAATTTGAAATTTGAATTTGAAATTCGAATTTGAAATTTGAAATTCAAATTTTGAATCACAGTCCAAGTGGGATTTGAATTTGTTGTGGAAAATCCACAAGGTTTGAAATTCGAATTTGAGTTAGATATGGAGAGGATAATCTTGTTAGAATCCTATTTGAATTTTGAATCCAAATCCTAATTAAAGTTGGACGAAATTTTGAGGATTATCCTCAATGGATTTTCGGTTTTTATGGATAAGGTTTAAGGAAAAAATTCAAGTTTCAATCCCAGTTGAATTTGGATTCTCTCCTCCCCAGAAAGTGGCCGAAATTTTGGAGAATATCTCCTAGGAAAATTTGGTTATTTTGGATAAGGATGAGATAAGATTCAAGCTTGAAAATCCTAGTGGAATTTTGATTCTCCCTTATCCTAAATGTGGCCGAATTTTTTGAGGAGATTTTCTCCTAGGAAATTTTGGATTTTTTGGTTGAAAAAAGGGAGATAAAATTCTAGTTAAAATATTGTTTAGATTTGGATTGGATTTATCCTAAATGGTCGAATTTTATTGTTGGGATTTTCCCATGGAAAATTCGGATTTTATGGTTATGGATAAGGGAGAATATCTTTTCCTAATTCAATTCGAATTCAGAGAATCACCTCATACAAGTCTATAAATAGAGGTCCTGCCACTCCAGTTCTCTCAGACCACAGATTCTCTGGTGAGCAGGCTTATTGTTGCACAGCTCATCATGACAATAAGTTCTTTAGAGATCTGGGTGGTCGGAAGAAGACTAGCAGTACTAGCATATCGATCGAGGTTCAGAGTGCCCACACACTCACCCATTCGGGAATTGGAGAATAGTAGAGAAGGTTAGTTGGTTGAAGCCTCGGGTCATTCTCCTCCTGCAGATTGGCATCCTTGAGGTATGAGTTTTAATTGTTGTTGGTTTATAGTATATGGCATCATGAGATATTTAACGATCTAAAAAATTTTTATTGTTCCGCTGCGCCACTCTATACGTTTTTACCGATTTATTTTCTTACAATTGGTATCAGAGCCATCTCATGACTATGCCATGTACATAAATTAGACAATTACTTATTATTTTTATTTATGTATGGATTTGATATTTAGAGAGTGGCATTCTAGGGTTCCTTTATGTTGTTATCATGGATTATGTATAAAATATGTGGTTATTTTATTTTTATGAATTATTATAAGCATGCTTGTTTATGCCGGTTATAGTTTCTTAGAATTTAGAAAAATTGTATCTAGGAATTTTTTATGTAACATGGGAGCAGTTTATTAACACTGTAATTTTCCCATGGATTTTAATTTTTGTCTCTTAGAATTTTTATGATTAGAATTTTTTGTACACCGGAAACGGTTTAGGAAATTTTATGTAATTATTCTTGGAGGAGATTGAAGATTGAAGACCGTAATTTATTTTTCCCAAAAGTTAAATTTAATTTAAAAGTTGAAATTTTGATTGTGTGGAAAATTTCAATTTAATTGGGATTCAAATTAATTTTTAGAGATCCTAATAGGTAAATTTGAATATGACACGAAAATCGAGACACGACCCCTCGGGATAGGCCGTCGGGCCTTGGTGGGGCTGTAGCCCCTACCCTCGGGCAGGATGGGGCTACGGCAGCCCCTGTGCAGGCCATAACCACCCACGGCCACAGGCTTGGCCTGCAGCCGAGGGTGGCCGTGGCCTACCCAAGGCTGGCCGCAGCCTAGGCGTGTAGCCTGTGGCTGCAGGCGCTGCCTGCAGCCTGCCGGCTGCTGCGCCCAGCCTGGGTGTGCAACTTGGCGCTGCAAGCTTGGCCTGTAGCCCGGCAAGGCTGCACAAGGGGCGGCCGTGGGCTGCCAACCCCTCCGGGGCTGGTGGCTGCCCACGGCGGCTGCCGCCTTCGGGGGCGGTGGTGCGAAGGTTGAAAAATAAAAAAAAATTTTGATTTTTAAGTTTGAGATTTAATTTTAAATCATGTTTAAAAATATGTAATTGAAAATTTGATATTTTTGAAATTACATATTATTACACATGATGTTTAAAATTGTTTAAAATTTGAATTTTAAATTTAAATTTGAAATTCGAATTTGGAATTTGAATTTAAAATTTAAATTTTTGAGATTTAAATTTTAAATGATTCTTGGGATGAGAAATAAATGGAGAGGCTACATAAAGATGCATACAAGAAGACGGAACAAAATTCAAGACCCAAAGAATGCTTTGGATGAAATTTTGTAATCTTTATTTTCTTTGTTTTAGGATGGAACCATGGCTTGGTTTTTCTATCAATTATTTTTTCTGTGATATGTCATGGATGTATAAATATGTATTGATGGATGTTTTATATGCATATTTGATAACATGTCATATAGGATAGGTGAGTGCCGCTCATACTATATTGATCATACATAATTTGTCAAAACTTGCATGTTTTTCAAAATATTGAGTGGGAGAGGGTTTCAAACAAAACCCACGGCCTTCATTGTTGATCCATATGTGAAAGTATGGTAACGCCTCGCGTCAGTTCTGCCCTGACCACACCCCTCGGTAGGTGTTTACCGCCGCCGGTATACTAGATTGGATCTCCTATGTGGAAAACGTGTTCGGGTACGATCCTATTCATGACCACCCTTTGGTGGCTTGGTAGGACGTGGATCGGGCTACACAGATTTCGGTCTTGGACGCAAGTCCGAGTTTCGGTGAAGGACCTGCAGACGATCAACAATTTAGGGTGCCTCGTCGTAGTAGGAGGGTTTCGAAAAAACCTAATTTCTTTATGTATGATGCTGAGGTATACCAGGCCGAGGCTCATGAGCATGAGGATGATCCGGTCACCTATGATGAAGCTATAAATGATGTTGATTCTAAATCTTAAAAACAGGCTATGAACAATGAGATGGATTCTATGAAATCCAACTCTGTTTAGGAACTTGTAGATTTGCCGGATGGGATAAAACCCATTAGATGCAAATGGGTCTACAAAAGAAAGAAGGATGCAGAAGGAGAGTGGAAACTTTCAAAGCTAGACTGGTTGCAAAGGGATACACGCAAAAGACTGGAATCGATTACGATGAAACCTTTTCACCTGTTGCTATGCTGAAGTCTATCCGTATTCTTCTTTCCATTGCTGCAGCTCTCGATTACGAGATCTGGCAAATGGATGTTAAGACGACATTCTTGAATGGCCATCTTGAAGAGTGTATTTATATGATACAGCCCGAAGGGTTCGTAGCGAAAGGCCAAGAAAAGAAAGTCTGCAAGTTGCTTAGATCCATTTATGGATTAAAGCAAGCATCCCGCTCATAGAACCGGAGGTTTGATCAAGCGATTAAGACATTTGGTTTTGAGCAGAACGTTGATGAACCCTGTGTTTATAAACGTATTAAGGATGGTAAAGTGGTCTTTCTGATACTCTATGTCGATGATATACTATTCATTGGGAATGATATAGGGAACTTATCATCAGTCAAGCTTTGATTACACCAACAGTTTGACATGAAGGACTTGGGAGAAGCTAATTATGTTCTAGGCATTCGTCTCTTCAGAGATCGAAAGAACAAAATGATATTGTTATCCCAAGCTTCATACATAGATAAAATAATTGACAAATATGCAATGCAAGAGGCAAAGAAAGGTTTACAACCTTCTATTGCCGGTCTGACTCTTTCATTGGATGACTGTTCCAAGACATCGGAAGAAAGAGAGCGTATGAGTAAGGTCCCTTATGCATCCGCTGTGGGTAGCCTTATGTACGCTATGCTTTGCACTCGCCCGGATATATGTTTTGCAGTAGGTATGGTGAGTCGATATCAAGCAAATCCTGGAATCAAGCACTGGCAAGCAGTCAAGCATATACTCAAGTATCTTAAGAGAACGAGGGATTATATGCTGGTGTATTTTGGAGGGGACCTAACACCCGTAGGATACACGGACTCAGACTTCCAGACTTGTAAGGATTCGAGGAAATCGACATCTGGATCAGTGTTTTTACTCGGAGGAGGCGCCATTGTGTGGATGAGCGTGAAGCAGGGCTGCACAGTTGACTCTACTATGGAGGCTGAGTATGTGACTACGGCTGAGGCATCTAAAGAAGCGGTTTGGCTCCGCAAGTTCTTTAGAGACTTTGAGGTCATTCCGGGTGTTGACAAGCCTATCACACTTTACTGTGATAACACTGGGGCTATTGCCAACACAAGGGAATCTCGACACCACAAGAGGACCAAGCACATAGATCGGAGATATCATGTTATTAGAGGGCATGTGGAGACAGGACAAGTAGATGTATGTAAGATCGCGTCCGAGAACAACATTGCCGATCCCTTTACTAAGACTTTGGTGGCTAGAAGCTTTGAGAGGCACGTAGAGGCGATGGGGATGCGTAACATGGCACATCTACTGGCTTAGGGCAAGTGGGAGATTGTTAGGAAATGCCCTAAGCATTAGAGACATTTTGATGTACTTATTTTGAACTGGATAATAAAATTATATATAGAGGTTATTCATTACATTGCTATCTGTCCTCGTTTTATTTACATGTTAAAGTAAATGTAAGCAAATATGGCTCACTGACTGCTTGTGTTAAATTGTTAGAACTTTGCATGCAATGGACTTTTGTATGCGAGAAGACAATGTTCTAAAGTTAGCGGTCTAAACTATGGTCTATAGTCTATGGGGTTAGACCGAGCATCTAACTCATGTTAAGATTATTATGTTGTCTAAAGCCTTGGAGGGAACGGTTTGTCTTGACTGTCTGGAGCTGGACTCCAAAGTAGAGACATAGATATGTTGCTTGGTGGTGACATATTAGACCGGGACTAAAGCGTGATTGATCTACGAAGTCCGCTTTGAATGGATCGATCTGCTTTTGACGTTCATTGTGCAGTAACCTTAATCCTGAGTAAAAGGACAGCTTCATATATATGACTTGTGTACTTTGATGTTCCAATGGCTAAAGCATCTCAGAGGTAGTAAGCTTATAGACCGGTTCGTTAGGTGCATGACTTGTATACGATGAAGGGTTCGTTTACAGATATTGGAATCATAGCTCTAATGAGGAGTTAAGGGTATCCTCTTAAAGGCATTATACTGAATGTGAAAATGGACAAGGCCTTAGGTCGTCTGCTGGGCGGATGACTTCTTATTCACGTATGGTGAATAATTATTTTCTTTATTCGGTAGTATAATGGAACTTTAAGATAGCCTGATCAGTAGGATTAAATGGACTTTGGCCTAAGGCTGATCATGGATATCATATGAGGGTTCTGCATACATGACAAGGTCATTAGATGATAGCTTATCACAGGCTTACGTAATACAGTATATAATTGGGAGTTCAGTTTCAGGTTTATAATGGTGATGACATAGGATTAGGATGGTAGACAAGATTCTCTTCGGTTGGATTCAGATTTTGTTTTGGATAATAAAGTACACAATTATTCGAACTCCAAATAAAGTTACCATGATTTTATTTGAGATTGGATTAGAGTTGTAGAAAATTATCTATGAGAACAAGAATTTGAAACACAACCATTTTATGGATTTTGAAATTTGAATTTTGAAATTTGAAATTTGAATTTTGAATTTGAAATTTGAATTTCAAATTTGAATTTAAATTCAAATTTGAAATTTGAATTTGAAATTTAAATTTCAAATTTGAAATTTGAAATTTGAAATTTGAAATTTGAATTTGAAATTCGAATTTGAAATTTGAAATTCAAATTTTGAATCACAGTCCAAGTGGGATTCGAATTTGTTGTGGAAAATCCACAAGGTTTGAAATTCGAATTTGAGTTGGATATGGAGAGGATAATCTTGTTAGAATCCTATTTGAATTTTGAATTCAAATCCTAATTAAAGTTGGACAAAATTTTAAGGATTATCCTCAATGGATTTTCGGTTTTTTTGGATAAGGTTCAAGGAAAAAATTCAAGTTTCAATCCCAGTTGAATTTGGATTCTCTCCTCCCCAGAAAGTGGCCGAAATTTTGGAGAATATCTCCTAGGAAAATTCGGTTATTTTGGATAAGGATGAGATAAGATTCAAGCTTGAAAATCCTAGTGGAATTTTGATTCTCCCTTATCCTAAATGTGACGAATTTTTTGAGGAGATTTTCTCCTGGGAAATTTCGGATTTTTTGGTTGAAAAAGGGAGATAAAATTCTAGTTAAAATCTTATTTAGATTTGGATTGGATTTATCTTAAATGACCAAATTTTATTGTTGGGATTTTCCCATGGAAAATTCGGATTTTATGGTTATGGTTAAGGGAGAATATCTTTTCCTAATCCAACTCGAATTCTGAGAATCACCTCATGCAGGTCTATAAATAGAGGTCCTGCCACTCCAGTTCTCTCAGACCACAGACTCTCAGGTGAGCAGGCTTATTGTTGCATAGCTCATCGTGACAATAAGTTCTTTAGAGATCTGGGTGGTCGGAAGAAGACTAGCAGTGCTAGCATACCAATCGAGGTTCAGAGTACCCACACACTCAGCCATTCAGGAATTGGAGAATAGTAGAGAAGGCTAGTTGGTTGAAGCCTCCGGTCATTCTCTTCCTGCAGATTGGCATCCTTGAGGTATGAGTTTTAATTGTTGTTGGTTTATTGTATATGGCATCATGAGATATTTAACGATCTAAAAAATTTTTATTGTTCCGCTGTACCACTCTGATACGTTTTTACCGATTTATTTTCCTACAAGTTTCACTTCCCTAACCTGCCTTTGAAAAAACCCTACCCACTCCATCTCGAAACCACCAACCCACCCATGTGCTCACCCCTGGATAGTTGTCTTTGTAAGATAAAATAGTAAGACATACACAATGAAATTTTAAATTTTTTTTAAGGTCGTTAAAAACTCGTGCTGTCATATATAATAAATTATTCAATAATCATTATATCTTAAGGGGTAAACACTGGAAACTTTAGAGGATACGATTAAGAGGCTTCAACTAACTAGCATTCTTTACTATTCTCCAATTCTTGGACAGTGGAATGTGCGGGCACTTGGTTTCTTAATCGATATTCTAGTATAACTTATCTCCTTCCAACTACCTAGAACTCTGAAATTTTATTATTATGAGTGAGAGTTATAATAATAAATTCGCACATATGAAAATTTGTAGTCTAAAAAAAAAAAGAGCCCTGAGGTTCTTATTTATAAAATTATATTAAATGGCTTTTAGAATTTGAATAGGACTTAAAAAAAGATTTTCTCTCTCTTCCTAACCCCTAAACGTTGATTCTCCCCTTAGGAAAAATCCCTAAAAAATTTGGCGCTACTTAGATTAAGTGCAATCAAAATTCAAATAAGATTCCAAAATAAATTTTTTTCTCTCTTTCCACAAGTATGACTGAATTTCTTCCCTGGAATTTCTCCCTAAAAATTTTGTTTGCCTATGTTTAGGAAATTCAAAATTTGATTAAAATTTCAAACTCCATAAATCTTATGATTTCATCTGCATGGATAATTTTTCACAACTCCAGTTTAAATTCAAAATAAAATCATGAAAACTATATTTGACTTCAAACAATTGTATAATCTCTTATCCAAAACAAAATTATATTAGGAGAAAATCTTGTCTTCCAAATCCCTATAAAATCTGCCACCCCTATAAGCATGTTAGGATAAGATTTTGTTTAATTTAAATTTAAATAAGATAATCTTTTAAATTTCAAAAATATTTTTTTAAACAAGATTTTTAAAATTTAAATCAATTTCATATTTATCTTTTAAAAGACAAATATAATTAATTTAAATTTCAAATCTTATCTTCCAAAATAAATATTCACATAAATTAAATATTTATCCTATTTATTGAATAATACAAAATTATAATTTTACCCTTAGCTTCCAGAGAAAAAGCCCACACCTTGGAATAAGTGATTTAGATTTTTCTCCTTACTAAATGCAAAAATACAAGTAATAAAAAATACATCAATCAATTACTATCTATTAAGAAATTATGCGGAGCTAGTAAAGGAACTAATTAGACATGTATAATATGGACTCTAATAATCCATGTAATTATTATTCTATACTAAATAAACCCATTATACAATTATTAGTTTTAGAGTCACACCACTATAAACCTAAAACTCTACCCCCAATTATATACCGTATTACGCAAGTTAGTGGTTAGTTATCGTCCAATGAGCTTGTCATATATGTAACACCTTTATATGATATTCATGATCAAGCTTAGGTTAAAATCCGTTCGACCTGTTGATCAAGTTATCTTAAAGATCTATTATACACCGAATTAAGAAAATGATTATTTATCATATGTGAATAAGAAGTCATCTATCAAGCAAACGAGCCAAGGTCTTGTCTATTTTCACATCTAGTATAATGCCTTTAAGAGGATAACCTTTACTCCTCATTAAAACTATGATTCTAATATCTATAAACAAATCAATAGCATTTCGTCGGAATACATCCTGTCTTTTCACCTTAGTAGTCCTATGCATAGTCAGTACTATAGCCCCAATCATGGCTACTAATAAAATAAGACTAGGAACCAAAAACCAGACGGAATAGTAGGTATAAAGTAATTATATACAAGTCATGTATTTAATGAATCAGTCTATAACTTTACTACCTTTAAAATGCTTTAGCTTTTGGAACATCAATTTACACAAGTCATACACATGAAGCGATTCACTTACTCAAGATTAAGGTTATTGCATAATGAACATTAAAAGTAAATTAATTCACTCAAGCGGACTACGTAAATTAATTGTACTTTAATCTAAGTCCGATACATCATCACCAAGTAATATATCTATATCTCTACTAAAGAGCCAAATGCTCTAGACAGTTAAGACAAACTATCTCCTCAATTGGCTTTAGACAACATAATAGTTTTTACATGAGTTAGATGCTCACTTTAACCTCATAGATTATGGATTATAGATTTAGACTGCTTACTTTAGAATATTATCTTCTCGCATACAAAAGTCTATTATATATAACATTCTAATAGTTTAACAACAAGCAGTCAATGAACTATATTAGTTTACATTTAATTTAACATGTAAATAGAATGAAAACATATAGTAATGCAATGAACAACCTCTAATATATTATTAATCAGTTCAAAATAAATTAAATATATAAAATATCTTTCTCATTTAGTGCATTTCTAACCGTCTCAAGGATAAGATAGATCCATTTGATGTATTAATGTCCTTTTGTATATTCAAATAAAGTTTATCTACGTATTTCATATCACATATGTCCTATTCACATTCATATGATTGATTGCATGTGCAGGCAAACAAACGTGCAAGATTATTTGTATCTAAACCTTTAATGATGTGTGTGAGAAATTACATGCAAGAAGACATAACTGTAAGGTAAAACGCCTAAAGAAATTGTCTGCAATTTGTAAAAAATATAGCTGGGAACTTTATTACCAATAAGGTTATAATGGTTGTTTACTTGCAGTTGCGTAGATGTTTGTCTTGACAGTCGAAGTAAAGGCTTTCTGTAAAAACACCAAATTGAGATAAAAATATATATATATATATTGGATTGAACCTAAAGCGTTGATTTAATTAAAAATTCCATCTAAATAAATCTTTTCACTTTCATAATTTATTGATCTTAATTCTAAAGTGAATGCACGACATCATATTTATTGGATTGTGTTTTGATACGCCAAAGTGTGATACTTCATTAATTTTGCATTGGATTCTCATATCAGTATGTTGGAGACATGATCCATTCACAGATGTGGAGACCTAGCTGATCTTATGCAAGGAATTAATGATATCCTCCGAAGTTATTGTACTTCACGAATTAAAAAAATATAAGATGTCCTGATCATTTGATCACATGGGTAGACAAATGATGTTCTATTTACAGGGACTTATGAATAAGTTTTTCAAAGGAACTTACAGATAAAATAATTGGAATAATAATACGAAGCTAGATCTTAAGCTTGGGGGAGATATATAAAATGATATGTCATGGACAAAAAGCATATTGTGATTTCACAATGTAATATATAATTAAGAGTGCAATTTTAAATTTACAGTGAAATAATATAATAGTTAATAATAAAAGCAAAGCGAAAGACATAAAGGAAATTAAATTACTAGAGTCAAAACAGCATGGGCAGTGCAAATAAAAGGATAAAGAAATCAAATCGTATAGAATGTATGGACAGATATGATGGTACGAGAACGTATATGGACGATTTTAGGAGGAATTGTATGGATGAGCGGAATTATGTAAAATCAAATTTTCTTTATTAGATATTACAAAATCCAAAACTTTATCTCATATAACATGTGAGATCATGAATACCCAATGCAAAATAGAGTGGGAGAGAAAAATTAGATAGAAAAAGATGTTGGGGTTTATTTTTATAGGAATTACAAAAAGAAACATGAACTTATTTTTTAATTTTTTTATGGCATGAAACCGCTGACATCTATTTATTAAAAAAGATGAAAAAAAACTCCCAAGTTTCAAACCTAAGACATTCTAGCCAAATCTCTTCCCACTTATCCATTAAACTAATCCCGTGTTTAGATGTATCCACCGATACATTGAATTTACATTGGAATTGGATCTACAAAAATAGACTTGATAAGATCCTTAGTGATTCCCCCAGCTTTGGTGTAGTTATACCCATCCTTGTAAAGCACGTGCATGACACGTGCGAAATTGACTATACGCATAAGGAGCGGCATTGGCACATCTATAGGTTCTAGGCACTTCGTTGATGTCCTTCCATGCATCATCAACTTGCTTCGGAAGCGCCCCATGTGCTTCTTGCTCTGGCACACCATATTCTTTCATATAGCATTCAACACTCGTGGCTACATGTCCTCTTTCTTGCTCAAACTAGAAAATTGTCCAAAAAACAAAAAAACAATTAAATAAAGCTTCTGTGAACTTTATTTTAGCCAATTATTCAACCCTTTTTATGGTGTTTTCTTTTACAAAATATAAACTTATTATTTAATTATGAATTTAGACTTATAATCTAAATATATCGTAAAGTTCCATATATTTATTGTTTTATTTTTCTATACCTCTTTACGGAGTCATATGTCTCTTGCATTCTGCATGTATCGTGGATCATTACTAAATTATACGTATAATATTGTAGTATTAGATTTTTTTTAAAAAATGCTAGAAATACCAACTTTAATTCTAGCTTTTGAGTGCTTATATGGTATTTGAGATGTCTTTTTTTTTTTAATTAATAATTGTTTAAAGTATTAACATATCTATTGATTATATGTATTAATGAAAATATGACGCATGAGTTATTATTCAAAAAATTAGGGATAGAATTGATGTTTTTAACATTACTCATTTTTTAAATATCAATTTATGTAATAGTTAGTTATTAACCATCACCTAGATGATGTAATCTTTACTATATGTTAATTTATCTAGGAAACCTTGAAACATATATTAATAAACAAAATGACAAATCACATGTTATGTTAGTATATATTTGAATAACAATCAGATAAGCATTAATATCAAGGAAGAGTTAATGAAACGTATAGCAATATTGGATTATAATTTAGCAGTAATTCTATACTAGATTCTGGCATAAATTGTAGAGTTTGATAATCTCCATCTCCAGAGTTTAAAAGAAAAAAAAAAAAAACCTACCGCGATATCAGATTAGAGAAGACTAACTGGTTCAAAATTATAATTTTATTGGTAGAGTCTATATTATATATATGTGTGTGTGTATAAATGGGATACCTTGTGGCCAGCAATGTCGTCCATGAACCTACAGACAACACATGCAGCTGTGATGATTTTGGTATATTTTGATGCTCGTTCAAAGGCTTCTTCTGTTGCAACATCTCCCATTCCGAGGAAAGAAGTGAGTGCGAGCACGTGATAACCACAGTACATAACTCTAACCTGCCTATACTCCTCCATTGTTGGTACATAATTCTCATCATACCATTTGGCTTCGTCAAAGATCCCTTGGACATGCATTTTCATCTGGTCAAAGCAGTAAATTCAAACAAATTCGCAGCAATTATGTATGTGCGCTATACATTAATTGAATGTTAAAAAACAATATTTGACAGTTCAAAAATAGGGGTAATTTTGTTAACTCGTGCCAAAATGCAGTTGTTAGACTACTAATTTCTTTAATTTCCTTGATAAAACTAAAAGCGTAGCAATGAGGGACACTAATGAATTGATTTCTGTCAATTTTGGAACTAATGTTTATTTTGGTTCTACTTGTATTTGTAATATTTTTTGTTAATAGAAACATCAGGAAATTTTCAAGAAAAAAAAAAAAAGGAAGATCAGTAAACACATGATAGTTTTAGGGTTTTTTTTTTTTTCGATGAACTCTATCATATTGCTATGAAACTTTCTTTCTTTTTTTTTTTAATGTAAATTAAGTAGAAATAGAGTACTTGTGTTCATAAAAGTTATATTGTCAATTTTTTTTAAAGGGAAAATTTCATTAAACCTAATAAGTAGACACAAAAATACTAAATATAACAAACGATCCTATGTTATATAAGACAAAACATCTTAATAAAAACGAATCTATCTGTAAAGACTAATAACTCTCAAAAAGAAAGATATGTGCTTGAGGTCCAATAACATGTAAATACTTTGACACACTGAAATCGAGTACATATAAGACTCTTTTTAATAAAACCCTGAAAATCAATGGAAATTCCCAATCAATCGAAGGCTAAAACTTAGTAGTACTAGAGTCACTATTAACTCTATATAAAAGCAACTCTAGTGAGATTAAAAGACCGCCAAGGTTCAAATTTAGGGACAAACAACTAACGTGAAAAATGGAGAAACCACTTCTGTTATTAAAAATAACAAAGAAAAAAAATACCCACATAAAAGACGAAGAATGTATCATCATTCTTACATATATATCATTTGAATATAGTCATTGTCAATAAATCGATCACATCAGTCAGAAAAATTGGGTTACCGAAGTTGAATGTTGGTTTTAAACATTCAGTTTATAGCTATTTTACTACTAACATCTCTAAAAAAAAAAAGGAAAAATCTAATAATATCATTTTCCTTTATAATGTATGGAATTTCAAGTTCATCCTTATTTTATAGGTGTTACTGATTAGTGATTTAGGTGCAGACGACAATAGAAAACGCAAATTCCCAAAATATTAGTTATATTAAAAAAAAAAGTGTTAATTAAGAGACCATTATCAGAAAGTTCTTGGACCAATAGCAACATTGATCCACGACCAATAACAAAATTTCGTTTTTTTCTTTTTAATACCTGATTACATATAATGTTTTATTTAATTATATAATATAATATATGGGACCTAATAATCATATTATTTGCTTTACTTACTGCTTCTTTAACATATTGGTATCGATATAATCCTCTGCCTTCATTCGCCAACAGCTCCTTGATTTCTTCGTATAATTTTAACAGTTCTCGGTAACAATATTTCATGTACTCGGGAAGTCGATCTATGCAGCTCGTATTCCAGCTGAACTAAAACATGGTTTTCAATCAATTACAAGTTGCTTAGATAGATAGTTCACAAGTGTATGGGTTAGATATGGACAGGCAAATAATAACCTGTGAATCTGGAGTTCTTCAATCGTTCCATAAACATCATATGTATCATCAAGGAAGGATATCATTACAAACACTTTCACTAATATTCGTCTAGCAATGGCGTATTGGGGCCCAAAATACACTCCCATGATCCAAAAATAGCTTTCCACGAGCCTGTCTCGTGCGAAAGGTAGATTTGAACCCACATTTAAATCTTTCCACCACCTAGTTTGTTAAATATATACGATTAATAATTATTAAAAAAATTATATATGTATATATATTTGCAAAATAATAAAGAAGACAACTAGCATAACACCGACGATTCACAGTCCAACTATGTTGGCACCAACACGTCGAGCATCCCACACCAAATCTCCACTCCATTTTATAACACTAGAATTAAAAGTGAGTAAAGATAATACGTTTGAAGATAATATAGAACGAAGAAATCCAAATAAAAAACAGAATACCAAATAAACTACTACTTTTGTAGGAAGGACTAGCTCACAAAGAGTAAAGCCAAAACTCCATCTCATCTTGCGAGACTTAATCTAGGTATGACCATTATTAAAACCTAAATAGAAAAACTTAAACAGGAATAGTCTTTTTGGTTTGTACAAGGTGCAAAACTCAATCTTAAATTCTTAAGAATTACAAAAATAATAATAATAATAATAATAATAATAATAATAATAATAATAATAATAATAATAATAATAATAATACGTCCTATTTTATATTACTAATCTCTTACAAAAAAATGACACGTCCTATTTTATATAACAAAAAAATGCAATCTATGTTATGTAGGATTTAGATAAAATTGGAAATGAGTGTTTTGCTTTAAGCAAAGTTAGTTAGGAATAGTTGTATGGAATAGATTAGTTAGAGTAAGCTTGGCACGTATTGTGTAAGAAGTCAAAATTATAGAGATTTTAAAACGATTGATGATCTAAATATAATTCTTGAAAATGTAAAATTCAAAAATTAGTAACCAAAAGATCCATCGAAAACTCAAAATATAATAACAATAATAAATATGGTAGCGAGAAATATTAACCTTGTGAGGTCACCAAGTTCCTTCTGATACATCTTTTGCAAAATGTTGAAATCTAGTTTAGCAAAGTTGAGTAAAACCTCGTTATGTGACGGGTTTCCCTCATATATAGAAATGTAACACCTTGCCTCCACCCTCGGCAAGCCCTTCCTGATGGGCTGATTCAAGGCGTGCTTTACTTGTGCAGCAAGAAAGGGACTCAATTGAGACGACGCTGTTGATGTTTTAAGGTGAGTGGTAGTGAAAGCAAGAGCTTCTTCCAATGTAGGCTCTCCATTAACCATGAGATGTGCGGCTTCGTATAAGCTTAACATTCCCTGAACGTTACTTGTAAGGGCAGTCTTGAACTTCCCTTGTTCGTTTGTGAACTTCTGAAATATACCTGTATATTTTACCAATATTCCACAAGAAAGTATAAGATAACTTGCAACCACTCTAGTAGACGTACTAAAAAAACAATTCTCCCAAAAAAGACAAAAAAAAAAAAAAAAGCACGCATGTACCACTCGAGACATTGTATCCTTCTTGCCGTAGCAACCGAAACCAAAGTGAAACCATATAACGGTCGTCGTTGAATTCCTCAAGACTTATTTTCTTCATCTCTCTCAACCTTTCACTAATTTCATCCTCAAAATGGTAATCCAAGCCTAAGCGTTCGATTGTGTCAATCAATTGGAGGGTTTCCGAAGGATTAGAGGCAGCAATAGAAAACATCCTCTTGACTTCCTCTTTCATTTTTTGAACTTGTTTTTGCTCCGCAATGACATCAACTTCCTAAAACAATCAACAATAGAAAGTGCCATTAGCAATGCACCCAATGTAGCAATATTAGATAGAGAATTTCCCCCATTTGTTCTCAAAATCACATAAGAAAATTAATATATACTTATACACATATATATGTATTTATATAAACACCATTAATATAATATACCATGAACTCAGTAGTATATTTTAAGAAATGATCCCTCCAAATGGAGGATGAAAATCAGCAGTTCGGCGAATCGTTTCTGGTGTAGTTTTGGTCTTGTTTGAACCATGAACTGCTAAAACAGGAGCAGACATTTTCCTAGACCTAATGGTTTTGGAGACGAGTAAATGTAATGTTGGCTGGTAACCAAGGGAATGCTTTTTTTTTTTTTTTTTTGGGTTTTGAGAAGGTCGATTATAATTAGGTGCTTATTTATAGTGCTCTTCCATAGGTTAAAACATATAAGAAGTAGGCAAGGTTAAAACGGTAAACTAGATAATTACAAAATATCCATGGTAAGATTATGTGTGTGGTTCCACCTATAAATAGAATACCATATTTCTACGGATCTAGTTATTCATCACTTGTTTGCATATAACTTTTCTTAGAAAGGAAAGAGACATTGAACTAAAATATGAAAGGAAAAGGACGTTATCATGTTATTGTATATATAATCTTTTTTGAAATAACATTGTTTTTTCTAATTTTTATTAGGAGCCACTTTGGATGCTTGTTTGGAGATTTTTTTTTGTTGAAAAAAAGTTGTTTTAGAAAATATATTTGGGAAAAAAATTGTCTTGATTGAAAAAAATATAAAATTTTATAAATTTATTTAGAAAAAAATTATCAGTATGAATATTATTTTGTTCATCTCAAAATTTTATACAATTTAAAAAAAAATCTCATTTGAACTTATATACGTAAAGTTATAAACTTTTAAAATTTGGAGTCTACTGTAACGTTTTAGATATATGAATAACAAAAAGTGATAGTGAGATAGAAAAAAATACCAAAAAATATGTTTTGGAGATTTTTTTTTGAAGTGCCAAACGGCCTCAAGGTTTTCTAGGGTTATATTTGAATTTCGTTTTGAAAAGACATTTTTCTGTTAAAATTAACAGAAGTTCTTGTTTCAGTTACCCACAATTTGCTACTTATATTTTTTTGGGAGAATTTTGTCTATAAAATTTGTTTGGAGACGAAATTGTCAATTACTTTAAAGTGTAGTGACCTTCCCGGAATATATCCAAACTAGGCAGCCACATGCAGCTCTGTCCCACTTCAAGTCAAGCCCTCATGTCCACACGAAAAAATTAGTAGGAGTTTTAAGGTTCAGGGGAAAATTAAGAAAGAATCTAAAATTTAATGGTCATAAATGAGATTAACCCAAAAAAATTACAAAAAGTTTGAAAGGGGGAAAAAAGACAAAAGCAGATTATGAACTCAAACTAGATCTTGAAAAAATAAAAAATAAAAAAAACCTAACCTAAGCAAATGATTAATAATACATAAAAGCTATGATTGCAAGCATAATCTATCATTAATGACATACTTGACTCTATATTGGATTGTAGAGTTTAAATCCTTTATCTCTAAATTAAAAAATTATTAAATAAATAAAAGTTAAAAGTTGCACCATAAGTGCGTGGTAATTGAGTTTTTTCTTTAAGGGGGCATATAGAGAAAAAATTTCATTTTAATTTTATTCAAATACAATACAATTTTACAACAAATACAAATTTTACAACAGTGCTACGAAAACAATTACTATTCAAAATATTTTTAAAATAATCACATCAACTTTTCAACTCCACTATTTATCTCTACTTTTATTAATCACATCAACTTTTCAACTCTAAAATACTTTTCATCCAAACACACATTTCATTCAAATACAAAACAAATACTTTTCAACCAAATACAACATTCAAAAAATAAATTTCATTCAAATACAATCAAAATGCAATACGTTTAGCAAACACCCCCCGCATGATACATTGTATCCAAAATGAAAGAAAAGGACAGTATCAGAAGTTCGGTCCACCCATGTTTATTAACAATCGTTTTTTTTTTTTTTTGGCAACAAAAAAGGCAGATGATTATTATCAATCTTTTTTTTTAATATAATATCAATCATGTTTATTATCAAAACGCGGATGATTTGGCCAACTTAGAGCCAAGCTTTCATAAAATGTCAAAAACAAAGAATTTGTGAAATTGAATAACAAAAAAAAAAAACTCATGATTATATTATGCTGATAAAATACTTAGATTTAAGAAATTAAAAAGGATAGATTTCTTCCAAAAAAAAAATATATTCACATTAGTTAGTTACTCATTTTTAATATATGAAAATAAAAACTCAAAAATCCTTGAAAAATTCCTCATTTGTTCGTATTTATTTGAACCTTTATATGAACGAATTTTCTTGTTTTCTATTGATTTTTTATATTTTTTGTCAATGCCCTATTGATAAGGTTAATATGTATGAAATATTGATATTATATTTAGCGAATAAGGATTTTTTTAACGTCAACAAAACGGTCAATATAGTAGTGACCGGAAAACGATAAAAATAATAAATTATTATATGAAAATTCTTGCTAGATGAACAGACTGTTACTAATCAAGAGTGCCATATAATGATAAAGGTCCTTGTAGTATAAGCATAAAATGATGAAAGATGCTTATTTAAGTGATAAAAGTCATTATCAGATTACCAAAAATCAACCAAATTTAAGAATAACTAATCCTAAATATGGGATTACTCTCTTTTTTAAAATAAAAATGAAAAAATGAAAAAAAGAAAAAAAAAATCAACTAACCACAAATATAGGATTAGTTTCCTGTAAAAATAAAATTTCAAAAAAGAATTTGAATTAAAAAAAAACATTTGATATCTTTAAAATCACATAAATAGGGAGAAGTAAAAAAAAAATTTTTTGAATCATCCCACAAAAATAGGTAGAAGATAAATATCCACATAAAAATTGAAGTTTGAAAAGAAAAAAAAAACTACTAAAAACTGGTGGGAAGAAATAAAAAAAAAGTCAAATCATCCTCAAATCAAGGAAGAATAAACGTGTTATAATAAAAGCTTGAAATTCATTTTGTATATAAATGCTCCTTTTGAAAATGAGGCTACATTTAGGGGATATTTAAAGACGGAGTTTTAGGAATATTTTGATTGAAAATAAGATAAAGTTTAAGAAATGTGCGCTTGTTTAGAAAAAAAAAAAAAAAAAACTGTTTAAAGTGAAAAATTATAAAATCTTAAAACATGTTTAAAAAAAAATATAAATCTTATTTTAATACTCTTAAAATTCTATGTAATTAAATAAACATAATCTCATTTGGATTTAAAATAATAAAATTGTGAAGTTTTAAAGTTTGAGTTTACTATAGAGATTTAGAGATATGAACAATAGAAAATAGTTTTAAATTGAAGAAAAAGAAGTTTTTGAAAAAGTGGTTTGGAAAAGTTCCCAGTTTTGTTTTGGGCGTTAAAATGAAAATGAAAATTTTTTGAAAATAATATTTTGTCTTAAAGTAGTTATTTTTGCACCCCAAATTTAAATAAATACCACCAACTAACAAATGTTTTTATTAAAAACAGAGTAAATCAATCCTTTTTATAGATACTTTTGATATAATATCAAATTTAACCTCTCATACACCCACTTTTAGTTTTATAAATTTTTAATTTGTTATATGAAAAATAAATTAACAATTCTAAATAAGAAAAAAATAATTTCAAATATAATAAATCACATAAAAAAACTACAAAGATATCATTTTCAAATGCCAAAAGCAAAGAAAAAAGACACATAAGACTAATGAATCGAAAATTTAAAAATACATACCAAATACTTCAACAGTCGTTGACTCTTTAAGAGATATTCTTTCTTTTATTTTAGTTTAAGCACATGAATCCTCCATTGAAAATTTTCATGTATTTATAAAGATTTCTTAAGAAATAAACTTGATGAAGATCAATCTATGATTAATAAAAAGAAATTAACCTTAATCAATTTTATAGGGCATCTTTTTATTTCTTTATAAAGTATTGTTTCCATTTATAATTAATGTGGTGTATGTAGGTTATGCGAATTCTTAATGGGTTTAAGATAATTTTGTTTTAGGATCAAAGTGTAATAAGAATATTTAGTGATTTGATATATGTATTTATTAATATTCGAGGTTTAAATATAGGCACTCTGATCTGTCTTCCCTCCCTTGTTGTGATCATTAATCAACCAAATGGTCTGCATCAGTACCAACCCTCTCTTAATACCAATTAAATTTAAGGAGGGCCCTGAAAATATAGTGAGACTTTAAAAACAAAAAAAAGGACATACGTATGTTGCTATAGTGCATTCTTCAAAAACCAAAAAAATATAATAATAATAATAATAACAAAATGAAAGGATATACAAAGTCATACAAAAACTTTCATTCAAAGAAATTGCCATTTATTCTATTCTTATTTGCTTATTAATTCTTGCTTTTTCTTTAATTTGACATAAGCTATTTTATTTTTGTTATTGTTGTAATTGTTTATTTAGTTAATAATTATATCTAATAAAAAAATGTGTGAGTTTGAAATAAACTCAAGAGAAAAAAGGAGAATAGATATAATGCTTCTTGTAATTCTATTTTGTTTTTTGTTTTTTTTCAATCATTAGATATAATGAGTTGTTTTGCTAATTTTAAATGATATATATATTTTTCATTTTAATGTAGAATATTTCATTAAAAAAATTTTCTTTTAAAGGTCAAATTTAGAAATTTTGTTTAAGGTCTCAAATTGTTAGGCTGGTCTTGCTCTATATGAAAGGAATCAAATAATATTAGACGGATGATGATGAGAATATAGATCTTCTTAAAGACCAAAACCTTGAAGTGAAAAATGCATTGACAGAATTAGATATTTTGAGTAAGAAATTAAACAAAGTCCTTATTTTCGTGTTTTTCTTTTTTTGTAAGGTTGTTTTTTCTTTTATAAATTTTTGTTTGGTAAAAAAAAAAACTAACTAATCTGGTAAAAAATAGATAATGTCATTCCAACACGGGAAATGTCTTCCTTTCAAAAAAAAAAAAACATGGGAAATGTTTTTCCACTGTAATCAATTTTAATTCATTGATTCGCTCTCAATTTACTACAAGCAAAATTACCTTTTAGAGATCTTTTACAATTGTATAAAACTTAAAAAAAAAAAAAAAGGGGGTGGGTTAGGTTTGTTGGTGGGGGGGTGGGGTGGTGGGGGGTGGTGGGGTTGTGGGGGCGGCGGGGTGGGTGTGGTGTATAAAACTTAATTATTGGACAGAGATTGATCTGTTGATTGTTTATTAGGAATGGAAAAAAGCATGGAAATTTAAGATGACTGAAGGAAAAAAAGGACTAGAATTGGAACCTAGAAAACGTGAAATATTTGATAGGATCCACTTCAGGAACAATTGAATGCAAAAGAAATTCAAATTTATAACTGGCACGTTAAGAAATGGTGAAAATACAACTCCCCGCACCCAAATCCCCACCCTTAATTTGTTCCATCTCTATTTGAAGTGACTTTTGCCTTGAAATCTTCAAATCAAAATTTGACATGGTAACTTATTTATTTGTTCTTATTTTAAATAAATAAAATAGTGGTTATGCAAATTATTTACTTCCTTTCCTCTCTCTCTGTATATATATATATATATATATGCTAAACTACAGAAGGAAAGAGCAAAAAAAATGTATCGTTTCTATTTTTGTTTCTCAATTCCACTGCTGCTAACCATTGTTCCGCTTATTGCGAGAGCCTAGTGGAGCCACCCTTAACCAAGTGGGCGTCGCCTCCACCATTGATTTTTTAAGATTTCCTTTTAAAAATTTATGGTTCTTCCATTTGCCCCCCATTCTATCCTCACCGAGAATTGACTATCCAGTCTCCGGTAAAAGTTTTATTCTTTAGTCAAAACTCACTATCCACATCAAAAGGAAAAAAAAAAATAACAAAACTTAGAAAGAAGAGGAACAAGAAGCAAATGAACATTTGATCATATACATTGACAAATAAATTTGCTATTATATTGAAAATAAAGCAATTATGTGGCACTTTAAAACAAAAGTAGGTATGTTAAATTTAGACTTGGAAAATTAAGAATATTTTTAAAAACTACATATAATTTATTGTGTCTTAATAATTAATAAAATCCAATAAGTAAAGTTATTGATACTAAACTTTAAGTATGTTACTTTCCATACTTATTTATTATATTACTTTCCTTACTACAATTAGTCACATACTTGCTTATTTTATATAAGTTCATAAAAATCTACTTTACTAGTAATACAGTATAATTCTTAATTTATTAACATATAAATTTAATATATTACATAATAATATTTGAATAGAAATTTACAGCTAAATTGCATAATGGTATTTATCACCGTCCTTCACGCTTGCACCATCACCTGCTAGCCCATTCACATTAGATTTCTTACCTATAGCATGAATAATACTTTATAAGCTTTTATAAATATAATCTCGCAAAAGTATAAAAAACATTTATAACGTATTTATGTTTAATTATGGGAATTTATAATGCATGATCTAATTATAATAACGGATATTTTTTTACCTCAGATTGATAGCATTTGAAGGCCTAGGATAAAAAAATTCTTCTCCTTCCATCTATAATTCAGGTGCATTCCTCTAATAACGTAATACTAGATTAGGAGTGTGAAGACAGCAAGTATTCCATTATAAAAAAAATCAAAGAACATTACATACATATGAAAAGGCAATAAATCATGCATATTGAGATAGATGATAATACATTATTGTTTTCAATCACCCACGCTACACATGCATATAATGTGTGGCCGAGGAGGACCAAACTTGCTTTCATTGATTGATATTAATTTGTATGGCTTCTAGATGAAAGATAAATATCGTCACCATGAGGGCACTATTTTTTGTCAATGTTGCTATTTCATTTTGTCGTGTCATTTCGGTTCTTGAAGTTCTTCCAACTGTTGATTTGACACCATACATGACTAAATTTCATTAACAACCTTGACAAAATAAGGATCGCTTATGATTCTAATTATGATTAAATAACATTCAATTAACTTAAAGGATGACAATTACATTTTAATTTAATGTAGGGGAATATTTCCTTATATCCCTGAAGAATAATTTTATTGGGTTAATTGCATAAATTGTTGTTGAATTACATAAAATACGAATTTGATCATTGACAACCCTAGCATTGTTTACTATGATGGGTATCGATGCAACTTATTAGATACTCTGGCGTAATAGCTATGATGAGTATTCTTAGTTTGAGACAGCAGTCGACTTTTTGAAAACAAATTTGATAAAAGAATTAATTACAAAAATATCACTTTTATCAAATGTATTCTTAATTTTAGCACATGTTTTACTTATTTTCCAATATAACATTGTTACATCAACAGATTCCTGAATTCTACATTTACGGTTTTTTTAGGTTGACAAAATGACTAAAATTGCCCCCTTCCCTCTTCCCGTTGAAAAAACCCATTACCCTATCTTTTTTATTTTTATTTTTTTTTCATTCGAGTTTGAAATCCAACATAGACGAAGAGAGAGAGAACTTACCCACCTTCGCATCAACCGTCAATGAACTCCAGTAACCATCCATCCGTCCGCATCCTCTAGTAACTGTTCAATTATACCATCAATCCACTTCTATAAAGCAAGAAAATTGGTAAGAAAAAATTCGAGGGCTATAGAGCAAAGCAAATCAACATCATTGCATCCCAAATAGCCACAGTCAGCCCTCGAACAGCCACCCATTCAATTGATAGACCAAGTTACAAAACCTATAGTCCCACCCCTAAAAGCAAAGAAGTAGAAACGGCAAATGCAACCACTGATGGTGAAGAAGTCTCCATAACTGATGCCATCACCGGAAAAGAATTTGGTGGGTGATAAGGAAAAAGAAACTGTTAAGAAGGGGAAGTTAGGTGAAGAAAGGGAAATTAATGTTAACGAGGAGATAAATAAAATGTTTTCAACTTTATGTGTGTGGCTATTGTTTTTTATTTTGTTCATGTTCAAGCATCATATCGTGCATGTTTGATTTTGGGAGGAAAAACCTAGCAACAGATAGAGGATGGTGAAGAAAATCCAGAAAAAGAATACCCTCAAGGCAATGTGTATGAGGTGAGTAAAACTGAGATTTATTTGAAAACTGAGATTTGTTTTGTTATTAATGAGTCTGGTGGTAAGTTTATAAGCATTTGATGAAAACTTGTTTGCTCTGAGTTTTGAGGAAAAATGTCTGAGATAATGTTATGTTAGCCGTGTGCATTTTTAGTGTTGATATGGCTCTTTTTAGCTATTAACCATGGTACGTTACTAAAAAATTGATCTGTGGTCATTTAATATTGATTGTGTGTATTATGGTGACATGAGTAATTTTTAAAATGACATGTTGTCATGTTATGTTGACTGTATGTACTGGTGTTGAATGAATCATGTTATGACATAAGAATTTGTAAATTGACCAGAGGTATTTTGTATGTTGAGCATATGTATTGTGATTATGTTAACTATATATATTCTGATGTTAGCTTGACTATGTTATGATAGGAGTAACTTCTAAGATGACTAGATGTCGTTTTATGTTAACTGTGTGCTTGTTAACGTTGAAATGACCATTGTAGGCCATGAGTAATTTCTTAAATTACCTCTAGTCATTTTAAGTTGACTTGTATTATGGTGTTGAAATGACCTTAGTGTAACATGAGTAATTTCTAAAACAACCTGTAGTCATTTTATGTTAACTATGTGTTTAGGTGTTGTATTAATCAGGTTATAATATGAAAAATTGAATATTCACAAGGGGTATTTTTTATGTTGAGAGTATGTATTCTGCATATGTTGATTATATGAATTATAGTATTTAATTGAATACATAATGATTTCTGGTGTTATTCAGAGGTCATTTTATGTTGACTGTGTGTTTCCTGGTATTAAAATGACCATGGTAGGCGACAAGTAATTTCTTAAATCACCTCTAGTTATTTTATATTGACTACGTGTATTATGGTATTGAAATGACACTGGTATGATATGAGCAATTTCTAAAATGACCTCCAATCATTTTATGTTGATTGTGTGTTTTGGTATTGTATTAACCAAGTTATGACATGAGAATTTAAAAATTCACCAGGAGTATTTTCTATGTTGAGTGTGTATATTCTACATATGTTGACTTTATGAATTGTGTCTTTTTATTTAAAATGTAATGATTCCTGGTGTTGACCAGAGGTCAATTTATATTGACTGTGTGTTACTTGGTGTTGAAATGACCATGGTAGGCTATGAGTAATTTCTTAAATCACCTCTAGTCATTTTATATTGATTGTGTATATTATGGTATTGAGATGACCCTAGTATAACATGAATAATTTCTAAAATGACTGTAGTCATTTTATGTTGACTATCTGTTTTGGTGTTGTATAAATCAGGTTATGACATGAAATTTAAAAATTCACCGGAGGCATTTTCTATGTTAGGCATATGTATTCTGCATATATTGACTGTATGAATTATGGTTTTTAATTGAATATGTAATAATTCTTGGTCTTGACCAGAGTTCATTTTATTTTGACTATGTTTTCTAGTGTTGAAATGACCATGGTAGGCCATGAATAATTTCTTAAATCACCTCTAGTCATTTATATTAACTATGTGTATTATGGTATTGAAATGACGCTAGTATGACATGAGTAATTTCTAAATTACCTGCAGTCATTTTAAGTTAACTGTGTGTTCTACTGTTGTATTAATCAAGTTATGACATGAGAATTTAAAAATTCACGAGCCATATTTTCTATGTTGAGTGTATATATTCTGCATATGTTGACTCTATAAATTGTGGCTTTTTATTGAAAATGTAATGATTCCTAGTATTGATCAGAGGTCAATTTATATTGACTGTATGTTTCTTGGTGTTGAAATGACCATGGTAAGCCATGAGTAATTTCTTAAATCACTTTTAGTCATTTTATATTGACTGTGTATATTACGGTGTTGAAATGACCCGATATAACATAAATAATTTCTAAAATGACTGCAATCATTTTATGTTAACTGTGTGTTCTGGTGTTGTATTAATCATGTTATAACATGAGAATTTAAAAATTTACCAGGGGTATTTTTTATGTTGTGCATGTGTATTCTGCATATATTGACTGTATGAATTATGGTTTTTAATTGAATATGTAATGATTCTTGGTGTTGATCAGAGTCTATTTCATTTTGACTGTGTATTTTCTGATGTTAAAATGATCATGGTTGGTCATGAATAATTTCTTAAATCAGCTCTAGTTATTTTATATTAATTATGTGTATTATGGTGTTGAAATGACGCTAGTATGATATAAATAATTTCTAAAATGTTAATTGTATGTCCTAGTATTGTATTAATCAAGTTATGACATAAGATTTTGAAAATTCACTAGGGGTATTTTCTATGTTGAGCGTTGTATTCTGCATATGTTGACTCTATGAATTGTGGCTTTTTATTGAAAATGTAACGATTCCTAGTATTGATCAGAGGTCAATTTTATGTTGACTGTGTGTTTCCTGGTGCTGAAATGACCATGGTAGGCCATAAGTAATATCTTTAATTACCTTTAGTCATTTTATGTTGACTGTATGTATTATGGTGTTGAAATAACCCTAGTATGATATGAGTAATTTCTAAAATGACTTGCAATAATTTTATATTAACTGTGTATTCTAGTGTTGTATTAATCAAGTTATGATGTGAGAGTTTGAAAATTCACCAGGGATATTTTCTATGTTGAGCGTATGTATTCAGCATATGTTGACTGTATAAATTATGGTTTTTATTTGAATATGTAATAATTCTTAGTGTTAACCAGAGGTCATTTTATTTTAACCGTATGTTTTTTGGTGTTGAAATGACCCTATTAGACCATTAGTAATTTCTTAAATCACCTTTAGTCATTTTATATTGACTATGTATATTATGGTATTGAAATGATGCTGGTATGACATAAGTAATTTCTAAAATGACCTACAATCATTTTATGTTGATTGTGTGTTCTAGTGTTGTATTAATCAAGTTATGACATGTGAATTTGAAAATTCACCAGGGGGATTTTCTATTTTAAGCGTGTGTATTATGCATATGTTGATTGTATGAATTATGGTTTTTAATTAAATATGTAATGATTCCTAGTGTTAACCAAAGATCATTTTATGTTGATTGTGTGTATTGAAACCATAATAATACTGTTAACATAGATGATTTCTGTTCACAAATTATATAAACACATACTGTAATATGACAGGACCTAAGATACAAACATATTATATTAGAAACTTATTATGATAATGACCAGTAGTCATTATATGATGACCAAGACCAGCTTTAATTAGTAAGAAATACATTATGCATAACAAATTATATAAATCATAACATGAATGTCAACATTGATAAAATTTGTTCACAAAAATAATAATATACATGCCCTTGTAATTTGACGGGATATAGGATACGAATATATATTAGAATACCGATCAATCATTATGATAATAGACCCTGGTCATTATGATAATATGATGACCTAGAGCATCTTTAAATAGTAAGAAATACATAAGCTATTACAAACTATTGAAACCATAATAAGATTGTCAATATCGATGATTTCTGTTCACAAATTATATATACACGTACTGTAATTTAATGAGACATAAGATGCAAATGTAATATCAGACGATCATTATGATTATGAACAATAGTCATTATATGATGACCAAGACCAATTTAATTGGTAAGAATACATCAAGCATAACAAATTATGTAAAAACCATAATATGGTTGTCAACATTGATGCTATATGTTTACAATTTACAAATACACTTAATGTAATACCCTTAGTCAAATTATATACTATAACAACATAATTTAGCCATCTAAAACATTATCATAGAATAAATATAAATATAAATAGCCATCATGTCTGACTAATCATACTTCGAGATGATCTATATGATGATGTTGATGCGCTTGGGTTAATGTTGATTGGGTTAGTACATGTTTTCCTATTGTGTCCATGAGTATGGCATTTGCTATACCTAACCATCTTCGGCTTTTCACTTGAGACAAAATACCAGTAAATGGAGGCCTTCCAGGCCCACGTTTTGATTTTGAAGGATTCACAACTCAATTCCTAACTTTTTCAGAAACATTCCATCCTTCAGTACTGCCAATTAGATGTACAATAGTTTCATGAGTTGTATAAAGTTCTTGTTTGGTGTAGTGCTTAGAGTGGTAATTGTAAGGACTAATTTGTCGATGGTTACATACAGACAAAGCATGAGGAAAAGGTAATTGATCAATCTGAAATTGCATACGTGTACATATTCAGTATCTCATATCCATAATCCAAGTCTAAGTAACTAAGTTGGTGATGGCATACTTAAACTGATCAGCAGCTTATGGCTATAATGAAGCAGAAGGTACAAATTAAATTACCAACAATCGATGAAACTAATCAACATAAAAATGTACTCATACTTGTTGTTAAAATTACTAAATTAAGCACACAATTACCATTAGTGCAAGACCCATAAAAAATACGTACGAAGATGTTTTTTAGCTGTGGGGGTAAAGCTGGACTCAAGTTTAAAGGTAGCTTCACGTTTCTCGACGAATCATCTTTGTAAGAGTTTTCTTATCCATTCTACCAAGTATTCTACAAGCATTACCTTGGCTTTCTGATCCACACTGTTTAATGACTCCGTAATGTTGGTTGTCGTGATCACATATCTTCGTCCATTAAAGAATGCTCGAGTACATTTTTTTGAAATTGCCTCCATAAGGTACCTGTGTGTGGTGAGGTCCTATTTAGGGATGGAACTCACTTACAAGATATGTCATCGACATACCATCAATATAAGTCTTTATAGTACCATTAAAACTTTTGTAACTCACTTTTAAGTTTCTAACCAAGTGTTCAATGCAAATCCTAAAATCATCTTCTAGATACACCTTTTTGATTTCATATTCAATACTCTTATGCCTATCAAACACAATGGCAACTTATCCTGTTTGCTTATTTATTCCCTTAATTTGGTGAAGAACCATTCCCATGAATCATTGCTCTCTAAGTCACCAATACAAAAAGTAAGTGAAAATATTAAGTCATTTGCATCATGGCCACATGCTGAAAGCAATGTTCCACCATACCTAACCTTTAATGATAATGCATCAACCACAATTATATGCTGGCAATGAAGCCAACCATGCTTAGAGGCTGCCAAGTACATGTAAAAGTACTTAAATCAATCCTCCGAATCTATCTCTATGTGAATGTGGGATCTAGGATTTTGCTTTTTCACCATTTCACCTTATAAAGGTAAGATTATCAAGTACATATGTGGCAGGCCATAGTCATTATAAAAATTACTATGGTCAACATAATAAAATGAACACATTCAACATATAAAATACATATGGTAATTAGATAAATTACTAATGTTATAATAATGGTCAATTTAACATCAGCATATATGTAGTCAATATACCACATACCCCCGATCAGTTTACAAATTACTCTTATCCTAACATGGTCAATTCAATAGTAGAATTCAAACATTTAATTTAAAATGACTACAGGTTATTTTAAAAATTACTCATATCCTAACATGATCAATTTAAACACCAAAATCCATACAGTCAACATAAAATGACTCAAAGTCATTTTAGCAATGACTCATGTCCTAACAATGGTTATTTCAATACCAACATACACACAGTTAACATCTAATAATCAAATGTATTATAGTTACTTTGGTATGATCGGCATCATCGTCACGTAGGCTGTTAAAGGTTGCTTCTTTTCCCCTTCAGGCTCTGAGATAATTGAATGACACTTCAAATTCACCATGCATGTCCTGCATTATTTCACATGGTCAATATGTGGTACTAGACAGATTTCGCCTATCATCCATAAATTTCGACTTCATACATTCCCCTATCATCTAACTACTGGCTTGTCGATGGTGCCCTTGAGCTATTTCAATAGAGTAAGTATGGACTTCATCATACCTCCTTACAACAATCAAATCACTGTCCTTCCTTCTAGTAGCATGGACCTTCTATTGGCAATTCTGATCATCCAAACATACCACATGCAATAAAGTAGCAGTAGACCTCTTAACCTTAAACTAATAATGTTTATTCAATGTATCATGATAGAGATGGTACTATAATAGCCTTTTATTATTATAAATGTTCTTTATGCATATAGTTCTTGGAGTAAAATTAGCAATGACTTCGCTATCACAAATTTATGGATAAACAACTTTAACCTTAGATCCATTGGATCCATTGACAACAGATTGGGCTCCTTCACTCCTTCTATTACTTTTTTCCTTGTTTTTCTCATGACTACGATCCAAATCAAAAGAAACAGGTTCATCCCCATTGTGGTCCCCATAATAGATCTAATCATTAATGACTAGTAATGGTGATGGAGGAATGTGGAATTTATTTTATTCATCAAGTCCATCCGCATCGTCCAATTGAAAATCCTCACCAACTTCAGGTGCATGGTTAGGGTTGTTCACATAAATATGTTGCACAGCTTCATCACTATGTCGTGAAACCCTAGTTGGTTACATAGGCATACGGTTGCTTTCTCTTATTTCAGGTGATAATGTTTCAGCCACTGACTCATCTAATATATTGACACATATTAGAAATTTTCAAAGCACGTGAACATCCTTCTTTTTCAATTGAAGGTAGAATGAGACATCGTAATCAAATCGTATTTTGACAGAAGCCACCCCAACTTCAACAACATATCTTAAGACTAAAATCTTTTCTTATACTTGAATCCTAAGTACATTTCTCACCAACTCTAAAAGACCAACATAAGTGGTGTTAGTAGGAACTAGTATCCCCTTCATTTCATAACTAACATATCTCCAACCATAGTCTCAATGTCCATTGAACTTTATAAAGACATTCAATCCAGTCATTCCTGAACAATTTCAAGTGAATGATTTGTTAATCAACATAACAATGACAACAAATATTACACATCTGATTTGTAAGTCGACATAAAATTTACTTCAAGTAATAGTTAAAGAAAATGACTCCAAGTTATAGTGATTACTAACAATTAGTTGCGTCATGCAATAATGAAACTATAGTGTGTTAGTCAACATAACAATGACTTCCGATCATTATACATTGACTATGCTCTACTATTACCATATGGGCATTATAGTATTTATCACAAATTAACAAATAATGACTCCAGCGCCACCTATCGCAGTTCTTAAACTTCAACTATTATCCTTTTAACATCTCAAATTAACAACTGTTCTTATTAATTCCTCCCATATTCGGTTTAGCCTAATCATTTTTTTGATTTAATATCACATAACGGTAGCATTTTCTTTCATGACCATAACACAAACTCAAAAAGAAGGAGAATATGATATTCTAACCAAAATGAATATTAAAAGCCTTTGAATAGCAGGCAGAGCCACTGGAAACTAAAAAAAAAAAACCCAAATCACCTACCTCAAATATGTTACAAAACCGTCAATTTAAGCTTCTTTGTTCAAGGTTGAGCGATGACGAAAAAGAAAGAATGGCAAAGAAGAATAAAGCTTTGTACATTCGTCTTAAGGGGTGAGAGTCATGGTCATAAGGAGTAAGATTCATGTTTTGTAAACAGAGATTTTAAGAAAGAGATAGCTAGGTTGTTTTTTTTTTTTTAATGATAGGAGAGAGAGAGAGATTAAGAGCTAGAGAGCTGCCAAAACATTAAAAAAAATCCCTAAGTTGACCTAGCTAATCTAAAAGGCATAATTGACTTTTTACACTTACCTCAAGAGTATTCATTATTGTAGCAATGTTATATTGGAAAATAAGCAAAATAGGTGCTAAAATTAAGAATATTTTTTTTAGAAGTGCTATTTTTGTAATTAACCCTTGTTAAAAAGTAAAAGCCCATTGGCCAACGATTGAATAACAAAGCATAATGGCCTACTGGCTAATGTTCAAAATAAGTACAAAGCTAAATCAGTCTAATGACCATTGTCCAAATGCATTTGGCATGCAAGCTAGCATAAAAAGAATACATATATATAATCTCAAAATAAAATCAAAGCTGCGGAGTTAATTGACTTAACTGGGGGGGCATTTGCAGAGGCCTTAATGGTCACTACTTCAGTCGAAGGTTGTGCATCCTGATCTTGTGTAACACTAGCTAGAATAGGAACTGGAGCTGTAGTCGGGGTTTCCATGCTTGTCGCAAGAGATTTTTCTTCCACGATTTCTTCATAGACCTCGATCTCTTCATCCATATTCCATTTGGTATGGAGACCCACCTTATACTTTTTGAAAAGCTTGTATCGAGCCTTTAAGTTTGTATCTTCATATTGCTTGACCATATGAGCCATAAGTTCAACGATCTCGGCATCCTTGTCGGTGTTTTCTTTGTGAAGTTTAGCTACTATCCATTTAAGCTCTTTGATGTGCCCTAGAGAGGTCTCCACATCGTCCTTAAGCTTTGCAATTGTCACCTCGAGTCAGCTTGGCATTGGATTCATTAGTGTCTTTAAGCCTCCTCGAAAAGTTTTGGTGCTCCTCGTTCGCTTGTATAAAGACAGAAGCATTCATAGAGATGTCCTGGAATAAGCATTGAATTAGTACACCAAAAAAATTGAGATAAAAAAATTAACAAAATTTGAAGCGTACTTACCCATATAGTTCCCTAAAGCCATTCACCAACGTATGGCTTTGGCGGGCCTTCCTTCATAGACTCTCTATTGGTGTCCGTCACTAGCTCTTTAGCAATCTCAAGTGCCAAGTCTCGGTTGTTATGGAGACTCAACCATTCTGGGATATTTACGTTCAACCTCCTCCTCTTCAGTTGATGGTTCGATGGACTATTTAACAAGTACCACTTTGCTTTTGCTTGCCTCAATGTTGAACCTTTTCCTTTTAGGATGCCTTTTTCCTCTCGATAATAGGATGCTTTAATGACTTTTCCTTCTCTTGTGACTCGAGGCTCGATTCAATCAATGGAAAGGTGGTTGAGGTTGTAAACGTTGTTACTGCAAACTTTACAGCCTTGACAATAGCATTGGTGGTAGCCTTTTTTGCTTACTTCCTAGTGATGATGTCTTTAGTAGAGGGAAAGTGATCTTTATGGTGTTAAGGGGTTGATTTACGAACAATGATTCTTCATCAATTAAACGAATAGTGGTGCGTTGAACATTTACCTTAATGCTACTTAGATAATAAATGACTGATCGACCCATAAGAGTAGTTTCTTTACCATACATGTTATGATCTCAACAAAGTCCTTCCAAATTGATGAACGATGAAGCCTGTTTGATGTTATATCATCCCATTCTTAGTTTGGGATTGATTTGAGGGCCTCAAGCATCGACATGAAATTGAGTCCTGGAAGAGCAGCTTTCTTGTGATCCTTGCCTGTAAGAAAATGAAATTATTGTAAGCCAATTTTACCACGTAAAAGCTTTTGATACAATATAATTGATGCATTTAGAGGCCTAATCGACTATTCGTTTATTAATATGAAGAAGTATCGGTCCTGCCAATATTTATCAGTGTTCTTCATTTGGCTGATGACTTGTTTCTTCGAACTTGGAACCAATGAGTAGCGATTAAAATCATGAGGGTTTTGTATTGGGTAGTATAGGTTAAGGAAGTCCTCAACTATTAGTTCGACGTTCACCTGTTTTGCTACCATGATGAGGCCGAGAAACACCCATATCCTGTTTAGCATCAATTGAGGAATTGCCAATTGGTAATGGGATATGCAACGGATGATTAAAGGATAGATCTATAGTCAAAGCACACACTTAAAATAAATGGGGTACATAGGTTGCGAAAGTCGTACATTAGGTAGTATAGGTTGAGGAAGTCCTTAACTGTTAGTTCGACGTTTGCCTCTTTTGCTACCATGATGAGGCCGAGAAGCACTTGCATCTCATTAGCATCAATTAAGGAATTGCCAATTGGTAATGGGACATGCAGTAGATGATTAAAGGATAGATTTATAGTTGAAGCACACACTCAAAATAAATGGGGTACATACAGATCCACCTTCTGAGACAATGTTTGCTGGCTCATCGGGAAAGGGCAGGCATTGCTGGACTTCGTTTGTGAAGTCATACTTCCCCATCATTTCCATCAAGTCCTGTTTAGTAAGGATGGATGGAGATTTCTTTGTGGTTAAAAAACACTTATTGTAATGACCGTCATTTTCATGGCACCTACTTACCATGTAATAAGACATTAAGAAATAAAAGTGGAATAATTTGATGTCTTTTAGTGCAAGTTTGAGTAACACGTTCAGGTACACGGCCGTGAAAATAGCCATGTACCGTTTGGACTATTGAAGTGTAATAGGCCATATGAGCGAACATGGTCATGAAGTGTAGCACGGTCAAGTACACGCCAGTGTAAGAGCCCATGTAGAAGGCCGTGTAACGAGCAGAGAGCCACTATAAAGACTCTCGTAATGTGTGAAACTTAATTACTATGTAATAAGCAATTAAGTTGAAAAATACAATAAATTTCTAGTTGAATAGATTAAACAAGAACAGTGATGTTTAATTATTATTCATGCAGTGAAAGGGGCGACCGACAGTGAAATCGGTCCACCCTATTTTGTATATAAGTATATAAGATATGCAGTATAATGAAACCAATCCAGACAACCATTTCCTGACACAGGACTGGTGAACGGATCACCAGAACGCTAGGACCGAACATCTGAGTACAACAGTGAGAAATACCCTAGCAGAGGTATAGTACCGAGAACGATGGTCCAGATGACCTCTTCTCGTCCATAAACTGACAAAATCGGAGTCAGAACGCTCAAACTAGTCAGTCAAACAGAAAACTATAAATAGTAAATAATGGAAACGCAGTGTTAGGTTTATGGCCAAGACGGCCTTAATCTGGCGTAAAACTGATATATTAACAATTAGTAGGCTCAATCTGGTCAATTGGGCATAAAACGAGAATTTTTGTTTGAGAGATACGCAGTATCGGGAAGAGGGTCAAGATGACCTTTTCTCACCCCGAAACTGATATATTTAGACTCAAAATGCCCAAATTAGTCAATCAGGCACCTAATACGTTTTTCGAGGTGGGATCACACAAATCTCGAAAACTAGTCTAGACGACCCTGGACGGACGTAAAACTGATAAAATTGAAATCAGCACGTCCGAATTAATCAAGAGAAACTGTGTTGAAAATTTTACACGGGAACGCCTCGTTTTGCGTGTGCAAGGACAACACAGCGTAGACACAACCACAGTATAGGAAATAAATAGTAATGTCACGTCCCAAAATCCAGAACAGCGACAGTGTCACCTCCCAAAAATCCGGGATAATGACAGGTATGAGATTTTAAATGAATAATTGAAAGGAAAGCTCAGATTCCTAAGTCTGTCAGTTTTTATATCTTACCTTTTACCGACTCTTTAAACCTGTTAATAAATTATGCTTGTATATTTTAAATTAATTAATATTTGTATTTCTATTTTTATCGCAATATCAGGTGGTAAGGTACCCATATCCCACAGATGCATACTTGGATAAAATAAAATAAGTAAGATTACAAAAGTAAAGTTTAGAATTTACAGTTCCGGAATGCTCATATACATACTTTGTCGTAAAGTACTGAACACTACTTCAAGTCTTTAGTCCTTGTCGTCAACAGATGGTTCCACGTCACCCGTATCTTCTAATCACCTTTATTTCCTGGGGGTTTACCAGTTTTAAAATAGTGAGTGAAAGGCTCAGTAGGATATTTTTAAAAAAAATATTTCAACATTCAATTTAACCATCATACTAAGTATGTCAATGCAGTACCGAATTATAAACGTAGAATCGTGATTATGCAAATTATGCCCCTATATACATCTAGTTCGTGTACGGTCCGTATGAGCCTCCCTCACCATGCCGAAGTATGATGAGTAATCCTCGATCGAGATGTGCACTCTTTTCACGTGTGTGCTGGCTCCCGGTATACTTTAACACCAAATCCAACTTTCAACATTTCATATGAACATATGATTCACATAATAAAAATATGCCGTATTGGTTTTCAAAAAAATCCGTGACCGGATATTTTTTCCTTTAATTTCCAAAATCGTGATACTTTCTAAATCACATAATTTTCGAAACTTTATGAACTCATTTTCTTTAAATGATTTTTGGCCAAATCATTAAAATAAAATTGGCTACAAAGAAAGGGTAAGATATCCTACCTCGTTGGCAATTTAACCTACGGTCAACTTCTTGCACAAATTCCAAGATAGTCTTTCTTTCTGAATTCGATCAACGAGTACCTAAAACAAGAAACACAGATAATTTAATTATCTGTCCAAGAATTCGGTAATCGAATTACCGTAAACTCAACTAATTAGTATGCTATTGAATTTTAAAAATTTAAAATGATACTTTATTTTAACACCAAAATTTTAAAACAGCAATTTTAACACAAATATCTAAAATATATATATATTTTAAATTTCGGCATGACTTGCCCTAAATATAGGCTTCCCCAAAAGCTTCAAAATGCTCAACCTGCAGAAAAATTTTCCAATTCCCAGAAGAGTTCAAATACCAATTTCAAATCAATTTAAATTTACAATCTAAAAATCATTATTATTATTATTATTATTTTTCATTATTATTATTATTTATTATTATTTTTTTTTATGTATACTAATACACACACGTATATGCATATATATATATTTTTTAAGGGAGCGATTCGACCGGTGGAGCTCACGGCGGTCGGAGGGCGACGGCGCTCGGTCAGTTGGGCAGCTCCGGAAGGCCAGGCGACGGCAAGGGCGGTCGGTTTCAAGGTTCAGGCTTGGCAGCGGGCAACCGGGTGAGGCGGGGACGAGCGGCGAGGCACGAGGATGGGGAAGGCAGCGAAGGCCCGGTGACTGCTTGGGTCCGGGCATTGGCGGCGGCTGGCGGAGGCTCGTAAAATGGTGGCACAGCCAGTTGACGACGGTGACTCACAGGCTTTGACGATTGGCTGGGCACGGCAGTCGAGTTCGGTGGGCGACTTCGGTGGCGTTCGACCGAAACAAAAAAAAAAAGAGGGAAAGGAGAAGAGAATGAGAGAGAGATGGTGAGGGAGTGATCGGTGGGAGGGAGATAAAAAAACAGAGGGAAAGGGCGTGAGAGGGAGTGAGAAGAGAGAGCGAGAGTGGACGAGAGAGAGCAAAGAAAGAGAAAGAGAGAGCTCGGCGAGGGAAAAAGAAAAACAAAGAGAGAGAGAGGATGAGCAAGAGAGAGTAAGACGAGAGAGAGTGAGAATGGAGGGTTTGAGAGAGGGAGATCGGCGAGAAGAAGGAAAAAAAAAACATGAAGACAGAGAGGGAGTGAGAGACCGGTGAGAGCGAAAAGAAAAAGAGGAAAGAAAGGAAAAAAAAACAAAAGGGCGAGAGAGGTAGTGAGGAGGAGTGAAAAATAAAGGAAGAGAGAGAGAGGGAAAGAAAAGGGATTTCCGGAAAAATCCGGAAAGAGGAAAGAAAAAAAAATAAAAAAATAAATAAAAATAATATTTGTTAAATTTTATTACGTAAAAATTGTTAAAATCTTAAAATTTGTAAAAATATTTTAAATATCCTCAAATTAATATTTAATACCCCAAAAATTTAAAATTGAATTCTCATAATAATAAAAAAAATTTTATTGGCATACTAACAAATTGAGTTTTATACATTCACGTGCGAAATTTAAACTCAAAAATTTCACAGCGTGACAAGTAAATTGGTATATAATGGGCTCTTAGACAGCATAAACTAACTAAGAATTATCAATACAAAAATCGGATTTAGAAAATCCAATTCCGAGTGAAAACTAGAACACTGCCGAGAAAGAACCGAACACTACAGTAGAAAATTAGGCTGCAAAGAGAAGCAAATGCAGATGAATTTTTGGCCTTAAAAACTATGTACCCTAGCTGCAAAAGCAACTGTAATCAGCTGCACACATAACCCAAAAGGTGGCAATTAAATAATCCAAAAAGCTATGACACCTTTTGAATAAAATAACCAAGTTTTCCATCACATGCCTGCAACAAAATTTTTTAATTTGGCCCCTCCTTCCATGCGTAGCCCACGGCCATTATGGGGCTGAAATGGGTAGGTTTTTGTCCCATGATTAGGCAAAAAATGTAGATAATTAAGTGAGCTTAGGTCTAAGTAAATTGGGTTAAGTTTGCCTATAAAAGGCACACACGACCAACAAGGGTTACTTTCTTACTTTGGCTCCCAAAACCACAACTCCTTTCTCTCTTTCTTCCTTGCTGCAGTCGACTACTCCAAGCCCCCAAAACCACCATTTTTCAAGCCAAAATCCTACTAAAAGCTTACCAAAATTTAACCCCCTTCAAGCTTGTTATAAGAGGTCTTCATTTCCAAGCCATTTCAAGTGCACCAAAGGGTAAGATTCTAAACCAGTCCTTGTGATTTATAGTTGTTATTTTGGGTTAATGTTAAGAGGAAAATTTTTTATGTCTTTTCTTGCATAAAACGGACCCCCAATCTCCTTGGTTCACATGGCCATTTGGTCACTCAAGTCTTGACTCAAATTTGTGCTTGGTTCATAGTACAAGAGGTAAAATCAAAACCCTTTTTTGGAAGTTTAGTTGTTTTAAGTTTTGATCAAGACATTTATGTGTATTTGTTCATCCCACGGGTTGTAATAAGTTATTGTGAGCCCTTAGCTTTCATTTTTAAGTATGTGGTTGTGTGGTTGTGATTTACATTTTTTACGAATGGATGTGTGTATGTGTGGACGTTTTAGTAACTAGACACAAATCTATCCCTAGGAATAAGCCACGGGTTTTGGCCATTTTGACCCTATTAGGGTCCAAATTTGAGATTTAGTAAAACACAAAGTTTTAAGAAAATTTCTTACGGTCGTTTTTACGTCAAATAAGTTTTGGCCAAAAACGACACTAAGATAGGTTTTTTAAGTGGTTTTGATTCAGTGTCCAAAACTAAGACTAAGAATCCGAGCACTAGAAACAGTCTTGGGTTTTGTTAAAAACGAACTACTTAGAGTTCGAATCAGATCTCGGGCTGAACACGAAAGTTGTAGATCTTGTCAAAACCTTTAAGATGACTTATATATGTTGCAAAAATTTGGTTATTTCGAGCTAAACAGAGCCGTTTTCGAAATAACGTAAAACTAGGATTTTTATAAAACTGGACATAAAATTGGCCACGGGTTTAGTGAGTTTAGGATTTGTTCGATTTTGATTTGAGTTCCGAGATGAACACGAGAATTGTTCATCTCGTCGAGAATGAAAAATTTTGTGTTCGTCAAATTTACAAACTAAGTCGTTTCAAACAAGTTCCAAAACAGCTTTCTATAAATGGTTTAAAAACCATCTTTAAAGTACAATACTAAAATGTGTTTTATATACTTTAAAATAAAAACATGGTTTTAATAAAACGTCCCCACCTTCCAATGGGGTGATAAGGGACAGTTTCAAAACACATAATTTTTTCAAGAATTTTATTAAGCAACCAAAACAATTTTCAAAGTAGAACAGTAGCGGTAGCCTGATAGGCTACCACATCAAACAAGCGAAGTAACCCGATCGATTACTAAACCAAGTTTACACGAGGTAACCCGGTAGGTTACCGAGTTAACGATGCGTGAGGTAACCGATCAGTTGACTGGTAAGTCAACCAGTCAAGGATCGTGTCCAAACGATACTGTGAGGAACGATGATTAATCTGTCAATAATGACAATTAATCAAACACGATGGAAGTTAGACACCAAATTCCCAAAGTAGAGCAGTAAGGTACCAATAGGCCTCGGTACCATACCACGATGCAAGTAATAGTTACTAACAGCAGAAGTGACCTAAGAACGTTGTAATTAATTTATGGGGCAATAAATTAATTAACCACGTATAGAGAAGAAAACTCTTAAGAGAGAAAGAGAGCGAGTAAGTACTGATGGCAATCGGTACCAAACGATTTTATCTACTTTAGTCACTAACAGTATTAGTGACTCAACAAAAGCGTTAACGAGATACGTTATTGATTACAGGTAGTAACCTGTAAGTTGATAAAGGTGAGAGTACGTGTTGGCTTGCAGACTAGGTAAGTATAACTCCGCCTATAGCATGAATAAAACGTGTTTGAAATAATGGTTTTTTTTTAGCATGTTAAGTATGTAAAGCATGCACGGTAGTTGCATAGCATGACACAAGAGCATATAGTTTCACAATCGCATAGATTACCGAAAGAACAAATTAGGTGTCATACATCTCTATCGCGTAAGATTAGGGACAGCTTAGCAAAACATATGGCCAGAACAGTTAAACAAGTCAGAAATTATTAAAGCGTGTCATACTGGCCTTTTCAGTTGAAGAGGTTCTTAAAGTTAAAGTAAGTTCAGCATCCATTGATGGCTCTTCGTTTTAAGTGATCACGGACGTTACCGATGACCTGCGTGCACTCGATACAGACACACGGGCCCTTAGTTAGACATAAGAAAGAAAAAGAATAATGAAACATAAATGAGCATAACCGAATCATGCATTGTTCACTGTATTATAGTTCATTTTGCTTCCAATCACAGTAGATATGCATTTAGATCACGATATTTTCTGTTATGCACATAGTATATGATATTCTGCATTCTGTGATATGTGTTGTTCTGGTATGTGGAATGTTTTAGTGAGATGTATCAATCTATGACATGCTTATTTGATTTTAAGTGTGTACTATGTTTTAAACATGTTTTGCGGTTAACATGTTGTACTTACCGGACAATAAAGCTCACAGTGTGTGTTTATGCTGTAGGTAAGTGTCCTACAGCTTAACCCCTAATGGGCGATGACGGCGGCGGAGGCGGATATGAGGACGAGGTTACGGATACCACCACGAGTATTATTCTTTGCACAGTTTTTGAGTAATAGCATATTTTGGAACAGTAAATAATATATATATATATGAATAGTATATTTTGATTAGTAATTAATTAAAGAATTTTATAAGTATGTATGTAAGGCTAAAATCCTTATGATTTAGACTTTGTATTTTCGAAAGAATACGTACATAAATAATAAATACGTACACATAAAAAAAATCCCCTAAAAATTAATGGTTTGCAAGAAAGTATAAGTATCAGTACAAGTAGTAGTTTTTAAGTGGCAGTCCGGGTCACTAAGAGTACGAGACGTCACACTTATTGCTCAATCTATGTGGCAGCCCGCCCTGCTGTAGAGGCTCTACAGTGCTACTACGGCCAACTCTGTAGTCAACCGCAATAGTCTGCAGGCCTCTAGGGTCGCCAGCAATCATGCTGAACTGTAACTACTGCTAATTTTGTGGAATAAATTTTTTTTTCTTTAAACACATAAACTGTTCAAGAATGTGATAAGGAAATCATGTTAACAAAATAACATGCACTTGACTCATGATTCCCCTATCACATACTCTTAACTTGAAACTTGTTTCTTTTAGAATTACATTTCCAAAACTGTACAGCGGAAGATTTAACTGTGACCAATATCCCTCGCCCAATCCTGCCGGCATGCGTCTACCCTGTTCGTCGTCCACCAATACTACTGGTGAACAGGTCTCTTACCTGCAACATGTGAACAAACTAATGAGCTATGAGCTCAGTAAGTTCAAACATAAAAACATGTAATTAACATGCTATACTGCTGGGCTCATGCTGTACTACTGTGCTCATGCTGTACTGCTGTACTCATACTGTACTGCTGTACTTATGCTGACTGCTGTACTCATGCTGTACTGCTGTGCTCATGCTAACTGGACTCTATAGACATGCTGTAACGACTAAAGGTTTAGTCTTAGAACATTGATCTGTTATTTTAGTTTTGGTTTTGGGCCCCTGATTAAACGTACCGACATGTTAGCGCAACCGGGAGCGGTACTTTAGTGCTGACCTCCTCAGTCTTAACTGATGCTAAACATGATAACCTCCCCGTGGTTCGAGAGGTCGATACGCCAATAACTGGTTAATTACCATCTTGCTAGTATTCCAACTGGGTAGCATACTGTTTGCCTTCCACAGTCGGAACCTGTTAATCTATTTACTGGGGTGTGATTTAATCAACACACTAAGGTGCCTTGTGCACCTAACTGTTTTCTGGTTCTGTTACTGTCTGGTCTGTGTACTGGGACATGCAACTCTATATGCATGACATGAACTGATGTGAACTGACCTGTGCTGTGACTGGCATACTGACATAACATCATGATGCAGACAATCAATGTCTAACAACACGTCATACAATATACACAACATTGTAATAAAGCAAGCTTGTCCACGTTGCAGTCAGGACAATGCTTGAACTTACAGAAAATCTTCTAGCGTAAGCTGCTGCTGCTCTGGGACTGCTGGTTTGGGGTCTCTGACTTGGACTCCTATAAAAGGCAAAATCACTGATTATTTACCATATTTAGCTTATACTGGAAATATGGTAAAACATGAAATTTTTCCTTTCCAGACTCTTTTTTTTTTTTTTTTACTCTCTGGCCTCGAACACGCCCTCCTACACGGCCGTGTTCGTGCCCGTGTACCCCTCTAGACTTTTAAGCCTGGCCGTGTAATCTCTGGAACATGCCCGTGTATGCTTACACGGGTGGGTACACGGCCGTGTCTCTGGCTGTGTACTCCTCTGTGCTCTTACACGGCTACTTACACGCCTCTCTTTGACCGTGTGCCTCTTGACACGGTCTGATACACGGCCGTGTTCTTGACCGTGTACCTCTCGGGTCTGATTTTTCTTGCAACACGGTGGTGCGTATGGGCATGTTCGGGGTCGTGTTCTGAACACGCCCTTGTACACGCCCGTGTACACGCCCGTGTTCATACCAGAATCAAGATTCTGGGTCCGAACTACTCTGCTCTGATTTTCTAAGGCTTTTATGGCCTTTGTTCTACTTCTTACACTTGAAATCGATCTTCATAAGATCATTTCAAGGTATCTACTATACTTCTACTATCACAAATCCATGATTTCATAAGCAAAAATTCCACATTTTGCTTATGAATCTCTCTCGACTTAACTTTTGAAAACTCTGTATTTTAGTGAAGAAATTTCACTAAACTTGGTTTTCTAAACCATCTGTTCATGGATTCGTGCTTGCAACCATCTACACTTGAATCACATTTCGATTTTTAACCGAAAACCTAAATGTGATTCACTCATATTCTCTTTTTCTCACTCAAACCCCAGATTTTTCATCCGAAAAACGCAAGAGAAAAACGAGGTTTACTTTGCTTGAACTTGAGATTTTCTCACTGCTGATCTTGGCTGAATCTCGATCGATCTGCTGTTTGAACTAGAAATCCGAACTTTGCTTGGATTTCTTTTTCTTCCTCCTCTTTTCTCTCTCGGTTTCCCTTTCTCTTTCTTTTCTTCTTTCTTTCTTTTCTCTTTCTTTCTTTTCTGCCGGCTGCTTGTAGCTAAGGGAAATAATTCCCTTTCTCTATCATGCTCACGTGCCACTCACACTCTCCCACTTGCTTTCTTTTATTATTATTTTTTATATGTGTAAGGGCTTGTTTGGCAAATCCTTTTGGCCATTGATCAATGTGGCTCACTTGTGTGCCATTAATCTGTTAGTATGTATTTTCTACATACTTTTCTATCAAATTTTAAAACATCATAATTGAATTAATGTTTAGCTTTAAACTATTTTCATTAATTCATTTTCAAATTTTGATTAAAACTTGATTAATCAAAATTTCCTCTGCTATTTATTCTGTAAACTATGTCGCTGTAAATGTACATTTATTTACATATTTGTACAAAATATTTCCGAGAGTATGGATTTCTCGGTTATCACAATCTACATGGAGGCCTTGATAGCCATTCAATTAGCGAGATGCTAAGAATGTTGGTCCTTAATACGGTCACCATTCGATTCCTTCTTTCGGCTTTCGTGCTCAATCCAAAATCCCTTTAACTCTCGTCCCAGTCTCATTCCTTTTTAGAGTACTTGATGGTTTGTCTAATTTCTTGTTCGATTAACTCTTCGTCATCTGAAATAGATAGTTCTATGTTTTGGAGTTTAAAATCTTTGAACTACTCTTCCATTGGCCTCTTGCCCTTGTCCATTTTTCCTCAAACACTTAACTGATCAAATCCTAAAACTTTACCAAATCTAAAAGATTCCTTAACCCCAAAATCAATGAACTTCCTAAAGAACACTAGCCTAAAAACCCAGAAATTTAAACCTAAAAATATAGGAAACCAATGAAACCTAGATCACCTAAAATCCTTAGTAAAATTACATTAAAACACACACCAAAATGCTCAAAAATGTAGAAAAAAGTGAACTTTTGGAACAAAAACATAGAAATAGGAACAATTAAGGGAGACTACTTGCCTGAAGATTCTAAAAAGCTTCGCGGCAAATGTAGAATTAAGAAGGGGAGAAAGGAAGTTTAAGAGTTGCAACGCTGTTAAGTAGATCATTGGCTAGGGGTTATCTAGCAAATTCTAATCCAATGAGCTAGACTTCACAACCCCTAAGATTCCCGCCAGAGATTTGAGTCTTATCTTTTCGAATTTCAAGTTTCAAAAAGAAAGAATAACCATTATTTCAGATGAGCCAATAGCTTTCATGCCACGTGTGAAATAGATTCCCATTAGTCGCTGCCAGTGTCAGATGGTGATAAACATAAACATTTGTATATTAGAGAATGTTAGCAAGGCCATAAATATGGACCACTCAATCATGAACAAGTACTCAATAGAATAAAGGGCTGACTATTGGGGCTTTATCCCCCTAAAAATTGAAGGCACATTGGCCGAATCTTAAAGTATCAAGCATCGAAGGATGCCATGTGACGGTCAGTTGATGTTCCATTGTCCAGCTATCGTTGCTTGGAACTAGCATTCTATGATCAATCGATCACTGAATGCTATTGCCACGATTCAACAATCGTGGATTTTCCATGCTTCGACGATTTATGGATCTACTGATATCCTAGCAATCAAACTTTAATCAGTAATCAAATTTCTTTATGAAATGTTGTACATGTCACGTCTCAACGTTCTATGCTAAACTACATTCTCGGCAATTCTTAGGAAATCATGTCCCTAAGAATTCAACCTCAATTCCAAATCGTGTCCCCATGGAACCCCATGATTTCATTAATTCCACAAGTAGGTCTATAACCCATTAAATCCTTGAATTTTAGGGCCTACTACTAGCTATTATTTCTCTATAAATAGGGGAAGAGTCCTTCAAACAAGACATGCAGCTTTTATTTGTTGTTATTCTTCTAAAATCATTATAGAAATCACTTGCTCAGTATTCACTTATGATCGTAGTGAAGAGCTTAGATACAGATGATGTAGCATATTTTAACGAACTTCTATAAATTCTAATGTCCTTATTTTACGTATTTTCCATTCATTTTCAATATTTTATATTTATGGTTGACTTGTTTGTTCTCATTTACGATGTCTAAGGACTCAGTGATTTAGATTCATGATTTATGCTTATTAATTTTGAATTTCTTTTGACCGTAAATTCTTGTAGCTACACTAACTTCTCAGATTTGTCCTCTAGTTTCTATAGTCTCTCTTTATATTCTGAATTCACTATCTTATTTCTTCCTTTTCTTGCTCTTGTAACTCCTATTGTAACAATTTATCAACTCAATTGAAATTCCCAAAGGCTGCCATAGAATAATAGTTTTTACATTGAAAATGAAACTCAATTAAAAAAAAAATTGCACGTTTTCTGCCTCTTATTTACTATTAGGTCATTAGCACGTGCGTGTTGAGTTTTTTTTTTTAACATAATAGAAAAATAATATTTAAATAAGAATGTAATAAAATTATCTTTAAAGAGGACAAAATGTTTTAATAGTAAAAATGCTATTTTTGGTATAAACTCTAAAAATTTATAAATAAAGGTAGTTAAAAAAAAAGGTATATGAGATAGAGGGAAAAAAATTTTGAAGGTACAAACGGGAAAGCAAAGAAGAAGCCCAAAAGAAAGCCCAAATAAAAAAACAAAAGATGAAATAAAGAAGGGGCAAATGAAATAAAGAAAAAAAAAATAGAGAGAGAGAGAGGAAAAAAATAGAAAAGGTGACTATACTATTCACCTTGACACTTTTATAAAAATAACATAAGATAAGATATAATTATGCATTTCACTTTATTATAAACTCGTTAACAACTCGTCCAAAATGATTCGATGAGTTAGTTATTAATCCTGACTCAGAAGTCGTTTGGAAAAAAATTACATTTTAATTTTACTCAAATATAATATAATTTTACACTAAATATAAATTTTACAACAGTACTACGAAAACAATTACTATTTAAAATATTTTTAAAACAATCACATCAATTTTTTAACTTTACTATTTATCTCTACTTTTATCAATCATATCAACTTTTCAACTTTAAAATATTTTTCATCCAAACATATATTTCATTCAAATACAAAACAAATAATTTTCAATCAAATACAATATTCAAAAACTAAATTTCATTCAAATACAATTAAAATGTAATGCGTTTACCAAACGCTCCCTCAATTTGATAGTTGATTTCACCATCAACACGAAGGTAAAAAAGTTATGCTCCGTTTGTTTGGCATCTCCAAAATTGAAAAATGAAAAATTTTTCATTTTAGACCTTCTTAAATTTTCGTATCTGAACATCTAAAAATTTTCATTTTTGAAAATGAAAAAAATACTGTCTAGAAACAAAAAAAATTTTACTTATCCAAATAACTTTTTACTTAAAAAAAATTTCAAATAACTTTTCATTTTACTTTTTTCACTTTCTAAAATCGGACCTCTCATCCAAACGGAGCATTAATATTATCAGTAGTTTCTTTTTCATTCTCCGTATATTTCCACATGCACAAGAAAGAAGCAGATGATATTTGACTTTTTATTTTTAAATTTCCTTTCTTTGTTCTTAGGTAGAGTGTGGACTAACTGAGATGACGTACTAAAAGATACATGGTGACCATGTAGGTTTTTTTTTTTATTATATATCAAAAGAAAAAAAAAACCCACATGGACCAAACCTAGCTATAAAATTACAATTATACTCGTACCAACCAACTTCCCTGACATCAATATATATATATATATTAATTTATCAAATATATATATATATAAATTCTAGTTTTTTTTTTTTTCCCTTTTTCCGCTGAAGAATCAATATTTAAGTTTGATCTTGACTTGCCATCTGTTAACGACATCGGTAGGTGATAATAATGTAAAATAGAGTTATTTTATTATTTTTTATGTATAAAAATTAGATTATTTATGAAAGTTTTGTTTATTTTAAATTTATTTATATTTATTTTGTTTTTTTTAATTTGATTTTTTTATAAATTTTATGATATTTTTATTTAATTTAATTTAATTTTATCTTATCTTTTTTTTAATAACAGTATACTAAATAAATTTAAAATTAAATATTTTAATGAGTTTATTTATAGTATTTTATTTTAGAAATATATAATTTTAATACTTTGTATTTTTTCAGTTTCAAATTGTGATGAAAAATTTATGTGTTTGAAGTGGATCTTACTAAATGTTACTTTTCATGGTAGGAAAACTGTGGCTTAACTAATTTTGTTTTGATCCTTTTATCAACACAAGCATTTTTGAAAAAAGAATCACTCCAATCAAAACTCGTATTAAGATATTATGACAAATTCTAAATTTAAATATATAAAAAAACAACTAGAATCAATACATAATTACTTTTTTCCTTCTTTCTTCTTTCTTCTCTTTTCTTTTCTTTCTTTCATTTTCTTTTTCTTCTTTCTCTGCGCTGAAACCATGCTAGCTACCCACGCTCCTACACCAAAAACATGTGAATGTTAGGTGCAATAGTGTGTATTTGTAGCCTATAAAGAGCCATTTTGGGAGGGCTTGAGGCATAGAAAGAAGAGGAGAGATAAGAGACAGATCTATGAGATAGAGTGAGAGTTATAGTATAAAAAATTAAAATAAAACTTCTGATAAGGCTAATATATAAATATATATATAAATGTATGTATGTATATATTTCTTTTCTTTTATTTAGTTATATTTTGAAAGGTAGAGTTTTTAGAAGTTCTGCTAGTGTAAAATCAAGTATCCATTTTAGATTTGTTTTTTTTATTTTTATTTTGTCATTATATTAAATTTGTTTTGTTGTATTATTTTATTTTTTGTTATGAAATAAATAAACTTTGCTAGGAGCTATGATGATTTAATCAAATTAAGTATATTGTTATAATTATCATATTTGTTAGCATATTTATTCTTAACTTAATACTTTCAAATTTTTAGTCAATTTTTGAATGATTTAAGAAACAAAATGAAACCGAGAAGAGACTTTTGTGACATGGATTTAGAATAAATATCATAATATTTGGGATAGAATAGAAATATATTTATAGGTTTTTGTGTAGTTATATTATTAACTATTATAGATTTCTCAACGAACACTTTTCATAATTGAATTGGGATTCATTTTTTACCATTCATATATACAGTAATGTTCATATATATGATATTGTTCATATATACAATATTGTTCATCATGAAATTTAATTTATTAATCATTTATATAAATTTAATTATAAAAATTTAGAATTTATATATAACTTGAGAAATAATACATAAAGCAAAAATGTTAGTTAACCATTAAAAAATATGAACACAAAATTATAATTATATACTTAAATAATATTAAATCTGATTAATTATGATGAAACCATAATTTCTAGCATTTGTGTGTTTAACTATTTATGATTAATTTATGTTCATGTATTTTTGGAAATTTTTTACTTATTTAATTTTTCACTTGTAATATTTCTCAGTTGCTCAAATAAAATTAAAATTAACTAATTTCAGTACTTAATAATACTATTCTCATGAGAACGATGCTTTACTTATCACTTTATTATTTGTTTGATTCGTGCACATGTGAAAATCCACAACAATAAGTTCAATGTGCTAAGACACCTGTGTTGAGTTAAGTTGACACGTCCATTATTCAATTCAATTGAGATCTCAATTTGAGTTGTAAAATTTTTTTCTTAATTTATCCATATATAACTTGAAACTACAAAAATATCATTGTAAATGTGAAAAACTTGTTTTAATGTCATTCTCGCAAACTTAGGATGACAAAGACAAATGAAAAAGATAAACATGATCTTAACTAAATCGAATTTATTTATAAAAATTTTTTCTTGAGAAAAAAGTCAAAAAATAATTTTTTTTGAAATAATACAAATATTAAAACAATAAAATAAAATTCAAGATCCTTTTTTTTTTCCAACTTGGGATGGAGGAATTTGATTTCCATATCTTTAGGTGGAGTTAACTGTAATATTACTGCTAACTTATGCTTGCAATTACAAAATTCTTTATTGCAAACATTTTTTTTTTTTGAAGTTCTAATGTTTTTTAAACGTTGAAAATACTTTTCATAAATTATTTCAAGATTTTTTTTTCTTTTGTCTCATTTTTTTTATCCACAAAGTTTAAGGGGTAAAATTGAAATAACCATTTCAAGTTTAAATGATACCTATTTGTAGTTTTCAAAAGAAGAGGGATATATTGACAAATAATTCAAACAAGAAGCTATAATTATATAATAAACTCGTTAGTCTAATGTTTATTGATTTGAGACATATTAATTCCTTTAAATATAAGTTTCCTTTTTTGTTTTTTTGAACTTTTAGTTTCGTCAAGTAAACATTAAATTTTTGTAAGTATTAATTATTATGGTCAGAACTATTTAATCAAATTTAAATTTTTAATATGAATAATTAGTCTGATACACATATAATGTTTTGTTAACTGCGAAGTTAATAAATACCACAAAGTTTGATTGGATAACAGAACATAATTGGGGCCAAATTTATTATTTTAAGTAAAAATTACAATAAATACCATCTTTATTAAAATAAAAAATAAATAACAAGGTTTTAAAATATTTTATGCAAATAATAATAAATAACAAATTTATTAAGCTAGTAATAACAAAGTTGGTGATGCTTGTTTTAAGCTCATTATCATCTTCGTTGAGCTCCTTTTCTAAGCCTGTTGATTCTTTACACCCCCACCGTCTCAAATGCACGTTTCCAACTATATTAATTATTGCAATTATTTTTAGGTTTTCTTAATATTCTCAATATTACATTTTACTCTCATTTTTAATATTTTACAATTTCTTTAACTAACAATATTCCTTCCAATTTATTGCTTCAGTCTGATCTTTTCCAACACCAAGCTCAACCATCTAATATCTGTCCATTTTCTTATATCATCCCAAATGCCACATCACTGCCGTTCTATATCTGATATCAGAAATAAGAAAATATATATATAGATATATACATCCCATATTGGGACTTTTAATAAATGTATTAAGTTTCACAATATGTTTAAACGTAATATATTTAATGTATTTTATAGTTAGATAAAAATACATTTATTTTGTATTTAAATGTAACATGTGTTTATATGAAAAGTATTTAAATTATATTTTATAATTAAAAAATTAATGTGATTGGTAAAAGTTGATAAAAAAAATAAGATAGGGAAAAAAATATAATGTAAATGAAAAAAACCTTATTTTTAAAATATTTTAAAATAATAAATATATTTGAAATGTTGTTATAAAATATTATATTTAAATAATAAAATTTTTGAATTTGAATAAAAATTATAATATATATTTAAATGTAATATAAATATAAAACTGTAAACAATGCCTGCTGTGTATTAGTCGTCCTCTCTTGCCCTTAGTTATCTTCCCTTAGATCTGTTGTCCCTAGGCCTCTCGTACACAAGCCCGCCTCGACGCCCACAACGCTCTTCGGCCCATATGTCCACAACTTTCACGCTCCGAGCACCCAGTCCTGCAGCTTGAACCCTTTAGCAATTGAATCCACCACTTTGACCAGGCCTATCACGCTCACACCCAACTCTCCCCGAGTGTGTTGTGTGTGTGTGTGTATATATATATATATATATTTCGGAGAATGAGAGAAATAGGTCAAAATTAAAATTGAAAAAAAATAAATAGTATAAAAGTTTTAGACCTTTAATAAATAACATATTTTTGATAAATAATTATTTATCATAACTAAAATTCTAAAAATACCCCTTATGTGTAAATCTTAATAAATTTATTTGGAAATCATTTTTTACTTGGTAAATCATTTATTTACATGTATAAATTATTGATTTACCAATTCGACACCCAGAATTTTCTCAAGAAACAAGCAGATAACTTTAAAATTTTACTGGTAAATCATTTATTTACGTATGTAAATCATTGATTTACCAATTCTTCACCTAAAATTTTCTCTAGAAACAAGCAGATAATTTCTCAGAAAAACAAAAACAAGAAGTCTAGCCCCCAACAAAAGTTCGCAGAAAAAAAAAAGAAAGGGAAAGGGAAAGAGAGAGAAAGGGAGAGAGAAAGAAATAAAATCTAAAAAGAAATATGGGTATAATTGGAAATAATCAATGATTATTTCTTTTATAGGAGTTCAAGCCAGATACCCCGAAACAGCAGTTCCAGATCAACAGAGGCTCACGTTAGTAGACTTTCTGTAAGTTCAAGCATTATCCTGGCTGTAACATGGACAATCATATTATGTTTTATGATGTTATGTATGTTGTTTGGTGTGTATGTCAGACGTTGACCGTCTGCATCATGATACATATGTCAATTTCATGTCATGCATGTATAATTTCATGTTTCAAGTAGATAATTCATGTACACATAATAGACAAATATCAAGTACACGAAAACATGTAGGCGCACAAGGTACTATAGTGAGGTTAATAAAACTCACACCCCAAGTAAAACATGTAATAGGTTCCTACTGTGAGGCAATCAGTATGCTACCCAGTTGGAACTTCAGAAAAGATGGTAATTAAACCAATTATTGACGTACCGGCCTCTCGACCCACGGGAAGGTTTTCATGTTCAGTTTAGTAAGACTGCGGAGGTCAACACTAAAGTACCGCTTCCAGCCATGCGCACCTTATTGTACAACCAATCAGGGGTCAAAAACCAGAACCTAATTTCAGATAATGTCCAAAGACTTAACATACAGCCATGAACCTGTTCATTCAGAATTAAGTTTTATTCAGGAGCATAGTATTACATGTTATGATTTCATGTTTTTATGTTTGAATTTACTGAGCTCATAGTTCACTAGTTTATTCACATGTTACAGGTAAGAGACCTGTTCACCAATAGTACACGGTGGACGACAGACAGGTTATGTACATGCCAGGGGGACTGGGCGAGGGATGATGGTCCTACCATGAGTTTTCCGTTATGTAGTTTTGAAAATTTAAGCATGTAATTTCAAGAACATATTTTTAAGTTAAGATTATGTAATAAGGGAATCATGATCCATGTATATGTTATTTTGTTAATATGATTTCCTTATCACATTCTCGAACAAGACGTATATATGTTACAAGTTATTATGTATTAAAGAAAAAAAAATTTATCACGAAATTAGCAAGTATTTTTCAAGTTAAGTATGATGCCGACGACCTTAGAGGCCTACATACTATTATGGTTAACTATAAAGTTGACTGTAATAGCACTATGAACCTCTACAGTAAGGGTGGACCGCCATAAATCTGACGCGAAGTTGGAATTGGTGGTTGAAGAAAAGTAGATATCTCATCTGTTTTTCAACGAGCGACGAGTAAAGTGCTAGGCAACACTCTTTCTCGTCCGTCACGAGAAAATTGAAAATTGACGACAAAACGTTTCCTCGTTAGTCGGCAGGAAAATGTATGAAGGAAAAAGCCAAGAAAAGAAAAAAATAATGATTTATAATTATGCTTTATTTTATATATTTGTACCAAAGGAAGACTGAAATTTTTGTTTTGAGAGATCAAAGATAATTAAAATAGTAAATATTAATAATAAAAATTAAAAGAAAAACTATTTTAATCTATAAGAAATCCATCTCACACGAATCCTAAGAGTAATCTTATAAGACCGTCACATTGTGACATATGCCACCAAGCCCATAAATATAGCCTGTCTGTCACGTGATATAGTTATTTTTTTTTTTGGGAAATTGTAATAAATAGGCCAATTGTTTTAGTGAATAAAAGTAAATAGTATATATTATTTAACTTAAAAAATAAATAGTAATTTTGATTTAAGAGTCATGTAATTTTATAATTATACCCATATTTCCTTTTAGATTTTATTTCTCTCTCTTTCCCTTTCCCTTGCTTTTTCTTCTACGAACTTTTATTGGGAGCTAGACTTCTCGTTTTTGTTTTTTCTGAGGAATTATCCGCTTGTTTCTTGAGAAAATTTTAAGTGAAGAATTGGTAAATAAATAATTTACACACGTAAATAAATGATTTACCAGTAAAATTTTAAAGCTATCTGCTTGTTTTCTGAGAAAATTCTGGGTGGAGAATTGGTAAATCAATGATTTACACATGTAAATAAATGATTTACCAAGTAAAAAATGATTTCCAAATAAATTTATCAAGATTTACACATAAGGGATATTTTTGAAATTTTAGTTATAGTAAATCATTATTTATCAAAAATATGTTATTTATTAAAGATCCAAAACTTTTTACTTGGTAAATCATTTATTTACTGGTAAATCAATGATTTACACACGTAAATAAATGATTTACCAAGTAAAAAATGATTTCTAAATAAATTTATCAAGATTTACACATAAGGGATATTTTTAAAATTTTAGTTATGATAAATCATTATTTATCAAAAATATACTATTTATTAAAGATCAAAAACTTTTCTCCTATTTATTTTTATTCAATTTTAATTTTGACCTATTTCCATCTTTCTCCTCTTTCTTTATTTTCAATTTCGTTATTTTTCATTTCTCCATTCGGCGTGTCCTAGAATCCGCCTCCCAGCCCAAGTATCCATCTTGTCTCTTCTCTTTTGTTCTGTGTTGCCTCTTTCTCGACTGAAATTATTTTCTCAATACGTTCAATCTGTACTTGGTCTACGGATTTGGTTTTAAAAATTGCTAAAATATTGTTTTTTCTGATGATACTGGTTTGCTCTTGCTCTATCATTTCTTCAGTTTAATTCAAAAGAAAAATTATAAATTTCTATTTAGCCTCCTGAGTTGAGTTAAGAACCAATCTGGCTTTGCATGCATTTCAGAATTTGAGTGAAATTTTTTTTTTGGTTTCCTCTGTTTTTTCACGATTTTAATTGTTAAAAAAAAAAAAAAAAACTTTTGATGGGTACGTCTTTCATTTAAAAATTTGTCTTTAGAGACTCTGTCTTTTTAATTCTCTTCAAGGAATTTTATGGATTTAAGTTGAGATTTAATTAAAAAAAATCTGATATTAGTTAAATTTTTAGATAGAACAAAGAAAGAAGATGTCTTTCTTTTTCTTTTTTTTTTTCTTTTTTTTCTTTTAAATTTTTATGGGGACTCGTTTTTCACGAGGATGCCTTTTCTAAAAGATTTTCATACAGCACTCCCTAGATCAACCCGAAGGCCAAGATTGAAAAAATAAGGAAGAATAAACTCAATTTTAAAAATATTGTTTATATGCACAAGTAATAACAGGAATTATGGTTACAAAAATAGCAGGAATTTTAGGGTTGACTGAATTTTTCTATTAGATTTTGAGATGGAAATGTGGGAAGATCAACAGAGGATAGGAAGCAATAAAATAAAAAAAAAGGTTCCGTCTTGAGATTGGTCGAAGGGTTCTAACTAGAAAGAATCAATGGGCAAAAGTGAACAATAAAGATAAATCTTCTTTTTAAAATTTGAAATAAATACTTTATGTAGGGCTGACGTATTTAAAAAATGAAAATGAAAAAGAAAAAAAAAAAGAAAAGAAAAGCTGCTCTGTTAGAAAATACCAAAGCCAATAAAAAACCATAGCAATCTGCCACAAGGACGGACTATAACCCCTTAGGTTATAAGGATCGTTTTTATCTTAATAGGAAAATGAGATGATATATAACAGAAGGATAAGTAAAAAAGTAAAAGAGAAAGTGTTAAAAAAAAAACCCTAGTATTTTCGTAATGTTTCTTATGTTTTAATTTCAAATACATCATTAAATAATTGTTTATTTAATCATTTAAATAGTGTTGGTATAGCAGTACGGTTGAACGGAACCATCCCGCACCCGCTAACTACACCCACACCCGAATCACCTCACCCACCCTTGGTGGGTCCACATCATTAGCATGCCCAGTGGTGGATTCAACCCGACTCGCCCACCATGATCTTTTTTTTTTTTCAATTATATGTATTGTTTTGTTTGTCATTTTTATTGAACTTGTGCTTGATTGATCATTAATGTGCTATATTTTTAGGTGGATGAATATTTTCTTATATTTTGCTTTAAAATAAACCCCAAAAATCTATTTGGTTTTATTGTTTTCATGTTTTGTATATTTGTTACAAAGTTTTTTTGGAAATAACCCAAAAGACCGACATAGGCCAACCCTCTTGCAATCCACCCACATGCCACCCGCAAACCACCCACCAATCCTTCGGCGGTTAGCTGTTTCACTACCCCAATCCACCTTTGAAAAAACCCTACTTACCCTAGCTTGAAATCGCCAACCCGCTTGTGTGCTGACCCCTAGATAGCTATCTTAAGGATAGATGCATTTGATGTATTGATGTCATTTTGTATATTCAAATAAAGCTTATCAACATATTTCATATCACGTATGTTCTATTCACATTCATATGATTGATTGGATGTGCAAGCAAACAAACGTGCAAGATTATTTATATCTAAAACTTTAATGATGTACGTGAGAAATTACATGCAAGAAGACATAATTTTAAGGTAAAACGCCTAGAGAAATTGTCTGCAATTTGTAAAATATAGCTGGGAACTTTATTACTGATAAGGTTATAACGGTTGTTTACTTTCAGTTGTGTAGACGTTTGTCTTGACAATCAAAGTAAAGGCTTTATGTAAAAATACCAAATGGAATTATATATTGGATTGGACCTAAAAAATAATTGATTTAATTAAAAATTTCATTTAAATGAATCTTTTAACTTTCATAATTTATTGATTTTAATTCTAAAGTGAATGCATGACATCATATTTATTGGATTGTGTGTTTGATATGCCAAAGGGTGATACTTCAATAATTTTGCATTGGATTCTCATATCAGGATGCTGGAGACATGATCCAGTCGCCGAAGTGGAGACCCTAGCTGATCTTATGCAAGGAATCAATGATATTCTCCGAAGTTATTGTACTTCAAGAATTAAAAAAAATATAAGATATCGTGATCATTTGATCGCATGGGCAAACTAATGATATTCTATTTACAGGGACTTATGAATAGGTTTTACAATGGAACTTTCAGACAAAATAGTAAGAATGGCAAAACGAAACTATACCTCAAGCCATCTATGGATATCCAATGGGGGAGACATATAAAATGATGTGTCATGGACAAGAAGCATATTGTGCTTTTGTAATGTAGCGTATACTCAGAAGTGCAATTTTGAGTTTTTAGTGGAATGACATTAAAATTAATAATGAAACCAAAACATATATAAATCAGAAATGGAAGACGTAAAGGAAATTAAATTACTAGAGTCAAAACAGCGTGGGCAGTGTGAATAAAGGGGTAAAGAAATCAAATTGTACAGAATGTATGGACGGATATGATGGCACGGGATTATATATGGACGATTTTAAGGGGAATTGTATGGACGAGTGGTGTGAGCGATATTGTGTCAAACCAAATTTCTCTACTAGATAATACAAAATCCAAAACCTTATTTGAGAATCAAAACTCCCATAACATGTGAGATCATGAATACCCAACGCAAAATAAAGTGGGAGAGAAAAATTAGATAGAAAAGAAGGTTGGGGTTTATTTTTATTGGAATTACAGGAAAAAAAAAAACACATAAACTTTTTGTTTAATTTTTTTGTGGCATGGAATATGTGACATCTACTTATTAAAAAAGATGAAAATACTCTTAAATTTCAAACCTGTAAGATTCTAGCCAAATCTCTTCCCACTTATCGATTACACTAATCCCAGCAGACTGTTTAGATGTATCCACCAATACATTGAATTTACATTGGAATTGGATCTACAAAAATAGACTTGATAAGATCCTTAGTGATTCCTCCAGCATTGGTGTAGTTACATCCATCATTGTAGTTATACGCATAAGAAGAGGCATTGGCACATCTGTAGGTTCTAGGCACTCTTCATTGATGTCCTTCCATGCGTCATCGACTTGCTTCTGAACTGCACCATATGCTTCTTGCTCTGGCACACCATATTCTTTCATAGAGCATTCAACACTTGTGGCAACATGTCCTCTTTCTTGCTCAAACTAGAAAATTATCTTTAAAAAAAAAGAACAATTAAATAAAGCTTCTGTTTAACATAACATTTTAATCTATTATTCAAACCTTTTTACTGTGTTTTCTTTTAGAAAATATAAATTTATTATTTAATTATGAATTTGAACTTATAATTTAAATATATCGAAAAACTCCATACATTTATTGTTTAATTTTTTGATACCTCATTACGGAGTCACATTTTTCTTGCATTCTGCATGTATCATGGATCATTACTTAGTATTAGATTTTTTAAGAAAAATGCTTAGAACATCAACTTTATTCCTAGTTTTGGATTGCTTATATAGTATTTGAGATGTCTTTTTCTTTTTATTGATAATATTTATAGTATTGACATATCAATTAATTATATTTATTAATAAAAATATAACACATGAGTTGAGTTGATATTTAAAAAATTGGATATAAAGTTTGTGTCTTTAGCATTACTTATTTTTTAAATATTAGTTTATGCAATGGTGAGTTATTAACTATCAACTGGATGATGTAATCTTTACTGTATGTTTATTTATCTAGGAAATTTTTAAACATATATTAATAAAAAAAGAAAGATAAATCACATGTTATGTTAGTATATATTTGAATAACAATCACGTAGTTATTAATATCAAGAAAGAGTTAATGAAATGTATAGCAATATTGAATTACAGTCTAACGGTAATTTTATATTCGATTCCACCATAAATTGTAGAGTTTGATCATCTCTATCTCCATCTCCAAAGTTCAAAAAAAAAAAATCTATCGCAATATCAGATTAGAGAAGACAAATTAGTTCAAAATTATAATTTTATTAGTAGAGTCTATATTATATATATATGTATTATATATATATGTATGTATGTATATATACAGGATACCTTGTGGCCAGTAATGTCGTCCATGAACCTACAGATGACACATGCAACTGTAATGATTTTGGGATATTTTGATGCCCATTCAAAGTCTTCTTTTGTTGCAACGTCTCCCATTCCGAGGAAAGAAGTGAGTGCGAGCACGTGATAACCACAGTACATAACTCTATCCTGCCAATACTCCTCCATTGTTGGTACATAATTCTCATTAAACCCTTTGGCTTCGTCAAAGATCCCTTGGACATGCATTTTCATCTGGTCAAAGCTGTAAATTCAAACAAATTCGCGGTGATTATATATGTGTGCTATACATTATTTGAAAGTTAAAAACGAATCTTTGACAGTTTAAAAATAGGGTTAATGTTAACTCGTACCAAAACTAAAATTGTAGCAATGAGAGGAACACTAATGAATTGATTTCTGTCAATTTTGGAACTTAAGTTTATTTGGTTCTACTTTTATTTGTAATTTTTTTTGTTAGATAAAATCATTAGAAAACTTTTTGTTGGGGGGGGGGGGGGGGGGGGGGGGGGGAAGGGGAGAAAAAAGAGATTAGTAAACACATGAAAATTTTAAGGGGTTTTTTTTTTTTTTTGTGTCGAACTCTATCGTATAGCTATGAAACTTTCTTTTTTTTAAATGTTAATTAAGTAGAAATAGAGTATTTGTTTTCATAAAAGTTATATTGTTAATTTTTTTAGAAGGGAAAATTTCATTGGACTTAATAAGGAGATACAAAAATACCAAATGTAACAAATGATCTTATATTACTTGAGACAAAACATTTCCATAAAAACAATCTATCTATACAGATGGATGATGCTCAAGGGAAAAATGTATGCTTGAGACCCAATAATATATAAATATTTCGGCACACTAAAATTGAGTTTATATACTGCTCTTTTAATAAAACCATGACAATCAATGAGATTTCCCAACTAATTAGGTGCCAAGACTTTGTAATACTAGGACTACTATTAACTTCACATAGAAGCAACTCTAACAAAATCAAAATACTGTCAATGTTTAGATTTGGGGACAAATAACCAACGCAAAAGTTAGAAAAACCACTTTTATTGTTAGAAAAAGAAAGAAAAAAAAACCCATATAAAAGACAGAGAATGCCTCGTCATTATTACATACACATCATTATTACATACTCATCATTATTAAAAGTCATTGTCAGTAAAATGATCCACATTATCCAGAGAAATTGAGCAGCCGAAGTTGTGTGCTGGTTTTAAACATTCAATTTATAACTATTTTACTACCAACATCTCTAAAAAATAGGAAAAGTCTAAAAAGATCATTCTCCTTTATAATGTATGAAATTCCAAGTTTATCCTTATTTTTATAGGATTTTTGATTAGTGATTTAGGTGCAGAAGACAATAGAAAACACAATTTCCCAGACTATTACTTATATTTAAAAAAAAAAAGTAAATTAAGAGACCATTATCAGAATGTTCTTGGACCAGTAGCAACATTGATCCACGACCAATAGCAATAATTCGTTTTTTTTTTTTTTTTTAAATACCTGATTACATATAATGTTTCATTTAATCATATATAATAATATATGGGACCTAATAATCATATTATTTGCATTACTTACTGCTTCTTTAACATAATGATATCGACACAATCCTCTTCCTTCATTTGCCAACAGCTCCTCGTTAACAGTATTTCACGTACTCGGGAAGTCGATCTAGGCAGCTCATATTCCAGCTGAACCAAAACATGATTTTCAATCAATTAGAAGTTGCTTAGATAGATAGCTCACAAGTATATGGGTTAGATATAGACAGCTAAATAATAACCTGTGAACAGCATCTGTGAAGACCTGGAGTTCTTCAATCGTTCTATAAAAATCATATGTATCATCAAGGAAGGATGTCATTACAAATACTTTCACTAATATTCTTCTAGCAAGGGAGTAGTATTGGGGCTCAAAATACGCTCCCATGATCCAAAATAGCTTATCACATGCTTGTCTCGTGCGAAAGGTAGATTTGACGCCACATCCCAAACTTTCCACCACCTAGTTTGTTAAATATACAATTAATAATTATTAAAGAAATTATATGTATATATATTTGCAAAATAATAGAGAAGACAATTAGCATAACACCGACGATGCACAATCCAACTATGTTGCACCAACATGTTGAGCATCCCGCACTAAATCTCCACTCCCTTTAATATTACTAGAATTAAAGTTTGAAGACAATATAGAACGAAAAAATCCAAATCAAAAACAGAAAACCAAATAAACTAATACTACTTTTGTAGGAAGGACTAGCTCACAAAGAGTGAAGCCAAAACTCCATCTAATCTAGCGAGACTTAATCTAGGCCTAACCATTATTAAAACTTGAAAAGGAAAACTCCAAACAGGAATAGTCATTTTGGTTTATACGAATTGCAACACTCAATCTTAAATTCTTAAGAATTACAAACAATAAAAAATAAAAAATAAAAAAATAACGTGTCCTATTTGATATTACTAATCTCTTAAAAATGCAATCTATGTTATTTAAGATTTAGATGAAATTGGAAATGAGTGTTTTGCTCTAAGCAAAGTTAGTTAGAAATAGTTGTATGGAATAGATTAGTTAGAGTAAGCTTAGTATGTATTGTGTAAATTTATCACGTGATGTCAAAATTATCAAGATTTTAAAACAAATGACGATCTAAATATAATTCTTGAAAACGTAAAATTCAAAAATTAGTACGCAAATGATCCTTTAAAAACTCAAAATATAATAACAATAATAAATATGGTCGCAAGAGATATTAACCTTGTGAGATCACTAAGTTCCTTTTGATGCAACTTTTGCAAAATGTTGAAATCTAGTTTTGCAAAGTTGAGTAAAACTTAGTTATGTGACGGGTTTCCCTCGTACATAGATATGTAATGCCTTGCCTCCTCCCTCGGCAAGCCCTTCCTGACGGGCTGATTTAAGGTATGCTTTAATTGTACAGCAAGAAAGGGACTCGATTGAGACGACGCTGTTGATGTTTTAAGGTGAGTTGTAGTGAAAGCAAGAGCTTCTTCTAATTTAGGCTCTCCATTAACCATGAGATGTTCGGCTTCATATAAGCTTAAAATTCTTTGAGCATTTCTTGTTAGGGCAGTTTTGAATTTCCCTTGTTCGTTTGTGAACTTCTAAATTATACCTGTATATATTACCAATATTCCACAAGAAAGTATAAGATAACTTGTAACCACTCTAATAGATGTACTAAAAAAAAAAAAAAACTAATTCTACCAAAAAAGAAAAAAAAAAAAAAACCACGTATGTACCACTTGAGACATCGTATCCTTCTTGTCGTAGCAACTGAAACCAAAGTGAGACCATATAAAGGTCGTCGTTGAATTCCTCAAGATTGATTTTCTTCATATCTCTCAACTTTTCACTAATTTCATCCTCAAAATGGTAATCCAAGCCTAAGCATTCGATTGTATCAATCAACTGGAGCGTTTCCAAAAGATTAGAGGCAGCAACAGAAAACATCCTCTTGACTTCCTCGTTCATTTTTTGAACTTGTTTTCGCTCCGCAATGACATCAACTTCCTAAAACAATCAACAATAGAAAATGTCATTAGCAATGCACCCAGTGTAGCAATATTACATAGAAGATTTTCCCCCATTTGTCCTCAAAATCACATAAGAAAATTAATATATACATATACACATGTATATGTATTTAAATAAACACCATGAATATAATATACCATGGAGTCAGCAGTATATTTTGGGAAATGGGGGGTTCATTTCCTAAAATATACTGCCGAGTCCATGGTATATTAGGAATCAAAATCAGCAATTCGGCGAATTGTTTCTGGAGTGGCTTTGGTCTTGTTTGAACCATAAACTGCTAAAACAGGAGCAGACATTTTCCTAGATGTAATGGTTTTGGAGATGAGAATATGTGATGTTTGGTTGGTAACCAAGGGAATGCTCTTTTTGTTCAATGAGATGGCTTGAGAAGCACGCTTATAATTAGGTGCTTATTTATACTGCTCTTCCATGAGTTAAAACATGTATATATTAGAAGTAGGCAAGGTTAAAACTGTAAACTAGACAATTGCAAAACATACGTGGTAAGATTTTGTGTATGGTTCCACTTATCAATGCTAGAATGCACGTGTTTCTATGGATCTGGTCATCACATGTTTGTATATAACTTTTCCTAGGAAGGAAAGAGACATTGAACTAAAATATGAAAGGAAAAGGACGTTATCATGTTATTGTATATATGAAAGGAGCAAATTGAGAAAGAATCTAATATTTTAATAGTCATATATGAGAGTAACCCAAAAAAATTACAAAAAGTTTGAAAGGGGAAAATAAGACACAAGCAAATTATGAACTCAAACTAAATCTTGAAAAAAAAAAAAAAGCCTAAGCAAATGACTAATAATACATAAAAATTATGATTATAGGCATAATCTATCATTGATGACATACTTGACTCTATAGGTTGTAGAGTTGAAAACCTCCTATCCTTAAATTAAAAAATAAATAAATAAACAAAAGCTAAAAGTTTCACCACCGCCGCGTGGTAATTAAGTTTTTGCTTTAAGAAAGGCATGATATGTTGTATCCAAAAATGAAAAGAAAAGAACAACATTATTTGTTAGGTCCGCCCATGTTTATCAACAATCGGCTTTTTTTTTTTTTTTTTTTTTTTTTTTTTTTGTGTTTGCTTAAAAAAAACGCGGATGACTATTATCAATCTTTTTAATTTTTTATAATATCAATCATGTTTATTATCAAAGCGCTGATTATTTGACCAAATTAGAGCCAAGCTTTGATAAAATGTCAAAACAAACTAATTTGTAAAATTGAATAACAAAAAATAAAAAAAATAAAACTGATCATATTATGTTGATTAAATACTTAGATTTAAGAAAATTAAAAGGGATATATTTCTTCAAAAAAAAATCACATTAATTAGTTACTCATTTTTAATATATGAAAATAAAAGCTCAAAAATCCCTAAAAAAATTCCTCATTTGTTTGAATGAATTTGAACCTTTTTATGAACAAATTTTCTTTTTCTTTTTTTTTTATTTTTAAATTTGTTGTCAATACCATTTTGATGATGTCAATATGTATGAAATATTAACACTGTATTTAGTGAATAAGGATTTTTTTTTAATCTCAACATCACGGTCAATATGCTAGTGACCGGAAAACGATAAAAATTAGATATTATTATACGAAAGTTCTTGCTAGATGAACAGATTGTTTCTAATCAAGAGTGCCGTATAATGATAAGGGTCTTTATAGTATAAACATTGTATGATGAAACATACCTGTTTAAGTGACAAATTTTTATCACATTATCAAAAATCAACCAAATTTAAGAATAACTAATCCTAAATATGGGATTACTCTATTTTTTAAAATAAAAATGAAAAAACGAAAATAAAAAAAACCAACTACCTATAAATATAAGATTATTTTCCTTTAAAAATAAAATTTCAAAAAAGAATCTGAATTAAACAAAAAAACATTTGAGATCCTTAAGATCACATAAATAGGAAGAAGTAAAAAAATTTTTTTTTTGAATTCTCCCACAAAAGTAGATAGAAGTTAAATATCCATATAAAAATTGAAGTTTGAAAAGAAAAAAAAATTACTAAAAACCGGTAGGAAGAAGTTAAAAAAAAAAAAAAAAGAAGTCAAATCATTCTCAAAACAAGGAAGGGTAAACATGTAATAATAAAAGCTTAAAATTCATTTTGTACAAATACTCCTTTTGAAAATGGGGGTCCATTTAGGGGACATTTAGAGAGTTTTAGAAATTTTTCGATTGAAAATAAGATGGAATTTAAGAAATGTGCGTTTAGTTAAAAAAAAAAACTGTTTAAAGTGAAAAAATATAAAATTTAAAATATGTTTAGAAAAAAATATGTAATTAAATAAATATATATCTAATTTAAACTTAAAATAGCAAAATTGTAAACTTTTAAAATTTGAGTTTACTATAGACTATATAGACAATAGAAAATAGTTTTAAGTCGAAAAAAAGAAGTTTTTGGAAAAGTAGTTTGGAAAAGTCTCCATTATAGATACTTTTTATATAATATTGGATTTAACCTCTTGTACACCCGCTTTTAGTTTCATTTTTAATTTTTAATTTGTTATATGAAAAATTAATTAACAAGTCTAAATAAGAAAAAAATTACTTTCAAATAAAAAATAAATAAAAAGAAGAATCACGTAAAAAACTACAAAGATATCATTTTCACATGCTAAAAGCAAAGAAAAAATACACATAAGACTAATGAATTGAAAATTTCAAAAATACATACTAAATACTTCAACAGTCGGTGACTCTTAAAGAGACATGCTTTCTTTTAATTTAGTTTGATCACTTGAATCCTCCATTAAAATTTTTCATGCAGTTATAAAGATTTCTTAAGAAATAAACTTGATGAAGAACAATTTAGGGTTAATAAAAAGAAATTAACGTTAATTAAATTTGTAGGGCATCTTTTTTATTTCTTTAAAAAGTATTGATTCCATTTATAGTTAATGTGGTGTATGTGGGGTATGCGAATTCTTAATGGGTTTAAGATAATTTTATTATAAGATAAAAGGGTAACAAGAATATTTAGTGATTTGATGTGAGTATTTATTCGTATTCGAGGTCTAAATATAGGCGCTCTTTGTCTTATTTGTCCCTCCTTTGTTGTTGTGATCATTATTTTTGCGTTTTTCTTCTTTCGTAAGGTTGTTTTTTCTTTTATAAATTTTTGTTTGCTAAATAAAAACCTAATCTAGTAAAAAAAAAAAAAAAAGATAATGTCATTCCAATATGGGTAATGTCCCCTTAAAAAAAACATGGGAAATGTTTTTCCACGGCAATCATATTTAATTCATTGATTCCCTCTCATTTTACTACAAGCAAAATTCCAAATGTAATCCTTTTAGAGGTCTCTTAGATTCGTTGAAAAAAAAAATTGTGGATGGATTATTTATCGGACAGAGATTGATGTGTTGGCTTGTTTATTAGGAATGGAAAAAAAGATGGAAATTTACGATAGCTGAAGGGAAAAAAGGACTAGAATTGGAACTTAGAAAACGTGAAATATTTGTTAGAATCCACTTTAGGAACATAGAATGCAAGAGAAATTCAAATTTATAACCAGCACATTAGGAAATAGTGAAAATACAACTCCCCGTACCCAAATCCCCACCCTTAATTTGTTCCATTTCTATTTGAAGTGATTTTTGCCATGAAATCTTCAAATCAAAGTTTGACATGGTAACTTATTTATTTGTTCTTATTTTAAATAAATAAAAAAGTAAACATAAAATAATTTATTTTCTTTCCTCCCTCTCTTTCTCTCTCTATATAAATATATACTAAACTACAGAAGGAAAGAGCAAAAAATAAATATCGTTTCTATTTTTGTATCTCATATACAGTTTCTCTCAATTCCACTGCTGCTAACCATTGTTCCACTTATTGTGAGAGGCTAGTGGATCCACCCTTAACCAAGTGGGTGTTGCCTCCACCATTGATTTTTTTTTTTTTAATAAAATTTCCTTTTAAAAATTTATGGTTCTTCCATTTTGCCCCGATTCTGTCCTCACTGAGAATTGATTATCCAATCTCCGGTAAGGTTTTATTCTTTAGTCAAAACTCATTATCCACAGCAAAAGGAAAAGAAATAACAAAACTTAAAAAGAAGAGGAACAATGATTAAATGAACATTTGATCATACACATTGACAAAGAAATTTGCTATTATATTGAAAATAAAGCTATTATGTGGCACTTTGAAACAAAAGTAAGTATGTTAAATTTAGACTTGGAAAATTAGGAATTTTTTTAAAAACTTACATAAACATAGAATTTATTGTGTCTTAATAAAATCCTATAAGTAAACTTATTGATACTGAACTTTAACTATGTTACTTTCCATACTCACTTATTATATTACCTTCCTTACTACCATTAGTCACATTCTTATTTTATATAAGTTCATAAAATTCTACATTACTACTAATACATTATAATTCTTAATTTATTAACATATATAAATTTTATGTATCACATAATAATATTTGAATAGATATTTGCAGCTAAATTGCGTAGTGGTATTTATCACCATCCTTCACCCTTACACCATCACCGGCTAGTCCGTTTACATCAACTACTACTACAAAAAGGGATTTTAGCAATGATAATTGTCATCGCTAATACTGTGTTTGCGACAATGACATGTCATCACAAATAAAAGTTTTGTTTTTAAAAATGACATGTCGTCTCATTTACTTAATTATTTATAATGACATGTCGTCACAAATATGTATGGATATATATATTGTGATGATATGTCATTGTAAATAAAGTTTTTCGCCAAAAAAATCTTTGCGCGGAAGTTTTTCCCATCAATTTATAGTTATTTGCGACAATACGCTGTTGTAAAATGTAAGTTGATTACAACTAGCATCGAACATTTAATGACATTTATCAAGGGGTTTTTAGCGACGATATATCGTCGTAAAGAAATTTTGAAATTTAAAATTTGACAAAAAAGTGATGGAATTTTTGCCCTTTTTGCAACGATATGCTGTCGCATATACTAAATGGTTACAACTGGTATCAACTAACCGTTTTCATTTAATGCTATAGTATTTGCAACGATATGTCGTCGGAAATAAATTTGAAATTTAAATTTTGAAGAATAAATAGAGGCTTATTTGCGATGATAGGTCATCGCAAATACTAATGGTTACAGCCTTCATCAACCAACCATTGTCATTTATTGCTTTGTTATTTGTGATAACTTATCATTGTAAATAAATATGAAATTTAAATTTTGACCAAAAAATGATAAATTAATTAGCGGTTTTTTTACAGTATTTGTGATAACATCTTAAAAAAATCATCACAAATATTGATCAAAACGATGTCATTTTATCACGATTATTAAATATACTTTGCAAATATTCTACGAATGTTCTGGAACAATTACCAAAATTTGGTTGCAAAAAAAAAAAATTGTGTATAAACTTGCAGTCCAAGTCTTCTTCCTCATTTTCTGTGGTTTTTTCTTCCTCATTCTTGTCATTCAGTACATTGTATCAAGCAACAATCACATTAGAAAAGCTTGACTGAATTTATATAAAAGTTGTCAATAAAATATATTGATGTAAGAAATAAATAAGATGAAAAAAAATTATTTACTCAAATATATAAACCTTACAAATTATAAAGAATCAAAATCCAAATAAGCTCACTACACATATAGGATCATCTCTAGTCTTACCCAAAAACTCTAGCCTAACTTGTAAAATATTCTCACAAAATTCTAGAAAGAAAATATGAGAATGAAAGTAAAGCAAAAATGAGAGAGATAGAGTATATTCCCCCTTTCCTTTCAACCCTCTCCAAGAATGTCCTTTTTATAAACATAATTTTGCACTATTATACCTAACTTCTATACAAACTTTTTAAACTTGCTATAGTATTTGCTGCACATATAACATAAATTTTTTCAAACTTGTTATAGTGTTATAGACTATTACAGTGCTACAGTAATTGGCGCGCATGTGCTACAGTGATACAGATTGCTACAGTGATTGGTACACATGTGCTATAGTGCTACTATAGTATCCTATAGTGGCTACAATAGTTGGTACACACTTTGCTACAGTGTTATAGTTGCACATGGGCTACAATCTAGTGAATGAAATAATAAAAGATCTAGTATGATAGGATACATGATAAGCTTGGTTTTCACAGTTTTCTGACATGAACAATGATGTCCACTTTGACACTACAGAAAAACAAAGTGCTAAAATTAGATATTTCTAAAATAAAATACTATAAATAAACTCATTGAAAATACTTATTTTAAGCTTATTTAATATATTATTATAAAAAGATAAGATAAAATAAAGTAAAATTAAATAAAAACTTTATGAAATTTATAAAAATTTAAATTAAAGTACACAAAACAAAATAAACCAAAAACAACTAAAATTTTTAAGAATAAGCCAATTTTTGTGTATGAAAAAATAGTTAAATAACTCTATTTTATAGAGTTATCACTCCTAGAATATCCTTCATTGCCAAATCACCAAGTACACCTACAAAAATACGAGAAAATCAACTAAAATAAACTGGTGAGATCAAAGAATAGTGGGAGGAGTAATGGAATAGTTGATAGAGATGTAAATAGGGTCAATTGAAGATGAGTTACTATCTTTGGAATGTTTATGTGTGTGGCTCAAGATCGCTTTGGAGATGAACACAAGCTGACTCTAGAGACAAACTTTGATGATTTCTAGAAAAGTTCCAAGATTAAGGAACTTGATGAATGTAATGGAGTTCTTAAACTTCTAAACACTAAAAGACAAACACCTGGGGTGATTTTCTAAAGGAGAAAGAAGAAAATGCTTGCTTGGGAGTTCGGTGAAGTTGTGTTATTGTTTAGGTTAAAGGAGATTGTTGTTTCTTAAGAAATGAGCTATTTATAAAAAAAGGCTATAGTCATTTTAGAGGTTATTTGGGACAAGCGCACCTTGAGGCTCTGGAGAGCCTCTGATGCATTGCATCTTCTTCTAGTATTGAAGGAACAACGGTTGTGTGCTTGGGTTTCAAGGAACACTATAAATGGGAGATAAAGTAAACAAGGTAGTTAAACTTGTAATGTTTCATCAGAAGCTCAGAAGCCTTAAGAGACTAGCTATTTATGCTTAGTACCTATCATTCCATTATCTCCGAAGTCAGACCAAGGAGTATTCCAGAGATTGGTCAAAGAGATATAAAAGGTAGTGTCTGGAGTGACTAATACATCTATAGAAACTTCTAGAGGCAATCCTCTTGGCCCTTTTAGGCTATAATGGAGAGAATGTGGTTTTTTGGTCTATACATATTCATGTTAGGTATACTTTGGTCTACCTAAGGCATGAAATTGGGCTTTTCTTGGTTATTTTTCCTTCACTCATTTATCTTAGCAAAGGTAATTTGAAATCCCCAAGTGTGATCAAAAACCAACTTTAACCAAGGATAAAATAGGTCTATTTGATTACTCATGGCCTACAAAACCACGACCCACGTGAGTTCCGTATGCCCATTCACATCACGGGAAATGAATATTGAGCTTGGGCTTTAAGAGAAGGCCTTGTACAAAAACAGGTATTAACAGAAACCAAATCACAACATTATAAGAAGGCAAAGGAACAAACAAGCAACTTACTCTTTTTTTATAGCAAAACATAAATGAGGTATTCAAACAGTGTATAGACAAAAATAGATACATTATATGAAGGGTAAAGTAAACATCACTTTTTTTATTTTAATATTGATACGGTCTTAAGTGCACTTCCTTTATAGAATTTTTTTTTTTTTTTTTTTTTAAAGAATCACCTTCTAGGCTCCTTAATATTGCACCCTTTATCCTTGACCAGTCCATGTTGTTCTCTCTATTCATTCATTAGAAAGAAAAGAAACCCATTAAAAAAAAAAATAGTGCATGCGAGCAGCCTCTGTCGCGTAAGGATCCTGAATTTTTTAATTTTATATGTATATATATATATATTTTACACTTGCAATGTTAAACCAGCTCATTTGTGGAGTGCTTTGGGTATTCATTAGTGCTAGGGCTAATTCTTTTGAGTTTTTCCATTTTGAGTTTCTTTCTTTTGAGTGTACGTGAGCCGTTTCGCGTAAGGATCCTCAAATGATATTCCCTGCTTTTCTACCTTCTTCTGTGTTTTTTAAATGATGCTGCAAACTAAACAAAACACCTAAAACAAATGTTAAGTAAATTTAAAAAAAAAAAAAAAAGGACCATTCATCTTTCTAAAAAGAAAATTAAGTGAGAATAAATTCAAAAACCGAAAACCACTATTAAACTAAAGATACTGAATCAAACAATTTACAAATTTATATGCAACACCATTAACTTAACAAAAATTGTGTGAGACCATAACTCTCAAGTCCTCCACATAGCCCAAGAAAGTCATCTACTGTAAAATTTTTTGGGATTTTATTTCATTTAGTCTGAAAAGCATTAACCACATTCAATTCATAAATCGTGTTATTGAAATTTTTAAGCTTTTTCAATCACTAAAATAAAAATAATAAGTCTTGCGCTAAAAGCTAAAGAGACGTAGGGGGCAGGAAAAGGAAAATATGTTAATATAAGCAATGAGTTCCCTTTATTAGTCTAGCCTAAATTAATTTGGACTACACTAAGCATGGTCTTGGTCATTAATCAATTTATCACGTGATAAATACAAATACAAGTGTTTTCAAACAAATACCAGGATGTTTCAAGTGTTATCAAATTCTTACCTAGTATTGATGGTACGCTTTCATCAATTAGTAGTGGAGTCAAAGGAGGTCTCAAACTTCCATTCAAGCTGTAGGCAATAAATGAGAATAATAATAAATTTAAAATTTTTAAAAACATATATTTTTTTGTTCATTAAATGCTCCATTGGATGATGTACTACAAAAATTGGTATTGGTAAAGGGGGGGATGACTATGACTAGATCTTTTTTTTCTAATTTTTCTATTTATTATACACAGTAACAAATCAATCAGTATTAAATTTTAATAATTAAAGTAAATTATAAATTTTTAAAATATTTATAATAAATAACAGATTTAAAAGGTGAATAATTTATTTAAATTAGATTTATTAGATAAATGATGTATTTATATTTTAAATAAATAATTTATTAACGCCTTTTACTAGATAAATGATTTATTTATGTTTTGTAAATACATCATTTACTTAATAAATTTTCTATCTACATAGTAAATCTACTATTTAGTATAAATATTTTTAAAACTTTTTATTTACTTTAATTATTTTTTAAAAACTGCTACTTACTGTATTGACATTTGACAACCATTCAAAGAAAAAAAATCTCACAACATTTCGTTATTCACCCTCTCTTCTATTAAAAACAAAGTAACAAATGCACATTAAGGAAAAGAGCCAACCAAACAAGAAAATAAGCTCTGAGAAAAGAAACAAAAGATATTGTCGAAACTTGCACCTGATCAATAGTATGCCCTTGTTAAAAATCACCTAATCAAACCTCAGTGTAAAAAGGTCTAGAGAAAAAAAGAGTACATATTAATCATCCTTGCTGGATTAGTTTGTCTAATAGGAGAGTAGTGAGAAGAAATTTCATCTTGATGTTGATCAAAATTTGGAGGATAAAAATACACGTGCCAAGATTGTAACTTTCCAAGCCTCATCTTCTTTGGATAGATGACAAGGATCAAACAAACAAAAAAAAATCAACTGCTACTTTGAATTTTTTTTTTTAATAGGACATTTTGTGGTTGAAGAAAAATAAGTGCAGTGAACAATGAACTTAGACTTTATACCATTCTTTATTATTATTATTATTTTCTTACATAAGTCCCATATATATTTTGAAATACAACCCGAGAATTTTCTGCACAAAAAATGGGTATTTTCTCTTTTATGTTTGTCACATCAATTTTCTTGGTTTTCTTTTGTAGTACTGTTTCATTACTAGTTGACAGCATTGGCACATTCCACTCTCTCAGTGATGGAGAAAGCTTGGTTTCCAAAGGAGGAGCCTTTGAGTTTGGTTTCTTCAGCCCCGGAAATTCGAAGAATCGTTAGTTGGGAATTTGGTACAAGAAAATTCCGGTTCAAACTGCCATCTGGGTTGCGAATCGGTGCAGCCCGATAAACGATTCTTCGGGCTTGTTGAGGATAAACAGAAGAGGAAATCTTGTGCTCTTGTATCAGAACAAGACTGTTTTTTTGGTCCACAAACTCGTCGAAACAAGCTCATAAACCAGTTGTGCAGCTCTTGGATTCTGGAAATCTTGTACTTGAGATGAGATTGAGAAGAACCAGGAAACTTATTTGTGGCAAAGCTTTGACCACCCTTCGGAAACGTTGTTACCCGGAATGAAACTTGGATGGGACTTAGGGACTGGCCTCGATAGATTTCTATCGTCATGGAAGAGCTCGGACGACCGTTGTAATGGAGATTTGAGCTATAATAATGAGCTAGAACCTAACACTTCATGCCCTGCAGTCTATATTTGGAAGGGTACTAAAAAGCTTTATCGTTCTGGGGCATGGAATGGACTGCGTTTCAGCGGTGTACCTGAGTTAAAAACCAATCTGGTTTACGATTTCAAGTATGTTCACAACAATGATGAAGTGTTTTACTCCTATCACCTCAAAGTTAGCTTGATAACCTCAAGGATAGTCCTTAACGAAATGACTAACACACGTCAGCGACCAGCTTGGGTGGGCCCGGACAGAACTTGGAGGCTTTATTCTTCGGCGCCTGCGGATGACTGCGATAACTATAGCCTTTGCGGGGCAAACGGAAATTGCACCATGGAAAATGACAAGCCACTGTGTCAATGTCTAGGAGGATTCAAGCCGAAATCTATAGAGAAATGGAGATTACCAAATTGGTCTGAAGGGTGTGTAAGAGAAAATCAACTAACTTGCTTAAACAGCGATGGGGATGAGGTCGGCAAACTCGGTGGCTTGAAACCACCGGAAACTACGCATTCTTGGGTGAACACAAGAATAAGTCACAATGAAAGCAGGGCTAAATGCTTGAGAATTTGTTCTTATACAAACTTCGATATTAGAGGACAAGGCAGCGGGTGCATAATCTGGTTTGGCGATTTGTTTGATATTAGGAAACTACCTTCAGATGGGCAGGAGTTGTTTTTCAGGATGCCAGTTTCAAGGCCAAGTATGAGTAGTCTAACATTTACACTTGAACCAGATAACATGAAACAGTTTCTGGTTTTCTTTTACATTTCTCAATTTATTGTTATTTTTGTTCAGTAGATATTTTAGCTTGTATTTTTTTGTATATTTTTATTGCAAGAAATCTGATTTAATTCGTGTTTCTGTCTCAAAATAACTACAAAAAGAAACGGTGATGGAAAGGTAGTAGCTGCGGTAGTTGTAGCTACTGTTGGAGTTATTTGTGGGATGGTCTTGGTCTACTGCTTTTGTGTCAAAACAACTGATAAAGGTAGGTAACACTTCATTTTATTGATTTTTGCATATATTATGTGTAAAATACAAAATATAGATACAAAAGTTCTGTTGTAGATTCCTTTGGAAGTTCGAAAAATCGGTATAAAATTCATTAATCAGCCGTAGTTTCTATTAGATTAATTGAACTCACAAAACGCCTATTGCACTTTGTCTTGGTTGATTGAGGCATCTTAACTTCAAAAACCTTTATAAAATTCATGTTTCAAACCTCTTTTTTTTCTATTGAACTTCTCTGTTTTACTCTGAGATCCCCGGCGCATCAGTTTATAATTTCAACGCTGGTTTGTCTTTTATCCTTTGGCATAGATCATCAAGAAAGATATTGGGACAATAAAGAGCAAAGGAGGATCTCGAGTTTACGCTCTTCGACTTTGTCACGATAGTGAGTGCTACTAATAGCTTTGCGGCCAATAACAAGCTTGGACAAGGCGGTATTGGACATGTATACAAGGTAAATTTTCAAATCATGCTTTAGTAACTACCATAACAAAATTTAAAAAAAAAAATGAAAAATATAATTCAAACATAAAATTTGGAGAATTTCTAGGGAACACTAGTACATGGTCAAGATATTGCAGTGAAAAGGCTTTCAAGATGTTCTGGTCAAGGCTTGACTGATTCAAGAACGAAGTCATGCTCTTGTCAAACTTAAGCATTGTAATCTTGTTAAGTTTCTTGGTTGTTATATTAAAGGGGAAGAGAGGTTGCTAATATACGAATATATGCCCAACAAAATGCTTGGACCTCTTCATTTTTTGTTTGGATTTTTTACACTTCATCTAACCTTTTTGTAACACATGTTTTACAACAGTACTGGATAAGTAGTAGAGTCTAATATTCAATTACTGAGAAAAGTGTTAGATTGGTCCAAACGCTTCCAAATTATATGCAGAATTGCTCAAGGAATTCTCTATCTTCATCAAGATTCCAGATTGAAGATAGTCCATAGAGATCTCAAGATGAGTAATGTTTTACTTGATAGTAAAATGACATCCAAAATTTCAAATTTTGACATTGCCAGGACCTTCGGAGAAGGAAACACAGATACAACTGTTGGAGCATGGTAAGGCTCAAAATCACCAATCATCCTCTTATCGTTCAATTCGCCACTATTTATCAGTTAATTAATGTTCTTAAATTTTACAACAGTTACATGGCACCAGAATATGATAGTAACGTGCTGTTTTCAGTCAAATCTGATGTTTTTAACTTCGGCATATTAGTGCTAGTTATTATAAGCAAGAAGAAAAGCCATGGATTCTTCCATCCTAATTGCCGCCTCAACCTCATCGGACATGTAGTTTCATTTAATTTATAACTTTCATTTTGTTTTTTTGTAGCAAGAATCATAGACAAACTTAATGATGAAATTTTGGACATGTTTTCAGGCATGGAGATTGTGGAAAGAAGGAAATTCCTTGGAAATGATCGATGATTGTTTGGTGGTCATGTACTCCATCAGAAGTGTTACATTGCATCCAAATCAGTCTCTTGTACGTACAACAACATCCTGAGCATAGGCCGAGCATGTCATCTGTGGTTCTAATGTTAGGAAGCCAAAGTCCATTAACTCAGCCTAAACAACCAGGTTTCTTCTCACAAAAAGCATCGGCTGATCATGTCAACAAGTCTCCTTTCGATAATCATCAAGAATCCTCTACAACCAACGAAATCACCGTCACGTTGTTGGAGGCTCGATAAGTTTTTTCCCCATGTTTTGATGGATATTGTAATATGGAGACCTTCTTATCTTAGTTTTTTTCTTTCTTGTTCAAGAATATATACCATATGGGCAAGTGTAGCTGAAACTACTAGAAATTTTTTTCCCCCGTCGGAGACCGAAGTTATCTAGGATCTAGCTGATTTCCAATTTAAGTGAGACGTACCTTTTTTTAGGCGAAATGCATTGATCTTCTAGTGCTTATGATGCTTACTTGAGTACTTTCTTAGGTAACACTAATCAGTGTTGTGTTTGAATATATTTGTGTATACATATATATATATATACATATAGTTTAAAAATCGGATGAAGATTTGATGGTTTTAAAAATCACTATTGGTAGGGTATTTTTCTCTTATCCTGGAAAAGAATTTTCTAATTTATGATTGTGAAAGCATGCGAAACGAATGATCATTTATGTTGTGGAATTTTATTGAATAAGGAGACACAGAAATTTTTGTTCACCGCATATGCTCTTTCTCACAGGTGCAAGCATGGAGAATTAAATTACAGAACAAATGAAAGTACATAATCGAGTTTCTGTAACTCACGCACACATGAAATTTCGTCTGACACAAAAATTATATTATTGAACTCGTAATCCAGATCAAAACAAAATTTTGATCACGGACTGTGTCATGAATGCCTTCCTAAACATGAAGGGCTCTGCAAAACAAATAGGTAAAAGCAAAGGGTACTGGTAGTGTATCGATCAGTAGGCACTCTGAAGCTCAAATAAGTAAACTTGCAGAGAGAATTCAACGAATTTTTTTTTTTTTTTGGTCAAAAACTCTGGAATTCTTGGTTTACTAAATTAAATATCGGAGTATCATTGGCAGACATCAATATCCTTTGTTTAATCTATTTGTTTTGTGGAGCTATTGTTGTTATGTTCATATCACATTTTTGGTTAAGTTATTTGTTTGATCCGGATTTCAAGTTCATGAAAGTGCTTTTGGTATGGGATAAAATTCTGCACCAACATATATATTTTTGTTTTAGACATTATAAAGCCTATTATTTTTCATAGTACCGTCACACACATAGAAGAACTTACTATTATTATTACTGATTTGTCATATATAATTTATATGTGGTATTATTTACTGAACTTTCCAGCCTCTGAATACTTGTTTATGAACTTTGAATTTCAATAATCTACCTCTCTAGCTTACTGTATGTTGTTAAATTTGTGATGGTACCTTAATGAGAGGATAAATCTATCATTTCAAAACAATACACGATTGGTATGACATTCTGTAGCGAGTGACACTAAAATGGCAATTCGGTAAGCTTCCTGACAACCTCGTTGTGATGGGAAAGATCAATGGTGGCAACAGTGGGGACTGCTTCACAGAGCGACGCCCAGGGACGACGAACACAACGACGGCGACTCCAGCTCTGCTTCGCGACGGCGACTTTGGCCTTGATTCGCGACGGCTACTCAGGCCATGCTTCACGATGGCGACTCGGGCCTTGCTCCGCGACGGCTCCGGCATAGGCGACGACTCCTTCATGGAGCGACGGTGACGGCTTCGCAATGGTTTCAACGGTTTCCGATGCAGGTTAGGGGTACTGGGGGGTGGAGGGAAGGAGGGTAGTCTCAGAATAAGTTGAGTTTTTTTTTTTTTTTTTTTTTTTCCTTTAAAGGGCTTAGGTTTTTTATAATTAGATTAGATTAAAAAAAACATGAGCAAAGAATTAAAAATAATAAATTAAAACAATTAACAATTATGATATCCTATAATAAGATTAATAATTAAGATTAATTAAAATATTTTAATCATTTTATATTTAAATTTAATAGAGTTAAAGAGTGAGAATATTTGATATAATTAGTTTTAATTAATATAATATTTCTGTAATTTTAAAAAAATACAAGAGATATAATTATAGTTCACTCTGTAATTGAGTAAAAGTCCTTTTGTATTGTTTACTTTGCTTAGAAATTAGTACAATTGGAATAAAATTATTATTATTATTATTATAAATATATTCTATGATACAAGAGATATTATTATTATTAAAAAATACAAGAGATATAATTGTAGTTAACTCTATAATTGAGTTAAAGTCCTTTTATATTGTTTACTTTGCTTAGAAATTAGTACAATTTTGAATAAAATTATTATTGTTATTATTATTTTAAATATATTCTTATAAGAAAAAAGAAATAATTAAATTAAAAATAATTATATATTATAATTGTAGATATAACCTAATAATTATATATCCATATAAAAATATAGAGTTTAAATCTATTTATTTTAAATTCATTAAATATATATATATATTTGATAGAGATGTTAGTTCCTATTTTTAGAAGAAAGATTTTAATTCAAAGGTAGACAGGAGACATGCTATTCTGATGAAAGAACATTTAATTTCTAACCAACTTTTAATTTCTTACTTTTAGATAGCACACATGATATCTAATATCCAAACACATGAACTTAAAAACAAGAACTTACTTGACAACTGTAGGAGTGGATGGGTTGGTTAAGGAGTTAGTTTTCGCTAAACCTCTATTCTCATCATCCTAAGTTCCAATCCTATAATTTTATAACAGCAAAAAACTATAAGTAATATTGTAGAGAGAAACTGTAGAAAAATTTGATGAAAATATATTAAAGAACTTAGAAGATCCAATAATAATCATCTTCACATCAATAAGCAATACATAAGTAATTAACTGCAATTACTACGACACACATATGTATACACACCACTATATTAACTACACACTATGTACTACAACTTTTTCCTGCTGAACAGGAAACACATATATTGCAAGTACTACCGCTACAATATACTTTAACCATTGAAGCAAGGGGAAACTGTGTAAGTGGTAGTGGATTTAATTATATATTAAGAAAAACTAGTTAAAGGCTCGTCGTTCCCTGTTATGTTTAAAGAAAGCATTTTCTATCCGATTGAACATACCTTTAGAGTAATAAATGAGCCACCACCTAAGTCTTATTTTAGGGGAGAAAACAAAAAACTAAAAGCGAGAACTTGCTCTCTCTCTATCTCTCTTTTTGGCGTTAATAAGAACTTAATTTACTTCTTCCAAATGTAATTACTAAATATTAGATACACCTACTCAGAGCCAAATAGGCATTTATTGTTAAATGCCTTAAATTATTTATTGGTCTTGTGGCGCCCGCCGACCCAGCTCGCACCATTTCTTTTCTTGTTAACTTTGCATACATAAACGTTTCTTTTCATTTGCGGAAGTGTAATTGAAAAGCTTTACTTTCAAAAATTAAGTGAAAATTTTGGGAACTTTTTTTTTTTTTTAAAACATATTTACATAACTTCCCTTTTCATCAAAACATACCTGCTTATGTACATTTTTTTTTTCATTTTTGTTCCATTTCATTTACATATTGTTTGCACATATATATATATTTGAATATATGTTTATACAAAAAAATGCTCTAGCAGCTGAAAATATAGCCGGTCTGTCCCCTTGTCTATGATACTTCTGGAATCTGTCTGCCAGTCTCATTGTCCCTCTATCATATCCTGGGTTGCTTACCTTTATCACCTACACCACAAACAGACTTGTGAGCTAGGCTTAGTAAGCACAAACATACAAACAATTAACTTATATGCATAACCTCTAAGGTTAGTCACATAATGTAATTCTAATTCCTCATAGGTTAGTGTTCGGGGTTCTTTATCATAGCTTATCATAATATCCTCATTTTTTCATTTCATGTCTTCCTTTCTTTCTTATCATCACTTTTCTTGCTCTTTTATTTTCACTTTCTTTTCTTTTCTTTTCTTTTCTTTTCACTTTCTTTGGTGAGCCCGTTGTTGAACGTACCTATTTGCACGCTGACAATGGGAGGAAGGGGAACGACCCACCAACCTACCTCACAATCACATTAAATACCTCACCTTCGGGGTTGGTCCATCTTATAATATACCACACCTTCCCGTGGAGGATATAGACCTGAAGTCTCGACCTTGTAGGGAGACCGGTACGCCAACAACATAAGTTTTCAGTCTTATTATCTTGCATTCTTTTAGCTTTTAGATCATAACCTATCATGCATACATACCCTTCCTAAGACATGTCTAACATGATTTTTCATGTAACTCATGTCACAGAATACATCACAAAGTTAGTCAGTTCGTGGGTAGACAAGTAAATGTTTGTACTTACAGTATCTGTGCAAGTGTGATTTCTTTTGGATCCTTGATACTGCTTTCCCCTTCACTTCTTGTGTTTCTTATAATAGAAATAATCATGGATTATTTCTCATATTCACCTTTTATTTAAATCATAGCAAGATTTACATTAAATTTCTACATTTTCCTTATTCCTCTTCTTTTTTCTCCAAATTAACTCTTAGAAGGTTGTTACTATCTTTAGTATTGTGTTTTCACACTTTTCCTTAGCATTCCAAACTTACTTAACACTCTAATCCCCATAATGTCCACACTCTCAGTTTCTTACAACTAATTCACCTCATTATCGTTACCGAAATTTCGGCAGCATTTCCGTTTAAAAACTAGGATTCTGGCGTTTAAGTAACGCCTCAAAACTTAGGTACCTGCCAATTACTATACCAGAGGCCTAATTTTTCATAGAACATTCAAAACGTTATATGAAAAATGCTTATCAATCACATACATTACTCATTAACACATTCCAAATCATATCCACAAATTTAACCATCACTTTCATTTTTCATTATCCATTTCCAACATACCATTCATCACTTTATCTTCTCATTAAATCCTTTCTTACATATTTCATATCCATTCATTCATTCAAATTTACTAACAACATAAAACATTCAAATTTCAACAATCAAAACTTCAAACTTAACTAATCCCTTCCAAACAATTACATAACCATTTTCAATCTCTTTTCTTAACTCTAAGCTCAACAAAACTAGCTTAAAGATCTCACAATCCCATTTCAAAATCTTCACAATTTATCTTAACCATTGGTTAAAAATTGAACCCAAATACATTTATTGTTAATATAACCCTTATAAACATTTTTTTCAGTTAAATTATCAAGTTAACAATCATAAAGTTCAATTATTTCACCAAAAAGAGCCACAAATTCATCATGAAAAATCATCAAATTTTCAAACCCTAACTATATGCATTTTCGTTTTCCTCAAGAGAAACCATTCAAACTTTTGCATTCAAGTTTCCAAACTCATATTTATTCTTTCCTAAGCCATCCTCAATCAATTTTAACAAATTTCGGACCCTAACATTTTCATTTAAACATTTCCTCACACTACCTTATTTTGAATCCGAAAATCACAAAATAACTCAAGGAAAGGGGTTACCTTTGTTCAAAAACATTCCTTTGCTTCTAGAGGAACTGAAGTCGTTGTTTTCGGAAGAAAACTCGAAGAAAATCCGAGTTTAGGGAGGTCGGAAGTCGCGGCTTCAAGCGATTGTACAGGGCCGAAATCGCGAGGAAGAAGAAAGGGGAAAGAGAAGCTCGCGTACTCTTGGTTCTCTCCCTTTCTCAGTCGGCATTCCCCACCCCCCCCCCCCCCCCCCTGATCTCCCTCTTTCTCACGATCCCTTTTCTCTCGTGCTCGTAGCCGCATGAAGGAAGAAGAAGCAAAGAAGAAGAAGAAGAAGCAGAAGAGGAAGAAGAAAAGGCAAAGGAGTTTGGATTTTTTTCCCCCCGAAATCTCTCTTTCCGTCGCTCTCTCTCTAACCCTCGCGTCCCCTCCTTGCCGCGGCTGTGAAGAAGAAAATAAGGGGAAGGGGGCGTGGGTGAGATATTATTCTCACTCCCCCTTTCCCCTATTAGCTTAAAAAAAAAACGCATCCCCCTTTTTTTTTTTTTTTGCCCAAAACTTTTTAAATTTATCTTAAATCCCTAGTTTTCAAAAATTATTATTATTATTTTTTGATAATAACCAAACTAAATCATAGGATTTACTCTTCAATAATTCCATTAAGACATCATAACTTAAAAGTATTTTTTTCTCTTAATAACATATCTTATTTTCGCTATTCCCATTATCGGATCGACCTTTGACTGGAAAGTCTAACAAAAAAAAATATACTGATCACTTGAGTGGGTTTCTAGGATCATCCATACATCTGGATTACCTCATTGACACCTATTTGGTAACATCTCGCCCATTCTATAACAATAAACTTTTCTAACTTAGAAGTCTTAATTTTTTAACACTGTTAAAATATTTTCATTTTATTCTAAACAGTATTAAATCATTCATATATTTACATATATGTATAAAAATATCATTACATTATTTTAAAAAAAATGATTTCGAGAAAAACGAAAATTCTTGGTTATTACAGGTCTAATTCAAATTGTGATCTAATCCGATATATTTTGAGAGTACGAATCAAAAGGGAATTTTTCATAAGGTCTGTGGTAGAAATGGAGGGCTTGGGTTGATAGGCCCAAGCTCGGAGCCCATCATTGACCTTTAGGGGAGTACGGGGGCAAAGCCCCCCGCAGTATGGATTTGACCCGATTTCAGCCCGAACTGGTTTGGGGTTATAAATATGTAATTTAGGCTTTCATAAGCACCACCTTTTATATCAGTTTTTCTCAGATAATAAAATTCTCTCCCTACCCGTGGACGTAGGTCATTTTTGGCCGAACCACGTAAGACGTAGGTCAAATCCATACCTTAAAAACATACTCAAGAAAGGTTTGGTTGTATTTTCTAAAGTCAAAGGACAAAGTGTTTGAGCAGTTCAAGGAGTGGAAGATTATGATTGAAAAACATACTGGAAAACAGGTCAAGACACTCAGAACAGATAATGGTTTGGAATTCTGTAATGAACCGTTTACTGAGTTCTGCAAGAAGGAAGGTATAGTGAGGCACCGCACTGTACGGCGTACACCACAATAAAATGAAGTTGCAGAACGCATGAATCAAACACTTTTACAGTGTGCTCGATGTATGCGATTAAAAGCTGGACTCCCGATGCAATTTTGGGTTGAGGTAGTTAATACTGCTTGTTATCTGGTGAATAGATCTCCATCAACTGTAATAGATTTGAAGACTTCTCAAGAGGTATGGTACGGGACTCCCTCGGATTATTCAAGCCTGCGTATATTTGGTTGTCCTGATTATGCTCATGTTAATGATGGTAAACTTGAGCCTAGGAAAATGAAATGCATATTTCTAGGGTATGCCACTGGAGTTAAAGGGTACAGATTGTGGTGTATTAAAAAGGATAGAACTCCAAAGTTTATTGTTAGCAGAGATGTTAGCTTTGATGAGTCTGTGATGTTTGACCGGAGAGAGGAGCTTGTTGATCTTACAGGAAACAAGGATCAGGTTGCTGACCAAAGGTGGAGTTTGAGATTAAAACTCCAGAGAGGATGACTACCAATCTTGAAGAACAGCCCAGGGATGTACAAGAAGAAGAACCACAAAGTATAGTAGCAAGGAGAGAAAGAAGGGACATCAGAAATCCACCAAGATATGCAGATTATGTTGCTTTGGTTGATACTAATCCTGTTGCATATGCCTTGGCAGTAGCAGAAAATATTGATTCTGATGAACCTCGGTCATATAAAGAAGCAGTACAGAGTAAAGAAGCATTAGAGTGGTTGATTGCTATGAATGAAGAGATGCAGTCGCTTTCAAAGAACAACACATGGGACCTTGTACCATTGCCAAAGGGCGTGAAGCCAGTAGGATGCAAATGGGTGTTCAAGAAGAAAGAAGGTATTCCTAGGGTTGAACCAGCTAGGTTCAAGGCACGGCTTGTGGCGAAGGGTTTCTCATAGAAGGAGGGCATAGACTATCATGCACCGGTTGTGAAGCATAAGACCATTCAGGCTCTTCTAACTATAGTAAGTGCATTCGATCTGGAGTTAGAACAATTAGATGTGAAGACTGCTTTCTTACATGGAAGTCTAGAGGAGCAGATTTATATGTCACAGCTAGAGGGGTTCCTTGATTCTGAAAAAGAAGACCATGTGTGTTTGCTGAAGAAATCCTTGTATGGGTTAAAGCAGCCTCCAAGACAGTGGTACAAGAGATTTGATGCATTCATGACTTCTCATAGGTTTACTCGTAATCAGTTTGATAACTGTGTTTACTCGAGAAAATTGAAAGATGGCTCTTTTATTTATTTGCCGTTATATGTGGATAACATGTTAATTGCAGCTAAGAATAAGGCTGAAATTAAAAATTTGAAGACTTTGTTGAGCAGTGAGTTTAAAATGAAGGATTTGGGTGCAGCCAAGAAGATTTTAGGTATGGAGTTCTGGAGAGACAGGAGGGCAGGCCTACTGTATGTATCTCAGCAGAAGTACATTAAAAAGGTGTTGTAGTCTTTTCAGATGGATCAGCCTAAGCCGGTTAGTACTCATTTGGCAGCACATTTTAAACTTAATGCTAGTGTGTTACCACATACAGATGCAGAGAGAGATTACATGAGTAAAGTTCCTTACTCAAGCGCAGTTGAGAGCTTGATATATGCCATGGTTTGCACTAGGCCTGCGGTTAGTGTGGTAAGTAGGTTTATGAGTAATCCAGGGAAAGCTCACTGGGAAGCAGTAAAATGGATTATGCGATACTTAAAAGGTACGAGTGATGTTTGCTTGGTTTATGATGCTAGTGGTGCAAGTAGTAGTATTGTTAGGTATACAGTTTCTGACTATGGTGGAGACTTGATTAATAGAAGATCCCTGACTTGTTATATCGTTACCTTATATGGATGTGCTATCAGTTGAAAGGCAACACTTCAGTCCACAGTTGCCTTGTCTACCACTGAAGCTGAATATATGTCATTGACAGAAGGGGTGAAAGAAGGTATGTGGCTGCATGGTCTTATTGATAGTTTGGGTTTGAATGTTCAGAGACCTATCGTATATTGTGATAGTCAGAGTGCACTGAGCTTGGCAAAAAATCCAGTTTATCATGAAAGATCGAAGCATATTGATGTCAGGTTGAATTTCATTCAGGATGTCATAGAGGACAAGCTATTCACCATTGAGAAGATAGCCACAGCAGATAATCTAGTAGATATGTTAACAAAGTCGTTGCCTGTAGAAAAGTTCAAGCATAGCTTGGACTTGGTAAATGTTCGCATAGCATGAGGGCCTTCGGGCCATGGATGGCAGGGCAGTTATTCTTAACTCTGGTGGCTTTGGAAATTCAAGTCAAGATGGAGATTTATGTATCAGCCTCCACCAAGAAACTAGAAACAAAAACAAAAGAAGGAACAACTCACCAAACTAATTTTCATCATTGTATTCTAGCCGTAGATGCTTCTTGCGTCCCCACTACATGATATGCTAGATGAATTGTTTATTAGTTAAAAAAATAAAATTCAATGCGACAGATTGAATCCCGATTACTCGCACCACACGAGTCTTATAATAATTTCATCAGGTACATCTTAGTGGGACCATTTTTTTTAAGGCATGGAGACAAAATATCAAATTCACTTGAATTATAGAAGTGCACCACCAACTTTTCTCGTCACCCTTCTTTCGGGTCAACCAAGCAAAGCCACATGGAACACGACACTGCCTTTACATAATTCCATCTTCATCTTCTCTTACCTCGTTCACAATGCTCTATCTATAGACTCTGTTTACACCACTAAGCAGAGAGACCAAACAACTACATATATATATATATATAAATGTCTGTTATTTATTTTATTTTTGTCACTAGTTTTTGGCCGTCTTTCTTCTTTAGAGAAAGCTTTGCAGTTACAAGTATTAGACCATTGGAATCCATTAGAGATGCCAATAGTTCGACGTTGGTCTCCATTGATGGAAGCTTTGAACTGGGTTTTTTCACTTCCAGCAATTTGAATAACCGTTATGTCGGAATTTGGTACAAGAATATTCCAATTCGAACAGTGATTTGGGTCGCGAACCGGTGCAAGCCGATCAACGATTCCTCTGGCATGTTGACATTAAATGACAGAGGAAATCTTGTGCTTTTGGATCAGAACAAGAGTGTGGTTTGGTCAACGAACTCGTCGAAGCAAGCGAACAAACCGATAGTAGAGCTCCTAGATTCCGGGAACCTTGTGATTAGAGATGAGGAACATGGAAACTCTGAGAATTATTTGTGGCAAAGCTTTGACTATCCTACTGATAATAACATGCCTGAGATGAAAATCGGGTGGGACTTGAGGACGGGTCTCGAAAGGCGATTATCGGCATGGAGAAGTTGGGATGACCCTTGTCCCGGAGATTTCACTTATGGTATTGAGGTTGATGTAAAACAACATTCATTTCCTGAGCCAATTATCCGTAAAGGGAATGCCAAGTTTTACCGTACGGGGCCTTGGATTGGCCTTCGCTTCAGTGGCTCGCCGGATTTAAGGCCTAATCCTCTTTTCGACTACAGCTTTGTTTCCAATGACGACGAAGTTTACTACACGTACCATCTCAAGAACAAGTCAGTGATCTCGAGAATAGTGATGAATCAAACGACTCTTACACGCCAACGATTGACATGGATGGAGGCAGAGCAGACTTGGAAGCCTTACAATTCGGTTCCTAGGGACTATTGCGACAACTATGGTCTCTGCGGGGCTAATGGAAACTGTATCATAACCGAGAATCCGGTGTGTCAATGCCTAAATGGTTTCGAGCCCAAGTTTCGAGATAAATGGAGTTTAATGGACTGGTCTGGAGGGTGTGTGCGGAGTAGTCCGCTGCGGTGTCAAGAAAAAGCGAGTGACGGGTTTGTCAAATTCGCGGGCTTTAAGTTGCCGGATGCTGCTCATTCTTGGGTGAACATGAGTATGAATCTAAAGGAATGCAGAGCCAAATGCTTGAGCAATTGTACTTGTATGGCTTATAGCAATTCCGACATCAGAGGGGAAGGAAGTGGCTGTGCTATGTGGTTCGGCGATCTATTAGATGTTAGGCTATTCTCCGCCGGTGGACAAGATCTTTTCGTTCGTATGCCCGCTTCAGAACTAGGTACGCGACTAATGATTTTGCACATGCTTCTCCAAAAGTAAAATATTTCCCATTTACTTAATCTGACTTTATTTGCCTAATTTTGGTGTCAAAAAAAAAAATCTAAAGCGACAGTGAATCGTAAGGTGAAGAAAGCGGTAATAATTATAGCTGTGATAGTTGGAGTAGTTTTGGGGATGATTTTGGTTGGCTGCTACGTTTGCAGGAGGAGAAAATTAACTGGTATGTTTTCCTCTTGCTATAAAAACTTCTTTGCAAACCAAAAGGCCATCATATGCATTTCATGACATTTTTTTTTTCCCTATTGTATTAGAAGAAACAGAGAGAAATCTAATAACAAATACGAATGAAGGCCAAGAAGACGACCTCGAGCTACCATTGTTTGATCTACCTACGATTTTTGATGCCACCAATAGTTTCTCAAACAAAAATAAGCTTGGGGAAGGTGGCTTTGGACCCGTGTACAGAGTAAGCTTCTGATATCTATGTGCCTGTTCTAGAACAATGTGTATTTCCTTCTTTTTTTTTTTTTTCCAAATTAAGCAAAGAGTTCTATTAATGTGAAAAATCTAGGGTACGTTAGAAGACGGGAAAGAAATTGCTGTAAAAAGACTATCGATGAATTCTGGACAAGGAGTGAACGAGTTCAAAAATGAAGTCAAACTAATTGCTAGGCTTCAACATCGGAATCTTGTAAAGCTTTTTGGTTGCTGCATTCAAGGAGAAGAGAAATTGTTAGTTTATGAATACATGCCCAACAAAAGCCTTGACTTTTTCATATTTGGTAAGAATTCCTCTGAACCTAGCACTTGAAAGATTTGATCGTATCTTGTATATTTCAACATAGTAGACAATTAATATTGGTATCACATTTGCAGATGTAAAGCAAGGCAAACTATTAGAATGGCCTACACGATTCCATATAATATGCGGAATTGCTCGAGGGCTTCTTTATCTTCATCATGATTCAAGATTGAGAATTATACATAGAGATCTTAAAGCTAGTAACATTCTGCTTGATAAAGAGATGAATCCAAAAATTTCAGACTTTGGCCTAGCTAGAATTTTCGGAGGAGATCAAATAGAAGGAAACACAAGTAGAGTTGTGGGAACTTAGTGAGTCATTCTTCCAATGCTGTTAAGTTTACTTGCACCATGGGCTGTAGCCCCTAGTAGGGGCTGTGCAACCCCGTTGCCTACAGGTAGGGGCTGCAGCCCCGCCACTAGCTGTAGTAATATATAAAACATTTTTGCATCCCAAATAAATTTGACTCATTGTTTATGGAAAATGATATTATTGCAGTGGCTATATGGCACCAGAATATGCTTTTGATGGCTTATTCTCGATAAAATCAGATGTCTTCAGCTTTGGTATTTTGGTGTTAGAGATCGTAAGTGGAAAGAAAAGCAGAGGATTTCACCATGAGAACAATGGTCTTACCCTCATTGGAAATGTAAAATACGAAAATCCTTCAAAATTGTTTCCCTTACTAACTATTATGCCATGTTTAAGTATTCTTTTTTGTTTCTAGGCATGGAAATTGCAGAAGGAAGGCAGAGCACTTGAACTTGTCGACGCAAGCTTAGTGGAGTCCGACGACTACCTGCATGAAGTGTTGCGTTGCATACATGTCGGTCTCTTGTGCGTTCAACAACACCCCGTAGATAGACCAAACATGTCATCTGTAGTTCTGATGTTAGGTGGGGAGAGTGCTCTACCTCAGCCCAAACCACCAGGCTATTACGTGGAGACAGATCAGAAATCAGAAGGAGAGAACTCCTCTTGTAAGCCTCAGTCATCTTCCACAAACAATATATCCATAACAGTACTAGAAGCTCGATAGGGAATTTGTTAATTTGTAAGGTCCAAAAACAAACATGCAAAATTGTTGTATACACTCAATAACTTCAATGTAAGCTCACTTATTTTATTTGATATGACAGTAGAACCACCTACTAATGAATTTAGGTGTTGTCTATTTAAGATAGAAAATTAAGGCATTTCACAACTTATTAATAGTTTGGATTTTTTTCATATTATTGATAATTTAATCAGTCCATTTACGTGGCATAAATCGAAAACTTCAATATCGTTAGAGAACTTAAGAAGTGACATCATTTTGAGACATTCATGAGAATTACTTTAAAATAAATAAATAATATTAATTACTATTATCTCAAGAGTTGTCCCGTTGATATCGGTTCATGTTCAAATTATGTTAGACATCACTCACTTAAAAAAAAAAATTAAAAAAAAAAAAGAGACAATGCTATTCTTCATGTTTGACAAGATGAAAGGTTATTTAAACCAAGTTTATCAAAATATCACTTCATGAATAATAAATTCAAATTCTTAGAAGAGAAAACTTTATAAAAACATATTTAAATCTATAATTCAAACCGAACTTCACAACTAAGGAAAAAAAAACAAAGGAAAATTCCCATCAGCTTTCATTTTCATGCATTTGGGATAACTTTTAATGCGGTTTTCTTTGAAACTCGCTTTTGAAGTCTTTAGTGCGCAGATAAATTGTCATTTTCCTCTTTTTTTTTTTTTTTTTTTTTGAATGGATAATTCTCATTTCTATAACATATATAAAAAGAGCGAATACCCCATTAGCACGTTAGCCAAACTGCTTGTCACCGACACATGTAGGATTTTGATTGATTTTTTAATTTTTGAAACTGACCTTTGTTTTTCTTAGTTCATTTTCTACATCTTCGTTCAATTTCAACCTTTTTGTTCATTATTTCTTGTCTTTATATTGACACGTGTAACTGTTCAGTGTTTTAGGATTTAATTTATTTAGTTTGGTTTCTCGACGACTCCCCTTGAGCTCTGTTTCTTTCTCTTTCTACTAATCCGCTTCTCTATCTCTCTCTCTCCATCCTTTCTACGTATAGGTTGCCCTCCAATTTCTCACTGCCCAATTCAACGTTCTTTTCTTGTCTTCTTCCCTAACCGAGGATTTCACAGAACAGAAAGCCAATTTCTGCGACGGCTCTTATTGGAATTTTATTAATTTTTTTATTATGAGTTTATATATTAAATAATAATTATATTATAAATTATTTAATTTAATAAAATTAAATAAATGATTTATAATTGATTTTGAATGATATGTATAAATTTAATATTAATTGAATTAAAGGTGATAAGATTCTAATTTGAATTAATATATAAAAGTTGATATAAGGTTGTGATTTCAAATTAAATCATATATAATATTTGTTCTTATCTTCCTTTTCTATTAAAGGGTCGTAATTTATTAAACATCTTATAAACCTAAAAAGATTTAACTGTAAAAAACTCTATTAGAATCTAATTCATCTGTTTAATATGTTGATTTGGCGATTTATGATTTTAGTATTAAAACTAATAAATGATATCAGAGTCCCATCATGTTGAGTTATTGAGACGTATTTGTGGTTTTTTTTAATTTTTTTGAAGTGGTTTCAAATTCAGCAATTTCAAGAATTAATTGTTGAATTTGAAAATTATTGCAATATTGTTTTTTATTTATCATAGAATTCGGATTCAATATTTTAGAAAAGAAAAAAAAATTATTTTCGTTTTGTTTTTGTCGAATCTGGATTCGCTTTTGGGAAAGCAAAGGATCAAGGATTTTTTTCATTTTTTATGGCGTTTTTTCTGGGTTCGCGTCTGTGCGTCTGGGGCTCGGATTCAGAGAGTTGAAGTCGTATGGCATTTGTATTCAGCCCAAACGACAAGAAGCTTGGCTGCGTTTGATTGGTGCAAGTCATGGCCGAGATGTGTGGCACACGACATGCAGTAAAGTGGGATATGGATGGTTGCAATTGACCAAGTCCAATCTTCAGTAAACCTAGATGGAAACAAGAGGCCCAAGAAGCTTCAGCCCAATAAAGACAAGTGATGTCCGTTCAGGTTTTGGGGCTCCCATAAAAAGAATCCGTGGGTTGGACAAAGATCTGGGTTGGGTTAACCCGACCCAGTCCAACCCCAACCCAGTCAAACCGGACCTGTTTTGACTTTGACCGGTTGACTTGTTGACTTTGATAAGTTGACTATTAAGTGATTGCTTTGATAAAAAAATTTTTTTTTAAGAAATAAAAGTATGATATTTCAAAATAAATTAATTAAAATTATATGCTAGGTAAATTTATTTATTTTAAAATATTAAGATGTGTATGTTTATTATTTATGCGAATAATAACCGATTCAAAGGGAAGGTTATTGGTTAGTCAAATAATAGATATACATGTGGTAATAAATATGTGACAATTATTAAGTTTTTCATTTGAGTAATGAGTCGGTCCAAAGAAAAGCTTATTGCTTGACAAGACTAATTGTCAATATTTGATTACTATAAGGAGAGTATCACTTATAGTTGATATTTTGTCCAACGACTAAACATCGATGTTGTGCTAGGTATCTTGTATTAGGACTCATCATTATGTGATTTGTTTAATCATGTCATACTTGAATTTATTAATTCAGTATTACGGTATTATGACATGATTATTGATTTTGAGTTTGTTATTTTGTTTTGTTCTCGATTCAGTTACTATTTTTACTTCAACAATATCTATCAATATCAATTATATTCCTGCGTTTAATGATACGAACTTCAAGAATTGAAAAGAAAACATTTTGATTGTTCTCGGTTGTATGAATCTTGACCTTGCGCTTTGGGAAGAACGACTTGCACCTCTCAATAAGGAAAATTCCACTGATGACAAAGTGAACATGGAGAGGTGGGACTATTCTAATCGCATAAGTCTTATGATCATGAAACATTCCATTTCCAAAACCTTTAGGGACTTTATGTCTGAAGACAAAATTGATAAAAAGTTCCTTGAAAAAATTAAATAGCATTTTGCAAAAATAAAAAGACTTAAACAAGTACTATTTTGGCTAACCTTGTTTCAATGAAGTATAAAGAAAAAGGGAACATAAAGAAGTATATTATGGAGATATCTCATATCGCTTCCAAATTGAAGGCACTAAGGTTACAGCTGTCTAAGAACTTGTTGATGTACTTAATTTTGATTTCTCTTCCTATAGAATACAATCACTTTAAAGTGAGTTATAATACTCAAAAGGACAAATAGACTTTTAATGATCTTATGTCTCATTGTGTACAAAAAGAGGAAAGACTAAAGCTAGAAAGAGTTGAAAGTGCCAACTTAGCAACTACCCCTAAAGACCAAAAAAGGAAGAGAGGAAAAGAAATTACAACTGGGACACCATAGTACAAGACACAAAAGAAACAGGATAAGGAGTTTGTGTGTTACTTTTGCCACAAAGCTGGACACAAAGAAATAATGTCCTAAGTATGCCAACTAGTGGTGTAAAGAAATGTTTGCTTCTCATTTTGGTTTGTTCTAAAATTAATTTAGCTTCTGTACCTAAACACACTTGGTAGGTAGATTCTGGTGCTACTATTCACATAAGTATGTCTATACAAGGTTACTTGTAGAGTTGATAACTAAGTGATGCTGAAAGATTCATCTACGTGGTCGATGGCAAAACAGTTACAATAAAGGCTATAAGAACTTTTAGATTATTGTTAAAGACTATCAATTTTTTAATTTGGAAGAGACTTATATGGTACTATTTTTCAAATAGAATTTGGCTTTAGTTTTTATTTTAAACAAATTCGGTTATTCTTATTCATTTAGAAGTAATAAATTTAGTATTTTTCAATATTCAAAGTTTGTTGGTACTAGTTCTTTATCTTTGCATGATAACCTATATTTATTTAATACAATTGATTTATTTAATGAAACCTTACATAGAAGTTCATAACATACAAAATGAAAATTGACTTATAGGGATTCGACCACACTATGGCACAACCGTTTAGGCTATATCTTTAAATAAAGAATTCAGAGACTTGTATCTGATAGGATTTTTGATCCCCTTGATTTGATAGATTTTCATGTCTATATCAAGTGCATAAAGGGGAAACAGACAAAAATTAGGAAATTATGTGCCAACAGATGTTCTGATGTCTTAGAACTAATTCATACTGATATTTACGAACCATTTCCTATAGCTTCTTGGAATGGTCAATAGTATTTCATTATATTCATAAATAATTATTCAAGGTACGGGTACCTATAGTTGATTTATGAGAAGTCTCAATCCCTAGATGTATTTAAGGCTTTCAAAGCTAAAGTTGAAAATCAACTTGGCAAGAAAATTAAAACTGCCAAACCTGATCGTAGTGGTGAATACTATGGTAGATATGACGGATCTGTTAGGAAATGCCCTAAGCATTAGAGACATATTGATGTATTTATTTTGAACTGGATAATTTATATAGAGGTCATTCATTACATTGCTATCTGTCCTCGTTTTATTTACATGTTAAAGTAAATGTAAGCAAATATAGCTCCCTGACTGCTTGTGTTAAACTATTAAAACGTTTCATGCAATGGACTTTTGTATGCGAGAAGACAATGTTCTAAAGTTAGCAGTCTAAACTATGGTCTGTAGTCTATGGGGTTAGACCGAGCATCTAACTCATATTAAGACTATTATATTGTCTAAAGCCTTGGAGGGGACGGTTTGTCTTGACTGTCTGGAGCTGGACTCCCAAGTAGAGACATAGATATGTTGCTTGGTGGTGACATATTAGACCGGGACTAAAGCATGATTGATCTACGAAGTCCGCTTTGAGTGGATCGATCTGCTTTTGACGTTCATTATGCAGTAACCTTAATCCTGAGTAAAAGGACAGCTTCATGTATATGACTTGTGTACTTTGATGTTCCAATGGCTAAAGCATCTCAGAGGTAGTAAGCTTATAGACCGGTTCGTTGGGTGCATGACTTGTATACGATGAAGGGTTCGTTTACAGATATCGGAATCATAGCTATAATGAGGAGTTAAGGGTATCCTCTTAAAGGCATTATACTGAATGTGAAAATGGACAAGGCCTTGGGTCGTCTGCTGGGCGAATGACTTCTTATTCACATATGGTGAATAATCATTTTCTTTATTCGATAGTATAATGGAACTTTAAGATAGCCTGATCAGTAGAATTAAATGGACTTTAGCCTAAGGCTGATCATGGATATTATATGAGGGTTCTGCATACATGACAAGGTCATTGAACGATAGCTTGTTACAGGCTTACGTAATACGGTATATAATTGGGAGTTCAGTTTTAGGTTTGTAGTGGTGTGACTCTGAAATTAGTGATCATATGATTGAGTTGTTCGGTAAAAGAATGATGATCATATGGATTTGCGGGAGCCCGAGTATATATGTCCAATCAGTCTCTCTACTAACTCCACATAATTCCTTAACGTTTGGCAAATTGATCTGTGTATGCTATTGGCTAGTTTATTATACATGGATGGTGTTAACATAGGATTAGGATGGTAGACAAGATTCTCTCCGGTTGGATTTAGATTTTGTTTTGGATAATGGAGTATACAATTATTCGAACTCCAAATAAAGTTGCCATGATTTGATTTGAGATTGGATTGGAGTTGTAGAAAATTATCCATGAGAACAAGAATTTGAAACACAACTGTTTTGTGGATTTTGAATTTTGAATTTTGAATTTTGAATTTTGAAATTTGAAATTTGAAATTCGAATTTGAAATTTGAATTTGAAATTTGAATTTGAAATTCAAATTTGAAATTTGAATTTGAAATTTAAATTTGAAATTTGAAATTTGAAATTCGAAATTCAAATTTTGAATCACAGTCCAAGTAGGATTCGAATTTGTTGTGGAAAATCCACAAGGAATGAAATTTGAATTTGAGTTGGATATGGAGAGGATAATCTTGTTAGAATCCTACTTGAATTTTGAATCCAAATCCTAACTAAAGTTGGACGAAAATTTTGAGGATTATCCTCAATGATTTTCGGATTTTTTTGTGGATAAGATTCAAGAAAAAATTCAAGTTTCAATCCCAATTGAATTTGGATTTTCTCCTCCTAGAAAGTGGCCGAAATTTAGGAGTGAATCTCCTAGGAAAAATTCAGTTATTTTGGATAAGGATGAGATAAGATTCAAGCTTGAAAATCCTAGTGGAATTTTGATTCTCCTTTATCCAAAAGTGGCCGAATTTTTTTAGGAGATTTTCTCCTTAGAATTTTCAGATTTTTTGGTTGAAAAAGGGAGATAAAATTCTAGTTAAAATCTTGTTTAGATTTGGATTGGATTTATCCTAAAGTGGCCAAATTTTATTGTTAGGATTTTCCCTTGGAAAATTCAGATTTTGTGCTTGTAGATAAGGGAGAATATCTTCTCCTAATCCAATTCGAATTCAGAGAATCACCTCATACAGGTCTATAAATAGAAGTCTTGCCACTCCAGTTCTCTCAGACCACAGACTCTCAGGTGAGCAGGCTTATTGTTGCACAGCCCACCGTGACAATAAGTTCTTTAGAGATCTAGGTGGTTGGAAGAAGACTAGCAGTGCTAGCATACCGATCGAGGTTCAGAGTGCCCACACACTCAGCCATTCGGGAATTGGAGAATAGTAGAGAAGGCTAGTTGGTTGAAGCCCTCCGGTCATTCTCCTCCTGCAGATTGGCGTCCTTGAGGTATGAGTTTTAATTGTTGTTGGTTTATTGTATATGGCATCATGAGATATTTAACGATCTAAAAATTTTTATTGTTCCGCTGCGCCACTCTGATACATTTTTACCGATTTATTTTCCTACAATTGGTATCAGAGCCATCTCATGACTATGCCATGTACATAAATTAGACAATTACTTAGTCCTTTTATTTATGTATAGATTTGATATTTAGAGAGTGGTATTCTAGGGTTCCTTTATGTTGTTATCATGGATTATGTATAAAGTATGTGGTTATTTTAATTTTATGAATTATTATAAGCATACTTGTTTATGCCGGTTATGGTTCCTTAGAATTTAGAAAAATTGTATCTCGGAATTTTTGTGTAACCATGAGAACAGTTTATTAGCACTGTAATTTTCCCATGGATTTTAATTTTTGTCTCTTAGAATTATTATGGTAGAATTTTATACACCGGAAACGGTTTAGGAAATTTTACGTAATTATTCTTGGAGGAGATTGAAGATTGAAGACCGTAATTTATTTTTCCCAAAAGTTAAATTTGATTTAAAGGTTAAAATTTTGATAGTATGGAAAATTTCAATTTAATTAGGATTCAAATTAATTTTTGGAGATCCTAATAGGTAAATTCGAATATGACACGAAAATCGAGACACGACCCCTCGAGATTGGCCGACAGGCCTTGGTGGGGCGCAGCCCCTGCCCTCGGGCAGGATGGGGCTGCGGCAGCCCCTGTGCAGGCCATAACCACCCACAGCCGCAGGCTTAGCCTGTAGCCAAGGGTGGCCGTGGCCTACCCAAGGCTGGCCGCAGCCTGGGCGTGCAACCTGTGGCTGCAGGCTACTGCGCCCAGCCTGGGCGTGCAGCCTGGCGCTGCAGCTTGGCCTGCAGCCCGGCAAGGCTGCACATGGGGGCGGCCGTGGGCTGCCAGCCCCTCCGGGGCTGATGGCTGCCCACGGCGGCTGCCGCCTTCGGGGGCGGTGGTGCGACGTTCAAAAATCAAAAAATTTTGATTTTTAAATTTGAGATTTAATTTTAAATCATGTTTAAAAATATGTAATTGAAAATTTGAAATTTTTGAAATTACATATTATTACACATGATGTTTAAAATTGTTTAAAATTTGAATTTGAAATTTAAATTTGAAATTCGAATTTGGAATTTGAATTTGAAATTTAAATTTTTGGAGATTTAAATTTTAAATGATTCTTGGGATGAGAAATAAATGGAGAGACTACATAAAGATGATACAAGAAGACGGAGCAAAATTCAAGACCCAAAGAATGCTTTAGATGGAATTTTGTAATCTTTATTTTCTTTGTTCTAGGATGGAACCATGGCTTGGTTATTCTGTCAATTATTTCTGTGCTATGTCATAGATGTATAAATATGTATTGATGGATGTTTTATATGCATATTTGATAACATGTCATATAAGATAGCTAAGTGCCGCTCATACTATATTGATCATACATAATTTGTCAAAACTTGCATGTTTTTCAAAATATTGAGTGGGAGAGGATTTCAAACAAAACCCACGGCCTCCATTGTTGATCCATATGTGAAAACATGGTAACACCTCGCGTCAGTTCTGCCCTGACCACACCCCTCGGTAGGTGTTTACCACCGCCGGTATACTAGATTGGATCTCTTATGTGGAAAACGTGTTCGGGTACGATCATATTCATGACCACCCCTCGGTGGCTTGGTAGGACGTGGATCAGACTACGTAAACAATGGTTATACACTCAAGGCTCGTTTAGTTATTAACCTTCCCTAGAAGCTCTGTTAACTAAACTAGTAGCCAAATAAGCGGTTATTAATATATGTCTTAACCTTGGAGGATTTAAGGTAACATATATTAATTGGACGGGGTCCACGTTCCGGTTATTTGTTTTCATGACCACCCCTCGGTAGCTTGGGCCAATAGGTGCTGAGAATTACCGTTGTAATGCTACATGTTTTTCAAGTTTCATGTAGGAACATATTTGTATGTTTTATTTGCTAAATTATCTGTATATTTGCTTGGGTTTTGTAATGATGTCTAGTATAATTTTATTTCAGTTCAAAATGTCACCGACACCCCTCATTTCAATACTTACTGAGAATAAACTGAATGACGATAATTATAAAGATTGGAAAAGAAATCTGTTGATAGTTCTTAGCTGTGAGAGACACAAGTTCGTACTAGACGAACCATGCCCACCAGGGCCAAAACATGACACACCGCTTGAGGAGGTCCCGATTGCCTATACTCGTTGGAGAGAATCCAATGATATAGCTCGATGCTACATACTTGCTAGCATGACGAGTGCTTTACAAAAGTAGCATGAGATTTATCAAGTTGCGGGGAGATCATGGAAAATCTGGAGGACATGTTCAGAGGTCAAGAAAAATTGGACCAGTATTATGAACTCTAAGGAAAAGGCGGGTATTCCAGTGAAAGACCATATGATCACTCTAATGGGATTCTTCGCTGAGGCTGCCGAGAATGGTGCTGAGTTGGACTACAACACCTAGATCGAGATGGTATTCAAAACTCTGTCTAAAGATTTTGTGGGGTTTAAGGCCGCATACAATCTGGCAACAAGGGAGTTAGGACTAACCGAGCTCATTAAGCAACTCCAAGCTTATGAGCAGATGATCAGGGATGGGGATGCGGTCCAACCCAAAGGTGAGGCCAATTTGACAAAATCTTCCAAACCCTCACGGAAGAGGAAGAGGCCAAATCAGAAGCAAGCGGCTTCCAGTTCTTCTAATCTTCCTGTCTCGGATGGGAAGAAGAAGAAGAAGAATAAGAAGCCCAGGAATCCTAAAAAGTCCAAATACTTTCTTTGTAGGAAGGTAGGTCACTTTAAGAAGGCTTGCCGGGAATTCCTAGCCGCCAAGGGCAAGGAAGGTAAGGAACTTCACTACTTGGAAGCGTGTTTGGTGGAAGAATCAAAAGACACTTGGGTCATTGATTCGCGCGCCACTAATCATGTTTCTATGCAGGGGTTCGTGGAAACGAGAAATCTACATGATACGAGCCTCTCGTTGTGAACTGGAGACGGCAGCTTGGTGGTGGCTGAGGCAGTGGGAGATATTTACCTTTATTTTGATCAATTTAGGTTTATTTTATTGAAAGACTGTTTTTATGTTCCTAATTTTAGGAGGAACTTTATATCGGTAGCTTGTTTAATAAAGGATTCTTATTCAGTTTCTTTTAGTAAAAGAGTTGATATTCGTAGAAATAAGTCTTTTATCTGTTCTGGATGGATGGATGGAAACCTATATTTGATCAAACCAAAGATGTACTCACTGCTTGATACTGAATTAATAGATAACTCTAAAAGGTTGAAAGTTTCTCACTCTAACAAGGCGTATCTTTGGCATTTAAGACTTGGTCATATTAATCAGGATAGGATTCAAAGATCGGTGAAAGACGATCCTCTGGAATCTCTGGAGGAGGTACGTCTTCCCCAATGTGAACCTTGTCTAGAGGGTAAAATAACTAAGAGGTCTTTTGAAGCTAAGGGTACAAGGGCTCAGGAGCTCTTAGAAATTGTGCACATTGACGTATGTGGCCCCATGAATGTCACAGCACGAGGAGGGTTCGAGTATTATGTCTCTTTTATAGATGATTACTCGAGGTATGGATTTGTGTATCTAATGCACCGCAAGAGTGAAACCTTTGACAAGTTCAAAGAGTATCGTGCGGAAGTGGAAAAGCAATTAGATAAATCCATAAAGACACTTCGATCTGATCGAGGTAACGAATACCCCTCCGATGAATTTCTAGGACATCTTGTAGAGAACGGGATATTATTCCAATTGACTGTACCTGGTACTCCACAACAGAATGGTGTAGCTGAAAGGAGAAATAGGACCTTGTTGGATATGGTACGGTCTATGATGAGTTATTCAACGCTGCCATTATCATTTTTGGGATATGCTTTACAAATGACATGCTATATTCTGAACCAAGTTCCAAGCAAATCAATTCCCAGAACTCCGTATGAACTGTGGCGTGGCAGGAAGCCCTCCCTTGGACATATGAGAATATGGGGCTGTCCGGCGCATGTACTGGATGGGGAAGAGACAAAGTTGGAACCAAGATCAGAATTGTGCATGTTTGTAGGGTATCCAAAAGGAACTAAAGGAGGTCTGTTCTATAACCTGAAGGAACAAAAAGTAATTGTTTCAACCCATGCGACATTCTTAGAGGAAAGTCACATGAATGACTTTAAGCCTCGAAACAAAGTGGTGCTAGAGGAGTTATCGGGTGAAAGAACTGCTCCACAGATTTCGGTCTTAGACGCAAGTCCGAGTTCCAGTGAAGGACCTGCAGACGATCAACAATTTATGGTGCCTCGTCGTAGTGGGAGGGTTTCGAAGAAATATAATTTCTTCATGTATGATGCTAAGGTATACCAGGCCGAGGCTCATGAGCATGAGGATGATCCGGCCACCTATGATGAAGTTATAAATGATGTTGATTCTAAATCTTGGAAACAGGCTATGAACAATAAGATAGATTCTATGAAATCCAACTCTGTTTGGGAACTTGTAGATTTGCCGGATGAGATAAAACCCATTGGATACAAATGGGTCTACAAAAGAAAGAAGAATGAGGAAAGGAGAGTAAAAACTTTCAAAGCTAGACTGGTTGTAAAGGGGTACACGCAAAAGGTTGGAATTGATTACGATGAAACATTTTCACCTGTTGCTATGCTGAAGTCTATCCGTATTCTTCTGTCCGTTGCTGCGGCTTTCAATTACGAGATCTGGCAAATGGATGTCAAGACGGCATTCTTAAATGGCCATCTTGAAGAGTGTATCTATATGATATAGCCCGAAGGGTTCGTAGCGAAAGGCCAAGAAAGGAAAGTATGCAAGTTGCTTAGATCCATTTATGGATTAAAGCAAGCATCCCGCTCATGGAACCAGAGGTTTGATCAAGCGATAAAGACATTTGGTTTTGAGCAGAACATTGATGAACCCTGTGTTTATAAACGTATTAAGGATGGAAAAGTGGTCTTTCTGATACTCTATGTCGATGATATACTACTCATTGGGAATGATGTAGGGAACTTATCATCGGTCAAGCTTTGGTTACACCAACAGTTTGACATGAAGGACTTGGGAGAAGCTAATTATGTTCTAGGCATTCGTCTCTTCAGAGATCGAAAGAACAAAATGATAGCGTTATCCCAAGCTTCATACATAGATAAAATAATTGACAAATATGTAATGCAAGAGGCAAAGAAAGGTTCACAACCTTCTATTGCCGGTCTAACTCTTTCATTGGATGACTATCCCAAGACATCGGAAGAAAGAGAGTGTATGAGCAAGGTCCCTTATGCATCCACTATGGGTAGCCTTATGTACACTATGCTTTGCACTCGCCCGGATATATGTTTTGCAGTAGGTATGGTGAGTCGATATCAAGCAAATCCTGGAACCAGGCACTGGCAAGCAGTAAAGCATACACTCAAGTATCTTAAGAGAACGAGGGATTATATGTTGGTGTATTCTGGAGGGGACCTAACACCCGTAGGATACACGGACTCAGTCTTCCAGACTTGCGAGGATTTGAGGAAGTCGACATTAGAGGGCATATGGAGATAGGATAAGTAGATGTATGTAAGATCGCGTCCGAAGACAACATTGCCGATCCCTCTACTAAGACTTTGGTGGCTAGAAGCTTTGAGAGGCACGTAGAGGCGATGGGCATGCGTAACACGGCACATCTGCTGGTTTAGGGCAAGTGGGAGATTGTTAGGAAATTCCCTAAGTATTAGAGACATATTGATGTATTTATTTTGAACTGGATAATAAAATTATATATAGAGGTTATTCATTACATTGCTATCTGTCCTTGTTTTATTTACATGTTAAAGTAAATGTAAGCAAATATGGCTCTCTGACTGCTTATGTTAAACTGTTAGAACGTTTCATGTAATGGACTTTTGTATGCGAGAAGACAATGTTCTAAAGTTAGCGGTCTAAACTATGGTCTGTAGTCTATGGGGTTAGACCGAGCATCTAACTCATGTTAAGACTATTATGTTATCTAAAGCCTTAGAGGAGACGGCTTGTCTTGACTGTCTGGAGCTGGACTCCCAAGTAGAGAGACATAGATATGTTGCTTGGTGGTGACATATTAGACCGGGACTAAAGTGTGATTGATCTACGAAGTCCGCTTTGAGTGGATCGATCTGCTTTTGACGTTCATTATGCAGTAACCTTAATCCTGAGTAAAAGGACAGCTTCATGTATATGACTTGTGTACTTTGATGTTCCAATGGCTAAAGCGTCTTAGAGGTAGTAAGCTTATAGACCGGTTCGTTGGGTGCATGACTTGTATACGATGAAGGGTTCGTTTACAGATATCGGAATCATAGCTCTAATGAGGAGTTAAGGGTATCCTCTTAAAGGCATTATACTGAATGTGAAAATGGACAAGGCTTTGGGTCGTCTGCTGGGCGGATGACTTCTTATTCACATATGGTGAATAATCATTTTCTTTATTCGGTAGTATAATGGAACTTTAAAATAGCCTGATCAGTAGAATTAAATGGACTTTGGCCTAAGGCTAATCATGGATATCATATGAGGGTTCTGCATACATAACAAGGTCATTGGACGATAGCTTATCACAGGCTTACGTAATACGGTATATAATTGGGAGTTCAGTTTCAGGTTTATAATGGTGTGACTCTGAAATTAGTGATCATATGATTGAGTTGTTCGGTAAAATAATGATGATCATATGGATTTGTGGGAGCCCGATTATATATGTCCAATCAGTCTCTCTACTAGCTCCACATAATTCCTTAACGTTTGGCAAATTGATCTGTGTATGCTATTGGCTAGTTTATTATGCATGGATGGTGTTAACATAGGATTAGGATGGTAGACAAGATTCTCTTCAGTTGGATTCAGATTTTTTTTTGGATAATAGAGTACACAATTATTCGAACTCCAAATAAAGTTACCACGATTTTATTTGAGATTGGATTGGAGTTGTAGAAAATTATCCATGAGAACAAGAATTTGAAACACAACTATTTTGTGGATTTTGAATTTTGAATTTTGAAATTCAAAATTTGAATTTTGAATTTTGAATTTTGAAATTTGAAATTTGAAATTTGAATTTGAAATTTAAATTTGAAATTTGAAATTTGAAATTTGAAATTCAAATTTTGAATCACAGTCGAAGTGGGATTCGAATTTGTTGTGGAAAATCCATAAGGAATGAAATTCGAATTTGAGTTGGATATGTAGAGGATAATCTTGTTAGAATCCTACTTGAATTTGAATCCAAATCCTAACTAAAGTTGGAGGAAAATTTTAAGGATTATCCTCAATAATTTTCGGATTTTTTTGTGGATAAGGTTCAAGAAAAAATTCAAGTTTCAATCTCAGTTGAATTTGGATTCTCCTCCCAGAAAATGGTCGAAATTTAGGAGTGAATCTCCTAGGAAAAATTCAGTTATTTTGGATAAGGATGAGATAAGATTCAAGCTTGAAAATCCTAGTGGAATTTTGATTCTCCTTTATCCGAAAGTGGCCGAATTTTTTGAGGAGATTTTCTCCTTAGAATTTTCGGATTTTTTGGTTGAAAAAGGGAGATAAAATTCTAGTTAAAATCTTGTTTAGATTTGGATTGTATTTATCCTAAAGTAGCCGAATTTTATTGTTGGGATTTTCCCTTGGAAAATTCGGATTTTGTGCTTGTGGATAAAGGAGAATATCTTCTCCTAATCCAATTCGAATTCAGAGAATCACCTCATGCAGGTCTATAAATAGAGGTCCTGCCACTCCAGTTTTCTCAGACCACAGACTCTCAGGTGAGCAGGCTTATTGTTGCACAGCCCACCGTGACAATAAGTTCTTTAGAGATCTGGGTGGTTGGAAGAAGACTAGCAGTGCTAGCATACCGATCGAGGTTCAGAGTGCCCACACACGCAGCCATTCGGGAATTGGAGAATAGTAGAGAAGGCTAGTTGGTTGAAACCCTCCGGTCATTCTCCTCCTGCAGATTGGCGTCCTTGAGGTCTGAGTTTTAATTGTTGTTGGTTTATTGTATATGGCATCATGAGATATTTAACGATCTAAAAATTTTTATTGTTCCACTGCGCTACTCTGATACGTTTTTATTGATTTATTTTCCTACAGGATCTGATGGACAACATCTAGGATCTTTTGTAAAATTTCTGGAGGAATGTTGTATCATCTCACAACACATAATGCCAGGCAAACCTAGCATGAATGGTGTTATTGAAAAATGGAACAAAACACTTAAGAATATGATAAGAAGTGTGATTAATCATTTTTCTTTACCAGAATTCTAGGGAGAAGCTCTAAAAATTGCAACATATATCTTCAACAGGGTTTCAAGCAAAGTGATAGTTAAAACTCTTTATGAACTATAGACAGACAAGAAGCCTAGCATTAGGCTTCTATACATTTAGGGTTGTCCAGCTGAGGTAAGGCCTTGCAACCAAATAAAAAAGAAATTGGACTCAAGAACTGTAAGCTACTATTTTATTGGGTACTTTGAATAGTCAAAGGGTTTCAAGTTTTACGATCCCACTAGTAAGACTTTTTTCAAGACGAAAAATGCGAGATTTCTTGAGAAAGTTGAGTTTGACGGGGAGATAAGGTTAAAGAAATTGTCTTTGAAGAGGAGTTCATTTATCTTCCTGCTATTGCTATTGATAATGATCAGACTCTTATTCCATATATTGTTCAAAATGCAAATTCAGACTATCAAAACAATGTAGAAGAGCTCTCAGTGTAAAATGAAGAAATAATACCTAAGTGCAAACTTAATAACCTCAAGAGCTCATGCCATTAAGAAGATTCATTAGAGAAAAGAGAAATGCAATTCCGGATGGCTATGTTGTTTTTCTCCAAAGAACATGAGGTTGAAATGGGAACGGTGGAAGATGATTTAATCAACTTCCATCAAACTAAACAAAGTTCTAATTCTCAAAAATGGATTGGTTCCATGAATGATGAGATGAAATCCATGAAGGAAAATAACATTTGGGATCTCATTGAATTGCCTGAAGGAGTAAAACTCATTAGTTGCAAATGGATATTTTAGACCAAAAAGGATTCAAAAAGCAATGTTGAAATATATAAGGCTCGTCTAATTATCAAGGGTTTTACTCAAAAGGAATGCATTAATTATAAAAAGACTTTCTCTCCAATTTCAACAAAAGACCTTTTCAGGATCATAATGGCACTTGTAACTCATTTTGATTTAGAGTTACATCAGATGGATGTAAAGACTATGTTTCTCAATGGTGACATTGACGAAACAATATATATCATGCAACTAGAAAAAATTGTATCTGGTGGCCTAAAGAAAATGGTCTTTAAATTAAAGAAAAAGAAATCCATCTATTGTCTCAAACAAGTTTCTTATCAATGGTATTATAAATTTCATCAAGTCAATATCTCATAACGATTCAAGGTAAATAAAATTGATGATTGTGTATATCATAAGTTTAGTGGGAGTAAGTATATATTTCTAGTGTTATAATTATCAGTTTTTCTTGCATATTTGGAACGTAGATGCCATATATTCTCAACATTATATTTATATTATATTTAGATGTAATATAATTTTTATTCATATATAAAAATATTATTTTCAAATACTAATTACATTATATTATAAATCACTATTTATTATTTTATTATTTTTATTAATCACATCACATACTTTCTTTCTCTTTCTTTTTTCTCTCTACTTTTACCCATCACATCACATGTTTATTATTTAAATACAATTCAAATACTTTTCATCCAAACACATATTGTATTTTGAATGCAATACAAATACTTTTCATCTAAATATAAATTGCATTTAATATATTATGTTTAAACACAATACAAACACAATGCGTTTACCAAATGAAATCCTAGTATCAACAATAAGGTTTTTTTAATTTTTTTTATTTTGCTGGAAATTAAGTAACTTTTTACGGTTAAGATGTATGCATATAGCTTATTCTTTAATGTTAAAAGATATTGTAGTTTTGTATAATATAGTTCACAACTTTGCTTGTATGGAATAAGGATTGAAACTTGTGTTAGAGAGTTTGGAGATAATTTTTTTTAAATTTATTTTGCTAAAGGAGTAGGCATATCATTAATAAAACGTCACTAATGGGCTAGAATTACAAATGATAGCCGATATCTACAAAAAATTACTTAACCAAATTGCAATCCAAAAACCATTATCGAAACAGCCGACCAAATATTGTCAAATGGTTAAAAGAACAAGTGAACCAAGAGTACACAGCGAGACAGCAACATACCTCAAACAAGCCATAATGAGCTATTAGGACATCACGTAGGAATAAATCCCACTTAAAGATTGCCGAGGCAACCCTTTATCCCAAGCTCAAGGTTGGAGATGATTGGAAAAATAAAAGTTACTAATAAAAATTGAGGAAGAAGATAAAAAAAAATTTTTTTTTGTAGCAAGTCATATCCACCCCCATACAAGCCTTAGTGAATAACATTTTTTTCAATTGAAGGAGATAAATAGGAAATTTTAAAATATCTTAAGTGAATAACATAGTTATAACAATTAATTTACAAAGCATAATTACGTTAACTTTACCTTATAATTTTTGTAAATTAAATATTATCGCAAGAAAGGCCAAGGTAGCAAAAGAATTGAATATGCCTAATCAATTTATTTCATGTTCTTTGACAACACCAACTTGAGACTCATTTGCATTGTTGCTATATATATATAATGTATGTACATACTCTTCCCTTGTTTTCTAAATAAATAAAATATATAAACATTTCAAACATATTTTTTAATCTTTCTAAAATCTAACCTCCCATATGAAACTACATTTTAGACAGAGTTTTGACTACTCACTTTAAAACCTCATTTTTTCTTTCATCTATTTTTAAAAAATTTAACACTACAAAAATACATAATTATCTTATTTTAAGTCAAAATAAGATGATATTTTTTTCAAATTGCACAAAAAAAATATAAATAAATAAAATAAGATCCATATTACATTTTTTTTTCTAAATATATTACAAATTTTTATGTTACTTTCTTTATCACAATTCATCTCTATTACACACTTTAACCTAACACACTTTAATTAAACACACATTTCTGAACCAACCTCCAAGATTCTTTATCTAATTATCATCCAAAATAACGCATAAATTCTCATGTCGAATGTAATATCACATAATTGCATACAACCGTGAGGAACTGAAGTACACTATAGTGATATTCAAAATTAACAACAGACGTATTATTATTAATTAATATATCACAACTATCGAGCCTCTAAAAGGGTCACAATAATCTCTTTTTTTTTTTTTTTTAAATTCACGTTTACTTGACGAAGAATCTGCTCCAAGACTGTTTTTCCCCATTGAGAAACCAGGTTACTCTTGCACGCATAGAAGACCAACATGATTGCGAATAACTCCATGAAATAGAGTTTTTTTTTTTTTTCATTATTTTTATGTATAAAAGTGACTATATTTTTTTGCGTTTTAATTTATTTCAAATTAATATAGTTTAATTCAACTTAATTTTAATTTAATTAAGTTTATTTTGATTTATTTTGTTTTTATGTAATTTTATTGTACTTCGTTTTTATTAGTATTAATTTTAAGATATTATTATTAATCTTTCGCTTTAAATATAATTCATTTTCCACCCTTGTGTAATTTAATTAAGAATTCAAATTTAATTCGGAAGCAGACCAAGACCGCGCGCAGCCAAAGGAAGGCGCATCCATACACGAATTCCAATCACGGACGGCCCAGTTCCCGGTTGCGTATCCGCCAAAAGCGCCGTGCACCCGCGCTCTCGCCTAGCAGCTCGGTGCCACGCTTCCCAGGGGCCAGCTCCACCCGTGAGACCAATCTCTGCCAGCCACATGTCGCCGCGAAAAAGTAAAAATGGAAAGCAGCTGCTTTGCTTTCCAGTTGGCGCGTACAGAAAAGAAAGAGAAGGAAAAAAAGGAAAAAGAAAAAGGGCAAAACGAAAAGAAGGAAAAGAATAGTAAATGGGGGGACATGCTGGAGGAGGCCGTGCAGCTGGAGAGAAAACCAGAGAGGAAGAAAAGGAAAAATGAGGAGGAAAAAAAATAGAAAAATAGAAAAAAAAAAAGTATTTTAGGATTCTTTTTATTTTTAGGATTTAGTCTTATTTTCAGTTTTGGTGTTTTTATTTTAATAAAAAACCAAGAGAGAAAGCATTTAAAGAGCTTGAAGAGGCACAGAAAACCGAGGAAATTTTTGTTGATGATTTGTGACAACTTCAAAATGGGTTTTCCTTGTCTCTCTTTAATTCTTGTAATTTGATGTTGTTTGAACATTTAATTTAGTTAATTTTTGCTTTAATTTTAATTATGCATTAGTTTTTGTTCTAGGGTTCTAATGAATGCTTCTTAATAGATTTTGGTTTATTTTTGCTATTTTGGATTAGTTGTTGATTCTAAGTAATTGTTTATCCTATTATATGCTCAATGCTTTTAGTGGCTTAGCCAATAAGAATATATTTATAGAGTATGTGTAGCCATTGTGAATGTTTAAATTTAATGAATTTATGTTAATTAACTCCACCATAGGAATATAAAGGTTTTAATTAGTATAAATGGACCTTTGGGCATTAGATCTAAGGTTTAAATTTTTATTGAGTGCCATCAATTCCTTGTGGCCACACTTATCAGCCAAAGGTCTGAGATTTACTTGATCCATATAGAGGGGGTGTTTTGCATATGTCTTGTGGATTAGTCGGGACAAAGTCTAGGACATCACAATTATCCAAAAAAAAAAAAAGCATAGATGGACATATTAGTATATAGGAAGAGGCTTTTAGGTAAATTTGTGTATTCAGCTAACAATTCCACCAATTAATGTTAATCTATTACAGTTGTATAGTTTGTTATTATTTATTAAAGTTTAGTTTTTAATTTGATCGTATATGTATGAATTAAGTAAATATTTTAGCATTTATTTATTATAAAAAAATTTATTCCTATTTTCCACATTACTTGATATTGATATTTATTATTATTATTATTACTCATTATATATTCTTACAAAAGTTATTTAGTATTTTATATTAAAGATAATCAACTGTAAAATCCTGGTAAATGGTGTAACTGATATGGAATTAGAGATGAAGGTTTTAATTCCAAAACTTCGATACGCTATCGCCATGCATTCACATCGGCATTCTCCAAGTAAATGTTCTAGTTTACATAGAGATAAGATATAATAAGAGTTGTAATAGATAGCTGTTATGCGTTACGATGGGTTTAGTATTAAGGTGTGTTCAATTATGAGGTAGTGAATTTTATCTCTAAATCCTAGGTATGGAATTCTTCTAAGTTTTCCAATCAGAATAATAGATATTAAGAAATAATAGATGTATAGAACATCATGAGGATGAATAAGCCTGCAAGGGGCTCAAGTCGAGCATAAGAAGGAGTCAACTGTTGCTACAAATTAAAACTTGAGTGATCTAGTTGCTCAATTTCAACAATGAATAGCAGAGCTACAACAAATTATAGATCAACTAAAGACAAACAGAAAAGGAATAGATAAAGAACCAAATCAAAAAAGGAATAGGAATAACAAATGAAAAGACTTCCAAGATTAGAGAACTCGAGGCTATCACTAAGGGAAGAATGTTAGTCCTAACAAGAGAATCAAGTTCGCTTCATATTCTAAGTGTTGGAAGCTTTATCTAGGAAAGTGTCCCATGGGCACCAATATGTGTTTCAATAATGGACTTATAGGCCACATTTTTAAGTACTGCCCCAACATGATTTAGCAACAATGTCAACATAGGAACCCATCAAATTAGCTGTAGCAATAACAAGATCAATGGGGAAGCCATTGACCACTCTCAACAACTTACAAGCCACCTTGGAAGGGCTAACAAATTAGCAATAAATTTTTGAAACACCTCAATCCACCACTAATGTTTAGGTCATTGCCACTGCTAAGGATAAAGCAACTAACCTCTCTAATGTTGACACTGGTGGTAAGAGAAAGCAGACAGTATGATTGCGAGATGACTTAATGGCACAACATAGTTCTTAATAAATGAAGAATTTTCAATGTTGAGAGTTTTGAATTTAGTTTTTAATGGATTTTTATCACACATTATTTTTAATCTTGGCATTTAACATTTCTTCTATTTAAGAACCAATTTTAGTGTATAGGTATAATGAAATATTTTATGCTTATTTAAAAATTTTTAATAAGAACGTTAATTAGTAACACTTTAACTATTAATAAGTCATCAAATGCTTTGTTTGATGAGGGAGTATACACTCCTTCATCATGGCTTTTTTTGCAATGAATTTAAAGAGAACTTAGGATGATAAGAGACATAGATCACCACATTGTTATTTTCAAGAAAAGTGACTTTGGTGTCTACTCATTGACTCCATTGTGTCAATGTGTATGGCTAGTAAAGAACTAGATTATATAGTGATATGATAATGTTTGCCAACTATGATTATTGTGTGATTTTGAGTATGAACTTTATAATTAAGTATAACATGCTTATAGAATGTCATTAAATTAGAGTTGTCATTAAACCCGAAGGAGGAGAACAATTTGATTATGTGAGTGAGCCTAAGAAGAAAGGAAGATGTTATTATCAGCATTGAAAGCTTAAAGGATATTAACTAATAGTTGTTTAGGCTGATTGGCCAACATGGTGGATGATAGTAAGTGAAAAAGCTAGAAATAAATGACGTGTCATAGTGAAAGAGTTCAAATAGGTGTTTCTCGATGAATTGCTTAAAATACCAACTAGCAAAGAAGTAGAGTTTGAGATTGAGCTAGCAACGGGTACAACACTAAATTTAAGGGTATTTATAAGATGACACTGGCTAAGATGAAGTGGTTGCACCAGTAATTATAGGCATTACTTGACAAAGGAGTTAGTTGTCCGAGTCATGTGTTATGGAAGGATTTAGTGTTACTAGTCAAATAGCTAGAAAAATTGGTTGATACGGCATTACATTGATTATTAGGAAATTTTAGAAAGACTTGTAAAACTAGCAACATTATTGATGTCACACATTCAGAAAAGCAAGTTGATTAAATGTGATGATAGGTGTTAAAAGAGCTTACAAAGATTCAAGGAGAGATTAATTAGCACACCATTCTGACCATTCTAATAGACAATAAGAATCTTACGGTTTATGGTAATGTGTTAAAGTTAGGACTCGATTCGATGTTGATGCAAAATGAGAAAGTGATAGCTTACACCCCAAGATTACTACAAGATTACTACAAGAACTATCCAACTCATGATTTAGAGTTAATGACAAGAGTATTTGTACCTATATTAGGAGCCTTATCTATTCAAGGTCCATTACAAGATCTTCATCAACCACTAGAGTCCTAAGTAGCTATTGACACTAAGGGACCTAAACATGATGTAACAACGATAGTTCAAGTTAGTGAAGGGCTTTAACTACGTGATTTCCTATCATCCCAGGAGCACGAACCATGTAACCAATGCATTGAATAAGAAAGTTATATGCCCCATCGACATCATTGATAGGTGTGTCATAGATGTTGGAAAAGGAGATTCAAGACTTTGGTTGAAAGTTAGTTTTGAGTCAACTAGCATCCTTAACATTAGCTCTAACACTTTTGATAATATTCAAGAGAGACAAGAAAAGGATCCCAATCCTTTGAAGCTTAAGCAAACGGTTCAAGAAGGAAAAAATGAAAGGTTCTTTGTCTTAGGTAGCAAAATATTGCTTCGTGGAGATTACTTGTGTGTACCAAATGTCAATGACCTTAGAAGGCAAATGATGGACACTGTATATTATGCATTCAAAAGCAATTATGACACACAATAACATAAAGAAAAGCTTATGGTGGCATGAAATCGAATTAGACTTAGCAAAGTATGTTGGAAAGTGTATGATGTGTCAAGTCAAGACCAAACACCAAAGACTAGCAGGCAAGTTATAATCCATTCATGTTCTCGAATAGAAGTAAAAGACATATTGAAGAATTTTATCAACAAATTGCTAAGGACCTTGAATGGGTGATACTATGCGGGTTATAGGGATAGGTTGTCAAAGTTTGCTTACATTTTTGTGATCAAGACAACAGACATGTTGGAGCAACTAATACATCTATATGCTAATGAAATCGAGAGGTTGTGTTGAGCTTCCAAGGTGATCATCTCCAAGCGAGATAGCAGATTCACTTTGCATTCTTAGAAGTACATACAAGTTGAATAGAATGGTTAAAGTTTAGTATTGTTGTTCATCCGCAAAAGGACGACCAAGCAAAGAAGGAATGATTAGCTCTCCTTAATTTAGATCATATAATACATGAATACCAATCGAGTTGGTAAAGTAGCTTATGAGTAAACATGTTCAAAGATGTGTTGGAAATTTAGAGTGTTTTCTATGTCATGATGCTGAAGAAATATATAGCCGATCTTAGCCACATGATAACTATTTAAGGGAAACTAGTTTAAGAAGATCTTAGTAACGATCAGGAAAAACCTATTGAGATCTTAGACAGAGAGGTATGCAAGTTAAGGACTAGTAAGTACATAGCTATAGTTAAAGTATTATGGTGTAATTATAGAGTATAAGAAGTAATATAGGAACTTGAGGATGATATAAGGCTATGTATCCCGAGTTATTCTAAGTTTTGAGTATGAAACTTTTTATATGGTAACGGGGATTGTAACACCCAATATTTTATAGTATTTTGATATAGGCAAAAGATTTAATTATTTATAAAATATAGATTAGAATCATAGTACAAAATGTTGGATTAAGTGTTTTTGCAAGTGACGATGCTAAGGACTTGATACACTCAAGAATTTATGTTATATGTGAAAAACAAGTAAAGTAATAATTTTATAGTTTTGTATTAATTTTTTCATGAAAGTTTAGCATGTTAGATTTGTCCAAGAGTGTTTTATCTTGTGCAAGATATGTTAGGGTATGATTAAAAGAGAATAAGTATTAAAAATTTCATAAGAAATAGTGTGATTTTATATTCACATGATAAATTGATTGGAAAAACATTCGAAATAGACAAAAAGTTCTACATCAAAGTTGTAGATCTTTTCGTTAGTTTCTAATGCCTCTTGAATCGTATGATTCCAGCATCATAATAAAAAATTATGGTCAAAACACTATAAAAAGAGGGAAAAAAAAAAGGAGTGTGTTGCAGCGCACACTTGTGGCTAGATAAGGCCATGGTTGTAGGCTACCGCACCCAATGGTGTGCTGTAGCCCGTGCCTATGGCCAAGAGTTACGCAACAGGGCACAATACAGTCTCCAGTCAAAAAAAGGGGGGATTTTAAATGGGATCCTATTTTGTGGTGTTTTAAGCGTATTTTTTACCCTTAATCATAATTCAAATTTTAATCCTACCCTTAAATTTTAGGGAGTGGTTATTAAAAAGTCTAAATCTCTTAGATAAACTCCATGTACATTGAAGCCTAAAAAGCCTAGTTTGTGGTGTTTTAAACCTATTTTTAACTCTTAGATTATAATTCAATTTTTAATCCTAATCTTAGATTTTAGGGAGTGGTTATTAAAAATCCTAAACCTCTTAGATAAACTCCATATATGGTTTTTTTTTTTTAAATAGCCTTTCTCTTCTCTCAAATCACCTTCTTCTTCTCCCCTCATTAGAAGATTGATTTCTTTCAAATTCCAACCCCAAATCTAAAGGATTTGAGTCTTTCAAGAGCTTCTAAATTTGATTCTGTTGGAGATTCAAGGTAATTATATTATACCTCTTGATTTTGGGAATTTTGAATATTAGAGTTTTGGTGAATTTGGGATTTTAATAAAAAGTTAAATTAGATAATGAAATCGATGTTCTAGGATGATTGACTTAAGGATTTAATGGTGGGATTTCTAAAATTAGATTGTTAGATTTACATATTAAGTTTTCTTAATTTTCTTGAAAACTAAAATTAGGGCTTTGAAATTTTAGGGTTTATGGAGAATTAGAAATTTGAGGTTTTTATGATTTTAATGATTTTTAGAATTTTTCCTAATTATAGAATATTTATACTATGATTTTGTCATATGAATTTGGTTAAGAGTAAGCGCATCAAGATCCCAAAGCATCACATCCCTAAACTAGCAAATTTAGTGAGTTTGCCCGATCAGGTAAATATATTTGTCACCAGTAATATGTTTATTTAAAATTAAAATAGTTTATAATTTGTGTAATATTTTGAAAGAATATGTTAATACCTTTTACAAAAGCTTTGATTTATTTAATAGAGAAAGTTATTATCTATGCTATATATATATATATCTTATTGGTTGTGTTATTCTTTCAATAGTATATGCAAATTTTTCAATGACAATATTTCATAAGGAATCATGTTTTCTTTTAAAGATTTATGTATTATGATTTATATGAAGAGTCATGTTTTTATTAGAAGTTATGTTTCTTTTAAAAAAGTAATATTCTTATAAAAGTTATGATTTTGATATAGTATCGAGAGTTATAAATAGTTAACAAAAGACTAAGTTAATTATCAAAATAAAAATGGTAATTAAGAGGCATTTATTGTTTTCGCACCGGGCTACTAGCTACCCTAATAGCTGGTGTTGAGCTAACGCCCATAATAGTACCAATTTAATAGTTGTTGCAGTTTGTTTGGAATTTTCAATCCTATTCTCATCGTGGTTGCACGCATTGGTTCATTGCCTATGGCCCGATAATAATAAAAAAGAGTAAGAAAAGATAATATAAGAGTATAATAAATAATAATGTGATTCGCTTGATATGTATCAAGATAGGTATGATTTTTGCTTTTATATTGATGTTTTATATCATGTTTTGAAATATTAATAGTTACATTTACACTAATATTATAAACTAAATATTTTGTGAGATAATGGATTTACTTACTAAGCATTCATTTAATATAGTTTTTGCATGTTGGAGTTGAGGGAAAGGTAAAACATAGGATTGGAGGAGGCTCGGCATAGAGATGCGTGTGATAATAAAGTGGGTTATAGGACTTTCCTATTTGAAAGGATTTATGATTATTTTTAAAGAGTTTCAAGTTTATGATTTGAATACATTAAGTTCAGCAATTGGATCATTTACTTATAAAGTTTTTGAGATTGTTAAGTTCCTTTTTAAGATCATGTTTTTCCACCATCATAAGGTTTTATAGAGTATAGGATTCTTAATTGATTTTTATAGTATAATTTGTTATTGTTTATTAAAGTTTAGTTTTCTATTTAATCACATATGTATGAGTTAAATAAATATTTTAGTATCTATTTATCATAAAAATGATTTATTTTCATTTTCTGTATTGCTTGATATAAATATTTATTATTATTATTATTATTATCAATCATTAATATATTCCTGTAAAAGTTATTTAAATGTTTTACATTAAAAATAGTCAACTATAACATCTGGGTGCAATGATCTCTTAACTACAAATTTTTGTCTGTCTTCTAGCATGCTCTAAACATTTATTTGTTAAAGGATTATGATTTACCAATCAAGATTACTTTGGTAATCATGTATTTATTAGTTTCATCGCCTTGAATCACCCAATAAACAGGTCCGTAATTGCCTTCGCCAATCTTGTTGGTGCTTGAGAAGTGACTAGTGGCATTAGCAATTGTAGGCAAGTCAAGTAATGGTAACTCCAAGTTTGCAGACTGGTCCTCGCCCGTCTCCGTGTCATCTTTGTTAGAGGGAAAAAAAAAATACTTCAAGAATAATTTAACTAATTCATTTGGCTTGGATACGCTACATTAATATGATAAATCTTTGGTTTAAATCCACTAATAGGTAGAGCTTGTTAGATAGCCGTCACATTAGCACATAATAAGTTTTTCTACTTGTTTTTTTCTTTTTTAATTGATCTTGCATTTTTTTTATCCTACTTTATTTCTCTATCAATTTTTAAAATTTCAAATTATTTCGTGTTTTTAGAGTTTGAATTGTATTTGATAGAATTTGATATTAGAGATAGGAGCTTTTTGCTTACCCTATCATTAAAGCAAGTTATCATCGAGTTAAATTTCAATGGCCAGATTTATGAGGGATATATATATATATATTTTTTGGTGTGTCATAACGGATAATGCATTAGCTTTACTTGAACACACATAAACTTGACCATTAAAACTTTATAGTAGGAATTGTCAATTTTAACTACTAGTAAGAATTATAGTTTTAGTCATTAAATTAACTTTTAAATGATCTAATCTAAAAGTGTATGCATTAAAAATTTACAATAAACCATACAAAATTGTTCTCATTCATATATCAACTTTTGAAAAATTAATACATCAGTTAATATTGTAGTTCCTATTTATAATGAAAAAATCCACACGGTAATAATAACTAAAAATAACTACCAGTTATAAAATATATCACAAAAACTTTCACATTCCAAAATTTTCACTGCAACTACACGACATAGCCTTAAAAAAAAAAAAAAGTACATGACATGGTGGTGTACCTTGAGAAATTTTCCATATGCAACATTCTTCTCATCTAAATTTTGAAAAATTTATGAATTTCCTGTTGAGTTGAATTTTTGACAAAAAAAAATGTGTGTGACACTTGATGGTAGCACGAGGGTGTTAAATATGAAATCAAAAGGTTCTCATAACTTGGTCAAAAGATGACATAATTAATACTTATTGTTATTTTATTTTTTCCCACGACAACTTGTATATTTAATTTTGTAATTTTATGTTTAAATAAAAATAGGGAATATCATATGTATCGTGAAAGAGTATCACTTCATAATTTTATATTTAATAATATTATTAAATGTGTTATTTAATCAAAAATTTAACTAAATAAGGAATTTTGTAAATATTTTAAAATTTAGAAGAAAAGAACGTTAAAAGTTAAAATTTGAGTAGATATTTTATAGTAAAATCTAAAATTTAAGTGAGAAAAGTGAAATTATAAAAAAAAAAAAAAATTGCTGATTTCGTCCTGGACAAACCGTTTTGAATGAAAACAATGAGTGGTATTACGCTTTCTTAATAATTATTTACTAGGGGGACCAAAACGGAGCACCAAACTTTTCCTTTTCTTCGTCCACATGGAATTCACACAAGTCAGTCAATATCATTGTGCTTTAACCCATTTAATACGCAACCGATTATCTGTCTCTCTTTTATGGTCTGAATGGAGAAATTTTGGGGTTTTATTTTTATTAGAGAAAAGTAACGGTGTATTTAGTATTTGAATGTAATATATTGAATATATTTTATATTTAGATGAAAAGTATTTGCTTTGTTTTTGAATGTAATACGTGTTTAGATGAAAAGTATTTGAATTGTATTTTAGAATTAAAAAATTGATGTGATTGGTAAAAGTAGATAAAAAAAGTGAAATAAAGAGAGAATATGATGTGAATAGATTTTAAAAAAATTATTTTTAAAATATTTTAGAATAGTAAATATATTTGAGATATTATAAAAAAACATTGTATTTGAATGTAAAACTTTTGCGTTTGGATGAAAATTATATTGCGTTTAAACGTAATGCGAACATAATATGGAAAACAAACGCCCCATAAGCTTTAAAAGTTATATTTGGAAAAAAATTATCTGAAGTGAAAATGTTTAAAATTTTAAAAATTTATGTAAAAAAAATTATCAATATAAACTTATTTTATTTCCTTTGAAATTTAATGTAATTAAAAAAATCATTTTATTTAGATTTATATGCATAAAATTGTATATTTTTAAAATGTTGAGTTATTATAAAATTTTAAAGATGTGAATACTAAAGCTTCGTTTGGTAAACGCATTGCATTTGAATGTAATACATTGAATGTAAATTATATTTAGAGGAAAAGTATTTATATTGTATTTGAAAGTGTGTTTAGATGAAAAATATTTGAATTATATTTAAATAGTGAATATATGATGTAATAGATAAAAGTAGAGAGAAAAAAAAAGAGAGAAAGAATGAGTATGTTATGTTATTAATAAAAATAATTAGAAAAAATAAAATAATAAATAATAATTAGGTTATATTTAAAATGTGACGTGGTTGGTATTTAAATATAATATTTTTATTTTTATATAAAATTTATATTTTATTTAAATATAATATAAATATAATATTAAAAATAAATTACAATTAAAAGTATTTATAAAATTAAAAAAAAAAGATAATAAAAAGTATGCAAAATTCGAACTGGAGGCTCCCTCCTAAACTGCCCTTAAAGTCTGACTAGCAAAGGGAAGTCAATGGGGAAACTTTTTTCTCTACAACCAATTCTGTTCCCTTAATGGCCTCTCATTTCCGCTCTGTCCTCTTAACTGAACTAATTGCTGTTTGAGCAATTACTGCCGTGTACGACCTGAAGTGGAAAAAGAAAGATATTTAATTGTAGAAGAGAACAAGTACATATAAATAACCCCTCACGTGTTGCAACAAGCTCAACAGGTGAGCGAAAACAAGTTTGTATCGAGTTCTATAATTAAAATTGAAAGGAATAGAGTCTTAAAAAAATTGGGTTAAAAATATATAAAAAATTTAATTCTAGAAGAGAACGAGTACATGTAAATAACCCATCACATTGCAGCTAACTCAGTAGGCGAGAAAAAATAAGTTTAGATCAAGTTGTATATTCAAAATTTGAGGGAATAGTTGAATTAGAAATATATATTTAAGAAGAGAAATTAAAAAAATAAATAATGCAATAGAAAATAGTATAAAAATTTAAAATATATTCGATAAAAATAAAATGTAAAATAGATCTTATTTTATTTATTTAATCATTGTGAGTATTTTGATATATAAATCATCTTATTTCGATTTAAAATAAGAAAATTATGATTTTTAAAGTGAGTTTTTTGAAAATAAATTAAAGGGAAAATGAAATGTATAAAAATAAATATTATAAACTAGACGATAAAATATATATTGAAAAAGTGCTCCAAACACAGCTGAGAATATAGTACTACGTAACATTACAAATATTAATATTGAGCTAGAAACTTAAAAGGAGAAAAATATATTTCTTTTTTCTTTTTTCTTTTTTTTTTTTTGGCTAAAGGTGAATTTTATTGCAACCCAACAAACACAAATGAACAAAGTGAGACATAAATTTCAAGAATGAAGACGACTAGCTGACCAATAAGCAAAGGCTTAATAAATTTAGCCATGTGAAGTCAAGGATAAATCTATTTTTCTTCCTCTTGATGATATAAGTCTATAAATCTGTTTGTTGGTCCTTGAATAATGGCAAAAGTCAAGGTTTTTAGGGCAGATTTTAGTCCTTGAATTTCGAATTGATTATGAAATTTTATATTAAATTTAGAGATACAAAAGTATATATTATATATCAGAATTCTATGAATAGCACGGTTTAGAAATTTACTCTTATGAAATGAAATTTTTTTATTTCATAAATTGGAGACAAAATAAAGAATGAATGCCAAATTCAAATAAAATTTCCATCAACATAAGCTAGTGATCAAAAGAGAAATTTAAACCCCATTAGTGGTAGCAGCATGATGACAAATATATCTTACTTAGCATCTTTGCTTTTATCAAGTCTTAGAGGTTAGTCTTTGACAAAAAATATTAGGTTCCATGTTCTTGAATATGGGGTTTGTTAGTTGCTAAAGACCTAGAATTAGGATTTTTGTCATTCTATTGGTGTAATAAGAATGCTTATCTAATGACCACATAGATTGAGGGTATAAAAATACCATCAATCTCCTTTTCATAATAGAAAAACAGAGAAATTAAAAGATAATAACCATATTCTAACCCATTTTCTTGTAAAAGCTAGTTTGAATGATACACAAATACAAAATGCGATTGATTTGGTAGAACGGTAAGTATTAGGGCTCGTTTGGAATTATTTTTGGAGACATCCAAAACCTTTTTTATTTTCAAAATTTCATCACTTTTACTATTTATATCTCTAAAATTCTACAATAAATCCCAAACTTTAAAAATTCATAACTTTATATATGCAAATCCAAATAAGATAATTTTTTTAATTACATAGAATTTCGAAAGAAACGAAACAATATACATTTTGATATTTTTTTTCTAAAAAAATTAAAAAATTTTTTTTTTCACTTCAAACAGTTTTTTCTTCTAAATATATTTTCTAAAACAACTTTTTTTAAACCCAAAAATAATGTCTCTAAATATCTCTCTCAAACACCCCTTACTTTTCTCTTTCTTATCCTAAAATGCAATTATGTTCAAAACTTCATAACCCCAATTTAAGACCATGTCATTTGTTAGGGTGTGCAATGTTGAACGTGCGGTGACCGAATTAAAACTATAAAATCTTTTAAATAAAATTAGATCATTGACAGATCCCAAGATTTTCAGAGTGAACAAGGGAGGGAGAACAAAATGGTACTAATGGCTCATTTTTCTTGAAAATATAAAAAATAAAAATTATGTTAAAAAAAGTAAATAAAAACTCTAATAACAAATAAAACCAAAAAGGCTAAGTATAATTTGGGGTGCATTTGGACTAAAAAAAATCACTAAAACACATTTTTTTAATATTTTATCACTTTTTACTATTTATATTTCAAAATATTATAATAAATTTTGAATTTTAAAAATCTATAATTTTATATATACAAATTCAAATAAGATGATTTATTTTTCAATTACATAAAATTAAAAAAAATAATATTCATATTAATACCTTTTAAAAAAAATATAAATTTTTAATTTTTTCACTAAACATATTTTTTTTAACAATTTTCCCTCCATAAAAAAAAAAAAATCTTCAAAATCACCCCCAGTCAAAAGGTGATTGCAAAGTCAACGACCGTCGTTGTAAATCAGTCACCAAGTCAAAAGCAGCGGGCGATTTTCACTCCAACTACACAACAACCTCGACAAATGCATCATTAACCGTCCACTGTGATCTTTAACACCGTAAAACTAGAAAAAAACACCACAGACTGAACCCCAAAAAAAGAAACAAGAAATGGAAAAGCTTTCCTCTATAATTATCAGCGCTCTTTTGCTCTTCTCTTTCACTGAAACCTCCGCTGCACTTGACGCCATTTCTCAGTCCGAATCCATCGCCGATGAGACGTCGTTGGTCTCGAAAGGCGGTGTCTTCGAGCTCGGCTTCTTCAGCCCCGGAAGTTCCAAGAACAGATACTTGGGAATCCGGTACACAAAAATTCCAGACAAGACTGTCGTTTGGGTGGCAAACAGGGTCAATCCGATCAACGACTCATCTGGGGTCTTGTCGTTTAACTCCACAACAGGCAATTTTGTCCTCCTGAGTCATCGAAACAAGACTGCCGTTTGGTCGATAAACTCGACCGCAACGGCTCGGAGCCCTGTTTTGCAGCTTTTGGACTCGGGAAACCTTGTGTTGAGAGATGGTAAAGATGGAGACATAGAGAATTACTTGTGGCAAAGCTTTGATTACCCTTGTGACACTTTGTTACCGGGGATGAAGCTCGGTTGGGACTTAAAAACCGGTCTCAACCGGCGCATATCGGCGTGGAAGAGTCCCGATGACCCGTCCCCGGGGAGCTTCACATGGGAAATGGAGCTTCATGCATATCCTGAGCCGGTTATGTGGAATGGGAGCAAAGAGTTCTTGAGAAGTGGCCCTTGGAATGGAATTCAATACAGTGGTAAGCCAACGAAAGCGCTTCCTCTTTTGAAATACAATTTTTTCGCTAACGAAGACGAGGTTTACTTGACCATTGTGTTGGTGAATGAGTCGGTGATCGGAAGGATGGTCCTGAACCAAACGAATTTCCATCGCCAGTCGCTGATCTGGTCGGAGACCAACCGGAATTGGACGATGTACGCGGCGTTTCCACGCGACCAGTGCGATACTTACAACATCTGCGGTGGCAATGCGTATTGCAGCCTCTCCGCGACCCCGGTTTGTCAGTGCTTAGACAAGCACTTCAGGCCTAAATTGCTCGCGAATTGGAGATTGAACGAATGGTCGAATGGCTGCGAGAGAAAAAATGCCTCGATGCCTTGCCAAAACAATGACGGGTTTGCGAAATACGAAGGGCTGAAATTGCCGGATACGACGCGAACTTGGGTTGATAACAACATGAATCTAAAGGAATGCAGGGCTAAATGTTTGAGCAACTGTTCTTGTATGGCTTACGCAAACACCGACGTTAGAGATGGCGGTAAAGGATGTGCAATCTGGTTTGGTGATCTTCTTGATATTAAGCAGATTCCTGGTGGAGGGCAGGATTTGTATGTTCGAGTTTCGGCATCGGAACTAGGTACAATTTTTTTTTTTTTTGAATTCTCTGTTTGTATTTTGACCTAATTTTTATATTCTTCTGCTTTTGAAATCGTTCATGAAGGAGCTAAAAGTGGGAAGTGGAAGATTGGATTGATAATTGTCGCCACTGTTTTGGTTATTCTTGGGATGCTTCTAGCTTGCTACTTCACTTGCAATAAGAGGAGAAACTTTCAAGGTAGAATTTTGTATTCTGAAATCATGTCACATGTGAGTTCTGTTCTTAATCAGTCGGCCAAAACTTTTATGTGAAAATCGAGTTCGCTTCTGGTAATTGAAATATATGAGATGATGAAAGAGTAGTGTTGTGTGTCTTTAAACGTTTTCTGTCTATTGTTTGAAAACAAAATTTTTCAGGAAAAAAGAAAAAAAAGGAGGAACAAAATAGCGCTAATTTAGCTTATCAAAGAAGGAAAAAAAACAAATTGTAGTTTTTAGATGAAATTAGCATACATCATAAGAAGTGACCTAAATGTCTAGATGTCTTTTTTTTTTTTTTTTCCCCTTCCAGATAATGCTGGTAAAATAGAGAGAGGCCATGAAGATCAAGAAGATCTGGAGGTCCCGTTGTTCGACCTCCCGACATTAGCTGCGGCCACTAATAACTTTTCCCATGAAAACCAGCTCGGTAAAGGCGGTTTTGGACCTGTTTATAGAGTAAGTTCTGAATATGCTTATAGAAGGACCTTACAAATCATAAAGCATTGGTTTGTGGTGATATTTCCAAAGTAAAAACTTGTTTTTCAAATGTCATCTTTAGGGTAGATTAGTCGATGGACAAGAAATCGCTGTGAAGAGGCTTTCAAGAAGTTCTGGACAAGGACTGAAGGAATTCAAAAATGAAGTGAATTTTATTGCTAAACTTCAGCATAGAAATCTTGTGCGGCTTCTTGGTTGTTGCGTTGAAGGGGAAGAGAAGTTACTGATTTATGAATTCATGCCAAACAAAAGCCTAGACTTCTTCATTTTTGGTACGGGTTTCTTTCGAATTTAGATTTTGGTGTGCTTTATCATTTTTTTTTTTGGTTCCATTTTTAGAATTCAAGTTCAAGAATTGAATGCAAAAACTTTTGCAGATGAAACACGTGGTAAACTGTTAGATTGGTCCAAGCGCTTCAATATTATTTGCGGGATTGCTAGAGGCCTTCTTTACCTCCATCAAGATTCTAGATTAAGAATTATACATAGAGATCTTAAGGCAAGTAATGTTTTACTTGATAGTGAGATGAACCCAAAAATCTCTGATTTTGGTTTGGCTAGGACGTTTGGTGAAGATGAAACCGAAGGAAATACAAGAAGAGTGGTCGGAACATAGTAAGCATTCTTGACATTGCTCTCTATAGAACACAACAATTCTGTTTGGTATTTTAACATGTTTTTATTTAATTTGTGTTCATAGTGGTTATATGGCACCTGAATATGCCATTGAAGGCCAATTTTCCATCAAATCAGACGTTTTTAGTTTTGGCATCATATTGCTAGAGATAGTGAGTGGAAAGAGAAGTAAAGGCTTCTACCATATGAAGCACAACCTTAACCTTATGGGAAATGTAAGTGAAAAATCCCGCACTAAAAATTTTGCAAAACTTTTGGTTACATTGTATGAAATCGCTTATCATTACAACATTTTTTAGGCATGGAGAATGTGGAGAGAAGGGAGGCCTTTGGAGCTGATGGATGAATGCATTGGGAATAATTCGTGTACCGTCTCTGAAGTACTGCGATGCATCCACATCGGCCTTCTATGTGTGCAACAACGTCCAGAGGATCGGCCTACCATGTCATCCGTCGTTCAGATGCTAGGCAGCGAGACCACCTTGCCTGAGCCTGCCCAACCGGGATTCGTCACAGCGGAGAAGAACCCACGCGATCAGTATTCTGCCTCTAGCACGCAAGAACTGCCCTCGGTCAACGAAGTAACCATCACACTACTGCAGGCTCGGTGAAGATCTACCGATCATAGAAGCCACATAAAGTGCAATTATGTACAAATAATGTTGTTCTTCAGTCTTACGTTCCTACATCTAGAGTATGAAAATCCCATGTGAACTTCAGAAAATATATGTATTTTTAGTTGCACCAAGTGTTTTGAACTTGAAGGAGGAATTATTACATATAAACCTGTATTTCTAGTCTAGTAGCACTCAGACGCATTGGACTGCAATTACACAAGACAGCTTTAAAGCCACTTTTATTGCCCCAAAAAAGAAAACCGGAAAAAGACAGCCAAGCCTTGTCCTACATGTGAAAGTAACAGACATATAAAATACTTCAGCAACTGCATTTTGCCCTGCCCCTAGAATTTGTAGTTGAATCATGTTACTACAACAGTAATGTTGTGGGTCAGAAACCAGTGGTGTTCTAATAACCTTTACTAGGGACGCTTTTGTAGTTTACAGAGACAACAGGCCGAATGGAAAGAGGGCCACTGCATGCTTTTATTAATAATCCTCACGCGGTGGCAGAGCCGGAAAAATTTAGTAGTTTGGCACTATGAAAAATATTTGTAGGTGATTTTTATTAAATGGGAATATAGTGATATACTGCACAATTAAACGAGGGCATGGTTACAATATATATATATATAGTATTGGGCACAACTGTCCACACTTCTCTGAAGGTAACACAGTACAGATTTATGTACTTCGAACAAGCATCTTAATTACTTTCAAAGAACAAAGCACAGGGATAGTTGCGGAGCCACTTGAGGCTGCCCCCGGTGGCCGTTTTGTTTTATAAAATAAACTATAAAAACTTATTATTTTCTCTATTTTGACATCAAGTTTTTACATTTACACCTACGAACTTTACTTTTTAATTTTTATTTCTCTAATTAAAAAAATATTTGTGTGCACTCTAACAAAAGTAAAAGCACTCTTTACGGGATTACTATAGATTAATGCCATTAATATCCAAGATTGAGTTCCGCCAAAGGAAAAAAGCATGGGTAGATTGTTTCGCCCAAGGAAAAAAGTACGGGTTAATTATACGAATTCTTTTGATTATGTATCCTAATTGATCTTATCTCTGTAGTTATAAAAACGTTCATCGTGTCCTCGGTTTATATTAAACGGTTCATTTTACTCCATATGTTCACTTCCGTTTATAAACTTAAAAAAACTGATTACGTGGCACCTCATTAAAAATTAAAAATTAAATGAATGTTTTAAAATATAAATCTTAATTATAAAATCAGAGATTAATTTTCAATTAAAAAAATTAAAAAAATATATATTTTTCTCACTCCTCTCTTCTCTCTCTTTGGCCCTCACCGTCAATCCAAGTTGCCACCCTCACCAAGCTAGCCGCCGCCCAAAGATCCAAAGTGAAATTGTTGGAGCTCAGATCCAAAGACTCGTTGACGGTTTCACTAGCTCGATGAAGGAGGCAACTAGGACTGACAGTGACAACCAAAGGGAGAGAAGAGAGGAGTGAGAGAAAAATATATATTTTTTAATTTTTTAATTAGAAATTAATATCTAATTTTGTAATCAAGATTTATATTTTAAAATATTTATTTAATCTTTAATGAGATTCCACATCCAAAATTCTGTTAAGTTTATAAACGGAAGTGGATAGATGAAGCAAAATGAATGGTTTTATGTAGATCAAGGGGCATGATGAACAGTTTTACAATTGTGGGTAATAAGGTGAATTAGGGTATATAGTCTGGCGGGAATTCGTATAATTAATCCAAAAAATATTGTTGTGAGTTTCATGTTGTGTCATTACATAATATTTATTTATTTATGTTGATATACCAATTATAGCCTTGAGTTACCCATCAATAATCATTATGATACGGTCAGTATTCATGATGATACCAGCTAGCTGGCAATCATAGGTCGATTACCCTTAGTTTCAATAGTGATATGTGTTAGGTTTTTAATATTAGCATTTATGGAAATTTAGAAAAAACCAAAAATATTTAGAAATTTAAGTGCAGGTTGTGTTGCAAAATGTTGCAATAACTGTGTTGTAGGTTTGAAGTAGATCGTGACTTAAAGACTTTTTGGAATTTGACTTAGATTGGGAATGACGTGGCAAATCTAGTTGGAATGCGATTGAGAGAGGTAATTAAGGAATAAAAATGCTGTAGAATTATAAAAGGCAAATCAAATTTTAATTAGATTCCCTAATCCTAAATATTAGGATTTCAAAAATCTAAGATTTATTTTTAAATAGCTATGGTTTTAATTGAGAAAATTATGCAGAGGATTTCGGAGATTGACATTGAGATAATTGTGAAAATAATCAGATAATTTTGATAAAATCTGTTTCCTAAAATAAACAGATTTGAATTTTGAATTTTGATATTGTTACAGAATATGTTGTAATATTATTCATAACAAGTTCAAAATTTGGAAGATGAATTAGAGATGGCATTAGAGTTATATGTAGCCTATATGTATAGTCTCAAAATAGTTGTACTTGGTACAAAAAGCATAGGCTATGAACGTGGTATTTTGAGATTTTAAAGATTTTGAAATTTTTTGCGTTTTTTACATTTTTTAGGAGAAAGATTTGACATCTTTAGGAGGAGATAAAAGCAGTTGAATAAAGTTCAATATATACTAGTAAGGGAATTTTACTAAACGTGGTCACTGACTAAATTCAAGATGACCAGCGACAATAATAGAGAAGGAGTCTTTAGGATATATAAAATCATTAGTACTTGTAATTTTTTAATATTAAGTGAAGTATTCAACATCTAGACGTGGTCTCGCGGATTATAAAAACCGCGTCTTCTTTATTTTTTAATACTGAGTGATTTCAAATTGCTTGCCTTCTTTATTTTCATCCATATAATAATTGATTAATTTCATTAATTAATTAAATTTAGTAAATAAAGTAAAAATGCGGATGTTACAATACGTATCAATAGTGAGTGCCGCCAGCTGTTTACTAACTAGTTACCGATTGTTGACTAGTTACCAATGATAACCTCCACCAACTAGACCAATTAGTATTTGTTGGCGGCTACGGCCGGATGAAGGAGGACATAAAGGACGAGATGAGGATAGGAATGGATAATATCAGTACTGAATTATTATTCTCATTTAAAAGGTGCTTAGAGAGTGTATTTGGTAGAAATAGAGGTTGTTGTGTCGGAAAAAATTGAAACGGATGAAAATGATATGACGCAAAAATGTGGTATTAATCATGATGTATGAGCGGAGCATGGGAAGCAATGGGGGGGATGAAGATGTTTTTGATGGAAGCAAAGCAGTCAATACCACACTTGAAGTTATCGTTACGGAAAGAGAGTAGGAGAAAGGGGAGGAAGACTTTAACAATAAAAAGTAAAAAATAACAAACGGTGGCCAACTCAACAAAGAAGCAACGTCTAACTTTTGTCAATGACTACTTTTTATCTTGTTGTTTGCGTATGACAATTTAGAACAAAAATATAAATTTTTACATTTTGTATCCGTTGTGTGCTATTTTAATCATGTTAAGATATATTATTTCATATTAATATTACCTTTCCATCCAATTTTATGTATTCATCCCTAATATTTGCAAGTAAATTTACATCTTTTATTACCATAATTATGATCCAGCTTACAAGTTTTTGGTACTAAAACAAATTTAAGCAACAACTGTTGCGCTTTTGACGAATTTCTTATCTCCATGCTTCATTGCTATATATATATATATTCATTTATAGTATTTTAAAAAAAAAATCATTTTCCAAGTGTACTTTCACAAGAACAAATTCAAATTAATTATAAGAATCACCAATACAACCAAAAAAATCAGATCAATTGTAATTATATAGTATGTAATGGAAAATTGTCAAATGCAACAAAGTGTCCTAAATAACTTCTATAAAGACACTATTTAAATCAAATTAACAAATAAATTAAGAGTTTGTTTGGTAGAGTCATTTGAATGGTAATTATTATTTAATATGAGAACATTTAAATATACTAATTGGAACAATCATTTGAAAGGTTAGATATTTATAATATGAAAAAACTATTTTTATAGAGTATTTAAATGTGTATTTAAATAAACATTAAAAATAATTTTACAAATCTTCTAAAATCTCAATGTTCACCCGTTACTCCCAACACTTTATCCATTACATTAACTTTATAACGTGTTACATATGTTGTTTTTAATTTTATATTTTTTCATCTAAATTTACATGTTTACACCTTTGATTTCCTCATGAAATTACGTATTTGCTCACAATGATGGTTTTTAAATTATTAAAAAGACAGAAGCATCTTCTTCAAACCAAAAAATGTCCAAGTTACCTTATTGATTTTGTTAATGCCCCTTAACGTGGATTGGCATTCCACCACATATTTTTTGGGAAATGCAGAAATAACCTTAGGTGTCGTTTGATAAAAAAATTACATTTTAATTTTACTTAAATACAATACAATTTTACACCAAATACAAATTTTGTAATAATGCTACGAAAACAATTACTATTCAAAGCATTTTTAAAACAATCACATCAACTTTTCAACTCTAAGGGTTCGTTTGGTGAACGCATTGCATTTGCATTGCGTTTGAATGTAATGCATTGAATGCAATTTGTATTTGGAGGAAAAGCATTAGCATTGCATTTGAATACAATGTGTGTTTGGGGGAAAAGTATTTGAATTGTATTTTAATAATAAATATGTGATGTGATGGATAAAAGTAGAAAGAAAAAAAGGACAGAGAGGGAATATATGATGTAATTAATAAAAATAATAGAAAAAGTGAAATAATAAATAGTGATTGTGTTAGATTTAAAATGTGATGTGATTGGTATTTGAATGAAATGTTTTTGTATTTGGGAGAAAATTACATTGCATTTAAATGCAATGCTAAAAAAATTCTAGTACCAAACGTGTATTAAAATACTTTTTATCAAAACACACATTTCATTCAAATACAAAACAAATATTTTTCAACCAAATACAACATTCAAAAAACAAATTTCATTCAAATACAATCAAAATACAATACGTTTACCAAACATTTCCTTGATATATATTTGCTATATATGTTAAATATATAACATATTATATTATTCTTATTAAATTAAAGCATATTTCACATTTATAAAGATGTTAAATTCCTTTTTTATCCTATGTTTCTCCCATCTCTCTTCTTTTCTCTCTCTTCTCTCTCTTTTGCCTCTCTTGCTGCCCTCTGTCTCTCCGTCTCTTCTTGTTGACCGTATCACTTGAGTATGCCGTTGTCGATGAATGTCAAGCGTTGGATCTTCAGCCTTGGTTTTACCAGTCGTTGGGGAGGACAACGAGCTTACCTAATCCACAATTGTGGATGGGCAAATATACAACGCCGCTGCTGACGAGGATAGAGGTTTGCCATCTTTGGAGGTCATGATATAGATCTCGAGTTCACCGTCTTTACTGTCGTATTCCCTATCATTGTCGGTGTTTCACCGTGCTGGAGAATCGCATCGTCTTCATGCTGTTTTCCTTGTTGTCGTTGTTAGGATTTCACCATGCCAAAGATGGGAGATTGTCATGCGACCTTTGGTTCCTATGGCAGACATCGATGGAAGCATAGACGGTGACAGAACCGTAGAATACGAGGTTGCTGAGGAAGTAAATGACTACCGGTTTTTGGATATAGGATGGAGATAATACTGGGGTAGGAGGTAGAGGAGAGAGAGTTTGTTTGGAGAAGAGAGATGGAGGTAGAGGAAAGAGAGGGGAAAGAGAGAGTAAGAACGAGGATAAATTTTGTATTTTAATTTATAATTAATTTAGATTATATTATTTAATTATATTAATTTTGATTTTATTATTATTTTAAAATATCATAGTAACGTATGTTAAATCATCTTTTTTTTCATTTTTTATTTTATACGTAAAAATGGTGAAGGGAATATTGAAACAACCCTTGCAATTTTTTTTTTCCTTTCATCATCTTGCTTGCCAAAAAAAGATTTATCTGATTGATAATCATATAAAACTATGGCTTGAACTTACTATAATTTGTAAACAACAATAAACTTTAGTAAATAAAAATGCCACAATTTTCGTAATTTTTCTTGTACAAAGTTAAAAACGTTATTGTGAAAAAAAAAAACACCTTTTCGAAGACAAATTAATAGTTCTTATGAAAAATGGATGCCTTTATGCACAACGAGGGAAAAAAAACCTCTTCGAAGACAAATTAATAGTTCTTACCAACAATGGATGCCCCTATGCACGACGAGATCTCTTGCCCTTCAACTTTTTGTTCATGAAGGAAAGAAAAAAGATCTCAAAGGGTAATTCATAAAGTTAAATATATAAAATAATTTTTAAAAGTTAAAAATGATATTTTTAAAGTTAATTAATTAATATAAGAGTTATAAATAGTAATTTTGTATGATTTAATCTAATATATATTAAAAAAGAGAAAACTTAAAAGAGTATTATCAAATAATATTAGCGACGTTAAGTATTATATATTCATAGAATATAGGTTTTATAATATTATTAATTATAAAAATAGCATTTTTACAAAATGTATTCTTAATTTTAGTACCTGTTTTTGTTTATTTTCTAATATAGTATTGCCACATCAGTAGATTCCTTAAATTCTAGTAGTTAGCATTTTTTTAGGTCGGCGAAATAACTAAATTGCCCTATTCCCTTTTCTTGTTGAAAAAACACATTACCCTACCCTTTTTGTATTTATTTATTTTGTTTGAATTTAAAATCAACATAGACGAAGAGAGAGAGAGAGAGAGAGAGCTCACTCACCTTTGTGATAACTGTCTGCATCCTTCGGCAACCATTGATTCCACTTCTATAAAGCAAGAAAATGGCTTCAAAATCGGTAAGAAAAAATTCGAGGGCCATAGAGCAAAGCAACTCGACATTGTCGCATCCTAAATAACCACAGCCAACCCCCGAATAGCCACCCATTCAACCAATAGACCAAGCCATGAAACCCACAATCCTACCCCCGAAAGCAAAGAAGTCGAAATGGCAAGAGCAACCACTGATGGCAAGGAAGTCTCCACGGCTGATACCGTCGCCGGAGAAGAATCCGGTGGGTGATAAGAAAAAAGAAATCACGAAGGAGGGAAAGTCGAGTGAAGAAGGGGAAATAAATGTTGAAGAGGAGGTAAGTAAAAAGTTTTCATTTTTATGTGTTTAATTATTATTTTTTATTTTGTTCATGTTCAAACATCATACCATGCATGTTTATTTTAAGAGGAAAAAACCCAGAAATAGATAAAGGTTGGTGAAGAAAATCCACAAAAAGAATACCCTCAAGACAATGTATACAAGGTAAGTAAAACTGAAATTTGTTTTCTTATTTATGAGTCCGATAGTAAATTTAATCATTTAATGATAACTTTTTTGTTATGAGTTTTGAAAAATAATGTCTAAGGTAATGTTATGTTGGCTGCGTGTGTTATCAGTGTTTATTTAGCCCTTTTTAGCTATTGACCATGGTATGTTGCTAAAAAATTGATCTGTGGTCATTTTATATTGATTGTATGTAATATGGTGACATGAGTAATTTTTAAAATGACCTATTGTCATGTTATGTTGACTGTATATACTGGTGTTGAATTAATTATGTTACGACATAAGAATTTGTAAATTAACCAGGGGTATTTTGTATGTTGAGTGTGTGTATTGTGGTTATATTAATTGTAATTCTAGTGTTGATTTGACTATGTGATGACAATAGTAATTTCTAAAATGATGAGATGCCATTTATATTGACTTTGTTTTCGTAGTGTTAAAATGACCATGGTAGGATATGAAAATTTGTAAAATCACCTTTAGTCATTTTATATTGACTATGTGTATTATGGTGTTAAAATGATCCTGATATGACATGAGTAATTTATTAAATGACCTATAGTCATTTTATATTGACTGTGTGTTCTGGTGTTGTATTAATCAGGTTATAACATCGGAATTTGTAAATTCACTACGAGGTATTTTCTATGTTGAGTGTATATATTCTGCATATGTTGACTGTATGAATTATGGTTTTTAAGCGAATATGTAATGACTCTTGATATTGACTAAAGGTCATTTTATGTTAACTGTGTGTTTCTTGGTGTTAAAATGACCATGGTAGGCCATGAGTAATTTCTTAAATCACCTCTAATTATTTTATATTGACTATGTATATTATGGTATTAAAATGACCCTAGTGTGACATAAGTAATTACAAAAATGACTAGTAGTCATTTTTTGTTGACTGTGTGTTCTGGTGTTGTATTAATTAGGTTATAACATGAGAGTTTGTAAATTCACCATGGGTATTTTCTATGTTGAGTTTGTTTATTTTGCATATGTTGATTGTATGAATTGTTGTTTTTAATTGAATATGTAATGACTCTCGATATTGACTAGAGGTCATTTTGTATTGATTATGTGTTTCTTGGTGTTGAAATGACCATGGTAGGCTATGAGTAATTTCTTAAATCACCTTTAGTCATTTTATATTAACTATGTATATTATGGTGTTGAAATGACCCTAGTGTAATATGAGTAATTTTTAAAATGATCTGTAGTCATTTTATGTTGACTGTGCATTCTAGTATTGTATTAATCAGGTTATGACATGAGAATTTGAAAATTCACTAGGGGTATTTTCTATGTTAAGTGTGTGTATTCTGTATATGTTGACAGTATGAATTGTGGTTTTTAATTGAATATGTAATAATTCCTAGTGTTGACCAGAAGTCATTTTATATTAACTGTATGTTTCTTGGGATTGAAATGACTATAATAGGCCATGAGTAATTTCTTAAATCATCTCCAAGTATTTTATGTTAATTGTATGTATTATGTTATTGAAATGACCTTGGTATGACATGAGTAATTTCTAAAATGACCTGTAGTTATTTCTTATTGACTGTGTGTTTTGGTGTTGTATTAATCAGGTTATAACATGAGAATTTGAAATTTCATTAGAGGTATATTCTTTGTTGAGCGTGTGTGTATATTGTATATGTTGACTGAATGAATTATGGTTTTTAATTGAATATGTAATGACATGAGTCATTACAAAAATGACTAGAGGTCATTTTATATTGATTATGTTTGCTGGTGTTGAATTTACTATTATTATGATATGAGTAATTTCTAAAATGACCTCTGTTCGTTTTATATCGATTGTGTGTATTGCTGTTGTTGAATTGAGTATTGTTATGACATGAGTAAAATTGACTATAAGGCATTGATATAAATATTGACAACATTTCCTATGTATTTTTCATTGTAGTTCGTTTGAAGAATGACTAACGATGAGATCACTAATGGTACGATTAACCATGGGTCAATTTGGAAGAAACAACACAAAATTTAAAGTAGAATCTTTCAAGTTCTCAATTTGAGCAATTAAAGCAACAATCACTTATTAGTAATTTCTTGAAGTTGGTGTAAATTGGTTAGGTTGGGCAGTTTGTCCACAATATAGTAGTGCGCCAAACAGATCATGCCAAATGGGAGACGCCTTATGATTTGAGGATGGTGCAGATGTGGGATGGTTTTCCATAAAGGAGTTTTCCGTTATCACCGGCTTGAAATGTATGGGCTTAGATATTTTGAAATCGGCCACATCACGAAGCCACTTGCACCATCAATATTTTATACATACAGCTCACATTACAAGGCAAGTGTTATAGGATAGATTGACTAGCACCAGCCCTAAAGCCACTTATGACGATGATGCTGTTAAGTTGGCGCTTGTGTACATGTTGTCTAGCATTATCCTTGCAAATGATAGGCTCATTCATATTCCCGAGACATACCTTCAGCTTGTTTGGGCTCCCCACTCTTTCCATTACTTCTTCCCTTCTTTTTTTCACGACTACCATCCAAATCATAAGGAGCAGGTTCAACCTCATTATGGTCCTTACAATTGATCCAATTATTAATGACCATGGAGAATGTGGAATTCATCTTTTTCGTGAAGTCCATCGCAGTTGTCCAATTGAAAATCCCCGCCAACTTCAGCTATTATCTATTTAACATCTCAAATTGACAACTGTTCTTGTTAATTCCTCCCATATTCGGTTTACCCCAATCATTTTTTTTGACTTAATATCACATAACAGTTACATTTCCTTTCATGACCACAACACAAACTCAAAAAGAAGGGGAATTTGACATTCCAACAAATTGAAGATGAAAAACCTTATAATAGTAGGCGCAGCCATCGGAAACTACCAAAAAAAAAAAAAAAACTCAAATCACCTACCTCGGATTTGTTACAAAACCACCAGTTTAAGCTTCTTTGTTCAGGATTGAGTGACGAAGAAGAAGGAAGAACGGCAAAAAAGAATGAAACTTTGTACATCTGTCTTGAGGGGTGAGAGTCGTGGTCTTGAGGAGTGAGATTCGCATTTTGTAGAGAGAGATTTCAAAAAAGAGGTAAATAGGATTTTTTTTAAAAATTTTTTATGATGGGAGAGATAGATTAAGAGCAGGAAAGCTGTCAAAACATAAAAAAAATACATGAGCTGATCTAGTTAACCTCAAGGGTATAATTGACCTTTTATATTTACCTTCAGAAAATCTATTGATGTGACAATGTTATATTAGAAAATAAACTAAATAAATGCTAAAATTAAGAATACTTTTTTTTAAAATGTTAATTTTGTAATTAACCCTTTATAATATGGGATTTATAAATAAGGTTATTGATAATATTTATCATTAATTGCATCTTTAACATTAAGTATTTAACATTAAGTATTTTTCAAACTTAAAATAATAAAATAATATATATAATTTGTTTAAATATCAAATTTTAATTTAATTAATATATCATATAAATATAAATATAATAATATGATATGCATGTGTATAATTTTTTGTTGTTGTTGCTGTTGTATAAATAGTCTTGGATACATTAATGAACACGGCACCTTAAATAGTCACGCCTATCAAGCTGTCAAAATCTTTAAAATCCCTCCGACTTCTTAACCACACATAAAGATTTCCCAAACTTCCCTTATTTCCCCAAGTTTACGTGTTTCCTAACGTCGCCTTTCAGTCCTCAGAATACTCTCCCTGCTGTATCCAAATGGGTTTTGTTTAAAAAAAAATTATGGACGTTCTTTCTCTTATGTCAATTGGGTTTTGTCTCTTCTTTTTCCTCGTCAATTTCTCAGCCTCTCTTGACACCATAACCCAAAGCCAGACCTTAACCGAACCCGCAACTTTGGTATCCAAAAAGGGAAGCTTTGAGCTTGGTTTCTTCACTCCAACCCCAAATTCCAAGTCCTTTTTCTTGGGGATCTGGCACAAGAACAAAAACCCGCTTAGAAATGTCGTGTGGGTGGCCAATCTGCACAGTCCCATCAAAGATTCCTCTGCCGTTTTGAAGATGAACGACACAGGTAATGCAATCCTCTTTGGTCAGAACAACTCTGTTTATTGGTCAACAAATCTATCAAAAAAAGCCCAAGACCCGGTTTTTCTTCAACTCTTGGACTCTGGAAACTTGGTTTTAAGAGATGAAAATGGTTTTTTGTGGCAAAGTTTTGATCTTCGAATGGAGAAAAGTACTTTGATTTCAGCCACAACAGACCAATGTGATGATTCTTCTTACTGTGGCCCAAATGGGTTTTGTGATATCAGTAAGTCACCAGTTTGTAGCTGTCCAAAAGGGTTCAATTATAAAACACCAGAAGTGTTGTCCAGTATGCATTTTGAACAAGGTTGTGTGAGGAATAAGGAGTTGAATTGTGAGAAAAGTGATTTTGGGTTCATCCCAAATGGTGGGGTGAGATTGCCAGATGATAAAAATTCTTGGTCTGACGAGAGTTTGAGTCTCGATGAGTGTAGAGAAAAGTGCTTGAAGAACTGTTCTTGTACGGCTTATGCGAGCCCGGATTCGGCGAAAGGAGGTGTTGGTTGTACCATTTGGTTGGGTGAACTTGTTGGAGTTAGACATACCTTGGATGGTGGGCAAAATCTGTATATTAAAGTGGACTCTTCTGAGATTATAGGTATGTCAAAGTCTTAGATCTTTTGATTTTTGTGTTCTCTAATCATTTTGCTAAGAGAAAAGTTCATGTTTTTGCTACTTTGAAAAGTATTTTGTTGGTCTCTAAAGATACGAAATTTTGGTCAAGTTTGTTGTTTTAAATTTAAGATCATTTCCCCTGAAAATGTGATAAGAGAAAATCAGATTTTGCTGCTCAAAGAAGTACTTTATTGGGTGTTTCGAGTTTTTAATGCCAAGTTTGTTGCTCTTTAGATCATTTTAGTGTTGTGTTTGATGACTAATTCGTACGTTTTCTCCTGAAAATTTGAGCATTCCCCTGTTTTCTTAGCTTTTTCTTCCACTTATATCTTTGTCCTGTGAAAATTCAACTATATGAAGATGAGAAACATGGAAACAGAGCGAAGATCGTGGCGATTATCATAGCTACTTCCATTTTGATCATCGTTGGGGTGTTGTTAGCAGTTTACTACATAAGAAGAAACAGGAGAAACTTCAAAGGTAAATATCTCGCATCTAAAACAACTGACCTTGGTAGATTTCAATCAACAAAGAGCTGGATTTGAGTTATATTTTATTGTGTGTGTGTGTGTGTGTGTGTGTGTGTGTATACATATATATATTTGTTGTTTGACTTCTTTACGAATGATCTTATTTCTGATCTAGGTTTATTATCTTTAAGGCATTGTTGAGTTAGAAAAATTTAATGTTATATAATAAGGGACCAAAAGTTTCAGTCCTTTTTTTTTTTTTTGGGGTATTACTAATTTAAGCCTAATTACTCTTTTCTTAGGACTAATACATACATGCATACCTATATATATATATATGAATTTCTCTGCTTTGATTATTTTATACTTGAGAGTAGTGATGTGTTAAAGCATTAAGAAAATAAAGGTTATTATTTGTCTTGGTTTTCCTCTCTCCATTGGTGAACATAGAGAACGATGGAGATGAAGAAACTCAGAAGGAAGATCTGGACCTCCCTTTGTTCAACCTGTCCACAATAGCTACTGCCACAGATAACTTTTCGTCGAACTACAAGCTTGGTGAAGGCGGATTTGGACCTGTATACAAGGTAAATTGTTGTTTTCGTGACAAGAACCAAGAAAAGGAACTTTAAACCTCCAAAATCTTTTCTTACAATAGTGACTTGCAGGGTACACTTGAAGATGGACAAGAAATAGCTGTGAAAAGGCTTTCACAGAGCTCAGGGCAAGGAGCGAGTGAGTTCAAGAATGAAATAACATTGATCGCGAAACTTCAACACCGAAATCTTGTAAGGCTTCTTGGTTGTTGCATTCAAGGAGAAGAAAGGTTGCTCATATATGAATACATGCCCAACAAAAGCTTGGACTACTATATTTTTGGTTCGGATCTTTTGTAAACGTCATTCATATTGTTAGAAATTTCCTATATTACGTAGCTTCAAGATAACTTGAATCATAAACTTGGCAGATGAAACACAAGGTAAAGTTTTAGATTGGCCTAAGCGCTTCAACATCGTCCTCGGGATTGCCAGGGGTCTCATCTACCTTCATCAAGATTCTAGGCTGAGGATTATTCATAGGGATCTAAAAGCAAGTAATGTTTTACTTGATCGTGAGATGAATCCAAAAATTGCGGACTTTGGCATGGCTAGAACGTTTGGAGGAGAACAAATGGAAGGAGTTACAAGCAGAGTGGTTGGGACCTTGTAAGTACACTTTATTTACAATTGGTTGCTTCTTTTTAAGAAATGACTTCTTTTTTTTTTTTAAAGTTAGTTTTAGGTCCATAAAACAATGGTTTATTGTACGATAAATTAGTGATTTTAGCTTGTAAGCTAATTGTTTATCTGAAGCAAAGTGACATAATTGAAAAAAAATAAAAATTATGGCCCATTTATGCATATGCACAAATCCCTCCCTCTTTTAATTTATTGTCTATGATGTTCTTCTAGTGGCTATATGGCACCGGAGTATGCTATTGACGGTCAATTCTCGGTGAAATCTGATGTCTTTAGCTTCGGCATCTTAATGTTAGAGATAGTAAGTGGAAAAAGAAATAGAGGCTTCTACAATCCAAGTAATAACAACATCAACCTCATTGGACATGTGAGTATCAAGCCTTAGCTTCTTTACGAAACCTAAAACCCGGGACTGAAGATTGTGTTTGAATGTTTTTTAGGCATGGGAATTATGGAAAGAAGAAAGGCCATTAGAACTGATTGATAAATCTCTTGGTGGGGATACATGCACTCTGTCGGAAGCATCGCGATGCATCCATGTCGGTCTCTTGTGCGTTCAACAGCTTCCTGAAGACAGGCCCAGCATGTCGTCTGTGCTATTGATGTTAGGCGCCAACAGGGCTCTGCCACAGCCCAAAGAACCAAGTTTTTATTTGGGGAAAAAAAGTTTATCAGAAGCAGATACTAGTTCTTCAACCAAGCAAGAGACTTCTTCAACCAATATGTTTACCATAAGCCTTGTACATGCTCGATAGGATTCATTTTGTCACGCACATAAAGCCAATATTGTACATACATGAATACAGTTTTGACATTAAATTCTTGTGTCAAACCAATATTGTGTATATATATGTAAACGTTAACCTTAATTCTTACATGAAGCTTTGCCTGTTTTTCTTGCTGTAGCAGAAGATGGTGGATGAATTTTTATTTTTATATTTGTGTAGTTTATCCTGATCTTACTATAAAACTCAGTTCCGTGTATCTGTATTTGTAGATTTAAAAAAGAAGATAAATACGTTATAGTATAGAGATGCAAAATGTTGAGACATGTCTTATACGGGTATATCTCTTGTCCACCTTCGTCAGACTTTTAACTTTACAAGGATTTGTATGAACTCCAGTGAGGACCATCCTTTCACTAACATATTAAAGCGAGAAACAGAACTTGACATTTGTTCATTGTAACTATCTATAACGTACATAAAAAGCTAAGTATGGTGCAGTTGGGACCGTAGTACTCTTACAGTTTCCTGTTTAAAATTTTCATCAATTTATTTAGTTCGACAGTGCTGTTCCTCTTTCATGTCGTTTTTCTTGACTGAGAATTCTTTCATGTCGTTTGTCCATATTGCATGTCCTTTTTCCCCGTGCTTGCCGTATCTTTTGTGCTCTTTTGTTTACTTCTCACTTATACAAAACCCCACCACACCCACCCCACCACCCCCCCCCCACCAAAAATAAAAAAATAAAAAATCACACACACTCACAGGGCAAATAAAAATCTTATATTCTTAATGTGCGTCAATGAAATACTTTTTTTATTCTAATTTGTTCGTACTAAACTATTTTTGTTTTTAACAAAGATGTCCTCATTTAAATGTCTTTTTTACAATCCTTTAAAATGTTAGTTTACACATAATTAGCTTTCTATTTGATTTTACTTTTATGAAATAAAATTAAATGGACAATACAATTAAATTCATCCTTCAAAATAAAATAATTAAATTCAAATCTACTATTAAAATTACGCTACTAATTTCAATGTGTGAAGCACGTGTAACTCAACTGGTATTATAATAAGAGGGTGTAATAATAAATTGGGATAGTTTCTTGGGCTTCTTTTTGTTTGAGGGATGGAGATTAGGAATGAAAGAGAGAGTTGGAGGTGGTGGTGAATGTGAGTGACGAAGACGGTTATAAGAATATTTTATGTGGTTTGATAGGAGGGAGAGAAAAATTTTAAAAGGATAGTTAATAGTTCTGTATTTAATTAGTGCATTGACTACAGGTATACTTTGTTATAACTTTTAGATGGTAAAACAGTCCTTGATATTTGATGTTGGTAGATTGATTAAATCGTTCTTTTTTTTGTTTTTCCAACAAGTTATTGGTTGATCCTTCTTCTAATGTAGATTTAATTTGATGGATTTTGGAGGGAGACAACATCACTTCACTCCGCTGCCTCCCCGATTTCCTCCAATCAAATAAAAGAATGGATCACTTTTCTCTCAAGTCCACTCCATCCAATCAAAGATTGGATTCTTAGTCTTATGCTTCCAACACTAATATTATAGGTTGAATAAATATTATGTTGCGTTTTAACATCTACACGTTAGGTTGAATATATAATTTGATCTATGGTGCGACAGGAATAGCTTATCTGTAATTTCACACTTGATTTTAATAAAAGACGTAGGGTTCAAATCTTTTTATTTTCAAATTTGATAAAAGAAAATATAATATGATTCTCGTAAAGATTGTAAATAAAACTTACATACATATATATATATGTCCATATATATTACCTATTCTAAATTTTTTGGTACTTTATTACCTATTTTAAATTCTTATTTCGTCAATCGCCCCAATACAGTCTAAGATAAGTAATGACTTCAACAAATTGGTACAAAAGTAACTTTTTTCCCATTAGGAGCTACTTCCGCGCAAGAATCTTGTCCCCAAATTTATTATGGTGTTCTTTGTTGTTTTAAAAGTCAAGAAAAATTCGTAGGCCGCTTATATCGTCTTTTTACTCTTAGGTTACTATAGTTAAAGAGAGTGCAAATTTCAGTTAAGCACGCCAGCATATAAAACTAAAAGTCGTTTAATTGAGCCCTGTGACACCTAGTTTGTCGCAACTTTCTTCGAGCTTCTTGCTCTTTCTAGCTCTTTTTAGGAAGGGTGATTTTGATGAATGTCCCAAAAAAGAGAAATCCTATGTAATTATCCTTAATCTTCAATGGAAGAAATTTCTTCACTAATGACTGTGCTAGAATCCAACTACCTGTTTCAATGAGATGTTTATTTAAAAAAAAAAAAAAAAATTCTTTTTTAATATAAGAAAGCCTTTTCATTTTAAGAATGAGATGTTTGGGTATGTAAAAAGTTGTTTGAAATGGCAAACAATAGTATTTAGAATAGTATATCATGAGAGAACTGAAAAGATATACATTTTCTTTTTCTAAGGGCTTGTTTGGGAGGCACTTTTGGAGTCCAAGTATTCTACGGTTTAATCTCCGTCGAATGGTTCTAGTAAGAACAACAACGCCCAGAAAACGCAACCTCGAAGCTTTCTTAACTTGATTTTTTCTTTTGCAATCCCATTTATGTTGCCAAACATTTGGTATGAGACTGATTCTCTGTGGTGTTGTTTCCAAAAATATTTGTTATCTTAATCATCGACTCCACTTTGCAGTGATGGATCCGTTTAGGGATTACTTGTAAAATGAAATGATTTCATCAAATTGAGAATTTAGGATTACCTGTTTCGATTTTTTATTTTTCTCCTATCAATCTGTTTATGGTTTGTAAAACTTGGGCTCTTTAACTTCATTTTTGTTCTGTTGTTGTGAAAATACCACTGTAATATGGCAATTTTGTGGTTAATATTTTTTTGTAATTTATTTTTGTTTCCTTTTGAATCTCTGTTGGTAAAACCTGGTTTTGGGAAGGATGGTCTGTGCTCTTATTCTGTGTCGGAAATCTGTGTTTTTTATTTTTTTAATGTACATTATTGTCAAGTTTATGTATAACCTTGCGTTGAAACTTTATGGTATGATTGAGATACGGTTTTTTCCATCTTTTTTGTCTGAAATGTGGACTCTTGCTTTGATTGATTTGTGGGAAGTAAATTTATTTGATTTATGGTATGAAAGGTTGGTGTTGCTGCTTCTTTATGCTTTGTAAAAATTTCAGGCATTGGTCGTTGTGTTCATCACCTCGTTGATGTTGTTTGAACTGGTTTTTTATTGTTTGGCACGCAGAGATTCCTCCTGTGTGTTTTGCTGCCCGTTTCGAATTTGATCATTAAATGCGGGTGAAACAGTTTCTGGGTAATTGACTATGATGTAAAACAATTGTGATATAAATTCATTTCACGGATGTGTGTTAGGCCCTATTAAACCGATGAGTTGCCGGTTTTATATACCCACTTACGATTATGTTCAGTCGTGCTTTTCCAAAAATTTTTCCAACCAAACTGCTCTTTAATCGTTTGACGTTGTTTTGAGGTCCGTTTGACAGTTTCTATCATTTTGTTTGTGTAGTTAGTATTCTGCCTTGGCAGCCATAGGTCCAATGGGTCCGCATGATGCCTAAAATGAAACATCTTTACACAAAAATCTTGAACTGAGCCAAACCAACTTCTCCATAAGCTCCTGCATGATTTAAATTTACATTGTTGAACCGTTTACATATATCATCGTGTAATTTTGAAAGGAAATGGCTCGAAAAGAACAACCATATTTCTGGTCAGAGGATAGGGAGCTGTGCTTGCTGATCCTCCTTGAAGAACGCCTTTATAGTCATGGAGGAAGACTTCCATTCACGGGGCATTATGAACAGTGGGCAGAATAGTTCAACGAAATGTTTCCTGAATCAGCTGCTCCATGCACAACAAGAATACTTGGACGAAAGAAACCGTATGAGAAAAACTTACGATGCATGGAAGCGCTGTGCACTTGGACCGGTTTAGGATACAATGCAAAAACAGATACCGTGGCGATCAATGGCCGGCCTTCTCCGCTATAATATGTGTTAGCATTTTTCCCCATCATATGGTCTATGAAACAAGCTAAACATGGATTTTTTTCTCCCAAGAAATAATAATGTACTTTGAGTTATCGCATGTTCATAAGGATATGAACTTCCTCCGTACTCAGGGCTTGAAGCACAAAGACTTGTATTACAACGTCTTTGAGAAGGTCCATACTTCCGGAGCACATAACAATTTCTCGTGTTAATTGCCTACCGGTAATGAGAGATCCATTGGCCTAGACATGTCGATCGATAACTCACGAATAAGAGGATCATCATTAAGCGGATACACTGCCAACAATGAAGCTGGTTCTTCTAGAAGCAGAGACAGAGGAAAAAAGGAAGCAGCGGGAGTGGAACAATGACTTGATCACAGAAGCCCTCTTCGGCATAAATACTTACTTATCCAACAAAGCTGCAAGAACAGCAACCAATGAAGATGCGACTAGCAGTCCCCTTCTTCAACAACGTTTCAACATATTTAAGGAAATGGGACTTGACAATGAGATACTTCGACCGTCTATATTTATCTCAATAGAAATCATGAAGTCATGAGACACTTCCTGTGATAACCGAGAAATTTATCGTTCTCGGAAAAATTTTGTACAAGATATGTAAATAAATGTATATTCATGATGAGACATGTTACGGAATATAGAGCAGATAAAAATTTTGATTAGATGGATTTTAGTTAAAATTTGACAATGAATTAATGAACATAGTGTAAAGGCTAAACATTAATTCAAATCATGATATTTTAAATTCTAAGAAAAGTATGTGGAAAATACATATTAAGAAATCAAGGGCTCACTTGTAAGCTACCTTGATCAATGGCCAAGATTTGCCAAGAAATAGCCAATTTCTTTAAAAGAAATTAAAGAAAAAAAAGAGATGAGAGATGAGGGAGAGTGAGCACGTGAGGGCCTTAAGCAGCAAGTGAATTAATTCACTTGTTTTGGCTGCAAAGAAGCGGCCGAGAGAGAGAGAGAAAGAAAAAGAAAGAAAGAAAGAGAAAGAGAGAGAGAAAGACCAGAAGAGAAAACAAAAATCATCATCTGTGTTTTCTAAGTACAGTTTCGGATTTCTCTCTTCAAGCAAGGAAATCGTTTAAGTTTTCAGCCAAGATTCCACAGCAAGATGTCCTCAAGTTTCAAGCAAGGTAACCCTCTTTTCTCACATTTTCGGCTGAAAAATCTGGGTTATTTTGAGAGGAAGAAAAGAGAAGATGAGTTTTGCATGTTGAGATTTTCGGTTAAATCGAAACATGATTCATGTCTAGTTGTTTTTAAGCATGAATTCGTGAGTTTATGGCTTAGAAAACCAGATTTTCAGTGAGTTTTCTTTAAGAAGTTCTGATTTTGTTAAAATGTTAAGTCAAGATTTTGGTGGAAGCAAAATATGAAATTTTGCTTATGAAACCATGGATTGATGATTGTAGAAATGCAGTTTATACCTTGAAACGATTTTATTGAGATCGATTTTGGGTGCAAGAAGTAGAAAAAAGGCCATAAAAGCCATAGAAAAACAAAAGACAGAATTTCGGACTCAGAATCAGAATTCTGGGATGAACACAGGCGTGTACAAGGGCGTGTTCAGAACATGGTCCCGAACATGCCCACATACACGACAGTGTTTTGAGAGAGTTTGAGACCTGAGAGGTACACGGCCAAGAACATGACCTGTGTTGAGCCGTGTAGAATGGCACATGGTCGTAGGAAAGGCGTGTAACAGACCATGTTCGACAGCAGGAAAACACGGCCAGAAGCATGGCCGTATAGTCACCTGTGCAAGCATGCATGAATTACACGGCCATGTTGCATGAAGTACACGACCATGCACGTAAGTCCAGAGGAGTCCACGGCCACGAATACGCCCGTGTAGGAGGACGTGTTCGAAGCTAAAAAAAAAGAGTCTGGAAATATGATTTTCATATTTTACCATGTTTCAAGTATAAGATAAACGTTGGAAATAATCAACGATTATTTCTTTTATAGGAGTTCAAGCCAGACACCCTGAGACAGCAGTTCCAAATCAGCAGAAGCTCACATTAGCCGACTTTCTGTAAGTTCAAGCATTGTCCTGACTACAACGTGGACAATCATGTTATGTTTTATGATGTTATGTTTATTGTTTGGCATGTATGTCAGACGTTGATCTTCTGCATCACGATATACATGTCAAGTTTCATGTCATGCATGTAGAAATTCATGTTTCAAGTATATAAATCATGTACACATGATAGACCAGTACCAAGCACACGAAAACATGTAGGTGCACAAGGTACTATAGTGAGGTTAATAAAACTCACACCCCAAGTAAAACATGTAATAGGTTCCTACTGTGGGGCAATCAGTATGCTACCCAGTTGGAACTTCAGACAAGATGGTAATAAACCAGTTATTGACGTACCGACCTCTCGACCCACCGGGAGGTTTTCTTGTTCAGTTTCAGTTCAGGCTGCGGAGGTTAGTATTAAAGTACCACTCCCAGTCATGCGCCTTACGGTATGATCAATCAAGAGTCCAAAACCAGAACCTAATTTTAGATAATATCCTAAGACTTAACATACAGCCAGAAGCATGTTTCTTTTAGAGACAAGCTTCTTTCATGAGCACAGCATTACATGTCATGATTTCATATTTTTATGTTTGAACTTACTGAGCTTATAGCTCACTAGTTTGTTCACATGTTACAGGTAAGAGACCTGTTCAACAATAGTACATGGTGAACGACGGGCAGGGTATGTACAGGCCAGGGAGACTGGGCGAGGGATGATGATCCTACCATGAGTCTTCTGTTATGCAGTTTTGAAAAATGAAACATGTAATTTCAAGAACATGATTTTTAAGTCAAGACTATGTGATAGGGGAATCATGATTCGTGTATATGTTATTTTGTTAACATGATTTCCTTATCACATTCTCGAGCAAGACATATATATGTTTTCAAGTTGTTATGTTAAGAATAAAAAATTTATTCCACAAAATCAGCAAGTAGTTTTCAAGTTAAGTACGATGCCGGTGACCTTTGAGGCCTACATGCTATTGCGGTTAACTACAGAGTTGACTGTGATAGTACTGTAGAACCTCTACAGCTAGGGCGGGCTGCCACACTTCCCCAGTATGGACAATAGTTTTTGGTGGACAATTGTACACAAAGCGTTGAACAGAAGTACTTGAAGTATTAGTGAGTTTAATGATGTTCCATTTGCGGTTGTATTTTTTCCTCTCACATTGTTTTTAAGAACACTTTAGTTGTGACTGTGTAGGTTTGATAATTTCGGACCTTATGTTATATTCTGGGTTTGAATTTGGTGTGTGGGTTTTAGTATTTGTTTTGTTTTCCTAGACAATGTTACGAACTATTTGATGTTCATTAATACATTGCATGTTATCTATTGTTTGTTACAAATATGTTTCATGATAATAACATTTGTTGCACGACTGTTGTGTGTTTTGAGATACAGATTAATCCTTTATGTGTAGGTAAATCATGGCTAAGAATTGTTGGAAAAGTGATGACGAGCTGGCAAAGAACCACAACATGATTCGATATTAGCTGGTAGGTTAAAGGTTAATGAACTACTATCCGGTAATGAGACAGATGTTATAGAAAAGAATCGAATAGAGAGGACTTTTATAGCTTTTACGGAGTTGCTAGCAGGTGGAGGTCACCTAGAATAGACTAAACACTTGAGTGTGCATGAGTAACTCTTCATTTTTATGCAAGTGATTTGCCACAGTAGTAAAACTAGCGAGCATTCTTCTGAAACAATTTCAAGATGGTTTACCTATGTTCTCGATGCAATTTTCCAACTAAAGGAGGAGTTTATACGACCACCAAATTATGATCAAGTGCAGCCATTTTTAGCTCAGAATGCACACAAGTACAGACCATGGTTTGATGTAAGTTATTACACCATGATCAATTCAAACTTTTTATCAACTTGTTTATGTTTAATTTGTTTGTTTGTTATGATAGAATTGTGTTGGAGTAATTGAGGGAATACATGTGCCATGTGTTTCACTTGCAGGCAATAATTTGATATGGATAGACTGAAAAGGGGCTAACGTACTCTCAAAATATTCTGGTTGCCTGTTCGTTTGACTTGTTGATCACTTTTATGGTAACAGGGTGGGAGGATATATATATATATTTGTTTGAAAGTATATCCTCTTCCTATACAAATATAACGACTGGCCAACTTTGCATTATTGGCACTATTGATCAAAACATTGTCATTACACAAAATTTGGAAACTCTTACCTAACATGACTAGCGTTTAGCTTCGACTTAATCAGGAGTCGAGGCTTGTTTAAATTGCATGTTAATGATTTATTTTTATTTTTACTTTTACTCCATAAGGTTTTTGTTATCTTTATTTGTGTGGCAGGAAATTCTATTTGGCAGATTCAGGGTATGGTAATAGTGATATTTTCCTAACTTCAAATAAAGGGGAAATATACCATTTATCTGAATGTAGAGAGAGGTGTGGTGGACTTACCAGTCCTAAGGAAGTTTTTAATTGCACACATTTGTCGCTTCGAAATTGTATTGGGTGAATATTTCGAGTGTGGAAAAACATATTCTCAATGTTACGAAATATGTCCAAATATCCAATTGAGAAATATGTAAAGATCCCAATTGCATGCGCTATTCTTCATAACTTCATTAGAATGCATGATGTGGGGGAGGCAGATTGTTTGCTAGTGATAGTGATTCCGATGACGACGTGCCGGATGTGGAAAATCATGACGACCAAATTGTCAATGAAGAGGAAAAAGAGGATCCCGATGATTTGATGCACTAGTGAGGTACACGTGGAAGAAGAGTAATGAATAGATTCTGGGAAATGATGACAGACCAAATGTGAGAAAGATAGCTACGTAGACCATTTGTATAGGATCTAATTGTGAGGGTTTAGCATTTTAATTATTTTTTTTCTTATTTAATTCTGGACATAGACACATTCACTTTAGAATTTATGTGTTCTCTTAAATTCTTTTCTCTCTTTTATTTTTATTATATTCGTATTTAATTTTATTTATGGTATCCGAGCTTAAGATCCCACTCCCCCAAACCAAAACAGAAAAAGAATAAATATATATCATGTCTCCCACACACGTATTTTATTATATTTTATATTTTATTATTGTGATTATACTCCATCGAGTCATTGATCTTCTAATCCCTTGTGTCATTGTGCTCGCTATTGTTTTATTTTATTTTATCATTGCGATTATAGTCTAATGAGTCAATGATCTTTTGATCCTCCCTATGTGTTGCACCCTTTTATATTCTATTGATAATTATCATCCCTACTTGTTGTGTCCTGTACTTCTAACGATTGTCATCCCAACATCCATGTGTCTTGTTCCTTCTCCCTCCACTTTTGACGGTTGCTGTCCTAGCCCATGACCATTTCTTCTTGATGATTGACGTCATTACACCTAAGTGCCATCTATCTTTTCCTTCCTCTTCTGATGATTCTTGTCTATAATTTGTTATTTTTCTATTGATTAAACAAAGAAAAAAAAATTATTTATTCAAGTTATTTTTTATTTATTATAGTTCAAGATTTGATCCTTTATCAGAGGTCCATCTTGCGGGGCATATTAAGAAAGATAGTATTTAGGAAAGTTATTGTTTTGTATATTAAGAATTTTGTATTTATTGTAATGTGGAATATTTCTGATTTTAGGTGATTTTGTAAATATTGGGTGAATTTTGTATTTATTGTAATTTAGAATATTCTTGATGTTAGGTGATTTGTAAGTATTAGGAAACTTATTTGATTATATACATTATAAATTATATTTATGTGAGAGCCCATTCATAGTGCTCCTTATTAGTGAATCATATTCTTCGTATTCCTAATCAGTGGACATAGACACATTCACGTTAAAAGTTGATATGTTCCCTTATCTTCTAATCTTCTTCTTTCTCTTTTATTTTAATTATTTTTCTTATTTAATTTCTTTACCAAGAGAGAGAAACATGAGAGATGAGAGAGAAAGAGTGGTTTTGATGCTTTGAAAAAAAAAAATTTAAAATGAATACGAAACGATCCACTTTTAAGTAAAGTAGTACAAACATCGGCCCTGTTAAGCCTCTGTTTGTTTAGGCACTCCGTTTTTGGAAACTAGAAAAAAAAAGATCTTTTTTGAAAAGTAGATATTCTAAATTTCTATGTATAAGTATAAAATATTTTTCACTTTTATCTTTAGAAAAAGAAGTTTTTTTACTCATCTAAATAATTTTTTACTTTTGAATAGAAAAATTTTCCATTCCAAAAGTGAAAATTTACTATTTTCTAAAAGTGGACATCTCATCCAAACAGAGGCTCTTTGTCAATGTTTAATGAAGTTACAAATGACATGTCAAAAATTTATTTGATTAGATAGAAGATTTGGATAGAGGATGTGGGTTCTCCTAGTATTCACATCGGATACATATATATATAACAAGTAGTTGTAACAAGTAGTTGTAAATTTATATAACAAGTACTTGTAAATTTCTATTTAGAAAATTATAACAAGTAGTTGATTTATATATAAATTTCTATTTAGAATCTTATTAAATGATACTATTTAGACACTCATGCAAAGAATAAGTATCACTAAAAAAGTTACATTAAAATCACTTGATTGTTACAACATACTACAAAAAAAAAAAAATAAAAAAAAATTGCATGTTGCATTTTAGAGGGGTTCCGAATAGCAACCCTTGTATGTGTGTGTGTATGAGTGTGGTTTTAATAATTACTCTAATATTTACCCATCCATGGTTACCTTTATTTTAGCTGTGTGATATAAATCTAATGGTTGTAATGAATCAAGTAGTTGGCCAAAATAATTTATAACAATTAATGAGCATTGAAGTTAGAGTACTCATTAAATGTGACTTTGGATAGGTAATTTGCTGATATGACTTCTTTTAATATTTTTCATTTGAACAAAATCTAAGAGCTTGTTTGTGAAAGGTTCTCGAGATATGTTTTGGAAGTTGAAGGAAAGTTGGTTTTGGTAAATGTGTTTAGGGAAAAAACTTGTTTAGAGTGAAAAGTATAAAATCCTAATAATTTATTCAGAAAAAAATCATCAACATAGATTTTGTTTAATTCCTCTCAAAATTCTATACAATTGAAAAAAATCATCTCATTTAGACTTATACATGCAGAGTTATGGATTTTAAAATTTGAGTTTAATGTAAAATTTAGAGATATAAATAATAAAAAGTGGTTGTGAGGTTGAAAAAGTACCAAAAAATGTCTAAAATGTATCTCTAAAATGCCTCTCAAAAACTCCCTAAATAAATATTTATTTCTTGATTTTTCAAATTATATTTCTAATTTTCATTTAGGATTTTTTTTTCCTTTTTTCAATTTGTTATTGAAAAATGTAAATAACCTAATACTCTCAAAATTATATAATTTGATCAACCTTAAATAATGCCCTTTTCCATATCTTTTCTCTCTCTTATATTTTTGTCCCTCGAAGTCTAAATCTCCATGCTTTGAGGCTAAACCTCAAACTTATAAAGAAATTGTAAGCTCTTCTAAGGTTATTTATGAAAAGAGACCATAAAGAGTGAGATTGATTCCATCATGCAAAATCATGCTTGGAAGTTAGTGGACTTTACTCCGAGAAGTAAACCACTAGATTCTAAGTGGATTTTTAAATGGAAATTGAAATCAAATGGAACAATGATAAGTATAAGGCCAGACTTGTAATAAAAAGATATAGACAATAAGAAGACCTTGATTACTTTTACACTTGAGAATAACCTCTATAAGAGTGATATTGGTGGTTGTCACGCTGTGGAATCTAGAAGTTCATCAGATGGACGTAAAGATAGCCTTTCTAAATGGAGATCTTAAGGAAGAAATTTGCATGGAACAACCAGAGGGTTGTATCATGTCAAGACAAGAAAAGAAAGTTTACATATTGATAAAGTCCTTATAAGGACTTAAGCAAGCACCAAAACAATAGCACAAGAAATCTAACAGTGTCATAATGACAAATGATTTTAAAATTAATGAGTGTTACAATTGTGTTTATGTCAAGAATACAGTAGATGGATTTGTCATTCTCTATCTATATGTAGATGATGTGCTAATTATGGGTAGCAATGATTGGATGGTCAAATTTACTAAAGACATGTTAAACTCAAGATTTGACATGAAATACATGGGATCAGCTAATGTAATATTGGTAAACAAAATCAAAAGATTGCCTGATGGTCTCATATTGAGTTGGTCACACTATATGGACAAGATACTTGACAAATTTAATAAAATGACTTTGGCGTAGCCAAAACTCCAACTAATTTAAGTCAACATTTGTCTAAGAATAAAGGAGAAAGTGTTCTCAATTAGAATACGCTAGAGTGATAAGCTGTTTTAATGTACTTAATGAGTTGTGCAAGATCAGATATTGCCTATACTATGAGTAGTTTGAGTAGTTTCACAAGTAATCCAGAAGATGACCACTGGAAAATGATTATTAGAGTACTTAGATAATTATGATATACTCGTGAATATAGGCTGCACTATATGAGATTTTCTATTATTTTTGAAGGATATTCTGATACAAGTTGGATATCTGATATAAAGGATTCTATGTAACAGCCGAGATTTTAAATTGTTCTCGGGATCATTGTATAGTGAAAATTTATATATATTAGTGTGACGAAAATATATAAATTTCACTCTAATAAACCATCATTAGAGTTGATGAATATATTTATTAGAATTGATAAATGCTTTATGGCAGTAGAGGTAATGATTTTCGAATCGGAACGCCTCAAATAGTGCATTTTCGGTATCGAAAAACAGAATTCTACTGAGATTCAAAATGTGGCAAACATAGATCTCAGATGGAAAATAATGAAATATCTAGGGTTTATGGAGTGTTTTAAATGATATAAATGCATTGAAAGGCTCTAACAGCATCTCGAGAGGTAAACTGCGAAATTTGGCCAGTATAGCTTTTCGGTCAAAATTTCGACAGATGAAAATTATACTGTTATTAAAGAAAAACCTATACTGTATAAACAAATAATATTTTCTTATTAATATAGGAATCAATGGATGAGATCAAATCATCCTTTTTGATCCAAAGGCTATCAAAATTAAGGACATTTTGGATTTTTCTTTTAAAATCAAATTGAGAAAGAAAAATTAGCATTAAATGCATGATGATCTGCTCATGCACGTGGAAGAGAGGGGGAGAAACAGCTGTATTTCAGCTGAAAAAGTTCCCAAAATTTTGCAAAAATACCCCCATGAAATTTTCATTTTGACCCTAAAATTTTCAAAAATTGCAAAAATGCCCCTAAGGATTTGTATAAACTTTTTCCCCTGATTTTTCACGTCCCCCACAGCAGAAAACTCCATTTTCTTCTGTTCTTCTTCTTCTCCCACGTTCTTTGCTCACAAAAATTTTCAAGGTTTCAAAAGTTGCAAAATTTGAAGAAAAAGTGTGAGAAAACTTCAAGTTGAGGAGTATTCACCTCAAAACTCAAGTAAGTTCTTCAAAATTCTGTTTTAATGCTTGTTTTTAAGTGTTTTTGTGTTTATGTGAATAGTGGAACAAAATGAAGTTTGGAGTGTTTTGATGAAAATCATGTGGAAAAGCATGTTTTGAACTTGTTTTTGAAGTGTTTGTGAGGTTAGTTTTGAAAACAAAAATGTATCATGGGGGAGAGAAAATTTACGTGAAAAAGAGGGTGAAAACCCTTATGGATTGGAGATAATATATGATGAAGTGGAAAAGGAAATTTATGTGGTGTATGAGTGTTGAAAGGAAGAAAGACAAAGAGGAAAATGTAGGGTTGTGAATGAAACCCTAAATTTTTGGAAATATTGCTATACCCTGATTTTGAGAATGAATTATGGGTATGTACTGGGATTTTGAGCAGGTTTATGATGGAAACTGTGTTCAATAACGCGATTTAAGCGGTTTTGGCACAGTGGGAAGATGAAAAATTAAGCCGTTATAATGCCGAAATTTTCGGACTTATAACCAAGGCTAAGAGTTTAATGATAACAATGTATAGGAGAAGTGTTTAAATGTTCTCGCGTTGACCTATAAACATTTCACTGAATGTTGAACTGTTTCGTTATAGGGCAACGACGGAAAACTAAGGAACGGAAGCAGAAACAAATTTCTGGTAAGTTCTGGCATTTAAATGTCTGAACATGAACAACTGGAACACTGTGTTATTCTAGAATTTCAATTTATGAATAGCCTAAATTCTTTGGCTAGAAATATTATATGTTGTTGTGAACTCGTTAAAACGCCTAAATTGGCGAGTATGCGAGTGTGCAGTGATGTGTTATGTGTATATGGTTGTGTTTTATAGATTTTGACCCTAGAATGCTTTAAACATGTTTTAGGGTTGAATATATGCATGAGAATTGGTTTTTATATTAAAATGTGTTTAAAAACCTATTTTTACCGGAGCCAAGCGCTAAGCGCTAGCCAAGGAGCGCCCCGGAGCTGAGCTCTCGGCCAAAATTTGGTGTTTAAAATTCAATAGGAGCGCCAGGCGCTAGGGAATGAGCACCAGGCACTAGTGTAAAAATTGGCTAAAGCGCCAGGCGCTAGGGTATGAGCGCCAGGCGCTAGTGTAAAATTTAGTGGAAGCGCCAGGCCCTAGGGTATTAGTGCCAGGCGCTACGGTAAATATTCAGTAGGAGTGCCAGGCGCTAGGGTATGAGCGCCAGGCACTAGTACAAAAATCAGCATGAGCGCCAGGCGTTAGGGTATGAGCGCCAGGCGCTAGGGTATGAGCGCCAGGCGCTAGTGTAAAGTTGTCTGAAGTGCCAGGCGCTAGGGTATGAGCGCCAGGCGCTTGCACCGGATTTTCAAAAGCGCCAGGCGCTGTAAAGGGAGCGCCGGAGCGCTGGAGTCTCTGTCCTAAGTTTTTACAGAAAAATAAAATGAAGGGCCAGGCGCTCGGGGATAAGTGCCAGGCGCTTCAACTGTTCCAAAAATGTATAATTAAAGTTTTGTGCCTTATTTTCAGTTCCAATCACGCCCCAATGTTTAAGTGCGTGGATAATGATTTTTAAACAGTATTTTTGGACTGAATAGGCATAACATTGAGTACATTATTTATGAATATGTACACTGGAACAGTTAAGACATCATAGTAAGTAACATAGCACAGTAAACAACAAGGTAATGATAAAGACCTAATATTTGGCGTACCGGCCTCTCGCGAGGGGAGGTTAAATTATGTCAAAGCAAAAGACATATCATAGTTGAGGGAGAGTCCGGGTCGCTCCCAGACCCCTCTTACAGCGCGCACACGGTACGACCAAACCGGGCCCATAGACATAGTAAATGAACAATGCAAAGTGTAAATTGAGCATAATGAACTCATGTATTGTGTCGAGTTGCATTGTTGTGTTTTATTATTTTGAATGTTATGTCTGAACTTACTGGGCATGTAGCTCACCAGTTTGTTCTTGTTCAGGTAATCGAGGTAAACAACCTGTAACCTGAGCCACAGTGTATGGATTGGACTGCAGGAATGAAGTGCCAGTGTCATGACAAAGGTTATGGGCCTGCCAGGCTAATTCCGTAAAGAAGAAAGAAAAGGATAGAGAAAAATACAATTGTATAATATTGTATAAGTTACACTGTTATGTTTAACGTAACTATTTTTAATACAGTATGACAGTAATATATGTAAGTAATATAAAATAGTTTTCCAACTATGATAACTTAGTTTTGGAAAATTGTAGTACTATGTATAGCAATGGTAAAAAAAAAAAAAAAAAAATTTCCGCAATCTATTTTGTTATGATTTGAAAGAAAAGAATTAAAGTAAAGCAGAGTTTTCAGGTGACGTCCCCCGCACGAGGCGGGGGGTGTTACATTCTAAAGCTACTAGTAGATATGCATTCACTTTGGGAGGTATGGCAGTCTTATGGAAATCTTCTAAATAAACAGTAATAACCAAATCCACGATGGAATCTGAATTTATAGCATTGGATAAAAACAGCAAAGAGGCTAAATGACTATAACATTTTTTGGAGTATAATCCTAAATGGTCAAAACTTGTGCCTACAATATACATACATTGTGATAACCAATATGCTATTAGTAGGGCACATAATGTGATATACAATGGTAAGTCAAGATACACACATCATCGACATAATAATGTTAGATAATTGATTTCAACTAGAGTCATGACAATTGACTATTTAAAGTCAAATAAAAATATTGTGGATCTGTTAATCAAAGGGTTGAATAGAGATTGAGTTGAGAAAATATTCGGAAACCTTTTAATTGAACAATGCAATCTAACGCTTAGGCTTGACTTGTCAATTTGAGAATGAAATTAGTGAGAACTCGAGAGAGAGAGAGAGAGAGGGAGAGAGAGAAAGCAAGAGAGTAAGAAAATCATTGCTGGTGAATTCAATGACTACCTGTATATTGTTTTGCTTTGGTTTCGGTTGCTAAGACTAGAAGGATACAATGCATATCAACTATGCATAGAATGATGATTTAATTAGAGGATGGCAACACATAGTTAAGACCTAACATTGATTGTTGACCATTTGACTAAGGTTTGAAATTGTATTAAGGATAATTAAGCTTACCTAAGCTTGTTGGTGACATTAAGTAAGACTAGAACACAATCAATATTGATGCGGTATTTGTTTTGAGATAAAATTCTAGACTAAAAAAGTTTAGAATCCAAGCGAAAATCGAAGATTCTTGGAAACAGGTTTATGTTAAAACAGGTTTTTATGAGATAAAAACCACTAAAAAAATTTTCAGAAAAATTTATAGAATATGTGTTATGGTGTATAAAAGTGTTACAAGTTTTCACGGTTGAAATATGGATTTCAAAATAGTGATTTCGTCAATTTTGTAAAAACTGTCAAAAACAGTTTTCGAAACATCTACTTTTAGATTTTTATGAAAACAGAGCTCTTACATATGTAACTAGATTTTTCGATGAACATGAAAATTTTAAATAACACAAAAAGAACATTTTTCGTAAGAAAGTTTACTTAACATTTCTATGGTCTGAAAGATATAATACTTTTAGAAAATGTTACAAAGAAGAAAAAAAAAAAAAGAAAAAACTACACTACATTAGCCTACACTGGGTGCGGTAGCGCCTGTCTTCTGGCATTGCCGCACCACAACACAATGACCAACAGCACTGCGACGCTGACCTGGCACCGCCGCGGCACTACTTATGTAGATTTCCAGCATTGCAATGACGACAAATGTATCATCGCTGATAGAATTTTTTTTTTTTTAACTTATGTTTCATCATAATGAATTTATTCCGCACGAATTTGTTTTACGGAATCAGATAATTCCTCATCATATACCTGTAAAATTGAATTTATATAATTAAAAGCATATATGATTATAAAACAATAAAACATAAGCAAATTAAACCACATTAAGTCATTAAATAAGTGTTCATAACATAGTCTCAAACCTAAGCCATATATAACATTGTCTTTCTCTAACATCAAAACCATTATGTAGCACAAACTAACTAATCTTCCAATTCAGTAGTGTCATCATCATCATTGTTTTATTCTTGAAGTGGATGGAAAAACATAGATACTGACGGTGGGGGAGGGATGGGGGAGACGAGGGGAGGAGGAGGCACATGTACGTCCAAATCTGACATCTAATGCTTGAACATAGCCATCATTTGTGCTTGATATCAGCCATTTGATTTTAATATTCAATTCATTTGCTGCGTGTTGCACCAAGATTATTCTATCATTCAAAGATGGTCATCAGTCCCTATAAGAAAAATGATATGCTGTACAGTCTCATATTTTTTAAGAATGGATATATAATATAATAGTTTATAATTAAAGAGATCATCTCCTAATGGCATGAAGCCTATTAGGATAAAGTTCAAGAGCAAAACTATTGAGCCGAGGCCCAAATAGATAAATATTATACTAAAGGGTGGTATAGGTCATTATAACTCTAAAGGGCTAATGTAGGAAGAGATTCATGTTAGCTAGGCCTCCTCCCGTTGACGTCAAGGTGGAGCCTCCCAACATTGTTGCCATCACACAACCTGCCTCTATCGAAGAAACTTCCATGTCGAAAGTTATGAAAGGAACTGAGCAACCAAAATAGAAATCATTATACGACAAAATTTCAACCTAGGTTCCTTACTCGAAAGTAGTAAGAAGGCATAAATCCTCCCTTCTGACCACAAGTGACTCGAGCAAATTTCCTAACAAATCAACATTAAAACCCAAGAAAAGTGTCTATAATCTTCTTAACGGCATTATCTATCTGAAAACAAACTCCAAATTATCGAAGCAATTTCAGATGAAATTTTTGGATGTCCATATTCCTGTTCGAGCTCATAAAATCTAATACAGATTTGGTCATTATTAGTAGATTTTCGTTCGTAAATGTTAATTAGTTACCCATATCTGCAGTCCAATCGGTACCCAAACTTTATATTATGTCAGATAGCACTTGGAAGTGAATATTAAAGAAACATCTCCAAAGCGATATTAGCATTTAATTTCTTCAAATTTTCCTTTTATTTAGTCAATTTCCATGGTTGATTTCCTTTATTAAGAAAAACTCTCCCAATTAGTACAGTGCCGTTACATAAATATTTTACTTGTTGCCTTGTAATCTCTTCACTTACTCTTTAATGAAATAACATCATCTTTCTTGTCTAGTATGACATGTTGCAAGCCTTATATAGGCACTAGAAACTATTGAAGCATGTGTTAGTTTTGGCGGAGGGTTTTCCATGCTATTTTGAAACCCAAAACCAAGGTGGTGTTTAATTATTTATAGAACCTAATTAGGCGAGCAGACGCCCAGTGTTAAAAGCAAACGTTGGGCGAACGAGGTAGCCAAAGTGCATGGTGTTTTGCAGCTGTGCTAGGAACACGATGCAAGGGCATGCACAACGATTTACAGCTCTAGCGCGTGTGCATTAATCGTTACTTTAACGTACTTAAAATCATATACATATCTTATAAGGCTTAAAATTTTGCGGAGTTTTTTTTTAAATTTTTTTTAGTAATTACTATCGTATATCTAGTAATTATTGTAATAATTATGTTTCATAATTACTATAATTAATATAGTAATTACGCTTTTTAATTGCTATATAAACCGGAGTAATTACGTAATACAATATATATATTTTGTAAATGGCATTGACTACTGAATAGTCTTTATAACTTGCTTTTGATATATGTATATGTTAGTCTCACGCGCGCGCACACACACACACACACACACACACACACACATATATGTATGTATGTATGTATGTATATCTGATAAGGAATAGTCTGAAGTACGTTGGGGGGACGTGTGTGGTGGGAAAGTTTCGGACGTGAGATAGGAAATGGACGGGGTGGAGGTGAAGGCATAGAGTCAAACTAGTAAAGAAGGAAACTGGCATATACCTATATGATTAGTCTGCATTTGTAAGAGGATATATTTATTATTAGTGTCAGACTGAGAAATTAGGGTAGTTGGGATGATGGATAGTCGAGTTGGGAGAGGTTAGGGGAGGATGTGGAGGGGGCGTAGTAGATGAGAGAAGTGATACCACCCAGAAGATTTTTTGCCCATTGAAGAATTCTACCACCTAGAAGTCCAACTCAAAAACAATGCGGACACCAATCTATCTATCGTCCAGCCGCACGCAAAGAATTGTTTGCACGTCGAAGAATGCTACCGCCCAGAAGTCCAACCCGAAAACAACATGGACACCGTTTATCCATAGTCCTCCCTTCTGTTTTTCCCCTCTCCAATTTACTTCGCATCTACTGCATTATTTGTATTGTGAGTGCTTGGAATTCAATTTTAACATGTTCACACAAGAAATTAATCAAAACTAGTCATGCATACTAGTGATTCGCGTAGTATCACTCCTGCGTGCTCTGCACACGTATTCTACCAAAAAAATAAGCCACGTTTTAAAACGTAATGGATATGGAATTTCCTCTATGCAAGACCAATTGCCCCTGTACATAATATAGGCCAACCAATCCAACTTGCGTATTGAAAATTCCTACTCTGCCTTCAATCTTCCTACTTTTACCAGTATTTTCCTCCATCCATTTGGTGCGTTTGACTCCATACACACCTCATTCACCATGCATACCAATATTCACGCACTCTACAACTGTTTGCACACGTACGGAAACCCCCCTACAACCCTAACAAGCCATGTCTTCACCGCACTCGGAACGTTGGCGTACAACAGCCCGTTAGTATCTATTATAGTGTATAATATATTTGAGTAATGGGAGGATAGTGAAAAAACTTCCAATAAATGCTAACCAATTGAAACACCTTAGCCTAATGGTATAAATTTGGATCTTGAGTCTTGATCTGTGACGCCCCCCACGTACGTTACCATACCAACCAGCCGAGCTCTGACGCAGACCGTGATGGCTGGCAACCTCGTGGGTCGTCATCCTCTTACTTAACATACTTAACTTTCCATTCTTAACGTTCTCATTTTCAAGCGGAAGCAATTTCTATAGCAAAATTTTTTTTTTATCTTACATATTATATTTATAACTCTATCATACTCTTATAACATATAATTCATAATTTCTTTCTTTCATCTTCCTTTTCGAACGCTCAGCGAAAGACTCATGGTAGTACCATACCCTCGCCTAGTCCCTTGGCACGTGCAGATCCGTCCGTTGTCCATCATATTACTTTAAACTAACAGGTTGCTTACCTACAACATATAAACAACTAATGAGCTAGATGCTCAGTAAGTTCAAACATACATTCATTAACTTATAAATACTAGTAATATATGTTATTACTAGAATATATGACATCACGTATATACACATCATATACATCGTCTATACATATCCTCAAAATATAACATATTATGTTAGCCTCTTCATGTTTATTTATCTCTTCATTCATCGTTCTTATCATTCTATCAATTATCTCTTATCATTCTAATCTACTCTCTTCATTTCTTTGCTTTTCATTCCTATCATTTCTTAACTTTTTGTTTTAAATCTTTAAAACTTTTCTATCGTTTTGTCCTCATCTCTTATGTTTTCGTATCTTATAAACTAGTAATATATACACTAGCATAACATCATGTAAAACGTGTTATTCACATCATATACATAACATCAAACACATCACATCACATATATAATTCTATTATGTTCTTTTAAACTTCGTTTTATTATTTAAGTATTTTTCATTGATTTCATTATTTCATTCTTTTATATCGTTCGTCTCTTTTCTTATCGTTCTTTACTTTTCTTTTCTTTCCGTATCATTTCTTTTCTTTTCTCTTCTTTTCACTCTCTTTTCCTTTCTTTTCTTTTCACGCTCTTTTCTTTACTTTTCTTTTCTCGCTCTTTGCCTTTCTTCTTTTTTTTTTTTCTTTTCTTTTCTTTCCACGTTCTTTTCTTTCCTTTTCTTTTCCTTTCGTTTCTTTCCTTTTCTTTTCCTTTCTTTTCTTTTCACTCTCCTTTCGTTTGTTTTCTTTTCACTTTCCTTTGGTTGGGCCCATTGTTGGATGTACCTATTTGTGCGCGGACAGTGGGAGGAGGGGAAGTGACCCACCAACCTACCTCACAGTCACATAAAACCTCACCTTCGGGGCTGGTCCAACCTATAATCTACCACACCTTCGGGGTAGCACCACATCAACGCAGAGAATATAGACCAGAAGTCTCGACCTTGTAGGGAGACCGGTACGCCAACAAGTTAAGTTTTCAGTCTTATTATCTTGTAGGCTTTTATTATTATTATTTTTTATATTGATTTTTCGTTGTACATCTTTTTCATGACATTCATCATCTTTCCTTTCTCATTTTCATAAAACGTTTCATGGAACATTTGTTCTTTTGTTGTTTTTCTTTTCTTAATTCTTTACTTTACTTGTGTGAATTATGTTAATCACACTTTAGCATAGCATATATAGCACATATTACTTATATAACATCACATCACATCATAACAAACAAAAGTATGTTTAGTTATGTGCGGACAATTATTCTCTTCTCTGTTTATCATTTGTATCCTCCTATCTACCGTATCTTATCATCATACTCCTATCGATCATAACCTATCGTTCTATTCTATCAATCACATCTTATCGTTATGTTCTAATCCTTTTATCATACCTTTCATTACAACCTATTATTGTTTCTCTTTCTTGTCTAACTCTTTGCTTTCATATCGTTTTCCATAAAACATCTATCCTTTCGTTCTCATAGAATATACCCTTTCTTAATTCCTTTCATCACCGATCATCGTTGCTCTATCAATGATAACTTAACTTCCATAAAACTTTTCATAAACATCTATTCTTTCCTTTCATATCTCATCTCTTCTTAGGCATTTTATCATAACATTCTCATTCTTACTTTTTCCATTCTTCTATCACTCTTTATCACATCTTTACTCTCATAAAACTTTTATAATACTTTTCCTTCGTAATTCAATATATATTCATATATATATATATTTATAAATTATTTATTAAAACCTATCTTTTAACATCATCATAACATTGCTATAGCATTACTATAGCATCATCATAAATCACATCGTGACATTTACATACAAAACATATAAATACTATAAGTTTGTTCATAGTTGCAGACGGATAAATGTCTGAACTTACTCATAGCGTGCTTATCCTCTTCTTAGAATTCATCGACGTCCTTTGTTGCATCTGGATCAGGTTCCTACGGACAAACTTTGTCCGTTAATCACATTTTCATTTATAGCTTTTATTTTATTAAAAAGCTTGATTCTAATCTTATAACCCTTAATTATAGCCTTAGGACAGCTTTTTAAACCTTAATGGCCCTTTTCGAATTTTTCTCCAACTTTTCAAAAAATTACGATTTTACCCCTAACTTTTGACAAAATTACAATTTTACCCTTGACGTGATTTTTCATAACTTAAACCTCAATTTTGGCTTTTACAAACTTCATTACCCTACTCTGGGGTCATTGGGCCTCTTTTCCCATAATCTGAGAATCTTTGGGCAAAATGACCGTTTTGCCCCTGATGGGTCATTTAATCATAACATTTTCATTTCATTTTCATACTTATGCTGGATTTTCTAAACTCAAAATCATCTAATTAACTTTTTAAATCTTATTGGACTTTTTCCGGATCAATTCTTATCATTTTGCCAACTTTTCACATTCCTGGCCCTCGGGAAGTACTATTACGACCTAAGAGTCGGTTTCATGTTTTCTTTGCGTTCTAGGGTTTCGAAGGGTCGGTTTACTAATTATAACTTACCCCTTCCTTTTTCCATGCTCTAATTCCTCGAGGGGGCTCGGGTTACCTTCCCGATCATATTTTACCCCTCGTTTCCCATATTACCCCTAATGCCGTTTTTAGAAATTTCAGCAGCATTTCCGCTTAATTTTTTGAGGTTCCAGCGTTTAGGAAACGCCTGAAAACCATCTATCCTGTAACAACCGGGAAAATTCACATTTTTCGGAAAATAATTACACAATGAATTTAAGCGTTAAAAATGTGAAATTAAGTGGTTTAATATTGTTTAGAACTAAAATAAAATGTTCTAACAATATTAAAGGATGAAAAATGAGTAATAGTGATATTATGTGTGTGCACGTGTGTGCCACTCACAGTATCAAGAAGTAGGTCAAGATGATATTATCTTGACATAAAACTGATAAATTTGGGTTCAGCACTCCCAAATTAGTAAGGATAGCCTATCAGCACGCTCAAATTTGACAATTGAGCACAGAGGTAAATTTTGACCGAAAATTCACAGTATCGGAAATTGGTCAAAATGACCTCAGACGAAAATAAAACTGATATATTTGGATTCAGGACGCCCAAATTAATCAGGATAGCCCATATTGAAATTTTGGGCGAAAAAGTATATAAAGAGCGGGAAAAAGTGGAATTTTCTCATTTATCTACACACACTCTCTCTCCTCCTTCTCTTTCTCTCTCTAGCCGAATATGTACAGTAACCGACCATCGGAAACGGTGTCCGTTTTCGGCACCGCCGGCACCGTTGGAAAGCTCTCGCCGAGCTGAGTTCAACGGTGTGTCGAGTCGACGGAACCGACGCCGGAGGAGCCCGCACGCGCCGCCCGAAGACGCCGGCCACCGGAAAATTCGCGACGCCGTATCTCCGCCGTCCGACGTCCGATCAAGCTGCAACCGGTCCCAAAAGACTCGTGGTGAAGAGTACTACAAAACCCATGTGGTGGATCACCTCAACACCGGCGGAATCGCACCGCCCGAAGTCGCGACGTCGCCGCCGTGAAGCCGCCGTGAAACTCGCCGTTTTCCGGCGATGTTGAGCTGCACCACCGGTGCAGAAATGGTCGCCGTGAAGAGGGGAGCAAAAGCCCTCAATCAATTTCGGGAAAAAAGTCCGGCACGGCGGAGCTCCACCGTCGCCGCCGTGGCCGTGACTTTCGGGGTGATTTTCCGGCGATTGGGGCCTCCAAATGTGAAATTGAGGCTACCAATGAGTTCCTCACGTCGAGATCTTCAAGATGGGCTACTCATTTTCCACCGTCGCCGCCGTCGCCGCCGTCAACGGCCGGTCAACGGCGGTCAACGCCGGTCAACGGCGACCGTTGACCGAAAACGGAAGTTTGGCCCGTTAGCCTATTTTCGACGTTCCGGACGCATCCATGGAGTCGGAATTGCAAGACGGGACCTCAAATATGAAGAACGAGGAATTAGGGTTTATGCCGTCGAGACCGGACTGCAATTCGGTATAAATCCTGACCCCTTTACGTTCCGCAATTTAATTGTTTGGGACTGTTATATGATTTTATGATTTTTGGTATGAAAAATGTGGAAATGAATGTATGTAAAAAGAAGAAAATGGTTGAAATGGAGAAAAAGAAAAATATGTGATAATGTAATGATTTTACGTAAACGGTATGAGTTTTACGTAAAATCTAGGCCTCTGGTATAGTACGTGATAGAATTAGATCAGGATAGATGGTTTTCAGGCGTTTCCTAAACGCTGGAACCTCAAAAATCAGGCGGAAATGCTATCGAAATTTCTAAAAACGGCACTAAGGGTATTTTGGGAAACGAGGGGTAAAAATATGATCGGGAAGGGAACCCGAGCCCCCTCGAGGAATTAAGGCATGAAAAAAGGAAGGGTTAAGTTATAATTAGTAAACCGACCCTTCGAAACCCTAGAACGCAAGAAAAACATGAAACCGATTCTTAGGTTCGAATAGTATTTCCCGAGGGCCGGGAATGTGAAAATTGGTCAAATGATAAGAGTTGATCTGGGAAAGGGTCCGATAAGATTTAGAAAGTTAATTAAATAATTTTGGGTTTAGAAAATCCAGCCTAAGCACGAAAATGAAAATGTTATGATTAAACGACCCATCAGGGGCAAAATGGTCATTTTGTCCAAAGATTCTCAAATTATGGGAAAAGAACCCCAGTGACCGTGGAATAGGTTAACGAAGTTTGTAAAAGCCAAAATTGAGGTTTAAGTTATGAAAAATCACGTCAAGGGTAAAATTGTAATTTTGTCAAAAGTTAGGGGTAAAATCGTAATTTTTAAAAAGTTGGAGAAAAATTCGAAAATGACCATTAAGGTTTAAAAAGCTGTCCTAAGGCTATAATTAAGGGTTATAGGATCAGAATCAAGCTTGTTAATAAAATAAAAGTTATAGATGAAAATGTGATTAACGGACAAAATTTATTTGTAGGAATCCAATCCCGACGCGACAAAGGACGTCAATGGATTTTAAGAAGAGGATAAGCACGCTATGAGTAAGTTCAGACATTTACCCGTCTGCAACTATGAACAAGCTTATAGTATTATATGTTTTGTATGTATATGTCATGATGTGAATTATGATGATGCTAAAAGTTGTGTTTTAATAAATAATTTATAAAAATATATATATGTATATATATGTATATATTGAATTATGAAGGAAAAGTATTATAAAAGCTTTATGAGAGTAACGATGTGATAAAGAGGGATAGAAGAATGGAAAGAGTAAGAACGAGAATGTTATGATAGAATGCATAGGAAAGAGATGAGATATGAAAGGAAAGAATAGGTGTTTATGAAAAGTTTTATGGAAATTAAGTTATGATTGATAGAGCAATTATGATCGGTGAGGAAAAGAATTTAGAAATGGATGTTTTATGAGGACGAAAGGATAAATGTTTTATGAAAAATGATATGAAAGCAAAGAGTTAGACAAGAAAGAAAAAAAAAACAATGATAGGTTATGATAAAAGGTATGCTGAATGTTTTATGAAAAATGATATGAAAGCAAAGAGTTAGACAAGAAAGAAAAACAATGATAGGTTATGATGAAAGGTATGATGAAGGATTAGAACATAACGATAAGATGTGATTGATGGAATAGAACGATAGGCTGTGATCGATAGGCTATGATTGATGGAATGATGCAAATGATAAGACGAACAAAAAAAAATAATTGTCTACACGTAACAAAACATGTTTTTGTTTGTTATGTTGTGATGTGATGTGATGTGATGTTATATAAGTAATATGTGCTATATGTGTTATGTTTTTGAAAGAAAAAGATGTTCAACGAAAAATCAATATAAGAAAAATAAAAGTCTACAAGATAATAAGACTGAAAACTTAAGTTGTTGGCGTACCGGTCTCCTTACAAGGTCGAGACTTCCGGTCTATATCCTCCGCGTAGATGTGGCGCTACCCCGAAGGTGCGGTAGATTATAGGATGGACCAACCCCGAAGGTGCGGTTTTTATGTGACTGTGAGGTAGGTTGGTGGGTAGCTCCCCCTCCTCCCACTGTCCGCGCGCAACTAGGTACGTCCAACAACGGGCCCAACCAATGGAAAGTGGAAAGAAAACAAACGAAAGAAGAGTGAAAAGAAAAGAAAAGAAAGGAAAAGAAAGGAAAAGAGAAGAAAAGAAAAGAAAAGAAAAGAGCGTGAAAAGAAAAGAGCGTGAAAAAAAAAAAAAGAAAGAAAAGAAAAGAGCGTGAAAAGAAAAGAGCGTAAAAAAAAAAAAAGAAAAGAAAAGAGCGTGAAAAAAAAAAAGAAAAGAGAGTGCGTGAGAAAAAAAAAAAACAAGGAAAAAGAGAGTGGAAAGAAAAGAAAAAAAAATGATACGAAAAGAAAAGAAAAGAAAAGAAACGAACGATATGAAAGAACAACACAATGAAATCAATGAAAAATAATAAAACGAAGTTAAAAGAACATGATAGAATTATATATGTGATGTGATGTGTTTGATGTTATATGTATGGAATGACACGTTTTTACGTGATGTTGTGCTAGTGTATATGTTACTAGCTTTAAGATATGAAATGTTAGGAGATGATGAAGCGATAGAAAAGTTATAAAGGTTTAGAACAGAAAGTTAAGAAATGATAGGAATGAAAAGCAAAGAAATGAAAAGATTGGGTTAGAATGATAAGAGATGATCGATAGAATGATAAGAACGATGAACGAAGAGATAAACGAGCATGATGAAGCTCCTATTTTATGTTATGTTTTGAGGATATGTATAAATGATGTATATGATGTGTATATACGTGATGACATATATTCTAGTAATAATATATATTACTAGTAATTATAAGTTAATGAATGTATGTTTGAACTTACTGAGCATCTAGCTCATTAGTTGTTTATATGTTGCAGGTAAGCAACGTGTTTATTTAAAGTAAAATGATGGACAACGGACGGATCTGCACGTGCCAAGGGACTGGGCGAGGGTATGGTACTACCATGAGTCTTTCGCTGAGCGTTCAAAAAGGAAGACGAAAGAAAGAAAGAAAGTTATGAAATATGTATTATAAGAGTATGATAGAGATAGGTATAGTATGTAAGTTAAAAGAAAAAAAAAATTTGCTATAGAAATTGCTTCCGCTATAAGATGAGAACGTTAAGAATGGAAAGTTAAGTTAAGTAAGAGGATGACGACCCACGAGGTTGCCAGCCATCGCGGTCGGCGTCAGAGCTCGACTGGTTGGTATGGTAACGTACGTTGGGGGGGTCGCCACATATCCTAATCTAATTCTATCACGTACTATACCAGAGGCCTAGATTTTACGTAAAACTCATACTGTTTACGTAAAATCATTACATTATCACATATTTTTCTTTTTCTCCATTACAGCAATTTTTCTTCTTTTTACATACATTCTTTTCCAAAATTTTCATACCAATAATTATAAAATCATACAATAGTCCCAAACAATTAATTGCGGAACGTAAAAAGGTCGGGATTTATACCGAATTGCAGTTCGGTCTCGACGGCATAAACCCTAATTCTTTGTTCTCCATATCTGAGGTCCTGTCTTGCAATTCTGACTTCGCGAATGCGTCCGGAACGTCGAAAATAGGCTAATAGGCCAAACTTCCAAAATTGGTCAACGGTCGCTGTTGACCGGCGTTGACTCGCCGTTGACCAGCGGTGACTCGCCGTTGACCGGCGGTTGACGGCGGCGACGATGGAAAATGAGTAGCCCATCTTGAAGATCTCAACGAGAGGAATCCATTGGTGGTCTCAATTTCACCATTCGACACCTCTATCGCCGGAAAACCTCCTCGAAAGTCACGGCCACGACGGCGACGGCAGAACTCCGCTGTGCCGGACTTTTTCCCCGAAATTGGTTAAGGGCTTTTGCTCCCCTCAACCCTGCTATCATTTCGGCACCAACGGCGTGCTTCAACTCAGCCAGAATCGACGGTTTCGACGGCGGCTCCACGGCAGCGTTTCGCCGGATTTTTCGAAGCTCGGGCGGCGCGATTCCACCGGTGTTGAGGCGATCCACCACATGGGTTTTGTAGTACTCTTCACCACGAACATTTTGGGACCAGTTTCGTGACAAACGGTGACCGGACGGTGGAGAAATCTCACCGGGAAGATTTCAGCTCTGGCAACCTTCAAGCGGCGCGTGCGGCTTGCTTCGGCGGCTGCTCCGTCGCGTCGACCCACCATCAGACTCAGCTCGGCGAGAGCTTTCCGATGACATCGGCGGTGTAAAAAACGGACACCGTTTTCGATAGTTGGTTACTGTACATATTCGGGTAGAGAGAGAAAGAGAAATGAGGAGAGAGAGTACACATGGACAAATGAGAAAATTCCACTTTTTTTTGCTCCTTATATACTTTTTCGCCCAAAATTTCAACATGGGCTATCCTAACTCATTTGGGCATCCTGAATCCAAATATATCAGTTTTATTTTCATCTGAGGTCATCTTGACCAATTTCCGATACTGCGAATTCTCGGTCAAAAATTACCCTTGTGCTCAATTATCAAATTTGAGCGTGCTGATAGGCTATCCTAACTAATTTGGGTGTGCTGAACTCAAATTTATCAGTTTTATGTCAAGATAATATCATCTTGACCTACTTCTTGATACTGTAAGTGGCACACGTGCACACACATAATATCACTATTAATCATCTTTTATCCTTTAACATTGTTAGAACATTTTATTTAGTTCTAAACAATATTAAATCACTTAATTTCACATTTTAACACTTAAATTCAATGTGTATTTATTTTCCGAGAAATATGAATTTTCCCGGTTGTTACATGATCACTATTATATTTTAGATTACCAGTTGCAATGAAGAAATCTATTTAGCTCTTCTCTTTAAATATTAGTAACCTTGGTCCAATTTTGGTCGAAAGGAGTTTCATACTGTGTAGTGATTGTGGAGGATCTTACAACGTGTGCCCACACACATACCGAATGGTGGGAAGAATAAGTAATCAAGAAGACCTTGTGGTGAATCCGTGGAAGCACTAACGTTCTATAGTTGGTATGCAGATCATATTGATATTTGGACATAGCAACATAAATTAATTAAAATTGACAAGGAAAGGAAATTTTTTTAAAAATTCCACCGCAACACACTTCCATATATATATATGTATATATATATATATTTTCCCTAATAATTATAACGAAATCACTCAACTATTAAATAGGTGCAATTAAGTATTAGATTTAATTTTAGAGCCGGTATTTTCAGTATGTATTACATAGAAAGATCAGAAAGATACTTTCAGTATTGATTAGTGCTTTAGAGGTTCCTGGTTCCAATCGGGAATTAGGAAAACACCTTAGAGAATAGTTTCTGAATAAGAAGATGACAGCTTTATGTTAATCCAAAGCAAGAGTGGACCTCTGTACGCATTAAATCTGATATAGGCGATCCGTAGCGGAACCCTATTACAAAATTTAGTTCTTGCTTTTCTTTTGCTTTTCCAAAATCTATTCTAATTTTTTGATATTCTAGTCTGTGTGTTTGTGATTATGGACTTTGAGTGCTCCTTTTTTTTCCCTCGGGTTAGAAAAGAAATATCCATTAATATTTATTATAACAATCAATGATGCTCGGGGGTTAAAATGTCTCGATCAATTTTCTGGTTTGGATCAATCAGCGTGGAAGTGACAGCATCGATCTATGGTTTTTAAAGGTGAGTGAAGCCATCTTCCTCCTTGTAGACATCCATGACTCGAGCAAAATTAATTGCAATCTCGAAAAATCTGCTTCGGCATTGGTTTCTTAAGGAACTCTTCATTTATGCCCTTGTAAGCATAATTATCAACTAGCTCAGTCAACACTTCCTATTCCTCTTCTTCTGATGCACCATATTGCTTCACATAGCAAACAACGCTTGAGGCATGGTGGTCTCTTCGATGTTCAAACTGGTTTTTGGGGCCTGCTAGCATTGATGCGATGTCACCCAATCAAACAACATATCTCATCGCGTATTATCATGATTCATCGTGCAATCCAGAATATGGAAAATAACACTTACACAAATAAATTTCTCATCAATTTTTGATAAGTTGAGTGGATAATTATACAAGCAGATTGCAGAAACTCTTTTGTTTGCACAAGTTTCTAGCACAAATATGTGATTATAAATTAAAATAGACCAAATTAAACAACTTCATAATGTTCTAACTACAAGCAAACCATTCAGAGTGCATTACCAAAATGAGAAACTTCTTTGTTCATCGCAACATATTATAAGCATGCTTATCTAGCGTCCAAAACCGACATAGTTACTTCGTTTGTTGAAAAAGATTCTTGGTTGTAAGAAGAAGATGTGTTGATAATATCGAATTCGAGCGGCTCTTTTTCGATGAAAAAACCTGGTTGTTTAGGCTGATCCAATGAACCCTGACTTCCAAGCATTACAACCACAGACGACATGCTTGGCCTATCCTTTGGAGATTGTTGGATGCACAGGAGACCAATATGGATGCAACGAAGGACTTCTGATTCGGCGTACGACCCCACTAGATATTCGTCAATCAATTCTAAGGCGTTTCCTTCGTTCCATAATTTCCATGCCTATTAAAATTACTCCAAATTAAAAGCTCGTTAGTTCATTTCAGTAACATGGAATCTATCCGACTAAAATGTGTAACAAGTTGATATCATATACTTACATGTCCTGTGAGATTAAGTTTCTGATCAGGATGAAAAAATCCCTTGTTTTTCTTACCACTTATGATCTCCAAAACTAAAATACCAAAGCTAAATACATCGGATTTTATTGAAAATAGACCGTCACTCGCATATTCAGGTGCCATATAACCACTGCACAACGTGATCATTATTAAATAGTCAATTATGCATAAAGGGATAATTGATCTATAAGAGTTTGGTTAATGCAAAGAAAAACTTACTACGTTCCAACTACTCTGTTTGTATTTCCTTCCGTCTGATTTCCTCCAAAAGTTTTAGCCATGCCAAAGTCTGAAATTTTTGGTTTTAACTCATTATCGAGTAAAATATTACCAGCTTTGAGATCTCTGTGTATAATTCTCAATCTGGAATCTTGATGTAGATATAGAATCCCCCGGGCAATTCCACATATAATTTCGAAGCGCTTAGACCAATCTAACAACTTTTTCCTCGTCTCATCTTGCAATATTTATAAAAGTATATTAGTCAATCTTCCAGCACAAAGTCTCACATCAGTAAGCACTTAAAGAGATAGCCTAAAATCAGGTATAGCTTTGAGAAAAATAATATAGGTATAATTCAAACCGAAAATGAAGAAGTCAAGGCTTTTATTTGGCATGTATTCATAAATCAACAACTTCTCCTCTCCTTGAATGCAACATCCAAGAAGCCTCACAAGATTGCGATGTTGGAGTTTGGCAATAAGTATAACTTCGTTCTTGAACTCATTCAATCCTTGGCCTGAACTTCTTGAAAGCCTCTTCACCGCGATTTCTTGACCATCTTGTAGTTTTCCCTGATAAATTGCATCTTCATTTTACTGAGAGTTTGCAACATTTTGGTGATAACAGACTAATGCTTTGTTTCTTCTGGTACTTCTCTAAACTAAATTGTGAGAGCTGAAAATTTACCTTGTAAACAGGTCCAAAACCGCCTTGTCCAAGCTTGTTATCAACTGAAAAGTTATCAGTGGCATTGGTTATTGTAGCTAAGTCGAAGAGTGGGAGTTCCAAGTCATCCTTTTCGTCCGTGTTGTACTGTACTCTTTCTCTTGCAGCTATTGGGAAGCAAAAATGATATATGTCATCAAATCCACTACTTTCTTTTCGTAGATAACTCATTAAAAATAAGGGACATAAAATTCTATGCGAGCTGGGAAAAAAAAAACCATTAAAAACAGAGTTACTGATACAATCAAACGGCAACAAAAATGTAATTCAACTAATTCTCCAAAAATTTAAAACGGGTAGTAGGATCAAGGCCAAACAAATCATAGATTTAGAAACCTTTTCAAATAACCTGGATCTGTTTTCTTGTGTAACAAGTAAATAATAATTAAGACCAAATTAAAGGCCACATCCTACAAAAATTTGCCAAGCTGATTCGAGAAAAAGGAATACCTTTCAAGCCTCTTATCTTGTAAATGCAAAAACCAAGTAGTAGCACCCCAGAAACGCTTCCAACAACAGAGGCAATTATCACAGCTCTCTGCTTGCCATCCGCTTTTCCTATGTTGTCGGTTATTTTCACAAAGAAAATACTAATAAAACCATATTGTCTCCAAGGAAAAACTTGAAAAAAGATCTAAGTAATTAAAGTTATTTTGAGCTTTGAAGGAGGAGAAAGCATACCTAGCTCGGAAGCCGGTACACGAACGTACAAGTTCTGTCCACCGGAAGGATACTGTCTAATATCTAAGAGATTGCCGAACCACATGATGCATCCGCTGCCTTGTCCACTGATGTTGGAGTTCGTATAAGCCGCACAAGAGCAGTTTCTCAAGCATTTGTCACCGCATTCCACAAGATTTAAGCTTTGGTTCACCAAAGAATGTGTTGTATCCGGTAGTTTCAAGCTAGAAAGTTTGATAAACCCATCTTTTTCTTTATCCTGGCAACTTCTTGGGGTTTTTGGAACACAGCCCTCAGACCAGTCTGACGAATCCCATTTCTCCTGTGAACGAGGCTTGAATCCTTTAAGACACTGGCATGTAGCAGTATTTTTAACCATCACGCAACTTCCGTGAGCTCCACAGAAGCCATATTTGTCACAATCAGTTTCCGGCGCCGAAGAAAAAATCCTCCACGTCCTAATTCCTCCGAGCCACGCATACCGTTGGCGCGAGCTAGTGCTTTCGTTCAGAACTATTCTTGAGGAAAGTTCTGTCTCAATCTTGATGTCGTACATGTAATACAACTCTTGTTCATTGAAAACATAGTAGAAGTTGTAGATGTCATTGGCAATTAATTCCGGCACTCCGCTGAAACGAAGGCCGTTCCAAGGGCCCGAACGGTAATATTTTGCAGTGCCGTTCATTAGGTAAACTTCAGGGGATGCCTGGGATTTTTGCTCAAATCCATAACTCAATTTTCCAGGACAAGGGTCATTCGAGTTCTTCCAAGCCGTTAGACTCCGCTTTAGACCGGTGCGGAAATCCCATCCCAGCTTCATTCCAGGTAACAACGTGTCGGAAGGGTAATCAAAGCTTTGCCACAAATAACTTTCTTGACTAGTGCTTCCATCATTCTCATCTATCAGGACAAGATTTCCTGTATCTAAGAGTCGTAGAATCGGTTTCCAGGCTTGTTTCGATGCTTTTGCGGACCAAACAACACTCTTGTTCTGATATAAAAGCACAAGATTACCCGTGCTGTTTATGGTCAACAAGCCAGAGGAATCACGAATAGGATCGCATCGGTTCGCGACCCAAACGACAGTTTGAATCGTGATTTTCTTGTACCAAATTCCCACGTAACGGTTCTTGGAATTTTCAGGACTGAAGAAACCAAGCTCAAACCTTCCTTGGCTCGAAACCAAGGTTTCTCCATCGCGGATAAATTGGAGAGTACTAATGGTGTCAACTGCCGAGGAGTCAACTGCAGAGGAAACAGAAGCGAAGAGAAATAGAAAGATTACAGAGAGAAGCATGAAAGGAAAAACAGCCATTGATTTAAGAAATCTGGTTGCGGAGTTTTGTGAAGGTACATGTATAGGAAACTTATTATTTTCTATTTAAGAAAGTTACTATTTTGTATATCATTATCTTAATTATAAATTATTGTAATTTAGTTTTTTTATTTTTATTTTAGTAGATTTATTTGTATTAGATAACTTATCCAGTTTTGTATATTGTAACTTATATGAGAGCTCATTCATAGTTGTAATAACCGGGAAAATTCATATTTCTTGGAAAATAAATGCACAATGAATTTAAGTGTTAAAATGTGAAATTAAGTGATTTAATATTGTTTAGAACTAAATAAAATGTTCTAACAATGTTAAAGGATGAAAAATGAGTAATAGTGATATCATGTGTGTACACGTGTGTGCCACTCACAGTATCAAGAAGTAGGTCAAGATGATATTATCTTGACATAAAACTGATAAATTTGGGTTCAGCACTCCCAAATTTGTTAGGATAGCCTATCAACACACTCAAATTTGACAATTGAGCACAGGGTAATTTTTGACCGAGAATCCGCAGTATCGGAAACTAGTCAAGATGACTTCAGATCAAAATAAAACTAATATATTTGGATTCAGGACGCCCAAATTAGTCAGGGAAGCCCATGTTGAAATATTGGGCGAAAAAGTATATAAAGAGCGGAAAAAAGTGAAATTTTCTCATTTACCTACATGCTTTCTCTCTCTCCTCACTTCTCTTCCTCTCTTTACCCGAATATGTACAGTAACCAACTTTCACGTATGGCCTCCGTTCACGACACCGCCGGCACCGTTGGAAAGCTCTCGCCGAGCTGAGTTCAACGGTGGGTCGACGAGACGGAATGGCTGCCGCACACACCGCCGGAAGCCGCCGGCCACCGGAGATTTCGCGACGCCGTATCTCCGTCGTCTGACGTCCGATCAAGGTGATTCCAGTCCCAAAAGACTCGTGGTGAAGAGTAGAACAAAACCCAGGTGGTGCTTCAGCCCAACGGCCGCCGGATCGCGCAGCCCGAAGCCGCGACGTCGCCGCCGTGGAACTCGCCGTTTCCGGTGATGTTGAGCTGCACCACCGGTACAGAAATGTTTGCCGTGAAGAGGGGAGCAAAAGCCCCAAGTCAATTTCACGCCACAACCCCGGCACGGCGGAGTTCCAAAGCCGCCGCCGTGACCGATTTTTCGAGGGGCAATTTCCAGCGATAGAGGTGTTGAATGGTGAAATTGAAGCCACCAATGGATTCCTCTTGTCGAGATCTTCAAGATGGACTACCCACTTTCCACCGTCGCCGCCATCAACCGCCGGTCAACGGCTAGTCAAAGGCCGGTCAACGGCAGTCAACGCCGGTCAACGGCGACCGTTGACCAATTTTGGAAGTTTGGCCCGTTAGCCTATTTTCAACATTACGGACGTATCCGCGGAGTCGGAATTGCAAGACGGGACCTCAAATATGAAGAACAGAGAATTGAGGTTTATGCCATCGAGACCGGACTGCAATTCGGTATAAAATCCGACCTCTTTACGTTCTGCAATTTAATTGTTTGGGACTATTATATGATTTTATAATTATTGGTATGGAAATTATGGAAAAGAATGTATGTAAAAAGAAGAAAATGGCTGTAATGGAGAAAAAGAAAAATATGTGATAATGTAACGATTTTACGTAAACAGTATGAGTTTTACGTAAAATCTAGGCCTCTGGTATAGTACGTGATAGAATTAGATCAGGATAGATGGTTTTCAAGTGTTTCCTAAACACTGGAACCTCAAAAATTAAGGGGAAACTCTATCAAAATTTCTAAAAATGACACCAGGGGTAATATGGGAAACGAGGGGTAAAAATATGATCGGGAAGGGAACCGGAGCTCCCTCGAGGAATTAGAGCATGGAAAAAGAAAGGTACAAGTTATAATTAGTAAACCGACCCTTCGAAACCCTAGAACGCAAGAAAAACATGAAACCGACTCTTAGGTTGAAATAGTACTTTCCGAGGGCCGAGAATGTGAAAATTGGTAAAATGATAAGAATTGATCCATAAAAGGTCTGATATGATTTAAAAATTTAATTAGATGATTTTGGGTTTAGAAAATCCAGCCTAAGTATGAAAATGAAAATGTTATGGTTAAACGACCCATCAGGGGCAAAATGGTCATTTTGCCCAAAGATTATCAAATTATGGGAAAAGAGCCCCAATGACCCCGGAATTAGTTAATGAAGTTTGTAAAAGCCAAAATTGAGGTTTAAGTAATGAAAAAAATCACGTTAAGGGTAAAATTGTAATTTTGTCAAAAGTTAGGGGTAAAACCGTAAATTTTTTAAAAGTTGGGGAAAAATTTGAAAAGGGCCATTAAGGTTTAAAAAGTTGTCCTAAGGCTATAATTAAGGGTTATAAGATTTGAATTAAGCTTTTTAAGAAAATAAAAGCTATAAATGAAAATGTGATTAACGGACAAAGTTTGTCTGTAGGAACCTGATCCAGAAGCGACAAAGGATGTCGATGGATTCCAAGAAGAGGATAAGCACGCTATGAGTAAGTTCAAATATTTACCCGTCTGCAACTATGAACAAGCTTATCGTGTTTATATGTTTTGTATGCAAATGTCATGATGTGATTTATGATGATGCTATAGTAAATGCTATAACAATGCTATGATGATATTAAAAGATATGTTTTAATAAATAATTATAAAATTATATATATGTGTATATATTGAATTATGAAGGAAAGGTATTATAAAAGCTTTATGAGAGTAACGATGTGATAAAGAGGGATAGAAGAATGGAAAGAGTAAGAACGAGAATGTTATGATAGGATGCATAAGAAAGAGATGAGATATGAAAGGAAAGAATAGATGTTTATGAAAAGTTTTATGAAAGTTAGGTTATGATTGATAGAGCAACGACGCTCGGTGATGAAAGAAATTAAGAAAATGATATGTTTTATGATAACGAAATGATAGGGGTTTTATGAAAAATGATATGAAAACAAAGAGTTAGATAAGAAAGAGAAGCAATGATAGGTTATGATGAAAGGATTAGAACATAACGATAAGATGTGATTGATAGAATAGAATGATAGGCTATGATCGATAGGAATATGATGATAAGATAAACAGAGAATAATTGTCTGCACATAAATAAATGTGTTTTTGGTTGTTATGATGTGATGTGGTGTGATAATATATAAGTAATATGTGTTATATATGCTATGCTAAAGTGTGATTAACATAATTTACACAAGTAAAGTAAAGAATTAAGAAAAGAAAAATAACGAAAGAACAAATGTTCCATAAAATGTTTTATGAAAAATGAGAAATGAAAGATAATGAATGTCGTGAAAAAGATGTACAACGAAAAATCAATATAAAAAAAATAAAAGCCTACAAGATAATAAGACTAAAAATTTAAGTTGTTGGCGTACCGGTCTCCCTACAAGGTCAAGACTTCCGGTCTATATCCTCCGCGTTGATGTGATGCTACCCCGAAGGTGTGGTAAATTATAGGTTGGACCAGCCCTGAAGGTAAGGTTTTATGTGACTGTGAGGTAGGTTGGTGGGTAGCTCCCCCTCCTCCCACTGTCTGCGCACAAATAGGTACGTCCAACAACGGGCCCAACCAAAGGAAAGTGGAAAGAAAACAAACGAAAGGAGAGTGGAAAGAAAAGAAAGGAAAAGAAAAGGAAAGAAAAGAAAGGAAAAGAAAAGAAAGGAAAGGAAAATGAAAAGAAAAGAAAAGAGAGGAAAAGAGAGTGCGTGAAAAGAAAAGAAAGGAAAGGAGAGTGAACATAAAAGAAAAGAAATGAAAAGAGAGTGAAAAGAAAAGAAAGGAAAAGAGAGTGGAAAGAAAAGAAAAGAAATGATACGAATAGAAAAGAAAAGTAAAGAACGACATAAAAAGAAACAAACGATATGAAAGAATAACACAATGAAATCGATGAAAAATAAATAAATAACAAAACGAAGTTAAAAGAACATAATAGAATTATATATGTGATGTGATGTGAATGACACGTTTCTACGTGATGTTATGCTAGTGTGTATGTTACTAGCTTTTAAGATAGGAAATGTTAAGAGATGACGATAAAGCGATAGAAAAGTTATAAAAGTTTAGAACAGAAAGTTAAGAAATGATGGGAATGATTAGCGAAGAAATAAATGAGCATGAGGAAGCTCACATAATATGTTATGTTTCAAGGATATGTATAGACGATGTGTATGATGTGTATATATGTGATGTCATATATTCTAGTAATAATATATATTACTAGTATTTATAAGTTAATAAATGTATGTTTGAACTTACTGAGCATCTTGCTCATTAGTTGTTTATATGTTGCAGGTAAGCAACCTGTTAGTTTAAAGTAATATGATGGACAACGGACGGATCTGCACGTGCCAAGGGACTGGGCGAGGGTATGGTATTACCATGAGTTTTTCGCTGAGCGTTCAAAAAGGAAGATGAAAGAAGGAAATTTATGAATTATATGTTATAAGAGTATGATAGAGATATAGGCATAATATGTAAGTAAAAAAAAAAAATTTGCTATAGAAATTGCTTCCACTTTAAAATGAGAACGTTAATAATGGAAAGTTCAGTATGTTAAGTAAGAGGACGACGACCCACGAGGTTGCCAGCCATCGCGGTCGGCGTCAGAGCTCGACTGGTTGGTATGGTAACGTACGTGGGGGGCATCACAATAGTACACCTCACTAGTAAATTAGTCTTCTATTGTTTTTACTTTGTAAACATAAAAACATCTAGGCTAAAAATTGTTGTGTTCTCTTCTCTCTTTATTTTTATTATTACTTTTTTATTTAATTTCTTTATGGTATCAAAGTAGTTAGCTTTTGGGATTATATTCAAACGGGTGGCTGATCTTTTTTGTGAATTACACCCTCTTTGATGATTGTCGTTCCAGCACCCACGTGCCCTTTCTCTCTATGTGATTGTTGTCCTGCATCCAAGTGCTTTTGCCTTCTCCCTCTTCTTTAGATGATTGACATCCTAGCACCCAAGTGCTTTGCATTCTTTGTCCTCTTTTGACAGCTACCGTCCCCACACTCTCTACCTTCTCCCTTCCTTGCGCTCTTACATTTCGACATCTTTGAAGATTTTTAACCATCCATATTTCCTTTATTTTTATTTTTTTATAAATTCAAAAGAGAGAGAGAGAGAGAGAGAAAAAGAAGCAAAAACTTTTATTATAGTCCAAGATTTTGCAATTCATAGGGCACTCCATCTTGCAAAGTATGTTAGGAAAGCTATTATTTTATATCAGGAAAGTTAATATTGTGTATATCATTATCTTCATTAGAATTTTTCCATTTATTGTAATTTAATATATTTCTTTATATTAGTAGATTTGTTTGTATTAGACACCTTATTTAATTTTGTATATTATACGTTGTATTTATATGGAAAGCCATTCATAATGTACCTTATTACCTTATTAGTAAATTGATCTTCTATTATTTATAATCTATAAATATAGACACATTCATATTAAAAATTATTGTATTCTCATCTTTTTTTTTTCTTTTTTTTTATTGTTATTTTCTTATTTGATTTTTCTGACATGAAATTAAGGACATGGCTGTTGACTGTTCCAACTTGGGTCGACCTTGGTCAAGGCTTTTCTTCATTGATATAATTTTGTTTAAAATTGGGAAAATGATTTCTCAACTTGCATTCTATTTTGGTGCAATAATTATAATGATGACAGAGATATATATATATATCTCCATTGGTGCCGACTCAAAGTTATAAATAAGCATTCAAAGTTCTGAATAATATCATTCTGTCTTATATATATACATAATATGTATATGTATGTATTGTATGCATATAGTTAACATTGATCAAAACTAGCTAGTTAAATCAAGGGATATGTACTTGTTTTAACGAATTCTACCGCTAGGATTTTGTCATTATAACAAATATATATTTATTTATTATTTTGACGTGATTTAAATTTTTTTTTTTAAGCACTACGGCTTGAGAAGGCTTTATAAACTTCAACAAATTCCATGTGTGTGCATTTACAATGTAATAAAATATCTTGGCAACTTGAAGCATTTATTAAGTGAAAACTAGGTTGGTTTCCTTTCTTCCTTGTCAATGAAAGGATCCTTTATTATCCAGCTGGCTAAATACTTGGGAAGCATTTACCCCGACTGTAACGTATTCCAAGATTGGTACCCACGTATTAAAGAATCCACCTATCACCTTACTCTCCACTCGACATTATTAAAAGAACATTACAAAATAATCGAGAAAAAAAATGATAAACCCTCAAGGGGAAACAAAACTAAAAATAAATAACAACCTACGAAGAGCAAAAGCAATGGGAAAAAAGCACGTGCAATAACTGACAAAAGAAGGGATAACCAAAACTATGTGTTCAAAAATAAGTTATTAAGATAGAACGCATTAATTAGAAACCTTTTCAATAAAACCAATTAGAGAAAAGCCTCTTCAGTGAAAAAGAGTGACCATATGCCTACAATCTACTGCACAAAACTGAGACAAAACCGATATTAAATTAAAAAAAAAAAAAAAGGGAATGTTGAGACACGACTCTGACCACCAAAACTTCTAAGAACTCTGGATCTCCTAAAGAACAATGACAGTTTGGCAAACCCTCCATATCCTCCTGAGTAACTAAATCCATATTGAAAGTTGCAATTTAAGTAGCGTCAACCCGTTTGACAATGAACTTTTTTGCCAGCTGATTGCCTTCCTGAAAATATGAGAAACTTGATAATGAGTTGAATCAAGATATTTCTTAACCACCAATGTAGCCCTACATTCAAGGACCACATTAGAACGATCTTTTAACAAATTAAGGAAAAAAAAATCCCATTTGTTTTTTTTTTTTTTTTTTTTTTTGCTTTTGCCTTTGTTTTTGTTTAAGAAAGCTTTACTAGGGAAAGAATATATATATATATATTTATTAAATTTGGGATACGGGATGTGAACTCTATGCTTTGTGGTAAAATGCAACATGAGATTATTGCTAAACTATGTCTACAACTACACAGGAGAGAATATCCTATTAAGACCAATTGTAATCTTTTTATGTTTTTTTTTTTTTAATTGTATTCAAGGAACTTGTTGTTTGTTGAAGTCAGTTTGTGGATACTAATAAATATTTATTTGAAGAATTAATATATATATTTTTGAACTTGAATTAACTTAATTATTTTTCATACTTATCATAACTATTTATTCCAACAATTAAAATAATTACTGTATAGTATTTATCTTAACAATTCAAATAAATATTTTACCTGCAACTCATATTATCTGAAGTATTACATACAATTACGTGATAAAAATTTATCATTGTTTTACATAATGACATCATCGAGTGTCCCAGACATCATTACTTGGCGGTAAACCTAGTGAAAGTTTGGTACACATATTCAATATGCATTGTATTTAAATACAATGTAATTTTTGTCCAAATACAAAAGCATTTCATTTAAATAGTAATCACATCACATTTTAAATCCAATACAATCGTTATTCATTATTTTACTTTTTCTATTATTTTTATTAATTACATCATATATTCTCTTTTTCTTTCTTTTTTTTTATTTCTACTTTTGCCCATCACATCACATATTTATTATTAAGATACAATTCAAATACTTTTCACCCAAATACACCTTACATTCAAATGCAATGCTAATACTTTTTCTTCAAATACAAATTACATTCAATGCATTACATTCAAACGTAATGTAAATATAATGTGTTCAGGACTCTTAGTGTACGAAACGTGTACCGGGCTTTTTCTTCACAATCCCAAATGATGGTAAGGCATCCAAAGCTATTTTACTAATTCATCCAAATGATGGGAAGTTGAGAGAAATACCACAAAATTATGCCTTTGATTATTTTTGCCACGTTAAAAAAAATATTACAAAAAAATACCATATTATGATATCACAAATATTTATTTATTTATTTTAAAATACCTGTTATGATTATTACCTTCACCGATAGGTTATTAGTTGGTTACCAGTAGGTTACCAACTGATAACCGCCTCTACGGACGGATTGCCAATATATTACCAACCAGAAACCAAAAAATCCATCAACTTTTCCGGATTTTATTACCGGATTATAAACAAAAATCATTAGTATTCTTTTAAATTAATAAAGGTCCAACAAACACTATAAAATTATATGAAAATCAGAAAAAAAAAGTAAAAAATAAAATAAACTACATAATCATGAAAAACCAATTCTAGTTGGAATGCCTTCAAAACAAAAAAAATTTCTCGTTAGAATCAGCCTCGATCTCACCAGAATCCCAAGTCCTTTAATGCCAATTGCGATTTGATGTTCGACAATCAGCGTTGAAGAGAGAATCCGATCAAACTTCGACAGAATCATTAGGTCTATCCTAGATGGCAATCGGACAGTGGCAATCTGACAGTGGTGAGCAATGTATGGAGGACGGCGAGGTCGATCGCCTCGTCACTGAGCTTACAAGGTTTGCACCCTCGACAAGTCTAAACCCGAGGCTTTAGGGATCGACAATATCAATCTCCCATGGATGAGGCTGGATATGGCCGGAGTCAAAGGTGAGGAAGAGGTAATCAGAGTGAATTCGGAGACGAGTGAATCTGGAGCTACACGACCTGAGCAATTGCAATAGGAGCCGTGAGAGGTGATCGAAGCGTCAGAGAAAGGAGAGAGAGAGGGTTATTGTGCCGAGAAAGAGGGAAAGAGAGAGAAAAAAGTTTAAAAAAAAAGAGAAAAAATAAATTAAATTTATTGTATCATTGTTATGGTATTTTTTGCTATAATTTTTAAGTCGTGATAAAAATCATTCCTACTTAAATTTTACGGCATAGGGTCAAATCATCTCAAAAATGATCTATGGAGCTAACAAGGGTAGAAAAGGGAACCGAAATTCGAATGATTATAACTTAATTTGATAAATCCATTAGCAAAATGAATAACATTATCAATTTTGGTTTGAGCTACTATGAGAAATCAAAGCATCAGAAACCAAAGTTGCACTCTAAGATTATACTTATATATAAATGGGAAGCTTTGTAATAAAAGGTTTGTTCATTAATAAAACCAATTGTCAAATGATGAAACCTTATACCATGAATATTTGAAATTAGAGCTAGTATAAATTATGTTTAACCTCCCCTAATTACATCTTTGCCAATGAATTCTCTTAATACTCTTACGGATGACCTATTTATGAACATGGGGATTTGGGGTTTTATTGATATCCCTGTGATAACCGAGAAATCTATACTCTCGGAAAGATTTTGTACAAATATGTAAATAAATATACATTTACAGTGATACAGATTACAGAATAAAGAGCAGAGGAAAATTTTGATTAATCAAGTTTTTAATCAAAATTTGAAAATGAATTAATGAATATAGTTTAAAAGCTAAGCATTAATTCAATTATGATGTTTTAAAATTTGATAGAAAAGTATGTGGAAAATACATACTAAGAGATCTATGGCACACAAGTGAGCCACATGGATCAATGGCCAAAAGAACTTGCCAAACAAGCCCTTACACATTAAAAAAAAAAATAAAAGAAAGTAAGGGAGAGTGTGAGTGGCACGTGAGCTTAGAGGGGATTAATTCCCTTAGCTGCTGATGCAGCCGGCAGGAAGAGAAAAGAAAGAAAGAAAGAGAAAAGAAAGAAAGAAGAAAAGAAAGAGAAAGAAAGAAAGAGAAAAAGGGAGAAACCGAGAGAAAGAGAGGGAATCCAAAGAAAGTTTGGATTCTTGTTCAAGCAAGGGATCGATCAAGATTCGGTTAAAGACCAGCAGCAAGAAAATCTCAAGTTCAAGCAAGGTAAACCCTCGTTTTTCTCTTGTTTTTTTTCGGATGAAAAATATGGGGTTTGAGAGAGAAACAGAGAATGTGAGTGAATCACGTTTAGGTTTTCGGTTAAAATCGAAATGTGATTCGAGTCTAGATGTTTTCAAACACGAATCCATAAACAGATAGTTTAGAAAACCAAGTTTAGTAAAATTTCTTCACTAAAATGCAGATTTTTCAAAAGTTGAGTCAAAAGTTGTAAATAAGCAAAATGTGGGATTTTTGCTTATGAAATCATGGATTTGTGATAGTAGGAATGTAGTAGATACCTTGAAACGATCTTATGAAGATCGATTTCAAGTGTAAGAAGTAGAACAAAGGCCATAAAAGCCTTAGAAAATCAGAGCAGAGCAGTTCGGACCCAGAATCTTGATTCTGGTATGAACACGGGCGTGTACAAGGGCATGTATAGTACACGGTCCCGAACATACCCATACGCACGACCGTGTTGCAAGAAAAATAAGACCCGAGAGGTACACGGCCAAGAACACGGTCGTGTATCGGGTCGTGTCAAGGGGCACACGGTCAAAGAGAGGCGTGTAATTAACCGTGTAGGAATACAGAGGAGTACACGGCCAGTAACACGGCCATGTACCCACTCGTGTAAGCATACACGGGCATGTTCCAGAAATTACACGGCCAGGCTTAAAAGTCCAGAGAGGTACACGGGCAGAGACACGCCCGTGTAGGAGGGCGTGTTCGAAGCCAGAGAGTAAAAAAAAAAAAAAAAAGAGTCTGGAAAGGAAAATTTTCATGTTTTGCCATATTTCCAATATAAGATAAATATGGTAAATAATCAGTGATTTTTCCATTTATAGGAGTCCAAGCCAGAGACCCCAAATCAGCAGTCCCAGAGCAGCAGCAGCTTACACTAGAGGACTTTCTGTAAGTTCAAGCATTGTCCTGACTGCAACGTGGACAAGCTTGCTTTATTACGATGTTATGTATGTTGTATGACGTGTTGTTAGACATTGATTGTCTGCATCACGATGTTATGTCAGTTTATGTCAGTCACAGCACAGGTCAGTTCATATCAGTGCATGTCATGCATATAGAGTTGCATGTCCCAGTACATAGACCAGACAGTACCAGAACAAGAAAACAGTTAGGTGCACAAGGCACCCTAGTGTGTTGATTAATTCACACCCCAGTAATTTGATTAACAGGTTCCGACTGTGGGGGCAAACAGTATGCTACCCAGTTGGAACACCAGAAAGATGGTAATTAACCAGTTATTGGCATATCGGCCTCTCGACCCACGGGGAGGTTATCATGTTTAGCATCAGTTAAGACTGAGGAGGTCAGCACTAAAGTACCGCTCCCGGTTGCGCTAACATGTCGGTACGTCCAATCAGGGGCCCAAAAGCAGAACTTAATAACAGATAATGTTCTAAGACTGAACCTTTAGTCAATACAGCATGTTTACAGAGTCCAGTCAGCATAAGCATAGCAGTACAGCATGAGTACAGCAGTACAGCATGAGCACAGCAGTACAGCATGAGCACAGCAGTACAGCATGAGCACAGTAGTACAGCATGAGCACAGCAGTATAGCATGTTAGTTACATGTTTTTATGTTTGAACTTACTGAGCTCATAGCTCACCAGTTTATTCATATGTTGCAGGTAAGAGACCTGTTCACCAGTAGTATTGGTGGACGACGAACAGGGTAGACGCATGCCGGGCAGGATTGGGCGAGGGATATTGGTCACCATTTGATCTTCCGCTGCATATATAGATTTTGAATGTAATTTCAAAGAGACAAGTTTTCGAGCCAGGAGTATGTGATAGGTGAATCATGATCAGTTGTTAACATGATTTCTTTATCACATTCTCAAACAGTTTATGTATTTAAAGAAAAAAAATTTATTCCATAAAATTAGCAGTTAGTTACAGTTCAGCATGATTGCCGGCGACCCTAGAGGCCTGCAGACTATTGCAGTTGACCACAGAGTTGACTGTAATTGCACTGTAGAGCCTCTACAGTAGGTCGGGCCGCCACATGTGGTATCAGAGCGAAGGTTTTACGACGCGTCTAGTTTAGGATACCAACCGTAGCCACAGTTGGTATCAGAAAAGTTGGTTGACCATATCTCGCTTGACTCCGTGCATGTCCTGTTCACCGATCCAAGTAAGTTAAATTTATGTTAATAAGCAGCTAGTTATGCATGAAAGTAAAGGTCTGCAGAGACCTATACTTTGTAGTAAGTGTATGGTAATATGTAAATGCAAGAAATCATGTAGATCCTTTTTATACAGGATCTAACACAAGTTCATCGTGTGATTATAGGAGATACAGTAGCACGATGGAAAATCAGGGCCAAGGCCAAGGTCAAAGAAGGAGAAGGGGACGCCTATCTCTAACTCAAAGATTAGAAGAGATGCAAGCTCTTCTAGAAAACCAGATGAAAGAAAACGCAGAGTTGAGACAGAGGCTAGAACAGCTAGAACAGGGGCAGGGATCAGTAGGGACTCCTGCACAACCAGCAGCAGAGGCAGAACAGGTAGTGCCACCAGCGGCACCAGAAGTGGTTCAGCAACCACCGGTTAGGGTAAACCCAGAGCCGCTATATGAGAGATTTCAGAAAATGAGGCCTCCGGAATTTGAGGGTTCAACAAATCCTCTAGAGGCAGAAGATTGGCTTTCTTCCATACAGATGATAATGGAGTTCATGAGACTCACAGATGAGGAGAAAGTCATGTGTGCATCCTTTGTTCTAAGGAAGGATGCAAGATTTTGGTGGGACACAATCCGCATGAGGAGGGACGTGACCACAATGACATAGGCAGAGTTTCTGGAGGAATTCAACCAGAAATACTATGATCCTGCATCACTCAGACCCCAACAGAAAGAATTCTCAGAGATACAGCAGAGGGGCATGTCAGTCAGTGAGGTTTGTAGGAAATTTGATCAGCTCTCCCGCTTATGTCCGTATATGGTGCCTACGGAGAGGGAGAAGATATAGAAGATGATGGGTATGTTCAGGCCTGAGATCTCTACTCTAATTGACGTTGGCCCATTCCCACCAGTTTCAGTAGCCGACTGTGTTAGTCGTGCTTTGAGGGCAGAGTACCACCTAGCCCGACAGAAAGAAGCAAGAGAAAAGGTCTGGGAAGCCAAGAAGCAAGAAAAGATCCTGGCTAAGGCCTCTCAACCTGGACAGCACAGTAAGGGCAGTCAGAGCACAAGACCAGAGCAGTCCAGTCATCCAGGCCCTCAGTCCCAACAGAAAAGAAAGGGGAATTTCCAAGGAGCTCAGAGTCAGGATAACAGAAGTCAGTCAAGGAGGACTCACACCACTACAGTTCCAGGTAACCCCACTTGTCCAAATTGTGGGAGGAAACATGTGGGTCAGTGCAAAGCTGGCACGACTGCCTGCTTTCAGTGTGGAAGAGAAGGCCACTTCATCAAGAATTGCCCCATGAACTGCCAGTCAGTATCAGTATCAAGGGCAAACTCTTCACGTCCACAGCAGTCCCAAGTACATGTACTCAGACTGAGCTATGAGAGCCCATCAGAAGTGCCTCCAGCAGTACAGGAAAGAGCTCCACAGGCAGATGCTAGGGTGATGGCTTACACCAGAGAGGAAGCAGAAGCAAGGACGTCCAACGTGGTGACAGGTCAGATTTCTGTCGCTAACCACTTGGCATCTGTACTATTTGACTCTGGGGCCACCTATTCTTTCATATCATGTGCATTTGCTGATAAGTTAGAATACCCTAGAGATCACATGGGAAGAACTTTTAGAACTGCTCTCCCATCAGGAGAAGTCATGTTGTCAGAGTACTGGTTACCTCATGTACCGGTAATCGTGGCAGATAGAGAACTGTATGCAGAGTTGATCATGATGAAGATCGTAGACTATGATGTGATCTTGGGAATGGATTTCCTAGGAAAATATCAAGCTACGATAGATTGCAGAAACAGAAGAATAGTGTTCAAGCCAGAAGGTGAAGAAAGTTTCGAGTATGTCGATTCTTCGAGAAGATCAGGCAAGATGATGATCAGTTCAATGAAGGCCAAGAAGCTAATAGCCAGTGGTTGTACTGGATATTTAGCTTATGTCACAGATACAGTAGAAGAGAAAAAGTTACAGCTAGAAGAGGTTCCAGTTGTCAGAGAATTTCTCGAGGTCTTTCCCGAGGAACTACCGGGACTACCTCCAGAACGGGAGATCTCATTTGAGATAGAGCTCCTACCGGGAACAGCACCCATCTCCAAGGCGCCATACCGCATGGCACCAATGGAGTTGAAGGAGTTACAAGTGCAGTTAAAGGATCTGCTTGACAAGGGATTCATCAGATCGAGCTATGCCCCATGGGGAGCTCCCATACTGTTTGTCAAAAGAAGGACGGGACGTTCCGCATGTGCATAGATTACAGAGAATTGAACAAGGTCACAGTCAAGAATAGGTACCCATTACCTAGGATTGATGACCTGTTCGATCAGCTCAAGGGTGCAACAGTGTTCTCAAAAATTGATTTGAGATCAGGATATCATCAGCTGAGAATTAAGGAAGATGACGTTCCCAAGACAACTTTCAGAACCCGTTATGGGCATTATGAGTTCCTAGTAATGCCATTTGGGTTAACGAATGCGCCAGTAGCTTTCATGGACCTGATGAACAGAGTCTTCAAGGAGTATCTAGATAAGTTTGTCACTGTGTTCATCGATGACATCCTTGTATATTCAAAGACTCATGCAGAGCATGAAGCCCAGTTAAGGGTTGTTTTTCAGAAGTTGAGAGAGCATCAACTCTATGCCAAATTCTCAAAATGTGAGTTCTGGTTAGACAGAGTGCATTTCCTCGGACATGTAGTATCCAAGGAGGGAATTGCAGTAGATCCAGTCAAGGTGGAAGCAATCAACAAATGGCCTGCACCTAAGAGCGTAACAGAGATACGCAGCTTCTTAGGATTAGCTGGCTATTACAGGAGATTTGTGGAGGGGTTTGCAAGATTGGCAGCACCTCTTACCACCCTCACACGTAAGGAAAAGAAGTACATATGGACAGATGAGTGTGAAAGAAGCTTCCAAGAGCTGAAAAGACGGCTGACAAGTGCGCCGATCCTCACACTCCCTACTGAAGGGGAGAAGTATGAGATCTACAGTGATGCCTCAAGAGTGGGTTTGGGAGCAGTATTGATGCAAGGAGGCAGAGTGATTGCCTACGCTTCACGTCAACTGAAAGAGCACGAGAAGAACTATCCCACCCACGATCTAGAACTTGCTGCAGCAGTGTTCGCACTCAAGATATGGCGACACTATCTGTATGGAGCACAGTGCCAGATTTACACAGATCATCAGAGTTTAAAATACTTCTTCACGCAGAAGGAGTTGAACATGAGGCAAAGAAGATGGTTGGAGTTGGTGAAGGATTATGATTGTGAGATCCTTTATCACCCAGGAAAAGCCAACCGAGTAGCAGACGCTTTGAGCAGAAAAGCGACAGTTCCACAGCAGTTGCCCATTGACAGGTTATCAAGACCATTGCAGCAAGAAATCCATTCGCTCGATCTGGAACTGATATCAGGAAAATTATCAGTACTGCAGTTGAAGTCATCATTGTTTGATGATATCAAGGAAGCCCAGAAGTAAGACTCAAGTCTGACAAACTCCTAGGAAGAGATATCCACAGATGGATTAATCATGTATCAGGGGAGAATTCGTATCCCAGCTAATGAAGAGCTACGAAGGCGAATCATGTCAGAAGCTCATAAGACGCCATACTCAGTCCATCTTGGAGCCACCAAGATGTACCAAGACTTGAAGCTACAGTTTTGGTGGAAAGGGATGAAAGGAGACATTGCAAGATTTGTGAGTAAGTGCCTTACTTGTCAGAGAGTAAAGGCTAAGCATCAGCATCCTAGAGGAAAGATAGAACCTCTAGAGGTTCCAGAATGGAAATGGGAGAACGTTACCATGGATTTTGTGGTAGGGTTACCCAAAACAAGAGGAGGACACGATGCCATCTGGGTAATCGTGGACAGATTGACAAAGACAGCCAGATTCATACCAATCAGGATCACTTACTCATTGGAGAAGCTGGCACAGCTGTATGTAGATCATGTTGTTAGGTTACATGGAGTGCCAAAGTCCATAGTATCTAACAGAGATGCATGATTCACTTTAAATTTTTGGGAGTGTATGCAAAGAGCCATGGGCACAGAACTGAGGTTCAGTATAGCCTTCCATCCCCAGACAGACGGACAGTCAGAACGAACTATCCAGACCTTGGAGGATATGCTCCGAGCATGTGTCATGGATTTTCCAGGAGCTTGGAATGAGAAGTTACCACTAGTGGAATTCTTATACAACAACAGTTACCAAGCTTCCATCAAGACGGCACCTTATGAGGCTCTATATGGAAGAAAGTGCAGATCACCCATTCATTGGTATGATCTGAAGGAAAAACAACTGCATAAGACAGATTTCATGCAGGAAACTTGCGATGCAATTGCCAAGATCCAGCAAAGAATGAAGAGTGCTCAGAGCAGACAGAAGAGTTATGCAGACAGAAGGCGGAGATCTCTAGAATTCAAGGAAGGGGACTTCGTTTTTCTGAAAGTGTCACCCATGAAGGGGATCATGCGTTTTGGTAAGAAGGGAAAGCTGAGTCCAAGGTACATTGGACCTTATGAGATTATCAAACGCATTGGGAAGGTTACCTACAAGTTGGCATTACCTCCTGAGCTGTCAGCAGTACACAATGTATTCCATGTCTCCATGCTCAGAAAGTACATGTCAGATCCATCTCATGTGCTACAACATGAACCAGTCCAAGTCCAAGAGGATCTGACCTATGAAGAGCAGCCAGTTCAGATACTGGCTAGAGAAGAAAAGGTGCTAAGAAACAAGACCATCCCACTAGTCAAAGTATTGTGGAGAAATCACAACGTTGAAGAGGCTACGTGGGAGAGAGAAGATGAGATGAGACGTTCATACCCTCACTTGTTCTAAATTTTCGAGGACGAAAATCTTATAAGGAGGGGTGAATGTGATAACCGAGAAATCTATACTCTCGGAAAGATTTTGTACAAATATGTAAATAAATGTATATTTACAGTGATACAGATTACAGAATAAAGAGCAAAGGAAAATTTTGATTAATCAAGTTTTTAATCAAAATTTGAAAATGAATTAATGAATATAGTTTAAAAGCTAAGCATTAATTCAATTATGATGTTTTAAAATTTGATAGAAAAGTATGTGGAAAATACATACTAAGAGATCTATGGCACACAAGTGAGCCACATGGATCAATGGCCAAAAGAACTTGCCAAACAAGCCCTTACACATTAAAAAAAAATAAAAGAAAGTAAGGGAGAGTGTGAGTGGCACGTGAGCTTAGAGGGGATTAATTCCCTTAGCTGCTGATGCAGCCGGCAGGAAGAGAAAAGAAAGAAAGAAAGAGAAAAGAAAGAAAGAGAAAAGAAAGAAAGAAGAAAAGAAAGAGAAAGAAAGAAAGAGAAAAAGGGAGAAACCGAGAGAAAGAGAGGAAATCCAAAGAAAGTTCAGATTCTTGTTCAAGCAAGGGATCGATCAAGATTCGATTAAAGACCAGCAGTAAGAAAATCTCAAGTTCAAGCAAGGTAAACCCTCGTTTTTCTCTTGTTTTTTTTTCGGATGAAAAATATGAGGTTTTGAGAGAGAAACAGAGAATGTGAGTGAATCACGTTTAGGTTTTCGGTTAAAATCGAAATGTGATTCGAGTCTAGATGTTTTCAAACACGAATCCATAAACAGATAGTTTAGAAAACCAAGTTTAGTGAAATTTCTTCACTAAAATGCAGATTTTTCAAAAGTTGAGTCAAGAGTTGTAAATAAGCAAAATGTGGGATTTTTGCTTATGAAATCATGGATTTGTGATAGTAGGAATGTAATAGATACCTTGAAACGATCTTATGAAGATCGATTTCAAGTGTAAGAAGTAGAACAAAGGCCATAAAAGCCTTAGAAAATCAGAGCAGAGCAGTTCAGACCCAGAATCTTGATTCTGGTATGAACACGGGCGTGTACAAGGGCGTGTATAGTACACGATCCCGAACATGTCCATACGCACGACCGTATTGCAAGAAAAATAAGACCCGAAAGGTACACGGCCAAGAACACGGCCATGTATCGGGTCGTGTCAAGGGGCACACGGTCAAAGAGAGGCGTGTAATTAACCGTGTAGGAATACAGAGGAGTACACAGCCAGTAACACGGCCGTGTACCCACTCGTGTAAGCATACACGAGCATGTTCCAGAAATTACATGGCCAGGCTTAAAAGTCCAGAGAGGTACACGGGCAGAGACACGCCCGTGTAGGAGGGCGTGTTTGAAGCCAGAGAGTAAAAAAAAAAAAAAAAGAGTCTGGAAAGGAAAATTTTCATGTTTTGCCATATTTCCAGTGTAAGATAAATATGGTAAATAATCAGTGATTTTTCCATTTATAGGAGTCCAAGCCAGAGACCCCAAATCAGCAGTCCCAGAGCAGCAGCAGCTTACGCTAGAGGACTTTCTGTAAGTTCAAGCATTGTCCTGACTGCAACGTGGACAAGCTTGCTTTATTACGATGTTATGTATGTTGTATGACGTGTTGTTAGACATTGATTGTTTGCATCACGATGTTATGTCAGTTTATGTCAGTCACAGTACAGGTCAGTTCATATCAGTGCATGTCATGCATATAGAGTTGTATGTCCCAGTACATAGACCAGACAGAGTTAGGTGCACAAGGCACCCTAGTGTGTTGATTAATTCACACCCCAGTAATTTGATTAACAGGTTCTGACTGTGGGGGCAAACAGTATGCTACCCAATTGGAACACCAGAAAGATGGTAATTAACCAGTTATTGGCGTATCGGCCTCTCGACCCACGGGGAGGTTATCATGTTTAGCATCAGTTAAGACTGAGGAGGTCAGCACTAAAGTACCGCTCCTGGTTGCGCTAACATGTCGGTATGTCCAATCAGGGGCCCAAAAGCAGAACTTAATAACAGATAATGTTCTAAGACTGAACCTTTAGTCAATACAGCATGTTTACAGAGTCCAGTCAACATGAGCACAGCAGTATAGCATGAGTACAGCAGTACAGCATGAGCACAGTAGTACAACATGAGCACAGCAGTATAGCATGTTAGTTACATGTTTTTATGTTTGAACTTACTGAGCGCATAGCTCACCAGTTTGTTCACATGTTGCAGGTAAGAGACCTGTTCACCAGTAGTATTGGTGGACGACGAATAGGGTAGACGCATGCCGGGCAGGATTGGGCGAGGGATATTGGTCACCATTTGATCTTCCGCTGCATATATAGATTTTGAATGTAATTTCAAAGAGACAAGTTTTCAAGCCAGGAGTATGTGATAGGGGAATCATGATCAGTTGTTAACATGATTTCTTTATCACATTCTCAAACAATTTATGTATTTAAAGAAAAAAAATTTATTCCGCAAAATTAGCAGTTAGTTACAGTTCAGCATGATTGCTGGTGACCCTAGAGGCCTGCAGACTATTGCAGTTGACCACAGAGTTGACTGTAATTGCACTATAGAGCCTCTACAGTAGGGCGGGCTGCCACAATCCCACATCGAATAAGTGCTAGTACTTTTTTCACTTGAGTACCTGAATTAACATTTCATGTGAATATCATTAATTAAGCAATCATACTAAAGTTTTAGATTTCATATCTCTAAAATATAATTTCAAGCTATTCATAATATTGCATCTTCTAAATACCAAGTGTTTTTCTTTTTTTCTTTTTAACCAAATAACCTCACCCATTAGTAGATATAAAATATAATTCGATACTATATAAAAAATAGTGGACGGAATGCTTAAAATAATCTACTAGAATGCCAAAAGTATTCTGATAGATTACCAAAGTATTCTAGTTGATAATCCAAGATCATGTTGAAAATCAAAGGTATTTTACCAAAATACATGAGTATCCAATACTCGTATCGGATATTCAAGTATTATATAGAGAAAACCATGTGATGACTGAAGTCAAAATGATGAGAACCTAGATCCCACAATGGTGTTAATCACAACAACGCTAGCGAGCCCTAGGTTACGATCGTCTAATTTGTTGGAGCTTTATTGGATTGCTGGCGGCAATGACAGCTATGGATTTTGGGTGTGGGATGGAGAGAATGTCGGGGTAAGAGGCAGAGGAGAGAGTTAGGGGAAAAAAGATTTAAATTTTAATTATGATACTAAATCATTAGAATAAGCTAAGTGCTATGTAGGGACATATTTAAAAGAAAAAAAATTAATAGGAGCACACTACAATATTTAAAGAAGTTTGGGGGGTTAGTTTTGAATTTAAAAAATTTAAGGGGGCACGTGGTCCCTTGGACCCATGTATGTCTCTCACAGTATGTCAAGGTTTTTTTTTGGTGCGTGATTATATATTACATATATACACACACACATATATATATTTATATGATAAGTTTCTTTCCTCTCAGTAGAATAGCTGTTGATTGGCATTTAAATAAAGGGGAAAGAGCATTATTGGAAACGTAGAGGAGAGAGACCCCGGGAGGGAGGTGGGTGAAAAAGAAACTTTGCTTCACATATTTTGGTATCTTGGTAATAGCTCATAGATCACCTAATTTAAAGCAATTAATATTTTAATTAATTCCAAAATTTATCTGGGATAAATTGCTCATAGTTTTTATATGCATGTTGACCAACAAAAATATATTTTATTAAACACTTTATTCCTCTCTCCATTGCATAATTCCTCTCTTATCATCTCTTCGAAGCTTAAAAAAAAAAAATTCAAGACCATCCACCAAACCTCCATCCTTCCATTCTTCTTGTAAATCTTTGATTTTTTCCAAGCCATAATCAAGAGAATTTCAAGATACGGTTTGTCTTTATCACCTAGAGAGTTTGAGATCGAGTTGGTGCCTGGCATTGGGCCAATCTCCAACACAACATATCACATGGCACCTTTTGAACTCAAGAGCTACATGATCAACTTCAAGAGGTGTTAGATAAGGGTTTCGTTTGCCCTAATCATTCGCTCCATGGAGCTCTGATTTTGTTTATGAAGAAGAAGCATGGGACGTAAGATTTTGCATCGACTATAGAGAGCAGAACAAGATGACCATAAAAAACAAATATTTGTTGCTGATGATTGATGATTTTTTTGACTAGTTGCAAGGTTCGATTGTGTTTTTGAAGATTGATTTGCAATTTGGTTCCTATAATTTGAAGATCAAGTAGGAAGATATCCGCAAGTCAACCTTTAGGACTCGTTACAACCATCATAAGTTTGTGGTCGTGCCATTTAGGTTGACCAATGTCCTTGCTACTTTCACAAACCTAATGAATAGAGTGTTCAGGGAGTTTTTTGATAGGTTTGTGATAGTGTTCATCAATGGTATTCTCCGTGATTTTTAACTGCTATCGAGATTGCAGAGTTGTTTTTGTGGTTGAACATGTAATAAGATTCATATTCATTGTAAACTACCTGGTAGTCACAAAGTTTGTTTGGCCTTAACTTTGGCACACCATTAGCACCGAGTCCATTTCAAGTCCCAGATCGCTGTAATTTTTTTTCCACCTTTCCGCACATAAGCTTCAAGAAATGCTTGACGTTCAACATCGAATTCAAGGGCCTAAGCAAAATTTGTAGGGAAAGGGTCATCCCAATTCTACCATGTTAATAATCACTGATTAAGACACTTCCTATAATGTAACGCTGAAAATTTAACTAACCGTATCCTATTAGATTGCTGTTAGAGTGATGCGAGGATAAAATAATTAATTATTTCTAATATTGCATTGAGTTATTTCTACAAGTGACGGGGATAAGGACTCAATGTACTAGAACACAGTTCATGCTAAATTCATAAATGTTATATGATGATTTGATATATTTATTGATAATTTAATAGTATGTATAAGCATATTTATGTATACAAGTATATATAATTGACATGTTAGGTGTATTTTATATATTTTATATATGTAAATTATGAATATATATTACTTATATATATATAAGTTATACACACACGTACAATAATCTAAAAGGAAAACGTAAATGAATACTGTAAGTTATATATAGGTATATATTATTTATAATAAATAATTAGTTTTTTAATTAATTTATAATTTTCAACTTCTACGTCTGCTGAATTATTATTAAAATATTCCTTTTTTAATTATCGATTGCCAAATTGCATGAAATTAAGGAGGTTTTTTTTTCAACCTTAAGAATATAAAGGTTATATATTGTACCTTTATAAATGTAAAAGTATATATGTAAGTTATAGTCCTAGAAACAATTTAGGAGAATGATGAACAGAAAATAGAGGGAGAGAGGAAAACGTGAAGAAGAGAGAGTTATCAAGAAATCACGTAATATAATAATCTCTCTTATCTAGTCACCATTATTATTATCCTCTATTCTCTTCCATTATTTTTTTTTTCAATACCACGTGGACAATTCTATTAGCTAAGGTATTTTTTTTTTTAAAGTTTATTGATGATGGATTATTGCTTTACAAATGTGTTTAGTTTATGGATTGGTTGAATTTTTAGTGATTAGAAGATTTTAGGGTTAGATTTCACCTTTTGTTCATGATTTATATTATTATTATTATTATTATTTTGGAACGGTTATTTTATGATTTTATATTTTATAAACATGTATCAAGGCTGATTACTAAGCATATGTGGTTTATGTATATGGTTGGTGTTGATTTTATTCTGGATGAATTTGTAATGTGTATTTTCATGTTTGACCATTGCTGAAAATTTTCAAATTTTATATTCAATATTTTACACTCTATTTTAATGAACAAATGGACTCTATTTTTTTTTTTAATAAGTTTGTATCATTAGAAAGCACTAGATGTCTACTTTCTTTTAAAACTAATTTTAAATCATTTGGAGGTCCGTATGATTTATTATAAATTTTCAAAATAACAGAGGTCTACCCTCCAATTTTAATAAAGTTTTGTTATTAGATTTTAAAAATAGGTTTAAGGGTGCAAATGAACACTATTTTCATCAAATTAGATGTTGCTGGAAAGCTCTAGATATATACTTTCTTTTGAGACTAGTTTTAGGTTATTTGAAATTTTGTGCTAATTTGTATGAATTTTTAAAGAGACAAAGGTATGCCTGTCAGTTTTTATACGTTGTGAAATTGATGTGTTTTTATGATTCAATGTTATTGAAAGATAAAATCAGTCTTTTTAGGTGTTGTTTTAATGTGATGGATATGTTGATATATTATTATAACTTTTTAGTAATTGATTATATTTATTATTTATGACATGAATGGTTCTAGAGATAAACACCCAAGAATCTCAATCGTTACGTCACTGTCGAAAAATTTAAAAAGTTAAGTAAGACATTTAGGTAAGTATACTCTCACCTACAACATTAATTTATTAATTGAGAAGTATATATATTATTGATGTTGATGATGATATATTGCTTTAACTCTTCTCTTATGATGACATTTTGATGAAAAGTAAATATATGTACTGTTATGTTTCAAAATGGCATTGTACATTTTTTATGTTGATGGTGACCGATGAGTGGACTTATCGGCATGATTGGTTGGGATTTGCTACTCTACTCTTTCCATGACTAGCATGCTATGATGGTACAATACTGGGTTTAATATATGATTGTATTTTAAAGTTAAAAATTTTCAAAGATATTTATATTTATAATGATGTATATATAATGATGACGATGTGACGAAAATAAAATAAAATATTTTCATTTAAGTTTGTAAGATATAAGTGTCTTATTAAATCTTATTTATATAAGTTAATTCATATTGTAGATAAAAGAAAAAATAAGATGCAATGGATAAGTTTAGAGTGGAAGTGAAACAATATATGATGGGAAAATAGGAAGAATGATCTTGAATTGATTATGTTTAAGTTTTTAATACGTTTTCGGATGATAATTATGGTTATTTTTTAAGAAAGATTATGTTTAGATTTTTCGTGGAAGATTATTTCACTATGTGGATTTTATTGTATATAATAAACATGAAAATTAATTTGATAAGATAAAAACTACTTTAAAACAGATTTATTCATTGTTTTAATAAGTCAAGAATATTACTAAAATGTTCTTATGTTCTACAAATTTTATGAGAGATGAATATAAAAAAGATAAGTTAATTGTAACAGTTTATGAGAGATCGTTACACATTTTCCATCCCAATTTCATTCCACAAATAGGCCTCTAAGTTTTTACTATCCTTGTCTTTCAGTACAAGATTTCCAGAATCTAGAATCCGTACTAATGGTTTCTTGATTAGTTTTCGTATGTTTGTAGACCAAACAAACACTTTTGTTCTGATACAATATCACTAGATTGCCTGTGCTATTTATTGTCAACAATCCGAATGAATCGTTGATCGGGTTGCACCGGTTGGCAATCCAAACGACGGTTTGAACCGTGATGTTCTTGTACCAAATTCCCGCATAATGGTTCTTGGAGCTTCCCAAACTGAAGTAACCGAACTCAAACATTACATTCTTAGAAACCAAAGTTGCTCCATCACTGACATTTTGGAATGGACCAAAGATGTCTGAAGCAAAAGAGAGAGAAATGAAGAAAAACAAGAACAGAACAATCATGTTATACATACGGTTAGAAGAAATTCCCATTTTTGTCTATCCACTGCTTTGACAAGGTAAAACAAAGGACAATCTTCTTCTTCCTTCTTCTATTTTTTTTTTTAAAAAACAATAAACATGTAATATACAGAAAAAAGACTATTGACTAAGAAAAGGTCAGCCTATTGTCTAACGCAAGAAGCCAAATATTAAATATGAAAAAAAAAAAAAACAAAAACTAAACTTTGATCAAAGTCTAATCCTTTGACCAGATCCACCAGAACAAAGAAGAATATCATATAAACTTTATTGTGGTTGTTATTATTTTTGGTTTGGTTAGTTGGAGTGATGACAAGAACATAAATAAAAATTTTCACATCATGAAAAAATCAACATATAATCAGTTTAATGTTTCGGCAGCTGGAAGCCGGGGGATATTTAATCCTCCATGCAAGCTAGCATTTGATACGAATATTAACATTTGGTTATTATTATGTCATTTTGGTAATGAATAAATTATACAAACATCAATAGCTTCATGAAATGATTGATACTAACTTTTTTTTTTCTCTTTGTGTCATTATTCTAATACTTTGATTTTTTTTTCTCATAATAACTTTAATTTTTAAATATGGCATATCATTGTAGTAGTGATAAAGTTTTTGCATGTGAGGATTTGACATCATAATAGCAAGAAAAAAATGCCGGAAAAAAATCCTTTAATCAAGAATATACTCAAAGAAATATGAAAAAAATCTACATATTTTGAAGCAAATAAAAAAATTGTAGTAAACAACATTTATAGTAAAATAGTTAAGTTTTAAAATATTTGAGATATAATATTTTATTGTCGCATGATCTAACCTTTCTTTAATAACAAACGTGTGTGGTGGCAATAATAGAAATCTGTCATGGGACAAGACTAGGCCGATTCCATATTTGACCTTTTCACGTGTGGAGGGTCGGAGCGTGATTTGTCGTGGGACAGTATTAGCCCGATCAATCGCGTGCAGACCAAGGGCTACGGTCTGACTTGGGGCAGAGATCGTTATCAAGGAGTTGTTTGGTTGTCCTTCCTTTATGGCAGCCAGTTTGCTCATATATATACATACATATATATATATGTGTGTGTGTGTGTGTGTGTGTGCGTGTGTGTGTTGTGTGTGGCTAGATGTATGACTTCTTAATTATTGTTTTGTTGAGAATTTTCTGTTCATTTTTTTTAATTTAGTATTTCTTTCAATTAAAACTTATTTTTGTTCTAAATCTAGTTTTTAGTTCCATATATGTAGGATAATGCCTAGGACCTTTTTTGGTTCAACCAATTTTACAAAAAGGAACTATTCCATTTGCATGATTTTGTGAAATATTTGTTTTTTTCTTTTTTACAATCTCAAATACTTCATCTACGGACCCAATTTGAACCTTTTTTTTTTTAATATCAACTTAAGTTTCACTGTTTAGAGTTTTTATTATAATTTTGTAACTCAAATTTTAAAACTCTATAATTTTGCATATATTAGTCCAAATTGATTTTTTTTTTTCCAAAACTACATACGTAGAATTTTGAGATAAATGAATCTAGTCTCATATTGATATTTTTGTTTCCAAAATTTTAAGTTTTTCACTAACTTGAGCAATTAAAATGCTTCACTAACTATCGAAACATCTAAATATTTCCATCCAAATATGCTTTTCTAAATGTTAAGATCCAAACATCTACTCAAATGATAATTCAAACATTCTAATTTCAAATATTTTCATCTAAATGTTTCAATGTGCATAGCCCCTCAAACGGAGGTTAAATGTAATTAATAATGGTGTTATGGTATTTTAAACAATTTTTCCAATTAAAATGTTAAAATTTAAAATTCTTTCGAGAAGCTTTGGGGACGATTTTTGTATGGTTGAAATACTTCAAAGATTATCAAAATGATTTATTTTTTAAAATTTTCTCTAATAAAGTGAATCAAGAAAGGGGATCAAAATCAGAAATTGCATTTACGAAGTTAAAAGGGGTTGCTAGGTTATTATTATTATTATTATTTTTCAAAGGCCAGCTGTCAAGCTGGACAATTTCCGTTTACTCTTTTAACTTGAGTAGTTGGTCGGAATATGATAAATGGTACGTAAGTATTAATCACAATCTGCATTAAATATTAGTTTATCTTTGATTATTAAGAGATTCTCATAAATGCTAATGCTAATAATAATAATAATAATAATAATAATAATAACACCCATCTTCGTATTTCTGTCCCGGATATTGAATCTTCGGCTTTGTGCCATGCAAATAGACTGATCAAAGTTTTATTTATTTATTTATTTTGAAATAGGACCCATCAACAGTTAACACAATATACTCTGTCGAATTACCCTCGTCGGTCGAAAATGTAATCTATTAGATTACCATAGTTCATCTATCAGATGCTTTCAAAACCAAAGACTCTTTCAAGCTCCATTTGCATGGTAGATTATCTTTTGTAATCTGCAAGGTTATTTTCATTCGCAACATCGATGGCTGGCTATTTCCAACTCCTATCACCGGCATCAGTCGTGGCTTTGACACCAGTTCATCAAGACAATTTACTGGCTTTGGAAGGGTAAATTATTTAACTTTTTTTTTCCCCCTTCAACGCTCTCTTGGCTGTTCTCTTTCCCATAATTTTCTGGCAACTTTTGAGCACATACAATTGTTAAGGTTGCTTTCTCTAAATCTTGTGACTCTTTCGGGGTTGTTTGCATTTACCAATTGGATTTTTTTTTTATGAATAATTTATTATAAACCTGTGGTTTAAATAAAAATTATTCCCCAAAATTAATCAAAAGTAAACCAGTAGTTAAAGTATAAAAAAGAGTAAACCAGAGGTATACTAAGTAAACCAGTGGATGACTATACAACTCATTGAGATAATTTCTAGAGGTTAACAGAAGACTATGAAACAAGCATCCACAGCAGGCGCTCATCTACAGTCCCAGCAAAATGAGCATAATCCTTTTCTAGCTTCTGGTCTTGATATAGTTATTTTGTTTCTTATTATGGTACGTGATGAAATATATGGGTTAAGTAGGAAAATGTTGGAATTCTACAGCTAGCTGCTGATGGCAGCTGAAATATTAGAATTCTCTAATAGTCACCATATTGAAATATCGACAACCATTTGAACGAAGTCATGGAGTGATCCATATACATTCCATGCTGTTATGATAATTGTTGTTGTAATAATTATCAAAAGGCATGTGTGTGTGTGTTTTTTAAATAAAGTTTCATAAATACGTACTCGTGCATCTATTTGGACCTTTGTGTTCAATTAGATGGATTAATTTAGAATTGAAGAATTCCAAATAAATACGTACTCGTACAATTTATGATCAATCAGTTTAAAATTAATTAAATAACTAAATAACAAGATTATCGAAATAAATTAAAATTGGATGATATAACGTACTCAGTACTCCACATTATAAATATAGCCTACACCACAATGTGGGCAGATTTTTATATGATAAATTTTCAATTTTGAATTTTGAATATTTGAATTTTAATATTTAATTTCAGAAACAGAAACATCACTTCTAGGTGCAGTTTGTTTTATTTATTTTATTATATTTTATTTAAATATAACAAAAGTTTCAATTAAGTATTTTATCCTAGCAATATAAATAGGTTATTTATACCAACGATGAAAAACTTTTGCCTCGTTCTTGAAAAGAGAAACCCTTGAGAGAAAAGTTCCTCTATTGCACTGTTTTTTATTTTTTATTTTTTATTTTTTATTTTTTATTTTTCCTGTGTTGAGACACAAAGCAAAGAACACAAAAAAACAAGTGTGTGATCATATTAATTTAACAAAGACGCACACTTGTCCGTTCGAATAGTACCAAAATTAGGTGTAATTGTCCAAAAAATTCACAGTACCAATTTTATAAATTTAATTAGGATTTAAGTTGTGAATTTTATTTATTAAAAGCACATTTCTTTTTATGTCCTTATAATTTGTAGAACTAGGGTGCTACGAATGAAAAATATAAAATCAAGATGTAAATGTAAATTGTTAATGACAATAATATTATGAACAATAAATTTCATGTTATGTTATGTTTGTTTGAGTGTTCGAATAAATTTTACATTACGTGATTTATTTGGAAAAAAGAAAAAAGAAAAAGTCTCAATTATGTGATCACTTTAAACGTGATTTCAGAAATGCAATAAGCATGTAAAGTCTGTGATTTAATGTTAAGGATGACGATTAAAATGAAAATTTTCAATTATTTATAAGACAATTTACCAGTGATAGAATATAATTTTAAATCGTAAAATTGATTCAGAAAAGTGTTATAGCTATCTACTAAATTAGTTGTACAAAAGATTATAGTCTTGACATGAAATTAATGATAAGTTTAAGATTTCAGTTGAGTCTATTGTTTGAACAATTTAATTGACAATGAAAAAAAAATTCTAACAATTAGGAACCATTGTTAGATATGCCTTAAGCGGGAAAGATATTTTAATGCATTTCATTTATTTTTGAACTGATTAATAGAATAATTTAGAGGTTATTCATTACATTGCATAACTCCTCAACTTATTTACATGTTAAAGTAAATGTAAGAAAATATGACTTATTGACTGCTTGTGTTAAACTGCTAGAATGTTGCATACAATAATCTTTTGTATGTGAAAAAACAAAGTTCTAAAGTAAGTGGTCTAAATCTATAGTCCGTAGTTTATAGGGTTAGAGTGAGTATCTAACTCATGTTAAGACTATTATGTTGTCTAAAGCCCATTGGGGGGTACGATTTGTCTTAACTATCCAGAGCTTTGACTTCCAAGTAGAGACATAAATGTATTATTTAGTGGTGACATATTAGATCGGGACTAAAGTATGATTGATTTGCATAGTCCACTATGAATGAATCGATCTACTTTTGATGTTCATTATGTAATAATCTTAATTCTGAGTAAGTGAACAACTTCGTGTATGTGGCTCGTGTGCTTTGATGTTCCAAAAGCCAGGGTGTCTCAAATATAGTAAGCTACTGGACTGGTTTGTTGGGTACACGGTATACATATGATAGAGGGATTGCTTACAGATAAGGAATCATTATTCTTATGTAAAGTTAAGGTTATCCTCTTGAAGGCATTATGCTAAATTGGTGAGAATGGACAAAGCTTTGAGTCGTTTGCTTTGTAAACGGCTTATTATTCATATATGGTGGATAATCATTCTCTTATCGGATGTATAATAGATCTTTAAGATAGCGTGATTAAAAGATTGAATAGACTTTGACCTAGGTTGATCATGGATATCATATAAGGGCTTTGCATCAATGACGAGGTCATTTAACGGTGTCTTTTCTAAGGCTTGTGTAATTTGTAATATAATTAGGAGTTCAGTTTCAAGTCTCTAGTGGAATGATCCTGAAATTAGTGATCATATGATTAAGTTGTTTGATATAAAACAATGATTACATAAATTCATAGGAGCCTAATTATACATGTCCAATCAGTCCCTCTGTTAGCTTCTATAATTCATTAAATATGATAGTTAATCAAGATATTCTTTTGTGGCTTGTTGTCTTGCATTTAGTGATGAAATAAATATGTATCACCTTTCACAAAGGTGTAAGTGTTTTTCTATGTGTGCTAGGGGGATAAAATTATAATTTTGTATTATTCAATAAATGGGATAAATATTTAATTAATATTTATTTTGGAAGATATTATTTGAAATTTAAATTAATTGTATTTGAATTTGAAATTTAAATATGTGATTAATTTGAATTTTGAAAATCTTGTCTTAGAATAAATATTTGGAATTAAAAAGATTATCCTATTTGAATTTGAATTGAACAAAATCTTGTCCTTATACAATTATAGATGGCATCTACTTCAGATAAGGGTAGAAAAATAAGATTTTTTCCTAATTTGAATTTGAATTTTGTTTTGGATAAAAGATTTTACAATTATTTGAATTTCAAATAAAATTGCTATTATTATATTTGAATTTGAATTGGAGTTGTTGAAAATTATCCATGTGGATAAAATTCATAGTTTTGCAGAGCTTGAAATTTGAATCAAATTTTGAATTACAAAATTCCCTAATGGTCGAATTTCTTATGGATAATTCCAAGGGAAGAAATTCAGATTTTTTGTGGATAAGGGAGAAAAAAAATCTTGTTTGAATCATGTTTGAATTTTGAATCTCCTTACTCCAAGCTTGGCTGAATTCTTGTGGGTTTCTCATAGGGAAGGAATCGATTTTTATATGGATAAGGGAGAGGAAAAATCTTATTTAAATCTTATTTGAATTTTGAATCCTCCATTCCCTGGTGTAACCGAAAATTTTAAGGGTTTTTTGGCCTCAAGAAATTTGGATTTTTTGGCCTGTGGAAGAGAGGAAAAAAAATCTTTTTTTATCCAATTCAAAAATCAAAAGTCAGCTCATGTAATATTATAAATAGAGGTTTTTCCACTCCTATTTTCTTCAGACCACAGACTCTCAAGTGAGTAGGCTTATTGTTGCACAAATCATGTGATAGTAAATTTTTAGAGATCTGGATGGTCGAAAAAAGACAAGCCATGCTGAGTACTGATCGAGGAAATACGTGCCCATATGCTCAACTATCTTGAAATTGGAGAATAGCAGAGAAGACTAGTTGGTTGAAGCCCTTACTAGTGTTGTCCTCTTGTGTTTCTGACGTTGACTCCAGCATCCAAGGCGTTTTCTAAGAAAAATATATCAGATTGTTGATAATTTATTATATATGGCAACGTAAGTTCTAATGATCTTTAAAAAATTTTTAAAATTCTACTATGTATATTTTTCATTTTTTCCAACACATGTTGCACTGTCATAATTTAAATTCAAACCCAATTAATATATATTCGAATATATGTAAATATGTATATTTGAGAGCTTAATATAATAAAGTTACCAAAATTTTGATTTGGCAAACGGATAAATGAAAAAAAAAATCTCTGAAATCTTAGTTATTAAGTTTAAGGTCAAAGCAAATAATTATGTTTATGAAGTTAATTAATAGCCACATTTAGGTCAGGTTTACATTAGATGTGGAAGATTTAAGGTGTCTTGGATATTGAATTGTCATTCAAGTTATCTACCTAATTAAACAACCATATATATAATTCTTATTCATACACATAGCATTCATTTGGTTGCATCTTTTAGTTTGGATTTAGCTTAAAATAAGCTAAATTAGATCTACAGTTAAGCATTTTGTATGCAAAAATTTAGTTTAAACTTGTATCGAAAAATATGTTAAAACAGTAAAAATAAAGATAAAAAATTATTAAAATAAGGCCTACCAAGCTAAAGTGGGGTGTAATTTTATACATTAAATTTATATATCTATTGGATACCAATCAACTATGATTCTTCCGCATATTTCTGCTTTTAATTGTCTTCGAAACCAACACCTATTTGATTAGTCCACGGGTCAGTCTCTCAGTTGCCGATGCAATGTACTATTGATTCACTTTATAAAACAGAAAGTTTTCCTCTGAGATTAGAATGATTGAGCAGCTTACCAATTCCTTCTCTGTGAATTTCCTAAAAGATGTTTGAAATCCGATTGTGCTCAGTCTATAATCTGCTTAACTGAATATAAAGCTAAGAAACGTTACAAACGTTATACTAATTGCGTGTCCTGTAAGGTTTATGGTTGTGATCAAGATGAAAGAATCCCCTATTCTACTTTCCAATTATAATCTCTAGTACCAATTTGCCGAAGCTTATAAATACCGGATTTTGCAGAAAATAGCCCATCACTGGCATATCCAGCGCCATTAACGACTGCAGAATGTGATCATCAGCAAGTTATAGACTAAAGAAGAAATAGATGGTAAATGCAAGACAAAGTTACCATTTTCCAACCATTCTGTTTGTGTTTCCTTCAATCTGATTTCTACATAAAGTTATAACCATGTTATGTCAGTGTCTAAGATTTTGTTCTGCATACTATCAAGTAAAACTTCATCAGCATTGAGATCCCTATATAATTCTCAATGTAGAATCTGGATGAAGTAAACATGTGGGCCAACACTAATTTTATATTCTCACTCTCCATCATGTGTAGGTCAAATAATAGGCAAACGTGCAGATAAAAATAAATTTTAGAAGTCCAACACACATATTTAAGAAGAAACCTAAAATATATTAAAGGTCCAATACGCAATGATAATAAATAAATAGGTTAAAGAGTATAATTGTAAATATTTAAATATAGGATATCCTATTCTAATATCATGTTAATTTAATGATCCATCCCAAGAACTTAAGTTATTAGAGTATTGGCTAACAATTGTTTTATATTCTCAATTTTTTATTTTTAGTATTTAAGGGTGAGAAGATTTGAACCTTTACCTTATAGTGGAGTCAAGTGTGAAATTACGACTAGGCTATATAAACACAACAATAATTACAAACATATAAAGGTATTGGGCACTTTATTTAACAGATTGACCTTTTAAGATTGAAATCTAATCTTTTAGCAGTCTTAAATTTAACATAATATCATTGAAATCTAATCTTTTAGCAGTCTTAAATTTAACATAATATCAAAGTCCAACAAGCTCAAACGAGCGGCCCAATCCATTCAATATAAGATTTGTGACTCCAAAGAGAGTATCATCTTGTAGGAGTTTGTTAAGGGTAAAGAAAACCTAAGTCCCAAATCATCAAAACACAATAATAATCACAGATATATAAAAGTATTGAGTCACCCTAGTTGACATGCTGACTTTTTAAGATGAAAGATAGACACAAAAACCCCTGAGCTACTCTGTATAGAATTTGGAAGTGTACAGACTAATATAACTACTCTTTCTCGTTTCACCCGGCAGCGTTCATATTAGTAAATCTTTCATCTTGTAATGAGCTCTCCTAAATAGGATGTAGCTTTAGGAAAAAATAATGTAGTAGTGTTAAGAGTCAAACCCAAAAATGACAAAGTCAAGGCTTTTGTTTGACATGATTTCATAAATCAGCACCTTTTGGTTACCCTGGATGCAACATCCAAGTAGTTTCATAAGATTCCTAAGTTTCATAAATCAGCAACTTTTGGTTACCCTGGATACAACATCCAAGTTGTTTCATAAGATTCCTAAGTTGGAGTTTGGCAAAAGTATAATTTCTTTCTTAAATTCGTTTAATCTTTGGCCAGAACTATTTGAAAGCCTCTTCACCGCGTGTTTCTCTTTTTTTTTTTAAACTATCTACTAGCATTCCCTGGAAATTACATTTCCATCTACCATATTGCAATGCTTTTATAAGGAAATAATAATGATTGTTTTGTTTTTTTGTTTATTTATGGTACTTGTTGTAGTAAATGTGTTGCTGCAAATGACCTTGTAAGAAGGGACAAAACCGCCCTGTCCGAGCTTCTTGTTGGTTGAAAAGTTGCCTGTGGCACGGGCTATAGCAGCCAAGTCAAACACTGGGAGCTCCAAGTCTTTTTTTCCTTTTTTTCCCCTTCTCTCTTCATTGTCCCGAACACTTTCTTTAGCAGCTGTCGGAAACAGTTAGGAACTAGAATACACGTATGCTGATCGCATTCTTTCATTAAAACTGACACAAGAAATTAAAAGAATAAAATAGAGCAACACTTCCTCATCTGCAGCTCTAAGCTTAGCCAACATGACCAGGTAAAAGTAATATTACCTTTTAAGCATGTTCTCCTGAAAATGCTATAACCAACAAAGAGAATACCCAAAACACATCCAGCGACAGCTACATTGATCACAGCTTGCCGATTGACATCAGCTTTTTCTTCTTGTCAGTTAGTTTTGACAACAAAGAAGCGAGCAAAACCATAGTAAATCCAAAAAAATATATTATCTTTGGCACAGAAATTATGTACCTATAAGGGAAAAATAAACATAGGACTAAATGTCACAAATAAAATTTTACAATGAATTTTCGCTCTGAAGATGGCATCCGAACCAAATGATACATCCAATACGTTGTCCTCTGATTTGTACGTTTGAATACCATACACGAACAGTTGCTCAAGAATATGGCTCTGCAATCCTGAAGATTCAAGTCTTCGTTCACACAAGAACACGTTGTATATGGTAGCTTCAAGCCTAAGTTTTTGACAAACTTGTCTTTATATTTTTCTTTGCAACTTGATGGACTCTAGCTTGTTGTGGCTTTTCGCAAATGTACGAATTGAACAAGTAATAAAGTGATAAAAAAAATATATCATTCCCATGATGATAGTATTATTAAATACTGAAATTAGTTAAATTTAATTTTGTTAGAGCAACCAAAAAATGTTACAATTGAAAAATTAAATAAAAATTACAAAAATAAATAAACATAAATTGATATCAAGCAATCCAATGCACAAATTATTTAGATTTAATTTTATTTAGGTATATTATTATAATTTTGTATTCATATTTGCTGACAATCAACTACCATTTTTTCCTTTATGTACTCTTTCTCAAGCTATACATAAATTCTACATTTTTATAATTAAATTGACATAAAGATTAATAAACTAAAATTCATGATGAATGGTACTATATATATGAACAGTACCATATATATGAACAGTATCATATATGAAAAGTATCGTATATATCAACATTATTATATATGTAAATAGTAAAAATGCAAATTTGAATTTAATTATAAAAAGTATTCATGTTGGGAAATCTGTGGTCTTTAATAATATTGTAACACCCCCCGCCTCGTGCGGGAGATGTCACCTGAAAACTCTGCTTTACTTTAATTCTTTTCTATCAAATCATAACAAAATAGTTTGCGGAAAATTTTTTTTTTTTTAAAACCATCAATATACGTAGTACTACAACTTTCCAAAACTAAGTTATCATAGTAGGAAACTATTTTATATTACTTGTATATAATACTGTCATATTGTATTAGAAATAGTTAGGTTAAACATAACAGTGTAGCTTATACAATATTATACAGTTGTATTTTTCGTTATCCTTTTCTTTCTTCTTTGCGGAATTAGTCTGGCAGGTCCATAACCTTTATCATGACACTGGCACTTCATTCCTGCAGTCCAATCCATACACTGTGGCTCAGGTTACAGGTTGTTTACCTCGATTACCTGAACAAGAACAAACTGGTGAGCTACATGCCCAATAAGTTCAGACATAACATTCAAAATAATAAAACAATAAACCACTACAATGCAACTCTACACAATGCATGAGTTCATTATGCTCAATTTACACTTTGCATTGTTCATTTACTATGTCTATGGGCCCGGTTTGGTTGTACCGTGTGCGCGGTGTAAGAGGGGTCTGGGAGCGACCCGGACTCTCCCTCAACTATGGTATGTCTTTTGCTTCGACATAAGGTAACCTCCCCTCGCGAGAGGCCGGTACGCCAAACATTAGGTCTTTTTCATTACCGTGTTGTTTACTGTGCTATGTTACTTACTATGATGTCTTAACTGTTCCAGTGTACATATTCATAATTAATGTACTCAATGTTATGCCTATTCAGTCCAAAAATACTATTTAAAAATTATCATCCACGCACTTAAACATTGGGGCGTGATTAGAACTGAAAATAAGGCACAAAACTTTAATTATACATTTTTGGAACAGTTGGAGCGCCTGGCACTCATCCCCGAGCGCCTGGCCCTCCATTTTATTTTCCTTTAAAAACTTAGGACAGAGACTCCAGCGCTTCGGCGCTCTCTTTACAGAGCCTGGCGCTTTCGAAAATCCGGTGAAATCGCCAGGCGCTCATACCATAGCGCCTGGCGCTAATGCTGATTTTTTTTTTTGTACTAGGGCCTGGTGCTCATACCCTAGGGCCTGGCGCTTCCACTAAATTTTATACTAGCGCCTGGCGCTCATACCCTAGAGCCTGGCGCTTTAACCAATTTTTACACTAGAGCCTGGCGCTCATACCCTAGCGCCTGGCGCTCCTACTGAATTTTAAACACCAAATTTTGGCCGAGAGCTCAGCGCCGGGGCACTCCTTAGCTAGCGCCTAGCGCTTGGCTCCGGTAAAAATAGGTTTTTGAACACATTTTGATATAAAAACCAATTCTCATTCATACTTTCAAATCTAAAACATGTTTAAAGCATTCTAAGGTCAAAATTCATAAAACATAATCATATACACATAACACATCACTGCACACTCGCATACTTGCCAATTTAGGCGTTTCAACGAGTTCACAACAACATATAACATTTCTAGCCAAGGAATTTAGGCTATTCATAAATTAACATTCAAGAATTACACAGTGTTCCAGTTGTTCATGTTCAGACAATTAAATGTCAGAACTTACCAGAAATTGATTTCTGCTTTTGTTCCTTTGTTTCCCTTCGTTGCCCTATAACGAAACAGTTCAACATTCAGTGAAATGTTTATAGGTCAACTCGAAAACATTTAAACACTTCTCCTATACATTGTATCATTACACCCTTAGCCTTAGTTATAAGTCCGAAAATTTCGGCATTATAACGGCTTAATTTTTTCATTTTCCCACTGTGCCAAAACCACTTAAATCGCGCTATTGAACACAGTCTCCATCATAAACCTGCTCAAAATCCCAGTACATAACAATAATTCATTCTCAAAATCAAGGTATAACAATGTTTCCCAAAAATTTAGGGTTTCACTCACAACCCTAAACTTTCCTCTTTGTCTTTTTTCCATTCCACACTCAATACCACATCAAATTCCTTTTCCACTTCATAATACATAATTATCACTATTCCATAAGGGTTTTCACCCTCCTTTCCACGTCAATTTCCCCCCCTCATGCAACATTTTTGTTTTCAAAAACTAACCCCATAAAAACTTCAAAAACAAGTTCAAAACATGTTTTTTCCACATGATTTTCTTCAAAACATTCAAAAACACTCTAACTCCATTTTGTTCCACTATTCACATAAACACAAAAACACTTAAAAACAAGCATTAAAACAGAATTTTGAAGAACTTACTTGAGCTTTGAGGTGAATACTCCTCAACTTAAAGTTTTCTCACACTTTTTCTTCAAATTTTGCAACTTTTGAAACTTTGGAAATTTTTGTGAGCAAAGGAACGTGGGAGAAGAAGAAGAACAGAAGAAAATGAAGTTTTCTGCTGTGGGGGACGTGAAAAATCAGGGGAAAAGTTTATACAAATCCTTAGGGGTATTTTTGCAATTTTTGAAAATTTTGGGGTCAAAATAAAAATTTCTTGGGGGTATTTTTGCAAAATTTTGGGAACTTTTTCAGCTGAAATACAGCTGTTTCTCCCCCTCTCTTCCACGTGCATGAGCAGATCAACATGCATTTAATGCAAATTTTCTTTCCAAATTTTGATTTTAAAGGAAATTCCAAAAATTTCCTTAATTTTAATAGCCTTTGGATCAAAAAGAATGATTTGATCTCATCCGTTGATTCCTATATTAATAAGAAAATATTATTTGTTTATACAGTATAGGTTTTTCTTTAATAACAGTATAATTTTCATCTGTCGAAATTTTGACCGAAACGCTATACTGGCCAAATTTCGCAGTTTACCTCTCGAAATGCTGTTAGAGCCTTTCAATGCATTTATATCCTTTAAAACACTCCATAAACCCTAGATATTTCATTATTTTCCATCTGAGATCTATGTTTGCCACATTTTGAATCTCAGTAGAATTCTGTTTTTCGATACCGAAAATGCACTATTTGAGGCATTTCGATTCGACAATCATCACATCTATAGCCAATAAAATATTTATCAATTCGAATAAATATACTTATCAACTCTAATGATGATTTATTAGAGTGAAATTTATATATTTTCGTCACACTAATATATATAAATTTTCACTATACAATGTTCCCGAGAACGATTTAAAATCTCGGCTGTTACAAATATAATCACATAAAAATAAATGGATATATCTCTATTATATCTCAGATTTTAAAATATTTATAATAGAGCTATGTTACAAAAATCTCCCCTCGGTTTCATTTTATATCTTAAATCATTCAAAAGTTAGCTAGAAATTTAAAAGTATTAAATTTAATAATAAATACTTTAACAAACATGACAATCATAATACCATTCTTAAATTAATTAAACTATCATAGTTAGACTATATCATAACTCCTAGTAAAATTTAATTAATTCATAATAAAAAATAAAATAACACAACAAAATAAATTAAATATGATGACAAAATAAAAATAAAAGAAAAGACTCTTAGAAAGGATATTGATTTTTATGCTTGCAGAATCTCCAGGCTCTCCTCCTTTTAAAATATAACTAAACAAAAAAAAAAAAATTTTTTACAATCAGATTTCCTTCACTCTATCTCTCTTTTATCTCTTCTCCATGCCATATGCCTCCATCTGAATGGCCTTTAAAGGCTCTTAATCTGCACTATTACACCAACCCTTATGTGAATAGGAGGAGAAAAGTCGGTCGCTACAACAAACTACAATTCAGTGCAAAGCAAAGGCCAGCTTGCTACAGTATGCTATAGTGATGCCTAGAAAAAGTCATGGACCGAAGAAACCAAACTCAAACATGCCTGGGAACCAAGGTACTTCCATTATTCAAAGATTGGAATGCACAAATGGTATCAGCTGCAAAGTGCTAATTATTGAAGAATGACAACATTAGCAGCAATATATACGTACAGAACAATGGAACGTTCCTTGATATCTAGTTTTTTCAATGTCTATGCTTGCTGCTACAGAATGACGGCAGACCCGTTCATTGGACTTAGACAAGGTATAACGAAGGACTAATTCTTCATAAAAAATAAAACAAAAGGATGCTGACTTCAAGAAAGAGAAAGAACAATGAGTTAAACAAAAGGATAATGAATGAAAGAAAAAAAAAATAATGCTATCGAACATGATGGCGAAAATGTTTTTACATTATAACAGCTGATTAAAGTCAAATCCTATGACCAAGTGCCACAAACATTGGGATAAATGTATTAATGTAAGACCAATGTATTGTTGATTCTGTGGGTAATAGAAAGTTCCTTCTGAGGTTAGATACAAACTTGATTTAAAGTCCTACCTAAGTCTCAGTTACAAACTTGATTTAAATAAATCAAAGGCCTCTCCATTGATATCGCCATTTCACACTAAAAATTGCAAGAGAGAAAAATAAGTTCACAAATTATTTTGGATTTTCCTTTTTTTTTTTTTTTTTTTCTCTTTTGCTCCGAACCCAATTTCCATTGCTATCGGTTGCTTGTGGAGGTAAAACCAGGGGATACAGAATGTACAATCTATCTTACAAAATCCAACGAACTTATGAAACCTTATGAAGCATATTTTATATGTGTGGTTAGAGATTATTAACCCTTATCAAGCCTCTGTTCCTGATACGGCCATAAGGCCTGTTATAAAGGACTTGGGATATTGTATTGGTGCTTCTATCTCCATAAAATAGCCAGGTCTATTGGGATAAGGCAATACATGTCCATTGCTGCTTAGCATAATAACCACAGACGACATGCTTGGCCTATCAGCAGCTCGTTGTTGCACGCATAACAGACCAACATGGATGCAACGCAACACTTCCTGCAGATTATGGTCTGAATTCCTTAAGCACGAGTCAAGCAGTTCAATTGCCTTGCCTTGTTGCATCAATTTCCACGCCTAAAATATTCAAGAGGATAGTCTTTTATACGTATATACATTGTTTTTGAAGTTTGGTACAACAAATTAGAAGATGCAATTCTACTGGTACTTACATGTCCAGTGAGGGTAAGGTCTTCCTCTTGGGTGGAAAAGGTCGTACATCTCTTTCCGCTTACAATCTCTAAGACCATCAAGCCAAAGCTAAAGACATCGGATTTTATTGAAAACTGACCATTGGAAATATACTCGGGTGCCATATAACCACTGCATCAAAAAATCACATCACTTAGAGCTAAAAAAAAATAATAATAAAAGAGTACAATTTTCAAGCACAAACTATAAAAAGCACACAGGAAGACTAATACTCACTAAGTTCCTACTACTTTATTTGTGTTTCCTTCTATTTGGTCCCCTCCAAATGCTCTAGCCAAGCCAAAGTCTGAAATTTTGGGATTCATCTCATTATCAAGTAAGATATTACTGACTTTAAGATCTCTGTGTATAATTCTCAATCTTGAATCTTGGTGCAAATATAGAAGCCCCCGAGCAATTCCACATATGATTTGGAAGCGCTTACCCCATTCTAAACGTTTAGCTTTATTTTGATCTGGTGATTGCAAAATGGCTTTCAAGTAAATCAATTAATTAAAACACAACCATGGACACAAAACATATGAATTTTCTATGTACGTATTATAACTGCTGATGATAGCATTTCAACATTAATTGGCGAAACTATGTGAAGACTTCTTTAGCGAAAAAGAAATTAAAGAAAAGAATATGTGAAAAATTGTGCAGGTGAGAGGAATTCTAACCAAAAATGAAGAGGTCCAGGCTTTTGTTAGGCATGTATTCATAAACCAGTAATTTCTCGTCTCCCTGAATGCAACAACCATGAAGTTGTACAAGATTCCGGTGTTGAAGCTTGGAAAATAATATTACTTCATTTTTCAACTCATTTATTCCTTGTCCAGAACTAATAGAAAGTCGCTTCACGGCAATTTCTTGCCCATCTTTCAACTTACCCTGACAGCCCATGGTAGGAAAAGATGTTTAGTATTGAATTGAAACACTTTCATTATCCATATACAATATGTAGTGAAATAAGGCTGTTACAAGCTTACTCTGTATACAGGTCCAAAGCCACCATGTCCAAGTTTGTTGCTTGTCGAAAAATTATTGGTGGCAATGACTATAGTAGATAAATCAAACAATGGGAGCTCAAGATCTTCCTCTAGGTCTCTAGTTTTCATATTTCTACCTGTTTACAAAAACGACGGCATGAAGAGATGAACTTGACATTACAGCTAAGAAGTGAGAAGAAATGAAATCCACAATTTGAACGAATGTCGATAAGAAGATCAATTTTGGCAAGAGTACTAGAGGGATCCCAATTTTTATTCCCGACGTTTTAGCAGTGGCGGGCTGTCATCTTTTTTTTTTTTTTTTAAATTGATTCAATATAATCTTTCAACAATAATTCACATCGAAATATTTTAAATAATTATCCTTAAAAAAATGACAACAAATGCTTGAAATAGCATTGTCATAGCAAGAGAGAGAATACCTTTTGACTTTATTCTGCAAATGAAGTACCTTAGTAGCACCATCCCAAAAAATCCTCCAATACTAGCTGCTATTATAACAGCTCTCACATTAGAACCAGACTTTCCTTTTTGATTGTCCCATGTAGGCAGAAAATATCAAAATGCAATATAAATAAAAAGCAAACATGACAAAAATAAGGACCTATGACAGAAGATAAAAAGAACGAATTACATATAGCCATACCTAGCTCTGAAGCTGGCATACGAACATATAGAACCTGTCCATTCGAGGAAACTTTTCTGATATCAATCAGATCACCAAACCACATAATACAACCGCTTCCTTCTCCTACAATGTCAGAGTTTGCATAAGCCACGCAAGAACAATTGCTCAAGCATTTAGCCCTGCATTCCTTTAGGTTCATACTCCTATTCGCGCGAGAATATGCAGTTTCTGGCATTTTCATGTCAAGAAATTTGACAAAGCCATCTTTGTTACTTTCCTTGCAGTCTAGCGGATTGTTACGTGTACACCCATCTGACCAATCCGTTAAATTCCATTTTTCTTCGTACTTAGGCTTGAATCCTTTCAAACATTGGCAGACCGGGTTCTCACCGATGACACAATTCCCATTTCCACCACAGAGACCATAGTTATCACAAAGGTCTCTAGGCTCTGAAATGTAAAGCTTCCATCTTTTCTCTGCTTCGACCCATGTTAATCGTTGACGTGTGCTAGTTGTTCGATTCAGTACTACTATTGTGATCACCGAGTTGTTTTTGAGGTTGAACATGAAGTAAGCTTCATATTCATTGTAAACTAACTGGTAGTCGAAAAGTTGGTTTGGCCTTAACTCTGGCACACCACTACTACCGTGTCCGTTCCAAGGCCCTGATCGATGGAATTTTTTTCCGCCTTTCCACATATAACCTTCAGGAGATGCTTGATGTTCAACATCAAATTCGACAGCCCAAGTAAAATCTCCAGGACAAGGATCATCCCAATTTCTCCACGCTGATATTCGCCGATTAAGACCGTTCCTGAAGTCCCATCCCAATTTCATCCCAGCTAACAACGTGTTAGAAGGATGGTCAAAGCTTTCCCACAAATACGCCTCCAAGTTTGTATTATCCTCGTCTTCCAGTACAAGATTTCCGGAATCAAGAAGCTGTATTAATGGTTTCTTGGCTTGTTTCGATAAGCTTGCAGACCAAATAATACTCTTGTTCTGATACAAGAGCACTAAATTGCCTGTGCTATTTATTGTCAACAATCCAGATGAATCGTTGATCGGGTTGCACCGGTTTGCAACCCAAACGACGGTTTGGACCGTGATGTTCTTGTACCAAATTCCCGCATAGCGGTTCTTGGAACTTCCTAAACTGAAGAAGCCAAACTCAAACATTCCATTCTTAGAAACCAAGGTTGTTCCATCACTGACATTTTGGAATGGACCAAAGCTGTCTGCAGCAAAAGAGAGAGAAATGAAGAAAAACAAGAACAGCACAATTATATTATACATACAGTTAGAATAAATTCCCATTGATGTCTTTCCTCAGTTACAGATTCATGGTAAATCCTTGCTTATCTGCTTTGCGAAGGCCGTACAAAGAACACGTCTCTCTTTTACTTTTTCTTATTAATAGAAAATAATATATTGACTTTTTCACTGTTGACTTTATAAAAGAACAGAAAAGGACGTCCTTATTGACTACGAAAGAAGCCAAATATTTGATGGATACGAACGGATCAAAGTCAATTCCTCTGACCAGATGCATTAGAACAAAGAAAAATCTCATGTAATTTTTATCATCATTGTGGTTGTTAAGGCTAAAAAAAATTTTGATAGTATGAATATCAATTTTACACCAAACGTAAAATTTTATATTCAAATATAATTATTTTTAACAGTGTTATGAAAACAATTACTATTTAAAAATTTTTTAAAATAATCACATCAACTTTCTAACTTTAACTATTTATTTCTACTTTTACTAATCACATCAACTTTTCAACTTTAAAATACATTTTATCCAAACACACATTTTATTCGAATACAAAACAAACACTTTTCAATCAAATATAACACTAAAAAAAGAATTGTATTCAACACAATTAAAACGTAATGCGTTTACCAAACGCTCTCTAATTATATTATTCGGTAACAAGGGAGTTAAACTGATGGGATGAAAAGGGCCCCAACATCATCATTAATTTAATGTCCGAAAAGTTTTAGACTTAACAACCTTAGTTAAACAGGGACTAAGTCCAAAATTTTCCTTATACCATTGTGTGTGATGAAAATATGAACTTTGCATTAATAAAATATGAACTTTGCTCCCTAATTATTTTATTTGGTAACAAGGGAGTTAAACTGATGGGATGAAAAGGGCCCCAACATCATCATTAATGTAATGTCCGAAAAGTTTTAGACTTAACAACCTTAGTTAAACAGGGACCAAGTCCAAAATTTTCCTTATACCATTGTGTGTGATGAAAATATGAACTTTGCATTAATAAATTTAAATTTTCATAAATTTCAATATTTTATATTAATATTAATAACGACAATATAATTTGACACTAGTACTTATATTGAGTCAAGTTTCAGTTAGGAAAATTTAATTAAATGAACAAGTATAAAAAGTTTCCATGTAGAGTAAATTGGAAACCTAATTCATAAGAATGCTCAAAACAGTTCAAAAATCACATAGTGCAAATTTTACGTTGTGTCGTATGTCAAAGTAGCCTATGGTGCTGAAATTGTACGCTAATTTATGCCCATCATTAGAATTATATGAATAAGCTTAGGAATACAAGAACTATGTATAGAAATTAACAAAACAGCTAAACGGTAGAAAACTTAGCACATGAAATATAAATATTAGACCGTTAATTTTAACACAGTACCGGAAAATTTTGGGTTTTGATGAAACAATGCCATGAAACAACTTAATTTTATATAAGGAACCCTATAAAAGCAATTTCGGTTAATTAAAATACAATTTGGTAAAATTTTCTATAATATATAATTTTAACTTGGACTATAATTTTAAATAGTCAGATATTGAATTATGATCAATTAAGGAAATATAGTAAATGTAATATATACTAAATATAATTATTATGATAAAGGAATTATTAAAAGATATATGTATGTGTGTGTGTTTTTTTTTTTTTAAGAAGTTTCACAAATTTTAAGTCTTATAAGATAAGTATGTAAATTTAAGTAGTTTGAGTAAATTAAAATAGTAGTTTAAGTAAATTAAGGAATGACCACGTAAAGGGAATCGTTTTTTTATTTTTTAAGAAAGTAAAGGGAATCTTACAATTAACATAAAGATGGAATCTCAAATATCATAACTAGCATAACTTAACTTTGTGATGAATATTAACATTTTTTTAATATATTTTTCGTTTTTAATCTGCCATTATGTGTGACAAAAATGTCATAATCTTAATAATTTGGTTATTGTCGTTTTATGAGTTGTACACGTATGAACAACTTATTGCATTGATTAATACCATTTATTTTTCTATTTTCGCGCGTGAGCTGCAAAAATGTCATTATTTTGCGTAAAAGATGGCGAAAAATATCACATCTATTTCAAAGAAAGAGAGAGTGGATAGGGATTAAGTAAAGTGGTATATTTATCTGTGGGTATTTAAAAAATCAGCCATATACTTCAAATTTCATTATCCCAATCATAATTAAAATTACGATTTTTAAACTAAGCCCACGTTTGGACAATACATTTTTTTTACATTACATTTGAATGCAATGCAATTTTCTCCCAAATTTAAAAACATTTCATTCAAATACCAATTACATCACATTTTAAATTCAACACAATCACTATTTATTATTTCATTTTTTTATTATTTTTTTTAATTACATCATATATTCTCTCTCTCCCGTTTTTTTTCTTTATACTTTTATCCATCACATCACATATTCATTATTAAAATATAATTCAAATACTTTTCACCCAAACACACGTTGCATTCAAATGCAATGCTAATGCTTTTCCTTCAAATACAAATTGCATTCAATGCATTGTATTTAAACACAATGTAAATTCAATGCGTTCATTAAACGAACGCTAAATCTAATTGTGCAAAATTCCCAATTATATATGGACAGAAAATTCTTCTCCACACTACGGCAAAACCCTTTTTTTTATTTTTTTTATTTTTTAATTTTCTTTCGAAGTCAATGTTTCAATCACTCTGTACATCTGAGATGGCTTCCAATGCAAGAAATAGCTTCTTGTGGGCTGGGTAGCCCTTGAGGTTGGGCTGAATATCTATTAATAACCCTCGGATAAGGCTTGAAACCAGATATTTCGGATTTACAGAGGAGAAACTGATGCGTCGTTTGGTTCACACTGAACCTAAATTTTTTTGTTCAATTTTGTATTTTTCTAAAAAATTAATAAAAATTATAAATAAGGCAACTAACTTGAACTTAAAAATTTCATTTCATTTTATTTTAAACTCTACCCATAAATCAAACTAATCCTAAGTACCTAATAGCAAGCTTATGTTTGATTCACCAGTAGGAATTAAACTTTTTAAGTAGATTTATTTTATTTTTTTTAAAAACTAGTTAAAATTTTGTATACTTTTCAAAAAAGATAAAAGTAAGTTGGAAAAGATTAGTTTAAAATAGAGGCAAATTTTTAGTTGGAAAAAGACTGTCGGTTTTGAAGGAGGCATAGTAGTAACCAGTATAAACATACAGTTATTTACAGTTTTGGTGGATTTTTGTTTTCAGGCTTTTTGGGGCAATATTAATCTCAGACTCAACAATATCTAACATATTACTAGTCTTTGCTTGCACAAGAAAAAAAAAAAATCAAAATTTCCAATGATCAAACATTAAACATAGTAATAGTAAACTAATAAACAAAATACAAGTCCAAAGTTTTAAGTTATATCTCTAATGTTCTGCCACAACAATGATTTATACAAATCAATGCTTCCTTTCATTAATTTATTTATTTATTGTTCTGTTCATCTTTCAACCCAAATGCCGTTGCTATCATTTACATATGGTCGTAAAACCAAGTTTTAACAAATGAACTTCTGAAAGTAATGTAGAGTAGAGATTAATCTTTATTGATTCTCTTGCTGATAGAGCTGTGACTTTAGTTGACGAAGGATATTGTTTTGGCGATTCTGTCTCCATGAAATAGGCAGGTCTATTGGGATAAGGCAGTGCATGGCCGTCACTGCTTAACATCACAACCACGGACGACATGCTTGGCTTATCTGCAGCATGTTGTTGCACACATAACAGACCGACATGGATGCATCGCAACACTTCCTGCAAATTATGGTTTGAATCCCTTAAGCACGAGTCAAGCAATTTAATTGCCGTGCCATTTTGCGTCAATGTTCAAGCCTACAATATTCAACACAATCGTCTTATATGCATACATATTTAAGTTTTTGGAGTTCAATACATCAAAATAAGAGATGCAGTTCTATTGGTACGTACATGTGCAGTAAGTGTAAGGTCTTCCTTCTCTGAGGAAAAACTTGTACATCTCTTTCCGCTTACAATCTCTAAGACCATCATACCAAAGCTAAAGACATTTGATTTTATCGAGAATTGACCATTGAAAATATACTCCGGTGTCATATAACCATTGCATTAGAAAATCACACTACTTAGAAATCAACTATCAAGAGAATATATATTTTAGTTTAATTTTTAGCTTCAAAATATAAAGAGCATGTGGGAAGAGTGATACTCACTAAGTTCCTACTACTTTATTTGTGTTTCCTTTTATTTGGTCTCCTCTAAAAGTTCTAGCCAAGCTAAAATTTGAAATATTTGGGTTCATCTCATTATCAAGTTAGACATTACTAGTTTTGAAATCTATGTGTATAATTCTCAATGTAGAATCTTAGTGTAAGTATAGAAGACCCCAAGCAATTCCGCATATGATTTGGAAGTACTTTCCCCATTCAAAGAGTTTTGCTTTTATTTTGATCTTGTGATTCAAAAATAATTTTCAAGTTAAACAATCAATTACAACACAATGACACACAAATACATGAGAGTTTTCTATATAAGTTTTTGAAGTGTTGATGACCGCATATAAATATTAGTTGGTTTAACTATGTTAAGAACTGCAATATTGAGAAGGATTCCAACCAAAAATGAAAAAGTCAAGGCTTTTGTTAGGCATATATTCATAAACCAACAGTTTCTCTTCTTCCTAAATACAATAACCAAGAAGCCTGACAAAATTCTGATGTTAAAGCTTGACAATTAGTATTACTTCATTTTTAAATTATTCTATTCCTTGCCCATAACTGATAGAAAGCCTATTTACAGCAATGTCTTATCCATCTTCTAACTTACCCTGAAATCCCATGATAAGAAAAAGATGTTAAAAAGCATTTAGCTTTTAAACTGAAACTCATGCTTTCATCATCCATAGGTCAAACATTTTCAAATAAGGCTATCATAAGCCTACACTGTACACAGATCCAAAACCACCACGTCCAAGCTTATTGCTTGTTGCAAAATTGTTGGTGGCATTGACTATAGTAGAGAAATCAAACAATGGGAGCTCTAGATCTTCCTCTCGGTCTCCGATTTTCATATTTCTAACTGTTTATAAAAATGATGTCATGAAGAGATGAGCTTGATCTTTGTACTAAGAAATGAGCAGAGGTGGAATGCACAATTAGAAAGAACATAAATACGATCAATTTTGACAAGAGTGCTGCAGGGGATCCCAATTTTTAATCCTAACATTTTGATGTATACCAACTTACGTGATGACAAGTTATCATCTTAATAGATTAAGTCATATCTTTTAGTCATACTCGACATGACAATTTTTTAAATATCTACAAGTGAAAAAAAAAAAAGAAAGGAACTTACATACAATACCGTTTAACTTTGTTCTGCAAATCAAATAGCCAAGTAAGAGCACCCCAGAAACAACTCCAATGCTACCTATAAATATCACATCTCTCACCTTAGCACCAGACTTTCCTATATCGTTGGTAACTCCAATATTAAAAAAGAGAAGGAAAATAAATTACAAGACATATAGAAGAAAATACGAAAAATCAAGGTAACTAAGCAACAAAAGAGACATGTATACGGAGCTGGAAAAGCAGAAAAACTACGTATAATCGTCGTACCTAACTCTGAAGCTGGCATTCGAACATATAGAACCTGTCCATCCGAGGAAACTTTTCGGAGATCTATCAGATCACCAAACCACATTATACAACCACTTCCTTTTCCCACGATATCAGGGTTGAATAAGCCATACAAGAACAATTGCTCAAACTTTTAGCACTGCATTCATTTAGAATCAAACTCCTACTCGCACGAGTATAGGCGATATTTGGCATATTCAAGTCAAGAAACTTGACAAAACGATCTTTGTGTTTATCCTTGCAATCTAGCGGATTGTTGCGTATACACCCATCTGACCAATCAGTTAAATACCATTTTTCTTCAGACTTGGGCTTGAATCCTTTCAAACATTGGCAGACTGGGTTCTCACCTATGAACAATTCCCATTGCCTCCATACCGACCATAGTTATCGCATAGGTCTCTGGGCTCTGAAGCGTAAAGCTTCCAACTCTTCTCTGACTCGACCCATGTAAACCATTGACGTGTGCTAGTTGTTTGATTCATCACAACTATTGAGAGTACGGAGTTGTTAGGTTCGAACATGTAACAAGCTTCATATTCGTTGTAAACCAAATGGAAGTTGAAAAGTTGGTTAGGCCTGAACTCTGGCACGCCACCAGTACCGAGTTCATTCCAAGGTCCAGATCGCTGGAATTTTTTTTCGGCCTTTCCACACATAGGCTTCACGAGTTGCTTGATGTTCAGCATCAAATTCAAGAGCCCAAGTAAAATCTGCAGGACAAGGATCATCCCAATTCTGCCATGCTGATACTCGCCGATTAAGACCCTTCTTGTAGTCCGATCCCAATTTCATCCCAGCTAACAATGTGTAGGAAGGATATGAAATTATTGTTAAATTAGAAATAATATTTTTACCTACAATGTGGGTACCATGGATATGTGGGATATTATATAGGTACAGGGGTAGGTATAGAGGAAAACTCACCCATACCCAGACCTACTCCACATATATTTACTCTCATAAATACATATATATTTGTATAGGAATTTTTATTTAAATACAAAAAAAGGACTTTCCTAAAGGGGGAAAAAAAAAAAGGAAACTATAAACTATCCCTACACTGGACAAGTTTTTTGAACTATATATTACTAATTTTTAACCTAATTCTTATAAGAAGAATAATAAAATTTTTAATGTTTAACATTTTAGATTGTTTTATGGATTTCTAGAATTTTAATTTGTTTTAAGATTTTAGTTTCATTTTCAATTATATTTATAATTATGTTGCTAAAATGTTAATAGAATTTTTTTAATTTATAATTCTTAATGGATAAATTAGTAGGGTACAGGTATGTGCATAACACCCTCAACAAGGATTATCCACCCCCATACCTGCATGAAATTAGAAGGATTTGGGAGTAAAAAAGGAGGTGGATACAGGGATGGAGGAAGCATAACAACTCCCATTCTGTCCCATTATCACCCCTATACTAGATTATATTTGTAATCACATTTAAAGTATAATTTCCATTAAACTATAAGAAAGATCAATTAAAAAAAAAAGGGGGGCTTCTAATGTATTTAATGAAGGACGTTACATGCCATAGTACCACGATCGTCCAACCAAATTTGTCTTTCTTAAATAACATTTATGGAGCAAGTATTTTCTTTCTGCCCCTACATTTTTTACAATACAAAAGGCATCCTCAAAATTTTTAGCCATCCCAAAAATTATCCCTTAAGTTTATTTTTTTCAAGTTAAAAAAAGCCTTTAATCATTTAAGTTTTTTAAAATATCAAAATAGTCCCAAGCAAACCATATTTAATTATTACTTTGACCAATAATTATTTAAATTCTAAAAAAAATAAAGTTATCAAAAAAAATCCAAAAACAAAAACAAAAAATTGATCTTTCTTTGATTAGCCAGAGACCTCTCCGGTGAAGGCGAAATATACACCATTCCTAAAGCCCAAAATGGAATGAACAACAACCACATGAGATTCAGCATGGGAATAACAAAGAGAATTAAATAACACATCATTAGAATATTATCTTATCTATAATGATTTTAAGATTTTTATCCTCTTCTAATATCAGATAAAAAGTGGTTTTGGACAAAAATCAAAGCCATAACTATGAAATAAAAATCTTAAACATGTGTTATTAAGGGGTTATTACCATAATTTCCTTTATAACAAACGTGTGTGGGTGGCAACAATGGAGATTTGTCATGCGACAAGACTAGCCCGACTCCATACTCAACCTTTTCGCGTGTGGATTGTCGGAGCGTGAGATTCGCCATGGGACGGTTCTAGCCCGACCAATCGTGTGCAGACCAAGGGCTAAGATCTAACTTGGGGCAGAGATCGTTATAAGGTGCCGTTTATTTGTCCTTTCTTACAACAGCCTGGTTGCTCATTGTATATATGGTTAGATGTATGAGTTTGGCTGTCCTTTCCTAATTATTGTTTTGTTGAGAGTTTTTGTTCATTTTTTTTTTTTTTGGTTTTTATATTTCTTTAAATTTGAATTTATTTTGTTCTGAAACTATTTTTTTTAGTACAATATATTTAGGATAATATTTAAATGTAATTAATAATGGTGTTTACGGTGTTTTAAACAATTTTTCCAATTAAAATAATAAAATTTTTAAATTCTTTTGAAAAGCTTTTGGGAAGATTTTTGTACAGTTTAAAAACGAGGGAAATACTTCTAAGATCATCAAATATTTTGTAAAATCTTGGATTATTTTTTTAATTTTCTCTAATTAAGAAATGGGGATAAAAAATCAGAAATAGCATTTATGAAGTCAAAAGGGGTGGCTAGATTATTATTATTATTATTATTATTATTACTATCATTTTCAAAAACCAGCTGTCAAGCTGGACAATTTCTGTTTCCTCTGCTGGCTCGAGTAGTTGGTACGACTATGAATATTAATGAAGGACAACTACAACTAAAAACCACCACATTTGTGCTTTAATACTAAAATATGACAAAGGGTATGTAAGTGTTAATCACGATCTGCTTTAAATATTAGTTTATCTTTAACTATTAAGAGATTCTCATAAATGCCAAAAAATAATAATAATAATTACACCCGTCTTCACATTTTGAATTTTTGGCTTTGTGCCATGCAAATGGACTGATCAAAGTTTTATTTATTTATTTATTTATTTATTTATTTTGAAATAGGATTGATCAACAGTTAACACAATATACTCCGTCGAAATTACCCACGTCGGTCAAAAATGTAATCTATTAGATTACCACAGTTCATCTATCAGATGCTTTCAAAACCAATAACTACTGTCAAGCTTCATTTGCATGGTAGATTATTTTTTGTAATCTGCGAGGTTATTTTTGTTCGCGACATCAATGGCTGGCTATTTCCGGCTCCTATCACCGGCGCCGGTCGTCTTTGACTCCAGTTCACCTAGACAATTTACTGGCTTTGGAAGGGTACGTTATTCAAGTTTTTTTTTTTTTTTTTTCCCCTCAACGTTATCATAGCTGTTTTATTTCCCATAATTTTGCTAAGGTTGCTGTCTCCAAGTCTGATGACTTTTTCTGGGTAGTTTATTTACCCCGACGTTTTTTCTTTTTTCTTTTTTCTTTTTTTTTTCTTTTTTTATGAATAATTTATCATAAAGCTGTGGTTTAAATAAAAATTAATCCGTAAAGTAAGAGGGGGAGTTTGGGGGAGGGTGTTGGAGATGTTATTTTTGGGTTGGAAAAAAGTTGTTTTGGAGAATGTGTTTGGGAGAAAAAACTGTTTGAGATGAAAAAATAAAAAATTTTAAAAATTTTTTTAGAAAAAAAAAATCAATATGGATATTGTTTCGTTCTTCTCGAAATTCTATGCAATTTAAAAAAAAATTTATCTCATTTGGACTTGTATACACAAAGTTATGAATTTTTAAATTTTAGAGTTTACTATAGCGTTTTGAATATGTAAATAGTGAAGAGTAAGAAAGTTTTGGAAAAAAGTGAAATATTAGGAGCTGGAAAACAGCCTCCAAACGACCCCTAAAAGTAAACCGGTACAAACTTGAATAACGCATAAAAAAGAGTAAACCAGAGGTATACTAAGTAAACCAGTGGATGACCATACAGTGCCAAAAATATGAATATAATTCTTATCTAGCCTCTGGTCGTGATATGGTTATTATACTTTTTAGCGATGACTCGGGATATTGTTGTGGTAATTCTGTCTCCAAGAAATAGCCAGGTCTGTTGGGATAAGGCAACACATGGCTATCACTGCTTAGCATCACAACCACGGACGACATGCTTGGTCTATCCAGAGCACGTTGTTGCACACATAACAGACTGACATGAATGCAACGTAACACATCCTGTAGATTCTGGTCTGAAACCCTTAATTGAGAGTCGAGCAATTCAATTGCCCTGCCTTGTTGCATCAATGTCCATGCCTAGAATAATCAAACTGATGGTCATATATATAATACATTAGTGTGTTTTTTTTGAGTTCAATACATCAAAGGAAAAATTGTTAGGCTGGTACGTAAACTTTTAAACTTGTACAACTTTAGTCCTTACTCTCTTTTTCATAGTTGGAGTGACACTAAACTATTAAAAGCTTTGCCACTGTAGTCCTCAATGTTAATTTTTGAATGGAATTCATTAGTTAGCATTACTTTTTGACCAAATTAATAACACATTCCATCTAAGATTAATGTAAAAGACTATTGTAGCAACATTCTAGCCATGTGAAAAAGATCAAGAACCAAAGTTGCATAAATTTAAAAGTTTAGGGATTAAATAAGCAATTTACTCTACATCAAAATAAGATATGCATTTTTTCAATACTTACAAGTCCAGTGAGTGTAAGGCCTTCCATTTGTGGGGAAAAACTTGTACTTCTCTTTCCACTTATGATCTCCAATACCATTATACCAAAACTAAAGACATCAGATTTGATGGAGAATTGACCATTGTAAACATACTCCGGTGCCATATAACCACTATAACATAAAATCACACTCAGTTAAATTTCATTAATATGTATATATGCATAAACAGATATACAAAGATCGGAGAAGAATAATACTCACTAGGTCCCTATTACCCTCCTTGTCTTTCCTTCTGACTGACCATCATCTCCGCTAAAAGTTCTAGCCAAACCAAAGTCTGAAATTTTGGGGTTCATCTCATTATCAAGTAAGATATTACTAGTTTTGAGATCTCTATGAATAATTCTCAATCTTGAATCTTGGTGTAAATACAGAAGCCCCCGAGCAATTCCACATATAATTTGGAATCGCTTAGACCATTCTAAGAGCTTGGCTTGATTTTTATCTGGCAATTTGCATAATATATTTTTCAAAATTCAAGTTAGTCAATCAATTACAAGAAAACCACCGAAATAATTAGTAGTATAAGATGTTTTCAATGTAAGCTTTATAATTGGTTAAACTATGTTAAGAATTGTGAGGTCGAGAGATATTCTTACCAAAAATGAAAGAGTTGAGGCTTTTGTTGTGCATATATTCATAAACCAACAACTTCTCATCTCCTTCAATACAGCAACCAAGAAGCTTTACAAGATTCCGATGTTGAAGCTTTGCAATTAGTTTGACTTCAGTTTTGAACTCGTCAACCCCTTGTCCAGAACTCATTGATAGCCTCTTCACTGCGATTTCTTGTCCACCTTCCAGCATACCCTGATTTCCCACATTAATAGAAACTTTTACTTATTTTAGAAGAAGAAAAAAGACATTGTTCATAAACTAGCGTGTACATATGAGAAACTTACTCTGTATACAGTTCCAAAACCGCCTTCCCCAAGCTTATTTTTAAATGAAAAAGCATTAGTGGCAGTGATAATTGTAGGTAGGTCGAATAATGGGAGCTCCAGGCCGTCTTCCCCTCCATCCGTACTCATTATTATACTTCTGTCGTTTTCTTCTGATATAGTTGGGGGAAAAGTCATGAAAAGATGACCTTAAATTTACATGGCAACAATGATGCAACAATTCATATGTACATTGCACAAATTAATAAAAAAAAACCAAAAAATCCATTAACCTCTGATAATGCCTTGCTAAGATCTTAGTTGAAATAAGTAACAGAGATTAGAAGATCATTTTGACAAAAAGTCCTCAAATCAGAGTAAAGAGCAAAGAATACCTTTTGAGTTTCTTCTGAACACGAAATAGCCAAGTAAGAGCATCACAGAAACACCTCCGCTGCTAGCTACTGCTATCACAACTCTCATCTTAGAACCAGACTTTCCTATTTTTTGTTGGTTAAAAAAAAAAGCACAATATAAATTACTCAACATGTAGCCAGAAGATACGAAGATCAAAGGTAGCTAAACAGAAGTGTGTTAGAAACAAGGACCATAAAAGACAGTAACAAGGAGGTAAATATGGCCATACCTAACTCTGAAGCTGGCATTCGAACGTACAGATCTTGTTCATCCGTTGAAACTTCTCTAATATCCATCAAGTCACCAAACCACATGATACAGCCACGTCCTTCTCGGACATTATAGTTTGCGTAAGCCATGCACGAACAATTGCTCAAGCATTTAGCCCTGCACTCTTTTAGGTTCATACTCCTATTCGAGCGGGAATACAAGGTATCTGGCATTTTCAAGCCAGCAAATTTGATAAAACCATCATTGTTTTTATCCTTGCAGTCTAGCGGATTATTGCGTACACACCCTTCTGACCAATCCGTTAAATTCCATTTTTCTTCAGACTTGGGCTTGAATCCTCCCAAACATTGGCAGACCGGGTTCCCACCTATGACACAATTCCCATTGCCTCCACATAGACCGTAGTTATCACAGTGGTCCCTAGGATCTGAAAATTGAAGGTTCCAACTCTTCTCTTCTTCAACCCATGTAAGTCGTTGGCGTGTGTTAGTTGTTTGATTCATTACAAAGATTGACGTCATGGAGTTGTTCTTGAGGTCGTAAATATAATAGACTTCATCTTCGTTGTCAACAAACTGGTAGTCGACATATTGGTTTGGCCTCAACTCTGGAATACCACTAAAACGGACCCCATTCCAAGACCCGGATCGTAGGAACTTTTCTCCATCTTTCCGAATAACAAATTCAGGGATGCTTTGATTTTGAGCATCAAATTCAATTCCCCAAGTAAAATTTGCAGGACAAGGGTCATCCCAATTCCTCCATGCCGACACTTGCCGGTTAATATCCCGCCTGAAGTCCCATCCTAATTTCATCCCTGGTATAAACGTATCAGAAGGATAATCAAAGCTTTGCCACAAATAGTCCTCAGAGTTTCTATTTTCCTCTTCTCTCAGTACGAGATTTCCAGAATCTAGAAGCTGCAGCATCGGTTTCTTGGCTTGTTTTGATGAGGTTGCGGACCAAACAACACTTTTGTTCTGATGCAAGAGCACAAGATTGCCCGTGTTGCTTATGGTCAACAATCCAGAGGAATCATTGACGGGGTTGCACCGGTTTGTGACCCAAACGACGGTTTGAACCGGGATGTTTTTGTACCAAACTCCGACGTAACGATTCTTGGAATTTCCTAGACTGAAGAAACCAAACTCGAACGTTCCTTCTCTCGAAACCAAGGTTGTTCCATCACTAATGGATTCGAACGGACCAATGCTGTCGACTGCAAATGAGAAAGTAACAAAGAAAAACAAGAACATAGAAGCTATATTGTACATGCTGAAAGAAGAGACGCCCATTTATGTGTAGTTTTTTTTTTTTTTTTTTTTTGGAACTACTCTGCTTTTTACAAGTTATAACAAAGCACGAGTTTCCTATTTTATTCTTCATTTATAGCAAACAATAAAGAGTATGCCCTTTGGCTAGCAAAAAAAGCAAAACAGTAGGCAAAATACAAAAAACAAAAAAACGACTATTGACTTGGTAAAACGAAAGAAAAGAACAGTACCAGGAAAAGGGAAGGTTGTTAGGACAATTTACGTTGTCATGGGGTGTTATAAAAGGAGTAACAATATATATTTTCTTTTACCAACAGTAGTGGTGGCAAGGATATCTCACATGAGATCTTCACTTTTACATAGATTATATTTTTAAGTATACTCTTGAAAACAATTCTGTGTTTTCCTATCAGTAGTTTTAATAGTTATTATTTTTTTCAATCCTGCTGAATGGAAGATATGAATCCACTACTACTGATCTCCTCTCTTTTTTTAAATAAAAATTTATGTATTCATATTTATGTATTTTTGACTTCGAGAGTAACGAATATTTCTGTTTATTATATTGATGAACATGCATCTGGTTTCACACCTCCCGATGTCATTGAAGAAACTTACTGTGATTACAGGTGGGAGGACCAGAATTTAATGGTCTTAGATCTGCAACAATGTTCAGACTTCAAGTGTAGGCTGCACGGCTCTTGAAGGATGAGGATTGTTGCCATATGCTCTATATTTTGTTTGCCACGTCTCGCAAAGGTTTCAACATATTTTGCATCAAAATTGTTCCTCCATCTTATTTTGAAAAAAAAAAAAATAATAATAATAATAAAGAATAGGTTACAATTATAATATAACAATAACAATAATTCTATACCAAACACTTGATTGCAAAATAAAAAGGAAAGATAAAAAGACCACTATGCCCTCTAAAACATTTTTTTTTTAAATCTATCATAGATCTTTTATTTTACACTATTAATGGTTTAGTTATTTAATTAACTTCCAACGGTCTAAAATTAGAGTTGTTTTGTGCCCCATCTGCAAATTATTAAAACATATTACAAAAGTTGTATGTTTTACATTCCTTTTTATTTGATGTGATTTTAATCAAAATTAACGTTTTATAAACATTAGAGATACCTACCATAAATAATGTTCATAAACATATATATACATACATACAAAATCTCATATCCGATAGTATATATATCATAAATGTGAATTATAGTTACTAAAATTATAAACATATTTATAAGATGTACTTCAATAAAAAGATCACATTTTTAATAACTAAAGTTTATTTTCAAATAGTGTATGATTATATATAGTATCAAATATAATATTATTCCTATATATATAAAATAAAAAAAATTCTATAATAGCTCACGAGTAAAAAGAGTGAAGTAAATTATATAAAAGAAAATATAAAATAAAAATAAAAATGATAATATTCTGTGAGGGCATATATGAAAAATAAAATAAAATCTAAGTGAATGTAAATTAAAAGAGTCAGAAATTTTTAAAAGCTTCAAATTTAATTTTTCAAAAAGTCAATGCATCCCTGCTCTGCCCTTCATAGCTCCATCTCTCCATCTCTGGCTGACTGGCTCTAGTCCATCTGTGCAGGACGACTTGATCTGGTTGCCTCTGTCATGGTGTTCTCATTTAGTCGTTTTTTTTTTTTCTTTTTTTAATCAAGAGGGTGTTGGGCGGAATGCTTGGATATTTTTTTTTTTTAGAAAAAAATTATTTTGAAAAATATATTTAAAAAAATTTATTTAAAGTAAAAAAAATATAAAATTTTAAAATTTATTTCAAAAAAAATTTTAATATAAATATTATTTTATTTTTATCGAAATTCTATATAATTTAAAAAAATTATTTTATTAGAACTTACATATATAAAATTATAAAATTATAAAATTTAAAATTTATTATAAAATTTTAAAAATATAAATAATAAAAAATAATAAAATAAAATAAAAAGTGTTAAAAAAAAAAAAGAGTAAAAATTTCGCCAAATCATGCTCTAAATCTAGAGTGAAAAGTTATGAACTTCACCTTTTTACATTAAATCCGATACGGTATTACGTGTGTCTACAATCATTGGGTCGTCACTTTATAGAGGATTTTGTTTATTATTATATTATTATTATATTGCTTGAGGAACAAAATAATTAAACATCATCTCCAGCCAAAACAATAACAATAATAGTACAACCATTGAACACCACAAAATTGACTTTCAACGCCAGACCGCACAATCACAAGAACCTTATTTGATTTTTTTTATTCTAATTTTTTTAATATAACAACGAAAATGAATACTTTGTTTAAATAAATAAATAAATGAATAAATAGAACTGGGTATGTAAGGGATCACTGTTTGTGGGACCGGACCGGAAGTCCTTGCTGAACGCGGCTATGAGCCACAGGTCAAGAATCTCGCCAGGGTTGCCAGCGACGGCGGCGTGTTGCGGAAGGTGGGCCTGCATGTCAAGAGAGAGATTTTGTTTTGGGGATTTTGGTTTTTTCAACTTTGTGTTTCATGAAAATCTATTTTGCGTTAAAGACAGTCCAAGTCAAGGTTAACACAACCCTCCTTTTTCTCATTCATCAATACACACACGCACACACATATGTATCCTTTTCTCATTATTTTCAAGGAAAATAAAAACAAAAAAATCTACCCTTTTCTCATTACTAGTTGAAATACGTGCATGAATTGTTATTAGAATTTTTGAAACTTAAAACATGAATAATAATATGTATAAAAAAATTTTACATAAAAAAGAGTATTTCACCTCATAATAAGAATAATAATATGCATAAAATAATCTTATTTAAAAAAGAGTATATATATATAGTAGCTTGAGTGTAAAATTACATTTCATTTTAGGATGTCACCACATAAAATGAACCACAATATGTATTAAAAAAGTCTTTTTTTTACATAAGTACTAGTTTAAGTGTAAAAATTACATTTCTTTTTGAATGATGATAATATAATATTTACTTCTAATCAAAATATGACTCATTTTGTTCTTCTATAAATTTACAGCTTCTATTTTGTTCTTCAAAAGTAAAAGTTTTGTATCATTATGCAAAAACAATTAGCAAAAAATAACAGCAATCTCAAATTTTGTTAATTAGACTAATTAAGTAGAACTTGTTAAACTTAAATCTCTCCTATCAAATACAAAGGTACAAAATATAAGAAAATGGCAACTATTCATTGTAGTAGAAAATTAAAATAATCACAAAAATATCATCTAAATTAACAAAAATAGAAATAGTTATACTCTTTTCGAAAAAAAAATCTCGAAAAAGAGTTTACATCCACTTAAATCTGTTGAGAAAACTCAAAAAGACACATAAGTTTGATCATGAAAAGAAGGAAACAAAACTCAGCAAAATTAGATTTAATCAAACGTAAAGAGATTAAAGTTTCTTTTGAGAAATTTGAGTTAAATCTAACAAGAAAATTTGAGATTTTAGGCTTTTACTGAAGATAAAATAAAAAGAAAAAAAAAACCTATTGACGAAAAGCGAAAGAACATGAAAAAGATGAGCAATAAATTAAGGAAAGAACAACAGTAAAATGAAGCAAATTAAAAAAAAGAATTAAAAGAGGAAAAAAAAACTTAACAAGCAAAGGGAAAAAATAATAAATTGACAAGCAAAATAAAATATGTACAATAAAAGCAAAATTTAAAAAAAAGCACCAAAATGATTTCTTTTAATGAAAAAAAATGCAAAACGGTATTAAAAGAGAACTAAAGTCACAAACGAACGAAATGACTTTTTTTAATGAAAACAAGCAAAACGGTATTTAAAGAGGACTAAAGTCATTAAGGTGGCGTTTGATATTGATTTTAAAATGTTTTCTATTTTTCAAAAAATTGAAAATGAGAATATTTTGAAAACTGTGTTGAGATCATTTATGAAATTGTGTTTGGTTATGTTTTTTGAGTGTATATTATGAAAAACATAAAAATGAAATTTTTTTTGATTATATATTTTGAAAACTTATTTTATAAGTGAGTATATTATAAAAACATATTTATTTTTAATTTAAAAAATAATAAAAAATAAATTATTAGTCATAATTAAAAAAAAACTTTGGTGGTAGGTTTTGCAATGAGCGATAGGGGTGGAAGAGATTGGTGGTCTGGACTCTAGGTGGCGACGATGGCTAAATTTAGGTCATGAGTCGATAGTTATCGTTGTAAAGGGGCCGTCGTCATCAACACTAGTTTATGATCTTCAGCCTTCGTCAGAAATGGATGCTATCGTTGGATATAATCATCACTGACGCTACACAGACAGGAAGAGAAAGAGAGAGAGAGGAGATGGAGGGAGAAAACGAAAACAAAAAATGAAAACAACTTTTTTTCATTTTCAAAAAATCCAAAAAAACAACATAGTTGAAAACGACGTTTTCGAAATGGTTTTGAAAACGTTGAATAAATAAACGCTATTTTGGGGACCATTTTCATTTTTTGTGTTTTTGAAAATAGAAAATCATTCTAGAAAACAAAAACAAACACCCCCTGAGGAACGAACAAGAGAATAACAACCTCGTTTTCATATTTTTAAGATAGATTCTAAGATAGGACTGGTAATTTGTCTTACCGTATTATGTTTATGTTGTGTTATACTTCATAATTGATACTATTATACTAAATTCAAACTCTACCTATTTAATATTCGTGTCAAAATCTTAAACCCAAACCCAACTCTTTTATTAAATGTGTTAATCATGTCAATTTAAATAATGACTTATTCAAAAATAATATGAATAAAATAATTAACCCGTTTAAATTAAATATGAATAAATAATGACTTATTCAATATGATTGTGATACTTTGACATGTTTATTAGGCAACATATCTTTTTTTTTTTTTAATGAAAAACCAGTGAAATTTACTTTTAAATTTTTAAAATTCATATTATTTGTACTTTATTAGCTATAAAAACTCTTGTTTAATACCATATACAATTAATTAAAAAATATTATGCAGTGTTATGATGAAAGGGAGGATAGGGAGATGGGGTGAGGAGGAGGGGAGGCAATGGCAACGGAATAAGGGGCAACTGGTTGTGTTGTTGCAAAAGTCAACAAGATGAGGGGAGGGGAGGACGACGAGGTAAGGTAAGGTGAGGTGAGGGGAGGGGAGGACGACGAGGTAAGGTAAGGTGAGGTGAGGGGAGGCAAGGAGCAAAGCTGCAGATACAATAAAAGACTAAAGAAACAAAAGTAAAACCTATATTTTCTTTTCTATGTTAAAAATTTTTAAAATATATATGTATAAATAAAAGATATATTTTATATTTGAACTTGAATTATGAAAACTCAACATTAAAAATAATAAAACATTATATAATATAAAATAATATAAATATGTTAGAGATTATAAATGGGTAATTTATGGATCGTGTTCGTGTTAACTCATATATGACCCGTTTATAAAAATGGTTATTTCATGTCAATTGCGGGTTAGCAGGTTAGTGTAGGTTCAACCTTTTTATTTAATCGTGTTTGATGGGTTTAACCTTTTTGACCCAAACTCATTTAAGAAAAACTCAAACGGTCTAATTTCATATAAGTTTTGTGTCATGTTATCATGTCTAACTCAAATTACCAACCCTAAATTATAAGATATAGATATGTCTATGAATTTATTAATAAAATAAACATTTATTTTAGCGAAAAAAAAAAACCCACAACAATTGTTAATTATTCATCACAAAATAGAAAACTGAATAGTTAGCTCTTGTCAAAAAAAAAAAAAGGGTGTTTGGGGGTGTTTTAGAGATACATTTTAGATATTTTTTGATTTTTTTTATCTTACAACCATTTTTTACTATTTATATCTTTAAAACTCTATATTAAACTCAAACTTTAAAAGTCTATAATTTTGTGTATATAAATATAAATGAGATATTTTTTTAAATTGCATAAATTTTTAAGAGAAACGAAATAAGATTTATATTGATAACTTTATTTTGAATAAATTTTTAAATTTTATACTTTTTTACTTTGAATAGTTTTTTCTTAAACCACATTTTCTAAAATTTACTTTTTTCTAATCTTTAAAAGTACATCTCCATAATCTCTCCAAACATACCTTTGGTTGGTTAGTTTTATCAAGCCAATGGTGTGACACCTCCCGCCTTGTGCGGGAGACGCCACTTGAAAACTCTGCTATTTTACTTCTTTTCTTTCAAATCATAACATAATGGATTGCGGAAAAATTTTTTTTTAAACCATCGATATACACAATACTACAACTTTTCAAAACTAAATTATTATAATTGGAAACTATTTCATATTACTTGCATATAATAACGTCATACTGTATTAGAAATAGTTTAAAATTAAACATAGTAGGGTACTTTATACAATATCCTACAATTGTACTTTTCTTTCTCCTTTTCTTTCTTCTTGCACAATATCCTACAATTGTACTTTTCTTTCTCCTTTTCTTTCTTCTTGCGGAATTAGCCTGGCAGGTCCATAACCTTATCATGTGTGACAACCGAGAAATTTTACTGTTATTGAGAAATGTATATATTGTATGTACAGTATTGAGAAAATGGTCAAAATGACATTTTCTCGACCTGAAACTGCTATATTTGGAATCAGGATGCTCAAATTAGTCAATTGAGTACAAAACAGAAATTTCGACTGGGAATGCGAAAAATACACAGTATCAAAAGCTGGTCGAGATGACCTCGGATTAAGATAAAACTGATAAATTTGGATTCAGCACGTCCAAATTAGTCAAGATAGCCCAAATTAAAAATTTTGAGGAGAAGAGTATAAATAGGAAATCTTGAGGGTTAAATTCAAAAATTCCCCATAAAATTCGAAAATCCAAAATTCTACCCCCAAAATTCTCTCAAAGGTGAACAATGACCAAATTTCACATACAACCTCCGTTCACGACACCATCGGCACCATTGGAAAGCTCTCACCGAGCTGAGTCCAACGGTGGGTCGACGCGACGGAGCAGCCGCCGGAGCAAGCCGCACGCGTCGCCCGAAGCTCGCCGGAGCCGTGAATTTCAAACGATCGATTCTTCACCGTACGGCCACCGTTTGCCACGAAACCGGTCCCAAAAGGTTCGTGGTGAAGAGTATTACAAAACCCATATGGTGGTTCACGGCAACAACCGCCGTATCGTGCCGACCAAGTTTCGAGAAATCCGTCGTCACCGCCGTGGGAGTCACCGTCGATTTTTGCTGATTCCGGCCAAATTGAAGAAAGCCACCGGTGCAGAAATGGTCGTGGGGTTGTGGGGAGCAAAAGCCCTCAACCAATTTTGGGAAAAAAGTCAGGCACGGCGAAGTTCCACCGTCGCCACTGTGGTCGTGGCTTTCGAGGGGATTTTATGGCGATGAGGGCCTCCAAACATAAAATTGAGGCCACAAATGGATTCCTCTCGTCGAGCTCTTCAAGATGAGCTACTCACTTGCCACCATCGCTGCCGTCAACCGCCGGTCAACGGCGAGTCAACGACGGTCAACGCCAGTCAACGGCGACCGTTGACTAAAATTTGAAGATTAGCCCATTGGCCTATTTTCGATATTCCGGATGCATCCGTGGAGTCGGATTTGCAAAACGGAACTCCAGATGCAAAGAACGAAAGAATAAAGTTTGTGCGATCGAGACCGAATGGCATTTTCGATATAATCTCGACCACTCTTGTTCCTCAATTTATTAATTGAGATGAATGTATGTTAATGTGATGTATTGATATGAGAAATTGTAAAAGAAAGAAAGAAAAATAAATGAAATAGCAGATATAAAAAAGTATGAAAGTGTGTAAATTTTACGTAAAAAGTGTGTAACTTTTACATAAAATTAGGCCTCTGGTATAGTACGTGATAGATTAGACGAGGTTAGATGGTTTTGAGGCGTTCCTAAACGCCGGGAGCCTAAAAATTAAGATGAAATGCTGCCGAAATTTTAAAATGGCGTAAAGGGTATTTCTGGAAATATGTGTTTAAAAATGTGATCGGGCAGGTAAACCCGAGCCCCTTATGAATTTAAGATAAGAAATAGAAAAGGTACGTTTTAAGAATTGTAAAACGACCTTCGAGGCCTGAAATGTAAGAAAAGCAAGAAATCGACTTTTATGTCGGAATAAAACTTCCCGAGGGCCGGAATAGTAAAAATTGTGAAAAATATAGAAATTAATCTGGAAAAGGTCCAGTAAGTTTTTAAAAGTCAAATGGATGATTTTTGAGTTTAGAAAATTCAGTCGAAGCATTTAAAACGAGAAGGTTAAGATTCAAATACCCGTCAGGGGCAAAACGGTCATTTGGACCAAAAATTTCAGAAAGTTAGAAAAAGAGTCGTTAAAGCCTAGAACATAATCCTAAGGCTTTAATTAAAGTTTTAAATGCCAAAGTTAAGAGTTAAGCATGAAAAAATAAGAAAAGTTCTGATTGGGGCAAAATGGTAATTTTGCTAAAAGTTTACAGAAAAGTTAAAAATGAAACGTTAAGCTCCTAAGTTCTTTATTAAGAAATAAAACGTAATATTTTTTATGTTTTATAAAGTTTTATATATGAAATAAAGGTTTTAAATAACCGTTAATTTTTCGGTTATAGAAGTTCAACGGGACAGTGAGGATGGACTGTCGAGGAACCACAGAAAGCTGATGTTAACAGAATTGAAGTAAGTTCAGACATTTAATTGTCTGTGCACGAACAAATTGATATGGTTATGTTTAGGTGGAAAAATATATTTTCCCCTAAACTATATAATTGTTTGATTTGTGATTGATGACGGGTGCACAACTATTGGTATAGTTGTGTACTAGGCTGTATGGTTTATAATATGACTGTGTAATTTATACTATTGTTACAATTGTTTTAGATTCACGGGAATCTGATTCTTTATATTGTTGTGACTGCATTGAGTATTTGTATGCCTTATAATTAATGAGGCAACCTCCCAAGAGTGTGAGGTATCGTTTTAAAGAAACGATGAAAATAATGAGAATAAATAAATTAAGTATAATTTATGTTCTATTCTGTATATGTGACAAGTTTGGACGAGAGGTTCCAAACTTACTAGATTCTATATTTATGATTCCAGTTACTACGTTATGATCATAGAGCAGTATTAATGCTTGATTAATTACAGTATTGAATATATGATGTTTACAGTCTTTATGACTGCATAGGTCTGAGTACAACTATTGTACTAGATTACGAAAAATTAATATACTGCATAGTAAAGATGTTATCGTATGTACACTTAAATATTAAACAACAGGGTAATGAAAACCTAATGTTTTGGCGTACCGGCCTCTCGCGAGGGGAGGTTATTTCATGTCAAAGCAGAAAACATAGTACAGATGAGGGAGAGTCAGGGTAGCTCCCAAACCCCTCTATAGCGCGCTTTTCGATACGATCAAAACGGGCCCATACAGAGTTAAAGTACAGATAAGATAATAAATGAACAGAATAAATCGAAAAACTGAGCATAAAACACTTAAGACATAATTGTTGTGTTTGATTGCAATGTTTTGCGCTAACTTATATGTTATGTGCATTTGTATATATATATATGTTTATAAATTACCTGTTGTGCTAATTATTAAAGATATAGCACTACGGGCGCGAGGCCCATACGGTTTAACGAGCGCGAGGCCCATACAGTTTAACAGGCGCGAGGCCCATGATATATAGGGCGCGAGGCCCATATAGTGTGACGGGCGTGAGGCTTAGGGCGCAAGGCCCATAAGCTGAAAGCAATGAATAATGTAATGAAAGAAATAATGAGAAACATGAAGAAAAGAATAAATGAATATTGTATGTGCACTACCATATGATGTGATGTTTGTGCTAACCCTATATACGATGTTATGTTAGTATATCAAAGTAAAGTTTAAAGAGATGTCATGGGTGACATCAGAGGATACCACTGTTATTACAGTTGGTATATTTATAGTTATTCTAATTTTATAGAATACTAATAGTTATCATAATTTATGTGATTATTTGTCATTATATCAGAGTAAAGTTTTAAGAGATGGCATGAGTGACATTAGAGTATACCACTGTTATTACAGTTAGTATATTTATAATTATTCTAATTTTATAGAATACTACTAGTTATCACAAATTATGTGATTATTTGTGTTAATGCACGATATGTTTTTAGTATTTATATACTACAGATAATATATATGTTTATATGACAGAATATAACAGTATAATATACTGTTTTATGATTTATGTTTTTATGTTTGAACTTACTGGGCGTTTAGCTCACCAATTTGTTCGTGTGCAGGTAACAAAGTTAAACAATCTGCCATTTGAGTTTATTGAGATACGAGACTGGTGGAATGGGTTGCGAATGTCATGTCAAAGGTTATGGACCCGCTATGTTTAATCCGTCAGATAGAAAGAGAGTAGGTGTAAGTATGTATATAAAAAAAAAATTCCGCATCTTTTCATATCAATATGAAAAAAACAAATAGTAGAAGTAAGAATAGATGTCAAGTGACGGGCCCGCGTGAGGCGGGGTGTCACAGGTGGTATCAGAGCGGTTCGGTTCATCATAACCTATCATAACATTGTCTACATCCTCTTCCGCGCAGTCCAAGTAAGTTAGTTTTATTTTATATTATTAATTGTTTATTTATTGAAAATAAACAATATTATAAAAGATGAAATGATGAATCCACTGCATGATTGTGGGTAAAATGATATGAGTAGGGTGTTAGATGATTGCTCTGGGAACTCCTCTACTACTCAGAGTAGGAATGAGGATTTATGCCCGAGTTGCACAGATTTTAAAACTAGTTGTCTACCATGTTTCGAGGACACATAGCATTCCAGCACTCTATGGAAGTATAGTACCGGTTTCATATCATTAAGATGACTCTTCGACTGTGTGCCATTGATTAGGATAATTGGGTTCTGATAGCTGTTGACATGCATGCACCTTTCGGAGAAGATGCTCTCATGTGTACTGGGATTCTTGAGGCCAGGATGAGCTCTAACTGGACCAAGTTTCGCCATGCCATGATTGAGTGACTCTCTCAGAGGAGTCCAGCATCAGCCCCTAATTTCCTCATGGACACAGGAGAAGTCACACTGTCTGTGTTCCCTAGAGTTATGGATATATGGGAATTGGTTCATCGGACTGAGAAATTATAGTTGACATTCGATAACACAATTCTAATGTATGCTATATGTTATTAGAAACTGAGGAGGACTTATGCAACATAGAGTGGAAAGGTAACTTACAGACTGACATTGCCATCAGATTTGTCCATGGTACATGTCATATTCCATGTTTTCAGGTTATGGAAGTATGTACTGGATTTTTATCATATTTTTAAAATATGAGCTAATACAGGTTTTTGACCCTAGAATATTTTAATTATCCTCTGGGGTAAATAGAGATTGAATGAGTTAAGTTTCGTAACAATTAATGTTAGAAATTCATTTTAGCCAAAGTCGAGCGCCAAGTGCTTACACCAATTTTTACGATAAGGCCAGGCGCTAGATTGAGAGTGCCAGGTGCTTTTACTGTTCCAAAAATTCTAAATTGAATTTTTGCCTTGTTTCTAGCTCTAATCACGCCTGATCATTTTATTGCGTGAATTATGATTGTAAAGTAATACTAGGAACTAATTAAATACAGTATTGATTATCAGATGTTAAAGTATATTCAGTGAAACGTTGATTAAGAGGATTCAGAAGAATTTCCTCTAGAACTAGATGAATGAGATGTATAAAGTGAAAGGAGGTACGTATATGTAAATATGTAATTTTTTTTTAATATGAAAGATTGTCTTGTATAAGACTTTAATGCCAAGATGTATGAAATGGCATAAAATAAAGCATATAAAAGTTATGATATAGTCTATGATGAAGACTATGATGATATTTTAAGATGATGTAGTATTATGTTAACTGAAATTTCGTGAATTTTTAGAATTCTATGAAATTGTTTATGACAAAGTATAATAGTGCGTTTTAATGTGATTATAATATAACCAAGAAAATGGTTAATACGCAAAGTTAAGATGATAGAAGGGGGTGACGCCCCACATTGTTTGAAAGGGTAGAGAAGTTACAGACTATTCCCGAAATATGAATGAAAGAAAATACAGAATTAAAACAACAGTTAGAGGGGATAGAATAAATGTAAGGTTCTGAGAAAATTCAAGATCAGCCAACAGTGACAATAGATCAAGTAATATCCTCTTTGGTAATACTTGAAAGAGGCCATGAACCCTAACTAATGAGACATCAAGAATTTTACTTGCGAATAGCTCTGACGAAAGAGACCGTTGGAATTTGAGAGCTTCATTGATTCTTTAGAAAAAGAAGAAGAATGACTATCCTCGCTACGAATAATTTTAGATTTTATAAATCTAATAGAATAAGAGAAGGTTTTGTGTATGACCTTCATTCTGAGGAAAGACGCCCACTTGTGGTAAAATAACCTTCATATGATAAGGATGTGTTTATTATGAGTTAGAACAAGATTCTAGACAAGTTAACTAAAAGTAATACAACCCTGCAGCATTATGCTTTAACAGATGAAATTTTCTGAATTAAAGCAGGGTAATACATTAGTAAGTGAAGTTTATAGAAATTTGACCAGTTGTTTAGACTGTGTCTATACATAGTCCCTACAGAGAGAGAAATTTGTAATATACAGTGACGCACCTACAGTAGGGTTAGGTGTAGTTCTGATGCAAAATGGCAAGATAAATACTTATGTTTTACGTCCACTAAAGGATCATGGGAGGAATTACCCCATGCATGATTTAGAAACTTATTACGAAGAAGCTAAACATACGACATAGAAGATGACTAGAGTTGGTAAAGGGATTATGATTACGAAGTCCTCTACCATCCAGGCCAAAACTAATAGAGTAGTAGATACGAGATCTAACTCTAACCAGTTCTCAAGAAAGAGTTTCCAGGAATGGATTGATCCTATATTAAAGAAGGATTAATGTTCCGATAGATAAGGAACTCAGAGGACGGATCTTATCAGAAATTTATGAAATGTTATATTCAGTTTATCTTGGAATCATTAAGATATACCAGGATTAAAGCTAAAATTCTAGTAGAAATGAATGAAGAATGATATTGTGATACTTTTGAGTAGTCGCGTGACTTACCAAAGAGTTAAGATCAAACATCGATATCTAAGTGGAAATTTGGAATCCTTGGAAATTTATAAACGAAAATGAAAGCATATTATGATAAGATTTATAGTAAGATTATCAAAGACCGAGAGGGCTATAATGTTATCTGGGTTATTATGGATAGATTAACGAAAACGGTACGGTTTATAGTAGTGAAAATAACTTTTTCATTGAAAAAGTTGGCAAATGGATATCTAGTCCATGTTATCTAATTGCATGGCATTTCGAAATGAATCGTACAACGACAGATTTTCTGGAAGTTTATTTCGAATTTCTAGGAATATGTGTAAGAAATCATGGATACGGAATTGAGATTCAGTATCGCATTTCACTCTCCGATGGATGGGCAATTAAAATGAATTATTCAGATCTTGGGAGATATGTGTCGAAATTAAGTGATAGACTTTTCGAAAGTTTGAAATGAGGATTCTATTAGAGTTTCTCATATAACAATAGTTATCAAGCTTTCATTGGAATAGCACTATACGAGGCACTGTATGAATGAATGTTTTATGAAAACGTTTACGAAAGAAACGTTTTATGAAAATGTTATAGAAATGTTATGAACAGAATGTTATAAAATGTTTTATAAAAAGAAAGTTTATAAAGTTATATAGAAAGTTTCTGACTTTGCTTTTTATGAAAGATGAGCAACTGTGACATGATAATTTAATATGTTCACAAAGTCAGATAGAATGAAATGAAAAGTTAATGTAAAGTAAGAAAATTACATTAAAGATTTAAATGTTGACGTACCAGCCTAGGACTATAATGTTTTATGTTTATGTTAGACTGGTGGAGGACGGTCAAGAAACGCTCCCCAGTTATACTGTGGAGGACGGTTGAGAAACGCTCCCACTCATGTATCACTCCAAAAGAGGAGGTAGTTATTTTAAATGTTTAAAGTTTTCCGTAAGGTAGGTACGATCAACGATGAATCTGTAAATGAAAGTAAAGTAAAGTATAGAAAATAAAGAAACGAAATGATATGTAAAGTGATGAAAGGAAAAGTACAGAATGATATGAGTTAAAGGAATAGAACGATAAAAATAATTTTATAAGGAATAAAGAGTGCACAGAATTAGCAAAAAAGTCAGATAGACAAATGACGAAGATTCCGGGAGTTAATGAAGAGAACTTCGTATTTCCTAAGGTATCTCCCAAGAAGGGGATAGCGTGTTTCTATAAGAAAGGAAAATTGAATCCAAAGTATATTGAATCATTTGAAAGTAACGAGTACATGGGGAAGATCGCCTATATATTGGCATTACCCCGGATGTTTATGCTAAGAAAGTACATGCCCAATCCATCACATGTGTTAAAATATGAACTTTTTCAAGTTCAAAATAACCTAAGTTATGAAGGACAATTAGTTCAAATATTGACTCAAGAAGAGAAGATGCCATGGGAAAGTTATGACATTGAGAAAACTACGTAAGAGCATAGAAAGAAAATGAAATTGTTATACCCCTACTTGTACTGATTTTCGAGGACGAAAATTCTAAAAGGAGGGGTAGATGTGACAACCGAGAAATTTTACTGTTCTCGAGAAATGTATATATTGTATGTACAGTATCGAGAAAAGGGTCAAGATGACATTTTCTCGACTTGAAACTGATATATTTGGAATCAGAATGCTCAAATTAGTCAATTGAGCACAAAACAAAAATTTCGACTGGGAATGCGAAAAATACGCAGTATCGAAAGCTGGTCGAGATGACCTCGAATTAAGATAAAACTGATAAATTTGGATTCAGTACGTCCAAATTAGTCAGGATAGCCCAAGTTAAAAATTTTGGAGAGAAGAGTATAAATAGGAAATCTTGGGGGTTAAATTCAAAAATTCCCCATAAAATTCGAAAAATCTGAAATTCTACCCCCAAAATTCTCTCAAAGGTGAACAGTGACCAAATTTCACATACATCTTCCATTCACGACACCACCGGCACCATTGGAAAGCTCTCGCCAAGCTGAGTCCAACGGTGGGTCGACGCGACGGAGCAGCCGCCGGAGCAAGCCGCACGCGCCGCCCGAAACTCGCCGGAGCTGTGAAATTCAAACGGTCGATTCTTCGCCGTTCGGCCACAGTTTTCCACGAAACCGGTCCCAAAAGGTTCGTGGTGAAGGGTACTACAAAATCCATGTGGTGGTTCACGGCAACAACCACCGTATCGTGCCGACCAAGCTTCAAGAAATCCGCAGTCGCCGCCGTAGGAGTCACCGTCGATTTTCACTGATTCCGGTCAAATTGAAGAGAGCTACCGGTGCAGAAATGGTCGTGGGGTTGTGGGGAGCAAAAGCCCTCAACCAATTTTGGAAAAAAAGTCCGGCACGGCGAAGTTCTACCGTCACCGCCGTGGCCGTGGCTTTCGAGGGGATTTTCCGGCGATAGGGCCCTCCAAACATAAAATTGAGGCCACGAATGGATTCCACTCGTCAAGCTCTTCAAGATGGGCTACTCACTTGCCACCGTCACCGCCGTCAATCGCCGGTCAATGGCAAGTCAACACCGGTCAACGGCGATCGTTGACCAAAATTTGAAGATTAACCTATTGGCCTATTTTCGATATTCCGGAAGCATCCGTGGAGTCGGATTTGCAAAACGGAACTCCAGATGCAAAGAACGAAAGAATAAAGTTTGTGCGATCGAGACCGAATGGCATTTTCGATATAATCTCGACCACTCTTGTTCCTCAATTTATTAATTGAGATGAATGTATGTTAATGTGATGTATTGATATGAGAAATTGCAAAAGAAAGAAAGAAAAATAAATGAAATAGCAGATATAAAAAAGTATGAAAGTGTAAATTTTACGTAAAAAATGTGTAACTTTTACATAAAATTAGGCCTCTGGTATAGTACGTGATAGATTAGACGAGGTTAGATAGTTTTGAGGCATTCCTAAACGCCGGGAGCCTAAAAATTAAGAGGAAATGCTGCCGAAATTTTTAAAATGGCTTAAAGGGCATTTCTGGAAATAAGGGTTTAAAAATGTGATCGGGCAGGTAAACTCGAGCCCCTTATGAATTTAAGATAAGAAATGGAAAATGTACGTTTTAAGAATTGTAAAACGACCTTCGAGGCCTGAAATGTAAGAAAAGCAAGAAATCGACTTTTATGTCGGAATAAAACTTCCCGAGGGCTGAGAATAGTAAAAATTGTGAAAAATATAGAAATTAATCTGGAAAAAGTCCGGTAAGTTTTTAAAAGTCAAATAGATGATTTTTGAGCTTAGAAAATTCAGTCTAAGCATTTAAAACGAGAAGGTTAAGATTCAAATGCCTGTCAGGGGCAAAACGGTCATTTGGACCAAAAATTTCAGAAAGTTAGAAAAAGAGTCGTTAAAGCCTAGAACATAATCCTAAGGCTTTAATTAAAGTTTTAAAGGCCAAAGTTAAGAGTTAAGCATGAAAAAATAAGAAAAGTTCTGATTGGGGCAAAATGGTAATTTTGCTAAAAGTTTACAGAAAAGTTAAAAATGAAACGTTAAGCTCCTAAGTTTTTTATTAAGAAATAAAACGTAATATTTTTTACGTTTTATAAAGTTTTATATATGAAATAAAGGTTTTAAATAACCGTTAATTTTTCGGTTATAGGAGTTCAACGGGACAGTGATGATGGACTGTCGAGGAACCACAGAAAGCTGATGTTAGCAGAATTGAAGTAAGTTCAGACATTTAATGATCTGTGCATGAACAAATTAATATGGTTATATTTAGGTAGAAAAATATATTTTCTCCTAAACTATATAATTGTTTGATTTGTGATTAATGACGGGTGCACAACTGTTGGTATAGTTGTGTACTAGGCTGTATGGTTTATACTATGACTGTGTAATTTATACTATTGTTACAATTGTTTCAGATTCACGGGAATCTGATTCTTTATATTGTTATGACTGCATTGAGTTTTTGTATGCCTTATAATTAATGAGGCAACCTCCCAAGAGTGTGAGGTATCGTTTTAAAGAAACGATGAAAATAATGAGAATAAATAAATTAAGTATAATTTATGTACTGTTCTGTATATGTGACAAGTTTGGACGAGAGGTTCCAAACTTACTGGATTCTATATTTATGATTCCAGTTACTACGTTATGATCATAGAGCAGTATTAATGCTTGATTAATTACAACATTGAATATATGATGTTTACAGTCTTTATGACTGCACAGGTCTGAGTACAGCTACTGTACTAGACTACGAAAAGTTAATGTACTGCACAGTAAAGGTGTTATCGTATGTACACTTAAACATTAAACAACAGCGTAATGAAAACCTAATGTTTTGGTGTACCGGCCTCTCGCGAGGGGAGGTTATTTCATGTCAAAGCAGAAAACATAGTACAGATAAGGGAGAGCCAGGGTAGCTCTCAGGCCCCTCTATAGTGCGTTTTTCGGTACGACCAAAACAGGCCTATACAGAGTTAAAGTACAGATAAGATAATAAATGAACAGAATAAATCGAAAAACTGAGCATAAAACACTTAAGACATAATTGTTGTGTTTGATTGCAATGTTTTACGCTAACTTATATGTTACGTGCATTTGTATATATATATGTTTATAAATTACCTGTTGTGCTAATTATTAAAGATATATCATTACGGGCGCGAGGCCCATACAGTTTAACGGGCGCGAGGCCCATATGGTATGACGGGCGCGAGGCCCATGGCGCAAGGCCCATGGCGCAAGGCTCATAAACTGAAAGCAATGAATGATGTAATGAAAGAAATAATGAGAAACATGAAGAATAGAATAAATGAATATTGTATGAGCACTACCACATGATGTGATGTTTGTGCTAACCCTATATGCGATGTTATGTTAGTATATCAGAGTAAAGTTTAAAGAGATGTCATGGGTGACATCAGAGGATACCACTGTTATTACAGTTGGTATATTTATAGTTATTCTAATTTTATAGAATACTAATAGTTATCACAATTTATGTGATTATTTGTCATTACATCAGAGTAAAGTTTTAAGAGATGGCATGAGTGACATTAGAGTATACCACTGTTATTACAATTGGTATATTTATAGTTATTCTAATTTTATAGAATACTACTAGTTATCACAAATTATGTGATTATTTGTGTTAATGCATGACATGTTTTTAGAATTTATATACTACAGATAATATATATGTTTATATGACAGAATATAACAGTATAATATACTGTTTTATGATTTATGTTTTTATGTTTGAACTTACTGGGCGTTTAGCTCACCAGTTTGTTCGTACGCAGGTAACAAAGTTAAACAACCTGCCATTCGATTTTATTGAGATACGAGACTGGTGGAATGGGTTGCGAATGTCATGTCAAAGGTTATGGGCCCGCTATGCTTAATCCGTCAGATAGAAAGAAAGTAGGTGTAAGTATGTATATAAAAAAAATTCCGCATTTTTTCATATCAATATGGAAAAAACAAATAGTAGAAGTAAGAATAGATATCAAGTGACGGGCCCGCGTGAGGCAAGGTGTCACATCATGACACTGGCACTTCATTCCTGCAGTCTAATCCATACACTGTGGCTTGAGTTACAGGTTGTTTACCTCAATTACCTGAACACGAACAAACTGGTGAGCTATATGCCCAGTAAGTTCAGACATAACATTTAATACAATAAAACATCACAATACAACTCAACAAATATGCATGGAGTTCATTATGCTCAATTTACATTTGTATTTTTCATTTACTATGTCTATGGGCCCGTTTTGGTCTTACTTTGTGCGCGCTGTAAGAGAGGCCTAGGAGCGACCTTGACTCTCCCTCATCTATGGTATGTCTTTTGCTTCGACATAAGGTAACCTCCCCTCGCGAGACGCCAGTACGCCAAAAACATTAGGTTTTTTCATTACCCTATTGTTTACAGTGTGATGTTACTTACTATGATGTCTTAACTATTCCAGTGTACATATTCATAATTAATGTACTCAATGTTATGCCTATTCAGTCTAAAAATACTGTTTAAAACTCATCATCCACACACTTAAACATTGAGGCATGATTGGAACTGAAAATACGACACAAAACTTTAATTATACATTTTTGGAACAGTTGGAGCGCTTGGCACTCATCCCCGAGCGCCTGGCCCTTCATCTTATTTTTTTGCAAAACTTTGGACAGAGACTTCAACGCTTCGGTGCTTTCCTTGCAACGCTTGGCGCTTTTGAAATCCGGGACAAGCACCTGGTGCTCATACCCTAGCGCCTGGCATTTCAGACAACTTTACACTAGCGCCTGGCGCTCATACCCTAGCGCCTGGCGCTCCTGCTGATTTTTACACTAGTGCCTAGCACTCATACCCTAGAGCCTGGTACTTCTACTGGATATTTACCCTAGCGCCTGGCGCTCATACCCTAGAGCCTGGCGCTTCCATTAAATTTTACACTAGTGCCTGGCGCTCATACCCTAGCGCCTGGCATTTTCACCAATTTTTACACTAGCGCCTGGCGCTCATACCCTAGAACCTGGCGCTCCTACTGAGTTTTTAACACCAAATTTTGGCCAAGAGCTCAACGCCGAGGAGCTCTTTGGCCAGTGCTTAGCTCTTGGTTTGGGCTAAAATAGGTTTTTAAACACATTTTAACACCAAAGCCATTTTTCACACATACAATCAACCCTAAAACATGATTAAAGCATTCTAGGGTCAAAATCCATGAAACATAATCATATACACATAACACATCAATACACACTCGCATACCCGCCATTTTAGGCGTTTTAACGAGTTCACAACAACATATAACTGTTCTAGCCAAAGCATTTAGGCTATTAATAAATTGAAATTCAAAAATAACATAGGGTTCCAGTTGTTCATGTTCAGACATTTAAATGCCAGAACTTACCAGAAATCTGCTAGTGTTTCCTTTCCTTGGTTTCCAATCGTTGCCCTATAATGAAATAGTTCAACATTCAGTGAAATGTTTATAGGTCAACACTAGAGTATTTAAACATTTCTTCTATACATTGTCATCCTTAAACCCTTAGCCTTGGTTATAAGTCTGAAAATTTCGGCATTATAACGGCTTAAATTCTTATTTTCCCACAGTACCAAAACAGCTTAAATCGTGTTATTGAACACAGTTTTCATTATAAACCTACTCAAAATCCCAGTACATAACAATTCTCATATACAAGGCATAGCAATATTTCCAAAATTAGGGTTTTACTTAAAACCATAAATTTCCTTTTTGTCTTTCTTCCTTTCAACACTCATATACCACATCATTTCCCTTTCTGATTCACAACACATGTTCATCACTATTCCATAAGGGTTTTCACCCTCTTTTTCACGTCAAACTTCCCTTCCCCATGCAACACATTTGTTTTCAAAAACTAACCCCACAAATACTTCAAAAACAAGCTCAAAACATGTTTTTCCATATGAATTTTATCAAAACACTCCAAACCATCCTAAACCCATTTTGTTCCACTATTCCCATAAGCACAATAACACTTAAAAACAAGCATTAAAACAGAATTTTGAAGAACTTACTTGAGCTTTAAGGTGAATACTCCTTAAATTGAAGTTTTCTCACACTTTTTCTTCAAAATTTTCAACTTTTGAAATTTTGGAAGTTTTTGTGAGTGAAGGAACGTGGGAGAAGAAGAAGAACAGGGAAATGGTGATTTTTTGCTGTGGGGGACGTGAAAAAATCAAAGGAAAAAGTTTATACAAATCCTTAGGGGTCTTTTTGTAATTTTTGAAAATTTTAGGGTCAAAATAAAAATTTCTTGGGGGCATTTTTGCAAAATTTTTGGAACCTTTTCAGTTGAAATACAGCTGTTTCTCCCCCTCTCTTCCACGTGCATGAGCAGCTAAACATTGCATTTAATGCAAAATTTCTTTCTCAATTTGATTTTAAAGGAAATTCTAAAATTTCCTTAATTTTGATAACCTTTGGATCAAAAATGATGATTTGATCTCATCCATTGATTCTTATATTAATAACAAAATATTATTTGTTTATATAGTATAGGTTTTTTCTTTAATTACAGTATAATTTTCATCTGTCAAAATTTCGATCGAAAAGCTATACTGGCCAAATTTCGCAGTTTACCTCTCAAAATGCTATTAGAGCCTTTCGATGCATTTATATCATTTAAAACCCTCCATAAACCCTAGATATTTCATTATTTTCCATCTGGGGTCTATGTTTGCCACATTTTAAGTCTCAGTAGAATTCTGTTTTTCGATACCGAAAATGCACTATTTGAGGCGTTTCGATTCGAAATTCGTTACATCTATAGCCATAAAGCATTTATCAACTCTAATAAATCATCATTAGAGTAAAATTTGTATATTTTCATCACACTAATATATATAAATTTTCACTATACAATGATCTCGAGAACGGTTAGAAAATCTCGGTTGTTACAACCCTCCCCCCTTAAAGAATTCTCGTCCTCGAGAATTTAAAACAAGTGGGGATATAAGGTTCTCATTTCATCTTCTCTTTCCCATGTAGCCTCTTCTATTTGGTGATTATGCCACAATACTTTGACTAATGGGATTGTCTTGTTCCTGAGTACCTTGTCTTCTCGTGCGAGTATTTGAACAAGCTTTTCCTCATAAGATAGGCCACTCTGTACTTGTATCGGCTCATATCTCAAAATGTGTGATGGATCAGGTACATATTTACGCAACATAGAAACATGAAAAACATCATGTACCTTGGATAAATCAGGTGGTAATGCTAATCTGTAAGCCACCTTCCCAATCCGTTTGATAACTTCGAATGGTCCGATGTATCTCGGACTGAGTTTGCCCTTCTTTCCAAAATGCATAACCCCTTTCATAGGCGCAACTTTAAGAAATACAAAGTCGCCTTCCTGAAATTCAAGAAATCTGCGTCGTTTGTCGGCATAACTCTTCTGTCGACTTTAGGCTGTTTTCATTCGTTTCTGTATCTTTTCAACTGCTTCTGAAGTCTCTTGAACAAAATCAGTTTTATGCAGTTGCTTTTCTTTTAAATCATACCAATGGATTAGGGACCTACACTTCCTGCCATAAAGAGCTTCATAGGGTGCCATTCCAATCGAAGCTTGATAACTGTTGTTGTAGGAGAACTCGATCAACAATAGTTTATCATTCCATGCTTCTTTGAAATCCATGACACAAGCTCATAACATATCCTCTAAAATCTGAATGGTTCGCTCAAATTGTCCATCAGTTTGAGGATGAAAAGCCGTGCTAAACTTCAATTCTGTGTCCATCTCTTGTTGTACACACTTCCAGAATTTGGAGGTAAAACGGCCATCTCGATCAGATACAATGGATCTTGGAACTCCATGTAATCTAATCACATTAGTAATGTATAAACTTGCAAATTTCTCCAATGTGAATGTCATTTTTACCGCTATGAATCGAGCTGTTTTCGTCAGTCGATCTACTATCACCCATATGTCATAATAACCTCCTCTTGTCTTGGGTAGCCCTACCACTAAATCCATGGTAATATGCTCCCATTTCCACTCTGGAATATCCAGAAGTTCTAATTTCCCGCCTGGGTGCTTGTGCTCTGCTTTGACTCTTTGGCATGTTAGACATCAACTAACAAACTCAGCAAGGTCATTCTTCATTCTCTTCCACCAAAATTGTAATCTTAAATCATGATACATTTTGGTGGCTCCTGGATGAATAGAATAAGGTGCCTGATGGGCTTCTTTCATAATTTTCTCCTTCAATTCTTTATTGGCAGGTATGCAAATTCTTCTTTTCATCAACAGCATTTTATCTGTCTCGATGCTGAAGTCAATTTCTTCTCCTTTGTTGACTCGGTCTCTCATCTCTTCCAAGTACACATCTTGTCTCTGAGCCTCCTTAATCCTATCGTACAGTGTTGGTTTCAATTGTAGCATAGCCAAGCTTCCGGAAATCAATTTTATTTCTAACGAATTAATCTCCTTTTGTAGCGGCTGGGACAATCCATCGATAGGTAATTGCTGTACCGATGTTGATTTGCGACTCAGTGCGTCAGCAACTCGATTCGCCTTCCCTGGATGATATAAGATCTCACAATCGTAATCTTTTACGAGTTCTAGCCATCGCCGCTGTCTCATGTTCAACTCTTTTTGAGTAAAAAAGTATTTCAGGCTCTTGTGATCTGTGAAAATTTGACACTGAACTCCATAAAGATAATGCCTCCAAATCTTTAAAGCAAACACGACCGCAGCTAGTTCCAGATCATGAGTTGGATAATTCTTCTCATTATTCTTTAGTTGCCGTGAAGCATAAGCTATAACTCTCTCGTTTTGCATCAATACCGCTCCTAATCCTTCTTTCGAAACATCGCTGTAGATGTCGAATCTTTCCCCGTCAGTAGGAATGGCAAGGATAGGTGCGCTTGTTAATCTCCTCTTTAATTCTTGGAAGCTTTCTTCACATGATGTTGTCCACTCGTACTTTTTTTCTTTCCTAGTTAATGCCGTAAGGGGTTCAGCAAGCCTAGCGAATCCCTCCACAAAACGCCTGTAGTATCCGGCTAATCCCAGAAAACTACGAATTTCAATAACGTTTTTCGAGATAGGCCACTTGCTAACAGCTTCAATCTTTACGGAGTCAACAGAAATTCCATCCTTAGACACGTTGTGTCCTAGGAAATGAACTTGGTCTAACCAAAATTCGCACTTTGAAAATTTGGCATATAGCTGGTGATCTCTGAGTGTTTGTAGTATCCATCGCAAATGTTCTTCATAGTCTTCCCGGGTCTTCGAATAAACAAGGATGTCATCAATAAATACGATGACAAACTTATCTAAAAATTTCTTGAAGACTCGGTTCATCAAATCCATGAAAGCAGCTGGAGCATTCGTTAATCCAAACGGCAACACCAAAAATTCATAGTGTCCGTATCTTGTTCTGAACGCCGTCTTTATTACATCACTATCTTTAATCCTCAGCTGATGGTACCCAGAACGTAGATCAATCTTCGAAAAGACTGAGACTCCCTTCAGTTGATCAAATAAATCATCGATCCTGGGTAGTGGGTATTTATTCTTGACGGTGGCTTTATTCAGCTCCCTGTAGTCTACGCATATTCGTAGAGTTCCATCCTTCTTTTTCACGAATAGAACTGGAGCTTCCCAGGGCGAATAGCTTGGTCGAATGAAACATTTATCCAACAACTCATTTAATTGTGACTGTAGCTCCTTCAGTTCGGCTGGAGTCATCCGATAAGGGGCCTTGGATATCGGTGCTGTTCCCGGTACTAGTTCAATCTCAAAAGAAATCTCCCGTTCCGGTGGAAACCCAGGTAATTCGTCTGGAAATACATCCACAAATTCATTGACTATGGGAATATCCTTTGGTTGTAACTTTTCTTCTTTTGTCACATCAGTTACAAATGCTAGGTATCCCACGTATCCTTTAGCTATCAGCTTGTGAGCCTTTATTGAATTAATCATGATCTTCGATGGCTTTGGAGGTGAAGCAACGTATTCAAAGCTTTCTTCTCCATTTGGTCGAAAGATTATCCTTCGATGGCGGCAATCGATCGTAGCCTGATATTTTCTCAGGAAATCTATTCCTAGGATTACATCGTAATCCACTATCTTTATCACGATTAAGTCAAGAAAAAGCTCTCTATCTGCCACAATTACTGGCACATGTCGTAAACAGTAATCTGACAACAACACTTCGCCCAAAGGCAATATAGTCCTAAAGGTCATTCCAATTCTATTCTTAGCATGCTCTAACCTGACGGTAAATTCTTGTGATGCAAATGAATGTGAAGCACCCGAATCAAATAAAGCATATGCCGAGTGTTGAGCAATAGAAATTTGATCTGTAACAACGGTGGATATGCCGCTTCTGCATCCTCTTTTGTGTAGGCCATCACTCGTGCGTTAGTTGGAGGTGCCTTTTCAATTTGCTCATGTTGTCGTGATGACGTTTCTGTCTTTGCTGCAATAGCCTGCATCTGAGGATTTGGCAGTCGCTGAGGAACCGTGCCAGCTTGATTCTGCCGGTTACTCGGGCAAATTCTTGCATAATGGCCTTCTTTGCCATAGTAGTAACAAACATTTCGGCCTAATCTGCATTCTCCCAAGTGCTTCTTTACGCATGTAGGACAATTACGTGTGCTCATGGGGCCTGGTGCACTGGGACCAGCATTTGCTGCATCCTTCTGTTGCTGGTTCCTATTACCCTTGAAATTCCCTTTTCTTTTATTGGAATTTTGAGGCCTCTGTACACCTCCTTATCTAGGCTTTGGAGACTGGTTGGAGCGATTTCCCTGTGGCGCTTGATTTCCACCTTGACCTTGTCTCGATTGTTGTCTCTCCTTTTTCCGGGCTTCCCATACTTGAGCCCGTTCTTCTTTAGCTCTTGTTAGGTGAAATTTAGTTTTCAAAGCTCTGGAGACACATTCAGCCACTGACGTTGGTGGAGATGCTGCACTATCGACCATTACGGCAATTTCTGGTCGAAATGTCCCAATCATCTTTCGAATGCGATCCCCTTCAGTAGGGATCATATATGGACATAATCTCGACAGCCGATCGAATTTGCGACATATTTCCATCACTGTCAGGTTTTCTTACTTCAAATTCTCGAACTCTCTCTGCTGTGGTCCGAGAGCAGCAGGGTCATAGTATTTTTGATTAAATTCCTCCATAAAATCATTCCATGTCATTTGACTCTCGTGTCTTCTCAAACAAACCATTTCCCACCAGTACCGTGCATCTCTGTTCAGCACATATGAAGCACAGAGGACTTTTTCCTTATCGGTCAAATTCATAAAATTTATGATCCTCTGAAAAGATGATAGCCACTCTTCCGCTTCTAACGGATCTAAATATCCATCAAACTCTGGTGGTCTCATACGTCGAAACCTTTCATATAAAGGTTCCTGTGGAACGATAAATTATGGTTCCGGAATTCTTTCCCGTGAAACTGAGGCTGCCAGGGAAGTAGGTTCAACTTCCGGAGTTATAGGAGCTTCTGGTGCCAGGGGTGATGGTGAAGCTTCCTTTTCAGCACGTTCGCGATGTATCTGATTTAGTTGATCTCTTAGTGCTTGATTCTCTTGTATTTGGGTTGCCAATAAGGCTTCCAATTCGGTCACCCTTTCAGTTAGGGTGGGAGGTCTACCACGTCTAGGGGGTTGGACTCTCCTTCGTGCCATTTCATTCTTTTAGACCTATCAACAAAGATCAAACGATTCAGTATCGATATTGAGAAAAATATCATTAATTCTCTCTTTTCATTTATCATCATTTATAAGTAATTTCATTCACTAATGAAATCATAACAGAATATGCAATCACTTAGTCATAAATAAGCGATCATATTATAAACGTATTCTTGCATTCACATATAGATAATTCACGTCAAGCACTTATACATATTCCAGTCAATTTCCCAAAATTAGACCCTTTTTACATTGATATACAAAACCTGTATTTACATACACATAAGTTAATAACAACAACTTGTGGGGTATCGCTTCTATCTTCATCACTGCCCAAAGGAAATTCCTCTGGATCTTCTTCACTGTCATCCTCATTTTCATTGGTCGAGTCACTAATTACATGGATGGGACCTACAATACATGATTCACCTGAGGACTTCACATCATCATTCTCCCTCACCGGTGGTGGTTCATCAAGTCTGGATGATACATCACCGCGGGGATCAAGATCTCTCATTATCCGATCATATTTTTCTATTAACATTTTTCTTTCTACCTCTCTCACTGAAATAATATATTGCTCTAATGTCTCATCGAGTGTAGGGACTGTTCAAAGCTTCAGTTCGTGAGTTAACCCTCTCCAGAACATTGCACACTGCTCCTCTTTAGTCAGGGTTGGCCAGGGACTACTTAAAATAATCTCATCCCAAAAACGAGCTGCATAGGATACTACTGTATCTGACAGATGCATCCTAAAGTTCTCTACTTTCAAAACAAAATTTCGGCCCTCTGTAAACGTTGAAGCCATAGGCGGTGATGATGATGATGGTACGTCTACAATGGAAGGAGTCATTTCCGACGTTCTTATCATTCGGAGTCGAATAACAGGTCTTGTCCCAGTTGTTCGGGAATCTGGTCGGTTACTCATTTTCAAATCCTATTATTCATGCATCACGTATGAAATTTAAAGTAAGAAAACAATGAAACATTGACTTACTTAAACTGCGCAGAAAGAAATGCTCGCAATGTCATAACAGGTTATGGAGAACCGTCCGCTCTATTACCATCCGTGACACCCCTCGCCTTGCGCGGGAGACGTCACTTAAAAACTCTGCTACTTTACTTCTTTTCTTTCAAATCATAACATAATGGATTGCGAAAATTTTTTTTTTAAACCATCGATATACATAGTACTACAACTTTTCAAAACTAAATTATTATAATTGGAAACTATTTCATATTACTTGCATATAATAACGTCATACTGTATTAGAAATAGTTTAAAATTAAACATAGTAGGGTACTTTATACAATATCCTACAATTGCACTTTTCTTTGTCCTTTTCTTTCTTCTTGCGGAATTAGCCTGGCAGGTCCATAACCTTTATCATGACACCGGCACTTCATTCCTGCAGTCCAATCCATACACTGTGGCTCAGGTTACAGGGTGTTTACCTCGATTACCTGAACACGAACAAACTGGTGAGCTACATGCCCAGTAAGTTCAGACATAACATTTAATATAATAAAACATCACAATGCAACTCAACAAATATGCATGGAGTTCATTATGCTCAATTTACATTTGCATTGTTCATTTACTATGTCTATGGGCCCGTTTTGGTCGTACCTTGTGCGCGCTGTAAGAGAGGCCTGGGAGCGATCCTGACTCTCCCTCATCTATGGTATGTCTTTTGCTTCGACATAAGGTAACCTCCCCTCGCGAGAGACCGTACGCCAAAAACATTAGGTTTTTTCATTACCCTGTTGTTTACGGTGCGATGTTACTTACTATGACGTCTTAACTGTTCCAGTGTACATATTCATAATTAATGTACTCAATGTTATGCCTATTCAGTCCAAAAATACTGTTTAAAACTCGTCATCCACGCACTTAAACATTGGGGCGTGATTGGAACTGAAAATAAGACACAAAACTTTAATTATACATTTTTGGAACAGTTGGAGCGCTTGGCACTCATCCCCGAGCGCCTGGCCCTTCATCTTATTTTTCTGAAAAACTTTGGACAGAGACTTCAGCGCTTCGGCGCTCTCCTTGCAGCGCTTGGTGCTTTTGAAATCTGGGGCAAGCGCCTGGCGCTCATACCCTAGCGCCTGGCACTTCAGACAACTTTACACTAGCGCCTGGCGCTCATACCCTAGCACCTGGCGCTCCTACTGATTTTTACACTAGTGCTTGGCACTCATACCCTAGAGCCTAGCACTACTACTGGATATTTACCCTAGTGCCTGGCGCTCATACCCTAAAGCCTGGCGCTTCCATCAATTTTTACATTAGTGCCTGGCGCTTATACCATAGCGCCTGGTGCTCATACCCTAGCGCCTGGCGTTTTCACCAATTTTTACACTAGCGCCTGACGCTTATACCCTAGCGCCTCACACTTTCACCAATTTTTACACTAGCGCCTGGCGCTCATACCTTAGCGCCTGGCGCTCATACCTTAGCGCTTGGCGCTTTCACCAATTTTTACACTAGCGCCTGGCGCTCATACCCTAGCGTCTGGCGCTCCTACTGAGTTTTTAACACCAAATTTTGGTCGAGAGCTCAGCGTCGGGGCGCTCTTTGGCCAGTGTTTAGCGCTTGGCTTCGGCTAAAATAGGTTTTAAAACACATTTTGACACCAAAGCTATTTTTCACACATACAATCAATCTTAAAACATGATTAAAGCATTCTAGGGTCAAAATCCATGAAACATAATCATATACACATAACACATCAATGCACACTCGTATACCCGCCATTTTAGGCGTTTTAACGAGTTCACAACAACATATAACTTTTCTAGCCAAAGCATTTAAGCTATTCATAAATTGAAATTCAAAAACAACATAGGGTTCCAGTTGTTCATGTTCAGACATTTAAATGCCAGAACTTACCAGAAATCTGCTAGTGTTTCCTTTCCTTGGTTTCCAATCGTTGCCCTATAATGAAACAGTTCAACATTCAGTGAAATGTTTATAGGTCAACACTAGAGTATTTAAACATTTCTTCTATACATTGTCATCCTTAAACCCTTAGCCTTGGTTATAAGTCCGAAAATTTCGGCATTATAACGGCTTAAATTCTTATTTTCCCACTGTACCAAAACAGCTTAAATCGCGTTATTGAACACAGTTTTCATTATAAACCTGCTCAAAATCCCAGTACATAACAATTCTCATATACAAGGCATAGCAATATTTTCAAAATTAGGGTTTTACTCACAACCCTAAATTTCCTCTTTGTTTTTCTTCCTTTCAACACTCATATACCACATCATTTCCCTTTCTGATTCACAACACATGTTCATCACTATTCCATAAGGGTTTTCACCCTCTTTTGCACGTCAAACTTCCCTTTCCCATGCAACACATTTGTTTTCAAAAACTAACCCCACAAATACTTCAAAAACAAGCTCAAAACATGTTTTTCCACATGAATTTTATCAAAACACTCCAAACCATCCTAAACCCATTTTGTTCCACTATTCCCATAAACACAATAACACTTAAAAACAAGCATTAAAACAGAATTTTGAAGAACTTACTTGAGCTTTAAGGTGAATACTCCTCAAATTGAAGTTTTCTCACACTTTTTCTTCAAAATTTCAAAAGATTTGCAACTTTTGAAATTTTGGAAGTTTTTGTGAGTGTGGGAACGTGGGAGAAGAAGAAGAACAGGGAAATAGTGATTTTATGCTGTGGGGGACGTGAAAAAATCAGAGGAAAAAGTTTATACAAATCCTTAGGGGCCTTTTTACAATTTTTGAAAATTTTAGGGTCAAAATAAAAATTTCTTGGGGGTATTTTTGCAAAATTTTTGGAACCTTTTCAGTTGAAATGCAGCTGTTTCTCCCCCTCTCTTCCATGTGCATGAGCAGCTAAACATTGCATTTAATGCAAAATTTCTTTCTCAATTTGATTTTAAAGGAAATTCTAAAATTTCCTTAATTTTGATAACCTTCGGATCAAAAATGATGATATGATCTCATCCATTGATTCTTATATTAATAAGAAAATATTATTTGTTTATACAGTATAGGTTTTTTTTTAATTACAGTATAATTTTCATCTGTCAAAATTTCGACCGAAAAGCTATATTGGCCAAATTTCGCAGTTTACCTTTCGAAATGCTATTAGAGTCTTTCGATGCATTTATATCATTTAAAACCCTCCATAAACCCTAGATATTTCATTATTTTCCATCTGGGGTCTATGTTTGCCACATTTTAAGTCTCAGTAGAATTCTATTTTTCGATACCGAAAATGCATTATTTAAGGCGTTTCGATTCGAAAATCGTTACATCTATAGCCATAAAGCATTTATTAACTCTAATAAATCATCATTAGAGTAAAATTTATATATTTTCATCACACTAATATATATAAATTTTCACTATACAATGATCCCGAGAACGGTTAGAAAATATCGGTTGTTACAAATGGCAATTTTCAATAACTATAGAAATTAATGGCTTAATTTAATATTTCCTTATATCTAGATTAAAAAAAAAAAAACAATATATAAACTTGTCCTTAAAGACAAGACAAGAGAGGGAGAATGAGAGATTGAGGATATGCTATGCTATTTTTCTTCCTACTCCAATCGCTCCCAACAAAAGAAAACGCCAAAACGATTTGTTTTTTTCTAACCAAAACAATGTACAGTAATTTTTATCTACTCTTTTATACATATAGGATATTCAAAAAAAAAAAAAAAACCAGCTCTCCTCATGACTTTTTTTCCCGTCCTTTTTCTGTTTTTAAATTTTAAAAATAAGAGCTCATGGTTATGTGGGTATTTTTTAAAAAACAAAACACTTTTAATTAGGGGCGTTTATGGTTTTTTCTTTTTTTTTTTTTGGGAAAAAAATCTGAATGCAACTTCTGTGTAGAAAATGTGGGTCTGTGACGGAAACATGTAGACAAGACCAACTAGGATGAGGACATTTAGCACTAAAAAAAAAAAATCTAAATGATCAAAATATTATCCTCTTAACATTTAGAATTTTGTCTAAAAATTACAAAAGAACACTTTACAATATTTCATATAATTTTAAATATAATGGAAAGCTTGAAAGGCTAAAAAGTTGTTGAACAACGAAGACTGAGTCATTCTTGTAAAATTAACCAACAACATTTTTTTTTAACTTTTAACTGATTAAATTTTATTTTAATCAAAGATAAAAAAAGATATTTACCTTTTCATACCTTGTATTTTACTCTTAATTAAAAAGTATATTTTACATTTTGAAGTTTTGCATTTTTATACCATTTGATCATGCTTAATATACAAATATATACACTTTTCTAGGTCAAAATATAATTTTGACATAAAAATACCCAAAATACCTTTTATGATAAATATTTAGGATAGAAATTATAATAAATAATATTTCAATGAATTAAAAAATAAAAAAAATATATTTTTTAATGTATTTCAAAATATTTATTAGAAGACAATAAAAAAATCTATCAGATAAAATGATCTATTTACTAAAAGTAAATAACTTATTTATCTATAAATTTATTATTTATTAATAACAACTACTTACTTCAAATATTTTAAATTTCGCTTTTAAATTTCAATTATTTGTTATGAAAATGTTACTTACTTCTTTTTCTTTTTTCAACACAAAAAAGCACCTAGCTAGTTTGCTTGATTCCAATGGTTTTGCTGAATAATTCTCTTCGTGGTGGCTAGAGTTTCTTGGTAGCGTCTAGCCGACCTCGGACTCTTGGCCCAAAGATGGGGGTCTGGGCCTATGGGGAAGGCATTGGAGGCATGACGGAGGACTTAAGCACGTGGGGTTTCTTGGGGCCTCACTCGCCATGTGTTTCGAACCTCTCATTAGGATGGCATCAAAAGAGGGGAATGTAGGGGGCTCGATTTTGCTAGAGATGGGTCTCACATGGCGACTTGTCCAGATTTGTTTGTGGGTGGGTGTCGAAGTCATGTGGTTCTAAGGGTTTTAGTCCCCAAGGAATCACAATTGCTTTAGTGGAGCATGTGGCTTGGAAGGTGGTTGATGATGACTACATGTGCTTCCCACACGCGAGTATGATAGAGGTTCTCTAGTGGCAGCCCTAAATCAGTGATGCTCATCACTTCCATTCCCTTTCTCGCTGATGGTGATTTTTCTTGTAGTGTTTGGATTTCCTTTTGTGTGTTTATTTTTTCTGATAGTTATTTTTATGCAACAATGGTGCTTTTGGCACCAATTAGATGTTGATTCTTATCGTTTTGGGTTTTGTTTAAGGTCTCACTAGAGTTATGTTTGGGCGTGTTGTTTGTATTAGTAGACTTATGTTTATGTGAAGTTGGTAGTAGCCTTCGTGCTGTAAGGTAATTCCTTTCAACTGATTGGAAATTCTATAGATTATAGAGGTTTTCTCTAAAAGAGCTTTATATGTGCTTGATATTGGTGTGTTTTAGATACTTTTCTATTTTCTATTTTCAGGCCTTAAGCATAAGTTTCTCAATTGAGGAGTATGTCCATTGTATTTGTACTATTTTATTAGTTTAAATGAGATGCCTCCTTAAAAAAAATATAAAAAAAAAGTTTGCTTGATGGAGAAATATGCAGCCTAAACAAAACAAGAAGCAGAAGCTAATAACTAAGAACGTTAAAACAAATAAATAAAATTAAAAAAAACTGCTTGTATTTTTATTGAAAGACCTTAAACTACTACTGTAGTAGAATTGTCCAACCTAACCTGTCCATATTAAGACCCTGGTTGAGCTACATTTTTATACGGTATTACATTTTTTGAATTTAAAAATCATATTTTTACATTATAGTTTCTCTCCTTTATTTTAAAAAAACTTAAACTTTAAAATTATATAACTTTTTCATTTTAAATCAAAATAAGATGATTTTTTATATCAAAATACTTATAACGATAAAACAAATAAAATAAGATCCATTTTACATATTTTTCCCTAATATGTTTCAAATTTTTATACTATTTTATATATCATTGTTCATTTCTAAAAGTCCTCTTAAGCAATAATTTCCAATCTAAACCAACCTTCACCGTATCCAAAAGTCAGCTCAAACATCCCTTAAAATACAAATGTCGTGCTTTATTAAAAAAAAAAAAACAAACAAAAAAATTTTATTGTGCAAGTATTTTCCATATCTGCCCGGGCATTTCTCTTATTTTTTTTAAGAAAAAATAACCCTATAATCGTTTAATAAGTTTTTGAAATATTTTGAATACTTATTATTAAATATTTTTAAAAATAAATTTTAAAGTTATAAAAATCCAAAAAAATTAAAAAAAAAATGATGATCTCCCTCTTTGATTAGCCAGAGACCTCCCTGATGAAGACAATAAACGCTAACGTAAAAGCCAAAATGGAATGAACAACAACAGCGTGGGATCCATCAAAGAGAAGAACGAATGTGTGCGGACGGCGACAATAGAGATCCGTCGTGGAGTAGCCATATCTGACCTTTTCGCGTGTGGGTGGCAGAGTTAGTCGTCAATGTGTAGTTTGGTTGTCTTTTCTTATCAGATTGCTCAAAGATTCTGTACTTACATATATATATATATATATGGAACGGATGGCTGCTTTCGGAATAAAATTCTATGGTCAAGATTAGATCTGTGGAAGTTTTAACTATACTAGAATACATCAAAAGCTTTAAGGAAAAAAAAAAAAAGATAACAACTGGAGAAGTAAAAACTTTTTCAAAAAAAAAAAAGAGAGAAAAATATGAATCAACTAAAATTTGTTTTGCCCTCCTGAGCAGCCATTACGATGCTGGTGGTGCTGCAACCACGGCAGCACAGAAAGCATAGCACGTGGTGTCCTCGTCCTCTTCAGCAAGTCTGGCAACACCGATTAGCTCCCCTCCCCCACCGCCAGCCCCCTTCGGTCACTGGAACCTATACGAATGGACATCTCTCTCCTTCGACCTTCAACTCTGGCGGCGGAGGCGTAGAGATCCCTCAGCTCCCACCTGCGAAGACCACACTCGGCGGCGACGGCCCAGAGATCCGAGCTTGGGGCTACGATCGAGCAAAGGAAGCGGCTGAGACCCGAGTACGGTGGCAACCTCCGAATCCGAGCCACACATTTGCTGCTGCGATCCTACTCAGTGAAGCCACCAAGCATCCCAAGTTGCAGAGGTGGAGAGGGTGAATTCGTGATGGCGGAGTAGGAGGGATGGTGGGTCTCGCCGGAAAATTTTTATTAACTGTTTCTTTGAAAAAATATTGCCAACGGAGGGGTGGGATGGAGGCGTGGTCTGTGTAAGGGGAGGGGCTGCCAAAGTTTTGTTTTTTATTTTTTAAAATGTTTTTTTATGTAATTAGTTTGTAAAGAGATATAGTTGGATACATAAATTTTGTATGAATACATTATTCAAATCATTAAAAGTTAATTTAACGTTTAAAAAAATTTTATAATATTAACGGGGTAAAAAAGTTTATTTAATTATAGAATTTTTCATATATATTATATATTGTTAGATGAATTTTTTTTAGTTATTTTTTTATTGAGAATTTTCTGTTTATTTTTTTAACTTAGGGGAAGATTTTGGTATGGTTTCAAAAACAAGGAGAGTACTTTTAGGGTTATCAAAACATGTGGAGACATGCGTGATACTTAGTAAAAACTCTGCGAGAAGATTTTTTTTTTTCTTCTAATAAAGTGATTTAGAATGGAAAAAAAAATCAGAAATGGCATTTTTGAAATCAAAAAGATTTGCAAGATTCTCTCAAAAGCCAGATGTCAAGCCTTGATAGTATTCGTGTAATAACCCGGAAAATTCATATTTCTCTGAGAACAAATACATATTGAATTTAAGTGTTAAAATGTGAAATTAAGTGATTTAATATTATTTGAAACTAAATAAAATGTTCTAACAATGTTAAAGGATGAAAAATGATTGATAATGATATTATGTGTGTACACATGTGTGCCACTCACAATATCAATAAGTAGGTCAAGATGATATTATCTTGACATAAAACTGATAAATTTGGGTTCAGCACTCCCAAATTAGTTAGGATAGCCTGTCAGCACGCTCAAATTTGATAATTAAGCACAAGGTTAATTTTTGACCGAAAATTCACAGTATCAGAAATTGGTCGAAATGACCTCAGATGAAAATATAACTGATATATTTGGATTCAGGACGCCCAAATTAGTCAGGATAGCCCATGTTGAAATTTTAGGCAAAAAAGTATATATAAAGAGCGAAAAAAGTGAAATTTCCTCATTTGTCCACATACACACTCTCTCTCCTCACTTCTCTTTCTCTCTCTACTCGAATGTGTATAGTAACCAACTTTCATGTATGGCCTCCGTTCACGACACCGCTGGCATCGTTAGAAAGCTCTCGCGGAGCTGAGTTCAACGGTGGGTCGACGCGACGGAACGGCCACCGCACGCAGCCGCATGCGCCGCCCCAAGCTCGCCGGAGCCGAGAATTTCGAATGCCGATTTCTTCGTCGTCCGGCCACCATTTGCCATAAAACCAGTCCCAAAATGTTCGTGGTAAAGAGTACTACAAAACCCATGTGGTGGATCGCCTCAACACCAGCGGAATCGCGCCGCTCGAGCTTCGACAAATCCGGCAAAATGCCACCGTGGAGCCGCCGTCGAAACCGTCGATTCCGGCCGAGTTGAAGCACACCGTTAGTACAGAAATGACCACAGGGTTAAGGGGAGCAAAAGCCCTCAACCAATTTCGGGGAAAAAGTCCGGCACGGCGAGTTCCACCGTCGCCGCCGTGGCCGTGACTTTCGAGGAGATTTTCCGGCGATAGAGGTGTCGGATGGTGAAATTGAGACCACCAATAGACTCCTCTCGTCGAGATCTTCAAGATGGACCACCCACATGCCACCGTCGTCGCCGTCAACCGCCGGTCAACGGCAAGTCAACGCCGGTCAACGGCGACCGGTGACCGAAAATTGAAGTTTGACTCGTTGGCCTATTTTCGATGTTCCGGACGCATCCGCAGAGTTGGAATTGCAAGACGGGACCTCAAATATGAAGAACGAAGAATTAGGGTTTATGCCATCAAGACCGGACTGCAATTCGATATAAATCCCGACCTCTTTACGTTTCGCAATTTAATTGTTTGGGACTATTATATGATTTTATGATTATTGGTATGAAAATTTATGGAAAAGAATGTATGTAAAAAGAAGAAAATGGCTGTAATGGAGAAAAAGAAAAATATGTGATAATGTAACGATTTTACGTAAACAGTATGAGTTTTACGTAAAATCTAGGCCTCTGGTATAGTACGTGATAGAATTAAATTAGGATAGATGATTTTCAAGCGTTTCCTAAACACTGGAACCTCAAAAATTAAGGGGAACTCTACCGAAATTTCTAAAAACGGCACTAGGGGTAATATGGGAAACGAGGGGTAAAATATGATCGGGAAGGGAACCCGAGCCCCCTCGAAGAATTAGGGCATAGAAAAAAGAAGGGGCAAGTTATAATTAGTAAACCAACCCTTCAAAACCCTAGAACGCAAGAAAAACATGAAACCGATTCTTAGGTCGGAATAGTACTTCCCAACGACCGGGAATGTGAAAAATTGGTAAAATGATAAGAATTGATCCGAAAAAGGTCCGATAAGATTTAAAAAGTTAATTAGATGATTTTTGGTTTAGAAAATCCAACCTAAGCATGAAAATGAAAATGTTATGATTAAACGACCCATCAGGGGCAAAATGGTCATTTTGTCCAAAGATTCTCAAATTATAGAAAAAGAGCCCCAATGACCCTGGAATAGGTTAATGAAATTTGTAAAAGCCAAAATTGAGGTTTAAGTTATAAAAAAATCACGTCAAGGGCAAAATTGTAATTTTGTCAAAAGTTAGGGGTAAAATCGTAATTTTTCAAAAAGTTGGAGAAAAATTCAAAAAGGGCCATTAAGGTTTAAAAAGTTGTTCTAAGGCTATAATTAAGGGTTATAAGATTAGAATCAAACTTTCTAATAAAATAAAAGTTATAAATGAAAATGTGATTAGCGGACAAAGTTTGTCTGTAGGAACCCAATCCAGACGCGACAAAGGATGTCGATGAATTCCAAGAAGAGGATAAGCATGCTATGAGTAAGTTCAGACATTTACCCGTCTGCAACTATGAACAAACTTATCGTATTTATATGTTTTGTATGTAAATGTCATGATGTGATTTATGATGATGCTATAGTAACACTATAGCAATATTATGATGATGTTAAAGATATGTTTTAGTAAATAATTTATAAAAATATATATATATATATGGAATTACAAAGGAAAGATATTATAAAAGTTTTATGAGAATAAAAATGTAAGTAAGAGAGATAGAAGAATGGAGAGAGTAAGAACGAGAATGTTATTATAGAATACATAAGAAAGAGATGAGGTATGAGAGGAAAGAATAGATGTTTTATGAAAAGTTTTATAGAAATTAAGTTATGATTGATAGAGCAACGATGATCGGTGATGAAAGAAATTAAGAAATGATATGTTTATGAGAACGAAAGGATAGATGTTTTATGAAAAATGATATGAAAGTAAAGAGTTAGACAAGAAAGAGAAGCAATGATAGGTTATGATGAAAGGTATGATGAAAGGATTAGAACATAACGATAAGATATGATTGATAGAATAGAACGATAGGCTATAATCGATAGGAATATGATGATAAGATACTCTAGATATAATGATGCAAATGATAAACAGAGAATAATTGTCTGCACATAACTAAATGTATTGTTGTTTGTTATGATATGACATGATAATATATAAGTAATATGTGCTATACATGCTAAAGTGTGACTAACATAATTCACACGAGTAAGGTAAAGAATTAAGAAAAGAAAAACAACGAAAGAACAAATGTTCCATAAAACGTTTTATGAAAAATGAGAAAGGAAAGATAATGAATGTCATGAAAGAAAAAAAAATGTACAACGAAAAATCAATATAAGAGAAAAATAAAAGCCTACAAGATAATAAGACTGAAAACTTAAGTTGTTGGTGTACCGGTCTCCCTACAAGGTCGAGACTTCCGGTCTATATCCTCTGTGTAGATGTGGTGCTACCCCGAAGGTGTGGTAGATTATAGGATGGACCAACCCCGAAGGTGCGGTTTTTATGTAACTGTGAGGTAGGTTGGTGGGTCGTTCTCCCTCCTCCCACTGTCCGCGCGCAAATAGGTACGTCCAACAACAGGCCCACCAAAGGAAAGTGAAAAGAAAAGAAAAGAAACGAAAGGAGAGTGAAAAGAAAAGAAAAGAAAAGAGCGTGAAAAGAAAGAAAAGGAAAGGAAAGTGAAAAGAAAAGAAAAGAAACGAAAGGAGAGTGAAAAGAAAAGAAAAGAAAAGAGCGTGAAAAGAAAAGAAAGGAAAAGAGCTTGAAAAGAAAGGAAAGGAAAGAAGCGTGAAAAGAAACGAAAGGAAAAAAGCGTGAAAAGAAACGAAAGGAAAAGAGCGTGAAAAGAAAGGAAAGGAAAGGAGAGTGAAAAGAAAAGAAAGGAAAAGAGAGTGAAAAGAAAAGAAAGGAAAAGAGAATGAAAAGAAAAGAAAAGTAAAGGACGATAAGAAAAGAAACGAATGATATGAAAGAATGACATAATGAAATCGATGAAAAATAAATAAATAATAAAACGAAGTTTAAAAGGACATAATAAAATTAATATATGTGATGTGATGTATTTGATGTTATGTGTATGATGTGAATGACACGTTTTTACGTGATGTTATGCTAGTGTATATATTACTAGCTTTTAAGATATGAAAGGTTAAGAGATGATGATAAAGCGATAGAAAAGTTATAAAGGTTTAAAACAGAAAGTTAAGAAATGATAGGAATGAAAAGCAAAGAAATGAGGAGATTAGATTAGAATGATAAAAGATGATCGATAGAATGATAAAAACGATGAACGAAGAGATAAATGAGCACGAGGATATGTATAGACGATGTGTATGATGTGTATATACGTGATGTCATATATTCTAGTAATAACATATATTACTAGTATTTATAAGTTAATGAATGTATGTTTGAACTTACTGAGCATCTAGTTCATTAGTTGTTCATATGTTGCAGGTAAGTAACCTGTTAGTTTAAAGTAATATGATGGACAACGGACGAATCTGCACGTGCCAAGGGATTAGGCGAGGGTATGGTACTATCATGAGTCTTTCGCTGAGCGTTCAAAGAGGAGGATGAAAGAAAGAAATTTATGAATTATATGTTATAAGAGTATGATAGAGTTATAGATATAATATGTAAGATTAAAAAAAAATTGTTATAGAAATTGCTTCCGTTTTAAAATGAGAACGTTAAGAATGGAAAGTTAAGTATGATAAGTAAGAGGATGACGACTCACGAGGTTGCCAGCCATCGAGGTCGGCGTCAGAGCTCGGCTAGTTGGTATGGTAACGTATGTGGGGGGCGTCACAATTTGTCCCCTTATTGACCAGAATTGTTGCCAAGAAGATGAATATTAACAGAGGACAGCTATAACCAGCTTTAATTATTAGTTTTTCTTTAAATTATTGGGAGATTCTTATATGCTACTAAAATATCTCATCTTTCGCGTCTCTGTTAAAGATATTGGAGCTTCGGCTACGTGTCATGTAGAAGAAATTGTAATTTTTTTTGAACAGTGCAAAGTCAAAAATATTTTTAGATGATGGGTAAATTAAAAGTTTAACGGTAGAAAAATACTAGTAAATATAGTGAAATATATAGAAACAAATGATAAGTAAATATTATTTACACATGAAAACTTTATAGTATTATCATATAACATTATTGTATATGCAATATTATTATATAACATTACATATGCATGTGAGGGTGGGATCGAATATTGGGCATTTTGGGCACTTTACACATATGCATCATATTAAGAAGTTAAAGAACTCTATGTTTTAATTTGTTGTATTTTTCCAATGGTCAGGTTAATTTGTCTACATATACATTTTTGTGTGAAAAGATATCTTTTCACTAGAGATGTGTTCATTGTAACTATTGCAATCATTCTAAAAAGACATACAAATTAACTATAATTAAATATCTAATTTTGATATCAGTTTCATCTTTTTGGTGTGAAATCTAATAAGATTGTTATTTATTAAATTTATAGGTTTATGATATCTTAGAGGTAATTAATTGCAAAACCCATTAGCAAACTTCGTAGTGGGGTGATAAAACCTTAAGGAGAGCAATTCTTTACATCTTAAACCCTCATATTTCTCAATTCTCTTTTCTGTTTTCTTTGCGCCCAAGCTGTTTTCTTTCATCACCCACTTTCATCATTATGTCATTCAAATGGATTGTTTAAAAATTAGCATAATATTTGTTATCAAAATTAGCGCATGTTTGGTTACTAGAATTGAATGGAAAATTTTTGGTTTGGGTTGTGGTTAGAGCTGAGTTGAAATGTGCGTTTAGTGTGTATTTGAACTACTAATCTGAAAAGTGTAAAAAATTGAAATGTATTCAGAAAAAATATCATTATGATATTGTTCTGTTTATATCAAAATTTTATGTAATTTAAAAAAATACCTTATTTTGATTTATATATATAAAGTTATAGATTTTTAAAATTAAAATTTATAAATTAAAATTTTAATTACTAAATAGTAAAATTTATTATTTAAAAAAAGACAAAATTTAAGTTGTAATTCGTAAATTAAAACCTTATAACTAAATGTATGTATGGTAATACTACTTTCATCCTTACCGGTCAAGTGATGGGTCTTATGCCATCATGTGACAATTAAAAAATAAAAAAAATGATTTTCTATAAAATAAAGAGATTAAAAATATTTTCAATTTTTTAAAAAAATTTTCTAATTTGGCGGGTCTATGCGACCACGTGACAATTAAAAAAAAAAAAAAAAAGCAAAATTTTTAAAATTTTGCTTTGCTATAGTAACCTATACTTGCTCTATGTGAAAGGATGAAAGCACTTAGCAACAATGCTTTTGTCCTTAGCTCAATGCCCATCACGTGGTATTTTAAAAAAAAACAAACAAAAACAAAACAAAACAAAAAATTACCTTACATAAAAGGATGAAAGAATTGTTACTTAAATTTTTTTTTTTTTGAAAATTTTAATTTAGCAAGTCCTAGGCCCATCACGTGGAAATTAAAAAAATAAAAAAATAATTTTTAAAAAAATTTTAAAATTTTTAAAAATTTTGTTTTGTTTTCTATACAAAAGGATTAGCTCAATACACACCACGTGATGGGTCTTAAACCCGCTACATGGTGGGTCCTAAACCCACCACAAGACAATTAAAAAACTAATTTTTAAAAATAAAAAGATTAATTTTTTTTTTTAGTTTGGCAGGTCCACTGTGTGGCAATTAAATAATAATAATTTAAAAAAAAAAAGTCCAAAATTTTTGAAAATTTTCTTCACTTTATTTGTTTATTTCATATGCACTAGAAATAACATGATTCTAAGCAACAAGATTTTTTTTTTAAAATTAAAAAATAAACACACTTGACAGCACAACGTGGATGGGTAAACAAGAAACAAACACAGAAAGTAATTCAAACCTTGTTCAGATTTATAAATAAGTTTTATATAGTTATTTTTTAAAATGAGTGTTTGAATTTGGCCATTTTATATAATACTTCAATGGGAATGCCAAAAGCATTCTGTAGACTATCAAAGTATTCTACCTGCATATTCTAGTAGCTTATCATGTTGTAATCTACCAAAATACCATCTTTTTGGTAGGTTAGAGCATTTTTAGAAAGAAGATTTACCTTTAACTTATCTTATAAATGGGTAAAAATTCAAAAAGTATTATCGTTAAGACAATATTTTAAAGACGTGTTCTTTTTTAGGTATTCATCAAAATCACTTATTTTGTAATAAATCAAAACTAGTATAATTTACCTTGATTTTGTGGTTTTTCTTCTATGCAGCACTTTTTAAGTTATAAAATATTACCATAACATTTATTTGAACAAATCAAGAGTATCTCCGTTGAAATTGCCAATCCACCCTACAGATTGTTTGAGAAAAATGTATACTAGTTAACAAGCTCAAAAGTCATTTTCCCTTTTTTCCCCCCTCTTTTCCTTTTTTTCTTTTAACCAATTGCTTTTGCTATGATTCGCTTATGGTGTTAAAAGCAGGGGATACAAAATGTACAATCCAGCCTACAAAATCAAATGAACTTTTGAAAGTAAATAAGAATATTTGTTTTGTGTTGTTAGATATTAATCCTCCTCTGTAACTGATGTAGTTATAAGACTTGTTAGGGATGACTCTTGATATCGTTGTGGTGATTCTGTCTCCATGAAATAGCCAGGTCTATTGGGATAAGGCAATACCTGGCCATCACTGCTTAGCATCACCACCACGGACGACATACTTGGCCTATCCGCTGCACGTTGTTGAACGCATAACAGACCGACATGGATGCTACGCAACACTTCCTGCAAATTGTGGTCGGAATCCCTTGTGCACGAGTCTAGCAGTTCAATTGCCATGCCTTGTTGCATCAATGACCATGCCTAAAATATTCAAACCGATCATCTTATACACATACATTTTTAAGTTTTTGGAGTTAATGCGTCAAAATAAGAGATGCAATTCTATTGGTACTTACATGTCCAGTGAGTGTAACGTCTTCATTTTCAGGTGAAAAGCTTGTACTTTTCTTTCCGCTTACAATCTCTAAGACCATTATACCAAAGCTAAAAACATCAGATTTTATGGAGAATTGACCATTAGAAACATACTCTGGTGCCATATAACCACTGCATTAGAAAATCACACAACTTAGAAATCAAATATAAAGAGTTTCTAGAACAGAGTATAAATTTTTGTGTACAAACTATAAAGAGCACGTGGGAGGAGTAATACTCACTAAGTTCCTACTACTCTATTTGTATTTCCTTCTATCTGATCTGCTCCAAATATTCTAGCTAAGCCAAAGTCTGATATTTTAGGGTTCATCTCATTATCAAGCAAGACGTTACTAGCTTTGAGATCTCTGTGTATAATTCTCAATCTCGAATCTTGATGTAAGTATAGAAGCCCCCGTGCAATTCCGCATATGATTTGGAATCGCTTACCCCATTCCAAGAGTTTCGCTTTATTTTGATCTAGTGATTGAATTTTGTTTTTTTCAAGTTAATCAGTCAATTACAGCACAAAGATAGACGAAAAATATATGAATATTCTATCTATGCTCTGATAGTGTTGATGATGGCATTTAATCAATAATTTGATGAACATTATTAAGGATGTTAAGGTTGAGAGAAATTCTAACCAAAAATGAAAGAGTCAAGGCCTTTGTTAGGCATGTATTCATAAACCAACAACTTCTCTTCTCCCTGAATGCAACAACCAAGAAGCTTTACAAGATTCCGATGTTGAAGTTTGGCAATCAATATTACTTCATTTTTTAGCTCGTTCATTCCTTGTTCAGAATTGATAGAAAGTCTCTTCACAGCAATTTCTTATCCATCTTCTAATTTACCCTGAAACTCCACGTTAACATAAGATGTTTAAAGAATTTTGGTCTTAAATTTTGAACACTTTTCGTCATCCAAATATGCACTATCTTGTCAAAAACTCACTCTGTACACAGGTCCAAAACCACCTTGTCCAAGCTTATTGCTTGCTGAAAAATTATTAGTGGCATTGATTATGGTAAATAAATCAAATAATGGGAGCTCCAGACCTTCCTCTTGGTTTCCATTTTCTGCAGTTTTCGTCCTTTTACCTGTTCATACCAATCATGGCATGAAGAAATGAACTTGATATTGCAGCTAAGAAAATTGATTTAAACAAGAGTACTACCATAGATACTAATTTTTAATCCCAACATTTGGACAAGCTCAAATAGCGGCAAGTTATCATCTTTTCTCTTATAAATATTAACCAACATGGCTATACGTTAACAAAAAAAAATACGACATGACAATGTATATATTATTAAAAAATAACAACTCACATATAATGTAGTTTAATATTGAAATTTTGAACTAAAATTGGATAATTTTGAACTAAAATTGGTCTCCTTAGCATTTTTGTTTGTACAAAATGTCTCAAAGTAAAAGATTATTAGGCTAAGAGCAAAAGTAATACCTTTTGACTTTGTTCTGCGAATGAAATAGCCAAGTAAGAGCACACCAGAAACACCTCCAATGCTAGCGACTATTATCACAACTCTCACCTTAGAACCGGACTTTCCTTTATTGTTGGTAATTTCAATATTAAAAAAAAAAAGGCAAACAAATTACTGGACATATAGCAAGAAAATACGGAAAAACAAGGTAATCAAATACCAAAATAGACACATATAAGGGCCCAAAAAGGAAGAAGAACAAACAAAATTAAAAATGTCCATACCTAGCTCTGAAGCTGGCATTCGAACATATAGATCTTGTCCATTCGAAGTAACTTTTCTAATATCCATAAGATCGCCATACCATGTGATACAACCGCTTCCTTCTTTGACATTAGCGCTTGTATAAGCCATGCAAGTGCAATCACTCAAACATCTGGCCCTGCATTCCTTTAGGTTCATACTTCTAATACCGTGCGAATATGCTGTATCTGGCATTTTCAAGCCAACGAGTTTGACAAAACCATCTTTGTCTTTATCATTGCAGTCTAGCAATTTTTGGCGTGTGCACCCTTCTGACCAATCCGTTAAATACCATTTTTCTTCAGACTTAGGCTTGAATCCGTCCAAACATTGGCAGACCGGGTTCTCACCTATGACACAATTCCCATTGCCTCCGCATAAACCATAATCGTCACATTGGTCTTTAGGGTCCGAATAATAAACCTTCCAACTCTTCTCTGCTTCGACCCATGTAAGACGTTGGCGCGTGCTCATTGTTTGATTCAAAACTAATATTGTGATCACGGAGTTGCTCTTGAGGCTGAAAACGTAATAAACTTCATCTTCATTGTAAACAAACTCATAGTCGAAAAGCTGGTTAGGCCTCAAGTCTGGAAAACCACTAAAACCGAGTCCATTCCAAGGCCCGGATCGTAGGAATTTTTCTCCACCTTTCCGAATACAAACTTCAGGGATGGTTTGATTTTGAACAACAAATTCAACACCCCAAGTAAAATCTCCAGAACAAGGATCATCCCAATTCCTCCATGCTGATAATCGCCGATCAAGACCCTTCCGTAAGTCCCATCCTAACTTCATCCCCGGTAACAATGTATCAGAAGGATAATCAAAGCTTTGCCACAAATAATCCTCCGAGTTTGTATTTTCCTCGTCGTTCAGTACAAGATTTCCGGAATCTAGAAGCTGTACTAACGGCTTCTTGGCTTGTTTTGATGAGTTTGTGTACCAAACCGCACTCTTGTTCTGATACAAGAGCACAAGATTGCCTGTGTTGTTTATGGTCAATGAGCCAGAGGAATCATTGATCGGGTTGCATCGGTTTGCAACCCAAACGACGGTTTTAACAGTGATATTCTTGTACCAAATTCCCACGTATCGGTTCTTCGAAGCTCCGGGACTGAAGAAACCAAGCTCAAACATTCCGTTCTTAGAAACCAAGGTTGTTCCATCGCTGACGGATTGTAATGGACCAAAGCTGTCTACTGCAAAGGCAAACGAAATGGAGAAAAACAAGAACATAGTAGTGCTATTAAACGCATAGAAAGAAGACATTCCCATTGATGTCTTTCCTCTGGCTGCAGATTGATGGTATAACTTCGCTACTCTGCTTTGACAAGGTATAACATTGGGAACGCTTCCTTTTTTTCTTTCTAAGATGTACGAAAAAATGAAGAATATCATATATACTAAATGAAGAGAATTGGTGAGAGTCTTATCCCCAAGAAGAATATCATATATATTATTGTTGTCGTTATTGCTGTTATTGTCATTTTGTTTGGTCAATTACATCTTAATATAGCAAGGGAACATATAGATTTATTTAATTGCTCATTTGGTTATCAACCTTTTTCATGAAATTGCAATTTGATCCCAATCTTTTACTTGTTGTTCAAAGGTTTTTGAACTCTTTAAAAGGGTGCAACTAATCCTTTTTACTAGAACAAAAATTAAATTTTAAAATTGGATAGAATAGATCACATATGACTCTTGTAAGTTAAATCTTGTCAATTCTTTTCTTGATTACCATATAATAGGAAATTATGCATAATAAATGTGACATTTTTTTGAGTTAAAATTTTATTATTATTATTATTATTTTGGTAATAAAGACAAATTGTTCCTTTCTAAAAAGTTTAGGGACCTTTTATCCCAAAGAAAATTAGGGACTAAATTGCAATTTCATAAAAAGATTAGGGACCAAAAAGCAATTTGTCCCTTTTTTTTTGGTTCATCTTGTAGGTCAAAATATTCATGAAATCATGAAAACATTTTCCACATAATCCATACTTTAAAATCACAAGATAAACGCCATAATATAATATATTTCAGGTTCTAGTTTGAATGTTATGTTACTATGTTGCTTAAGGATCTGGATCATTGAACTCTTCAAAGTTGTTTTCCTATGCAATATATACCACCAATCGAATGACGAGTCAAATGCTGAATCAAGAAAATTCTTCTCTAAAAACATTTTTTTTTTAATCATTGTTATTATATAGAACGTCGCAATCAATATTTCTGTCTTAATCTTCATATATCAGGATGACTTTCTATGCAAGGAATCACTTCTTTTGGTTTCGGTATCCATTGAGGAGCGTCCCCCCGCCCCGACCCTCTTATGGGCTTGGATGGTGTCGCAAATGATAATGGCATAGCCGATGACAGCACAATCTATCTATGAGGAATGTGTGATATTATGTCAATCGTCTTCGATTGGAAGAGTAATTTTGTCACAAGGAGATAAGCAGTGGAAACAATTTAATTTGAATTCAAAACTCGGTCAATTATAAAAATGCAGGGTAACTGGAGATTAATTTCTCTAGGCAGAGTCTAAGCAGAAGATTTCTTAACCTTCATCTAGACTTTAATGCAGCGAGAGATGAAATTTGGGCATCCAGATCGATAGCTATTAAGCCATAAATTATGTGACTTGAACAATGGAGGGCTAATTTTTAAGCCTCTGTCTGTTTGGGCACTCTGTTTTTAAAAAATAGAAAAAAAAAAAGTCCATTTTTAAAAAGTGGATATCAAAAAATTTCTATACATGAGTATAAAGAAGTTTTCACTTTTTAATATCAAAAAAGACTTTCCTCTTTAGAAAATGAAAATTTTTTACTCATCCAAACAACTTTACACTTTTAGACAAAAAAATTTTCCATTCCAAAGGTGAGAAAATCTTCCATTTCTCAAAAGTAGATACCTCATCTAAACGAAAGCTAAAATCTTTATAAATAGAAATCAACAAATATTGCTTGTGTTTTAGTTGATAATAATTTATCAATTGAGCTTCTTAACTCATTGATGAAACAAATCAAGGGTGGAGCTAGAAATATATTTCAGTGTGGGTGTACACCAAAATTTTTTTAAATTTAATTTTAGTGGGATAATGTGAGAATTTTTAATTATTTGGGTTTATGTTGTCGGCCTAAAAAGGTTTCATTAAATTAAAATTTTGATGATAACAAACATTTTGATTGATAAAGCTAACGAGTTTTTTTTTTTTTTTTTGAGTTTTTGTTTGAGACAAAATTGTGTGATTTGCTTTTTAAACTCAAGAAGTCAGATTATCGAATTATCGAGAAAAAGTCAAACTTGTGGACCAAAACCATGTACAGATGAATTAGAGATTCAAGAAAAGAAAAGTCATCAAAACCATGCTTATATAGGTTTATATTTTCTTACTTAGTCTTGTAATGAGTTTTGTGTGCACTCTTTAAAATTGTGAATTGAAGTTGGCTTCTACACATACATACTTTGAAAAACTATTATGTCTTCGAATTGCATAAAATATGTAAAGTATATTTGTTCTAAAGTAATGTGTAGATTGTTTTTAACATCAAACACACCTTATATTTGTGTGGATTGTTTTCAATTTATTTTGATGTTAAAAATAGGAAAGGACGAGGTAAGGCCTTTATCTAGCTAATCTGATAGGAAAATACGGATGACTTCCTAGTCAGTCTGATTGACCAAAGGTCATATTTAGTCAGAGCAAAGTAATGCTCTTTGTCTTTTCCGATCAAACAAATAGGGTTGTCTAGTCGACAGATTCTATTCAAATGTCGCTATTTCATACTGTTGAACAAAGATGTTTTTTAGAGTTTTTGAGTATAAAAAGCTGGTTCTGAGGTTTTGCATGACTAATGAACATTGGGTATTGCTCTAAACTTGCGGAAATCATTGAAATCTATCAAAAAGCTTTCTTTTAATAAAAGCCCTCTTTTAATTTCTTTTCTACACTCTTGAGCTAACCTTGATTTACATTTTCTTGAGAGTTTGTGATTCTCTTCTATGGTTTAAAATTATAATCTTCTCTTTTCTAGTTGAGGGTTGAATTGTTTCAAAAAATCCTCTATATCTCTTAGATTGATCTGTATAGGTTTCCAATTCCTTGTAATTTGGTGAGAGAGGATAGCTAGCATCCAAAGTTAAAATAGGTAGTTTTTGTAAAAGTTTTAGTGCGCCTTGGGTAGATAAAGTTTCACCAACTTGTATTGGAGTGGTTATATAAAAAAGACGATCGATATAGTGAAGTGGCCAAACTTAGGATAACTCATTGGTAGAGGAGTAGGCTTTTCATCAAACATCTATAAAAATTTCGTTTGCATCTCTTTTACTCTTTTCTCTTTATTTATTGCACTTTATTTATATTTCTTTATTTGCTTATGTTTGTGTGGATATTTGTGTTTACACTCATTGTCATACTTCTCATTGCCATATTTTTTCATAAAAGGTTTCAATATTTGTAAAAAGTTTTAAAATGTTTTAAAAACCAGAGTCACCCCCTTTTTGGATAGCTATTCTTGGGATAACATACGTGAAAATTTTTAATTTTAATGGAGTAAAGCAGAAAAATCATAATTTTTTTTAAGAAAATTAGTTTTTAACAGGGATTATGTGAGAATTTTATTATTTTTGGTGAGGACAAAGTAAACACTCTGTGAGAATTTTTTTTATTTTTAATGGGGATAAAATAAAAAAAATTATTAAATTTTTAAAGTAAAAATAAAATGACAAAAAATTTTAAAGGGGGGGTGTAACCCACTCGCCTCCACGTACATCGCCCTGAAAGGAACTAATGGCCTTTCTTAGCTTATTTCTCCATAATATGAATAGTTGCCCTGACTTTGCTCCAATAAAATATGAGCAGTCAACAAAAGAAAATGTTTGTTGAAAAATCAGCACACTCAAGTACTTAAGCATATAAATAAATAAATATACGTTTAATGCCTCTCAGTGTAAAGAGAAGCGTGATAAGGATGTGATCGGGATGAAAGAGTCCCCTATATTTCTTCCAACTAACGATCTCCAACGCCAACATACCAAAGCTAAATATGTTGAACTTAGTGGAAAATAACCCATTGCTTGCGTATTCAGGTTCATGAAACCATTCCAGATCGTGATAATAGAATATTTTAGTAATCTACCACACTACTTTTGGTAATCAACATAGATCTCCAGTCACCAAACAATATTTTGTAGAATACTTTTTGAAATCTATCAGATTACTTTTGGTAATCAACAAGGATGTTTGTTCATCGGAGCTAGTCTCTGGTTGCTGAACAGAGAGAGAGAGAGAGAGGGAAGAAAATAAGCAAATCAGTTAGTACAGTAAAGATTCGAAAGGCCCTTTTAAAAAACAATCAAAATAAGGGCGCATGTCGACAGTGCATTTTGTTTATATTGCCTTGGAATGCAATACATAGACAGTGTTTATTTAGATGAAAAGTATTTAAATTATATTTAAATATTAAGTATATAATTTGATTGATTAAAGTAAAAAGAAAAAAAAAAGAGAAAGAAAGTATGTGATGTGATAGGTAAAAATAATTGAAAAATTGAAATGATGAATAATGATTATATTGGATTTAAATTATAATATGTTGATATTTGAATAAATACTTTTACGTTTGTATGAATATTATATTGTATTTAAATACAATACGAACATAATACAGGTGCCAAATGCCTGCTAAATATATATGCTCAAAGGTTAAAATTCATAATCTTGTTCAAGATGAACAAAATTCCTTAGTAGGTCTCTTTGAAGGGATTTATACATTATTTTTTATTTTAAAGGTAGTATTTAAATAGTATTAAGGATGAAAAATGAGTGTGGTTTGGAATTCTAAAAATTTAAAATTTGGATTTGGATTTGGATTTAATTCAAATTTGAGTTGAATTGTTGGGAATGGTGAAACTACTCTAATGTTTCACCATCAACCTAACACACATTGTATTAAGTGTAAAAGGTTTAAATTGAGATGATGATCTAAACAAGGACTCAGTCTAGAATCTTGGTAAAGAAAGAGAATTTTCCAAGCAATTGCACGTAGTTTGGAAGTGATTAGACCAAAAGAAAAAAAAAAGACTTTTTTCTTATTTCGAATGGGGGTGTTCATTAAAATGCTTAATCATTCTTTAAGCATAAAGTCTTGGGCCAGTTTGTACAGAAAGATGTCATATCGATTTTGTAGCGCAGCGGCAAAATCTGCTGGTAATTTCATTGTGGTGGCGAGATTCACAGCTGCAAGAGTCTACTCGGCCACCTTTGCTTTTGTTGCTGATTTGATTTTGTGATTTATAATGTTTTGTCAGCATGCTTTTAGGATCTGTTTCCCCTTTTAGGCTTTGTTAAGGCAATGGGTGCCCATTGCTCTTGCAGAATCAGATGTCGCCAACTGATTTGTTTTCTCCAGGTCTGATGACTTTGTTTGGATCTCCCAGATGGTTTTCTGACTAATGAATTGTTTAGTGTAAACCAGTGGTTTAAATAAAAACAAATTCGTATTTAAATAAAATATATATATATATACAGCAATAGTTCTAGTACAAAAAAGAGTAAGCCGGTGGATTACTAAGTAAATCAGCGGTTAAAGGGACTTTATAACTCATAAAAAGCAGCCTGTATCAAAGAAATAGAAGAAAGTTGTATATAATAATGATGATGATGATGAACTCCTCAGTTGAAGGGATCTGTATTTGTTGTTCGGGTCGATTTGAAGGCGCAGAAATGGCTATGACTGAATGCAGATAACATGGAAAAACATCCCGTAATGTATTTAACCAGAAAAGCGATTATGCTTCCAGAAAAGTATCTAAGCTAGCTTAATCATTTCCACCAAAGGAAAAATAAAACTATGAGACAAAATTTCCATTGAAATTGTTAGTAGATTTTCTAAGGGTTAACAGAGCGTGGGAAACATGTATCTATAGCAGCGTTCTTCTACAGTTCCAACAACATGAATATAGTCCTTACCGAGCCTCTGGTCCTGATATGGTTATAGTACTGCCTCGAGATGACTCGGCATATGGATGTGGTGATTCTGTCTCCATGAAAAAGCCAGGTCTATTGGGAGAAGGCAATACATGGCTATCACTGCTAAGCATCACAACCACAGACGACATGCTTGGTCTATCCACAGCACGTTGTTGCACGCATAATAGACCGATATGGATGCAACGCAGCACTTCCTGCAAATTGTGGTGTGAATCTCTTAAGTGCGTATCAAGCAATTCGATTGCCCTGCATTCTTGCATCAATGTCCATGCCTAGAACATTCAAATGACGGTCTTATATACTTGTTTTTTTGAGTTCAATACATCAATTAAAGAAATGCACTTTTTTCGGTACTTACATATCCAATGAGTGTCAGGCCTTCATTTTGAAGAGAAAAGCTTGTACTTTTCTTTCCACTTACAATCTCTAAGATCATTATACCAAAGCTAAAGACATCAGATTTTATAGAGAAATGACCATTACAAACATACTCTGGTGCCATATAACCACTGCATCATCAAATCACACTTAGTTAAATTTCATTGATATGTATAAATATATTGTGGAGTAGGTGTTGAATTTTTGTGTTAGAGATTATACAAAGCATTTGGGAAGAATAATACTTACTAGGTTCCTATTACCCTCTTCGTCTTTCCTTCTGACTGATCATCATCTCCTCTAAATGCTCTAGCCAAACCAAAATCTGAAATTTTAGGGTTCATCTCATTATCAAGTAGGACATTACTAGCTTTGAGATCTCTATGTATAATTCTCAATCTTGAATCTTGGTGTAAATACAGAAGCCCCCGAGCAATTCCGCATATGATTTGGAAGCGCTTAGACCATTCTAAGAGCTTAGCTTTATTTTTATCTGGAAATTTATAGAGTGTGATTTACAAAATTCAAGTTAGTCAAACAATTACAACAATACAGCCAAAGTAATTAGTATTATAAGCTTTTTCTATGAATGCTTTATAATTGGATGAGAGGGCTTCTAACCAAAAATGAAAGAGTCAAGGCTTTTGTTGGGCATAAATTCATAGACTAGCATCTTCTCATCTCCTTGAATGCAGCAACCAAGAAGCTTTACGAGGTTCCGATGTTGAAGCTTCACAATTAGTTTGACTTCAGTTTTAAACTCGTCGATTCCTTGTCCAGAACTTAATGACAACTTCTTCACTGCGATTTCTTGCCCACCTTCTAGCGTACCCTGAATTCTCACATTAATAGAAATCTTTACTTAATTTAGAAGAAGGAAAAAGATGGTGTTCTCAAACCGGAATGTACATATGAGAAGCTTACTTTGTATACAGGTCCAAAACCACCTTCCCCAAGCTTATTGTTAAATGAAAAACCATCAGTTGCAGCAATAATTGTAGGTAGGTCGAACAATGGGAGTTCCAGATCTTCTTCTTGGTTCGTTGTCGTTACTAGACTTCTCTCTGTTTCTTCTGGTGTAGCTGATAAAAAAAAAAGCCACTAAAATTTGACCTTACATTTTAGAAGCAACAAGGACGCAACAATTCACATGTATATATCAGGATATTGTTCAAACCAAGTGAGAAAAATACAAGAAACTCCGATATTGCCTTACAAAAATCTCTGTTAAAATAAAGAGCAGAGATAAGAAGATCAGTTTGACAACGTCCCCAAAGCAAAGCCTATCAGAATAAGAGCGAGAATACCTTTTGAATTTCTTCTGTATATGAAATAGCCAAGTAAGAGCGCTACTGAAACACCTCCAATGCAGGCCACGATTATCACAGTTCTCATCATATGACTGGACTTTCCTTTTTTGTTGGTTATTTCGAGATAAAAAAAAAAAACCAAATAAATTACTCAACATAAGATAAGAAATCAAGGTAATTAAACAGCAAAGATGACAGAAAAAAAAAAGGGCCAAAAGAGGAAGAAAATATATATATCTATATATATATGTATAAAAAATGGCCTTACCTAGCTCTGAAGCAGGCACTCGAACATACAGCCCCTGTTCATCCGTAGAAACTTGTCTAATATCCATCAGATCACCAAACCACATGAAACAGCCGTTTTCTTCTCTGATATTCGACTTTGCATAAGCCGTGCATGAACAATCGCTCAAACATTTAGCCCTGCATTTCTTCAGGTTCATACTCTTATCCAGGCGGGTATATGTAGTATCTGGCAATTTCAAGCCAACGAATTTGATAAAACCATCTTCGTGTTTATCGCTGCAGTTTGGTGGATTATTGCGTACACACCCATCTGAAAAATCCGTTAAATTCCATTTTTCTTCGGACTTGGGCTTGAATCCTTTCAAACAATGGCAGACCGGATTATCACCTATGACACAATACCCATTGGCTCCACAGAGGCCATAGTTATCACAGTGGTCTCTGGGATCTGCAAATTGAAGCTTCCAAATCTTCTCTTCTTCGATCCATGTAAGTCGTTGGCGCGTGCTGGTTGTCTGATTCAAAATAAAGATTCCGAACATGGAGTTGTTCTTGAGGGAGAAAGTGTAATGAACTTCATCTTCGTTGTCAACAAACTCGTAGCTGACAAATTGGTTTGGCCTTAACTCAGAAACGCCGCTAAGACGGACTCCATTCCAAGGCCCGGATCGTAGGAATTTCTCTCCACCTTTCCGAATATAAAACTCTGGAATGCTTTGATTTAAAGCATCAAATTCCACACCCCATGTAAAGTCTCCAGCACAAGGGTCATCCCAATTCCTCCATGCCGATATTCGCCGACTAAGACCCCTTCGTAAGTCCCATCCTAACTTCATCCCTGCTATCATTTTATCACAAGGATAATCGAAGCTTTGCCACAAATAATCCTCCAAGTTTTTACTTTCCTCGTCTTTCAGTACAAGATTTCCGGAATCCAAAAGCTGCACTACCGGTTTCCCGACATGTTTCGACGAGCTTGTGTACCAAACTACACTCTTGTTCTGATGCAACAGCACAAGATTGCCTGTGCTGTTTATGGTTAACAAGCCGGAAGAATCGTTGATTGGGTTGCACCGGTTCGCGACCCAAACGACGGTTTGATCCGGGATCTTGTTGTACCAAATTCCGACATAACGATTCGTGGAATTTCCTAGACTGAAGAAACCTAACTCAAACGTTCCTTGTTTAGAAACCAAGGTTTCTCCATCACTGATGGATTCGAATTTACCAATGCTGTCTATTGCAAAGGAGAAAGTATCGCAATATAACAAGAACATAGCGGATATGATGATATAATACCTACAGAACCAAGAAAATCCCATTGATGTATTGCTTCGTTTGATGTCTTTCCTCCGCTACTCCGCTTGAACGAGGTGTATCAATGGAAAAGGCTTCATTTTCTTCATTTTTATGGTTTTTTTATTCTATTTTCCTCTCAATAACACATTTACGAAACAACAAAGACTAATGACTTGAGAAAAGCAAAGAAATGAACCACTTGTTGACTAACTGGACCACAAAAAACAAAAAGCAAAGAGAGAGTAGTTTCCTATAAATTAAAAAATTAATTAAATGACTAAAAAACAGATTTTATAAATAATGTAAAATAAGAAATTCTATGCTAAAAGCTCCGTTATTATTATTGAAAGAGTATTGCAGTCACGTTAAAACGACATTTTGATAAAAATATTTCATTTTAACTTTATTCAAATATAATATAATTTTATATTAAATATAAATTTTACAATAATTTTACGAAAATAATTACTATTTAAAATATTTTTAAAATAATCACATTAATTTTTTAATTTTATTATTTATTTCTATTTTTACTAATCACATCAACTTTTCAACTCTAAAATACTTTTTATCCAAACACACATTTTATTCAAATACAAAACAAATACTTTTCAATCAAATATAACATTTAAAAAACAAATTTCTTTCAAATACAATCAAAATACAATGTATTTACCAAACGTCCCTAAGAATATACCTTAAAATATTTATAACATCATGCACATGTCAACGAGGAGTCACAACATATCTGATCTTGTTGGCTTCAAATGCTTCTCCTCCAACTTATTTTCAAACTGAAGAAATAATGAAAAGACAGTTGTGCCCTTTTAACAGTAATACACATACAGACAAAAGACAGGCAAAAAATAAATAATAATAATACTAATAATAATAATTTGTTGATCAAATCGAGTCAATTACTTACCAATTCAAATTAAATACTCCTGCTCCCACCAACGTACCAAACCATGTCCTTTATATTTTAGTAGTCGGCTGCCCAAATAATAACTCGCATGACGTTGGACATAATTGAATGAAACCGAGCACTGTCTTTTTCATTAATGGTTTCATGATTTCTTCTTTAACCAACGGAAATTGAGCTGGAATGACATTAATAAATTGTATAATAGATATAATTTAATAATAATTTTATATTTATTTTATTTAAAGGTATAGAATTTAAATATTTTTATTTTAGATTAATAAAAAAAACACAACACAGTATTAATATTAAGATTTTATTTAACAAATGTATTGTTTTTATATTGTATTTGAACGTAACATATTGAATGTAATTTATATATAGTAAAAAAATATTTACATTGTTTTTGAATACAATATGTGTTTAGATGAAAAATATTTGAATTGCATTTTAATAATAAATATATAACGTGATAGGTAAAAGTAGAGAGAAAAAATAGAAAAAGAAAGAGAATATGTGATGTGATTGGTAAAATAATAAAAATAATAAAATAATAAATAATGATTATATTGAATTTAAAATATAATATGATTGGTATTTGAATGAAATTTATATTATATTTAAATACAATACAGATATAATATTATTGCTACACAGGGTAAATTGATTCAATATCAATGCATGAGGTAGGATAGGGGTGGGGTATGAGTTTAGGAGAGCCTATAACAACATGGCAAAGATACCTACACACGCGCGGGCGAGAGCTGTGTTATCTGGCAATGGTGTTTGTGCGGCACTGAGGTGGCTTGTAGGCTGAAAATAGACAATAGGCTTGGGATAACAAGTGTCGAAGGGGAAACGGGATGTCTAGAGTTTCATTTCAAATAGACATTTTTTTAAAAAAATATTTAATGTAAATAACATATTTAAAATATATTTGAGATGAATAATATATTTATAATAAATTTTTTATTTATTAGAATCTTTTAAGGTAATTTTGTTATCAAAATGTTTCATTAATAAATTATTAATTATAAATATGATAACTGTTATAAATATTTTATTTACAAAAATATATTTAAAATAATTTTATCATAAATAATACTTTATAAATACTTTATTTATTGTAAATATATTACCTATCATCACCTAAAAAAGTGTATTATTTATCTAAAAATAATTGAGACTCTTTTTTTTTTTAAAGAACGTGAATGTGTATATTTAATCATCAAAAGTTCCGAAAGATACAATGTGAACCACATAAGGTGGGCTATCCTCTGACCAACACAACTCATTACCAATGGAAAAGGAGGAAAACAAGCAGGTGCATGGGCTATTTATTGACGTTGCCAACCGCTCGTTTGTAAATAAATTATGTTTTAATTATATTAGAATATAATTTATTTTTTAAATATTATATTTAGTTAAAAAGTATTTATTTTATATTTGAATAAAATATATGTTTAGATAAAAAGTATTTTAAAGTTGAAAGTTAATATGATTGATAAAAATAAAGATAAAAAATTGATGTAATTATTTTAAAAAACTTTTAAATAATAATTATTTTCGTAATATTATTAAAAAAATTATATTTAAATATAAACTTTTATATTTAATATAAAATTATATTGTGTTTAAATATAAAGATGTTAAAAAATATTATAAATGTCTCCTAAAGATTTATTGCCTATTTAGCTCGTTTTCCCGTACAAACAAACATATACTATAAAAATAATAAAAAATTAAATTTAACAAAAAAAAAAAAGAAAAAAAGGGAAAACTGAACTGTCCTGGGTAGACAAGGGATTAAGGGTTTTGGGTACAGTAGGGAAGCAAACGATGGCGGCGTGGATGGTGGTCGGAGGGAGAATCTCGCCATGGTTGGAAGGTGTTCCGGCGAAAAGGAACAGGGACTCGGGATTGTTTTGATTTTTGGGATTTAATAGACTTTTGATTTCAGATAATTACAAATTTGTTACTATGTTTTAGCAAAATTAGGATTATTACACAATGTTTTTATTTTTATTTTTATGTTCCCGAAGACTCGAGAATTTACAGACAATCATTGCTTTTTACACCCCAAACAAAGAATTTGAGGGGAAAAAAAAAATCGATGGGCTGTCAAAGTTGAAAAGAAACAAAAAATCTATTTTGCCCCTTTTTTTTTTTTTTTTAAGAGTACCCTTTTCTTTTAAGAAAAATAAAAATGCGTACGTACTTTTAAGGTTGTTTAAGGGACGTTTTGAAGATAAATATTAGATATATTTTTAATTTTTTTATTTTATAATTATTTTTTATTATTTATATTTTTAAAATTTTATATTAAATTTAAATTTTAAAAATTTATTATTTTTTTGCCTTTTTTTTTTTTAAAGAGTACCGTTTTCTTTTAAGAAAAATAAAAAAGCATACGTACTTTTAAGGTTGTTTATGAGACGTTTTGAAAGTAAATATTAGATACTTTTTTTAATATTTTTTATTTCATAATTATTTTTTATTATTCATATTTTTAAAATTTTATATTAAATTTAAATCTTAAGTATATGTATTTGTATATATAAATTTAAATAAGATGATTTTTTTAAATTACATATAATTTTAAGAGAACAAAATCTATATTGATAATTTTTTTCAAATAAAATTTTAAAATTTTATATTTTTTCACTCTAAACAGTTTTTTTTTCCTCTAAACATATTTTTCAAAACTAAATTTTCTCAAATCTCTAAAATATATTTCTAAAACCTCCCCAAACACACTTTTGGATTCTTAATATTTTAAGTAGAATAGCAGTTAGTGGTTGAACCAATTTTTACTCTAGTGAAAGTGTGTGTCAAATTTTTTTTCTTAGAATGAATAGCATCAAAAAGATTTAAAAAAAAATTGTGTCACATTCACAATATTTTTAGGAACTCCAACAATATAGGTATATTAAAAAAAAAAAAAAAGAAGAAGAAAAACTAAAAAACATGTTACACTGAATGACGAGGGGCCTTCATTTTTTGGCATTAACCTACACACAAAATAATTAATCTTCCCTGTACAATATACCAGATATTTTTTTTTCATCTAGTCATATATATTTGCTATTTTTTATTTTTATTTTTTAAATTTACACATTTGCTACTTTTAAGGTGCTTTAATTATTTTATTTTTTTAAATATATATTTGAAATTGAAAAATGGTGTTATGTGTCGAATATATAAAAGAAAAAATATATATTTCGTGCGGGTTTGAAAAAATTTTAGGTTTAGGCTCCATTTTCTTTTTATAAGTCAATAAATTATAAAGATTCTATACAAGTAAGAAAATAATTGATTGAAAAATACAATTTATACAGTAGGGAAGATCTTTTTACTTTTACCAAAAATACAATAAAGAAAATCTAAAATAAGGAAGTGATAAAGATCAATATAGAAACAAATTCAGCTTAAATTAAAAGCTTCCGATAAGAATGGCAATTAAATATATAAAAAATTTCAACACACCTTGTACAAAAGTTCTCAGGCCAGTCCCCACTAGTGATTTTTTCTTTGTACAACCACGACGGCAATCCACGTATAAAGAAGTCCAAACTTTTATTATTATTATTATTATTATTATTTTAACTTTTTGGTTTGGGTTTTTTTATTCTTTATTTTTTGTCTTTTCTACTGAGCTTTTCACCTGCTGATAATTTTATACTTTTCATCCACTATTTTCATGGGCCATGGTGATGGGCCCACCTCTTCTTTGTATGACCATTTGCTTTCTCACGTTTGGCGCAATGAGTAAACTATAAGACTCGTCTAGTAAACGCATTATATTTATATTGTATTTGAATACAATATATTAAATATAATTTATATTTAGAGGAAAAGTATTAGCATTACATTTGAATATAATATATATTTGAATTAAAAGTATTTAAATTATATTTTAATGATGAATATATGATATACTGGGTAAAAGTAGAGAAAAAAATGGAGAAAGAGAATATATGATGTAATTAAGAAAAGTAATAAAAAAGTGAAATAATAAATAAAAATTGTATTGGATTTAAAATGTGATGTGATTGGTATTTGAATGAAATGTTTTTATTTTTCGAAGAAAATTACATTACATTTAAATGCAATGTCAAAAAAATGAGTTACCCAAACGCAGGTTAAGTTTGCATTTGGGGTTTAGTTACGAAGGCATCTAAATTTTTTTTTCCTAAAATTTCATTATATTTTTATTATTTATAAATTTAAAATATTAAAGTAATTTTTAAATTTTAAAAGTCTATAATTTTATATATAAAAGTTTAAATGTAATAATTTTTTTTAAAATTACATAAAATTTTAAAAGGAATAAAACTATATTTATATTAATTTTTTTTAATTTTTTATTTTTTCATCTCAAATAATTTTTTTCTCAAATACATTTTTCAAAACACTTTTTTTTAATATAAAAATAAAGTGTTCAAACATATTCGTCAAACTCCCCCGTAAATTGTATATATCTAAGTGGGGGCAGATGTAGACCGTTTCACTTTGTGTGGGCAAAATAGTCAAATGAAAAAAAATATAAAAACAAGATTAAAAATAAAAGAATGCAGTGTGGCTTATCACCTGGCCTGTAATACCTCCGCCGGTAACATTCCCCGCAGGACGGAAAAAGCACTTCACGTCCTGTTTCCACTCCAATATGCATGTATATGTTTAATTTATATGTTTACACTTAATATAATATAAAATCATTTTAAAACATTAATATTTTTTTATTGAAAATCTTTGCTTAAGAAATATATAATCTTTGATAATAAATAAATATATGGCTTATATAATTTTTTATTGACAAGAAAATTTGATTTGCTTATAAAATCTTTGATTTTAAGCCAAATTTATAGTGCATTTTTCCTTTGTTCCTTGTTTTTAATTTGTTGTATTTTCAAATTTGTATTTATAATAGATGAGAAATGAGGTAGATATTGCAGGGATCTTCGTCCTTATTCCCACTTCTATTTAAGCAAGGATAGCGATGGGGATGACAATTGTTTCAAGGTGTAAGGATGAGAATGAGAAAGCATTTCTCAGATCCACCTATCTTATTGTCATCCTTAATTTTAAGGTTTTATTTTAAATATATATATTCTATTATCTTCTATAATATATTACATTATAACATTACATTATTAAAATTAAAAATAAGTTTTTTTTTTTTTTGAGTTTTGTAAGTGAGTTTTATGCAAATTTTTCAATCAAGTTATAAAGGGTTTCGTGCAAAGGTTTTTTTTCGAGTTTCATAGTTTTTTTTTTTTTTTTTAGTTTTTTAAGGGAGTTTTGGCCCTTTTATTTTATCGTTTTGTGATTCATCTTTTCTTTTTCCATTTTTTCTATAAGTTTTTATATTTTTTAGACAATATACTATTTCACACACATACGGAGCACATGATTTAACTAGTATATTCGGAAGAAAAATAGAATTTCCACAGTCGAAGCTGTTCTTTATGTTCGACGAGAACTATAGTTATTGTCATTGGATTACTTTTTGAATGGTTTAGCCCTGTTGAAGTTAATAACTTAATTTTACCAGTCCATTTAATAGATAGTCCAATAATTAAAATTGCAGCTTCTTCTGACAGTGAAAAATCTTAGCATGCATTTGGTTAACACATCTTTTTAGATTATAATTAAATATAATACAATTTTTTTTAAATATAAAAATATTTCATTCAAATACCAATCACATAACCATTTAAATCAAACACAATCACTATTTATTATTTCATTTTTTTTATTATTTTTAATAATTATAAAAAGTTTTTCTCTCTCTTCTTTTTTTCTCTCTATTTTTACCCATCACATCACATATTTATTATTAAAATATAATTCAAATACTTTTCATCCAAACACATATTATATTCAAATGTAATGTTAATGTTTTTTCTCTAAATATAAATTATATTCAATGTATTACGTTTAAACATAACGTAAATACAATATATTTACCAAACGAAATCTTAAAATTTGGTTCGAATGCCTCTCCAAAACATCCGGCCCCAGAATTTCGGCACCTATGGGTTGCCCTTTTTCTTTTGGTAAGTATGGATTGCCCTTGGAGAACGTTGCATAGTGCTATATAAAACGACTGAATTGACTAGATTAACGCAGCTTTTCAAACGAGAAAGACTCTTGTCCACCAGAATGCTACCACGCGTCCAATAGATCAGACGTTGGTCATTTTCGCAATTAGTAAACAGTGATGATTGTGACTGGTCCTTAATTAACCTTTTTTTTTCTTAAGGGGGAGTTTGGAAGCTTTTGGATATATTTTTTTTATTAAAAAATAATTGTTTTGAAAAAAATGTATTTTGAAGAAAAAATTATTTAGAATGAAAAAAATATAAAATTTAAAAATTTTTTTAATAAAAAAATTAATATAAATATTATTTTGTTTTTTTTTAATTCTATTTAATTTAAAAAAATATCATCTTATTTGAATTTATATTTACAAAATTATGAACTTTTAAAATTTAATATTTATTATAATGTTTTAAAAATATAAATAATAAAAAATAATAAAGCGTTGAAAAAAAAAATTTAGAAATATCAAAATCTTTGGGAGCTTAGTTAGTGTTTGGGACACAAATTTTTTTAGCATTGCATTTAAATGCAATGCAATTTTTCTCCAAATACAAAAACATTTCATTCAAATACCAATCACATCACATTTTAAATCAAACACAATCACTATTTATTATTTCACTTTTTCTATTACTTTTATTAATTACATCATATATTCTCTCTCCCTCTTTTTTTTCTCTCTACTTTTACCCATCACATCACATATTTATTATTAAAATACAATTCAAATACTTTTCCCCCAAACACACATTGCATTCAAATGCAATGCTAATGCTTTTCTTCCAAATACAAATTGCACTCAATACATTGTATTCAAACGCAATGCAAATGCAATGTGTTCACCAAACACGAACTCTTATTGTTTTTGTTTTTGTTTTTTTTTCATGGTTTGGTTGATTGGTATAATGATTGGACTTATGAGAATTGACGTTTGATGCATTCACACCATAACACTCCATCTTCATCGTGTATTCCATACGTCACGATGGACAAATGTCTACAAGTTTAATGCATTCATACCATAACACTCCATCTTCATCGCACATTCCATACTTCACGATGGACAAATATCTAGAATACAATTAATTTTGAAAATGTCTGGTGAAATAATAAACATGTGTGGCTCAAAACTTTGTACTAAAAGCGTGGGACATTAAAGAAATCAACCCTTTAAAAATTGGAAAAGAGTGGTCTTTTGCTAATCACTGGGAGAGAATCTTTGTTGTAGGACATTGTGATTTCGTTTGGTTTATTATCTTTAATTTAAAATTTTTATCTTTTCTTTATAAATCAATTAAAATTATAATTAGTTTTGAAAAGTTAACCAACTCTATCTTAAAAATTTTATCTTTAATCGGTGAACTAAAAGTAGGCTTCATGTTGAATTATTATTCAAATTTGATTAACTTTTGAGAAAAGAACGTAAATTAGTCAAAACTCAACCTCGATTAAAATAAATAGCAGAAAAGGTTTTGACATTAGTAAATTACTTAATTTTGGTGAATCATGTTTTATCATAACTTAAAATTTCAAAAATACCCTTATGTGTAAATTTTGGTAAATTACATGTAAACTTGATAAATCATTTATTTACTGATTTTGTTAAATTTTGATAAATTTATTTAATAAATCATTTTTTACTTGGTAAACTATTTATTTACCGATTTTGGTAAATCATTTATTACTCGGTAAATAATTTATTTACTATGTAAATAAATAAATATTAATCTCGTAAATTATTAATTTACCACGTAAACAAATAACCGTCTTCACCCTTATTTACATATTAAAATAAATGTAAGCAAATATGTCTCATTAAGTACTTAGCGTTTAAACTGTTAGAATGTTACATATAAAGGATTTAACATGTGATGCGAGAAGACAATATTCTAAAATAAGTAATCAAAATTTATAGTCTGTGATCCATAGGGTTAAAGTGAACATCTAACTTATGTTAAGAGTATTATATTGTCTAACTCTAATTGGGGAGATAGTTTATCTTGATCGTCATGAGTAAGCTAACTTCTAAGTAGAGACATAGATATATTATTTAGTAGTGGTGATATATTGGACTTGGACCAAAGTATAATTAATTCATGTAGTCCACTTGAATGGATTAGATGTATAATAGATTTTTAAAATAGTGTGATCAAAAGGTTAAACAGATTTTGACCTTAAGTTGATCATGGATAGCATATTAGGGTGTTGAATATGTAACAAGTTCGTTGGACTACAGCTATATACTAGCTTACATAATATGGTATATAATTGGGAATATAATTTAAGGTTTATAGTGGTGTGATTCTGAAACTAATAATTGTGTTCTTAATTTATTTGGTATATAATAATTAATTATATAGATTATAAGAGCTCACATTATACAATTGGTCCATTTACTAGCTCAATATAATTTCTTAATGAATGGTAATCAATTAGAGTATTCATTATGACTTTAATTCTTGGACTTAATGAAGAAAAAAATCTAGATCACCTATAACAAGTGTAGGCGTTTTTTGTACTGAGGGTAGAATGAGAATTTTATTTCATTTGGTTAATTAGATAAATATTTGTTTTGTATATATATTTATTTGGAAAATAAGTTTGAAATTTAAAATAATTATATTTATCATTTGTGATAAATATGATATTAATTTAAATTAAGAGATATGGATAAGTTAACTATTTTGATAATTAATTTAAATATCTAGATAATACTATTTAAGTAAACGTTTTAACTTAAATATGGTAATTATCCTATTTGAATTTGAATTGAAACAAAATCTTATCTTGTCTACTATATGTAGTTGTTTTCCACTAGGATAAGGCAAGGAATTATATATAGTAGTAAGATATTAGATCGGTTTGTTAGATACATAACATATATAAGATGTGAGCTGTGAGCTGTGCTTATAAATATGAAATCATAACTCTAATAAAAAGCAAAAGTTATCCTCTTAATGACATTATACAGAGTGTGAAAGTGGATAAGGTCTCGAGTCTTTTTCTTTGGAAAATGATTTTTAATTAACATGTGATGAATATTCATATTCTTGTTGGATGTATAATGTATCTTTAAGATAACTTGATCAAAATATTGAACGGACTTTGATTTAAAGTTGATCATAGATATCATATAAGGGTGTTTCATATATGATAAGGTCATTGGATTACGACTATATACTAGCTTACGTAATACGGTATTTGTGACAACAGGAAAATTTTACTGTTCTCGAAAAATGTGTATATTGTATGTATAGTATTGAGAAAAGGGTTAAGACGACATTTTCTTGACTTGAAACTGATATATTTGGAATCAGGATGCTCAAATTAGTCAATTGAATACAAAACAGAAATTTCAACCGAGAATGTGAAAAATACGCAGTATCAAAAAATGATCAAGATGACCTCAGATGAAGATAAAACTGATAAATTTGGATTCAGCATGTATAAATTAGTCAGGATAGCCCAAGTTAAAAATTTTGGGGAGGAGAGTATAAATAGGAAATCTTGAGGATGCTCTAATTTTGGACATCCTGATATATTTGGAATCAGGATGCTCAAATTAGTCAATTGAGTACAAAACAGAAATTTCAACCGGGAATGCGAAAAATACGCAGTATCGAAAAATGATCAAGATGACCTTAGATGAAGATAAAACTGATAAATTTGGATTCAGCATGTCCAAATTAGTCAGGATAGCCCAAGTTAAAAATTTTGGGGAGGAGAGTATAAATAGGAAATTTTGGGGGTTAAATTCAAAAATTTCCCATAAATTCCAAAAATTTGAAATTCTACTCTAAAATTCTCTCAAATGTGAACAGTGGCCAACTTTCACATACGACCTCCGTTCACGACACCGCCGGCACCGTTGGATAGCTCTCGCCGAGCTGAGTCCAACGGTGGGTTGACGCGACGGAGCAACCGCAGGAGCAAGTCGCATGCGCCGCCCGAAACTCGCCGGAGCCGTGAATTTCAAACAGTCGATTTTCCGCCGTCCGGCCACCGTTTGCCACGAAATCGGTCCCAAAAGGTTTGTGATGAAGAGTACTACAAAATCCATTTGGTGGTTCACGGCAACAACCGCCGTATCATGCCGACCAAGTTTCGAGAAATCCGTCGTCACCGCCGTGGGAGCCACCGTCGATTTTCACCGATTCCGGCCAAATTGAAGAGAGCCGCCGGTGCAGAAATGGTCGTGGGGTTGTGGGGAGCAAAACCCCTCAACCAATTTTGGGAAAAAAGTCTGGTACAATGAAGTTTCACTGTCGCCGCCGTGGCCGTGGCTTTCGAGGGGATTTTCCAACGATAGGGGCCTCCAAACATGAAATTGAGGCCACCAATGGATTCCTCTCGTCGAGCTCTTCAAAATAGGCTACTCACTTGCCATCGTTCTCGCCCTCAACGGCGACCGTTGACCAAATTTTGAAGATTGGCCCGTTGGCCTATTTTCGATGTTTCGGACACATCCGCGGAGTCGGATTTGCAAAACGGAACTCCAGATGCAAAGAACGAAAAAATAAAGTTTGTGCGATCGAGACCAAACGGCATTTCCGGTATAATCTCGACCACTCTTATTCCTCAATTTATTAATTGAGATGAATGTATGTTAATGTGATGTATTGATATGAGAAATTGTAAAATAAAGAAAGAAAAATGAATGAAATAGCAGATATGAAAAAGGATGAAAATGTGTAAATTTTACGTAAAAAGTGTGTAACTTTTATGTAAAATTAGGCCTCTGGTATAGTACGTGATAGATTAGACGAGGTTAGATGGTTTTAAGGCGTTTCCTAAACGCCGGGAGCCTAAAAATTAAGAGGAAATGCTGCCGAAATTTTTAAAATGGCGTAAAGGGCATTTCTGGAAATAAGGGTTTAAAAATGTGATCGGGCAGGTAAACCCGAGCCCCTTATGAATTTAAAATGAAAAATGGAAAGTGGATGTTTTAAGAATTATAAAATGACCTTCGAGGCCTGAAATGTAAGAAAAGTAAGAAATCGACTTTTATGTCGGAATAGAACTTCCCAAGGACTGGGAGTAGTAAAAATTATGAAAAATATAGAAATTAACCTGGAAAAGATCCGGTAAGTTTTTAAAAGTCAAATGGATGATTTTTGAGCTTAGAAAATTCAGTCTAAGCATTTAAAACGAGAAGGTTAAGATTCAAAGACCCATCAGGAGTAAAACGGTCAGTTTGACCAAAAATTTTAGAAAGTTAGAAAAAAAGTTGTTAAACCCTAGAACATAATCCTAAGGCTTTAATTAAACTTTTAACGGCCAAAATCAAGAGTTAAGCATGAAAAATAAGAAAAGTTACGATAGGGGCAAAATGGTAATTTTGCCAAAAGTTCACAGAAAAGTTAAAAATGAAATATTGAGCTCCTAAATTCCTTATTAATGAATAAAAACGTAGAATTTTTACGCTATCATGAATTTTAAGCATAAAAAAATAACCGTTGACTTTCCGATTATAAGAATTGAACGAGACAGTAACGAGGGAGCATCAATGGATTACAATAGACAGACTTTAGCAGCATTGAGGTAAATTCAGACATTTAATTATCTGTGCACGAACAAATTGATATGGTTATGTTTAGGTGGAAAAATATATTTTCCTCTAAACTATATAATTGTTTGATTTGTGATTGATGACGGGTGCACAACTATTGGTATAGTTGTGTACTAGACTGTATGGTTTATAGTATGATTGTGTAATTTATACTATTATTACAATTGAATCAGATTCACAAGAATCTGATTCTTTATACTGTCATGATTGTACTGAATATTTGCATGCCTTATAATTTGTGACGTCCCCCACATACGTTACTATACCAACCAGCCGAGCTCTAAGGCCGGCCGTGATGGCTGGCAACCTCATGGGTCGTCGTCTTCTTACTTAACATTCTTAACTTTCCGTTTTTAACGTTCTCATTTTAAAGCAGAAGCAATTTCTATAGCAAAATTTTTTTTTTCTTTTTAACTTACTTACATATTATATCTATATTTCTATCATACTCTGATAACATATAATTCATAAATTTCTTTCTTTCAATTTCCTTTTTGAACGCTCAGCGAAAGACTCATGGTAGTACCATACCCTCGCCCAGTCCCTTGGCACGTGCATATCCGTCCGTTGTCCATCATATTACTTTAAACTAACAGGTTACTTACCTGCAACATATGAACAACTAATGAGCTAGATGCTCAGTAAGTTCAAACATACATTCGTTAACTTATAAATACTAGTAATATATATTATTACTAGAATATATGACATCACGTATATACACATCATCTATACATATCCTCAAAACATAACATAGAATGTGAGCTTCATTATGCTCGTTTATCTCTTCGCTAATCGTTCTTATCATTCTATCGATCATCTCTTATCATTCTAATCTAATCTCTTCATTTCTTTTCTCTTTATTCCTATCATTTCTTAACTTTCTGTTCTAAACCTTTATAACTTTTCTATCGTTTTGTCCTCATCTCTTATCTTTTCGTATCTTATAAGCTAGTAACATATACACTAGCATAACATCACATAAAAACGTGTCATTCACATCATACACATAACATCAAATACATCACATCACATATATTAATTCTATTATGTTCTTTTAACTTCGTTTTATTATTTATTTATTTTTCATCGATTTCATTATGTCATTCTTTTATATCGTTCGTTTCTTTTCTTATCGTTCTTTACTTTTCTTTTCTTTTCGTATCATTTCTTTTCTTTTTTCTTCACTCTCCTTTCCTTTCTTTTCTTTTCACGCTCTTTTCCTTTCTCTCTGTTTTTTTTTTACTCTCCTTTCGTTTCTTTTCTTTTCACGCTCTTTTCCTTTCCTTTCTTTTCATTCTCCTTTTGTTTCTTTTCTTTTTCTTTTCTTTTCACTTTCATTGGTGGGCCCGTTGTTGAACGTACCTATTTATGCACTGACAGTAGGAGGAGGGGGAGCGACCCACCAACCTACCTCACAGTCACATTAAATACCGCACCTTTGGGGTTGGTCCATCCTATAATCTACCATACCTTCGGGGTAACACCACATCTGTGCGGAGGATATAGACCTGAAGTCTCGACCTTGTAGGGAGACCGGTACACGAACAACTTAAGTTTTCAGTCTTATTATCTTGTATGTTTTTATTTTTCTTGTATTGATTTTTTTTTCGTCGTACATCTTTTTCATGACATTCATTATCTTTCCTTTCTTATTTTTCATAAAACATTTCATGGAACATTTGTTTTTTCGTTGTTTTTCTTTTTTTAATTCTTTACTTTACTTGTGTGAATTATGTTAATCACACTTTAGCATAGCATATATAGTACATATTACTTATATATCATCACATCACATTGCATCACATCATAACAAACAAAAACACGTTTAGTTAAGTGCAGACAATTATTCTTTGTTTATCATTTGTATCATTCTATCTATCGTATCTTATCATCATACTCCTATCGATCATAGCCTATCGTTCTATTCTATTAATCACATCTTATCGTTATGTTCTAATCCTTTTATCATACCTTTCATCATAACCTATCATTGCTTCTCTTTCTTGTCTAACTCTTTGCTTTCATATCATTTTTCATAAAACATCTATCCTTTCGTTCTCATAAACATACCATTTCTTAATTTCTTTCATCACCGATCATCGTTGCTCTATCAATCATAACTTAACTTCCATAAAATTTTTTATAAAACATCTATTCTTTCCTTTCATACCTCATCTCTTTCTTATGCATTCTATAATAACATTCTCGTTCTTACTCTTTCCATTCTTCTATCTCTCTTACTCACATCTTTATTCTCATAAAAATTTTATAATACTTTTCCTTCGTAATTCAATATATATATATTTTTATATATTTTTTATAAATTATTTATTAAAACCTGTCTTTTAACATCATCATAGTGTTGCTATAGCATTACTATAGCATCATCATAAATCACATCATGACATTTACATATAAAATATATAAATACTATAAGTTTGTTCATAGTTGCAGACAGGTAAATGTCTGAACTTACTCATAGCGTGCTTATCCTCTTCTTGGAATCCATAGACGTCCTTTGTCGCTTCTGAATTGAGTTCCTACAGACAAACTTTGTCCGTTAATCACATTTTCATTTATAACTTTTATTTTATTAAAAAGCTTGATTCTGATCTTATAACTCTTAATTATAGCCTTAGGACAGCTTTTTAAACCTAAATGGCCATTTTCGAATTTTTCTCCAACTTTTAAAAAAAATTACGATTTTACCGCTAACTTTTGACAAAATTACAATTTTACCCTTAGCGTGATTTTTCATAACTTAAACCTCAATTTTGGCTTTTACAAACTTCATTAACCTATTCCGGGGTCATTGGGGCTCTTTTCCCATAATTTGAGAATCTTTGGACATAATGACCATTTTGCCCTTGATGGGTCGTTTAATCATAACATTTTCATTTTCATGCTTAGGCTGGATTTTCTAAACTCAAAATCATCTAATTTACTTTTTAAATTTTATCAGACCTTTTCCGGATCAATTCTTATCATTTTACCAATTTTCACATTCCCGGCCCTCGGGAAGTACTATTCCGACCTAAGAGTCGGTTTCATTTTTTTTCTTGCGTTCTAGGGTTTCGAAGGGTCGGTTTACTAATTATAACTTGCCCATTTCTTTTTCCATGCCCTAATTCCTCGAGGGGGCTCGAGTTCCCTTCCCGATCATATTTTTACCCCTCGTTTCCCATATTACCCCTGGTGCCATTTTTAGAAATTTCGGCAGAGTTTCCCCTTAATTTTTGAGGTTCCAGCGTTTAGGAAACGCCTGAAAACCATTTATCCTAATATAATTTTATCACGTACTATATCAGAGGCCTAAATTTTACGTAAAACTCATACTGTTTACGTAAAATCGTTACATTATCACATATTTTTCTTTTTCTCTATTACAACAATTTTCTTCTTTTTACATACATTCTTTTCTATAATTTTCATACTAATAATCATAAAATCATATAATAGTCCCAAACAATTAAATTGCGGAACGTAAAGAGGTCGGGATTTATACCGAATTGCAGTCCGGTCTCGACGGTATAAACCCTAATTCTTCATTCTTCATATCTGGGGTCCCGTCTTGCAATTCCGACTCCGCGGATGCGTCCAGAACGTCGAAAATAGGCCAAGGGGCCAAACTTCCAAAATTTAGCCAACGGTCGCCGTTGACCGACGGCGACGGTGGAATGTGGGTGGTCCATCTTGAAGATCTCGACGAGAGGAATCCATTGGTGGTCTTAATTTCACAATCCGACACCTCTAGTGCCGGAAAATCTCCTCGAAAGTCACGGCCACAACGGCGACGGTGGAACTCCGCCGTGCCAGACTTTTTCCCAAAATTGGTTGAGGGCTTTTGCTTCCCTCAACCCTGCGGTCATTTCTGCACCAACGGCGTACTTCTACTCAGCCGGAATCGACGGTTTCGACGGCGGCTCCACGGTGGTGTTTCACCAGATTTGTCGAAGCTTGGGCGGCGCGATTCCGTCGGTGTTGAGGTGATCCACCACATGGGTTTTGTAGTACTCTTCACCACGAATCTTTTGGGATCGGTTTCGTGGCAAACGATGGCTGGATGGCAAAGAAATCTCACCGGGAAGATTTCGGCTCTGGCGGCGCGTGCGGCTTGCTCCGGTGGCTGCTCCGTCGCGTCGACCCACCATTGGACTCAGCTTGGCGAGAGCTTTCCGATGACACCGGCGGTGTCGAAAACGGACACCGTTTTCGTTGGTCGGTTACTGTACACGTGCGGGTAGAGAGAGAAAGAGAAGGGAGGAGAGAGTGTGTGTATGTGGACAAATGAGGAAATTTCACTTTTTTCGTTCTTTATATACTTTTTTGCCCAAAATTTCAACATGGGCTATCCTGATTAATTTGGGCGTCCTAAATCCAAATATATCAGTTTTATTTTGATCTGAGGTCATCTTGTCCAGTTTCCGATACTGTGAATCCTCGGTCAAAAATTACCCTTGTACTCAATTATCAAATTTGAGCGTGCTGATAGACTATCCTAACTAATTTGGGAGTGCTGAACCCAAATTTATCAGTTTTATGTCAAGATAATATCATCTTCACCTACTTCTTGATACTGTGAGTGGCACACACGTGTATACACATAATATCACTATCAATCATTTTTCATCCTTCAACATTGTTAGAACATTTTATTTAGTTCTAAACAATATTAAATCACTTAAATTCATTGTGTATTTATTCTCCGAGAAATATGGATTTTCCCGGTTATCACATAATTAATGAGGCAACCTCCCAAGAGTGTGAGGTATTGTTTTAAAGAAACGATGAAAATAATGAGAATAAATAAATTAAGTATAATTTATATACTGTTCTGTATATGTGACAAGTTTGGACGAGAGGTTCCAAACTTACTGGATTCCATTTTTATGATTCCAGTTATTACGTTATGATTATAGAGCAGTATTAATGCTTGATTAATTACAGCATTAAATATATGGTGTTTACAGTCTTTATGACTGTACAGGTCTGAGTACAGCTACTGTACTAGACTACGAAAAGTTAATATACTGTACAGTAAAGATGTTATTGTATGTATACTTAAACATTAAACAACAGGGTAATGAAAACCTAATAGTTTTACCGTACCGGCCTCCCGCTAGGTGGAGGTTATTTCATGTCGAAGAAGAAGACATAGCACAGATGAGGGAGAGCCAGGGTAGCTCCCAGGCCCCTCTACAGCATGCTTTTCGGTACGACCAAAACGGGCCCATATAGAGATAAAGTACAGATAAGATAATAAATGAAAAGAATAAATCGAAAAACTGAGTATAAAACACTTAAGACATAATTGTTGTGTTTGATTGCAATGTTTTGCGCTAACTTATATGTTATGTGCATTTGTATATATATATGTTTATAAATTATATGTTGTGCTAATTATTAAAGATATAGCACTACGGCGCGAGGCCCATACAGTTTAACGGGTGCGAGGTCCATGATATATAGGGTGCAAGGCCCATACAGTGTGATGGGCGCGAGGCCATAAATTGAAAGTAAAGAATGTTGTAATGAAAGAAAGAATGAGAAACATGAAGAAAAGAATAAATGAATATTGTATGAGCACTTTCACATGATGTGATGTCTGTGCTAACCCTATATATGATGTTATGTTAGTATATCAGAGTAAAGTTTTAAGAGATGTCATGGGTGGCATCAGAGGATACCACTGTTATTACAGTTGGTATATTTATCGTTATTCTAATTTTATGGAATACTACTAGTTATCATAAATTATGTGATTATTTGTGTTAATGCACGATATGTTTTTAGTAGTTATATACTACAGATCGTATATATGTTTATATGACAGAATATAACAGTATAATATACTGTTTTATGATTTATGTTTTTATGTTTGAAGTTACTGGGCGTTTAGCTTACCAGTTTGTTCGTGTTCAGGTAATCGTGGTAAGCAACCTGTAACCTGAGCCACAGTGTATAGATTGGACTGCAGGGATGAAGTGCCAGTGTCATGATAAAAGGTTATGGACCTGCCAGGCTAATTCCACAAAGAAAAAGAAAAGGAAAAAAAGAAAAGTACAATTGTATGATATTGTATAAAGTACACTGCTATATTTGATTTTAACTATTTCTAATACAGTATGATATTATTATATGCAAGTAATATGAAATAGTTTCCAACTATGATAATTTAGTTTTGGGGAAATTGTAGTATTATGTATATCGATGGTTTAAAAAAAAAAATTCCGCAATCTATTATGCTATATTTTGAAAAAGAAGAAGTAAAGTATCAGAGTTTCAAGTGACATCTCCTGCGCAAGGCGGGGGGTGTCACAGTATTTAATTAGAAGTACAGTTTCAAGACTATAGTGGTATATTTTTGAAACTAATAATTGTGTACTTGATTTATTTTGTATTAAAATTAATTACATAGATTGTTAAAACCCAAATTATATATATATCTATTTGGTCCCTTTACTAGCTCAATATAATTCTTTAATAGATAAAATTAATTGGGATATTTATTATAACTTTAATTCTTGGACTTAATGAAGAGCAAATCTGGATTACCTCATACATTTATAGGCTTTTTTTTTTTGCATTGAGGGTAGAATGGGAATTGTATTTCATTTAATAAATTGGATAAATATTTAATTTATATAAATATTTATTTAGAAGATATGATTTGAAATTTAAATTAATTGTATTTACCTTTTGTAATCGATATGGATAAATTAATTATTTGGATAATTAATTTATATATCAAGATAATCTTATTTAAATAAATTGTTCAAATTAAATATGGTAGTTATTCTATTTGAATTTGAATTGAAACAAAATCTTATCCTTGTTTATTATATGAAGGTGTTTTCCACTAGGATAAAGTAAGGAAAATGATTTTCTCCTTATTAATTTTATTTAGATAATTTTAACATAATTATTTAATTCAAATAAAGTTATAATGATTTTATTTTAAATTTAAATTAAATTTATGAAATATTATCTATACAAATTAAATCATAAGATAAATGAAGACTGAAATTTAAATTAAACTTTGAATCTCTTATACCTATTGGTAGGCGAATTCTTGGTGCTCGCACGAGGTAGAAAATCACTAATTAGAGTGGAACGAGAGAAAAATAAAGTTATTGTGATTTTATTTTGAATTTAAATTAAATTTATGGAACATTATCTATGCAAATTAAATCATAAGATAAATAGAGATTGAAATTTGAATCAAATTTTGAATATTTTACGTCTAATGGTCGGTGAATTCTTAGTGTTCTCATAAGGTAGAAAATCGCCAATTAGAGTGGAATGAAGGAAAAAGATCCTTTTCAAATGTCCTGTTCAAATTTGAATAGGATCCTGTTCAAATTTGAAATCCACCCAATCTATTCACTATAAATAAGATTTTAGGGGCTCTTTTTTTATTTAAACCATAGACACTAAGGCGAATGAGTTTATTATTATTCTCTCATTATAGTACTAATAAGCTGCAAGAGTTCTAGGTGGTTGAAAAGAGAAAACCATGTATAAATACCGATTGAAAGACTGAGTGCCCACACACTCTATTATTTGGGATAGTAAAGAATTAGAGAATAGTAAGGAATGCTAGTTGGTTAAAGCTTTCTCGATCATCTTCTCCGATATTCCTATCATCTTCTTCAAGGTATATAGGTTTTTAAATAATTTATTATATATAATAATATGAGTTAGGACAATCTAAGAAAATTTTTTGAAATTCTACTTTGTAAAATACCTTATCTTTCCTTCAAGTGGTATCAGAGCCAACTCGTGATTATGTCATATATATAAATTAGACAATCTAATTTTCTCCTTAAACCTATGTATGGATTTAATATATTTAAAAAGTGACATTTTAGGGTTTCTATTATGTTGTTATCATAGATTATATATGTACGTGATTATTTTAATTTTATAATTATTATTATAAGCATACTCAATTTTGTTGGTCATGATTCTTTAGAATTTAGAAAAATTGTATCTAAGGTTTTTTTTTTTTAATGTAATCATAAGAGTGGTTTATCATCACCTTAGCTTTCTCATAGATTTTTTTTTAATTTCATTGAATATTTAGAATTTTTATACACTAAAAATGGTATAGAAATTTTATGAAATTTATTCATGGAAGATATGAAAAATTGAAGACTTTAATTTATTTGTCCCAATTTTAAATTTTATTTATTTATTTATTTATTTATTTTTATGTTGGACAATAAACAAAAAACAAAAAACACCTAGTTGAACTAGGGTTTCCATATGAAATCCTAGTAATGGCCACTAGGAGGGGAAACCCTTATGAGTTTGGTGTGCCTATGCATGTGCTGGGGCACGTGCATGGCACACGCAAATAATGCGCTGTACTTGTGCGCTGCCAGTGCCCGCACAGGCTTGCACAATGTTGCACATGCCAGTGCAAGGGCGTTATGGCTTTGGCCCTCAGGTTTGTGTGGCCGTAAAAGCCATGGGCCTTGTGCCTAAGATGATAGGAAAAACCCAACTCTTTGGAGTTGGTTGGTTACTTATTAGTCTGGTTCATCAGAATTTTAAATATAATTAAATATTAAAATTATGTCTAAAGCTATATTAATTTAATTAAGTTTTGAATCATATAGAGTTATACATAAGATATAGAATTGCTTAAAATTTGAATTTTACGGAATTCAAATTTTAAGGAATTTTTTGGGATAAATAATAAATATGGAGATACATGAAGATAGATATGCGATGATGGAGCAAAATTCATGATCCAAAGAATGATTTGAATGTAATTTTGTAATCTTTATTTTTTTTTCTAGGATGAAACCATGGTCAGGTTATTTATTTATTTTTATCATTTATTTATTCTATATTTTTTCATGAATAGATGAATATGTTTGATAAATGTTTTAGTACATATTTGATAACATATTATATATGATAGAATAATGCCACACATGCTATATTAATCATATATATGTTACAAAAACTTGCATTGTTTTTAAATATTGAGTGAGAAAGAGTTTCAAACAAAACTCACGGCCTTTATTGTTGATATATATGTGAAAGTATAGTAACGCCTCGTGTCAGTTCTGCCCCGACCACATCCTTTGTAGATGTTTACCGCCGTTGGTATATTAGGTTAAATCTCCTAGATTGAAAAACGTGTTTGAATATGTTTAAGGCAACATATATTAATTGGATGAGGTTCATGTGTTTGGCTATTTGTTTCGTGATCACCCCTTAATGGCTTGGAGTAATAGATGTTAAAAATTATTATTGCAATACTACATTTTTTTTTCTAAGTTTTTATGTAGTAATATATTCATATTTTACTTACTAAATCGTTTTTTTAATATTTGCTTATGCATTGATGTGATGTTCATTTATATTTTATTTTCAGTACAAAATGTCATAGATACATCTGATTTCAATTCTTATTGAAAACAAACTAAATGGTGATAATTATAAAGATTATAAAAGAAACTTGCTAATAGTTCTCAATTATAAGAGACATAAATTCGTATTAGATAAACAATGCCTACCCAAGCCACCTCCTAATACACCTCTTGAAGAGGCCCATATCTTGTTTACTTATTAGAGAGAATTTGATGAGATAGCTCGGTGCTACGTTTTAGCTAGCATGACGAGTAATTGACAAAAGCAAAATGAGATCTATTAAGTTGTTAGGGAAATCATGGATAACTTGTAAGACATGTTCGGAGGTCAAGAAAAATTGGCTCGATAGTCCACTATCACAAGTATCATGAACTGTATGCAAAAGGCATGTATTTTAGTGAAGGATTATATGCTTTTGCTTATGCGTTTCTTCATTGAAGCTATTGAGAATGCTGTGGAATTAGATTACAATGCCTAAATTGAAATGGTGTTTAAAATTCTTTCAAAGGATTTTGTGGGCTTTAAAGTTATATATAACCTCGGAAGTAAAGAGTTAGGACTCACCGAGCTCATGAGATAATTATAGGCTTATGAGCTTATAATCAATGATGGGTATTGGTCTAAACAAAGGGAGAGGCTAATTTAGCTATAGCTACATCTTCTAATCCCTCGAGGAACAAGAAGAAAAAGACAAAGCATAAGAAGTAAGGGTTTTCTAGTTCTTCTATTTCTCCAATTTTGAATAGGAATAAAAAGAAGCCTAAACACCCTAAAAAGTCCAAGTGCTTGTACTATGGCAAGGCTAGTAAGTTTATATAAGAAGATTTATAAGGAATTTCTAGTTGCCAAGAGTAAGGAAGGAAAAGATCCTCTTTATTTAGAAGCTTGTTTGGTAGAAGAGTCAAAAGACATTTAGGTCATTAATTCAAGAGCTACTAATCATGTTTATGTTTTTCTATAGGGGTTTAAGGAAACAATAAGTCTACATGATAGGAACCTCTTAATTGGAGATGAGAACTTGGTATTAATGGAAGTAATGGGTGATGTACATCTTTATTTTGATAAATTTAAGTTATTTAATTGAAAAGCTGTTTTTATATTCTTAATTTTAAGAGGAACCTTATTTTGATTGCCTGTTTAATTAAATATTCTCATTTGGTTTCGTTTAATAAAAGTAGTTATTCATAATAACAAGTCTTGTATTTGTTATGGATGGATGGATTGTAATCTTTATTTTATCAAACTTAAGATACACTCACTGCTTGATACTAAATTAATCGATAACTCTAAAATGTTAAAAACTTCTCGCTCTAACAAGGTATATCTTTGGCATTTAAGACTTATTCATATTAATCAAGAAATGATTCAAAAATTAGTGAAACACAGTCCTTTGGATATTCTAGAGGAGGTACCTTTTTCACAATATGAATCTTATCTTGAATCAAGATGTCTTTTAGAGCTAAAGGTACTAGGGCCAATGATCTTCTAGAGATAGTACACAGCAATATATGTAGCCTTATGAACATCAAGGCACGTGGAGGGTTAGAGTACTATATCACCTTTACAGATGACTACTTAAGATATGGATATGTATACCTAATGCACTGTAAAAGCGAAGCCTTTCATAAATTCAAAGAGTATCGTGCGAAAGTAAAAAAAACTTAGGTAAATCTATAAAGACATTTTGATCTGATCAAGGTGGTTAATACCTCTTTGATAAATTTCTAGGATATCTTGTAAAGAATATGATTTTATCCTAATTGACTACACCAAAAACTTCATAATAGAAGGGTGTAATTGAGAGAAGAAATGAAACCTAGTTGGATATGGTACAATCCATACTGAGTTACTCAATACTACCATTATCTTTGGGGATATACATTACAAATGACTTACTAAATTCTAAAACAAGTTCTAATTAAATCAACTCCTAAGACTTTATACAAATTGTGGCATGGCAAAAAGCTTTCCCTTGGTCATATGAGAATATGGGGTTGCCTGGTACATGTATTGGATGGGGATGTGATGAAGTTAGAACTAGTTTCGAAATTATACATATTTATAGGGTATCTTAAGGAAACTAAAGGAGGTCTATTTTATAACTGGAAGGAACAAAAGGTTATTGTTTCAACTTATGATACTTTTTTTGAGGAAAGTTTCATGAATGACTTTAAGCCTTGAAGTAAAGTAGTGCTCGAGATTGGGTGATAAGATCGCACCACAAGTTTCGATCTTAGACCCTAGTCCAAGTTCTAGTAAAAGACTTACAAACGATCAACGGATTGGGGAGATTTGACATAGTGGGAGAGTTTCTAGGAAACCTAGGTAGCGTTTGGTATTGTTTTTGAAATCTGTCATGTTTTCAAATTCTTTGAATTTGAAATTGTTTTGAAAACAATTCTGAGAACGTTTCTGAAATTGTGTTTGGTTTTATTTTCTGAGTGTATGTTTTGAGAAACAAAAAAGTGAAATTGTGTTTGGTTATATTTTTGAAAACCAGTCATTTTATAAGTATTCCATAAAAACATATTTATGTTTGATTTTAAAAAAAATTATTATGAATACCAAAAATTAAAAATTAATAAAATTTTTTAATTGAAAAATGAATTAAAAATTAATAACCATAATATTTAAGTAATTAACTATATCAATTAAATCTTAATTAACCATAATAATTAAATCAGAGAAATGGGAAAAATAAAATCAGAGAAAACGACTTTTAGTCGTTTTCAATTTTACGTTAGGAGCAAAGGAGATTTTGGATTCGTTTTGAAATCTGTTTTCAAAAACGATACAAACCAAATATAATTTCACATCGATTTTGAAATCGATTTCCTAGGAAATCGTAAAATCTGTTTTGAAAACAAAACCAAACACGCACCTAGTTTCTTCATGTATGATGTTGAAGTTCACCAAGTCGAAGCTCATGAGCATGATGATGACCCAATAACCTACATTAAGGTTGTGAATGGTACTGATGCAAAACTCTAGAAACATGCCATGAACATTGCAATGGATTTTATGAAATCTAACTTCATTTGGGAACTTGTAGTCCTACCCGAAGGGATAAAGTCCATTGTGTGCAAGTGGGTTTATAAGAGAAAGAGGAATGTCGAATGAAAAGTTTAAAATTTCAAGGTTGAAGTCGATTACAACAAAACCTTTTTGCCTATTGTGATGCTAAAGTTGATTCACATTCTTCTACCCATTATTGTAGCTTTCAATTACAAGATTTATTAAATGGAAGTTAAGACGACATTCTTGAACGACCATCTTGATAAAAGTATCTATATGATGCAACTGGATGGGTTCATGATGAAAGGCTAAGAGAAGAAAGTTTGCAAATTGATGAGATCTATTTATGCATTAAAGTAAGCATCCTGCTCATGAAACTGAAGATTTGATCAAGTAATCAAGACCTTTGGTTTTTAGTAGAATGTTGATGAAATTTATGGTTATAAATGTATAAAGGATGGCAAGGTGGTTTTCTTGTTCTCTATGTTGATAATATATTACTTATTGGGAATGATTTAGGGAATTTATCATTAATCAAACTTTGGTTGTCTTAATAGTTTGACATGAAACACTTAGAAGAAGCTACCAAGACCTATTTATGCATTAAAGCAAGCATCCTGCTCATGAAACCAAAGATTTGATCAAGCAATCAAGGCCTTTGGTTTTGAGTAGAATATTGATGAACTTTCTGGTTATAAATGTATAAAGGATGGCAAGCTGGTTTTCTTGTTTTGTATGTTGATAATATACTACTTATTGGGAATGATTTAGGGAACTTATCATTAGTCAAACTAATAGTTTAACATGAAGCACTTAGAAGAAGCTAATTATATTCTAGGCATTCATCTCTTTAGAGATCGAAAGAACAAAATGATAATTTTATCCCAAACTTCATATATAGATAAAATAATTGAAAAGTTTGTAATGCAAGAGATAAAGAAAGGTTCATAATTTTATATTACTGGTTTGACTCTTTCATTGGATGATTGTCCTAAGACAATAGAAGAAAGAGAGTACATGAGTAAAGTGTGGTGGCCCGCCCTATTGTCGAGGCCCTACAGTGATATTACAGTCAACTCTGTAGTCAACCGCAATAGTATGCAAGCCTCTAGGGTCACTGACAATTATGCTGAATGTGAAAACTGCTTGCTAATTTGCGGAATAAATTTTTTTTTCTTAATATCATAAACTGTTCAAGAATGTGATAAAGAAATCATGTTAACAAAATAATATGTACATGGATCATGATTCCCCTATTACATAATCTTAACTTGAAATCTTGTTCTTTTTGAAATTACATGTTCTAAATTTCAAAACTATACAGCCGAAGACTAATGGTGACCAAATCCCTTGCCCAATCTCCCTGACATGCACATATCCTGTCCGTCGTCCACCGTATACTACTGGTGAATAGGTCTCTTACCTGCAACATGTGAACAAACTGATGAGCTATGGGCTCAGTAAGTTCAAACATAAAAACATGGTCATAACATGCTGTACTGTGCTTATACATGAAACTAGACTCTGTAAAACATGCTCGTGGCTGAAAGATTAGTCTTAGGACATTATCCGTTATTAAGTTCTGGTTTTGGGCCCCTGATTGGTCGTACCGACATGTTAGCATAACTGGGAGTGGTACTTTAGTGCTGACCTCCTCAGTCTTAACTGGAGCTAAACATGAAAACCTCCCCATGAGTCGAGAGGCCGATACGTCAATAACTAGTTTAATTACCATCTTGCTGAAGTTCCAATTGGGTAGCATATTGATTGCCCCCACAGTAGGAACCTGTTACATGATTTACTTGGGGTGTGAGTTTTATTAACACACTAAGGTGCCTTGTGCACCTACCTGTTTTCGTGTACCTGGTACCTGTCTGACATGTATACTGAAACATGAAATTTTATATGCATGACATGAAACTGACATGAGTATCGTGATGTAGACAATCACTGTCTAACATACATGCCATACAACATACATAACATCGTAAACATAACAAGTTGTCCACATTGCAATTAGGACAATGCTTGAACTTACAGAAAGTCGGCTAGCGTGAGCCTCTGCTGTTCTGGAACTGCTGTATCGGGGTTTCTGGCTTGAACTCTTATAAAAGAAATAATCGCTGATTATTTCCAATATTCATCTTATACTGGAAACATGACAAAATATGTAAATTTCTATTTCTAGACTCTTTTTTTTTTTTACTTTGGCTTCAAACACGCCCTCCTACATGGGCGTGTCTCTGGCCGTGTACTTCTCTAGACTTTACGTGCATGGCCGTGTATACTTACACGGGTGGATACACGGCTGTATTTCTGGCCGTGTACTCCTCTGGACTATACGTACATGCTTACACAGTTACTTACACGGCCGTGTTTCTGGCCGTGTTTTCCTGCTGTCTAACATGGTCTGCTACACGCCTTTTCTGTGATCGTGTGCCCCTTGACACGGCCCGATACACGGTCGTGTACCTCTTGAGTCTGGATTTTTCTTGGAACACTGTCGTGCATGTGGGCATGTTCGAGGGCGTGTTCTGAACACGCCCTTATACACACCCGTGTTCATACCAGAATCAAGATTCTGGGTCCGATTGCTCTGCTCTGGTTTTTCTAAGGCTTTTATGGCCTTTGTTCTACTTCTTACACTCAAAATCGACCTCAATAAGATCGTTTCAAGGTATCTACTACATTTCTACTATAACAAATCCATGGTTTCTTAAGCAAAATTTCACATTTTGCTTATTCACACCTTTTGACTCAACATTTTGAAAAGTCTATACTTTCTTGAAGAAAACTCACTAAACTTGGTTTTCTAAACCATCAACTCATGGATTCGTATTTGAAAACAACTAGACTCGAACCATGTTTCGATTTAATCGAAAATCTTAACATGATTAACCCACATTCTCTTTTTCTATTCAAAACCCCAGGTTTTCTTTCCCCTCGAAATGTGAGAAAAATGAGGGTTTACCTTCCTTGAAGCTTGAGAACTTCTTACTGTGGATTCTTGGCGGAAACTTGAACGATTTCCTGGTTTGAGGAGAAAAATCCGAACTTGTTTAAGGGTTTCCTCTTCTGCTCCCTCTCTCTTTCTCGATCCCTCTCTCTTTCTCTTTCTCTTTCTTTCTTTCTCTTTCTTTCTGCCGCTTCTTTGTAGCTTATTAAGTGAATTAATTCACTTAATTCACTTGGCCACTTAGCTTAAGGCCCTCCACGTGGCTCATTCTCTCTCTCACTTTCTTAAATTTTCTTAAATTTTTTTTAAGAAAATAACAAGGGCTTGTTTGGCTAATCATGGCCATTGATCAATGTGGCTTACTTGTGTGCCATTGATCTCTTAATATGCATTTTTCACATACTTTTCCATTAATTTTAAAACATCATAATTTGAATTAATGCTTAGCTTTTAAACTATATTCATTAATTCATTGTCAAATTTTGATTAAAACTCAGTTATTCAAAATTTTCATCTGCTCTGTATTCTGAAGCATGTCTCATCATGAATGTACATTTATTTACATATCTTGTACAAAATTTTCCGAGAACGATAGATTTCTCGGTTATCACATAAAGTGCCTTATACATTTGCTATGGGCAGTTTTATGTACGCTATGCTTTACACTCACCCTGAAATTTTTTATGTAGTGGGTATAGTGAGCCAATATTGGTTGAACCCTAAAACCAAGATTGGTAAGCCATGAAACATATGTGATAACCGAAAAATCTATACTCTCGAAAATTTTATACAAAATATATAAATAAATATACATTTATAGTGAGACATGTTATAGAATACAGAGCAGAGGAAAATTTTAATTAATTGAGTTTTAATCAAAATTTGACAATGAATTAATAAATATAGTTTAAAAACTAAGCATTAATTCAAATTAAGATGTTTTAAAATTAATAGAAAAGTATGTGGAAAATGCATATTAAGAGATCAATGGCATACAAGTGAGTCACATTGATCAATGGCCAAGATTAGCCAAACAAAGCCTTTTTTTCTTTAAAAGAAATTAAAATAAATGGAGAGGGATGATGGAGCCACGTGGAGGGCCTTAAGCTAAGTGGCTAAGTGGATTAAGTGAATTAATTCACTTAATGAGCTGCAAAGCAGCCGGCAGAAAGAAAGAAAGAGAAAGAGAAAGAGAAAGAGAGAAACCGAGAAAGAAAGAGAGAAGAAAGGGAAATCCAAACAAGTTCAGATTTTTCTCTTCAAGCAGCAGATCGATCAAGCAATCAGCCAAGAATCAGCAGCAAGAAGCTCTCAAGATTCAAAGCAAGGTAAACTCTCGTTTTCTCACATTTTTCGGGTGAAAATCTGGGGTTTTGAGAGGAAAAAAGGGAATGTGCGTAAATCGTGTTGAGATTTTCGGTTAAAATTGAAACATGGTTCGAGTCTAGTTGTTTTTAAACACGAATCCATGAATTGATGGTTTAGAAAACCAAGCTTAGTGAGTTTTCTTTAAGAAAGTTCAGATTTTTCAAAAGTTGAGTCAAGAGATATTCATAAGCAAAATGTGAGATTTTGCTTATGAAATCATGGATTTGTGATAGTAGAAATGTAGCCTATATCTCAAAACGATTTTATTGAGATCGATTTTGAGTGTAAGAAGTAGAACAAAGGCCATAAAAGCCTTAGAAAATCAGAACAGAGCAGTTCGGACCCAGAATCTTGATTCTGGTATGAACACGGGCGTGTAAAAGGGTGTGTTCAGAACACAGCCCCGAACATGCCCACATGCACGACCGTATTGCAAGAAAATTCAAACCCGAGAGGTACACGGCCAAGAACACGGCCGTGTATCCAGCCATATCAAGGGGCACACGGTTAAGGGAAGGGCGTGTAGCAGACCATGTTAGACAGCAGGAAAACACGGCCAGAAACACGGCCGTTTCTGGCCGTGTAAGTAACCGTGTAAGCATACACGTAAATCCAAAGGAGTACATGGCCAGAAACACAGCCGTATAAATACCCGTGTAAGACAGTATGAATTACACGACCATGTTGTATAGATTGCACGGCCATGCACATAAGTCCAGAGAGGTACACGGCCAGAGACACGCCCGTGTAGGAGGGCGTGTTCGAAGCCAAAGAGTAAAAAAAAAAAAAAAGAGTCTGGAAATAGAAATTTCATGTTTTGCTATGTTTCCAGTATAAGATGAATATTGGAAATAATCAGTGATTATTCCTTTTATAGGAGTTCGAGTCAGAGACCCCGATACAACAATCTCAGAGCAGCAAAGGCTCACGCTAGCCGATTTTCTGTAAGTTCAAGCATTGTCCTGACTACAACGTGGACAATCTTGTTATGTTATGATGTCATGTTTTATTGTATGGCGTGTATGTTAGACATTGATTGTCTACATCACGATATTCATGTCAGTTCATGTCATGCATGTAGAGTTTCATGTTTCAGTACACATGTCGACAGGTACTAGAACACGAAAACAAGTAGGTGCATAAGGCACCTTAGTGTGTAAATAAAACTCACACTCCAAGTAAATCATATAACAGGTTCCTACTGTGGGGGCAATCAGTATGCTACCCAGTTGGAACTCCAGCAAGATGGTAATTAAACCAATTATTGGCGTATCGGCCTCTCAACCCACAGGGAGGTTTTCATGTTTAGTTTCAGTTAAGACTGAGGAGATCAGCACTAAAGTACTGTTCCCAGTTGTGCTAACATGTCGGTACGAACAATCAGGGGCCCAAAACCAGAACTAAAATAACAAATAATATCCTAAGACTAATCTTTCAGCCATGAGCATGTTTTACAGAGTCCAATTTCATGCATGAGCACAGCAGTATAACATGTCATGTTTCATGTTTTTATGTTTGAACTTATTGAGCCCATAGCTTATCAGTTTGTTCACATGTTGCAGGTTAGAGACCTGCTCACCAGTAGTACACGGTGGACAACGAACAAGGTAGATGCATGCCAGAGAGGATTGGGCGAGGGATTGCGGTCACCTTTAATCTTCTGCTGTACAGTTTTGAAATGTAATTTCAAAAAGAACAAGTTTTTAAGTTAAGATTATGTGATAGGGGAATCATGATTTATATGCATGTTATTTTGTTAACATGATTTCCTTATCATATTTTCAAACAGCTTATGATATTAAGAAAAAACAATTTATTGCGCAAATTAGCAAGCAGTTTTCAAGTTCAGCATGATTGCCGGCGACCCTAGGGGCCTGCATACTATTGCGGTTAACTACAGAGTTAACTGTTATAGCATTGTAGAGTCTCAATAGCAGGGCTGACCGCCACAACATATAGGTAAGTATCTTAAGAAAACGAGAAATTATATGCTAGTATATTTAGAAAGGCATATAACACTTATAGGATATACAGATTCAGACTTTTAAACTTTTAGGGATTCGAGAAAATTAACTTTAGGATTTGTGTTTATATTTGGAGGAAGAGCCATTGTATGGAGAATTATAAAATAAGGTTGCACTTATAATTCTATGATAGAAGCAGAATATGTTGCTGCAATTAATGCTTATAAAGAAGCAGTATGACTCTATAAGTTCTTTAAAGACCTTAAAGTCATTCTAGATCTTAACAAAGCTATCACATTTTATTGTGGTAACAGCAAGGCTGTTGCCAACACAAAGGAATAGAGGCACCATAAACGGATCAAACATATAAATTGGAAATATCATATAATTAGAGAGTATATGGAGAATAGACTAGTAAATGTTTGTAAGATCACATCTGAGGACAATATTATTGATCCTTTTACTAAGACTTTGGTAATTAGAAGTTTTGAAAGGCACGTAAAAACAATAGGGATACGAGACATGGCACATTTACTAACTTAGGGAAAGTGGGGGATTGTTGGAAATGCCCTAAGAAAGAAAGACTTTTAGATGTATTTCATTTATTTTAAAATGATTAATAATGTATTTGAAGTTTTTCATTATATCTTTGCTATATTGTCCTCATCCTTATTTACATGTTAAATTAAATGTAAGCAAATATGACTCATTGATTATTTGATGTTTAAACTGTTAGAATGTTGCATATAATAAATTTTATATATGAAAAGATAATATTCTAAAGTAAATAGTCTAAATTTATAGTCTGTAGTCTAACATAAATCTTAAGCAAGTAAATAAATTCATGTGTATAACTTGTGTACTTTGATATTGCAAAAGCTAATGCATTTTAAAGTAGTAAGATATTAGATCGGTTCGTTAGGTACATGACTTGTATAAGATGTGAGCTTTGCTTATAGAGATGTAATCATAAATCTAATAAGTAGTAAATGTTATTTTCTTAACGACATTATATAGGGTATGAAAATGGAAAAGGCTGAGAGTCTTTTGCTTGGAAAATGATTTTTTATTGACATGCGGTGAATAATCATATTCCTATTGGATGTATAATATATTTTTAAGATAGCTTTATCAAAAGGTTGAATGGACTTTGATATAAAGTTTATCATAGATATTATATAAGGGTGTTTCATATATGACAAGGTAATTGGATTGCGACTATACATTGACTTACATAGTATGATATATAATTGGGAGTATAATTTTAGGAATGATATGTTTCTGAAACTACTAACTATGGAATTGATTTATTTAGTATAGAATAATGAATAACATAGATTGTTGGAACCTAGATTATATATATATCTAATTGGTTTCTTTACTAGCTCAATATAATTCCTTAACAGATAATAACTAACTAGGATATTCATTATAACTTTAATTCTTGGACTTAGTGAATAGAAAATCCAGATCACCTCCTGCATTTATAGACTTTTTTTGCATTGAGGGTAGAATGATAATTTTATTTTATTTAATTAATTAGATAAATATTTATTTAGAAAATACGATTTGAAATTTAAATTAATTGTATTTATTTTTTGTGACCGATATTGTAACAACTGGGAAAATTCATATTTTTCGGAAAATAAATGCACAATGAATTTAAGCATTAAAATGTGAAATTTAGTGATTTAATATTGTTTAGAACTAAATAAAATGTTCTAACAATATTAAAGGATGAAAAATGAGTAATAGTGATATTATGTGTGTGCACGTGTGTGCCACTCACAGTATTAAGAAGTAGGTCAAGATGATATTATCTTGACATAAAACTGATAAATTTGGGTTCAGCACTCCCAAATTAGTAAGGATAGCCTATCAGCACGCTCAAATTTGATAATTGAGTACAAGGGTAATTTTTGACCGAAAATTCACAGTATCGGAAACTTGTCGAAATAACCTCAGATGAAAATAAAACTGATATATTTGGATTCAGGACGCCCAAATTAATCAGGATAGCCTATGTTGAAATTTTGGACGAAAAAATATATAAAGAACGAAAAAAGTGAAATGTCCTCATTTGTCCACATGCTTTCTCTCTCATCATTTCTCTTTCTCTCTCTACCCGAATATGTACAGTAACCGACCATAGGAAACGGTGTCCGTTTTCGACACCGCCGGTGTCATCGGAAAGCTCTCGTCGAGCTGAGTTCAACGGTGGGCCGAGTCGACGGAACCGATGCCGGAGGAGCCCGCACGCACCGCCTGAAGCCGCCGGCCATCGGAAAATTCGCGACGCCGTATCTTCGCCGTCCGACGTCCGATCAAGTTGATTCCGATCCCAAAGGACTCGTGGTGAAGAGTAGAACAAAACCCAGGTGATGTTTTGGCCCAACGGCCGTCGGATCGCACCGCCCGAAGCCGCGACGTCGCCACCGTGGAACTCACCGTTTCCGGCGATGTTGAGCTGCACCACCGGTACAGAAATGTTCACCGTGAAGAGGGGAGCAAAAGCCCTCAATCAATTTCGGGGAAAAAGTCCGGCACGGCGGAGTTCCAAAGCTGCCGCCGTGACCGAGCTTTCGAGGGGTGATTTCCGGGGATAGAGGTGTCGAATGGTGAAATTGAAGCCACCAATGGATTCCTCTCGTCGAGATCTTTAAGATGGACTACCCACTTGCCACCGTCGCCGTCGGTCAAAGCCGGTCAACGGCGACCGTTGACCAAAAATTGAAGTTCGGCCCGTTGGCCTATTTTCGATGTTCCGGACGCATCCGTGGAGTCGGAATTGCAAGACGGGACCTCAAATATGAAGAATGAGGAATTAGGGTTTATGCCGTCAAGACTGGACTGCAATTCGGTATAAATCCCGACCCCTTTACGTTCCGCAATTTAATTGTTTGGGACTATTGTATGGTTTTATGATTATTGGTATGAAAAATTATGGAAAAGAATGTATTTAAAAAGAAGAAAATGACTGTAATGAAGAAAAAGAAAAATATGTGATAATTTAATGATTTTACGTCAACAGAATGAGTTTTACGTAAAATCTAGGCCTCTGGTATAGTACGTGATAGAATTAGATCAGGATAGATGGTTTTCAGGCGTTTCCTAAACGCTGGAACCTCAAAAATTAAGCGAAAATGTTGCCGAAATTTCTAAAAATGGCACCAGGGGTAATATGGGAAACGAGGGGTAAAAATATGATTGGAAAGGGAACCCGAGCCTCCTCGAGGAATTAGGGCATGGAAAAAGAGAGAGCAAGTTATAATTAGTAAACCGACCCTTCGAAACCCTAGAACGCAAGAAAAACATGAAACCGATTCTTAGGTCGGAATAGTACTTCCTGAGTGTCAGGAATGTGAAAAATTGGTAAAATGATAAGAATTGATCCGTAAAAGGCCTGATATGATTTAAAAATTTAATTAGATGATTTTGGGCTTAGAAAATCCAGTCTAAGTATGAAAATGAAAATGTTATGGTTAAACGACCCATCAGGGGCAAAATGGTCATTTTGCCCAAAGATTCTCAAATTATGAGAAAAGAGCCCCAATGACCCCGAAATAGGTGAATGAAGTTTGTAAAAGCCAAAATTGAGGTTTAAGTTATGAAAAATCATGTCAAGGGCAAAATTGTAATTTTGTCAAAAGTTAGGGGTAAAATCGTAATTTTTCCAAAATTGGAGAAAAATTCGAAAATGGCCATTAAGGTTTAAAAAGCTGTCCTAAGGCAATGATTAAGGGTTATAAGATTAGAATTAAGCTTTTTAATAAAATAAAAGCTATAGATGAGAATGTGATTAACGGGTAAAATTTGTCTGTAGGAACCCAATCCCGACGCGACAAAGGACGTCAATGGATTATAAGAAGAGGATAAGCACGCTATGAGTAAGTTCAGACATTTACCTGTCTGCAACTATGAACAAGTTTATCGTGTTTATATGTTTTGTATGCAAATGTCATGATGTGATTTATGATGATGCTATAGTAAATACTATAGCAATGCTATGATGATGTTAAAAAAAATGTTTTAATAAATAATTATAAAATATATATATATAAATATATGTATATATTGAATTATAAAGGAAAGGTATTATAAAAGCTTTATGAAAGTAAGATGTGATAAAGAGGGATAGAAGAATGGAAAGAATAAGAACGAGAATGTTCTGATAGGATGCATAAGAAAGAGATGAGATAGGAAAGGAAAGAATAGATATTTTATGAAAAGTTTTATGAAAGTTAGGTTATGATTGATAGAGCAATGATGATCGGTGATGAAAGGAATTAAGAAAAGACATGTTTTATGATAATGAAAGGATAGGTGTTTTATAAAAAATGATACGAAAGCAAAGACTTAGACAAGAAAGAGAAACAATGATAGGTTATGATGAAAGGTATGATGAAATGATTAGAACATAACGATAAGATGTGATTGAAAGAATAGAACGATAGGCTATGATCGATAGGCTATGATTGATAGAAATGTGATGATAAGACACGCTAGATATAATGATGCAAATGATAAGATAAACAGAGAATAATTGTCTGCACATAACTAAACGTGTTTTGTTTGTTATGATGTGATATGATATGATGATATATAAGTATATGTGCTATATATGCTATGCTAAAGTGTGATTAACATAATTCACACAAATAAAGTAAAGAATTAAGAAAAGAAAAACAACGAAAGAACAAACGTTCCATGGAATGTTTTATGAAAAATGAGAAATGAAAGATGATGAATATTATGAAAAATATGTACAACGAAAAATCAATATAAGAAAAATAAAAGTCTACAAGATAATAAGACTGAAAACTTAAGTTGTTGGCGTACCGGTCTCCCTACAAGGTCGAGACTTCCGGTCTATATCCTCCGTGTAGATGTGGCGCTACCCTGAAGGTGTGGTAGATTATAGGTTGGACCAGCCCCGAAGGTGAGGTTTTATGTGACTGTGAGGTAGGTTGGTGGGTAGCTCCCCCTCCTCCCACTGTCCGTGCACAACTAGGTACGTCCAACAACGGGCCAAACCAAAGGAAAGTGGAAAGAAAACAAACGAAAGAAAAGTGGAAAGAAAAGAAAAGAAAGGAAAAGAAAGGAAAAGAGAAGAAAAGAAAAGAAAGGAAAAGAGAAGAAAAGAAAAGAAAGGAAAAGAGCGTGAAAAGAAAGGAAAAGAAAAGAAAAGAAAGGAAAAGAGCGTGAAAAGAAAAGAAAGGAAAGGAGAGAGAAAAGAAAAGAAAAGAAATGATACGAAAAGAAAAGAAAAGAAAAGTAAAGAACGATAAGAAAAGAAACGAATGATATGAAAGAATGACATAAAGAAATCGATGAAAAATAAATAAATAACAAAACGAAGTTTATAAGAACATAATAGAATCATATATGTGATATGATGTGAATGACACGTTTTACGTGATGTTATGCTAGTGTGTATATTACTAGTTTTTAAGATATGAAATGTTAAGAGATGATGACAAAGCGATAGAGAAGTTATAAAGGTTTAGAACAAAAAGTTAAGGAATGATATGAATGAGAAGAAAAGAAATGAAGAAATTAGAATAGAATGATAAGAGATTATCAATAGAATGATGAGAATGATTAGCGAAGAGATAAATGAGCATGAGGAAGCTCACATAATATGTTATGTTTCGAGGATATGTATAAACGATGTGTATATATATGATGTCATATATTCTAGTAATAATATATATTACTAGTATTTATAAGTTAATGAATGTATGTTTGAACTTACTGAGTATCTAGCTCATTAGTTGTTTATATATTGCAGGTAAGCAACCTGTTAGTTTAAAGTAGTATGATGGACAACGGACGGATCTGCACGTGCCAAGGGACTGGGCGAGGGTATGGTACTACCATGAGTCTTTCGCTGAGCGTTCAAAAAGGAAGATGAAAGAAAGAAAGTTATGAAATATGTGTTATAAGAGTATGATAGAGATAGGTATAATATGTAAGTTAAAAAAAAAATTTTTACTATAGAAATTGCTTCCGCTTTAAAATGAGAACGTTAAGAATGGAAAGTTAAGTATGTTAAGTAAGAGGATGACGACCCACGAGATTGCCAGCCATCACGGTCGGCGTCAGAGTTCGGCTGGTTGGTATGGTAACGTACGTGGGGGGCGTCACATATATGGATAAATTGATTATTTGGAAATTAATTTATATATCTAGATAATCATATTTAAATAAATATTTTAAATTAAATATAGTAATTATCCTATTTGAATTTGAATTGAAATAAAATCTTGTCATTTTTTATTATACATAGGCGTTTCCAACTAGGATAAGGCAAGGAAAATGATTTTCTCCTTATTGATTTTGTTAGGATAATTATTACATAATTGTTTAATTCAAATAAAGTTACTATGATTTTAGTTTGAATTTAAATTGGATTTATAGAACTTTATCTATGCAATTAAAATCACAAGATAAATGGAGATTGAAATTTGAATCGAAATTTGAATCTCCTACACATAATGGTGAGTGAATTTTTTATGCTCTCATAGGGTAGAAAATCACCAATTAGAGTGGAAGGAGAGAGATATTTTTTTTAAAGTGTCCTGTTCAAATATGAAATCCACCCTGTCCATTCACTATAAATAGGACTCTAGGGCCTCTTATTTTATTTAGATTACAAATTTTAAGGTGAGCAAGCTTATTATTATTATTTCATTATAATAATAATAAGCTGCAAGAGTTCTAGGAGGTCGGAAGGAGAAATCTAAGCACAAATTCTGAGAGACCGAGTGCTACACACTATACCATTTACGAATTGGAAAATAATAAAGAAGACTAGTTGATTGAAACTTTCTCGGTCACCTTCTCCAGCATTCATATCATCCTCTTTAGGGTATATAGATTGTAGAATAATTTATTATATATTGCATCATGAGTTGTACGATCGAAGAAAAATTTTTAAAATTTTGCAATACCCTATTTTTCCTACAATAGTTTACTAATTGATTTTTTTACCATGTAAATCATTAATTTACCATGCAAATCTTAATTTACTGATTTTGCAAAAAAAAATCTCAAATTGAAAAGTCCTTTTTATTTTGGTAAGTCATTTGTAAATACTTAGTTTACTGCTGTAGTTAGTTGTAAATTCTTGATTTTACCAATGTAAATTATTGATTTCGTAAATAATTAATTTACCAAATTTGATAAATCATTTACTAATTTTGAAAAATAGTTCCAAATCCAAGATATCTTAACCTTAACCCAAAATTGAGCAAAACTTGCCAACCACCCAAAATCCAAAAAACTGCCACCGCTACCATGCCCACCTTACCGTCGCCATTGCTATTGCTTTTGAAACTCCATCAGATCTCTACAATTGGCAGCTGTGATTAAAGCTCGGTCGGAAATCACAAAGCCATGGAGTGTTTACTGGTTCGTGACACTAGAATCTCGACATCGACCTCGTGTGAGGTTTGTGACACTGGAATCTCGACATCGACCTCGTGTGACAGTTGGATCTTGTTGGAGACAAAAATTATGGCAATTGGAAGCTTCGAGATGAAGATCACGATGGTTGGGATCTTGACTTCGATCAGATCATAGCCCATTGCCAAAAAAATAGTGATCATAAACTTCGATTCACCATTCAATGATCAAGATCGCAAGCTTATTGGCCATGAAAAATGGAGATATGACTCTGACGAGAAACCTACCAATAAAAACCACAAACCCTGAGAAAGAGAAAGAGAGAGAAGAGTGAAAGAAATCACGACTAAAGGCTCAACCACTAGAGATCGCAAATCCACTAGGTCCGACTACGGCTTCTCCATCACGAAGTCAGGACAATGGTGATCTCCTCCGGTGACGAGACTATGTGGAACAAGAGATAGAGTGAATATGTGGAACAAGAGAGAGAAGAAATATGTAAATAACTAAAAATCAATTTAGGGGTTGGGAACATTACCTATACTAAAATTAAATATGCTATAAATTTTTAAAGATTTAAAATTTTGCTATTTACTTCCAAAGCACATGTAAGATGGCTTATTTACTACAATTTTCCTTAATTTATTAATGGTCTTATGCAGTATTATAAATGTTTAACGTGGATATACATCTTTATGATGTTAATCATAATCTAAATTTTATCTTCTTTTAGTCTCAATCTTAACATATATAAAACAGCTAAAGGCTCCTCAAAGTTTACTCCCTCCTTTTATCACCCCTTTTTTTTTTTTTTTTCCTTTTCTTTTTCAAATTTGACTTTTTATTTATTTATTTGGCTTTCTTTCCTTTTCCCCTTTCCCTTTTTTTTTGTGCTAAAATTCTTTTCGTTTTCTTTATCCCATTCAAAAAATTCCCTATTTAAAGGATGCTCTCAAAAATATTCATACTTATTTTTTTTTTATCACTCTCGCAAGTTCACACTATCATTTCTTCATGATATTTGACTCTTTTTTTTTTTTTTTCCTTTTACCCCTTTAAGATGGTATTAATTTTCATTTACATCCACGTTTCAATATCTTTTTTGTTTGCTTTCTTTTGTTATTTTTAATTTTATTTTTTGTTCTTTTAATTTTGCATCCGCTGAAATATGTATATATATATATTTTTTGAATACGCACAAATATGTCCATACTCAAACATTTTTTTTTTTTAATAATCCTCTCAACTATTTTTTTATAGCACCATGTATTTAATTTTCAATTTGATTTGCTAATTTCTTTGCAATTTTTTACTACTTTAATATATATATATTTCATTTATCCTCTAAAATTGTCCTTCATATGTAGTCTTATATTTTTCTCCTTATTGCTCTCTTAACTGCTATTTTATCATTATATCTCCTAATTAATTTTTTATTCGACAAATTGATTAAGTACGTGTGTAGCACGTGCCAACAACTAGTAGTGTTAAAAATTAAGTTCAACATTTTAAATATTTTTTTCTATTAATAAATCAAAATAAGAAATCCTATCGTAAGACCTCCAAAAAGAAAAAAAGCAAAGTTAATTATAATGGGTATTCCCTTCATAGATAATCATAGTTTCCTTTGGTTTTACAAACGGAAGAGCAATGGTGTGGAATTCATTTACAGCAATCCTTCGTTGTTAATTCATTTATAAGAATCGTAATTACCCTTGCACTAACTAGCTAGTTAGTTACCACATAGGGATCCGAATGAGGTGATTAGATTGGTTGTTCATCTCGACAAATTCATGATCTGTTCGGATCATTCCCACAATAATATTATTCGAAGTATATAGACAAATATCTAGTCAAGTTACACTTTAATATTAGAGTTATCAAGGTAAGTTCTACCATATATAACATACGTTTGGTAGAGTTTCTTCAAAGCTGTTTTTGACTTCTTAGGCCTAAAAACAACTTATAAAAGTATTTAGATGATCCGTTAAAAAAGTTTATGGTCTCTAGAAGTGCTTTCTGTCACAGCCAAAACATATGACTTCCAGAAAAAGCTCTTTTGAGTAGATTTTAAAATTTATAACAAAATTTGAATTAAATATTATAAATTTAATTTTAATGTTTTTATCACTTATTAGAAAACTTTAATGATCATTTTGCCTTAGAAGCTCATTGGTGCCAAACACTTACTGAAGAACCATAACTTTTGCATCTCTTCTTTTACAAATTAAAAATAAAAGTGAATTTCCTATCAAACGAGCCCATATATATCTTTTATTGCGCTATAAAACAAAAGCACCTAGCTAATTTATGAAATTTAGACATAGAGTAACCAAACAAGAAGCTACTATATAAGAACGTTCATTAAAATAAAAAAAAAAAAAAAAAAAAAGAAGAAAGAAGATTGTGAAGTAAAAAGGTGCTAGATTGTGTCAAGGCCAGCCGTCAAGCATTACAATTTCTTTTCCTCTGCTGAGTTGAAATTTTAATAGTTCAATAATAATAATATTAACAAGAACAATATTAGAAATACAGTTCTAATCTTAACTTTTATATTAACTTTTAAATTATCACTTTTTGATTAACTTTTATATTATCACTTTTTAATTAAAAAAATTCAATATTTTGTTGTTAATTAATTAATATGACAATTTATATTAATAAAAAAAAACTACTTAAAATTTATATAAAAAGTTGATTTTAAATTATTATATGTATTTTTTTTAGTGTTAGGAATATCAATTTTTAAGTATTGCTTTCAATATTACTTTTCTCTTTAATAATTAATTTCTAACTACTGCACTACTGAATTATGTAATAATTATTGAAAGCTTATCTGCTTAAAATGTTAATCATCTATAAGTATAAACTAACTGTTGCAAACTCTACCATCTTCAGCACTCGCCAATTGCAATCTATGGAGGTCAATTCGTCACCAAATTATACAATTACAGGCTACAGAAAATATTAACAAGAAGACTGCTACTAACAAACATTCACAACATCTAATCAAACATTCAGAGATAAGGGCCCGTTCTAATCAAACATTCACAACATCTCACAAAAGAAATACAGATATAAGGACCCGTTCTAAAACACCACTTCATAAACGAAGTCACGAAATTATTGCAAAAATATTATTGATCAATTACGTACCATTTTAATCACGTAGCCACATGTTAAGAAGTCAATGTAGTAGCAAGAGCCTCTTGTTAAGAATTATCAATTAATCAATCAAGTTATGAAGAATGAATGTTCATGCCCATCAAATCAAGAAGAAAACGTAACAAAAACTATCAAAAAATTCTGCGTCATCTTCAAATAAAGCTAAAAATATTGAAGAGGTTTCAAACACTAAGAACAACAAGTGAGGAGAGAAACTTGATAATTATACATATACTTGCTTAGAATTGAAGTGGAGGTTATAATTTCATGTTCTTAGGATAGATCGGAGGAACTCAATAACATGCGAAGGGACATACTCGTTGATTAGAAAAAGGAAAAATACCCATTAATTTTGTGTTTGAAGGGAAAATAGTTTCAAAATGTATAAATTTTCACTACAAGAATAGGGTGTTTCGATAACATTGGATAATAGCGGTTTCAAAAATGTGTTACGTACAACGTGGTTAAATTTAAAATTAATTAAATGGGACAGATAACCGTGCCAAAGCCATCTCTCTCCCACATTGTTTTGAAACTACCATAATGTAAGTACTGTGTCACGCCTAACCAATTTAAGGAGGAAAAAGGAAAAAAAAAAAAAAAAAAGTACTTCCTGAAAATTTCCCTATCTCAAAATTTCCTCTTTAGACTGTCCTTTCTCAGATTTCTTCCCTCAACTGCTAGGATCTGAACTCAGACCACGCATTTTGATTCTCCCTTTTTATAAACAAGAATTCTTGCGATCTCTTTGTTGAATGATTGGTATTGGTGAGTTTATTCGTTTCTAGCTTGACTGATTTGCTTAATTTTCCGTCACTTATAATTTCTTTCCATTTTGGGTTAATCAGGCTTTGAAATTAGAGTTCGTTTGATTTCATGTTCTAACGTTTTAATTTGATCTAGCTTGTAAGTTAAACTAAGTTTAACAAATTAGTTCTAATTTAGTTTAGTTTGATAGCACCCATTTTAACTATTGTTCATCTCTACTTTCACTACTTCATCACAATTTCTAATAAGTTAACTCTATTTTCAAAATTTTTGATACAAGTTAAGCTAAACTAAATTAGAACGAAATGACCAACTTAGCTTAGCTTGCAAGTTTAAATCAAGCTAGAACGTTGAACCAAATGCATGCTCAATACCCAAGATCTTTGAAATACAAGAGAACCGCAACTCCCCATCTCTCAACACCCAAGATCTTTAAACTTTGCTTAGCTTGCAAGTTTAAATCAAGCTAGAACGTTAAATCAAATGCATGCTCAATATCTAAGATCTTTAAAATACAAGAGAACCGCAACTCCCAATCTCTCAATATTGTCGTTCTCTAAATCCAATCCATCCAACCTCTGGTAAGCCTTTAAGATCTTTCTGTATGTTTTCCATATTCTCATTTTATTTCCACTCTTGTTGAAAAACTATTAGTAGCTCTATCAAAACATTGAGTTTTTATCATAACTACATTGCAATCTCCATGTGTCTTCCTCTTTCATTTATTTATTTTTGAGTTTTTTTGTTTAATTTTTGTGGTTCTTGTTAAAACCAGTTTAGTTAAAGGTTTTACTTACCAAAAAGAAAAAAAGAAAAAAAGAAAAAAGAAAAAGAAAACAGAGGAAACAACAAATCCTATGTTTTCTTGACTTTTCTTCTCTTCTTGGAATTTCTTTTACACAGTGACAATTAGACACTTAAGATTAATAAATACCTTAATTCTCATTTTTTTGGATTCTATACTTGTTTGAGTTATAGGGATGATTATATCAGTTGATGTTTATACCAATTGTTTTTTGCTTCTGTGATAGCCGGGAAAACCCATATTTCTCGGAGAATAAATACATATTAAATTTAAGTATTAAAATGTGAAATTAATTGATTTAATATTGTTTAGAACTAAATAAAATGTTCTAACAATGTTAAAGGATGAAAAATGATTGATAGTGATATTATGTGTGTACATGTGTAGGCCACTCACAGTATCAAGAAGTAGGTCAATATGATATTATCTTGACATAAAACTGATAAATTTGGGTTCAGCACTCCCAAATTAGTTAGGATAGCCTATCAACACGCTCAAATTTGATAATTGAGCACAAAGGTAATTTTTGACCGAGAATTCGCAGTATCGGAAACTGGTTGAAATGACCTCAGATGAAAATAAAACTGATATATTTGAATTCAGGACGCCCAAATTAGTCAGGAAAGCCCATGTTGAAAATTTGGGCGAAAAAGTATATAAAGAGCGAAAAAAAGTGAAATTTCCTCATTTATCCACATACACACTCTCTCTCCTCCCTTCTCTTTCTCTCTCTACCCGCACGTGTACAGTAACTAACTTTCACGTACGGCCTCCGTTCACGACACTACCGGCATCGTTGGAAAGCTCTCGCCGAGCTGAGTTCAACGGTGGGTCGACGTGACGGAACGGCTGTCGCACCCGCCGCACGCACCGCTCGAATGCCGCCGGAGCCGAGAATTTCGATCGCCGATATCTCCGACGTCCGGCCACCATTTTCCACGAAACCAGTCCCAAACTGTTCGTGGTGAAGAGTACTACAAAACCCATGTGGTGGTTCGTCTCAACGGCCGCCGGATCGCGCCGCCCGAAGCCGCGACGTCGCCGTCGTGAAGCTGCTGTGGAACTCATCGTTTCCGGCAATGTTGAGGAGAGCCACCGGTACAGAAATGCTTGCCGTGAAGAGGGAAGCAAAAGCCCTCAACCAATTTCGGGAAAAAGTCCGGCACGGCGGAGTTCTACCGTCGCCGCCGTGACTGTGGCTTTCAATGAGGTTTTCCGGCGATAGAGGTGTCGAATAGTGAAATTTAGACCACTAATGGATTTCTTTTGTCGAGATCTTCAAGATGGACTACCTACATACCTTCGCCGCCGTCGTCGCGGGTCAACGCCGGTCAACGGCGACCGGTGATCAAAAATTTAAGAATGGCCCGTTGGTCTATTTTTTACATTCCGGACGCATCTGCGGAGTCGGAATTGCAAGACGGGAACTCAGATATGAAGAACGAAGAATTAGGGTTTATGCCGTCGAGACCGGACTGCAATTCGGTATAAATTCCGACCTCTTTACGTTCCGTAATTTAATTGTTTGGGACTATGGTATGATTTTATAATTATTGGTGTGAAAATTATGGAAAAGAATGTATGTAAAAAGAAGAAAATAGCTGTAATGGAGAAAAAAGAAAAATATGTGATAATATAATGATTTTACATAAACAGTATGAGTTTTACGTAAAATCTAGACCTCTGGTATAGTACATGATAGAATTAGAACAGGATAGATGGTTTTCAGGCGTTTCCTAAACGCTGTAACCTCAAAAATTAAGAGGAAATGCTGTTGAAATTTCTAAAAACAGCACCAGGGGTAATATGGGAAAATGAGGGGTAAAATATGATCAGGAAGGGAACCCAAGCTCCCTCGAGGAATTAGGGCATGGAAAAAGGAATGAGCAAGTTACGATTAGTAAACCGACCCATCAGGGGTAAAATGGTCATTTTCTCAAATTATGGGAAAAGAGCCCTAATGATCCCGGAATAGGGTAATGAAGGTTGTAAAAGCCAAAATTGAGGTTTAAGTTATGAAAAATCATGCCAAGGGCAAAATTGAAATTTTGTCAAAAGTTAGGGGTAAAATCGTAATTTTTCAAAAAGTTGGAGAAAAATTCGAAAATGGCCATTTAGGTTTAAAAAGCTGTCCTAAGGCTATAATTAAGGGTTATAAGATTAGAATCAAGCTTTTTAATGAAATAAAAGTTATAAATGAAATGTGGTTGACGGACAAAGTTTGTATGTAGGAACCCGCTCTAGACGCGACAAAGGACGTCGATGGATTCCAAGAAGAGGATAAGCATGCTATGAGTAAGTTCAGACATTTACCCGTCTGCAACTATGAACAAGCTTATAGTATTTATATGTTTTGTATGTAAATATCATGATGTGATTTATGATGATGCTATAGTAACACCATAGCAATACTATGATGATGTTAAATGATAGGTTTTAATAAATAATTTATAAAAATATATATATGTATATATTGAATTACGAAAGAAAGGTATTATAAAAGCTTTATGAGAGTAAAGATGTGATAAAGAGTGATAGAAGAATGGAAAGAGTAAGAATGAGAATGTTATGATAGAATGCATAAGAAAGAGATGAGATATGAAAGGAAAGAATAATTATTTTATGAAAAGTTTTATGAAAGTTAGGTTATGATTGATAGAGCAACGATGATCGGCAACGAAAGGAATTAAGAAAGGGTACGTTTTATAAGAACGAAATGATAGGTATTTTATGAAAAGTGATACGAAAGCAAAGAGTTAGATAAGAAAGAGAAGCAATGATAGGTTATGATGAAAGGTATGATGAAAGGATTAGAACATAACGATAAGATGTGATTGATAGAATAGAACGATAGGCTATAATCGATATGAATATGAAGATAAGATACGATGGATAAAATGATGCAAATGATAAAGAGAGAATAATTGTCTGCACTTAACTAAACGTGTTTTTGTTTGTTATGATGTGATGTGATGTGATGATATATAAGTAATATGTGCTATATATGCTAAAGTGTGACTAACATAATTCACACAAGTAAAGTAAAGAATTAAGAAAAGAAAAACAACGAAAGAACAAATGTCCCATGAAATGTTCTATGAAAAATGAAAAAGGAAAGATAATGAATGTCATGAAAAAGATGTACAACGAAAAATCAAATGCAAGATAATAAAATTGAAAACTTAATTGTTGGTGTACCGGTCTCCCTATATGGTCGAGACTTCAGGTCTATATCCTCTGCGCAGATGTGGTGCTACCCCGAAGGTGTGGTAGATTATAGGATGGACCAACCCCGAAGGTGAGGTATTTAATGTGACTGTGAGGTAGGTTGATGGGTCGCTCCCCCTCCTCCTACTGTCAGCGCGCAAATAGGTACGTTCAACAACGGGACCCACCAATGAAAGTGAAAAGAAAAGAAAAAGAAAAGAAATGAAAGGAGAGTGAAAAGAAAAGAAAGGAAAGGAAAACAGCGTGAAAAGAAAAGAAAGGAAAGGAGAGTGAAAAGAAAAGAAAAGAAAAGATACGAAAAGAAAAGAAAAGTAAAGAACGATAAGAAAAGAAACGAACGATATGAAAGAATGACATAATGAAATCGATGAAAAATAAATAAATAATAAAACGAAGTTAAAAGAACATAATAGAATTAATATATGTGATGTAATGTATTTGATGTTATGTGTATGATGTGAATGACACGTTTTTACGTGATGTTATGCTAGTGTATATGTTACTAGCTTATAAGATATGAAAAGATAAGAGATGACAAAACAATAGAAAAGTTATAAAGGTTTAGAACAGAAAGTTAAGAAAATGATAGGAATGAAAAGCAAAGAAATGAAGAGATTAGATTAGAATGATAAGAGATGATCGATAGAATGATAAGAACGATGATCAAAGAGATAAACGAGCATGATGAAGCTCATATTCTATGTTATGTTTTGATGATATGTATAGACAATGCACGTGATGTCATATATTCTAGTAATAATATATATTACTAGTATTTATAAGTTAATGAATGTATGTTTGAACTTACTGAGCATCTAGCTCATTAGTTGTTCATATGTTGCAGGTAAGTAACCTGTTAGTTTAAAGTAATATGATGGACAACGGACGGATCTGCACGTGCCAAGGGACTGGGCGAGAGTATGGTACTACCATGAGTCTTTCGCTGAGCGTTCAGAAAGGAAGATGAAAGAAAGAAATTTATGAATTATATGTTATAAGAGTATGATAGAGATATAGATATAATATGTAAGTTAAAAGAAAAAAAAAATTTTTTTTGCTATAGAAATTGCTTTCGCTTTGAAATGAGAACGTTAAGAATGGAAAGTTAAGTATGTTAAGTAAGAGGATGACGACCCCCGAGGTTGCCAACTATCGCGGTCGGCGTAAGAGCTCGGCTGGTTGGTATGGTAACGTACGTGGGGGACGTCACAGCTTCTATTACCTTTCAACATCTTCTAGTTGTATATGTGATGATTGGCAGAGTTTTTGTGTTTCTGATTATAAGTAACTTAACTACATATTTTAGAATATAAAGGGAAATGACGTTTGTATGATTGAATTGAGCACAACTCTGATTATAAGTATAAATAATAGGCTGGCTATGTTTTTCTGAATGTGTGAATGTTTATGATTTGATTATGCCAGAGAGGTGTTTGGTAAAATCTCTCAATGTACTCTAAAAAATTGAAAATTCTGGCCGTGGCAAATCAGATTATCTTTTGATCATCCAAAATTCTAAATTTTATTTTGGATTTTGAGGACATGAAGTAGACATTACAATGCTACTATCAATTTTCACACAATAAAAATGAGGAAATGAATTATGGTGATTTTGCAAAGTTGGATTATCATTGCTGGATTTTTTTTTTTTTTTGGCAGTGGGTAAGCCAAGATCAAGCGTGCCAAATGACATCTAAATGTCATGAAAAATTTTATAAATGAAGGTAAACATGTCTATTTTTGTGTAAAATTGGAGATGAATTGGTTTTGTTCACAAATTTTTATGAATTTTTCAATAGAGGTATGTTGCTGGAAATTGTGGTAATATTCTGAGGTAAAAAGTTATACTCATAGGATGAGGGTACCAATTCTGTAACACCAAAATGTTTTTATTCCTGTTTTGTTATTTTTAATACTTGAGATTGAATCTATCCATGTACAAGTAAGTACAAATGATTCCCAAAGTATGCTTGTGTCTTGTGCGATAGGTGCAAGAGATTTCAAGAATAATAATAATAATAAATCTTTATTTGAAGCTTCCTGTTGTGGGAACTTTGCAGTTCTACTTAGGAAAGTTTCATTTGAGAGCCTAAACGGTACTCTTATTTGAATTTTAAAACTACTATTGAGTGTTTGATCACTATTTTGCTAGTGAGATTGAGATGAAGAATAATGCATCAACTTTTCTGATTTTGTGCAAAAGGAAATCAGGCAAGAAAGTTACAAAAAACTTACTACTTGAAGATAAGTGGTGATATTAGTTCTAAACTTAGGAATTCTTATTACTTCTTCTATCTTTCATTTCTATAAACATGAGTTCCTTCTTTTATTAATAATGTAAAGCACTTTCTAATTTCATAATCACTCATACTACTCATTTTAGTAACTTTTTTTAGTTAATTTACAATTTAGGTTGACATATTTTATTTCTTAATCATTACCAGCTAGTAGTTGAAGAGCTCCCAAGTTGTTGGAACTTAACTTGGGATTATGATGCAGAGCTTAAAGTCTATGTTTTCTTCTCTGGCTAGTTTGCTTGGTGCGAAACACTAAGGTTTTGAAGGGATTTTTCACTTTATGGACAGAAGACAACGTGTTTAATTAGACGAGATCTATAAGTGTATATATATTTCTCATGCATTGTTGTCGGTGGCTGAGTGCTTGTACAATTTCTTGCTTTTGACATTCTGGCCCATTTTATTCTTTTGGGATCTTCTATTAACTGTAAAAATCCTGTTACCAGATTTAAATTATATACATGCTTTGGATATTAAGTAAATAATGAGTAGCTATTCACTTTTTATTAATATGGAGGTTGTTATTAGAATATTTATTTATTTTCTTAAAATATCTATTATTTTTGTAAAACTATTAAATATAAATAATTGGTAATTTTAATTAATAGAAAAGTCATTCCTACGATAATACAGAGCACCAATCAATCGTTGTAAGAATCAACTCCATGGCATTCAGAAACTGCTATAGGAGGCAATTCCATAGCAGTGTGAAGGCGCAATAAGAGCAAAATCCAAAGCTTTGAAAAGATACTATTAAAACCTCTGACTTATTATAACTTGGGCTTTCATAGCGTTTGCTGAAATGCAATAAAATCCTAATGATAGCATTTTTTAGAGGCTATGAAATGCTTTTTCATTGTATTTGTTTATTTTGAATTGTTTAAGAGTTCTTTTTATTTTATTTTTTGTTTTTGCTTAGCTTGCCATTAAGATTGATTCTAATTTTCTTTATTTTGTTTTGTTTCGTTATTTTTTTAAATTTGAGTGACGCTTCAGTCCCTCATCTTTATATATATATATGTATATCTATATATACATATATACAAACTACTACACAGTCTGCACTCTTGAGTTATCAAATATTATTGAAAGCTTATCGAAATTATTAATATTCCTCTTCATTTAATGATTATCATTGCCTATGTGACAACTCTCATATGATGTCCGATATCGGAGTTCGGTTAATAAATTTATTTCATCTTTATGGTTATTTCTTATTTTTTAGTTAGTTCCATTACTTCCCATTTTACTAATAATGTTTCAATAGTATTTTTAATTAATTGTGTTCAACAACGTGGATAATTAAACGTCGATATATGGTAGAAGCTTTTCTGTTAAATAAACAAGCTTCAAGCACAAACATTTGATCAAAATACTGTTAGAAGACATCCTAATCTTTTTAAAATTCAAAGAAACCACGTACATGGTACACCCACATAATAACCTTTGCTTATCGAGCCGCCATCAGCGTTATGGAAATTTCGTTAATTGAAGAGGATTCTTGATTGTCAGAAGAAGAATTGAGGCGATCGAATGGAGCATTTTCTATGAAGAAACCCGGTTTTTTAGGCTGATCGAGTGAACTCTGACTTACCAACATTAGAACCACAGATGACATGCTCGGCCTATCCTCTGGACACTGTTGGACACACAAAAGACTAATATGGATGCAACGTTGCACTTCCGATAGAAGTAGATGACCCCGTTAAAAAATCATCAACTAGTTCCATGTGATTTCCTTCCTGCCATAATCTGCACGCCTGAAAGATACTCCGAAATTAAAGTTGTCAATACCTAGAATTCCGTCCTATCAACAAGCGCGTAATAAGTATAAATACTTTACATCCATGTACTTACATGTCCTGCTAGGTTAAGGATGTCATCCGGATGAAAGAATCCCCTGTTTTTCTTCTCACTAATGATCTCCAGCATAAATATGCTAAAGCTAAATACATCAGACTTAATCGAAAATAGCCTATCACTAGCGTATTCAAGTTCCATGTAATACTGCAGATTAAGATAATTATGAAGGACACAAAAACAGTTCATTAGGAAGGAGCAGATGTTTGATCTATTGAGAATGATACTTTAACGGAGAAAACTTACTATGTTGCAGCCACTTTGTTTGTGTTTTCTTCTATCTGATTTCTCCCAAAAGCTTTAGCTATGCAAAAGTCTGAAATTTTAGGGTATCGTTATCAAGTAAAACATTACTCGCATAAGGTCTTAGTGAATTATCCTTAGTCTAGAATTTTAGTGAAGATAGAGAATTCCCCAAGCAATTCCATATATTATTTGGAAGCACCTAGACCAAACTAATGACCTTTTCTTGTTTCATATGACAATGTTCATAAAATGCTAAATCAATCTTCAAGCTTGAAGACTTAGACTAGTAAGTACACAAAGATGAACTGAATTAGGTTAAACTTTGTTAAACGTAGCGTAGGTGTTAAGGATCCAAACCAAAAATGAAGAAGTCAAGGCTTTTGATGGGCATGTATTCATAAACAAGCAACTTTTCCTCTCCTTTAATGCAGCAACCAAAAAGTTTCATAAGATTCCAGTGTTGGAGTTTGGCTATAAGTATTACTTCATTGTTGAACTCGTTCAATATTATGAATTACCAACTTCATGTCATGATTTGTTAATATGTGTCTTAATTGAGAAAATTTCTATTTTACAACTTGGAAATTTTAGAAAAATTTCATAAGTTGCATGGTCACAAAAATAATGTAATTCGAATGCCTAAGTACTCATACCAAGTCCCTATATAATAAAAATAGAAGTAAATATTAAGTTTAAAAATTTCACATGTGCTTCTGAGATAATTTGTGGTTACCAAATTTAAGTTGGACCATAAAAGTAACTTAACAAAATTTTTTAGATATATCCACAAACGGAATACGGGTCTGTATAGTAAATTAATAGTGTAAATAATTTCATCATTCTTATATCCAGTCAACAAATTTAAGTAGTATTGACTTTCTGGCAGTGGAAAAGCTGTTGAGATTCATAGCACTTGAGAAACACATTCTACTCATCCATCAAAACCTAAGACAAGATTAAAATATATTAAAGGGGATGGAGTGGTAATTCCGCTATTTGAGCCTTAGTACAATAATTGATTAGAAATACAATAATCGAATATAATAAAGGAGATGATATCATCCAAGTGACATCATCCAATATCTTAACTAGAAAATAAAGTAATTTCATTTCACTCTCTTTAGCAACTTACTTTCCATCTTCCCCACAAATTTCCACATTAGTCCTAAAAATTGGCTATAAATAAGAATTATTATGGGTTTGCTAGGTTTTGGTTAATATGTTCTGACATGAAACTTTATTTACCAAAGATTAAGACCTACATAAATTGCAAGCTTTATGATAGGAATTAGGTGCTCTTAATTCAAAAAACATTGAGAGTGAATAATTGCAAAATAAATTAAAGACAAGAGGAACACTAAATATTTATTCAGGTTCCCCCAAATTTAAGACTACATCCTGTTTCTATCACTGCAAATCCCACTAATGATGATGAAGAAGATTATAGATTATAAGAGAAATCACTCACACACATTCTCATTTGTGTTTTTCATTCTCACTTTCACAATGTCTCAATGTTTTTAGAAAATTGAGTTCTTTCAATACCAATACAAACCCTAAACCTTCTCTCAAAAAATGTCCAAATAAAGATAAAAGGCCCTAAAATATGTCAAACCCACGACTAGTGCTATGGCACTACAAATTTCTTTTCTACTCTATGACTAGCATTGCGACCTGTCTATCGCTGCGGCACCCTAGAACTGTCACTGCAACACTACCATTTTAACAAGAGCAAAAACTCTAGTTGCACCATGGCGCCTACTGATCGGCATTGTGGCCCCCACAACTTTTTTCTTTTTCTTTTTCTTAGCTTGATGCTTGATTGATTTGCCTTCACACCTCAACAATCTCCCACTTGAAGGCTAATCAATCACCATGTCTCCACTGCATTGGCAGCAACTTCTTATGTCTTAAGGAGAAGTCCAACTGAAGTTGCGCGCACACAACTTCAGTTTCTCTATTGACATAGTCTTTGTCAACATGTTTGCTAAATTAAGACTCCTAAGAATCTTCTTAAGCACCAATACCCCATCTTCCAAAACTGACCTATGAAGTGTTAATGCAGTTGTGTATGCTTATTCCTAGCATGGAACACAGGATTTTTCACTAAATGAATAGCACTCTGATTGTCACAGTACATTACACTCTTTTCTCACTTGTGACCTAACTTTTCCAAGAAACACTGCAACCAAATCCTCCTTAGTTGCTTCACAACCATCTACATACTCTATTTCAGTAATAGAGAGCGTAACTATCTTCTACAACTTGGAAACCCAACTAACCATCATGACATGCAAAGTGTAAACATACATGATAGTACTCTTTTTGCCATTAATGTCTCCAGCCATATCAGCATCTACATAACCTTATACTCCCAAGTTTGACAGCTTGAAACACAAAACTAAACCTGTAATACCTCTTCGATATCTGAGAATCCACTTCACTATCTCCCAATGCTGCTTGCCTACATTGCTCATGTACCTACGCCCAACTCCTCTTGCTATGCAATGTTTGGTTTGGTACACACCATAACATTCATGAGACTGCCTATAGTGAAAGCACAAGGCACCTTGGCCATGTGGTCTCATTCCTATTCGGTGGTTGGTTATTGCTCTTTTGACAAGTTGAAATGACTGCCTAAAAGAGTACTCACGGGCTTTTGCATTACTTATGTTAAATCTGTTAAGCACCTTTTTCACATATTTTCCCTACGACAGTTTTAAGCCACCACTACTCCTTGTAATTATCATTCTAAAGATTTGCTTCATAATACCCAAATCCTTCATTGTAAGCTTTTTAAACAACTCCCTATGTAGCTTGTCAATTTCCTATTTGCATCCACCTACTATTAACATATCATCAACATAAAGCAATATGATAATGTAGGAAATACCGAAGTTTTCACATAAAAGTAATGATCTGCCTGACACTTCAAGAAGCCATTGCTACTTATGAAACTATCAAACATCTTATACTATTATCTGGGATCTTATTTGAGACCATACAAGCTCTTTCGAAGTTTACATACCATGTTCTCTTTACCACATACTTCAAAACCTTGTGGCTACTTTGTCAGATCTCCTTCTCCAAATCATCGTAAGAAAAGTTATCTTAACATCCAATTGTTCAAAGAATAAGTCTTCCTTTGCCACTAGTGCAAGTACTATTTTGATCATAGTTAGCTTCACTATCAGAGAAAAGATTTTATTGTAGTCAATGTATTTTTCCAATTGAAAACCTTTAACTACTAGCCTTGCCTTATACTGTTTGTTGCCATCATATTCTTCTTTTATCCGATCCACCAATCTATTATGGAAAGCCTTTTTACTCTTTGATAACCCTGTCAACTGTCATGTTTGACAAAACATAAATTTGAAAGTAAAAAATAAAATAAAACAAAATAAACAAGTTTGTGTCATGTTGATAAATTAAAAGATTTTATGTCATGTTGATTAATGAATAAAATGAAAATGTGATTTTTTAAAGGTAATTTTCTAAAAAATACATAGTTTATCATAATTGTTATCTCTTTAATTAATTTATTCTCTTTAAAAATAAACACGATACTAACGACTTAAAAAGGATATATAATTCAATTATTAATATTAAAGAAATTGTGAAAATAACCCTTTAAAAAGTATATATTTAAGATTTTTGTTTCAAAACAACTTTTTATTTAATATTATAAAAAGATAAAAATCTTTAAATCATTATAAATTGAAGAATATTTTAAAGTTTTGGCATTTCTCAAAGGACTTCTATTATGTTTCTACCGATCCACTAGCACAAAAATGGAATTTTGAATTTATCCGTTCTACTAGGGGTGAATATCGGGTAGGTTAGGTAGATTTTTATGATTTTTTAATCCACTCAATTTTTATTGGGTGAGTTAAAAATATCAATCCAATGTAAAAGATCAATCCACCCAATTAAGATTGGGTGGGTTAGGTGGGTTCAGCAGGTTGTATATTTTATTAAAAAAATAATAATAAATGATATTAAAATTCAACAACAAATTAAATTTAAGGGAATAAAAGGAATTAACCTCATGACAATTTTCAAAAAATTTTATTACAGACTCTACACAAAATTTTTTTTAATATAATCTCATTAATAGTCGAATATAAAATAAATATAAGTTATAAGAATCACCAAAAAATATAAGGATATTAAAGTAATTAACTGTATTTTTTACAAAATTATCAAAAATTACATTCATATTGAATATCAAGTAATGCATTCTATATATTTAAATAATTTAAAAAACACTTAGAAGGGAATATCATTTAGTTAAAAAGAAAAAAGTATATGTAGGTAAATATTGGGTGAGTTGGGTGGGTTTTTGAAATTTTTTTAACCCACTCAATAAAGATTTGGTGGGTTAAAATTTTTTTTTACCCACCCAATTAATTAAATGTAACAAATCAACTTACCTAATTAAGATCAAGTTGGGTAGATTGGGTGGGTTTGTTGGGTAATTGGGTTTTTTATTCACCCCTATGTTCTACCAAGAATAGAAATATGTCATACATCTTGCAGGGAAAACGACATTATTATACGACAATCGTGCTGATAAAATAACAATGAGGAAGTGTATATTCTGAAGAAGATAAAACATAATGTCATAATCTTATTTGATACTGCAAACACCATGTAGTTTCTTATAGAACATGAACCTTCCATTTGGATGGGGTATTTATTTTTGAAGATGCAAAAAAGTATTGTTTGAGATTAAAAAGTTTTTTTCTATCTAAAAGTGAAAAGGTTTGGATGGATAAAAAATTTATCATTTCAAGAAAGAGTTACCTTTTTTATATCCAAATGTGATGTTTTTTTTTTTTTTTTTTTTTACACTTGAGTATGGAAATTTAGAAATGTTTGATTTTCATCGGATGAAATTTTGGTCTAAAAGTGGACATAGTCCACTTTCAGACTTGTCAAACAAACAAATGCAAAATTTTCTATTATCATAAAGGCAAAGGTAATGTGATTACAAACATAATTTATTGATAATTTTAAATCTAATTTTACTTTAAGATTCAGATTTTGAATTTATCGCTCTCCAAACAAAAAAAAAAAAACCAAAGACAGTTGAAAACAGATAGACAATTCCCTTAACACATCCAATCGTCGGATTATTTTTTTAACTGTATATTGTTTAATATGCAATATTACTGTATACGACTTGAACTGCTATGCTTTTTTTTCCTTTAGGATTTTTTTTGTCACTTTTAGAAATATGAGGTTAAATGATATATAAAGGACCGATGTAGGTGGGTATTTTGATTGCTTAATTGTCTATGGGACGCGATCTCATCATGATGATTATGTCAGCTTAACTTAGAAGCACATTCATTTTTAAAACGAATTTAAGAATTATAATCATAGTGCGGTCTATGTGATTAATTCCACGGTTTATATATATATATATATTTTTAATAAAGAGAAGGAACTAAGCCTCCACTCAAATTTATTGAAATGAAAAAAGGGAAAAAAATAAAGAAATAAAATTGTAATTCAACCTCAATGGCAAACCAAGCAAAAATAAACTAAATATGAAAAGAAACAGTTCTTTATAAAAGATAAACAAATCCAAACTAAAATTTGATTCATATTGTAAACACAAAATTTATAGACACTTTTTTTTTTTTTTTTTTCCTGAAAGAGGGATTGTGCTTCCTTGTGAGTTGTTGAGTTCTTCCATTTTATCCTAATATTTTGAAACACATCTGCACTTCTTTTGTGCAAGCTCATAATTGCCAAGTTCCTCTTTTGACTTGTCTTTCCTAGTGCTTGAAATCTCTTCAATGTGGTGCAGCTAATTTGATGTTTGTTATGACGTTGTCTTCTTGATTTGACCAGCGTGAATGTTTGGTTTGCTTTTTCCATCAAATATATCCAATAAAGTCTAATTAATGTATTGGCTTATGGAATGACTTGATTAGCTAATTGAAAATTTTCAACAGAATGATCGACAATGCTTTTGTTATTAATTAGATAGATAATGATGTCTATGATTTATTAGTAAAATTAAGTGCGACAGAACCATATTGAAAGGGTTACTTTTACTTAATTTATGCCTTTTAGCTAAAGTAGCTACAAAAGTTTTATAAGTCAACCAAAGAGTCATTTTCTAATTTTTTTTTTTCTGAACTCCTAACCACCCCACTTAATGATGGAAATGTAGGATAACTCTAAAATTTTTCTATTTCGGTGGAATTAACAATTGATGTTTTTGATTTATGATAAACAGGTTGAACTATAGCTTGACAATTTATTTGGAAACTCAAGTGGTTATTTGTGATCATAATTTTAAAATTGGACTTTCCTCCAATTACTTAATTGAATGTTTTAAGTAGGCCTAGGGATTCACAATGGGTGGAGACTATATATAAAGAGTATTGATATTAGGCATCGTAAATAACAACTCCGCAGCAACTCTGGTCTAGGGAGCACTATCTTGTTATACGTGAGACCCACCTCTTTTGCAATTGAATCAATTTGTATCAATTCACGCACGCCTGCATTGCAGAGAAGAAAGCCTCCTCATTGTCCTCCTTCCCAACTCCAATGCTCTGTTACTGGAACTTGCCCAAAACAGTCATATAATAAATCAAATAAGATAGTAAACTAGAGAAACTTACAAAAAATAAAAAATAAAAAGTTCATTTCAGTTTGTCTTTTCTCAGTTTTTTCGTTCTCTTATATCTCAATACATATGCATACACAGTTCTTTTGTAAAAAATTGATGCAAAAAATTTGATGGTGGATCCAAAAACAATAATTTTGTGAGCCAAGTTGACACCCTCGTCGTCAATATGTTCCTATTTTTCTCTTTTGTTGATGATGGAAGTGTTAGTGAAAAAGAAAAAAAAAAGGGATAAAACATGTTTACTTTTTTAGTTTATAATGTAAAATTCTAATTTAAATTTGTTTTGGAGTTTTGATTTTAGATTTAGATTTTAGGTTTTTGTTTTATTTTGTCAACAAATTGCTTGTGGAAGAGAGATTGTGGGAATTCATTGAGATGTTTGAAGAAAGTGCTTGTTCATCGGAAAAAATTATTGATTGTCAACATGTTGATGAAGATATGGTAGTAAGTAATTCGTATTGCAAAGAAAACATTATAGCACTTGAGGTTGGAATGTGTTTTGATTCATTGGATGCCCTTTTTTTCCTATTACAAACAATGTGGGCAACAAGAAGGTAATGTGGGAAACAAGAAGGTTTTGGAGTTAAGAAAAAAGGATCACGCACTTCACCTTGCGGGAAATTGAAACACGTTACTTTGTCGTGTTCTCGGGCAAGGAAATCAGAAATGACAAAGCAAAATTATCTTATTCCAAATCCAAAGATAAAAATAGATTGCAAGGCAAGGATTAATGCTACTATGTGGGAAAATGGAAAATGTAGGATCAACTTTATTGTATCCAAGCATAATCATGCATCAGTGCACAAAGAAAGCTTGAACTTAACGATCAAGCGGGAATAAGTCTTGCAAGAAATTTTCACTCATTTGCCGGCGGCCATGATGAAGTTTCATTCTTAGCAAAAGATTATAGGAATTATGTTGACAAAGCTAGACAGTTACGTCTAGGTATCGGAGATGCCAAAGCAATTCATGATTACTTTGTTAAGGTACAAGCTAAAAGTTCTAATTTCTATTACATGATGAATGTGGACGATGACGCTTTCATCAAGAATTTATTTTTGGCTGATGCAAGGAGTAGGGCAGTTTATGAAGAATTTGGTGATGTTATTACATTTGACACTAACATATCTGACAAATAAATGTGAAATGCCATTTGCCCCGTTTGTAAGAGTGAATCATCATCGACAACCGATATTACTTGGATGTGGATTATTATTAAATGAAGACACCACTAAATTTACTTGGCTGTTCAAAACGTGGCTTAAGTGTATGCCTGGACGTGTACTAAATGCTAATGCAAAAAGCGATTGGGGCCGTATTTCCGAACACTCAACATTATTGGTGTCTATGGCATATTTGTAAAAAGATACCGGACAAGCTAATAAGAAGAAATAAAAAAGGTCTTGCAAAATGTGGCTTATAATTCTTTGACAAAGGAAGAGTTCGAAGAAAAATAGGGGCATTTTGCTGATGAATGCATTCTTTCTGACAATGCATGGTTAAATGGTTTGTATAATGAGAGGCATCGATGTGTTCTAGCCTTTGTGAAGGACACTTTTTGGGCCGGTATGTCAACCACTCAATGCAGTGAAAGTATAAATTCCTTTTTTGATGGTTACGTAAACTCAAAGACAACATTGAAGTAGTTTGTTGAGCAATATCACGATGCACTAAGAGACAAGATTGAGAAAGAAGATGAAGCGTATTTTCGGTCCTTTAGCACATGGATTCGTGTAACACATTTGGAGATTGAAAGGCAATTCCAATCAGCGTATACAAATTCTAAGTATAAGAAATTTCAAAAAGAGGTAATGGGAAAGCTCTATTGTGATATTTTACATGAGAAGACAAACAGAGTTTACAACATAACTAAAACTGTGTTTATTGAAGAAAAATCAATGGAAGTGCATTACAAAGTGTTGCAAGACCTATTTGTGTTAGCGTGAAACTCACAAGAGTGCACGAGGTCAACAAGTAATAAAGTGTGTGACTAATTATCATTCCCTCGAGGATTGTTTTTCAAACTTAAGGTAAGTACTATGGCTCTTGGCAATCTAATTTTGTGTAGGAAATTACAAATTTGAATTACGAGTAAGAAATAAAGAAATAATACAGAAAAAATTAAATACTGAAAATGACTTGCAAGGACAAGAACAATTTTATGTAGTGGAAATTTTATGTGGGAAGCTTCTAAGGTTTTGACTTCACTCTACTCTCCACATGTTCCTCCTGTCTAACAATTGCCAACTAATTCCAACCAATTCATTAATAAAGGGATCAAGAAGTAACCCTACCACCTCTCTCGAGTGTCAAATGAGATCATATGCTTAAGTGTTCAAATTGATATCCCAATCAAATTTGCCTACTCAAACAATCATTAAGCAATCCTCTAAAGACTATCCTAGCACCAACGGCCTCTTGAACTCATACATGACTAAGATTGTGTTTCCCAAACTAATAAATGAATAACAACTCTTCTGAGCATTAAATCCATAAACAAAACCATTAAGAAATCTATAAACGCAAACATTGTAACAGCCAGAAAAATTTTACTGTTTTCGAGAAATGTGTATATCGTATGTACAGTATCGAGAAAAGGGTCAAGACGACAAGGGTCAAGACGACATTTTCTCGACCTGAAATTGATATATTTGGAAACAGGATGCTTAAATTAGTCAATTGAGCACAAAACAGAAATTTCGACTAGGAATGTGAAAAATACGTAGTACCGAAAACTGGTCGAGATGACCTCAGATGAAGATAAAACTGATAAATTTGGATTCAGCACTTCCAAATTAGTCAGGATAGCCCAAGTTAAAAATTTTGGGGAAAAGAGTATAAATAGGAAATCTTAGGGGTTAAATTCAGAAATTCTTCATAATTCCAAAAATTCGAAATTCTTCCCCAAAATTCTCTCAAATATGAACAGTGACCAACTTTCACATACGACCTCCGTTCACGACACCGCCGGCACCGTTGGAAAGCTCTCGTCGAGCTGAGTCCAACGGCGGGTCGACGCGATGGAGCAGCCGCCGGAGCAAGCCGCATGCGCCGCCCGAAGCTCGCCGGAGCCGTGAATTTCAAACGGCCGTATCTCCGCCGTCCGGCCACCGTTTGCCACGAAACCGGTCCCAAAAGGTTCGTGGTGAAGAGTATTACAAAACCCATGTGGTGGTTCACGGCAACAACCGCCGTATCGTGCCGACCGAGCTTCGAGAAATCCGCTGTCGCCGCCGTGGGATCCACCGTCGATTTTCGCCGATTCCGGCCAAATTGAGGAGAGCCACCGGTGCAGAAATGGTCGTGGGGTTGTGGGGAGCAAAAGCCCTCGACCAATTTCGGGGAAAAAGTCCGGCACGGCGGAGTTCCACAGTCGCCGTCGTGGCCGTGGCTTTCGAAGGGATTTTCCGGCGATAGGGGCCTCCAAACATGAAATTGAGGTCACCAATGGATTCCTCTCGTCGAGCTCTTCAAGATGGGCTACTCACTTGTCACCGTCGCCGCCGTCAACCGCCGGTCAACGCCGGTCAACGCCGATCAACGGCGACCGTTGACCAATTTTTGAAGATTGGCCCATTGGCCTATTTTCGATGTTCCGGACGCATTCGCGGAGTCGGATTTGCAAAACGGAACTCCAGATGCAAAGAACGAAAGAATAAAGTTTGTACGATCGAGACCGAACGGCATTTTCGGTATAATCTCGACCACCCTTGTCCCTCAATTTGTTAATTGAGATGAATGTATGTTAATGTGATGTATTGATATGAGAAATTGTAAAAGAAAGAAAGAAAAATGGATGAAATAGCAGATATGAAAAAGGTATGAAAATGTGTAAATTTTACGTAAAAAGTGTGTAACTTTTACGTAAAATTAGGCCTTTGGTATAGTACGTGATAGATTAGACGAGGTTAGATGGTTTTGGGCGTTTCCTAAACGTCGGGAGCCTAAACATTAAGAGGAAATGCTGCCGAAATTTTTAAAATGGCGTAAAGGGCATTTCTGGAAATAAGGGTTTAAAAATGTGATCGGGCAGGTAAACCCGAGCCCCTTATGAATTTAAGATAAGAAATAGAAAATGGATGTTTTAAGAATTGTAAAACGACCTTCGAGACTTGAAATGTAAGAAAAGCAAGAAATCAACTTTTATGTCGGAATAGAATTTCCCGATGGTCGGGAATAGTAAAAAAATTGTGAAAAATATAGAAATTAACCTGGAAAAGGTCCAGTAAGTTTTTAAAAGTCAAATGGATGATTTATGAGCTTAGAAAATTCAATTTAAGCATTAAAATGAGAAGGTTAAGATTCAAAGACCCGTCAAGGGCAAAACGGTCATTTTGACAAAAAAATTTCAGAAAGTTAGAAAAAGAGTCGTTAAAGCCTAGAACATAATCCTAAGGCTTTAATTAAAGTTTTAAAGGCCAAAGTTAAGAGTTAAGCATGAAAAAAATAAGAAAAGTTCCGATTGGGGCAAAATGGTAATTTTGTCAAAAGTTTACAGAAAAGTTAAAAGTGAAACGTTAAGCTCCTAAGTTCTTTATTAAGAAATAAAACGTAGTATTTTTACGTTTTATAAAGTTTTATACATGAAATAAAGATTTTAAATAACCGTTAATTTTTCGGTTATAGGAGTTCAACGGGACAGTGATGATGGACTGTCGAGGAACCACAGAAAGCTGACGTTAGCAGCATTGAGGTAAGTTCAGACATTTAATTGTCTGTGCACGAACAAATTGATATGGTTATGTTTAGGTGGAAAAATATATATATTTCCCCTAAACTATATACTTGTTTGATTTGTGACTGATGACGGGTGCACAACTATTGGTATAGTTGTGTACTAGACTGTATGGTTTATGGTATGAATGTGTAATTTATACTATTGTTACAATTGTTTCAGATTCACGGGAATCTGATTCTTTATATTATTATGACTGCATTGAGTATTTGTATGCCTTATAATTAATGAGGCAACCTCCTAAGAGTGTGAGGTATCGTTTCAAACTGTCATGATTGCATTGAGTATTTGCATGCCTTATAATTAATGAGGCAACCTCCCAAGAGTGTGATGTATCGTTTTAAAGAAACGATGAAAATAATGAGAATAAATAAATTAAGTATAATTTATGTACTGTTCTGTATATGTGACAAGTTTGGACGAGAGGTTCCAAACTTACTGGATTCCATTTTTATGATTCCAGTTACTACGTTATGATCGTAGAGCGGTATTAATGTTTGATTAATCACAGTATTAAATATATGATGTATACAGTCTTTATGACTGCACAGGTCTGAGTACAGCTACTGTACTAGACTACGAAAAGTTAATATACTGCATAGTAAAGATGTTATCATATGTATACTTGAACATTAAACAACAGGGTAATGAAAACCTAATGTTTTGGCGTACCGGCCTCTCGCGAGGGGAGGTTATTTCATTGTTAAAGCAGAAGACATAGCACAGATGAGGGAGAGCCAGGGTAGCTCCCAAGCCCCTCTACAGCGCTCTTTTCGGTACAACCAAAACGGGCCCATACAGAGTTAAAGTACAGATAAGATAATAAATGAACAGAATAAATCGAAAAACTGAGCATAAAACACTTAAGATATAATTGTTATGTTTGATTGCAATGTTTTGCGCTAACTTATATGTTATGCGCATTTGTATATATATATGTTTATACATTACATGTTGTGTTAATTATTAAAGATATAGCACTACGGGCACGAGGCCCATACAGTTTAACGGGCGCGAGGCCCATGATATATAGGGCACGAGGCCCATACAGTATGACGGGCGCTAGGCCCAGGGCGCTAGGCCCATAAATTGAAAGCAAAGAATGATGTAATGAAAGAAAGAATGAGAAATATGAAGAAAAGAATAATTGGGTATAATATGAGCACTATCACATGATGCGATGTTTGTGCTAACCCTATATGTGATGTTATGTTAGTATATCAGAGTAGAGTTTAAAGAGATGTTATGGGTAACATCAGAGGATACTGTTATTACAGTTGGTATATTTATAGTTATTCTAATTTTATAGAATACCACGAGTTATCACAATTTATGTGATTATTTGTCATTCCATTAGAGTAAAGTTTTAAGAGATGGCTTGAGTGACGTCAGAGGATACCACTGTTATTACAGTTGGTATATTTATAGTTATTCTAATTTTATAGAATACTAATAGTTATCACAAATTATGTGATTATTTGTATTAATGCACGATATGTTTTTAGTAGTTATATACTACAGATAGTATATATGTTTATATGACAGAATATAACAGTATCATATACTGTTTTATGATTTATGTTTTTATGTTTGAACTTACTGGGCGTTTAGTTCACCAGTTTGTTCGTGTGCAGGTAACAAAGTTGAACAACCTGTCATTTGAGTTTATTGAGATACGGGATTGGTGGAATGGGTTGCGAATGTCATGTCAAAGGTTATGGACCCGCTATGCTTAATCCGTCAGATAGAAAGAGAGAAAGAGAGTAAGTGTAAGTATATGTATAAAAAAAAAAAAAAAAAAACTTTCCGCATCTTTTTATATCAATATGAAAAGAACAAATAGTAGAAGTAAGAATAGATGTCAAGTGACAAGCTTGCACGAGGCGGGGTGTTACAAACATGTTCAAAACAGGATCACATATACAAATTTCTAAAAAGATAAAGTAAGACTAAAGAAAAAAATTAGATTGAGCAATTCTCGTATCTTTAATCTTTAAGAATTCTCTAAGAAGAAACTAGATTGAGAAATCCTCATTTCTTCAATCTTTAAGAATTCTTCAAGAAAAATCCTCAAGAATGGTAGCATCCATGTTTTCTCTCTCTAAAAATGTGCACCTCCCAATCTTCCTTGGTTTGTGTGCCACTTTTCCTCCTTAACACTCCTCAAAATTAGGGTTTTCCATCATTTATCCCTCCAAATCAGCCCAAAATCCCATCCTTATACTGTATAAAAGCCAAAAATGGCCTTTGGTCTTGTGTCTAAACTTGAGGAGGTGTGCGCCCTTGAGCCTCCCTTTCCACCTTCGCCTAGGCTTGCACATGGGGAGAGGCATGGGTGTGCGCCTAACATGGTGTGCCCTGCCTAGGTTGCTGCCTTGGCTTTGTGGAGGTCTTCAAATGGCCTCCTTTTCTTCAATTTTGATGCCAAATTTAATTTTTGACTACCCTCAATTCTTGCTTTTTTTTTTTTTTAAAATAACACATAAGCTTAAGGTTTTTACAAATATTTAAATTCAAAAGTATTTGATTTATGAGTGAAATATTCACTCATCACAAAGTTTGATTTGCTAAGGAGAAATTTGAGGTTAATCATGATTATGGAATGTTTGAATTCAAGGGGATTTTGTGCAAGCACATACTATCTGTTCTAATAAAAAATCAAATAAAAAAAGTTCAAAAAAATATATTTTAACATGACAGAGGAAGGACTTGAAAAGGCGACACTAGAGGATCAAGTTTTGTTATGATAATTGATTTGGAATTTTGGATATTAACAGATATGATAGGTTGCAAAAAAAGTTCGATGAGGCTACAAATGTGGCTGCTATCTCTGATGAGAATTGTGAAATGCTATGGAACATGATAGATGACTTTCAAAGAAATACAAGTACATTTCAACTGAACCTCAAGAGTTGTAGCTCTCGCAATCCTTCTGAGGCACAAAAAGAAATTAATATCTGAAGTCATGTAGCTGTTCAAAGACATGGAAGACCACCTCAAAAAAGAAAGTAATTTATGGTTGAGAAGAAAGTTTCAACAAAGAGGAAGAGACAAAATAAAGAAACTAATAAAAAAGATAAACAGTTAAGGTATACTCATTTAAAGTTGTTTAAAAATTCTTTTGTGATTTATTTCAACATCCCATACTCATTACTCATTATTGTGTCATGAAGACTCTAAATTTTTATCAACATAATTCAAAGGATGACGCAAATGCAAAGTATGATGCTTCATTTTTTGCTCCAACTGATATGCGAGGGCAAGAAAGCATGAATTTCCAGGTATAAAATAGCATTGTATTGCATTTATCTATTTTAAATTTTATTTATAAGCAAAGTCATTTAGTTTTTCATTTCATCATTTTAGGAGCAGCATTATCCAAGTCTAAAACTGGCTCCCAACAGTCATATGAAGGTTAATCTCGGGACTTAGGATCATATAATTATGCAGCTTTTATTTTGTCAAATCCTATATACAATCCTAGAGGTGGTAAAAGTTTTTGTCAGCTAATTTTCTATAAATTATATAATCATTGAAAATGAATTTCATCTTTTTTAATTTTTTAATTCTAATCAGGTTTTCCTACCTCAAGTACAGAGAGATAATTAAATGACCAATGACAATGGTGTTACCGGCATGCAATATGCACGAAGTTTCTACTTTTTAAAGGATTTAAAAGGATATTCAACTTTTTACACGAGGATTCTAGTTTTTAGCAGCTTTCTTTTGATTGGGTACTCTATGAATTTTTCTCTTCTCTTCTTTTTTTTTTTTTTCTTTAGCTGAAATATGTATTTCTTTTAATTATTTTGGTAAATATGCATTTCTTTTAATCGGATTCTATATGAATGTAACTCTTTAGATTATATAATTCCTTTTTGTAATTTATAATTTTTATAACCTGTGACGCCCCCCAACGTACGTTACCATACCAACCAGCCAAGCTCTGACGCCGACCGCAATGGCTGGCAACCTCATGGGTCGTCATCCTCTTACTTAACATACTTAACCTTCCATTCTTAATATTCTCATCTTAAAGCGGAAGCAATTTCTATAGCAAATTTTTTTTTTCTTTTAACTTACATATATATATCTATAACTCTATCATACTCTTATAACCTATAATTCATAAATTTCTTTCTTTCATCTTCCTTTTTGAACGCTCAGCGAAAGACTCATGGTAGTACCATACCCTGGCACGTGCAGATCCGTCCGTTGTCCATCATACTACTTTAAACTAACAGGTTGCTTACCTGCAACATATAAACAACTAATGAGCTAGATGCTCAATAAGTTCAAACATACATTCATTAACTTATGAATACTAGTAATATATATTATTACTAGAATATATGACATCACGTATATACACATCATACACATCATCTATACATATCCTTGAAACATAACATATTATGTGAGCTTCCTCATGCTCATTTATCTCTTCGTTCATCGTTCTTATCATTCTATCGATCATCTCTTATCATTCTATTCTAATTTCTTCATTTCTTTTCTTCTCATTCCTATCATTCCTTAACTTTCTGTTCTAAGCCTTTATAACTTCTCTATCGCTTTGTCATCATCTCTTAACATTTCATATCTTAAAAGCTAGTAACATACACACTAGCATAACATCACGTAAAAACGTGTCATTCACATCACATCACATATATAATTCTATTATGTTTCATATCGTTTGTTTCTTTTTATATTGTTCTTTACTTTTCTTTTCTTTTCATATCATTTCTTTTCTTTTCTTTTCTCTCTGCTTTCTTTTCTTTTCTTTTCACGCTCTTTTCTTTTCTTTTCTTTTCTCTCTGCTTTCTTTTCTTTTCTTTTCACGCTCTTTTCTTTTCTTTTCTTTTCACGCTCTTTTCTTTTCTTTTCTTTTCTTTTCTTCTCTTTTCCTTTCCTTTCTTTTCTTTTCTTTTCTTTTCTTCTCTTTTCCTTTCCTTTCTTTTCTTTTCTTTTCTTTTCACTCTTCTTTCGTTTGTTTTCTTTCCACTTTCCTTTGGTTGGGCCCGTTGTTGAATGTACCTAGTTGCGCGCGGACAGTGGGAGGAGGGGGAGCTACCCACCAACCTACCTCACAGTCATATAAAACCTCACCTTCGAGGCTGGTCCAACCTATAATCTACCACACCTTCGGGGTAGCGCCACATCTACGCAGAGGATATAGACCGGAAGTCTCGACCTTGTAGGGAGACCGGTACGCCAACAACTCAAGTTTTCAGTCTTATTATCTTGTAGGCTTTTATTTTTCTTATATTGATTTTTCGTTGTTCGTCTTTTTCATGACATTCATCATCTTTCCTTTCTCATTTTTCATAGAACATTCCATGGAATATTTGTTCTTTCGTTGTGTTTCTTTTCTTAATTCTTTACTTTACTTGTGTGAATTATATTAATCACACCTTAGCATATCATACATATAGCACATATTACTTATATAACATCACATCACATCATAACAAACAAAATTATGTTCAATTATGTGCAGACAATTATTCTCTGTTTATCTTATCATTTGCATCATTCTATCAATCATAGCCTATCGATCATAGCCTATCGTTCTATTCTATTAATCACATCTTATCGTTATGTTCTAATCCTTTCATCATACCTTTCATCACAACCTATCATTGTTTTTCTTTCTTGTCTAACTCTTTGCTTTCATATCATTTTTCATAAAACATCTATCCTTTCGTTCTCATAAAACATACCATTTTCTTAATTTTTTTAATCACCGATTATCGTTGCTCTATCAATCATAACCTAACTTTCATAAAACTTTTCATAAAACATCTATTCTTTCTTTTCCTATCTCATCTCTTTCTTATGCATCCTGTCATAACATTCTCGTTCTTATTCTTTCCATTCTTCTATCCCTCTTTATCACATCTTACTCTCATAAAGCTTTTATAATACCTTTCCTTTATAATTCAATATATACATATATTTTTATATATATATTTTTTATAATTATTTATTAAAACATATTTTTTTTTAATATCTTCATAGCATTGCTATAGTATTTACTATACCATCATCATAAATCACATCATGACATTTGCATACAAAACATATAAACACGATAAACTTGTTCATGGTTGCAGACGGATAAATGTCTGAACTTACTCATAACGTGCTTATCCTCTTCTTGGGATCCATCGACGTCCTTTGTCGGGTCTGGATCGGGTTCCTACAGACAAATTTTGTCCGTTAATCACATTTTCATTTATTGCTTTTATTTTATTAAAAAGCTTGATTCTGATCTTATAACCCTTACTTACAGCCTTAGGATAGCTTTCTAAACCTTAATGGCCATTTTTGAATTTTTTCTCCAACTTTTGAAAAATTACGATTTTACCCCTAACTTTTGACAAAATTACAATTTTGCCCTTTAGTTATTTTTTCATGACTTAAACCTCAATTTTGGCTTTTACAAACTTCATTAACCTATTCCAAGTTCACTGGGGCTCTTTTCCCATAATTTGAGAGTCTTTGGACAAAATGACCATTTTGCCCCTGATGGGTCGTTTAATCATGACATTTTCATTTTCATACTTAGGCTGGATTTTTAAACCCAAATTCATTTAATTAACTTTCTAAATCTTATTGGACCTTTTCCGGATCAATTCTTATCATTTTACCAATTTTCACATTCCCGGCCCTCGGGAAGTACTATTCGAACCTAAGAATCGGTTTCATATTCTTCTTGCGTTCTAGGGTTTCGAAGGGTCGGTTTACTAATTATAACTTGCCCCTTCTTTTTCCTTGCCCTAATCCCTCGAGGGGGCTCGAGTTCCCTTCCCGATCATATTTTTACCCCTCGTTTCCCATATTACCCCTGGTGTCATTTTTAGAAATTTCGGCAGCATTTCCCTTTAATTTTTGAGGTTCCAGCGTTTAGAAAACGCCTGAAAACCATCTATCCTGATCTAATTCTATCACATACTATACCAGAGGCCTAGATTTTACGTAAAACTCATACTGTTTACGTAAAATCATTACATTATCACATCTTTTTCTTTTTCTTCATTACAGCCATTTTCTTCTTTTTACATACATTCTTTTCCATATTTTTCATACCAATAATCATAAAATCATACAATAGTCCCAAACAATTAAATTGCGGAACGTAAAGAAGTCAGGATTTATACCGAATTGCAGTCCGATCTCGACGGCATAAATCCTAATTCTTCGTTCTTCATGTCTGAGGTCCCGTCTTGCAAATCCGACTCCGCGGATGCGTCCGGAACGTCGAAAATAGGCTAACGGGCCAAACTTCCATTTTCGGTCAACGGTCGCCGTTGACCGGCCGTTGACCGACGGCGACGGCGGCGACTGTGATAAATGAGTAGCCCATCTTGAAGATCTCGACGAGAGGAATCCATTGGTAGCCTCAATTTCATGTTTGGAGGCCCCAATCGCCGGAAAACCTCCTCGAAAGTCACGGCCACGGCGGCGGCGTGGAACTCCGCCGTGCCGGACTTTTTCCCCGAAATTGATTGAGGGCTTTTGCTCCCCTCTCCACGGCAACCATTTCTGTACCGACGGCATGCTTCAACTCGGCCGGAATCGACAGTTTCGACGGCGACTCCACGGCGGCGTTTCGCCCGATTTTCTAAAACTCGGGCGGCGCGATTCTGCCGGTGTTGAGGCGATCCATCACATGGGTTTTGTAGTAATCTTCACCACGAATCTTTTGGGACCGGTTTCGTGGCAAATGGTGGCCGGACGGCGGAGAAATCTCGCCGAGAAGATTTCGGTTCCGGCGACCTTCAGGCGGCGCGTGCGGCTTGCTCCGGCGGCTGCTCCGTCGCGTCGGCCCACCATCGGACTCAGCTCAGCGAGAGCTTTCTGATGACACCGGCGGTGTCGTGAACAGAGGCCGTATGTGAAAGTTGGTTACTGTACACAATTCGGGTAGAGAGAGAAAGAGAAATGAAGAGAGAGAATACACATGGGCAAATGAGGAAATTCCACTTTTTCCCCGCTCTTTATATACTTTTTCACCCAAAATTTCAACATGGGCTTTCCCGACTAATTTGGGCGTCCTGAATCCAAATATATCAGTTTTATTTTCATCTGAGGTCATTTTGACTAATTTCCGATACTGTGAATTTTCAGTCCAAAATTACCCTTGTGCTCAATTATCAAATTTGAGCGTGCTGATAGGCTATCCTTACTAATTTGGGTGTGCTGAACCCAAATTTATCAGTTTTATGTCAAGATAATATCATCTTGACCTACTTCTTGATACTGTGAGTGGCACACACGTGCACACACATAATATCACTATTACTCATTTTTCATCCTTTAATATTGTTAGAACATTTTATTTAATTCTAAACAATATTAAATCACTTAATTTCACATTTTAACGCTTAAATTCCTTGTGTAATTATTTTCTGAAAAATGTGAATTTTTCCAGTTGTTACATAACCTTTCTTCATGGACTATAAATTCTGGTTACTTATATTTACGTTTTCTCGTAAAAAAAAAAAATCTTATTTCTTTAGTTTTTTTTATATATATTTTTTAAATTAATACAAAATAGCATGGAAAGAAATTTTAATAGCATAATAGTATTTGTTCTTTTTTCCACTGGAGTTTTTTAGTCGTTGATAAATGAATTTTATGCATACAAATCCTTTGTGTTTGGTAGTAGAGAAGTGAACGTAGAGAGCCAAAGTTGAAAAAAGTTTTCCTATATAAAATTTTTTTGGGGCAAATTCCAATTCATTGCACGAGGGAAGGGTGACATTAATGGGGAGGCTTTCTTCTCTGTAATGCACGGGCGTGTCAATTGATGCAATTCATGCTGATTCAATTACGAAAGATGTGGACCCCACGTATAATAAAGGATGCGTCACCTGGACCGGAGTTGCTTTGTAATGCCAAATATCAATACTCACATATAAATGAAGTCTGGTCATTTTATTATAAAGTCAAGTTATGAATATTGATCAACAGAAAAAATCCTAAATGAGTGGCGCAAAAATCCGAACCCATATCCAAAGTTGGACAATACACCCAATTTTCTCAAAAAAATTAAAAAAAAAAAAAAGCGTAAATGGACAAGAAAAGGTGAAACAAATACACTTTTTTTTTTTTTTTTTTTGGTGATAGTTGCAGCATCAATGCTAACAAAATCAAATGTCCTTTTGAGTGGTGTGAAGAATGTTTGTTGTGCATAGTCGGAGAGCAATACTTATCTAACCTCTGGTCCAGATCATATGGTTACAATGCTCATTAGAGATGACACCGGATGTAGTTGTGGTAAATCTGTCTTTTACGAAATAGCCTGGTCTTTTGGGATGAGGCAATACATAGCTGTCACTGCCAAGCATCACATGCTCGGCCTATCTGCAGCGCATTGTTGAACACACAAGAGACGGACTTGGATATAACGCAAAACTTCGTGAAAATTGTAGTGCGAAGCCCTTAAACACGCATCGAGCAGTTCAATTGCCCGACCTTGTTGCATCAATGTCCACGCCTGGAACGTTCATAGTCAAGTCATTGTGGGGGCAGTATATCAAACATTAAAGTAGGTCTTTTGGTACTTACGTATCCAGTGAGTGTAAGGCCTTCTTGTTGGGGGAAAAACTACTACTTCTCACGCCACTTCCAATCTCCAACACAAGTATACCAAAGTCATAGACATCAGATTTAATTGAGAATAGACCATTCAAAGTATATTTTGGTGCCATATATCCATTGAATACACAACATCATGTTAATTGGAAATAAAAATTGATTGTGTGAACAAGTAAAGTTTGGTATAATTAGTGTATGTCGGAAAAATAGTACTCCCTAAGTTCCTACCACCTTCTTTGTCTTTTCTTCCGGTTGATCATCATCTCCTTCAAAAGCTCAAGCCAAGGCAAAGTCCGAAATTCGGGGGGTTCATCTCGTCATCAAGCAAGACATTACTAACTTTAAAATCTCTATTTATAATTCGCAACCTCAAATATTGGTGCAAACATAGAAGGCCATGAGTGATTCCACGCATGATTTGGAAGTGTTTACTCCATCCTAATAATTTACCTTGATTTTGATCTGGTAATTGCAAAAACACAATAACACCAAAATGTTGGCAACACAACAAAAATTTCAATATCAAGAGTTAGAACTCCAAGGTTAGGTGGATATCTAACCAAAAATGAATGAGTCAAGGATTTTGTTGGGCACATATTCGTTAACAAGCAATTTCTCTTCTCCATAAATGCAACAAAAATGAAGCTTTACAAGATTTCGAGGTTATAGCTTGACAATTAATAACACTTCAATTTGAAATTAAACTTTTCCTTGTTTGGAACTCGTAGAAAGTCTTTTCACAGCAATTTCTTGTCCAGTCTTCTAAAATCTCATGTTTATAAAAGAATTGCTTAAACTCTTTTTGTTATAATTATTTTAAGCACTATCTTCTTGAATACCGTTTTCAAGCAAGAGTTAACAAAAACTCACCCTGTATAAACGCCCAAAACCACCTTCACCAAGCTTATTGTGGAACTAAAAAATTATGAGCGGCGATTTCTATCGTAGACAGATCAAACAACGGAAGCTCCATGCTTTCATCAGATCGGTTTCCATCTTTCAGTTTCTGAACTTATCTCTGTTTTATGAAAAAGTAATGCACAAACAGATGAGATTCATATTACAAAGCTTGATCGACATTGTTTATATGTTTTGCATTGAAGTTGAAATATTGTAACTAATCTACACTTAGAATGTGTACATGGCAACTAACTTACCATAGAGCGCTGTTGAAAAGCAAATAATAATGATAGTAATAATAAAAAGAAAACCGGTTAGTTTGTGAAATCAGTCTGGAGAAATTAATAATAATAAAGTGGGCCATGCTCGAATCAATTTTCAGGTACGGATCACACAAAAGAGAAGATAAGTTAAGGGCTGGCACAAGTACGAACATGGGCACAGCAAGAGCACGATAATATTGCTCTTTTTACCCTTTTTTTTTTTTTTTTTAAAATAACGTTCGTTTGAGACTTATGTTGTACTTTTATTTCTTACTAAGATTTTATCTAATTTGAATATTTACTTGATAAGCTTTTTAATTTCTTAGTTCATTTTTATTAATATGCTTTGTTTTGGTCAAAGATCAATATTTTCTATTGTATTTCAAAAAATTTTTTCTTGTTTATTTACAATGATTCAATTTGTTTATTTTTTTCTTGTATTTCATTTGTGAATACGAAGAACTAGTAAACCCAAAACAAATTGACTGGGTCGGACCAATCCTTTTAACATCTCATTACCAAGATGCTAATGAAAAGAGAGTATTGTTAAGAAGTTAAGTTGGACAATGTCAATACGGCAACATGCTTCATTAAAAGATGAACAGAGTAATAGCAAGAACATACCTTTTGAGCCTTTCCTGCAAACGAATTGGCCAAGAAAGAGCATCCCAGAAACACCACCAATGCTAGATACCATCCCTATCACAGCTCTCACTACAAGTTCAGATTTCCCTATTTGTTGGATATTTTGACCCACAAAAGAAAATCAATTATTCAAATTGTACTCAAAATTGAACAAATTTGGACAGAAACACTAACTAGCTATTAAAAGTAAAATCCATATATTTAAATGGCCATACCTTGCTCTGAAGCCGGCATTCGAACATAGAGATCACGTCCTCCAAAAACAAATGTTCAAACATCCATTAGATCACCAAGCCGGCCAGTTATTACAACCACTGCCTTCTTCGATATCATACTTTGCATAAGCCGTGCAAGAACAGTTGCTCAAGCAATTAGCCTTGCATTCCTTTAAATTCATACTCCTGCTCATCAACGAATGCTCGGTAAGTGACAGCTTTATTCCAAAAACTTTATCAAACCCGTATTTGTGTTTACCTTGGCAAAGAGGCGGACTGTCGCGAACACATCCTTCAGACCAGTCTGCTAAATTCCACTTCTCTTCATTCCCGGGCTTGAATCATTTTAGACATCGGCTTTTAGGATTTTCATTTTCAATACAATATCCATTGCATATCGCAATGGTCACTCGGGAGTTCTGAATAACGATTCCAAGTTTTCTCTTTCTCAACCCATACGAGGCGTTGGCGTGTGCTTGTGGTCTGGTTTATAACTATTCTTATGAGTGATGAATTATTCTTGAGGCTGAACATGTAATACACTTCATCATTGTACTGAACAAACGTAGGATTGTCAAGCTGATTGTGCCCAGACTCCGGCGGACCACTAGTAGAAATTCCATCCCAAACTCCAGTGCGATAGATTTTTCTTGTGCCCTTTCAAATACAAGCTTCAGGGACTGATGATGTTGTGCATCGAATTTAGTCCCGAAGAGTAGCTCTCAAGGACAAGGATCCTACGCATTCTTCCACGCCCTTAGAGACCGTTCAAGACCTTTACTTAAGTCCCATCCCAATTTCATCCCAGTAGCAATGGATCCGAGGGATAATCAAAACTTTGCCACACATACATTTTTGAGTCTCTATTTTCCTCATCTCTTAGTACAAGATTCCCGGAATCCAGAAGCTGCACTACTGGTTTCTTGGCTTGTTGCGATAAGCTCGTCGGCCAAACAACACTCTTGTTCTGAGACAAAAGCACAAGATTGCCCATGCCATTTATCATCAACAAGCCAGAGGAATCATTTACCGGTTTGCTTCTGTTTGCAATCCAAACAACAGTTTGAACCCGGATGTTCTTGTACCAAACTCCGACGTAGCAAATATTTGAATTTCCCGGCCTGAAGAAACCAAAGTCAAACCATTCCTTCTTTGGAAACCAAGGTTCTTCTGCCACTTATGGATTCAAATGGACCAACACGGTCAACTGCAGAAGAGAAAGTATTGAAGAAAAACAAGAGAATTGTAGTGATGTAATACAAAAATGTACAAGCCCCCATTGATATGTATGGCTATATTTCTTGATCCCTCTGTTGGATCTATGATAAAAGCTATATAATTATTGCTGACCCTTTCAGATTGCCTTCTGACTAGGCATCACAGAATTAATGTAGAGACCAGATTGATTTAGAATGTTGGTTTTCCAGTTAAGAAAGACTCAACTGTTACATGCTTTAATTTATTTATTTAAGTTGACAAGACTTAATTATTTCAAGCCATTAGCTGATGACAAAAGTTAAATAAATAAGTGAATGAATAAAAGGAAAAGAAGTAAACATTTTAAATTCTATGCCATTGACTTGGAAGTCTTCGCACCATGCACTTGGTAGCTTCAAATTCTAGCTCGGTGGTGATGCCATAAATATTTTTTTGTGGGGTATTATAAAAAAAATAGAGATGATTTTAATTAAATAGAAGTATAATTTATATATATGAATTATTGAGTGGGGCATAGGTTATATGTATATATTTTGTAAAATGGAGGGGCAAAAATAAATTTGAGTACTGGTGGCACAATTATAATTTTTCTAAAGAAACAGGAGTATATGTAAAATTTAGACAAAAGAAGTGAGAAAGAATCAAATTTTCAAAAGTTGGATAGGAACATGTACCTCCGTTACTGCAATGTAGCTTAGCACACTGTATTAGTTGTTGTTTTTTTTTTTTTTTTTTTTCTAATGTGTGTACTTTTATTTTCCCATTTATAGGGGGTGTTTGGGAGATGCTTGGAGATATTTTTTTTTGGATTGAAAAAAGTTGTTTTGGAGAATATGTTTGGGGAAAAAAAACTATTTAGAATGAAAAAATATATAATTTAAAAAAAATTTATAAAAAAAATATCAATATAAATATGGTTTTGTTCCTCTTAAAATTCTATGCAATTTAAAAAAAACATCTCATTTGGACTTGTATACACAAAGTTATGAACTCTTAAAATTTGAAATTTACTGTAATATTTTAGAGATATAAATAACGAAAAGTGATAAAATGTTGGAAAAAAAAATGTTTTGAAGACTCCAAAACAAAGACCCCAAATGGGCCCTTAAATTACCACCTTATTCTAAGTCATCTAAAGCATACCTTATTCTAAATCATCAAAAACACATGTCATGGCATAGGAAGTTCTGGCTAAGCCTTCGTCTAATTGGACACTCGGTTTTTGGACAATAGAAAAAAAAAAGTCTATTTTCTGAAAACCGGATCTTCTAAATTTTCATCTACGGGCATAAAAAAATTTTCACTTTTAAATATTAAAAAAGACTTTTTCTCTCTAGAAAAAAGAAAGTTTTTTTACCTATCTAAACACCATTTTACTTTTGAATAGCAAAAAATGGACTTTTTTTCATTTCTAAAAATGTAGACAGCTCATTCAAACACAAGCTAAATAATGATGGATTTAATGGCAATCCCCACATAATTATTTAGTTTAAAGTCGAATATTAGGAAATAAAAAATAAAAAACTGCTGGAATTCGGACTAGCACAAGTCCACATGGGAATGACGTTATGGTCTTATTCAAGAGATGCACATTCAATGGTTAAGAATAAAATTATTTTTAAGAGATGGCGGGTTCTTCGAAACAGCACAAAAGGGCATGCATTTAATTATAGGGGATAATATTAGTACACAAACTCTAATTTCAAGTCTTAATGATCATTGTATATGGTAATGAGCTATAATTTTTTTAATTGACAAATACAATCTTTTAATTTTAATTAATGTGATGATTATTTAAAGGCTTTTTTAATAAAAAAATTACAACTCATATATAACGTAAATAAGAGTCAAATATCACATAAATAAAAGTTTGTGTTTCTAGCATTATTCTATGACTTCATTCAAGCAAAATATATGCGGGTTTACTAATTGAGTCTTACCCAACTGCCAAGCTTGGAAATTTTCAGTTCCTCCTTTGCCTCGAAGAGACTGATGTGGACATACAATGATATTCACATTATTATATATATTAAAAAAAAAAAAGATGAAAATCACTATTTATTCATTATTACTTAGGTAATTATTATATATACTAAAGTAAAAGTGAAGATCACTATTCATTCATTGTTACTTAGACAATTATGCGTCTGATATTGCTCCCGGTTGGTTTGGGTTTTCGATTTTTTTACATTTTCTCATGTGAATTTCTTTTTTTGCCCTTTATTTTAATTGCTAGGTTCTTCTTGGTCATCGCTTTTTGGTCATTCTACCTGGGGAACCTTAGCTTACTTATTCGCTTTGTTTTGACTACCTTTCTCAATTTGGTTGGTTTTGGATTTTTTGTCTTCCTCTCTCTCTCTCTTTTGTCTATTGCTTTGCTTTATTTTGACTGTCTCTCTCACATTTGGTTGGTTTTGGTTTTTTTTTTTTTTGTCTTCATCTCTCTTTCTCCTTTGTTTGCTACTGGTTATCTTTCATAGATGATTAGATTTTTCTTTTATGATTTTCCTCTCTTTGTATTCTCTTGATTTAAAAACTCTGGTTTATTCTTTTTTGTTCCCCATTATTTGTTCTAAAACCCTAGGTTGTTTTTTACTTTTTTTTTTCTTGACTTTAGTTTAATAATTTTTTGTTGCTTTTCTCGTATTATTGGTTTTGGGTTTTGATTTTCCCCATATTCTTGTTTACCCCCGCCGGCCCAAGCCGCGCCCCCCCCCCCCCCAAACCAAGGTTGTTTTTTACCTTTTTTTTTTTTTTTTTTGTCCTCAATTTTTTCATCACCTTTCTCGTATTATTGGTTTTGTGTTTTAATCCCCTTATATTATATTATATTATATTATATTATATTATTATGATATCATTATAAAAAAGTATTCAACTACTCTTAATCATTTTTGTCTCTCAATAATTTAACGTTGTCTACCACTAAAGCCTTAGATACCAATGCCAAGAGGTATATTTTCAAATTTCCTAAAAAATTGAATATGGTTAGAAAAAATTTGCATAAAAAACAAAAACAATCCTAACCACCCCAACTACTTCATTACTTTCCTTATCTTCCTTTACCATCTTATTCTTTCTTATCTCCCATTTACTTTTTTTTTTTTCCTCAACCGTTTCCTACTTTCTTATCCACCAAAATATACTCCACCCACTTTTCCTTTCTTTCTCATAAAGTATGTTGTCTATTATTGATAATTGATGAATCATCTTTTTTTATTATACATGCACACACATATATAGTTATTATTATATCATATCATATCATATCATATCATATCATATCATATTATTATGATATCATTACAAAAATGTTCAACTACTCTTAACTACTCTCTATCATTTTTGTCTCTCAATAATTTAATTTTATCTACCACTAAAGCCTTAGATACTAATGCTAAAAAGTGTATCTTCAATTTTCCCTAAAAAAATTGAATAGGTTGGAAAAACTTTGCATAAAAATCAAAAACAATTCTAACCACCTTAACCACTTCATTACTTTTCTTATCTTCCTTTATCATCTTATCCTACCCTATCTCCCACCTACTCTTGTCTTTTTCACTTTTTGACCATTTTCTACTTTCTTATTTGTAAAGTTAAATCATTGAGAGACAAAAATATTGTACGCAAAGACAAAAATAAAAAAGTAAGAAACAGTCAATAGTGTGAAAAAAGACAGAGTAAGTAAGGGACAAGAAAAGATAAAATGGTAAGCGAAGATAAAGAAAGTAATGAAGTGGTTGAGGTGATTAGGATTGTTTTTATTTTTTATCCAAAGCTTTTCCAACCGTATTCAATTTTTTCAGAAAAATTGAAGATATACTTTTTAGCATTGATATCCAAGACTTTAGTAGTAGACAAAGTTAAATAATTGAGGGACAAAAATGATTAAGCGTAGTTGAACACTTTTTGTAATGATATCATAATATAATAATATAATATGATATGATATAATAATAAATATATATGTGTGTGCATGTGCAAGAAACAAAGATGACTCATCAGTTATTAATGATAGACAACATACTACTTTGCACAAAAAACAAAAACAATACTAACTATCCCAACCACTTCATTACTTTCCTTATCTTCCTTTACTATCTTATTCTTTCATGTCTCCCACTTACTTTTGTCTTTTTCCTCACTTTTAACCATTTCTTACTTTCTTATTCACAAAGATAAATCATTGAGAGACAAAAATATTTTATGCATTTCCTACGTTTTATCCACAAAGATAAATCATTAAGAGAAAAAAATATTTTATGCAAAGACAAAAATAAGAAAGTAGGAAACGATAAAAAATGAGGAAAAAGACAAAAGTAAGTGAGAGAAAGAAAACGATAAAATAGTAAAGGAAGATATTTTATGCATTTCCTACTTTCTTATCCACAAAGATAAATCATTAAGAGAAAAAAAAATTTATGCAAAGACAAAAATAAAAAAATAAGAAACAATCAAAAGTGAGGAAAAATACAAAAGTAAGTAAGAGACAGAAAACGATAAAATGGTAAAGGAAGATAAGAAAAATAATAAAGTGGTTGGGGTGAGTATGATAGTTTTTGTTTTTATGCAAAGTTTTTTCAATAATATTCAATTTTTTCAAGAAAATTGAAGGTATAATTTTTAGTATTGGTATCTAAGTTTTTAGTGATAGACAAACTTAAATCATTAAGAGATAAAAATGATTAAGAGTAGTTAAGAGCAATTGAACACTTTTTGTAATGAAGATAATAAATATATATATGTGTGCATGTGTACGCCACAAAGATGACTCATTAGTTTTTAATAATGGACAGCATACTACATTGCATAAAAAAACAAAAACAATCCTAATCACCCCCACTTCATCACTTTCCTTATCTTTTCCGATTTGTTGTTTCTTACACATGTACACACATATATTTATTATTATACTATATTATATTATATTATATTATATTATATTATGTTATATTATGATATAATTACAAAAAGTATTCAATTACTCCTAATCATATTTTCTCTCAGTGATTTAATTTTATCTACCACTAAAGTCTTAGATACCAATATTAAGAACTATTTCCTTCAATTTTCCTGAACACTGTCAGCAAAACTTTGTATAAAAAACAAAAACAATCGTAACCACCCCAATTACTTTATTACCTCTTATTCTCCATTTCTTCTTATAGTTCATTAACTCTAATGAATGGTTCATTACCTCTTATTACCTCTTATAGTTCATTATCGTAACCACTTTTTTACTCTTTCTCAATTAAATTTTGAATTGTTGATATTTGATTATTTAAGGTAGTTTTAAGTCAATTTTATATACTATATTTTCTCTATATAATTTTATTTGTGTTTATTTGTGATAGAGTATTACATTAACATCTTTGTTATTTGATTACAATTTAATCTAATTTTTATTTTTAGATGATATGACGAAAGACCTTTTTTTTTTTTTTTTTTTTTTTACAAATGACTAGACATAATCCTTATATATGTGTTAATGGAATAAGTGGTGAAAATCTTAGAAGATATTAGTTTGGACTTTAGAGGTTGTGAATTTAATGTGTCAGGGAGGGAAGATAAGTGGGAAGAATTGGATTCGATAGGAAAGCACAATAAAATGAGATTTGATTTATTGAAGATGGCCTATATTTTTTTATACATCAAAGATAAAGACCACACATTTCTCTTCAAAATAATATCATTACAAAAAGTATTTAACTACTCTTAATCATTTTTGTCTCTCAATGATTAACTTTATCTACCACTAAAATCTTGAATACCAATGCTAAAAGAAATCTCCAATTTCTAGGTCTGTCGTTTTTACTATTTAATCTTTTTACCGTCTTTTTAATTTTATTTCCAATTTATGCTTGAGTAATATAATTAAACATTAATATTTGTATTTAGAAAAATCAGAGAGGGAGAGAAGAGAGATATCTAGAAAGAGAGGGGGAAGTTTCAAAGAGAAGGTGAGGGTTAGAGTTTGAAGTGAGAGACCGATAGGGAGATTTGAAATCAAAAGAGAGAGTTGAGAGATTTTTAAAAAAATAAATTTGAGAGATGAGGAGAGAGTGAGGGAGAATGTTGTGAAAATACATATATATATATATATGGAGAGTGAGGCTGTGAGGGATGATTTCAAGCGTGAGGAAAACGAAAAGAAAAGGCTGTGAGATGATGGTTTTAGGGGTGAAGAGAGAGGGTTGACTAATTTAACAAAAGAGTAGTTTTGGGTGTGAAGAGAGAGAGACAGAGAGAGAATGGAAGAAATAAGATACAAATGTTTGTGGAAGGCAGAAATAAAGTGGGCGGTTGGTGGTTGGGAGTTTTTTTTTTTTGTTTAAAAATGTTAGTGGTTGGTGGAGGTAAAGAAATAATAAATAAAAGAAAGAAAAGTTAAGTGGGAATATTGGGAAAGAGAGTGGAGAAAGGACAGCGAAGGAGAAAGAATAAGTAGAAAATTTTTATTTATTTATTTATTTATTTATTTTCAATTCAGATATATATATTATTATTTTGTAAAAGTTGAGTTAAAATTTTTAAATTTTTAAATTTTGTTACAATATTTAAAATATCCACAAATTAATATTTAATATCTTTAAATTAATATTTAATATTTATAGGAGAGAAGAATTGTTATGTTGTGAATTTTATTTAATTTAAAATTCACATATGAGTATAATATTCAATTAGTAGTGTGCCAGTTAAATCTATTTTTAAGAGTTCAATTTAAAATTTTTGGTATATTAAATATTAATTTGAAGATATTTTAAACATTCTAACAAAATTTGAAAATTTTACAATTTTATCCCCAATTTTTACAAAATAATAAAATATACCCAAATTAAAAATAAGTAGATAAATAAAAATTTCCCACTTATTCTCTCTCATTCACCGTCTTTTCTCCACTCTCTTTCCCAATATTCCCACTCATCTTTTTTTTATCTATTATTTCTTTACCTCCACCAATCACTAATAATTTTTAAACAAAAATAATAATAATATTCCCAGCCACCAACTGCCCCCTTTTCTTTTGCTTTCCACTAACATTTTTATCTTATTTCTTGCACTCTTTCTCTCTTTCTTCACGCCCAAAACCATTCTTTTAGTAAATTATTCAACCCTTTCGCTTTATATCCAAAACCACCATCTCATAGCTTTTTCTCTTCATCTCACTCACGCTCAAAATCATCCCTCACAACCTCACTCTTTGTGCATTTTTTCTTTCCACAACCATTCTCCCTCACTCTCTCCTTATCTCTCAAATTTATTTTTTTCAAAAACTCTCAACTCTTTCTTTCTATTTCAAATCTCCCTACCGATCTCTTACCTCAAACTCTCACCTTCACCTCTCTCTGAAACTTCTCACTCTCTCTCTCTAGATATCTCTCTTCTCTCCCCTTCCTCGTGCTCTCTGCCATGATATTTTTTTAAATATACAAATTATAGTATTTAATTAATTTACTTAATCATAATTGGAAATAAAATTAAATGAGATGGTAAATAGTTTAAAAATAAACCTAGTAAACCTAGGGATTTGAGATTCCCTTTATTTATTTTATCCCCTCTATGTCATTGTCCTGGATTTTGAGACATGACAGGCATGATTGTAGATAAGTTTTAGATCGACACTAAATTTTGTCAAAACACAAACCTAACTCCTAAATCAAGTCAACAATTGTACCAATTAAACATAAATTAATGCAAAACTCCTAAATACGGACATGTTAGAACTCCTACATATTTAAGCATAATGGAAATTACTTCTGAAATTCCAAATTCTACACTAAATTCTACCAAAATGCATATCTAACTCCTAGATCAAGTCAAAAATTATGCTAATTAAACATAAGTTTTAGAATTCAGAAATCCTAAATACGAACACGCTGAAATTTAATTTTACCAAAATCGCAATGGCTTGAAAGATTGTAAAGTAATGGCAAGAAAAAACGATAGCCAAGTGGACCAAATCAATTTCTTGCCTATTAGCTTGCCAATCTCAGTTTCCATTATATGTTTACATATTTAATTTATGAAAAAATACTTTGTCATCTTTGCCAGTTTCAACAAGGTTAGACCATTTTCATTAGAAATTTCAATTATTTTCTATATCCTCTAAGGAAAAAGAAAGGGGCAAAATTTAAGAACTCAAAATTTTGACTTGAGCCGACCAAAGTGAACTTGAATCTAAGTAATAAGACTAACAAGCCTGTAAGAATCTGTACCAAGTTGTTTTCATAATTCAGAAATTATATGTTTAAAATTCATGACCAAAAAAGTAAATAAGCTGACTCGTAGAAAGGGGCTTACCTCTCAAGCTTCTAAATTGGTTTCCACCCACATGCATTTCCACTTATGGGACACATTAACAATGAATTTTTTTATTTTTTATTTTTTATTTTTTATCAAGAAACATAACCAACAACATAAGAATCAAACAAAAAATTATTGCTTATAAATATAGAAATCAAAACAAGTTGAGTTTAACCCAAGATTTGAAGCTTAAATGCTTTTCTTTAGGTTATACTCTTATAGCAGCAATGGAACAAACCAAACAAAACATATCAACAAAATTAGAATCTTTAAAAATCAAAATAAAATAAAATAAAATAAAAGAGAGAGAAAGAAAAAGATTCTAACCTTTAATCACTTCAATAGCATGAGTCTCGGTGTTCTCAAGATGTTCTGATAGTAAAAGACAAGATTCACACACAAAAGAAATTATCTATTGTTAATTATATGGAAAGAAAAGAAAAGAAGGTGACAGATCTACATCATACTTGTTATCAACGTTAGTGTTCCTTATTGATTTGATAAATTAAAAAGAAATAATTATACTTCAATACTGTTTTAAAAAAATAAAAAAATCAAGATAAATTAGAAAAAGAGGAGATTTTGTTGAATAAGAATTAACAAGATTGCTGAAGAAGATAAAAAGAGCTAATCTTTATTATAGTTAAATTTTTGGAGTTGACAATAAAAAAGCAAGGACATAATTTGGGATGAGAGAGGAAAGTTAAAAAAAAAAGTTAACTGGAAATCAAAATTTCTAAGAAAGAAATCTTAAAATTAAAGAGATATACTTTTTATAGATTCAGTAAAAATACGAAAATTGAAACTTATACAAAGAAAAATGAAATCCCAGAAGCTCAAAAAATAGTATGAACATATTCTACACATTGCATGTTTATTAACCAGTTAGAGAGAGAGAGAGAGAGAGAGGGGAAATATAATAAGAAGGAAAACATTTATACGTACTTGGGGAAGAAGAGGTGGCGATGAGCGGCAAAGGAGGAGGCTTTTGACATCCTTCCAACAGTCATCCATATCACTCATCAAAGCCCACTTCAAACAACGATTTTTGATTGCAAAGAGCTTCTTTTTTTTTTTTCTTTTTTTTTTCGGTTACTGTTAAATTTAAGAAAACAAAAACAAAGCAGAAAATCTTGGGGATGTGGAAAAACTTGGTCCAAGGCTAGGAATTTATGTTCTTAATCTTTAGAAGAAGAAGTAAAAAGACATGCACACGTTAAAGATAAGTCCTTTTATTTTCTCAGCTCATTTTTCAAAGAAAAATCAAGAAGAGGTATTTATATTCAGAAAGAAAAAGAGATGGGAAAAAACCCAGAAAAAAAACTACATAAACCGAAAGCAAAGGCAATATTTGCTTTTTAGGATTTAGATTATGAAGACTTAACGGTTTATCCCCCAGAAAGGGAAAGGCAAAGAGGGGGGGGTTTGTGAAATAAAAAAAGAGGAGAGAGAGAGACACAGTTAGAGAGAGAGAACAGGGAAAAGAAAGCAACAAAGTTAGACTCATATGCTCACCTAACCAAAGCATCAGAATACCCATACCAAACAACAGCAGCAAGAACAACGGAGGTAAAAACAAAAGAGAGAGAAAATGCAAAACTGAGCAAAAGTGTATTTTACCCACCATCATCCACCCGGCTTGCGAAGAGGGAATGAACCGAAGCAAGTTAGGAGGAAAAAAATAAAACCCAACCCCAAAAAAAAAAGTTTTGAATGTCAAAACTTAAAAAAAAAAAATGAACTTGATTCTAAATAGAAGTTAATGTGAAAGTTTTGAATGCTAAAAAACATTAATGTAAAATTTACAAAGTCCAACCAAAAGTTATATGTTGAGATGACCCGGGACAGTGATTAAGAGCAAGGCACCGACACGAGTTGGTTGTTTTTTTCAATGGGATGGGTTCGATATTCATATTTGTATTTATTGGCTCACAAAATTATTTAAAAGAAGAAGAAGAAGGAGGAGGAGGAGGAGTAGAAGTGTTGTTGATGAAGAAGAGTTTTCGGTTCTTGCAATTTGCGAGGCCCGTCCTTGTGAGATAAACTCCCTAAGTTGAAATTGAAATTTCTCTTCCTTTTTCTTTCTCCATCTCTCTCTTTTTATTTTTTTGCTCTCCCTTTTTTTTTTTTTTCTTTTCCTTTTGTAATAATTGAACTTCTTGGGAGAGTTGAATCTGGTTCTTCTGAAGTTGGCAGGACATCACCAATTGACCACGGTTATCTTCACCAGCACCATGGTCACCTTTCCAACTCTTTTATTTTAATAATTTTTAAAATGGAATTTTTTAACCTTTTACTCCCAGTCACATCACTCTGGTGTGTTTTCTTTTCTTTTTTTTTTTTTTTTTTTTATACCTAGCATTAGCAGATAATAAATTGACAAGAGAAGGGTAAATTTTGGTAGCGTTTTTCCACGTATAAAAATTCCACTGTAACCTAAAGAGTAAAGTGCAGGATTACGGAGGCGGCGTTTGTTTTTGTTCTTGATAATGATTTTTTATTTTTAAAAATATAAAAAAATAAAAATAATTTTAAAATAGCGTTTGTTTATTCAACGTTTTCAAAACGATTTCAAAAATATCGTTTTCAACTATGTTATTTTTTTAAGTTTTTTGAAAACGAAAAAAAATTATTTTCACTTTTTGTTTTTATTTTCTTCCTCCATCTCCTCTCTCTCTCACTCTTTCTCTTTTTCTCTATACAATGTCAGTGATAATCATGTCCAACGATAACATCTATCTCCGACGAAAGTTGATGACCATGGGTTAGTGACAATGACAAAGGTCACCTCACGACGATGACTATCTACTTATGACCTAAATCTAGCCATCACCGTTACTTAGATCTCAGACCATCAATCTTTTCCACCCTTATCGCTCATTGCAAAACCTACCACTAAAGTTTTTTTTTTTAATTATGACTAATAATTTATTTTTTATTATTTTTTTAAAATTAAAAATAAATATGTTTTTATAAGATACTCACTTGTAAAATGAGTTTTCAAAATATACAACCAAACAAAATTTCATTTTTATGTTTTTTAGAATATACACTCAGAAAACATAACCAAACACAATTTCAAAAATGATCTCAATACAGTTTTCAAAACATTCTCATTTTCAATTTTTTTGAAAACAGAAAACATTTCAACCTTGTGCATGTTACTATGTTAATGCTGCTATCAGTTCCATACCGACCTTTCTACTGGGTTCATGCCTTATTTTTCCTCATTTATCCAAACCCAAATCATAAACTAATTTCAAAAAGAAAACATGCAAGGAAAATAATAAACAAACCAAACTTTAATTTTTGTTATATGAACAAATTCAAACTCTAATTCAAATTCGACTCGAACTAGAAAAGCGAATCTCAAATGATATACCAATCAGAAAACTCTCTATGTTGCCTTACTATGATTGATAAGCCAAAATGGTAAAAATTCACAACATTAGCAAATAACGAGTAAAACGTTCGCATGCCAAATAAGTCTGTTTTGGCTGATATGATAATGTAAAGCTAACTCTTTACAGAATTGAATTATTACAGTAATTTTCAAAACACTCAAATCACTAATAAATTTAAAATACTGCTATAATAACAAGAAAATAAAATAGCAAAGCAGAAATCCGTCCTTAAACAATCAATTTCATACAATGTGTTCAAATTACAAAGAGAAGAAAGGGCAAGTGCTGTATGGTTATTGGGATTAATCAAATGTAATCATAAAATATAGTTGCATTACTAACCAATTATTATGACAATAAATAAACGAGAAAGCATTACAAAAGTACAAAGTAAAATGAAGAATTGAAAGTCTCCTTGAGATAGCTCTGTAACAAAAATGAGAATAAAACTTATGATAATTAAAATAATAAGAATGAATAATAATGTACTAACCATATTGTGATAATAATGCACTGACCAAAATTTTTTAAAAAAAAAGCCTCAATTTTCTTATTCTACATAAACTCTAGAATTCCAATCTCTTAATTCATTACTCTACATCATCAATTCCATCACCAAAATTAATAATTTATCAATTTCTTAATTTTGACGAAACCTTAAAATTTAAAAATAATACTTTCCTGTTTTCCATGCTTACTTTTTTGAATCAATCTTACTTATAGTACTTCTTCTGTAACAGCATCAAAATTTGATTACGCTCAAATTATGTATTAATGAAACAGTCTATTACAGTTTAGTAAGCACGGTCGATCATATGAGATGGTGACAAATAACAAACAAGAAAGATTAATAGAAAATAAATATTAGTGAGATAAAATAAAAAAGACAAATATTTTTAAAATTTTTGATAATAAAGTAAATGCAAAATAAAATGAAGAAAAGACAGGTAATAATAAAGTAAACCCAGTTGAAAAACCCAATTGAAACTTGAAGAACGACGAACTACTATCCACAGAGTAATACAAGTCAAAATCTCAAGAAAAAATGAAATTAGAAAAACACCACAAAAATCCCTTAGCAGAAGCTATCTTGTTGTGACACCCCCCACGTACGTTACCATACCAACCAGTCGAGCTCTGACGCCGACCGCGATGACTGGCAACCTCGTGGGTCGTCATTGTAACAACCGGGAAAATTCATATTTTTCGGAAAATAATTACACAATGAATTTAAGCGTTAAAATGTGAAATTAAGTGATTTAATATTGTTTAGAACTAAAATAAAATGTTCTAACAATGTTAAAGGATGAAAAATGAGTAATAGTGATATTATGTGTGTGCACGTGTGTGCCACTCACAGTATCAGGAAGTAGGTTAAGATGATATTTTCTTGACATAAAACTGATAAATTTGGGTTCAGCACTCCGAAATTAGTAAGGATAGCCTATCAGTACGCTCAAATATGATAATTGAGCACAAGGGTAATTTTTGACCAAAAATTCACAGTATCGGAAATTGGTCGAAATGACCTCAGATGAAAATAAAACTGATATAATTGGATTCAGGACGCCCAAATTAATCAGGATAGCCCATATTGAAATTTTGGGCGAAAAAGTATATAAAGAGCGAGAAAAAGTGGAATTTTCTCATTTATCTACACACACTCTCTCTCCTCCTTCTCTTTCTCTCTCTAGCCGAATATGTACAGTAACCGACCATCGGAAACGGTGTCCGTTTTCGACACCGCCGGTGTCATCGGAAAGCTCTCGCCGAGCTGAGTCCGATGGTGGGTCGACGCGACGGAGCAGCCGCCGGAGCAAGCCGCACGCGCCGCCTGAAGGTCGCCGGAGCCGAAATCTTCCCGGCGAGATTTCTCCGCCGTCCGGCCACCATTTGCCACGAAACCGGTCCCAAAAGATTCGTGGTGAAGAGTACTACAAAACCCATGTGATGGATCGCCTCAACACCGGCGGAATTGCGCCGCCCGAGTTTCGAAAAATCCGGCGAAACGCCGCCGTGGAGCCGCCGTCGAAACCGTCGATTCCGGCGGAGTTGAAGGACGCCGTCGGTACAGAAATGGTCGCCGTGAAGAGGGGAGCAAAAGCCCTCAATCAATTTCGGGGAAAAAGTCCGGCACGGCGGAGTTCCACCACCGCCGCCGTGGCCGTGACTTTCGGGGTGATTTTCCGGCGATTGGGCCCTCCAAATGTGAAATTGAGGCTACCAATGAGTTTTTCATGTCGAGATCTTCAAGATGGGCTACTCATTTTCCACCGTCGCCGCCGCCGCCGCCGGTCAACGCCGGTCAACGGCCGGTCAACGGCGGTCAACGCCGGTCAACGGCGACCGTTGACCGAAAATGCAAGTTTGGCCCGTTAGCCTATTTTCGACGTTCCGGACGCATCCGCGGAGTCGGATTTGCAAGACGGGACCTCAAATATGAAGAACGAGGAATTATGGTTTATGCCGTCGAGACCGGACTGCAATTCGGTATAAATTCCGACCCCTTTACGTTCCGCAATTAAATTATTTGGGATTGTTATATGATTTTATGATTTTTAGTATGAAAATTATGGAAAAAGAATGTATATAAAAAGAAGAAAATTGCTGTAATGGAGAAAAAGAAAAATATGTGATGATGTAACGATTTTACGTAAACGGTACAAGTTTTACGTAAAATCTAGGCCTCTGGTATAGTACGTGATAGAATTAGATCAGGATAGATGGTTTTCAGGCGTTTCCTAAACGCTGGAACCTTAAAAATTAAGGGGAAACTCTGCCGAAATTTCTAAAAAAATGACACTAGGGGTAAAATGGGAAACGAGGGGTAAAAATATGATCGGGAAGGGAACCCGAGCCCCCTCGAGGAATTAAGGCATGGAAAAAGGAATGGGTAAGGTACGACTAGTAAACCGACCCTTCAAAACCCTAGAACGTAAGGAAAAATATGAAACTGACACTTAGGTCGGAATAGTACTTCCCGAGGGCCGGGAATGTGAAAAATTGGTAAAATGATAAGAATTGATCCGGAAAAGGTCTGATAAGATTTAGAAAGTTAATTAAATGATTTTGGGTTTAGAAAATCCAACCTAAGTATGAAAATTAAAATGTTAGGTTTAAACGACCCATCAGGGGCAAAATGGTCATTTTGCCCAAAGATACTCAAATTATGGGAAAAGAGCCACAATGACCCTGAAATAGGTGAATGAAGTTTGTAAAAGCCAAAATTGAGATTTAAGTTATGAAAAATCATGTCAAGGGCAAAATTGTAATTTTATCAAAAGTTAGGGGTAAAATTGTAATTTTTCAAAAGTTGGAGAAAAATTCGAAAATGGCCATTAAGGTTTAAAAAGCTGTCCTAAGGTTATAATTAAGGGTTATAGGATCAGAATCAAGCTTGTTAATAAAATAAAAGTTATAGATGAAAATGTGATTAACGGACAAAATTTATTTGTAGGAATCCAATCCCGACGCGACAAAGGACGTCAATGGATTTTAAGAAGAGGATAAGCACGCTATGAGTAAGTTCAGACATTTACCCGTCTGCAACTATGAACAACCTTATAGTATTATATGTTTTGTATGTATATGTCATGATGTGATTTATGATGATGCTATAGTAAATACTATAGCAATGCTATGACGATGTAAAAAAATATATATATATATGTTTTAATAAATAATTTATAAGAATATATATATATAAATATATGTATATATTGAATTTACGAAGGAAAGGTATCATAAAAGTTTTATGAGAGTAACGATGTGATAAAGAGGGATAGAAGAATGGAAAGAGTAAGAACAAGAATGTTATGATAGAATGCATAAGAAAGAGATGAGATATGAAAGGAAAGAATAGGTGTTTATGAAAAGTTTTATGGAAATTAAGTTATGATTGATAGAGCAATGATGATCGGTGATGAAAAGAATTAAGAAAGGGATGTTTTATGAGGACGAAAGGATAAATGTTTTATGAAAAATGATATGAAAGTAAAGAGTTAGAAAAGAAAGAAAAACAATGATAGGTTATGATAAAAGGTATGATGAATGTTTTATGGAAAATGATATGAAAGCAAAGAGTTAGACAAGAAAGAAAAACAATGATAGGTTATGATGAAAAGTATGATGAAAGGATTAGAATATAACGATAAGATGTGATTGATGGAATAGAACGATAGGCTATGATCGATAGGCTATGATTGATGGAATGATGCAAATGATAAGATGAACAAAGAATAATTGTCTACCCGTAACAAAACATGTTTTTGTTTGATGTGATGTGATGTGATGTTATATAAGTAATATGTGCTATATGTGTTATGTTTTTGAAAGAAAAAGATGTTCAACGAAAAATCAATATAAGAAAAATAAAAGCCTACAAGATAATAAGACTGAAAATTTAAGTTGTTGGCGTACCGGTCTCCCTACAAGGTCGAGACTTCCGGTCTATATCCTCCGCGTAGATGTGGCGCTACCCCGAAGGTGCGGTAGATTATAGGATGGACCAACCCCGAAGGTGCGGTTTTTATGTGACTGTGAGGTAGGTTGGTGGGTCGCTCCCCCTCCTCCCACTGTCCGCGCGCAACTAGGTACGTCCAACAACGGGCCCAACCAATGGAAAGTGGAAAGAAAACAAACGAAAGAAGAGTGAAAAGAAAAGAAAAGAAAGGAAAAGAAAGGAAAAGAGAAGAAAAGAAAAGAAAAGAAAAGAGCGTGAAAAGAAAAGAAAGGAAAAGAGCGTGAAAAAAAAAAGAGAAAAGAGAGTGCGTGAAAAGAAAAGAAAAGAAAAGAGCGTGAAAAGAAAAGAAAAGAGAGTGCGTGAGGAAAAAAAAAAAAAGGAAAAAGAGAGTGGAAAGAAAAAAAAAATGAAATGATACGAAAAGAAAAGAAAAGAAACGAACGATATGAAAGAACAACACAATGAAATCAATGAAAAATAATAAAACGAAGTTAAAAGAACATGATAGAATTATATATGTGATGTGATGTGTTTGATGTTATATGTATGGAATGACACGTTTTTACGTGATGTTGTGCTAGTGTATATGTTACTAGCTTTAAGATATGAAATGTTAGGAGATGATGAAGCGATACAAAAGTTATAAAGGTTTAGAACAGAAAGTTAAGAAATGATAGGAATGAAAAGCAAAGAAATGAAAAGATTGGATTAGAATGATAAGAGATGATCGATAGAATGATAAGAACGATGAACGAAGAGATAAACGAGCATGATGAAGCTCCTATTTTATGTTATGTTTTGAGGATATGTATGAATGATGTATATGGTGTGTATATACGTGATGATATATATTCTAGTAATAATATATATTACTAGTATTTATAAGTTAATGAATGTATGTTTGAACTTACTGAGCATCTAGCTCATTAGTTGTTTATATGTTGCAGGTAAGCAACGTGTTTATTTAAAGTAATATGATGGACAACGGACGGATCTGCATGTGCCAAGGGACTGGGCGAGGGTATGGTACTACCATGAGTCTTTCGCTGAGCGTTCAAAAAGGAAGACGAAAGAAAGAAAGAAAGTTATGAAATATGTATTATAAGAGTATGATACAGATAGGTATAGTATGTAAGTTAAAAAAAAAAAAAGAAAAAAAAAATTGCTATAGAAATTGCTTCCGCTATAAGATGAGAACGTTAAGAATGGAAAGTTAAGTTAAGTAAGAGGATGACGACCCACGAGGTTGCCAGCCATCGCGGTCGGCGTCAGAGCTTGACTGGTTGGTATGGTAACGTACGTGGGGGTCGCCACAGTCATCCTCTTACTTAACATACTTAACTTTCCCTTCTTAAAGTTCTCATTTAAAGTGGAAGCAATTTCTATAGCAATTTTTTTTTTCTTTTAACTTACATATTATACCTATCTCTATCATACTCTTATAACACATATTTCATAACTTTCTTTCTTTCATCTTCCTTTTTGAACGCTCAGCGAAAGACTCATGGTAGTACCATACCCTCGCCCAGTCCCTTGGCATGTGCAGATCCGTCCGTTGTCCATCATACTATTTTAAACTAACAGGTTGCTTACCTGCAACATATAAACAACTAATGAGCTAGATACTCAGTAAGTTCAAACATACATTCATTAACTTATAAATACTAGTAATATATATTATTACTAAAATATATGACATCATATATATATACACATCATACACATCATCTATACATATCCTCGAAACATAACATATTATGTGAGCTTCCCTATACTTATTTATCTCTTCGCTAATCATTCTCATCATTCTATTGATAATCTCTTATCATTCTATTCTAATTTCTTCATTTCTTTTCTTCTCATTCCTATCATTCCGTAACTTTCTGTTCTAAACCTTTATAACTTCTCCATCGCCTTGTCATCATCTCTTGACATTTTATATCTTAAAAGCTAGTAATATACACACTAGCATAACATCACGTAAAACGTGTCATTCACATTACATCACATATATGATTCTATTATGTTCTTATAAACTTCGTTTTGTTATTTATTTATTTTTCATCAATTTCATTATGTCGTTCTTTCATATCATTCGTTTCTTTTCTTATCGTTCTTTACTTTTCTTTTCTTTTCACTCTCCTTTTGTTTGCTTTCTTTCCACTTTCCTTTGGTTAGGCCCGTTGTTGGACGTACCTAGTTGCACACGGATAGTGGGAGGAGGGGGAGCTACCCACCAACCTACCTCACAGTCACATAAAACCTCACCTTCGGGGCTGATCCAACTTATAATCTACCACACCTTCGGGGTAGCGCCACATCTACGCGGAGGATATAGACCGGAAGTCTCGACCTTGTAGGGAGACCGGTACCCCAACAACTTAAGTTTTCAGTCTTATTATCTTGTAGACTTTTATTTTTCTTATATTGATTTTTCGTTATACATCTTTTTCATGACATTTATCATCTTTCCTTTCTCATTTTTCATAGAACATTCCATGGAATATTTGTTTTTTCGTTATTTTTCTTTTCTTAATTCTTTACTTTACTTGTGTGAATTATGTTAATCACACTTTAGCATAGCATATATGGCACATATTACTTATATATTATCACACCACATCACATCATTACAACCAAAAACACATTTATTTATGTGCAGACAATTATTCTCTGTTTATCTTATCATTGTATTCCTATCGATCTTAGCCTATCGTTCTATTCTATCAATCACATCTTATCGTTATATTCTAATCCTTTCATCATACCTTTCATCATAACCTATCATTACTTCTCTTTCTTGTCTAACTCTTTGCTTTCATATCATTTTTCATAAAACCCCTATCATTTCGTTATCATAAAACATACCATTTTCTTAATTTCTTTCATCACCGATCATCGTTGCTCTATCAATCATAACCTAAATTTTATAAAACTTTTCATAAAACATCTATTCTTTCCTTTCATATCTCATCTCTTTCTTATACATCCTATCATAACATTCTCGTTCTTACTCTTTCCATTCTTCAATCTCTCTTACTCACATCTTTATTCTCATAAAACTTTTATAATACCTTTCTTTCGTAATTCAATATATACATATATATACATATATATATTTTTATAAATTATTTATTAAAACCTATCTTTTAACATCATCATAGTATTGCTATAGTGTTACTATAGCATCATCATAAATCACATCATGACATTTACATATAACACATATAAATACTATAAGTTTGTTCATAGTTGCAGACGGGTAAATGTCTGAACTTACTCATAGTGTGCTTATCCCCTTCTTGGAATCCATCGACATCCTTTGTCGCGTTTGGATCGGGTTCCTACAAACAAACTTTGTCCGTTAATCACATTTTCATTTATAGTTTTTATTTTATTAAAAAGCTTGATTCTGATCTTATAACCCTTAATTATAGCCTTAGGACAGTTTTTTAAACATTAATGGCCCTTTTCGAATTTTTCTCCAACTTTTTGAAAAATTATGATTTTACCCCTAACTTTTGACAAAATTTCAATTTTACCCTTGACATGATTTTTCATAATTTAAACCTAAATTTTGGCTTTTACAAACTTCATTCACCTATTCCGGGTCATTGGGGCTCTTTTCCCATAATTTGAGAATCTTTGGGCAAAATGACCATTTTGCCCCTGATGGGTCGTTTAACCATAACATTTTCATTTTCATACTTAGGCTGGATTTTCTAAACCCAAAATCATTTAATTAACTTTTTAAATCTTATCGGATCTTTTCCGGATCAATTCTTATCATTTTACCAATTTTTCACATTCCCGGCCCTTGGGAAGTACTATTCGAACCTAAGAATCGGTTTCATGTTTTTTTTTTTTTTTTTGCGTTCTAGGGTTTCGAAGGGTCAGTTTACTAATCGTACTTTACCCATTCCTTTTTCCTTGCCCTAATTCCTCGAGGGGGCTCGGGTTCCCTTCCCGATCATATTTTTACCCCTCGTTTCCCATATTACCCCTGGTGCCATTTTTAGAAATTTCAGCAGCATTTCCGCTTAATTTTTGAGGTTCCAGCGTTTAGGAAACGCCTGAAAACCATCTATCCTGATCTAATTCTATCACGTACTATACCAGAGGTCTAGATTTTACGTAAAACTCATACTGTTTACGTAAAATCATTACATTATCACATATTTTTCTTTTTCTCCATTACAGTCATTTTCTTCTTTTTTACATACATTCTTTTCCACATTTTTCATACCAATAATCATAAAATCATACATAGTCCTAAACAATTAAATTACAGAACGTAAAAAGGTCGGGATTTATACCGAATTGCAGTCCGGTCTCGACGGCATAAACCCTAATTCCTCGTTCTTCATATTTGAAGTCCCGTCTTGCAATTCCGACTCCGCGGATGCGTCCGGAACGTCAAAAATAGGCCAACGGGCCAAATTTCAAAATTTGGTCAACGGTCGCCGTTGACCGACGTTGACCGTCCGTTGACCGGCGGTGACGGTGGAAAGTGAGTAGTCCATCTCGAAGATCTCGACGAGAGGAATCCATTGGTGGCTTCAATTTCACCATTCGACACCTCTATCGCCGGAAATCGCCCCTCGAAAACTCGGTGAAGCTCCGCCGTGCCGGACTTTTTCCCCGAAATTGATTGAGGGCTTTTGCTCCCCTCTTTACGGTGAACATTTCTGTACCGATGGTACAACTCAACATCGCCGAAAACTGCGGATTCCACGGCGGCGACGGCGACGGCGACGAGCGGAGTTGGGCGGCGCGATCCGGCGGCCGTTGGGCTGAAACTCCACCTGGGTTTTGTAGTACTCTTCACCACGAACATTTTGGGACCAGTTTCGTGGCAAATAGTGGCCGGACGGCGAAGAAATCGACGTTCAAAACTCTCAGCTCCGGCGAGCTTCGGGCGGCCAGTGCGGGCTCCTCCGGCGTCGATTCCGTCGACTTGGCATACCGTTGAACTCAGCTCGACGAGAGCTTTCCGATGACACCGGCGGTGTCGAAAACAGACACCGTTTCCGATGGTCGGTTATTGTACATATTCGGGTAGAGAGAGAAAGAGAAATGAGGAGAGAGAGAGAATTTGTGGACAAATGAGGAGATTCCACTTTTTTCCGCTCCTTATATACTTTTTCGCCCAAAATTTCAACATGGGCTATCCTGATTAATTTGGGCGTCCTGAATCCAAATATATCAGTTTTATTTTCATCTGAGGCCATTTTGACCAATTTCTGATACTGTGAATTTTTAGTCAAAAATTACCCTTGTGCTCAATTATCAAATTTGAGCGTGCTGATAGGCTATCCTGATTAATTTGGGTATGCTGAACCCAAATTTATCAGTTTTATGTCAAGATAATATCATCTTGACCTACTTCTTGATACTGTGAGTGGCACACACGTGCACACACATAATATCACTATTACTCATTTTTCATCCTTTAACATTATTAGAACATTTTATTTAGTTCTAAATAATATTAAATCACTTAATTTCACATTTTATCGCTTAAATTCAATATGTATTTATTTTTCGAAAAATGTGAATTTTTCCAATTGTTACACTTGTATTGAATCAGAGTGCCAATAAAAATGTACACCCTCTCCTCGCGTCTCAAATTGAAAGAAACCCAGAAGAAATTCTCTCTCTCTCTCTCTCTCTTTCTTTCTGACACCTCCACCCTCTAACACCTTTAAAACAAAAGAATAAACTAATTCTGAACACTAATGTCAGGTCACTCAATGCGAGAAACGACAGAACACCTCATTAATAAACAACAGTAAACACAGCCAATGTTAACATATACAATCAAACAATTGTTGTCACTTGAGAACTTTACTAACGAGTAGCTTAATAAATGCATTACCTTTTAATTATATTTAAATATAATTTATTTTTTGAGTATTAGATTTGATTAAAAAATATTGATTTTGTATTTGAATAAAATATGTATTTGGATAAAAAGTATTTAAATTATATTTTAAAATTAAAAAGTTGATATGATTGGTAAAAATAGAGATAAAAAAGTTGGAGTTAAAAAGTTGATGTGATTGTTTTAAAAAACAAAAGAATAGTAATTGTTTTTATAGCACTATTGTATAGGAATGTATTTGAATACAAAACTTTTATATTTAGATAAAAATTGTATTACGTTTAAACGCAATACACTTTCGTAGCAATGCGAAATGCACCATAAGATTAATATGTTGGTAAATTTGGCATATGAGAACTTAGATTAGATGCAATTAATTCAAGATTTAGACTACTGAAGAGAGTATTTCTAAAAGATTGGGGGAAAAGTGAAAATTTGTGTAAAGTTAGTAGGCACAAATGGAAAAATCTAGGGTAGAATAAAAGAACCTTCAACTTCTTTTTTGATCTTAGTTTGATAAATATTGAAAAAAAAAAAAAAAAAAAACCCTGGCCCCTTGCAAGAAGCTTCTTGACCTGTTATCAGAATTTTGAGTTCAAAAAGAAGTCAACTCTTCCTGGCTATATTTTCAAAAAATTTTTGCTTAAAGGATCTCTTCTCTTTTTTTATCAAAGCAAAAAACTCCCAAAACTTAACAGCTCCTGACCCTAACTGCTATGTGGTATGACAGCATTATATATACAAAATGTATAAATTAATATATGAATGAAATTGGAAGTTGTTATCTATATTTATCTGTCCTTTTGGTCTGTTATGATTAGTTCTTTCCTCGAAGTCAATTCAGGAGTCCTCAAGCAAGGATCCCCTTTGGTTGAATCTATCTCCATGAAAGTAGCCCAGTAGTTTTGGCCGAGGCAACTTGTTCTGGTCACTACTCAACATCACAACCATAGACAACATGTTAGGCCTATCCACAGGACGTTGCGGCACAAACAACAGACCGATATGCATGCAACGCAACACTTCTAGCAGATTTTGGTGTGAATCCCTTCCATGCCTAAAAACATTAAAAAAAAAAAAAGAAAAGGAAAGAAAAGAAAGAAAAAAAAATCATTTATTAGAGTTCTCTTGGCACTAATGGTTTTTTATCTTTCGGGAAAAATAAACTCGGCCATGTTTTTACGCAGCATACAAATGTTAGTAAAAGAATAAGCAATTGTTGCACGACACCAAGGAAATTTTTGTCTTTCATCACATTTGAGGGTCTACTTTTTTGTAAAAATGAGGGGTCTCTTTTTTTAAGTGAATTAAAAGAATATTTTCTCTAGTAATAATGCAAATTAGAATGATAAATGATGAAGATTTTTGGTACTTACATGTCCAATGAAGGCTACACCCTGATTACAAGATGAAAACCTCTACTTTTCTTTCCACTTAGGATCTCTAACAACGATATACTGAAGCTAAACACATTGAATTTTATTAAAAACTGGCCATTAAAAGCATACTCTGCCACTGCATTATGTAATCCATGGAAAATGATTGAACTAATGTGTGACGCATTTGAGAAGTACATTGATATATAGCATGACAAGAGTGCTCACTTGGTTTCGATGACTCTTTTCGTCTTTCCTTCCAACTGATCATCCCCACCAAAAGTTCTAGCCAAACTAAAATTGGAAATTTTAGGGTTTATCTCATAGTTAAGTAGAACATCATTGGCTTTCAGATTGTATTATTCTCAATCTAGAATGTTGATGGAGACACAAAAGCTCTCAAGCAATTCCACTGATATTTTTAAAGCACATAGACCATTCTAATAATTTGCGTTTATTATGATCTGGAAAACATATTCTTAAGTTAATCAACAAACACCAAAAGTTGAAACGTTACAAAAGATTTCATATTCCATAAATCAGAAAGATATGAACAAGTCAAGACTTTTGTTGCATATGAAGATGCAGAGTAAACGAAAGTGGTGTGGGAAACAACTATGCAAGAATTTCCGCAAATACACATTTTTGAATATTAAGAAAAATATGTATTTAATTATGTAGCTTTAATTATGCAAGACTTCTCATATCTATATATCTATATATAAATATATAAAACCTTATGTACAGTTATTTTAAGAAAGTTTGTAAATATTTATAACAATAGCAATGTATAATAAAATTTTCAAGTAAAAAAAATTATTGTGAAATTTTTAGTTCTCATTAAATGTTTATGAATAATTATGGGTAAAACTATGTTTACATAGTTAAGTAAAAGCCTTCGTAGATTACATGCCTAGCATCCAAAAATTGTTGCTCTGCAAGTGAGTTGTGCCCAGTAGACTTGGTCATCATGTTGATTAGAGCAATCTGCTTGGCAGCTGTTTCTTTTAAAATAAGTTTGTAGTTTTGTCCTTTCCAGGCATATTGTGCTTTCTAGTCTTGTGCTTTACCGGGCACACTATTCTTGAAAAAGTTACACTCATTGGGCACGTTGTGTCCAAAAGACTAGCAGCATGCTAGGTCCCCTTACCAAGCACGTGTGTCCAAGAGGTGAGTTTTTATGAAAAGCATATTGTGTCAAGTCCCCTGCTGAGCACATGTGCCTAGCAAGTGCGCGATTTTTGATTGACTGATTGATGATTTTTTTTTTTTATTCTCATTGGCCACATCATGCCTAGTAGACTAGCAACGTCTCCCTGCTGAGAACATGTGCCCGTCAAGTGACTTCCTTAAACTTGTTAGGCAAATTTCACCAGGTTCCCTGTTGAGCACACGTGCCTGGCTAGAGTTTTAGTAAAGGTAAGCTTTGTACTAAAATTGATGAAATTTGGAAAAATTTTTCATTCATTCTTAATCCAAGAAATACATAGATGAAAATCCAACTAATTTACTGATAAAGTCGTTTGAGGTGCTCAACATTCCATGGATGTCCAAGTAAGTTCCCATCAATATCTAACAGTTTGTAAGTACCTGGGCACATCATTCCTACTACCCAGAAGGGCCCCTCCCACCTTGGACTGAAGGAACCTTGCTTGGGAGCCTGAACGAAGACCTTTTGAGGACAAGGTCTCCAACTTTCAAAGTCCTCAGCTTCACCCTTTTCTTGCAGTACCAGTCAACTATTTGGTTCCAAGCAACTATTCTGACATAAGGTTATTCCCTTTTATCCTTAAGAAGATCAAGCTCTGTTGCCATTTCTAGGGCATTCCATTCCTCATTAAAATTTTCTATCCGATAGCTAGGCTGTCCAACTTCTGTTGGGATGACTAATTCTGCCCCATAGACTAAGGAGAATGAGGTCTCCCTAATAGCTATTCTACAAGTCATCTGATAGGCCTAAAGCATTTTAGGTAACTCGTCAATCCATGCTCCCTTAAGCCGTTTAAGTTTCTTCTGCAAGTTTTCCTTGATCATCTAGCTTCTACCTTACTATTGCTTTGGGGGTTATGAGGTGAAAAGAAGACATTTTTTTACCCCGAGTTGCTCACACAACTTCCTAAACTTGGGATTGTCAAATTGTTTTCCATTGTCTATGACAATGGTTTGGAAAAACCCTAAGCAACATGTTATGCCCTTACACAAGAGGTTGGTGCCCTTCTCTTATGCTATTAGGGCAAGTAACTCCTCCTTTACCTACTTGATTAGATAATTGATGGCAATGATATAGTATTTGAATTGAGACTGAGCAATGGGTAGGGGGTTAATCAGGTCTATAGCCCAATTATCAAATGCCCATGCATAAATAATAGAATTTGATGATTCCAAGAAGTAGCCTACCATCTAAGCAAAGTACAAACACTTGATACATTTTCGCACAAACTCTTTCATGTAAACATCTATGATACGCCAATAGTAGCCTTGTCGGAGGCACTTGATGGATAACAATCGGCCATCTGAGTGGTTGTCCTACACCATGTCATGAATTTCTTCAATTATGTACTTGGCCTGTTCTCGTCCTATGCAGTGTTGAAGGGGAGCCAAATAGCCTCTCCGATAAAGCTTTCTATTCAACATTATGTACCTTTCCAAGGAGTTCTTCACTCTTCAGGCTTTTTCCCGATCTTCCGGGAGCATGATAGAGTTAAGGTATCGGGTTATGGGATCAATCTATGTAAACATATAACCTATAAGTTAAAGTTGTACAAAAAGAATAATAATAATAACCCTCGTTTGGTACACACATTACATTCATATTACATTTAAATACAATGTAATTTTCACTCAAATGCAAAACCATTCCATTCAAATAACAATCACATCACATTTTAAATCTAATACAATCACTATTTATTATTTCACTTTTCTATTATTTTTACCAATCACATCACATATTCTCTTTCTCTTTCCCTTTTTTTTCTCTACTTTTACCCATCACATTATATATTCATTATTAAAATACAATTCAAATACTTTTCACCCAAATACACATTGCATTCAAATGCAATGTAAATAATTTTTCTCCAAATGCAAATTGTATTCAATGCATTGTTTTTAAACTCAATGTAAATGCAATGCATATACCAAATGAAGCCTAATACTTATCTCATTTGCACACTTACTTCTTTGAATCAATCTTGCTTGCAGCACTTCCTTGGCAACAACATCAAAGTTTGATTACACCTAAATTATATATTGATAAAACGGTCTATTGTAACATAGTAAGGGCGATCGATCCCACGAGGGGATGACAAAATAACAAATAAGAAAGATTAATAGAAAATAAACATTAGGGAGATAAGCAAACAAAGAAAATAAGAATGACAAATATTTTTAGGATTTTTTATGATAAAATGAATGAAAAAAAATAAAATAAAGAAAAGACAAATGAGAAATTTTGAATGATCTTGTTCAAACTTAATATTTCAATTTTGTAACTCAACTACAAGTTTCACATCCCAAACATGCAATCGAAAAATGGATTTGAAACACAAATAATAGAAAAGGTATTTGAACAAAGTAATTTCTTCTCAATTAAAACAAGTATAACTATGTTCATGCATTATCTGAAAGGGACAAAATATCCCATGGTAGAATGTAGAAAGGAATGCTCACATAAAAACAACTAAAAGAAAACCACCTGTAACTAGTGAATTAATAAACCAAATATAATAACTAAAACTACTGTCAGTATAAAAATAATTATTATAAATACTAACTATAGAAGAGATGAAATTAATCAAATATTAAATATTGAATAACAAAATGAATTAAAATAAAAAGAAGAATGCTTGCAGACAGAAATTCACTCAAGACTAAACCTTCCATCAGTGGTATCTCACTCACAAAAAGGTGTGTCACTCACCTTATACTAGCAAGAAAACTAAAAAAACAATAATTGAAATAAACAAAAATATATTAATACTCATGCTCCGTTTGTTTACAACATTGCATTCGCATTGCATTTAAACACAATACAATTTTCATTCAAATACCAATCACATTATATTTTAAATTCAATATAATTATTATTCATCATTTAACTTTATCTATAATTTTTACCAATCACATCACACACTCTTTCTCTCTCCCTTTTTTTCTTTATACTTTTATCAATCACGTTATATATAATACAATTCAAATACTTTTCATTCAAACACGTATTGTATTCAAATGCAATACAAATACTTCTTTTTCAAATATAAATTACATTTAATGTATTGTATTTAAATACAATGCGTCACCTAAACATCTTATTAAATTCTCACAATTTTTCAATATATAATATAAGAGGTAGAGCCCTTTATATATAGTGTTTTAGAGGCCCAATTAAAATGAAAAATAAACTAAAAATGATAAACTAAAAATTATAAATAAAAATACTAAAATAAAATAAATACTTAAAAAAAAAGGGGGAAAGTAAACTAATTGATTTATTTGAGGTAAAATTCGAAACCTACGGCTAGAAATCAGTCTAATTGGAGAACAAAATGGGATCTGCGGATGAAGAAATCGTGAAAACAAAATCACAGCACACAAACCCACCACGTGGCTCTCTTACAATGGCTGGAGTGGACTGAAATCCACGCGGCGCGAAGAGAATGGACTAGCTGGCATGGGTGGAAGTTCATGGCCCATTTTAGCTGGGACCCACGCGAAGAGCTGGTGCACTAGGATTGGAAGAAGGCATGCAATGCTGACGCCACATGGGACCCACAGGTGCTAAGGGAGCTTGAGCGCGCGTGAAAGCTGCTTGTGACGCTCTCTGTGGTTGGCTGAAGCGCCAGCATGGAATGCAAGCGCCTGGCAGTCGCGTAGAAAAGTGCTACACAGATGGGGCCCACCTGTCGTTGGTTTGCGTGCCGCCATCTGATTGGTTTGAAAGGAGCCACGGCTTAGCTAGCTCGGCTTGTGCTCAGCTTGGCTCCAGTGTGGCTTCTATGGCTTGATGCATGGCTCTTCGGGAACAACTTTTGCACTATTTTTAAATCTTTAACGGGGCATTTGAAGAAAATATTCAATTTTAATTTTACTTAAATACAATATAATTTTATACTAAACACAAATTTTGTAACAGTATTACGAAAACAATTACTATTTAAAATAATTTTAAAACAATCACATCAACTTTTCAATTTCACTATTTATCTCTACTTTTACCAATTACATCAAATTTTCAATTCTAAAATACTTTTCATCCAAACATACATTTCATTCAAATACAAAACAAATACTTTTCAACTAAATACAACATTCAAAAAACAAATTTCATTCAAATACAATCAAAATGCAATGTGTTTACCAAACGCCCCCTAAATATTTAAACTGGTACATTGATATCAGACTTATATTCATATCACCACGTTTAAACGTAATTTAATTTTTATTTAAATACAAAATTTTTATATTTAAATATAATATTTTTTAACATTATTGAAAATAATTTTTAATTTTTTTATTCACATTATACTCTTTTTTTTTCTAATTTTTTTAATTTACTTTTATCACTCACATCAACTTTTCAACTTTAAAATATAATTCAAATACCTTTCATCTAAACACACATTTTTTTCAAATATAAATCAAATATTTTTCATTCAAATATAAAATATATTCCTAAAATTATATATAAACACAATACAAACGTAATACGTTTATCAAATGCTCTATAAAATTAGGTATTTTCTAATTAAATAATTTTAAATAAAAATAATAGACATATCTAATCAAAACTCAAAAAAATTTATCATATACGCGTTAATAAACATTAAAGAAAGTGCTTTTTGGTGTACTAGTCAGGGCGATAGTCAAAGCTTTACCATAAATATGTAATCGAGGCCCCGCCTTTTCTCATCTCTTGGAACGAGATTTCCTGAATCCAGAAGCCGTGAAATTGGCTTATCGGCTGCAGGACATTTCCTGTGCTGTTCAACGTCAACACGCCTGAGGAGTCGTTAATCAGGTTGCGCCGGTTTGTGACCCAAACGATGGTTTGAACTGGGATGTTCTTGCACCAAATTCCCAGATAATGGTTCTTGGAATTGCCTGAACTGAAGAAACCAAACTCAAAGCTTCCTTCTCTTGAAACAAGTTTCCGGCGCCATTGGTGATCGAATGGATGGACCTAATGCCGTCACTTGCAAAGGAAAACACAAACAGGGCAAACTGGAAAACAGTAGGGATGAATGTAGAAGAAGAAGAGGCCATGATTTCTAGTTCTTAGTGTCTTAAATTTAGTGGTACAAAAATGTTATACGTGAAGTGTATATGTATATTTCGGATAACCAAAAACGTGCCTTTTTAGCGAACATATAAAGGTCAGACATTCCAAGTTCCTGAACCAAAATTTCTTGCATGTGGTAGAATCGTATTGAGTTTGGTCTTAGAAGTGTTTTGGTCATATGCTATTGGTTGCTTTTCCCATGCGTTCATATATTTAGATAGTAACATGACTTTCCCAACCCACTTAAACATTCTTTTTTTAGTTTTTTGCCGCCTCAGATTTTTTTTACCATCTTTTTAAATGACAGCAGGAGATTTGAAATTTGTACTTTTTTTTTTTAACTTGAGGTCAATCAATTTGAATTATACATCTTATAATATTTAATATGTAGAAATACCGCTAGGTTATGTTTGTAAAAACCAGATTTTTTTATTTGTTTCTTAGATTTTTAGATATTAATGCTTTTCAATATCTACCTTAAATAGTTGCTGCTTCCCATTCATAACCATTCCAGTTATAGATTAGATGGTTAAAAGTTTAATCTAATCGTTAAAACAATATTTTTGTCGGCAGTTCAAAAAAGGAGGTCCTACCAGAAACTTTCATGCTCTAATGCTTGACTCTTAAGTTTTGTCATATTCAAACTTAAATGTCAAATTACCAAAAATTATACGCTAATTTTGTATATCATAAACATGAAGGTGAATGAAACTCAATTATGGTTCTGGTTCATTTGGAATACAAAAATAAATATACAATAAGTTTAAGAAAAGGGAGGAAAATTTAAGATATGAAGTGCATTTTTTACCCTATTTGTATGAATTTTTTAATTATTAGATTAACTTTTCAATAGTTGACCAAACTGTTAAAAGATTAAACTAAAAGTTAATTTGAGTCCTACTTGGATTTTTATTTTATTTTATTTTTCCCTCACTGGTACTAATTATGACTAATGGCTCATATAAGGAGATAGATTAGAATCCATATTTGATGGAATAGAAAATATTAAAATAATAAAAATTAAGAGTAAAAATTAGGAAAAAAAAAAGAAAAAAAAACACTATATGTGACGTCCCGTACGTCGTTACCATACCAACCAGCCGAGTTCTGACGCCGACCGTGATGGTTGGCAACCTTATGGGTCGTCGTCTTCTTACTTAACATACTTAACTTTCCATTCTTAACGTTCTCATTTTAAAGCGGAAGCAATGTCTATAGCAAATTTTTTTTTTCTTTTAACTTACATATTATGCCTATATCTCTATCATACTCTTATGACATATAATTCATAAATTTCTTTCTTTCAACTTTCTTTTTGAACGCTCAGCGAAAGACTCATAGTAGTACCAAACTCTCACCCAGTCCCTTAGCACGTGCAGATCCGTCCGTTGTCCATCATATTACTTTAAACTAACAGGTTACTTACATGCAACATATGAACAACTAATGAGCTTGATGCTCAATAAGTTCAAACATACATTCATTAACTTATAATTACCAGTAATATATATTATTACTAGAATATATGACATCACGTATAGACACATCATACACATCGTCTATACATGTCATCGAAACATAACATAATATGTTAGCCTCTTCATGCTCATTTATCTCTTCGCTCATCATTCTATCGATCATCTCTTATCATTCTATTCTAATCTCTTTATTTCTTTTCTTTTCATTCCTATCATTTCTTAACTTTCCGTTCTAAACCTTCTGATCTTTTCTATCGTTTTATCATCATTTCTTAACCTTTCGTATCTTAGAAGCCAGTAACATATACACTAGCATAACATCACGTGAAAACGTGTCATATCATACATATAACATCAAATACATCATATCACATATATTAATTCTATTATGTTCTTTTAACTTCGTTTTATTATTTATTTATTTTTCATCAATTTCATTATGTCATTCTTTCATATCGTTCGTTTCTTTTCTTATCGTTCTTTATTTTTCTTTTCTTTTCGTATCATTTCTTTTCTTTTCTTTTCACTTTCCTTTCCTTTCTTTTCTTTTCACACTCCTTTCCTTTCTTTTCTTTTCACTCTCCTTTCGTTTCTTTTCTTTTCACTTTCCTTTGGTTTCTTTTCTTTTCACTTTCCTTTGGTGGGCCTGTTGTTGAACGTACCTATTTGCGCGCGGACAGTGGGAGGAAGGGGAGCGACCCACTAACCTACCTCACAGTCACATTAATTACCACACCTTCGGGGTTGGTCCAACCTATAAACTACCGCACCTTCGGGGCAGTGCCACATCTGCGTGGAGGATATAGACCTGGAGTCTCGACCTTGTAGGGAGATTGATACGCCAACAACTTAAGTTTTCAGGCTTATTATCTTGTATGCTTTTATTTTTCTTATATTGATTTTTTTGTTGTACATCTTTTTCATGACATTCATTATTTTTCCTTTCTCATTTTTCATAAAACATTTTATGGGACATTTGTTCTTTCGTCGTTCTATCTTTCTTTCGTAATTCTTTCTCATTGACATCTTATTCTTTCATTCTCCTTTCGTAAGATATATATATCGTTGTTTCGTTTTGTTGTTTTTCTTTTCTTAATTCTGTACTTTACTCGTGTGAATTATGTCAGTCACACTTTAGTATATATAGCACATATTACTTATATATCATCACATCACATCACATCACATCATAACAAACAAAAGCACGTTTAGTTAAATGCAGACAATTATTCTTTATTTATCATTTGCATCATTCTATCTATCGTATCTTATCATCATATTCCTATTAATCATAGTCTATCGTTCTATTCTATCAATCAAATCTTATCGTTATGTTCTAATCCTTTCATTATACCTTTCATCATAACCTATCATTACTTCTCTTTCTTGTCTAACTCTTTACTTTCATATCATTTTTCATAAAACACCTATCATTTCGTTCTCATAAAACATACACTTTCTTAATTCCTTTCATTACCGATCATCGTTGCTCTATCAATCATAACTTAACTTTCATAAAACTTTTCATAAAATATCTATTATTTCCATTCTTCTATCTCTCTTACTCACATCTTTACTCTCATAAAGCTTTTGTAATACATTTCCTTCATAATTCAATATATATTCATATATATATATATTTTAAATTATTTATTAAAACCTATCTTTTAACATCATCATAGTATTGTTATAGCGTTACTATAGCATCATCGTAAATCACATCATGACATTTACATATAAAACATATAAATACGATAAGCTTGTTCATAGTTGCAGACGGGTAAATGTCTGAACTGACTCATAGCGTGCTTATCTTCTTCTTAGAATCCATCAACGTCCTTTGTCGCGTCTGGATTGGGTTCCTACAGACAAACTTTGTCCGTTAATCACATTTTCATTTATAACTTTTATTTTATTAAAAAGCTTGATTCTAATCTTATAACCCTTAATTATAGCCTTAGGATAGCTTTTTAAACCTAAATGGCAATTTTCGAATTTTTCTCCAACTTTTTGAAAAATTACGATTTTACCTCTAACTTTTGACAAAATTATAATTTTGCCCTTGACGTGATTTTTCATAACTTAAACTTCAATTTTGGCTTTTACAAACTTCATTAACCTATTCCAGGGTTATTGGGGCTCTTTTCCCATAATTTGAGAATCTTTAGGCAAAATGACCATTTTGCCCCTTATAGGTCGTTTAATCATAACATTTTCATTTTCATACTTAGGCTGAATTTTCTAAACCCAAAATCATCTAATTTACTTTTTAAATCTTATCAGACCTTTTCCGGATTAATTCGTATCATTTTACCAATTTTCACATTCCCGGCCCTCGGGAAGTACTATTCCGACCTAAGAATCGGTTTGCTAATCGTAACTTGTCCATTCCTTTTTCTATGCCTTAATTCCTCAAAGGGGCTCGGGTTACCTTCCCGATCATATTTTTACCCCTCGTTTCTCATATTACCCCTAGTGCCGTTTTTAGAAATTTCGACAGAGTTTTCCCTTAATTTTTAAGGTTCCAGCATTTGGGAAACGCCTGAAAACCATCTATCCTGATTTAATTCTATCACATACTATACCAGAGGCCTAGATTTTACGTAAAACTCATACCGTTTACGTAAAATCGTTACATTATCACATATTTTTCTTTTTCTCCATTACAGCCATTTTCTTCTTTTTACATACATTCTTTTCCATAATTTTCATACCAATAATTATAAAATCATACAATAGTCCCAAACAATTAAATTGCGAAACGTAAAGAGGTCAGGATTTATACCGAATTGCAGTTCGGTCTCGACGGCATAAACCCTAATTCTTCGTTCTTCATATCTGAGGTCCAGTCTTGCAATTCCAACTCCACGGATGCGTCCAGAACGTCGAAAATAGACCAACGGGCCGTTCTTCAATTTTCGATCACCGATCGCCATTGACCGGTCGTTGACCAGCGGCGACGGTGGAATGTAGGTAGTCCATCTTGAAAATCTCGACGTAAGAAACTCATTGGTGGTCTCAATTTCACCATTCGACGCCTCTATCGCCGGAAATCACCCCTCGAAAAACCGACAGCGGCGGCAAGCTTAAATCTCCATTTTCCGGTGATTGTTGCCCAAAATTGATTTGCGGCTTTTGATCTATGTGTTGTTCTGAGCATTTTGATACCCACCTTGCAACTCAACTCCGCCGGAATCGTCGGATTCCACGGCGGGGACGGTGACGGGTGGAGTTGGGCGGCGCGATCTGACTGCCGTTGGGCTAAAGCACCACCTGAGTTTTGTTCTACTCTTCACCAGAAGTCTTTTGGGACCGGTTTCGTGGCAAATGGTGGCCGGACGGTGAAGAAATCGACGTTTGAATTTTTCAGCTCCGGTGAGCTTCGGGCGACGCGTGCGAGCTCTTCCGGCGTCGGTTCCGTCGACTCGGTCCACCGTCGGACTCAGCTCGGCGAGAGCTTTCCGATGACACCAGCGGTGTCGAAAACGGACACCGTTTCCGATAGTTGGTTACTATACACATGCGGGTAGAGAGAGAAAGAGAAGGGAGGAGAAAGAGTATATGTGACAAATGAGGAAATTTTACTTTTTTTCGCTCTTTATATACTTTTTCGCCCAAAATTTCAACATGGGCTATCCTGACTAATTTGGGCATCCTGAATCCAAATATATCAGTTTTATTTTCATCTGAGGTCATTTCGACCAGTTTCCGATACTGCGAATTCTCGGTCAAAAATTACTCTTGTACTCAATTATCAAATTTGAGCGTGCTGATAGGCTATCCTAACTAATTTGGGAGTGCTGAACCCAAATTTATCAGTTTTATGTCAAGATAATATCATCTTGACCTACTTCTTGATACTGTGAGTGGCACACACGTATACACACATAACATCACTATCAATCATTTTTCATCATTTAACATTGTTAGAACATTTTATTTAGTTCTAAACAATATTAAATCACTTAATTTTACATTTTAACACTTAAATTTATTGTGTACTTGTAACAACCGGAAAATTCATATTTCTCGGAGAATAAATACACAATGAATTTAAGTATTAAAATGTAAAATTAAGTGATTTAATATTGTTTAGAACTAAAATAAAATGTTCTAACAATGTTAAAGGATGAAAAATGATTGATAGTGATATTATATGTGTACACGTGCGTGTCACTCACAGTATCAAGAAGTAGGTCAAGATGATATTATCTTGATATAAAACTGATAAATTTGGGTTCGGTACTCCCAAATTAGTTAGGATAGCCTATCAGCACGCTCAAATTTGATAATTGAGCACAAGGGTAATTTTTGATCGAGAATTCGTAGTATCGGAAACTGGTTGAAATGACCTCAGATGAAAATAAAACCGATATATTTGGATTCAAGATGCCCAAATTAGTCAGGAAAGCCCATGTTGAAATTTTGGGCGAAAAAGTATATAAAGAGCGGAAAAAAGTGGAATTTTCTCATTTGTCTACATGCTCTCTCTCTCCTCATTTCTCTTTCTCTCTCTACCCGAATATGTACAGTAACCGACCACCGGAAACGGTGTCCGTTTTCGACACTGCCGGTGTCATCGGAAAGCTCTCGCCGAGCTGAGTCCGATAGTGGGCCGACACAACGGAGCAGCCGCCGGAGCAAGCCGCACGCGCCGCCCAAAGCTCGTCGGAGCTAAGAATTTCGAACGTCGATTTCTTCGCCGTTCAGCCACCATTTGCCACGAAATCGGTCCCAAAAGATTCGTGGTGAAGAGTACTACAAAACCCATGTGGTGGATCGCCTCAACACCGGCGGAATCGCGCCGCCCAAGCTTCGAAAAATCTGGCGAAACGCTGCCGTGGAGCCGCCGTCGAAACCATCGATTCCGGCTGAGTTGAAGCACGCCGTTGGTGCAAAATTGACCGCAGGGTTGAGGGCAGCAAAAGCCCTCAATCAATTTCGGGGAAAAAGTCCGGCACGGCGGAGTTCCACCGTCGCCGCCGTGGCTGACTTTCGAGGGGATTTTTCGGCAATAGAGGTGTCGAATGGTGAAATTGAGACCACCAATGGATTCCTCTCGTCGAGCTCTTCAAGATGGACTACCCACATTCTACCGTCGCCGCTGGTCAACGACCGGTCAACGCCGGTCAACGACAACCGGTGACCGAAAAATTGAAGTTTGGCCCGTTGGCCTATTTTCGACATTCCGGACGCATCCGCAGAGTCGGAATTGCAAGACGGGACCTCAGATATGAAGAACGAAGAATTAGGGTTTATGCCGTCGAGACCAGACTGCAACTTGGTATAAATCCCGACCCCTTTACGTTCCGTAATTTAATTGTTTAGGACTATTGTATGATTTTATAATTATTGGTATGAAAATTATGGAAAAAGAATGTATGTAAAAAAAAAAAAAAAGAAGAAAATGGCTGTAATGGAGAAAAAGAAAAATATGTGATAATGTAACGATTTTACGTAAACAGTATGAGTTTTACGTAAAATCTAGGCCTCTAGTATAGTACGTGATAGAATTAGATTAGGATAGATGGTTTTCAGGCATTTCCTAAATGCTGGAACTTCAAAAATTAAGCGGAAATGCTGTCGAAATTTCTAAAAAAGGCACTAGGGGTAATATGGGAAAAAAGGGATAAAAATATGATCCGGAAAGGTAACCCGAGCCCCTCGAGGAAGTAGGGAATGGAAGAAGGAAGGGACAAGTTATAATTAGTAAACCGACAATTCGAAACCCTAGAACGCAAGAAAAACATGAAATCGACTCTTAGGTCAGAATAGTACTTCCCGAGGGCCGGGAATGTGAAAATTGGTAAAATGATAAGAATTGATCCGTAAAAGGCCTGATATGATTTAAAAAGTTAATTAGATGATTTTGGGTTTAGAAAATTCAGCATAAGCATGGAAATGAAAATGTTATGATTAAACGACCCATCAGGGGCAAAACGGTCATTTTACCCAAAGATTCTCAAATTATGGGAAAAGAGCCCCAATGACCCTGGAATAGGCTAATGAAGTTTGTAAAAGCCAAAATTGAGGTTTAAGTTATGAAAAATCATGTCAAGGGCAAAATTATAATTTTGTCAAAAGTTATGGGTAAAATCGTAATTTTTCAAAAAGTTGGAGAAAAATTCGAAAATGGCCACTTAGGTTTAAAAAGCTATCCTAAGGCTATAATTAAGGGTTATAAGATTAGAATCAAGCTTTTTAATAAAATAAAAGTTATAAATGAAAATGTGATTAACGGACAAAGTTTGTCTGTAGGAACCCAATCCAGACGCGACAAAGAACGTCGATGGATTCTAAGAAGAAGATAAGCACGCTATGAGTCAGTTCAGACATTTACCCGTCTGTAACTATGAACAAGCTTATCGTATTTATATGTTTTATATGTAAATGTCATGATGTGATTTACGATGATGCTATAGTAACGCTATAGCAATACTATGATGATGTTAAAAGATAGGTTTTAATAAATAATTTATAAAAATATATATATGTATATATTGAATTACGAAGGAAAGGTATTATAAAAGTTTTATGAGAATAAAGATGTGAGTAAGAGAGATAGAAGAATGGAAAGAATAAGAACGAGAATGTTATTATAGAATACATAAGAAAGAGATGAGGTATGAAAGGAAAGAATAGGTGTTTTATGAAAAGTTTTATAGAAGTTAAGTTATGATTGATAGAGCAACAATGATCGGTGATGAAAGGAATTAAGAAAGGGATGTTTTATGAGATCGAAAGGATAGATGTTTTATGAAAAACGATATGAAAGCAAAGAGTTAGACAAGAAAGAGAAATAATGATAGGGTATGATGAAAGGTATCATGAAAGGATTAGAACATAACGATAAAATGTGATTGATAGAATAGAACAATAGGCTATGATCGATAGGAATATGATGATAAGATACGATAGATAGAAGGATGTAAATGTAAAGATAAACAGAGAATAATTATCTACACATAAATAAATGTGTTTTTGGTTGTTATGATGTGATGTGGTGTGATAATATATAAGTAATATGTGCTATATATGTTAAAGTGTGATTAACATAATTAACACAAGTAAAATAAAGAATTAAGAAAAGAAAAACAACAACATGAAACAACGATATATGTCTTACGAAATGAGAATGAAAGAATGAGATGATAATGAAAAAGAATTACCAAAACAAAAAACAAAAAAAAAACAACGAAAGAACAAATGTTCCATGAAATGTTTTATGAAAAATGAGAAAGGAGAGATAATGAATGTCATGAAAAATATATACAACGAAAAAAAATCAATATAAAAAAAGCTAAAAGAATGCAAGATAATAAAACTAAAAAGTTAATGGTTGGCGTACCGGTTTCCCTATATGGTTGAGACTTCAGGTTTATATCCTCCGCGCAGATGTGGTGCTACCCCGAAGGTGTGGTAGATTATAGGATGGACCAACCCCGAAGGTGAGGTATTATGTGACTGTGAGGTAGGTTGGTGGGTAGCTCCCCCTACTCCCACTGTCAGCGCGCAACTAGGTACGTTCAACAACGGGGCCCACCAGTGAAAGATAAGAAAAGAAAAGAAAGTGCAAGAAAAGAAAAGAAAAGAAAGTGAAAAGAAAAGAAAAGAAAAGAAAAGTAAGGAAAAGAGCGTGAAAAGAAAAGAGAGGAAGGAGAGTGAATAGAAAAGAAAAGAAAGGAGAGTGAGAAGAAAGTGAAAAGAAAAGAAAAGAAAAGAAAAGTAAAGAAAAGAGTGTGAAAAGAAAAGAAAGGAAAAGAGAGTGAAAAGAAGAGAAAAGAAAAGAAATGATACGAAAAGAAAAGAAAAGTAAAGAACGATAAGAAAAGAAACAAATGATATGAAAGAATGACATAATGAAATCAATGAAAAATAAATAAATAATAAAACGTAGTTTAAAAGAACATAAAAGAATTAATATATGTGATGTGATGTATTTGATGTTATGTGTATGATGTGAATGACACGTTTTTACGTGATGTTATGCTAGTGTATATATTACTAGCTTTTAAGATATGAAAGGTTAAGAGATGATGATAAAGCGATAGAAAAGTTATAAAGAATTAGAACAGAAAGTTAAGAAATGATAGGAATGAAAAGCAAAGAAATGAAGAGATTAGATTAGAATGATAAGAGATGATCGATAGAATGATAAGAACGATGAACGAAGAGATAAATGAGCATGAAGAGACTAACATAATATGTTATGTTTTGAGGATATGTATAGACGATGTATATGATGTGTATATACGTGATGTCATATATTCTAGTAATAACATATATTACCAGTATTTATAAGTTAATGAATGTATATTTGAACTTACTGAGCATCTAGCTCGTTAGTTGTTTATATGTTGCAGGTAAGTAATCTGTTAGTTTAATGTAATATGATGGACAACGGACATATCTGCACGTGCCAAGGGACTGGGCGAGGGTATGGTACTACCATGAGTCTTTCGCTGAGTGTTCAAAAAGAAAGTTGAAAGAAAGAAATTTATGAAATATGTGTTATAAAAGTATGATAGAGATATAGGTATAATATGTGAGTTAAAAAAAAATTACTATAGAAATTGCTTCCGCTTCAAAATGAGAACGTTAAGAATGAAAAGTTAAGTATGTTAAGTAAGAGAATGACGACCCACAAGGTTGCCAGCCATCACGGTCGACGTCAGAGCTCAGCTGGTTGGTATGGTAATGTACGTGCGGGACGTCACAGTATTTATTCTCCAAGAAATATGAATTTTCCCGGTTATCATACTATAACAACCCACATTTAGTATATTACAATTCATCACCAAACAAGCTCTAAATCTCCAAATAATTTGTTAAGTCAAAATAGGATGCTTCTATGCAATACGTTTACAGCTGATAATGTTTGATAAATGCTTCGATGCCACTCCAAGCTGATGGACAAGAATACTAGCAAAATTAAAATCATCAGTCAAAAACTCTATTATAAAATCTGGAGTTTGAATTCCTATACTTATAATTCAATAATAACAAAAAAAAAAAAACTCCTCATATTAAGGAAAAACAAAGAACCAAAAAACAAAAACAAAAAGGAAAAGGAAAAGGATCCAATCTCCAAGCAAAGTCATGAAAATTTGAAAAATTCTACATTGAACCAGCATAAAGGCGAAAGCAGACACCTTGGGGACTTAAATTGTCATCCTTATTGATTAGCAACTAGCCCATATTGATTAGCAAATAGTAAAAGCAGAAACCTTTGAGAGAAGTCCTTAAAATTATTGTTTACATTGATTAGAAACATAATTTGAGATTGTCACAACCCCGACTTAAATAGGACCCCGATTAAACTTGATTAATTTATATCAATTATTTTAAAGTTGGGATTTACAGCTACATGGCTTTTTTTAAAAAAATTTTTTAACAAATGACCCAAGTTTTTAAAAATTAGTTAAAATGCTATTTTTCTAAAAATAGTTAATCAATTTTTTTAAAAGATCAATCATTGATTAACCGTAATTAATCAAATTATAATTAATCACTAATTAACTATAATGTATATTACCACTTTTTTTAGTCAATCATTGATTGATTAATAGTCAATCAATGATTGATTAATAGTCAATATATCTGAAAAAAATGACAAACGGCCATTTTACTAAATAACAAATAAAATTTGATTATCTATTAGATTGGGTGACCAAACTGAGCTATTCAACCTAATTTTCTCTATAAAGTTTATAGTCATTCAAGTACTTAAAAGACAGTAAATTCAAAGCAAAGATACATCTTAAAAAGAGACTTGGACTCTTAAAACACTTGCTAGCATATCATATCGTGATATACAATGGGTAAGGTGTAAACAAGTATTTTAAGACGTCCAGCATTTTAAACCTGCTTAACTAAAATAAAAGTGAATATATATTTTATGTATGTTTTCTTTATGAAAGCCATCTTAAACATAATTAGCAAAACAAATATAAATCTTAAACTTGGCAAGAATTTCAATTGAGTTTTCTTAATTGCGGAATTCGTAGTAATCCATTCTCCATTGCCTCCATCATCTCGCCTAAATCTGCCAACCGATCAACTAGTGCTAAAGGTTCAGGCAATTTACCCGTAATACCTACAACATGAACTTGGGCGAGCTTACGCTCAACAAGTATAATCTTTCAACTCACAGGACTAGTGCCGTCAAATAATGCATAACAAATAATGACTTTATCCAATTATGCTTATTACGTTTAATATGGCCCCATAGTGTATGTACCCCTTGTGCATGACCATTGGGAGTTGAGGGAGCCACCCCAATTCAACACATCCAAGGTCGTGAAAAATTATGGTCATGATTATCCTCGCCTGAGTAAAGGTTGGTACAATACTTATTTTTCATTTACCTATAGTCTCCTATGCTTTTAGAGTGAGCATGCAATTATGGCGTGTCATACTTTATCAATTTTTTGTTTTATGATACTTTAGTCCTAGAAAATTTACTTTTATGGCACGATAATCCTTGAAATTAACCATAAAATTTCCCTAAATTAATCACTCAATTTTAAGTAAACAATCAAATAAAAGCTAATATGAAAAGAAAAAATTCACTTCACACTTTATAAAAAAAAAAAAAAAAAACAAGAAAGAAGCAAAAGGCAGAATTGCCAAAGCCTATCAATTATCCAAAAAATGGTGAGAGATCCCGTTTGTACTATAATAATATTTTGCTTAACCATTTAAAAAACTCACAAAACTCAACAGTTCCTGACCCTAACTGCTGTGTGGTAGGACTGTATTATCCATACAAAACATATATACTAATATTTTAATGAAATTTCTATTTGTTATCTACATTTATCTGGCCTTTAATACTGTTATGGTTAGTTCGTTTGTCGAAGACGATTCAGGATTGCTCATGCACTGAACTTCTTCGGGTGAATCTACCTCCATGAAATAGCGCGGTGGTTTCGGCTGAGGCAACATGATCAGGTCACTGCTCAACATCACAACCACAGACGACATGTTAGGCCTATCCGCGGGAAGTTGTTGCACACACAAGAGACCGACATGTATGCAACACAACATTTGTTGCAGATCTTGGTGTGAATCTCTTAAGCACGCATCAACTAGTTCGAATGCCCTGCCTTCTTTCATTAAGTTCCACGCCTAGCAATATCAGAAAAAAAAAAAAAAAAAGTCATTCATTAGAGTTTTTTTTTTTTTTTAAATATTTCAGCAAAATGAACCCGAACCCCCTAGTTCTGAAAAGAATTAAAATGCCCTTGTTTTCATTTTACTATGTAACGTACAAATGTTAGCAAAACAACAGGTAATTCTGTAATTTGTTACACGATAACATGTATATTTTTGTCTTTCATCACGTTAGAGGGTCTACCGTTTTGGGGGAAGAACTGAGCGGTCTCATTTTTAGAGTGAATTATAAGATTATTTTCACAAATAATGACACAAACCAGAATGATAAATAATGAAGATTTTTTGTACTTACATGTCCAATGAGGGTTAGACCTTGGTTTTCATGGTGAAAACCTCTACTTTTCTTTCCACTTATGATCTCCATTACTAATATACCAAAACTAAAGACATCGGATTTTATTGAAAACCGGCCATTAAAATCATATTCTGGTACCATATAACCACTGCATTACACAATCCAATAAAAAGAATCATACTAATGTGTCATTAGAGAAGTGCATTAATATCAAGTGTATGAAAAGATCACTCACTAGGTTCCGATTACTCTTTTCGTCTTTTCTTCAAATTGATCATCTCCTCCAAAAGTTTTAGCCAATCCAAAATCAGAAATCTTTGGATTCATCTCATAGTCAAGAAGAATATTACTAGCTTTGAGATCTCTATATATTATTCTTAATCTGGAATCTTGGTGGAGATACAGAAGACCACGAGCAATTCCACTGATTATTTTGAAGCATGTAGGCCATTCTAATTGTTTGCATTTTTTACGATCTAGAAAATATGTTCTCAAGTTAATAAAGAAATACCGACAATGACAAGATTACAAATGATTATATGTTTCAGAAAGGACTCACCAAATATGAAAGAGTCAAGGCTTTTGTTGGGCATATATTCATAGATCAATAATTTCTCTTCTCCCTCTATGCAGCAACCAAGCAGCTTTACAAGATTCCGATGTTGAAGCTTGGCTATCAAGATTACTTCATTCTTAAACTCATCTATTCCTTGTCCTGAACTTATTGAAAGCCTCTTGATAGCAATTTCTTTTCCGTCTTTTAGCATACCCTGAAATGCCAAGTCAAGAAGAGAATTGCAGAAGTTATGTTTGTTATTTCAAAATGTTCACCATCTTGATGTTTCTCCAAAACTAAAATAAACAAAGCTTACCCTATATACAGGCCCAAAACCACCTTCTCCAAGCTTATTGTCAATCGAAAAATTTTGAGTTGCACTAGTGATTGTAGATAGGCTGAACAATTGCAACTTCAAATCCTCCTTTCCGCCTCCATTTTTCGGACTTAGTATTCTATTTCTCTCTGTTTTCTCTGTTTTAGCAGAAATGAAAAGATAAACTTCACATTACACATAAAGCATGAGGAAAACTGAAATGCAAAACATCAGATTTGATACTCGATCGATTTCCTTAACAATGTAGTAACAAGGATTTCCATCAATAACAAACCATCTGTACTTGGTAGTCGTACTTACTCAACATCGTTGAAATAACTGAATTTCCGTAGCATTTTCTAACGTTATCATACTTATAAAGCACTTGAATAAATAACTTTAAGAAGATCAATTGAACAGTTGGACCATACGAGTTGCAAAGAGTAACAATACCTTTCGAAGCTCTCCGGTATGCATAGAAACCAACCAAGAGCACACTCAAAACCACTCCAGAAATAATCGCACCGATTGCTGCTCTCATTTTTAGATCAGATTTTGCTTTAATTTCAACACAATAAAGCAAACAATTAAATCAAATTGCAGCCAGTAAAAAGACCTGTTACGGAAGGAAAAGTTTAAGGGTATATCTATTGGCATACCTAGCTCCGAAGCGGGCATTCGAACATATAGATCCTGTCCACTCTCCGGAACTTGTCTGATATCTATCAGATCACCGAACCAGATCACGCATCCACTTCCTTCTCCGCTAATATTAAAGTTTGAATAAGCCATGCAAGAACAGTTGCTTAAGCACTTGGCCCTGCATTCTTTTAGGTTCATACTTTTGTTCACCCAAGTACGCGTTGTATCCGGCAGTTTCAGGTGTTTGAATTTGACAAATCCATCTGTATCATTACCCTGGCAGCTTAGCGGTTTATCACGCACACATCCACAGACCACTCCATTGCATTCCATTGTTCTTGTGACTTGGGCTTGAATCCTTTAAGACATTGGCAAACCGGAGTCTCACCAATAACGCAATTTCCATTGGCTCCACAGAGGCCATAGTTATCACAGTAGTCTGAAGGGGCCGAGGAAAGAAGGCTCCAGGACTGCTCTTCTTTGGTCCACCTAAGCCGCTGGCGGGTGCTAGTTGTCGGATCCAGAACTAATCTAGTCATGGCAGACTTATCTGTGAGGTAGTGCATGATATACACTCCTTCACCATTGTCGACAAAGTTGAAACCATAAATAGAATTCAACCTTAACTGTTGCGAACCACTGAAACGAAGACCATTCCATGGCCCGCTACGAAAATATTTTTGCTTGCCTTTTCTAATGTACACCTCGGGGTATGGATGAGGTTCTAGCCCGTAACTGAGATCTCCAGGACATGGATCATCAGTATTCTTCCTTGCTGATAGACGCCGGTTCTGACCTCTCTTTGAGTCCCATCCCAGCTTTATCCCCGGTAGTAATGTACCGGACGGGTAGTCAAAGCTTTGCCATAAATACGTCTCCGAGTTTCTATCATTCTTATCTCTTAGAACAAGATTTCCCGAATCTAGAAGCTGTAGAATTGGTTTCTGAGCTTGTTTCGCTAAGTTTGTCGACCAAACAACACTCTTATTCTGAGACAATAGCAGAAGATTTCCAGTGCTGTTTAACATCAACAAGCCAGCAGAATCATTTTTCGGGTCGCACCGGTTTGCAACCCAAACAAAGGCACCGGGATTTTCTTGTACCAAATTCCCAGATAACGGCTCTTGGAGTTGCCCGGACTGAAGAAACCCAGCTCAAAGGTACCTTCTCCGGAAACCAAGGTTCCGGTGCCATCACCGATCGATTGGCTGGGACTAATGCTGTCACTTGCAAAGCAAAACACAGGAAGGGCACACATGAAAATTGTAGTGAGGAACATAGAAGAAAAAAAGGCCATGATTTCTTTAGCATGTACCGTGTATAGTCCAGATAACCAGAGACCTATAAAACATTAGACATTTCAAGTTATGGAACCAAAAATTATTCCAAGTGGTAGAATCGTATTGAGTTTGGTCTTTTCGGCATGTGTGGACTCGTTTTCTGTCATATTAATGATTCAATATTTCACACGCAATTGGTTGTTTTTATCAAGCGTTCAGCAATTTAGAAAGTAACATGACTTACCCCACTTAACCTGTCTGTGTTTTTGATAGTTAGCCGCCCTTTTTTTTTTATTATTCTAATTTTAAAACAAGTGTAAGATTTAAAATCTAAACTTATGGTTAAGTTAAATATAAAATCATCACTAAACTAATAATATTTGTTCAGGTGTTTCTTATTTCCTTTTAAGATTTTCAATTATATTTAAAGGTCATTTTACAATACTGCTTTTTACTTATCTGGTGTTTGAGTATCCTATTTAAAAATTTACAATTCATATATAACTGCTCGGCATTAAAAATTTATTTTAGCGACTCAAACAACGGTTCTACCGGTGACGCCAATTATTTAGAAATTGAGGTTCTATTAGAAATTTTCATACCCTAAAACTAAGCGTCCAATTATTTAGCAAAGTCTAAAAATGCTGCTTGTATGCCTATGCTATACGTTTGCAACTGAGAATGTCGACAGATTCTTTATGGACCACAAACCCTTGGCCAGTAGTACAATCTCGTGTAAAACTAACAAGCTAAATGAAGAACTTCAGTTTTAAAAAAAAAAATCTCCTTTCCCCCACTCCTTTTGCTGAACTTCCAACAGGTAGAAGTCCAAAAAAAAAAAAAAAGGATAAAACATGGTGAAATTTCAGTAAGGTATGAAAACATATGCAAACAATAGGAGCACGGTTCTGAACCACTCAGATGCACATTGTATCCATATAGCACTTGTTCAAGCAAAACTACAAACTAGTAAATTTCATAATTAAGTCATTCACATATTCTCCTCAGTGGTAGCCCGGACCATGACCATCACACTTGAGCAAATGCAATATAGTTGTTACTATTTAAGATTTATCGAGGCTCAAGCAGTGATATAGTCATTTCGTTTGTTGAAGATGATTCGGGCATTGCAGGTAAACGCTCTCCTTTAGGTAAATCCATCTTCATGAAAAAGCCCGGTGGCTTGGGCTGGGGCAGCTCAGCCTCGCTACCTAACATTAGAACGACGGATGACATATCAGGCCTATCAATGGGATCTTGTTGCACGCATAGGACACCAACATGAACGCAGCGTAAAACTTCCTTCGGATTGTAGGACAAAGTGCCCCTTAGGTACTTGTCGAGCAATTCAAGTGAATTGCCTTCTTTCAGCAATTTCCATGCCTATTAAGTATCAAAATAAAAAATGTCAGATAATTCACTAAAGTGGATAAGTACTTGGACATATTGGTTTGAATGACAAATATTTTAGCCTTTCAATACTTACATGTCCGACAAGGGTAATACCACGGTTTTCCTGATGAAACAAGCTACTTTTATTTCCGCTAACAATCTCCAATACTAATATGCCAAAGCTGAAGACGTCCGACTTTATTGAGAATAGGCCACCAAAAGCATATTCCGGTGCTATGTAGCCACTACATAATTACATCCTTAAGTTATTGACAAGTGCAACATATTTATTTGGAATAGAAAAGAGTCATTTAAAAGAGCATGCAAGTATAAGATTACTCAGTGTTCCTATCACTCTGTTTGTCTTTTCTTCAGTCTCATCTCCTCCAAATATTCTCGCCAAGCCAAAATCGGAAATTTTAGGATTCATCTCATTGTCAAGTAAAATATTACTTGCTTTTAGATCTCTATGTATGATTCTTAGTCTAGAATCTTGGTGAAGATAGAGAAGCCCTCGAGCAATGCCTGATATAATTTGGAAGCGCTTTCTCCATTCTAATAGTTTTCGTTGCTCTTCATCTGTCAATTTTTTTCTCAATAGGATAATCAAGTGAAAAACGAAAGCAGAAGAAAAAAAAATTTTTTTTTTTTAAAGAAAAGACAAAAGGAAAACTTTTATATTATCAAGGAAAATGAAAACCTTAATTTATGACAATAATGTTCAATAGCAACACCCCCATCTTACTAACTCCGTTTTTTTTTTTTTTTAATAAAGTGACACAAACACCCTTAATTTAAATTAAAATGGTCTAAACTGTAAAATACATATAACAAAACACTAACCACTAATCTACAATAAAATGCCATTAGATTGTGCCACAAGGATAAATTAGACCCTAACTATCTAAAGAACTCAATACCTGATCATTGAAAAAAAAAAAAAAAGAAAGAAAGAAAGTAAAAAAAAGACATTCTTAAAAAAAAAAAAAAAAAAAAACTGCGATTAAAAAAAAGAAAAAATTCTTGATCATACTAACCAAAAATGAAATAGTCTAGGCTTCTCCGAGGCATATATTCATAAATCAGCATATTCTCCTCTCCCTCAATGCAGCAACCGATAAGCCTGACAAGATTTCGATGCTGAAGTTTGGAAATTAGTTTCACTTCAGTTTTGAACTCGTTTACTCCTTGCTCAGATCCTAATGTTAGCCTCTTCACAGCAATCTCTTGCCCGTCATCTAACGTACCCTGAAAATCTCCGAACATTAGTGAAATGATTGCAAAGTCGTTGTCTTTAGTTTAAATATTTCATCTATCCGTCATTGTGATGAAACTTACCCTGTATACAGGTCCAAAACCACCTTGCCCAAGCTTGTTTTCCTCCGAAAAATTTTTAGTTGCAACGATTATAATAGAAATATTGAATAAAGGAAGCTCCAGGTCTTTATGATCTTCATCTGTGTTCTGACTCATTGTTTCTGTTCTATCTGTTTGTTCTACATCTTGATCTGCACGGAAAGATTGCCTTCTCGTTAGATGTAAAAAAAAAACAAGAGAGAATTTATAAATAAAATCATGAAAGGAGCAATTGCTAGCACAACTTGAAGAAAACTATACAAACACAATTTAATTCTCTCAGAAAATACAAAAATCAGCAGCCAAAATTGAAAGAACCAAATGTAACCATTAGAAATAGTAATGAATAAATTAAATTAAAGAATTGGAAAGCCGCTTGATTCTTCTCTAAAGAAACTTAATAAAACTGCCATTTGCAAGAACTAATTGTGAACGATAAATCCTAAAGTACACCTCATTAATAAAAATCTTATCTGATAAAACCCGAACAAGAAAAAGAGTTCATAAGCACATATATATTTGGTAAACAATTATTACCTTTTAAATGTCTCTTCCTGTAAATGAAATAACCAATTAAGAAGATCCCAGAAACACCTCCAACGGCAGCAACTATAATTATTATCACCGCTCTTGCCTTGGTACCAGCTCTCACTTTTCATTAGTTTATTTTGGGCACAGGAAAAGGGGAAAGCAAATCAAATCATAAAAATAATCAGAAACTTGAAAAATATAATGTAAGATATTAACTATTACAATTGGAACCAACATGGATATTTTTGGAGTCGAAATATTATCAAAAAATGGACGACAACATTAATCGTAGTAATAATTGTCACAATAATAATATAACTGTAACAGAACTAATTGTGAAAATTAAGCCCATACCTAACTCTAAGTGTGAAACACGAATAAATAGATCTTGTCCGCTGTTGGAAAATTGCCTTATATCTGAAAGATCATCAAACCAGATGGCACAACCACTGCCTTGTCCTCTGATATCAAAGTTTGTATAAGCCATACAAGAACAGTTGCTCAAGCATTTGGACCTGCATTCATTCAGATCCATACTCTTGTTCACCCAAGTATGTGTTGCATCGGGCAGTTTCAAGCCAGAAAATTTGATAAACCCGTCTTTATCTTTGTCCTCGCAGATCAAGGGATTATTCCGCACACATCCATCAGACCAGTCCAATGAATTCCATTTCTCTTGAGACTTGGGCTTGAATCTATCAAGACACTGGCAGATTGGACTATCTGATATGACACAAATTGCATTAGCTCCACAGGCCCCGTAGTAATCACAGTTATCTCTAGGCGCCGAAGAATAAGTCTTCCATATCTTCTCACTCTCCACCCATATAAGGCGGGTACGCAGGCTGGTCGTCTGATTCAGAACTGACATTGTGATAACTGAATCGTTTCTAAGATTGAACATGTACTACACCTCATCATCATTGTAAACAAAGCCGAAATCAAAGACCGGATTAGGCTTTAACTCTGGTGCACCACTGAAAGTAAGACCATTCCACGGACCAGTGCGATAAAACTTGGCAGTCCCCTTTCTGATCACTATTTCCGGGTATGTATGAAGTTGGGCATCAAGCTCAACCCCATAAGTGAAATCCGCAGGACAAGGGTCGTCTGGATTCTTCCATGCTGATAGACGCCGATTAAGACCTTTCTTGAAGTCCCATCCTACTTTCATTCCCGCCAACAGTGTATCGCAAGGATAGTCGAAGCTTTGCCATAGATAAGCTTCTGATTTGCTATCTTGCTCATCTCTCAGGACAAGATTTCCAGAATCTAGCAGCCGCACAATTGGCTTCTGGGCTTGTGTTGATAAACTTGTAGACCAAACCATGATACTCGCATTCCGATTCCAGAGCACCAGATTGCCTGTACTGTTTATGGTCAACAAGCCAGATGAATCATTAATCGGGTTGCACCGGTTTGCGACCCAAACAACAGTCGGAACTGGGATGTTCTTGTACCAAATTCCCAAGTAACGATTCGTGGAATTGCCCAGACTGAAGAAACCGAGCTCAAAGATTCCTTCTTTGGAAACCAAGCCAGTGCTTCCATCGTTGATGGTTTGGAGTAGACTAATGCTGTCAACTGCAAAAGATACTCCACAGAGAAGAAACAGAGTAAGATTTATGTAAAACATAAAGCAAAACGCACCCATTGATCTCTAGTTCTTAATGATTTCTGCTTTCTGAGCTTTGACAATGTATTTTCGTTACTCAATTAGCGGGTCAACTACATCAAGGAACTTTGTACTACAAAATTTAGAACATTTCAACAAAAAATATGTGTATATAAATATCACTTAAATCTGTGTCAAAGAGTTTTCCATTTAGAATTTTGTTCAATTGGTGCTTATCTGCTGATATACATACAAATTTATATTTTTTTACCATTGATCACACAATTATTAGTTGACTTTGACCTTTTCCCACTGATGACTTTTCCAGTGATTTTTAAATATTAGCTTAGCTAACTTTCCGGTGGAGAATACGGTAGGAAATATAAGGTTTTCCAGTTATTTTCATCATTGTCTCAACTTGCATATTGTACAGGAAATTTTTAACTAAAAAAAAAAAAAAACTAATAGTGAAAATATCCAGAGTTAAAATTAATAAAATATATATGCGTAGATATAAAATTAGACATATGATCCCATAAAACGGGGGGAAAAAAAATCCGTTTCCACAACTCTGTTCAACGTATCAAGATATATGTTTCTTGTAGTTCTAACTTCTCTCTACATATGGTGATGAGATAGTTTTTTAACCATGAAAAGTAACCGCTGATTTTCTCAGCTCAACTCTTTAAGTATACTGAAGTTAACATGCTTAAAATATTAAACATATATATATATATGATTAAACAATAATCTAGTGATGATGACAACAATTATCATAGTAAAACAAGAACAAGAATAATAAAAATATAACAACGATTATGAATACTATCTATTATCCAAAAACTTGTTACATTATTTGATGTTAAAAAAGGGAAAAAAAATGTATTTATGACATAGCTATTGGCATTATTCTAGCCATTTTTTTTTTTAAATAAGTTTGTTGGCTACAGAAATCATAGGTGCACCAGAACATTCCAATTAGATTAGAATCTTCTTACCACCCAATCATTTGTCTATCTCCAACATTTTACCAAAAAAATTAGGAAAAAGAAAAATAGTTGAGGTCCAACATAGAACAAACTAGCCACAAAAGCCAAAACAACTAAAAAGTAAATATATTTGGTAAACAAAGCAAAACAAATCCTCACGTCAGAAGATAAAGTCGGAACTACACATTCAAAAATAGAATCTATAATAGCTCTTATTTAAACCTTGCTAGAAGAGCCCAATAAGAAAAATCTAGCAAGGGAAAATATTTTAGAAGTACAGTTCCCAAATATATTTAATTACAATTTAAGCATGGTTTTCAATTTTCATTCAGTTTATGACGCAAAACCCATTTGTGAAAAATAATGCTTTTAACAAAATTGAACAAAGCGTCACTAGAAATACAAACCACCAAAAAAAAATTAAATACAAATAAAATAAGTAATGTTTAATTAAGTTAAGCGATTTTGACAGAATGAGTTGCAAATTATTCGACTTATGCCTTAGTTAATCATTCTGTGACTATAAAAATGATAGAATTAGAAAAATTGAAGCAAGAGAACTAAAACATCTAAAAAATATAAAGAAAGAAACGAATCAAATTTTATTAAACAAAACCTGAGAGGCGCAAGCAAAGAGACGAACCAGCAAGTCATCTTCAAGAAGAGTGTGAAGAATCTGTCAGAAGTGATTCAGAGATCATCAGATCAGATCGGCTCCTTCAGGTAAATTGCTCGCGACAATGCATTCTTCGTAGTAAAACTTCTTCCCGACGAAAATTTCCCAAACCGGCGGTGCTCCACTGTCGAGTAGAGAGAAATGGCGAACATGTAGATAAGCCGTGGGGAACATCAGCCGGTGAAACTAGCCGGCGATGGCGAGGCTGGGACATGACCGGCGAAGGAGGCTAAGGGCGCCGCTGGGGGCAAAGGTGGGAGAGACGAAGAGAGAGAGCTTCTGGGTTTTCTGTGACGAGGTTTTAGGACAATTAATGGGATTTTCCCATGAAGGGAAATTGTAATGAATAGCGTTTGAAAATAAGGCTGCGGGGTTAATTTGGTCCTAACATAATAGATAAATAGATTTTTTTTTAATTTAATAAAATAATTGTTTGTATTTTTTTTAAATTTAATCAATTAATAATTAATTATAATGAATAATTATTGAAGTTTTATATTATTATGATAATAATTGATTAATTAAAAAAATTAATTGAATATTTTAGGAAAAATAGCTAATTTATCTTTAAAAATTTGAATCATTTGTAAAAATACTTCTTAAAAAAAGTTTTTTTGCTCTAAATCCCAAAGCATATTTACAGAAATAATAAAAAAAATTAGCAGATTTTTAAAATATTTAAAATAAATAATATCTTTATTACGTAAATAAACAGTTTTTTTTTTAAAATAAACTACAAATTTATAAGATAAAAATGAAATTTACTTGATAAATTTTTATGTAATTAAATTTAATTTTATTTATTTAAAATATTTTAAAAACCTATTAGTTATTTAATTTATTTATTAAAAAACTATTATTTACTTTTTCTCCTTTTCATAAAGATCCTCATTTATTTTTAGTCCTAAATTTTCCAAACCATTCCAACCATCCCCTCACACATAAAACAATTTTTTTTTAATTAAAATTAAGAATAAAAGTTTAAACTCTAGATCTAATATAGTCTATTTGTCTATATACATCTATATACCTAATGGATTTTCTAACATGAAATTATTATTATATCAACCGCTTGTTTTCTACTCTATTATACCATATTATCTCTTATCTCTTATTACATTATAAAAAGACGAAAGACATTTTATACAAGGCATTTCATCATTTGTCATAGACCATCGCGTAACGAATCCAACATTCACGAGAGAAAATATCTTTTTAATTTTTTTAAATTTATTTATTTATTTTTGTTTTTGTTTTGCTTTATTTCCCTATCCTGCATGTTATTCAATTAGTATCTATTAAAAGAATTTCGTTCTAGTTTTTAAACCCGATCAAAAAGGATTTCCACTTTTTTTTTTTTTTTGCAAGTTTTGAAAGAAAATTTCTACTAACTTTTTTGTTTTTAAGTTTTGGATTTAAGCTCTTAATTCTTAGCTTTAATACTGAATAGCCAGACGTTTGGGACAGAGGCAACCTACTCTCACTTTCCAATGTCACAACCATAGAGGACATGTTGGGTCTATCTACCGAACTCCGTTGTGCGCATAAGAGACCGATATGGATGCGACGGAATACTTCTTTATGCAATTTCTGCCTAGAAAATGTCAAAATCTATTTAGAAAAAAAAAAAGTCAGAATATTTCAGTGTGCCAGGTTTCTCTCTCTACTGGGTTTCTCTCTCTCCACCATGTTTCTCTCTTCACTGTGACTCACCACGAAGATCTTGGGCCCTGGCTTGCAGTGCCTCCCAATCTCTGTCTATGGCTCCCGGTTCGTCTTGCAACAAGGATGGATCTGGGTTGGTGGTTGCGGGTGAGGGATGGATATGGAAAATCAAGGGTAGTCTGGCCACTGCTGTCACTCTCCACTCCAAAGTCGGCCGTGTCTGATCTCATGCTGTCGCTAGTACCGGACTTTAGATCTCCCCGCGGGGCACCCTTCGATCTCAGATTTGGTCCGCGCAAGGAGATTCTATATAATCAAGATTTTTAAGATTTTCACTGTTTTTAGTGTATTATTTTTTGTCGAGTTTGGTTTGAATTTTTAAGGATTACAACAACAGATTCAGGTTTTTCTTTTTTTTTTTTAGTATTCCAGTGACGAAATTCAGAAAATCTAGAATTTTTTGAATTTTATTGAATTTAGGTGTACATGGTATATGATTTTTGAGGAATTCTGGTGATATTTCGCAAAATCTAGTGTTTGATCTCTAGCGAAATCAGAAGTTTCTGACCGATAACCAGTTGGTTACAATCTAACCAGTTGGTTACTGAGTTTCCGGTCGGTAGCCAACTTGTTACCTCCCGACAACAATAGTTACTGGTCGGTAACCAACTGATAACCAGTTGGTAACCAATTGATTACCTGTCGGCGGGTGGTCGGTAACCCAACTAGTTACCCGCCACCAGGGGTGGTTGCATCATGGACGCCAAATAGTAAAATAAATAAACATTTATAATGTCATATATTGTAAAAATCAATCAAAAGCATCATTTTGTGATATGTTAGTATTTCAATTCATATGCAATTGGTTGCTTTTAGCATGCGTTCATAAATTTATGTTCTTATTAGTTTGCCGTTCATTTTTTATTATGATTTTAATTTTAAAACTGTGATAATTGGGAAAATCCATATTTATCAGAGAATAAATACACAATGAATTTAAGTGTTAAAATGTAAAATTAAGTGATTTAATATTGTTTAGAACTAAATAAAATATTCTAACAATGTTAAAGGATGAAAAATGATTGATAGTGATGTTATGTGTGTACACGTGTGTGCCACTTACAGTATCAAGAAATAGGTCAAGATGATATTATCTTGATATAAAACTGATAAATTTGGGTTCAGCACTCCCAAATTAGTTAGGATAGCCTATCAGCACGCTCAAATTTGATAATTGAGCACCAGGGTAATTTTTGACCGAGAATTCACAGTATCGGAAACTAGTCAAGATAACCTCAGATGAAAATAAAACTGATATATTTGGATTCAGGACACCTAAATTAGTCAGGATAATCCATGTTGAAATTTTGGGCGAAAAAGTATATAAAGAGCAAAAAAAAGTGAAATTTCCTCATTTGTCCACATACACTCTCTCTCCTCCCTTCTCTTTCTCTCTCTACCCGCATGTATACAGTAATCCACTATCGGAAACGGTGTCCGTTTTCGACACTGCCGGTGTCATCGGAAAGCTCTCGCCGAGCTGAGTCCGACGGTGGGCCAAGTCGACGGAACCGACGCCGGAGGAGCCCGCACGCACCGCTTGAAGCCGTCGGCCATCGGAAATTTTGCGACGCCGTATCTCCGCCGTCCGATATCCGATCAAGCTAATTCCGGTCCCAAAAGACTCGTGGTGAAGAGTAGAACAAAACCCAGGTGGTGTTTCAGCCTAACGGCCGCCGGATCGCGCCGTCCAATTCCGCCCATCGCCGTCGCCGTCACCGCCATGAAACATGCCCTTTCCGACGAAGTTGAGTTGCAAGGTTGGTATCAAAATGCTCAGAACAACACGTAGATCAAAAGCCTCAAATCAATTTTAGGCAACAATCGCCGGAAAATGGAGATCCAACACTGCCGCCGTCGTCGGTTTTTCGAGGGTCAATTTCCGGCCATAGGAGTTTCAATTGGTGAAATTGACACCACCAATGAGTTCCTCACATTGAGATCTTCAAGATTGACTACTCACCTTTCACCGTCGCCGCTGTCGCCGCCGGTCAATGCCGGAGTCAACGCCGGTCAACGGCGACTGGTGATCGAAAATTGAAGAATGGCCCGTTGGCCTATTTTCGACGTTCCGGACGCATCCGCGGAGTCGGATTTGCAAGACGGGACCTTAGATATGAAGAACGAAGAATTAGGGTTTATGCCGTCGAGACCGGACTGCAATTCGGTATAAATCCCGACCTCTTTACGTTCTGCAATTTAATTGTTTGGGACTATTATATGATTTTATGATTATTGGTATGAAAATTATGGAAAAGAATGTATTTAAAAAGAAGAAAATTACTGTAATTGAGGAAAAAAAATGTGATAATGTAACGATTTTACGTAAACAGTATGAGTTTTACGTAAAATCTAGGCCTCTGGTATAGTACATGATAGAATTAGATTAGGATAGATGGTTTTCAGGCGTTTCCTAAATGCTGGAACCTCAAAAATTAAGCGGAAATGCTGCCGAAATTTCTAAAAACGACACTAGGGGTAATATGGGAAACGAGGGGTAAAATATGATCGGGAAAGTAACCCGAGCCCCCTCGAGGAATTAGGGCATAGAAAAAGGAAGGGGCAAGTTATAATTAGTAAACCGACCCTTCAAGACCCTAGAACGCAAGAAAAACATGAAACCGACTTTTAGGTCGGAATAGTACTTCCCGAGGGTCGGGAATGTGAAAATTGGTAAAATGATAAGAATTGATCCAGAAAAGGTGCAATAAGATTTAAAAATTTAATTAGATGATTTTGGGTTTAGAAAATCCAACCTAAATATGAAAATGAAAATATTATGATTAAATGACCCATTAGGGGCAAAATGGTCATTTTACCCCAAAGATTCTCAAATTATAAGAAAAGAGCCCCAATGACCCCCAGAATAGGGTAATAAAGTTTTTAAAAGCCAAAATTGAGGTTTAAGTTATGAAAAATCACACCAAGGACAAAATTGTAATTTTATCAAAAGTTAGGGGTAAAATCGTAATTTTTCAAAAAGTTGGAGAAAAATTCGAAAATGTTCATTAAAGTTTAAAAAGCTGTCCTAAGGCTATAACTAAGGGTTATAAGATCAAAATCAAGCTTTTTAATAAAATAAAAGCTATAAATGAAAATGTGATTAATAGACAAAGTTTATCTGTGGGAACCCGATCCAGACGCGACAAAGGACGTCGATGGATTCCAAGAAGAGGATAAGCACGCTATGAGTAAGTTCAGACATTTTACCCGTCTGCAACTATGAACAAGCTTATCGTATTTATATGTTTCGTATGCAAATGTCATGATGTGATTTATGATGATGCTATAGTAATGCTATAGCAATACAATGATGATGTTAAAAGATAGGTTTTAATAAATAAATAATAAAAATATATATATGAATATATATTGAATTACGAAGGAAATGTATTATAAAGAGAAATAGAAGAATGGAAAGAGTAAGAACGAGAATATTATGATAGAATACAAAAAAAAAAAAAAAAAGAAGAGATGAGATATGAAAGAAAAGAATAGATGTTTTATGAAAGGTTTTATGGAAGTTAAGTTATGATTGATAGAGCAACGATGATCGGTAATGAAAGAAATTAAGAAAGGGTATGTTTTATGAGAACGAAAGGATAGATGTTTTATGAAAAATGATATGAAAGCAAAGAGTTAGACAAGAAAGAGAAGTAATGATAGATTATGATGAAAGGTATGACGAAATGATTAGAACATAACGATAAGATGTGATTGATAGAATAGAACGATAGGCTATGATCGATAGGAGTATGATGATAAGATATGATAGATAAAATGATGCAAATGATAACAGAGAATAATTGTCTGTACATAACTAAACGTATTTTTGTTTGTTATGATGTGATGTCATGATATATAAGTAATATGTGCTATATATGCTAAAGTGTGACTGACAAAATTCACACGAGTAAGGTAAAGAATTATAAAAAGAAAAACAACAAAATGAAACAACGATATATATTTTATGAAATGAGAATGAAAGAATGAAATGACAATGAAAAAGAATTACGAAAGAAAAATAGAACAACGAAAGAACAAATGTCTCATAAAATGTTCTATGAAAAATGAGAAAAGAAAGATTATGAATGTCATGAAAAAGATGTATAACGAAAAATCAATATAAAAAAAATAAAAGCATACAAGATAATAAGACTGAAAACTTAAGTTGTTGGCGTACCGGTCTCCCTACACGGTCGAGACTTCAGGTCTATATCCTCTACGTAGATGTGGCGCTGCCCCGAAGGTGCGGTAGTTTATAGGTTGGACCAACCCCGAAGGTGTGGTAATTAATGTGACTGTGAGGTAGGTTGGTGGGTCGCTCCCCCTCCTCCCACTGTCCGCGCAAATAGGTACGTTCAACAATGGGCCCACGAAAGGAGAGTGAAAAGAAAAGAAACGAAAGAAGAGTGAAAAGAAAAGAAACGAAAGGAAAGTGAAAAGAAAAGAAAGGAAAGGAAAGTGAACGATACAAAAAGAAAGGAAAAGTAAAGAACGATAAGAAAAGAAATAAACGATATGAAAGAATGATATAATGAAATCGATGAAAAATAAATAAATAATAAAACGAAGTTAAAAGAACATAATAGAATTAATATATGTGATGTGATGTATTTGATGTTATGTGTATGATGTGAATGACACGTTTTTACGTGATGTTATGCTAGTGTATACGTTATTAGCTTATAAGATACGAAAAGATAAGAGATGAGGACAAAACGATAAAAAAGTTATAAAAGTTTAGAACAGAAAGTTAAGGAATGATAGGAATGAAAAGAAAAAAAAATGAAGAGATTAGAATAGAATGATAAGAGATTATCAATAGAATGGTGAGAATGATTAGCGAAGAAATAAACGAGCATGAGGAAGCTCACATTCTATGTTATGTTTCGATGATATGTATAGAAGATGTGTATGATGTGTTTATACGAGATGTCATATATTCTAGTAATAACATATATTACTAGTAATTATAAGTTAATGAACGTATGTTTGAACTTAATGAGCATCTAGCTCATTAGTTGTTCATATGTTGCAGGTAAGTAACCTATTACTTTAAAGTAATATGATGGACAACGGACGAATCTGCATGTGCCAAGGGACTGGGCGAGGGTATGGTACTACCATGAGTCTTTCGCTGAGCGTTCAAAAAGGAAGTTGAAAGAAAGAAGAATTATATGTTATAAGAGTATGATAGAGATATAGGTATAATATGTAAGTTAAAAATTTTTTTTTTCCTATAGAAATTGCTTCCGCTTTAAAATGAGAACGTTAAAATGGAAAGTTAAGTATGTTAAGTAAGAAGACGATGATCCACGAGGTTGCCAGCCATCACGATCAGCCTCAGAGCTCTGCTGGTTGGTATGTTAACGTACGCGGGACGTCACAGGTGGTATCAGAGCGAAAGGTTGTGTAACAACCGGGAAAATTCACATTTTTTCAGAAAATAATTACACAATGAATTTAAGCATTAAAATGTGAAATTAAGTGATTTAATATTATTTAGAACTAAAATAAAATGTTCTAACAATGTTAAAGGATGAAAAATGAGTAATAGTGATATTATGTGTGTGTACGTGTATGCCACTCACAGTATCAAAAAGTAGGTCAAGATGATATTATCTTGACATAAAACTGATAAATTTGGGTTCAGCACACCCAAATTAGTCAGGATAGCCTATCAGCACGCTCAAATTTGATAATTGAGCACAAGGGTAATTTTTGACCGAAAAATTCGCATTATCGGAAATTGGTCAAAATGATCTCAGATGAAAATAAAACTGATATATTTGGATTCAGGACGCCGAAATTAGTCAGGATTGCCCGTGTTGAAATTTTGGGTGAAAAAGTATATAAAGAGCGGGAAAAAGCGGAATTTCCTCATTTGCCCATGAACTCTCTCTCTCTACATTTCTCTTTCTCTCTCTACCCGAAAGTGTACAGTAACCAACCATCGGAAACGGTGTCCGTTTTCGACACCGCCGGCACCGTTGGAAAGCTCTCGCCGAGCTGAGTTCAACGGTGTGCCGAGTCGACGGAACCAACGCCGGAGGAGAGCGCACGCGCCGCCCGAAGTCGCCGGCCACCGGAAATTTCGCGACGCCGTATCTCCGCCGTCCAACGTCCGATCAAGCTGAAACCGGTCCCAAAAGACTCGTGGTGAAGAGTAGAACAAAACCCAGGTGGAGTTTCAGCCCAACGGCCACCGGATCATGCCGCCCAACTCTGCCCGTCGTCGTCGCCGTCGCCGTCGCCGTCGCCGCCGTGAAACCCGTCGTTTCCGGCGATGTTGAGCTGCACCACCGGTGCAGAAATGATCGCCGTGAAGAGGGGAGCAAAAGCCCTCAATCAATTTCGGGGAAAAAGTCCGGCACGGCGGAGTTCCACCACCGCCGCCGTGGCCGTGACTTTCGGGGGGATTTTCCGGCGATTGGGGCCTCCAAATGTGAAATTGAGGCTACCAATGGATTCCTCTCGTCGAGATCTTCAAAATGGACTACCCACTTGCCACCGTCGTCGCCGTCGCCGCCGGTCAACGCCGGTCAACGGCGACCGTTGACCGAAAATGCAAGTTTGGCCCGTTAGCCTATTTTCGACGTTCCGGACGCATCCGCGGAGTCGGAATTGCAAGACGAGACCTCAAAGATGAAGAACGAGGAATTAGGGTTTATGCCGTCGAGATCGAACTGCAATTCGGTATAAATCCCGATCCCTTTACGTTCCACAATTAAATTATTTGGGATGGTTATATGATTTTATGATTATTGGTATGAAAAATGTGGAAAAAGAATGTACGTAAAAAGAAGAAAATGGCTGTAATGGAGAAAAAGAAAAATATGTGATGATGTAACGATTTTACATAAACAGTATGAGTTTTACGTAAAATCTAGGCCTCTGGTATAGTACGTGATAGAATTAGATTATGATAGATGGTTTTCAGGCGTTCCTTAAACGCTGGAACCTTAAAAATTAAGGGGAAACTCTGCCGAAATTTTTAAAAATGGCACCAAGGGTAATATGGGAAACGGGAGGTAAAAATATGATCGGGAAGGGAACCCGAGCCCCTTCGAGGAATTAGGGCAAGGAAAAATGAATGGGTAAGGTACGATTAGTAAACCGACCCTTCGAAACCATAGAACGTAAGGAAAACATGAAACCGATCCCTAGGTCGGAATAGTACTTCCCGAGGGTCAGGAATGTGAAAAATTGGTAAAATGACAAGAATTGATCCGGAAAAGGTCTGATAAGATTTAGAAAGTTAATTAAATGATTTTGGGTTTAGAAAATCCAGCCTAATCATGAAAATGAAAATGTTATGATTAAACGACCCATTAGGGGCAAAATGGTCAATTTGCCCAAAAATTCTCAAATTATGGGAAAAGAGCCCCAATGACCTTGGAATAGGTTAATGAAGTTTGTAAAAGCCAAAATTGAGGTTTAAATTATGAAAAATCATGTCAAGGGCAAAATTGTAATTTTGTCAAAAGTTAGGGGTAAAATCGTAATTTTTCAAAAAGTTGGAGAAAAATTCAAAAATGGCCATTAAGGTTTAGAAAGCTGTCATAAGGATATAATTAAGGGTTATAAGATCAGAATCAAGCTTTTTAATAAAATAAAGGCTATGAATGAAAATGTGATTAACGGACAAAGTTTGTCTGTAGGAACCTAATCCAGAAGCGACAAAGGACGTCGATGGATCTCAAAGAAAGGATAAGCACGCTATGAGTAAGTTCAGACATTTACCCTTCTACAACTATGAACAAGCTTATAGTATTATATGTTTTGTATGTATATGTCATGATGTGATTTATGATGATGCTATAGTAAATGCTACAGCAATGCTATGATGATGTTAAAAGATATGTTTTAATAATTAACTTATAAAAATATATATATAAATATATGTATATATTGAATTTACGAAGGAAAGGTATCATAAAAGCTTTATGAGAGTAACGATGTGATAAAGAGGGATAAAGGAATGGAAAGAATAAGAATGAGAATATTATGATAGAATGCATAGGAAAGAGATGAGATATGAAAGGAAAGAATAGGTGTTTATGAAAAGTTTTATGGAAATTAAGTTATGATTGATAGAGCAATTATGATCGGTGAGGAAAAGAATTTAGAAATGGATGTTTTATGAGGACGAAAGAATAGATGTTTTATAAAAAAATGATATGACAGCAAAGGGTTAGACAAGAAAGAAAAACAATGATAGGTTATGATAAAAGGTATGATGAATGTTTTATGAAAAATGATATAAGAGCAAGGAGTTAGACAAGAAAGAAAAACAATGATAGGTTATGATGAAAGGTATGATGAAAGGATTAGAACATAACGATAAGATGTGATTGATTGAATAGAACGATAGGCTATGATCAATAGGAGGATGATGATAAGATATGGTAGATAGGAGGATGCAAATGATAAGACGAACAGAGAATAATTGTCTACACGTAACAAAACACGTTTTTGTTTGTTATGATGTGATGTGATATGATGTGATGTGATGTGATAATATATATAAGTAATATGTGCTATATATGTTAAAGTGTGATTAACATAATTCACACAAGTAAAGTAAAGAATTAAGAAAAGAAAAACAACGAAAGAACATATGTTCTATGAAATGTTTTATGAAAAATGAGAAATGAAAGATGATGAATGTCATGAAAAAGATGTACAACGAAAAATCAATATAAGAAAAGCTAAAAGAATGCAAGATAATAAAACTGAAAAGTTAATGGTTGGCGTACCGGTCTCCCTATATGGTTGAGACTTCCGGTCTATATCCTCCGCGCAGATGTGGTGCTACCCCGAAGGTGTGGTAGATTATAGGATGGACCAACCCCGAAGGTGAGGTTTTATGTGACTGTGAGGTAGGTTGGTGGGTAGCTCCCCCTCCTCCCACTGTCAGCGCGCACCAGGTACGTTCAACAACGGGGCCCACCAGTGAAAGATAAGAAAAGAAAAGAAAAGTGAAAGAAAAGAAATGAAAAGAAAGTGAAAAGAAAAGAAAAGAGCGTGAAAAGAAAAGAAAGGAAAGGAGAGTGAAAAGAAAAGAAAAGAAAAGATACGAAAAGAAAAGAAAAGAAACGAACGATATAAAAGAACAACACAATGAAATCAATGAAAAATAATAAAACGAAGTTAAAAGAACATGATAGAATTATATATGTGATGTGATGTGTTTGATGTTATATGTATGGAATGACACGTTTTTACGTGATGTTGTGCTAGTGTATATGTTACTAGTTTTAAGATATGAAATGTTAAGAGATGATGATAAAGCGATAGAAAAGTTATAAAGGTTTAGAACAGAAAGTTAAGAAATGATAGGAATGAAAAGCAAAGAAATGAAAAGATTGGATTAGAATGATAAGAGATGATCGATAGAATGATAAGAACGATGAACGAAGAGATAAATGAGCATGAAGAATCTCACATTTTATGTTATGTTTTGAGGATATGTATAAATGATGTATATGATGTGTATATATGTGATGTCATATATTCTAATAATAATATATATTACTAGTATTTATAAGTTAATGAATGTATGTTTGAACTTACTGAGCATCTAGCTCATTAGTTGTTTATATGTTGCAGGTAAGCAACTTATTAGTTTAAAGTAGTATGATGGACAACGGACGGATCTGCACGTACCAAGGGACTGGGCGAGGGTATGGTACTACCATGAGTCTTTCGCTGAGCGTTCAAAAAGGAAGATGAAAGAAAGAAAGTTATGACATATGTGTTATAAGAGTATGATAAAGATATGTATAGTATGTAAGTTAAAAAAAAAATTGCTATAGAAATTGCTTCCGCTATAAGATGAGAATGTTAAGAATGGAAAGTTAAGTTAAGTAAGAGGATGACGACCCACGAGGTTGCCAGCCATCGCGGTCGGCGTTAGAGCTCGACTGGTTGGTATGGTAACGTACGTGGGAGGTCGCCACAGGTTGACCATATCACTCCTGGCACACTGCACATCCTGTTCGTCAATCCAAGTAAGTCAGTTTTATTTCAAGCTAATAACTGTTTATGTATTAGAACATAAACAATATGATAGATGACGGATTAATGAGATGGACAAGATCAGTTGTCCACCAAGTTTCGAGGGTGGACAGCATTCCAATACTTTATGGGAATACAAGATTGGGTTCATGATATCAAGATGATTCTCTGACTGTGCACCATTGATCAAGATAATTGGGTCATGATGGCTGTGACATGTATGCACCTTTCAGGAAGATGCTCTTATGTGTATTGAGATTCTTGTGACCAGGATGAGCTCTAACTGGACCGAGTTTCGCCATACCATGATTGAGTGACTCCCTCAGAGGAGCCCAGTATCAGTCCCAATTTCCTCATGGGCACAGGGAACGTGACACTGCCTATATTCCCTAGAGTTGCGGATATGTGAGAATTTGTTCATTGGACCGAGAAACTACAGTCGACGTCCGGTGATATAGTTCTAACATAAGCTGTGCGTTACGAGGAACTAATGAGGACTTCTGCAACATAGGTTGGAGAGGACTCACAGTGGAATTAAGTCAAGGTAAATGTAGATCAAGAAAAGTCCACCAAGGTTAGAAATGATTGAGATGATATAGGAGAAAGTCAAGATCCGGAGAAATTTCTTATTGATCCGGATGGAAAAAACGAATAATGTATAAATGTATATGTATGTATATGAGTATATTTGAAATGAAAGGCAACATATAAAGCCTTATTGATGAAATGTATATGATTATATGTGTATGATATGTAAATGTTACGAAATGTTAAAATGATGAAATGATATTAAGTAATGTCCCATAATGATATGACGTTACTTAATGTGAATTTCATAGAAATGTTACTAAATATGTTTGTGAAAGGAAACGTTAGACTACGATAGCGTAATTCATGGTAATGATGCACGAATGTACAGAAATGTACGGATACGTAGAGATGCATGGTTCATCCCAAATTTTTAAAGGTACATGCAAAAAGATTCTAATCTAAGAAGGATTTAGTTTATAAAGATGTCATAGAAAAAGAAAATAACGATATTGAAAAGTTACACAAGATGTGAAGAAGAAATGAAGACGTTGAAACTCTACTTGTCTTAATTTTCAAGAACGAAAATTTTATAAGGATGGGTGAATGTGATAACCGGGAAAATCCATATTTCTCGGAGAATAAATACACAATGAATTTAAGTGTTAAAATGTGAAATTAAGTGATTTAATATTGTTTAGAATTAAATAAAATGTTCTAACAATGTTAAAAGATGAAAAATTATTGATAGTGATGTTATGTGTGTACACGTGTGTGCCACTCACAGTATCAAGAAGTAGGTCAAGATGATATTATCTTGACATAAAACTGATAAATTTGGGTTCAGCACTCCCAAATTAGTTAGGATAGCCTATCAGCACGCTCAAATTTGATAATTGAGCACCAGGGTATTTTTGACTGAGAATTCACAGTATCAGAAACTGGTCAAGATGACCTCAGATGAAAATAAAACTGATATATTTGGATTCAGGATGCCCAAATTAGTCAGGATAGCCCATGTTAAAATTTTGGGCGAAAAAGTATATAAAGAACGAAAAAAAGTGAAATTTCCTCATTTGTCCACATACACTCTCTCTCTTCCCTTCTCTTTCTCTCTCTACCCGCATGTGTACAGTAATCCACTATCGGAAACGGTGTCCGTTTTCGACACCGCCGGTGTCATCAGAATGCTCTCGCCGAGCTGAGTCCGACGGTGGGTCGAGTCGACGGAACCGACACCGGAGGAGCCTGCATGCGCCGCCTGAAGCCGTCGGCCACCAGAAATTTTGTGACGCCGTATCTCCACCGTCCGACATCCGATCAAGCTAATTTCGGTCCTAAAAGACTCGTGGTCAAGAGTAGAACAAAACCCAAGTAGTGTTTCAGCCCCATGGCCGCCGGATCGCACCGCCCAACTTCGCCCGTCGCCGTCGCCGCCATGAAACCTGCCCTTTCCAGCGGAGTTGAGTTGCTAGGTTGGTATCAAAATGCTCAGAATAACACGTAGATCAAAAGCCCAAATCAATTTTGGGCAACAATCACCGGAAAATGGAGGTCCAACACTGCCGCCGTCGTCAGTTTTTTGAGGGTCGATTTCCGGTTATAGGAGCTTTAATTGGTGAAATTGACACCACCAATGAGTTCCTCACGTCGAGATCTTCAAGATGGACTACCCACCTTTCACCGTCGCCGCTGTCGCCGCCGGTCAACGTCGGAGTCAATGCCGGTCAACGGCGACTGGTGACCGAAAATTGAAGAATGGCCCATTGGCCTATTTTTGACTTTCCGGACGCATCCGCGGAGTCGGATTTGCAAGACGGGACCTTAGATATGAAAAACGAAGAATTAGGGTTTATGCCGTCGAGACCGGACTGCAATTCGGTATAAATCCCGACCTCTTTACGTTCCGCAATTTAATTGTTTGGGACTATTATATGATTTTATGATTATTGGCATGAAAATTATGGAAAAGAATGTATGTAAAAAGAAGAAAATTGCTGTAATGGAGGAAAAGAAAAATATGTGATAATGTAACGATTTTACGTAAACAGTATGAGTTTTACGTAAAATCTAGGCCTCTGGTATAGTACATGATAGAATTAGATCATGATAGATGGTTTTCAGGCGTTTCCTAAACGCTGGAACCTCAAAAATTAAGCGGAAATGCTACCGAAATTTCTAAAAACGGCACTAGGGGTAATATGGAAAACGAGGGGTAAAATATGAACGGGAAAGTAACCCGAGCCCCCTCGAGGAATTAGGGCATAGAAAAAGGAAGGGATTAGTTATAATTAGTAAACCAACCCTTCAAGACCCTAGAACGCAAGAAAAACATGAAACCGACTCTTAGGTCGGAATAGTACTTCCCGAGGGCCGGGAATGTGAAAATTGGTAAAATGATAAGAATTGATCCGAAAAAGGTCTAATAAGATTTAAAAAGTTAATTGGATGATTTTGGGTTTAGAAAATCCAACCTAAATATGAAAATAAAAATATTATGATTAAATGACCCATCAGGGGCAAAATAAGGTCCCGAAGATTCTCAAATTATGGGAAAAGAGCCCCAATGACCCCATAATAGGGTAATGAAGTTTGTAAAAGCCAAAATTGAGGTTTAAGTTATGAAAAATCACGCCAAGAGCAAAATTGTAATTTTATCAAAAGTTAGGGGTAAAATCGTAATTTTTTAAAAAGTTGGAGAAAAATTCGAAAATGGCCATTAAGGTTTAAAAAGCTATCGTAAGGCTATAATTAAGGGTTATAAGATCAAAATCAAGCTTTTTAATAAAATAAAGCTATAAATGAAAATATGATTAACAGACAAAGTTTGTCTGTAGGAACCTGATCCAGACACGACAAAGGACGTCAATGGATTCCAAGAAGAGGATAAGCACACTATGAGTAAGTTCAGACATTTACCCGTCTGCAACTATGAACAAGCTTATCGTATTTATATGTTTTGTATGCAAATGTCATGATGTGATTTATGATGATGCTATAGTAATGCTATGATGATGTTAAAAGATTGGTTTTAATAAATAAATTATAAAAATATATGTATGAATATATATTGAATTACAAAGGAAATGTATTATAAAAGCTTTATGAGAGTAAAGATGTGAGAAAGAGAGATAGAAGAATGGAAAGAGTAAGAACGAAAATGTTATGATAGAATACAAAAAAAAAAAAAAAGAGAAGAGATGAGATATGAAAGGAAAGAATAGATGTTTTATGAAAGGTTTTATGGAAGTTAAGTTATGATTGATAGAGTAACGATGATCGGTAATGAAAGAAATTAAGAAAGGGTATGTTTTATGAGAACGAAAGGATAGATGTTTTATGAAAAATGATATGAAAGTAAAGAGTTAGACAAGAAAGAGAAGCAATGATAGGTTATGATGAAAGGTATGACGAAAGGATTAGAACATAACGATAAGATGTGATTGATAGAATAGAACGATAGGCTATGATCGATAGGAGTATGATGGTAAGATATGATATATAGAATGATGCAAATGATAACAGAGAATAATTGTCTGCACATAACTAAACGTATTTTTGTTTGTTATGATGTGATGTGATGATATATAAGTAATATGTGCTATATATGCTAAAGTGTGACTGACAAAATTCACACGAGTAAGGTAAAGAATTAAAAAAAGAAAAACAACAAAATGAAACAACGATATATATATCTTACGAAATGAGAATGAAAGAATGAAATGACAATGAGAAAGAATTACGAATGAAAAATAGAACAACGAAAGAACAAATGTCCCATGAAATGTTCTATGAACGAAAGAACAAATGTCCCATGAAATGTTCTATGAAAAATGAGAAAAGAAAGATTATGAAAAAGATGTACAACGAAAAATCAATATAAGAAAAATAAAAGCATACAAGATAATAAAACTAAAAACTTAAATTGTTGGCGTACCGGTCTCCCTACACGGTCGAGACTTTAGGTCTATATCCTCTCCGTAGATGTGGCGCTGCCCCGAAGGTGCGGTAGTTTATAGGTTGGACCAACCCCGAAGGTGTGATAATTAATGTGACTGTGAGGTAGGTTGGTGTGTCGCTCCCCCTCCTCCCACTGTCCGCGCGCAAATAGGTACGTTCAACAACTGGCCCACCAAAGGAAAGTGAAAAGAAAAGAAACGAAAGGAGAGTGAAAAGAAAAGAAATGAAAGGAAAGTGAAAAGTAAAGAAAGGAAAGGAAAGTGAAAAGAAAAGAAAGGAAATGAAAGTGGAAAGAAAAGAAAGGAAGGGAAAGTGAAAAGAAAAGAAAGGAAAGGAAAGTGAAAAGAAAAGAAAGGAAAAGTAAAGAACGATAAGAAAAGAAATAAACGATATGAAAGAATGATATAATGAAATCGATGAAAAATAAATAAATAATAAAACGAAGTTAAAAGAACACAATAGAATTAATATATGTGATGTGATGTATTTGATGTTATGTGTATGATGTGAATGACACATTTTTACATGATGTTATGCTAGTGTATATATTACTAGCTTATAAGATACGAAAAGATAAGAAATGAGGACAAAACGATAGAAAAGTTATAAAGATTTAGAACAGAAAGTTAAAGAATGATAGGAATGAAAAGAAAAAAAAATGAAGAGATTAGAATAGAATGATAAGAGATTATCAATAGAATGGTGAGAATGATTAGCGAAGAGATAAACGAGCATGAGGCAGCTCACATTCTATGTTATGTTTCGATGATATGTATAGACGATGTGTATGATGTGTTTATACGTGATATCATATATTTTAGTAATATCATATATTACTAGTAATTATAAGTTAATGAATGTATGTTTGAACTTATTGAGCATCTAGTTCATTAGTTGTTCATATGTTGCAGGTAAGTAACCTGTTACTTTAAAGTAATATGATGGACAACGGACAGATCTGCGTGTGCTAAGGGACTGGACGAGGGTATGGTACTACCATGAGTCTTTCGCTGAGCGTTCAAAAAAGAAGTTGAAAGAAAGAAATTTATGAATTATATGTTATAAGAGTATGATAGAGATATAGGTATAATATGTAAGTTAAAAAAAAAAAAAAAGCTTCCGCTTTAAAATGAGAACGTTAAAAATGGAAAGTTAAGTATGTTAAGTAAGAGATGACGACTCACGAGGTTGCCAGCCATCACGATCGGCCTCAGAACTCGGTTGGTTGTTATGGTAACGTATGCGGGACGTCACAAGGACGAATGTGATACGATTAAAATTCTATTCTTAATTATAAAATTAAATATAGAATTACTACTAACTTAGCAATAAGTGTATAGGTTTTCGTTATTTTCTTTTAAGATTTTCAATTTTACCAAATAGTCTTTTTATAGTACTGTTTTTTAAGTATTTGATTTGTAAGTGTCCTACTTCAAAATTTGTAGTGCGTGAAACAGAGCTGCTCACCATTGAAAATTTAATTGAACGATTCAAAAAATAATTTCTATTGATAATGCCAAACTAAAGGTTCTATCGCATAAATTCTCACACCGTAAAGGTATTTTGAACAGAATAAACCTCGAATTATTTAGCAAAATTATAATAAATAAATAAATAAATAAAAGGCTGCATGTGTACCTATGCTAGACGTTTGCAGCCGAGAATGTTGACAGATTCTGTGACGCCATATCAAGCTGATGGACCACAAATTGACGATCAGCCAGTGGTAAAATCTTGGGTGATACTAACAAGCCAAAAGAAAAGCTTATATTTTGTTTGGTGAATATATTATATTTGTATTACATTTAAATATAATATATTGAATATAATTTATATTTAGAGAAATGGTATTAGCATTACATTTGAATATAATGTGTGTTTGGATGAAAAATATTTAAATTATATTTTAATAATAAATATGTAATGTGATGGGTAAAAACAGATAAAAAAAGAGAGAGAGAATATATGATGTAATTAATAAAAGTAATAAAAAAAGTGAAATAATGAATAGTGATTGTATTGGATTTAAAATGTGATGTGATTGGTATTTGAATGAAATGCTTTTGTATTTGAGAGAAAATTACATTGCATTTAAATACAATGTAAAAAAAAAGCGTGTACCAAACATGCTATTAGCTTGATAATCACATTACGTTTATATTATATTTAAATATAATATATTAAATACAATTTGTATTTAGATGGAAAGCATTTGTATTATATTTGAATATAATATGTGTTTAGATAAAAAATATTTGAATTATATTTAAATAATAAATATGTGATGTGATGGATAAAAATAGAGAAAAAAAATATGTAATGTGATTAATAAAAATAATAGAAAAAGTAAATTAATAAATAGTAATTATATTGGATTTAAAATATAATGTGATTAATATTTTAATGTAATATTTTTATATTTGGATGAAAGTTGTATTATATTTACATGTAATACGAATGTAATGTTGAAAACAAACAGAAGCTAAGTAAACAAGTCTCCTTTCCCAATAGGTAGAAGTGAAAAAAAGAAGGGGCGTTGGTGGGCGCACGCAAGGGCATGGTGGGTGGGGTTTGGGGTGGTGTAGGTGGAACAAGTAAATACTGGTGATTTTTTCGATAAGCTATGAAAACATATGCAACCAATAAAAGCATGGTCCTAAACCACTCATATGCACATTGAAACCATATAGCACTTGTTGAAGCAAAAACTACAAACTTGCGAATTATGTAATTAAGGAGGCGTTTGGATATAACAATTGCATTTTAATTATATTCAAACGTAATGTAATTTTATACCAAACGCAAAGTTTTACATTCAAATACAATTCTTTTCAATAGTGTTACAAAAACAATTATTATTTAAAAGTTTTTTAAAACAATCACATCAACTTTTCAACTCTAAAATACTTTTAATCTAAACACACATTCATTCAAATACAAAACAAATATTTTTCAACCAAATACAACATTCAAAAAACAAATTTCATTCAAATACAATCAAAATATAATGCGTTTACCAAACGCCCCCTAAGTCATTGACATCTTCTTCTCAGTAGTAGCTAGGACCATGACCATCTCATTTGAAAATGTATAAGCAAATGCAATACGTTTGTTAATTATCAAGATTTATCGAGCCTCGAGCAGTGATATGGTCATTTCATTTGTTGAACATGTTTCGGGCATTGTAGGTAAACGATCTCCTTTGGGTAAACCCATCTTCACGAAAAAGCCCGGTGGTTTGGGCTGGGGCAGCTCAACCTCGCTACCTAACATTAGAACGACGGATGACATATCAGGCCTATCAATAGGATCTTGTTGCACGCATAAGAGACCAACATGAACGCAACGTAAAACTTCCTTTGGATTGCAGTGTGAAGTACCCTTTAGGTACTTGTCGAGTAACTCAAGTGAATTGCCTTCTTTCAACAATTTCCATGCCTATTAAGTATCAAAATCGAAGGTTTCAGCATTCACTAGATTGGATGGGTACTCAGACATATCAGTTTGAATGACAAATAATTTAGCTTCTCAATACTTACATGTCCCAGGAGGGTTATACCACGGTTTTTGTGATGAAAATAGCTACTTTTATTTCCACTAACAATCTCCAACACCAATACGCCAAAGCTGAAGACATCTGACTTTATTGAAAATAGGCCACCAAAGGCATATTCAGGTGCTATGTAGCCACTACATAATTACATTCTTGGTGAGTGACAAGTAAAACATATTTTTTTGGAATAGAACATTAGAGTCATTTATAAAAGTATGCAAGAATAAGATACTCACTATGTTCCTATCACTCTATTTGTCTTTTCTTCTGTCTCGTCTTCTCTAAATATTTTCGCCAAACCAAAGTCCGAAATTTTAGGATTCATCTCATGGTCAAGTAAAATATTACTTGCTTTAAGGTCTCTGTGTATTATTCTCAGTCTTGAATCTTGATGAAGATAGAGGAGCCCCCGAGTGATGCAGGATATAATTTGGAAGCGCTTCCTCCACCCTAATAGTTTTCGTTGCTCTTCATCTATCATTTGTTTCTCAAGTTAATCATGTAAAATACGAAAGCATTAAAATAAAAAATTAAACACAATAAAGGACGAAAAGAGAACTCATATGTCATCAAAGAAAAAATTACACCCTTACTTTATGACGGTGTTACAATGACACACTACTTTGATCAGAAATATAATTACTCAGCCCCTTCCGATTGGCTCTCAAATTTTTTTTTTTAGTAAAATGGCGCAAAGACCAAAAGTAAAATAGTCTAGACTTCTGGTTGAAAAAGAAAGAAAAGAAACTTTTTCAAAAAAAAAAAAAAAAACGAAAAACATCAATTGAATTAAAAAAAAAAAAAGGGGTTGATGACACTAACCAAAAATGAAATAGTCTAGACTTCTGTTGGGCATGTATTCATAAACCAGCATTTTCTCTTCTCCCTCAACGCAGCAACCGATAAGCTTTACAAGATTTCGATGCTGAAGCTTGGAAATTAGTTTCACTTCAGTTTTGAACTCATTTGCTCCTTGCCCAGATCCCAATGTGAGCCTCTTCACGGCAATCTCTTGTCCATCATCTAAAGTACCCTGAAAATCTTGGATATTAGCGAATGGGTTACAATTCATTGTGGTTTAGATGTTTTATCTTTCCCATGTTGCGATCAGAAACTTACTCTGAATACAGGTCCAAAACCACCTTGCCCGAGCTTGTTTTCCTCCAAAAAATTTTTAGTTGCAATGATTATAGTAGTCATATTGAATAAAGGAAGCTCCAGGTCTTTATGATCTTCGTCCGTGTTCTGACGTATCGTTTCTGTTCCATCTATTACATCTTGGTCTGAATGGAAAGATTAGCTTCAGAGCATTTATAATCAAAAGTGAAACGAACAATAGCGTGCACAACTTGGAAGAAAACTTTGCAAACACAGTTTCTCTCTGAGAAGAAAACTAACTCAGTTATTTAGGCAAAGAAAATCAGCAGCCAAAATTTGAAAGAACCAAATGTAACCATTCGAAATAATAACGAATTTATCTTCTTTAAGAATTGGAACCCTGCTTGATTCTCCTCTAAATAAAGTTTATTAAACCGCCACTTGCAAGAACTAATCGTGATGGGTAAATCCTAAAGGACGTCTCATCAATAAAAATCTTATATGACAAAACTCAAAACAAGAAAAAAATAGTTCGTGATCATACATATACATATGTATATCTATCTATATATATATATATGGTAAACAGTAATTACCTTTTAAATGTCTCCTGTAAATGGAATAACCAATTAAGAGGATCCCAGAAACACCTCCAACGACAGCAACCATAATTATTATCACCGCTCTAGCCTTAGTACCAGCTCTCCCTTTTAATTAGTTTATTTTTGACACAGGCAAAAAAAAAAAAAAAAAAAAATCAAATCACAATCAGAAATCTTGAAAATATAATTAAGGTATCAAACTATTACAAATAGAACTAACATGGATTCCTATTGAGTCGATATATTGTCATAAAAGGATGATAATATTAGTCACAGTAATAATAGTAACAATAATGATATTCTTGCAACAGAACTAATTGTGTCAAAATTAAGCCCATACGTAACTCTAAATGCGACACACGTATAAATAGATCCTGTCCACCATTGGAAAATTGCCTAATATCTATCAGATCACCAAACCAGATAACACAACCACTACCCCCTCCACTGATATTGGAGTTTGTATAAGCCATACAAGAACAGTTGCTCAAGCATTTGGCCCTGCAATCCTTTAGATCCATACTCTGTCCACCCAAGTATGCGCTGCATCAGGCAGTCTCAAGCCAGAAAATTTGACAAATCCCTCTTTATTTTTGTCATTGCAGCTCAATGAATGATTCCGCACACATCCATCAGACCAGTCCAATGAATTCCATTTCTCTTGAGATTTGGGCTTGAATCTATTAAGACATTGGCAGATTGGACTACCAGATATATCACAAATCGCATTAGCTCCACAGGCCCTGTAGTAATCACAGTTATCTCTAGGAGCTGAAGAATAAGTCTTCCATCTCTTCTCACTCTCCACCCATGTAAGGCGGTTACGCAAGCTAGTTGTCTGATTCAGAACTGATATTGCAAGTGAATCATTCTTAAGCTTGAACATGTAGTACACCTCATCATCGTTGTAAACAAAACCAAAATCAAAGACTACATTAGGCTTTAACTCCGGCGCACCACTGAAAGTAAGACCATTCCATGGACCAGTGCGATAAAACTTGGCAGTTCCCTTCCTGATCACTATTTCCGGGTATGTATGAAGTTGGGCATCAAGCTCAACCCCATAAGTGAAATCTGCAGGACAAGGGTGTCGTCTGGATTCTTCCATGCTGATAGACGCCGATTAAGACCTTTCTTGAAGTCCCATCCTACTTTCATTCCCGCCAACAGTGTATCGCAAGGATAGTCGAAGCTTTGCCATAGATAAGCCTCTGAGTTGCTATCTTGCTCATCTCTCAGTACAAGATTTCCAGAATCTAGCAGCTGCACAATTGGCTTCTGGGCTTGTGTTGATAAACTTGTAGACCAAACCACAGTACTCGCATTCCGATTCCAGAGCACCAGATTGCCTGTACTGTTTATGGTCAACAAACCAGATGAATCATTAATCGGGTTGCACCGGTTTGCAACCCAAACGACAGTTGGAACTGGGATGTTCTTGTACCAAATTCCCAAGTAACGATTTGTGGAATTGCCTGGACTGAAGAAACCAAGCTCAAAGGTACCTTTTTCGGAAACCAAGCCAGTGCTTCCGTCGCTGATTGATTGGAGTAGACTAATGCTGTCAACTGCAAAAGACACTCCACAGAGGAGAATCAGAGCAAGAGTAATGTAAAACATAAAGCAAAACGCACCCATTGATCTCTATTGATGGTTCTTGCTTGTTGAGCTTTGGCAGTGTATTTTTGTTACACAAATAAGCGGGTCAACTACGTCAAAAAACTTTGCGCTACAAAAATTTTGAACGTTCTAACAACAAATAATATATATAAAGTATCATTAAAATTCTGTGTCAAAGAATTCTCCATTTAGAATTATGCTTGATTGGTTCTCATCTGCTGAGGAATAATTTTTTTATTTTCCACTATTTGATTGCACAGTTGTTATTTGACTTCTGACTTTTTCCAAAAGATGACTTTTCCCGGAGATGCTTAAACATTAGCTTAGCTAACTATCGTAAAATCTGTATTATGTAGATGTTAAGTCACATACACATGACCCGATAATAAGAAAAAAAAAATGCCTGAGTTCTACTCAAATGACCGGGAAATATGTTTCAAGAAGTTCTGTCTACATGTGGTGATGGGATAGTTTTTCAACCAAGGAAAGCAACCGCTAAATTTCTCAGTTCAATTCTTTAAGTATACTGGACTGACTTCCTTCTAAAAATATGTACAAGAAAATAACTTGTAACAGTAATAATGACAACAATAATAACAGTAAAACAAGCATAAAAATAGTAATAATAAAAAACTTGTTACATAATTTGGTTTTAAAAAATCAATAAATCTGCTTCCTGAAAATTGACACTGCTCTTGATTATTTTAAATTGTTGGTTATACAAACGAAAAACGATCATAACAATCATGAACTTGCAACTAATGCCAACGTAGCAAAAACATTCCAATTACGTTGGCACCCTCTTGCAGTCCCATCTCAGACCAGACCTCAAACTCTATGCGTAAAATAAAAGAAAATGTTACAAAATTCAAAAGAAAGCAGAGAAATCTTGGAAATAATTACAAAACATTTTTATCAATTAGGTATATTTAGCAAGTTGATTATGTTAAGCATGTAAGAGTTTGATTGAATGAGTCTCTCTCTCTTTCTCTCTCTCTCTCTCTCTTCTATACAAATGAAAAATCATAAAATTATCTACACGGGGTCAATTCAACAATATATTTTAGGGCCCATTTGTGGGAGGTTTGGGAGATGTAGTTTTAGAGACGTAGGTATTAGAAACCAGATAAGTTTTGGAAACTTGCTTTTGGGAAAAAAGAGTTTTGGAGAAAGAAATCTTTTGGGAATGCATAAAAAACATTGAAAATCATTGGAAACTGGTTTTCAACAACAAACCAAACCCTCCCCAAACAAGCAAAAAATTGGCCGAACTTTTTTTTTTTAATTTAAAAAATTGACTACTAACCAACGATTGACCTATAAAAACACTTATAAGCATTTGTTTGTTCAATCAGTCAATTAACTATTTACAATTTAAAAAAAAAATCACTTCCTAATTTTACAAAACTTCTGATATTTAATAGATAATCAACTAATAATTATCATTATAATTATTATTAATTAGAATTAAATAATTTATATCCTCACGTTAACAAAATAAATAAATAAATAAACTAGCAGAAACACGGGCCAGAGCTCTATTATCAGACATACTTCATGATAGCACGCAAATTTGCGTTCATAAGAAACTGAACTGCAAAGTCAAAGCAAGATAATCCAATATATATATATACACACATACACACACATCATATAAAATGAAAAATCTATTGGACACAAAACTTCAGAAAGCGGAAGGGTTTTAAGGGAAAAATGGAGGAAAAAGAGACGAACCTGCAAATATTCAAAGCTGTGGCCACCATTTTTGTGCATTCGCGTATTGTTCAAGAATCTTCCGAGAATCTTCTCAACGCATTTCAGCTTTCGGGTGTGTCTGATTTTGATGGTGGGCTTTCTGAGAGAAATTACTAAAGGAGAGATGGCCGGGGGGAACATCGGCCGGCGAAGGAGACCAACGGCTGAGAGAGACTTGCTGGGTTTCAGATTTTGGATGTTTTTTTTTTTTTTTTAATAAAGATTTTGGAGGTTTTAGGACAAGTGATGCTGTTAATTTCATAAATACCCCTTAACTATCTAGACTAGTTTAATTTTCCCCTAAATTTTTAAAACTACTCAAAACATAGACTTGCTTGGTGTATAACACTAATGCCTTCGAACTAGTCATCTTTTTGCTAGTTGTCCTGTAAATTTTTAATTTTGATAATTACTACTTAAAGGGCGTTTGATAAACGTATTACATTTTGATTGTATTTGAATGAAATTTGTTTTTTGAATATTATATTTGGTTGAAACGTATTTGTTTTGTATTTGAATGAAATGTGCGTTTTGATGAAAAGTATTTTAGAGTTGAAAAGTTGATGTGATTGGTAAAAATAAAGATAAATAGTGGATTTAAAAAGTTGATGTGATTGTTTTAAAAATGTTTTAAATAATAATTATTTTCGTAGTATTGTTACAAAATTTATATTTGGTATAAAATTATATTGCATTTGAGTAAAATTAAAATGTAATTTATTTACCAAACGACACCGATAAACTTATTAAATTATTATAATTTACCTATTATGGATTAATTTTCCATTAAATTAAAAGTTATTTACGTGTTTATATCCTACATTTTGCTCTTATTTAAAAAATATAGCTTGTACTTTAGAACTTTACATTATTATACACCCATTTAATAGGCAAATATATACCTTTCATCGTTTAGCATACAATTTTAACTATTAAAATGGCTAAAATATCCTTACAAATTAAAATAAATAAAATTTACAAAAAAAAAAAAAAAACTCTCTCTCTCTTCCGTATCCTCCCCGCGCTCTGTCTCTTTCTCTTTCTCATGATAATTCCTACTTCAATCCTTCTTTCTCACAGGATTATTCCGAGTGGGATAACTCCTATATTTATGGCGTATTGGGAGCAAGTTTGCTGGTAAGAAGAGAAGGGACATGATAGGACTTTCAATCTTGGGAGGCTCGGTTCTTTCTTTCTTTCCCTTTTTTTTTTTTTTTGGCCCTTTATTCTTCGATTCCAGTCGTTAGGTGACATTATATGCTTTTGCTTTCACTTGTTTGCCCCTGTGTGCGGTAAATTCCATTATGTTAAGGTGGGAGTCGCGGATCTAAAGGAAATGTCTAAGGGGTGTCTAGGGAAGTTGATTAGAGACATTATTTTTGAGTTAGAAAAAAGTTTTTTGAAAAATGTATTTAGGAGAAAAAACTATTTGGGGTAAAAAAATAAAAAATTTTAAAAAATTTTTTAGAAAAAAATATCAATAAGGATATTGTTTCATTTTTTTCGAAATTTTTTATAATTTAAAAAAAATTATCTCATTTGCACTTGTATATATAAAGTTATGAACTTTTAAAATTTAGAATTTACTGTAATATTTTAGAGATATAAATAGTAAAAAATAGTGAAATTTTAGAAAAAAAATAATTTTAGATATCTCCAAAACATGTCCTGAATGGCCCCAGATTTCACCATCAACCCTTTTGAGAATATCATATATAATCTTTATATACAATACCCCTCAACTTTTCAAATTTGACAATTTTCTTTGAACTTGTTCTCTTAGTAATTAACCCATCAATTTGGAATTCTTAGCACAATAGGCCCAATTGAAAACAGAGTTCATTTGTTGGACGGTTTCCTCATGTGACTATCACACATGAGTTTCTAACGAGGGCATGCTTGGTCTTTTGAATTTTAGAGCTAACCAAAAAATTTAAAAAACAAAATTAAAGACAAAAAAAACGAAAAGAAAAGAAAAAACCCATCATTTTCTCCTTTAGTCACTCCCCTAACTCTCTCTCAAACGATTCGATCAGAGGGATTGACTTCAAAGCCAAGGAGGCTTAAGGCTTGGCTGAGCTCATGGACAAACCTCACCGTCGCTAGATCTTGGAATATGGTGCCACCGCCACCGTATCTTGGCATCACACCACCCCTACGCTGCTAGTTTTGGTCCCCTCACCCCATATCCCGTCATTGCCATCATTGTTTTCTTACTCTCTCTGAAAGTTGTATTTTGAAAAAATAAAATAAAATTTCTTATACTAGATTTGAAGAGAGCAAGGTCCTTAAATTCTTTCTCTAGTTGTTAGTTGTTTTTTTATTTTTGTTTTGCAAATTGTGCACTGGCATTGCTATGTAATAGAGAAAATTTTCATGTATGTACTGTCACCTGTGACCTTAATTTTGGAGAAGTCCCAACTATGATTTCTCTTTAAAAAAAAAAAACGAATAGAGAAAGAAAATTTTGATCTTTGGGGTCGGGGCTGAGCCTTGAGTGGTTTGGTAAGAAAATATATATAACCAACAAAATGACCAATTACAATGATCTGAGATTCAGATTAAAAAAAGAAAAAGAATGTTCATGATTCTGTAATGAACTTTGTTGGGTGTCCAAAACTTTTCAACTTTTCTACTTCTAGCTTGCTGGTGGACGGAGAAGATTGGATGATCAACGGCTATGGCAACTATGGTCAATGGGAGGTGAAAGAGTATGATGTGGAAGGGGCCATTGTCTTTTTTTTTTTAATAGGAGCCATTGTTTTTTAAGCCCAGAAACTTAATACTTCTATTAATTTCCAAAATTTCCCTGATAAATATTGCATGCGAGCAGCACATGGACATTCAATCCAAATTTTTTTAGTGGTGTTAGTAATTGAACCTATTGTGGCAAGAATTATAAATTGAAGGGGTCAATTGCTAGATAAAAAAGTTCAAGGATTAAATTGTCAAATTTGAAAAATTGAGACGGTATCTGTAAAAAAAAAAAAAAAGGGTTCTTGTATATATGTATTGTGGGGTTGCTCTCCGTTGGCAAGAATTTGAAAATTCCCTTGAGTATCCTGTTTCTATGTTCTAGCTCTGAAAATCTCGTCAGCTTTGGTCATCTAGAAAGAGAACAAAGGAGGAAGAGAGAGAGATAGACTTTTTTTTTTGGTGCAAATTTTTTTTTTAATTTTCAAAGGTATTTTAGTCATTTCAATGATCAAAATGGCGTGTTGACCAATAAAGGGTATCCTGACCTACCATGAAATGATATAAGCCATTTGTTGTTCTCCTGAAATGATCGATCGCAATAGAAAAAAAAAAGTCAAAAATTCTCATTAAAATTTCTGATATTGATATATCTTATCTGTACCCTAATCGCTATCCATTTATTTTTTTAACAAGTTTTTATATTGCTAATGATCTAGATTCATATCAAGATATGGAAGTGTAATGTCTAAGGAAAAGAGTAAAGAAAAAAAAAAAGACCTTATTTCATTGAATGATTGACTATCCAATTAATTTGGAAATAACAAAAAGATTATTAGTAATCACTGCCTCTCTTGCTATACATTTGCCTATCAAATGAAATATGAGAGTATAATAATATAAAATTCCAAACACAGGGTATACTTTTTAAATAAGAGCAAAATATAGGGTATAAAAATGTAAATAACCCTTAAATTAAATATGAAAACCCACGTACACTTCATGAAACAAATATAACACAAACGCTAATGTAAATCTTCTTATTTCAATTCTTCAATTTAATATAAAATTAACTTAACAGTGGGACATTGCAAAAATTTAATAAGTTTAGAGATACATTACCAAATTAAAAATTAGGTGGCAAGTTGCCATAGAATAACAAATTCAAAAGTATTCGCGCAAGATAACCAATAAAAAAAATGGCTCAAAGTAGTCCATCCATCCCTTTCCATCTATATACCTAACAGTATTGTTGACTTGATATTAATTGTAAATTTAATATGCCCCTCAAATTATTGATCTTATATCAGCTTACCCTCTTTTTTTTTTTTAAATGGTTGTTGCATCTTTAACTAAATAAAAGTGTCTAAAATACTTACTTGGCTTAAATATACCTATAATATAATGAAATGTCTAACATGAAATGTTAAAAGTGAACTGATAAAACATGATTTAGTAAAATTACTGTACTGTTTTCAAGTTCGCAGGTAATATTTAATTTGAAATTTTACGTTTATTTACATTTTTGCTAGTTATATATAAATATCATGGGAAGTTGTATTTGGTATTTTAAACCAATGAGGAGAAATTTATTTTAACAGGATTTAACTTGGTTAAAAGTTTTCAACTACAAATAGAATTACCCTTCCACCAAAATAAACAATTCAACCATTGAAATGAAAACGACAATATGGAAGTTGAGATGTGCTGCTGAAAACTTAAACACTTTTACATGCCATAACATAAAGCGTTCTAAAATTATTTTGATGATTTGTAACTTGTCAAAGCTCATTTTTACACGAACTTTTTAACAGAGAAATTGTGATTCTAATTATCAAATTTTGTTCGGTTTAAAAACTTCATTTTACTAATTATTACATAATTAAATCACCAACATATTCTTAATCATAACCATAACCGTGATCTTACTATCAATATAACCTCTAACATAACCATAAACCTGCTATGAACATTGCCACTAACAACCTTACTATAAACATAACTTCTAACGCAACTATAACCTTACTATATAGTAATAATCACAATCTCAATACCAACATACCATAATCATAAATTCAACAAAGGATAATCATATTACCAATAGACCATAATCATTTTACCAACATATTATAATCATTGTCAAATTACCATCTAAAAATCCAACTTATATATTCATAGCTAACAACACTGAATCTAGAGATTTACCTCAATCATGAACACCAAAACAAGCTCTAAAATGCTCCCGAAATCTAGAAAACAAATTACTGTTTTCTTATCCATTACACCCCCTAAAACTGAAGTTCAAAGAGAAGAAGATCACAAGGATTTTGTTGAAAGCCTACCTCAAATCTCATTCTTACCGGATCTACACCTAAGACGTCTTGGAGATTGACATTTGTGAAGGAGGTTTGATAAAATTCTTTTGAGTATGGGAGGTCGATGGGGGGTGGTTGTTTGGCTAGAGGCATAGAAGGAAAATGTGAGAAAGTATGGGAAAATAAAAGAGAATTAAAGATTTTTTTAGTAAGGTTAGAAATTTTAGATGGTGAAAATGGAGAGATAAAAGGACCTAATTATAGGCTTTTGGCTAATGAACTTGGTTAATTTAGTTAAAAATGTTCTATCCTCATTATGTGGCTACCGACAACTTAAGTAAGTTTGATTCGGTTTACTGGTCTTTCGAACCTTAGTCAAATGATAATTTATCATTCCCATTATTGGGCATATTTTTGGCATGATAAGACCAACCTTTGGTTGAATCTCAACAATTGATCTTTTTGCTTCAATCTTTTCAAAATATCCTATTTTTTTAATTAAAAAAAAAAGAAAATTTCTACTAGATATTATCCATAATAGATATAATTTGATCCTCTTATGGAACTAAGGCTTCGTTTGGTACACACATATTGCATTTGTATTCGTTTGAATGCAATGTATTGAATACAATTTACATTTGAAGGAAAAGTATTTGCATTACATTTGAATGCAATGTATGTTTGAGTGAAAAGTATTTGAATTATATTTTAATAATAAACATGTGATGTGATGGGTAAAAGTTGAGAGAAAAAAGGAAAAGAGAAAGAAAATATATGATATGATTAGTAAAAGTAATAAAAAAAGTAAAATAATGAATAATAATTGTATTAGATTTAAAATGTGATATAATTAGTATTTGAATGGAATGCTTTTGTATTTAAGTGAAAATTGTATTCAAATAATATAATACAAATGCAATGCTGTTACCAAACCAAGTAGTATTTTTTTTCTACTACTAGCTCACATCCCAAGGCCCATACTGTTAGAAGTCTAAATAGAACAAATTCTGCTTAAGCTAAAACTTACCCTCCAAGTTTTTCTACTAATAAAGTAGATCGATAAAAATTTTAACTTTATTCAAGTTTAATCTTCAAATTCTCGTATTGTTAAAAAGTAGTCTTTCCAAATATTCTACTAATAGGTAGACAATATAAATCTTATACTATTTAAAAATTTGTTGTCCAAGTTCCTATACTACATTTGGTATGAAGTAAAAATCCTATATGCTAACTCTATACTGCTTAGGTTGTCAAACTATAGTATAAGTTGATTTAACATCTAATATGACTCTTCTCAACTGGTTACAATTACTCCTTTCTTTTAAATAAAGTAATATGACTTTATACTAGGTGACAAACTATAAAATTATCATAACCATACATGTATTATGTAATATTCCATATTTGTAAAGTTATTTTATTTTTGCCACTTTATTTTATGTGACATTATATTATCACATCATAAGATCTTATAATATTTCACCTTATTAAGTCACACTATATTATAATATTACAATCATACCTTGTGACATTTCAATTTACTTGTCACATCATCAAAACATACTATTCATAACTAGGATAAAACATAAGCTAATTAAAGTTGTAATTACCTAAGGAATTTTGATGAATTTTCACTATTTATTCACCAAAATCCTTATAAAAAATTTAATTATTACATCCCAACTAGGAAGGATGGGGCTTATTGCTATTTATTGAAAATTGCTATTTATTTCTTTCCCCCTTTTTCTATGCATGACTGGGGTATATGTCTCATTTAAAAACCCTTTAAAGGTCAAAGTAAACTTTTTCTTCATATTTGACTACCGACTGATATCAACATCAGTTTTGTTAATTTTTTAATCGATGCCTGAGGCTTGGTGTGACAATTTGTGTTGGTAGAGTATGATTGTATCGTATTTGACCTTTATGTTGATATGATAATCTTTGACACGAATATGATCTATTTAATTATCGTATCAAAAAATAAAATCCTAACATGACCCTTTAATAAAAGGGTTGATACAACACAATACATTTATAACCTATTTATCAAATAGGTCATAAACGTATCGTGTTAACCTATCAAACCCACTTATTAAGGGTTATAAAAGAATCATCTAACTTGTTATTGATCTATTTAACTAATTTTTTATCAATTTTAACACTAAAAAAACTCATTAAATATTTAAATAACAACCAAGTTATAATAACCAAATTAACTTAATTACAATCAATCTACACTTAAACTTAGTTTACAAAAAATAAATATAGAACTAAATTAAAGTCTACAACTAAATTAAGTTCACAACATAAATCACAATTAAGCTAAAACATGCAAATAAGTCTAAATTCAAGTCATATTATGTATATAATTAAAAGACCAAAGAAAAAAAAATAAAATTTCGATTCTCTTTTCTATATTAAAAAATTTTAAAATATATAAAAAATAAAATATATATTTTATATTTGAATTTTAAATTTTAAAAACTCAAAATTAAAAATAACAAAATATTATTTAATATATAATACTGATATTGCCAAAAAAGTTGGTAAATTACAAAAACATATTTGATAAACAACATCAAAAAAATACAATATTTGAAACAACGCAATTTTTATTTATAAAAAAAAAAAAAAAAACTTACTTGCGCTGTTTTAATTTGACTAAAAGTACTCCCACTAAATTGAATAAGTTGATTATAATAATTCATAAAAGGACAAAACAATAGTGGAAATTTTTACCCAAAAAAAAAAAAACAATGAAAAAGTGGAAAAAGGGGATCACGGTCCATTTACATAGATAGACATAGGATGAGGTGTGAAAGTACATAGAAGTCAAGTGATTTATTTTATTAGCTAATGATTTATTCTATTGATTTAAAATAATTTAAGAAGAATAAATTTATGGGGTATTTGGGTAACACATTATATTTATATTGTATTTAAATGTAATGCATTGAATATAATATGTATTTAGATGAAAAGCATTTATATTGCATTTAAAATGCAATATATATTTGAATGAAAAGTATTTAAACTGTATTGTATGTGATATAATTGATAAAAGTAAAGGAAAAAAAAGAAAGAGAGAAAAAAAGTGTGTGATGTGATTGGTAAAAATAATAGAAAAAGTGAAATAATATACAGTGATTGTATTAGATTTAAAATATAATTTGATTGGTATTTGAATACAATACTTTTGTGTTTGGATGAAATTTGTATTGCATTCAAACACAATATGAATGCAATAAGGTAAACAAACGAGGTAGAGTATTGGATTAAAAAAATTGATGTGCAAAACTTTAAAAGTTATTCTCACTTCAATATCATAGTATAGATTAGAGAAAACATGGATGGTCCCAATATAGTTCTCTTATATTGCCAATGCTAAATAAAACTTTTTTTTTTTTTTTAAGAATAGCCTAAAAAGAATACATCTCTAAAATATTGATCCATAATTCATATTTTGATTCTCTTATAATCAAATAAAAAATGATTTTATGACAAAAATACGAAACACGAAACAAAAATCCTAAACATATGCACCAAAGGGCTATTCTCACAATTTCCTATAACAATAATGCTGTTTTAATTTCTTGTTCCATTTTGTTTCCAAATATAGATATTTAAAATTTGTGAATAATTTTGACGCTTGTATTCTTAGATTGCAAAATTTGTATTGAATTTCAATGGAAGTTTTTTTTTTTAAATGAATTTAAATGGAAGTTTCAATTACACCCAAAGTTCGACTTTTAAGAATAAAAATAAAACTCCAAATAAACAAACAAATACTATAATAGAAATTCATTTTTGTTGTCCACTTAATAGAGAAATTATTCGATAAACCTAATATAACTCATTATCGCGTTTAAATGGTATACCCATTCAATAAAATTTTGATATTTGGATTTTTTTCTTCTAAGTCATCCTTTTGTTTTTATTTTTTTAATTTCCTTATATGTAATATAAGACTTGTCAAATCAAAATCACCACAAATATCTCATTTATATCTTTTTTTTCCTTAATCAATTAAATATGTCATCTTTAATTTTTTTTTCCCACTCTAAATGTTTAATTAATCTTTACTTTTAAGGGAAAAAAAAAACACCCATCTAGTACTCTGGTTCCAAAATCAACGAAAATGAAATTTAAATAAAAAACAAACAGAAAAATGACATTTAAATTCATATAGCTGAAAACGAAGTTGGAGAAAGTAAACTAATCAATTTCAAATCAAATATATGAATGCACACTTTCTTTTTTTTTTTAAGTTTAGGATAAGAGGATTCGAACTCTTTATCTTATGGTGAGATTAAGTGTGGAATTATCACTAGATTATACTTACAACTACATAAATACACACTTTTAAGTTTCATAGTAATATCCGTCAACTTTTTTTTTTAAAGTTCCAATATAATTCCACATTGAATTAAAAAAAAATAACTTTCTTCACGTTTAAATTAATATTTTGCTCTATTGTCCACAAAATTAAAAGACATGGACTTAATTAAAAGAGGTAAAATACGATAGCGTTGATCGTATTGGATAACTGGCATAGAATGAATGCCAAAGTACTCATATGGGATAAATTTATAATTCTTTTCTAAAAGCAAAAATTAATTAAATATATAAGTGATAAAATAAATAAAAGATAATATTTGTTTAAATTTATTTGATTAAGATAAAAGATTTTAATGAGATATTTATGGTTATTTTAATTTATCAATTAATATATTACATATTATGAAAGAGAAATAAAACAAAAGGATGATATAAAAATAATATTAAAAATTTATTAAATAAATGTATCACGTAAATATAATAACATATAAGTTCGATTTTACCGAATAATTTCTCAACTTAGTATACAAATTACTGGTTTAGCTCATGCGCCTGAAAAATTTTCTAACTCCACTGCTACGACCAACTAGTCAAAATCTGGCATGTGGAATTCTGGTGTGAAATTTCAAACAAGTGGTAAACTTTATGCTAAGGAAACATTTGTTAACATAGGTCGTTGTTAAAACTTCTTGTTGTTGCTAAAATCCTTTGAATCCTTCAATCTAGAAATGACTTCTGCACTATGACATTTGGGAGCAAAATTTACTTATATGCTAAATTTTAATATTACCAAGTGCATGCCCAATTTTGGAAAATGATCCAACAAGCTATTTCACATTACTTGTTTATACAATATACAAAAAAATACCTGACACTAAAATAAATAAATAAATAAATCTTTAGTCACAATACTTTTTTATAAGATTTTTAATCACAACATTTTTATGTGACTAAATATAAGTTTTTGTCACAACCTAGTAACTAATATGCAATTAGTCAAATTTTTTGTAACTAAAATTTTTTGTCGTAGGACTTTTACTCACAAAAAAAGTTTTAGTCGTACCGTGATTAAAACCTTATGACTAAAAGTTTTAGTAACAATAAAAATTTATGACTAAATGCATATTAGTCACAATCTTACGTCTAAAAGTCATAAAAATATTGTGACTAAAAATTTATTTTTACTTTTGTCTTTATTTTTTTGTAGTGTGAGCCTACTAAAACAAATGCTACGTACAACCCCCTTAACTTCGCCTTTTCAAGATTCAAGCTGTGAAATGCTCAATCATTTGTTGAATATGATTTAGGCTTGGAAGAGGAATTATCTTCTTTTGCTGAATCCGTCTCGGTGAAATAGCCGGGTGGTTTGGGCCGAGGCAGCTCGTTCTTGCTTCCCAACATCACAACCACAAAGAACATGTTGGGTTTGTCCACCGGACATTGTTGCACGCATAGAAAACCGACAAGGATGCAAAGCAACACTTGTTTTAGATCGGGGACCGATTCCGTTAAGCCCTTATCCAGCAATTTAAATATGATTGATCATTTGGTTAGTACTTGGACATGCTAACACTTAGTTAAGATTTTGACAAATTACCTGTCCACTGATGGTGAGACTATGATTTTCATGCTTAAAGTCTCTGCTTTTCTTTTCACTTACAATTTTCAATATCAATCTACAAAAGCTAAATACAAATGATTTTATTGAGAATAAGCCATTAAATGCATATTTTGGTACCATATAGCCACGACAAGCATTATTAGATAAAAATGAGCATGTTTATTTGGTACATAATTCATATCAATTTAAGGAAAAAAAATGAAAAGCTCAATAGAAGAATACTCACTAGGTTCCTATTACTCTATTTGTGTGTTCTTCTATCTGATCCCATCTACATGTTCTAGTCAAGCCAAATCAAAGTCTGAAATATTACTAGCTTTAATATCTACATGTATTATCCACAATCTATCAATCTGCATATAATTTGGAAGAGTTTTGACCACTCTAATAGTTTTCCTTACTTTTGACTTGTCAATGTATTTTAAAAGTCAATCCACCAACACAAGAGTAGAAATTAGTTATGTAACTTAATTAGGTGGATTGGTTTCTAATAAAAAGTGAAAAAGTCAAGGCTTTTGTCGGACATATATTCATAAACCAACAAATTTTCTTCTTTTTAAATGTAACAGCCAAGAAACTTCACAAAATTTCGATGTTGAAGCTTGCCAATTAATTTTACTTTATTTTCTTATGCTCTCATTCCTTACCTAGAATTTATTGATAAACTTTACACTTTAATTTCTTGTCCATCTTTAAGCATACCTTGAAAATCCAAACATGAAAGGAAAACAATCCCCCTATATATATAATTATATCTTCAATTTTAGTTTAACCCCATGCGAGACCTAGTTTTGTAGTCAAAAATTGGTGAAGATCTTTTTTCAACATCTTGAGGAATTCTTTGCTCTTTATTTCAAACACACACAAAAATAAATAAATAATAAATTTTTATTTAATTATTTAAAAACAAGGCATAGATATTTCATCTTTTTCCATATTGTTCTCAAACTTGAATATCAAAACTCACTCTGTATACAAGCCCAAAGCCACCTTCTCCAAGGTTATTGTGCTGTGAAAAATTTTCAGTAGCTGCATTTATAGAAGACAGGTTGAACAAAGAAAGCTCCAGGCCTTCCTCTTGATCTCCATTCTAACTTATAGTTTCATTTCTATCTGATACCATAAAATAAATAGTATTGATCATAATTCAAAAGTAGTTTTCTTGCTTTTATCTCTTATTAATGTAAGAAATTGTTTTCTTGAAGCGGTCTATAGTTAATTCTGTCTTTGTCATTGTTCTTGGTCCAAAGTCAGAAAACGCAGTCGTATTTCTTTCACATGGGACAATATGATGGAAAATGGCTTATTTAAGCCATGTTAAAGGCCCATTTGAGGCCCATTTTAAAATGGGGTCTAATAGGAGTTTGGAATAGATCTTGATGGACTTGTGTTCTTTGCAGGGAGATTGAAATTTGATATTCATATGCTTAAAATAGTAATTTGGTGAATAAAAAAAATGATGCTCTTAATATGCTACTTGAAATAATAGTTTAAAAGGAAAATTACAAAATCTCACATTGGCTACGAATGAAGTATGGTGGTGTATGTAGGTAATTGTATTTTAAGACCTAGGTAAATATGTATACTTAAGAGGTTCTCTTACGTGCAGGGTGGGGTGTAAATCATGAACCTGGTAGATTAGGGGACTAATGTGTTTACTCGTGACTTACGGACAAGAATGCCATCCCTAAAAGCTCGTGTGGGCTTTGTTTTTTAAAATTTTTTCATTTTATATTTTGGCTTAAGAAAAGCCCAAGACTATCCATATTCTTTTTTAATTTTTTGATTGGTTCTCAAGTTTCTTTTGTAGCCTTGAAGTTAGTTTTTGGTAATAGAGAAAATGTGCTAGTTCAAGTTTGCTGTGATGATTTCGATAGTATTTCGTGTAATCGTCATTGTCGTTGTCGTTATATCCTAAGAGATGGACATCTTATGTATCCTCAAGCATTCATTGGAGGGGACGAATCTATTTTAAGGAAGTTATATTTCACATGCCTCGACATTATCCTTCTTTATTCATTTTTGTGGTTTGGCTGAAGATTTAATTCATGTTATAATTTTTTATATTGTAACAAGTTGATATATTATATTGTTCTTTTTTGTATTTTCCATATTTCGTTGAACATAATAACCTTTTACATTTTCCCTACGAAATTGAAAATAGAGTAAGAACAAAGATCATTACCTTTTGATCCTCTCCAGCAAATGCAATAGCCAAGTAAGAGCATCCCAGAGACGCCTCCAATGACAGCTACTACTACTATCACCGCTCTCGTCTTGTGATCGGCTTTTCCTTTTTGTACAAGTAGTTTTTGAACATAAATCAAATTGCCAAAAATTTAGGTTAATATCTGAAATTATATGGAATGATATTTTGTGAAATTATTAGGCCTATCCCGAACTCTGAATATGGCATGCGAATAAATAGATCTTGTCCATCGTCGGGAAACTGCCTAATACCTATCAGATTACCAAACCAGATGATACAACCACTGCCTTTTCCTCTGATATCGGCGTTTGTATAAGCCGTTCAAGAACAGTTGCTCAAGCATTTGGCTCTACATTCCTTTAGATTCATACTCTTATTCAGCCAAGTATGTGTTGCATCGAGCAGTTTCAAGCCAGAAAATTTGATACAACCATCTTTATGTTTCTCCAGGCAGCTCAGTGGATTAATCCGTATACATCCATCGGACCAGTTCATTGAATTCCATTTCCCTTGAGACTTGGTCTTGAATCGTCTTAGGCACTGGCAGATCCGAGTGTCATTTATGATACAATATCCATTGGCTCCACATACACCATACTTATCACAATTGTCTTTAGGTGATGATGAGTAAATCCTCCAAGTCCGATCTTTTCGATCCATGTAAGTCGCTCACGATTACTTGTGGTTTGGTTCATAAATATTATCGAGATCACTGACTTATTATTGAGGCTGTATGTGAAATACGCCTCATCATAACTACAAAAAGAGTCATAACTGTAAAGTGGATTTGTCTTTTGTTCCGTTATTCCACTAAAATGAAGACCATTCCAAGGTCCGGCACGAAATAATTTTGTTGTCCATTTCGGATAAAAACTTCTGGGACTGTATGATGTTGTGGATCAAACTCGCTTCGGGACAAGGGTCATCTCAACTCTTACACGTCGAGGTTTTCAAATCCCACCCAAATTTCATGTCTGGCAACAGTGTATTTGAAGGATAATCAAAGCTTTCCCACCAACAGGTCTCCAAATTTTTATATTCTTCATCTCTTAGTACAAGATTTCCAGAATCTAGAAGCTGCACCCTTGGTTTCTTGGCTTGTATCGATGAGCTTGGCGACCAAACAACTATCTTGTTTTGATACAAAAGCACAAGATTGCTTGTGTTGTTTATGGTCAACAAGCCAGATAAATCAGTAATTGGGTTTCTTCCGTTTGCAACCCAAACGATGGTTTGAACGGGGAAGTTCTTGTACCAAATACCCACATAACGATTCTTGGAATTTCCCGGACTGAAGAAACCAAGCTGGAAACTTCCTTCTTTCGAGACCAACGTTATTCCATGATGGATTGGAATGGACCAATATTATCAACTGCAGAGAAAACTGATTGGAAGATAAAAAGGAAAACAACAAAAATTATTAGCACAAAACTAGAACTTGCCATTTTTTTTTTCCTATTTCCTGCTTTTCTCCGTTAGAGTATATGCATATTAAAGGTAAATTTCTTTGTGACTGGTCTCTGTCAGGTGGTAACTTGGAGGATAAAGGCCTGCCATTGACAAAGGATGCAGATCTTAATCAGGAAGGCTTGTTGTGTTATACAAAAATATATATAAATATGTATATATATTGTGCGTGTACGTGATTGGCGCTCATTGATCAGCTTTGACAAGTTTTTGCAAAATATTTTAAATTGTTCCTAATTATTTTAAATTGTTAATTATGATGCAAAATAATAATAACAATGGCAATGATGTTGATGTTGATGTTGATGTTGATGAAATGTAGGGGCAATTTGGATAATGCATCGCGTTTGCATTATATTTAAATACAATATATATTTGGAAGAAAAATACTTGCATTGGATTCAAATATAATATTTGTTTAGATGAAAAGTATTTAAATGGTATTATATGTGATGTGATTGATAAAAATAGAGAGAAAAAAGAGAGATAGAGAAAGAAAATATATGATATAGTTAGTAAAAGTAATAAAAAAAAATAGAATACTAAATAGTGATTGTATTATATTTAAATTGTGATATGATTGGTATTTGAATATGATACCTTTATATTTAGATAAAAATTATATTGTATTTAAACGTAATACGAATACAATGCAGCAACCAAATGCACCCTCAATCTTCAAAGCATCCTTGACTATAAGAATTAAAACCACAAAATTAGAGTTAAGGTTGGGAGGAACATGACTAGTGTCAGAGAAGTTACGAACAATGGCAATCACTTTTGAGCCAACAACTCTCCAATTATGATAACAAAAAACTCTATTGAATCCATCTAGCCTTCGAACGCTAGTCGAATTAAGATAAAACACAGATATCCGAATATCCTCATCAGAAGAGATTGACGTGAGTGTCGAAATTATGCCCTCAGTGACTTGACTTTCAATCACAATGGCAATAACATAAAAATTTTTAGTTGTTCTCCTTTTATCGGCAAACAAGGATTGACATAAATTTATAAAATGATAGATTATAATTATCTGGTCTTCTACAATATCATCACCAATTTCCATAATATATAGCTAGGGTTTTTTGGTATTACGAACGAGAATCAAAGCTTGGTAAAAGGCCGTATTTATGTCGTTGTCTCTAGCCCATTTTTCCCGAGTAAAATAAATTAAAAATTTACTACAGTGCACACAAAAGTTAGCATTTAGTAGAAAAACGAACTTTGTTTTAATTTGAAAAATAGTATTCTTACTAAAGTACCAATACATAAGAGGAAAAAGAATCATCTCTTTCTATTAGGTAAAGGTAACAAAGCCAATGTAAAAAAAAAAAAGTCTCCACTTACATATACAATCCAATAATCTATTTCACCCTACTTGTTAAAGCGAAACTACAAAGTCTTGATCCTCTAGAAACAAAGACTACAAGCTTCCTGAGCTCATCAGATGTTGACATAATTAGAAGCTAGTTTTATGGTTTGATTTGTTGCAAAAAATATTCTGCAGTAATTATACATTTATCGAGCCTCAAGCAGTGACATGCTCATGTCGTTTGTTGAAGATGACTCGGGCTTCGAAGAGGAATGATCTCCTTTCACTGAATCCATCTCTGTGAAATAGCCGGGTGGTTTGGGCTGAGGTAGCTCGCTCTCACTTCCCAGCATCACAATCACAGAAGACATGTTGGGTCTATCCACCGCATTTTGTTGCACACATAAGAGACCAACATGAATGCAACGCAACACTTGTTTTAGATTGTGGTCTGAATCCTTTAACTGATTGTCAAGCAATTCAAATGAATTGCCTTCCTTATGCAATGTCCATGCCTAAACAATGTCAAAATTCCAAAACTGTCATAATTGGTAATTTTGACGTAGTGACAGTTAATGAAGATTTTTCACAACTTACATGTCCAATGAGGGTAAGACCATGATTTTTAAGGTGAAAGCCTCTACTTTTCTGTCCACTTATAATCTCCAACACTAATATACCAAAGCTAAACACGTCTGATTTTATTGAAAATAGGCCATCGAATGCATATTCTGGTGCCATGTAGCCACTACATAGTATTATTAAAATAGAAACAAACAAATTTTATTTGGAATATGGTTTGCATGTAAATTTGAAGGGGGAAAAACACAAAATAATAATACTTACTAGGTTCCGATTACTCTAGTTGTTTGATCCTCTGTTTGATCTCCTAAAAATGTTTTAGCCAAGCCAAAGTCTGAAATTTTAGGATTCATCTCATTATCAAGTAAAACATTGCTTGCTTTGAGATCTCTATGTATTACTCTCAATCTAGAGTCCTGGTGAAGATATTGAAGTCCCCGTGCTATACCGCATATGATTTGGAAGCGCTTTGACCAATATAGAAGTTTTCCTTCCTTGTGATCTGTCAACATGCATTCCATGTTAATCAACCAATACCACGGTAAAAATTAAATACATAACACAGGTTGATTTGGATTCTTACCAAATATGAACAAATCAAGGCTTTTGTTGGGCATGTATTCATAAACCAATAATTTTTCTTCTCCTTGAATGCAACACCCAAGAAGCTTCACAAGATTTCTATGTTGAAGGTTAGCAATTAGTTTTACTTCATTTTTTAACTCATTTACTCCTTGTCCAGAACTTATTGATAGTCTCTTCACAGCAATTTCTTGTCCATCCTCTAGCCTACCCTAAAAATCTCAAACACAAACAAAAAGGTCACAGATTTTCATTTCTTAGTTAATTTAAACAGCATGTGACAGTACTTACCCTGTTTCTAAGAAAAATAACTAATTTTTTTTAAAGCAATATCAATAACTAATTAGAAAAAGCCTAGAAATTTCACTTTTTCCATATCATTCTGACACTTGAGCATCAGAAACTTACTCTGTATACAGGTCCAAAGCCGCCTTCTCCAAGCTTGTTTTGCCATGCAAAGTTATCAGTGGCTGCGGTTATAGAAGAAAGGTTGAACAAGGGAAGCTCCAGATCTTCCTCTTGGTCTCTATTTTGACTTCTTGTTTCAGTTCTATCTGTTTTGTTTAACACACAATTAGACGAATTGGCAAGAAAACAAAATCTTATTCTTAGATATAAGAAATAAGAATGAGATATCCACAGCCTTTTTTTTTTTTTTTTTTTTTTAAGATACTCCTACAAATATTTCTTCTTTTTCTCTTTTTATGAGTTTAGGAGTGGGAGGATTTGAACCCTTGACTTTATGATATGGTCGAGTGTAAAATTATTATTAAACTATGTTTGCAATCACTCTGGTTAATATTCCTATGTTTAACGAAAATGAGGCAATGCATAATTACAAGCATTAAACAATAAGATAAGGCTTTAGCAAAAAAAAAAATCCAGAAAAAAAAAAAAGAAAAGAGTTAAGGCAGATAAAGCCCACCATTTCATCAATTTTTTTTTTAATTTTTTAATTTTTGCGTCGAATATCCTATGAATGATTTGGTCCATATTTTCAAATTTTCTATTCACGTGTTTTTGGACATAGTGACTTTCTTTCATTTCGCCTATTCAAAATCGGCCTAAGTCAACAAAGGATGCATATATTGTAAATACCATTATAAAAGCTAAAATAAGTAAATAACATACATACAAAACAGTTGACATTGATACATCTTATACCGCTAACTAAATAAATCATTTACTATGGATAGTTTATTTTCTTATAATAAAAAAAATTTACTAACTTTATATAAATGTGTTATTTGCTTTTACCACTTTGTAAATATACTATTTTCTTTTTTTATTAAATTTTATAAATATGTTATTTTCCCTTTCTCTCGTCAACAACTGTGGCCGTATTTTTTGCAAAAATGAGAAGAAAGTCTCTCTCTACTCTGTTTTTTTTTTTCCTCCTTCTTTTCAGGAAAGGTACAGTTTAAGAAAAAAGACATATCTACCTTTTGAGCGTCTACTGAAGCGTCTCCTGAAAATGAAATAGCCAAGTAATAGCATCCCAGAAACACCTCCAACGACAGCTACTGCTATTAGAGCTCTCGTCTTCGTATTAACTTCTCCTTTTGCTAAGTGTTTTGGAAAAGGAGAGAAAAATCATCATATCAAATTTTGGCAAATATAAAAAATAAATGTAACGATATTTTATGAAATTATTAGGCCTTTACCTAGCTCTGTATGTGACATTCGAATATATAGATCTTGTTCGTCATCGGAAAATTGCCTCATATCTATCAGATCACCATACCAGATGATACAGCCACTGCCTTTTCCTCTAATATCGGAATTTGCATAAGCCGTGCAATTACAGTCGCTCAAGCATTTGGCCTTGCATTCCTTTAGATTCAGACTCTTGTTCACCCAAGAATATGCTGTATCCGGCAATTTCAACTCAGAAAATTTGATAAACCCATCTTTATTTTTCTCCAGGCAATTCAGTGGAATGTTTCGTACACATCCTTCGGACCAGTCCATTAAATTCCATTGCTCTTGAGACTTGGGCTTGAATCCTTTTAGGCACTGGCAGATCGGATTGTCGTTTATAACACAATTTGCGTTGGCTCCACATGTACCATAATTGTCACAGTTGTCTTTAGGCGCTGTTGCGTAAACCTGCCAACTTTGATCTTCGTCGTTCCATGTAAGGCGGTCACGATGACTTGTGGTTTGGTTCATAACTAATCTTGAGATCACCGACTTATCCTTGAGGTTGTATATGTAATACACCTCATCATCATTGAAAACAAAGTCGTAACTATAAAGAGGGTTTGGCCTTTGCTCCGGTGTTCCAGTGAAATGGACGCCATTCCAAGGTCCGGTGCGGAAGACCTTTGAGGTGCCCTTGAGGACATAAACATCGGGGTATGTATGGCGCTGCAAATCATACTCGACTCCGGCAGTGAAATCTCCATCACAAGGGTCATCCCAACTCTTCCATGCCGAGACACGCCGCTTAAGACCCGTCCTCAAATCCCACCCTAATTTCATTCCCGGCATCATTGTATCCGAAGGATGGTCAAAGCTTTGCCACAGGTAGGCCTCAGGATTGCTGTCTTCCTCGTCTCTTAGCACCAGATTTCCGGAATCTAGAAGTTGCACAATTGGCTTCTTGGCTTGTTTCGACGTGGTCGTTGACCAAACAACACTCTTGTTTTGATACAAAAGCACAAGGTTGCCTGTGTTGTTTATGGTCAACAAGCCAGATGAATCATTAATTGGGTTGCACCGATTCGCAACCCAAATGACGGTTTGAACCGGGATGTTCTTGTACCAAATTCCGACATAACGATTCTTGGAATTTCCAGGACTGAAGAAACCAAGCTCAAAGCTCTCTTCTTTCGAAATCAAGGTTGTTCCATCACTGACGGATTGCAACTGATCAATGCTATCAACAAAAGAGAAACCTGTTTGGAAGAGAAAAAGAAAAGTAACAGCAATTATAAGCATCGATGTAAGAATAGCCATTTTTTTTTCCTTTTTCTTGCTTTCTCCAGTGCATGCAAATTAAGTAAAATTCTTTGTGATTATCTGTGTGTAGAAGTTAACTTAGCGGATACGTCAAGCCATTGACTAAGTATGCAGGTATTTTTCAAGAAAACACGTGTACTTATGGGACAGTTTGTGTAATGAACTATATAACTTTTTGAGTTAATTTCAAATTTGACCCCAAAGAAGAAGGCTTGTCTCACGTTGCCCGCTGCAAATCAAAATATTCCTTAAGCTTATGATCATAACCTATAATTTTTGGTATTTTCATAATTGATATATAAATTCTAAATGGTTTTTATCACGTGTATTTATCAAATCACCAAAACGTGATTAATATCATTAAAAAAAATTATAGCTTACCTACCAGTCATGTGATTTATAATATATGATAAAAACTGTTAAAAGATTGAAACTTTAATGAAAAAAATTACGAATTAAGGTGCAACAAATGATTAGCGGTGGAGTTAAATTTGGATGCAGGGAATAAGGTGAGACAACCCTATTCTTTAGGGACTAAATTTGAAATCAACCCGAATTTTATTCTTATTTCCCTGCTGCTTAATTGAGCTTTGACAAGGACTCAATTCAAGACTGTCTGCTATAAATGTTTTGAAGATTAATCCACCAATAAATGATAAAATATCAGAAAAATCTTTATCATTCAGTTTTTTGAATATATATATATATTTAGAATTGTTCTCATTTGTGCTTGTCTGATAAAAATTTATTAGTTATTGTTATCTGATTACATTATCATTTGACTTCAAATTTTCTAAGCGATGTTCATGTTCCTCTCTTAAATGAGTTGACTTTTCTAATCAAGATTGACGGTTGGAAAGCTAAGAATATCCATTATGTTTTCATCATGGTCTCAACTTCCAGTTAAATGGCTACGGTAGTAAGTATTCTCATACATTGATGTGGGTAGATATCTAAAAAAAATTAAATTTCCAAAAGAGCTGTTAAATTTAGTATTGTATTGAAGATGTGCCTGTACAAAAAGGCATACATATTTTATATTCAATACTATATTGAGCATGTAATAGTAGAAAAATGTTAAATTTAATTAGCATTTAATGTTGTGTTTCATTACTGTTAATGCCAAACAAATTTCTATTAATTCAATTTATACCCCCAATTCTATTCCCCGTAACTTTTTTAAATTCTTTTTCTCTTATAAATGTTCTCCTTAATTTTTTTCATTTAAAATCTTATGTAGAATATTATAAAAGACTTGGCCAAACCTAAGTTATGAATATTTTTTTAAACACGCGTAAACATTGCCTATTTAAATAAACTTCTAGATCTTTGCTATGTATGAAACCATACCAAAAAAAAAAAAAAAGCAATAAAAAATAAATAGGAGACAAAAACAAATACTTTAAACTCCTGAAGCTCATTTGATGTTGACATTAGCTGAAAATTTCAAGTTTGGATTTGTTGTAGAAACTTTTGATATATATGTTTCCCATTAACTATTTTTTAATACATTTTCTATTATTTTCCCCTGTATTTCTTAATTATAAAATTGATGTAGAATTGTTATAAAAGCTTTGATTGTACCCTAAGTTTTGATTTTTATACACATTATTTGAAACTTAACACTCTAAATAAACAACTAGCGTAATATTATTATAATAAAGGGAAAAAAGTGAAAATTAATCACTTAATCTTATTAATTTGGTTGAAGATATAATAACAAAACCTCCTTCATTTATCAAAATGCAGGCTTTATCCCGTGCTCTTGAACAAAAACAAGAGTATCTTTTCTACATACTAATAACATCAAATGTAACGATTAGACTGTTAGGGGGAGTTTGGGGGAGGTTTTGGAGATGTGGTTTTGGGGTTTGGAAAAAAGTTGGTTTTGGAGAATATGTTTAGGAGAAAAAACTGTTTGGGATGAAAAAATTAAAAATTTTAAAAATATTTTTAGAAAAAAAATATCAATATGGATCTTGTTTTATTCCTCTCAAAATTCTATGCAATTTAAAAAAAATCATCTCATTTGGACTTGTATACACAAAGTTATGGATTTTTAAAATTTTAAATGTACTGCAGTATTTTGGAGATATAAATAGTAAAAAGTGATAAAGTTCTGGAAAAAAGGTAAAATTTTTGGTCTCCAAAACCTTGCCCAAACGGGCCCTTAATTTACTGCTTTTGATCCTAAATTTGATCAAATTTCAGATATTTTTTTTTGAATTTTTAAGTTAAATCAATCATATATATATATGTATGTAGTTGAACTTACCGGACCTAATCTTTAAACCCCCTCTCTCTTACCACCGGGCTAAACCTAGTGGGTTAAATTTTTTTGGACCATAACGTAATGTACTAGTAGGCAAGGAAAGAGTCAAGACAATTTTTTTTTTTTAACACTAGAAAGGTGGCCCAATCTAAAATGCCAAGGCTAACTCTTGAGTCAAAGAAACATTGTTACAAACAGTTGGGAGGAAAAATCTCTTTGTTAAAATGAGCAAAATAGGTACTGACATAAAAAAGAAAAGAAGAAAAAAAAATTGCCCTTGATGAAGAGCAATAAAATGTTTCCTGATCCGAAACACTCAAGAAGCATTACTCTAACGAAATCGCTGGTTCAGGTCACTCCATATCTCAAGAAATTACCGTGCTATTGCAGCGTGTCGTGCAACAGATTAGTCGAATGATGCAGCCAACAGATTAGTCAAATTACCGTGCTTGTGGTCGAATGATGCATCCAACAACAAACCCGACATTGTTCTTGGCTGTTAGTTATAATCATTGTGGGTCTCCAGGCTTTGTGTACGCTTGATTTTTGACTCTAAAAGACCAAAGTTTAATGAGTTTAAGAAACTTATTGAAGGACAATAAATAATACTAAAATTGCATTTGATATTATTTTTGAAATATTTTTTTTTCTAAAAAACTGAAATTGAGAGTGTTTTGAGAATTGGTTTGGGGTTTTTTTGAAATTGTATTTGATTTTATTTTTATATTAATTTTAAAAATATCAAAAAATGAAAAAAAAAAAAAAAAAAAAAACACTTATCTCAAACACATTGACATCGTCCAAAAGCTAGTTGGCTCCTTCAATGACTCCGAGATGCTCCCGGTCACCCTTCCTAGTAGGCTCTCCTTCAAACCCACCATCTTGGTTGAACCCACCGGCCCTTGTCGGTCACCTTTCAAGCTCCAAGATTGAGGCAAACGATGAGGAAGCTTGAGATCAAGCTCAGCCTCACCACCATTGGCGGCGGTGGCGTCTGTGGAGGAAGATTGTTGCTGGTGTCTATGGCAGCTCACCAATACCACATCTCGCTGCATCAAATTCATTGGGTCGACATGTTGATTCTGAGCACAATGACATTGTTAAGGTCTGAGTCATTGTTCGTACTGAGCTCGGGGTCGCCGTCACCATTGTCTTCGACAGTGTCAGAGGAGGAGAGGGTGATCACCATCGTTGCGAAAAACGCTGAGGGCATCGGACTCCACAAAGGAGAGAAAAAGAGAGAGACAGAGGAGAGAGTGTGAGAAAGAACGAGCAACAATTGGCCGTCGTAATGGCTGTATCCTTGTCCAATAGTAAGCTTTCGTATGTCGTCGTGAGTTTAGGTCAGCCTTTGTCGTCGAAGATGGAGTTCGTCCCTTTAGTCAACACTAGTCTATAGAGAGAGAGAGGGAGAGAAGAGTGGGAGAGAATGAAAACAAAAAGAGAAAACAGTTCTTTTTCATTTTCAAACATACAGTGTCCCCTCTCTCTCTCTCTCTCTCTCTCTGAGTTTGCACTTTATAGTTGTCAGGGACAGCTAAGCCTCCATCTCATGTGTAGTTTGGATTTATTATTATATTGACGGTGCATTTGATACCGTTATAAAAACGTATTATATTTAAATATAATATAATTTTTATCTAAATATAAAATTTTATGTTTAAATATAATTTTTTTAATAATGTTATAAAAATAATTATTATTTTTTTATTTTTTAAAATAATTACATCAATTTTTAAAACATAAAAGTTTTACGTTTAAATACAATTTTTTTCAACAGTGCTACAAAAACAATTATTATTCATTTATTTTTTAAAATAATCATATTAATTTTTTAACTCTAACTTTTTTATTTCTACTTTTATTAATTACATCAACTTTTCAACTCTAAAATATAATCTAAATATAAAATAAATACTTTTCAACTAAATACAATACTCAAAAAATGAATTACATTCAAATATAATTAAAACGCAATGCGTTTGCTAAACGACCTATGATATTATATTAACATATAATATATTAAGAGTCTGTGTGATTGTGTTTTGGAAAATATTTTTTTAGACTAAAAAAAGGTTATTTTGAAAAATATATTTGGGAAAAAAATTTTTTGAAGTAAAAAAATGTAAAATTTAAAAAAAATTAGAAAAAAAATTAATATAGTTATTATTTTATTTCTATTAAAATTTTATGTAATTTATAAAAAAAAATCAACTCATTTAGATTTATATATATAAAGTTATGAATTTTTAAAATTTTGAGTTTACTATAGCGTTTTATATGTATAAATAATAAAAAGTAATAATGAGACGAATAAGAAATTGTTTTAATAAATTTTTTTTTACCCCCCAACACCCCTTAAATATAATATATATTTAAATATTTTATATTTACATTATATTAAAATTTAATATATTTTAAATATTTTATATTTACATTACATTTAAATATAAAATATCTGATATAATTAATAAAAATAAATAAAAAATAATATATAATATAATTGATAAAAATAAATAAAATAATAAATAATAATTATATTAAATTTAAAATTTAAGTATTTTAATATTTAAATATAATATTTCACTTACTAAATAAAAATTAGATTGTATTATAATGCACTAACACAATGACAAATCAAATGACACATTATATATCGCAATTGGCACGGGTCATATCACACTCTCTCCCTTCTTGCCGACACCGAAGCAGATCAGCCACTCACATATACACACTCTCCATCCCTCTCCCTCTCTCGGTGTCTGCACTTTGTAGTTGCTAGCTCTCTCTCTCTCTCTCTCTCTCTCGGAGTTTGTGCTTTTTAGTCTTGAGAGACCGCAAAGCATCCATCTATGTATCACAATTGGCACCGGTTGGGTCACTCTCTCTCCTTCTTGCTAATACCGAAGCAGATCAGTCCCTGGCATGTAGATGTTAGAGACTTTCTCTCTCTTTGCGCTTTTGTAGTTGTTAAGAGATTGCCATGCCTACATCTAGATATCATGACTGATGCCGGCCGGAGATTGTGAAGCCGTTATTTAGAGCTCGTGACAACACGAATCTCAGGGTTTGCAATTTGTATTCGTTAAGAGATTGCCAAGCCTCTATCTGGATATCACAATTAGCGCCGACCAGAGATCGTGATGAAGCCGCCATCTAGAACTCGTGACAATGTGAATCCGCTGGTCTCTAAGTTTATCCATGTCACTGCGGTCTCCATGAAGGAAAGATGCCGTGAATCTTCAAAACGCCTTCTCTAACTGTGTTGTAAGTTATCGCCACGTCCCGTTTGCTTCGTCCCCGACGGTGACAATAGAATACAAGAGCGGATGGATTCATTATGTGATATTCCAAAATTAAGGGGTTTTAATACATCATAAATTTAATCTTTTTTAATTAAAAGCCAAAATAGGTAAATTAATTAGGTTAAATGGCCATTTTTGAAAACTCAACATAATAGATAAGCCAACCTTTTTTTTTTTCTTTTTTTTTTTTTTTCGCAAATGATCAAAATTTTCAAATACTTTCCTTCTCTCTTCAGCAGCCATGGATCTCGATTGCTTTGCTGGAGCTCATGAACCTCAATAACACAGAGAAGCCAACACCAAAGAAGCAACGTGATCGAATTCGCCGACTAGCCGCCACCAGCTTGGATCTCATCATTTACCGTTGCAATCTTGTCGACATCACATTTTCTGGTCACTGAAATCGCGCCTCCAAGAACGATGCACTCCAACTTGATGCCGCGTCCGCCGAGCTTCATTCTCATGCCGGATCTAATCCTTATTTGACCAGTTGCACGGAGAAGAATGGAGACTGGAGGGGATAGTCAAGGGAGAAGAAAGAGGTGAGAGAGAAAGTGTTGGGGGTGCGAAGAAGATAGAGAAAAAAAAATCTTAATAATTTTTTATTTTTTTAATAGTAAATCATTGATTTATTATAATAAATCACAGATTGACTACAAAATTAGTGCTATATTTGATATAGTCAATCAATGATTGACGTTGCATCAACAATTGATTGATAATTAATCAATAGACCCTTTACAAAATTGATTGACAATTATATGAAAAAATGAGATCTTTTAACTACTTTTTAAAGACTTAGGCATTTTAACTAATTTTTAAAAACTTTGGCCATATATTAAGAAACTTGTTTAAAAAAGATCATTTAACTATAAATCCCATAAAAATATTATTTTGGCTTGTAAAATACTTTATTTATCTTGGTTTCTAAATTTATGGTATACCTTGTAAATCTAGTCTATATAAATAATGATTTCAAACTTTCACTTTGCATCCGATTTCCAAAAACTTATTTTGTTCTTTTCTCCAAGTCACAACTACTTTTCATTATTCACATCTCCAAACGTTTATGATAAACTCAAACTTTAAATATTCATAACTTTCATTACAACAAAAGTTAGATTCCACGATGGAGATTGCATGATCATTTTTTAAAAGATAGTCATGGAATCTAAAAACAAAACTATGTTGCAAACATAGTTGTCCGAAAATGATCGTAAAATTTTGTGTTATCATGACCATTTTGAAAAACAGTCTTGGAAACTCAAGATTTTGACGACCATTTTCATAAACAGTTGTGGAAGCTTGGGTAATTTTTAAAAAAATAATATATATATATGCACACATATAAGGGGAGCATCTGCAATATTATAACCCTCGACATTCTCTCTCTAACACATCGTGCCCTCAAACCTCCCCAACCCCCCCTTCCTTTTGCAACAACGCTTCCGCCACCTTCCTCTCCTACAAAACCTTGCAACAACAACCTTTGTTACAATTTCACCCGCCACCATTGTTGATCCACCCAGCTAGGGGTGGCAAATCGTGTCAGCTGGTCGTGTTCGTGTCGTGTCTAACTCGTTTGTTGACACGAATACACTCGACACGAACACGACACGTTTAATAATCGTGTCAAAAATCACAACCCGAACACGACCCGTTAATAAACGGGTTGACACGACACGACACGTTTATGACCCGTTTATTAAATGGGTCATAAACGTGTCGTGTCGTGTCATGTCTGCTAAACCCTTAACGGGTCATAAACGTGTCGTGTCGTGTATGCTAAACTCACTTACTAAAAGGGTCATAAACGGGTCATTCAATCTGTTATTGACCCACTTAACTAACTTGTTATTGATCTATTTAATTAACCCATTATTGACCAATTTAACTAACCTATCATCAATTTTAACATTAAAAAAACTTATTAAACATCTAAATAACAATCAAATTAAGTTCACAATTAAGCTACACTTAAATTTAGATCACAAAAGATAAATACAAAACTAAAAATATACATATAAAAACTAAAATACATATTTTATATTTAAATTTTGAATTTTAAATTTTTAAACTTTAAAAATTTATATAATATATATTAAAAATTATGAATGGGTAATTTATGGGTCGTGTTCGTGTTAACCCATATATGACCCATTTATTAAACAGGTTATTTCGTGTCAATTACGGGTTGGTGGGTTCGTGCGGGTTCAACCCTTTATTTAATCGTGTTTGACGGGTTCGACCCGTTTTGACCCAAACCCATTTAAAGAAAACCTAAACCCTCTAACTTCGTGTGGGTTTCGTGTCGTATTGTCGTTTCGTGACCCAAATTGCCAGCCCTACACCTAGCTTCCTTTCACTTAGAAAACACAATTTCCGTCGTCCATAGACCAATTCAGATGAAAGACAAGCAATGAACATGTTTGTCTTCTAAATTCGATGTTTGATTTTATTTTTATTTGTAATACCCGAAATTTTTGAATAAGGAATTTTAGTGAATTAATAAAATTTCTTTATGTAAATTAAAGTTTAGGTTATAATTTTAAACTTAAAGTTATGAAAATGAATTTTATGATGTGATAATTATATAATTTAATTTGTCATATATTATGAATTCACTTTACTTTTTTTAAAAAATATGAACAGTAAAAGTGACCAATTAATAAAAATAAAAATATAGATAAGCTGTTAAATCATCGATACTGTATTCCAACAAATTTAGCAGTATAGAAATTAACAGTTTTAAGATCCTTTTCAGATAGGATTTACTACATATTAAAGTTCAGTACTAAAAAGTAGATATCAAAAGTCCAGGTAGATCAAAATTTAGACTAACTACCCTTTTCAGATAAAAATTAAACCGAGTTGTCTTTATAGCATAGAAACTTGTTGGATTTGTTTCAATGCAATAAAAGCTTATACTATTCAACTTTTGCAGTATAGGTTAACTTATACAGTATAAATTAACTTTTTTAATATAGAATATTGGGTTTTGTGCAAGTGGAAGATAAAAAAAAAAATATTGTTATGTCTAGTTAGCAAATTAAAATTTATCAGTTAAGAGATAAAATCTATAATTGTCTCTATTTATTTAATAAAAAAAATATTGATTTTTGATCTAAGGGTTAAAAATGGATAAGAACCAAAAGATCAAGGGCTAAGAAAAAGCCTTGCTAAACTAGGTTGATCCAATAGATAGGCTCAGAGACTACTTTGATCAAATGGCTGAAATTAGAAGCAAAAATTTGAATTTACCTCTTCTACCTCATGCATATGTCATTATGCTTAGGTCATAGATGTTTAATTAGTGTTAATCATGGTTAAAACATGATTAGAAAATTATAGAAAATCTTAAGCATGATTCGTAAGTTAATCCATTGTCATTAAGATTTGTCTATAAATAGGCTTCACCTCTCCTTCATTTTTTTTTTTGGCAGTCAAACATACAAAGCCTCTAGTTCTCTCAAAATTTTCTATCTAGTTTTCTCAAAGTTCTCTTTACTTTTCTTTAACTTCTTTAAAATTTTCTTGGCCTTTCTTGCATTTTCTCTTCCAATTTCTCACCTCCCAAACACTTTCTTAGCTCTCTAGAATATAAAGAAATCATCAATCCTTAATCATAGAAGTCACTTTCCAAGAAGTTCTACTCTAAATTTCTGGCAGGAAATCGATCTTTGAGGTGGTTTTCTGATAAAAAAAATCTTGTTAATTTTCTCTAAATTTACAAATTTTAGTGGGTTGAAATTTAAGTAGAAATAATGAGTTTTCGTAGTTTTCTAAAAAATTTCTAAGCTTATGTTGATGGTGTTAGAATGTTAGAATGAATTTAGCAATAGTAATTTGACAATAGTATGAATATGTTTAGAAAGTTTATGATTTAAATAGTAAAAGTTTAGAAATTTAAAATAGGTTTCTATAAGTAAGAGAATCAATTAAGAAAATATAGCAATGGCCAAGTGCGCAGGCCAGGCACACTGCAGTATGTTGCCCGGGCATTGCCATGGGTGCTGCAGCGCCCGGCTGCCAAAAAAAAAGGAAAGAAAAAAATATTTGAAGATTTTAAAATGTTTTTTTTACTATTAAATACGGTTAGAAGTTGAAAAGTTCTAAGTTTTAAGAAGAATTTAAAAAGATATGGAGATTTCAAATTATAGAATGTTAATGATTTTTGACACAAAAATTAGAAAAACGAAGTTAGACTTTCTAACTGATTTTTTAAACAAAGTTCATGGAAGAAGTATTAAATTAAGTAGTTTTAAAATAAGTATTTTACATGTTTAGAAAATGTGGTCTTTCAAATTATAGAGTATCAAAATTATAATATTGATACAAAGTTAAAGTGAGATTAAATTCTTTAATTTGAATTCTAAGATTCAAAAATACATTATAATTGTATAACCATACTTAGTAAAGAATTATTTTCTTTTATTTAAAAAGGGATTTAGATATGATTGTATCCAATAAGAGTATTAATTTAATACTCGTTATCAAGGCATTAAGATTTAAACCATAGATTTGTTTAGCAACTAGAAATGTTGTGAGTAAGATAAGTACAAATCTCACCTACAGCATGAAAATATTTAATATTTTCAAATAAAATATATTCATATGAGATTTGAGTACATGCCAAAATATATGTTTTATGAAAATACATGTTTTATGAAAAAGTCATGTTTTATGAAAATTATATGATTTACAAGTATACATATGTAGAGGGTGGTTCGATAATGCATTGCATTTGAATGCAATATGTATTTGAATGAAAAGTATTTGTATTGTATTTAAATACAATATTTGTTTGGATGAAAAATATTTAAATTGTATTGTATATGATTTAAATGATAAAAGGAGAGAGAAAAAGAGTATTTGATGTGATTGATAAAAGTAGTAAAAAAAAGTAGAATGGTACATAATAATTATATTAGATTTAAACACAATGGTATTTGAATGTAATACTTTTACATTTGGATGAAAATTGCATTACATTTAAATGCAATTCGAACATAATACTCTTACCAAACACCCTTATAGTATCAGTTTATGTCATGGATCTATATGTCATGTCATTACATATGCATTATGATTAAAAGTTAATAGTTAAAAAACTTCAACCTTAGTCTTTGAATAAAACATTACGTTAGAGTATGATGTTAGACATACTCAAAATCAGTCAAGCAAAGATAAAACTAATTAATTCAAAATAAGTAAGATATCATACTAATCTCCCTTTCTATAGTGGAAGATTATGTTATGTTATGTTCTGGAGCAAGTCCAGTTTATGTTCCTGGTGTTGTTAAAGACCTTACAAGCGTGCACATCTACTACGTACACATAAGCACCCATAAACAAGCAAAGCAAAGAAATAAGTTCATAATGAAAAATAAGACACTCGTAATTGAGTATAATTGGATCGCGTCTTAATTTCATAAAAGAATACAATCAGATCATGTATCCATATATATATATATATATTTTAAAAGAAATAAGACAATTATTTACGATAAATATCGTCACAAATAATTATTTATTAGCGAGGACATTATTCGTTGCTAAAAATCATGTTTGTAATAGTGGATTAATAATTTTGGGAGGTCAGTGGTCTAGCGATTTTGGTCATTGAAATATCTTAGCATGTCCAACTAAATTAAATTAGGTGAGAAGACTCCTAACCTGTCGCGGATGATACAAAGCTGAATTTAATTAAACCCTAATCAAGTTCGAAGCTTTCACTAATATATTAAAAGAATCACAAAAACCAACATCTAATATAGAGGGGGTAAAAAATAGATAGACAAGGATGAGATGTCAAAGAAGAAATACTAAACAGAGAGGGACACTTTTTAACATTAAAAGAACCAAGAGAAAACATTGAACATAATAACAACACACTAAACTAACCAATCGTTTTTATGATAAATAACAACACAAGGAAATTTACAACAACGTATTAAAGAGAAAGGAGATTAAACCAAAAAAAAAACTATCTATAAAAGAAATTCACACATCAGGGGCATCCGAATTTGGGAGGGAGAGGAATAGCAGCATAAGTTAATCTAGTAATAAATGCCATAATCAATGTGAAAAATATAGAAATCCAGGGGAGATCTTGAGTATGAGACTGAATCAAAGGGGCATACCTTTGTTTGGAGAGAGAGAAAACGAAAATGAAAAACCATTAATCAACAAATTTCTAGAGATCGTATTGGAATTGAAGAGCGTTTTATCGAATACCTGCATTCATATATTTTCATCGATTACATAATTTGCAAAACCAAAAACTCATTCATCTTAACCCACATTCAACATTGCCCAATATAACAATTTATTTTACAAAAATAATTTACCCAACACATATTTATACAAAAAAATTAAAATATTTAAAATTCTAAAGTAGAAAATAAAATCACATTTTACATTAAAAATTAAAATTTTCCACACCAATAATCTAGGTGGCGCATTGAGGGAGAAGGCGAGTGAGGGGACGACAACAGGAGAAAGGAAGTGTGAGGAAGCAACAGCAGCGTCTGCAGCACAAGGGAAGAAGAGAGAGTGTGTGTGTGGATGGTGGCAGTGTTGCAAGAAAAAGAGAGGGAAAGAGAGAAAAAAGGGTGGCGGAGAAGAAAGGAAGAAAGAAAGAGGGAGGAATGCAACTGTGACAGCGATGGCAAAGGCGAAGGCAAGGGTGGTGGTGACGACGAAGAAGAAAGAGAAAGAGGGAGGGCATGAGGTTAGAGAGAGAGAGAGAAATAAGTTATGGCTCTCAGCAAAAAGAGTCAGGGTTATAAGGGTAAGGCTTTTTTTTTTTTTTACAGATTACACAACCATTTTAATAAACAATTATAGAATCTCCGTCATGAAATCTAATATTTGTAGTAGTTGTTGTCCCCTATTTAATTCCTATTCTTTTTTTAAAATTATAGTCTGGCATCCTGGCACTCCAGCATCTCCTAGCTGTTGCAACTTGCCACAGGCAGGGGCTGTAATGCGCCTTAAAGGCGCTGCTGCCTGCAACCCGTGGTCTCTCTGGCCAGGTGTAGACTGTAGCACGCCCTTGGGGTGCTGCAGCCTGTAATCGTGGCCTCTCGAGCCATGGATAGCCATGACGCCGCACTTCAGCAAACATGACTCCTATTGTAACCCGCCTAATTTTTTTTGGCTTTAAAAGAAATCAAATGCTACCGGACTTCTCATTGTAATCCTATTTAGACACCAGAATCAGATGATTCAAGAAACTTTAGAAAGTACTTTGATAAAGGAACTTTTGTCTAATTAGAACATTTGCCTAATCTAAATTATAGTTGAATATAAAATCATTTTCTTTATGCGAAATTCCTAACACTTAACTTTTTTAAATATGAATTTCTTTCAAGCATATTAAAGCTCTTGCTGCTATCATTTTATACTATACTCTAATATCATTTAAAGATCTATACTTATCAATCTATTAAGTTAAAATTTGAGTGTTACACAATACTTAATAATTCATCTCAATGAGCCAATTCCCTATATATTTGTAACAATTTCAGCCCATCAAAATTCATTAAGCACAAGAAATCCACAATAATGCATAAGCCCCACAAGTATATCTTTATCTTATGAAAAACTGATGGTATTTTAATTATGACAAACTCAGTTATCTTTTCTTAGTCTTAAATTAAATCTCTAAATCATGCAATAGTTGGCTAGATAATCATAAGTATTAAACTCAATCTCTATATATTAGTTACAATTTCAACCCATCAAAATTTATTAAGTACAAGAAATCCATAATAATGCATAATCCCCACAGGTATATCTCTATCTTACAAAAAATTGATGGCATTCTAATTATGATAAACTCAATTATCTTCTCTTAGTCTTAAATTGAATCTCTAAATTATGCAATAGTTGGCTAGATAATCATAAATATTAAACACAAATTAAAATACTCAATATAGAATTGAAATAGACAGTAATTAATTAAAAACAAAAAAAATTTAAATAATCAAAATCTAACTAGATAGTAACCCTAAAAAAAGAAACTAATTCATAATAAATCTACAAAATAAAAGTACAAACATTTTTTAAATTACAAATATAACAACATAAGAAAATAACCCAAAAAAAAAAAACTCATTTATAGAGATATCTCAATTTTCTAAAAGTCTTCTTGTAATAACCAAGAAAATCCACTATACTTAGAAATATGTATATTGTGTTTAATACAACAATTTTTATGTTTAAAAATACAAAATGAATGATTTAATACTGTTATGAATGCAGGAAAATGTTCTAACAGTGTTAAAAGTTAGGAAATTGGGAATAGAGATTTTTACCCAACCAAAAATGTAAGGAACCCATTGTTAGGAAATGCCCTAAGTATTAGAGACATTTTGATGTATTCATTTTGAACTGGATAATAAAATTATACATAGAGGTTATTCATTACATTGCTATCTGTCCTCGTCTTATTTACATGTTAAAGTAAATGTAAGCAAATATGGCTCACTGACTGCTTGTGTTAAAACTGTTAGAACGTTGCATGCAATGGACTTTTGTATGCGAGAAGACAATGTTCTAAAGTTAGCAGTCTAAACTATGGTCTGTAGTCTATGGGGTTAGACCGAGCATCTAACTCATGTTAAGACTATTATGTTGTCTAAAGCCTTAGAGGGGACGGTCTGTCTTGACTGTCTGGAGCTGGACTCCCAAGTAGAGACATGGATATGTTGCTTGGTGGTGACATATTAGACCGGGACTAAAGCGTGATTGATCTACGTAGTCCGCTATGAGTGGATCAATCTGCTTTTGACGTTCATTGTGCAATAACCTTAATCCTGAGTAAATGAACTACTTCATGTATATGACTTGTGTACTTTGATGTTCCAATGGCTAAAGCGTCTCAGAGGTAGTAAGCTTATAGACCGGTTCGTTGGGTGCATGACTTGTATACGATGAAGGGTTTGTTTGCAGATATCGGAATCATAGCTCTGAGGAGTTAAAGGTATCCTCTTAAAGGCATTATACTGAATGTGAAAATGGACAAGGCCTTGGGTCGTCTGTTGGGCGGATGACTTCTTATTCACATTTGATGAATAATCATTTTCTAGATTCGGTAGTATAATGGAACTTTAAGATAGCCTGATCAGTAGGATTAAACGGACTTTGACCTAAGGCTGATCATGGATATCATATGAGGGTTTTGCATATATGACAAGGTCATTGGATGGTAGCTCGTCACAGGCTTACGTAATACGGTATATAATTGGGAGTTCAGTTTCAGGTTTATAGTGGTGTGACTCTGAAATTAGTGATCATATGATTGAGTTGTTCGGTACAGAATGATGATCATATGGAATCACGGGAGCCCGATTATATATGTCCAATCAGTCCCTCTACTAGCTCCACATAATTCCTTAACGTTTGGCAAATTGATTTGTGTATGCTATTGGCTAGTTTATTATGCATGGATGGTGATGACACAGGATTAGGATGGTAGACAAGATTCTCTCCGGTTGGATTCAGATTTTGTTTTGGATAATAGAGTACACAATTATTCGAACTCCAAATAAAGTTGCCATGATTTTATTTGAGATTGGATTGGAGTTGTAGAAAATTATCCATGAGAACAAGAATATGAAACACAACCGTTTTGTGGAATTTGAAATTTGAATTTTGAAATTTGAAATTTGAATTTTGAAATTTGAAATTTGAAATTTGAATTTGAAATTTGAATTTGAAATTTGAATTTGAAATTCGAATTTGAAATTTGAATTTGAAATTTAAATTTGAAATTTGAAATTTGAAATTTGAAATTTGAATTTGAAATTTGAATTTGAAATTTGAAATTCAAATTTTGAATCACAGTCCAAGTAGGATTCGAATTTGTTGTGGAAAATCCACAAGGTTTGAAATTCGAATTTGAGTTGGATTAGGAGAGGATAATCTTGTTAGAATCCTACTTGAATTTTGAATCCAAATCCCAACAAATAAGGGACGAAATTTTTGAGGATAATGCTCATGAAAATTTCGGATTTTGTGGATAAGATTCAAGGGTAAATTCAAGCTTGAATCCTAGTTGAATTTGGATTCTCTTCTTCCCTAAAAGTGGCCGAAATTTTGGAGCCTAAATCCAAGGAGAATTCGGTTATTTTTTGGATAAGGTTGAGATGAGATTTAGCTTGAAAATCCTAGTGGAATTTTGATTCTCCCTTATCCATAATGGCCGAAATCTTTTGGAGGATTTTCTCCTTGTGAATTTCGGATTTTTTGGTTGAAAAAGGGAGATAAGATTCTAGTTAAAATCTTGTTGAGATTTGGATTGGATCTATCCTAAGAAAACCGAATTTTTAGTGGAGATTATCCCTTGGAAAAATTCGGATTTTATGGGTTTGGATAAGGGAAAATATCTTTTCCTAATCCAATTCAAATTCAGAGATTCACCTCATGCAGGTCTATAAATAGAGGTCCTGCCACTCCAGTTCTCTTAGACCACAGACTCTCAGGTGAGCAGGCTTATTGTTGCACAGCTCATCGTGACAATAAAGTTCTTTAGAGATCTGGGTGGTCGGAAGAAGACTAGCAGTGCTAGCATACCGATCGAGGTTCAGAGTGCCCACACACTCAGCCATTCGGGAATTGGAGAATAGTAGAGAAGGCTAGTTGGTTGAAGCCTCCGGTCACTCTCCTCCTGTTCATTGGCGTCCTTGAGGTATGAGTTTTAATTGTTGTTGATTTATTGTATATGGCATCATGAGATATTTAACGATCTAAAAATTTTTATTGTTCCGCTGTGCCACTCTGATACGTTTTTACCGATTTATTTTCCTACACGGTGCCATATCGACATCTAAAACCCTTGGAAGTGCAAGAAATTATGCAAAAAGACAAAGGTGTTTGACCAGAAATTTTGGCCAAACAAAAGAAAAATAAGGCAAACCAACTGCACTGGAGGTCCTAGGAACCTGTCAAGGTAATTCTGGTGAAATTTCTTCGGTTTGACTCTTTAGTCAAAATTATGATTGAATTAATATGAATAGTGAATAAACTATATTAATATGTGATTAAGTTATATTATATAAAAATGATGACATCATAATTAGATTTTTCAGAAAGGTGAAGGAAAGTATTAGGAAATCCAAAGGTTAAGATTCAATTTTATCTAGAATCAAAGGCTAGGATTAAACCAAATTTTGTTTTATTGGTATTTTGGAAATTTGGGAAAGAAATAGTGTGCTAGGTGTCAACATCTTGTGGAAGGGAAATTTAATTAATTGGCTTGATTAATTAAAAGGGAGCATCGGTTTTGGTGGAGAAAAACCGAAAGAGAAAAAGAAAAAGAAGAGAGAGAGTAGAACCAGAAGAAAAAGAAAGAAGAAGAAAGAAGAAGAAAGAGAGAAAGAGAGAAAGAGAAAGAGAAAGAGATTTGTAGCCAAGATTTCCTTCAAGATTTTCACACTAAGCTTCAACCCCAACCTCCTAGGAGTGAGAAAATTTCTTTGATAAAAAGGTAAGTTTAAATTTCTTGTTTATGGTAAATTTGAAATTTGAGATTTATGATTTTTAATCATATGATGGAAGATGGAGTATTGAAATGAAATTTGAGAGTATTGGTTGATTGTGGAGATATGTGCAGTGTAGTGCATGAATTTTGGAAACTATTGAGTTATATTATTGTTAGTATTGGTTAAGAAAAAGAGTTTTTAGGAATGTGAAATTTTAGGATACATAGTTTTGAGGTATTTTCCTAAATGCCGGGAACCTAGAAAATTAGCGGAAATGCTGCCAAAAATTTTTAGAATAATACCAAATAGTATTTTGGAGAAGTGTTGAGAAACAAAGAGGTTGATGTTAAAACCGTGCCCTTAGTACTCTAAGTTGAGGAAAAGAACAAAAAGGGGTCTAGGAATGTTATAGAAAAGTTTAAATAAGTTTTTAAGAGTTAAAACTTAGGTTTTTAAAGCTAGGAATCAAGTTTTAGTATATTACACGGGTGTGTACCTCTGTGTACACGGGCATGTAATAAGGAAAAATGTATTACAGAGAGATACACGGCTAGATACACCCCCGTATATCAGGCCGTGTACATTCAATGTTCAGTCTACACGGGCAATTTGCACGGTCGTGTATCGAGAAGAGAAATTCCATAAGATTACACGGCCAAAGACACGTCCGTGTATTAGGTCATGTACATGCATAGTGCAGGTTACACGGGTAGATCACACGACCATGTTGAGATGAATTTTAAATCACAGCGAGGTATACGGCCAGAGACACGGCCGTGTACAAAACCGTGTACATGTAAAGTATAATTCACACGACCATGTAGCACAGTCGTGTAAGGAAGAAACTTGATAGACAGAGAGGTACACGATCATGAACACGGCTGTGTACCAGATCGTATTAAAAAAAAAATCTCACGACACATAAAATTTTCTTAAGAAGAATAAAGGTAACTTAAGGAAAGGAATTAATCGATAATATTATTACTTGCAGGGAACACGACGAAAGGTAAGGATGATAATTCAAACGACCCAAGGACGACCACATTAGAGCAAGTTCTGTAAGTACAGACATTTATTTGTCTACTCACGAATCGACTATTATATGTTTATTTCTGATTTTCGCTATGCCATGATAGGAGAATTATATATGTAATAATAATAAATAAATAAAAATAAGTAAGATAATAAGACTGAAAAGTTAAATGCTGGTATACCAGCCTCTTATAAAATAAGGTCTTAATGAATGGCTATCCAATCCAACAGGATATTATCCTAATGGTGCGGAAGTTAAATGTTGAAATTCGACCATGAGGTTGGTTGGTGAGTCGCTCCCCCTCCCCTCATTGGTCTGCGCGCATTTTGGTACGACCATTGAATGGGGCCCGCAAGTGAAACTAAATTCAAGTAAAGAAAAGCATAGAATAACATGTTATAGATGAAAGAACAGAAAGTATGAATGAACGTAAGTCAAGTAAACAAAAAAATGACTAACATAGTTACACGTATACATTTAATATCATATATGCATGTTTGTACTTACTGAGCCTTATCTTACAAGTCTTTTCGTGTTGTAGGAAGCAAGGGTAAACAGCAGTCAAGATAAAGTAAAGATACATGATGAACTGGTGGGCAGATTCTTAAGATGTCATGAATAGGGAAGTAGACCCGTTACATTTCCAACTGTTTAAAGAGTATATGTTTTGTAAAGAAATAGACATTATGAACGTAAATGTACGTACAAAAGCATTTTGTGAATCAAGAACAAATGTATTATTTTGAAATAATATATGTTTAAAAAAAAATGCCCTCAATTTTTACTAAACAAATTATTAAGTTAAAATATGAACTTTTAAACATGTTTCCTCACCATAGAAAATGAAAGTATGATGTATAAAAGTTATAAGAAAAGAAAGTGGACGACGACTTGGGCGAGCCGGGTCAACGTCCACACTTCTCCTAACTTTACCTCTCCTTCTCCTTTTGATCTTTAAAAAATGTCTCTCCTTAACTTGGTAGAAGTAGAAACTTTAGAACACAAAATTAAAATAACATTCCTAAAATATATAAATACCAAAAAATATATTTTTCTTCATTTTATTTTTCACCTCTCTGCGTTTTCCTAAGAAAATCGCAGACAAAAGGACCCCTAGCCACGAAGCCAAAGCTCCTTCTAAAGCCTCCGAGCCGCCGACTTTTTCTCTTTTTTTAATTTTAATTTTTTTTTTCCTTTGGCTGCTGCTGCAGCTGGCACAAACAGCAACCTTAATGGGCCCCAACGTGGACGGACACATGGCAGATTGGCATAGGATGCCGCGAAAAAGAGGGAAACATGGTGCGGTGAGAATAGTGCTCAGCAGCTGGCGCGCAGAAGAAATTGGACCACGATGTCTGAGGGTCCGGCGAACTGCTAGAGTCGCTGACACGCTGGCAGAGACGCACCTGGAGCTGAGTGTGGCACGGACTCGCGATTTGGGCTGCTTTTGAAGCTGATCGACTGCAACGAATGCGCGTGGCGTTGCAATTCCTTACTTGTAAGTACGAATTTCTTTTTGCAGTTTTCCTGTCCTTTTTAATCCCATTTTAACTCCAAATTGATAGTTTATCTTTTTTTTTTCCCTCACTAAATTTGCATACGTAATTGAGAAAAAAGTAATAATTTAAAGAGTAAAATTAAATTAAATGCTCAGATTATAACCAAAAAAAAAAATACTTTGTTTGTTTAATATAACTATTTTTAAAAATTAAAAATTTTTATGCTTTTATACAATGAATTTTCTTATATTTTTTATCTAGATATTAAAAACTATTTATTTTTGAAAATTAAAAAAAGAATACTAAAATAAAAATTTTTTACTCATTAAAATAACTTTTTACTTTTAAAAAAAATCCAAACAACTTTTTTTTTTAAAATTATCTCTCAAAATAATAATATCCCATTTAAATAGAAACTAAATTAAAATAACTTTATTTTATTAAGCTATCAAACGTCATTAGCTATTAAAATATACGAGACCCACGAGTGAAAATGTTTTTTTTTTCTTTTGCACTTGTTTTGTACAAAGCAATCAGAGCTTTAAATGACTTGTTAAAAATTTGGGTCGAGAAAAGAAATTAAGTAGAGAGCAATAAGAAAAGGTACATTTTTGAATCATATATAAATACAATTGAATGATCAAAATATTGTTTGTATATCAGCACCTTATTTTATATGATTATAGATTAAGAGATTTAGAAAAAAAAAAAAATCACTACCTCTATCAGTGAGCCTTCCACGCCCCCCTCTCCTCCGTTAATGACTCCCCAGCTGATAGCAATTCCAGGCCCGGCCACCCCCAACCTTCTCCAACCCCTGCTCGCAGGCATGATAGCCCGGTTTTGACAAAGGCATGGTGGTTTGACAGCAAAAGGGTGGCCGTTTGCTTGGAAGCTCCAAACCCTTATCTTCTCAAACCTTTTCCACCTCTAGGTACAGCTTGGCACCATTGCTGCAACTACTAGCGAAACCTTCCCACCACCGACAATATGCCCCCTAACGACCCTAGGCAACCCCCCTCCCCCAACCCCAAGCCCTAACCTCGGATTTCTCTCTCTCGGGTCCACCGTCACAGGTCTGGGCCGCTGACGATAACCCCATCAGACACCCCTTTCGCTGGTCTCTATGCTCACTCCGCCACCGCTTTCTACATTCTTTCTGCCTCTAGGCTTCGCCTACCTCATCTTCGGCTTCCATGGCGACGATGAAATTCTGAAGCAAAGGAACTGTTATGTCGTAAACTCAACCTCGAGTTGCTGACTGCTAGGACGGCAACATTGATCGAGAGGGTTTCTGATGGAAGGTGGTGGGAGCAGTGGAGTCGCCAATGGGGGGTTGAATGTGGAAGGATGAATTTGGTTTTCCTTTTTTTTTTATTTTTTGTTTGAATTTTTTTTAATTTAGTAGTCCATATTTACATGCATAATAATAAATAAACGTTTATGTGGAAGAAGGAGATGAAAGAAACGTACAAACGTTTCTAAGCATATCCTCAACACAGAGCACTTTATGTTGTGTAATAAAAACTTGGATCTAGCGTTGTCGAGCGGCCAACTCCGCATCTTCCCTCCGCCAATCCAACGCTGTGTCGCTCATTTTGACATCAGTAAAAGGCCAATTTTTTCATCGTTTACCCGAGTAAATTAAGCAACAAATTTAGGAAAAAATAGATCGATAAATAGTTTTTGAACATTTACATTCAAAATGGCATAAAAAAAAAAAAGCTTGTGAACATTAAAATGTTGATTGACTTAAAAATAATAGATTATAGAGTAATTGATCAAATATATTAATATTGATAAATTCATAATCAATCAGTTAACATTAAAAAAGATCATCTTCTTAATTTAACAAAACTTTATATATTTATAAAAAATAATTAAAATAAAGTCATTTACTCACATATCCCAAAAATTTATTATAAAAAAACACTTAGTTAAATCATTGCTTTTAGTAAACAAAATGAATGTTTTTAGATCTTCGCAATGTATGAAACCACACAAAAACAAACAATCAACCACGAAAACGACAATAAAATCAAGACGTTTAGTGGATGAAACTCATCATGCTAGGAATGCTAGTTTATAAAAAGAAAAGAAGTAAAAAAGAAGAACTTTGATTTTAATTTGTAAAATAACCCTTTCTTGAGAACACAAAACATCAAAAAAAAAACAAAAAACAAAAAAACAAAACAAAAACTCTATTTCCAATTGGCTAATGATAACAAAGCCATGGTAGGAACTTAAAAAAAGAAAAGGAAAAAAAAAAAAAAAACTTGCCACCTCTCACATGATTACTATCCTATAAGCTATTTCACGCCCTTTTTAAGCATATACAATACGTAGTCCTAATTCTCGCAAAACAAATACCACAAACTCCCTAAGCTTATCAGATGTTGACATCAGTATAAGCTAATTCTGTGTTTGGATTAATTTGCTGCCGAAGTCTGCTGTAATTAGACATTGATCAGGGCCTTATCGAGCCTCAAGCAGTGAAATGCTCATATCATTATTCGTTGAAGATGACTCAGGCTTCGAAGAGGAAGTTTCTCCTTTCGCTGAACCCGACTCTGTGAAATAGCCGGGTGGTTTGGGCTGAGGTAGCTCGCTCTCACTTCCCAGCAGCACTACAACAGAAGGCATGTCGGGTCTGTCCGCCGGATTTTGTTGCACACATAACAGACCAACATGTATGCAATGCAGTACTTGCTTCAGATTGTGGTCTGATTCCTTTAACTGATCATCAAGCAATTCAGATGATTTGCCTTCTCTATGCAATGTCCACGCCTAGACAATGTCAAAATCGAAAACGGTCATTATTGGTGATTTCGACTCTTACTTAGATGTAGTGACGTTTAATGAAGATTTTTCACAACTTACATGTCCAATGAGGGTAAGACCATGATTTTTATGATGAAATCCTCTGCTTTTCTTTCCACTTATAATCTCCAACACCAATATACCAAAGCTAAACACGTCTGATTTTATCGAGAATAAGCCATCGAATGCATATTCAGGAGCCATATAGCCACTACATAGTATAATTAGGTAGAAGCAAATATATTTAATTCTAAACATAGTTTATACTTTTTTAAAAGAAAAAAAAAATCCATAAGAAGAATACTTACTAGGTTCCTATCACTCTATTCGTGTGGTCTTCTATCTGATCTCCTCCAAATGTTCTAGCTAAGCCAAAGTCTGAAATTTTAGGATTCATCTCATTGTCAAGTAAAACATTACTGGCTTTGAGATCTCTGTGAATTACTCTCAATCTGGAATCTTGATGAAGATATTGAAGCCCTCGTGCTATACCGCATATAATTTGAAAGCGCTTTGACCAATCTAATAGTTTTCCTTTATTTTCATCTGTCGATGTGTTTTCCATCATGTTAATCAAACAACGCCACTGTAAAAATTAAACATGTAACCTAGGTGGATTTGGATTCTTACCAAAAATGAACAAGTCGAGGCTTTTGTTGGACATATATTCATAAACCAACAATTTCTCTTCTGCCTGAATGCTGCAGCCAAGAAGTTTCACAAGATTTCGATGTTGAAGCTTAGCAATTAGTTTCACTTCATTTTTTAGCTCTTTTACTCCTTGTTTGGAACTTATTGATAGTCTTTTTACAGCAATTTCTTGTCCATCCTCTAGCCTTCCCTGGAAATGTCAAACATAAACAAAAGAGTCATAGATTTTATTTGTATTTTAACTTAAACAGCTAGTGACAGTACTTCACTGTTTCTAAGTGCAAAAACTGACTTAAAAATGAAAAAAACCCACAACGACAACAACATCAAACACCTACTAGATTAGGCCTAGACATTTGACTTTTTTAATAACATTCTGAAGCTTGAATGTCAGAAACTTACTTTGTATACAGGTCCAAAACCGCCTTCTCCAAGTTTGTTGTGCCATGAGAAGTTGTCAGTGGCTGCAGTTATAGAAGAGAGGCTGAACAGAGGAAGCTCCAGATCTTCCTCTTGGTCTTCATTCGGATTTGTTGTTTCATTTACATCTTTATTGTCTAACAAAAATTAAACGAATTGTTAAGAAAACAAGATCTCCTTGTTAGAATACATACTAAAGAAAAGAAGAGATAAACAATTTTATTTTTTATTTTTTGTTTTTTGTTTTTTGTTTTTTTTTGGAAATTCGCCCCTAGCATTTGTAAGTTGAATAAAAATGATAAGGCTTTAGCAAATAATAATAATAATAAAAAGATGAGATAAGTCAACTTAGGCAAGCTAAATCAGAGACCCAAAATTTTCCCAAAAAAAAGAAAAAGAAACTCAGAGACCAAAATTGTAAGGATAATTGAAATATTCAAAATTAGTTTCTGGCTTATGTCTCTCTGTTTGAGAGATTGTTTTGTTTAAATTTTTTTAAATTTTGTCTTAATGATTTTAACTGATTTAATCCAACTTAATCTTTTATTTTATGTTCTCTTTAGTTAAATATAAGCTATATTTAGTTGAATGACTAGTTACACATACACGGGGACACTGATATTTATCGGATATGGTTGAAACGATCTAGTCCCAGATATTGGGGGGCAAAAAAGTCAATTAAAGGTGCATACAAAATTTCACCACAATTTAATGATAATTAAAAATTTTCATAAAATTATTTAATATATATATTTTTTGTGGTCGAATTAATCACCGAATGACTTGGGTTCCATAATGTTAGAATTTTTTTTTTCTGATAAAAAACAATGAATAGTATTTTTAAATAAACAAATAATTCATTTACTTCTAATAACTTTGTTATTTATCTTATAACTTTTTTTAATTAAACTAGTAATTTTTTTACTCACCTTTAGGGGTGTTTGGGGAGGGTTTTACAGACTAGGTTTTAGTGTCTCCAAGTCAAAATGTGTTTACTTTTTTTATTTCTCTAAACCTCCAACAATGGATGCATACATTCCTAGATATTCATATTTTATCACATATTTTAATATTTTTATACATTAATTTCTGTAAAAAAAATTTTTTCAAAAATATCTCTTCCAAACATAATCTTTAAAATCATATTTAATTTTTAAGACCATCACCTCCAAAACTCCCCAATCACCCCTTTAATATTTTAAAACTTAGTTCTTACTTTAATTACTTTCACAAAAATACTATTTATTATAAATTTCTTTTTACTTGACGCGTTTTTCTTTTTCTATTTTTTTTATTTAATTTAGGTTGTGGTGGGGGGTGGGGGTGGGGGCACGTTTTTCAAGTTGGGAGTCTTCATTTCATTTCAGCCGTTCAGTTGGGGTCCAAGTCAACAAATTTGAACCCATTAAAGCTAGAAATAAGGCCATTTTTTTTTTGTTTTTTTGTTTTTATAAGGAAATGTGAAAACAGAGAGAGAGAGAGAGATAAAAAAGAACATCACTCACCTTTTGAGCGTCTTCTAAAAAGGAAATAGACAAGAACGAGCATCCCAGACACAACTCCAACGACAACCACCGCAATTAAAACTCTCATCCTTATACCAGCTTTTCCATTTTCTAAGTTGTATAGGAACAGAAAAGAAAATATTCGTCATGGCAATTTTTATTTCTAAAATTTCATCATTATAAATTTGGATAAATATAAAACAAAAAAATATATATACGAAATGATATTCTATGAAATTATTATTTTCATACCTAGCTCTGAATGCGGCATGCGAATGAACAGATCTTGTCCACCATTAGAAAATTGTCTGATATCTATCAGATTTCCATACCAGATGACACAACCACTGCCTTTGCCCCGGATATCGGAGCTCGTATAAGCCGTACAAGAACAGTCGTCCAAGCATTTGGCTCTGCATTCCTTTAGATTCATACTCTTGTTTACCCAAGATTGCGTTGTATCTGGAACTTTGAGATCAGAAAATTTGTTGAATCCATCGCTATGTTTCTCCAAGCAGACCAGCGGATTATTTCTCACGCATCCTTCAGACCAGTCCATCGAATTCCATTTCTCTGGAGACTTGGGCTTGAATCCCTTTAGGCATTGGCACATCGGATTGTCGTTTATAACACAATTTGCGTTGGCTCCGCACATACCATACCTGTCACAGTTGTCATTCGGGGATGATCCGTAAATCCTCCAACTCCGATCTTCCTCGATCCATATAAGGCGCTCGCGATTGCTCATGGTTTCGTTCATAACTAATCTTGTGATCACCGACTTGTTCTTGAGGTTGTATATGTAATACACCTCATCATCATTGTAAACAAAGTCATAACTGTAAAGAGGGTTTGGCCTTTGCTCCGGTGTTCCACTGAAATGGAGGCCGTTCCAAGGTCCGGTGCGGAGGAACTTTGCGTTACCCTTTCGAATATAAATATCGGGGAATGTGTGACGGAGAGGATCATACTCGACGCCGGCGGTGAAATCTCCAGGACATGGGTCGTCCCAACTCTTCCATGCCGAGACGCGCCGCTTAAGGCCCGTCCTCAAATCCCACCCCAATTTCATCCCCGGCATCATTGTATCCGAAGGGTGATCAAAGCTTTGCCACAAGTAGGTCTCTGGATTCCCATCCTCCTCATCTCTTAGCACCAGATTTCCGGAATCTAGAAGCTGCACTATCGGCTTCTTGGATATTTTCGACGAGCTTGTCGACCAAACAACACTTTTGTTTTGATTAAAAAGCACAAGATCGCCTGTTTTGTTTACCATCAACAAGCCAGAGGAACCGTTAATCGGGTTGCATCGGTTCGCCACCCAAACGACAGTTTGAACCGGGATGTTGTTGTACCAAATTCCGACATAACGATTCTCGGAATTTCCAGGGCTGAAGAACCCGAGCTTAAAGCTCCCTTCTTTCGAAATCAAGGTTGTCCCGTCGCTGATAGATTGGTATGGATCAATTTTATATACAGCAGAGAAAACTGTTGGGAAGAGAGAAACGCAAGTAACAACCATTATAAGCATAACTTTAGGAATTGCCATTTTTTTTTCCCCTATTTCATGTTTTCTTTACTAAGCCTATATGCAAACTAATGATAGAAGTCTGTGTGCAAAGTCTATTTAAGTCAATAATACATCACGCTGTGGATCACGATACTCACCGTGTGAGGCTTGGCAAGTGGACGGTTTTAGACTCTGTACAAAAGTTTTGAAGATTCCACAAAGAAACGAAAAAGGAAAAAAAAAATTTGTAAATTTTATATCTCAAAAAGTTTTCTACATAGAAATTTTCTCGACTTGTGGTTGTTATCCGATTAAAACTTGCTACGTTAGTGATCGGTATTAGTTTTGAAATATTTTTTATTTTTAAAAAAATTAAAAATAAAAATATTTTGAAAATTGTGTTAAGATCATTTTTAAAATTGTGGTTAGTTATGTTTTTGAATATATATTCTGAAAAACATAAAAATGAAATTTTATTTGGTTATATATTTTAAAAATTCATTTTATAAATGAGTATTTTATATATTTAAAGTGAGTATCTTATAAAAATATATTTATTTTTAATTTAAAAAATAACAAAAAATAAATTATTAGTTATAATTAAAAAAAAACCCTTTTTATGGTAGGTTTTGCAATAAGAGATAGAGGTAGGAAACATTAGTAGTCAGAACTCTAAGTGACGGTGACGGCGAGATTTAGGTCATGAGTTGATAATCATCGTCGTAAGGGGGTTGTTGTCATCGTTACTAGTCTATGGTTGTCACCTTTCGTCAGAAATGGATGTCATCATCGGACATGATTATCATTGACGCTGTACAAGTAAAAAAGAGAAAGAGAGAGGAGATGGAGGGATAAAAAGAAAATAAAAAGTGAAAACAATTTTTTTTTCATTTTCAAAAAATCTAAAAAAATAACATAGTTAAAAACAATATTTTTGAAACGATTTTGAAAATATTGAATAAATAAATATTATTTTAGAATCGTTTTTATTTTTTATATTTTTAAAAATAGAAAATCATTCTAAAAAAACAAACATAAACGCCTCTTACAAGTGGTCAAGTGAACCATTAGTTGACTTTGAACTTTTCCACTGAAATTCAATTGTTCTCTTTAAAACTACTAAACTCAACTATAAGTTTTGAGTTGTATATTTCTGATCAAGAATGACTATTGGAAAGCTTAGAATTTTCAATTTGATAATTAGAAAAAAAAAAAAAAAAAGGCAAAAAGCACATAAGCATACAGTAAATAAATAAATAAATAGAAAACCGACAATTGGGTACGATTTGAGTGAACGAAATTCAACACGCATGTCAATTTGTAAGTGGACCGACATCTTTATTCGTCCATGGACAGAAATGCTTGAGGCTGATAGGAAGAAAGACAAAAGGTTTAACTTTGGAGAATATTATTCAACTTCTCATTGCATCAGAGTAGAATTTTACAATCAATTTATAAAGTACAATCACAAAAGAAAAAATAGAAGACTAACTATGCAAAAATCAAGTAAATTAATTTCCTATAAATTAGTTCTAAATCAGATAACTAATTACAGCTATACAATTCCATAATAATTGAGAAAGAAAATCTCAATATAAAGAGAAGAAACTAATTTTTAAATTGTGAAGTCATTTTCATATTTGACTGTCTCATAGAGGTGTGCCCCTCATTGATTGGTTACGTCTTCTATGTGTTTTAGGTTTTCCACTGTATGGTGACAATTACAAGTATAAGATAGCTTTGGAAAGTTTAAAATGAACAAAAAAAAAAAAAAAAAAAAAAAGAAAAAGGGAAAAGTGTTTTAGAGCTTTTGGGATGATTTTTGTAGTGCTTCGGCATAGTTGTGTATAGTTACATGTCCTTTATCAGCTGAGACCCTCTCTTTGTTTAGGATAATTTTCTTATTTGTGTTGGTCAATCATAAGTAGTTGAAGAAATATTAATCTTAAACTTGGCATGAATTTCGAATGAGTTTTTTTTTTTAATTGCGAAATTTAAATTATAGCGGCGATAGTTATTACTCATTGCTTCCATAATCTCTCTTCAGTTTACCTATGCATCAATTGCGGGAAGTTTACCAATAATACCTACAGCTTGAATAACATGGGTGAGCATTCGTTCAACAAGTACAAACTTGAATCTCACAATAAACAAGGTGAAAATAATAATGCTTGACATTTTATGATTTATCCAATTATGCTCGTTACTTTTTATTTGGATCATGTGGTGTATGTACTCGTTAGCTCGACCCAGGAAAAATTGAGGGAGGTACCCAATCTAATAATACCGGAGGTCATGACAGTGGTTTTCCTCACATGAGTTGACGTTGGTACAACGCTTAGTTCTCTTTTCTCTTTTGTTAGCCTTATTTTAACATAAGGTGAGCGTGTCGTTATGAACACGGCTCATTAGTAAATGTTACATGCATCATCATCGAATTCAATCATCATAATGAAATCTAAACATTGGACCATCAAAACATGTTTTAATACGTTCACATCAACAATTAAGGAATCGTGTTATATGTGAAGTTGTACTTACCCATGTTTCGCATTCAACGCCAGGCCTAGTCCTCACCCATAATTTATGTTGGTTCTATTTCTTAGTTGAATAGACATCCACAATTAGTGCGAAGTCTTATGCTAGTTTTGTTGATAAACAATATTTTATCGATTTGGACTCTATTTTAAATTTCGTCTCCCTACGATATGTTTTCTAATTAATCTCCTTTATTTTTCTTAATTAATAACTAACTTCAAATTATTTTTTAATTCTTTTATGGGATCATTGAATCCTTGTTTGTTCTTAATAAGATTAATATATAAACCCCTTTTATTTGGACATCGTAGGTTGCTATTGATAACTATGACCCCAGTTCGCTTTACCGGGTAATTCTTAAGTGCATGTTTGATATACATATTCAAATATAAAAGCATTTTATTTAAATATCAATCACATCACATTTTAAATCAAATACAATCACCATTCATTATTTCATTATTTCTATTATTTTTATTAATTACATTATATATTCTCTTTCTCTATCCTTTTTTTCTTTCTATTTTTATCCATCACATCATATATTTATTATTAAAATACAATTTAAATACTTTTTACCCAAATACACATTGTATTCAAATGCCATACTAATATTTTTCCTCCAAACACAAATTGAATTCAATGCATTATATTTAAATGCAATACAAATGCAATGCGTTTATTAAACGAACCCTAAGTGTCATAAATTTAATGGGCTAAGTTTGACCAATTTGAGATTTCTATGTAGAAATTTTCTTGATCTGTGCTTATTAGATAAAGATTTATTAATTGTGGTTATTCGATTGCATAATAATTATTTGATATTGAATTTTCCCACTGATGTTCAGTTTTTCTTTTTAAAATTACATGACTCAATAAAAAGTTGAGTCATTTCGGATCAAGGATAACTACTGCAAAACTGATAATTTCAAATTTTTTGATCGTGGTCTCAACTTGCACTAAAAACAAAAACAAACTATGAAAAAAACAATACAAAATTTTAGTCACAAAATTTTCCCATGAAACTTTTTTTATGAGGATTTTCTTATAAACACTTGTATTTACAACTTTTTGTATGACTAAATATCATTTCTAATCACAACCTTATAATTAATACGCAATTAGTATTAATTTTTATTATAACAAAAATTTTTTTAGTGACTAAAAATTTCATGGATAAAAGTTTTTATCACAACAAAAATTTGTGACTAATTTACGTTAATTACAACCTTAGTGACTAAAAGTAATATATAGTCCCACAAAAATATTGTGACAAAAAATTTTATAAGAAAATGTAGCTCATTTGTTGTCGTTGTTTCGGAGCTTTTGGGATGATTTTTTATGAGCTTCGATATAGTTGTGTATCATTATGTTTCGTCAGGCGAGATCCTCTCTTTTTATAATTGCAATTTCTTTAATGCATATTGTCCTTATTTGGACTCTCTTTACTTGTACTTGTTTTTCTTGATTTCTGATGGATGCTTGAATTTCTGATTGCAATCTTGTCCTAATGAACTACCAAAATCTATAGGATTCAAAATTCTAGTGAAATTTGTCTAATAATACAACAAGTGGAACTTGTTGTGCTGTAACTGTCGACTCCGAGGAACTTGTCACAATCTGACCTAAATTGGACCATTAATTAATTTGCTTAAACTCAATTTCTTGTTATGATTTTAAATTTGGTTACTAAATTTTTGGGTTTTTTTTAATATAAAGTTCAGGGTCATTAAAATACTAGTAAGATAGAAGATTTAAAATGGAAATACATCCAATACAAAAGAAACTATACGTAACTGGACGTAACGCCCCCACCTTTTTTTTTCTAGCTCATTCTATAAGGATTTTAAATCGTGGGCTAAATTTTTGAATTAAGCTTGGACATGTATTATGTAAGTCACATTTTTATTAAGTTGGCAAGTATGATTAATTATTTGGGCAAATAAGAGTTGGCAGGCAATCTTCTACTATAAGCGTGATGTCTATAAGAATATATAGAAGGGAGGATAGTTCTGAAAACTTTCGTACTTCAACCTTTTCATCCACTAGATCAAATTCATTCTCCAATGGTTTAATTCTTTTTCACGTCTTTTTAGTTCTCTAACACCTCACAGATCAATGTAATTGGAGGAGGCTATTTTGTACTTAGACTTAGGCTATTTTTCAGTTTTTCAGTTTTTCAGTTTCGTACTTAGACCATATACCATAATTTTATAGATTTCTATACAATCCTTTGATTTTTTTTTTAATATGACCCTTTAATAATTTTTTAATTAATTACTCGTGAGATAATTTTCTTTCTTGCTTCCATTTTGTTATTGGCAAATCTTCTATTTTTAATGTCTTTTATTAACATTTTTTCCTTAATTTTATTTCAAATAATATATATATTTCAAATGTATCCCTACTTAAATTTTTATTGAGGCATTCGTCTAAAATTTTTTATTCAAATTTGAATTAATATTTCTTTAACAAAGTGGTCTCAGAGATAAATTCTCTCCAAAGTGTTTTGTCTAGAAAATGACAAAACCTTAAAAAGAAATGTTTGACATGCGGAAGGCAAATTATACCTTGTCCCTCTATTTGCTTGCTCTTTGTTTTTGTTTTATTTTTATTTTGTTTTTGGAAGAGTTCTATAGTAGGAATTAATTTTGTTAAACTTTTATTTTATACAGGGATTGATAGCTAAATAGCTTTTTTTAACAAGTTTTTTTAATCAATGACCTAAGTTTTTAAAAATTAGTTAAAAGGTCATTTTCCTTAAAATTGTTAATCAATTTTCTTAAATAGTCAATCAATGATTAATCAATTATGGTCAATCACTATAATATGAATTATTGATTTCTTTAATCAATCACTGATTAATTAATCAAATCTGAAAAATAAACAAACGATCATTTTATTAGATTAAAAAAATTTTGCTATCTATTAAATTGGATCAATTACGGTCAATCAATGATTGATCAATTACGGTCAATTACTATAATGTGAATTATTGATTTCTTTGATCAATCATTGATTGATTTACCATATCTAAAAAAATAACAAACGATCATTTTACTAAATAAAAAAAATTCAGCTATTTATTAAATTGGATGAACTAAAATGGACTACTCCGCTTAAATTTTTTTTTTTTATATATGATAAACTCTATAACTTTCTTCACACTACTATTTTAAAAAGTATACGATTTTATGTTTTAATTTGGCAAACAACAATATATGGTTAAATTAACTCACGTTTACATTTCGTTTATAGACATTTTTAACGTGAGAAATAGTTAAAATTATAAGTTAATAAATATGACGGTAGAAGAATGTATTACTAACAGAAGCGTGCCTCCCGCACGTCCCCATACTAATATTTTTTGTTGCAACGAAAGTGATAGTAAGGAAGTACTTTCTAATCCGTACAAAATATAGTTGTGCATGTATATTGTATATATTTATAAAACGAAAATTATCATTCATATTAAAAAGTAATACAAATACACTAATATTAAAGACAAAACAATTCTACATATAAAAACCAAAACTCTCGACAAAGACCAATTACATAAGCAAAATCTTATGAAATTTAGTGAGGACGATAAAAGCTAAGACTTAATGATGAGAAAGTTTCTCGAGTTTCTCGGAAATAATACAATCTAGCTATGGCGGCCCGCCCTGCTGTGGAGGCTTTATAGTGCTATTACAGTCAACTCTGTAGTCAACCGCAATAGTATGCAGGGCTCTAGGGTTACCGGCAATCATACTTAACTTGTAAATTGCTTATAAATTTTAAAGAATAAATTTTTTTTTTCTTAAAATCATAAACTTATTCGAGAATGTGATAAGGAAATCATGTTAACAAAATAACATGCACATGAATTCATGATTCCCCTATTACATAATCTTGACCTGAAAACATGTTCTTGAAATTACATGTTTAAACTTTTCAAAACTGTATAACGGAAGACTAATGGTGACCACAATCCCTTGTCCAATCTCCTTGGCATGTACATACCCTGTCCGTCGTCCACTGTATACTACTGGTAAGCAGATTTCTTACCTGCAATATGTGAACAAACTGGTGAGCTATGGGCTCAGTAAGTTCAAACATAAAAACATGATCATAACATGCTGTACTGTACTTATGCATGAAACTTGACTCTGTAAAACGTGCTCTTGGCTGAAAGTTTAGTCTTAGGATATTATTTGATATTAAGTTCTGGTCTTGGACCCCTGATTGGTCGTACCGACATGTTAGCATAACTAGGAGCGGTACTTGACTGCTGACCTCCTCAGTCTTAACTGAAGCTAAACATGAAAACCTCCCCATGGGTCGAGAGGCCGGTACACTAATAACTGGTTTAATTACCATCTTGTTAGAGTTCCAACTGGGTAGCATACTGATTGCCTCCATAGTAGGAACCTGTTACATGATGTACTTGGGGTGTGAGTTTTATTAAACACACTAAGGTGCCTTATACACCTACATGTTTTCGTGTACCTGATACCTGTCTGACATGTGTACTTGAAACATGAAATTCTATATGCATGACATGAATTGACATGAAACTGACATGAGTATCGTGATGTAGACAATCAATGTCTAACATACACATCAAACAATATACATAACATCATAAACATAACAAGATTGTCCATGTTACAGTCAGAACAATGCTTGAACTTACAGAAAATCTGCTAGCGTGAGCCTCTGCTGCTCTGGGACTGCTGTATCAGGGTCTCTGGCTTGAACTCTTATAAAAGAAATAATCGCTAATTATTTCCAATATTCATCTTATACTGGAAACATGGTAAAACATGAAATTTCTATTTTCAGACTCTTTTTTTTTTTTTACTTTAACTTTAAACACGCCCTCCTACATGGGCGTGTCTCTGGCCGTGTACTCCTCTGGACTTACGTGCATGGCTGTGTGATTCGTGGAGTATGGCCGTGTAATCCGTGTATACTTACACGGGTGGCTACACAGCCGTGTTTCTGACCGTGTTTTTCTGCTGTCTAACATGGTCTGCTACACGCCCTTCCCATGACTGTGTACCCTGTGACACGGCCCGATACACAGCCGTGTTCTTGGTCGTGTACCTCTCGGGTCTAAATTTTTCTTGCAACACGGTCATGCATGTGGGCATGTTCGAGCCCGTGTTCTGAACACGCCCTTGTACACGCCCGTGTTCATACCAGAATCAAGATTCTGGGTCCGAAAATCTTCGCTCTGTTTTTCTAAGGCTTTATGGCCTTTGTTCTACTTCTTACACTCAAAATCGATCTCTATAAAATCATTTCAAGGTATAGGCTACATTTCTACTATCATAAATCCATGGTTTCTTAAGCAAAATCTCACATTTTGCTTATTTACATCTCTTGACTCAACATTTTGAACAATCTGTACTTTCTTGACGAAAACTCACTAAACTTAGTTTTGTAAACCATCAACTCATGGATTCGTATTTAAAAATAACTAGACTCGAACCATGTTTTGATTTAACCGAAAATCTCAACATGATTTACTCACATTCTCTTTTTCCACTCAAAACCCTAGATTTTTCCACCCAAAAAATGTGAGAAAAACGAGGGTTTACCTTGCTTGAAGCTTGAGAGCTTCTTGCTGTGGATTATTGGCTGAAACTTGAATGGTTTCCTGGTTGGAGGAGAAAAATCCGAACTTGAAAAGGGTTTCCTTTTCTCTCTTTCTCTTTCTCGGTCTCTCTCTTTCTTTCTCTTTCTCTTTCTTCTCGGCTGCTTCTTTGCAGTTCAACTCAAGTGAATTAATTCACTTGGGTTGCTTGGGTTTGAGGTGCCTCACGTGCCTCACTCCCTCTCTCACTTTCTTTCATTTCTTTAATTCTCTTTAAGAAATTTGCAAGGGCTTGTTTGGCTAATCTTGGCCATTGATCAATGTGGCTTACTTGTGTGCTATTGATCTCTTAATATGCATTTTCCACATACTTTTCTATTAAATTTAAAACATTATAATATGAATTAATATTTAGCTTTTACACTATATTCATTAATTCATTGTAAAATTTTGACTAACACTCAGTTAATCAAAATTTTCATCTGCTATATATTCTGTAACATGTCTTATCATGAATGTACATATATTTACATATCTTGTACAAAATTTTCCGAGAGTGATAAGTTTCTCAGTTATCACACTAGCATATACAAAGCTTATTTAAAAAAAAAGTACAATTAATAGAATATTCCGATCAATCAAGGGATGTTCACTCGCACCACAGAGCCCACAACAAAATTTTCTAGCTATAATATTAATGGAAATAACAAACAGATATTATCGAAGAACAATTAGAGCAGAACAAAAATACAAATACAAATTGGAAATGGAGGAACTACCTTATTTATTACAAAACTAAAATCAAAATACACAAATAACGTATAAACAGAAAATAATATCGATTGTAAAATTCTTGTCTCACACAAAACAACTACTCCGTTGCATGCCGCAACTTAGAAAAAATCGTTCAAGCTAGATTCGAGGTTAGAAACCATTGCACCAGCAGTTGAACAACCAAGGTCTTGTTGTATGCTAAATTGCAAGTCGTCGAACTGCCAATCATTTTTGCTATTTATTGCTATTTATGAACTAACATCGCACTAATATACTCTGACCGAGTCTTGATCAATGATAACGGCGACGAGAGTTTTACGCAATAAGAAACCTTAATATTTCATAGAAGGAGAGAGGAAGAGAACCTTTATTTTAAATATATATATATAGATATGTCATATTTTAGTATTAGTGGAAAAGATTAACAAGAGAGAGAAGATTATATATTATATTTTAGTATTAGTGGAAAAGATAAAAGATTAAAAAAATAAAAGGACGAAAAACCGCGTGAGGCATGTCGGCCACTGAGAGCACGTTTATTCTACTTTTTCCTTTTCCAACTTTCTTTCATACATCTTTTACGGACAAACCTAAAAGTGGGTTCTAATTAAACCAACAAATTAATTCAAGCTAATAATTACAAAATTACAAGGATTTCAAAGTGATTTGATCTATTTATTTCTAAAGTTTTACAGTCCATACAACAACAATTCAAATGAGATGGATCCTAGACATGTGTGCATGATATAGACACGACACATATATTTGTTTGGGTGCTTCTATGGGTCTACGCATATGTGTAAGCATATGCGTTTATATGCAATGATATCGTTAGCACTATTTTTTCATTGGTGCAACGTATGACCTTGGTCGTAATTTTAGTCCTATATGATAGACTATACATATGTATATATATATGTTACTTACAATTATATTGAATGAACTGATATAATTTTATATAGATAGACCTGAATTGCGAATAGCTTTATTTTCTGTAATAACTTCAACAGAATGATAGGTTTTAATACATTCAAAGTACATATGCTTTAAAACCAAGATATCTTTAACACAGGTTTCGTGAAACTCACCACCTACCACTTAAGATAAATATTACATGATGTCCTAGAACGGTTTTAACGGAAAAGATTCAAATAAATTATATATCTGTACAATAGGAAGTTGAAGATTTTATACACCATTGTATTGGTGCATACCCTTCTGCTGATTGAGCTTTGGATCATTTAGTTTCTTATAATACATGCATTCATTAAGATGGTAGGAGCTTGACTGAGTATGAATGCAAGTTTCGAATGTAACTTAACCAGCATAGATGTCATTTGATAATTATATTTGATTTCTTTTCAAGACGCAATAGTTTCATAATAAATAAGTATAAAATTGACCTACTAGCTATTAAGGGGTGTTATATAGACTTAGACTCTTAAACAGTTAAAAAAAAAAACGTGTCAAACTTACTTAACAAAAATTAAAGTAACACCGATCTAATAACACCAAGGTTATAACATTCATGATTATCCTTATCCAAGTGAAGGTAATTAGATTTTATATAAAAGGTAAATTTGATTTTGTTTATTTGATTTATTATAAAGAAAGTATAGAAAGGTTTCATAAAGAATTAGTTTATCTTATAAGTATGCCATCATTTTATTTTTCCTAATTCATATAAATAGTATAGTTTCTTTTTTTTAAGAATTCAAATTGTTTTATTGTGATATTTTTTTTTCATTGAGGCATGTGTATATATATTTAGATTTTTTTTGTGGTTAGCATAAATAATACGGTTTTCTCATAAAAAAATTTTTGGTTTTTTATTTAAAATATGAGTCGATATTATCAGTAACAAAATTTTATTGATGTCTGATTCTTAATGGTCAGCATAAATAATAAGTTTTTCATAAAGAATTCATTTTTTTATCAAAAAACTAGAATAATTAGTGTTAGTATAATTTTTTTTTACGTTTTAATTTTTTTAATCAATCTTTATCATAAATAATTATTGCGATGTGTTTATTTTTTAATGTAAGACATTGTCTTTATAGTAAATATTTTATATTTATCATAATTCTTTAGATTTCATGAAGATTAAACCAAAAGCTTTTGATATCATGTTTATGTTTAACATGAAAACCAAAATTGATTTGAATTAAGACTCGTATGGAGGAAGATTGGAGCCTTTGATTGAGAGATTGAAGAAGATTAAAATAGTAAAATTAGAAATAAATTAAAATTGGGGAAACAGGTTAAAAAAAAAAAAAAAGTTACAACCTATGGGGGTGGATTGGAATCCACCTCTATACAATCTTCGCCTATACAGGCTCTTAATTAAAAGTATCGATGAGTTGTTAACAAGAAAAAAAAAATCATTATAGTAAAAAAAAAATGAATAAAAGAATAATAATGTTAATTATGGTAAAAATGCCAAATAGGTAATGTGAATATTCATTTCTTTAAAAAAAAAAACATTTATGCATGCAATGATATTAAAAAACTAACATATTTTAAAATGAGAATCTAAAATTAGACTTATTCTATAATTATTTCTTTAGGGTTTTGACCTGTAAAAGCCAGTTTTATTTATGGAACTAGTTGAGATCACGCATGTGTGAAGTATATACATACTCAAGTTATTAAATAGTTATTTTCTACACATAAATGTTAATATTTTCAATCATATAATATTTTTTAAATTTTTAGGAAAAAAGTTGAAAGAATGGTAATAAATAAAAAAAGAAAAAAGTAACTTTTTTCTTAAAAAAAAAAAAGAAATTTTCAACAGAAAATGTAGAAGAAAGTAACAAATCAAGAAAAAGCAAAAAAAAAAAAAAAAAAAAATCACAAAAAGACAATAACTTAAATAAATTTTTGAATTGTGTTTTTAGAAGAATTCACTCATTTAGTATAGTTTTTATAGGGGCAAATTTGATTAAAAAAATAAATCCATACAAAATTATTTATGGAAAATAACTAAGAGAATAAAAAAAGACAAATTAAAAATTTAAAGGAGAAAAAATAGAGAAAGAATAGCAAGAGATGAAAAAGAAAAATGTAACCTTTTCAACACACAAAAAAAAAAAAAAAAGAAATTAAAAAAAAAAGTAGAAGAAAGCAATAAATCAAGAAAAAACCATTAGTTTAAGTTAAAAGATAAGTTAACTAGGAATAGCATCTTTTAGACTAGTTATATATATGAGAATTATTTTTTCAAGGGCGTTACATAATCCTTATAAAATAAATATTACAAACTCCCTAAGCTGCTAATTTTATGTTCGGATTAATTTGCTGCAAAAGTCCGCTACAATTGGACATTGATCAGTCCTTATCGAGGCTCGATGCGTGAAATGCTCATATCATATTTCGTTGAAGATGACTCGGGCTTCATAGAGGGAGTATCTCCTTTTGCTGAGTTTATCTCTGTAAAATAGCCGGGTGATTTTGGCTGAGGTAGCTCGCTCTCACTTCCCAGCATCACAACCACAGAGCACATGTTGGGTCTATTTATCGGATTTTGTTGCACGCATAAGAGACCGACATGAATGCAACGCAATACTTGTTTTAGATTGTGGTCAGATTCCTTTAACTGATTATCAAGTAATTCAAATGAATTTCCTTCTTTATGCAATGCCCACGCCTAAACAATGTCAAAATGAAAAACTATCGTCATTGATAATTTGGATTAGTACTTGAAAGTAGTCATAGTTAATCATGATTTTTCACAACTTACATGTCCAATGAGGGTAAGACCATTATTTTTGGCAGGAAAGCCTCGGCATTTCTTTCCACTTACAATCTCCAGCACTAATATACCAAAACTAAACACATCTGATTTTATTGAGTATAAGCCATCAAATATATACTCTGGTGCCATATAGCCACTATATGATAAACATAAATATAATTAATTTAGAAGAAAATTTACAAGGATTAAAAAAAAAAAAGCTTAATTGAGGAATACTCACAAGGTTCCCATTACTCTATTCGTGTGTTCTTCTATCTGATCTCCTCCAAATGTTCTAGCTAAACCAAAATCTGAAATTTTAGGATTCATCTGGTTGTCGAGTAAAATATTACTAGCTTTAAGATCTCTGTGTATTACTCTCAATCTAGAATCTTGATGAAGATATTGAAGTCCCCGAGCTATACCACATATGATTTGGAAGCGATTTGACCATTCTAGTAGTTTTCCTTCACTTTGATCTGTCAATGAGTTTTCCACGTTAATCAAGCAACATCATAGTAGAAATTCAACACGTAACCTAGGTGAATTTGGATTCTGACCAAAAATGAAAGAGTCGAGGCTTTTGTTTGGCATATATTCATAAACCAACAATTTCTCTTGTCCTTGAATACAACAGCCAAGAAGCTTTACAAGATTTCTATGTTGAAGCTTGGCAATTAGTTTCACTTCATTTTTTAGCTCATTCACTCCTTGCATGGAATTAATTGATAGTCTCTTCACCGCAATTTCTTGTCCATCCTCTAACCTACCCTGAAAATCTCAAACATAAATGAAAGAGTCAGATTTTCATATGTATTATAACTTAAACAGCGTGTGACAGTACTTCATGACTGGATATTTCAATTTTTCCATATCATTCTGAAACTTGAATATTGGAAACTTACTTTATATACAGGTCCAAAACCGCCTTCTCCAACCTTGTTTTGCGATGAAAAGTCGTCAGTGGCTGCAGTTATAAAAGACAGGTTGAACAAAGGAAGATCCATATCTTCCTCTTGGTCTTCATTCTGTCTTTTTGTTTGATTTTTGTCTGTTTTGTCTAACAATAATTAGCTGAATTGGCAAGCAAACAAGTTCTTTTTTTTTTTTTTTTAATTATTATTTTAAGATAGCAAGATCTTCTTCTTAGAATATACGAAATGAGAACGGGAAATACACAGGAATTTTTTTTTGGGGGGTTTGTGACTTGAACAAAAATGACATAATTGTAAGCATTAAACAATGAGAAAAGGCTTTAGAAAAAAACAAAAAACAAAAAAAACAGATGAGATAAGGCAACTTGCGCAAGCTAACTCAGAGACCCAAACATTCCCATAAAAAATAAATAAATAAATAAATAACTCAAAGACCAAAATTGAAAATTTTAAAATTAGTTTCTCGCTCTTTGTCTATCAATTTAAGAGACTTAATTTTATTTTGTCTTTATTATTTTAACTTATTTTATCCAACTTTATCATTTATTTTATGTTCTTTATAATTAAATATAAGCTAGTCTTAGTTGAATGATTAGTGATACATACATGAGGATACCCAAATTATTAGGATATGCTTAAAACTTCACTAAAGCCTAATATATCACAAAAATAAAAAAGTTAATTGATATAAAAAATTTCACCACACTCAAATGATAATTAATAAAGATTTTTCATCCCATAATTTACCATATTTTCTTTAGTGGCGGAGAGAAAAAGGTAAATAGTACTTTTACATAAATAACTGATGAAGTAAATTTGTTTATTAATTGTTTTTGTAAAAATGTTCTTTACTGCCATTTTCCTTTTACTTCATGCGTTTTTCGAGTTACGAGTCTTCTTTCATTTCAGCTGTTCACTTGCAGCCCAAGTCAACAAGCTTGAACCTATTGAAGCTGGGTACGTTTGGTAAATATATTATATTTTAATTATATTTGAATATAATTTATTTTTTGAAGGTTGTATTTAGTTGAAAAATATTTATTTTGTATTTGAATAAAATGTGTGTTTAGATAAAAAGTATTTTAGAGTTAAAAAGTTAATATAATTGATAAAAATAGAATAAAAAGTTAGAGTTAAAAAGTTAATGTGATTGTTTTAAAAAACTTTTAAATAATAATTGTTTTCGTAGCACTGTTGAAATGGATTGTATTTAAATATAAAACTTTGCGTTTGGTATAAAATTAATTTTTGTAGTACTAAAAAACGTTTTCCAAACATGTCATAAGAAAAAGCATTTTGTCTTTTGCCATTTGTTTTATGTTTTTCTAAGGACTAGTTCAAGCACTGTACGGATTAAATTATAGTTGAGATTTTTATAATTTAAAAAATAAAAAATAATATAGAAATATGAATAATAGAAGAACATTTTTCCTAAAAATAGTAATTAAAATTGAGAATTTACATTTTATTGTACAATTATATTGATATTTTATTCATTATATAAAAGATTCTAAACAAAATATGATTCATTTTATTTTTTGTAAAATTTGATATTCTCATTTGTCATGTAAAATAAAAGTTTTAATACAAGCTTGTTGAAAATATTTAATAAAACAATAGCAATGACCGCATCATTTGATAATTAGATTATTTAAATAGAACTTTTTGAAATAAAATCCACTTTCGTTAAATCCAAAGGGAGAAAAGGTATTATATATATATAAAAAAAAAGAGTAGTGTTAGGGATATTAACTCTAGTCTTAATTTTTTAAATACCAATTTTTGTATCATATTTTTATTGATAAAAATAATTAATTGATATGACAATATTTTAAATATTTACCAATAAAAAAATAACAACCCATATACGATATAAGTTGGTACTTAAAAGTTGATATTAGAGTTAGTATATGTAATATTTTTCATGAAAAATGATCCAACAACTCTTTATAGTAAAAAAAAAAAAAAGGAAACAATTACACAAAAATAATTCAAAGCAACAACAGTAAACATAATAAGCCTCTTTTTACCCAAAAAAAAAAAAAAAAGAAAAAGACCACCCAACAAAGAGAATAAAAAGTAGGGATCTCCTTTTATTGATTTTGGGACACAAAAATTTAATTAATAATGGGAAAAATCCCTCAACGTAATTAGATATGATCATAATTAAGGAGATTAGAGTTTTTGATGAGAAAATTAAGATTATAAATTTTAAAATGTTAGCAATTAATTTAAAAAAGATACAAGCAAAAGTACAAGCTAAAATTTAGAAGGGGAAAAAACAAACCAAAGATCAAATATTAAAATTAAAAACTCAAACAAAATAGGAAGGTATTAAAAGAAAAGAAGTTGGCAAGCAAATAAAAATAAAGTAAAATAAAATGAAGTGATAAATGAATACCAAGTCATTTATTTTAACAAAAAGACAATTTAAAAAAAATGAAAAATATCAAAACAAAACATGAAAGATGACACTAAGAGAAAATAATAAAATATATCGTTCTTTATAATATGTATTAAAATTGTGATCTTCTGTTACGCTCAAGTCCTAAAGTACTTGCCGCAATAAGTATCTATATTGTGGGTGGGCCAAGCATAAAGAAACAACATAAAATATTAAACAAAAAAGGAGAGAGTTAAAAAATGTAAATAGCACCAAAACGGTGAGTATTTGACTACCAAAAAAGGAATAGTGGATTTTTATCCACTCTTTTATATACTTAGGAAATTAGTGAGTAAGAAAAAGGACAGCAATACCTTTTGAGCCTCTCCCGTGAACGACATAGCCAAAAAAGAGCATCCCGGAAACAACTCCAATGACAGCAACCGCAATTAAAGCTTTCATCACTATATCAGGTTTTCCTTTTTCTAAGTTTTTTTTTTTTTGGAACAGTAAAGAAAATCATCGTAACCAATTTGTACAAATATAAAAAAAATATATAATAGATAATCAATGAAATCTGTAGGTCCATACCTAGCTCTGAACGTGGCATACGAATGAATAGATATTGGTCATCATTGGAAAATTGCCTGATATCTAGCAGATCACCATACCAGAGGACACAACCACTACCTTTGCCACGGATATCGGAGTTCGAATAAGCCGAACAAGAGCAGTCGTTCAAGCATTTAGCCCTGCATTCCTTTAAATTCATACTCTTGTTTACCCAGGAATGTGTTGTATCTGGCACTTTCAACCCGGAAAATTTGTTGAAGCCGTCACTATGTTTCTCCGAGCAGACCAATGGATTATTACGTACACATCCTTCAGACCAGTCCATTGAATTCCATTTCTCTGGAGACTTGGGCTTGAATCCTCGTAGGCATTGGCAGATCGGATTGTCGCTTATAACACAATTTGCATTGGCTCCACATATACCATAATGATCACAGTCGTCGTTAGGTGATGACCCGTAAATCTTCCAAGACCGATCTTCCTCGATCCATACAAGGCGCTCACGATTACTTGAGGTTTGGTTCATAAGTATTCTTGAGATCACCGACTTGTTCTTGAGGTTGTATATGTAATACGCCTCATCATCATTGTAAACAAAGTCGTAACTGTAAAGAGGGTTTGGACTTTGCTCCGGTGTTCCACTGAAACGGCGGCCATTCCATGGTCCGGTGCGGAGGAACTTTGTGTTGCCCTTACGGATATAAATATCGGGGAATGTATGATGAAGAGGATCAAACTCGACTCCGGCAGTGAAATCTCCAGGACAAGGGTCATCCCAACTCCTCCATGCCGAGACGCGCCGCTTAAGACCTGTTCTCAAATCCCACCCTAATTTCATGCCCGGCATCATTGTATCCGAAGGGTGGTCGAAGCTTTGCCACAGGTAGGTCTCCGGATTTCTATCTTCCTCGTCTCGTAGCACAAGATTTCCGGAATCTAGAAGCTGCACCATCGGCTTCTTGGCTTGTTTTGACGAGCTCGTCGACCAAGCAACACTCTTGTTTTCATGCAAAAGCAAAAGATTGCCCGTGTTGTTTACGGTCAACAAGCCTGAGGAACCATTGATGGGGTTGCATCGGTTCGCAACCCAAACAACAGTCTGAACCGGGATGTTCTTATACCAAATTCCGACATAACGATTCTCGGAATTTCCCGGACTGAAGAACCCGAGCTCAAAGCTTCCTTCTTTCGAAATCAAGGTTGTTCCGTCGCCGATAGATCGGTATGGATCAATTTTATCCAATGCAGATAAAATTATTTGGAAGAGAAAAACGAAAGTAACAGCAATGATAAGCATAAGTTTAAGAATTGCCATTTTTTTTTTTAACTTCATGCTTTCTCTATTAAGATTATATATAAATTAAACGTAGAAGTTTTTTGTGTTAAGTCTATATTGGGAGAAAACTTGGACGATACGGCTGTGGACTACGCATGTTCATCGTCGTCAGAGGTTTGACAAAGTTGCCGGTTTTAGACTCTGGTATTTAAAAATATTATCAGTAAATTTTATGTCAATAAAAGTTTTCTACATAGAAATTTTCTTGACTTGTGCTGATTATCAGATAAAAATTTCTTAAATATGCTCAGGTGATTTTATAGTAATTAATTGACTTTGAATTTTCCCTTTTCCCACTGAAGTTCAATTTTTCTATTTAAAATTATTCAACAATAAGGTTTGTGTTTTCTGATAAAAAAGAGTATTAGAAAGTTGAGAATTTCCAATGTAACGGCCTAACAATGTAGGTTATTACCTTACTTATACTTTACTTGTGATTACTTGAACTTAATACTGAAAATTTCAGAATAAATTTTTTTTAAACCCTTCACTTTCTTTCATCGTTCGCAATGTCCGCCATATTTTCAGGTTACATGTCTTTATAAAGTATGACATTTACATAAACATGATGTGTGGCATGTACGTAAAGGTTACATATTTGTGAATTGTGGTCTAAGTGTAAACAAGGCATACTATTGAAGTATGGCATATCTATATGTGGCGCAACATAACATGGCATGGCATCATGTGAACATGGAATATTTTTAAACATAGAATCATAGCATAGTATACTTGTAAATTAAAATCATGTCACGCATATTCATGACATGTGCCTAAACTTATGTAGTTTTGAAATAGTTACTATTTTTATATCGCAGGCGAGATTTGAATTTATCTTGCATATAAAGTTCATGAACTTAACACTAGTCTGTGGCCTAAGTTTTACTTCTTGAAAAATGTATCTAAGATGAGTATTAATTTAATACTAAGTGTAAAGTCCTCAGAAATTAGTTAGTTACGTGTGGTATTAATTAGGGAAAATCCCATAATAGGCGCTAATCACAAAAATTCTCATTTACTTCTAAAAATACCAAGTGTAAATAAAGTTTCGAAAATAACCGACCACAATTTATTAAAAATTATACAAAAATAGTATCTTATGCAAATGATGTTTTTACCCTTTGAATATAAATTATCTTAAGTCTAGATCAATTTAACTTGTTAAACCAAGCCCAATTAACTAATTACACCTCCAATATCAAAGGGGATCAACTGTCCCATAACATACAAGAAAAGGAACAAAAGCGAGAAGGATAAGATACGGTATAGTCTAGATATATGATCATAGTTCACAGAGTCCAAATGTTACATACGTTCAATGAAAAGAAAATAAAAGTATAACGGATAGTATGCCACTACATGCAATAGTTTCGGATCTTAAAGCCATTCGGCGCTACTCCTCTCACTGCCCAAGGGGGGTTAAAACATGTAAATAGTAAGCAAAAACCTCAACGGATAAAAATTATAAAAATATCATCATAACATTTAAATAAGCGCAAGCAATCTGAACTAAAAAAAATGAAATATAAAGAATCTGTACTGAACATGAAAATAATTACATACCGTTACTACTGTAACCCACCAAAGTGGCTCGTGTGAATTTTTGGACTTGTCCTATCGGACATGCACTCCTCTATATATCCTAACATCTAACACTTATCCATAGCATAATAACCACCCACTGGGTCTTCGACTAGATATGGTTTGTAATCAACTAAACCCTGCTTGAGCCCTGCAAGCCCAATTCTAAATCTTATCTAAAATGCTGTACATATATACAAATACATTTCACAAAGTACCATATGGTATACTTTCACAAATATTTTCATTGAAATCATCAATTCTTCAATAATTCATAAAGCCACATTCATGGTCAAATTACATCTAAAACATGGTTACCAAGAAAAGGATGTAACAGCCGAGATTTTAAATCGTTCTCGGGAACATTGTATAGTGAAAATTTATATATATTAGTGTGACGAAAATATATAAATTTCACTCTAATAAATCATCATTAGAGTTGATAAGTATATTTATTAGAATTGATAAATATTTTATTGGTTATAGATGTGATGATTGTCGAATCGAAATGCCTCAAATAGTGCATTTTCGGTATCGAAAAACAGAATTCTACTGAGATTCAAAATGTGGCAAACATAGATCTCAGATGGAAAATAATGAAATATCTAGGGTTTATGGAGTGTTTTAAATGATATAAATGCATTGAAAAGCTCTAACAGCATTTCGAGAGGTAAACTGCGAAATTTGGCCAGTATAGCTTTTCGGTCAAAATTTCGACAGATGAAAATTATACTGTTATTAAAGAAAAACCTATACTGTATAAACAAATAATATTTTCTTATTAATATAGGAATCAATGGATGAGATCAAATCATCCTTTTTGATCCAAAGGCTATTAAAATTAAGGAAATTTTTGGAATTTCCTTTAAAATCAAAATTTGAAAAGAAAATTTGCATTAAATGCATGATGATCTGCTCATGCACGTGGAAGAGAGGGAGAGAAACAGCTGTATTTCAGCTGAAAAAGTTCCCAAAATTTTGCAAAAATGCCCCCAAGAAATTTTCATTTTGACCCCAAAATTTTCAAAAATTACAAAAATACCCCTAAGGATTTGTATAAACTTTTCCCCTGATTTTTCACGTCCCTCACAGCAGAAAAACACCATTTTCTCTGTTCTTCTTCTTCTCCCACGTTCCTTTGTTCACAAAAATTTCTAAAGTTTCAAAAGTTGCAAAATTTGAAGAAAAAGTGTGAGAAAACTTTAAGTTGAGGAGTATTCACCTCAAAGCTCAAGTAAGTTCTTCAAAATTCTGTTTTAATGCTTGTTTTTAAGTGTTTTTGTGTTTATGTGAATAGTGGAACAAAATGGAGTTAGAGTGTTTTTGAATGTTTTGATGAAAATCATGTGGAAAAACATGTTTTGAACTTGTTTTTGAGGTTTTTGTGGGGTTAGTTTTTGAAAACAAAAATGTTGCATGAGGGGGGGGGGAATTGACGTGGAAAGGAGGGTGAAAACCCTTATGGAATAGTGATAATTATGTATTATGAAGTGGAAAAGGAATTTGATGTGGTATTGAGTGTGGAATGGAAGAAAGACAAAGAGGAAAGTTTAGGGTTGTGAGTGAAACCCTAAATTTTTGGGAAACATTGTTATACCTTGATTTTGAGAATGAATTATTGTTATGTACTGGGATTTTGAGCAGGTTTATGATGGAGACTGTGTTCAATAACGCGATTTAAGCGATTTTGACACAGTGGGAAAATGAAAAATTAAGCCGTTATAATGCCGAAATTTTCGGACTTATAACTAAGGCTAAGGGTGTAATGATACAATGTATAGGAGAAGTGTTTAAATGTTTTCGAGTTGACCTATAAACATTTCACTGAATGTTGAACTGTTTCGTTATAGGGCAACGAAGGGAAACAAAGGAACAAAAGCAGAAATCAATTTCTGGTAAGTTCTGACATTTAATTGTCTGAACATGAACAACTGGAACACTGTGTTATTCTTGAATGTTAATTTATGAATAGCCTAAATTCCTTGGCTAGAAATGTTATATGTTGTTGTGAACTCGTTGAAACGCCTAAATTGGCAAGTATGCGAGTGTGCAGTGATGTGTTATGTGTATATGATTATGTTTTATGAATTTTGACCCTAGAATGCTTTAAACATGTTTTAGATTTGAAAGTATGAATGAGAATTGGTTTTTATATCAAAATGTGTTCAAAAACCTATTTTTACCGGAGCCAAGCGCTAGGCGCTACTTAAGGAGCGCCCCGGCGCCGAGCTTTCGGCCAAATTTTGGTGTTTAAAATTCAGTAGGAGTGCCAGGCGCTAGGGTATTAGCGCCAGGCGTTAGTGTAAAAATTGGCTAAAGCGCCAGGCGCTAGGGTATGAGCGTCAGGCGCTAGTGTAAAATTTAGTGGAAGCGCCAGGCGTTAGGGTATGAGCGCCAGGCGCTAGGGTAAATATCCAGTAGGAGTGCCAGGCACTAGGGTACGAGCGCCAGGCACTAGTACAAAAATTCGCATTAGCGCCAGGTTCTAGGGTATGAGCGCCAGGCGCTAGTGTAAAATTGTCTGAAGTGCCAGGCGCTAGGGTATGAGCGCCAGGCGCTAGTGTAAAATTGTTTGAAGCGCCAGGCGCTAGGGTATGAGCGCCAGGCGCTTGCACCAGATTTTCGAAAGCGCCAGGCGCTGTAAAGAGAGCGCCGAAGCGCTGGAGTCTCTGTCCTAAGTTTGTACAGAAAAATAAAATGAAGGGCCAGGCGCTCGGGGATGAGTGCCAGGCGCTCCAACTGTTCCAAAAATGTATAATTAAGAGTTTGTGCCTTGTTTTCAGTTCCAATCACGCTCCAATGTTTAAATGCATGGGTGATGATTTTTAAACAGTATTTTTGGACTGAATAGGCATAACATTGAGTGCATTAATTATGAATATGTACACTGGAACAGTTAAGACATCATAGTAAGTAACATAGCACAGTAAACAACAAGGTAATGAAAAAGACCTAATGTTTGGCGTACCGGCCTCTCGCGAGGGGAGGTTATCTTATGTCGAAGTAAAAGACATACTATTGTTGAGGGAGAGTCCGGGTCGCTCCCAGACCCCTCTTACAGCGTGCACACGGTATGACCAAACCGGGCCCATAGACATAGTAAATGAACAATGCAAGGTGTAAATTGAGCATAATGAACTCATGCATTGTGTCAAGTTGCATTGTTGTGTTTTATTATTTTAAATGTTATGTCTGAACTTACTGGGCATGTAGCTCACCAGTTTGTTCTTGTTCAGGTAATCGAGGTAAACAACATGTAACCTGAGCCACAGTGTATGGATTGGACTGCAGGAATGAAGTGCCAGTGTCATGATAAAGGTTATGGACTTGCCAGGCTAATTCTGCAAGGGAGAGAGAAAAAGGGCGAAAAAAAAAAATACAATTGTATAATATTGTATAAGCTACACTGTTATGTTTAACTTTAACTATGTTTAATACAGTATGACAGTATTATATGCAAGTAATATAAAATAGTTTTCCAACTATGATAACTTAGTTTTGAAAAGTTGTAGTACTACGTGTATCGATGGTTTTTAAAAAAAAAAAAAAAATTTCCGTAAACTATTTTGTTATGATTTGATAGAAAAGAATTAAAGTAAAGCAGAGTTTTCAGGTGACGTCTCCCGCACGAGGCGGGGGGGTGTCACAAGGTGGTATCAGAGCAGCGGTTCTCCATAACCTGTTATGACATTGCGAGCATTTCCTTCTGCGCAGTCCAAGTAAGTTAATGTTTCATTGTTTTCTTATTCTAAATTTTGTACATAATGCATGAATACTAGGATTTGAAAATGAGTAACCGACCAGGTTCCCGAACAACGGGGAAAAGACCTTTTATTCGATTCCGAATGACAAGAACGTCGGAAATGACTTCTTCAACTGCAGACGTACCATCGTCATCAACACCACCAATAGCTCCAACGTTTACAGAGGGTCGAAATTTTGTCATGAAAGCAGAGAATTTTAGGATGCATCTGTCAGATACGGTAGTATCCTATGCAGCTCGTTTTCGGAATGAGATTATTATGAGTAGTCCTTGGCCAACCCTAACCGAAGAGGAGCAGTGTGCAATGCTCTGGAGAGGATTAACTCATGAACTGAAGCTTCGAACGGTCCCTGCACTCGACGAGACACTGGAGCAATATATTACCTCAGTGAAAGAGGTATAAAGAAAAATGTTGATAGAAAAATATGATCGGATAATGAGAGATAATGACCCCCGCGGTGACGTATCCTCCAGACTTGATGAACCACCACCAGTGAGGGAGAATGACGATGTGAAATCCTCAGGCGAATCATGTATTGCAGGTCCAATCCATGTAATTAGTGATTCAACTAATGAAAATGAGGATGACAGTGAAGAAGATCCAGAGGAATTTCCTTTGGGCAGTGATGAAGATAGGAGTGATACCCCATAAGTTATTGAAGTTAACTTATGTGTATATAAATGCAAGTTTTGTATATTATGGAAATTGACAGGAATATGTATAAGTACTAGATGTGAATTAAATGTATGTGAATACAAGAATATGTTTATACATGGTCGCTTACTTAAAATTAAGTGATTGCATATTCTATTAAGATTGCATTGATAAATGAAAAGAGAAAATTAATGGTATTTCTCTCAATGTCGATACTGAACGTTTGATTTGTGTTGATAGATCTAAAGAAATCAAATGGCACGAAGGAGAGTCCAACCTCCTAGACGTGGTAGACCTCCCACCCTGACTGAAAGGGTGACCGAATTAGAAGCTTTATTAGCAACCCAAATACAAGAGAATCAAGCCTTAAGAGACCAACTAAATCAGATTCATCGCGAACGTGCTGAAAGGGAAGCTTCACCACCACCCATGGCACCAGAAGCACCTGTAGCCCCGGAAGTTGAACATAATTCCCCGGCAGTCTCAGCTTCGGGGGAAAGGATTCCGGAACCACAAGTCATTGTTCCACAGGAAACCCTATACGAAAGGTTTCGACGAATGAGACCACCGGAGTTTGATGGATCCTTAGATCCGTTAGAAGCTGAAGAGTGGCTATCGTCTTTCCAGAGGATCATAAACTTTATGAATTTGACTGACAGGGAAAAAGTCCTCTGTGCTTCGTACGTGCTGAACAGAGATGCACGGTACTGGTGGGAAATGGTTTGCTTAAGAAGAGACGAGAGCCAGATAACCTGGAATGATTTTGTGGAGGAGTTTAATCAGAAGTACTATGACCCTGCTGCTCTCGGACCACAACAGAGAGAGTTCGAGAATTTGAAGCAAGGAAACATGACAGTGATGGAGGTATGCCGCAAGTTTGACCGGCTGTCGAGGTTATGTCCCTATATGGTCCCTACTGAAGGGGATCGTATCCGAAAGATAATTGGGACATTTCGACCAGAAATTACCGTAATGGTCGACAGTGCCGCATCTCTACCCACGTCAGTAGCTGAATGTGTCTCCCGAGCCTTGAAAGCTGAATTTCACTTGACAAGAGCCAGAGAAGAACGGGCTCAAGCATGGGAAACTCGGAAAAAGGAGAGACAACAATTGAAACAAGGTCAAAGTGGAAGTCAAACACCACAAGGACATCGCTCCAATCAGTCCTCAAAGCCTGGACAAGGAAGTGGACAGAGGCCTCAAAATTCTAATAAAAGAAAATGGAATTTCAGGGGTAATAGGAATCAGTAACAGAAGAATGCAGCAAGTGCTGGTCCTAGTACACCAGGCCCTGTGAGCACTCCAAATTGTCCAACATGCGGAAAGAAGCACTTGGGAGAATGCAGACTAGGCCGTAATGTTTGTTATTATTGTGGCAAAGAAGGTCATTATGCAAGAAGCTGCCCAAGTAATCGACAGAATCAAGCCGGCACGGTTCCTCAGCGTCTGCCAAATTCTCAGATGCACGCTATTACAGCAAAAGCAGAGACGTCATCACGACAACAGGAGCAAAGTGAAAAGGCACCTTCAACCAATGCAAGAGTGATGGCTTACACAAAAGAGGATGCAGAAGCGGGCACATCCACTGTTGTTACAGGTCATATTTCTATCGCTCAACACTCGGCATATGCTTTATTTGATTCGGGTGCTTCATATTCATTTGCATCACAAGAATTTGCCGCCAGGTTAAAGCATGCTAAGGATAGAATTGGAATGACCTTTAGGACTATGTTGCCTTCGGGTGAAGTATTGTTGTCAGATTATTGGTTACGACATGTGCCAGTAATTGTGGCAGATAGAGAGCTTTTTCTTGATTTGATTGTGATAAGGATAGCGGATTACAATGTAATCCTAGGAATGGATTTCTTGGGAAAGTATCAGGCTACAATCGACTGCCGTCATCGAAGGATAATCTTACTACCAAATGGAGAAGAAAGTTTTGAATATGTTGCTTCATCTCCAAAGTCATCGAGGATCCTGATAAATTCAATGAAGGCTCACAAGTTGATAGCTAAAGGATGTGTGGGATATCTAGCTTTTGTTACTGATGTGACAAAAGAAGAAAAGTTACAACCAAAGGATATTCCCATAGTCAACGAATTTGTGGATGTATTTCCAGATGAATTACCTGGATTTCCACCGGAACGGGAAATTTCTTTTGAGATCGAATTAGTACCAGGAACAGCGCCGATATCCAAGGCCCCTTATCGGATGGCTCCAGCTGAACTGAAGGAGCTACAGACGCAATTAAAGGAGTTATTGGATAGAGGTTTCATTCGACCGAGCTATTCGCCTTGGGGAGCTCCGGTTCTATTCGTGAAAAAGAAGGATGGAACTCTACGAATGTGCGTAGACTATAGGGAGCTGAATAAGGCCACCATCAAGAATAAGTACCCACTACCCAGGATCGATGATTTATTTGATCAACTGAAGGGAGCCTCAGTGTTTTCGAAGATTGATCTACGTTCTGGGTACCATCAGCTGAGAATTAAAGATAGTGATGTAACAAAGACGGCATTCAGGACGAGATACGGACACTATGAATTTCTGGTGTTGCCGTTTGGATTGACGAATGCTCCAGCTGCATTCATGGACTTGATGAACCGAGTTTTCAAGAAATTTTTAGATAAGTTTGTCATCGTATTTATTGATGACATCCTTGTTTATTCAAAGACCCGGGAAGACCATGAAGAACACTTACGCTGGGTACTACAAACACTCAGAGATCACCAGCTATACGCCAAATTTTCAAAGTGCGAATTCTGGTTAGATCAAGTTCATTTCCTAGGACACAAGGTGTCTAAGGATGGAATTTCTATTGACTCCGCAAAGATTGAAGCTGTTAGCAAGTGGCCTATTCCGAAAAACGCTACTGAAATTCGTAGTTTTCTGGGATTAGCCGGATACTACAGGCGTTTTGTGGAGGGATTCGCTAGGCTTGCTGAACCACTTACGGCGTTAACTAGAAAGGAAAAGAAGTACGAGTGGACAGCAGCATGTGATGAAAGCTTCCAAGAATTAAAGAGGAGATTAACAAGTGCACCTATCCTTGCCATTCCTACTGATGGGGAAAGATTCGACATCTACAGCGATGCTTCGAAAGAAGGATTAGGAGTGGTATTGATGCAAAATGGGAGAGTTATAGCTTATGCTTCACGACAACTAAAGAATCATGAGAAGAATTATCCAACTCATGATTTGGAACTAGCTGCAGTCGTGTTTGCATTAAAGATTTGGAGGCATTATCTATATGGTGTTCAATGTCAAATCTTCACAGATCACAAGAGTCTTAAATACTTTTTTACTCAAAAGGAGTTGAACATGAGACAGCGGCGATGGTTAGAACTCGTGAAAGACTACGATTGTGAGATCTTATATCATCCAGGGAAAGCGAATAGAGTTGCTGATGCACTGAGTCGCAAATCAACATCGGTACAACAATTGCCTATCGATGGATTGTCCAAGCCGCTACAAAAGGAGATTAATTCGCTAGAAATAGAATTAATTTCTGGAAGTTTGGCTATGCTTCAATTGAAACCAACACTGTACGATAGGATTAAGGAGGCTCAGAAACAAGATGTGTACTTGGAAGAGATGAGAGACCGAGTCAATAAAGGAAAAGAAATTGACTTCAGCATCGAGACAGATGGAATGCTGTTGATGAAAGGAAGAATTTGCATACCTACCAATACAGAATTGAAGGAGCAGATTATGAAAGAAGCCCATCAAACACCCTATTCTGTTCATCCAGGAGCCACCAAAATGTATCATGACTTAAGATTACAATTTTGGTGGAAGAGAATGAAAAATGACATTGCTGAGTTTGTTAGTCGATGTCTAACTTGCCAGAGAGTCAAAGCAGAGCACAAACACCCAGGCGGGAAATTAGAACCTCTAGATATTCCAGATTGGAAATGGGAGCATATTACCATGGATTTAGTGATAGGGCTACCCAAGACACGAGGAGGTTATGATGCTATATAGGTGATAGTAGATCAACTGACGAAAACAGCTCGATTCATAGCGGTGAAAACGACATTCACATTGGAGAAATTTGCAAGTTTGTACGTTGCGAATGTGATTAGATTACATGGAGTTCCAAGATCTATTGTATCTGATCGAGATGGTCGTTTTACCTCTAAATTCTGGAAGTGTGTACAACAAGAAATGGGCACAAAATTGAAGTTTAGCACGGCTTTTCATCCTCAAACTAATGGACAATCTGAACGAGTCATTCAGATTTTAGAGGATATGTTACGAGCTTGTGTCATGGAATTCCAGGGAGCATGGAATGAGAAACTGTCGTTGATCGAATTCTCCTACAACAACAGTTATCAAGCTTCGATCGGAATGGCACCCTATGAAGCTCTTTATGGCAGGAAGTGCAGATCCCCAATCCATTGGTATGATTTAAAAGAGAAGCAACTACATAAAACTGATTTTGTTCAAGAGACTTTAGAAGCAGTTGAAAAGATACAGAAACGAATGAAAACAGCCCAAAGTCGACAAAAGAGTTATGCCGACAAACGACGTAGATTTCTTGAATTTCAAGAAGGCGACTTTGTATTTCTTAAAGTTGCACCTATGAAAGGAGTTATGCGTTTTGGAAAGAAAGGCAAACTCAGTCCGAGATACATCGGACCATTCGAAATTATCAAACAGATTGGGAAGGTGGCTTACAGATTGGCATTACCACCTGATTTATCCAAGGTACATGATGTTTTTCATGTCTCTATGTTGCGTAAATATGTACCTGATCCATCGCACATTTTGAGAAATGAGCCGATACAAGTACAGAGTGACCTGTCTTATGAGGAAAAACCTGTTCAAATACTCGCACGAGAAGACAAGGTACTCAGAAACAAAACAATCCCATTAGTCAAAGTGTTATGGCGTAATCACCAAATAGAAGAGGCTACACGGGAAAGAGAAGATGAAATGAGAGCCCTATATCCCCACTTGTTTTAAATTCTCGAGGACGAGAATTCTTTAAGGGGGGAGGATTGTAACAGCCGAGATTTTAAATCGTTCTCGGGAACATTGTATAGTGAAAATTTATATATATTAGTGTGACGAAAATATATAAATTTCACTCTAATAAATCATCATTAGAGTTGATAAGTATATTTATTAGAATTGATAAATATTTTATTGGTTATAGATGTGATGATTGTCGAATCGAAATGCCTCAAATAGTGCATTTTCGGTATCGAAAAACAGAATTCTACTGAGATTCAAAATGTGGCAAACATAGATCCCAGATGGAAAATAATGAAATATCTAGGGTTTATGGAGTGTTTTAAATGATATAAATGCATTGAAAGGCTCTACCAGCATTTCGAGAGGTAAACTACGAAATTTGGCCAGTATAGCTTTTCGGTCAAAATTTCGACAGATGAAAATTATATTGTTATTAAAGAAAAACCTATACTGTATAAACAAATAATATTTTCTTATTAATATAGGAATCAATGGATGAGATCAAATCATCCTTTTTGATCCAAAGGCTATTAAAATTAAGGAAATTTTTGGAATTTCCTTTAAAATCAAAATTTGGAAAGAAAATTTGCATTAAATGCATGATGATCTGCTCATGCATGTGGAAGAGAGGGGGAGAAACAGCTGTATTTCAGCTGAAAAAGTTCCCAAAATTTTGTAAAAATGCCCCCAAGAAATTTTCATTTTGACCCCAAAATTTTCAAAAATTGCAAAAATGCCCCTAAGGATTTGTATAAACTTTTCCCCTGATTTTTCACGTCCCTCACAGCAGAAAAGCACCATTTTCTCTGTTCTTCTTCTTCTCCCACGTTCCTTTGTTCACAAAAATTTCTAAAGTTTCAAAAGTTACAAAATTTGAAGAAAAAGTGTGAAAAAACTTTAAGTTGAGGAGTATTCACCTCAAAGCTCAAGTAAGTTCTTCAAAATTCTGTTTTAATGCTTGTTTTTAAGTGTTTTTGTGTTTATGTGAATAGTGGAACAAAATGGAGTTAGAGTGTTTTTGAATGTTTTGATGAAAATCATGTGGAAAAACATGTTTTGAACTTGTTTTTGAGGTTTTTGTGGGGTTAGTTTTTGAAAACAAAAATGTTGCATGAGGGGGGGGGAATTGACGTGGAAAGGAGGGTGAAAACCCTTATGGAATAGTGATAATTATGTGTTATGAAGTGGAAAAGGAATTTGATGTGGTATTGAGTGTGGAATGGAAGAAAGACAAAGAGGAAAGTTTAGGGTTGTGAGTGAAACCCTAAATTTTTGGGAAACATTGTTATACCTTGATTTTGAGAATGAATTATTGTTATGTACTGGGATTTTGAGCAGGTTTATGATGGAGACTGTGTTCAATAACGCGATTTAAGCGATTTTGACACAGTGGGAAAATGAAAAATTAAGCCGTTATAATGCCGAAATTTTCGGACTTATAACTAAGGCTAAGGGTGTAATGATACAATGTATAGGAGAAGTGTTTAAATGTTTTCGAGTTGACCTATAAACATTTCACTGAATGTTGAACTGTTTTGTTATAGGGCAACGAAGGGAAACAAAGGAACAAAAGCAGAAATCAATTTCTGGTAAGTTCTGACATTTAATTGTCTGAACATGAACAACTGAAACACTGTGTTATTCTTGAATGTTAATTTATGAATAGCCTAAATTCCTTGGCTAGAAATGTTATATGTTGTTGTGAACTCGTTGAAACGCCTAAATTGGCAAGTATGCGAGTGTGCAGTGATGTGTTATGTGTATATGATTATGTTTTATGAATTTTGACCCTAGAATGCTTTAAACATGTTTTAGATTTGAAAGTATGAATGAGAATTGGTTTTTATATCAAAATGTGTTCAAAAACCTATTTTTACCGGAGCCAAGCGCTAGGCGCTACTTAAGGAGCGCCCCGGCGCCGAGCTCTCGGCCAAATTTTGGTGTTTAAAATTCAGTAGGAGCGCCAGGCGCTAAGGTATTAGCGCCAGGCGTTAGTGTAAAAATTGGCTAAAGCGCCAGGCGCTAGGGTATGAGCGCCAGGCGCTAGTGTAAAATTTAGTGGAAGCGTCAGGCGTTAGGGTATGAGCGCCAGGCGCTAGGGTAAATATCCAGTAGGAGTGCCAGGCACTAGTACAAAAATTCGCATTAGCGCCAGGCTCTAGGGTATGAGCGCCAGGCGCTAGTGTAAAATTGTCTGAAGCGCCAGGCGCTAGGGTATGAGCGCCAGGCGCTTGCACCGGATTTTCGAAAGCGCCAGGCGCTGTAAAGAGAGCGCCGAAGCGCTGGAGTCTCTGTCCTAAGTTTGTACAGAAAAATAAAATGAAGGGCAAGGCGCTCGGGGATGAGTGCCAGGCGCTCCAACTGTTCCAAAAATGTATAATTAAGAGTTTGTGCCTTGTTTTCAGTTCCAATCACGCCCCAATGTTTAAATGCATGGGTGATGATTTTTAAACAGTATTTTTGGACTGAATAGGCATAACATTGAGTGCATTAATTATGAATATATACACTGGAACAGTTTAGACATCATAGTAAGTAACATAGCACAGTAAACAACAAGGTAATGAAAAAGACCTAATGTTTGGCGTACCGGCCTCTCGCGAGGGGAGGTTATCTTATGTCGAAGTAAAAGACATACTATTGTTGAGGGAGATTCCGGGTCGCTCCCAGACCCCTCTTACAGCGCGCACACGGTATGACCAAACCGGGCCCATAGACATAGTAAATGAACAATGCAAGGTGTAAATTGAGCATAATGAACTCATGCATTGTGTCAAGTTGCATTGTTGTGTTTTATTATTTTAAATGTTATGTCTGAACTTACTGGGCATGTAGCTCACCAGTTTGTTCTTGTTTAGGTAATCGAGGTAAACAACCTGTAACCTGAGCCACAGTGTATGGATTGGACTGCAGGAATGAAGTGCCAGTGTCATAATAAAGGTTATGGACCTGCCTGGCTAATTCCGCAAGGGAGAGAGAAAAAGGGCGAAAAAAAAAAAATACAATTGTATAATATTGTATAAGCTACACTGTTATGTTTAACTTTAACTATGTTTAATACAGTATGACAGTATTATATGCAAGTAATATAAAATAGTTTTCCAACTATGATAACTTAGTTTTGGAAAGTTGTAGTACTACGTGTATCGATGGTTTTAAAAAAAAAAAAAAATTTTCCGCAAACTATTTTGTTATGATTTGATAGAAAAGAATTAAAGTAAAGCAGAGTTTTCAGGTGACGTCTCCCACACGAGGCGGGGGGGTGTCACAAAGGATATTAATGTATCTTATCTCAAGGCACATAATCTAATAAATACTTCTTATCACATACATCAAGACTCCTTACTCCAGTCTCAATTCCTTAAAAAAAAAAAAATAACAATATAGAATATATCGCTATTTGTCATGACATAGATACTAATTAAGCCAGAAATTAGGTTTAATTAGTATGCTTTTCGATACTGCAATAAAATATTACTTTTTGTGTTTATCTCAAAATTACAATTTCATACCCAAATGACATGCAAACTGAAAAGCAACTCTAAAACAGGCCGATTGCCCGTCATGCTTGTTTGGGAGGTTTGACAGGTCAAATCTCGAGACATGCAAACACTCTCGTTCTGTTTGGTTGATCGGTTAAGCTTGTCCCAAAGAAAGATAGATTATCCAGTTTCAATTATGTACGTGTCCGCTTGACTTGACAAGATCGCCTAGTTAAGTGGATTGTCACAGAACTAGGTTTTCTATATTAATACCCAGCTTGAATCTTAACCAAAAATCAATTCTAGTAGTTTCAGAGATCGAAAATAGTAAATACATAGCTCTCATAGCCTAAATATCCTAATTCAGTGAACCCACACATTCACACACAAAATTCAAGCAAAAATTATATCAACTATACTAAATTCATATGCAATTGAAGTTTGAACAATAACCCAGCTCTTAAAAGTCAAATTCCACAGTTAACATAGCTTTTCAATGTTTCTAACCTTGGGGAAAACTAACCATGAACTTGATCCTTGGATCTTCCTTCCAAACTTGTTAATGGGTGTGAGAGTAACAAACAAAGAGAAACCAAGAAAGTGAGAGGAAGAGAGACCGAGAGAGAGAGAGAGACAGAAAAAAGAGAGAAAGCAAGTGAAGCGGAATTTTGTAAAGGGAGGATGTAAATTTAAGTTAATTTGAAACTGCAAATCTGTTTCTATCATACATTGATTTCCAATTTTTGATAAGGAGTTTTAATGAATTAAATGAGTAATTCATAAAATTTCATTATATAAATAAAAGCTTAGGTTATATTTTAACTTAATATTATGAAATTCATTTTATGGTGTGGCAATTAAATTTTATGGCACAAATTATGATTGTAAAATTATAACATTATATTATATGTGTTATGATATAATTAAAAATTTAATGTGAGAATTTAAGGTCACATAACATAATAAAAAAGAGTTAACCATATTGACACCTTCTATATTTTTTTAAAATTACAGAGACACTTTCTTAATCAAAACTAATAATAACAAGACCCATCTTCTTAATCTTATTAAGTTTATATTTAAAATGATTAAAATACCTTTTATTATATTAGTAATTTTCCAATGATAACAACTTTTTTTTCTTTATAAAAACGAACATCATATTTTAGATATTTTTGTCATAATTATATACGCTTTATAATTATATACTACTTTGCTAAAAAAAATTATATACTAATTAATTTTTTTATATATATTTCCAATATGTGTAAATTGTCCATAAAAAAAATATTTTCAAAAAAAAAATTAAAAAAGCACAAATTATGATTGTAGAGGTTTAAAAATCAATTAGAAATCATTTTTGGTGTCAAAGAAGAATTGAAACATGGCTAAAGGCATTTTTTTAATGAAAGGAATGGTATTTCGGGTTTTTTTAGAATAATTAATGGTCAAACTCACGGTTAACTAATAGAATGGTGTCTCTATAATTTTTTTTTTAAATTAGAGGAGTTGATATTATTAATTTTGGTCAACGGGGTGTATTCGTAATTTTAAGAAAACACAGGGCTGTATATGTTAAAAAAAGTAAAGTAACTTTATAAGATAAGATATAATATAAAGTTTAATGATGTGACAATTATTAATTTTTTCACTTAATATATAGTCACCTAATTTTATTCAAAAAAATATGAGCAGTAAAAATGTGATTAATTAATAAATGTTGTAGAGAAGTCAAATCACTAGATGCAGTATTCCTACAATTTAAGTAGCAATAGAATTAGCAGTCTTAAAGATTTCTAGATAGGATTTTTCTGTGTATAAAAATGCAATACTCAAAATTAGACATCAAAAGTCTAGATTTAGATTGTTTACATTTTCATATAAAAACTAGACAATTTACCTTTTTGCGGTATAGGGATATCAATGATAAGGTTTAAAAGCATATAAGATTTTTGTTGTGTTACTTTTTTGGTAGAGAAACTTGTTGGATAAGTTTCCAATACATAAAAAAACTGATATTTTTTAACTCTTGTAGTATAGGATATTGGGAATTGTGTTAACGGAAGATAGACAAAATATATTCTTATGCTTAGATAACATTCTAAAAACTATTTGTTAAATATAATATCCAAGAATTATCCTAAATTATCTAAAATAGGGAAAATAAAATTTTTGATCCAATAGCTTGGATTTAAGTCTATATTGTTCTATGGTTAGGATTTAAAGAAAAGGTATAAGTTATCTTTTACTACCTCATGCATACGTAAGAAGCTTATGTCGTGGGTTCTTAATTAAATATGCTTAGAAAATTTTAAATAACTTTAAGTGAGACTAGCAAGTTACTCAATAGCCATTAATTTTTCCTTATAAATAGGCCATCACCCTTCCACTATTTTCCACACACAAGTATATAAGCTCTCTCTAAAGCTCTCTAGTTTTTTTGAAGTTCTCTTTAGTTTCTTTAAGTTCTTCAAAAACTTTCTTGAGTTTTCTTGCATTTTATCTTCTACTTTCTCACCTTCCAAACACTTCTTAGCTTTCTAAGATTATAAGAAGTTCTTCAAACCTCCCTTAAGAAGTTCCCCTCTAAGGAGGTTGGTTCGCTATAAAAAAAAAAAAGACTTTTAGTTACAACAAAAATTGAGTTATGACTAAAAGACCTTATAGTCACATCTATTTTTTGTCACTAAATCTTGTTAGTATATGTGCTTAGGAATCATGTCTCAGATTTTGCTATGACTAAAAGTCCTTTAGTCACAACAATTTTAAGTCAAAAAATTAGTTATGACTAAAAGTTTTTTAGTTAGAACAAATTTGTAGACACAAAATTTATTGGTACTACAAGTCATTTAGTGACAAAAATTTACTGTAACCAAAACTAAAAGTTTTTAGTTACAATACTTTTTTGTGACTAATTTTTTTAAACAATCACTCTCTCTGTAACTAAAAAATATTAGTTTCTATATAAATTTTTATATCAAGATTACAAATTAGTAAGTTGGAAATTCTCTTTTATATTGTGAATTTTTATTATGTAATCCTTCCCTTGTACAAGATTGAATTAAATGAAAGAATAAACCACTAGTATTTCAGTACGAGGACAAGTAAACACTACTGTACTTGGGACATAGAAATTTATCCTTTAACACTAGAATAGAGCTAAAATGTCGATGATAACAATCAATTAAACACGAATTAGACTATCTATATGAAGAAAAAGAAAGTTTTAGAGTTGAGAATATGTATTTTCTTTCTTGAATAGAATTACAACTAGTACATCCCTTCCTAAAGGGATTCAAAAAACACAAATTAGGAAAGTATAACTATTCACACCTAATTTATATAGTTAAATAAGAATTATAATTTTTTTTGTAATTTACAACTCACTAATAGAGATTATGTCTTCTTTTTGCTCTAATTCTTATTCGTAAATTACGACCTAATTTTCCATACTCCCCTTTAAACTGGATTGAAGATATCTCTCATAGCCAGCTTGCCAATCAACTTGCCGAATTGCTTCTTGTTGGTTCCTTTAGTGAGCAAATTAGCAACCTATTCTATAGTTGGCATGTATGTTATATAGATTAGGCTACTGTCAAGTTTTTCTTTAATAAAATGTCTATCCATTTCTACATGTTTGGTTCTATCAGTAGAACCAGATTATGAGAAATGGAGATTACTGCCTTATTATCATAGTACGACTTCATGGGTAGCAAGTTAGGAACCTTCAGTTCTTTTAATATTCTGTTAAATCCACATAATCTCACAGATTCCTTGTGCAAGTGATCTAAATTCTGCCTCAGTACTTCTTCTAGCTACCACATTTTGTTTTTTACTATGCCATGTAACAAGGTTGCCTCTAATGTAAGTACAGTAACCTGAGATTGATCTTCTATCCAATATGTTTCAAGCCTAATTTGTATCTGTATAAACTTCAACTTGTAGGTGGCCCTATTTTTGGAACGACAGACCTTTCCGTGGAGTTCCTTTAAGATACCTCAGAATTTTGTAAACAGCATCAAAATGATCTGGTCCTAGTGCATGCATAAACTAGCTTACCATGCTTATGGCAAAGGCAAATAGATTGGCCTTCCTGCTAATCTTTGATATTTCTCTTTGTTCTTCACGTCCTCGAATTTGGCAGCTTAGAGTTTTACATTAGGCTTAATGGGAGTCTCAGCTACTTTGCAACCTAGCACTATTATCTCTTTAAAAAGATCAAGAATATACTTCCTCTGATTAACAAAGATCCCTCCTTTAGATCTTGCAAACTCTATACCTAGGATATACTTTAGTGTGCCCAAGTCCTTGATTTCAAATTTAGTTGCAAGTCACTTCTTGAGTTCTTTAATTGTTTAGTATCATTACCTGTTAAGATCATATCATCAATGTAAAGGATTAGAATGGCAACTTTGCCTTCTGGTGAGTGTTTAAAGAACATAGTATGGTTAGCTTGGCTTTGTAAAAAACCATAGCTAGTCATAGCCTTTCCAAATCGTTCAAACCATGCTCTTGGGGATTGTTTAAGTCCATATAAGGACCTTTTTAATCTACACACTTTGTTTCTTCTGAGTTTTCCTCAAAGCATGATGGTAAAGTCATATATACTTCCTCTTCCAGATCACCATTGAGAAAAGCATTTTTAACATCAAGCTAGTGTAGCGGCTAATCAGATTTGACTGCTAGAGACAATAATACCCGGATAGTGTTTATTTTTGCCATAGGTACAAATGTTACCTGGTAGTCTAGACCATAGGTTTGGATGAAACCTTTTTCCACAAGTCTCGCCTTATATCTCTCTACACTTCTATTAGATTTTCACTCACAGTAAAAACCCATTCGCATCCTATAGTCGTTCTATCTTTGGGTAGCTCGAAAATCTCCTAGGTTCCACTCCTTTTAAGAGCATTCATCTCTTCCAAAACTACCAATTTCCAATTCTAATCTGCAAGTGCTTCCTGAATATTTCTTGGAACAAACAAGTGAGATACCCTAAAGGTAAAGGCTTTATGTGTTTGTGATAGTTTCTCATACGAAAGGTATTTGGCAATGGGATGTTTTGTATATCATGGGTTCCCTTTCTTAGGGCTATGGGTAGATCTATATTAAGAGTACAGACAATAGGTTTAACCAAAGGAGAAATAGAAGGATTCTAAATACTTAGATTTTCAGGTTGACCATCCCTCGGATTGTTAGATTGATCCAATACTACAATGATTATTGGATTTTTCTGATGAAATTTTTTGTGACTATAAACTAGAGTCTCAGGTTCTTCAGAATCTTGTAGTATTTCTCCCCCTTGTTTATGAACTATCTAAGCTAGGCAAAGATAAATTAAAATCTAGTTTTTCCAAATTTTGAGCATTCGTTTCCTCAGCATTGGTTAAAACCTGATTAGGTAGAGGTTAAGATGTTTCGAAATTTTAAAAATTATCTTCTCTTATTTGATTCTCCCCTTGAAGAAAATTTTGTCGAAAATAAGGTGTTTTTTCGAGAAAAGAAATATCCGTACTTATGTGAAACTTCTTTGTTTATGAGTTATAGCACTTGTAACCCTTTTTGTTGGGTGACTTTCCTACAAAAATACATTTTTTAGCCTAAGGCTCTAGTTTGGACCTGAATTGATTGGGTCTTTGAACAAAGACCATGCAGCCAAAAATTTTCAGAGGTAATTCTGAATACATTTTTGCTTGGGAAAGACATTTTTTCAAACATTCAATGGGTGTTATATATTTTAAAACTTAGGTTGGCATTTTGTTAATCAAATAGCAAGCCGTTAGAATAGCATCACCCCACAAGTAATTTTGCAACATTCATAGAAGACATTAAGGCCCTTTTTGCAATTCCATTTTGTTGAGGGGTGTCTTTATATGTAGATTTATGTTGTATCCCCTTTTCTACAAGAAAAACCCCCGAAATATTTTTAAAATATTTTGTTCCATTATTAGTATGAAAGACACTTATCTTTGTTTGAAATTGGTTTTCGACCATAGCATAAAAGTTTTTGAATATTTTTTCAACCTTGGTTTTTTAATTTATCAAATAAACCCAGCACAAATGAGTATAATCATTGATGAAAGTCATAAACCATTTTTTTTTTTAGTATTAGTAGTGATTCTAGATGGACCCCAAACATCACTGTGTATCAAGCAAAAGGCTTAGTGCCAACATAAGGTTTAGGAGAATATGTAGAATGATGACTTTTTGATAAAAAACAACTTTCACAACAAAGGTTGAACAATCCAAGTTTTTGAACAAAGCTGGAAATAAATGCTTAAGATAAGTAAAACTAGGATATCCTAGTATATCATGCCATAACATAATTTGTTCACGAACAGAGATTGAACTCATAATACTGAGATCTTGAGCCTTTTATTGTCGACTGAAATAATTTCATCAAGATAGTAAAGTCCTCTAATCATCCTTGCACTGCCAATCATCCTCCCAGAGATTTGGTCTTGAAATTCACAATGATTTTCAAAGAAGACAACATGACAACTATAATCTTTTGATAATTGCTAATGGACAAAAGATTATGGGCAAGTTTAGGTTTATGTAACACGGATTCTAGGCATAGTTTTTTAGAGACTTTTATCAAACCCTAACCTGCAATAGGTGAGAAACTACCATTTGTAATTTAGATTTTTTCACAACCAGGATATGGTGAATAAGAATTAATAAGTTTGAAAAATTAGTCATATGATCTGAGGCTCCTAAATCTATCATCCAAGGAATCGAATTTGAACATAAAAAAGCCTTAGGATTATTACCTGCTTGTGCCAAAGAAACACTAGGAATACCCGAAGTAGAATTGTATTTCAAAATCTTTAAAAGATGATCCATCTGCTTTTTGCTAAAAGGATAGGAATCAGCTTGATTGGCAAAAGGTGTAGATTAAGGTGCCCTATCTCCTGGTTTGTTACTCTTCTAGTTTGCAGGTTTGCTGTGAATTTTCTAGTAATTCTCTTGTGTATGGTGAGGACGATTGCAGTAGTTGCACCAAACCCGTGGCTTTTCCTCTAGTTTACAATGAAAATTAATAGCTTTGTTGGTAGTAGTATCCGTAATAATCAAGGCCGAATTCTCCAACTTTTTTGTTACCTTTTTCCTCTAGCATCACCAACCTGCAGCTTTCCTCACTTCGAACCTCAGAAAAAACCTAGTTAATGGATAGTAATGAAGGTCTGCCAATGATTCTTCCACAAACTTCATCGAATTCCACATTGAATCCTGCAAAAAAACATATAAATCCAACCATCTCCAATGAGTTTTTTGTGATACTTACAATCCTCCATAGATTTCTATTCATGGTCATTAAAAAGGTCTAGATCTTGCCACTACCCTTTCACTGAGTCGAAGTACTTTATTTAAGAGTTTTTTCCTTGCCAAATCTCATCGAGTTTTAGAGTTAATTCGAAAATCTAAGACTGATATCCTAGGTCTGAGTACATCTGGGTAATATTATCCCACAATTCCTTTGCTGTAGAATAGCACATATAATTTGAACTAGTATACTCTTCCATGGAATTGACAAGCCACATCATAACCATGGAATTTTCTACATCCCAGGTAGCAAAACTTGGATCCTTCTTAGCCGATGCCTTTTTGTCTCTAGTCAAATAGCCGATCTTCCCTTGGCCCCTAATATTCATCCTCACAGGGACCAACGGAAAAAATTTTCTCCATTCAAATGGATTGTAGTAATCTAAACAGAGTGTGAAGAATGATGACTGGTGGGATTAAGTGATTAGGTCTCAGGGGTTTTGGACATCTCAAGTAGGCTCGATTGGGATATGGTTGAAATTTCAGACATAATTGCAGAGAAGGAGGTTTCGGTTTACAGGGGGAAAAGAGTAAATTTGGCTGTTTTTTTTTTTCAGCTCTTGAATTTTCTTTGATACCATGAAGAAAAAGAAAGTTTTAGAGTTGAAAATCTGTATTATCTTTCTTGAATACAATTACAACCAGTACATCCCTTCTTAAAGGGATTCAAAAAGCACAAATTAGGAAAGTACAACTATTCATACCTAATTTATACAGTTGACCAAGAACTATAATTTTTTGCATAATTTACAGCTCACTAATTGTATTCTTTCTTGAATAAAATCACAATTGGTACATCCCTTCTTAAACGGATTCAAAAAACACAAATTAGGAAAGTACAACTATTCACACCAAATTTATACAGTTGACTAAGAGTTATAATTTTTTGCATAATTTACAACTCACTAATTAGGAATTATTTGGCTCTAATTCCTTTTTAGTAAATTGAGACCTAATTTTCCACACTATATCTTTAGAGGTGATATTTTAGAAAAATAGCCATGATACTTGATTGAGCTCTAACAATTTTCAGGATGTATAGATTCTCTTTAAACACACCTATAACAAGTTCCAAAATGAAGTGTTAATAGAAGGTGCACATAAAATTTTTCTATATACAAATGAAATATATATATTGTAACATGAACTCACAAATCACATACGTTCTTATACAAGGAACAAAGTGATTATACGATCCATAGCCAATTTTTACGAACTCACTCAGAAAACAACAAATGATCTGCCTATATAAGATCCATCAGTTAGACATTTTTGAAAAAGCTTGTTTCAATTTCAAGATATAAAGGTCAAAAAATTCAACCTAACAAGATGATTCTGTAACAACCACAGCCAAAAACTGAAGCAAGGCAAACAAAAATGACAGAAAAGAAGACTGACAGATAAGGAGTTGTAACATTTACCAAATTAGCAAAAGCCGAATCGCATTCACAATTACGTTCTTTTGGTCATGACACTGAAGGATTACCATTATGCCTCATCAAGTCATCCAACTGTGCATGCATCGCGTCATATTGTTGTTGTATAAGACGCCAAACCAAAAGCAAGATCAGCACGTGAAATTTCATCTTTAATGTCTCGACTCCAAACAAAAAGCAAGATATGAAATTTCCTCCTTAATGTCTCGACTGTAACCTATCCAAATATAATGAACTACAAATTCATTGACCCGACGGTAAAAGTAAAGACAAGCTACACCATGCAATCGAAAACAAAATATGAAATTTCGTTTCACATTCAAGGGAATAAAACAAAGAAGTCTGTTATAGAATAAAGAATCAAAACAAAGCTTTCTGAACAAAATTGAGCATATAAAAGGTATAAACTACTAAAAGCAATCCTCATTGCTGATACTGTGGAACGTTTTATTCCTCGCACATACTTAACGAGTCATACTTATGCATGTATTTCTATGTGTTTTTTTAACTACACCACAACCTATGGTATTGCTTAATGGAATTGAGAAACTACTAGACAAACCTAAAAAGGCCAAGAATGGACATAGCATCTGCACCAAGCAGCTTTAACCCAAAGTCAACATGTGGCTGCAAAACAAGGGAACATAAAAAACGAAAGTGGGAAACAAGGAAGTTACAATGGAGCAAAAACCAGACAAACGAGAGAGAGAACCATCAATTCATGCAAAACATAACATATTACTAACTCTGTAGATTCTATCAATGCATTTAGACCATTAGTTGCAACAAAAAAGGCTTTTAATAAAATGGAGCCACAGACCTTCTGCTTCTGAAGTGGTGAAAAGAAGATTCTATCGAGAAGATTATGCTATCAGTAGCACAGAGCACAACTCTACCAAGAGAAAATTAGAGGCATACCTTCTCCATAAGAGAAACGAGTATTTTTGCAAAACAAGGAAAGGTTGGAGCCAAGGGCTACAGAGTTATACGTGGACAATCAAATACTTGCAAAAATCAACCACCTGAAATGCTCACGGAAGAATCAGAATGTTAGAATGGTGAACCTAGATATAATTTTTGTTTAATTATATTGATAACTAACATCTATGTGCGCATCTGCGAAAGAAAGGTAGAGAGACAAAAGAGGGAGTAAAAAAAAAAAAAACACAAAACAAGACCAAAACCAAATATTTTCTTCGCCAGCACTAAGACAAGTACCTGATCAGTGGCTTTCTATTAAAATACTTTAGATACAACGATAATGCTAGGATGTCCAGCCCACCTAAGCACTGGTTCCATATTCAGTTCCTTTTCGTCTGTGACATAAACTTTCATCCCTGGTACACAGGAAAAAAAATAAAAAAGAGCAGTGTGTGATTAAGAAAAACGAAATGCAAATAAGATCAATATGGTTTAAACATTAACCAAATTCTAAAGCAAACATCGTAAACAAAAATTGAAAATACAACAAACTCACAGGGCAAAACAGAGGCCACATATATAATCAGATAATCATAGAAACAAGAGACTGTATAGGCTACCACTGCACCTAAATAACTTGGGAGGAGCACCATAAACTTGCTAAATTAGCTAAATGTTAAACGATTTTTCGTTCAACTGAACAGAGATCCAAACAAAGCACCCAACAAGTACAGTTCTATTTCATAATAAATCAGCTTTAGCTTGCAACATAATATGAAGTAGAACCTAAAACTTTAAACAGACCTTGTTTGTATACTTACTTCGTAACGCACTCGCACAAAAACATATATGTGTGTATGTGTCTATATATATATATATAATACAAAGAAGGGCGAGAATATCACACAATTTTCTCAGGAAACTATCAAAAATTAAAACCAAATTTATATATAAAAAAGCATAAGTTAGTCAATAAAAAAAGCCACCAACGAGCTCCAAAGACTCCAATTTGCAAGCTTCGAAAAAGCTCCACAGATTAACAAACAAAAAACGAAAATAAAATCAAAATCAAAATCACAAATATCAAAACAATAAATCACAAATCACAAATCAAAATCAAAAATCAAGATCTAGTGAAAATGGAAAGAGATAGAGAGTTCAGATTAAACATGAGGGAAAAGAGCAAATATAGTGGCAATGATCCGAGATCCACGAAATTAAACATAAAGCTACATTTTTTCTTTGTCTTATTCATCTCAATAATGATACGAACCATACCAAGAACTGACAAAACCTGTAATTTATGAAAGTCTCTCATATCATTTTACAATCAGGTTTGAATGGAATAACCGTAACACATTACCTATAAAAAAGTAAAACATCTTAGTATAATGAAAATGCCATAATTAATGATGGAAAAACTAATCGATAAGTTAAGTTTGAGTACCACAGAAAATTCTGATAAGTTCAGAAAGTTCTAAAAGAACTAAAGAGAATCACTCTCACTTTTTTAAATAAACATCTATATCCTTTATTCATATGAAACATGGGCTAAAAATTACAATCTAAAATTCAAAAAATAAAATATTACGAAAATTTAAAATTTAAAATTCCTAAATCTACCAGAAAATTTAAAACTTGAAAAACCTAAATCTAACATTTAATATTTAAACTTTAAAAATCCCCTCCTACTATTTGCGTTTATCAATTCTTAAAGAAAAAGACTTATTTAAAATTAAAACTTCCTTGACAATAGCCCATGCCAATCAGCCCTAAAGACAAGCTATTTAAAATTAAAACCCTCCTTTAAAGATCTACATGCAAATCAGTTAGGAGACTTATTTGAATTTCAAATAAACGAAACAAAATCTACCTAATCTAAAGTTTAAATGAAATTGACCTTTTTTTTTTTTGGCAATGATAATTCAGAGTTTTCTTGATTTTGAAATCTGAATCCCTTTGGCTGATTGAACATACCAATCTTGCTTGATGATTCAGCTTGATTTGAATTTTGAATCCTTAGAGTTGATTGAACACGCCACCAATCACCATGCAAAGTTGGCCATGTACGTGTAAGAAGAAATCCATGCAAAGTTGGTTCTCTAGGATTAATCTTTTGAATGCTTCTTTGAATTGTTTAGCTTAAGCTATCGTAACTGTCCGATGGAACTTAGAAATGGGTCTTGGTTGTGATAACCGGGAATTTTAAGATTCTTGGAAGAATTGAAAATTATATATATATGACAATTTTAATGTACAAAATATGAAAAGTTGTGTTTTAATACTGTTTAGAATACGATAAAATATTTTACAATATTAAAGACTATAAGTTCGGAGATGGAAATCTTCCCCAACCGAAATGGGTGAAACGGCCCTAAATCGGAGCCAAAAGCCCTAGAAAGTGCAAAGAATGCACTAAAAGATGAACAACTTACGGTACTGATTTTTGGCCAAACAGAAGTAAAATAAGGTAGACCGATCGCATAGGAGGCATCAGAAACCCGCCTAGGTGATTTCGGTAGATTTTCGTTTGGTTTGACTTTTGGTCAAACTTTGACCATAAATTAATATGTTGAATTAATTAGATGATGTCATTGATGACATCAATTAAAGAGGTAATAAATGAGAAATTCATGTGTATTTATGGTGATAGGTAGATCCAAAGATTAGCATTGATTGTGATCTTTGATCATGGGTCAAGATCAAGCCAAAATTGTAACAAAAATTTGGAAAAGAATTTATGGATTTGGGCTGTTGTGGGAGTCGGTGGAGGCTAGAAGTAATCAGCCAAAAAGTTGCCAAAAAGTCGCTAGAAAGTTGCAAAATTGTTTGGGAAAAATTGCAACTTAGTCCTCCCTTTGGTTGCCTATAAATACAAGTGAAAATGGCTTTAGAAAAATCAAAAAATCTGGTCATATTCTGCCCAATTGAAACTGTGAGTTCCCACTCCTTTCCAAGCCAAATTTTAGCAAAACCCTTCACCAAAATTGTACCAAAACCACCTCCAAGTATTAAGGATTCAAGCTATTGAGGTGAGCTTCCATTTTGCCACTTTTCCTTGTGTTCATTAAGAAATCCGTGGCAATGTTAGGGAGATATGATTGTGAAAATTTGATGGAAAATTTTGTGATGATATTTGGTGAGGAAAAGTTTGATAAAAAACTTAAGGACAAGATAATTTTGTCTAAGGTTAGTAGACATGAAAATCGTGGAGAATATGTAAGAATTGGAATGAAATTTTCTTAGGTTTTTAATGTAGAATTATGCATTAGAAACCTAAAGATTGAAATATGATAAATGAGTTTTGTGGTGAAAAATTTTAGTGTTGATTCACCCATGAAAACTGTGGCTAATTATGGGGAAAATTTTGTGGATGATTGAATGATTGATAATGTGGAAAAGTTTTACGTAAAAATTTGGTAACTTTGCATAAATAGGCCTCTAGTATAGTATGTGGTAGGTACTAAGGTTCTGAGGTATACCTAACGCCAGAAAAACCTAAATTTAAGTGGAAATGTTGCCAAAATTTTAAAAACAGTATAATGGGGCATTCTAGGAAACAAGGGGAAAGATTATGTTCAGGATTGAAAACCGAAGCCCCTTGGTGACCTAGGCTTAGTGAAAAGGATAAAAAATATTTCGAGAGTAGTGAAATACTCGTTTGAGGCTCCGAAATGTTAGGAAAAAACGAGAAACGACCGGAATAGTGCCACTCATGGGTTGGATAACCAATAGTGGTGTATGTAGTAGCAACGACTGCTATAAATATATAAAAATATATCGAAGCCTAAGAAATATTATTTTGTGATATTTGGGCTTAGAAAATCCCAGAAAAACGATGGAGTGGAAAAGTACGATCCTGAGACTTGCTACGGGTAAAATGGTCATTTTGACCAAAAGTTTCCAAAAAAGCTCAAAAAGAACCGCTAAGGACTTAGTATGATTTAAATAGGATTTTTAAGGCCAAAAATCTCAATTTTTGAAGGACACGTGCGTGTACTTTGAGTACACAGCCTTGTGATGAAGAATTTGAAAAACAGAGAAGTACACGGGCTTGAACACAGGCGTGTACCAAGCTGTGTACTATTACACAGGTAGATAATGAATTACACGACTGTGTGAGAGAAAAACAGAGAAATAAATGGGCTTGAACACAGGCGTGTACCAAGCCGTGTACTGTTACACGGGTAGATAGTGAATTGCACGACCGTGTGAGAGAAAAACAGATAAGTACATGGGCTTGAATATAGGTGTGTACCAAGCCGTGTACTGTTATATGGGCAGATAAGGGATTACTCGACCATGTAAGAAAGACCCGAAAGTTACATGAGCTTGGATACAGCCGTGTATCAGGCCGTGTACCACCTAGAGAGATGAAATTCATTGTGAAGTTAAGAACAAAGTGAATACATTCAAAGTAATGAATAATATTGGGAATTAACAGACAATGTTTTATCTATAGGGACCCAAACTAGAAGTGAACAAGGAACTGCAAAGGACGTCAAGAATTGGACGTTAGCGCAGTTGTGGTAAGTTTAGATATTTAAATTATCTGCAACATGAAATACTGTGATGTTTAATTATGTACTATTTGTACATTAGATACAAAGTCCTACGGACACTAGGGTGTAACTAACACACCTAATGACTGATAAGTTGGGATGTGTACTATGAGTACACCATGGAAAGAGTGTGACTAAATTTAAGACACACCCACAAATGAAAAAATATGAAAAGACCTACGGGCACTAAGGTTCCTAACTTTGAGGTGATGATTAATGCCACCCGGTCGAAGCTATAAGAAAGATGATAATAAAACCAAAACTGGCGTATTGGCCTCTAGTAAGGTGGGGATTTACAAGTCCTTCGAGGAATAATGACTACTTAGGACGATGATAGACTGTGGAGGACTGGCCTGAAAGCATATCTCCCCAGGTCCCTCGCAGTCAGCACGCACCATCAGTATGGCCACTATGGGCCCAAAGCCAGAACATAATAAAGATAATGACCAAAGACTAAATGAAAGCCATAAATAAGCATAATCGAGCATAATTGATACTAACTTTACGTATAGTGTATTTGTTCAAAGTTAACATGAATAGTACCCGATCAAAGTCAAATTTAATGTTCATGGATGAATAGTACTATTCATAGAAAATTTTATTATTGATGCTTTTGAATCTATACGATTTATAGTATGTATGTTTAAACTTACTGAGCCTGTTACCTCACTAATTGTTCACGTTGTAGGTAAGAAACCTGTCCAGTAGATATACTAGATGACAGCAGGATATGCAGTGCTATTAGGATAGAGAATTCTATTGTGGATTATAGTCCTACTACCAGTCTTCCACTGAGCTTTGAAAGATAAGATTTGAAGAAAATGTATTTTGAGATACATAGTTGAACGGTGTAATTTTGTAAATTATGTTGTTGTACAAAGAACGACTAAAGTATAGTTTTAAAGTTTTATATGACTTTCATATTTGAAAAGTATATAAAAAAAATGGACTCCAAATATGAAGAGTTGAAAATGAAACAAAGTTTTTAGCAACCCAATGAGGTGCACGGGCTGTTTTAGTCAGCTACAAAGTTCGATTGTAACGGTTTCATGTGGCTGAAATTGGGGGCGCCACATCAGTTCCACTTGTTAACCCTAACCATGTTCTCATCATTCCCTTCCTATTTAAAAAGGTTTATCCTCAAATCATCACCTTGTAACCCAATTTGTATGCATTGTTGTCGATTCGTTATAGAACTCAAAAAGGACCATCCCTTCTAGGAAATCACTTGGAACATCTTTGTATCAGAATTCATTTCCTTCTTAAGTGTAGCCAATCCTAATCTCTAGGATGACAAATTAATTTGTGACGCCTTTTATTGGCTTGACTTTAAAGCCCTTTAGTCTCCTCAGGATTACTCCGATAGGCTGATCGATTTGGAATGGACATTCCAGGTACAAAGTCAATTTAATGTTCAATCCCCCAAATAGGGGGTAGACTATATGGAATCTCCTTTGGAAAGACATTGTGACAACCGAGAAATTTTGCTGTTCTCGGGAAATGTGTATATTATATGTATAGTATCGAGAAAAGGGTCAGGACGATATTTTCTGGACCTGAAACTAATATATTTGCAATCAGGATGCTCAAATTTGTCAATCGAGTACAAAATAGAAATTTTGACCGGGAATGCGAAAAATACGCAGTATCAAAAGCTGGTCAAGATGACCTTGGATTAAGATAAAACTGATAAATTTGGATTCAGCACGTCCAAATTAGTCAGGATAGCCCAAGTTAAAAATTTTGGGGAATAGGAAATCTTGGGGGTTAAATTCAGAAATTCCTCATAAATTTCAAAAATTCGAACTTCTACCCCCAAAAATTCTCTCAAATGTGAACAATGACCAACTTTCACATACGACCTCCATTCACGACACCGCCGGCACCATTGGAAAGCTCTCACCGAGCTAAGTCCAATGGTGGGTCGACGCGACGGAGCAGCCACCGGAGCAAGCCGCACGCGCCGCCCGAAGCTCGCCGGAGTCGTGAATTTCAAACGGTCGATTATCCGCTGTCCAGCCACCATTTGCCACGAAACCGGTCCCAAAAGTTTCATGGTGAAGAGTACTACAAAACCCGTGTGGTGGTTCACGGCAACAACTGCCGTATCGTGCCAACCAAGCTTCGAGAAATCCACCGTCACCGCCGTGGGAGCCACCGTCGATTTTCACTGATTCCGGCCAAATTGAAGAGAGCCACCGGTGCAAAAATGGTCGTGGGGTTGTGGGTAACAAAAGCCCTCAACTAATTTTGGAAAAAAAAGTCTGGCACGGCGGAGTTCCACTGTCGCCGTAGTGGCCGTGGCTTTCGAGGGGGTTTTCCGACGATATGGGCCTCCAAACATGAAATTGAGACCACCAATGGATTCCTCTTGTCGAGCTCTTCAAGATGGGCTACTCACTCGCCACCGTCGCCGTCGGTCAACGGCGAGTCAAGGCCGGTCAACCACGGTCAACACCGGTCAACGTGCGACCATTGACTAAATTTTGAAGATTGGCCCGTTGGTCTATTTTCGATATTCTAGATGCTTCTGCGGAGTCAGATTTATAAAACAGAACTCGAGATGCAAAGAACGAAAGAATAAAGTTTGTGCGATCGAGACCGAACGGCATTTTCGGTATAATCTCAACCACTCTTGTTCCGTAATTTATTAATTGAGATGAATGTATGTTAATGTGATGTATTGATATGAGAAATTGTAAAAGAAAGAAAGAAAAATAAATGAAATAGCAGATATGAAAAAGTATGAAAATGTGTAAATTTTATGTAAAAAGTGTGTAACTTTTACGTAAAATTAGGCCTCTGGTATAGTACGTGATAGATTAGATAAGGATAGATGGTTTTGAGGTGTTTCCTAAACGCCGGGAGCCTAAAAATTAAGAGGAAATGCTGCCGAATTTTTTTAAATGGCATAAACGGTATTTCTGGAAATAAATGTTAAAAATGTGATCGGGCAGGTAAACCCGAGCCCATTATGAATTTAAAATGAAAAATGGAAAAAAGGGATGTTTTAAGAATTGTAAAACGACCTTCGAGGCCTGAAGTGTAAGAAAAGTAAGAAATCGACTTTTATGTCGGAATAGAACTTCCGGAGTGCCGGGAATAGTAAAAATTGTGAAAAATATAGAAATTAATCTAGAAAAGGTCTAGTAAGTTTTTAAAAGTCAAATTGATGATTTTTGAGCTTACAAAATTCAGTCTAAGCATTAAAATGAGAAGGTTAAGATTCAAAAACCCGCCAAGGGCAAAACGGTCATTTTGACCAAAAATTTCATAAAGTTAGAAAAGGAGTCGTTAAAGCCTAGAACATAATCCTAAGGCTTTAATTAAAGTTTTAAAGGCCAAAGTCAAGAGTTAAGCATGAAAGAAATAAGAAAAGTTCTGATTGGGGCAAAATGGTAATTTTACCAAAAGTTTACAGAAAAGTTAAAAATGAAACGTTAAGCTCCTAAGTTCTTTATTAAGAAATAAAACGTAGTATTTTTACATTTTATAAAGTTTTATATATGAAATAAAGATTTTAAATAACCGTTAATTTTTCGGTTATAGGAGTTCAACGGGACAGTGATGATGGACTGTCGAGGAACTACAGAAAGCTGATGTTAACAGAATTGAGGTAAATTCAGACATTTAATTATCTGTGCACGAAGAAATTGATATGGTTATGTTTAGGTGGAAAAATATATTTTCCCCTAAACTATATAATTGTTTGATTTGTGATTGATGACGGGTGCACAACTATTGGTATAGTTATGTACTAGACTGTATGGTTTATAGTATGACTGTGTAATTTATGCTATTGTTACAATTGTTTCAGATTCACAGAAATCTGATTCTTTATACTGTCATGATTGCATTGAGTATTTGCATGCCTTATAATTAATGAGGCAACCTCCCAAGAGTGTGAGGTATCGTTTTAAAGAAACGATGAAAATAATGAGAATAAATAAATTAAGTATAATTTATGTACTGTTCTGTTTATATGACAGGTTTGGACGAAAGGTTCCAAACTTACTAGATTCCATTTTTATGACTCCAGTTACTACGTTATGATCATGGAGCAGTATTAATGCTTGATTAATTACAGCATTAAATATATGATGTTTACCGTCTTTATAACTGCACAGGTCTGAGTACAGCTACTGTACTAGATTACGAAAATTTAATATACTGCACTGTAAAGATGTTATTGTATGTACACTTAAACACTAAACAACAGGGTAATGAAAACCTAATGTTTTGGCGTACTGACCTCTTGTAAGGGGAGGTTATTTAATGTCGAAGCAGAAGACATATCACAGATGAGGGAGGGCCAAGGTAGCTCCCAGGCCCCTCTACAGTGCGCTTTTCGGTATGACTAAAACTGGCCTATACAGATATAAAGTACAGATAAGATAATAAATGAAAAGAATAAATCGAAAAACTGAGCATAAAACACTTAAGACATAATTGTTGTGTTTGATTGCAATGTTTTACGCTAACTTATATGTTATGTGCATTTGTATATATATATATATGTTTATAAATTACATATTGTGCTAATTATTAAAGATATAGCACTACGGGTGTGAGGCCCATACAGTTTAACTGGCACGAGGCCCATACAGTTTAACGGGCACGAGGCCCAGGGCACGAGGCCATAAACTGAAAGCAAAGAATGATGTAATGAAAGAAAGAATGAGAAATATGAAGAAAAGAATAAATGAGTATAATATGAGTACTACCACATGATGTGATGTTTGTGCTAACCCTATATGTGATGTTATGTTAGTATATTAGAGTAAACTTTTAAGAGATGTCATGGGTGACATCAGAGGATACCACTGTTATTACAGTTGGTATATTTATAGTTATTCTAATTTTATAGAATACTAATAGTTATCACAATTTATGTGATTATTTGTCATTACATCAGAGTAAAGTTTTAAGAGATGGCATGAGTGACATCAGAGTATACCACTGTTATTATAGTTGGTATATTTATAGTTATTCTAATTTTATAGAATACTACTAGTTATCACAAATTATGTGATTATTTGTATTAATGCACGATATGTTTTTAGTAGCTATATACTACAGATAGTATATATGTTTATATGACAGAATATAACAGTATAAATGTTTTTATGTTTAAACTTACTGGGCGTTTAGCTCACCAGTTTATTTGTGTGCAGGTAACAAAGTTAAACAACCTGCCATTTGAGTTTATTGAGACACGAGATTGGTGGAATGGGTTGCGAATGTCATGTCAAAGGTTATGGACCCCCTATGCTTAATCCGTCAGATAGGAAGAGAGAAAGAGAGTAAGTGTAAGTATGTATATATATTAAAAAAAAAAATTTTCCGCACCTTTTTATATCAATATGAAAAGAACAAATAGTAAAAGTAAGAATAGATGTCAAGTGATGGGCCTGCGCTAGGTGGGACATCACAGGTGGTATCAGAGTGGTTTGGTTCACCATAACCTATCATGACATTGTCTGCATCCTCTTCTGCACAGTCAAAGTGAGTTAGTTTTATTTTATATTGTTAATTGTTTATTTATTGAAAATAAACAATATTATAGAAGACGAAATGATGAATCCACGGTATGATCGTGGGTAAAATGGTATGAGTACAGTGTTAGATGATTGCTTTGGGAACTCCTCTACTTCTCAAAGTAGGAATGAGGGTTTATGCCTGAGCTGCACAGATTTTCTACTACTCAGAGTAGGAATGAGGATTTATGCCCGAGTTGTACAGATTTTAAAACCAGTTGTCCACCATGTTTCGAGGACACATAGCATTCCAGCACTCTATGGAAGTACAGTATCGGTTTCATATCATTAAGATGACTCTTCGACTGTGTGCCATTGACTAGGATAATTGGGTTCTGATAGCTGTTGACATGCATGCACCTTTCAGAGAAGATGCTCTCATGTGTACTGGGATTCTTGAGACCAGGATGAGCTCTATCTGGACTAAGTTTTGCCATGCCATGATTGAGTGACTCTCTCAGAGGAGTCCAGCATCAGCCCCCAATTTCTTCATGGACACAGGAGAAGTCACACCGTCTGTGTTCCCTAGAGTTGTGGATATATGAGAATTGGTTCATCGGACTGAGAAATTATAGTTGACGTCCGATAACACAATTCTAATGTATGCTGTATGTTATGAGAAACTGAGGAGGACTTATGCAACATAGAGTGGAAAGGTAGCTTATAGACTGACATTGCCATCAGATTTATCCATGATACATGTCATATTCCATGTTTTCAGGTTATGGAAGTATGTACTGGATTTTTATCATATTTTTAAAATATGAGCTAATACAGGTTTTTGACCCTAGAATGTTTTAATTATCCTCTAGGGTAAATAGAGATTGAATGAGTTAAGTTTCGTAACAATTGATGTTAGAAATTCATTTTGGCCAAAGTCGAGCGCCAAGCGTTTACACCAATTTTTACGATAAGGCCAGGTGCTAGATTGAGAGTGCCAAGTGCTTTTACTGTTCCAAAAATTCTAAATTGAATTTTTGTCTTGTTTCTAGTTCTAATCACGCCTGATCATTTTATTACGTGAATTATGATGGTAAAGCAATATTAGGAACTAATTAAATACAGTATTGATTATCAGATGTTAAAGTATATTCAGTGAAACGTTAATTAAGAGGATTCAGAAGAATTTCCTTCAGAACTAGATGAATGAGATGATGAGTTTATGATCAAGTTTATGACGAAGACTATGATGATATTTAAAGATGATGTATTATGTTAATTGAAATTTCGTGAATTTTTAGAATTCTACGAAATTGTTTATGACAAAGGATAATAGTGCGTTTTAATGTGATTATAATATAACCAAGAAAATGGTTAATACGCAAAGTTAAGATGATAGAAGGGGGCGACGCCCCACATTGTTTGAAAGGGGTAAATAAGTTACAGACTATTCCCGAAATATGGATGAAAGAAAATACAAAATTAAAACAACAGTTAGAGTGGATAGAATAAATGTAAGGTTCTGAGAAAATTCAAGATCAGCCAACAGTGGCAATAGATCAAGTAGTATTCTCTTTGGTAATACTTGAAAGAGGCCATGAACCCTAACTAATGAGACATTAAGAATTTTACTTGTGAATAGCTCTGACAAAAGAGACCGTCGGAATTTGAGGGCTTCATTGATTCTTTAGAAAAAGAAGAAGAATGACTATCCTCGCTATGAATAATTTTAGATTTTATAAATCGAATAGAATAAGAGAAGGTTTTGTGCATGACCTTCATTCTGAGGAAAGACGCCCACTTGTGGTAAAATATCCTTCATAAGAGAAGGATGTATTTATTATGAGTTAGAACAAGATTCTAGACAAGTTAACTAAAAGTAGTACAGCCCTGCAGCATTATGCTTTAACAGATGAAATTTTCTGAATTAAAGTAGGGTAATACGTTAGTAAGTGAAGTTTATAGAAATTTGACCAGTTGTTTAGACTGTGTCTATACATAGTCCCTACAGAGAGAGAAATTTGTAATATACAATGACGCACCTACAGTAGGGTTAGTTGCAGTTCTGATGCAAAATAGCAAGATAAATACTTATGTTTTACGTCTACTAAAGGATCATGGGAGGAATTACCCCATGCATGATTTAGAAACTTATTACGAAGAAGCTAAATATACGACATAGAAGATGACTAGAGTTGGTAAAGGGATTGTGATTATGAAATCCTCTACCATCCAGGCAAAACTAATAGAGTAGCAGATATAGGATCTAACTCCAACTAGTTCTCAAGAAAGGGTTTCTAGGAACGGATTGATCCTATATTAAAGAAGGATTAATGTTCCGATAGATAAAGAACTCAGAGGGCGGATCTAGTTAAAGGATCATGAAATATTATATTCAGTTTATCTGGGAATCATTAAGATATACCAGGATTGAAGCTGCAATTCTAGTAGAAAGGAATGAAGAATGATATTGTGACACTTTTAAATAGTTGCATAACTTACCAAAGAGTTAAGATCAAACATCGATATCCAAGTGGAAATGTGGAATCCTTGGAAATTTCTGAATGAAAATGAAAGCATATTATGATAAGATTTATAGTGAAATTATCAAAGACCGAGAGGGCTATGATGCCATCTGAGTTATTATGGATAGATTAACGAAAACAGTACGGTTTATAGTAGTGAAAATAACTTTTTCATTGAAAAAGTTGGAAAATTGATATGTAGTCCACGTTATCTAATTGCATGGCGTTTCGAAATGAATCGTGTAATGACAAATTTTTTGGAAGTTTATTTCGAATTTCTAGAAATATGTGCAAGAAATCATGGATACAGAATTGAGACTCAGTATCGCATTTCACTCTCCGATGGATGGGTAGTTTAAATGAACTATTCAGACCTTGGGAGATATGTCTCGAAATTAAGTGATAGATTTTTACGAGAGTTCAAAATGAGAATTAAATTAGAATTTCTCATACAACAATAGTTATCAAGCTTTCATTGGAATAGCACTATACGAGGCACTGTATGAATGAATGTTTTATGAAAACGTTTACGAAAGAAACGTTTTATGAAAATGTTATAGAAAAGTTTATGAAAGAAATGTTATGAATAGAATGTTATAAATGTTTTATAGAAAGAAAGTTTATAAAGTGATATAGAAAGTTTCTGACTTTGCTTTTTATGAAAGATGAACAACTGTAACATGATAATTTAATATGTTCACAAAGTCAGATAGAATGAAATGAAAAGTTAATATAAAGTAAGAAAATTATATTAAAGATTTAAATGTTGACGCACCAGTCTAGAAATATGATATTTTATGTTTATGTTAGACTGGTAGAGGACGGTCAAGAAACGCTCCCCAGTTAGACTGTGGAGGACGGTTGAGTAACACTCCCAGTCATGTATTACTCCAAAAGAGGAGGTAGCTATTTTAAATGTTTAAAGTTTTCCGTAAGGTAGGTACGATCAACGATGAATCTGTAAATGAAAGTAAAGTAAAGTATAGAAAAGAAAGAAACGAAATGATATGTAAAGTAATGAAAGGAAAAGTACAGAATGATATGAGTTAAAAGAATAGAATGATAAAAATAATTTTATAAGGAATAAAGAGTGCACAGAATTAGCAGAAAAGTTAGATAGACAAACAACGAAGATTCCTGGAGTTAATGAAGGGAACTTCGTATTTTCTAAGGTATCGCCCATAAAGGGGATAAAGTGTTTCTATAAGAAAGGAAAATTAAATCCAAAGTATATTGGATCATTTGAAAGTAACGAGTATATGGGGAAGATCGCCTATATATTGACATTACCCCGGATGTTTATGCTAAGAAAGTACGTGCCCAATCCATCACATGTGTTAAAATATGTACTTTTTCAAGTTCAAAATGACCTAAGTTATGAAGGACAATTAGTTCAAATACTGACTCAAGAAGAGAAGATGTCATGGGAAAGTTATGGCATTGAGAAAACTATGTAAGAGCATAGAAAGAAAATGAAATTGTTATACCCCTACTTGTATTGATTTCGAGGACGAAAATTCTAAAAGGAGGGGTAGATGTGACAACCGGGAAATTTTGTTGTTCTCGGGAAATATGTATATCGTATATACAGTATCGAGAAAAGGGTCAAGACGATATTCTTGACCTGAAACTGATATATTTGGAATCAGGATGCTTAAATTAGTCAATTGAGCACAAAACAGAAATTTCGACAGGGAATGCGAAAAATATGCAGTATCGAAAGCTGGTCGAGATGACCTCGGATTAAGGTAAAACTGATAAATTTGGATTCAGCACATTCAAATTAGTCAGAATAGCCCAAGTTAAAAATTTTGGGGAGAAGAGTATAAATAGGAAATCTTGGGGGTTAAATTTAGAAATTCCTCATAAATTCCAAAAATTCGAAATTTTACCCCCAAAATTCTCTCAAATGTGAACAATGACCAACTTTCATGTACGACCTCCGTTCACGACACCGCCAGCACCGTTGGAAATCTCTCACCGAGCTGAGTCCAATGGTGGGTCAACGCGACGGAGCAGCTGCTGGAGCAAGTCGTACGCGCCGCCCGAAGCTCGCCGGAGCTGTGAATTTCAAACGATCGATTCTCCGCTGTCCGGCCACCGTTTTCCACAAAACCAGTCCCAAAAGGTTCGTGGTGAAGAGTACTACGGAACCCATATGGTGGTTCATAGCAACAACAGCCGTATCATGCCGACCAAGCTTCGAGAAATCCGCCATCGCTGCCGTGGGAGCCACCGTTGATTTTCACTGATTCCGTCCAAATTGAAGAGAGCCACCAGTGCAGAAATGGTCGTGGAGTTGTGGGGAGCAAAAGCCCTCAACCAATTTTGGAAAAAAAAGTCCGACATGGCGGAGTTCCACCGTCACCGCCGTGGCCGTGGCTTTCGAGGGGGTTTTCCGACGATAGGGGCCTCCAAACATGAAATTGAGGCCACCAATGAATTCCTCTCGTCGAGCTCTTCAAGATGGGCTACTCACTTACCACCGTCGCCGCCGGTCAACGGCGAGTCAAGGCCAGTCAACGGGGACCGTTGACCAAATTTTGAAGATTGGCCCATTGGTCTATTTTCGATGTTCTAGACGCTTCTGCAGAGTCAGATTTGCAAAACGAAACTCCAGATGCAAAGAATGAAAGAATAAAGTTTGTACGATCGAGATCGAACGACATTTTCGGTATAATCTCGACCACTCTTGTTCCTCAATTTATTAATTGAGATGAATGTATGTTAATGTGATGTATTGATATGAGAAATTGTAAAAGAAAGAAAGAAAAATAAATGAAATAGCAGATATGAAAAAGTATGAAAATATGTAAATTTTACGTAAAAAGTGTGTAACTTTTACGTAAAATTAGGCCTCTAGTATAGTACGTGATAGATTAGACGAGGTTAGATGGTTTTGAGGTGTTTCCTAAACGCCGGGAGCCTAAAAATTAAGAGGAAATACTACCGAATTTTTTTAAATGGCATAAAGGGTATTTCTGGAAATAAATGTTAAAAATGTGATCGAGCAGGTAAACCCGAGCCCATTATGAATTTAAAATGAAAAATGAAAAAAAGGGATGTTTTAAGAATTGTAAAACGACCTTCGAAGCCTGAAATGTAAGAAAAGCAAGAAATCGACTTTTATGTCAGAATAGAACTTCCCGAGGGCCGAGAATAGTAAAAATTGTGAAAAATATAGAAATTAATCTGAAAAAGGTCCAGTAAGTTTTTAAAAGTCAAATTGATGATTTTTGAACTTAGGAAATTCAGTCTAAGCATTAAAATAAGAAGGTTAAGATTCAAAAACCCGTCAAGGGTAAAATGGTCATTTTGACCAAAAATTTTAGAAAGTTAGAAAAAGAGTCGTTAAAGCCTAGAACATAATCCTAAGGCTTTAATTAAAGTTTTAAAGGCTAAAGTCAAGAGTTAAGCATGAAAGAAATAAGAAAAGTTCCGATTGGAGCAAAATGGTAATTTTACCAAAAGTTTACAGAAAAGTTAAAAATGAAACGTTAAGCTCCTAAGTTCTTTATTAAGAAATAAAATGTAGTATTTTTATGTTTTATAAAGTTTTATATATGAAATAAAGATTTTAAATAACCGTTAATTTTTCGGTTATAGGAGTTCAACGGGACAGTGATGATTGACTGTCAAAGAACCACAGAAAGCTGATGTTAGCAGAATTGAGGTAAGTTCAAACATTTAATTATCTGTGCACAAACAAATTGATATGGTTATGTTTAGGTGGAAAAATATATTTTCTTCTAAACTATATAATTGTTTGATTTGTGATTGATGACGGGTGCACAACTATTGGTATAGTTGTGTACTAGACTGTATGGTTTATGGTATGACTGTGTAATTTATACTATTGTTACAATTGTTTCAGATTCACGGGAATCTGATTCTTTATACTGTCATGATTGCATTGAGTATTTGCATGCCTTATAATTAATGAGGCAACCTCTCAAGAGTGTGAGGTATCGTTTTAAAGAAACGATAAAAATAATGAGAATAAATAAATTAAGTATAATTTATGTACTGTTCTGTTTATATGACAGGTTTGGACGAAAGGTTCCAAACTTACTGGATTCCATTTTTATGACTCCAGTTACTACGTTATGATCATAGAGCAGTATTAATGCTTGATTAATTACAGCATTAAATATATGATGTTTACAGTCTTTATGACTGCACAGGTCTGAGTACAGCTACTGTACTAGATTACGAAAAGTTAATATACTGCACAGTAAAGATGTTATTGTATGTACACTTAAACATTAAACAACAAGGTAATGAAAACCTAATGTTTTGGCGTACCGGCCTCTCGCGAGGGGTGGTTATTTCATGTCGAAGCAGAAGACATAGCACAGATGAGGGAGAGCCAGGGTAGCTCCCAGGCCCCTCTACAGCGTGCTTTTTAGTACGACCAAAATGGGCCCATACAGAGATGAAGTACATATAAGATAATAAATGAAAAGAATAAATCGAAAAACTGAGCATAAAACACTTAAGACATAATTGTTGTGTTTGACTGCAATGTTTTGCGCTAACTTATATGTTATGTGCATTTGTATATATATATATATATGTTTATAAATTACATGTTGTGCTAATTATTAAAGATATAACACTACGGGTGCGAGGCCCATACAGTTTAACTGGCACGAGGCCCATACAGTTTAACAGGTGCGAGGCCCATAATATATAGGGCGCAAGGCCTATATAGTGTAACCGGCGCGAGGCCCAGGGCATGAGGCCATAAACTGAAAGCAAAGAATGATGTAATGAAAGAAATAATGAGAAATATGAAGAAAAGAATAAATGAGTATAATATGAGCACTACCACATGATGTGATGCTTGTGCTAACCCTATATGTGATGTTATGTTAGTATATCAGAGTAAAGTTTTAAGAGATGTCATGGGTGACATAGAGGATACCACTGTTATTACAGTTGGTATATTTATAGTTATTCTAATTTTATAGAATACTAATAGTTATCACAATTTATGTGATTATTTGTCATTACATCAGAATAAAGTTTTAAGAGATGGCATGAGTGACAGCAGAGTATACCACTGTTATTACAGTTGGTATATTTATAGTTATTCTACTTTTATAGAATACTACTAGTTATCACAAATTATGTGATTATTTGTATTAATGCACGATATGTTTTTAGTAGTTATATACTACAGATAGTATATATGTTTATATGATAGAATATAACAGTATAATATAATGTTTTATGATTTATGTTTTTATGTTTGAACTTACTGGGCGTTTAGCTCATTAGTTTGTTCGTGTGTAGGTAACAAAGTTAAACAACCTGCCATTTGAGTTTATTGAGATATGAGATTGGTGGAATGGATTGCGAATGTCATGTCAAAGGTTATGAACCCGCTATACTTAATCCGTCAGATAGGAAGAGAGAAAGAGAGTAAGTATAAGTATGTATATATATAAAAAAAAAAATTCCGCACCTTTTTATATCAATATGAAAGGAACAAATAGTAGAAGTAAGAATAGATGTCAAGTGATGGGCCCGCACTAGGTGGGGCGTCACAAACATCTTTAAACTCCTGCAAAAGAGAAACAATTGAACTAGGCAAAGATACACTATGTTGATTAGTGTTTAAAAAACGCTTCCTTGTACAAAAGTACAATCATTGGCTGATTTGAAAAAGTATGCTTTTAATTTCACTCGCTTTTGTATAGAAATTCTTTTGTTTTCTCTCTGATATTCTCTCAATGGCCGTAACACTTTTTTCTTTTTTCTTTTTGCTCACTTTTCTCGGCTTCTCTCTTTTTTTCACTTACCTTTTCATTCTTTTTCTTTTGTTTGCTCTCTTTTTCAATCTAATTCTTTTGTTCACTCTCCTTTTGTAGCCTCACTTGATCTTTATAGACTTGTCTTGGAGTTAATGGTACAAGAGTGATTGGTTGTTTGTTGAGCACGAATGAGTATTTGTTGTTGAAGTCATCATGTTTGGCACACTGATCAAACTCTCATGGTCGGCCTAACAATCTGTGTTTTGCTTGCATTGGTACTCTATCAAACAACACCTTATCCATATACTTTCCAATTTGGAAAGACATTAGCACTTGCTTGTTCATCCTTACCTCACCACTTGCATTCAACCACTGCAATTTGTATGGCTATGGATGCTTAATTGTTGGCAGCCCTAGTTTCTCATCTAAAGTAGTGCTAGCAATGTTAGTACAACTTCCACCATCAATAATCATACTACATACATTGTTTTGAACGTGGCACCTCATATGAAAGATGTTTTCTCACTTTACCTTGTCTTTGTCCTTCACTTGCATATTTGGAGCCCTTCTTGCCACTAACAACTCGCTATTAACTACATACTCCTCATCATCAACATCCTTTTGTGGTGGCATAGAGTCATTGTCCGATTCTTCGTCAGTTTCAATTTCTTCAGTTTCCCTCATCACCATGACTCTCTTATTGTCATGTGCACTATGACTTCCTTGTATAAGACTTTGTAGCTTTTTATACAATTCTTGTTAATAGTGACTTGGTACAAACTTCTTTCTCATCACTGTTTTCATTTCTTCCCACATCTCTAACGGACCTTTTCTATTCTGCCTCCTGTTTAAAACGAACTGATCCAACCAAATAATAGCATAATTAGTAAATTCAATTGCGGCTAGTTTTACTTTCTTTAACTCAGAATAGTTGTAGCAGTCAAACACCAACTCCATCTTCTTCTCCGATTCAAGGTAAATGTTAGGATTGGTTTTGCCTTGAAACGACGAAATCTTCATCTTAATACTATTCAAGTTATTATCTTCCCAATTTTTAGCTTTTCTGAACTATCCATTATATCTCTTAGTACTAACAATTGAATCTCAATTATCTTCCACATCAAAATCATTCCCATGATACTCGTCATTTTTAACTCTCACTTCCCTAGGCTAAATCCTCTCTCACTTATGCACATTAGGAGTGTTTTATGGCTACTCCACACATGCATTCTCTACCCTATCTAACTAGTCATGAACCTGCTCCAATTCAACCCTTATCACTTACCTAAGTTCTTCCACCAAAGCCTCCATATACAACTTTGGATTGGCCATTTCTGGAACTTTGTCAGACATGATTTCTACAAAACAAGGATGGAAAAGAAGAGAATAGAAAGGACCTCACAACACTCCCTCGTGCATTTCACTTGAAATTATGGTTCACGCAACTCTCTTGTTTCACACAAAATAATTTGGCTTTTTTCCTCTATTGGTTTCAACAATCTTGCCTTTTTCTACTCGTCGTAGTACTCTTTCAGTTCTTATCAAACTAATCAACAAATCAAAATTCCCGCAACAATTCTCACAAGAACTTATCAAAGGTTTTCAAAGACCAAAAGACTAAAACAATGGCTTACGGCTTTAGGTTTTAGTAACACGAAATCAGAAAAAAACTTGCAACCACAATTTCATAGAATCTTGATTTTCTTTAAAGAACTCATGTTTCTTGAATCCGACCTCTTCCTTTTTTTTTAATTTAGATTTTCCTTTTTTTTTTGATAACCGGATCTTTTTTTTTTCCTGATAATTCAGATTTTTTTTTCTTTTTTTTTTTTCTGAATATGATCTGGACTTAATGAAGAATTGAAAGAATAAGATAAAACCAAACAAAATAAATAAAAAAAATTCAACCCTAAGGAAATAATGAAAGAATTGGGCCAAAATTTGTGTTTTAGACCGAAATTACGCAAACCTAGACTAGAAAAACGAAAAACCTATTTAAGACATAGAGAATTTAAAGATAGGCAAACCTGAGACTAAAACTAAGCTCTGATACTAAAAGATATGAACCATGTCAAGAACTAATGAAACTTGTAATTCATAAAAGTTTCCAAGATCGTTCTAGAATTAGGTTCAAATGGAATGACCACAACGCGTTACGTATAAAGAGGTAAGAACATTGGTATAGTGAAGACTCCACAATCAATAAGTAAAAACCTATTAATAAGTCAAGTTTGAATACTACCGAAAATTCTGGTAAGTTCAAAAAGTTCTTGAAGAATTAAAGAGAATCACTCTCACTTTTCTGAATAAACATCTATATCCTTTATTCATATGAAACATGCCTATAAATAGGTTGAAAATTACAATCCAAAATTCAAAGAATAAAATATTATGAAAATTCAAAATTTAAAATTCCTAAATCTACCTAAATATTTAAAGTTTGAAAAACCTAAATCTAACCTTTAAACTTTAAAATTTAAAAATCCCCTCCTACCATTCACATTTATTAACCCCTAAAGGAAAGGAATTATTTAAAATTCAAAACCCCCTTGAGAATAGCCCATGTAAATCAACCCTAAAGATAAGCTATTTAAAATTCAATACCCTCCCTTAAATATCTACATGCAAATCAATTAGGAAACTTATTTGAATTTTAAATAACAGAAACAAAATCTACCTAATCTAAAGTTTAAACGAAATTGACCTTTTTTTTGGCAATGATTATTTAGATTTTTCTTGATTTTGAAATTTGAATCCCTTTGGATGATTGAACACACCAATCTTGCTTATTAATTCAGCTTGATTTGAATTTTGAATCCTTGGAGTTGATTGAACACACCACCAATTACCATGTAAAGTTGGCCATGCACATGTAAGAAGAATTCCATGCAAAGTTGGTTCTCTGGGATTAATTTGTTAAATGCTTATTTGAATCATTTAGATCAAGCTCTTGTAACTGGTCCTATAGGAACTTGAAACGGCTCTCAAGTCCACTTGTTAGCCTTAGTTGTGTTCTCATTAAATAAAAAATGTAGCTTATAAGAATACAAACCAATCTATCTTAGGAAACAAAACAATTAGAAAACTAATTATCGGGAAAGTAAGAAGCTAATTAGCAATTGAATCTAAATCAATACAATCCCATTTCAATCAAATAAATCTTCTAAATAAAGCCTGAATAGCTGACTAATTATCATGTTGGTTTATTTTCAGAAAAACAAAGAAATCTAATCTTCCAAGTTCTTCGGATTTCAACAATATGATTTTTTTATAATCATTATAGCAAAAAACGATTAATTAAAATATAGAAAGTAAATAATAATGATGAGATTTGTAGAGGTTTGCCTTTTTTGATTGGCTACGTCTTCTTTGTGTGTTGGGTTTTCCACTGTATTGAGAGAATTACAATTATAAGAGCACTTGGAAAGCTTAAAAGGAACAAATAAAAGAAAAAGTGTCTTAGAGATTTTGGGATGATTTTTGCAGAGCTTTGACGTAGTTGTGTATCATCATATGGTGTTTGTCATCTCCTCCCTTTTCATAGCTATAACTTCTTCAATACATAGTTTTCTTATTTGGATTGATTAATCATAATTAGTTAAACAAATATAAATCATAAACATAGCATAACTTTTAGATGAGTTTTTTTTTTAATTATGGAATATAAATTATAGCAGCAATAGTTACCCCCCATTGCCTCCATCATCTTTCCTCTTTCCACCAATGCTTCAATTACCCATAATACCTACAGCATGAACAACATTAATGAACTTTCATTCAGTGAATACAAACTTAAAAGTCACAATAAGCAAGGTAAAAATAATAATGTTGGACATTTAATGAGTTCAACTATGCTCTTTACTTTCTATTAGAGTAAGATGGTGTACATGCCCGTTGCATATAATTGCTGCTGGTTTTGCAAGTGCATGAATCAAATAAGTAATAAAGTAATAAGAAAAAGTATCATTCCCACAAGGATAATGTTATTAAGTATCAAAATTATTTAATTTTAATTTTATTTTATCAACCAAAAAAATATTAAAGTGAAAAATAAAATTATGAAAATAAATAAATATAAATTGATGATAAATAATTAAGTATACAGATACTAGGAATTATGACTTTACCGTAATTAATTAGGTTTAATTTTATTTAAGTATATTATTATGATTTTGTGTTTATATTTGTTGATGGTCAACTATTCTTTTTGCTTTATGTACTCTTTTTGAAGTTATACATAAATTATACATTTTTATGATTAAATTTATATAAAAAATTGGTAAATTAAAATTCATAATGCATAGTACCATATATGTGAATAGTATCGTATGTGTGAATATTAAAAATACGAATCCGAATTCAATTATAAAAAAGTATTCACTGAGAAATCTATGGTAGTTAATAATATGATCACACAAAAACAGATAGATATGTCTCTATTCTAATCCAGATTTTATAGTATTTATTCTAGAGCCACATTACAAAATTCTCCGATCGGTTTCATTTTGTTTCTTAAATCAGTTAAAAGTTCACCAAAAATTTTAAAGCATTAAGTTTACGATTAAACACACAAAAAATATGAGAATCATAATAACATGTTTAAATTAATTAAACCATTATAATTAGTCCATATCATAACTTTCAGTAAAATTTTATTTAACTCATAATGAAAGTAAAATAATACAACAAAACAAATTAAACATAATGACAAAATAAAAAATAAAAGGAAAGAGTCTAGAATGGATACTGATATTTACGCTGGTGAAACCTTTAGAAACTCATCTTTTTAAAATAAAACTAAACAAAAGAGAGAGAAAAAATAAACTCAAATTTCTTTCACTAAATCTCTCACTATCTTTGTCTCTTCTCCATGTCTCCTATGCCTCCATCTGAGTGGCCTTTTATAGACCTTTAATTTGCACCACTCCTTGTGTGAATAGAAGACAAAAAAAAAAAAAAATGGTTGCTATGGTAGCTATAGTGAAAAAGCGATAAAAGTTAGCTTGCTATAGTAGCTACAGTGAAAAACATTAGTAGAAGTTAGCTTGCTACAGCATTTTAGAAACTCCTCTTTTTAAAATAAAACTAAACAAAAGAGAGAGAGAGAAAAAATACACTCAAATTTCTTTCACTATATCTTTCACTCTCTCTGTCTCTTCTCCATGCCTCCTATGCCTCCATCTAAGTGGCCTTTTATAGACCCTTAATTTACACCATTCCTTGTGTGAATAGAAGACAAAAAAAAAAAAAAAAAATTGGTTGCTACGTTAGCTATAGTGAAAAAAGCGGTAAAAGTTAACTTGCTATAGTAGCTACAGTGAAAAACTGTAGTAGAAGTTAGCTTGCTATAGTACTACAATAACTATATGTTAGTGCATGTGATTGGGAAGGATCTAGTGTAGTCAGTGCATGAGTGGCCTTTTACAAGCCCTTAATCTGCACCATTCCCTGTGTGAAGAGAAGACCAAAAAAAAAAAAAAATGGTTGCTACCGTAGCTATAGTGAAAAAGCAATAAAATTTAGCTTGCTACAGTAGCTACAGTGAAAACACAATAGTAGAAGTCAGCTTACTATAGTACTACAGTAGCTATAGGTCAGTGCATGTGATTAAAAAGGATTTAATATGGTAGGGTGTATGATAAGCTTGGTTTTAATTTGCTAAGACCAAGCAAATGCCTCGTGTCATATTCTGATTGGTTCCTTTCTAGCTTCCACCATGTGTTACATCATTATTGGACTGAAAAAAGTGAGCTCATGTGATTTTAGGTGTACTGACTCCTTATCTTGAAACATTATAATATGCGTGGGTATTAAGTATCTATTTATTGATCTAATTTTAGAAATTGTCATAACTTCTTCATACGAGCTCCGATTAGAGTAATTCTTTTTTTAAAATGCTCATATCGATGAGAGGATCAAACAAGATCAGTCAAACTTATAGTTTATTCACATGAACAGTGATATCCAATGAGACCTACTTCCGATACATGAATTTTTTACCTTAATTTTACACTGTAGAAAAATAAAATACTAAAATTAGATATTTTCAAAATCAAATGCTGTAGGTAAACTCCTAGAAAATATTTAATTTTAACCTTATTTAATATACTGTTACTAAAAGAAAAAAATAAGATAAAATAAAACAAAATTAAATAAAAATTTTATGAATTTATAAAAATCTAAATTAAAACAAAAAAAACAAAATAAATAAAAAATAAAAAAATTTTCAGGATAAATCAATTTTTATGCACAAAAAATTGATAAAATAGCTTTATTTATTAAGTTGTCAATAATTAAAAAGAAGAAATAGTCATGATTACGCTCACCAGAGTGTAGATTGGTATGACACTTACTTTTTCAGTTTTGTAAGCAACGTTTTAACTCAAGGTAAGTGTGCAAATTATGAACATGGTTCATCAATAAATGTTAAAATCTCATAACGTACAAGTATCATCATCATATTTAATCATCGGAAACGCAATCCAAACATATGAATACCAAAATATTTAATGATATGTTCATGTCCAAAGTTGAAGTTTCGTGCTAGGTGAAGTTGTATTTGCCTGAATTTTGCATTCAACACTTTTCCGTGCCTAGTCCTAACCCATAATTTACGGCCGTTCTATTTCATAGTTAAATAGACATCCACAGTTAGTGCTGAGTCTTATGCTAACTTTGTTGATAAACAATATTTTATTGATTCGGACTCTATTTTCAAAAATAATTTATTCTTGTGGACAATTATATCCTTATTCGTTCTTAATAAGATTAATTAGCCTTTTTATTGGGGAATCCAAGGTTGCCATTGATGACTATGACTCTAGTTTTCTCTAGTGGGTAATTCTTAAGTATTATAAATTTAATTGGCTAAGTTTGTCCCATTTGAGTTTTCTATATGTAGAAATTTTCTTGATTAATTGAGCTTATCAATTAAAAATTAATAGTTTTATGACTTCTGGTAAGTCATAAACCTACAAGTCTTGTTTATCTTTTTTTGTGACTAAAATTTTTACCCATAAGATTTTTAGTTATTATAAGATTAAAACTTTTTTCCAGGATTAAAAATCTTATGACTAAAAGTTTTTGTCAAAGCAAAAATGTGTGACTAATTATATATATTAATCGTTAACTTTTAACTAAAAGTGATATATACTTGCACAAAAGTATTAGTACTAAAAATGTTCCAAGAAAATGCAGCTCATTAATTCATTGTCATCGTTTCAGAGCTTTCGGGATGATTTTTGAAGAGCTTTGCCGTAGTTTTGTATCATTATGTATCATTGATAAGCCGTGATCCTTTTTTCTTATGACTGCAAATTCATTAATGTATAATTTCTTTATTTGAACTTTTTAGTTGCACATGTTTACCGTGATTACTGATTGATGATAGATTTTCTGATTGCAATCATGTTCTCAAGGGTGATTGATTCTCATAATTAGCTGCCATAATCTGCAAGATTGAAAATCCTTGTGAAACTCATTCTAATACTACAGGAGCGGAACTTGCTATGCAGTCACTATTGGCTGCGAGGAGCTTGTAACGACCCAACATAAATTGGACAGTTGATTAACTTGCATAAACTTAATTTTAAACTTATAACCTGATATAAAGTTTACTGCCATTCAAGCACTAGAAATATAAAAGATTTAAACTGGAAATACATCCAATATAAAAGAAACTGTACGTAATGCCTGATTTTTTTAGTTTCTAGCTCATCTCAGCATTAGGATTTTGTTCTTGGGCTGAATTTTTGAGTTAAGCTTGGAAAAGTCTTTTGGAAGTCACTTTTTTATTAAGTTGAGAAGCATGATTAATTAGTTGGGTAATTAAGACTTAACAGGTAGTCTTCTTCTGTAACCATGTTATATTTGTAGTTACGGGAAAGTGATAATAATAAGGAAGTACTTTCTAAATTTTTGTTTGTTTAATAATTTAATGAAATAGAAAAATGACAATAGTACCAAAGAGGTATGAATGTAGTTAAGTTATCTGTACATCTGTTGACATTTACCACCGTCATTTATTTAAACAAAGAAAGTACTTTCTAAATGCTAGAAAAAAATAACTGTGAATGTATTATATATTATATTTTAGTATTTGTGGAAAACATTAAAGATTTAGCCCGGCGGGAGGGCGGTTGGGTGGGAGAAAAAAGAACAAAAAACCGCGTGAGGCTTGTCGGCCACTTCAAAGACTTCAAATACATGAGAACACGGTAGTTCAACTTTTTCCTTTTTCCAATTACTTTAATTCTTCACGTACCTTTTAAGGACAAACCGTGGATTGAATTATTATTAATCCAAAGAGTCAAATTTAAAACAAGTTAACACTTACACAATTTCAAGTTTTTGTGATTTGATCTATTTATTTATTAAGTCTGATACTCCACACTACAATAATCCAAAAGAAAGGATCCTAGGTATGTGTGTATGATATAGACATGACACATATGTTTGTTTGTTTAGGTGCTTCAAAGGGTCTACGCATAGGTGTTTGCAAGTCTCTTTCGAACATGGTTGTACAAGCTCGAGCTCATGCAACAAGACCTGATCGAGGTTAAGGATGCACATCAAGTCTAAGTCAAGATAAGCATACATCGAAGTTGAGGTCAAGATTATGCATCAAGTCCGGGTTAAAATCAAGGTTGCGCATCAAAATCCAGTTGAAGTCAAGATTATTATGATAACTATAATAAAAAGTAGACATAACATTTGAATACAGTACTAAATATTTTAAACACATAACCTAATAATTAGTATTTTCATTAAAATGGTCTTGGTCTCTTGGCCACGGAGAGAAGATGCTTGAAAGTTAGGGGACAAAATAAAACAATGAAATTCAAAGGATGCATGCAGAAGTTTAAGACCCACTTGGAAGTATTTTGGAAATTATTTTCTTTCTTTCTTCGAGTTTGATAGTTTTTCAAAAATTAGGGGCTGGGATCTTTTCACTTAGACTAGACTTGGATGTAAATGATTGGATTTATAGACTCCTCTGGATCTAAAAAATGCAATTTCCAAACCCTTTTTGTTCTGTCAATATGTTTACCAAACTATCACATTCCACTTATCTTTTAAAAAGAAAAGAAAAGAAAAGAAAAGCCTACAACTTTAGGTATAATACGAGCATAATTGCCCGCGCTATCGCAGCCTTGCATGGTAGATTAGATATAAAATATAGATTATGCAGCCTGCATCAAACTATGTTACATTGTAATGTAATAGTATATATTTGAGATAGTACATGCTATTTATATAATTACATTAACCTTGTTTCTTTGTTATAACTTTCGTTTTACTTTTTTTGTTGCTGGCCCTCCTTTTTGTTGCTGGCCCTCGTCATTGCGATAAAAATTTTAATTAGTTTAAATATGATGATAAGTATAATTTAACAAAGTTTAGTAGTTTTAATTGGTAGTATAAAAATATTAATGTAGGTCATAGATCAATTAAATACTTAGTTCGCCTTTGTTTTGTTGAAGATTCTTTTGTTCATTTTTCTGTACTGCAATAATAAAATACTAGGTCATTTTGTTTGGTGCCTTTTTCTTTTCTTTTTTTTACCTTTTCCTTTTGTTCAATTTAATGTATTTTATCAATTAATTTGTTACCTTGTTATGATTTTTTTAGGATATGGTGTTTTTGGATCCAATGTAGTAGTTGTTGGTGGGGGAAGCAGTGGTGTTGGACACTCATTGTTGTCAAACATTCTTGATATGATATTGTTGATTAATGCTCCTCTCGGCTTAAAATACAATTGAAATATCTTGGTCTGGCCCTTTAGTTGCTCTATTATAGGTGGCAATATTGTTGGATCTGTATATCCTTTTTCAATTGTTAATGTATAGCATGGCCTTTTTATCAGCATCTGAGCTGCTTTTCTAAATATTGTTATCACTGTGTAACCAGTTTTATCTTAGATTCTTGTATTTAATGTATCTGTTAGTGTGAAATGGAAGCAAAAAAAAAATACAAAAGAGTTTAATTTATCATTTGGGATGTGATGTATAATGTGTGATAACCAAGAAACTTAATACTCTCGGAAAAATTTTGCACAAAATATGTTAATAAATGTACATTTATAGTGAGACATGTTATAGAATACAAAGCTGAGGGAAATTTTGATTAATTGAGTTTTAATCAAAACTTAATAATGAATTAATGAAAATAGTTAAAAGCTAAGCATTAATTCAATTAAGATGTTTTAAAAATTAATAGAAAAGTATGTGAAAAATACATATTAAGATATCAATGGCACACAAGTGAGCCACATTGATCAATGGCCAAGATTAGCCAAACAAGCCCTAGCATTTTCTTAAAGAAAAAAATTTAAAAGAAAATGAGAGAGGGAGAGGCACATGAGGGAGAGGCCTCCACCAGCAAAAGTGAATTAATTCACTTATGTTTAAGCTGCCAAAAATAAGCAGTCGGCAGAGAGAGAAGGAAAGAGAAAGAAAGAAAGAGAAAGAGAAAGGGAAAGAGAGAAAGAAACCGAGAAAGGAAGAGGGAAGAAAGGGAAATCCAACAAGTTCGGATTTTTCTCTTGTTTCAGCAGCAGATTGATCGAGTTTCGGTCAAGAATCAGCAGCAAGAAGTTCTTAAGCTTCAAGCAAGGAGTTCAAGCCAGAGACCCTGATACAGCAGTTTCAGAGCAGCAGAGGCTCATGCTAGCCGACTTTCTACAAGTTCAAGTATTGTCCTGACTGCAACGTGGACAATCTTGTTATGTTATGATGTCATGTTTTATTGTATGGCGTGTATGATAGACATTAATTGTCTACATCACGATATTCATGTTAGTTTCATGTCAGTTCATGTCATGCATGTAGAGTTTCATGTTTCAGTACACATGTCAGACAGTACCAGGTACACGAAAACAGGTAGGTGCACAAGGCACCCTAGTGTGTTAATATAACTCACACCCCAGTAATTCATGTAACAGGTTTCGACTTTAAGGGCAATCAGTATGCTACCCAGTTGGAACTCCAGCAAGATGGTAATTAAATCAGTTATTGGCGTATCAGCCTCTTGACCCACGGGGAGGTTTTCATGTTTAGCTTTAGTTAAGACTGAGGAGGTCAGCACTAAAGTACCGCTCCCAGTTGTGCTAACATGTTGGTATGACCAATCAGGGGCCCAAAACCAGAACTAAAATATCAGATAATGTCCTAAGACTAATCTTTCAGCCACGAGCATGTTTACAGAGTCCAGTTTTATGCATGAGCACAGCAGTACAGCATGTTATGTTTCATGTTTTTATGTTTGAACTTACTGAGCTCATAGCTCACCAGTTTGTTCACATGTTGTAGGTAAGAGAACTGTTCACCAGTAGTTTACGGTGGACGACGGACAGAGTAGATGTATGTCAGGGAGTTTTGGGTGAGGGATTTGGTCACCCTTTAATCTTCCGCTGTACAGTTTTGAAATGTAATTTCAAAAAAAAAACAAGTTTTCAAGTTAAGATTATGTGATAGGGGAATCATGATCCATGTACATGTTATTTTGTTAACATAATTTCCTTATCACATTCTTGAATAGTTTATGATGATATTAAGAAAAAAAAATTTATTCAGGAAAATTAGCAAGCAAGTTTTCAGTTCAGCATGATTGCCGGCGACCCTAGAGGCCTGCAAACTATTGCGGTTAACTACAGAGTTGACTGTAATAGCACTGTAGGGCCTCGACAGCAGGGCAGGCCGCCACATTTGGTATTAGAGCAGTTATGATGGGTTCAGTTTAGGATACCAAACGTAGACACATTTGGTATCAGAGCCCAAGTTTTAAAATGGGTCTAGTTTAGAATACTTACTGTAGTCACTGTTGGTATTATCAGAAAAGTTGGTAGACCACATCTCGCTTGACTCCGTGCATGTCCTGTTCGCCGATCCAAGTAAGTTCAGTTTATGTTAAGATTAGTAGCTAGTTATGCATGAATGTAAAGGTCTGTAGAGACCTATACTTTGTAGTAAGTATGAGATGATATGATAATGCAAGAAATGATGTGGATCCTTTTTATACAGGATCTAATACAAGTTCATCGTGTGATTATAAGATATAAAGTAGCACGATGGAAAATCAGGGCCAAGGCCAAAGAAGGAGCAGGGGACGCCCATCTCTAACTCAGCGATTAGAAGAGATGCAAGCTCTTCTAGAAAACCAGATGAGAGAAAATGCAGAGTTGAGACAGAGATTAGAACAACTAGAGCAGGGGCAGGGATTAGTAAGGACTCCTGCACAACCAGCAGCAGAAGCAGAATAGGTAGTGCCACCAGCGGCACCAGAAGTGGTTCAGGAACCACCGGTTATGGTGAATCCAGAGCCATTATACGAGAGATTTCGGAAGATGAGGCCTCCGGAATTTAAGGGTTCAACAAATCCTCTGGAAGCAGAAGGTTAGCTTTCTTCGATCCAGATGATTATGGAGTTTATGAGACTCACAGATGAAGAGAAAGTCTTGTGCGCATCCTTTGTTCTAAGGAGGGACGCAAGATTTTGGTGGGACACAGTCTGCATGAGGAGGGACGTGACCACAATGTCATGGGCGGAGTTCTTGGAGGAGTTCAACCAAAAATACTACGATCCTGCATCACTCTGACCCCAGCAGAAAAAATTTTCAGAGTTACAACAGGGTGACATGTCTGTCAGTGAGGTTTGCAGGAGATTTGATCAGCTCTCCCGCCTATGTCCGTATGTAGTGCCAACGGAAAGGGAGAAGATACAGAAGATGATATACATGTTCAGACCTGAGATTTCTGCCTTATTTGACATTGGTCCAATCCCGTCAATTTCAGTAGCCGACTGTGTTAGTCGTGCTTTGAGGGCAGAGTATCACCTAGCCTGACAGAAAGAAGAGAGGGAAAAGCTCTGGGAAGCCAAGAAGAAAGAAAAGATCTTGGCTAAGGCCTTTCAACCTGGACAACACAGCAAAGGCAGTCAGAGTACAAGACCAGAGCAGTCCAGCAATCCAGGCCCTCAGTTCCAACAAAAGAGAAAGGGCAATTTCCAGGGAAACCAAGGTCAAGAAAATAGAAGCCAGTCACAGAGGACTAGCTCCACTACAGTTCCAAGTAACCCCACCTGTCCAAATTACGGGAGGAAACATGTGGGTCAATGCAGAGCTGACACGACTGCATGTTTTCAGTGCGGAAAAGAAGGCCATTTCATCAAGAATTGCCCTATGAACCACCAGTCAGTATCAGGAGCAAACTCTTCACGTCCACAGCAGTCATAAGTTTATGCACTCAGGTTGAGTTATGAAAGCCCATCAGAAGTGCCTCCAACAGTGCAGGAAAGACAAGAAAGAGCTCCACCGGCAAATGCTAGGGTGATGGCCTATACCAGAGAAGAAGCAGAGGTAGGGACGTCCAACGTAGTGACAGGTCAGATTTCTGTCGCTAACCACTTGACATCTGTTCTATATGACTCTGGGGCCACCCATTCTTTCATATCATATAAATTTGCTGATAAGTTAGAATACCCTAGAGATCATATGGGAAGAACTTTTAGAACTACTCTCCCATCAGGAGAAATCATATTGTCAGAGTACTGGTTACCTCATGTACTAGTAATCGTGGCAAATAGAGAGCTATATGCAGAGTTGATTATGATGAAGATCGTAGACTATGATGTAATCTTGGGAATAGATTTCCTAGGAAAATATCAAGCTACGATAGATTACAGAAACTAAAGAATGGTGTTCAAGCCAGAAGATGAAGAATGCTTTGAATATGTCGATTCTTCGAGAAGATCAAGTAAGATGATGATCAGTTCATTGAAAGCCAAGAAGCTAATAGCCAGTGGTTGTACTGGATATTTAGCTTATGTCACAGATACAGCAGAAGAGAAGAAGTTACAGCCAGAAGATGTTCCTATTGTCAGAGAATTTCTTGAAGTCTTTCCGAGGAACTACCAGAAATACCTCCAGAGCGGGAAATCTCATTTGAGATAGAGCTCCTACTTGGAACAGCACCGATCTCCAAGGTGCCGTACCACATGGCACCAGTGGAGTTGAAAGAGTTACAAGTACAGTTAAAGGATCTACTTGACAAGGGATTCATCAAACCGAGCTATGCCCCATGGGGTGCTCCCATACTGTTTATCAAGAAGAAAGACGGGACATTCCGCATGTGCATAGATTACCGAGAATTAAACAAGGTTACAGTCAAGAATAGGTATCCATTGCCTAGGATTGATGACCTGTTCGATCAACTCAAAGGTACAGTAATGTTCTCAAAGATTGATTTGAGATCAGGATACCATCAGCTGAGAATCAAGGAAGATGATGTTCCTAAGACAGCTTTCAGAACCCGTTATGGGCATTATGAATTCCTAGTAATGTCGTTTGGGTTAAGAACGCGCCAACCGCTTTCATGGACCTAATGAACAGAGTCTTTAAGGAGTATCTTGACAAGTTTGTCATTGTGTTCATCGATGACATCCTTGTATATTCAAAGACTCACGCAGAGCATGAAGCACAGTTGAGAGTTGTTTTTCAGAAGCTAAGAGAGCATCAACTCTATGCCAAATTCTCAAAATGTGAGTTTTGGCTAGACAGAGTGAATTTCCTCGGTCATGTAGTGTCCAAGGAGGGAATTGCAGTGGATCCAATCAAAGTGAATGCAATCAACAAATGGCCTGCTCCTAAGAACATAACAGAGATATGCAGTTTCTTAGGGTTAGCTAGCTATTACAGGAGATTTGTGGAGGGATTTGCAAGATTGGCAGCACCTCTCACCACCCTCACACGCAAGAAAAAGAAGTATATATAGACAGATAAGTGTGAAAGAAGCTTCCAAGAGCTGAAGAGACGGCTGACAAGTGCACCGATCCTTACACTCCCTACTGAAGGGGAGAAGTATGAAATCTACAGTGATGCTTCAAGAGTGGGTTTGGGAGCAGTATTGATGCAAGATGGCAGGGTGATTGCCTATGCTTCATGTCAATTGAAAGAGCACGAGAAGAATTATCCCACCCACGACCTAGAACTCGCTGCAGTAGTGTTCACACTCAAAATTTGACGACACTATCTGTATGGAGCACAGTGCCAGATTTACATAGATTATCAGAGCCTAAAATACTTCTTCACATAGAAGGAGTTAAACATGAGGCAAAGAAGATGGTTGGAGTTGGTGAAGGATTATGACTGTGAGATCCTTTATCATCCAGGAAAAGCCAACCGAGTAGCAGACGCTTTAAGCAAAAAAGCGACAGTTCTGCAGCAGTTGCCTATTGACATGTTGTCAAAACCATTGCAGTAAGAGATTCATTCGCTCGAGCTGGAGCTAATATCAGGAAAATTGTCAGCACTGCAGCTGAAGTCATCATTGTTAGATGATATCAAGGAAGCTCAGAAACAAGATTCAAGTCTGACAGACTCCCAGGAAGAGATGTCCACAGATGGATTAATCATGTATCAGGGGAGAATTCGCGTTCTAGCAGATGAAGAACTGCGAAGGCAAATCATGTCAGAAGCTCATAAGATGCCATATTCAATCCATCCTAGAGCCACCAAGATGTACCAAGACTTAAAGCTACAGTTTTTGTGGAAAGGGATGAAAGGAGACATTGCAAGATTTGTGAGTAAGTGCCTTACTTGTCAGAAAGTTAAGGCTAAGCATCAGCATCCTGGAGGAAAGTTAGAACCTCTGGAGATTCCAGAATGGAAATGGGAGAATGTTACCATAGATTTTGTGGTAGGGCTACCCAAAACAAGAGGAGGACACGATGCCATTTGGGTAATCGTGGACAGATTGACGAAGACAGCCAGATTCATACCAATGAAGATCACTTACTCATTGGAGAAGCTGGCACATCTTTATGTAGATCATGTTGTCAGGTTACATGGAGTTCCAAAGTCTATAGTATCTGACAGAGATTCACTTCAAACTTTTGGGAGTGTGTGCAAAGAGCCATAGGTATAGAACTGAGGTTCAGTACAGCCTTCTATCCTCAGACAGACGGACAATCAGAGCGGACTATCCAGACTTTAGAGGATATGCTTCGAGCATGTGTAATGGATTTTCCAGGAGCTTGGAATGAGAAGCTACCACTAGTGGAATTCTCATATAACAACAGTTACTAAGCTTCCATCAAGATGGCATCGTTTGAGGCCCTGTATGGATGAAAGTGCAGATCACCCATCCACTGGTATGATCTAAAGGAAAAACAACTATATAAGACAGATTTCATGCAGGAAACTTGCGACGCAGTTGCCAAGATCCAACAAAGGATGAAGAGTGCTCAGAGCAAACAAAAGAGCTATGCAAACAGAAGATGGAGATCCCTAGAATTCAAGGAAGGGGACTTCGTTTTTCTGAAAGTGTCACCCATGAAGGGGATTATGCATTTTGGTAAGAAGGGAAAATTGAGTCCAAGGTACATTGGACCCTATGAGATTATCAAACGCATTGGGAAGGTTGCTTACAAGTTGGCATTACCTCCTGAGCTATCAGCAGTGCACAGTGTATTCCATGTCTCCATGCTCAGAAAGTACATGTCAGATCCATTTCATGTGCTACAACATGAACCAGTCCAAGTCCAAGAGGATTTGACCTATGAAGAGCAGCCAGTTCAGATACTAGCTAGAGAAGAAAAGGTGCTGAGAAACAAGACCATCCCACTAGTCAAGGTATTGTGGAGGAATCACAGCATTGAAAAAGCTATGTGGGAAAGAGAAGACGAGATGAGACTTTCATACCCTCACTTGTTCTAAATTTTCGAGGACGAAAATCTTATAAGGAGGGGAGAATGTGATAACCATGAAACTTAACACTCTCGAAAAAATTTTGTACACAATATATAAATAAATGTACATTTATAGTGAGACATATTACAGAATACAGAGCAGAGGAAAATTTTGATTAATTGAGTTTTAATCAAAATTTAATAATGAATTAATGAAAATAGTTAAAAGCTAAGCATTAATTCAAATTAAGATGTTTTAAAAATTAATAGAAAAGTATGTGGAAAATACATATTAAGAGATCAATAGCACACAAGTAAGCCACATTGATCAATGGCCAAGATTAGCCAAACAAGCCCTAGCATTTTCTTAAAGAAAAAAATTTAAAAGAAAATGAAAGAGGGAAAGGCACGTGAGGGAGAGGCCTCCACCAGCCAAAATGAATTAATTCACTTATGGTTAAGCTGCCAAAAATAAGCAGCCAGCAGAGAGAGAAAGAAAGAGAAAGAAAGAAAGAGAAAAAGAAAGGAAAAGAGAGAAAAAAACCGAGAAAGGAAGAGGGAAGAAAGGGAAATCCAACAAGTTCGGATTTTTCTCTTGTTTCAACAGCAGATTGATCGAGTTTCGGTCAAGAATCAGCAGCAAGAAGTTCTCAAGCTTCAAGCAAGGAGTTCAAGTCAGAGACCCCGATATAGTAGTTCCAGAGCAGCAGAGGCTCACGCTAGCCAACTTTCTGTAAGTTCAAGCATTGTCCTGACTACAACGTGAACAATCTTGTTATGTTATGATGTCATGTTTTATTGTATGGCGTGTATGATAGACATTGATTGTCTACATCATGATATTCACGTCAGTTTCATGTCAGTTCATGTCATGCATGTAGAGTTTCATGTTTCAGTACACATGTTAGACAGTACCAGGTACACGAAAAAAGGTAGGTGCACAAGGCACCCTAGTGTGTTAATATAACTCACACCCCAGTAATTCATGTAACAGGTTCCGACTGTGGGGGCAATCAATATGCTACCCAGTTGGAACTTCAGCAAGATGGTAATTAAACCAGTTATTGGCATATCGACCTCTCGACCCACGGGGAGGTTTTCATGTTTAGCTTCAGTTAAGACTGAGGAGGTCAGCACAAAAGTACCGCTCCCAGTTGCGCTAACATGTCGGTACGACCAATCAGGGGCACAAAACTAGAACTAAAATATCAGATAATGTCCTAAGACTAATCTTTCAGCCACGAGCATGTTTACAGAGTCCAGTTTCATGCATGAGCACAGCAGTATAGCATGTCATGTTTCATGTTTTTATGTTTGAACTTACTGAGCCCATAGCTCACCAGTTTGTTCACATGTTGCAGGTAAGAGAACTGTTCACCAATAGTTTACGGTGGATGACGGACAGGGTAGATGCATGTTAGGGAGTTTTGGGCGAGGGATTTGGTCACCCTTTAATCTTCCGCTGTACAGTTTTGAAATGTAATTTCAAAAAGAACAAGTTTTCAAGTTAAGATTATGTGATAGGGGAATCATGATCTATGTACATGTTATTTTGTTAACATGATTTCCTTATCACATTCTTGAATAGTTTATGATGATATTAAGAAAAAAAATTTATTCAGCAAAATTAGCAAGCAAGTTTTCAGTTCAGCATGATTGCCGGCGACCCTAGAGGCCTACAGACTATTGCGGTTAACTACAGAGTTGACTGTAATAGCATTGTAGGGCCTCGACAGCAGGTCGGGCTGCCACATAATGTTTTATAAGTGGATCTGAAAAAGTGAAAGAGAGTGATAAGGATCGAAAAAGGCCGATAAAAAAATTAAGGCGGAAAAAAAGGAAAAAAGAAAAGATATCATAAAAGGTATTTGTGTAAAGTATTTAATCGTATTTATTACCATGGGGTTGACATTGTTGTTAAATGGTCACGAGTGTCACACTACCAGCCATTCCTCGCTTTTTTACTTGTTTATAGCATTGGTGGTAGGAGTTATAGTATCAACCTTATTATGTTTTGAACTAGTATATTATTGCTCTTACTGTAAATCTAACTTCCTTTATAAATAGAAATTAGAAGTCAGTTTTTGTTGTAATGCGTAATTTCATTTTTATTAACATTATTTTATTCAAACTCACACGATGTTTTAAATGATCTAATTTGTTTAACTTCTCAATCATTCTTCTGTTTTCTAATTTTTGCTATTAAAGCGGTTGGATTTGCTTAGTAGAAGTTGGTATAAAGTCAATGTGTTAGGTCATGTGTTAAAATCTATAGACACATTAAATGTATAAATGCATGCTGCATAGGCTTCTAAGTTTTTGGCATAAATATTTTTTTTGTTATACGTGTTGCAAAGTTATAAAATGTTTCTATAACAATTTCAAAATTTATAATATTAATTCTCATCTTAAATAGAGAATTAAATTTTAAATTTCACCATCATTAATATTTCTAAATTGGTGACGAGAAAATGTATACAATGTGTTGTTACTTCCATTTTCTATTTTAGAATTGAGATTTTGTGAAATTGTTATATGTAGAAATATATGTATATATGTAATGAAAGAATGAATAATCACAATTTTGTGAATTAAAAAAAATACATAAATCTTACGACATGTCAAGATTTACCTATTAAATTAAATTTTACAATCCTATTACAATCTCTAAAAAAAAATTAGACTAATTAATTATTAATAAAAATTTAATTGATTAGTAAAAATAAAGAAAACAAAAAAAAAAGAAAAAAAAAAGGTAAGGGGATTGCTCAAGCACTCCCCCACCACAAAAGCCATTGGGTTTTTACCCACTGGGCAAGGTAGTAAAAAAAAAAAATTTCTTCTCAGTGTGTGATAACCGAGGAATTTATCGTTCTCGGAAAATTTTGTACAAGATATGTAAATGTATATTTATGATGAGACATATTACAGAATATAGAGCAAATAAAAATTTTGAATTGTCAAATTTTAGTCAAAATTTGACAATGAATTAATGAACATAGTGTAAAAGCTAAACATTAATTCAAATTATGATGTTTTAAATTTATTAGAAAGTACATGGAAAATACTTATTGAAAGATTAATGGCTCACATGTAAGCTACCTTGATCAATAGTCGAGATTAGCCAAGCAATTGCTAATTTCTTTAAAAGAAATTAAAGGAAAATGTGAGAGAGAGAAGAGAGAGCACGTGAGAGGAGGGCTTTAGCAGCAGCCAAGTGAATTAATTCACTTGTTTTAGCTACAAAGAAGTGGATGAGAGAGAGAGAGAGAGAGAGAGAGAGAGAGAGAAAGAGCAGAGGTGCAAAATCGTTCTCTGTGTTTTTCCCTTTCAACAGTTCGGATTCTCTTTTCAAACAAGCAAATCGTTCAAGTTTTCAGCCCAAGATTCCATAGCAAGACGTTCCCAAGTTTCAAGCAAGGTAAACCCTTTTTCTCTCACATTTTTAGGTTGGAAATCTGGGTTGTTTTGAGTGGAAAAAGAGAATGTGAGTTTTACACATTGAGATTTTCGATTAAATCGAAACATAGTTCAAGTCTAGTTGTTTTTAAACATGAATTCGTAAGTTGATGATTTAGTTTCAGTGTTTTCTTTTCAAGAAAGTTTTGATTTTTAAGGGTTAAGTTAAGAGATGTGGTGGAAGCAAAATGTGAAATTTTGCTTAAGAAACCATGGATTGATGATTGTAGAAATGCAGTTTATACCTTGAAACGATCTTATAGAGACCGATTTTGAGTGTAAGAAGTAGAACAAAGGCCATGAAAGCCTTAGAAAAACAGAGGTGATGATTTTAAACTCAGAATCAAGATTCTAGGAGAAACACAGGAGTATACAAGGGCGTGTTGAGACCTTGGCCCCGAACATGCCCACATGCACCATCGTGTTTCGAGAGAATTTGAGACCCGAGAGTTACACAGCCAAGAACACGACCATGTATCGAGCCGTGTAGAATGACACACGGTAGTGGAAAGGGCATGTAACAGACTATGTTCGACAGCGGAAAACATGGCCAGAGACACGGCCATGTAGGTACCCGTGTGCACATGCATAAGTTACACGGCCATGTTGCATGAATTACATGGCCATGCACACAAGTCCAGAGGATTATACGGCCACGAACACGCCCATGTAGGAGGACGTGTTTGAAGCTAAAAAAAATAAAAAAGAGTCTGGAAATATGATTTTTCATATTTTGTCATATTTCAAGTATAAGATAAATGTTGGAAATAATCAACGATTATTTCTTTTATAGGAGTTCAAACCAGACACCCCGAGAGAGCAGTCTCAGATCAGCGAAGGCTCACGTTAGCAGACTTTCTGTAAATTCAAGCATTGTCCTAGCTGCAACATGGACAATCATGTTATGTTTTATAATGTTATGTTTGTTGTTTGATGTGTATGTCAGACATTGACCGTCTGCATCACGATACACATGTCAAGTTCATATCAGGCATATAGAAATTCATGTTTCAAGTAGATAATTCAGGTACACATAATAGACAAATATCAAGCACACGAAAACATGTTAGTGCACAAGGCACTATAGTGAGGTTATAAAACTCACACCCCAAGTAAAACATGTAATAGGTTCCTATTGTAGGGTAATCAGTATGCTACCTAGTTGAAACTTCAGAAAAGATGGTAATTAAACCAGTTATTGGCGTACCGACCTCTCGACCCATGAGAAAGTTTTCATGTTCAGTTTCAGTTAAGGCTGTGGAGGTCAGCACTAAAGTACCGCTCCCACTCATGCGCGCCTTATGGTACGACCAATCAGGGGCCTAAAACTAGAACCTAATATCAGATAATGTCCTAAAACTTAACATACAGTCATGAACCTGTTCATTTAGAATCAAGTTTTATTCATAAGCACAGTATTATATGTTATGATTTCATGTTTTTTTATGTTTGAACTTATTGAGCCCATAACTCACTAGTTTGTTCACATGTTATAAGTAAGAGACCTGCTCATCAGTAGTATATGGTGGACGACGGGCAGGGTATGTACATGCCAGGGGAACTGGGCGAGGGATGATGGTCCTACCATGAGTCTTCCGTTGTGAAGTTTTGAAAATTGAAGCATGTAATTTCAAGGAACATGATTTTAAAGCCAAGACTATGTGATAAGGAAATCATGATCCATGTATATGTTATTTTGTTAACATGATTTCCTCATCACATTTTTGAACAAGATATATGTATATGTTTACAAGTTATTAAGAAAAAAAAAATTTATTGCAAAATTAGTAAGTAGTTTTTAAGTTAAGTATAATGCCAACGACCCTAGAGGCCTATATACTATAGCGGTTAACTACAGAGTTGACTGTAATAGCACTGTAGAACCTCTACAGCAAGGGCGGGCCGTTACACAGTGGGCCAGCCCGGCAAGGTACTAAAAATTTTTTTTTTCTTCTCAATGGGCCAACGGGCCCATTAAGCAAAGCAGGGAGGTAGTGACCTATATGCCTGTTGTCAGTAAACTGGCTTTGTTTTCAAGAAAAAAAAAAGAAAAAAAATATTATTTTTATTTCAGAAAATAGGTTAAAACAAGAGGTGGGATTTTTTGATAATTCAAAATCCACCTAAACAAGCAAAACAAGAATGAAAAGATAAGAGAGAAAAATAATGATTGCAATGTAAGATAATGGACTACTTGAATGACTACTCACTAAAACCAGTTAGAAACACATGAAAAACCACCTCCTAACTCACCCTCTTCAGCTGAGCATATTTTTGGAGAGATTATAATCCAATAACTTCAATTATTTTACCCACAATAAGGCTTGATTATAAAATGGTTTTAAGGTAAACCAAAAACCACTCTTTTCTTTTTCATAAAGAAACCACACAAGCAAAGAAAAGCTTTCTCTCCTCCTCCCTTCATTGTGAACAAACTTTTTAGCTAAAGGAAACCAAAAATATTCTTCATTTCCTTCCATCCACTCTTAAGTTCATTTTTTAGTAAGGAGGAAAAGCTATTCCAAGTGCTTTCCAAGGTAAAAAAACCTACATTTTTTCATTTGCTTTTTTAGAAAGAAAAATGATCTTTTAAAAAAATGTTTTTAGAATAATGTTTTATCTCCATTCTAGCTCCCTACCTCAAGAATCTAAAAGTGGTTCAAAGCTTTCAAAGGGAGCTAAAAACCCACTACTTTTCTAAGAGGTAAAAACAAGTGGCTTACCAAGTTCTTGATAACTTTTCTTTCACAATGAGTTCTTACACACATATATATAAATCTTGGCATGGTAAAGGATCAAAATGTTGTTTTGCTATCTAGTGAGATAAATTGTGTGCTTGCCATGATTTAAAATGGCTAGAGAACATGATTTGTGTATGGAATATAATGAAAAGTATGTTTATGTGATTTTTTTTATGGTTATTTGACATGTAATGAGTATTGATGTATGAGAATAGGAGATTATGGCATGTTGATATGTTATATCCTCTATTTAATGGAAGCGTGAATAATGAGAAAAATATTTTGACATCACAAATAGGCTAGAATAAGATTTAATGACCATAAAGTACTAAAAATAATATTTTTAGCATAAATGTTAAGAAATTAGAAAATTATATTTTGAGTGGGATTTTCATACTCATGCAGAATAGCAGAATATTACCCTTTACATAAGCAAAAAGAAAAGCTCAAGTTTAGTTAGAAATACAAATGTCAAAAAAAAAAAACAACGATTTTGCCCTTAAGGGTAAAATCGTAATTTGACCAGCCTAGAGACATTGTCTGAATCCAAAACTTCACAGTCTTGATTAGAGTTAAAATAGACCTTGTGTCAAATTTTGGTGATAAATGGATAAGAAATTACCAAAATGCCATTTTAGGGTCAAAATGTAAATGTAGAAAAATTTAGGGTAAAAAACATATCGAATAAAAACTTGTGAAAAATGAGCCCTGATCCTGTGAGAAAACTTTATAAGGAGATTAAGTATAAAAAACGTGAACCAAAGGTTATTGGGAACTCACTGGGGCTAAATAAGGACAAAAATGCAAAAATAAATAAATGACGGGTCAAATTATAAAATCTGCTTAGACTATAATTAGACAGCATCTTTGTCACCCTTAAAACAGTATATCAAGCTAAATAAATACAAAAAAGATATGGTTTATGTTATAGCCAAATGTACAACGTTAAAAGACATAAAGGGTCTTAAATGTAATATTTTTAGTTAATTATGTTTACAAATGTGATAAGTTACGAAAATCAATTTTTTTTCAGCTTAAGGGCACTGTAAACATTATTATAAGGCTTTAGGATAATTTTTTTAAGCCACTTAATAAGTCTAGATTAGAGAAGGTATGTTTAGTGGCAAAATTGTAATTTTGTCATACTAAGGATTAAAATGGTAATTTGATGGGAAGATGCTTTTGGGCTGTTGGCAGAGGTTTTGTGGACCTATAAAATTGTAGGAAATATTTCTAAAAGCTAAGGTCAAAGATTTAATAAGTTTAAACTTAAAAATGCTTAAATCACCAAAATAGGGGCAAAATAGTAAATTAGTACTCGATGGCTCAGTGATGAGAAATGAACATTTCACTAGACTCGCCAGGATACCATGTGATTATTGACTAGAACTTGATAGAGACAACCAAGTGTAATGGGCCTTAACAGGTCCAAAACAATAACAAGACAAAATACTCTTTAAAAAAAAAAAATTTAATCTCAATTACAAGTAAATGGATCACAATATGCCCAATAAGCTCGCAACTCACAAAGATGCCCTAATATGATGTTGGAAGACCATGGTTATCCATATTCACCTAATGGGTCCAAATATAAATAATTTGAAATTAAATAAAATAATGAATAAGGATTAATTAATTAACTCATTAATAGATTAATAATTAATTAATTTAAAATTTAAAATTAATTAATTAATTATTAATATTTAATTTATGATAATTATCTAATTAATAATTAAGTATATTATTTTCTTAAGGAAAATATTTAGAGACAAATTAATAATTAGTTAAAATTAATTATTAATTAAGAGAACACATGTTCATAATCGAACACGATTCAAAAAACTTCGTCTAACTGTCGGATGTCAATTAAAATTAGAACACCACATCGACTTAAGGTTAGAGTCAGAAACAATTTACGCGTATACATAGTTACACGATCTTCTGTAAGTATGGACCCCACTTACAATATGGTTGTTTATATGTTATATACGATGTGAGCTTGATGTTTATTTTAGTGATATGATATGATACCATGATGACGTGTTTATTTACATACTTTACGAAAGTATGTTATGATGATGTGTTTATTTATATGCTTTGTGAAAGTATGCTATTATGATGTGTTTACATACACACTTTTTAAACATGCCATTCTTGCGTACTCACCATATGACTTAATGTTTAAGAAAGTGAAACTAATGATGTGCCGCACTAGTCTCCGGCCGAATGGGAGGATATTCACCCTTCTGTCTAATGTGAGATAATAAGAATGATCAATGAAGTTAAAGTTATGACCTTGGATTAGGTCACTCCCCTGTCTTCCCTATTTAAGATCGCACGTACTCCGGTATAAGCATAAGGGCCCATAAGATGCAGAATAAATAAATGGATAATTACATTACTGATTATGCATTTTCAATTATATGCATTGTGTGATTATACATCTATGTTTACTGATTTTATCTCACCCCATTATGTTTTCCATTGTAGGTAATTCAGGCAAGTTGTCTATACCTACAGGCAAGTTGCCTATAACATATTAAGCATTAATGGATTGGCGATGCGGATGTATGATGAGTAAAAGTATGATGGGTTCTATGGATACCACCCGCATTTTATATTCCGTACATGTTTTTTGAGGACTTATTTAGTGTTGTTTTGATGCTAGTACAATTTATTACTTCAGTCTGACTAAGTATGACATGTTATGTTATTGTGTTTTGATTAAAACTAATTTTAATTATTATGGTTTTTTAAAGAATCACTCCTTTTGCATATAAAGCTTTAAAAAAATTTCCTTAAATTTTAAAAACCTAGAAATGAACAAGCAATGATTTAAATAAGATAAAAAACAAATAAACAGGTTTTAAGTGATGGCTTGAGAGGTTGGGTTGTCACAGTTGGTATCAAAGAGGGTATCCTACCATCCTAACTTTTACTATCACCCATCAGCTTCGCCAATTCAAGTAAGTTTATTTTCTTATATTGGTATGTTTGATATTCGCTTATTATTATATGCCCAATAGAATTGTCGATATGCCAAGCTCTATAAGATCTACTTCAAGTTCACAGTGAGGTCTCACCGGAGATGCAGTAGTGGCTGCTTTTGTTATGAGTTGACCAACCAATTTTTTGGGAAGCTCACACCCATAGGCTCTCCAAAATTAGCTACATCGCACGAGGTCTATTCTACACATATGTGATATAGATCCTAGATATTGGACTCATCTAGCCGTCATGTAGTTGACCGATGCTGATCTAACATGGTGGAAAGCAACTAAGAGGTCCGAGGACACTACAAATTGGGAGACCTTTGAGAGTCTTATCTATATACATTTTCCAATAGCTGAGGAACCATTAGATGAAGTTGCACCCTAGACACTCTGGATCAACGGATCAAGTTCCATGAGATACTTAACTCATGGAAGCCACTTAAAGGAGAAAGAATGATAGATTACACTGAAAGGTTTCTGAGAGAGCTGATTCGTAACTGCCTTTTTCCACTCCTTCTGGAGAAAAATAACTCCCTTTATCTGCTTGATGTTCTAGAGAACATCAAAGTAATCATTCATTCTTTTGACTACCACAGCGACTTCGAATACCTTCGCTCAACTGTCATCTACGCGGATATATACCTAAGAGCTGAGGAAAGTGCCGATGCTTATCAGGAGGAACAACGCGATGCTAAGGTGGAGTACTGTGAGCATGAAAGATTCAAACAAGAGCACCACAAAGAGGAGGTACGCAATGGAGTTGAGCATGAATGCCTTGGGAAGGCCTTGGTAAAAATTCTAGAATGTGACGTTTCATCGTCTAGTCGATGCCTGATTAAAAGTGTTGCTATAGAGAGTAGGAACATAGAAGAAGATTTTGAAAAGAATCCTGAAGAGTATCCTGATGAAGAGGATGACTCTATGGAGGAAGGCAGGGATAGCACTAGACAAAATAGTTCTAATTACTCCTCATTGAGTCCTAGTTATTCTCCTGTTACCCCTAAGCATGCTCCAGGTAGCTCAAGCTATACTCCAATAACACCTTAATCATATTACTGGAAATGGTCCACAAGAGAGCATAGTCGGTGAAGATGGCCATAGCATGGAGTAGAAGACCGGTTATTGGATTACTAGGGGATGGGTAGTGTATATTTTGTGATATGGTTATATTAACCTTAATTGGTGTGTAGTATTAATTATGACAACACTTATCCCTGTTTTGTGATAATGTGTAATTGAGTGAACATCTATATGACTTATGGTGGCTCATACAACTATCCTTTTATATGTTATAATGAATGATGATGGTAATGATGCACATGTGTGAATGAAACATGCTAAATATGAGACTATGATTATGATTAATGACAATGGTTAATGTTTATGATTATAATTGCGTTATGACAATATAATGATATGATGACAAGTGTATAATAAAGATAGTATGTGATAAAGGGATATAAAAATAACAGATCTTGTCACCAATAGACTACGTAACTTCGACCAAAACCATAATTTTATGAATAATAGGCTTACGATCACTGAACAATGGTGCACCCTAGAGTCGCTATTGCTCGCTTGGCACCTGATATAGGTACAGCTGTAATAATTGCTAACCTGATAGCAAGACTGGAAAGTCAGGAATGCGAGACAAGGGCACTTCGCCAACAACTAGCCCAACAAAATGAAAGTTAACGATAGGAAGGGAACCTATGCCTACCACCACAACCAGTTCCACACGTGCCTTTTACAGTAGAACCGACAATACCACAAGCCCTAGTTGTTCCAACTATGCGAACTCAACAAGTTGTCAATTAAGAACCTTTGTATAAGCATTTTAAATGCATGAAACCCCTTGAGTTTTAGGGTTCCATCAATCCATTAGAAGGTGAGGAATAGTTGACTTCTCTTCAAGTTATTTTGAACTTCATGAACCTGACAGAGCAAGATAAAGTGCTATGTGCATCTTATGTACTAAAGAAGGATGCTAGGTACTGGTGGGAAACAGTAATGATGAGAAGAAATATAATGGATATGAACTGGGAGGACTTCTTGGAAGAATTCAAGAACCAATTTTGTGATCAAATGGCCATGAAAGCTTAACACAATGAGTTTGATGATTTAATACAAGGTGACATGATGGTTATGGAGGCTTGTAGGAAGTTTGATCGATTGGCACGTCTATGCCCAGAACTAGTGCTGATTGAGGCCCTTAGGATTCGAAGGATGATCAAGGTATTCCGCCTTGAGATCGCCTTGATTGTTGATAGTGGTAGCCAACCCTCATCCATCGTATTTAGGTGTGTAAACTAGGTACTTTGAGCCGAATGTCATTGGCTTAATCAAAGGTAGAAACAGCCAAATACTGGGAGGCTAAGAAGTAAGAAAAAGATCAGAGTAAGCAGACTTTTGGAAATAACTAAGGTGGGTAAGGGAGTAGAAACGGACCAAGCAACTACCAAAACAACCAGAACAATAACAAAAGGAAAGGAAATTTTAACAACAACAATAGAAACCAAAGAAACCAACAGTAGCCAAAAAATAATAACAACCACAACAATAATAATAACCAACCATTATGCTAGAATTGTGTAGGAAGCATCCAGAAGAATGCTGTCAGGGCACCAATGTATGCTACATTTGTGGAAAAAAAGGCCATTATGCCAAGAACGATTATTTAAACAAACAAAATCGATAAAGGCAGTCATTAGCTCAAGTTCATAACATCTAAGCTAAGATTGAAGGCCTGTTAATCAATCAAGGATGCTTAGAAGCCCTTTCAACGTTGAATGCCCAAATCTTGGCAACAAGAACTTCAAATGTGGTTACAAGTCAGCTTTTCATTGCGAAACAAGATGCTTTTGTTTTGTTTGACCCTGAAGCATCACATTCCTTTGTATCATGTACATTTGCTAAAAAGTTAGAACATCCTAACGGTAAGATAGAAAATACTATTAGAGCTTTTCCATATTCTAGAGAAATCTAATATCAGATTATTGGTTATGTGATGTATCGATAAACATAGCTGGTAGAGAAATGTTCGTTGATCTAGTCATACTGAAAATAGTTGAGTACAATGTCATTCTGGGAATGGATTTCTTAGGAAAATATGGAGCTATGATCACTTGTAAGGAGCGTAAAATTACCTTTTGACTACAAAGAGGTGAGAGTTTTGTCTACCTCGACACCTCTCCGAATAAGTCAAAAATGATAATTTTTGTTATAAAGGCGAGGAAGATATTGTCCTATGGTTGTGTAGGTTATTTGGCAAATATCATGGACATAACCAGGGAGGAGAATCCCCAACCAAAAGATGTACTAGTCGTTAACGATTTCGTCGATGTTTTTCCTGAAGATCTTTCTGGATAACCTCAAGATCGTGAAATTTCTTTCAAAATCGAATTAATGCCTGGAGCTGGGCTAATATTGAAGGCTCCATATTGTATGGTCCCAACCGAACTCAAGGAGCTTCAGAGGCAACTACAAGAATTGTTGGAAAAGGGTTTTATTCATCTAAGTCATTCCCTATGGGGAGCACTGGTCTTTTTTGTGAAAAAGAAAGATGGTACACTATGGATGTGCATTGATTATCATGAGCTCTACAAGATTACCATTAAGAATAAGTATCCATTACCCCGAATTGATGATTTCTTTGACCAACTTAAAGGACCAACAATTTTCTCTAAAATTGACTTGCATTTGGGCTCTCACCAACTCAAGATCAAGGAGGGTAATGTATCAAAAATTGCTTTTAGAATACGATATGGCCATTATGAATTTCTCGTGATGCCATTTGATTTGACAATACACCTACTGCCTTAATAGACTTAATGAATCACGTTTTTAGAGAATATTTGGATAAGTTCATCATTGTCTTCATTGACGACATCCAAATTTACTCCAAAAGTTGGGAAGAACATGAAAAGCATCTAAGGATGGCCCTGCAGATCCTAAAGGATTACCAGCTTTATGCCAAATTCTCTAAGTATGAATTTTGATTAGAAAAAGTCCATTTCCTTCGATATGTGGTCTTTAAGGATGGAGTAGCCATTGATCCAGCCAAAATCGATACCATAAGCAAACGGCTTGCACCCCAAAATGTGATTGAAATTAGAAGTTTCCTCGGATTAGCTAGTTATTATAGGAGATTTGTTGAGGGATTTTCAAGATTGGCCTCACCCCTCAATGCACTTACACGAAAGGGAAAGAAGTATGAGTGGACCAATAAATGTTAAGAAAGTTTCTAAGAACTAAAGAAAAGGCTTACAAGTGCACCAATCCTTACTATTCCCACCGATGATGGGGATTTTGATATTTATAGTGATGCCTCGAAGTTTAGGTTAGGAGCCATATTGATACAAAATGGAAAAGTTGTGGCTTATGCTTCAAGGTAGTTGAAAGAGCATGAGAAAAATTATCCAACACATGACCTTGAACTTGTAGTAGCTGTTTTTTGCTCTTAAAATATGGCATCATTACCTTTATGGAGCTAAATGCAACATATACACCAACCACAAGAATCTCAAATACATCTTTACTCAGAAGGAATCGAATATGCACCAGAGGAGATGCCTAAAATTGGTTAAGGATTATGATTGTAAAATCCTTTACCATCTAGGAAAAGCAAACAAAGTTGCTGACGTGCTAAGTCGTAAATCAATAGCCACTCTTATGTCGATTAACATGTTGTCTCAACCACTTTAAGATGACATTAGTAGCATTAGTTTGGAGTTAATTACAGGCCAGCTATCCACTTTGACCCTTCAACTAATAATTTTCGATAGTATAAAATGGGCCCAAGAGTTAGACCCTGAACTCTTTAAGATTAAGGAAAACATTTCAGTCGAGAATGAAACTAAATCCAGCCTCTCAGATGATGGTATTCTTCACTTCAAGGGTAGGCCATGTGTTCCAAATGAGGAATAACTTTGTAAACAGATCCTTTCTGAAGCTCATGAAACACCATACTTCATTCAACCAGGAGCAACGAAGATGTATAAAGACTTGAAAAAGCACTTTTTATGGAACCGAATGAAGAATGATGTGGCAGAATATATGAGCAAGTGTCTGACTTGTCAGAAAATTAAGGTTGAGCACAAGCGTCTAGCTATAGAATTACAACCAATAGAAATTCCTAAATGGTAATGGAAGTAGATTGCTATAGATTTTGTAGTCGGATTACCTAGAATAACTGAGGGTTATGATGCTATTTGGGTAATAATCGATCATTTGACCAAGGTTGCTCATTTCTTACCTATAAAAGTTACATATACTCTCAAGAAACTAGCAAAGTTATATGTGTCTGAGGTCATTAAGCTGTATGGGGTACTGACATCCATCATCTCTAACCGTGATAGTCGGTTCACTTCAAATTTCTAGAAGAGCGTTTAGTACTGCATTTCGCCCATAAACTGATGGTCAAACTAAACGAACTATCTAAACCTTAGAGGATATGTTACGAGTTTATGTATTAGATTTCAAAGGATCATGGAATAAAAGGTTGCCACTGATTGAGTTTTGTACAATAATAGCTATCAAGCTTCAATAGGTATGGCACCCTATGAAGCATTGTATGGTAAGAAATGTAGATCTCCAGTTCACTAGTATAAAACTAGAGAGAAGGAGGTTGGGAAGACAGACTTCATCAAAGAAACTTCGAACGCGATCCAAAAAATTTGTCAAAGTATGATAACCACGCAGAGTCACCTGAAAAGTTATGCTGACAAGCGTAGTAGACCTTTAGAATTTGAGGTTAGTGATTCTGTCTTCCTTAAAGTAGCACCTATGGAAGAGGTGATGCGTTTTGTGAAAAAGAGAAAATTAAGTCCTAGGTTCATCGGGCCATTCAAAATGACTGACCGAGTTGGCAAAGTGGCTTATAGAGTCACCTTGCCTTCTGAATTGTCATCAATTCACAGCGTATTTCATGTTTCTATGTTGAAGAAGTATGTCCCTAACCCCTCTCACATCATTGAGCATAAGCCAATCCAAGTTCATGAATACCACTCTTACAAAGAGAAACCAATCTAAATCTTGGCCCGTGAGGAGAAGGTCCTTAGGAATAAATCTATTCCCCTCATCAAAGCACTGTGGCAGAATCATCAAATGGAAGAGGCCACTTGGGAATGCGAGGATGATATGAAGAAAAAATACCCCAAGTTGTTTTAGTTTTCAAGGATGAAAACCTTTGAAGGAAGGAAGATTGTAACAATTTCAAAACTTACAATACTAATTCTCATCTTAAATAGAAAATTAAAATGTGAATTTCACTATTATTAACATTTTTAAATTAATGACGAGAAAATGTATACAATGTGTTGTTACTTCAATTTTCTATTTTAGAATTGGGATTTTATGAAATTATTACGTATAGAAATATATGTATATATATAATGAGAGAATGAACAATCACAATTTTGTGAATTAAAAAAAATTGAATCTTATGCCATGCCAAGATTTACTTATTAAATTAAATTTAACAATCCTATTACGATATCAACAAAACAAACTAATTAATTATTAATAAAAATTTAATTGATTTGTTAAAAAAGAAAAGAAAAGAAAAGGCAAAGTAAAAACCTACTAGGCAAGGTAGTGGGCTCAGCCCATTGCCATTGAGAAAAAAAAAATTTCTTCTCAGTGGGCCAACCTGTTGGCCTACTGAGCAAAGCAGGCAGGCAGTGACCTACCTACCTACTACCAGTAAACTGGCTTTGTTTTCAAAATTTAAAAAAGAAAAAGAAAAAAACATATATATTTTCTTTTAGAAAATAGGTTAAATAAGATGTGGGATTTTTGATAATTCAAAATCCACCTAAACAAGTAAAACAAGAATGAAAAAACAAGAGAGAAAAATAATGATTGCAATATAAGATGATAGACTACTTGAATGACTACTCACTAAAACTACTTAGAAACACATGAAAAACCACCAAAACCACCTCCTAACTCACCTTCTTCAGCTGAGCACATTTTTGGAGAGATTGTAATCCAAAAACTTCAATTTTTTTACCCATAATGAGGCTTGAGTATAAAATGGTTTTAAGGTAAACCAAAAATCACTCTTTTGTCTTTCATAAAGAAACCATACAAGCAAAGAAAAGCTTTCTCTCCTCCTCTCTTCATTGTGAATGAAATTTTTAGCTAAAGGAAGCCAAAAATATTCTTCATTTCCTTTCATCCACTCTTAAGTTCATTTTTTAGTAAGGAGAAAAAGCCATTCCAAGTGCTTTCCAAGGTAAAAACCTACATTTTTTTCACTTGCCTTTTAGAAAGAAAAATGATGTTTTAAAATAATGTTTTTAGAGTAATGTTTTATCTTCATTCTAGCCCTCTACCTCAAGGATCCAAGAGTGGTTCAAAGCTTTCAAGGGGAGCTAAAACCCCACTACTTTCTAAGAGGTAAATGTCTTGTAAACTTGTGATTTACCAAGTTCTTGATAACTTTTCTTTCACAATGAGTTCTTACATATATATATAGATATATAAAAATCTTGGCATGGTAAGGGATCAAAATGTTGTTTTGCTACCTAATGAGATAAAGTATGTGCTTGCCATGATTTAAAATGGCTAGAAAACATGATTTGTGTATGGAATAAAATGAAAAGTATGTTTATATGATTTTTTTATGGTTATTTGACATGTAATGAGTATTGATGCATGAGAATACGAGATTATGACATGTTGATATGTTATGTCCTCTGTTTAATGGAAGCACGAATGATGAGATAAATATTTTGACATCACAAATAGGCGAGAATAAGCTTTAATGACCATCAAGTACTAAAAATAACATTTTTGGCATAAATGTTAAGAAATTAGAAAATGATATTTTGAGTGCGATTTTCATATTCATGCAGAATAGCAGAATATTATCGTTGACATAAGTAAAAAGAAGAGCTCAAGTTTGGTTAGAAATACAGATGTCAAAAAAACAACGATTTTGCCCTCAAGGGTAAAATCATAATTTCACCAGCCTAGAGACATTATCTGCATCCAAAACTTTGCAGTCTTGAGTAAAGACTTAAAATAGACCTTGTGTCAAATTTTGGTGATAAATGGATAAGAAATGACCAAAATACCATTTTAGGGTCAAAATGTAAATGTAGAAAAATTTAGGTTCAAAAACGTAAAGAATAAAAACTTATGAAAAATGAGCCCTGATCTTATGAGAAAACTTTATGAGGAGATTAAGTATAAAAAACATGAACCAAAGGGTATTGGGAACTAATTGGGGCTAAATAAGGACTAAAATGCAAAAATAAATAAATGGCGGCTTAAATTATAAAATCTGTTTAGAGTATAGTTAGACAGCATTTTTGTCACCCTTAAAACAGTATATTAAACAAAATAAATACAAAAAATGATATGGTTTTTGTTATAGTCAAATGTACAACCTTAAAAGACATAAAGAGTCTTAAATGTAATACTTTTAATTAATTGTGTTTAGAAATGTGATAAGTTATGAAAATTATTATTATTTTTTTAGCTTAAGGGCACTATAAACACTATTACAAGGCTCTAGGATAATTTTTTTAAGCCACCCAATAAATCTTGATTAAAGAAGGTATGTCTAGTGGTAAAATTATACTTTTGTCAAACTAAGGGGTAAAATGGTAATTTAATGGGAAGATGTTTTTGGACTGTAGGCAGAGGTTTTGTGGACATATAAAACCGTAGGAAAGATTTCTAAAAGTTAAGATCATAAAATTTAATAAGTTTAAACTTAAAAATACTTGAATCACCGAAATAGGGGCAAAATCATAAATTAGTACCTAAGGGCTCGGTGATGAGAAATGAACATGCCACTAGGCTCACCAGGATGCCATGTGATTGTTGACTAAAACTTGATAAAGATAACCAAGTGTAATGGGCCTTAACGGGTCTAATACAATAACAAAACCAAAAATACTCTTAAAAAAAAAAAGTTTAAACCCAATTACAAGTAAATAGATCACAATAGACCTAATAGGCTCGCAAATCACAAAGATGGCCCAATATGACGTTGAAAGACCATGGTTATCCATAGTCACCTAATGGTCCCAAATATAAATAATTTGGAATTAAGTAAAATAATGAATAAGTAATTAAATATTAATTAATTATCTCATTAATAGATTAATAATTATTAATTTAAAATTTAAAATTAATTAATATTTAATTTATGATAATTATCTAATTAATAATTAAGAATATTATTTTCTTAAGGAAAATATTTAGAGACAAATTAATTATTAATTAAGAGAACACATATTCGTAAATGAACACGATTCAAAAACCTTCCTCTAACTATCAGATGTTAATTTAAAATTAGGACATCGTATTGACTTGAAGGTAGAGTCAGAAGCAATCTACGTGGATACACAGTTACACGATCTTCTATAAGAATAGACCCCATTTACAGTGTGGTTGTTTATATGTTATGTACAATGTGAGCTCGATGTTTATATTGATGATATGATATGATGTCATAATGACATGTTTATGTACACGCTTTATGAAAGTATGTTACGATGACGTGTTTATTTACACGCTTTGTAAAAGCATAGCATGATGATGTGTTTACATACACGCTTTTTGAACATGTCATTCTTGCATACTTACCATATGGCTTAATATTTAAGAAAATGAAATTTATGATGTGACGTACCAGTCTCCAACCGAATGGGAGGATGTTCACTCTTCAGTTGAATGGGAAATTATAAGAATGATCAATGAAGTTAAAGTTATGACCTTAGGTATTGACAGATTAGGTCGCTCCCCTGTCTTCCCCTTTTAAGGTCGCGCGCACCCTGGTACGAGCACAAGGGCGCATAAGAGGCAGAATGAATAAATGGACAATTACATAACCAGTTATGCATTTTCAATTATATGCATTGTGGGATTGTACATCTATTCTTACTGAGTTTATCTTACCCCATTATGTTTCTCACTGTAGGTAATTTAGACAAGTTGCCTATGACATATTAAGCATTGATGGATTGGTGATGCGGATGTGTAATGGGTGAAAGTATGATGGGTTCTATTGATGCCACCTGCATTTTATATCCCACACATGTTTTTTTAAGGACTTGTTTAGTGTTGTTTTGATGCTCCTACTGTTTAATACTTCAGTATGACTAAGTAGAACATGTTACGGTATTGTGTTTTGATTAAAACTAATTTTGATTATTATGGTTTTTAAAGATTCACTTCTTCTACAAATAAAGTTTAAAAAAAAAAAAAAATTTTCTTGTAATTTTGAAACCTTAGAAATGAACAAGCAATAATTTAAATAAGATGAAAAACCAAGTAAGCAAGTTTTAAGTGACAGTATAAAAGGTCGGGTTGTCACAATTTGTTACCTTGTTTTCAATGTCTTTGTTTTTGGTGTATCCAGGTCGATATGGTATATTGTGGCGCTTGTACTTGGTACATATATGCTTCCTGTTTAGTAGGGAAAAGTTTTAGTAAGTAATGTGTAATTAATTAGGTGTTGTGTGTACATTAAAGTGTTGCAGCTATTGTGGTTAATTACCTATGTACTGCTTTACTATCATTGAAGTGAAAATAGTTATTATTGGATCTTTTAAGTTCTTCAATGCACTCTCATAAAATTTTCTGCTGTTTCTTCCTACAATGTTACCTGTAATTTTTTGCTATTGTGATTGAGCAAAAGTTAATATAAATATATAGTAAAAAATAATAAATATTCATAAACAGCACTTATTTTGAATGCTGTTAATTTAATTACCTTAAGTTTTGAAGTGTTAGTATGCACTTAATATCATTTTGCCCTTCACATTTGTCTCTTCAGTTTCTTGAACCTTTATTAACATGTCTATAACATCTGACATAAATAAAACTGAAATTATTATTAACATAATAAGGAAGGATTTTTTGTAATCTATATGTGTGTGAATGTGTCCATATGCATAAATAGCATAAACTTAATATCTGTTAATACTCTATTGATATCGGTCTTTGACAATAACTGGTCAAACTCTATGAAATAAAACTTGTGCAATGGAATATCTGGCTTTTCTTCTGTCATAGGGATAAACAACATTGCTCTTGCAAACTATATCATTACACAATGAGGTATAATTCTGTTTCTTGATTTGTTTGGTACAACATTAAAATTGCTAATTTGATATATTTGTCCATCTACTATTTTCTCTAATAAATGGTCCGCTGGGCTCTAATGGATCCGTGTATTGCTTTGTGTTACATTTTGTAAACTAATTATCATCTGATATATTATGTTTTATAAGATAATATAATGCAATATGCATACTATTTACTTTAACTTATAGTTGTGTGTGGTATGCAATATGGGTTAGGCGGTCTGTTGTACAGTCGTTGTTGCACCACAACCTGCTTATCTAAGCTTCTATTGATCCATATATTTCACCTGGCTTGAGTGATCGTATTAATGTTGTCATGTTGCACCGGTTACAGGAAAATATTTATAGGAATGATATTTGATGAATAAATTTTTTATCTATTATTTGAAAAAATACGTATTTGTTATGGACAATATATATAGATAATGTTTTGTTGATTGCTCTTTCTCTGTAATTATATAATGTTGTGTAAAAATTTTTTGTAAATAATATTTTTTATATAACCTAGATATTTTTCAATTGATTTGTGTATTAATGTGTAATTCTATGGGTGTTGTTACTCTTGATAAGACTACGTATAATTGGCCATGCGTAAAAATGTCATTTTCTAAGTAGATACCAATTTTGTCAAGTGATTGACCTTGACTTTTGTTTATTATCATAGCATAATATATTTTTATTGGGAGTTGTCGTGTTTTTAATTCGAAGGGCCATATCATCAATAATGTATTCAGAGTTTTTTTTTTTTTTTTTTTTATTCCTTTGTGCTAACTTTTTTTTTTTTCTTTAGTTACGTTGTAGCGACAATATCGATTGTTAAATTATTAAAATCATGTGAATTGATTGTTATGCAAACAATCTATTGTAAGTTCTTCAAGCGCCTTATTTTTTTGTTATTTTTTTTTATATACCGATTAAACCATTTGTCTTGTTATTACTTCTTTGAATTAATAATTTAACTTATAAGCATCAATGTATTTTTCTTTCCCCATCTCCCATCTTTTAGTATAATTTTATTAGTACCATTTCTGAACGATTTTTTTTTCATGATTATTTGTTCTAGGCATTAACCGATTAATTCCTTTGTGTTCAATATAATAATTTATTACTAAATTTGTTATTTCAAAATAATAATCTTGTTGTATTATATTTGCCATGTATTATTTGCAATTAACAAAGTTTTTCATCGGCCATTTTTCACATGTCAAGTTGTTACTTTCTCATTTACTTTGTTCCATGTATACCATCTTCGCTATTGTATTGTCACGTTTTTCTGTATCGTCTTGGCACACATGTTATGCTTAATTTACACAATTTTTTGTTATTCATTCATCGCATATTACATTATTGTTTTTTTATTCGCTTTCATTTTTTTCTTCCCCCACTCTTCACTCCCTTGCGCTCTTTCATCCTTTCTTTTCGTTTTCTCTCGACAAATATAATTCCAACCATAAATTATATAAATTCAACTCTAAAAAATTTAAGTTCAATTTACATTACAGAATATTGCTCAAAACTTTTCAAATTGTTTACATTTGATGATTATTCATATAAATACAATTATACATTTTCGTCACAAACACACTCAAAATAAAATCATACAACAACAATATTTTTACCCCCTCCGTCCTTTCTCTTCTTTTGCTTCTTTCTACCCTTCCTTTGTTCTTCCTTTCCTATTACCCTTATATCGAAAAATTATATACATGTACATATATTCCAAATACATTTCAAAATCATACAATTTTATTTCCTCTTCTTTCCTTGAGTTTCTCTTTTCCTCTAACGCTCCTATCTAAAAATTGTAATTACACACACACACACATGTGTTTGTGCATGTCTATAAAACTCAAAGAGGGGAAAAAATGATGGTTAGCTCAGGAATTCGCCAATGTCAACAATATATGACAAACATGTTCTTATACACACTACGAACCATTTGTTAGCTGCCAATCAGAAGACCTATCAATGAATAGATATTAGCGACAACTAAATAAATGGACGACATATTGTAAAATGCAAAGCTTGTCATACATATCATGCAATGTACATATTATAGATGGTGAAAGCGGAGTAAATCACTCAGTTGTCCAAAAGCTTCCAAGTGAGCAGATAAGCAAGAAATGCTTCAGAAAAAAAAAAAAAAAAATCAAACTCAAGCAGCTTAGAGAGGAGACAAAACTTAAACTTGCCACTTTAATGTTTTTCCTAGGATTTAATAGTATGATAAATCTGCAAAACCAGATGGAAAAAATAACAGGAATAGTAGAAAGCCGGTTTACCTAACATGGTGCAATTAAGTCCTATAAATGGGTTTTAAGATGAGGAATAAACTTATAATAGTATTTTGAAAAAATATATAATAGCAAAACCTAGGTATAAAAGCTTAGTTGTTTGACAAGGAACAAAACAGAGAGGTGAAGAACAGCCATGATGCGTGGTACAAAACAATAATTTTATCAGCAAAGTCGTTTTGAAAGGATTTATGTGTATAAAAACAGCCTCACGGTAACTTTTGGACAACCTGCATCAAACTCAACGCATTATACAGCACACACTCATCATTGCCAACCTGTGGAAAAACCAAAAAATATAAGCACAGATAAAAAAACAAAGAGCCAAGATCAGATGAAACCAAAAAAAAAAACCCCTTTGATGTCCTAAACAAAATAAACATAATAGTACCAACATAGCCAAACATAATAAAATTATAAAACCATTGATTACAAATAATTAATAGTTTTATTAAGTTTATCCATGAGGAAAGAGAGGCACAAAAAACAAAAACAAAGGCATTCTAAAAACAGAAACAAAAAGAAGCAAAAAGCCAAAGAACCTATTCAGGGGTCCATATAAAGAAAACAACTTAAAACCAATTAAAGATGATAACATGTTAAAATCATTGTTCATAATAGATTAATAAACTAGCTAAAACAAATTATGACAAAACAGGGCCTAAAATAGATGCAAGATTCATGCATAAGGCGCACACACACACACAGGCACACGTATACACATCTAAGCAGGGCATTGATCTAGCACTCCATAAAGAAACATAGCCAAGTTCAAAAACATAGGTACTAATTAATAATACTTGGAATATTTCAAAGTCAGCTCTGTGAACTTGAGCAAAGGCAGGTGTGAAAGTGACAACATTTAAGCCCAGAGAAGTTAATAAACACAGACAAAGAGAGGGAATGCTAGGTGAACTCGTACTAATGAACTGATGTAACACTAAACATGAAAGCTACACTATGTGCATTAATAACACATATAAGCAGAAAAGTGTACGGTAAAACATATTAGTGTATTAACTACCATATGCAGCCACGCAAGGATGATTCCAGGAAAAAAAAAGCAAAAGTCGTTGTATTTACTTGGTATTAGCCGTGTATTATAAGATCAACACTGCATTAATTGTCTGTACATAGCAAGAGCAAATGATAAATGCAAGAAGGCATGTCACCACTATACAATGCACACCTTATTACCAGAATAATAAATGCAAAGTGCAAAATATCTTAACTTTATGATTAACTAATTATGAATTGAATCATATAGCACTTACCATTCAGTTAGAACAAAATTCAAACAGCATACCTACAAATCTAGTTAGAAACAAAAGCCAAACCAATGAAAAAGAAAAGGGAAGGGAGAACAAAACTCAAAATAATCATTAACAGCCTAAATCCTAACAACCTAAATCTTAACACAAAACTCTGTGCAACCAAAATCCTAACACAAATCAAGCCTGTAGCCAAATCCCAAGAAACACCCAAATGCCAAAAACACCAACAAAAACCCAAATGCATATCCATAGCCAAAAGCACCAAAGTATCAGTCTATCCAAAAACCTATATATCCACACACACACACACACACACAAAACAACAACAACCAACAAACAAAAACCATAACATGTCACGGTATAAGCACTACCCCAAGAACAAATAGAGGCTAGCAAAAACAATGAGAGATAGTAAAAAAGAGCCAAACCAACACTGAATCTAGATAGGCAACATGGCAAGCAAGGGAAGGCGACAAATACAGGATTAGGGAAAGGGTTAGGGTTTTCATAGCCAAAATACCCAAAAAACCCAGCCACTAAATCAACAGGCCAACTGGCCAACAACACCAAAAGCAACTGGCGAAGGGGAGTTAGGGATTGCACGGCCGCACAAAGAGTGGCTAGGGATTTCATGGCCAAGGATCCCCAAAAACCCACCCCCAAAATAGGGCAGCCAAACAATAACAACAGACAACAAGGATTCAACGGCTAAAAAGCACTAAAAGTCCTCCCCCAAACCAGGCTACTGAAACAACCAACAAAAAGAGAGACGATGGGAGACAGAGAAACCAAAGCAAACCTCAGAAGAAAATAAAAATAGGAAAAAAATAAAACTAAAAACAAAAACAAAAACAAAAACAAAATGAAATGGAGAACAACCCTTGAAAAGCTAACCTCAAAAACAGGCCACCCAAATAGCCAACAACACCATTGGCCGAATCCCCCGAAAACCTCACCTCAAAAACAGGCCACCCAAATGGCCAACAATACCAAAAACAAAGACAAACACACTTTTGAAGAGCAGAAAACGATGAGAGGCAGAGAAAGAGAGCCAAATGATAAAAGAAAATCAAAACCATAAGCCAGACCAAAAGAGAGCAAAAAAGGCCGCAAGATAAAGGCTAGGCGGCAAATGAGAGGCAGAAGAAAAGGAAAGAAAAAGTTCGAGGGTTTTCTTGGGCGAAACACCCGGAAAGCCTAACCCCCAAACCAAGGACAAAAATGGCAGCACACGCGAAAGAGGGCAAAAGCAGGATTTCCCCATAGAAACTACAGTGAAATCCAGCTCTCCTTTGGTTATTATAGATAATGTGTAAGACTGTTAGCACTTTTTTTTCGTTGGCTACGTATAAGCTACATATGACTTGGTCATATGTATGACAGAACAATGCCCCATAGAACACTATTTAAAACTAAAATTTTTTAATATATTTTTGTCTGTCTTTTAGTAAGTTAACAAAAATTTTAATTAGGTTTTTAAAAGTCAAATAACTCACGATCAAAATTTTCAACTTAAACCAACCAATCAAATGAAGCTATACACACATAGCTATATAGAGTATCATAAAGATATGAAAGTATCTAAAGTTCGAATTAATATCATGGTTATAGACGAGAGAGACCTAAACTTTCAATACTAACTCAATAAGCATAAATGTTCTAAGTGATTCTCAAGTATAACATAATTTGTTGTTGCTAATATTTTGTTAAGATATTTTACAAATGACAGTAGCAAGGACTCTAAAACACTCAAGAGAATTCATGTAAGAGGTTAAGTACGAAGAATTTTATAAGAAAGAGTATGATTCTATATTCAAATGTAATTTTAATTGGAAAAACATTTCAATTAGACAAACATTCTTAATGAAAATTGTAGATTTTTTTCGTTATCTCTCCGACGCCTCTTGAATCATCCAATTCCAATATTGGAATAGAAAGTTATGGCCAAATTATTATGAGAGATTGGGTAGTCTTCAGTTCCCTTTACCGAGGAAAAAAAAAAGAGATGAAAAGGCAGATTATGGTGCTGCATCACCCGTAAGCAAAAAAAAAAAAAAAGGATTTTAAGTGGCAGTGTTAGTGAATTCTCTAGGACTATTTTAGACCTTTAGATTATTATCTAACTTTTCAATGAATAAGATTAGTTATTAAGCATGCGATTGGTTCAATGTGCTAGCTTAATCTATCTTCCAAGTTAAGCTTACTTAGTCATTTCATTTCAGCTTAATTTAGTTTGACTTGTATTGAAGATTATGAAAGTAAAGATAACTTGTATTGGATATTGTTCTAAAATAGTGAAAGTAGAAATAACAAATAGTAAAAGTAGACTCTATCAAGCCAAATTAAGCTGTAACTAATTTGGCCAACTTCATTTAATTTGCAAGCTAGATTAAGCTAGATCTTGTAATCAAATAAACCCTAAAATAAAAACTCAAAGTTAAACCTCGTTAAACATATATATATTTCAGAATTCCTTGCTCTCTCTCTCCCAAACCATTTATATCTTCCTCCTTCCTTAGGAAAGAATTTTTGTGAGTTTCTACCACCTTAACCTTGGAGATTGACTTCTCTTATGAGCCGTTAGGCCTAATTTCACTAGAAGTTTAAGTTATTTCACCTTGCGCTTTGATTTTTAGGGATTTTGGAATTCTTGGGTTTAGTGGAAATTAAGAGTTTGAGAAAAATCTTGTATAAGGTGATGAAATTGTTGTCCTAGGATGATGAATTAAAGGATTTGATTGTGGAATTTCTTAATTGAGATTGTTAGATTCACAAGTTAGGTTTTCTTGATTTTCATGAATTTGGATGAATTGAATAAATTATTATGTTTGTTTATGAAATCAATGATGTACAGTAATGAATTAAATGATTGGATTATAGAATTTTGAGTTGTGGATGTTAATTCTTGGAAATTGGAATTTTAGGGTTTATGGAGGATTGAAAATTGTGACGTTTAGGATTTTCATGAATTTTTTAAATTAAAAAAATATTAATTCTATGGTTTTATGACATGAATTCATAGAAGAGGGAATGTGTTGAGGTCCCAACATAGTATCTTACCAAACTAGAAGTTTTAGTAAGTTCATCAAGTGAGGTCAGTACGTCTCACACCTACAACATGTTGGTTCAAAAAATAAAATGGTTTATAATTGATATAATATTTTGATATAATATGTTAATTTCTTTTACAAAAGCTTTAATTTGGTTTTACAAAGAAAGTTATTGTTTATGTTATAGTATATATCTCTTTGGTTATATTATTTTTTGTTGATTGTTCATGTTATCTTCTTGATGAGATTATTCTTATAAAGAGTTATGTTTTCTTTTAAAGAGTCATACTTTATATAAAGTTATGATTTTTTATTGTATCAAGAGTATGAATTTTCTAAAGATTTATAATTTTTATAATATATGTAATTTGCCTTTTACAAAAGGTTTCAGTAAGATTTTAATATCAAAGAAGTTATCATTTTATGTGATAGAATTTATATCTCTTTGATAATGAAATACCATGTAAAGAATTATGAAAGATAAAAATGGCAATTAAAAGGCATGTATTGGCGGGATTTGTCGCACATGATTGTATTTCTAGCCAAGTTGCATGCAATTTGCTGTAGGTAGTTTTTAACTACTTGAGGCACATATAATTTGCAATAAGTAGTTTTATACACTTGAGCCGCATGCAGCTCGCTATAAGTGGTGTTGGGTTAACGCTTGTCATTGTCATTGTTTAGGACTACCTCAGTAGGTTTGGAACTTGCAATCCCACTCTTATCATGGTTACGCGCATTAGTACATCGCCTAAGGCCCAACATTATAGAAAAGAATAATAAGAGATAAAATAAATTACTTATATGCTTGCATATATTTATAATTACTTTTTTTTTTTTGTTTATGTTCTATGTCATGTTTTAAGTACTAAGATTTGTACTTACACTAACTTTATAAACTAAATGTTTTATGAGAACATAGACGAACTTACTAGGCAATCAACAAATATAGTTTCTTTGCATGTTGTAGGTAAGGTTAGAGCCAAAGCATAGTGTTAGAGGAGGCTTAGCATGGAGGCATGTGTGGTGGCAAAGTGGGTTATTAGAAGTTCCTGCTTTGAGATAGAGCATATGTTTATTATTAGGAGTTTACAAGTTTAAAGTTTGGTGTGATAAATTTATTTATTTTCTGAAGTTTGTTTAGGTTGTTTTAAGATTGTTTAAATTCCTTTTTAAGATGAAATTTCCGACCACCATGATTTTTACAAAGTTAGTTGATTCAGTTTTATTTTCTAAATTACAAGTTAAGTTTTAATATTGTCGCATTTGTTATTTTAGAAAAAATTTATTCCTATTTTTCGCATTGCTTGATATAGATATTTATTATTACTTATTAATGTATCTTTGCAAATAATATTTCATGTGTTAAGTTAAAGATAGTAAACAATGGCATCCCGCTATACAGGTGCTATAGAATATTGAAGCCAGTGGCTGGCATGTCATCAAGCTGTGTCTCCAATCTTCGTCTAGAGACTTGCCAACACCCGATCTACTTGGGGTAGGGTTCATGCCACAAGAAGAGATAGGATACTGGTCATAGGTTCGCATGGTGCAGTGGAGCCACTGGTCAGAGTCATTTACAAATCCCCAATCTATTGGTTATACGCCAAACAGAGTCACTAGTCAGGTTTTTTGCAACTCGGGTCTGAGGGTTTACGTGGTGTAGGTGTGATTTCCACCATTGTTCACAAATCTACTGCTGTCGTTTGACTAATCCTTCAAGTATTCAGCGATTTGCCAATTATGGATCCCATTTTTCAAGCAATGAGAGGCTTCATCTTGATAGATTGTGGGTTGGTGCTTTTTTAGGCTTTGTGTGCTTGTTTGTGGTAGTTGATGTTGTGTTAGTAATAAGGGCAATAATTTCCCTATCTAACCACTTTTTGGTGTCTATTTTGTGTTTACTGCCATTATATATGTGTTTTGATGATGTGTCTAGTTTTTATTAGTTATATTTTCAAATAATAGAGGTGGTTTTCCTACTTTATAAGGTTGATTTTGTTCCATTAGCTCTCTATCTTGACGGATTTATTGGTGCCACTAGATTGTTATTATCTATGTGGAGGTTTTGGTGGCCTCAATGCTTTATGTTTTTGTCTGTTATTTGATTGAATTCCATCTATTATAGAGACTTTATCAAATAGAAATTTTATATGCTTGATAATTAGTGTGCTGAAGAATTTTTCCAAGATTTTCCTACCCTATTAAAATTAAGAGTTGTTAGTTACCTAGTAAAATTCAAAAGAGATATCTTCTATCCATTTCATTTTTCCCAATTACCCTTTTATTTATTTTTTTTTAATTTCTAGTTCCTCTGTATAATGCAAATTTTAATATGCCTACAAGTGCACATGGCACTTAATAGTGGTTGTAGGTATAACTTAAAAGGTAATTCTATACTCAACTCCATTATTATGAGGTGACCCAAATTTAAATATATATGTATATGTGTGGCACGTAATATGCCTTTGTACATGCATGCAAGTGCATGTGCATCTCACCCATCAAGCACTTCAGCGCGGAGCAGATATCTAGTCCTTCCTCGTCGGTTTTTACTATACACTGACGAGGAAGGGATTTCTCATCGCCCCTTAAGGGTTTACTTGACCTGTGTAATGCTTGCATATGTCTACTCATGCACGTTGCGCGTCAGACGTGGCTGATAACGAAGTTTTACATAAATTAAAAGTAAATTTTAACCACCAACTAATATAATCCAGAAAATTAATATTTTGAAAGTCAAAAGTCGAGAAATTTTAAGACCCCACTAATGAATTGTAACGTTCCACAATAGCTAATCCAATCTTACTAAAATATTCAAATTCTTTTAAGAAAATCTCTTGATTACAGTTTAATTGGTGGCATCTGTCACATGCATGATGAAATTAACACTTGCTGCCTAGAGCTATTAAATTGGCCGCGTAATTTACTCACCTTGTTGTCGACGTATACAATAGAGCTAAAGGCAAAAAAACGCCTATCGAAATGGTGTGGGTAAAATGGGTACATTGGGCGGGTATAACTGCATTATATGGATTGCGGGCGAGCGGGTCACGAATCGCATTAGTGTGAAGCAGAGTGGGTCGCTCCTAGCCCACCCCTACACCGACCTTATGAAAATAATAATAAGAAAACTCTTGCTACTTTTATGTTTCAACTTTTTCCTCTCAGTTGACAAATGCCTATTCATAACCCAAACTCTTTTAAATTGAAATCAAACTCATCGACCAATCATTAATTATATAACATTAGTTCTTGCATGTGTCACAGAAACTTAATCCCATAAATAGATACTTCTCGATTGTTTGCGTATATTTTTTTGTCTGATTTTTTAACACTTTTTCTTTCTTTTTTTTTTTTTTTAGCGGATTATATTGTCTAATATATACATATTCTGATTACCGATTACCAAATACTAATCTAGCTTGTCTAATGTACACGTGGCAACATATTTCACTCTAACTACTGATCTATAACACCGTTTTATTTTAAAGTAAGAGTAGGGGGATTCGAACTCCTCATTTTAATGATGAAGTCGAGTATACAACCACAATCTAGCATCATTCTATCAATCGGAAGACCATTAGTATCTTACACGTGCTGATCTTTAGTCACCAAGCTCCTTTTTTCTCTTTCTCTTCACCATATGTTAGCAGAGTATAACAAGAACTAAATCGATATCTTTGATCCATTTGCTGCCGTCTTTTTGTTGTTCTCTTATTCTTCAAGTAACAACTATTATTAATTCATATATGTATCACGAGCTAGAGTTATTATGAGGAATACCATATGAATAACTTGTTTCTGTAATTACTTATTATTAGAGGAGTTGTTAAAATAACAACATGATAATTGATTTTTGATTTATTTGGGCTTATGAAAATCTATAAATTACAGCGAGATGAAATTAGAATAAGACAGACTGAAAAAGATTAATTGAAGTTGGATTTGCTGTATATTGTCATTGATTTACTATTTATATCTACGACCTGAATTCCTTCATATCACATGCAAGCATATGTGACTTGAATATGAGGATTTGCTGAAGATACACATTGTTTTGTAGCTTTCATGAGGATTACTTTTCACTAGTTTCTTCCCCAGATAAGTAGAATTTTCAACTTTATCATAAGAATTAATAATAGTATCTGTGTTTTGTGTTTATATGACTTCTTATTTTATATCTATTTTATGTTTATGAAAGGATATACTCCATGGCATTGCATCTTGATATGTTCATAGGGCATTTGAGATTTGATGGCATTGTTTCATAGGCATGTTAACAAAAGTAAAAGCTATTATACCCTATTTCCTATATTAAAATGAAGTGTGAAGTATGGTTTAGTATTTGGGTACGTAAGGGATGCGAGAAAAACTAGCAGACCTAAATATTAGTAGCGACATCCCTTGAGGTATGAGGTTTCCTATAAAGGGTAGCTACTATGATTGAAAAAGAATAAGTTCCATAAAACACACAGCCCAAAGAGGGACTCATTTTGGTAGCTTTAAAAGGATGGGAAACTGAGAAAAAAGAGAAGATTAGAGAGAAGGAGAGCTTTAAGGATCAAAATCCAAGTAGAATTTCTTGAAAATCTTGATGATTGCTTGGAGAATTGAAGACTTCGAAGATTCTTCCTTCCAAAATTCATTATTCCCTCTCCCTTTGCTCTTTTCAGTTTTTATCTTTTGTTTTTAAATTTGTAATTGTAGACTTGTCTTCAATATTATTTGCAATTATGAATTCCTTTATGTTTTTGGTTATGGATTTCTCTATGTTTAGATAGATTTTATTTTTAGGACCGGATGTAACTTTGTTTGAACTATATTTTGAATATTTTGTTAATTGTTAGTTTATTTCCATTTTCTATCCATTTATGTTTCTCTATACCTAATACTTTTAATTCATTTGGCCAATGAGTTAGATGATTTTAGGTTGTGAATTTGATGTTCAGGAGAGATTGAGTTTGTAACCTGGAATTGAAGAACATACTCTAAATTGTTGTAAGACCGGGAGGAGATCAACACTTAGATAATCAAACTAGGATTTTGGTTGTTATGAGATTGGGAGGTGATTGATATCTTGATTTCCAATTAAAGGGCTAAAGTTAATGAATGTGTGGGTAGCAAATTAGACAAAGATATCAGCTTAGTGATTCATGCATATTATCTCATTTGATGTTCTGGAAAGGTAATGAGGTTAGCAATTGCCATATAGCATGAACATAGGAATGACAAGATGAAGTCATGTCCCTAGTACATTTTTTGATAGATGTTTTCATATTTTAGTTTATTTTCATTTTTATATTTTCTTTTAATTTAATTTAATTTGAGTGCCTAAATAAAGTTGGGTTGTAATAATAGCAAAGCTTAGTGGCAATCCTAAAACTCAGTCCCTGTGGAAATGATATTCACTCACCGTATACTCAAAACTTGACACATATGCTTGTGGTTTTTTTACTATCAAATATGTTTCTACTTATCGAGATTTGACTCATATGGTTCTTGTGATACAAGTTTTCTTATGAAATCACATTGGCTTAAGTCCAAGATTCAAAAATTCCTACGACATGTGTAAATGCTGTTTGGGAAGTTATTTTATTTGCCTTATATTTTGAATCATTGATTTTATTTAAGTTAAGATTAGTTCATGAGAAGTAACATTTTTTAGACTATCTAGATTTGCTGTCAACTTGTTGGCTTGGGGGCCTTATGTAGGAAAAATAGGGCATTTTACATAGCAAAATTTCAAAAATTTTTCTTAGATCATACCAACTCGTGTTGTCATATACAATAAATTATTCAACAATTTATATACCTTAAAAAGGATGATAGGAATGCTTGACAAGGTGATCGAGAAAGCTTCAACCAATTAGTTTTCTTTACTATTCTCTAATTTTCAAATAGTAAAGTATGTGCGGGCACTCAGTCTTTTAATCGGTATTTGTGTGTGGTTTTTTTCCTTTTAACCACGCAGATTTCTTATAGCTTATTTCTACTATAATGGGAGAGTAATAATAAGCTCGCTCACTTTATAGTCTGTGGTCTGAATAAAATAAGAGCCCTTAGGGTCCAATTTATATTGAATGGACTAAGTGGATTTTAAATTTTAATGAACAAGATTTTTCAAATTGGTAATATTCTACCATATGAGAGCACCAAAAATTCGCCCACCAATAGATGTTTTAATTCAAATTTTAATATTCATTTATCTTATGATTTTATTTGCATGGATAATGTTCTATAAATTCAATTTAAATTCAAAATAAAATTATAATAACTTTATTTGAATCAAACAATTATATAATAATTATCTAAATAAAATCATTAAGGAGAAAATCTTTTTCTTTACCTTATCCTAGTGAAAAACACCTATCAATAGTATATAAAGATAAGATTTTATTTCGATTCAAATTCAAATAAGATAATTATCATATTTATTTTAAAACATATATTTAAATAAGATTATCTAGATGTTTAAATTAATTATTTATATAATTAATTCATCCACATCTCTTAATTTAAATTAATTTCATATTTATCATGAAAATTAATTTAAATTTTAAATCTTATTTTTCAAATAAATATTTATACAAATTAAATATTTATCTAATTAATTAAATGAAATGAAATTTCTATTTTACCCTTAGTGGAAAAAACACCTACATCTGTAGGAGGTGATCTGAATTTTTCTCTTCACTAAGTCGAAGAATTAAAGCCATAATGAATATCCAAATTGATCGCCATCCATTAAGGAATTATATCGATTGGTAAAGTGACTAATTAGACATATATAATATCGGCTAAAATAATCTATATAATTAATTATTCTATACCAAATAAATTAATTATATAATTATTAGTTTTAGAATCATATCATTATAAACCTAAACTATACTTCCAATTATATACCATCTCATATAAGCCAGTGTATAACTGCAATCCAATGAACTTCTCATATATGTAACACCTTCATATAATATCCATGATCAACTTAAGGTCAAAACTTATTTAACCTTTTTATCATACTATCTTGAAAATCTATTATACATTCAATAGAAAAATGATTATTTACCGCATGTGAATAATAAAACATCTACCAAGCAAACAACTTAAGGCCTTGTCCATTTTTATATCCTGTATAATGTCGTTAAAAGGATAACATTTACTTCATATTAGTGCTATGATTTCATATATATAACAAAGTTCACATCACATGTAAGTCATGTTCCTAACGAACAGGTCTAATAGCTTATTATTCGAAGACACTTTAGCCATTAAAACATCAAATACATAACTCATACATATGAAATCATTTACTTACTTAAGATTTAGCTTATTGCATAATGAACATCCAAAGGGAATTAGTCCATTCAAACGGATTACATAAATTAATTACACTTTAGTTCAAGTCTAACGTATCATTACCACTACACAATACATCTATGTCCCTGCTTAAAAGTCGGCTCGCTCCTAACGGTTAAGACAAATCATCTTGCTAATTATTTTTAGACAACATAATAGTCTTAATATGAGTTAGATGTTCACTTGAACCCTATAGACTATAAACTATAAGTTTATACTATTTACTTTAAAACGTTGTCTTCTCGCATATAAAATCCATTATATGAAACATTCTAACAGTTTAAACAACAAGTAGTCAATGAGCTATATTTGCTCATATTTACTTTAACATGTAAAAAAAGATGAGAACAGTATAGCAAAGATGTAATGAAAAACCTCAAATACATTATTAATTAGTTCAAAATAAATAAAATGCATCCTAAATGTCTTTCTCTTTTGGGGTACTCCTAACTATATCTTACTTGTGTTAAGCTAGTAAATGTGTCATGTTTCACATCCCCATTTCCTCTACATGCCTTTCAAAGCTTCTAACCATCAAAGTTTTAGTACAGGGATCGACAATGTCATCCTCAGATGCAATCTTACATATGTCTACTAGTCCATCCTCCACATACTCTCTAATTATATGGCATTTCATATCTATGTGTTTGGTCTGTTTATGGCACCTCGATTCCTTTGTGTTAGCAACAGCAGTGCTGTTATCATAATAAAGTGTGATAGCCTTATAACTAGTCAGAATGACTTCAAGGCCTTCAAAGAACTTACGGAACCAAACCATCTCTTTAGAAGCCTCAACCACAGCCACATATTCCACTTCTATCGTAGAGTCAGTAGTACAACCTTGTTTGACACTTCTCTACGTAATGGTACATCTTTTAAATATAAACACAAATCCTGAAGTCGATTTTCTCGAATCCCTATAAATTTGGAAGTCTAAATCCATATATCCTATGGGTGTTAGGTCCTGTCTAGAATATATTAAAATATAGTTTCTTGTTCTCTTAAGATACTTAAGTATATGTTTCATGACTTGCTAATGCTGGGTACCATGATTTGACTAATATCGACTCACTATACCTACTACATAGCAAATATTCGGGCAAGTGCAAAGCATATCTTACATAGGACTACGCACAACAGATGCATAAAGGACTTTACTTATACGCTTTCTTTCTTCTAATATCTTGAAACAATCATCCAATGAAAGAACAAGAGAAGGGTGAGTGCCTATCTTTGCCTCTTTTATTGCAACTTTTCAATTATCTTATCTATATATTAAGCTTGGGACAAAGCTAACATTTTGATCTTTCGATCTTTAAATAGATGAATGCCAAGAACATGATTAGCTTCACCTAAGTCCTTCATGTCAAACTATTAAGACAACTAAAGATTGACTGATGATAAGTTCCCTAAATCATCAACATAGAGAACCAGAAAAACCACCTTACCATCCTTTATATGTTTATAAATATAAGATTCATCAACGTTCTACTTAAAACTAAAGGTTTTAATCATTTGATCAAATCTTTGATTCCATGGGATTGCATTGGGCAAAAAGATTTCATTATAAGCAACGCTTACCTTTTACGTGTATCCCTTTACCATAAATCTAGACTTGAAAGTTTCAACTTTCCTTTCAGCATTCCCTTTTATCTTGTAAACCCACTTGTACCCTATGGACTTTATCCCTTTAGGTAGGTCTACAAGTTCCCATACGGAATTGGATTTCATAAAATCCATTTCAACATTCATGGTCTATTTCTAGAGTTTAGCATCAACATCATTCACAGCCTCAATGTACGTTATAGGGATGTCATCATGTTCATAAACTTCAGCTTGGTAAACCTCAACATTATACATGAAGAAATTTCCTAGAAACTCTCCCACTACGTCAAAGCTCCCCAATTTATTGATCATTTTTGGGTTTTTCACTAGAACTTGGACAAGGTCCAAGACTGAAACTTATGGAGCAATCTTATTAATCGATAACTCCTTGAGTACCACTTTACTTTGAGGCTTAAAGTCATTTATGTAACTTTCCTCAAGAAAAGTAGTATAGGTTAAAATAATGACCTTTTATTACTTCGGTTTATTAAATAGTCCTCCTTTAGGATACCCTAGAAATATGCATAATTTCGAACATGATTACAACTTCTTTGTATCCCCATCCAATACATATGCTTAGCAACACCATAGTCTCATATGACCAAAGGAAGGCTTATAGCCATGCCACAATTCATACAGAGTTTTAAGAGTTGATTTAGAATGTAGTAAGCTGTTTGTAGTGCATATCCCCAAAAAGATAATGGTAGTATTGAGTAACTCAACATGGATCGTAATCTAAAAAGGTTCAATTTATTCTCTTAACTACACCATTCTGTTGTGGAGTTCCTGGTGCAGTCAATTAGGATAAAATCTCATTCTTTATAAGATGTCATAAAAATTCATCAAAGAGGTATTCATCGCCTTGATCAGATTGAAGTGCCTTTATAGATTTATCTAACTTATTCTCCACTTCTGCACGATACTCTTTGAATTTATCAAAGGTTTTGCTCTTGCAATACATTAGGTGTACACATCCATACCACAAGTAGTCATCTATAAAAGTGACATAGTACTTATACCCTCTACGAGCCTAGATGTTCATGGGGCTACATATGTCAACGTGCACTATTTCTAGGAGATCATTGGCCCTAGTACCGTTAGCTCCAAAAGACATCTTAGTCAATATACCCTCAAGGCAAGATTGACATTGTGGAAGACATATCTCCTTTAGAGTATGCAAAAGACCTTCTTTCACTAATTTTTGAATAACTTTTTCATTAATACCACCAGGTCTTAAATACCAAAGATACAACTTGTTAAAGTAAGAAGTTTTAAACCTTTTAAACTTATCAATTAATTTAGTATCAAGCAGAAAGTGCATCTTAGGTTTGATTAAATAAAGATTATAATACATCCACCCAGAACAGATATAAGACTTATTTTTGTGAATAACTATTATTTTATTAAATGAAACTGAATAAGAATCTTTAATTAAACAAGTAACCAAAATAAGGTTCATCTTAAAATTAGAAATATAAAAAACATTCTCTTAAGAAAATAAATCAAAATTTATCAAAATAAGAATGCACATCGTCCACTGCTTCTACTAACACTAAGCTTGCATCCCCAATTCTTAATGAGAGGATCCTATCACTTACACTTCTCATTTTCTTGAATCTTTACAGAGAAATACAAATATAATTAGTAGGTTCTAAATAAATAACCTAGGTGTCTTTTAAATTTTCCACCAAACAATCTTCTAAATAAAGAATATCCTCACCTTCCTTGACCTTGGCAACTAAGAATTCCTTGCAAGTCTTCTTAAAGTGACTAACCTTATCATAGTGGAAGCACTTAGACTTTTTAGTACCCTTAGGCTTCTTGTTCTTCTTTTTATCTTCTGATTCGAGATAGGAGGAACCAAAGAACTAGAACCCCTTGCTTCTTATTCTTTGGCTTTTTCTTCTTGTTCCCCAAGGGATTAGAAGATGTAACCATAGCCAAGTTAGCCCTCCTTTTGCTTGGACTGCTACTCCATCATTGATCATAAGCTCAAAAGCTTGAAATTGCCTTATGAGCTTTGTGAGTCCTAACTATTTACTTCCAAGGTTATATTTAGCTTTGAAGCCCATAAAATCATTTGAAAGAGTTTTAAACACCATTTCAATTTAGGTGTTGTAGTCCAATTCTGCACCATTCTCGTAGTTTTAGCAAAGAAACCCAAAAGCAGAAGCATATAATCCTTCACTGAAGTACCTCTCTTTTGCTTAGAGTTCATGATACTTGTGATAGTGGACTGTTGAGCTAATTTGTCTTGGCCTCTGAACTTGTTCTCCAATTTATCCATGATATCCCTAGCAACTTGATAGGTCTCATGTTGCTTTTGTAGAGCACTCGTCATATTAGCTAAAATGTAGAATCAAGATATCTCATTGAATTCTCTCCAATAAGTAAACATGGAATGAGCTTCTTCAAGAGGTGCATTAGGAGGTAGCCTAGGTGGGCAAGGTTCGTCCAGTACGAACTTATGCCTCTCACAACTGAGAATTATTAGAAAGTTTATTTTCCAGTTTTTATAATTATTACCGTTTAGTTTGTTTTCAGTAAGAATTGAAATCAGAGGTGTTGGTGACATTTTAAATTTGAAAATAAATATATATGAACATCACATAAATGCACAAGCAAATATAAAGAAAATATTTAACAATTAAACAAGAATATGTTCCTACATGAAAAACTTAGGAATAAAACATATAGCATTGTAACAATAATTTATAGCGTCTATTGCTCCAAGCTACTAAAGGGTGATCATGAAACAAATAGCCAAAAACATAAACCTCGTCTAATTAATATATGCCTTAAATCCTCCTAAATTAAGACATATTTTAATAATAATTTATTTGGCCACCAATTTAACTAACAGAGCTTCTAAGGAAGGTTAATAATTAAATCAATCTTGAGTGTGTAAGTATTGTTTATGAAGTCCGATCCATGTGCTATTTGAGCTATCGAGGGATGGTTTCAAATATAACATGCCCAAATACATTTTCCAACATAGGAGATCCAACCAAGTATACCAGTTGTAGTAAACAACAAGTGGAACTAATGCAAGGTATTACCATGTTTTTATATATGGATCAACAATAGAGGTCATGGGTTTAATTTGAAACTCTCTCTCACTCAATATTTGAAAACAATGTAAGATTTTCTAATATATATTTGTAATTAATATAGCATGAGCAGCATTCTTCTAGCTTATATGACATATTATCAAATATGCACCAAAACATCTGTTTAACATATTCATTCATATATGACAAATCATAGAATAAATAAATGACAAGAAAAATAAATAACTTAGTCATGATCCTGTCCTAAAAAAAGAAAAATAATGATTATAAAATTACATCCAAAACATTTTTTTAGTTTTGAATTTTGCTCCGCCTTTGCATATTCATTTTCATGCAACTCCATCCCAAAAATTCCTTAAAATTTAAATTCCTTAAAATTCAAATATTAAGCAATTCTATATCTTATGTATAACTCTATATAATTTCAGACTTTATTAAAATTATATAGCTTTATGCATAATTTAATATTTAATTAAATTTAAAATTTTGATAAACTCGACAAATAAGTAAACAAGGCAACTCCAAAGAGTTGAGTTTTCCTTATTGCCATGGGCACAAGGCCCATAGCCTTTTTCGGCCACACAAACCTAAGGGTCATGGCCCTTGGGCCCTGCACTAGTGTGCACAACACTGTCTGCCAATCCACGTGTGTTGACTGTGTGCAAATGTAGCATGCTACCATGTGTGTGGCCTAGCGAATGCGTGGGCATACCAAACCTGTGGGGGTTTGGTTCCATGCCCCTTCTAATGGCCACTACTAGGTTTCCATTTGAAACCCTAGTTCCACTAGGTATTAAATTTTTTTTTAATTGTCCTACATCAAAAAAATTAAATAAAATAAAAAATTGGGAAAAATAAATTAAAATCTTTAATTCTTCATCGCATTCATAAATAAATTACATAAAATTCTTATACTGTTTTTAGTGTACAAAAATTCTAAATATTCAAAGAAATAAAAAAAATCTATAGAAAAATTATAATGATAATAAACCGCTCCCATAATTAAATGAAAAAATCTAGATGTAATTTTTCTAAATTTTAAGAAATCATTACCAACAAAATTGATCATGCTTATAATAATAATAATAATAATAATAATAATAAAATTGAAATAGCCGTATACATACATAATCCATGATAATAATATAATAGAAATCTTAAAATGCCACTCTTTAAAAATATTAAATCCATACATAGATTTAAGGAAAAAATTAGATTGTCTAATTTATATACAAGGCATAATCACAAGTTGGCTCTAATATCACTTGTGGGAAAAATAGGGTATTTTACATAGCGAAATTTTAAGAAATTTTCTTGGATTGTACTAATTCCTGTTGTAATATATAATAAATTATTCAACAATCTATATACCTTAAAGAGGATGATAGAAATGCTAGAGAAAGTGATTAAAAAAGCTTTAACCAACTAGCCTTTTTTACTATTCTCTAATTTTTGAAGATAATGTGTGTAGGCACTTGGTCTCTCATTTGGTATTCGTACGTAGCTTTCTCCTTCCAATCACCTTAAACTCTTATAGCTTATTATTGCTATTATGGGAGAATAATAATAAATTCGCTCACCTTAAAATCTGAGTCTAAATAATATAGGTGCGCCAAGAGTCCTATTTATAGTGAATAGACTAGGTGGATTTCAACTTTAAACAGGATATTTAAAAAAGATTTTTCTCTCTTCTTCCACTCTAATTAGCAATTTTCTACCCTACGAGAGCACCAAAAATTCGCCCATCGTTAGGTGTAGGAGTTCAAAATTTGATTCAAATTTAACTCTTAATTTATATTGTAATTTTATTTGCATGGATAATATTCCATAAATCTAATTTAAATTCAAAAGAAAATCATTACAATTTAATTTGAATTAAACAATTATGTAATAATTATTCAAATAAAATCAATAAGAAGAAAATCATTTTCTTTACCTTATTCCAGTGGAAAACACCTAATAATAGACAAGAATAAGATTTTATTTCAATTCAAATTCAAATAAGATAATTACCATATTTAATTTAAAATATTTATTTAAATAAGATTATCTACATATTTAAATTAATTATTCAAATAATTAATTTATTTGTATCTCTTAATTTAAATTAATCTCATATTTATCACACAAAATAAATTCATTTAATTTAAATTTCAAATCTTATCTTCTAAATAAATATTTATATAAGTTAAATATTTATTCAATTATTAATGAAACAAAATTTACATTATACCCTTGGTACAAAAAAACATCTACACTTGTGGGAGATAGTCTGGATTTTTCTTTTTACCAAGTTTAAGAATTAAAGCCATAATGAATACCCAAATTTCTTATCATCTATTAAAAAATTATATTAAACTAGTAAAGGGACCAATTGAACATATATAATATGGACTCCAATAATCTATGTAATTAATTATTTTATATTAAATAAATCAATTACATAATCATTAGTTTCAGAATCACACTACTATAAATCTGAAATTACATTCTCGATTATATATCGTATTACATAAACCAATGTATATTATAATTAATATTTTCATGTAAATCCAATGCTTTTTCAAATGTATCTCATATTTACCAAATTTAAAATTTCTTTAAAAAGATATTTATGTTATTTTGTGTAAAAACCCCTTAGTTTTATGAAAACCCAAAACACACCCTCAAAACCATTATTTATTTACGCATAAATACTATAAAATAGTAAATCAGCCCCAAAATATAACCTGCTCCTAAATCAACCCAAAACCTAGAATATACCTCTAAGCCACTACCGTCAATGCCACCGCCAAAGTTGCAAAACAACGAATCTTGTCATCGTGAACAAAACCCAAGGCGGTGACTCTCTCTTCATGGTCGTGATGGACTTTAACTAAACCATGGAGAAACCTAGAATCTAACTCCAAGCCACCTCCATCACCCCAATCAATGTTGCCTCTGTAGTTACAAAACAGCAAATCTCACTATCGCAAACAAAACCCAAGGTGACAACTCTCTCTTCACATCATCGCCACCAAGATCTCGTCACAGTCGCAACAAACACGATGCCGACGATGAAGTAAGCGATCCCGTTCTTGTGGCAATTGTGATCCCGTCGTTGTCACCCATCCGTGCAACGTCCTCCCCATTCAACAAGGGAAGAGAGAGAGAGAGATAGGTTAGAGGGGAGGGGGTATGTGGAGGGTGACAAGGGGTAAAATTGGAATAAAATTAAAGTTAAATTAAAATATGCTAAAATTTATCAACTTTGAAAAACCTTTATTAATATCTATAAAATATGATTTCTAGTGCATTTTCCCTGTATTTGATATATAACTAATAAATCTTCATGTATAAATACACATAGCCACATATTATAAAGTCACAAAAAAAAAAAAAATCATCAATGAATTCACCGTACCAGCAACTCCTTGTTTCATACATGAGTAGCAAATTCTCCCGTTTTTATTTAAAAAAAAAAAGAAATAAAAAAAAATAAAAAAGAGCACTATGATGAACATATCGCTTCAACGATATTTTATTTAATTTTATTTTCATAAACCAACAAAAAAGTTTGTTGACCGTATCAGTTGCCTTAATTCCCCAAATAACATAACGAACAACTCATTCAGCCATTAATAATAAGAAAGAAAGCAGGCAATCAGAGTATTAACTTTTATACATGCACACTCAAATAAATTACACATAAAAATGACGAAGTCAATCCTACGCTGCCCCAACAATTACCATGCAGTCTGTAATTTTGGTTCAAACTTTTGGTTTGGTTTACACCACCACAACAGGAATATATTTACATATATATATATATATGTATATTATGACTCCGCCACTGGATATATCTTAGTCGCACTGAAAAATATTTCTGGCTCCACCACCGCAGAAGCCCATTTCAATATCATATTACCACAGGGATAAAAGGGCAAGAAAGGGCTAAATAGGTCCACAACGCCAGAAAAATTTACCTTCTGTGTTGCCGATGCCGGTACAGCCCACCAAGAACTGATCAGCCCGCTATTAAACAAAGAAGAATCATAAGCAAAAAGAAAAAGGAAGCTGTTATCACTCATATATTTGCCAATCAGCAAGCTGTTTCGCATCCCTGGTTTGAACATCCCAGAGTCATAAAAAACTAGCAGAAACTACTGAAGCTCAGTAGATACTGACATAAGTACAAATGTACATGTTAGGATTTCTTGTAGAAATTTTGCTAAAATTGGAAATTAGTGATTATGCCTTATCGAGCCTCGATTAGTGAAATGCTCATATCATTTGTTGAAGATGCCTCGGGCTTTGAAGAGGAAGTGTCTCCTTTGCCAGAATCCATCTCCATGAAATAGCCAGGTGGTTTGGGCTGAGGCAGCTCACTCTCACTTCCCAACATCACAACTACAGAGGACATGTCAGGTCTATCCACCGGACTCTGTTGCACGCATAGGAGACCAATATGAATGCAACGTAACACTTGATTTCGATTGTGGTCTGATTCCTGTAAATGCTTGTCAAGCAATTCAAATGAACTGCCTTCATTATGCAGCCTCCACGCCTAGAAAATGTCAAAATCTGAAAGTGTTACTGATATTTTGCATTAGAACTTCAAGTTAATGAAATTTAATGAAGCTTTTGATAACTCACCAGTCCAATGAGAGTAAGACCATGATTTTCATGGTGAAAGCCTCTGTTTTTCTTTCCACTAACAATCTCCAACAACAATATACCAAAGCTAAAGACATCAGATTTTATTGAGAATAATCCATCGAATGCATATTCAGGCGCCATATATCCACTACACAGCATCATTAGATAGAGACAAAATAAGAATCTGTTGAACTTGGAGTATCATTCACATGTTTAAGAAAATCACAAAATAATAATACTTACTAAGTTCCTATTACTCTACTTGTCTTTTCTTCTGTCTGATCTCCTCCAAAAGTTCTAGCCAGGCCAAAGTCTGAAATTTTCGGATTCATCTCATTGTCAAGTAAAACATTACTAGCTTTGAGATCTCTATGTATTACTCTTAATCTTGAATCCTGGTGAAGATATAAAAGTCCCCGTGCAATTCCGCATATGATTTGAAAGCGCTTTGACCATTGTAGTAGCTTCCCTTGTTTCTGATCTGTTAATATGTTTTCTAAGTCATCAATTAGCTACATCAAAGTAGAAATTAATTATGCAAGCTAGGTTGATTGGATTTTTACCAAAAATGAAAGAGTCGAGGCTTTTGTTGGGCATATATTCATAAACCAACAATTTATCCTCTTCTTGAATGCAGCAACCAAGAAGTTTTACAAGATTGCGATGTTGTAGTTTGGCAATTAATTTTACTTCATTTTTTAGCTCTCTTACTCCTTGTCCAGAACATACTGACAACCTCTTTACAGCAATTTCTCGTCCATCTTCTAGCTTACCCTGAAAATTTTCAAAAATTAACAAAAGAGTAGTACATTTGTATTCTTATTTTTACTTTACGTGTAAAGAGTGGTGGTGATTCTCTATGCAAAATCTCTGGTAGCTCTTCAATCTTTATTTCAGATAATAAAACAACAAAATCATGTACTTAATGAACAAGGCCTACATATTTAACGTTCTCCAACTGGAATATTGGGAACTTACTCTGTATACAGGTCCAAAACCGCCTTCTCCAAGCTTGTTTTGCCATGAAAAGTTATCAGTGGCTGCAGTTATCGAAGACAGGTTGAACAAAGGAAGCTCCAGATCTTCCTCTTGGTCTCCATTCTGACTTAATGTTTCATTTCTATCTGTTTTGTTTAACGCACTATTAGAAGAATTGGCAAGAATAATGGGTGAGTTTTATACTCATGAATTGGATATCTTTAGCTTGATAATTTATTAGTTTTTTATAGTTGTGTGAGCATTTTTATGTGTTTTGTTTATATTTTGTAGGATAGGAGAAGAATTAGCCTCAAGGCATGTTTTACACAAATTCGGGAAACAAAGATTGAGTGGAATTGGCTAGGCTCCCGAAGATAGGTGCCATGGAGCTCTAAAGTGAGTTTTCCCAACCAAAAACCTGAGAGGGAAGGGCACCGGCGCCCTCCCGAAGGCACAACAGCACCACTAAAAGAACAAAAGCAGCAGGCACTGCAGGGCCCGTGAGAAGTCTTCCCAAGGCCGCAGTGCCCGAAGAGCAGAGTCGCAGCCCCAATTTGCGAAGATTCAAAATTTAAATATTTTTAGCCAAAATTTAAAGGGATTTTCCAAGTTTAAAACCTAGGATTCAAGGCTTATAAATAGAAGACATTGAGAGAAAATGAGGAGAGATCTTGACGGCTGTAAAATAAAGAAAAAGACCTAGAGAACGGAAACGGAGAAATTGGACTACAATCATTCTAGTTTGGACTTCAATCATTCTAGTTTTTCTTCCTTTGTTTTTCATCACGTTTAAGATTATGATTAGGAGTTTATTTTCTTCAATTGTGTTGTAAGTTTTTTTTTCTAGGGTTACGATGTAGCCGGACCATGAATATTTGAATTTTTCTTAGCTTTTTAATCAATTGATGTTTATTTAAATTCTTGGTTGAGTATTTTATTTTGTTCTTAATGTTTGTGAATTTCTAGCCAACTTTTGCGTTATTTGTGATTAATTTTAAGACTGAAAAGTGATAGTTAAATTAGATCTTGTTTAATTTACCATGAGACTATTATAAGTTAGAGATAGTTATAAGGCTTGTGCAGCATATTGAATTTCTTATTCTTAATGAATTACAATAAATTCTGGGCTTGAAAATGAGATATGAAAACTGCCTTATTGTGGTTTTTTTCACTGATGCTTGAGAAAGATTAATAAATTTTTTTGTGGGATATGTTGGTAACATAGGGAATAAGCGTTGATTGGTTGAGCTAAGATGTTTAAATAGGATCGATCTGGTGAAATCAAATACCCTAAAACTATAGTACATTGATTGTTAAATTTCTCTTATTTGCATTAGATTTAATTTTAATTCTTATCAATTTTTGTTTTGTTTATTTAGTTTAATTTCTTCTTAATCTTTAGGATTAGATTAATTTTGATAATTAATAATACAGTTTTTGTGGATCGACTTCTACTCAATACACTTTATTACTTATTACAATAGTTACACTTCGCGTTTAAAAATTGCACAACAAAGAAAACGAGACCCCGTTGAGGACAGGATATCCATAGCTTTTTTTTGGATACTCGCCAAAATTTGCACGTTAACAAAAGTGAGAAAGGCCTTATTGTAAGCATTAAACAATGACACAAGACTTTCATAAAAATATATATATATATTTATATAAACTAAGGCAAGCTAACTTCTACTTTGTCTCTCAATTCGAGAGATTCTTTTCTTTTGTTTTGATTTGATTTTTTTTTTTTTCTAATTTATCTCAATGAACTGATTTTATCAGATTTTTTCTTCTATTATACGTTCTCTATAATTAAATCTAAGCTAATCTTAGTCGAATAAGTAACGAAACGTACAAGGGATGCTGATATAATTAGATAAAAATTACTCTAGTGCCTAATATTCTAGAAAAAAAAATTGTCAATTAAAGGTGTGTACAAAATTTCACCAAATTTAAATGATAGATAAAATTTAAGCATCTTATAATTTACTATATATATATATATATGTTTGTGGTAGAATTGAATCGACCCTATGAATGACTTTGTCTCAATTGATAGGTTTCTTCTTCACGTGTTTTTGAAATTAGGAATCTCCTTCCATTTTGACTGTTCACATGGCCTATGTCAACAAATATCACCATCTCAACATGTGTGACCATATTTCTTGCAAAGATGAGAAGAAGGCTTTTTTTTTTTTTTCCCCTTAATAATTCTTCCATAGGATAGCAAAAAATGTCCAGAGAGAAAAAAAAAAATGAGAAAGAAAAGAAAACATTACCAACTCTTGAGCCTCTCCGGAGAATGAAATAACCAAGATAAAGCATCCCAGCAACAACTACAATGATAGCTACCGCTAATAAAGCTCTGATCCTTGTATCAGCTTTTCCTTTTCCTAAGTTTTGTTTTTTTGGAACAGAAAAGAAATCATCAAAACAAATTTGAGTAATCATCTGAAATATATGCAGTAATATTCTACAAAATTATTAGGCTCATACCTAGCTCCGAATGTGGCATGCGAATGAATAGATATTGGTCATCGTTGGAAAATTGCCTGATATCCAGTAGATCATCATACCAGATGATACAACCACTGCCTTTTCCTCTGATATCGGAGTTTGTATAAGCCGTACAAGAACAGTCGTTCAAGCATTTGGCCCTGCATTCCTTTAGATTCATACTCTTGTTCACCCAAGAATTTGTTGTGTCTGGCAATTTCAACCCGGAAAATCTGATGAACCCATCACTATGCTTCTGCGAGCAGTTCAATGGCTCATTTCGTACACATCCTTCCGACCAGTCCATTGAAACCCATTTCTCTTGAGACTTGGGCTTGAATCCCTTTAGGCAATCACATATCGGATTTTCGTTTATGATACAATTTGCGTTCGGCCCACAGGTACCAAACTTATCACAATTGTCGTTAGGTGATGATCCGTATGTCTTCCAAGTCCGCTCTCCCTCAATCCATATGAGGCGCTCACGATTAAGTATGGTTTGGTTCATAACTGTTCTTGTGATAACCGACTGGTTGTTTAGGTTGTAGATGTAATACACCTCATCATCAGTAAAAACAAAGTCGTAACTGTAAAGAGGGTTTGGCTTTTGTTCCGGTGTTCCAGTGAAATGGAGACCATTCCAAGGTCCAGTGCGGAGGAACTTTTTGTTGTCCTTTCGCATATAAACATCAGGGAATGTATGACGCTGCGGATCATACTCGACTCCGGCACTAAAATCTCCATCACAAGGGTCATCCCAACTCTTCCATGCAGAGACACGCCGCTTAAGACCTGTCCTCAAATCCCACCCTAACTTCATGCCTGGCAAATGTGTATCCGAAGGATAGTCAAAGCTTTGCCACAGGTAGACCTCTGGATTGCTGTCTTCCTCATCTCTTAGCACCAGATTTCCGGAATCTAGAAGCTGCACTATCGGCTTCTTGGCTTGTTTCGACGAGCTCGTCGACCAAACAGCACTCTTGTTCTGATCCAAAAGCACAAGATTGCCTGTGCTGTTTATGGTCAACAAGCCAGATGAATCATTTATTGGGTTGCATCGATTCGCAACCCAAACAACGCTTAGAACCTGGATGTTCTTGTACCAAATTCCAACATAACGATTCTTGGAATTTCCAGGAGTGAAGAAACCAAGCTCAAATCTTCCTTCTTTCGAAATCAACGTTGTTCCATCACTCATATTTCGGTATGGATCAATGCTGTCAACTGAAGAGAGACCTGTTTGGAAGAGGAGAAGAAAAATAGCAGCAATTATAAGCGCCACTGGAAGAATCGCCATTTTTTTTTTCTTTTTTCTTACTGCCTACTACTCTCAGAGTTTGTTCAAATTAGAGGGAGAATTCTTTGTGATTACTCTTTTAAGAAGATAACGTAAAGGATACGCCAGACTATTGACTTAACCACGCAGGTCATCGACCGACAAGCCTTGTTGTGCTGAAGACTTTGTGGCACAAAACTTTGGAAGATTCCACTAAGAAACAAAAAAAAAAAAGCAAAAGTATCAGGAAAATATATCTCATAGTGTTTTCTACATAAAAATCTTGTTGGCTTGTGCTCATCAGATAAAAATTTAATAATTGTGATGATGTGATTACACAATTGGTATTTGACTGAATTTCCCCACTGATGTTAAAGTTTTCCTTTTAAAATTGCCTAACTCTACAATAAGTTTTGAGTTATTTTTGACCAAGAATACTGTTGGAAAGCTGAGAATTTTCAATATTTTTCATTATGGTCCCAATTTGCACTGCTTAAAAAAAAAAAAAAAATCCCCCTTCTGGTCACAAAAATTTCTTAGAATTAAATGTCTCTTTTATAACCTTGTAACTAATATGTATTTAATCATAAATCTTTGTAGTGACAAACATTTTTGTGATTAACAATCTAGTAACAAACTTTTTTCCGTGCATAAAAACCTAGTGGTTTTCATCTAATATTATCACAAAGTTGTGACTAAAATTAACATTTAGTCATAAAAAAAATTGTTAAGACTAAAAATGTTATAAATAAATGTTGCGATTAAGAGTTTTTTTTTTTTTTTTTTAAGTATAAATTGCTACTGTAAGCATTCCATAAAATCGATATGGGCAAATATATTTAAAGAAAAATTTCCAGAGTGTTGCCCATCGTACATGCATAGTTTCTAGCTGGTTATACTCTGTCTACATATTGGTTATAATGAGATAGTTTTTCAACTGATACGCTAATTTTATACAGAATATTTTCAAAAGACTTAAAAAAAAATAAAAAAAAATGCAAGTACAATAACACAAACAGTTCTATACATAATTAAATACCACAATTAGTGGGTTCGAACCCACAATCCCCACCCATGTCATTAGACCAAAAATAACATTTTAAAGACTTTAAAATCAAACCGTATCTTTTTATTTTTATTTTTATTTTTATTTTTTATTAACCACAAGAAGACATTGCCCACTTAAATATGTTTCTAGATCCCTCTCAAAATATCTCTCTATATATATATATAATTATATACATGTTTCTAGATATTCGCAAGAAACACAATAACAAAAATGAAATGAATAAGACGTTAGTGGATAAGCTCAACACCCAATTCATTGTCTAGGTTTGACCCGCATCTTTATTTTATTATTATTATTATTATTTTTTCCATATAAAGACGCGTTTTTATTCAGTAATATAATAAGCGGTAGAAAATAAGAGCAATGAAGAGAACATTTTGTTTTTAACTTGTAAAATAATTTTCATACACACATTTTTATTTTTATTTTTTTTTTCCTCAAAAAAAATAGTACGCCCACAAGTCTAGAATAGAATAAGCTTGAGATAAATGCCATAAATTTACCTCTTTTTGCACCGAATAGACGACAACAATTAAAAAGCAATATATGGATGCAATGAAGCAAGAATTTCTTTTTTCTTTTTTTTTAATTATATTTTACGATTGCGGGGTTTATATTACAAACAAATGAAAACATTCTTAAATTTAGAGAGCGTTTAGATATTGTATGATAATAACATTAAGTTTAAATATAATACAATTATCATTCCAATGTAAAAATATTATATTCAAATATTAATCATATCATCATTTAAATCTAATAAAATCACTATTTATCATTTTACTTTTTTTACTACTTTTACTAATCACGTCACATATTCTAGTTTTTCTTTTTCTCTTTATTTTTATTGATCACTTCATATACAATACAATTTAAATATTTTTTATCCAAACAAACATTGTATTTGAATATAATGTAAATATTTTCTATTTAAACACATATTACATTTAATATATTGTATTAAAATACAATACAAATACAATATGTTATCCAAACGTCCTTTAACATTAGGACCTCCTATTCAAAACATCTCTCTTCCTATGCACTGAAAATGCAAAGAAGGAATATATAACCACGCTGAACTACCCGATGAATTAATTTTAAATTTTTAATTAAATTTTTTTGAACATTTTTTATACTCAAGAAAACTCCTTTCAACAAAATATCGATTATTTTTCTTCTTTCTCCACCATCAATATATATATATATATTTTCCTTTTATGAATAGGTGATGTTCATATGGAACAAAAGTGTATAAACATTTTTTTTTTTTTCAGTTTGTGTTTTTTACACAATTTCATTTCGTTTTTGTGTAACAATAGAACTAGTAGATTTTATTTATAAATACTCATAATCACATATACATGTGTGTGTGTGTATATATATATATATTGAAAGGACTCATAATCATATACTATAAAGTCACAATAGGCAAAAACATTCAATCTCATCCAAAAAAAAAAAAAAAAACACAAAACATTAAATCTTAAATACCAACCGATTTGCATCTGCTATTTGCAGATCAAGGATTTAAATACACCCTCATTTGCTGCAAATAATGAGAAGAAAAAAAAAATCCCTTTACTTATGGTCCCTTTGCTTCATTTCGTAATTTAAAAAAAAAAAGTGCACGATGATGAACATCTTTTCAACAATATTATTAATTAAAAGATCTGTGATTTTTTTTAAAAATAAATTGAAAAATTACCGGTCAATGTTATACGAAAGAATTTAAATATTAATTAAAATGACCAGGTCATAGTCATTACACACAAAACAATTAAATTCACCAAATATGGATCAGTAGTATGATTCAGACTGACGGAAGTCGTGAACCATGGGTGAGTTTTCAAGTTTTTTCAACTTTGGGTGAATGGAGTAAAATTCAAACCATACAAGCAACTAAATAGATCTACCCAATTAAAATGGAGTTAGGTTAGCTATTTTATTAGGCATTATAACAAAATAATTATAATAATAATAATAATGTAATTTTAAATAAAAAATGCAGGAAAAACATAAAATAAAATTCATACCATATTGTCTATATCAAATTGGCAAGATCCAAGTTCAATTTCTTAAGAATTATAATAAAATAAATACAAATATTAAAAAAAAAAAAACTAATAAAGCAAGTGTATACATACGTTATAAACTATAGTAAAAACTAAAGAACGCATATCAAAAATATATTTTAAAGAAATAAAAAACCTGATCAGTTTTGGTTTTTATTTGTTTTGCCAACATATTTACAGTAGGACCTTTTTAAATTCATATTTACAATTTGGCCATCTATGTGATTCATCCGTTTGCTAAAAGCTCTGCTCCCTCCATAGTTTTCTTGTTATGATGGAGAAGCCGTGAGACCCACAAAGGGGTTTGCTTGGTTTTTCTTTTATCATCTCTCTCTCTTCTTTTTTTTTTTTTTTTTTTTTTCTGTTTCTGGAACTTTTTGATGATTGGTGTTATAAGGACGAAGACACAGCTAAATGAAAACAACAGATCATGACTTAATTTCAAAACAAATATAAAAAATCTGGACGTTAAACTTCACCCACATCAACTGGCTAGAAACTCTCAATATCATATTAACACAGTTACAAAGGGCAAGAAAGCACCTGCTAAATAGGTCCACGATGCCGGAAAATCATGCACACCATCTCTGGTGCCGATGCAAGTACAGCCTACCAAGAAGTGATCAGCCCGTGATCAAGCAAAGAAGTTTCATGAGCCAAGAGAGAGAGAGAGAGAGAGAGAGAGGAAGTTGTCATTACTTGCATATATGCCATCCAATAAGCTGTTTCACATTACTAGTTTGAACAGTCCTGACACACAAACAAGAAGCACCGGAAACTTGCTGAAACTCATTAGATGTTGACATTAGCATAAACTAACGTAAATGTTCCGATTTTTTGTAGAAATTTTGCTGTAATTAGACGTTAATAGCTGAGCCTTATCGAACCTTGATCAGTGAAATGCTCATATCATTTGTTGAAGATGATTCGGGCTTGGTAGAGGAATTGTCTTCTTTCGTTGAATCCATCTCAGTGAAATAGCCTGATGGCTTAGGCTGAGGCAACTCCCTCTCAGTTCCCAACATCACAACCACAGAGGACACGTCGGGTCTATTGACCGGACTCCGTTGCACGAATAGGAGACCAACATGAATGCAACACAACACTTGCTTTCGATTGTGGTCCGATTCCCTTAAGTGTTTATCAAGCAATTCAAACGAACTGCCTTCTTTATGCATTTTCCATGCCTACAAAATGTCAAAAATTGGTAGGGTCTTTTTTTTTTTTTATTTGTGAAGTCAAAAATTGGTAAGTGTTAACGATAATTTGGATTAGTACGTTAACTTAATCAATTAATTAAGATTTTGACAACTCACCTGTCCAATGAGAGTAACGCCATGATTTTCATGGTGAAAACCTCTACTTTTCCTTCTGCTTATAATCTCTGACACCAATATACCAAAGCTAAACGCATCATATTTTATTGAGAATAAGCTATCGAGTGCATATTCTAGTACCATATAACCACTACATAGCATCATTAGAGAAAAAAATAAGAATAAATTTAATTTGGGTACCAGATTTTTTTTTAGAACAAAAGGGTAATGCTTGCTAAATTCCTATTACTCGGCTTGTCTTTTTTTTTTTTTTTTTTGTCTGATCTTCTGCAAAAGTTCTAATCAGGCCAAAATCTGAAATTTTAAGATTCATTTCAATGTCAAGTAAAACATTGCTGGTTTTAAGATCTCTATGTATAACTCTCAATCTAGAATCCTGATGGAAATATTGAAGTCCTCGAGCTATTCTGCAGATGATTTGGAAGCACTTTGACCACTCTAGTAGTTTTCCTTGCTTTTGATCTATCGATTTGTTTTTCAAGTTAACCAAGAAACACTTGAGTAGTAATTAGTCATGCAACCTAATTTTCAAAGCCAATCAAGTTAATTAGGTGGCTTGGGTTTTGACCAAAAATGAATGAGCACAGGCTTTTGTTTGGCATATATTCATACACCAACAATTTCTCTTCTCCTTGAATGCAACAACTAAAGAGCTTCTCAAGATTTCGACGTTGAAGTTTCGGCAATTAGTTTTACTTCATTTTTTAGTTCTATTATACCTTGCTTAGAACTTAATGATAGCCACTTTACAACAATTTTATGTCCATCTTCTAGCTTATCCTAACATAAACAAAAGAGTCTCAACCTCCGTCTCTTTGGGCAATCTGTTTTTGAAAAATAGAAAAAAAAAAATCCATTTTAAAAAGTGGACCTTCTAAATCTTCGTAAAGGAATATAAAAATTTTCACTTTTAGATATCAAAAAAAAAAACTTCTCTCTAGAAAAGAAATTTTTTTTATCCATCCAAACAACTTTTCACTTTTGAACAAAAATTTTTTTTCATTCTGAAAATGAAAATTTTCTATTTTTCAAAAATAAACATCCCATCCAAACGGAAGCTCAGTTTTTAATCCATATTGTAATTTACTTTAACACTATGTGACCTTTTTTTTTTTTTTTTAAGCTCAAAAAATGGTGGAGATTCTTAAAGGCATCATCTTGAGGAATACTTCACGTCACAGGCTTACTGAACAAATCTTGGATATCTCACTTTCTCCATATTATTCTGAAACTTGAATATCAGGAACTTACTCTGTATAAAGGTCCAAAACCGCCTTCTCCAAGCTTATTGTACAGTGAAAAGTTTTCAGTGGCAGTAACCATGGTAGACAAGTTGAACAAAGGAAGCCCCAGGTCTTCCTTTTCGCCTCGCCTCTGACTTTATGGTCCATTTTTTTCTGTTTTGTCAGTCATATAATCAGACGAAATTGCATGAGAATAATCTTCATGTTAGGGGTAAGAAAAGAGGACAAGATATCACAGTTATATTTATACAATGCAACACAAATGAGGTCTAAAAACATCACACAAGGCAGAACTTTTTGTTAAATATAAAATGCAACAAAACCAGGCGTATCAAAGGGCAAAACTGGAAGAACAATTGTCTTACAAAAACCATAACATACATAATCTTTTAAAAAAAATTTTAAAAAAAATTCAGAAGTAGTTAATGGCTTGTATCTCTCAATTTCGGACATTGTTTTGTTTATCTTGTAGTCTATTTTTTCTATAATTATTATCTTGTAGTTTATCTTGTCCATAATTATTAACCAAAAAAAAATTTTACTACAAAGTTATAATGGTCCAAGACAATGATTTGTGCGGACTCAATTGGGATGTACTTAACTTTCTGTAGTGCCTAGTATTTTCACACTTAATTCCAAAAATTAAAAATGTCAATCAAAGGTGTTTAAAAAAAAATTAAGCACATATAACAGATAATTAAGATTTGCCACTGGCCTATAATTGACTTGGACGCAGCTCAAATCCGCATTGTTTATAGTGTTCACATTATTTTGAACGAAAGAGTCCCCTTTCATCTGACTGAATGTGTGCCGTTCAATGTTTAACAAATGTGGCCGTATTTCTTGGAAAGATGGCAAAAACCTTTTGTTTCCCCAGTGCATTGAAAACAAAGTAAGAGCAAAGATTAATACCCTTTGAGCGTCTCCTGCAAATGCACTAACCAAGTAGGAGCATTACGAAGACACCTCCAATGACAGCCACCGCTATCACCACTCTCATCTTCTTGTCAGCTTTTCCTTTTTGTATAAGAAAATTAAATCAAATTGTGTCCAATGTATAAAATATATGAAACGATATATAGGCCCATACCTAGCTCTGAATGTGACATGCGAATAAATAGATCTTTTCCATCATTGGGAAAGGTCCGAATGTCTATCAGATCTCCATACCAGATGGCATAACCACTGCCTTGTCCTTTGTTGTCGGTGTTTGTATAAGCCATACAAGAACAGTTGCTCAAGCATTTGGCCCAGCATTTCGTTAGATTTATACACTTGATCACCCAAGAATGCGTAGTATCAGGCACTTTCTAGCTGGAAAATTTGATAAATCCATCTTTACGTTACTCCAGGCAGTTCAGTGGATTATTCTGTTCACATCCATCAGACCAGTCCGTTGAATTCCATTTCTCTTGAGACTTGGGCCTCAATCTTCTTAGGCAATGGCAGATCAGATTTTCATTTATCATGCAATTTGCATTGGCTCCACAATCAGCATACTTATCACATTCGTCCCTACGCAATGAAGAGTAAATCCTCCAAGTTTGATCCGCATCGATCCATATAAGGCGATCACGTAAACTTGTGGTTTGGTTCATGACTATTCGTGAGATCACTGACTTATTCTTGAGGCTGTATAGGTAATACACCTCATTATCATTATAAACAAAGCCAAAATCATAAAGTGGGTTTGGCATTTGTTCTGGTGCACAGCTGACATGAAGGCCATTCCAAGGTCCAGTGCTGTGGAACTTTGTGGTGCCCTATAGCATATAAGCTTCAGGGTATGTATGAAGTTGTGGATCAAATTCAAATCCAAAAGTCAAATCTCCAGGACAAGTTTCATGCCAATTCTTCCAAGTAGACAACCACTGATTAAGACCTTTCCTAGAGTGCCATCCAAATTGCATCCCTGCTAAGAATGTATCCGAAAGATAGTCAAAGCTTTGCCACAACTAGTTCTCTGCGTTTCCATACTCAGTACAAGATTCCCAGAATCTAGTAGCTCCAATATTGGCTTCTTTATTTGCTCCGATGAGTTTGTCGACCAAACCAGACTCTTGTTCTGAGACAAAAGCACAAGATTGCCTATGCTGTTTATCATCAACGACCCAGAGGAATCATTGGTGGGATTGCACCGGTTTGCAACCCAAACAACAGTTTGAATAGGGATGTTCTTGTACCAAATACCCACATAACGGCTATTGAAACTTCCGGGACTAACGAAACCAAGCTCAAAGCTTTGGTCTTTCGAAACCAAGTTATCACCATCACTGATGGATTGGAATGAACTAATGATATAAACTGCAGAGAATACTGATTCAAACAGAAATAAGAAAACAACAACAATCATAAGCATAAGAATAAAACTAAAACTCGCCATTTTTCCAATTGCCGGCTTTCTGGGCTTAGTATGCAAAGTCATTACAGAATTCCAAGAAAGAAGTTAGCTGGGAAGATATAGCACGCTATTGACTACTACACATAAATGCCTTCATCAAGTAAACAATATCTTATAAAGTTGATGACGATAAGTTATAGCCTGAAAAACAGAAAGACAAAATTCCATTAAGAAATTATAATATATCAGCTCAAAAATTCAATCTTAGAGAGTTATATAATTATTATTTGACTTCCACTTTTCCCAACTGATGTTCTCTTTTTGTCTTCAACATTTTCAAAACCTCTATTGGAGTAGTTACAAAACTCCGCATTTTTTCCAATTATATTCTTCTTTGTCTCAACTTGCAGTAAAAGCTATTATTTTCCTAATATATGATCCATGAAAATGAAAACAAAAAAAATATAAATATAAATATAAATATAAAAGTAAAAATGAACTTTCTTTTGTCTTTCTACCTTAGCCATTAGGAGCCATGGCAATGAGATGATCCAAGGAATCGCCGATAAATCCATAAACGACCCATTCTCTCTCTCTCTCTCTCTCTCTCTCTCTCTCTCTCTCTCTCTTCCTCCATAAGTTTCATCAGTCGCCAGAGAATCGTCGATCGCCGTCGGGGTGCTCATCACCGTCTATTCTCGTGATGGTGGTGGAAAGCCCTCAGTCAATTTGGGCTTCCGTTAATTTCTGAGCTATAGTTCTCTCTCTCTCTCTCTCTCTCTCTCTCTCTCTCTCTGTGCTGTGAGTCACCGTAGGGCGCGGCGGTGATGGTGGCGGAGGTGGTGGTGGTTCGAGTTCCTCGGGGGAAAATTTCATATTTTAGATTTTCACAAACAAAAAAAAAAAAAAGGGAAAACTATGGATTTGGTCCTAGCATTTTTTTTTTTTAATAAAGTATAATTTTTTTGGAGATTACAAAATTACAATTTTAGGACTAAAAACTGTTTGAAGTGACATAAGATTAACCCTTTTTAAATTGAAGATAAAACAAAAGGTTTATCTCAATTATTACGGTCAAAGCATATTCAAATGTGTAATTTACATGGCGTTGGACACATTTTTTTTTTTTTTATATTTAAATATAATGTAATTTTTTTTCTAAATATAGAAACATTTCATTTAAATATCAATCACATCACATTTTAAATCTAATACATCACTATTTATTATTTTACTTTTTCTATTATTTTTATTAATTATATCATATATTCTTTCTCTCCTTTTTTCTCTCTATTTTTACCCATCGCATCACATATTTATTATTAAAATATAATTCAAATACTTTTCACCCAAACACACATTGTATTCAAATACAATGCTAATACTTTTCCTCCAAATACAAATTACATTCAATGCATTACATTCAAATATAATACAAATGCAATGCGTTCACCAAACGGAGTATTAAATTAAATTACACAAATGCTTTCCCGACATAATTGAAATGGTAGTTCTTTTTTTTTTTTTTTGGAAAAAAAAAAAGGGTTTTGAATAGTGGCTCTTTCATTGTCCTAAATATATACTTTAATCCATAGAAAAACACACTTTTTTAAAATATAATAGAGAATAATGAATCTTCAACTACATTCTCTTAACATATAACTAAGTCTAATATGGTTTACACAATCTTGCTATGCTTCAACAGTTAAACTAAAGCAGGCATGAGATTACAAAATTTGAATCTGAAAGGATGAGAAGAGACGTCTAGCAAAGGCTTACTCCTCAACCAACTATCCACCCCTATCGAATTGAAATGGTTATTTAAATACTCTATCTAAATGACAATTGCCACACATATACTCAAATGGCATTCTAAATGAAAATGTTCAAATGGGACCAAGGCTCTATTTATTTCAATTATTCCCACAATCACAAATGAGCATTTAAGAAGTAATATTTGAAATGGCGTGAAATATTGCAAAATGTTGACATTTATATCTTTCAGGCAAGAAGCTATATATTAGAAGGCTAATAATTTGTCATATGAATATGTTTTTGTACAATATTAAATGTTTTCAATTTAAATATTTTCATTTTAAATGTTTTTCTTTAAATGTTTCTCTCAAACGGAGATTCCTCCAATGCATGGAACATTGGACTATTGATAAGGTACATTTATCATATATTTCTCATCGGTAATTTGTTGGTTTTTTCGAGTTTATGTTTGGTATTTTGGTGTATTTTGTTCACAATTAAATAGGTAGGTGATTCAAGCATTTGGGGAGTGTTTTGTGCGGAAGCATTTTGGCTATAGCCGAAAGCAATTTGGCTGCAGCTAGAATCATTTTGGCTACAGGCGGAATCAATTTGGCTATAGCGAGATTGGCCGGGGCTGTAGCGAGTTTCGCGTAAAGTTTCAACAAATTTTGAAGCCCGAAACTCGCCGCAACGAGATCCTTTTCCACTGCAGCGAGTTGTGATTTTTATGTCCTGTGTTTTAAGACTTTTTAGGTCGGTGCTTCTCATATAAATAGCCAAGTTTTGACCTAAGAGAGGACTTTTGGCAGATGAATGAACCCTAGAGAGCTTGGAGGCCATTCTAGCCTAGAGGAGGTGGATTTGGAGATTGAAGATGGCTTCTCAAGAGTTTTTATCTCTTAATTCCTTTCTTTCTCTTTATTGTTGATATGATGAATACCATGGCTATTTCTATATTGAATATGCTTGGCTAATTTCTTAGTTAGGGATTTGATGTAGCCTAGCCAGATATTATGTTTTGAGTGCCAATTTCATTTATGTAATTTTTCCATTCAGTTTATTTATTCTATTCAGTTCTTAATGCTTTTAAATTTTTGATCAACTTTTAGATGATTTTTGAATTTGATGTTTAGCGCCCGGAAGGGGAAATATTGAATTGGAACATGGATAGAACAACCTAGGTTAATTAATTGGTTGGAAAACGATTAATCGCCTTGGAAACCATTCAAGAGAATCAAGTTCTTAAGGAATTTTTATTTCTTAGTTTTGGCGCAAGAATGTAGAAATTAGGGATTAGGAATACATTTGATTTAGCGCTCGGAAGAGGGAATTAAATACATTAGGATTCTTGGTTTATAAACTAGGAAAATAAATTGGTGTTTGGCATAAAAAGCATAGTTGAAGGTTAAGTGAAATCAAATCTCTAGTGTTTAATCATATTGGTTCTCTTGCTAATTGTCATTCGTTACTTTAGCTCATTAATTGTTTCTTTTTATTTGTTTATTTAATTTTACAATTCCATTTAATCAGTTTCTAAATAAAGTTGATATTTCTTATATTACAGTAATTAACAGGATTTAAATATTTTTCCCTGTGAATTCGACAACCTTTCTTATCATTATACTATTAAAACTTGACACTGTATACTTGCTGTTTTGCATACTAAAAAATATCGCAACAACTATTTTTCATTACTTGTAGAAATTGTTAATGGTGGGTTAAGCAATTCGATAACAAAAAATCAATACAATTTCAAAAAAAATAAAAATAAAAATGGTGAGGGCATTATACAACATTTAACTCATGTTGTGACAATCAAAGTTGTTTCTTGAATTAGCCAGAATTCGAAGAGCTCACTCACTTACTTCCTTTCTTGTGTATGCCCTTCTATCGGGGACGGCATCTAGTGACGGCTTTCGACTAGTCTCTAGATTCTTGATTATAAAGACAAAGGGAGGAGCTCTACAACAAAGATTCTTGTGACATAAGTGATTTTGCGAGCAGAGAGGTTGATCTTGGGTGAGGCAAAAGGAGAGCCATCTTGTTGACATAGCAATGATGGCAAACCAATCCATTGCCACATTAGAAACCTAGTCTGGGTATTTGGCTTCTCTGATCATTCATTTTGTAATAGTCTATCTACTTCTGCTGCAATTATTTTATTCCTCTCTAGAGCAAATCTCCTTATTTTCTGCTTTACAAGTTGGTGGTCAGTTCTAACACTCAAACAGTGCATTGATTCTGTTGGATCAATTCCCACCATGTCCTCATGGCTCCATGTAAATACATCTTGATTCTTTCTAAGGAAGGCTTTTAATTCTTCTCTTTCTTCACCATCTAGAAGGTTACCCACCTGAATCGTTTATTCTGCTTCTACTAAGTCTAGCATTACTTCAATTAACTCTTCTATTGTTAACGATTATGTCTCCTTTTCTCTTTTCATTTCCCTAAGCTGGCCCCCTTTTGGCTGCCATTCTAGCTTCTTTTCGGCTTGCTCCTTTTCTTCCTTAGTTTCTATTACCATATGGTAACATATATGAGTCATTAATTGTTCTCCTTTACTGTCTGTAACAGATCTGCCATCTGGACTCAAATACCTCTTGATCCGGTGAAGCATAGAAACCAACCCTTCCTTCCCATAATGGTGTTGTAAATAGACGATGCGTCCACCACCACAAAGTCTACATCCAAAGTTCTTCCTGTAGCTTCCACGTTGAGGACAATGGATCATTTTGCTTGACTCTCATTCCTTCAATGGCATTCCACTTAGCATTAGTTGGTCCTCATTCAACCACATCCTTTTGAAAGTTTGCCAGGATAGCACTTCTACACTGCTTCCTCCATCCATTAGAACTCAACAAATGTTAACACCATGCATGTTCAAGGTGATAGCTAACGAATCACCATGCTGTGTCCTAATCTTGGCCAGGTAAGCAGGTCCAAACTTGAAGTCTTTAGTCATTTTCTTCCTTATCAGATCCTCTTGTAAATAACACACTTCTTTTGAGCACTCTTCCCTTTTTTTCATGGTTTATTGCCTTAGTCCATACCTTTCTTCTCTTTCAGACCTTCTGTGGATAATCGAAATGGTTTTTACAGCTGCTCCATCTAGTTTCTCTCTTGATGTTCATCTTTGCTTCACATACTCCAACAGCTTTCCATGTGTAATGCCCAATTATCTCATACTTAGACAATAATTACGCATTATCAAATTATGACACACAATGGCATAATTGTACGAACATTTATAGTTATTATTTAATGTTTTAGTTATGCTTTAATGTGCTTCAATTCATGAAATATGACATTAAATTTTATTTTCCATGATCTAACATATTCAGAAAGTGTCCATTTACAGTGACAAGCTTAGTTTCTTGGTTAAGGAAGATTGGTGTGCTAAAAGGTTACGAAATGGATTATTTGTGTTTTGCCATATTATTTGCATTCTTAATTGATTGTTTATGTACATACATGCTTTAAATAAGTATTATTTGACTAAGAACTAAAAGTATGTAAAATGGTGCAATATGATTGGTTTGTTGACTAGGTTGCACATGATTAAGTTGCATTAGTTTGTATGTGATTCTAATGACTTGGTACCAGCTCTGATGCCTTTTTGCAACCACTATCCATGTGCATATAACATAAAAAAACAAAAACATGACACCAATCACCATCTTTCTCTTAACTCTCTTTGAATTCGGTTAAATTAGCTAGAAAGTTCCGCTTTTGCCCCATTTTCTTTTGTTGTAGCCCTAAAACGTCCAACCCCTCTTCTTTTTCATTCCTCTCTATTTTCTAAGCTTAAAACTCATGAAAAGAGGACCTAAGCCACAAGATTAAAAGCACACAAAATAGACCAAGTTCTCACCCTTCTAAGCTCAGAAACCATGGATTTTGAAGTTTAATCTAATCAAGGTAGCTTCTTTTTCTATCTTTATTGTAATGAATTTATGGTGGTTTGGAATGACTACATGGTTGAACATCTCTTTGTATGGTTTGAAATTTATGTTTGATAGCTTTAAAGTCAAACCAAGCTAGTTGAGCTAGTTTTTAGCAAAAATAAATAGCTGGGAGAATTTAATTGTTTTGGTTGTTTCCATTGATTTTGTAATGCTTATATCATGTTTAGAAGTTTATATGAGTGGTTGGAAACAATAGCAATCAATTTGCTTGATTGATGGTTTAAATCAAAATAAGTTAGAACCAAGTTCACATTATGTTTGATTTTGATGTTTTGGAATTTGATCATGAATTGAATGCTACCCTGATATCAAATGTGTTGAATTGCTAGTGAAACATGACATTTGAATTGCTTTTGGAGTCATGTGGCTATTATGAATTTGTTTACAAAAGATTAAAAAGTGTATGATTTGATTATATTAGGCCTTTTAGCATACCCAATCTTCTGAGAGGACCAAACTTTTCACACTTTAATACATTAGACTCAAGGTAAGTTAAAACTTACATTTTTCTATATCATAAGAATTGTATGATGTTTGTTTTGATTTTGAAATGAATGTTAATGTCTGACTGTGATATTAAGTTTAGGACATTAATGATTCATGGTATTTACACATGTTTCTAATGTTGTTGAATGTAATGAGGTTTTGGAAAAATGAAGTGTGGCATTTGATTAATGTTCGGGTAGGCCAGGGACATGGGTAGGACCGATGAATCCATCAAAAAGGTGGCAAAAACTTGAGGTTGAAAAACTAAGATATGAAAAGCCACATTAAACGAAACAAAATTTGGCTAATGCCTGAGATTGAAAAACCATTATGGGAAACCTTATATTATTCTTATTATTGGCCAATAATTATGTAAAAGTTCCAAAAACCATGGTTTATCATTGTTAATTAAGTATCAAATTCAATGGTATCAAAAAGAATGAATTAAGGAAGAAATTTGATTGGCATATGATATGTATGTTTATGCATGAGTTTCACTTTACTGAGCTTTTAGCTCACTAGATTCTTATGATGCAAGTAAAGATGTACAGGTTTAGAAATTGATTGAATCTTCAGAACTGCCAAATAGAGATTTGTTCATATGCCATGTTATTGAAACAGCTTTTATGACCTATTTCGAAACTCTGTTTTTTTTTTTTGGTTAAACAGCTCTATTGTGATTTTGTAAACTGATATATGTGAAAAGTGGATGTGATGGTAGCTTCACTTTCGATTTTTGACTAATGTAAATATTGAATGTAAAAACAAGAAAGCAAAGATGAATTTTAAATTTTACCTATGTAAAATATTTAGTACTAAAACCATAACACTCAAGTTATTAAAGAAAGGTTAACATCTCTTGACTTAAGAGTATCAGCTTTTTTTGCCTATGTAAAATATTTAGTACTAAAACCATAACACTCAAGTTATTAAAGAAAGGTTAACATCTCTTGACTTAACAATATCAGCTTGTTTTAGGTTCTGTAGTTAAATTAAGGGGTGTTACACCTTGTCTAACCATGGCTTAGATCTGTCTTCTCATGCTCCCACATTTTCTTGTTGTATGTCTGAAATTATTACAGAGCTCGTAGAACCTTGATCTGTCCCTCTGGGTTAGGTCTTCAACAATAGGCTTCGAAGTTCAGAATATTCCTTGATCTATGTTTTCTTTAAAGATCTGTTCCTTAGAAACAATCAGTTCCACCTCATCCTTGATCGGATAAGGTTGAAATCTTCTTGCTACTCTCATTTCCTTTTGGTTACTTTCCACCTAGCTTATTTTCCCCTCTCACTCAAACTATGGGTCCTAATTATGCTTTCCCCATCTTGGTTCTTAAGGTTTATGAGGTAATTCCTTCTTGCTGGCATTTTTCCCTTCCCGTGCCTCTGTACCTTTTTCTTTTTTCTTCTTTCTCACCATACTTGCTTTTTCCACTTGAATACTCCCTTCTGTAGGGTAAATCACCTCAGACATGTGTTTTATCTGATTTCTTTAGTTTGTCCTTCAGATCGTGATTTGGTTGGAATTCATGATAAGAGATGTTAGTAGCCAACACTAAATTAGCTATCTCAATGTGGTTTAATTTGTTAGCAAATCTGAGCAAATAGGTTTTCAAATTCTCCTTTTTTCCCATTTTGATCTCTATTAGGCTTCCCATAGTCTTCTTTTGCTTTCGATTATAGATAAACGGAGTCATGAACCTTTGAGTTAGCTATTCAAATCTATCTATAGACCCTGGCTCCAACTAGTTGAACCATACTACTATAGTTCTGATCAACATTTAAGGAATACTTTGTAGAGCAATTTCTCATCCGTGGTCTCCGTTGCCATATCCTGTCTAAATTGGTGTAGAAATTCCACTGGATTGATTGTTCCATCATACTTCTTCATTAGAGGTGTATGGAACTTTGGTGGTTTTGGAATTGCTAAAATCCTGCTCGTAAAAAGAGATCTTGATATCTCCTTAGCTTTTTTGATGGCTTTCTCCATAGGAGTCATATTCTGAATTTCCTTGATTTTCTCTTGCAATCTATCATCCACATGCTTCATGAATTCAGATTGATGTGTGAAGATACCTGTTTTGGCTTTCAGTGTTTTTGCTTTGACGATGCTGATTCCTACTACTCTCTGTTTCACATTCTCCTTTCTTACTCCATAACTCATATGATTTGTGGGTCCATTTCCTCCTCGACTCCTATTGTATTGTTTTGATGATTTCTCTCTCTCTCTCTGCCTCCAGCACACGATCATTGTCAATTCCTCTTCCATCTGACTGTACTTCTTGTTTTGTTCTTGTAGTGTCCACTAGCAGTTTCAAATCTTACGTCCTTGCTTTCAATTTTTAATTCTCCATTCTAGCCTCTATTCCAATTGGTTTTCTAGAGCTCGCTGGCTCTCTCTCATCAATCTTTGAATTTCTTCCACCATTCTTTGCTTTTTAACAATGTTCTAATAGTTGTATCAAATCCATCTCTTGTTATCCATCCTCATTTACATTGAAATGATCTTCGAACTATTCTCTAGCTCTTTCTCTTGTCATGGTCCTAGATACAGTTTGCTTCGTGATTGCCATCTTTTCCATATTCTCTATGAACACTTAGAGAAAAGCTTAGTTTTTCATTCAATTTCCCACAGACGGCACCAATTTTTGTGTCAAAATATGATCAAATGACAAACAATAGTGTACAAAGCTTAATTAGAACAAATGAATCTAAAAAAGGAAAGTCTTATTCTTTTCTCAAATTTAAGTGTTCTCCCAAAATGTCTAAATTTTATCTACCTACTAATGATGACATATGTCCTTTCCTTTTATTCTTGCTTCTATATGTAATCCAATGTGGCGACTTCCTTGTGTGGCTTTGTGCCTCTTGCAAACTGCCTACTTCTATTGATACAATGTCATTTCTCCTTTTTTCATTGAATGCTTTGTCGTATCCAAATTTGGTCCTTACACTACTTTATATCATAAATGGAGTCTTAGGGTTGATCAATCACTTTATTGGCAAAGCGTATGCTTAATGTTTTTCTTTAAAGCTTATTTATGTGTATTGCAAACTTACATTATAAGGCATACTGCATGAATGATTTGTTTCTGTAATTGTTTATTGTTAGAGAAGTTGTTAAATAACAACTTGATTATTGACTTTTGGGATATGTTTCTATCTGCTTATTTTATGTAAATCAATTGATTACAATGAGATGAAATTAGAATAGGATAGACTAACAGATTAATTGAGGTTGAATTTGCTATTGTCGTTAATTTACTACTTGTATATCTTCAGTTAACATTTGAATTCCTTCATATCACCTATAGATCATATTAGTTTGAGACTCAAATATGAGGATTTGCTAAAGATACATGTTGTTTTATAGTTTTGATGGATCCACTCTTTCATTAGTTTTCTCTAGCGAAGTAAGTAGATTCTTCGATTGCATCACAAGAATAATAGTAAACTATTATATACTTATGTGATTGTGTTTTATATCTCTTTATATTAATTTTTATGACTAAATTGAATGATTTGTATGATTGTGATTATTACTGAATTGTTCACGAGCATGTTTATGAAAGTCAAAGCTACTGTACCCTTAATTATATGTTAGATTGAAGTGTGGAATATGCTTTAACACCTGGGTAGGCATGGGACGCAGGTGAAACCATTTATCCTAAATTGAAAAGGTTGAAAACAACAATATTGAGATGATACTATAAAAAGGGTCTCATCAAGGAAGAGTGAAATGAAAAGGATTTCTTTAAGACAATAATATAAAATAAATCTTATGGAAACAAAACTAAACTGAAAGGGCCTAAACTAGGATGTATTATGAAAAGGACTCTAGTGAGACATACACGGCCTATTGAGTACTAAGCTAGGTTTTACACTTGAGGGGCTTATGTCGGTTTTACCTGAAAAGGTTTTCAAAGTGACTAAAAATGGGTACAAGAGGAAGTTAAGGATTTAAATCATAATTGCATCTATGCGTATGTTTCTACTTACTAAGCTTCGACTTATTTATAGTTTATTGTGATATATGTTTTCTTATTTATAAGATTACAAGAAGTTAACTGAGTACGAGATTCAAAAATCTCATGACATATGTAAATATTATTTAGGAAGTTATTTTATTTTCCTATTTTTGATTATTATTATTGATCTTATTTAAGTTCAGTTCAGTTTAAGAAAAGTAATGCCTTTTAGTCTAGCTATATGATTTATTTTATAATTGACCATTAGCTTAGTGGGCATTATATCAAATAGGCTAAAGCCTAATTTGAGGACATTTGAGGGATCCTGATAGTCTACTTGTATCTCTACTAGGTCTTTGACTGGTCTGGTCCATATTTTGTTATTGTATACCTAATGGTCTAAATCTTCCTCTATCTTATCTTCTAGTTCCATGTAATTCTCCTATCTCAGGTTCTCGAGCAGCCTAGACTATACAAAATCATGAATGGCATCTACATAGGTAGTTCTAGATTTATTGATTAACTTTTACCTTTTCGGTATCCTACGCGGCTAAGAACTTCATCGTTTGGTGGTATATAAAGGTGACTGCCCTTAATGCCTTTAAAGTTGGCCGATTTATAACCACGTTATATCGATATTTGCCCTTAATCACTAGAAAGTTTGACATCATCATCGTGGTGACTAGGCGTGTTCTAATGGTGACGAGCAGCTATATCACCCATGAAACCATATAATGACTGGATGATTGGAACCATCTACTCCGAAGTTAGTCCTATCTTGGTAAATGTTGAGTGATAAAGAATGCCCATTAAATTACCATTATCTATTAAGATCCAGTGCACCGTATGGTTGTTGTTAGTCACCTCTATCACTAGAGCTTGGGAGGTGTACCCTGCTAGTGTCTTTCTCCATGAAGGTAATTTTAGTTTCTACCTGTTTAATTGCTTTAAATGGCCTCTCCTATTACTCATCATTATTTTAAGGAAGATTTCCTTAGACTCTCTAGCATATTGTTTTATGACCTCTGAGTCTCTCCTCCAAGATATAGGCATGATTGTATCGATAATGCTAGTTGGCTCACCATTCTGGTCATCATGACCCACCATTCGGCATCAGGATTTGTCATCTTTCCTGCCATTGTTCCTTTAGTGATCATCCGCACAATTTTGACGATCGTTTCTACCTTTGATTTCACTTTTTTCATTCCTCCTTGAGTCTTTCTTGAATTCTTTGAGGTATCTGTAGTGGATGAGGTCCTCAATCTCATTCTTCTAGTCACTACAATCTGAGGAGAGGTGTTTGATTTCCCCATAGAAGCTGCAATATTTATTTTTGTTTCTTTTGGCCGATATTTCTTGATCACAGGCAGGTGATGTAAAAGGTTTCTGTCTATTATACTGTAATTGATATCCTTAATTTCAAAATTCAATTCGGTATAAGTATCAAATCTTTTTATGGATTGAGATTGACGGTCATCGCTCCTACATGGTCTTTTGCTATCTGAAGAATCAAGGCTGTTGTTGGCTAGCCGTATCTTCTTGTCAGATGACTCACTATTACAATTTCCATTAGTGACAATGATCGAGCACGGCTTCTGGCTCTTCAATATATGTGCTTCCTCAACATTAATAAATTTTTTGCATGGTAGAGGAATTCTTTACAGATCTTAGTTGACTTGGCATCTAGGTTGCCCTTAAAAGTGATGTTGGTACTCATGCTACTTATCGCCCCTAACAAACAAGCTTCTTTAAAATAGTTTCCGATTTAGGCAACCTCTTTGGTATAGTGAGCCAACCAATCCTTCAATGTTTCATTCCAACCCTGGTTTAGAGACATAAGCCTTTCCTTTTGGGTTGACAACTTCTTTACTTCGATTAACTGTGCTCAGAATTCTTAAACAACTAGAAATCAAGTTCGACTTTAGCTTCTTAAACTACTCTTTTGTGGAGTTCACCAAAGCCAAATCAAATGTCCTACAAGCAATTTCCTTTGGGATATCGTAAAGGTTAATGTGAGAGTCATACTTTCTCAAGTGGTCATTAGGATCTGTGGTGTCATCACAGATCCTGATTTATGGCATCTTGAATTTTTCAAGAATGGATATCACCATAACTTCAAGAGTAAATGAGTGACCGATTTCCTCTTTTTCTTTTGGTTCCCTATTCATTTGAGTTTCCAATTGCTTTATTTGCTCCATTATGTTCTTAGTAACCTGGGATCTGGGAGCCAAAGTAGAGGTGACAATAGGGGTTTCTTGCATATGCGCTTAGTGATCAAATCTGGTTCTGTAGGTCATAACTTTGGGGGGTGGATTGGCCCAAGTTTTGGACTATCCCAGAATCCATGATTAAATTTGCCGTTGGTGCCCTTAGTAGTTATCCATTTCCGATTGTTGATGGTTGGGCTCCTTAACTTCCTATTTGATGGTTTTTTCTCCTGCATTTCCTCCGATGGCTATGGACAGAACATTTGCCAGTTTAAGATCTCAGATCCATTACTCCTTTACCTTTCTAGTCACGGGTTTCTCCAGTCGCTTCGGTGTGGGCATCATCCTAAGAATCCTGTAGTTGGGCATTCTTAGCTGCCTCATGAGGATAGCTAGAACCATTCATAATTGGGATCACTTGACGGTCAGTGATTCGTATCATAGTGTTGTTATTGTTTAGTTATTGTTCAGGCCTTAGAGTAAAAATATTACCTACTCCGTAATTTGTTAAGGCTACCAACAACTCCTTGGACATTTGCAGTCTGTACTCCAACACAGCAGTCAAGTGCAATTGCCTTTGCGTTTGGACCTCTTGGCACATTAGCCACAAGTGGTGGGTTCTCAATAGAAACATCTTTTGCATTCTAAGTAGTAAGGTTTCAATGATTCACCATCGAATAGTTCTCGTGGGTTTTTCTGATTGTTAATTACGGTTCAATGGTTCAAGCCCTCCTTTTAGCACTAATTATTGATGGGTAAAACTTGCATAACAAATCCCTTTTGATGATGGGAATCCCTAAGAATTATTACAAACGCAAGACAATACAAAATGTAATAAGAAATAAAGTGTAGAAAATAAAGAATACATGGATTTATAGAGGTTCGCTGTGAATGGAAAGACTATATCTTCTCTTTAGTACTTGAGGTCTCCTTATACATTTATAATTATAAGTGGTATAATTTGCCAAAATTGGGATTAGAATTTCTAGTGGTTTTAATCATGTATTTATAGGCTCGTAAAAGATAATTCTTGATGAACATTCAAAATATAAATATTTAAAATTTGAACTTAAATGTAAAGATACTCTTATTGTAGATTTTGCTATTAATATCAAATCTTGCCAACTTGGGATTTTGATATTCAAATATCTGAAATTGTAATTACAAGATACTCAGGGTTCGTCAAGTGCGTCGAAATCTATGAGATCTCATCTACCCATCAACAATAGTCTTTTATTTCGGTGAGATGTACAACATTTTTTTTTTAGGAATAACATAAAAAAAATAAAAAATAACTATACTATAGTATTTTTCAAGAACTATCAAATATATACATATAAAAAAGATAGTAACATAAAACATATTATAACATATTATGATGAGTTTTTATGCTTTAAAATTGCTACATAAGTGACGAAGAATTAGAATAATAGTATTTCACATTATAATTATATAGTTAGTTATTAGGATATCAGTTTATTTTAGTATTTTATTTTTATTTTTATTTATATTTATCTCTTAGAATTATTTTGGATGTGTAAGTTAATATTTTCTTTCTGTTACAAATAAATAAGTAGTTGGAATTACTGAGAGTTAATGATTGATTAATGAATACTAGTTTTTGTTTTCCTCCTTTTGAGTTTTTATTATTCTCTTAGTCTTTCATTAATGACACTAGTTATTTTTATTCCTCTTCTGATTCTTGTCTCTTTTATCAAGATATAACATCTTCTGCCTCGTCTAGCACCAATTAATATCAATGCTTAACCGGTTCTTGGTTCCTCTCTATATCTAAAAAAAAAAACTTTACTTTTCACTTTCGAGAATTTCTTGCATCTACCTCCACTCTACGACTCAGTTGACGTCACATGCCAACTCTATTGTTGACACCTTCCATACTTTTTCATACGATGCGAATGATTTGGAGAAACCCTTTCAGAGGCTTTTAGAAGAGGAAACTTTTTTTTTTTTTTGCTAAAGAGGAGGAAACCTAATTGGTTGTTGATACTGTCTATCTTAAAACTACTATAAAACCTAGTTGGTTGTTGAAACTGTCTACCTTAAAACTTCAATGATTCAAATGGATAAGCGATTGAGGCGATTGGATGACCGAGTACTCAACTTGTTGATAAGGTAACTAACTATATGATGATTTTCATGAATCTCGAGGAATTCAGATAAAGCAAGAAGCTACTGAAAAATCAATTGTCAATCCACAACCAAAAATCCACCAACACAAGCAATTTTGTCACCTACCTCGCCTCAGAATGAAGTTTCATCTCGTGATTTTATGGTTCCTCGAGTAGATGTACATCCTAATTTGCCTATATCACTGCGTCTGCCGAAGCCACTCATCATAGCCAAGTAATGTTCTGTAGAAACTTTTTTAAGCCTCATAAACATCGAAAAATTTCAAATGTCAAATTTTGGGGGCACCGTTTAAAATAAAAATTAGCTATTGAAGATTTCTTACGTTTTAGACTATTGCTTTACTATCCTTTTTCATCTACACTCGCTACTTAATATGTTAATGTCCAATACGATGGAAAATTTTTTTGTAGATATACACAATCAAAATATCATGAAACCATTGTTTATCTCTTTTTTTTTTTTTAAGTTTTATTTATTTCCTCTTTGGCTAAAGAATAAAGCTTTTAATGAGGATTTATATCAGGATAATCATTAATTTTAAATCGGCCGCCAGAATACGAAAATCGATAGAAGCGAAATTTAATGAAAAATAAAATCAGTGGGGGCCTCCCTCACTTGAGCAAGAGCTACTCCACCCCAACTCACATACCATACGCAACACATAATTACAAAACCCACTAAACCCGCCTAAATCAACTGGCTCGTGCCCACCTCACCTGCTGGTAGAATTAGCAGGTGAGGTGGGCACGAGTCATCACCCGCTTGTTTCGGGCAGGTATTCTACCAGCCCGCCATCTCTTGTGGGCGGGAGCAGGTTTCGGTCTTTCGCTGACGGGTTCTACCTGCCCGCCTGCCAATTTATTTTCTATTAACTTTCATGTTTATTTTACTTTCCTATAAAAAGATTCTTCGACTTCCTCTAATAGTTTTTTGCTCCTTTTTTATTTGCATGGAATTTGAAGAGTTAGAGAAAGCTGGCTTTTCAATTTTCAATATTACTCTCCTCCATTATCCGTTTATATTAACATCTCTTTATTTAAAATATAAAATAAAATAAAATAATATCGAGTTATCTCTCACTCTCTCTCACACGCTCATGGTACCTCTAGATTCTTTGTAACTCTCAAGAAGTGCTCTTAGACTAGGGATTAAGAAGTTCCAAGCTTGTTTTGCTTTAAAAAAAAAATCGTTTAGAAAAAAAGTAGATAAAAAGGAGATGAATGGGGTGTTTGTCTACAATTTTGCGTTCGTATTGTATTTAAATGCAATATAATTTTCATTCAAATGTAAAAGTTTTGTGTTCAAATACAATGTTTTTCCATAATAACTCAAATACATTTATTATTTCAAAATATTTTGAAAATAATTTTTTTTCTCTCCATCTTACTTTTTCTATATACTTTTACTAACCATATCAACTTTTCAACTCTAAAATACAATTCAAATACTTTTCATTCAAATAAATATTGCATTCAAATCAAAATAAATACTTTTCATTCAAATACAAAATACATTCAATACATTATATTCAAACGCAATACGAACGTAATACATTTACTTAACACCTCATAAGAATTGAAAATTTGACTTCAAAATTTTCCACCCAATCTGTCACACCACCCATGCCCATGCAGCCCAGCCTATGTCTCATGATGGATGGGTCTGGTTTGAGATTAGGAAAAAAAAAAAAAAATCACACATTGTCTTTCACCCTGCTCACCACCCGCCAAACCCGTCCATGCACATCCCTACTACAAAATTTAAATAAAATTGGAGATTATTATCAAGGCAAAATCTTGGCTTCAACCACATTAGTATCTGTAGAATAAAAGATAATGCCTAGGGCAAGAATCTCATGTCACACATATCACACACTCATTTTTGTCCTCTTCCATTCGATTGACCTCTCACAAGCCTTGTTATAAATTCAGACACATAATTGATGATAACAAAAAAAAACTTATTAATTAAACCATGCCTGTATAATTCATAAAATCTATTGCACAAGATTGATCTATTATCTGCTGGACCAAACCTGTGCAATAGATTTTGTAATTGGAGCGATCAATTGCCAAGAAATTTAGTTTAGGGACTACGTTGTTAATTTAAAAAGTTCAAGTGCTATTCATGCAAAATAGCCTCATAAGTTTGATGCATAAATAATGCAAATTTAACAAGATAAAAACCAATAATAAGCTAAGACCGACCGTCAATATGAACACATGTTTTCAAAAGGTTGCTAAAAGTACATGATCACTCTTTTAAATTTATTTTCTACGTTTTCAATAGAGGTTCATTCGAAAGTTACATAAACTAAATTTGAATCATCATCACCATGAAACACATCAACATCGTCAATGAGTGATCTATATGGTAAATTAACATTTCAAACAACTTACATCATACTCATAGAGTAGAATTCAAACCCGGTGAAATATTTTAGTTGTATTGACTTTCTGTAAAATATTTGAAAAGAGAATATTTGAAGTGTAGGGTGAATTAAGATCAATTGATGGAAGATCTAATGGTTGGGAAAATTAACTTGTTGATTTAAAAAAAAAAAAGAAGAAGCAAAAAAGAACACGGGGAAAAGAAAAAGGAGTTGATCTTATTCCTTCAAAATTGAATAATGCTTTAGAATTTCTTCGTATCTTTAAAATGCTCCGACATTATAAAAATTCATCGTGTGGACAATGTAGGTTTAATTTGGATTGAGCAACAAAATAGATGTGGGTAGACAAAACTCATCATATTGTAGATAAAGATCTAAGTTGACCAATATCTATATTAATAAGGATATACTAGAACTAAAAGTACAATTTATGAAAAAGAGAAAGGAAAAAAGGAGATGTCTTAGAGCCTCTTTTGTATGAAGGAAGGAAGAGCTCGAGAAGAAGAGTAAAAAGAAGAACATCAACTTCAATTGATAAAATATTTTTCATACTTTTGAATATCGACGCATAAAATAAAGGGAATTAAAGTCAAATAATCATTTTTTAAAAGAAATTTTTTAAAAAAGACTGTTTTTTCTAAAATAGTAAATTAATTTTCTTAAATAATTTATCGGTTATTGACCTTAATTTAGTCAATTAGCTATTGAGTATATCGTAAATTATCAATTTTTATAGTCAATCAATGATTAACTATAGTTAATCATTGATTAATCAAATCTGAAAAAAAATGGTAAACGACTATTTTGTTAAACAAAAAAAAGTCCAACTATCTATTAGAATGGGAAACAAAAATCAACCAATCAACTTAATTTCCTAAAATAAATTCCCGCTCTTTTCTAGTGGGTTACATATTAGGGTTACGAAGGCAATTCAAGAATAAAACAAAAGAAGTAGCCACCACTCGTGCGTATGTTATCTAATAAGCTACTTGACACTAGTTGTTTAAGTAAAAGTACATGCTCCTGATTGTCAAAACACACACACACACTACAAACCCTAAATCTCGTTAAAAGTTTTCATTTATAAGCTCATGATAATGTTCGGGTTTCCCTAAAGAAATTTGCTACTAATGACATAATTACACATACAAAACTCGTTACCGAGCCTCAAACATTGTAATGCTCATATCATTCGTTGATGATAATTCGGCCCTCGTAGTGGAATTGTCACCTTTTGCTGAATCCATTTCTGTGAAATAGCCAGGTTGTTTCGGCTGAGGTAGCTCAGTCTCACTACCTAACATCACAACTACAGAGGACATGTTTGGCCTGTCCATCGGACTTTGTTGCACACATAAGAGACCAACATGAATGCAACGCAACACTTGCTTTAGATTGTGGTGCGACTCCTTTAAGTGCGGATCAAGCAATCCAAATGAGCTGGCTTCATTATGCAATGTCCATGCCTGGAAATTAAGGAAATCCGAAAGTGTCCGTATATCAATAATTTAATTAGTACTTGGAGTACTGACAGTTAATGAATATTGTTCACAACTTACATATCCAATGAGGGTAAGACCATGATTCTTGTTGTGAAAGCCTCTACTTCTCTTTCCACTTACAATCTCCAACACTAAAACACCAAAGCTAAAGACATCTGATTTTATTGAGAATAAGCCGTCGAATGCATATTCTGGTGCCATATATCCACTACATATATCATTAGATAGAGACACAAGAAAAAATTAAGAACATTTTATTCATTATATATAGTTTATATGTACTTAAAAAAGTATGCAAAAGAATAATACTCACTAGGTTCCTATTACTCTGTTTGTCTTTTCCTCTGTTTGATCTCCTCCAAACGTTCTAGCCAAACCAAAGTCTGAAATTTTAGGATTCATCTTATCGTCAAGTAAAATATTACTCGCTTTGAGATCTCTATGTATTACTCTTAATCTAGAATCCTGGTGAAGATATTGAAGTCCCCGAGCTATTCCACATATGATTTGGAAGCGCTTTGACCACTCTAGTAGTCTTCCTTGCTTTTGATCTGTCAATATGTTTTCCAAGTCATGAATACAAAGACATTAGAGTAAAAATTATATTTACTTAACCTTAGTGGAATAAGATTCTTACCAAAAATGAAAGAGTCGAGACTTTTGTTGGGCATATATTCATAAATCAACAATTTCTCCTCTTCTTGAATGCAACAACCAAGAAGCTTTACAAGATTCCGATGTTGAAGCTTGACAATTAGCTTTACTTCATTTTTTAGCTCTTTTACTCCTTGTCCAGAATTTATTGATAATCTCTTCACAGCAATTTGTTTTCCATCTTCTAGCTTACCCTGAAAATTTCAAACATTACAAAGAAGAGTTGAGCGTTTCTAATAATGATTGTATTAGTGATTCTATAACACTTTCTGACTCCATTATTAAAGTCGAAATAAATTAAATTGTGGAGATTCTCTTTGGCAACATCAATTCTTCACTCATTAATTCAAAAAAAAAAAAAAAAATCACAGATTTGCTAGACATGACTTATATATATATATATGCCATTTTACCTTATTGCTGTTAAATTTGATTCTTCACTCATTAATTAAAAAAAAAATCATAGATTTACTAGAAATGACTTCTGTATATATACTAGGTTATAAATACGTGCTATGCACGCGTGTATTGTGTTTGTTAACTTTTTTTACAAATTACATATAGGAAAAAATAATCTTTAAATAAAGATATAATCATTTTAATGAAAATTAAAATTATTACAATAAGACATAGTTAAAAATGTAAGATTTAAAAGAAATAAAGAAACCACGATTAAAAAATAGAAGAAAAATGAAGATATATTTAGAAAATGATTATTTTGATAGGAGAAGCTTGAAATTAAGAAGGAATAAGGTTTTAGGAAAAATCACAAAACATAAAATGATTGAAATATTAGAATAGGAATCAAACAATGTTATTATTATAAAGACAATTAAAAAAAGTAAATGAACAGAAAATGATGTTTATATGAAGACACATATATTGAAAAAATTTATAAGAATAATTAGATTTTTTTTAAATAATTATAGAATTTTAGTAAAGACAAAAAGAAAAAAAAATTGTTATAATAGAATAAAAAAATATTTGTTGAAATATATATAAATTTTAAAAAGGTGCAAAAAGATTTAAAAAATGTATACAAATAGTAAAAATAAAAATTTGACAAAAAATAAGAGACAACAAAAAAGTCAAAAAGGAAGTAAAAGGAGAAAAAATAGACACACAAAATGACAAAAAAAATGAAAAAGCAAAATACAAAAATAAAAAATAAATAAAAATAAAATTTTCAACCAAAACGATGAGTTTGGTTGAAAGTTGGCAAATAACAACAATTTTTGGCACTTCTATATATATATATATATATATATTTCATTTTAGTTATTGTTTTGAAACTTGAATATTATTGGAAACTTACTCTGTACACGGAGCCAAATCCACCTTCTCCGAGCTTATTGTCCTCTGAAAAATGTTGAGTGGCAGTAATTATAGTAGACAGGTTGAATAAAGGAAGCTCCATCTCTTCCTCCTGGCTTGCACCCTGACTTAATGCTTCATTTCTATCTGTTCTGTTTTTTAAAACTAGATCAAATGGCATGAAATAATATTTAATGTTAGATATAAGAAATGACTAGGAGATATCTTCGGCTAATATTTAGCTTGCATTTGGCGTATTAGTTAGAATTAAATTTTTTAAGTTAAAATTGTATGATTTTTCAAAAACTAGTAATTTTTTTTTTTAACTTTTTAGAAAGACAGAAAAATAAGTTGTAAAAGTTTTATTGGAACTGATGTTCCAAACAAAGTCTCACAGAAACAATTTTAAAGTAGCCAGATAAAGGAATGATGTCTGGAGAGCAAACAATTCAATTTGGGAGATTGGTTGGTTAAGTTGTTGATCAAAATTTGTTTTTGTGGTTGTAACAGAGAAATATATATATATATATTCACAGGATTTATCTTCTATTTTATCAAGCTGGTGATAGGTGATTGATTAGTGGTGGTGGCAGATGACGACAACTTAGATGGAATATGCGTATACCTTGTATTATACCTAAGTTATTCCGGGAGAAGGGAAAAAAATATATATATATCAATATTTTTACTGTACAATAAAAAAGCGAATGACACTTCTACCTTATCAATAACGTCATTTTGTGCTTGCAGTACCAAGCAAGTGGCTTTTTTTTTTCTTTGTAGCGTATTCCTTTAAGCACGCACTCCCCGACTAATTCAAATTAAAAGTAGGAAGAATATGTGCTCAATTTTCTTTTTTTTTTTTTTTTTGTTTAAGAATATGTGTTTTGCTCTTTCAATTGGTCAATAATTGTGGCCAAATATCATTCAGAAAACAAACAATAATCGCCTTTTTTTTTTTTCTTTCCCCTTAAAAGAAATGAAAACAGAGTAAGAATAAAGATAATTACCTTTCAAGCGCCTCCTGCACATGAAATAGCCAAGTAGAAGCATCGCAGAAACACCTCCAATGACAGCTACAGGTATCGCCACTCTAATCTTGTCATTATTTGTTTTTCCTGTTTACAAGTTAGGTTGAAACAGAAAAAGAAAATCAAATCAAAACGTAGCTAGAAGATTATAAGTAAGCAAAGGCATCATAACGCGTATGGAACAGAAAAAAAGCGATATAATTACACCATACCAAGTTCTGAATGCGACATCCGAATGAATAGATCTTGTCCACCAGCAAAGTATTGCCTCATGTCTATAAGATCACCATACCAAATGACACAACCGCTACCTTGTCCACTGATATCGTAGTTTGTATAAGCCATACATGAACAGTTGCTCAAACATTTGGCTCTGCATTCCTTTAGATTCATACTTTTGTTCACCCAAGAATGTGTAGTATCCGGCACTTTTAAGCCGGAGAATTTGATAAATCCATCTGTATCTTTCTCCGGACAGTTCAATGGACTATTTCTTATACATCCATCAGACCAATCCATTGAATTCCATTTCTGCTGAGATTTGGGCTTGAATCCTTTTAGGCACTGGCAGATCGGATTGTCATTAATCACACAATTTGCATTGGCTCCACAGACTCCATACTTATCGCAATCGTCTGTCGGTAACGATGCGTAAGTCCTCCAAATTTTTTCTGACTCGATCCATGTAAGCCGCTCGCGTGAACTTGTGGTTTGATTCATAACTAATATCGAGATCACCGACTTATTCTTGAGGTTGTATGTATAATACACCTCATCTTCGGTGTCTACAAATTTGTAGTTATAAAGTGGGTTTGTCCGTATTTCCGGTGCGCCACTGAAACGCAGGCCATTCCAAGGTCCACTGCGGTAGAACTTTTTAGTGCCCTTTAGCAAACAAATTTCAGGGAACGTGTGGAGTTGCGGATCAAACTCAATTCCACTAGTGAAATCTCCAGGACAGGGATCATCCCAATTCTTCCACGCCGTGAGACCACGCTTAAGACCCGACTTCAAATCCCACCCGAATTTCATGTTTGGCAGCAGCGTATCCGAAGGATAGTCAAAACTTTGCCATAAGTAATTAGCCTCCGAGTTTACATCTTCCTCATCTCTTAGTACTAGATTTCCCGAATCTAGAAGCTGCACTATCGGTTTCTTGGCCTGTTTTGATGAGCTCGTCGACCAAACAACACTCTTGTTTTGATCAAATAGCACAAGATTGCCTGTGCCGTTTACAGTGAACAAACCGGAAGAACCATTGATGGGGTTGCACCGGTTTGCTACCCAAACGACGGTTTGAACCGGGATGTTCTTGTACCAAATTCCGACGTAGCGGTTGCTGGAATCGCCGGGAGTGAAGAAACCAAGCACAAAGCTTCCTCCTTGAGAAACCAAAGTTCCGCCGTCGCTGAGAGACTGGGATGGACCAATACTGTCGACGGCGGAGAAAACGTTTTGGAAGAGAAAAAGAAAGATGACGGTAATTGTAAACTTCCAACCTAAAATCTCCATTTTTTTTTTTAATCTAATTGTTGCAAATGAAATGTAGATTTCTTTGTTATTAGTCTCCATATAAGAAGAAAATTTTTGGCAGGCTATATTGACTATACATGTTGATCTTCATCTAGAAGAATAGTCACGGCTTTGACAAAGGTAGATTGTGAAGACTCCGTGCTATTAAATTTTCGAAAGTACAACGAAAAGTTTATAAAATGTCGTTTAGATCAATCCGAGCAAAGTTTTTCAATATTTTGGTAGTTCTTTTTTGAATGGTGCTCATTAGATAAGTTTACTAAATACTTTGACGTGATTACACATTGTTGACTCTTGACTTTTCCAACTGACGTTTTTATTATTGTCGTTGTTGTTGCTGTTTTCTCTTTAAAAGAAGAAACTCTGCATCTGAGTTTGTGAGTCATGTATACGTTTATATGATCTGTATTTTATTTTTATTAAACAATTATATCTTGTATTAAAGTTATACTATTTTCTTGTTCAACACTTATTTTTGATATAATATTTCCAAAATACCCTTACATAAATTAAAATTAAGTGTTGTTTACCGTATTTTGTTTTTATTTTGAAAATATTCACTATATTTAATGGGTTTACATTTTTATATCATTAAATTACCTTTACTATATAGATATATACCATTTTTCCATCAATATTTAATTTTTACTTTATAAGGTTCAAAATAATCTTGAAATTCAAAATTAATTATTACGGCAGGTGGGAAGGGGGTGGATGATGATGGTGGCAGCGGTGAGAAGCATATTTAAGCAAAACTATAACGATCTAAACATGCTAAACAAATCTAAATATAGCATATAGATCATATACGGAAAAAATTTCGGAATCAAAGCATGCCTCCGGCCATTGTTGGTTCTCAGGTGAACCTACAAAACTTAGAACTAAATGTTAAAAAAACACACCAAAGGGCTTGGCCTTCGAAGCTCTCAATTCTCTCAATTAATGGTGTAAAACTAAACAGAAAAAATAGAGAATTAAGCTACGGGACCAAGAGCCAATGTCCTCCTTTTATAATCTCTTCCATCAAGAGATTTTCCATAACATTTTGCCTATAAAGAAATAACGGTGGAATTTATGGACCATAAACAAGAACGGTTACAAATCATTTAGTGTCAAAAAACTAAAATGAAACCAAAAGTTTCTAATGGCAAAACTTAAGAGTAACCAACATTCTCCCACTTGGTCCATAAATTCCAACATTCACCAAGTAAGAAACAAAGTACATGAATCATGGCGACAAATCCTCTTAAGCACGAGTATTATCTACCATGTATTATAATGCAATTTGTCTCTTTTAATCGCTCGTATAACTCAATGAATAAACCTTATGTTTATTCTAGATCCAAATATAAAAGGTATTTTCTCAAGACTAATATATGTGTACACGAGATGGTCAAAATGAGAAAACATTACAAAAGGAATTTCATTATAATAATAATATCGTTCTTATAACGAAATTACATAGAGGAACCAAGTCCTATTCTAACTACATGATCCTAAAATTTCTGTGGTGGCATACCTTTAGTTAAAGGATCAGCAATCATCAATTCAGTGCTAATGTGTTCTATAACCACAGATTTGTCTTTAACACATTCTCTTATGGCTAGATACTTGATGTCGATGTGCTTGCTTCGACTACCACTTTTATTATTCTTAGCCATAAAAACAGCAGCTGAATTGTCACAATATATCTTCAGTGGCCTAGATATCGAATCCACAATTTTAAGCCTAGAAATGAAATTTTTTTATCCATACACCATGTGAGGTAGCTTCAAAACAAGACACAAACTCAGCTTCCATAGTGGAAGTAGCAATCAAGGTTTGTTTTACACTTCTCCAAGAAACAGCTCCACCGACTAGCATAAAGATGTATCCTGAAGTTAACTTCTAAGAATCAATACAGCCAGTGTAGTCTGAATCGAAGTAGCCAGTTACTTCCGAAAGATTAGTCTGTCTGAACATAAGCATGTAATTCTTGGTACCTTGAAGATACCTAAGCACCTTCTTTGCAGCTTTCCAGTGGTCTATACTTAGATTACTTTGATATCTTCATAACATCCCGACTGCAAACGCTATGTCAGGCCTTGTGCAGACTTGAGCATACATAAGGCTTCTCACAACTGAAGCATAAGGAATATTCTTCATTTATTCTTTTTCAAGATCATTCTTTGGATATTGATTCAAGCTGAGTTTGTCACCCTTCACAATAGGAGCTATACTTGGCGAACAATCCTTCATCTGAAATCTCTCTAAAACCCTGCTGATATAGGTTTCTTGGGACATACCCAAAATACCACATATTCTGTCTCTATGTATCTTAATCCTAATGACAAAAGATGCATCACCCATATATGTCATATTGAAGTTTTTAGAGAGAAATTGTTTCACCTCATGTAGCATACCCTTGTCATTGGTCGCAAGTAAAATATCATCCACATACAGAATAAGAAAAAAAATCTTGCTCCAACTGACCTTCTGGTATATACATTGATCCATAATGTTTTCTACAAATCCAAATGAAGAGATAACATCATGAAATTTCAAATACCACTGACGGGAAGCTTGTTTCAATCCATATATAGACTTCTTGAGCTTGCAAACCAAATGCTCACTACCACTGGAGGAAAATCCTTCTAGTTGTTTCATGTAAACCACTTCCTCTAAATCTCCATTGAGAAAAGTCGTTTTCACATCCATCTGTTGCAACTCTAGGTCAAAATGTGCAACTAATGCCATAATAATGCGAAGAGAATTTTTCTTAGATACAGGCGAAAAAGTCTCCATGTAATCGATTCCTTCATTCTAAGAAGAATCCTTTTGCAATGAGTCTAGCCTTGTATTTCTCAATGTTGCCCAGTGAGTCTTTCTTTGTCTTAAAGACCTACTTGCATCTAATAGCTTTTGCATCATCAAGCAATTCAACAAGGTCCCAAAGTCCGTTAGATGACATAGAATTCATCTCTTCCTTCATAGCATCATGCCATAAGTTAGATTCCTTACAACTCATGGCTTGTGAAAATGTTTCAGGATCAGTTTCAGCTCTTATGTTATAGTCTGACTCTTGCAGATACACAATGTAATCACTAGGTATTGCTGACCTTCTTAGTCTAGTAGATCTTCTTAAAGTTGTTTCAACATTTTCTTGAAGATCGTGTTGATCAACTGGTTGTTCAATCATTTCTGGTACTTCTTAAACAACTTGATTTACCGGTTGATCATTTGCAGTTTATGTAACCTCAACTACTAGTTGTTGAACACCCATTGGAACTTGAGGGGCATTGACAACGACAATCATCTTATTAGTTGATGTGGAAGGCTGAGCATCATTATGATCTCTTTCAGGAACAATGTCTTGAAATCGATCGCTCCCATTAATCATGTCAGTCTCAAGAAACTTCACATTTCTAGATTCCACAATCCTAGTATAGTGAGATGGATAATAGAATCTGTATCCTTTAGACTTTTTAGCATATCCAATGAAATACCCACTAATAGTTCTTGGATCCAGCTTCTTTTCTTATGGGTTGTAAACTTTAACTTCAGACAGGCATCCCCAAATGTGTATATGATGCAAACTCGGTCTTTAACCCTTCCATAACTCAAATGGTGTTTTTGGGACAGCTTTAGTTAGAAGTCGATTTAATATATACGCTGTTATTTTAAGAGTTTCAATCCACAATGATATCGGGAGTTTGACATTGCTATGCATACTTTTAACCATCTCTATTAAAGTCTGGTTTCTTCTTTCTGTAATACCATTCTCACTTGAAGAACTAGGATTGGTGTATTGAGCAACTATTCCATGCTCTTCAAGAAACTTAGCAAATGGACCAGGAGCTTGTCCTTCCTTAGTGTATCTATCATAATACTCTCCTCTTCTATCAGTTCTCACAATCTTAATTTGTTTTCCACATTGTTTCTCTACTTCAGCTTTGAAAACCTTAAAGGCGTCTAATGCTTCATTTTTATTCTGAAGCAAGTAGATATATATGTAACGTGAAAAATCATCAATAAAGGGGATAAAGTATTTCAGACCACTTTGTATGTCCATATCTGGACAACAGATATCTGAATGGATGATTTCAAGTAATTCAGAACTTCTGTGCACACCCTTTTTAGATATTTTTGTCTGCTTCCCCTTAATGCAATCCACACAGATCTCAAAATCAGCAAAATCCAAAGTACCAAGTACTCCATCTTTTACTAATCTCTTAATCCTATCCTTGGAGATATGTCCCAATCTCTGGTGCCACAATATAGAAGAATCCTCATTTATAATATATTGTTTTAAACCAGCGCGAACATGCATAGCATTATTAGTGGCATCATTTTGTAAATTAATAGAGAAAAGACTATTAGACAAAATACCGTTTCCAATAATATCAGATTCATATGATAAACTAAAGGATGTCTTTAAAAAGTTAAAGGAAAAACCCAATGGTACAAGCCTCGAAACAGATATCAAGTTTCTAGAAAAACTTAGAATATAAACGATATTTTCTAAATCCAAAATAAAGTCACTACTTAAAATTAAACTGCATGTCTCAATAGCCTCCACATGCGAGCCCATCTTATTTCTTGAAAAGATGTTTTGCTCACTTTCCATTGGTTTCCGTAGATTTCGCATATCCTGCAAGGTATTTGAAATATGGACTGTAGACCCAGAATCAATCCACCATGTGATATGACCAACATCAACCATATTAGATTCATAACAAATAAATGAGATTGGTTTACCTTTCTTCTCAAGCCATTTCTAGAATTTGGTGCAATCCTTCTTTATGTGTCCCTTCTTCTTATAGAAGAAACACTTAGATTCTTTCTTAATTCCACCTTCTGGATGTATTTTGCCTTTCCTTTTCTTCTTGGCTTGCTTATCATCCTTCTTGTCTATTGCCATCATGACACTCTCACCTTGTTTCATTGTCAGCCTGCCCTCTTCCTGAACACACATGGCCACGAGTTCATTAATTGACCACTTATCTTTATGTGTGTTGTAAGAAATCTTAAAGGGCCATACTGATGTAGAAGAGTGTTCAAAATATAATGGATAAGAAAGGTCTCAGGCATCTCAATCTTAAGTGTTTTTAATTGAGCCGCAATATCCCTCATCTTCATGATGTGCTCTCGCACACCTTTCACTGTAGTCAGCCTCATCAATGAAAACTTCATTATTAAGGTGCTAGCAAGTGTCTTATTAGAAGTTTCAAACTGTTCATCTATAGTCTTCAACAAATCTCAGACCTTTTCATAGCCTTCGACGAAACCACGAATACCAGTAGAGATGTTAGTCTTTACGAACATAACACTTAGGCGATTAGATTGCTCCCATTTTTCATAAAGAACAACATCAGCTTGAGTACTGGTTTTAGTTATGGCAGGTGGTTCGTCTTCCTAATGGCATAATCAATGTCCATCCAGCCTAAATGAAGAAGAATTCTCTCTTTCCAAATCTTGTAATTATCGCCCTTTAATTCGGGAATGTCACACTTAAAATCAGAAAAGTTCACAGGTTGTGTAGCTGTACAAAATAAATATACATGCTTAATTCATAATTTTTAAAGCTAAAACTAAAGTTATGCTTTACCAATGCAAAACATAAATATGAATTTCGTGACATAAAACTTGCCTGTGGGCTAAAGTTTTACTCAATTAGGTCCATATATCAAATAAATAATAAAACTATCAAATTATGTTCCCTTTCTTAATTCTTTTAGGTAAATAAAGAAATATAATTTGACATTATATCCTAATTAATTGTACAAATATAACAAAATTTCCTGTAGGATAAATTTTATTATATTACATATAATTAATAATAACTAATATTATAATGTGATCCTAAAAATTCTTAATATATAATTTGCATAATTTAAAAATGCTATGACTACTCTAAAAATTAAACAAAATTATATGGATCGCACAACATTTAATTAACGAGATATCCACATATATTACATAAAATCATAAGCAATATCAACAAATATTAATAATATTACAAAAACCATAAGCAATATCAACAAGATTAATGTACTAAATTAATTAACTTAATGTTGCATGTATAATAACAAGTTTATACACACAAACCCAAATAAAATTAATTAGACACATTAAAAAATAATAATAATAAAAAATTAAAAAAAAATTCGTTTTAAGAAAACAACAAAAATGGGCTTCTGGAAACAACATATCATTTTAGCCATCAAACTGTCACTTCCAAGCAGCTAAAACAACACATCATTTTTCTTCCTTTGAAGAAAAATGTTAGGTTGTTTTTCCTTGTTGGCAGCAGCCCTTCACCTTATAAAACTACACATCGTTTTCTTAGCAAACACAAAAACGACATGTCGTTTCCGTTCATCTTCAATCTTCAGTCGGGTTTTTCAGACCCGATTATGACCCCGTTTTGACCTGTAATGTAAACTGACCGTTTCTTAGCCTTCCAGAAACCAAATTTCACTTTTCAAAAGCCAAAATTGATAGAAATCAAATTTCCTAATGATTTCTAATCTTATTTTTTCAAAAACAACGTCTGAAAATAAATAAATAAATAAACACCATGTGAACATACGGGTTTTTGAAAAATAAACACAGGTTCTAAAAACCAACAAGACAGAGGCATGAATGTTGCTCTGATACCAACTTTAAGCAAAACTATCTAAACAAGCTAACAAATCGAAATATAGCATATAGATCATATGCGGAAAAAATTTGGAATTGAAGCATATCTCCAGCCATTGTTGGTTCTAAGGTGAACTTGCAAAACTTAGAACCAAATGTTAAAAAAACACACCAAAGGGCTTGGCCTTCGAAACTCTCAATTCTCTCAATTGATGGTGTAAAACTGAAGAGAAAAAATAGAGAATTAAGCTACGGGACCAAGAGCCAATGTCCTCCTTTTATAATGTCTTCCATAAAGAGATTTTCCGTAACGTTAAATGGAGGAAATAATGGTGAAATTCATAGACCATAAACAAGAATGGTTACAAATCATTTAGTGTCAAAAAACTAAAATGAAACCAAAAGTTTCTAATGGCAAAACTAAAGAGTAACCAACAGCATAAATATTTCACTTTGAAAACAAAATGTTTTGCCATTATTTTATTTTTAAGGTATTTATGGTATTTTTTTTAGTTCAAAATAAAATTTTTACTAATAAAAGATACAAATTTTTGTAGTAAATAATATAACAGTCAAAATGCATGACTTTAATCGTAGGGTATACAATATCAATAAAAACAAAATGTACGGTATAAACAGATAAATAATCCAAACTCTAGCTTCTCTATTAAGGTTTTTTTGGGTAATTTTTAGTTAAAATTAAGTGTTGACTGATAAAAGATATAAATATGTATATTAAAGTAATTTAATAGTATAAAAATATCAAATTTCAAAATATATCGTACATTTGCTGACTAAAAGCAAAACACAAGGTATAAAAATGCAAATAATCCTTTATGTTGTATTAGGTTATTTGATTTCCAATATGAACAGTATCTTCTTACTGTTGAAAATTCCATACCGATGGTTTTAGGAAAAAGGGCAAAAAAAAAAAAAAAAAATGGACTATCAGTACTAACAATGTCTGAATTTTGCGGTTGTTAAAATGATGGAAAAACAAGTCTAAGAGGGTAATAATTTAAAATTTCTTCTCTTATTTGGTTTTTCTAGTAAGGTTATAATGGTAAACCTTAATTTCAATATGAAAAAGTTAAAAAAGAATCCTCTTACAACAAGATGATGGAGGCTAAAGGGGCATTTCAATAATGCATTGCGTTCACACTGTATTTGAATGCAATACATTATATTGAAAGTATTTGAATACAGATACATTGCATTTAAATGTATTGCATTTGAATGCAATACATTTCAATACATCAAATGTAATATACATTTGGATGAAAAGTATTTACATTAAATTCAAATATAATGTTTGTTTGGATAAAAATTATTTGAATTGTATTTAAATATTGAGTATATGATGTAATTGATAAAAGTAAAGGGAAAAAAGGGGAGAAAAAAAGAGTATGTGATATGATTGGTAAAAGTAGTAGAAAAAGTGAAATGATGAATAATAATTGTATTGAATTCAAATTATGATGTGATTAGTATTTGAATATAATATTTTTGCATTTAGATAAAAATTGCATTGTATTTGAATGTAATACAAACATAATACAATTTCAAAATGCCCCCTAAATAAATTTACTTATCTATAAAAAACCACTAATAAACAAAGATGGAGGCTAACATTAATCTAATCACATATAATAAAAACATATAAATATCAATCATCTATCTATCTCCAATTAATTGAGGGCTTTTTTTCCTTGTGGAATTCAAGCTTGTTTCTTTGAGAAAGTTTGTTAAAATAAAATATTAGTTAAGAATTATCGAGCTTGGATGATAACTCCATAAATTAGAGTTATTTTACTACTTTTTCATGTAAAAAAAAAAAAAAATAGCTTATCCTTGAGAATTTTAGTTTTTGATTTATTTTGATTTATTTTGTTTTGTGCATGTTAATTTAGATTATTTATGAATTTCGTGAAGTTTTTATTTAATTTAAAGTTATTTTTTAGCTTTTTTATGTACAAAAATTGGCTTATCCTTTAGAATTTTAGTTGTTTTTTTAATTATATTAATTTAATTTGTTTTATGTACTTTAATTTAGATTATTTATAAATTTCTTGAAGTCATTATTTAATTTTGCTTTATTCTATCAAATCTTTTTCTAATAGTATATTAAATAAACTTAAAATTAAAAAATTTTCAATGAGTTTAACTACAGCATTTTATTTTGGAAATATCTAATTTTAGCACTTTGTTTTTTTGTAGTATTAAATTGAGAAAGTAGGTGTCACTATTCATGTCAGAAAACTATGCTTATCATGCATTCCACCACACTGAATCCTTCTTAATTTCATGTACCAAATTATAGATAATGTATTACTGAAGCTACTATAGCAAGTGTGCACAACACTATAGCCCGTAGCAGTACTGTAGCAAGTGTGTGCTGACACCGTAGCATTGTAACAGTACTGTAGTACTATAGCAAGTTTGAAAAATTTGTGTTGTGAGTGCACCAACTATTGTAGCAAATTTGAAAAGTTGTGTTGTGTGTGCACCGGCTGCTACCATAAGTTTGAAACGTTTGTGTGGAGGTTAGGTGAAATAGTGCAAAATTATGTCTATAAAAGAGCATTCTTGAGGAGGCTTAAGTAAATGGGAAGATACACTCTTTCTCTCTTATTTTTGTCTTACTTTCATTCTCATATTTTCTCTCTAGAGTTTTATGAGAATATTTTGCAAGTTAGGCTAGAGTTCTTAGGTGAAGTTAGAGATGATCCTATATATATAGTGAGCTTGTTTGGGTTTTGATTCTTTAATAGTCTGTAGGTTTTATACATTTGAGTAAATAATTTTTTTTTCATTTTATTTGTTTCTCATATCAATATATTTTGTTGACAACTTTTATATAAATTCAGTCAAGCAGTTTTTATGTGATTGTTGTATGATACAATATATTAATACATATAGTTTTTTAAGTAATCTTTTACTGCAATATCACCGATAGCATATTGTCGCTTTTAGATTTCTTATAAGGTAATTTTTCCTAATTTTTAACTTAAGAATTTTATTTATTCGAATATATTTAATTTACAAGTATTTCAAATATTATCTTCTAATTGATTATTTGAAATGTGAAACCTTTAATTCAATCAATTTATGAATAACAATCCAAATAGGTGAACGAATCATATAAGAGATTCTTGATGTTTTTTTTTTTTTTAACAATTGAATTTTCTCCATATTAAATTGCATTATATTTCAATTAAATTACTTTAAAATCACAAAAACACTTCTTTCTTTTCTTTGTTTAATTGCGTATCTCTCTAATATTTTTTTTCCACTAATCTCTATTATCTATTTTTATCACTTTCTTGTGGGATCGACCACTTAATTATAATACAATTGACCGTTTTGTTTTGTCATAATATGGGCGTAATCACTTGAGCAATAAAACACTCATTTCATTTGTTGAACATGATTCAGGCTTCATGGAGGAATGGTCTATTTTTGCTAAATCCCTCTCTGTAAGATAGCCAGGAGGTTTCAGCTGAGGTAGCTCACTCTCGCTTCCGAGCATTACCACAACGGAGGACATGTTGGGTCTATCCATTGGACTTTGTTGCCCGCATAAGAGATCAACATGAATGACGGCGACCACGATGACTATGCTCATCTTATTCGAAAAAAGAAAGTCAAATTATATCAGCACTGAAGCTAGAAGAAAAGAAAAGAAAGCCAAGATATGAACCTGACTAGGGGACTATAACATTTGAAAACTTATACCATATAACTATCTAAAATTAAGTAATTATATTCTATTAATAATTAGGCTCGTACCTAGCTCTGAGCGTGACATTCAATAAATAGATCTTGTCCACCAACGGGAGATTGCCTCAAATCTAGCAGATCATTATTCCAAATAGCGCAACCACTGCCTTTTTCTCTGATATCGGAGTTTGTGTAAGCCATACAAGAACAGTTGCTCCAGCATGTAGCCCGGCATTCCTCTAGATTCATACTCTTGTTCTCCCAAGAGCCTGTAGTATCCAGCAGTTTCAACCCCGAAAATTTGATAAACCCATCTTCATCTTTCTCTTTGCAGCTCAATGGATTAGTCCGTACACTTCATTTTGACCAGTCCATCTAATTCCATGTCTCTTGAGACTTGGGCTTGAATCCTCTTACGCATTGGCAGATCGGATTTTCGTTTATGTTACAATCTCCATTGGCTCCACAGACACCTACTTATCGCAGTTGTCTCTAGGTGCTGTGCTGTAAGGCCTCCAAGCTTGAACTTACTCTATTTATGTAAGGCGCTGACGAAGACTCGTTGTTTGGTTTATAACTATTATTGAGATTACCGACTTGTTCTCGGGGACGTATGGCCAATACACCTCATCATCATTATAAACAAAGTGCAAATTGTAAAACTCGTTTGGCCTTGTTTGTTCCAGTAATCCACTAAGATGAATACCATTCTGGGGTCTGGGGCGGTTGAATTTTGTTGTTCCATTTCGAATTACATATTCAAAGACACTTTTGGTAAGGTTTTTTAGTATTTGCATTTATGGCAATTTAGGAAAAATCAGAAATATTAGAAGTTTATACAGGTTTTGCAGGATGTTACAACACTTGCTGCAACATGCAGATTCAGTTAAGTGTAAGATGTGCTATAAGATGTTACAACATCTACTGCAACATCGTGGTCAGCTGCAAAATCGTGAATATCTTTTGAAGTTTGATTTGGATTGAGAGAATCACGGTAAATCAAAATCAAATAGGATTTAGGGAGTTATTTAAGGTGTGGATAAGTCTGAAAAAGGAAAAACTAATTTAAATTGGATTTCCTAATCCTATTTAAATTAGGATTTCAAAAAACTCAAGATTTGTTTATATATATTGCGATTTTAATTAGGAAAACGTGTAGATATATTTAGAAGTAGATTTGGATAATATTTGGAGAATATCTGTGTTTTGAAATTCAGAAGATTTAAAATTTGAATTTTTAAGAATGTTACAGAATGATGTTGCAACATTATCCGTAACATCTTCAAAATTCAAAATTCAAAATAAATCTGAAATTTTGAAGGAGATCTTTGGAGTTCTATATAAGGGCTCAAAGTACTTGTCTTAGAGACAGAGAGCAAGAGTTGAGATCGTGTGATTTAGAGTCTTTAGAGGTTTTGAAGCTTTTTACATTATTTGCGCCTTTCGGGAGAAAGATTTGAAGTTTTCAGGAGGAGACAATAGCAGTTGAAGGGATTTCAACATATGCTTACAAGGGGATCTTGCTGAACATATTCATTAACTGGATTCAAGACGACCAACGGCAACAATAAAGAGGGAGTCTGTAGGTTGTATAAGTCTATTAGTGCTTGTAATCTTTTGGTAGTTAGTGAAGTGTTCAACGTCTGGGTATGGTCTCGAGGAGTAGGGAAACTGAACCTCGTTAAAATTACCTGTCTTATTTATTTACTTACTTTTGATAATTAATTAATTGGATTAATTAATTAAATCTGGTAAATAAGATAAAAACGGATCTTACACTTTTAAATATCAGTGTGGACCATATCTAGAACGTTAGGCTTTCTAGATGGAGAGAAACTTTTAAAAGCAACTCTATGTTGTTTACCAACCAAGCAGTGAGTGCATACCTTCATCTCTATGGACTTTAAACCAGGAAGATTCTGCTTCTTAGAAAGAATTTGCATACCATTCTGACTCAAGTGACCAAACCACATATGCCAAAGCTAACTGGAAGAATCTTCAACTACAATTACCTCCCCCACAAAATTTAGCTCTGTCACAGAAAGGGAACTGCATTTCCTGCCTCTAGCTACCACCAAAGACCCCTTAGTGAGCTTCCCTTTTCCTTCACCAAAATGGTTGTGATAACCCTCACCATCAAGCATACTGGTGGAAAACAAATTGAGGTGAATATCAAAAACATGTTGTATATTTTTCAGAAGTAATTTGCAAGCTGTGTTTGTATCCAAATAGACATCTCCTATGCCAGGAATCTTGCACTCAACATTATTCTCCATCTTCACACAACTAAACTAGCCACTAGTGTAGGAGGAGAAAATATCACAACGTGCAGTGACATGATATGAAGTGCTGAAGTCTACCACCCAATATGAATCCCGACATGTGAGATTAACACTACCGCTATCACGAATGATATAAATATCATCATAAGCCGTAATTGTAACAGTATTACCTATGTCTTTGTTTTCTTCTTTTTCTTTGCATTGCTCCCTTTTAAGCAATCCGCATTTAAACTTCTTGTGTCCTGACTTGCCACAATGATAACACTTGATGTTCTTCCTTGAACTGGATCTTCCTCGTGATTTATTATTACCATCATGGCTCTTCGGGTTTCTACTTTTACTTCTCCCTCGCCTTTCAGGCGAAGAACCAATCAAACATAAAGCATGAATCTCATCATCTAGCTTCATTTCCATCACAGCCAAATTGTTCAATATACCTTGAAAAACATTCAAGTGCTCAGAAATAGATGTTCCATCTGATATCTCAAGTACATAAGCTTCCTGAAAAGAAAAGCTTTATTTTGAGAATTTTTCTTTTCTTACATCTCCTGCAAAATAGTCCACACCTTGTGGACATTGGTTTGATTAGCAACATGCTAATATACATTGTTGTCCACTTATTGCCTAATTTTTCCATTTGCTTTTCTGTTTCGCTTGGCCCAGTCTAGATCGGATATATCCTTTTGTCTACCTTTGTCACCCAAATTAGTGTCTTCATAATTAAAACAACAAAGCAAATCTGTTGTTTGATTCCTCACAATTCACGACTTCCAAATTGAACAATTTGTAGCCATGAGTTTGATCATAGTGCAACTGTTGTTCCCTAATTCCTCCATTTAATTAACACAAGAAAAATCCCGAAACAACCAAAAACTTTGATGCCAATTGTTGGGAAAAAGTGAATAACCTCATAACTGCTTTTGGCTCCAAATAACAACCTGGAACAAACGAAATCCATTTTTTCTCTTTGTGTAATCAAATGGGCATGCAAACCAATCCAATATCCAATCAAACAAATAGAGAAACTAAATTAACGCAATCAACAAATATCGATAAAAAAAGAAAAAAGAAAAAAGCCCACAAAAACTTGCACTAATTAAATTAACGGATACACCAAGTTCTTCCCTAGTAACAACTCTAGAGGCTAGCAAACATCAACAACTCACCCTTTATGTGGATTTCAGCAAAAAATCATCAAACTCAAAGTTAGGCTCACCAAAATACTAGCAATCTAAGATAAGAATTTGCTCCGTTCGGTGAACGCATTGCATTTGTACTGCATTTGAATGCAATGCATTATATGCAATTTGTATTGGAGGAAAAGTATTAACATTGCATTTGAATGCCATGTGTGTTTGGGTGAAAAGTATTTGAATTATATTTTAATGATAAATATGTGATGTGATGGGTAAAAGTAAAGAGAAAAAAAGGAGAGAGAGAATATATAATATAATTAATAAAAATAATAGAAAAAGTGAAATAATAAATAGTGATTGTATTGGATTTAAAATGTGATGTGATTGGTATTTAAATGAAATGCTTTTGTATTTAGGGAAAAATTGTGTTATATTTAAATATAATGCAAAAAAAAAAAAAAGCGTGTATCAAACACGCTATAAATATCCAAACCGTTAGGGGTGTAACCTAAACTACCACCACCGACACTTGAAAATTTGAAGATGATTGGAGTAAGATTCACCGTTGGATCTTAAGCACAAAACCCTATTTTCATTTCCCTTTCCCCTTTCTTTTTCTCTCTCTCTCTCTGCCTTTTTCTTGTCTGCGCACACACACTCACTTTCCATTTTTTTATTTAAATTTGCAACAGGTGTGGGTCCCACCACCTCCACGTAGGAAGGGGCCTCACCCAACACCATCAAACCCATATATGTATATATATATATATTTTTTTTTTAAGATCTGCCTCATGCTTTTATCATTAATTTTATCCTTATTAAAACTCAAATGCCATTTTTGTACTAACAGTGAACGTTAGTGAGAGTAGCTGATACTTGCTAAACATGGACTAGATATTTCAGTAGTGTATAATATTTTTTTTGAAATGTTTTTGTTTTTGTTAAAAATGAAAATGTTTTGAGAACTATGTTGAGATTATTTCTGAAATTGTGATAGATATTGATTTTTTTAGTGTGAATTTTGAAAATAACAAAACAAAAAATAAAGTATTAGTCATAATTAAAAAAAAAAAACTCTTTGGTAGTGGGTTTTATGATGGAAGACATTGGTAGTCTAAGCTCTAGAGGGTGGCAAGGCGGTGGTAGCGTTGTTGTTTCTGGAGCAGATGTGATTGCGGCTATAATCCTAAAGATTCGAAACCCTAGCGCTGGTGGCGATCCCCAAACTCACGACCTGATAGTCTTTGTTACTATTAAAGATGGAGGCTGTCACGGTGGGTGTCTTAGGCATTGACTTCGCGAGATATGGGTCATGAGTCCATGGTCGTTATCGTGAGGGGGCCATTGCCGTTGTCACCATGGTCATCATCGTTTCGTTGGAGATGGAGGTTGTTGCAATGGTTGTCTTTCGAAGATTTGGCTCATAGTTCATGATCATTACCACAGGTTGGTGGTCATCATCGCAAAAGGGTCGCCGTCGTTGTCATTAGTCCATAGTCGCCAACCTTTGCTGGAGATAAAGGCTATCATTGGAGATGGTCATCGTCACTGACACTACAAAGGCAGAGAAAGAGAGAGAGAGAGAGGAGGGGGGAGAAAATGAAAAAAAAAAAAAAAGAGAGAGAAAACAACTTTTTTTTGTATTCAAAAAATTTAAAAAAAAAGTTGAAATGGTATTTAAAATTGTATTTCAAAAATAATTTTGAAAATATTAAATAAATAAATGTTGTTTTAAAACTGTTTTCATTTTCTGTATTTTTAGAAATGGAAAAAACATTCTAAGAAACAAAACCAAACACTCTCTTTAGTTTCCATTTTTATTACACATTTTCCTCAAACTTGAATATCAAAAATTTAACTCTGTAAACACCTGACTCCATCAAAAGGTAAATATAGTTTGAATTTTCTCATCCCAAAATTTAGAAAAATAAATAAATACTCTATACACAAATCCAAAACCACCTTTCCAGGCTTGTTGTTCCTTGAAGAATTTTGAGTGGCAATAGCTGTAGAAGACAAATAACAAAGGAAGCTCCAGGTCTTCTTCTTGGTCTCCATTCTGAATTAATGTTTTATTTCTAACTGTTTCGTCTTTTATTGTTATACGAAAGGGCGAGAAAGAGGACGAGATACATCTGCCCATCTACCATTTATAATGAACATAAACGAGGCAAGGTATAATTTTGAACATCACGCATTACACAGAGCAAAACATTTACAAATTTACATTTTATAAGTAAACTCTCATAAGTTAATAGTCATAGCTCATTATATATGTATAGGAATATTTTCTAATCCTGCAGATGTTTTTTTTTTTTTAATTCATGTAACTTATGTTGATTTTGCATGTAATTTTATATGTAAGTGGTACTATTTGGAGTTGCTGCGTAAATAACAGGTATAACAAAAATATTTTATACACCATTAGGAATTTATTACAATGTGTGCGGGGTATAAAACCCTACTTGTATATATGTGTGGAACATTTTTATTCACAATTTATCGTCTCTGATTACCGGCGGTCTTCGGCAGTCGAAGAGTAGTGTGATGGAGTACTTTTTAGAAATCTACCAAAATACTTTTTTGGTATTCTTACAAAATATTTATAGTATTCCACCGATTATTTTTTATATGCTATATAGTTAATTTTTTTTATATTAGGTTATTATTTATATTCTACCTCACATGAAAAATCATACTTCAAAAAACCAATCTTGATTATTTTAATTTTTAAAGAGTCCCCAAAATTTAAAATTCCCAACTTTTTTGTTTTAAAAATTCTCCGAATTGAAAAAACTCTTATTTCTCATCTCCTCCCTTTACCACCCGCACCACCACCAACGGCAAGCTCTAGTGGCCGAGCTCAGACCAATGAGCTCTGACGAACCGCGATTTCATTAATCCGCAAAGTGGGGGTGGCGGCAAATGGAAGGCGGAGATCGCGAGTGTGGAGGAGAGCGAGAGATCGTGGTGAAGAGATTCACGACTGCGGTGGAGACAAAGAGAGATAGCGCGGGGAAGAGAGAAACAGAGAGAGAGAGAGAGAGAGAGAGAGAGTGAAGAGTTCTCGAAATCACGATGGAGAGAGCCATGATTCCAGCTACGTGTTTCTCGAAATCACAATTCCCTCATTATTATGGCGACAATTTCTCGATGTCGCGAGACTTCAGCCATCCCCTTGAGATTCTTGCCATCGTAGAACCTTCGGTCCCCACAATTCTCTCGTACCGAGTGCTGCTGTCGGTCGCAATGTGCTTCGACGACAGCTCCAATATAATCAGAAGAAGAGAGAGAGGAGAGAGAGTGGTGGTCTTTGTGAGAGAGTGGAAGAGGAAAAGAAATAAAGTGTGGAGAAGGAAGGGAAATGAAGTGTTGAAGAGAAGTGGGGAGAAAAAGGAGAAAGATACGATAGAAAAAATGTGTATGAGAGTATTTTTTTCGTTATATTGCAAAGGAAAAAAAAATCAATTGTAAAAAAAGATCAAATCTCTAAGATAATATTAAGAGAGGGTAAAAATACAAAGTATGAGTATTTTAAGGGCTGTTTGTCCAATTAGAGTAACGAACAAAAATAAATATAGAATTCGTATCATTAATATATATATATATACACCAATTCCGCACGATATGCATCACAGGATCATTTTATCATGCGAACTATTATAGTTATTAATGTTGGATACATATAATTATTAAAAATAAAAGAAAGTACAGGATTTTGTACCGCACGATTGCTTTCATTTCGCTCCGCCAATTCTTAAAAGGATGATATAAATTAGGAAGAAAAAAATAATAATGTAGAATCAAGTTTAAAGAATATATATATCACTAATATACCTAATAAAATATGATTGCAGATATAACTTAACAATAATACTATACTTAACTCCATTTAAAAGTATAAAGTTTAGATCTAATCACCTTCAAATTCCAAAAAAAAAAAAAAAAAAGGAGCTTGATGAAATGCTTTAAACCTTACCCTCTATCCAGGGGCGAAGCCAGAAACCTATTTTAGTAAGGGCGTACACCAAAATTTGTGTTTTGAAGAAAAATAAATTTTAGTATGTGAGAATTTTTAATTTTTATGGGTTCATATGAGAATTTTTAATTTTAATGGAGGTTATGTGAGAATTTTTAATTTTTAATAAGGTAAAATACGGAGTATATGAGAATTTTTTATATTTTAGTGGGGACAAAATGTAAAAATTATAAAATTTTTAAGGTAGAAATAAATAAAGAAAAATTTTAGTTGGGGAAGCAGCCCCCATTCTTCTCCATCTAGCTCGGCTCCTACCTCTATCCATCAATACCTTGCATATCTGGACTTCTAGCAAGTACTTCAGCCTATCGAATCTAAACTAATTATTTTAATAAATAATGTTAAGAATACTAACTCTAATCTAAACTTTTTGAGTATCAACTTATGTATTATATTTTGATTGGTAGATGAAATTAATTGAAGTGATAATACTTTAAACGTTTACTAATAAAAAAACAACAACTCATATATCACATAAGTTGATCATCAAAAGTTGAGATTAAAATTTGTGTCTCTAATAATTTTTGAGTACCAACTTATGTGTTATATTTTGATTGGTAGATGGAATTAATTGAGGTGACAATACTTTAAACATTTATTAATAAAAAAAACTAATAACTCACGTATCACATAAGTTGATACTCAAAAGTTGATATTAAAATTGGTGTCCCTAATAATTTTCCATTCCAATAAGACAGATAGTGACTTGATAATGAAATGCCAACAAAATAGTGATTGTAGGCAATAGCCTATTAGTAATTTCATATTTCATTTCATCACAACATGTAGAGCTCAAATTACCACACTCAAGTTCAAAAAAAAAAAAAAAAGAACAAAGTACAAGGAATAAAATTCATAATAAGAATGCTTACAATTTTTAGTTCTTAGATTTCTTATCTTTGTTAATTAAATATGAATTCCAAATTCCAATATATAATGAAAGAAAGAATCAAATTAAAGAAAGAAAAATAGGTATAATAAAATGAAATAAAAATTTTTATTAGCATTTCTATAAAGAAGTAATGAATTGATCAGTTGACAGAAGTTCTAAAGGTTCTATGAACTTTCAAAGAGGATTAATAAACCTTATCGATTACACATCCGAAATTAGAAGGGGAAAAATAACCATCTTTTGCATACAAAAAATCTCCTCCAATATGCTAAATGTGTCGTCGTTTAGAACATCAGTAAAAAACGTGGAGATTTTATTTCGGAAAAAAGGACTAGCTTATGGTGAAACAATATGACTTCCCGTCAAAGTCAATTGTGCATATTAAAAATGAAAAAAAAAAAAAAATGGAAGAAGAAGAAGAAGAAGAAGAAAATGGCACTATTGATTCAACAAAATACAAAAGCCACAACTAACAAAAATCAATACCTTTAAGACAGATGAAGGGAGAGAGGAGACTTTGAGAGACCACAACAATATTTAAAAAATAAAATAAAAAAAATTAATGCGAAAGAAAAAAAAAAAACAAAATAGTTATTTCATAAGTTTGTTTCTGATTGGCGTATTCTACAAATGAGAAAATATAGACCATCATAAGAACTATATCTTTAACTCTTCGAAAATGCCTTGAGAACGATTTTCGGATTGAGCAACAAAAAAGACATCGGAGGACAAAACTCACCACACTAGTCAATATGGACCAAGATCAAGACCTATATATATATATATATATATATAAAACAAAATGTAGAAAACAAAAGGCACAAAATGTAAGGAAAAAATGTATCGACCCGGAGAAAGATAACTCAGAGCCTCGCTAGTGTGAAGAATGCGGAATTTGAGAAGAAAAGGAGTAAAATGAGGAACTTAAATTTTATTTTGTAAATTAACTTTCATACTTCGAATACCTATGCATCAAACAAAGTCCCTCTTTTTTCTTGTAGTTTATTAGGATTAACAAAGGCAATTTAGGAATTAAACAAAGAAATACGTATTCCAATACGCTAACTCACACTACTTGTTTGAATAAAAATACAAGCTCCTGATTGTCCCCAAAAAAAAAACCACTACAAATTCCTGATGCTCCTTAGTTAATAGTAATATAAATTAACGTTTCGACTGTTTGGCAGAAATTTTGCTATATATAATTAGACATAAACTACGTGTTATCGAGCCTCAAACAATGTAGTACTCATATGGTTAAATGAAGTTGATTCGTGATTCGTAGAGGGATTGTCTCCATTTGGTGAAGCCATCTCTATGAAATAACCAGGCTGTTTTGGTTGAGGTAGCTCATTCTCACTTTCCAACATCACAACCACAGATGACATGCTCGGTCTGTCCACAGGATATTGTTGTACACATAAGAGACCGACATGAATGCAACGCAACACTTGTTTTAGATTGTGGTGTGACTCCCTTAAGTGTTGATCGACCAATTCAAACGACCTGCCTTCTTTATGCAATGTCCATGCCTAGAAAAATGTCAAAATCCAAAAGTATCATTATTTGATAATTCAGTTAGTACTTGTACATAAAACAGGGTTTTTTTTTTTTTTAATTGAGGGACAGTTAATGCACATTTTTGACAACTTACATGTCCAATGAGGTTAAGACCGTGATTCTTCCGGTGGAACTCTCTGTTTTTCTTACCACTTACCATTTCCAACACTAATATGCCAAAACTAAAAACATCTGATTTTATTGAGAACAAGCCGTTAAATGCATATTCTGGTGCCATATACCCACTGCATAACATCAGTAGGTAGAGAAAACAGAAAAAAAAAATAAAAAATGAAGAAGCATATGTTATTCAAAAAGTAGAATATTTGTATTTTTAAGAAACATATTTACAGAAGAATATACTTACTAGGTTCCTATTATTCTTTTTGTCTTTTCCTCTGTTTGATCTGCTCCGAAAGTTCTAGCTAAACCAAAGTCTGAAATTTTAGGATTCATTTCCTTGTCAAGCAAAACATTACTAGCTTTAAGATCTCTATGTATTACTCTCAATCTAGAATCTTGATGAAGATATAAAAGTCCACGAGCAATTCCACATATTATTTGAAAGCGCTTCGACCAATCTAATAGTTTTCCTTGTTGTTGATCTGTAAATGAGTTTTCCAAGTCATTAGTATAGGAATACTAGAGTCAAAATTGGTTACATGACCTAGGTGGAGTGGGAATCTGACCAAAAATGAAAAAATCGAGGCTTTTGTTAGGCATATATTCATAAATTAACAATTTTTCTTCTCCATGGATGCAACAACCAAGAAGCTTCACAAGATTTCGATGTTGAAGCCTGGCAATTAGCTTTATTTCATTTTTTAGCTCTTCCAGTCCTTGTCTAGAACTTATTGATAGTCTCTTCACAGCAATTTCTTTTCCATCTTCTAGCTTACCCTAAAAATATAAAACATAAATTAAAAAACAACAAAATCAAAGGCTTCTTAGACAAGGCCTATACATTTTACGTTTTTCCATGTTGAGATCTCAGAACTCTTTTATTTTTATTTTTATACTTTTAAAAAATGAGATCTCAAAACTTAAACAAAGATAGAAGAAGCTTACTCTGTATACAGGTCCAAAACCACCTTCTCCAAGCTTATTATCCATTGAAAAATTTTGAGTGGCGGTAGTTATGGAAGATAGATTGAACAAAGGAAGCTCAAGGTCTTCATCTTGATTTTCATCTGTCTTGTCTAGCGTAATAGGATAAAATGGGATGAAAATATTATTACATGTTGGACGTAGGAAATGAGGACGAGATATCCACATACAATATTTATACCGTCGTTTGAGCACAAATGAGATAGGACATATATAATTGTCAGGATTGTGTAAGGGAGAGAGAGATACATATATATATGTATTAGAGTTCAAGTTGTGAAAATAAAAATGCTATAAATTACAAAAAAATTTATTTGGAATCTAACTAATATACAGCTACAGGAGTTATGTTTAAATAAGTGAGTAGGAATATAGTTAAAAGACAATTTTATATAAAAAAAAAAAAAAAAAACAAAGTAACCGTTCATTTTTTTTATATATATAAATTAAAAAAACTACGAATACTGTGGTCCTAAAATGAAAACGGAAAACAATTCAAAAGAAAAGGGGAAAAAAAAGTCTGTAAAAAACAGATAGCAGTCTTTAACTACATATAAAAGCATGAATTTTCCTTTTCATTTATGGGTCCTTTGATACCATGTGTAAGCAATCTTACTGCCATGTGACGGTTTATATGACGGCCCAATCAATGTAACATGACAGTTTTTTTCTTTGTTTTGCTTGTCTATTATACATGTTATATAACTAATTCTTAAAAAAAAATGAACAAAAGGCAACAACAACAATAATTTTATTGCTAACATCACTCAAAAAAAAGATGCCACCAATATGAAATATTTTATCCCCCCGTGCCCTAAACTTATTGTAGTATTATAATTTATATTTATAACTTTTAATTTTAATTTTGATAATTTGTTACACATTTTTAAATTTAAGGGATAATTTGTTAAAAATAGTAGTTCATAGGGCAAAATGCAATAAGTTCATGGACATTAGTATAAAAGATCCAATATGAAAAGTGGGAAAACCACCATTTTGGTTGGGGGGTGGGTTGGGTGGAAGGTATTATTACGTTTCTCCAAGCAAAAATGCACAAAGTACTAGAAAAAATAGAGAGAGAGCATTTTTTAACTCACCTTTCACGAAAAAAGGGGTTAATTACGTTTCAATTAATTTTTTCTTATGATAAAAAATAGTATTTAATTGGACAAACGAGTGCCCGTGAATATTCAAAATCATGACGGATTAATGAGTTAACATGACAGACATAAAAAGAAGACCACCGGATCCCGAATTCATCCCATTGCGAGAGAAATAAGTGAAGAATCTTCACTGAGTGATTGATTTGGTCGGGGCTCAAGTCCATACTCTTCCTGGAGAGCGTGTTTGGACTGCTAACCAAATGTTATTCGTCAAAGTCAACAATTGCGGCCGTATTTTATGCAAAGACCCCAAAAAAACCTCTTTTTTCTTTTTCTTTTATTTTTTTTTTCCCACGACAAATTGAAAACATAAGAACGAAGATATTTACCCTTTGAGCGTCTCCTGCAAACGAAATAGCCAAGCAGGAGCGTCCCAGAAACACCTCCAATGACAGCTACCAGTATCACTACTCTAATATTTTTATCATTAGCTTTTCCTGTTTATAAGTTAGTTTGAAACAGAAAAAAGAAAAACAAATTAAAACGTAGCTAGAAGATTAGAAAGCAAAGGCACCACAACACACACGAAATATATAATACGCGAATTAACTACACAAATACCTAGCTCTGAACGTGACATCCGAATGAAAAGATCTTGTCCACTCTCAGAAATTTGCCTAATGTCTATAAGATCACCATACCAAATGGCACAACCGCTACCTTGTCCGCTTATATTGAAGTTTGTATAAGCCATACAAGAACAGTTGCTCAAACATTTGGCACTGCATTCCTTCAAATTCATACTTTTGTTCACCCAAGAATGTATAGATTCCGGCATTTTTAAGCCAGAGAATTTGATAAATCCATCTCTATCTTTATCCAGACAATTCAGCGGACTATTTCTCACACATCCTTCAGACCAATCCATTGAATTCCATTTCTGTTGAGATTTGGGGTTGAATCCTTTTAGGCATTGGCAGATCGGATTTTCGTTGATCATACAATTTGCATTGGCTCCACAGACACCATACTTATCACATTCGTCTCTCGGTAACGATGAGTGGGTCCTCCAAATTTTTTCTGCCTCGATCCATGTAACCCTCTCGCGTAAACTTCTGGTTTGATTCATAACTATTATCGAGATTACCGACTTATTCTTGAGGTTGTACGTGTAGTACGCCTCATCTTCGGTGACTACAAAGTTGAAGTCATAAAGTGGGTTTGTCCTTTGTGCCGGTGCACCACTGAAACGCAGACCATTCCAAGGTCCAGTGCGGTAGAACTTTTTAGTGCCCTTTAGCAAATAAAGTTCAGGGAACGTTTGGAGTTGCGGATTAAACTCAATTCCACTAGTGAAATCTCCAGGACAGGGATCATCCCAATTCTTCCACGCCGAGAGACCACGCTTAAGACCCGACTTCAAATCCCACCCGATTTTCATGTTTGGCAGCAGCGTATCCGAAGGATAGTCAAAACTTTGCCATAAATAATTAGTCTCTGAGTTTACATCGTCCTCATCTCTTAGTACAAGATTTCCCGAATCCAGAAGCTGCACTATTTGTTTCTTGGCCTGTTTTGATGAGCTAGTCGACCAAACAACACTCTTGTTTTGATCAAATAGCACAAGATTGCCTGTGCCGTCTACAGTCAACAAACCGGAAGAACCATTGATGGGGTTGCACCGGTTTGCAACCCAAACGACGGTTTGAACCGGGATGTTCTTGTACCAAATTCCAACGTAGCGGTTACTGGAATCACCGGGAGTGAAGAAACCAAGCTCAAAGCTTCCTCCTTGAGAAACCAAAGTTCCACCGTCGCTGAGAGACTGGGATGGACCAATACTGTCTACTGCGGAGATAACTTTTCGGAAGAGAAAAAGCAAAATGACAGCAGCTGTAAACTTCCAACAAAAAATCTTCATTTTTTTTAATCTAATTGTTGCAAATGAAATGTAGATTTCTTTGTGATTAGTCTCCATATAAGAAGAAAGTTTTTGGCGGTCTATATTTACTACACATGGGGGTCTTCATCAAAAAGAATAGTCCTGGCTTTGGCAAAGGTTGATTGCGAAGACTGCATTCTATTAAATTTTCGAAAATAAAACTAAAAGTTTATAAAATGTCGTTTAGATCAAACCGAGCAAAGTTTTTAAATATTTTAGAAGTTTTTCTTGAATGGTGCTCATCAGATAAGTTTACTAATTGTTTTGATGTAATTACACATAGTTGACTCTTGACTTTTCCAACGGATGCTCTTATTATTATTGTTGTTGTTGTTGTTGTTGTTGTTTTCTCTTTAAAATAAGAAACTCTGCATCTGAGTTTGTGATTTATTTATACGTTTTTATGACCTGTATTTTACTTCTATTAAAAAACTATACATCGTATCAAGGTTATACCATTTCTTATTCAACACTTAATTTTGATTTAAAATTCCCAAAATACCCTTATACAAACTAAAATTAAGTATTATTTGCCTTTTTATATCATGTATTTTGTTTTTATTTAGAAAATATTCAATATATTTAATGGTTCTACAATTTTATATCATTAAATTACTTTTACCATATTAACATATATCTTTTTTTTTTATCAACATTTACTTTTTACTTTACAACGTCCAAAACACCCTTGAAATTCAAAATAATTATTACGGCTGGTGGGAAGGAGGTGGGTGATGATGGTGGTGGCGGTGAGAAGCATAAATATTTCACTTTGAAAACAAAATGTTTTGTCATTTTGTTTTTATTTTTTTAGGTATCTATGGTATTTTTTTAGTTCAAAACAAAGTTTTGACTGATAAAGGTACAAATTTTTGTATTAAATATAATATAACAGGCTAATATACATGACTTTAAAGGTAGGGTATACAATATCAATAAAAATTGTAACAACCGGGAAAATTCATATTTCTCGGAAAATAATTACACAATGAATTTAAGTGTTAAAATGTGAAATTTAGTGATTTAATATTGTTTAGAACTAAAATAAAATGTTCTAACAATGTTAAAGGATGAAAAATGAGTAATAGTAATATTATGTGTGAGCACGTGTGTGCGACTCATAGTATCAAGAAGTAGGTCAAGATGATATTATCTTTGACATAAAACTGATAAATTTGGGTTCAGCACTCCCAAATTAGTAAGGATAGCCTATCAGCACGCTCAAATTTGATAATTGAGCACAAGGGTAATTTTTGACCGAAAATTTGCAGTATCGGAAACGGGTCAAGATGACCTCAGATGAAAATAAAACTGATATATTTGGATTCAGGACGCCCAAATTAATCAGGATAGTCCATGTTGAAATTTTGGGCGAAAAAGTATATAAAGAACGGGAAAAAGTGAAATGTCCTCAATTGTCCACATGCTCTCTCTCTCTCATCACTTCTCTTTCTCTCTCTACCCCCATTGATGAATAGTAATCGACCACCGGAAACGGTGTCCGTTTTCGACACCGCCGGCACCGTTGGAAAGCTCTCGCCGAGCTGAGTTCAACGGTGGGCCGAGTCGACGGAACCGACGCCGGAGGAGCCCGCACGCGCCGCCCGAAGTCGCCGGCCACCGGAAACTTGGCGATGCCGTATCTCCGCCATCTGACGTCCGATCAAGGTGATTCCGGTCCCAAAAGACTCGTGGTGAAGAGTAGAACAAAACCAGGTGGTGTTTTAGTCCAACGGCAGCCGGATCGCACCGCCCGAAGCCGCGACGTCGCCGCCGTGAATCCGCCGTGGAACTCGCCGTTTCCGGCGATGTTGAGCTGCACCACCGGTACAGAAATGTTCGCTGTGAAGAGGGGAGCAAAAGCCCTCAATCAATTTCGGGGAAAAAGTCCGGCACGGCGGAGCTCCACCGTCGCCGCCGTGACCGAGTTTTCGGGGGTCGATTTCCGGCCATAGGAGCTTCAAATGGTGAAATTGACACCACCAATGAGCTCCTTACTTCGAGATCTTCAAGATGGACTACCCACTTGCCATCGTCGCTGCCGGTCAACGGTCGGTCAACGCCGGTCAACGGCGACCGTTGACCAAAAATGGAAGTTTGACCCGTTAGCCTATTTTCGACGTTCCGGATGCATCCGCGGAGTCGGATTTGCAAGACTAGACCTCAAATATGAAGAACGAAGAATTAGGGTTTATGCCGTCGAGACCGGACTGCAATTCGGTATAAATCCCGGCCTTTTTACGTTCCGTGATTTAATTGTTTGGGACTGTTATATGATTTTATGATTATTGGTATGAAAAATGTGGAAAAGAATGTATGTAAAAAGAAGAAAATGACTGTAATGGAGAAAAAGAAAAATATGTGATGATGTAACGATTTTACGTAAACAGTGTGAGTTTTACGTAAAATCTAGGCCTCTGGTATAGTACGTGATAGAATTAGATCAGGATAGATGGTTTTCAGCCGTTTCCTAAACGCTGGAACCTCAAAAATTAAGCGGAAATGCTGCCGAAATTTCTAAAAATAGCACCAGGGGTAATATGGGAAACGAGGGGTAAAAATATGATCGGGAAGGGAACCTGAGCCCCCTCGAGGAATTAGGGCATAGAAAAAGGAAGGGGCAAGTTATAATTAGTAAACCGACCCTTCGAAACCCTAGAACGTAAGAAAAACATGAAACCGATTCTTAGGTCAGAATAGTACTTCCCGAGGGCCGGGAATGTGAAAATTAGTAAAATGATAAGAATTGATCCGGAAAAGGTCCGATAAGATTTAGAAAGTTAATTAAATGATTTTGGGTTTAGAAAATCCAGCCTAAGTATGAAAATGAAAATGTTATGATTAAACGACCCATTAGGGGCAAAATGGTCATTTTGCCCAAAGATTCTCAAATTATGGGAAAAGAGCCCCAATGACCCCGGAATAGGTTAATGAAGTTTGTAAAAGCCAAAATTGAGGTTTAAGTCATGAAAAATCATGTCAAGGGAAAAATTGTAATTTTGTCAAAAGTTAGGGGTAAAATCGTAATTTTTCAAAAAGTTGGAGAAAAATTTGAAAATGGCCATTAAGGTTTAAAAAGCTGTCCTAAGGCTATAATTAAGGGTTATAAGATCAGAATCAAGCTTTTTAATAAAATAAAAGTTATAAATGAAGATGTGATTAACGGACAAAGTTTGTCTGTAGGAACCCGATCCAAACGCGACAAAGGACGTCGATGGATTCCAAGAAGGGGATAAGCACGCTATGAGTAAGTTCAGACATTTACCCGTCTGCAACTATGAACAAGCTTATCGTGATTATATGTTTTGTATGCAAATGTCATGACGTGATTTATGATGATGCTATAGTAATGCTATAGCAATGCTATGATGATGTTAAAAGATATGTTTTAAATAAATAATTATAAAAAGAATATATATATATAAATATATGTATATATTGAATTATGAAGGAAAGACATTATAAAAGCTTTATGAGAGTAACGATTTGATAAAGAGGGATAGAAGAATGGAAAGAATAAGAACAAGAATGTTATGGTAGGATGCATAAGAAAGAAATGAGATATGAAAGGAAAGAATAGATATTTTATGAAAAGTTTTATGAAAGTTAGGTTATGATTGATAGAGCAACGACGATCGGTGACGAAAGGAATTAAGAAAGGGATATTTTATGAGGATGAAAGGATAGATGTTTTATGAAAAGTTTTATGAAAGTTAGGTTATGATTGATAGAGCAACGATGATCGGTGATGAAAGAAATTAAGAAAATAGTATGTTTTATGATAACGAAAGGATAGGTGTTTTATGAAAAATGATATAAGAGCAAAGAGTAAGACAAGAAAGAAAAACAATGATAGGTTATGATAAAAGGATTAAAACATAACGATAAGATGTGATTGATTGAATAGAACGATAGACTATGATCGATAGGAGGATGATGATAAGATACGGTAGATAGGAGGATGCAAATGATAAGACGAACAGAGAATAATTGTCTACACGTAACAAAACATGTTTTTGTTTGTTATGATGTGATGTGATGTGATGTGATGTGATGTTATATAAGTAATATGTGCTATATATGCTATGCTAAGGTGTGATTAATATAATTCACACAAATAAAGTAAAGAATTAAGAAAAGAAAAACAACGAAAGAACATATGTTCCATAAAATGTTTTATGAAATGTAACAACCGGGAAAATTCACATTTTTCGGAGAATAAATACACAATGAATTTAAGCATTAAAATGTGAAATTAAGTGATTTAATATTGTTTAGAATTAAATAAAATGTTCTAACAATGTTAAAGGATAAAAAATGAGTAATAGTGATATTATGTGTGTGCACGTGTGTGCCACTCACAGTATTAGGAAGTAGGTCAAGATGATATTATCTTGACATAAAACCGATAAATCTGGGTTCAGTACACCCAAATTAGTCAGGATAGCCTATCAGTACGCTCAAATTTGATAATTGAGCACAAGGGTAATTTTTGATCAAAAATTCGCAGTATCGGAAACTGGTCGAAACGACATCAGATGAAAATAAAACTGATATATTTGGATTCAGGACGCCCAAATTAGTCAGCATAGCCCATGTTGAAATTTTGGGTGAAAAAGTATATAAAGAACGGGAAAAAGGTGGAATTTACTCATTTGTCCACAAATTCTCTCTCTCCTCATTTCTCTTTCTCTCTCTAGCCGAATGTGTACAGTAACCGACCATCGGAAACGGTGTCCGTTTTCGACACCGCCGGTGTCATCGGAAAGCTCTCGCCGAGCTGAGTCCGATGGTGGGTCGACGCGACGGAGCAGCCGCCGGAGCAAGCCGCACGCGCCGCCTGAAGGTTGCCGGAGCCGAAATCTTCCCGGTGAGATTTCTCCACCGTCCGGCCACCATTTGCCACGAAACCGGTCCCAAAATGTTCGTGGTGAAGAGTACTAAAAAACCCAGGTGGTGGATCACCTCAACACTGGCGGAATCGCACCGCCCGAAGTCGCGACGTCGCCGCCGTGGAGTCGCCGTCGAAACCACCGTTTCCGGCGATGTTGAGCTGCACCACCGGTGCAGAAATGGTCGCCGTGAAGAGGGGAGCAAAAGCCCTCAATCAATTTCGGGGAAAAAGTCCGGCACGATGGAGCTCCACCGTCGCCGCCGTGGCCGTGACTTTCGGGGGGATTTTCCGGCGATTGGGGCCTTCAAATGTGAAATTGAGGCTACCAATGGATTCCTCTCGTCGAGATCTTCAAGATGGACTACCCACTTGCCACCGTCGCCGCCATCGCCGCCGGTCAACGCCGGTCAACGGCTGGTCAACGCCGGTCAACGGTGACCGTTGACCAATTTTGGAAGTTTGGCCCGTTGGCCTATTTTCGACGTTCCGGACGCATCCGCGGAGTCGGAATTGCAAGACGAGACCTCAAAGATGAAGAACGAGGAATTAGGGTTTATGCCGTCGAGATCGGACTGCAATTCGATATAAATCCCGACCCCTTTACGTTTCGCAATTAAATTATTTGGGATTGTTATATGATTTTATGATTATTGATAGGAAAAATTATGGAAAAGAATGTATGTAAAAAGAAGAAAATGGCTATAATGGAGAAAAAGAAAAATATGCGATAATGTAACGATTTTACGTAAACAGTATGAGTTTTACGTAAAATCTAGGCCTCTGGTATAGTACGTGATAGAATTAGATTATGATAGATGGTTTTCAGGCGTTTCCTAAACGCTGGAACCTCAAAAATTAAGGGGAAACTCTGCCGAAATTTCTAAAAATGGCACCAGGGATAATATGGGAAACGAGGGGTAAAAATATGATCGGGAAGGGAACCCGAGCCCCCTCGAGGAATTAGGGCAAGGAAAAAGGAATGGGTAAGGTACGATTAGTAAACCGACCCTTCGAAACCCTAGAACGCAAGAAAAATATAAAACCGACACTTAGGTCGGAATAGTACTTCCCGAGGGCCGGGAATATTGGTAAAATGATAAGAATTGATCCGGAAAAGGTCCGATAAGATTTAGAAAGTTAATTAAATGATTTTGGGTTTAGAAAATCCAGCCTAAGTATGAAAATGAAAATGTTATGATTAAACGACCCATCAGGGGCAAAATGGTCATTTTGCCCAAAGATTCTCAAATTATGGAAAAAGAGCCCCAATGACCCTGGAATAAGTTAATGAAGTTTGTAAAAGCCAAAATTGAGGTTTAAGTTATGAAAAAATCACGTCAAGGGTAAAATTGTAATTTTGTCAAAAGTTAGGGGTAAAATCGTAATTTTTCAAAAGTTGGAGAAAAATTCAAAAAGGGCCATTAAGGTTTAGAAAGCTGTCCTAAGGCTATAATTAAGGGTTATAAGATCAGAATTAAGCTTTTTTAATAAAATAAAAGCTATAGATGAAAATGTGATTAACGGACAAAGTTTGTCTGTAGGAACCTAATCCAGAAGCGACAAAGGACGTCGATGGATCTCAAGGAAAGGATAAGCATGCTATGAGTAAGTTCAGACATTTACCCATCTGCAACTATGAACAAACTTATAGTATTTATATGTTTTGTATGTAAATGTGATGATGTGATTTACGATGATGCTATAGTAATGCTATAGCAATGCTATGATGATGTTAAAAGATATGTTTTAATAAATAATTATAAAAATATATATATAAATATATGTATATATTGAATTATGAAGGAAAGGTATTATAAAAGTTTTATGAGAGCAACGATGTGATAAAGAGGGATAGAAGAATGGAAAGAGTAAGAACGAGAATGTTATGATAGGATGCATAAGAAAGAGATGAGATATGAAAGGAAAGAATAGATGTTTTATGAAAAGTTTTATGAAAGTTAGGTTATGATTGATAGAGCAACGATGATCGGTGATGAAAGGAATTAAGAAAAGGCATGTTTTATGATAACGAAAGGATAGGTGTTTTATGAAAAATGATATGAAACCAAAGACTTAGACAAGAAAGAGAAACAATGATAGGTTATGATAAAAGGTATGATGAATGTTTTATGAAAAATGATATGAAAGTAAAGAGTTAGACAAGAAAGAAAAACAATGATAGGTTATGATAAAAGGTATGATGAAAGGATTAGAACATAACGATAAGATGTGATTGATTGAATAGAACGATAGGCTATGATCGATAGAAGGATAATGATAAGATACGGTAGATAGGAGGATGCAAATGATAAATAGAGAAGAGAAAAAAAAATTGTCTGCACATAATTAAACATATTTTTGTTTGTTATGATGTGATGTGATGTTATATAAGTAATGTGTGCTATATATGTTAAGGTGTGATTAACATAATTCACACAAGTAAAGTAAAGAAATTAAGAAAAGAAAAACAACGAAAGAACAAATGTTCCATGAAACGTTTTATGAAAAAAAATGAAAAGTGAAAGATTATGAATGTCGTGAAAGAAAAAGATGTTCAACGAAAAATTAATATAAGAAAAATAAAAGCCTACAAGATAATAAGACTGAAAACTTAAGTTGTTGGCGTACCGGTCTTCCTACAAGGTCGAGACTTCCGGTCTATATCCTCCGCGTAGATGTGGCGCTACCCCGAAGGTGCGGTAGATTATAGGATGGACCAGCCCCGAAGGTGAGGTTTTATGTGACTGTGAGGTAGGTTGGTGGGTAGCTCCCCCTCCTCCCACTGTCCGCGCGCAACTAGGTACGTCCAACAACGGGCCCAACCAAAGGAAAGTGGAAAGAAAACAAACGAAAAGAGTGTGAAAAGAAAAGAAAAGAAAAGAAAAGAAAAGAAAAGAAAGGAAAAGAGAATGAAAAGAAAAGAAAAGTAAAGAACGATATAAAAAGAAACAAACAATATGAAACATAATAGAATCATATATGTGATGTGATGTGAATGACACGTTTTACGTGATGTTATGCTAGTGTGTATGATACTAGCTTTTAAGATATGAAATGTTGAGAGATGATGATAAAGCGATAGAAAAGTTATAAAGGTTTAGAACAGAAAGTTAAGAAATGATAGGAATGAAAAGCAAAGAAATGGAAAGATGGATTAGAATGATAAGAGATGATCGATAGAATGATAAGAACGATGAACGAAGAGATAAATGAGCATGAAGAATCTCACATTTTATGTTATGTTTTGAGGATATGTATAAATGATGTATATGATGTGTATATATGTGATGTCATATATTCTAGTAATAATATATATTACTAGTATTTATAAGTTAATGAATGTATGTTTGAACTTACTGAGCATCTAGCTCATTAGTTGTTTATATGTTGCAGGTAAGCAACCTGTTAGTTTAAAGTAGTAGATGGACAACGGATGGATCTGCACGTGCCAAGGGACTGGGCGAGGGTATGATATTACCATGAGTCTTTCGCTGAGCATTCAAAAAGGAAGATGAAAGAAAGAAATTTATGAAATATGTGTTATAAGAGTATGATAGAGTTATAGGCATAGTATGTAAGTTAAAAAAAAATAGAAAAAAAAAAGAGAGAAAAAAAAAATTGCTATAGAAATTGCTTCCGCTATAAGATGAGAACGTTAAGAATGAAAAGTTGAGTATGTTAAGTAAGAGGATGATGACCCACGAGGTTGCCAACCATCGCGGTCGGCGTCAGAGTTTGGCTGGTTGGTATGGTAACGTATGTGGGGGGGTCGCCACATGAAAAATGAGAAATGAAAGACTATGAATGTCATGAAAAAGATGTACAACGAAAAATCAATATAAGAAAAGCTAAAAGAATACAAGATAATAAAACTGAAAAGTTAATGGTTGGCGTACCGGTCTCCCTATATGGTTGAGACTTCCGGTCTATATCCTCTACGCAGATGTGGCGCTACCCCGAAGGTGCGGTAGTTTATAGGTTGGACCAACCCCGCAGGTGAGGTTTTATGTGACTGTGAGGTAGGTTGGTGAGTAGCTCCCCCTCCTCCCACTGTCAGCGCGCAACTAGGTACGTTCAACGACGGGGCCCACCAGTGAAAGATAAGAAAGAAAAGAAAAAGAAAAGAAAAGTAAAGAACGATAAGAAAAGAAACGAATGATATGAAAGAATGATATAATGAAATCGATGAAAAATAAATAAATAATAAAACGAAGTTAAAAGAACATAATAGAATTAATATATGTGATGTGATGTATTTGATGTTATGTTTATGATGTGAATGATACGTTTTTACGTGATGTTATGCTAGTGTGTATGTTACTAGCTTTTAAGATATGAAATGTTAAGAGATGATGGTAAAGCGATAGAAAAGTTATAAAGGTTTAGAACAGAAAGTTAAGGAATGATAGGAATGAGAAGAAAAGAAATGAAGAGATTAGACTAGAATGAATGATAAGAGATGATCGATAGAATGATAAGAACGATGAATGAAGAGATAAATGAGCATGAAGAAGCTCATATGATATGTTATGTTTCGAGGATATGTATAGACGATGTGTATGATGTGTATATATGTGATGTTATATATTCTAGTAATAACATATATTACTAGTATTTATAAGTTAATGAATGTATGTTTGAACTTACTGAGCATCTAGCTCATTAGTTGTTCACATATTGCAGGTAAGCAACCTGTTAGTTTAAAGTAATATGATGGACAACGGACGGATCTGCACGTGCCAAGGGACTGGGTGAGGGTATAGTACTACCATGAGTCTTTCGCTGAGCGTTCAAAAAGGAAGATGACAGAAAGAAATTTATGAATTATATGTTATAAGAGTATGGTAGAGATATAAATATAATATGTAAGTTAAAAGAAAAAAAATTTGGCTATAGAAATTGCTTCCGCTTTAAATGAGAACGTTAAGAAGGGAAAGTTAAGTATGTTAAGTAAGAGGATGACGACCCACGAGGTTGCCAGCCATCGCGGTCGGCGTCAGAACTCGACTGGTTGGTATGGTAACGTACGTGGGTGGGGGGGGCGTCACAAAAACAAAATGTACAATATAAACAGATAAATAATCCAAACTCTAGCTTCGCTATTAAGTTATTCTGGGTATTTTTTAGTTAAAATTAAGGTGGTGTTTGGGGAGATGTTTGGAGACATTATTTTTGGGTTTGAAAAAAGTTGTTTTGAAAAATGTATTTGGGAGAAAAAACTGTTTGGGGTGAAAAAATAAAAAATTTAAAAAAATTTTTTAGAAAAAAAAAAATCAATATGAATATTATTTCGTTTCTCTATAAATTCTATGCAATTTAAAAAAAATTATATTATTTGGACTTGTATATACAAAGTTATGAACTTTTAAAATTTGGAGCTTACTGTAATGTTTTGGATATATAAATAGTGAAAAGTGGTAAAGTTTTGGAAAAAAGCTAGTTTTGGATGTCTCCAAGAGAGGTTCCAAGCACCCCTTAAGTCTTGATTAATAAAAGATATTAAGAGGGTAATAATTAAAATTTTCTTCTCTTAATGGGTTTTTCTAGTAAGGTTTCAATGACAAACCTTAATTTCAATATGAAAAAATTAAAAAAGAATCCTCTTATAACAAGAGATGGAGTCTAAGGGGGGCGTTTGGATAATGCATTGTGTTGGCATTGCATTTGAATGTAATACATTAAATGTAATGTGTATTTAGATGAAAAGTATTTGTCATGCATTCAAATATAATGCTTGTTTGGATGAAAACTATTTGAATTATATTTAAATATTGAGTATGTGATATAATTGATAAAAGTAAAAAGAAAAAAGAGAAATAAAGAGAGTATGTGATGTGATTGGTAAAAGTGATAGAAAAAGTGAAATGATAAATAGTAATTGTATTGAATTTAAGTTATGATATAATTGGTATTTAAATACAATACTTTTATATTTAGATAAAAATTACATTATATTTGAATGCAATACAAATATAATACAACTTCCAAACACCACTTAAATAAATTTACTTATCTGTAAAAAAAAAAAAAAAAAAACCCACTAAAAAAGGAAGATGGAGGCCAACGTTAATCTAATTACATATAATAAATACATATATATATCAATCATCTATCTGTCTCCAATTAATTGAGGTCTTTTTTTTTCTTGTAGAATTCAAGCTTGTTTCTTTGAAAAAGTTTGTTAAAATTAAATATTAGTTAAGAATTATCGAGCCTTGAGCAGTGAAACACTCATTTCATTTGTTATACTTGATTCGGGCTCCATGGAGGAATGGTCCACTTTAACTAAATCCCACTCTGTAAAAAGAGGAACTTAAATTTTATTTTGTAAAATAACTTTCATACTTCGAATACCAATGCATCAAACAAATTCCCTCTCTTTTCTCGTGGTTTATTAGGATTAACAAAGGCAAATTAGGAATTAAACAAAAAAATACGTATTCCAATACGCTAACTCACACTACTTGTTTAAATAAAAACACAAGCTCCTGATTGTTCCCACCAAAAAAAAAATCCCTACAAACTCCTGATGCTCTTTAGTTGATAGTAGTATAAATTAATGTTTCAACATTTTGGCAGAAATTTTGCTATATATGATTAGACATAAACTACGTGTTATCGAGCCTCAAAAAATGTAATGCTTATATGGTTAAATGAAGTTGATTCGTGATTCGTAGAGGGATTGTCTCCATTTGGTGAAACCATCTCTGCGAAATAACCAGGCTGTTTTGGCTAAGGTAGCTCATTCTCACTTTCCAACATCACAACCACAGATGACAAGCTCGGTCTGTCCACAGGATATCGTTGTACACATAAGAGACCGACATGAATGCAACACAACACTTGTTTTAGATTGTGGTGTGACTCCCTTAAGTGTTGATCAACCAATCCAAATGAACTGCCTTCTTTATGCAATGTCCATGCCTAGAAAAATGTCAAAATCCAAAAGTATCATTATTTGATAATTCAATTAGGACTTGTACATATTAACAGTTTTTTTTTTTTTTTTTAAGCGAGGGACAGTTAATGTACGTTTTTGACAACGTACATGTCCAATGAGGTTAAAACTATGATTCTCTTGATGGAACTCTCTGATTTTCTTACCACTTACAATTTCCAACACTAATATGTCAAAGCTAAAGACATGATTTTATTGAGAATAAGACATTAAATGCATATTCCGGCACCATATACCCACTGCATATTATCATTAGGTAGAAAAGCAGGAAAAAAAAAAAGCATAAGTTATTCTAAATGTAGATTATTTGTATTTTAAAGAAAAATATTTGTAGAAAAATAATACTTACTAAATTCCTATTATTTTTTTTGTTTTTTCCTCTGTCTTATTATAATATCCGCCATGATCATGGACATAATTATTTTATAATAAGTAATTAAGTCTATGGGTACTGTTTAATTCCTAATTCGAATGGATTAAATGAAATAAATAAATATTTAATTTCTATTCATACAATGAAAAGGACAACTGAAAATAAATCGGTTCACCTTATTTACTCTTGAGCAATATATATATATGTATACATATATATATGCATATATGTATATTGAGTAATATGTTATTGCATGTGTGTCAGTGTGTGTAATACGCAATATCAAGAAACTAATCAAGATGACCTTTTCTTGACATAAAACTGATATATTTATAATCAGTATGCTTAAATTAGTTATTTGAGCACAAAAGTGAACTATGAACAATAAATACACAGTATCGAGAAAATGATCAAGATGACATTTTCTTGACACAAAACTGATATATTTATAATCAATATGCTCAATTGACTATTCAATTGGGCATAAAAAGTGAATTATGAACAGAAAATACACAGTGTCAGGAAATTGGTCGAGATGACCTTTACTTGATATAAAACTGATATATTCAAAATCAGTATGCTCAAATTAGTTATTTGAACACAAAAAGTGACTTCCGAGCAGGAAACATATAATATCCAAAAACTGATCGAGACGACCCTAGATGGGTGTAAAACTGATATATTCATGAGCAGCACGCCCATATTAGTTAGTATAGCATAAGTCAAAAAAATTCCACACGAAATAAGTACATTTCACCTGTACGGTGATAGTACAATATAGGACATAACTACAGAACTAAAAAAGAATAGTAAGAAAATACAGAGAAAGCTCATAGCACCTACAACCTTTTTAGATATGATTAGAATGAGAATCAAATCAAGAAAATACCTATTCGATAAAGGTTAGAACACAATTGGGTAATTATTAAGCACCATTATGAGAAACTAGACTGTTAGAAAAGTTTTTGCAGTAAAATTTACATTGCAAAAGCTTGCTTAGGTGAGTAAAGAAACATGAAGTGATAGCAATCCCTTGAGTTAGGGAGGGTGGTTTGATTTTTGGTTAAAAAAATGGGTTTTAGGAGACAAAAAAGATACTTGGCATTAACGTATGCATTTATTGTCAAATTTTGGCCATTCTTTGGCAGTCAACCACTGGATCTTCATGGACAAGGCAGCTGAAAATTTTGTGTCCCTTCAATGCTTAATTAACTAAGTTTAACATGCCATTAAGTTAGATTATAAATGGGCCAAGAAGCCATTTGGTTTCATTTTCCTTTCTCCAACACCAAAGACTCCAAAAGTCACAAAAAGACTCTCATTTCCCTCACTCCTTGGCCGAATCCCTCTCACCCAAAAATACACAAAGTTTAGCAACAAACTTGGTTGGTTGGAAGCCCATTTCTTAAGCCAGACTAAGGTAATGCACTAAACCCTTTCTTAGTAACACTTCCTTTAGTTAAGTTTTGATCTCAAGAGATTTATGGTGTATTTATGCTTATGGGTTGTGATAATTTTTATTTTGAGTCTTAGATGCCTTATTATGTTGATTATGTGGTTATGAGGTTGTGTTTATGATTATATGGCATGTGATGTGTATGGATTGTTAGGGTTATACAAAAAACCTAATCTGCCATTTTTTTAGCCACGGGTTTTCACCATTTTCGAGCATGATAATAGTAAAATTTAGAAAAGTGAAAAACATGAAAATTATAAGAAATTTTGTTCTATATATTTTTGTAATGAGCCTTGGCTAAAAATGATGTCAAGATAGGCTAATGGGCTATTTTCTGACCGGAGGTCAAAACTAGGATTGAAAACCTGAAAACATGGACAGTTACGGGTTTTTGCAAAAACGAGCAAACTCAGGTCCTGATCGGGTTCTAGACTCAACACGAAATGTAGACCACGTCGAAAACTTAAAAATAGGTCGTGTGAATATCAAAAATTCCACCATTTTGGAACCAAAACAAAACGTTTTTAATTGACCTTAAAAACTGAAAATTTTTTTAATGAGATGCAAAGATAGCCACGAGTTTTAGATGTTTAGGGCCAGTTAGAGTTCGAACCGAGCTCCGAAATAAACGCAAAAGTTGTCCGTCTCGTCGAGATCTGGAAGTCTCATGTTTGCTAGTTTTTCAAATTATGTTTCTACGAGCAAGTAGTAGACAGATTTTTAAAAGAGGTTCAAAAATCATGTTTTTGACTTAACTCCAACAATTTTCTTTTCAAATGGTATAAAATGTTTAAATGAATACTCCACCTTCCAACGAGGTGTTAAGAGGTTTATTTTTTAAATCATGAGGAAACATATTTCTCACAAATGAAGAAATTTCTTTTGAACCACTTTTAAAATCGACAAGATTTTTAAGAGATACATCGGTTAGCTAATTAGCCAATTAGCCAACGTCATCGAGAAAGAGAGACATTAATTAATTTATTTAGAAAATGAATTAATTAACTATGATTAGAAGGTAATTAATCAAACTCTCAAAAAGAGAGCTGTTTAATACAAAAAAGGATCAATAATAAAGATCATTCGATGTTTTAGTCACTAACAATATTAATGACTTAAAAATGAGTATTAATGAAATACATGATGATAACAAGTAGACACCTGTATCACGACAAGGCGTAATACAAAACTACCTGCAGGACATGTAAGTACAACTCCGCCTACAGTATGAATAAAAGTGTTTTCATAAATTTTTTTTTTTTTACGACAAGCATGACATTCATTCTTTGATCATGTACGATTAACAAATAACATGGCAAAGATCATGACACAATGAAAGTGATTATGTTCTTCATAATTGGTTAATTATGAACAAATTAAGACATGTTAAGTGTGTCGTACTGACCTCTCGACCTAAGGGAGGTTTTCATGTATAAGCTCCAAGTTAAGAAAGATTTGATCTCAGTGATATTGAGGCCTTGCAAACCCTTACTTCGTGATGATCGCGCACGCTTAGTATTGACACACGGGCCCTCATAGCATGTTATGACAGATAATTAATAAGATACAACATAATGAATTTATAATGAAGCATAATTGGCATAATGAATTCATAATTAAGCATAATCGGTTCATGCATGATTCATGATATGTTTTTAAGCTCATGATTTTACGGAATAGCATTGTACTTGCTGAGTGTAAAGCTCATTACGTATGTTAATGCTATAGGTAAGAAACCTATGAGTTAAACTCTGATGGACGACGAAGGCAGTAGACGAATGTAGAGGATTGGGTTATGGATACCATCACAAGATTTACTTCCACGATATGTTAAGTAGTCTTTTCTTTTGAAAACCAGACTTATATTAAGTGAGACCAGTTTAGTACTTTCTAGTATGTAAGTTTGTTCATAAACTATATTAAGACCCTTATGTACTCAAAATATATATATATGTATATTTATATCTGTATATAGTAAAGCACATGAGATAGGAAAAACAAATCCCGTGAAAATTACGATATTAAGATAAGTAATTTTAAGCATGATAAAATGATGGCCACTTCATGGCAGGTTGTCACATGATCTGCTCCGAAAGTTCTAGTTAAGCCAAAATCTGAAATTTTAGGATTCATCTCCTTGTCAAGCAAAACATTACTAGCTTTAAGATCTCTATGTATTACTCTCAATCTAGAATCTTGATGAAAATATAAAAGTCTACAAGCAAGTCCACATATTATTGGAAAGCGCTTTGACCAATCTAATAATTTTCCTTCTTGTTGATCTTTCAATGTGTTTTCCAAGTCATCAGTATAGGAATACTAGAGTCAAAATTGGTTACATGATCTAGCCGGAGTGGGAATCTGACCAAAAATGAAAAAATCGAGGCTTTTGTTAGGCATGTATTCATAAATTAACAATTTTTCTTCTCCATCGATGCAACAACCAAGAAGTTTCACAAGATTTCGATCTTGAAGCTTGACAATTAGCTTTATTTCATTTTTTAGCTCTTCCAGTCCTTGTCTAGAGCATATTGATAATCTTTTCACAGTATTTTCTTTTCCATCTCCTAGTTTACCCTAAAAATATAAAACGTAAAATAAAAAACAACAAAATCAAAGGCTTCTTAAACAAGGCCTATACATTTTACGCTTTACCATGTTGAGATCTCAGAACTCTTTTATTTTTATTTTTATATTTTTTGAAAATGAGATCTCAAAACTTAAACATATATATAAGAAGCTTACTCTGCATACGGGTCCAAAACCACCTTCTCCAAGCTTATTATCATTGAAAATTTTTGAGTGGCAGTAGTTATAGAAGAGAGATTGAACAAAGGAAGCTCAAGGTCTTCATCTTGATTTCCATCTGTCTTGTCTAGCATAATAGGATAAAATGGGATGAAAATATTATTTCATGTTAGATGTAGGAAATGAGGACGAGATATCCACAACCAATAATTATACCGACGTTTGAGCACAAATGAGGTAGGACATATATAATTGCAGGATTGTGTAAAAGAGATATACATACATATATATATATATATACACACACACACACATTAAAGTTCAAGTTGAGAAAATAAAAATGCTATTAAATATAATAAAATTTATTTGGAATCTAACTAATAAAATTGAGGAGGGTTTAGGGATAAATAAGCTAAAAAAAAGGGATAAATGAAAATTAAACAGCTACAGAAGTTATATTTATGTTTAAATAAGTGAGTGGGAATATAGTTAAAAGACAATGTTGTATATAAAAAAAACAAAGTAACCGTTCAATTTATTTTTATAATAAAAACTACGAATACTGTGGTCCTAAAAAGAAAAAGGAAAACAGTTCAAAAGAAAAGGAAAAAAAATTGTTTATAACAAACAAAATCTTTAGCTACATATAAAAGCATAAGTCCTCCTTTTCATCTATAGGTCTTTTGATGCTATATGTAAGCAATGTTAATGCCATGTGATGGTATATGTGGCAGCCCAATCAATGCAACATGGTGATTTTTGTTATTTGTTTTGCTTGTCTATTCTACATGTATAAAATACATACTATATAACTAGTTCTTTAAAAAAAAAAAAAGAGAAAAAAAAAGACAACAACAACAATCATTTTATTGCTAACGTCACTCAAAAAAGAGATGCCACCAATATGAAATATTTCTTCCCCCCGGTGCCCTAAACTTATTGTACTATTATAATTTACATTCTAAATTTTTAATTTTGATAATTTGTTACACATTTTTAAATTTAAGGGACAATATGTTAAAAATTGTAGTTCATGCAAAATGCAATTTTGCAATAAGTTCAAGGACATTAGTATATAAGAGCCAATATGAAAAGTGGGAAAACCACCTTTCAGGGGGGAAATATCATTACGTTTCTCAAAGCAAAAAAGCACAAAATACAAGAAAAAATAGAGTGAAACCATTTTTTAACCCACCAGTCACGAAAAAAGGGATTCATTACGTTTTAATTGATTTTTTTCTTATGATAAAAAATAGTATTTAATTAGATAAACGAGTACCCGTGAGTATTCAAACCATGACGAATTAATGAGTCAACATGACAGGTATAAAAAGTGTTTCTACTCAGAATGGATTAAAGAAAAGACCACTTGATCCCGAATTCGTCCCATTGCAAGAGAAATAAGTGAAGAATCTTCACTCAATGATTGATTTGGTCGGGGCTCAAGTCCATACTCTTCTTAAATAGAGTGTATGAAACACTAACTAAGTTATAAGTTAAAACATGATAGAAAAAAAAGTAATCCTAAATACTATCAAGAAATATGAAAAAAAAAATTTCTGAAATTGAATAATATTTCAGTGTACAAATGATCTATCACCATGACTTTAAATAGTCAAGTATAGCCTAGGGTCAACTATACAATTAATATAATCTCCTATAATTAGAATAAATAAATTTACCAAAAATAAAATGAGCCTAAAATAGACTGATTACCCAAGGATTCTGTAACTAATTTACAGCCTGCCCTAATTACACGGTTTCTCACACTCCCCCTCAAGCTCAACTGTATATATTGAAAAGATTGAGCTTGCGAATTAACCACTCAAAATCCGGCTTTCAAAGATTCTTTGTTAAAATATCTGCTGTCTGCTCAGTTGTTGGGATGTATATGATGTAGATTGTTCCATCCTCCATCTTTTCCTTAATGAAGTGTCTATCTACTCCCACATGTTTTGTTCTGTCATGGTAAACTGGATTATGGCAAATGTTGATGGCTGCCTTGTTGTCACAAAACACCTTTATAGACTCCTGTGCTTCTAGGCGTAATTCACTCAGTAGATTCTTTAGCCATAAAGCTCCACAAAGACCATGAGCCAAATATCTTAGTTCAGCCTTAGCGTTGCTTCTGGCTACTACTGTCTGCTTCTTACTTCTCTATGTAACCAGGTTACCCCATACTTATGAACAGTAACCAGATGTCGACTGTCTGTCAATAACCGATCCTGCCCAGTCTGCATCAGTAAAGGTTTCAATATTCCTTTGTGTGGTTTTCTCGAACAGAAGACCTCACCCCGGAGTTCTCTTTAAATATCTAAATATTTGATTAACGGCCCCCAAGTGTTCTTCCTTAGGATCATGCATAAACTGGCTAACATAATTCACAGCAAAGCCAATATCAGGTCTTGTATGGGCTAGGTATATCAATTTGCCAACTAATCGTTGGTATCTCCCCCTATCCACTGGGCTGGTTGACCTCTGACCATTGAACTTGAGATTGGGATCCATGGGAGTATCCATTGGCTTGCTTCCTAACATACCTGTTTCTTCAAGTAAATTAGGGATACACTTCCTTTGTGAGACAGAAATTCTTGCTTTACTCCTAGTGACTTCTATTCCTAAGAAATATCGAACCTTCCCTAAGTCTTTCATTTCAAATTCGGATGAGAGACCCTTCTTGACATGCGAGATCTCTTCCAAATCATCTCCTGTAAGGATAATATCATCAACATATACTATAAGGATGGATACCTTACCCTCTCAGTGTTTGTAGAAGAGAGTATGGTGAGCTTGAGCCTGCACATATCCTTGTCCTTTTACAGCTTTCGAGAAACAATCAAACTAAACCCGAGGTGACTATTTTAAGCCATACAGAGCCTTGCGTAACCTGCACACTTTATTCTCATCATAGTTAAACCCAGGAGGAGGATCCATAAACACTTCTTCTAGCTCCCCATTTAGGAAAACATTTTTAACATCAAGTTGCTCTAATGGCCAATCTAGATTTGCAGCTAAAGATAAGAGAACTCGTACAGTGTTGATCTTGGCAACAGGAGCAAATGTTTCTTTATAATCAACACCATACATTTGAGTAAAACCTTTAACTACTAACCTAGTTTTGTATCTATCAACTGTGCCATCTGCATTATATTTCACTGTGAAGATCCACTTACAGCCAACTATTCTTTTATCTCGTGGTTTTTCAACAACTTCCCAAGTCCTATTTTTCTCAAGAGCGTGTACCTCTTCAAGTAGGACAGCCTTCCACTCAGGACTTTTCATGGCTTCTTCTGCATTTGCTGGGATATTCTCATTAGATAGATTGACAACAAATGTCATCAACCGCTGAAAAATTCCTGTATTATACGAAGTTTGAAATGAGGTATCTTGTGCAGGCTCGAGAAGCTTTCCTGAGAGTAATAAGATCCTCATATATTTCCAGACACGACTCCGAGACAGACAACTGAGAGTGCTTGAGATTTTTTACATCCCTTTTTTGTTTCCTTCAAGAATAAGTCAAGAGTTCTTTTTTTGAAATTGGTTGTTTGTCTGGGAAATGATTTTCGGACAAGGGAGTCAGGAAATCGAATCCTTCACTACCTAGCATCATGGAATTAGAATTTGGCTCATTTGCATTCTCCACCTGAGGCAAATGACATTTATAGTATGGAAGGTTTTTAAAGAAGGTGACATCAACAGAAGTCAAGTATTTTTGTTGGTCTAGAGAATAACATATGTAAGCCTTCTGTGACGAGGAATATCCTAGGAAGATACATTTGTGAGAATGAGGATCAAGCTTAGATCGACCCTAAGAAGGGTTATGGACAAAGGCCACACAACCGAAGACACAGGATTCAAGGGTTGAGAATAGTCTATAGGCAAGGTAGGAAGATGTGAGTGTGTCTAAGGTTGTTTTGAAGTGGAGTACTTTGGATGGCATGCGATTAATGAGGTAGCAAGCAGTAAGGATAGCATCCCCCACAAAACTTAGGAACATGTGCTACAAACAAAAGGGAACGTGCCACCTCCAGAAGATGTCTATTTTTGCACTCCGCCACCCCATTTTGTTTTGGGGTATCAATGCACGAACTTTGGTGTAGAACCCCTTTAGTTTGAAAAAATTCCCCAAGAATGGAATTGAAGTACTCAGTACCATTATCAGTACGGAGTAATTATATTTGTACGTCAAACTGAGTATAGATCATTTGGTAAAAAATTTTAAAAACTGCAGTGGTATCAGATTTGTCTTTAAGAATATACACCCAACTGACACGTGTATGATCATCGATGAATGTAATAAACCATTTTTGAGATTTAAGTGGTGGAACACGGGAAGGCGCCTAAATGTCACTGTGAATCAAAGTAAATGGTTTAGATGGGCGATATGGCTGTGGAGGAAGAAATTGATGTGTATGCTTAGCCATTTGACAGACTTCACATTGTACAGGAATATTTTTATTTTGGAAAAGAGAAGGAAATACATATTTCATGTAGGTAAAACTAGAATGGCCTAGACGATAATGTAATAACATTATTTGATTATTCAAAGAGACAGAAAGAGCACATGAATTATTCTCAGGAAACAAGAAATAGAGGCCGTTGAAGACTCTAGCACTGCCAATTGTCCTCCTCGTTGTCGCATCCTGAAAAACATAAGAAGTAGAAGTGAAGTTAACACGGCACAAGTTATTTACTGTCAATTTACACATAGAGATAAGGTTGTAGGAAAGCTGTGGAACATGTAAAACATTTTTTAGACAAAGAGAGGGATTTATTTGGATTGTTCCTATACCCGCAACAGGCAAAAAAGAGCCATCAGCCACTTGAACATTTTTTTGTCCAAAACTAGAATTATAAGTCTGAAACGAAGTTGCACAGCCAATCATGTGATCACTAGCACTTGAATCCACAATCCACCACTTACCTTTCTCAGTCATGTCAGGCACAGGAGCACCTGAGATACCTTGTTGAGCCATAAGAGAGGTGCTCGACTTGGTAGAAACACCCAGAAGTTGACAAAGGTGATTGACTTGGGCTTGAGTAAGTTTTATTTCACCAATTGCATTCTTTAGAGAGGATTCAGCCGCAATAGTTGTGGCAGCAGCCTTTCGTTGCTTGGCGGAGACAAAGTTTGCAGGTTTTCCATGCAATTCCTAGCATTTATCACTCGTGTGCCAGAACTTGTGGCAGTGGTCACATTTAGATACAGGCCTGGAAGGTTGTGCAGGTTGTGAGATGCCAAATTTGTGCACGGCTAAGACTGAGACATCAGCAGCAAGGGATGAAGGGTTGCTAAGCATAACCCGACGCCGATGTTCCTCCCTTCGCACTTTTGAAAAAACTTCATCAATGGAGGGAAAATGCCGAAGACCCATAATTCTGCCACAGACCTCATCAAGGTTTTTGTTGAGACCTGCCAAGAAATTATAAATACGGTCTTTCTCTACAATTTGTCGATAAAGAATAGCATCATTAGGATGGTGCCATTGTACAGTAGAAAACATATCCACCTCTTGCCATAATTTCCGAAGAGTGGTAAAATATTGGATTACATTAAGTTCCCCTTGGCGAAGTTCCTTTGCCTTATTCCATAATTCAAACAATTGTGAGGAGTTGTTCAAATCCGAATAAGCCAATTGAACAGTATCCCAAATTTCTTTAGTCGAAGAATAAAAAAGGAAGGTCTCACCAATGTTGTCTTACATGGAGTGGAGGAGCTAGGCCATCACCAAGGAGTTGTTTGCATCCCAAGAGGCGTACTCGGGGTCATCAGGTGGCGGACATGGAGAAGATCCATCAAGAAAACCGATTTTTCCTTTTCCCCGAATTGCAATGACAGCACAACGAGACCATTAAAGAAAATTTCGGCCATTAAGTTTAACAGGGGTGATTTGAAGCGTAGGAGGTGTATTATCAAACACGGCAGTGGGAACAATTTTGGGAATCAACTCAGACACCAAAGAAGGTGGGGTCGAGTTGCCTTCACCGCTTGCTCCAGACATGGTTAACTTCTCAAATTTCTATTATCTTCTTTTACTCTAATACCATAAAAGATAATAGAAAGAAAAGTAATCCTAAACACTGTCAAGAAATATGAAAAAAAAAAAACTGTTTTTGAAATTGAATAATATTTCAGTGTATAAATGATCTATCACCATGGCTTTAAATAGCCGAATATAGCCTAGGATCAACTATACAATTAATACCCTAGGGTCAACTATACAATTAATACAATCTTCCATAATTAGAATAAATAAATTTATCAAAAATAGAATAAACCTAAAATAAATTGATTACCAAGGATTCTATAGCTAATTTACAGCCTGCCTTAATTACACGGTTTCTCAAACAAATGTTATTGGCCAAAGTCAACAACTGCGGCTGTATTTTATCCAAAGGCCGCAAGAAACCTCCTTTTTCTTTTTCTTTCTTTTTTTTTTTCTACAAAAAATTGAAAACAGAAGAATGAAGATAATTACCATTTGACCATCTCTTGAAAACGACATAGCCGAGCAGGAGCGTCCCAGAAACACCACCTCCAATGACAGCTACGAGTATCACTATTCTAATTTTGTTGTCATTAGCTTTTCCTTTTTACAAGTTAGTCTAAAACAGAAAAATGAAAATCAAATTAAAACGTAGCTAGATGATTAGAATGCAAAGGCATCACAACACACATGAAAAATATAATACGCAAATTAACTACACCATACCTAGCTCTGAACGTGACATCCGAATGAAAAGATCTTGCCCACCATCAGAAAATTGCCTCATATCTGTAAGATCACCATACCAAAGGACACAACCGCTACCTTGTCCACTGATATTGAAGTTTGAATAAGCCATACAAGAACAGTTGCTCAAACATTTGGCCCTGCATTCCTTTAAATTCATACTTTTGTTCACCTAAGAATGTATAGTTTTCGGCAGTTTTAAGCCAGAGAATATGATAAATGCATCTCTATCTTTATCCAGACAATTCAGCGAACAATTTCTCACACATCCTTCAGACCAATCCATTGAATTCCATTTCTGTTGAGATTTGGGCTTGAATCCTTTTAGGCATTGGCAGATCGGACTTTTGGTCATAATACAATTTGCGTTAGCTCCACAGACTCCATACTTATCACATTCATCTCTAGGTAATGATGCGTAAGTCCTCCAAATTTTTTCCGCCTCGACCCATATAAGCCACTCTCATAAACTTGTGGTTTGATTCGTAACCATTATTGAGATCACCGACTTATTCTTGAGGTTGTATGTATAATACACCTCATCTTCAATGTCTACAAAGTTGAAGTCATAAAGTGGGTTTGTCTGTAGTTCCGGTGCGCCACTGAAACGCAGGCCATTCCAAGGTCCAGAGCGGTGGAACTTTTTAGTGCCCTAGAGCAAATAAATTTCAGGGAACGTATGGAGTTGCGGATCAAACTCAATTCTCATAGTGAAATCTCCAGGACAGGGATCATCCCAATTATTCCATGCTCAGAATTCCCGCTTAAGACCCGACTTTAAATCCCACCCAAATTTCATGTTTGGTAGTAGCGTATCTGAAGGATAGTCAAAACTTTGCCATAAATAATTAGTCTCCGAGTTTACGTCTTCCTCATCTCTTAGTACAAGATTTCCCGAATCTAAAAGCTACACTATTGGTTTCTTGGCTTGTTTTGATGTTCGTCGACCGAACAACACTTGTTTTGATCAAATAGCACAAGATTGCCTATGCCGTTTATAGTCAACAAACCAGAAGAACCATTTATGGGGTTGCACCGGTTTGCAACCCAAACGACGGTTTGAACCGGGATGTTCTTGTACCAAATACCGACATAGTGATTACTGCAATCACCGGGAGTGAAGAAACCAAGCTCAAAGCTTCCTCCTTGAAAAAACCAAAGTTCCACCGTCGCTAAGATACTGGGATGGACCAATACTATTGATTGAAGAGAAAACTTTTTGGAAGAGAAAAAGAAAGATGACAGCAATTGTAAACTTCCAACTAAAAATCTCCATTTTTTTTTAATCTAATTGTTGCAAATGAAAAGTAGATTTCTTTGTGGTTAGTCTCCTTATAAGAAGAAAGTTTTTGGCAGGCTATACTGACTACACATGGGGGGGTCTTCATCAAGAAGACAATTCCTAGCTTTGGCAAATGTAGATTGTGAAGACTGCGTTCTATTAAATTTCAGAAATTACAACTAAAAGTTGATAAAACGTTGTTTAGATCAATCCGAGCAAAGTTTTTTTTTTTTTTTAATATTTTAGAAGTTTTTCTTGAATGGTGCTCATCAGATAAGTTTACTAATTGTTTTGATGTGATTACACATTGTTGACTTTGACTTTTCCAACCGATGTTCTTATTATTATTGTTGTTGCTGTTGTTTTCTCTTTAAAATAAGAAACTCTGCATGTTTGTGAGTTATTTATGCGTTTATATGATCTGTATTTTACTTTTATTAAAAATTTATGCCTTGTATCAAAGTTATACCATTTCTTATTCAACACTTAATTTTCATATAAATTTTCCAAAATACTCTTATAAAAACTAAAATTAAGTGTTGTTTACCTTTTTATATCATATATTTAATTTTTATTTAGAAAATATTCAATATATTTTAATGGTTCTACATTTTTATACCACTAAATTACTTTTAATATATAAACATATACCTTTTTTATCAACATTTAATTTTTACTTCAAAAAGGTCCAAAATACCCTTGAAATTGAATTATGACAGGTGGGAACAGGATGGATGTTGGTGGTGGTGGTGGTGGTGGTGAAAAGCATAAATATTTCGCTTTGAAAACAAAATGTTTTGTCATATTTTTTATTTATTTTAAAGGCATTTATGGTTTTTTTTTGTTGGTTCAAAATAAAGTTTTGATTAATAAAAATAAAAAATTTTTGCATTAAATATAGCATAACAGTCTAAGTGGATGTTTGGTAAGCGCTTTGAGTTCGCATTGTATTTGAATGCAATGTATTGAATGCAATTTGTATTTGAATGAAAAGTACTTGCATGGCATTTGAATGCAATGTATATTTAAATGAAAAGTATTTGAATTGTATTTAAATAATGAATATGTGAAATGATGAGTAAAAATAAAAAGAAAAAAGGAAGAGAGAAAAAGAGTATGTAATGTCATAAGTAAAAATAATAGAAAAAATGAAATAATGAATACTAATTATATTGGATTTAAAATGTGATGTGATTGATATTTGAATGTAATACTTTTGTATTTGAATGAAAATTGTATTGCATTTCAACTCAATGCAAATGCAATAAAATAAACAAACGAGGCATAAAATACATGACTTTAAATACAAGGTATGCTATATTAATAAAAACAAAATGTGCGAAATAAATAGATAAATAATCCAACTCTAGCTTCTCTATTAAGGGTATTTTGGGTAATTTTTAACCAAAATTAAGTGTCGACCAGTAAAAGGTTTAATTATGTATATTGAAGTAATCAAATGGTATAAAAATATAAAATTTCGAAATGTGTCGTGTATTTTCTAAGTAAAAACAAAACAAAAAGTATAAAAATGCAAATAATCCTTTATATGGTGTTAGGTTATTTGATTTCCAATATAAACATTATCTTCTTACTGTTGGAAATTCCACGCCAATGGTTCCAAAAATAAAATTAAAAAAAGGACTATTTGTACCAAAAATGTCTGAATTTTAGAGTCGTTTTAACTTTGCCCCCAGTTATAAAAGTTCACACAGTACTACTCCAAACTTTGCTTTTGTTCCACTTTGCCCCTCCTTCTTTTCATTTACCATTAAAAAAAAAAAAAGACGAAAAAACAACTCTAAGAGGGTACTAACGTAAAATATCTTATCTTAATTGGTTTTTCTAGTAAGGTTTCAATGACAAACCTTACTTTAAAAATATGAAAAAAATTAAAAAAGAATCCTCTAATAACAATATGATGGAGGCTAAATAAAGGGAAATTTGGAAGAATGGCCAAAAAAAGTTCACACCTCTTAAATTTAGCCCTTCTCACGGTAGCTTCAAAATTTTTACTATTTTTTAAGAAAAGTTAAAAATCAACCTAATATATTTTTTAAAAAATACTCCCAACTAACCAAAAGTATAACATGCTATAATATTATTTAGTAATCTACAAAATATCGTTTAATAATCCACTTTTGGTAATCATTCAAAATACTATTTAGTAATTCACCGAAATACCTTTGGCTAACCCATTGAGATACCGTTTGATGATCTACTTTCAGTAGTCTGAATATCATTTGATAATTTACTTTTAGTAATCCATCAAAATACTGTTTGGTAAGCTATTAGAATACCATTTGATAATTTATACATTTTAGTAATCTACTGAAACACCTTTTAGTGATCCACTAAAATACTTTTTAATAATTTGCTAGAATTCCTAAAAAACTCTATAGGATACTGAAAATTTTGAATATCCCAGTAATTTATTGAATACCATTTTGATAAATTATCAAAATACTATTTAGTAATACACCAACGTAACTTTTGGTAAATCGCTGCATCATCATTTGGTAATGCATCGTTGGGTAGTTTGACGAAATATTTATCAAATAATTATTTCGGTTATGTTAATTTTGCTATATTATTTTTTCAATTTATAAAACAAAAAAAAAAAAAACCTTATAAAATAATCATAAAAAAATCAAAATAGTAAAAAAAAACCAACATTGATAACACCAAAAATTATAAAAATAAGAAACAATTTAAAAAGAAAAGAAAACGAACATCTCCAGTGAGATGAACCATGGGAGAGGAAGATCTCCAACAGAGTCGCGAGTTTTCTTCAGAGTGGTGGAAGATCTCAATGGTCGATCCGTAGATCGCCCAGTTGCGAAGGCATCGAAATTGTGAGTTCGCCGTCGCGATTGTAAATCTCACGATGATCGGCTAGCGGTTCTCGAACAGCGGAGTTCGCGAGGCGTGGCGGCGTCGATCTCGTGCACAGTCTAGACCTTGGAATTGCGACTGTGACGGCGAAGGACAGAGGGCGACGGTGACAACAATCTTCTCGCGACACAAGCGACGGCGACTGCAACACGACCCTGACGTTCCGATGCGAACTCCGACAGAGAAAAGGGAGAAGGAGAGAGAAATATCCGCAAAGATGAAGTCGACTGCTCGCGACCGGTGAATTGCACGGCAGACGGCACCCGGAGTCGTCGAGAACCTGCTATTGAGATCGGAGATGAAGTTCGTGGGTGTGGTTGGCGGATCGGAGAAGAAGGGTGGGAGGCACCTTCGATGCCATAGAGAGGAGAGAGAGAGAGGGAGGGAGGGAGAGAGAGAGACAAACTCAGATCTGAAAAGTAAGGAGAGAGAAAGAAGTAGAAGAAGAGAGAAAATGAAGGGTACTGCAAGCGTCTTTTTTACACATTTTTAAATTATATTATGTAATATAATTTTTCTTTAAATATAAAAATATTTCATTTAAATACTACTCATATCATATTTTAAATTTAATATAATTATTATTTATTTATTTTATTATTTTTATTAATTATATCATGTATTTCTTTTACTCTTTTGTTTCTCTTTATTTTTACCTATCACATCACATATTTATTATTAAAATATAATTTAAATACTTTTTATCTAAACACACATTGCATTCAAATGCAATGTTAATATTTTTCCTCCAAACACAAATTACATTTAATATATTATATTCAATCACTATTTATTATTTCACTTTTTCTATTACTTTTATTAATTACATCATATATTCTCTTTCTCTCTCTTTTTTTTTTCTCTCTATTTTTATCTATTACCTTATATATTTATTATTAAAATACAATTCAAATATTTTTCATCCAAACACACATTGCATTCAAATGCAATGCTAATACTTTTCCTCCAAACATAAATTACATTCAATGCATTACATTCAAACGCAATACAAATACAATGCGTTTACTAAACAGACTATAAGTTTGGAGGGTAAACTTGCCTTTTAATTTTCTAATCAAAATAAAAAATTAGTCAAATATAACAAAAATTCAAAATAAATAATAAATAGTGATAGAAATTTGAAATGAATATTTATGCCATGTTTATTTGGAAGTTTCATTTTTGAAAAATTAGAAAAATTTTCATTATAAAAAAAAATCTTTTTAAACTTTTGTATTTGAACATTCAAAATTTTTTATTTTTAAAAAATGAAAAAAAAGCTCCTTACAAAAAAAGGTTTTACCTATTTAAATAATTTTTTATTTTTAAAAAAAATTCAAACAACTTTTTATTTTTCAAATCTAAAAATTTTTTATTTTTCAAAAATAAACTTCCTATCCAAACATATTATCAAGTTATTTTTGAGGTTTTTTTCTTAAATAAATTTATTTATCAATAAAAAAAAAAAACCACTAAAACAAGAAGATGGAGTACAACGTTAATCGAATTGCATATAATAAAAACATATAAATATCAATCAGTTGTCTCCAGTTAATTGAGGGCTCTTTTCCCTCCTGGTACTCAAGCCTGTTTCTTTGAGAAAGTTTGTTAAAATTAAATATTAGTTAAGGCACTATCGAGCCTCAAGCAGTGAAACACTCATTTCATTTGTTGAACTTGATTCGGGCTTCACGGAGGAATGGTGTATTTCAGCTAAATCCCTCTCTGTAAAATAGCCAGGAGGTTTCGGCTGAGATAGCTCACTCTCACTTCCGAGCATCACAACCACAGAGGACATGTTGGGTCTATCCACTGGGCTTTGTTGCACGCATAAGAGACCAACATGAATGCAACGCAGTACTTGATTTAAATCGTAGTGCGATCCCCTTACATGCTTATCAAGCAATCCAAATGAATTGCCATCTTTTTGCAGTGTCCATGCCTGGAAAATGTGAAAACTCGATAGCTTCATTATTAATGATTTGGATTAGTTAGCGTGATGTAATGACCCTTATGAAGCGTTTTGACAACTTACATGTCCAATAAGTGAAGGACCACGATTTTCACGGTGAAAGCCTCTACTTTTCTTTCCACTTACAATCTCCAATACCAATACTCCAAAGCTAAAGACATCAGACTTAATCGAGAATAAACCATCGGAGGCATATTCAGGTGCCATATAACCACTACATAACATCATTAAGTAAAGTAAATTATAAAAGAAAATATATATATATATTTCAGAATATAGTTCAAATGTGATTTAAAATAGTAATAATAAAAAAAAATTAACATCAAAGAATAATACTTACTAAGTTCCAATTACTCTGCATGTCTGTTCTTCTGTTTGATCTCCTATGAAAGTTCTAGCCAAACCAAAATCTGAAATTTTAGGACTCATCTCATTATCAAGTAAGATATTGCTGGCTTTGAGATCTCTGTGTATTATTCTTAATCTAGAATCTTGATGAAGATATTGAAGTCCTCTTGCTATTCCGCATATGATCTGGTAGCGCTTTGACCACTCTAATAATTTTCCTTGCTTTTGATCTGTGAATTAAAATTTCTAAGTTAGTTGAGCAATACCATGGTATAATTAGTTACATAGCATAAGTTGATTTGGATTCTGACCAAAAATGAACAGGTCGAGACTTTTGTTGGGCATATATTCATAAACTAACAATTTCTCTTCTTCTTGAATGCAACAACCCAGAAGTTTCACAAGATTTCGATGTTGAAGCTTGGCAATTAGTTTCACTTCATTTTTTAGCTCTTCCACACCTTGCTCAGAACTTATTGATAGTCTCTTGACAGCAATGTCTTGTCCATCTTCTAGTCGACCCTGAAAATCCCAAACATGTATAAACAAAAGAATAACATTTTTTTCATCTGTCTTGTTATAGCCACTTCACTATTGTTGAGTGGAATAACTTGTGGAGACTGTCATACACAATATCGTGAGGAGCTCTGCACTCTTTTATTACAAACACAAAACAATAACATCAAACACTTACTAGAAAAGGCCATATTTTTCTCGAACTTGAATATCAGAAACTTACTCTGTATACTGGTCCGAAACCACCTTCTCCAAGCTTATTGTACAGTGAAAAATTCTCAGTGGCAGCAGTTATAGAAGACAGGCTTATAAAAGGAAGCTCTAGGTCTTCCTCTTCACCTCCTTTCTGACTTAATGAAGATGCTTCATTTCTATCATTTTTGCCTAACATACAATTCGATGAAATGACATGAAAATATGAATCGAGATCCACATACTAAAGCATAAATTTTAGCATTAATTACACAAAGCATTGCTTTTGTAAGCACACTTGTTTGTGTCTTTAGAAAACAATTATCATGCCAAAACCACAATATTAATAAGCTTAAAAAAAAATCGAATGTAGATTCTGGCTGGTGTCTCTCAATTTCACAGATGGTTTTCTTTATGTTGTTCAGCTAATTCTGTTTATAACTGATTTTTTCAGATGTTATCTTGTATTTTACTGCACTTTATCAATTATATTTAAGAGGGTCTTGGATGAATTTCCTTGCAAAGATGTCTGTAACTTAATACCTTTCTTGCTTCTCCTCCAAATACAAAAGCCAAGTATGAGCATTCCTGAAACACCTCCAAGGACAACGACCACGATGACTATTCTCATCTTATCAGCTTTTCCTTCTTGAAGGTTGTTTCAAAAAAGAAAGTCAAATCATATCAACACTGAAGCAAGAAGATTAGAAAATAAAGCCAAGATATGAACCTGCCTTGGAGACTATAACATTTGAAAACTTATATTATATATCACTATCTGAAATTAAGTAATGATATTCTGTTAATAATTAGGCTCGTACCTAGCTCTGCCCGTGGCATGCGAATAAATAGATCTTGTCCCCCAACGGGAGATTGCCTCAAATCTAGCAGATCACCATACCAAATGGCGCAACCACTGCCTTTATCTCTGATATCGGAGTTTGTATAAGCCGTACAAGAACAGTTGCTCAAGCATGTGGCCCGGCATTCCTCTAGAGTCATACTCTGGTTCACCCAAGAACGCGTGGTGTCCGGGAGTTTCAACCCCGAAAATTTGATAAACCCGTCTTTGTCTTTCTCTTCGCAGCTCAATGGATTAATCCGCACACATCCGTTTGACCAGTCCATTAAATTCCATGTCTCTTGAAACTTGGGCTTGAATCCTCTTATGCACTGGCAGATTGGATTTTCGTTTATATCACAGTTTCCATTGGTTCCACAGAAGCCAAACTTATCGCAGTCGTCTCTAGGTGCTGTGCTGTAAGGCCTCCAAGCTTGAACCTCCTCTATCCATGTAAGGCGCTGACGAACACTCGTTGTTTGGTTTATAACTATTATTGAGACCACCGACTTGTTCTTGAGGTCGTATGTGTAAGACACCTCATCATCATTATAAACAAAGTGGATATTGTAATACGGGTTTGGCGCTGTTTGTTCCAGGAATCCACTGAGATAAATTCCATTCCAGGGTCCGGTGCGGTAGAACTTTGTGGTTCCCTTTCGAATGACATATTCAGGGTATGTATGAAGCTGCGGATCAAACTCAATGCCATAAGTGAAATCACCAGGGCAAGGGTCATCCCAACTACTCCACGCCGAGAGACGCTGGCCAAAACCTGTCTTCAACTCCCAACCGAATTTCATGTTTGGCAGCACCGTGTCGGAAGGATAGTCAAAACTTTGCCATAAATAATTGGTCTCCGAGTTTACATCTTCCTCATCTCTTAGCACAAGATTTCCCGAATCGAGAAGCTGTACTATTGGCTTCTTTGCTTGTGTAGATGAGTTCGTTGACCAAACAACACTGTTGTTCTGAGAAAAAAGTACGAGATTGCCGGTGCTGTCTATGGTCAACGAGCCGAAGAAATCAGTGATGGGGGTGCACCTGTTTGCGACCCAAACAACGGTTCGAACTGGGATGTTCTTGTACCAAATTCCCACATAACGATTCTTGGAATTTCCGGGACTGAAGAAACCAAGCTCAAAGGTTCCGTCTTGAGAAACCAAAGTAGTGCCATCACCGATGGATTTGAGGGGTTCAATGATGTCATCCGCAGAGAACACTGCTTGAAAGGGAAAACAGAAGATAATAGCAATATTTATAAGCATCAAAGTGAAAAAAATGGCCATTTGTTTCGGTTGTTTGCCCTCTCTCTGCTTTTGGTGATACAAACAGAAAGTAGAATACCTTGTGATTGAGCTTTGAGAAATTAATTAGTAGCAACTGTTGAATGAAATGCAAGACTTTGACTTTCACCCTCATGATCAAGGAAGACTCGCCATGTGACAATCTGCATAATAAAAATTTGTTAGTGTCAATGTTATCCTTGATTGGGTAACATTGACAGAGTCTTTCGATAAATTTTCTTATTTGCAATGTAGACCCTATAATTTTTCTTATTTGCAATACACGCAAAGATATGTTTTCCAATTTTAGGACACAATTTCGAAGTAAAAAAAATTAAAAATGTGAAATCCAATGTACCCCTTATAAATATTGCTGTATAGAGCATTAATTAGATTCAACAAAACAGAATATTCCCAACTACCAATAAAAATTTCAACGTTTTAGGCTAGATAGACCTTGAGATCAATAACGACAGCTTCTCAGAACTTGCTAAATACGGGCTAATTGTATTAAATTTATCATATAAAGTTTAATTCGTAGAATTTCCTGGACCGGACTAACGGAACTCAAACCTTTTCCTTGAAACTAAGGGGGCATTTGGTTGCATATTCTATTTTTAAAAACATAAAAAATGAAAATAGTATTAAAATAACATATGTTTATTCAATATTTTCAAAACTATTTCCAAAAAATTATTTTTAAAAGTATTTTTTTCTTTTTTTATTTTTTGAAAATGAAAAAATTGTTTTCATTTTTTTATTTTTATTTTCTCCCTTCCTCCCTCTCTCTCTCTTTGCCTTTGCAACACCGGCGTTTGTTTTCATTTTTTCCCTCCCTCTCTCTCTCTCTCTCTCTCTTTGTGCCTTTGTATCATCAACGACAATGGGCATTTTTTATGATGGCCTCCATCTTCGACGAAAGGCAATGACGGCAACGGCTCCCTGGTGATGATGACCATAGACTTGCAACGACATCCATAGATTTGTGACCTAGATCTTGCGAAGACTATTACTATGATAGCCTCTATCTTTGACGAAAGGACGACAATTACAGACTAGCGATGATGACAACAACTGTAGACTTGTAAACTAGATCTCCCAAAGACGATGCTCAAGAAACTCACCACGATAACCTCCACCTTTGGCCGCGACTGTAACAACCGGGAAAATTCACATTTTTCAGAAAATAATTACACAATGAATTTAAGCGTTAAAATGTGAAATTAAGTGATTTAATATTGTTTGGAACTAAATAAAATGTTCTAACAATGTTAAAGGATGAAAAATGAGTAATAGTGATATTATGTGTGTGCACGTGTGTGCCACTCACAGTATCAAGAAGTAGGTCAAGATGATATTATCTTGACATAAAACTGATAAATTTGGGTTCAGCACACCCAAATTAGTCAGGATGGCCTATCAGCACGCTCAAATTTAATAATTGAGCACAAGGGTGATTTTTGATCAAAAATTCACAGTATCGGAAACTGGTCGAAACGACATCAGATGAAAATAAAACTGATATATTTGGATTCAGGATGCCCAAATTAGTCAGCATAGCCCATGTTGAAATTTTGGGTGAAAAAGTATATAAAGAACGGGAAAAAGGTGGAATTTACTCATTTGTCCACAAATTCTCTCTCTCCTCATTTCTCTTTCTCTCTCTAGCCGAATGTGTACAGTAACCGACCATCGGAAACGGTGTCCGTTTTCGACACCGCCGGTGTCATCGGAAAGCTCTCGCCGAGCTGAGTCCGATGGTGGGTCGACGCGACGGAGCAGCCGCCGGAGCAAGCCGCACGCGCCGCCTGAAGGTCGCCGGAGCCGAAATCTTCCCAGTGAGATTTCTCCGCCGTCCGGCCACCATTTGCCACGAAACCGGTCCCAAAATGTTCGTGGTGAAGAGTACTACAAAACCCAGGTGGTGGATCGCCTCAACACCGGCGGAATCGCGCCGCCCGAAGTCGAGACGTCGCCGCCATGGAGTCGCCGTCGAAACCGCCGTTTCCGGCGATGTTGAGCTGCACCACCGGTGCAGAAATGGTCACCGTGAAGAGGGGAGCAAAAGCCCTCAATCAATTTCGGAGAAAAAGTCCGGCACGGCGGAGCTCCAACGTCGCCGCCGTGGCCGTGACTTTCGGGGGGATTTTCCGGCGATTGGGGCCTCCAAATGTAAAATTGAGGCTACCAATGGATTCCTCTCGTCGAGATCTTCAAAATGGACTACCCACTTGCCACCGTCGCCGCCGGTCAACGCCGGTCAACGGCGACCGTTGACCGAAAATGGAAGTTTGGCCCGTTGGCCTATTTTCAACGTTTCGGACGCATCCGCGGAGTCAGAATTGCAAGACGAGACCTCAAAGATGAAGAACGAGGAATTAGGGTTTATGCCGTCGAGACCAGACTGCAATTCGGTATAAATCCCGACCCCTTTACGTTCCGCAATTAAATTATTTGGGATTGTTATATGATTTTATGATTATTGGTAGGAAAAATTATAGAAAAGAATGTATGTAAAAAAAGAAGAAAATGGCTATAATGGAGAAAAAGAAAAATATGTGATGATGTAATGATTTTACGTAAACAGTATGAGTTTTACGTAAAATCTAGGCCTCTGGTATAGTACGTGACAGAATTAGATTAGGATAGATGGTTTTCAGGCGTTTCCTAAACGCTGGAACCTCAAAAATTAAGCGGAAATGCTACCGAAATTTCTAAAATGGCACCAGGGGTAATATTGGAAACGAGGGGTAAAAATATGATCGGGAAGGGAACCCAAGCCCCCTCAAGGAATTAGGGCATGGAAAAAGGAATGGACAAGTTACAATTAGTAAACCGACCCTTCGAAACCCTAGAACGCAAGAAAAACATGAAACTGATTCTTAGGTCGGAATAGTACTTCCCGAGGGCCGGGAATGTGAAAATTGGTAAAATGATAAGAATTGATCCGGAAAAGGTCCGATAAGATTTAGAAAGTTAATTAAATGATTTTGGGTTTAGAAAATCCAGCCTAAGTATGAAAATGAAATTGTTATGATTAAACGACCCATTAGGGGCAAAATGGTCATTTTGCCCAAAGACTTTCAAATTATGGGAAAAGAGCCCCAATGACCCTGGAATAGGTTAATGAAGTTTGTAAAAGCCAAAATTGAGGTTTAAGCTATGAAAAATCACGTCAAGGGTAAAATTGTAATTTTGTCAAAAGTTAGGGGTAAAATCGTAATTTTTCAAAAGTTGGGGAAAAATTTGAAAAGGGTCATTAAGGTTTAGAAAGCTGTCTTAAGGCTATAATTAAGGATTATAAGATCAGAATTAAGCTTTTTTATAAAATAAAAGCTATAAATGAAAATGTGATTAACGGACAAAGTTTGTCTGTAGGAACCTAATCCAGAAGCGACAAAGGACGTCAATGGATCTCAAAGAAAGGATAAGCACGCTATGAGTAAGTTCAGACATTTACCCGTCTGCAACTATGAACAAGTTCATCGTGTTTATATGTTTTGTATGTAAATGTCAAGATGTGATTTATGATGATACTATAGTAATGCTATAGTAAGGTTATGATGATGTTAAAAGATGTGTTTTAATAAATAATTTATAAATATATATATGTATATATTGAATTACGAAGGAAAGGTGTTATAAAAGTTTTATGAGAGTGAAGATGTGATAAAGAGTGATAGAAGAATGGAAAGAGTAAGAATAAGAGTATTAGAATAAAATGCATAAGAAAGAGATGAGGTATGAAAGGAAAGAATAGACGTTTTATGAAAAGTTTTATGGAAGTTAAGTTATGATTGATAGAGCAACGATGATCGGTGAGGAAAGGAATTAAGAAAGGGTATATTTTATGAGAACGAAAGGATAGATGTTTTATGAAAAATGATATGGAAGCAAAGAGTTAGACAAGAAAGAAAAACAATGATAGGTTATGATAAAAGGTATGATGAAAGGATTATAACACAACGATAAGATGTGATTGATTGAATAGAACAATAGGCTATGATCGATAGGCTATGATTGATAGAAATATGATGATAAGATACAATAGAAAAATGATGCAAATGATAAATAGAGAAGAGAAAAAAAATATTGTCTGCATATAATTAAACATACTTTTGTTTGTTATGATGTGATGTGATGTTATATAAGTAATATGTGCTATATATGTTAAGGTGTGATTAACATAATTCACACAAGTAAAGTAAAGAAATTAAGAAAAGAAAAACAACGAAAGAACAAATGTTCCATGAAACGTTTTATGAAAAAAATGAGAAGTGAAAGATTATGAATGTCATGAAAGAAAAAGATGTTCAACGAAAAATTAATATAAGAAAAATAAAAGCCTACAAGATAATAAGACTGAAAACTTAAGTTGTTGGCGTACCGGTCTCCCTACAAGGTCGAGACTTCCGGTCTATATCCTCCGCGTAGATGTGGCGCTACCCCGAAGGTGCGGTAGATTATAGGATGGACCAACCCCGAAGGTGCGGTTTTTATGTGACTGTGAGGTAGGTTGGTGGGTCGCTCCCCCTCCTCCCACTGTCTGCGCGCAACTAGGTACGTCCAACAACGGGCCCAACCAAAGGAAAGTGGAAAGAAAACAAACGAAAGAAGAGTGAAAAGAAAAGAAAAGAAAAGAAAAGAAAGGAAAAGAGAAGAAAAGAAAAGAAAGGAAAAGAGCGTGAAAAGAAAAAAAAGGAAAGCAGAGAGAAAAGAAAAGAAAAGAAATGATACGAAAAGAAAAGAAAAGTAAAGAATGACATAAAAAAGAAACAAACGATATGAAACATAATAGAATTATATATGTGATGTGATGTGAATGACACGTTTTTACGTGATGTTATGCTAGTGTGTATGTTACTAGCTTCTAAGATATGAAATGTTAAGAGATGATGATAAAGCGATAGAAAAGTTATAAAGGTTTAGAACAGAAAGTTAAGAAATGATAGGAATGAAAAGTAAAGAAATGACGAGATTATATTAGAATGATAAGAGATGATCGATAGAATGATAAGAACGATGAACGAAGAGATAAACGAGCATGATGAAGCTCATATTCTATGTTATGTTTTGAGGATATGTATAAATGATGTATATGATGTGTATATATGTGATGTCATATATTCTAGTAATAACATATATTACTAGTATTTATAAGTTAATGAATGTATGTTTGAACTTACTGAGCATCTAGCTCATTAGTTGTTTATATGTTGCAGGTAAGCAAACTGTTAGTTTAGAGTAATATGATGGACAACGGACAGATCTGCACGTGCCAAGGGACTGGGCGAGGGTATGGTACTACCATGAGTCTTTCGCTGAGCGTTCGAAAAGGAAGATGAAAGAAAGAAAATTATGAAATATGTGTTATAAGAGTATGATAGAGATAGGTATAATATGTAAGTTAAAAGAAAAAAAAAATTTGCTATAGAAATTGCTTCCGCTTTAAATGAGAACGTTAAGAAGGGAAAGTTAAGTATGTTAAGTAAGAGGATGACGACCCACGAGGTTGCCAGTCATCGCGGTTGGTGTTAGAGCTCGACTGGTTGGTATGGTAACGTACGTGGGAGGTCGCCACAGCGACAAAGACCATTAGGTCTCGAGTTTGGAGGTCGTCACCTGCATTAGGGTTTCATGTATTTGGGATTGCCACTGCAGTCACATCTGCTCCAGAACAACGCCACCACTCTAGGTCGCTGTATGTCACTATCACCTAGAACTCAGACCACTAATGTCTTTTATCCCTATTTCTCATAGTAAAACCCACCATCAAAGGTTTTTTTTTTTTTTAATTATGTTTAATAATTTATTTTTTGTTATTTTCAAAATTCACATTTAAAAAATCAATATCAAAAATAATTTTAGAAATGGTTTCAAAACAATTCTCGAAATATTTTAATTTTCAACTTTTTAGAAAAATAAAAAATATTTTAAAAACAATACCAAATGTTACGTAAGCTTCCACTATCACTTTTATGTCGGTGGAGACCAATGAAAAATCGAGTTGATCAACGCGTATGTTTCTAGTTCTTGGTGCCTCTACTTCACTAGCCTCGGATATAAATTTACGTTAGCTTCGATAAGTTTCATACCGTGATCGACACGGCTATTAACTAGTATGCAAATTGTCCGCATCAATTGACATAACAAAATCGTGATTGAGGCTTTTTGGACAGTATACGATCTTTCGATACACATACAGAGACCAAAAATAAAAAACTGGACCAAAAAAAAAAAAAAAAACCCTGACTTTTCGGAATATTCACATGTCACCAAGTTCCTCCAAAACTTGATATTTCAAATTACATATTGAATTCATAATTTGAACGGTTATGTTTCAAACAACAACAAATCGGACAAAGAATGGCTGCTTCGACGTTGTTGCAGCGAAAATCCTTTAAAAAATATATATCCATTACCTCGAAAAAAAATAAAAAGAAAAATTCAAACCATTTTTTGAGTAAAAAAAATATTGTCAACTATGCTAAAAACTATTGAATAGAAAATCCATTGCTTCCTTGTACACTCTTCACTCTTCAAACCACATATTATAAGCCATTTCCTACTCGAAGCATTGTCAGGAAAAATCCCACGCCAAACATGAATTAACGTGAAAGTTATACTTCTTTACCATAAAATCTTTAAAATCGCCATCCTTGTTGGGTGAAAAGTGTGCTCATAAGCCAACGAAAGTTCCAATAAACACCAAAATTATTTTAACGGCATAAAGTCTTTTGACAAACCCATTGTTGGTGTTGTAAATGAGTTCTTTTTTTTTTTTTTTTGAATAAAGATTAATTCCGGTTGAAGGCATTTCATTGCTTGCCGATGTGACTATATATGGCCACGACATACTATATAAATGGAAATAATGAGTGACTAAAAAAATGCTTTTAAATAAATGATCACTTTTTAATCTTTCTTTTACGTTTTTAAACTATCTAGTATAACAAGAATGCTTCGAGTTTCTTTTTTTTTTTTTTTTAATAACTAAGGTTTACTCTTTACAGTAGATTTTGATAATTGAGTTTTATATTTTAATATTTAAAATTTAATATCACGTGATCACAATCAACGGATGAAATTGTGACAAAGTGTGCTTTTTTGCAAAAGTTTTAAAATTTGGGGTGGTGAATAAAAACATTTTAAAATTTTGGGGGCATGGTGAAATTAGAGTGATAGTTTGGGGGCAGTGATATATATAAATAAAAAAAGTAAATTAAAAATCCTAACCGTGAAAGTCCAGTTCACAAAGAATCAAAGTCAAACATCAAAATGACCATAAACAAGAAACTCGGTTAAAACCAATACCAGTATGAAAACGACATAAAAAAAATAAAATCGATAAAGGTTAAAAAAAAAAAAGAATTATAAAGAATACAACCACCTAAAAACGACTAACTTTAAAGTCAACGAAAACATGGAAACAATAATAATGTAAAGAAAAAAAAAATTATCTGTGCCATTGGTCTCATACACACATATATATGTCTTCACTAATGTCAGTCTCACAAATTGGCAGTCAACTTTTGTTTTATTTTTTTTTTTCATTTGTATTTAAATGCTCGACATTCCCTTTTTATTGCAAACCCAGTAGATTATATTCGATGTAAAATTTTAATGTTCAATGCTATTTTATGACAAAACTTTTAAATATTCGACATCATTTCCTTTACTGGTGCATTTTCTATATGAAGTGATGTCTATCTCTCTTTAAAAAAGTAAAATAAAATCAAAAGAGACGCAACTTACTCTAGAGGAATTAAACAAATCTCAACTGGGATGAGACCCACTAAACAGCTCGTCTTTTGTCATTCACACTCTAATTTAATAACAACAACAACAACTAAAATAACAACAACGACAATAACAATAATAAAGATGTTCAGAATCCAATCACAAGGCTAACAAAAGAAGAAAAGAGGAAAGATAATAAGAAATAACCTAACATAAAACAAAACAAAAAAAAAAAAAAACAGCTGAAATGAAACCAATCGAGCTTTATTTATTTATGCAACTTGAAATCCTCTCACTTGGGGCACAAGAGCGTATTGTCACAGCTATTTGCAAGCTATCAAACTCTTCTAATTTATCCCAAGACCTCAAAACCACTCTCTCCATTTCTTTATGAACAATTGTACAATTATTTGAAGATCAATGCAAAAAGTGGTACAAAATAATTAAAAAGTCTCGCCGATAATTTTTATTTGTATAACGTCAATTTAAATGCGGAATGGCGTTGGGACTTTAGCGGCATAAAAATTTTAAGTTGAAAAGTCAACACAATGACTGGTAAACATTGAAATATGAAATCTCGATATATATAATTTTTATTTGTATATTGTCAATAAAAAACGTAATGGAGTTTTGGACTTTAGCAGTATAAAAATTATAAGTTGAAAAGTCAACACAATTACTAGTAGACTTTGGAATATGAAATTTCGATATATATTATTTTATGATAACTAATGTCCCATCATTGGGTAATCGAGTGTCCGACAAATTAGCTTCGGAAGGTGTTTCTTTAAACAATCTATTTATGTGATTCCTAATTTCTGGGTTGATCGTCTTTGTCATGATATGCATGGTCTTTCAATGTAGGAATCAAACCAAAAAAAAGAAAAAAAAAAGAGCAACTGCTCACATATGTGGTATCCAGTAAGCTATTACATCTCATTTGTTTAAGCTAGGCTACAAAGTTCTAATTTTTCAAAAACAAATACTGCAAAATCCTAAAGTTCATTGAATTTTTGCAGAAAGTTTTTTTTTTTAATAAACTGTGGTGATAAAAATTAATAAAAGTACCAAAACATCCCGATTAGATTGACATCCTTTTAACATTTTCATCCGTTTTTTATCCCACTAATTATTATTAATAAATAAAAATGAAAATTACGAAAACTGTTAAAAGGGGGGATAAAAAACAACCATCAATGGAGGAAAGCAAAACTCCTTTCAATAAGATTTAAAGATGGCTGAAGGACAGTTCATAAAATGAAGATAAAAATCTTTTTTTGAAGTTAAAAACCCTCTAGATAAAAACCCAGTGGAAAAAGACTAAAGGGAAAAAGAGTATGTTTGTTGGAGAAAGTTTGGCATAGCTAGAAATTAATAAAGCCATATCAAGCCTTGAGGCGTGAAATGCTCTTTTCATTTGTTGAAGGTGTTTCAGCCTTTGTAGAGATATGGACTCCATTCGTTTAATCCATCTCTATGAAATGGCCGGGCGGTTTGGGTTGAGGCAGCTCATTCTCACTTCCCAACATTAAAACCACAGAGGACATGTCGGGTCTATCCACTAGACTATGTTGCACACATAACACACTGACATGAATGCCTGCGATTCTTGTTTTAGATTGTGGTCAGATTACCTTAAGTTCTTATCAAGCAATCCAAATGAAATGCCTTCTCTATGCAGTGTTCCATGCTTAGAAAATATAAAAATCCGAAAATTTTCACCATGAATTCGCACTTGGAGGTAAGGACAATCAACAAAGCTTTTTGAAATCTTACATGAGTAAGACCGTGATTTTCACCGTGAAAGCCTCTGTTTTTCTTCCTACTTGTGAAACTTTGTTTTATTATGTTTGATATCCTAAAAATGTTAATCAAGCAACACCTAGAGTAGAAAAATAATAATGAAGTTTATGAGGACTCAAATTTTAACCAAAAATGAAAGAGTCAAGGCTTTTGTTGGGCTATACCAACTATTTCTGGTATCCTGCAATTATAGGTAGTTACTAATTGGTAAAAGCTGGTATCATGCTCGTAGAGGTGGTTACCAGGCCATAACCAGTCGGCATCTAACCGGGCAGTGGTGGTTACCAATTAGTGTCACGATAGATACCAGATGGTAAGCAACCGGTGTCCATTGATGGGTTGATATCATTGTCGTTACCAATGTAAGATCCAACAATTTTGTAACAACAAAATTTTTGTGAAATTTTAATTCACAAAATTCATTTGAAAATATTCAAAGTTTATGTACGTATCATGTCACAATTTCATATGTTGTGCAATGTGGCATAGTGATATATTATAGTATGATGTCATTTTCACTCACAAAAATTTCAATATCATGAGAAAATTAAATTAGAATTTTCCTATGAACTTAATACCTATAGGGTCTTTTGATGTACTATTTGCAGGAATTTAAGGTTGATTTATTAGTTAAATTAGGCTAATGGAGCTTATTTTCTTTCTTTCTTCCACCCATACCTCAAGCTCTGTTTTCTCCGTTCTTTTGTATAGCCGTGTGCCTTCTCCAAAGATCACAAGAAAAATTTCCCATCCAAGCCTTGAAATAGAAGATCACAAAAAGATCAAGAGGTTGATCATCTCTTACAAAGTAAGTTTGTCGTAAAATCTTTTTGTACTAGTCTTCCTCTAAAGCAACGGTTTTATAGATATATGGAAGAATAAAAATTCTCTTTTGTTTGTTTTGGTTCAAGGCTTAGCAAGCTTAGTAAGGGTTAGAGGAAGTAATATTTTTCAAGGAACCAAAACTTGTTCATGGATTCAAGGTAAACAAAGAAAAATTTCTTCTTTCTCATGATGAAAATAAATTGGGATATATGTTTGGGACAGTTTTATGCATGATTTTTGGTTAGACACCACGGTCATTTGGATTATTTTCAAGTATAGTATGCTCAAGTTAGAATTTAGCATGTGTTTGGTAAACGCATTAAATTTGTATTGTATTTAAATGCAATATAATTTTCATTCAAATATAAAAATATTTCATTCAAATATCAATCACATTACATTTTAAATCTAATACAATCACTATTTATTATTTTATTTTTTCTGTTAATTTTATTAATTACATCATATATTCTTTTTCTCTCTATTTTTTTTTCGTTATTTTTACTCATTATATTACATATTTATTATTAAAATATAATTTAAATATTTTTCATTTAAATATATATTATATTTAAGTATAATACTAATATTTTTTTAAATATAAATTATATTTAATAATTAAATTTAAATACAATATAAATATAATGGTATGGGTTAAAGGATGATCATCTCCGCCAGTAGAATACTTTTTCGTAAACTAATAGAATGCTTTTTGGTATTCTTCCGAAATATTTATAGTATTGCACCATTTTTTTTTTGTAATACATAACTATTTCTTTTATATTAGGTTATTTTCTATATATTGCCAGCTATGAAAAATCACAATATTAAAAAAAATGATTATTTTAATTTTTAAAAAGTCTCAAAAATTGAAAATCCCCAATTTTTATATAAAAACAATCCCTGCCCCCAAGGCTAAATATCCACAAATCCACTGGATAGTCCAATTTTTTATATTTTTATTTTTTCAGTTAAATGATTGAATTATTATATTTTGGCCAACCAATATTTATTTTCCAGATTCCCATAACTCTTTTGGCCATCTCTCTCTTTTATCTCTCTTCACTGTATAATCTCCACCCCCCCTCTCTCTCCCTCTCTCTCTCTCTCTCTCTCCTCCTAGCGAGTTCGACCCCACACCATCGACCTTCCCAGCTAACGCCACCAACATGCATATCTGTGTGCCGTTGGAATATTGCGAAATGAAGGAGTTGTGACAGATCTAAAGCTCGCGTTCTCGACACTCACCGGCGGCGTTGCAAGCACGAGGGATCTTGGGATACAGTTTGCAATTTCAATGGAGTTTGCCAAGAACACGACAACGGGTAGAATGGGACGCTGTCACGATGGAGAAAGCGAAATCGTGAGGTAACAAGAAGCTGTCATCCGCGACGTCGGACAAATCTTTGTCGGCCGATCTAGCAATTGTCGTTGGGGGCGGCGGCGGCGATTGGTTGGGGGTGGCGAAGACTGCGAGCTTCGTCGTGAGAACGGAGAGGGGGAAGATCTGTCCCAGGGTTGGGGGGAGAGAGAGAGTGAGGGGGGAAGGGAGAGTTATATTTTGGTTTTTTAAATTTTTTTAATGATAAATAAATTATTTATAATATTTAATTACTGATTCAAGAAAAAATTAATAAATTTATTTATATTAAATTAACGAACCATGATTAATTAATAATTAAATATGATCAATTAATTATTAATTATATTAATAATTAATTAATTTAATTAAATAAATCTTTTTATTAATTTTTAAAAATTTAATTTTTTTATTAAAAAAATTATTAAGAAAATGTCATTTAGCAATAAAACCCCTGAAAAAAAAAAAAAAAAAACTCTAATTTCTCGTCTCCGCCTTTACCACCCACGTCACCACCAATGGTGAGGTCCGACGGCCGAGTTCTGACCATTGAGCTTCGTTGAAAAGAGAGTGTGATAAGGAGAGAAAGATCATGACAAAGAGTCGCAATCGTGATGGAGAGAAGAGAGAGAAGGGAGAAAGGGAGCACATGAGCGAGTTCCTCGAAATCACAAGGGAGAGAGCTGCAATTCTAGCGTTGCATTTGTCAAAATTATAATTCCCTCACGATTATGCTTACGGTTTCTAAATTCGCAAGACTTAGGGTTCATTTGGTGAACGCATTGCATTTGCATTGCGTTTGAATACAATGTATTGAATGCAATTTGTATTTGGAGGAAAAGCATTAGCATTGCATTTGAATGCAATGTGTGTTTGGGGGAAAAGTATTTGAATTGTATTTTAATAATAAATATGTGATGTGATGGGTAAAAGTAGAGAGAAAAAAAAGAGGGAGAGAGAATATATGATGTAATTAATAAAAGTAATAGAAAAAGTAAAATAATAAATAGTGATTGTGTTAGATTTAAAATGTGATGTGATTGGTATTTGAATGAAATGTTTTTGTATTTGGGGGAAAATTGCATTGCATTTAAATGCAATGCTAAAAAAATTTGTGTCCCAAACGCCCAATTAATTTGGCTATCCCATTGAAATTCTCGCCATTGCACACACACACACACGCACACACATACCAATTCCGTGCTGTGTGCATCATGGATCTTCGTTGATGTAGTTATTAATGTAGGATACATGTAATTAATTAAAAAAATCCTAAAATTTTGTGCCACACGATTGCTCTCATTTTGCTTCTCCAACCCCTAGAAGGATGATATAAATTATGGAGAAAAAATGATGATGAAGAATCGAGTTAAAGAAAACATGTCACTAATAATAAGTACTTGATGAAATTCTTAAAAGCCTACCCTACTTAGCATGTTGGGCATGTGTTTGGGGGTTAAGGTTTAAACTCAAAAAATTTAATTCATTTTTGCTTTTTTTTTTTTTGAAATGTAAACCTCAGTTTAATTATTTACTATTACTATTATAATTTTATAATTTAAACTTTAAAAATTTATAACTTTATATATGTAAGTTCAAATGTGATTTTTTTTAATACATAGAATTTTAAGATGAATAAAATAAATATTTATAACTTTACATATGTAAGTTTAAGTATGATTTTTTTAACAGATTTTAAGTTTTTATATATTTTAACTTCAATAGTAAACGTCTTACTAAATGCATATTTTAATTCAATTTAATTCAAACTCATATATCAAATGTATGTCTGGACCTCCCACAAATACTTCAGCCTCAAGCAAGTTATTCCAATATGACAGGCAGCTCTGATTCATATTTTGAACAACAGAAGTAGAGATGTAGAAATATTTCCTAGCAAAGTTTATATTAAAACTACCAACTCGTCAAATCCGAATTAATGCAGAAAACTGTTCAACAAAATTGTTATAATAAATTCACAATTTCTACACCGGGTTGATAACGAAATGTCAAAAGAATAGTGGTTGTAGGCAATAGCATATTAGTAATTTCTTACTTCATTTCATTATAAGGTGTAGGGTTTGAATTCTCTTACTTTAAATTAAAAAAGAAAAAAGAACAACAAAGTTAAAGAAATAAAATTCATAATAAGATTTACAATGTCTAGTTCTTACATTTCTTATCTTAATTAATTCAATATCAATTCAAATACACATTGAAAGAAAGAATCAAATCAATAAAAGAAAAATAGATATGGCATAATAAAAGAAAATAAAGTAATTTTCTTGTTAATATTCCTATAGAGAAGTAATGAATAGATGGCCGGTTGACGAAAAATCCAATGGGTACATAACTTGTTCAGATTTTGATTAGGATTAATAAATCTCATTGTTTACACATCCTAAATTAGAAGGGAAAAAACAACCATATTTCGTATAGAAAAATCTCGTCCAATATGCTAACTATATTGTCGTTTAGAAAGGGAAAAACAACATAAGTCAAGGACGGAAGGGTAGGAGACTCTGAGAGACCACACCAATGTAAAAAAAAAAAAAAAAATAAAGAAAAGAAAAGAATACAGGTAAAACCTATTGATGCAAAAAGAAAAATAATAATAATTATAATAAAAACAAAAAATAAAGTTTGTTTGCACGTAATTTTACAAACGAGACAAAATAGATCACCGTAGGAACTATATTTTAACTCTTCGAAAATGCCTTGCGCGTATAGAGAATGATTTTGGAATTGAGCAACCAAAAACATATCGATGGACAAAACTCAACACACTATGGATCGAGATCAAAGTAGACCTATATATAGAAAACTAAAAGCACAAAATGTATGGGAAAAAAAAAAAAAAAAAAAGGTATCGGGAGAGAGATATCTTAGAGCGCCTCTAATGTGAAGAATGGCTGACTTTGAGAAGAAGGGTAAAAAGAAGAACACAAATTAAAAAAAAAAAATTTTAAGTATACCAATGCATCAAACAAATTCTCCCTCTTTTCTTGTTGCTATATTAGGGTTAACAAAGGCAATTTAGGAATTAAACAAAGAAGTACCTATTCAAATACGCTATCTCAAACTACTTGTTTAAGTAAAAATACAAGCTCCTGATTGTCCAAAAATAAATGCTACAAACTCCTGATCCTCCCTCGATATTGACAGTAGTATAAATTAATGTTTTGATTTCGTCGAAGAAGTTTTGCTATGTATAATTAGATAAAAACTACGCATTATCGAGCCTCAAACAGTGTAATGCTCATATGGTTCATTGAGGTTGATTCATACTTCGTAGACGAATTTTCTCCTTTTGGTGAAGCCATCTCCGTGAAATAGCCAGGTTGTTTAGGCTGCGGTAGCTCACTGTCGCTACCCAACATCACAACCACAGAGGACATGCTCGGTCTGTCCTCGGGACATTGTTGTACACATAAGAGACCGACATGAACGCAACGCAATACTTGTTCTAGATTGTGGTGTGACTCCTTTAAGTGTTGGTCAAGCAATCCAAATGAATTGCCTTCTTTATGCAATGTCCATGCCTAGAAAAATGTCAAAATCCGATAGTGTCATTATTGATAATTCAGTCAGTACTTGGACATAATGACAGTCGATGAATGTTTTTTACAACTTACATGTCCAATGAGGGTAAGACCTTGATTCTCCCGGTGAAAGCCTCTATTTTTCTTGCCACTTACTATTTCCAACACTAATATACCAAAACTAAAGACATCTGATTTTATTGAGAACAAGCCATCGAATGCATATTCCGGTGCCATATACCCACTGCATAATATCAGTATGTAGAGAAAACAGTAAAAAAAAAAAAAAGGAAGCATATGTTATTTAAATGTAGAAGGTTTGTATTTTTAAGAAAAACATTTGTAGAAGAATATACTTACTAGGTTCCTATTATTCTTTTTGTCTTTTCCACTGTTTGATCTGCTCCGAAAGTTCTAGCTAAGCCAAAGTCTGAAATTTTAGGATTCATTTCCTTGTCAAGCAAAACATTACTAGCTTTGAGATCTCTATGTATTACTCTTAATCTAGAATCTTGGTGAAGATATAGAAGTCCACGAGCAATTCCACATATTATTTTGAAGCGCTTCGACTCATCTAATAGTTTTCCTTGTTGTTGATCTATCAATGTGTTTTCCAAGTCATCAGTATAGAAATACTATTGCAGATATTAGTTATGTGACATAGGTGCAGTGAGAATCTAACCAAAAATGAAAAAGTCGAGGCTTTTGTTGGGCATATATTCGTAAACTAACAATTTTTCTTCTCCATGGATGCAACAACCAAGAAGCTTTACAAGATTTCGATGTTGAAGCTTGGCAATTAGCTTTATTTCATTTTTTAGCTCTTCTAATCCTTGTCCAGAACTTATTGATAGTCTCTTCACAGCAATTTCTTTTCCATCTTCTAGCTTACCCTAAAAATATAAAACGTAAATTAAAAAACAACAAAATCAAAGGCTTCTTAGACAAGGCCTATACATTTTATGTTTTACGTTTTTCCATGTTGAGATCTCATAACTATTTTATTTTTATTTTTATATTTTTGGAAAATGAGATCTCAAAACTTAAACAAAGATAGAAGAAGCTTACTCTGTATACAGGTCCAAAACCACCTTCTCCAAGCTTATTATCCATTGAAAAATTTTGAGTGGCAGTAGTTATAGAAGAGAGATTGAACAAAGGAAGCTCAAGGTCTTCATCTTGATTTCCATCTGTTTTGTCTGGCATAATAGGATAAAATGGGATGAAAATATTATTTCATGTTAGATGTAGGAAATGAGGACGAGATATCCACATGCTAATATTTATAACTATATATATAGTAAAGTTCAAGTTGTGAAAATAAAAATGTTATAAAATATAATGAAATTTATTTGGAATCGAACTAATACAATTGGGGGAGTAATTGGGGAAAAATGAAATTAAGAAGCTACAGAAGTTATATTTATGTTTAAATAAGTGAGTTGGAATATAGTTAAAAGACAATATTATGTATATAAACAAAGTATCCATTCATTCTTTTTATAACTTAAAAAAAACTACGAATACTATGGTCCTAAAAAGAAAAGGAAAAAAGTAAAAAAAAGAAAAAAAAAAGACTGAAAAAATTGAGGACCCGTTTGGGGCTTAGTTTTGAAGACATTCAAAACTACTTTTTTCCAATACTTTATTATTTTTTATTATTTATATCTTTAAAACATTACAGTAAACTCCATCTTTTAAAAGCCCATAACTTTATGTATACAAGTCCAAATAAGATATATTTTTTTAAAATTACATAGAATTTCAAGAGAAACGAAATAATATCTATATTAATATATTTTTTTTAAATTTAAAATTTTTTATTTTTTCATTCCAAATAATTTTTTTTCAACTTAAAAATAATGTCTCCAAACGTCTTTCCAAACTCTCTTGGATAACAAATCTTAAAAAAAAAAAAAAAAAAAACCGATAGGCTACAACAACAACAATCATTGTATTGCTGCGTCAGTATGATAAAAATAGCACTCAGAAACCATGACGAAATTAACAGGTTAACATGATGAATGCAGAGAGTACTTTCAATTCAGAGGGGGTTGGTGAAAAGACCACTTCATTCCGAAGACCCCACGTTCCAAGAGGGTAAGTGAAAGGCCCTTCACGTTGACTTGGAGAGGACTTCTAACCAAGTGTTATTAGTCAAAGTCAACGATTGCGGCCGTATTTCGTCCAAAGACCGCAAGCAACCTCTTTTTTCTTTTTTGTTTTTTCCTTCAACAAATTGAAAACAGAGTAAAATGAAGATAATTACCTTTTGAGCGTCTCCTGCAAACGAAATAGCCAAGGAGGAGCGTCCCAGAAACACCTCCAATAACAGCTACCACTATCACTGCTCTTATGATATTATTTTTATTTTTTCCTATTCATAAATAATTAGTTAGTTTGAAACAGAAAATACAAAAATTAAACAAAAAAAAAAAGGTACCTAGAAGATTAGAAAATAAAGGAATCAAATACAAGGGCACCTTGGAGACAATTCTGTAAACATAAAAATCATAGCTAAAAACATTTCTCATATATATATATATATATTATACACACACACACGCATAAAATAGTTATGTCATACCTAGCTCTGAACGTGACATACGAACAAATAGATCTTGTCCAGAATTTACAAATTGCCTAATGTCGATCAGATCACCAAACCACATGACACAACCACTACCTTTTCCGCTGATATTGGAGTTTGTATAAGCCGTACAAGAACAGTCGCTCAAGCATTTGGCCCTGCACTCCTTTAAATTCATACTCTTGTTCACCCAAGAATGTGTCGTATCTGGAACTTTAAAGCCGGAGAATTTGACAAACCCGTCTGTACTCTTGTCCTTGCAGCTCAGTGGACTATTTCGCACGCATCCACCGGACCAGTCCATTGACCTCCATTCTTCCTCAGACGTTGGCTTGAATCCTCTCAGGCATTCGCACATCGGATTGTTGTTGATAATACAATTTGCGTTCGCTCCACAAACACGGTACTTGTCACATTCATCTCTAGGTAATAATGAGTAAGTTCTCCAAGTTTGATTTGCCTCGACCCATATAAGACGCTCATGTAAACTTGTGGTTTGGTTCACGAATACTCTTGTGATCACCGACTTGTTCTTGAGGCTGTAAATGTAATACACCTCATCATCATTGTAAACAAACCCGTAATCATAAAGTGGGTTCGACTTCAGCTCCGGTGTTCCGCTAAGTCGAATGCCATTCCAAGGTCCGGTGCGGTACAACTTTTCAGTACCCTTTAGCATATAAGCTTCGGGGAATGTTCGACGTTGTGGATCAATGTGAAATCCAAAAGTGATATCCCCAGGACAAGGGTCATCCCAACTCTTCCACGCCGAGAGAACCCGCTTAAGACCTTTCTTCAAATCCCATCCCCCTTTCATGTCTGCCAACAATGTATCAGACGGATAATCGAAACTTTGCCATAAATAATTATTATTCGAGCTTCCATCTTCCTCATCTCTTAGTACAAGATTTCCCGAATCTAGAAGCTCCACCATTGGCTTGTTGGCTCTTTTCGATGAGTTCGTCGACCAAACAACACTCTTGTTGTGATTCAAAAGCACAAGATTGCCTGCGCTGTTTATGGTCAACAAGCCGGTGGAACCATCGATGGGGTTGCACCGGTTAGCGACCCAAACAACAGTTTGAGCCGAAATGTTCTTGTACCAGATCCCGACATAGCGATTATTGGAATTGCCAGGAGTGAAGAAACCAAGCTCAAAGCTTCCTTCTTTTGAAACCAAAGCTCCGCCGTCTTTGAAAGATTGGAATGGACGAATACTCTCAACAGTAGCGAGAACTGTTTGGAAGAGAAAAGGAAAGACAATGACAATTAATTTTACAATGAAAGCAAAAAACTCCATTTTTTTGTTGTTGTTGTTTTCGTTTCTTGCTTCCTCCGCTTAGATTATGCAAATATAATGTGGCATTCTTTGTAATTTGGTCTCTCTAGTAAGTATCTAAGTTGACACGGCGGGCTATGTACAATGCATGCCGATTTTAGTCAAGAAGACTCATAATTATGGTATGCTTCTCGTCAATAAGAAGACTCCTTAGCGCGTAGCAGCATTTTGTATTTTGACAATGTACATTGTGAATAAATGTTTGCCAAATAAACTTTTGAAAATTTCCATAAAAAAAATGATAAAATGCCATTTAATGTCCCATTTGAAAACGAAGGTATAGTTTAAGGGCGCGTTTGGTAAACGCATTACATTTTGATTGTATTTGAATGAAATTTGTTTTTTGAATGTTGTATTTGGTTAAAAAGTATTTGTTTTGTATTTGAATGAAATATGTGTTTGGATGAAAAGTATTTTAAAATTGAAAAGTTGATGTGATTGGTAAAAGTAGAGATAAATAGTGGAATTAAAAAGTTGATGTGATTGTTTTAAAAATATTTTGAATAGTAATTGTTTTCGTAGCACTGTTGTAAAATTTGTGTTTGGTGTAAAATTGTATTGTATTTGAGTAAAATTAAAGTTGAATATTTCTCCAAATGCCCCCTAAATTAAATTGTACGTTTTTTTAATATATTTCAGAAAAGTCAATGAAAATTATAATTAGTTTTTAAAAAGTTAATCAACTAATTTTTTCAAATTACACTAATTAATCTGGTGTTTTAAACAAAAAATAAATATTTTCACACTTTGGAATTTTATTTTGATTGGTGCTACTATCCATGAAATACAAATTTGTTGGTTGTCTTAATGTAATTACACGGTTACTAGGTTCACTTTAACTTTCCCGACTGGTGTTCTAAGTTTGTCTTAAAAATCGCAATACTCTACACTTGAAGAATATTTAACTGTTGGAAATTTTTCCAAATACATTGGTCGTAGTCTAAGGGTACATTTGTTGGAGCTACTTGAGTTGTAATATTTTGAATGGAATAAATATTCATATTATCATTTCTAATGGCGTTTGGATGTTTGTAATTTAAACAAAAATATTCTAGTAGAGTATATTTGAATATTTGTTAGGAAATATATTTAAAACATTTCTTACAAATCTTACAATACCTTAATATACCTGAAATATTTTTATAGGCTTTACTGATGAGGTTTTATTCATCTCTTTGTTCTAAAAGCATATAGAAAAAATATCGTCTTAATCGGTTAAGAAATGAAAAGGTTATGGCATATATTTTCTTAAAGACCCACCTTAGGAGTCCATTACCGTACGCGCTTGAAATTATTTAATCTTTCCTTAAACTAAATAAAGTGCAAATTTATGTCTAATTTTTTTTTTGCTTGATATAATTATCAGTAGGCTTCGTAAATAAACTTTATCATGCATACAAATTATCTTAACACTTGATAATTAAAACTTAATAGTTAACATCAAAATCATACTTAACGGCTACGTATAACATAAGTCTTGGATTATCATAAACTTAACATAATTAAGGATTGAAAAATCGAATTTTTAATGATATTTTTGTGGAAATTTTAATATTTTGAAAGTTCCAATATGGAAATAGGTATGTGGAAAAGTGATATCCTACATTACAAAGAAAAAGAGGATTGGACATAATATTAATTGTGTACATTACAAATTCTAAACGTTTGTGGAAAAGTGATATCCTACACAGCTTGTTCCATTGTCCATATTGTCAACTTAGGCACAAATTTCTTACCTATAATATGAAATATTTCCAATGAGCTCTCATTTGTAAGCACAAACCATTTTACCAAAACATGACAATCATTTTATAAATATGCACGACCCATATATAATTAATTATGAGAATTATAATACATATACTAATTATACTCTATACTCTATTATGGAATTCTTATATCTTTCCTCCACGTGTGGGTCCTAGCGTATGGACCGGGTGCACGTGATCCACAGGAGGTTAAAGTTTACAATGTCCTTAACAACAACATGATTACAACTGGATGCACTCCATATTATTATAGAAACATATCATTATTCCATCGTGGAAGGTTGGTACTATAATCGTAACTTGTTTTTCCTTAATCTCATCACTTAAGTATGCAATAAGCAATACTTCCACCTAAAAGATTTGTTCGCATGACTTCCATCAAGATGAATATATATGATCATATAACATGATATTATAAATGTGATATGTTATAAAATCATGACATAATCTTAAAGTAACATATTCATAAAACTTGGCACAACTGTAAAATTTGGCAATGTCATAACTATGGTATAGCTGTAGAATATGGCATCATTGGCATCATTGTAAACATGGCATCAGTAATAACTTGTGTTTTAGGTAGTAAAAGAGAAAAGAAGAGATATAGCAACATCAATCATATGCATAAACTACATATATCATAACCCACCTTAATACATATTTCTAACATATAAAATCATGATATCACTACTCCTAAAATATCATGAATGAAAAGATGAAACCCTAACCCTAAAATAATTACTTTAATTATGTTTATTTTTGGAACGAAGATGAAGTTGGGATTTTCTAATTTTTTTTTTATAAATATTTATGATATTGATTTGATTAGGTTTGGTATGGAATTATTATAGTAGGTTTTATATCAAGAGACTATGATTTATGAAGAGATTTTGATGTTTAATATTAAAATAAAGCGTATATTTTCGAATTTGACCATTGCTTGAAATTTCTAGATTTTATATTCAATCTTTTACACTCTATTTTAATGACCAAACGGACTTCGTTTTTCTACGAATTTGGTATTGTTAGAAAGCTCTAGATGTCTATTTTTTTTTAGACTACTTTTATATCGTTTGAAGCTTTGTGTAATTTTTTTTTAATGAATTCTTGAAGTGACAAAGGTTCGGCTATCAATTTTAATAAAGTTTTGTGATCAAATTTCAAAAATAAGTTTAAAGATCTAAATAAACTCTATTTTTAATGAATCAGATGTTGTTGAAAAGCTCTAAATGTCAATTATTACTATCTTTGAACTTAAGAATCTCTTAAAGGTGATGTGAAGGGTTCAAGCTAGAGACATGACAAAAATCTTTAAGAGGGTGAGCCCCAAAGAGGACAGCACGTTATGCGTAATGAACACATGTATGAGAGGCCGAAGTCCGTGGTGGTGAGCCCCAATGGAGTCTTGAAGCGTGAGTTGTTACACAAACTTACTTTGTACAATAGCCTTTTGGAATCTTTTTGAAATCTTCTCTGAATGTACTATTCACAACATTATTTCTTATTATTTTGAAAATGGGATAACAATCCAAACAAATTTTAGACTCTTTTTGTTTTCAAAAAGGATTATTTTTTAACACTTTCAAACGTTATTACATTCTTAAAATAAAACGACTTTCTCATTTTAAACAATAAAATATTCATTTTAGAAATGAGTTTGCGATCCAAACTAGCCCTTTGACTTCAAGCACTTGCATCTCCCAAGGTTGCACATTGAATGGAAACCAACTTTTTTTTTTAACCATCCATCATCCAATTCAATTATGAAAAATCTTTTCAAATCCAACCAATCCAATCTAATTTATTTTATCATTCAATCCAATATAGTCCAAAATCCATTCGATTGGATGATTGGATTATAATTTTTTTTAAGAAATACCCCAAAAAGAGTACATAGATCTCTAAAATATTATCCTATTTTTAATGACTTTAGGATTTTTGCCCTCTTATAATGTCAAATAAAAAGTGATTTCTAAGTAAAAATCCAAATCATGTAACAAAAATCGTAAATATGTGCACTAAATGAGCTATTCCCACAATTTTTTTTTCTAAATTTACATTTATATTTTCATAAGAATTTATTAAAACTTGCTCAAAAAAGACAAATTGTGACGACCTGCCTAATGAGGTCGTCGCTTATACATACTTAATTTATTCTTAATCATTTTGTCAATGTGAAATTTGAGGGAAATTTTTTTTTTTAATAAATGCAACATGTTCATGTTGATATAAAATCAAAATGGAGTTCTTAACTCTTACATATAGCTATTAATAACTTAATCATCTAAATCAAAATACACATAGATATATATTCTCTTTTTTTTTTTTTTCAAAGTGCTATTGAAACCTTGTCTTGAAAATTATATGACATGATACTGTAGAAACTCTTATTTAAAATATTTATAAAAAATATGGCAAAAGCTTTTACTTGTAGCGGTACCCATGAACTCTTAAATTCACATCTGCATTACCATCCGCTCTACCCAGCTAAGATTAGTCAATAAGCTTCTTACCTACAGCATGAACACACACAGTAAGCTTTACGCTCAGCAAGTACAACATTATCCCGCAAAATATACTTAACGAAATCACAATTCATAAATATGCTAATTATGCTCAATTATGAATTTCATTATCTGATGTAATCATAACTTGTCTTGTATTACATATTTAAGGGCCCTACTTAATGTGTCAATACCGGGTGCGTGCAACCAAACGGAAAGCTAGCAGTCGCGAGGTCCCAACTATACCGTGGTCAAAACTTTCTTAACATAAACCTCCCTCTAGGCGGAAGAGTGGTACGACACTGTTAACATAAACCTTCCTCTGGGCGGAAGGACAATGTAATGTTCTTAACTTAACTTAATTATTTCTTATGTTATGAAAATTTTATCATAACATTGTATTAAAACGTGATCCATCAATTTAAGCGTATAATGCTCATAAAAACATTTGTATTAAAACAATTTTATTCATGCTATAGGCGGGGTGGTACTTATCTGTTAGCTTAATATAGAAGACGAATTAGATCGCATGTCCTATAGATGCTATTCCACTTTTCCCGTTTCCTACTTCCTGTTTACACTAATATATTAGTTTCATAATATAAAACTAATTCTAAACTATTTCCTAACTCCTTGATCATTATCTAGAATTTTTTACAGAAAATTGAATAGAATCTCTTTTTTTTTTTTTTGACTCCCGTAATAAAAAATTATTTAAAATTCTTGTTTTGGATTGCAGAAAAACGAACAGAGCTTCTTCTGTTTTTTCACGTTTTCCCATAGTTCAAAACTACTCAAAAAGTACCTATAAAGAAAATTTTTAATTCCCAGGACAAGATATAGCAACACGTATATCCATATCACTTCAACATTTCATATCTTAACTTAGTATACATGAGGAAGGCCTCCCTTTTTTTTTTTTAGCTTGTTTCTTAAAACATAGTAATACTAAAACTTATTTTTAACTTAAATTTCAATGACCAACCACCTTTTTTTTTTTAATCTAAAATATAGAATAACCACAACTTATTTGAAAAAAAAGTCAAATACTTGTATAATGTACAACTTCTTTCATCTTAGAAGTCTACCCTAGAGATATTTTTAGATAAAATGACATTCACAAAACTTTTAGATTTTTAAGAGATCTAAAATATTCGTGTTTTGACTAGAAACTAAATCAGCCTTTAAGACTCTAGTTTGGACTGAAATCAATGACTGGACAGGTTTACTCTAGATTCTATCCAGTTTTGGAAAATGCCTTGAAACTACATCTTAAGCTATGAATTTGAGAATCGCTATTTGAGCTAAACTTGTTCTTAACATCTAGATCTAAAACTTTTTAGTTGATCATAAGACCTAAAAACGTCATTTAGGTGGTCATATGAGCCTAATCATTACCGAAAATTTTTTTTTGACAGATTTTGAAATGAGTTGTCACCTAAGTTTAAACAGCCCAAATGTGAATTTTTGTGTATGAACATAACCAAAAATTATTAAAGCTATTAAACATAATCATAAAGTGTTATACAATCCCAAAAAAATGAAAAAAATCAAATTCCTTTACAAGGTTTTAAATGTAAAGTTATAGCTTGAAACTTTATGAAAATTTTCCTAGTTTCTTACTCTAAATCTCACTAGCACATACATATATAACATCTTAGAAACTCAAACTACAGAATATCAAATTGTAAACTTCTCTTTGTCATTTTACCAAACACTTGGTACGCAAGAGAAACATTAAACAGAAAAACTTTTTTAAACTTACAATCTCAAGACACAAGTTAAGCAAATAGAATCAATCTCAAACTAACAAAGATTTCAAATTAATCATTTAATCTTCCAAATAACTAACAACTAATCAAAACTTAAACTTAACAAACTAATTCAATTAACTAATTAAAACTCCAAAAACAACTTAAACCGAAGTTGATTTCTCACCTTATTTCAGCGTGAAATCTAAGAGAGGGAGAGATGTTTTTCAGTTGAGTATTTTGTTAAGTTTAAATGTGAAGGGAGGAGAACAAAATGGAGGGTAAGATCTGTGATTTTCGTGGGCTGGCTGCTAAGAGAAAAGGAACGAGAAAGAGAATGAGAGGGAGACTGAAGGACTTACTGAACTTGTGGGTATACTTGATTTCCCTCTACTTCCATTAAATGCAACATGCAAGTTCTCTGCAAATCCCTTCCCCTGCATTACCGAACGCCATATCTCTCAGTTTCTTTGAAAAAAAAATTTCCAAAACTGAACTGGATTAGACGTGACTTGTGCAGATATGATTTTTTTTTTTTCTGCTTCATTGCAGAAGCATTTGGTGAGATTTCCTCACCAAACACGCACGCACACACAGAGAAAAAGAGGACGACAATCTGTGAATCACAAGGGAAGAAAGGCTTGCGTAAGTTAATATGTGTTATCCCCTCGCTGATTATTGCCGTTTTTTTTTCTTCCTTTCTTTCTTTTCTTGTGTCGTTTGTTGTTGTAGTTATTTGCGGCTTTTTCTTTTCCTTTTTTCTTGGTTTTAAAACTTGTAGTCGTCGTTTTTGTTGTTATTCGTATTCTCCTGGTGGTTGCCGTTTTTCTTGTTTATTTGCTGCTCCTCTTTTTTTTTTTTTTTTTGGTTCATCCACGAAGTTTCCTCACCCATGTTGTTGTCGTTTGTTTGTTGTTTATTTGCTGCTTCTCTCTTTTTCATTTTTTCTTTCTTGCTGTCGTTTTTTTTTTCTTGTAGTTTATATCCATAGTCTTATTATATAGGTATATATATAGGTATACATATATATAAACTATTATACATAAACATGTATATAAACATTTACTTTCTTATATATATATTTTCATTTATTTTTATTTTTTTCTTTTTTTAATAATGATTTATATATATATTCATATATATACATAATCTATTATTGTTATAGCATTTTTTTTATCCTAATAATTAATAGGGTTTGACCATGAAAATTACTGTAATTGCAAAAGTCTTAGTCTAAACTTTACAATTGAGTTCTATTGCAATTTAAATTTACAAATTAAGTTTGAAATTTAATTATATTAACTGTTTTGAAACTAATGTGAAATTCGATATATATAAAAAAAAAATACATATTCATTTTTTTTAATATTGTTTCATATCAAAATACACCATAATATATTCTAATTTTAAAATCTTTCTAATCTGCAAATATTAGGTCCTAATTTTTTTTTTTGTTCGTTACAATCTACCCCCTTAAAAAAAATTTCGTGTCCCGAAAATTAGAATAATTTCGGGTATTGATTCCTCGTATCTTCCTCACATTCTCATGTGGCTTCCTCAACATTTTGATTCTGCCAAAGAACCTTAACAAAGGGTATCACCTTATTTCTATGTTTTCTTTCTTCCTTATCTAAAATCTGAACTGGCTTCTCCTCATAAGTCAAGTTTGCATTGACTTCAACTGGTTCTTAACTCAAAATATGAGAAGGATCTGGTACATATTTTTTTAGCGTCGATATATGAAATACATTATGTACTGATGCCAACTTTGGTGGCAATGCAATTTTGTAAGCAACACTTCTGACCCTTTCGAGTATGTTAAAAGGCCCAATATACCTTGGGCTCAGCTTCCCTTTCTTGCCAAACCGCATTACGCCCTTCAAGGGTGCCACTTTTAGGAAAACTAAGTCACCTTCTTGAAATTCGAGAGGTCTTCGTCGTTTATCCACATAACTTTTCTGCCTACTATGCCCAGTGTCTAATCTTTATTTGATCAACTTGACATCTTCAGTTGTTCTTTGATGAAATCCGTGGTCATCATTTGTTTCTCCCCTGTCTCGTGCCAATGTATGGGAGATCTGCATTTCCTTCTATATAGAGCTTCGTATGATGCCATTCCAATTGAAGTGTGATGGCTATTATTGTACGAAAACTCTATCAGAGGTAGTTTCTTCTCCCAGCTTCCTTTGAAGTCCAAGGCGTATGATCTTAGTATGTCTTCCAATGTCTGAATTGTCCTTTCAGATTGATCGTCTCTCTGCAGGTGAAAGGCCGTACTAAACTTCAACTTAGTGCCCATGGCATAATGTACACTTTTCCAAAATCTAGAAGTGAAGCGACCGTCACGATAAAAAATAATAGATTTTGGAATACCATGTAACTTATCTATCTGAGCTACATATATTTCTGCCAAGTGCCCTACTGAAAAGTTAGTTTTTGTTGCCAAAAAATGAGCTGACTTGGTTAATCTGTCGACAATTAGCCAGATTGTATCATTACCATCGGAAGTTCTTGGCAATCCGACCAAAAAATCCATGGTAACTTGCTCTCATTTCCATTCTGGTAGCTCAATTTTTTATAATTCTCCAGCTAGATGCTAGTATTCTACCTTAATTTTCTGACACGTAAGGCACCTTGACATGAATTCTACAATGTCATTTTCATTCTGTGCCATCAAAAGCAAATTTTTAGGTCCTTGTACATCTTATTTGCTCCAGGATGGACTGAATATGGCGTCTCGTGTGCTTCTAAGAGGAACTGTTTCCTTAATTTCTCGTCTTTAGGAACACAAACTCTGCCTTTGTAGTAAAGTAAGCCTTTGTTACCTAGATTGAATTCCATATCCTTCCCTTTAAGGGCTTTCTTTCTTGACTCCACCAAAAAGGTATCAAGCTCTTGTTTATTTTTAATCTCCCCAAGCAGGGTTGATTGGATAGATAAATTGGACAATCTTCTGGCTAAAATCTCAATTTCATAATCACAAATGTCCTTTTGGAGTGGTCTTGAGAGTGCACTAATCGCCATTAATGAAGCAAGCGATTTCTGACTCAATGCATCTGCCACCTTATTTGCCTTTCCAAGATGATAGAGAATTTCACAGTCGTAGTCCTTCACCAACTCCAACCATTAGTGTTGCCCCATGTTGAGTTCTTTTTAGGTGAAGATATACTTCAGACTTTGGTGGTCAATGTAGATTTCGCACTTAGCCTCATATAGGTAATGTCTCTAGATCTTTAGTGCAAACACTACTATTGCGAGTTCCAAATCATGCGTCGGATAATTTTTCTCATGATTTTTCAATTGTCGGGAAGCATATATGACTAATTTACCATCTTGCATTAGGACAGCTCCTAGTCCCATCTTTGAAGCATCACTATAAATTACAAAGTTCCCTTTTTCTACATTTGGGATTGTTAGTACCGGTGCACTCGTTAATCTATTCTTTAGCTCTCTAAAGCTTTCTTCACACTTTGCAGTCCATTCATATTTCTTTTCTTTCCGAGTTTAGAGCTGTGAGAGGTGCAACAATCTTGGAAAATCCTCCAATAAAGCGTCGATAATATCCAGCCAAACCAAGAAAGCTACGTACTTTTGTCACGTTCTTCAGTGCTGGCCATTGGCTGACTGCCTCTATTTTGGCTGGGTCCACTGATACTCCTTCATTTGATATCACATGTCCTAAGAAATGAACTTTCTCCAGCCAAAATTCACACTTCAAGAATTTGGCATACAACTGATGGTCTCTTAAAAGTTGTAGAGCAGTCCTCAAAAGCTTTTCATGTTCTTCTTTTGTCATTGAGTAAATCAAAATATCATTGATGAACACGATGATGAACTTACCTAGAAACTCTTTAAACACCCTATTCATTAGATCCATAAATACAGCTGGGGCATTAGTCAATTCAAACGGCACTACTAAAAACTCGTAGTACCCATATCATGTTCGAAATGTTGTCTTAAGAACGTCTTCATCTCTGATTCTGAGTTAATGGTAACTTATTCGTAGGTCGATCTTCGAAAATACTGCTGCCCTTTTTAACTGATCAAAAAGATCATCAATCCTTGGAAGTGGATACTTGTTCTTGATTGTGATCTTGTTTAGCTCTCGATAGTCAATGCACATTCTCAGCGTACCATCTTTCTTCCAGACGAACAGAACTGGTGCTCCCCAAGGTGAAAAACTCTAACGAATGAATCTTTTGTCCAGCAAATCCTTCAACTGTATTTGGAGTTCCTTCAGTTCTGCTAGGGCAACTCTATAGGGTGCCTTGGATATCGGTGCTGACCCAGGTATTAACTCTATCTCAAACGTTATCTCCCGTGTTGGAGGAAGTCCGGGCCAGTCTTTGGGGAAAACATTGACAAAATCCTTGATTATTGGAACATCCTCTGGTCTTAGTATGGTCACTTGGCCTTTGTCCACCATGTTAGCTAGATATCCTAAACAGCCGTCAGCTAACATTTCCATGCCTTCATCATCGATATCATCATTTTTGATTGCTTTTGCGATAATCTTGTGTAAACAAACTTTTTGCTCCCCACGGGCTTGAAAGTATATCTTTGACTTCGACATTCGATAACAGCATTATACTTTCCTAAGAAGTCTATTCCTAAGATGACGTCATAATCCCACATATCTATGATGATCAAGTCCACGTATAACTCTTTATCGCAAATGACTATTGGAGCATTGCGTATCCAATAATCAGACAACAAAACCTTCCCGGAGGTTGGGACAATCTTAAATGGTTGGCTTAACCTATCTAAGTTTCTATTTATCCTCTTAGAGATCTTGTATGATGTAAACAAATGTGTTGCTTCAGAATAAAAAAGAATGAATGCATTGATGCAAGATATAGGGAGCTGACCTGTCACCACAATGGAGGTTCTAGCTTCCATGTCATTCCTGGTATGTATAGGCGTAGATATGACCTTGAGTTTGTGGGGCTTCTAGTCTGCCTTGTGAAATGGAACTTCCCTCAATTTGGAGCCGTGCTGCATGAATTTGATTCCCTTGGTTCCTTGACTGGCTTTAGTTCTTTTAGTTCTGAAGGTTTAAATAACAATCCTTGGAAAAATGGCCCTCCTTACCGCATGTATAGCAACCATTTATCCCAATTTTACATTCTCCTAGATGCTTCTTCCCATATTTTGAACAAATGAGGTAATTGTTGCCACCATTATTACGATTCTACTTTTTTTGAGGGTGAATCCTCCGGTTGGCATGGTTGTTGTTCCCTTTTCTTTTGTTATTGCCAAGATTCTTGTTATTTTGGCCAATATTACCCCCTTGCCCTTTTTGATGAAAATTCGAATTCTGCTTGTTTTGGGCTTGCCTAGCATGGGCTTTCTCTTCTTTCCTAGCCTTGAAGAACTTGGCCCTATTTTCCTTGTCTCTAGCTACCCAATACTTTGCTTTGACTGCTCAGCAAAGGCATTTAGCTACAATCGCAGGTGGGTGGTCACCACTGCTGATATGCACTAAGAGTTCTGAACAAAACATTTTCATCATCCTCCTTACCTTTTCCTTCTCTGTGGGTACTAATTCTGGATAAAGATGAGCTAGCTACTCGAACTTCTTAAAAGCTTCCATAACTGTCATGGAGCCTTGTTAAATGTTGTTGAAAATGTCTTTTTGTGAAGCCAAAGATTCTTTATTGAAGAACATTTCCCTGAATTCTCTGACAAAGTCATTTCAACTCATCTCATTAATGTTTCTCCTAATCGTAATTGTTCTCCGCCAATGACGCACGTCTTTTTTAAGGGTATAAGAAGTGCATATGACCTTCTCGTTATCGTTTAATCTCATGAAATCCAAAATTTCTTGGATGTCGATCAGCCAATCATCAGCTTCAAGAGGGTTCGTCGATCCCTCAAATTCAGGGGCCTTCACTCGCTGGAACTTTTCATACAATTCATCTTCTCTGATCGGTTGCTGAGGCAGGGTTGTCGTCATCAAAACGCTTGGCATTGCAGGAGGCAGTGGAGTTACATGTACTAAGGGCATTCCTTGTCCTAGGGAAATTTCTTGCACTTGTGGATGTGGTTTTTGGGGAATCCCAGTTGGAACTCCCTGTCCTTATGAATTAGTTGGGGCCATTGGAATCCTTGATCTTGAGGGAACTCTTTGAGCTTGCACTCCTATAACTGGAGGTGCCTGATTCTGTTGGTCAAGTTGTTCAAGAAGCCAATTCAACTCATGCTATTGGACTTCCATCATTTGACGCATGGCCGCAAGTTGGGCTAAAATCTCACCATCCTGCGGTGCACGAGTAGCTTGTGCCTGAGATCGTACCATTTTGCTCTTATCCTATTATTAAAGAAAAAAAGAAATATGATCAAGTGTTATAAACCCTTTTTTTTTCTCCATATTTCGAGACACAAACGCATAAAACTTAACCTCTCTTAATCATATCATAACTTATCATAACATGTCATAGAGTTACATTAAGTCGTAACATTTCATACATATCAGTTATGTCAACATACATGTCATGTGTCATGGAAGTAGATTGACACTTAACTGCACTGTTCATATATATGTCAAAATACATAATGACCTACCAAGAGCATCTATCTGGATCTTAGAAGTACATTCAACAATTCAAAAGAGAAAATGTGAGTCAATTTAGTAAGAGTGGCTACCACTTCACTACCATACATATGTATAGTTCAAAAAGAGTACTAAGTTTAACGACTCATAAGATATATCTGAGTGAGCCTCAGACTCATTATCGGATGGTATCTCCTCCTCATCATCATAAATAGGAAATTCCTCTGGATCCTCTTCTTCATCATCAAAAGGAAACTCTTCTGGGTCCTCCTCTGGATTGTCTTTTAGGTTCTCTTCTTCGTCATCAGCCAAAAAAACTTGAATTTCCTCACCATTAGCAGGATTAGGAGCATCATGGGGTAGAAGAGGTAGATGATCATCCTCGAGTGGTAAGGCTGGTCCTTCGTCTTCCTCAACATCATTGTTCGCTGGTGCTCGGGCGAGCATCACTGCACGTGTTCGATGAGCCTCTAATTCGGCGTCTAAAATCTCTTGGATGAACTGGTTGAGATTTTCATGGCGCGGAGGGTAGTGAATGAGGTCTTTGACAAGGTGAGGAATTCCTCACCACAAAAGATCACTAATCACCCAAAACGGTCTGTTAGCGGGTGCATGCAGCAGCATGGCATCCTAAAATCTTTGACAATAATGAGCCATAGATTCCTCATCGTAGGAATCCCACTCGTCTCTCCTTCATGTCCTCCCAAATCCGAGGCTCTCTTTCACGTTTAGGATGCACAAATGGTGGGGGTAACTCAAACGTAGCCTTAATCTTTCTATGGAGCTCCAGCCAATCTTGGATCGGATGTTCTCCCCGTGCTCGGTCCTCATACTAAGCAAGCGCACGTCCTCGAAGTCTACTTCGAGCCAACTAGAGTTGAAGGTGAGGTTCAATATGGCACACATTGAATGTAACCTCGATGTGCATGGTCCACTCCATAAGCAAGAATGGTTGTGGCTTTCGACCAAAAAATCCAGGTGCCATATCAGTGAAAGCGACACATGCTAATCGATTAGCATCAATCTGATTGGGGTCTATTGGGGTCACCATATCTAAGCAAACTACCTTAACAATATTAATATCTAAAAGATATGAGTATAAAATAAGACAACTTACTTGGACAAGAGTGGCTGACGTGCGGCACTGCGAATTAGGATAGCAGGATACCCGCTCTGATACCAACTATGACGACCCGCCTAATGAGGTCGTCGCTGTCACATACTTAACTTATTCTTAGGGGGCATTTGGTAAACGCATTGCATTTTGATTGTATGTGAATGCAATTTGTTTTTTGAGTGTCGTATTTGATTGAAAAGTATTTGTTTTGTATTTGAATGAAATGTGTGTTTGGATGAAAAGTATTTTAGAGTTGAAAAGTTAATATGATTGGTAAAAGTAGAGATAAATAGTAGAGTTGAAAAGTTGATGTGATTGTTTTAAAAAACTTTTAAATAGTAATTGTTTTCGTAGCACTGTTAAAAAGAATTATATTTGAATGTAAAACTTTGCGTTTAGTGTAAAATTATATTGCGTTTGAATATAATTAAAATGTAAATGTTTCACCAAACGCCCTTTTAATCATTTTGTCAACGTGAAATTTAAGGAATTTTTTTTTTTAATAAACGCAACATGTTCATGTTGATATAAAATCAAAATGAAGTTCTCAACTCTTACATATGGCTATCAATAATTTAATCATCTAAATCAAAATACATGTAGATATATATTCTCTTTTTTTTTTTTTTTCAAAGTGCTACTGAAACCTTGTCTTGAAAATTATATGACATGATACTGTAGAAACTCTTAAAATATTTATACAAAATATGGCGGAAGCTTTTACTTGTACCGGTACTCATGAACTCTTAAATTCACATCTGCATCGGCATTCGCTCTGCCCAGCTAAAATTTAATCAATAGGCTTCTTACCTACAACATGAACACACACAGTGAGCTTTATACTCAACAAGTACAACATAATCCCGCAAACATACTTAACAAAATTACAATTCATAAATATGCTAATTATGCTCAATTATGAATTTCATTATCGAATGTAATCATAACTTGTATTGTATTACATATTTAAGGGCACTACTTAATGTGTCAGTACTGGGAGCGCACAACCAAACGGAAAGCCAAGAGTCGCGAGGTCCCAACTATACTGTGGTCAAAACATACTTAACATAAACCTCCCTCTGGGTGGAAGGGTGATACGACGCTCTTAACATGAACCTTCCTCTGGTTGGAAGGACAATGTAATATTCTTAACTTAACTTAATTGTTTCTTATGTCATGGAAATTTTATCATAACATTGTATTAAAACATGATCCATCAGTTTAAGCGTATAATACTCATAAAAACATTTGTATTAAAACAGTTTTATTCATGCTATAGGCGGGGTTGTACTTAGCTGTTAGCTTAACACAGGAGATGAATTAAATCGCACGTCTTTGGGTCCTATAGATGCTATTCCACTTTTCCTGTTCCCTACTTCCTATTTACACTAATATATTAGTTTCATAATATAAAACTAATTCTAAACTATAGCTTGAAACTTTATGAAAATGTTTCTAGTTTCTTACTCTAAATCTCACTAGCACATATATATATAACATCTTAGAAGTTCAAACTACAGAATATCAAATTATAAACTTCTCTTTGTCATTTTACCAAACACTTGGTATGCAAGAAAAACATTAAACATCAAAACTTTTTTAAACGTACAATCTCAAGACACAAGTTAAGCAAATAGAATCAATCTCAAACTAACAAAGATTTGAAATTAATCATTTAATCTTCCAAACAACTAACAACTAATCAAAACTTAAACTTAACAAACTAATTCAATCAACTAATTAAAACTCCAAAAACAACTTAAACCAAAGTTGATTTCCCACCTTATTTCAACGTGAAATCTAAGAGAGGGAGAGATGTTTTTCAGTTGGGTATTTTGTTAAGCTTGAATACGTTTTGAGTGAAGGGAAGAGAACAAAATGGAGGGTAAGATCTGTGATTTTCGTGGGCTGGCTGCTAAGAGAAAAAGAACGAGAAAGAGAATGAGAGGGTGACTGAAGGACTTACTGAACTTGCGGGTATTCATACTTGATTTCCCTCTACCTCCATTAAATGCAACATGCAAGTTCTCTGCAAATCCCTTCCCCTGCATTACCGAACGCCATACCTCTCCGTTTCTTTGAAAAAAAAATTTCCAAAACTGAACTGGATTAGACGTGACTGAGGTAAGGTGTGCAGATATGATTTTTTTTTTTTTTTTTCTGCTTCATTGCGGAAGCATTTGGTGAGATTTCCTCACCAAACACGCACGCACACACAGAGAAAAAGAGGACGACAATCTGTGAATCACAGGGGGAGAAAGGCTTGCGTCAGTTAATATGTGTTATCCCCCCGCTTATTATTGCCGTTCTTTTTTTTTTTTTTCTTTCTTTCTTTCTTTCTTTTCTTTTCTTGTGTCGTTTATTGTTGTAGTTATTTGCGGCTTTTCCTTATCCTTTTTTCTTTGTTTTAAAACTTGTAGTCGTCGTTTTTGTTGTTATTCTTATTCTCCTGGTGGTTGCCGTTTTTCTTGTTTATTTGCTGCTCCTCCTTTTTTTTTTTTTTTTTTTGGTTCATCCACGAAGTTTCCTCACCCATGTTGTTGTCGTTTGTTTGTTGTTTATTTGCTGCTTCTCTCTTTTTCTTTTTTTCTTTCTTGCTGTCGTTTTTTTTTTCTTGTAGTTTATATCCATAGTCTTATTATATAGGTATATATATAGGTATACATATATATATAAACTATTATACATAAACATGTATATAAACATTTACATTCTTATATATATATATTCATTTATTTTCATTTATTTTTCTTTTTTTTAATAATGATTTATATATATATATTCATATATATATATACATAATCCATTTTTGTTATAGTATTTTTTTTTATCCCAATAATTAATGGGGTTTGATCATGAAAATCATTGTAACTGAGAAAGTCTCAGTTTAAACTTTACAGTTGAGTTCTATTACAGTTTAAATTTGCAAGTTATGTTTGAAATTTAATCAAATTAATTGTTTTGAAACTAAAATTGATTTCTAAATAAACATTGTGAAATTCAATATGTATAAAAAAAATACATATACATTTTTTTAATATTGTTTCATATCAAAATACACTATAATATATTTTAATTTTAAAGTCTCTCTAATCTATAAAGATTAGGTCCCCTTTTTTTTTTTGTTCGTTACACAAATCACATTTTTTAATCATCAATTTAATTCTTCAATATCGATTCGTCATTTGATAAAAAACCAAAATCAACGAATATAATAAATAAAGTAAAAACTTTAAGTTGATAAAATGTAATCTTTATTCAAATTAAAAACAAAACATTATGAAAAAAGATAAAAATAAAATCAAATATCATCACACTTTAGAAAAAAAAAATACCTATATAAAAAAAGAAATAATATATTTATATATTATATAATTAGTTTTACATAAAATATATAAGTATATGGATTTGATTTGAGTTATTGAATTTTTAAAAATTCAAAGTCAATATCCAATCCAATTCAATTTAATTAGATGAGTTAAATTATCATCCAAATCCAATCCAATAATATTTCGACGGATCGGATTGGTTCCGTTGGATGCATTAGATAACGGGATCTTGTGCTCACTGTAGCATCTCCTTTGGCGTTTGCACTAGCACCTCCTTTCACCTATAGTCCTCTTTGCTTTTTCTACCCTTTGTTTTCTACTTTTCTATTTTACTCTTTTGAATTACCGTTGCTATTACCGCAACTGAATCCCAAATAGATATTATATATATATATATAGAAATATTATTCAAATCTTCAACTTTTTTCTCTTTTTGTTTATTTTTCTATGCGCAAAAATAGGAAAAACATCCGTCAAGGTAGGAAATCTTTTCCTTAGGTACGTAGAAAGGACTATGGTATGACTTTGACAGACCATTCCCCACAAATGTGTATGTTAAACGACTTTCCTCGCACTATTGGAAAATATAACCCCAAAATGAAAATTTAAGAGGAATGATTCTCAAGATGTATAGCCCAACAATTTCAATCCAAGTCTACAAAAATGGATACATAAAATGCCTCCCCTGCTCTGTTTGTGGCAGAGGAAGAGAAAGTGGGAGAAGACATGGAAAGCCAACACTAATGTACCAGTGAAAATCTATAAATACAAAGAAAACGAAAGAATTTTCTTCACATATTTGTTCTGGTTTGTGTGAGTACATGTACTCCAATACGCTATCTCACATTACTTGTTTAACAAAAAAAATACAAGCTTCTGATTGTCAAAAAACTACTAGCACTACAAAAATTCTGAAGCTCATTGATAAATACATTAGCATAAATTCTGAAGCACCTTGCAGAAATTTTGCTACAAGTGATTAGACTTAGACTATCGAGCCTCGAGCAGTGTGATGCTAATATCATTCATTGAGGATGATTTGTGCTGCGAAGAGGTATTGTCTCCTTCTACTGAACCCGTCGTAGTGAAATAGCCAGGCTGTTTAGGCTGAGGCAGCTCACTCTCACTTCCCAACATCACAACTACGGAGGACATGCTCGGCCTGTCCACGGGACATTGTTGTACACATAAGAGACCGATATGTATGCAACGCAACACTTGTTTTAGATTGTGGTGCGACTCCCTCAGGTGCTTTTCAATCAATTCAAATGAACTGCCTTCTTTATGCAACGTCCATGCCTAGATAATATCAAAATTCGAAATGTGTCATTTCTGGTAATTTAGATAGTACTTGGACACAATGATAGTAATGAATGTTTTTGACAACTTACGTGTCCAATGAGGGTAAGATCATGATTCTCACGGTGAAAGCTTCTGCTTTTCTTCCCACTTACAATCTCCAACACCAATATACCAAAGCTAAACACATCTGATTTTATAGAGAACAAGCCATGGAATGCATATTCTGGAGCCATATATCCGCTACATAGCACAGAGATAAAAGAAAAAAAAAATAAGAACGTATTTTTATTTACAATGTACATTGTTTGTATTTGAAAAAGTATTTATTACCTTAAAAAAAGATAAAAAAAGTATAAATATGTGGAGAACAATAATACTCACTAGGTCCCTATCAGTCTTTTTGTCCTATCCTCTGTCTGATCACTCCCAAACGTTCTAGCCAAGCCAAAGTCTGAAATTTTAGGAGTCATGTCATTGTCAAGTAAAATATTACTAGATTTGAGATCTCTATGTATTACTCTCAATCTAGAATCCTGATGAAGATACTGAATTCCACGAGCAATTCCACATATTATTTGGAAGCGCATTGACCAATCTAGTAGTTTTCCTTTCTTTGGATCTGTGAATGTTTTTTTTCAAAGTCATCGATATCAAAATGACATAGTAGAAACTAGTTAAATAAAATATATAGGAGGACTAGGATTCTAACCGAAAATGAAAGAGTCGAGGCTTTTATTGGGCATGTATTCATAAACCAACAATTTCTCTTCTCCATGAATACAGCAACCAAGAAGCTTCACAAGATTTCGGTGTTGAAGCTTGGCAATCAGTTTTATTTCATTTTTTAGCTCATTTACTCCTTGTCCAGAACTTATTGATAGTCTTTTCACAGCAATTTCTTTTCCATCTTCAAGGATACCCTAAAAATCTCGAACGTTAGAAAAGAATGATTGAAACCATCCAATGCCATTTTTTTAGAACAGAAAAAATAGTGGAAATTCCCTTGGCACCATGGCCTCTTCCCCGTCTTATAACAAAGTAAAAGACTTACTATAGACAAGGCCTCAATACTTCACATTTTGCATGTTGTCCTAAAACTTTAATGTGAGAAACTTACTCTGTATACAGGTCCAAAACCGCCTTCTCCAAGCTTGTTATATTGCAAAAAATTTTGAGTGGCAGTAGTTATAGTAGAAAGGTTGAACAAAGGAGCCTCCAAGTCTTCCTCTTGATCTCTCTCTGTTTTGCATAATTGGACAAAATGGCAGAAAAATATAATTTCATGTTAGGTATAAAGAAATGAGGACAAAATGGGAAGAACATCTGTCAGAGCAAAAAAAAAAAAAAGTCATAACAAAACTATAAAGTATATAATCTTGGAACAGTTCTAAAGAAGTTTCCTGGTTGTGTTTCTCCAAACTTTTCAGTCTTTTTATATTTTTTTCCTTATCAAACAAAATTAAGCCGGTCTTATGTGAATGAATAGTCGTTGTTGTTGGTGACGATTTAGTTGCGATGTGCTTACTGCTTATGTAGCGGCAGGTCCTAATATTACCTTAATTGTTCCAAGTATATACATAAAATAAATAAATAAAAGAAAGACTTTAATTGTCAATCAAAGGTGTGCACATTTAATTGTGTCATATGATTCACATGAACAAAATTAAAAAAAAAAAAAAAAACTTGAATTGTGAATTAAAGGTGTGCACGTTTAATTGTATCATGTGGTTCACGTGAACAAAGCACATGTTCACATTGAATTGAAAGTGTTGCTCTTTTATTTGGAGTAAGGTCAACAATGGTGGCCATATTTTATGCATGACTAGAACCACTTGTTATTTATTCAATATTTTTTAATTCAGGGAATTGAAAACAGAGTAAGAGTAAAGATAATTACCTTTAGAGCGTCTCCTCCAGATGAAATAGCCAAGAAGAAGTATCCCAGAAACACATCCAACGACAGCTACCAGTATTATTGCTCTAATCTTATTTTTAGTTTTTCCTAAACATTCATCGAGTTAGATTAAGAACAAAGAAGAAAATTAAATAAAAAAAATGCAGCTAAAAGATTAGAAGATAAACACAAACATGAAATATATGAAATGTGATTAATTTTTCATGCCATACCTAGCTCTGAACGCGGCATACGAATAAATAGATCTTGTCCACCATCGGCAAATTGCCTAATATCTATGAGATCACCATACCAAATGCCGCAACCACTACCCTTTCCGCTGATATCGGAGTTTGTATAAGCCATGCAAGAACAGTTGCTCAAGCATTTGGCTCTGCATTCCTTTAGATTCAAACTCTTGTTCACCCAAGTATGCGTAGTATCTGGAACTTTCAAGCCGGAGAACTTGATAAACCCGTCTGTGCTTTTGTCCTTGCAGCTCAGCGGACTATCTCTTACACATCCTTCGGACCAGTCCATTGAACTCCATTTCTCTTGAGACTTGGGCTTAAAACCTCTTAGGCAGTCACACATCGGATTGTTGTTGATCATACAATTTGCATTCACTCCACAAACACCATACTTATCACATTCGTCTCTGGGTAATGATGTGTAAGTCCTCCAAGTTTTTTCTGCCTCGATCCATGTAAGGCGCTGATGTAAACTTGTGGTTTGGTTCATGACTGTTATTGAGATCACCGACTCATTCATGAGGTTGTAAATGTAGTAAACCTCGTCGTTATTATAAACAAAATCGAAACCATAAAGTGGGTTTGACTTTATTTCCGGCGAACCACTAAACCTAAGGCCATTCCAAGGCCCGGTGCGGGTGTACTTTGCGGTGCCCTTTAGCATTGGCATATCAGGGTATGTATGAAGTTGTGGATCAAACTCAAGTCCACAAGTGAAATCTCCAGGACAAGGGTCATCCCAACTCTTCCATGCCGAGAGACGCCGCTCAAGACCCGTCCTAAAATCCAATCCAAATTTCATACCTGGCAACAATGTATCGGAAGGATAATCAAAACTTTGCCATAAATAATTACTCTCCGAGTTTCCATCTTCCTCATCTCTTAGTACAAGATTTCCCGAATCTAGAAGCTGCACAATTGGCTTCTTGGCTTGTTTCGATGAGTTCGTCGACCAGACAACACTCTTGTTATGATCCAATAGCACAAGATTGCCTGTGCTGTTGATTGTCAACAAGCCGGAGGATCCGTTAACGGGGTTACACCGGTTTGCGACCCAAGCGACTGTTCGAACGGGGATGTTCTTGAACCAGATTCCGACGTAGCGGTTATTGGAATTGCCGGGAGTGAAGAAACCAAGCTCGAAGCTTCCTCCTTTAGAAACCAACGTGCTGCCATCGTTGAGAGATTGGAATGGATGAATACTGTCAACTGCAGAGAAAACTGTTTGGAAGATAGAAAGAAACACAATAATTGTGAGCATGATGGTAGATATTCCCATTTCTCTCCCTTTTTTCCTTCTATTTTTTCCTTCCATCACCTGTAATATGCCAATTTAAAATAGAATTCTTTGTGGTTGGATTTCTGTAAGCAGGTAACGTGGTGGTTACGGCAGGTCTTTGTCAAGATGACTCATTATTGTATTATTTGATTCCTTGTCCCAAATTAGCTGCTTTTGGACCTTTGACAAGACACCATAAATTTGGATCCGATTATGTGTCCATTTGATATATCAATAGCAAATTTTAATAATTAATAACAAATATATTATTTAATAAAGTATTATTTTTATGTTCAATTTATTATATACTAAATTTCGTTATAAATTCATTAGAAGGTATAATTAATACTAAATTTAACTTTTAGTTAGTGTTTTACTTTTTATTGTAATTATATTCAACTTTTTTATTTAAAATTGTTTAAATGATAAAATTTTTCTTTATGTGTTTCAAAGCATAATAAATATGATAAAAACTAGAAATGACTGTTGAAATAGCATCATACCGTTGGAGCATACAACAAACAGGGTTTTTTGTGACGACAAAAAGTTGTCGTGAAAGACCGAATGTTGTCACAAATATCTATTTTGCAATCACATGTCGTTGTAAATGCGTTGTTACTAATAACCAGTCACAAAATAAGTTGTTTGTAACAACAATTTGTTATCGCAATTACAATAAAAACGATTGTCATCGATAAAGAGTCAAGGCAATTATGTCATTAAGAGTTTCGTAGGGTTGACATGGCATCAATTTTTTGTGATGACAAATTCAAAAATGTCATTTTTCATCGTAAATATACCTATTGTCGATGACATGACAACAAATTTTCATTCAAATGTTGTCGCTAATATCTTTGGTTTTTGTTGGTATTTGTGATGACATTTAAATGTCATTTTGTCATTGTAAATATGTGTCCTATCAATGATTTGACAACAAGTTTTTTGTTCAAATGTCGTCGCTAATATATTTGGTTTTTGTTGGTATTTGGGACGACATTTATTCCTAGTATCGTGTTGTCATCATCACCGGTAGCATCTGGAGGAAGTGGAGGACCTGAAGGGACATAAGGCTCAAGGCGAGTAATGAGGGGGAACTGGATATTTGGGTGCATCTTGGCCATTAACTTTTGTATCGCCTTTTGGATCTTGTACAACTATAGGTTTTGCTCGTATTGTCTTCACAAATATAGTTCCACATGCAGGTCAATGCGGGCCGAAGATTTTCCATCCAACTAGGAACTAGAGGATGAAGAAGCATCAAAGAGAATCCTCTATGGGAGTGTAAGGCCTACTCTAATCTTATGTACTCTACATGTACCTAAGACCTGCTCCATAATTCCCTCCTCTACATATATGTGCCACATCATTTCCTTAGTAGTGCGACGGGGAAGCATACAGATGCTTCAACCGATCCTTCAAAGGGATATAATAAAGTACATTCTATGAAACTTTCTTTCCCTTTTTACTCTTCCAATGACTTGTATTACAGACTAGACACGAATGTAGATCAACATTCTCCTTCCAAAACAAAGCATAATCGTACTTACATACATGAATTATTTTGTAGCTTAATCCCAGTTTTTTTAATAGCTTTTTCGACTCATAATGAGAAGTAGGTAACTTGTTCCCATTAGGGAATGCATTTTTCAATAACTTCAACATTGCATCCATGCACTTATTAGGCCACTTATAGAGGACGTTTAGATGCATCAGTTTCGTTAAGAAATTTAATAATGAATGCAGCCCTGATACAATCCCATTTAGAGCTTAGATAAGAGATCCTTGAAGTCATCATACTGCGTATCTTCTATACCCACTTCTATCTCACCCAACATATCATTATCATTGATCTTAGTAACATCATTTAACGCGACAAACATCTCATCAGTTGGTTTACATACAACTGGATCAATACTTAAAATTGATTATACTTTACCATGGTAAATTCATTTAGTGTATATTGTATCAAAACTAAATCGATGTATGTACACTCTCATTGTTTCTATTAATAGCATCTCATTGTCTCTATACTTGACATAGGGATAACTAATACGCCCAACAGAATTTGTATAGTTTTTTTTTAATCTCAATAAAAGTAGAAAAACCATCCCAATACTCATCACAAAACCGATTCTTTACATATATCCAACTTGTCTATCGGTATTTCAACTATAGATAATAACATATATAATCATTAAAATCAATGATATAATATATGTATACATGTAATTCTCCAGACCACCTTTACTTTAAACCTACAAAGTAAGGTTATATCCTATTCAGTATTGTAATTTATGTATTGTGTCACTCATTACGCAACGTCCCTTTTCTTTAGAAATTTCGGTAACATCTCCCTTTAATTCTCTTAAGTGTGCTATTATATGTACAGTCAGAGAACAAAGAAAGATGTATCGAAACCTGTATCAAAGGCATGATTGAAATTGAATAAAAAACATGTAAAGTTCAATACCAAACTATCCAAATGGGACAATTCAAGCATCGGTTACTACAAATCGATCCTTGAACGAATCTAAGGTTAATACATGCATGTATGTGCAAAATGCAAATCAAAAGTCATAACTGCATTTTTTTTTCTTTGTGACTATTCAGTCACATATCACAACATAATAATCAAAAAACTACTTGGTACATTTTATATTAATTTATGGAGTTTTATCTAATTTTATCAAAATTATTATACTTCTACATAAATTATTAGTTTTTATGCTTTTTATTTTTACATATTCCTCTATTTACTAGCCCACAATGATTTTTTTTATTTATTATTAATTTTTTGTTTAATTCTAATTATAAATATTTTTATTTTTATTATAACATTTATTTAATAACATCATATACTTATTTTTTTAATTTATTACAAATTTTTTTATTAATCTTAACTCTATTTTTAAATTATTTAAACAATATTATAATTTGCTACATAAATCATTCTTTTTTTATACAACTATATTAAACTTTCCATATAAATATAAATTTATTTATAATATCAATATTTTTTTATAGTTATTAATTATTTTAATATTGTTATTTTTAATTTAGCAATTAATAAACTTTGCATAATTTTTTAAATTTACTTTTTTTTAGAAAAAAAATCACTAATTATTAAACCTCCCAACTAGCCAAATTTAATAGTCAATTTCCATATATAAAATTTTCAATAACCAAATTCAATAATAAATTTCCATAAACAATTTTCCACTCTATTTCTCTGAACAAATACTCGAATCAACAAATTTAACAATAAAAACAAGCCAAAAACAAAATTTCAGCAAAAAATTATAACGAAATCATCATCATCAACATTATCAAATGTCCGCCATGTAGTAGAGCTAAATTATTAAAATGCTATTTGTCACTCTCCTTTATAACATGTATAGCACTGGCATGGTCAAATGTATTGTAGATGATCTAATGCACCAAAAAAAAAAAAAAAAAAGATATAATGCCATATCTCTAAGCAAAGAGTATTCTACATTTTGGAATTTTTTTCTTGATAATTAAAAATGTGTTATATTTAATTTGATCGCAGTTATTAGGCATCTCCAATGGATTTCAAAATTGATGTGTTAATAATAAAATTTGGCATTTATGACAAAAAAAATGCTTCCCAATGAAATTTTATCATTGATATCAAATTATTCACATGATGAATTTGGTGGTCAATTTTTTCTTAAAATTTGGCATTTAATTGTTATTGATTTAGTATCTCAATTTTTTCATCTAATCATTACAATTTTCTTAATTTTAAATTATTTAAATATAATAACTTTATTTTTACAAATTACAAAAGTTAAAACTAATGACAAAAAATAGATATAACATTAAAAATATTATATACAACATAATAAAACACAAAATCCTAAATATGTTTGTCTTTTCGACCTCTTTTATAACAAATATAACATTACATAACTTCAAAAAAAAAAAATATATATATATATATATGACTTTGGCTCTTGACTTTTCGGACTGATATTTTCGTTCTGTCTTGGAAAACATAAATTCTACGTTTGAAGAACAAATGTATACAGACATTGGTGGGCTGATTTTCCCAAACAAATATATGCAACGTAGTCTCAACTTGTAGTCATGGATGGCTAAAGCGACAAAATCTGAATGCATATTAAGTTAATAAATTCTACACCTTAAGGAAAAGGGGGAAAAAAAAAAAAATCTGCTCAAAGTTCATAGTCACATGCAAACAACACGATCAAAACACGTTTCGACAGATTTATATTTGATGGCGACTGCCAACCGCTGTGGTGCCTTTAGTTTCCACCTCTTCCTGTCATCAATCACTGTCGGTCACCTCCACTGATATGGCCTTTAAGTTCCCACAAAACATTTATCTTTTCCCGGCAGAGAAATATATATCTATATAAATATTAATTGTTTAACACACAAACAAAATAGGTAAGTAACGAGCAAAAAAAAAATCACGTGATGCTAATCAAGTCACAAAGTAATCATCACGTAATAATAATCTGATTCTCAGTTAAAGAGTAGAGATAAAAAATCACGTTATTACATTTAATATAGAATAAGAGGAAAAGATACATATATATATATATAGTCTATTATCTATCTATCCATCATACAATTAAAAGTTAGCCTTTCCCCCAAAAAAAAAATTTTTTTCGAAGTATCGTAACGAAGTTTTGTTTTAATTTTTTAACCTAATTAAAAAGGATATCGTCTATGGTTTTTTTTTTTATTTATTTTTTATTTTAAGTTTCATATCGAAGTTTCAAGTCTTTTTTTTTTTAAATTACGTGAAGGAATTTTCTTCTTTTTTTATTTTTATTTTTTTCGTTTTGACATTTTGTGTTTTTTTTTTATAATATTTTCTTTTTAAATTTTCATATCAATCATACAATATATTATTGCACACGCGCTACTCGTGCTCCAACAAGTTCAATTCTAATGTAACAGTAATTTTGTTGATTTGTTCTACTCGAAGGTTTTCAGCCAAAAACGAAAACAAAAAAAAAAACAAAAAACAAAAAGAAATTTCTCCTGCGTACTTATTTTTTTTTTAAAATACTCCTGTGTACATATATATTTTGCTTCCTTTTGTGCAAATTAATAAGGGAATTTATAAAAAGATAGCAGATGGCTTTTTGTTTTCAATTATTTTTAATTAGTCACAATTTCAATAAAAAAAATCCCCAGTCAAACAATGAGATAAAAGTGTGGGAGAAAGTTGTAAATATTACATTTATTTACTAAATAGTATATATATTTATGAAATTGCTAAAATGAATACATATTTACGAGTGAGTAGAAAAAGGAGTAAATAAAATTATTTTCTAACTAAATAATTTATCATTGTAACTATGATATTTACTTCCTTAGTGAATATTTAATTAGTCGATTTAGTTTAATCTAACTTGAAAGTTAATTTAAATCAGACATTTCATTGCAATTTAGTTTTAACTTGACTTGTATTGAAAATTGTGAAAGTGTAAATAACTTATATTAGAAATTATGTTGAAATGGTGAAAATAAAGATAAAAAATAGTAAAAGTAAGCCCTACTAAGCTAAATTAAATTATAACCAATTTGGACAACTTAACTTTTAAATTAAATTAAGTTAGATCAGTGAATCAAATGAAATTCTTAGGTTTTCAAATAAACTATTTACTTATTTCAACTTCTTTAAACATACAATTTACTACATAATACAGATTATTAATTTTTCAGTCTCACATAAGTTTTAGCATTCATTTGGATTACTTGTTATATTAGAGTATTCAGTAAGTTTAAATATTTATATCTTCAAGAAATTTTCTCGTTCAATTTGAAAAGGTACAAAAAAATAAAAATAATAGAAACGGTGTGACGTCCCCCACGTACGTTACCATATCAACCAGCCGAGCTTTGACGCTGACCGCGATGGCTGGCAACCTCATGGGTCGTCATCCTCTTACTTAACATACTTAACTTTCCATTCTTAACGTTTTCATTTTAAAGCGGAAGCAATTTCTATAGCAAAATTTTTTTTTATCTTACATATTATATCTATAACTCTATCATACTCTTATAACATATAATTCATAAATTTCTTTCTTTCATCTTCCTTTTTGAACGCTCAGTGAAAAACTCATGGTAGTACCATACTCTCGCCCAGTCCCTTAGCACGTGCAGATCCGCCCGTTGTCCATCATATTACTTTAAATTAACAGGTTACTTACCTACAACATATGAACAACTAATGAGCTAGATGCTCAGTAAGTTCAAACATACATTCATTAACTTATAAATACTAGTAATATATGTTATTACTAGAATATATGACATCACGTACATCGTCTATACATATCCTCAAAACATAATATAGAATATGAGCTTCATTATGTTTGTTTATCTCTTCGTTTATCGTTCTTATCATTCTATCGATCATCTCTTATCATTCTAATCTAATCTCTTCATTTCTTTGCTTTTCATTCCTATCATTTTTTAATTTTTTATTCTAATTTTTTATAACTTTTCTATCGTTTTGTCCTCATCTCTTATCTTTTCGTATCTTATAAGCTAGTAACATATACGCTAGCATAACATCACGTAAAAACGTGTCATTTACATCATACACATAACATCAAATACATCACATCACATATATTAATTCTATTATGTTCTTTTAAACTTTGTTTTATTATTTATTTATTTTTCGTCGATTTCATTATGTCATTCTTTCATATCGTTCGTTTCTTTTCTTATCGTTCTTTACTTTTCTTTTCTTTTCGTGTCATTTCTTTTCTTTTCTTTTCACTCTCCTTTCCTTTCTTTTCATTCTCCTTTCCTTTCTTTTTTGTTCACTCTCCTTTCCTTTCTTTTCACGCACTCTCCTTTCCTTTCTTTTCTTTTCATGCTCTTTTCCTTTCTTTTCTTTTCACTCTCCTTTCCTTTCTTTTCTTTTTCTTTTCTTTTCACTTTCATTGGTGGGCCCCGTTGTTGAACGTACCTATTTGCGTGCGGACAGTAGGAGGAGGGGAAGCGACCCACCAACCTACCTCACAGTCACATTAAATACCGCATCTTCAGGGTTGGTCCATCCTATAATCTACCATACCTTCGGGGTAGCACCACATCTGTGCAGAGGATATAACCTGAAGTCTCGACCTTGTAGGGAAACCGGTACACCAACAACTTAAGTTTTCAGTCTTATTATCTTGTATGCTTTTATTTTTCTTATATTGATTTTTTTTTCTTGTACATCTTTTTCATGACATTCATTATCTTTCCTTTCTCATTTTTCATAAAACATTTCATGGAACATTTGTTCTTTCGTTGTTTTTCTTTTCTTAATTCTTTACTTTACTTGTGTGAATTATGTTAATCACACTTTAGCATAGCATATATAGCACATATTACTTATATATCATCACATCACATCATAACAAACAAAAACACGTTTAGTTAAGTGCAGACAATTATTCTCTGTTTATCATTTGTATCATTTTATCTATCGTATCTTATCATCATACTCCTATCGATCATAACCTATCGTTCTATTCTATCAATCACATCTTATCGTTATGTTCTAATCCTTTTATTATACCTTTCATCATAACCTATCATTACTTCTCTTTCTTGTCTAACTCTTTACTTTCGTATCATTTTTCATAAAACATCTATCATTTCGTTCTCATAACATACCATTTCTTAATTCTTTTCATCACCGATCATCGTTGCTCTATCAATCATAACTTAACTTCCATAAAACTTTTCATAAAACATCTATTCTTTCCTTTCATACCTCATCTCTTTCTTATGCATTCTATAATAACATTCTCGTTCTTACTCTTTCCATTCTTCTATCTCTCTTACTCACATCTTTATTCTCATAAAACTTTTATAATACCTTTCCTTCGTAATTCAATATATACATATATATATATTTTTTATAAATTATTTATTAAAACCTATCTTTTAACATCATCATAGTATTGCTATAGCATTACTATAGCATCATCGTAAATCACATCTTGACATTTACATATAAAACATATAAATACTATAAGTTTGTTCATAGTTGCAGACGAGTAAATGTTTGAACTTACTCATAGCGTGCTTATCCTCTTCTTAGAATCTATCGACGTCCTTTGTCGCTTCTGGATCGGGTTCCTACAGGCAAACTTTGTCCGTTAATCACATTTTCATTTATAGCTTTTGTTTTATTAAAAAGCTTGATTCTAATCTTATAACCCTTAATTATAGTCTTAGGACAACTTTTTAAACCTTAATGGCCATTTTCAAATTTTCTCCAACTTTTTGAAAAATTACGATTTTACCCCTAACTTTTGACAAAATTACAATTTTGCCCTTGACGTGATTTTTCATAACTTAAACCTCAATTTTGGCTTTTACAACCTTCATTACCCTATTCTGGGGTCATTGGGGCTCTTTTCCCATAATTTGAGAATCTTTGGGCAAAATGACCATTTTGCCCCTGATGGGTCGTTTAATCATAACATTTTCATTTTCATACTTAGGCTGGATTTTCTAAACTCAAAATCATTTAATTTACTTTTTAAATCTTATCGGACCTTTTCTGGATCGATTCTTATCATTTTACCAATTTTTCACATTCCCGACTCTCGGGAAGTACTATTCCGACCTAAGAGTCGGTTTCATGTTTTCCTTGCGTTCTAGGGTTTTGAAGGGTTGGTTTACTAATTATAACTTGCCCCTTCCTTTTTCCATGCCCTAATTCCTCCAGGGGGCTCGGGTTCCCTTCCCGATCATATTTTTAGCCCTCGTTTCCCATATTACCCCTGGTGTCGTTTTTAGAATTTCGGCAGAGTTTCCCCTTAATTTTTGAGGTTCCAGCGTTTAGAAAACGCCTGAAAACCATCTATCCTGATCTAATTCTATCACGTACTACACCAGAGGCCTAGATTTTATGTAAAACTCATACTGTTTACGTAAAATCATTACATTATCACATATTTTTCTTTTTCTCCATTATAGCCATTTTCTTCTTTTTACATACATTCTTTTCCATAATTTTCATACCAATAATCATAAAATCATATAATAGTCCCAAATAATTAAATTGCGGAACGTAAAGAGGTCAGGATTTATACAGAATTGCAGTCCGGTCTCGATGACATAAACCCTAATTCTTCGTTCTTCATATCTGAGGTCCCATCTTGCAATTCCGACTCTGCGGATGCGTCCGGAACGTCGAAAATAGGCCAACGGGCCAAATTTCAATTTTCGGTCACCGGTCGCCATTGACCGGCGTTGATCGGCGGCGACGGCGGCGATGATGGAAAGTGGGTAGTCCATCTTGAAGATCTCGACATGAGGAACTCATTGGTGGTCTCAATTTCACCATTTGAAACTCCTATGGCCGGAAATCTACCCTCGAAAAATCGGTCACGGCGGCGGCTTTGGAACTCCGCCATGTCAAGGTTATGGCGGGCAATTGACTTGGGACTTTTGCTCCCCTCTTCACGGCGAGCATTTCTGTACCGGTGGCTCTCCTTAACATCGCCAGAAACTGTGAGTTCCACGGTGGCGACGTCGCGGCTTCGGGCGGCACGATCCGGAGGCCGTTGGGCTGAAACACCACCTGGATTTTGTTCTACTCTTCACCACGAGTCTTTGGGGACTAGAATCAGCTTGATTAGACGTCGGACGGCGGAGATACGGCATCACAAAGTTTCCGGTGGCCGGCGGCTCGTGCGGCGGCGTACGGCGGCCGTTCCGTCGTGTCGACCCATCGTTGAACTCAGCTCAGCGAGAACTTTCCAACGGTGCCGGCGGTGTCGTGAATGGAGGCCGTACGTGAAAGTTGATTACTGTTCACATACGGGTAGAGAGAGAAAGAGAAGGGTGGAGAGAGTGTGTGTATGTGGATAAATGAGAAAATTTCACTTTTTTTCGCTCTTTATATACTTTTTCACCCAAAATTTCAACATGAGCTTTCCTGACTAATTTGAGCGTCCTGAATTCAAATATATCAGTTTTATCTTCATCTGAGGTCATTTCGACCAGTTTCCGATACTGTGAATTCCCGGTCAAAAATTACCTTTGTACTCAATTATCAAATTTGAGCGTGCTGATAGGCTATCCTAACTAATTTGGGAGTGCTGAACCTAAATTTATCAGTTTTATGTCAAGATAATATCATCTTGACCTACTTCTTGATACTGTGAGTGGCATACACGTGCTCACACCTAAAATCACTATTAATCATTTTTCATCATTTAACATTGTTAGAACATTTTATTTAGTTCTAAACAATATTAAATCACTTAATTTCACATTTTAACGCTTAAATTCATTGTGTATTTATTTTCCAAAAAGTATGGATTTTCTCGGTTATCACAAACGGAGACGAAGAAGAATAACTCCCAAAATGTATAGCTCCACAATTTCAAATCATAGTAACAAAAATCAATACCTTAATGCCTCCCCTGCCCTGCTTGAGGCAGAGGGAGACAAGAGAGAGGGAACATGGGAAGACAACACCAAAATCAAAAGCAAAAATCTGTTCAACCGAAGGGCCGTTTGTCAAAGTTTTTGTGCTTGTTTTTAACCAGTAAAAAAAGAGAAACAAAAATTGTGGCTTCTCTTTAAGTGTTTAGAATCAACATGCTTATGGAGTAAAAATGATCTTTAAAATTCTTATAAAAAGATGATCCTTAAAGTTTTGCAAGAAATAATAAAAATATTAAAATGAAATTCCTGGTATCTAAATTAAATTTTGTTACAAATTTAAAATTATACTCAAAAGCACTTTTATTGAAAACCACATTTTTTTAACTTTATCATAAAACATTTTTGTAGACTCAAAACGCCCTTTTGACAGATTATCCTAATATCTCCAGAAGCTGTGTTTGGACCTAAAAAACCAAAAACATCTTCTTGGAAGTTTTTGCCTGACAGGCCCAAGAAATAAGAGAATTCCTTCACATATTTGATTGGTGTACACGTTACTGTCTACAAGTGAGACCAAATGAACCTATACTTTTATAATCATTCACTGATTTGAAAGTGCAAAATGTACTGAAAAAAATAGGGGAAAAATCATATTGGGGAGAGATGTATCTTAGAGCCTACTTAGTACGAAGGATGGAAGAGTTGAGAAAAAGAGGTGTAAAAAGAACTTCCTTCTGAAAACCAATACATCAAACAAATTCTCCCACTTTTCTAGTGGGTTATTAGGGTATAAAAGGCAATTTAAGAGTTGAACAAAGAAGTTGCCACGACTTACCTATATGCTATCCAAAAAGCTATTTTAACGATACTTGTTCAAGCAAAAATACGACAGACAAATAAATATTCTGTAGTCGTGAAGCTTGTTAGATGCTGGCATTAGTATAAGGTCATGTTAAGACTCTAGATAAAATACACATTATCGAGCCTCGAGCATTGTAATGCTCATACTGTTCCTTGAAGATGATTTGTACTTCGTAGAGGAATTTTCACCTTTTGCTGAAGCCATCTCCACGAAATAGCCAGGTTGTTTGGGCTGAGGCAGATCATTCTCACTGTCCAACATCACAACCACAGAGGACATGCTCGGCCTATCCACAGGAAATTGTTGCACGCATAATAGACCGACATGAACACAACGCAACACTTGTTTCAGATTGTGGTGCGACTCCCTTAAGTGCTTCTCAAGTAATCCAAATGAACTGCCTTGTTTATGCAATGTCCACGCCTAGAAAATGTTGAAATCATAAAGTGTCAATCTTGATAATTAAGATTAATAATACTTGGACGAAATGACAATTACAGAATGTTTTTGACAACGTACATGTCCAATGAGTGTAAGATCATCATCTTCATAGTGAAAGCCTCTGCTTTTCTTTCCACTTACTATCTCTAATACCAATGTACCAAAGCTAAACACATCTGATTTTGTTGAGAACAGGCCATGGAATGCATATTCTGGTGCCATATAATCACTACATAGCATATTAGATAGAGACAAGAGGGAAAGGAACATGTTATACTCACAGTGTAGATTATTCGTATTAAAAAGTAATATATATGTGCATAAGAATAATACTCACTAAGTTCCAATTATCCTACTTGTCTTTTCCACTGACTGATCTCCTTCAAATGTTCTAGCCAAGCCAAAATCTGAAATTTTAGGATTCATCTCATCATCAAGTAATATATTACTTGCTTTGAGATCTCTATGTATTATTCTCAATCTAGAATCTTGGTGAAGATATTGAAGTCCACGAGCAATTCCACATATTATTTTGAAGCACTTTGACCAGTCTAGTAGTGTTCCTTGCATTGGTTCTATCAATGTGTTTGCAAAGTCATTAATATCGCAACAAGTATTACTAGGAACACTAACTCTAATCCCAACTTTTTGAGCATATGGCAGTAAATAATAAATTTCTCATTTATTGAAATAATCAATAATGTGGCAACCCTTTAAACACATAGCAAATTAAATAATGGCAACTCACATACAATATAAGTTGGTATTCAAAAGTTAAAATTCAAGTTGGTGTCCCTAGCATTTTTCTATTGCCAGAGTAGACATTAGTTATATTACATAAGAGAACTGGGATTCTAACCGAAGATGAAAGAGTCTAGACTTTTGTTGTGCATATATTCATAGACCAATAATTTCTCCTCTCTCTGAATGCAGCAACCAAGAAGTTTCACAAGATTTCTATGTTGAAGCTTAGCAATTATCTTTACTTCATTCTTTAGCTCTTTTTCTCCTTGTCTAGAACTAATTGACAACCTCTTCACAGCAATTTTTTGTCCATTCTCTAACCTCCCCTGTAAATCTCGAAAATTGTCATATATTTAGTTATAATTGCATTATTATTTATACTTTAACACCATCAAAATTTTCTTTTTAAATGGAAAAAATGGTGGAGAATCTGTCGCAGGCCATGGACCTATCACCATTTTATAAACAAGGCCTGCATTTTTAAGTTTTTGCATACTGTTCTTTAAGTTGGATATGAGAAACTTACTCTGTATACAGGTCCAAAACCACCTTCTCCAAGCTTGTTGTCCATTGAAAAACTTTGAGTGGCAGGAGTTATAGCAGACAGGTTGAACAAAGGAACCTCCAATTCTTCGTCTTGATTTCTATCTGTTTTACGTAATTAGACAAAGTGGCATGAACATGTCATTTCATGATAGAAATGATTTGATTGCAATAATAAAAATAGAAATAAATAATGATGACAAGTTATCCTCAAATAATATTTATATGCACTTTTTATAAGGACCCTTTTCTTGTTTTTGTTTTTGCCTCGCTTTTTTTTTTTCCCCCTTGTTAAAAATAAAATGCAACAAAGGCAAAGGTGGTTCAGAGCGCACAGAAGAACAACTGTCATAGCAAAACCATAATGTGGATAATCTGGAATAGTTCAGAGTAGTTCACTGGTTGTGTATCGCAATTTTATGAGATTTTTTTGTTTAAATTTTACAGCTAATTTTTTCGTTATCAATTAGTGAAATTAAGCCTGTCTTAGGTGAACGATTAGTAGTGGCTGTGGGCAACGACTTAGTTGGAATGTGATTACAACTTATGTAGTGCCAGCGCGTAATATTATCTCACTTGTTTAAGAAAGTGAGCAGGAAACTATTTGGATGCAAAGAAAAATAAGATAGAAATATAGCGTCTGAGGAGAAAAAATACTTTCCTTAAGGTATTTTTGCCACTACTATGAAGTTTGCTTATCGGTGTCAGTGACAAATTACCTCCAAGATACAACAAACCCGCAGATTCAATAAGTAGCAATCTTATTGATTTTTCAGAACAAAAGTGAAAGCTAACCTCAGTTTGGAGTACTATTTTTACAGAAAAAAAAAGTGTCTGTTCATCTAAGGATACAACTTTATAGCAAACACAACCTTTGGTCAAAAGGTGTATTTTCTTTACAAAGCTGTAACTTTTGTAACAAACACAACTGTTACACTACGACTATTTAATTCCGACCAATAGATTATAATTATTTTATCAGGGGTTCTAATTAAATATGAAATCTTTTAACACTGACGGTTGGATTGAATCCAATTGATCAACGGTCTAGATTAAATCTGAAAAGCACAAGCAAATAATTTTTTTTTTAAAGCTTGCAAGAATGCATAGTCGCATAATGCCACCCACAAAAAAGTTACACTACATATTATTAATTTTTGACTCAACCCACTTTAGTTTTTTGTATGTTTTTAACGTGGAATTTTTGACTTTTTAATTTCAAAGGAAATGTTACAATCTATCCAAAATTACTCGTTCCAAAAAGAAAAACATGGGATTGCCAATTAAAGGTGTCCATACTGTTTGTTGCTCTTTTATTTGGATTTTTCACGTTTTATTGAAGTAGCCAACAACTGCAGTCATATTTCTTGCAATGACAACCAGAACTTCTTTTTTTTTGTAAACAAAAACAGAACCTCTTTTTATTACTTATATATATATTTTTAATTTTTAGAGCATGCAGGAAACGGAAAACAGAGTAAGAATAAAGATAATTACCTTTAAAGTATCTCCTCCAAATGAAATAGCCAAATAGGAGCATCCCAGAAACACCTCCAATGACAGCTACCACTATCACTGCTCTAATCTTGTTATCCGTTTTTCCTATATGTTCATAAATCATAAGTTAGCTTGAAAACAGCACATAAATTAATATTTATATATATATATGTATATAGTTAGAAGATTAAAAAAAAAGGAATCATATGGGCTTTCTTGGAGGCAAGTTTACATATATATATATATATAGAACTAAAAACATCTATGAAATATATGATATAATATTTACACCACACCTTGCTCTGAATGTGGCATACGAATAAATAGATCTTGTCCACCATTGGCAAATTGCCTAATATCTATGAGATCACCATACCAAATGACACAACCACTGCCTTTTCCGCTGATATCAGAGTTTGTATAAGCCGTGCAAGAACAGTTGCTCAAGCATTTGGCTCTGCATTCCTTTAGATTCAAACTCTTGTTCACCCAAGTATGCGTGGTATCTGGAACTTTCAAGCCGGAGAATTTGACAAATCCATCTGTACTTGTGCAGCTCAGCGGACTATTTCTTACACATCCTCCAGACCAGTCCATTGAACTCCATTTCTCTTGAGACTTGGGCTTGAATCCTCTTAGGCATTCACACATCGGATTGTCGTTGATCATACAATTTGCATTCGCTCCACAAACACCATACGTATCACATTCATCTCTAGGTATTGATGAGTAAGGCTTCCACGTTTTATCTGCCTCGATCCATGTAACACGCTGATGTAAACTTGTGGTTTGGTTCATAACCATTACCGAGAAGACTGAGTTACTCTTGAGGTTGTATGTGTAATACACTTCACTTTCAGTGTATACAAAGTTGAAACTATAAAGCGGGTTTGGCTTTATCTCCGGGGAACCACTAAGTCGAAGGCCATTCCAAGGTCCAGTGCGGGTCAACTTTTTGGTACCCTTTAGCATATGAATATCTGGGTAAGAATGAAGATGTGGATCAAACTCAACTCCACAAGTGAAATCTCCAGGACAAGGATCATCCCAGTTCTTCCATGCTGAGAGACGTCGCTTAAGACCCCTCCTCAAATCCCATCCAAGTTTCATGTCTGGCAACAGCGTATCAGAAGGATAATCGAAACTTTGCCATAAATAATTGGTCTCCGAGTTTCCGTCTTCCTCATCTCTTAGTAGAAGATTTCCCGAATCTAGAAGCTGTACCATTGGTTTCTTGGCTTGCTTCGATGAGCTCGTTGACCAAACAACATTCTTGTTATGATCCAACAGCACAAGATTGCCCGTGTTGTTTATGGTCAACAAGCCAGAGGAACCATTAACAGGGTTACACCGGTTTGCGACCCAAACAACGGTTTGAACCTGGATGTTCTTGTACCAGATTCCGACATAGCGATTATTGGAATTGCCGGGAGTGAAGAAACCAAGCTTGAAGCTTCCCCCTTTAGAAACCAAAGTTCCGCCATCTCCCAAAGATTGGAAGGGACGAATACTATCATTTGCAGAGAAAACTGTACGGAAGTGTGAAACAAAAATAACAACAGTAGTAAGTATGAAAGTAAAGATCTCCATTTTATTTTCTAATTCTTGCTTTCTACATTTACATGTAGAACTCTTTGTGGTTTTGCCTCCATAAGAAGGAACTCTTGTGGTGGTCACGGCAGGCTATTTTGACAAAGCTTGCAGGTCTTTGTCGAGAAGACTCATTATGGCACGCTTCTTGCATTATGTTTCTTATGGTCCACGTTGTATTTACATTATGTTTAGATAAAAAAATATTTAAATTATATTTTAATAATAAATATGTGATATAATTAGGTAAAAATAGAAGGAAAAAAAAAGAATATATAATGTAATTAATAAAGATAATAAAAAAAATAAAATAATAAATAGTAATTATATTGGATTTAAAATATGATGTGATTGGTATTTGAATGAAATGTTTTTATATTTAAAAGAAAATTATATTGTATTTAAATTCAAAACAATTTAAATGTATGTACTAAATGCACGCTTAGATATTAGCTGCTTATTAAACTATGACAGTTACAGTGTGAAGACTATGTTCAATTTTTTATTTATTTTTTAAATTTCACTAAGAAGATGATAAAAATAGGTTTGTTGTATCTTTTACTGTGATTTCACTGGTATTTGTTCACCTTGACTTTTCCTGCTGATGTTCTGCATGTTTGTCCTTTTTTTTTTTTTTTTTTCCTTTTTAAATCCTACTAAAAGTGATTTTGCCAAATGTATACGGTAGTCGTTACTTGTAGTGAAAAATAACTAGAGGTATAAAATCTAAGAGATGGTGTAGCGGTGGGTTTGACGGAATTTTTTTTTTTTTAAGAATGGTATGAGTTTTAGAAATGTGATTTGAGATAAATTTTTATAAAAAAAAAAATATTTATTAAGAAAAATAAATATTTTAAGATAAATGTATGATTAATTTTAATAAAAAAATTAAAATTAAAAAGCTCACTTAATTTCTTAAAGTTTTCAAAAGTGAGCCCAGCATGTATTATGACTTTAAATGAGAAAATACTGTTTTCAAGTTGCACCTTAAGTAATCCTTAAATGTATAAATATTAAGAGTGTTTGAGAACTTTTTAAAAATACATTTTAAATATTTTTATTTTTTAATTATTTATATTTTTAAAATTTTATATTAAATTTAAATTTTAAAAATTCATAAATAACTTTCTTAGACTCAAAAATCTATAAATAATCTTAGGTATATAAATTTAAATAAATTTTTTTAAAATTATAAAAATATTTAAAATAAATAAAATAAAAAATATATTAATTTTTCAGATTATATATATTTTTAATTAAAACAGTATTTTTTAAATATATTTTTTAAAACTTATTTTTTACTAATTTTAGAAATTACATGATTCTTGTAATTCTATCTTCAAATAGGATAGTTTTTTAACCGAAAAATTACGACAAATATGGTTTTTTTTTTTTCTTAAATAGGCTTTCTATTTTCTTTTTTACCTTCTTTTTTCATTTTTCTTTTTTGAGCTTCTCTTCCCTCCACGTCAACAGCGTACGTTACAGTGTGGGCCTCCGGTTATTCGCGACGGCGGCCTCCAGATCTTCTCAAGCTTGTGATGGTGGACTCGTGAGGCGATTTTCGCGAGAGATGGCCATGAACCGATGCTCTTCAACGGTGGCCAATTAGAGGGTATCGATCTATGGCGGCGACAACCTCTCTCCCTAATCTTCTCCAACGGCAACGACCTCCAAGCGCGGCTGTGGCAGCAAAGGCGTTGCTCAGAGATCTAAGGTTTCAACACTTACTGGATGGGATGAGGGCTACAATTTGCAAATTTTTAAATTTTGGGGACTATTTTTTATTTTTTGAAGAAAAATTGTTTTACTGACTTCTATTTTCTATAAAAAATAAAAAAATACAGGAAATATAATAGCGAACAGAAAACTGGAAATTAGTGCCCTGTTTGAGGCATTTTTTCAGACGGTGGAACACTGTCTCGTATGCAAATTAACGAGTGTCTGAGATGTTTTTGGATTTTCAAAAGTCTTTTATAAAAGGTTATTATTTCAAGATTTTTTTTTTATACATTTCTCAAAAAAAAAAAGGATTTTTTTATATAAAAATCATCAAAATATGCATCTTAAATCATCTCATTTTCTAGTTAGTTTTCCACCAAGCACAAAATTTCAAAACAATTTTGTTTTTAAGTTGTTATCTTAATCTAGAGCTATAAATTTGAGCAGCATGACATAATCTTAATAGGCTTTAATGAAAAATTGGGTCGGGTTCAATCTGATCTGGTCAATTGACAGGCTGAACTTAGTCCGTCCGAATTTTAAAAGTGTAAGCCCTATCTGACCCTAAAGCCTAACGGACTTAAATCAGGCCAAGTAAATAGTCTTTTTTAAAAATATATATTATATAAATATTTTATAAATGATTAAGAAAACTAAATAAGGCAAGACAAATTAAGTTATTAATGATTAAATGTTTAATATTTATTAATAAAAAGAGCACAATATTATTATTATATAATAAAACATTAATTTTTTTTTCCTAGAATAAAACATTAAGTCTTTTTTTTTTCAAACAATTGTCAACTTATCGTTGCAAAGGTAATATTTCTTTTATTAATAAGTTCTTTTTTTTTTCTTATAAAATGTAATATCTTTTTTGTAATATAGTAGGCACTTGGTAGTTAACAACTTGCTAGCAAATGCATGAAGATCATACTCAACTTTTTTTTTTCTTTAAATAACATCTTTTTTCTTAGAGAATTAAAGTAACATTTAAAAAATAATACATATATACGTATATATGTTTTTGTTACATAATATATATTTTTAAAAATAATTTTACATAAATTGCAAAAAAATAAAAATAAAGCAGGCGGGCCAACCCACCCTTATGCTTGTACTGGGCTAGGCCCAAGTCTAACCTTTTGACAAACCGGGCCAGTCCCGCTCTAAGGCCAAAATAGAGGGCAACGGGTTGACCTGCTTAATTCAAATCATATTTATAGCTCTACGCAGAGCCGTATTTCTAAAACTAATCTTAACTCTTAATGTCCTAATGGAAAAACTTCGTCTTCAAAGGTTCCCCGAACATACCCTGAATTGGAACAAAAATAAAGAATAGACACAAAAATTATATAGATAAGAAACTGCAACATATCAAATGTTGATGAACATCAGGACTTGTGCATCACATAGTTTCCTTAAAACAAAATAATCCCAGAGATTTAAATGAAATTCTGTTTCTCAAGATATAATAATTGCAAGTAGCGATTAAGTATTACAAACATATTTTTGGCAAACTGAAAGCGTGCCCAAACTGTATCACACTAAAATACCAATAGATATCTAGAGGAAGCTAAGATTTTTAGTGTGTTTTCTAATTTTATGGATGCCAATTTATCGGCTTCAAATTAAACCCATCAATTCCTAAATAATAAATAGTTATCTTTTAGCATATTCCTTCTTCTTCTTCTTCTTTTTTTTTTTCCCCCTTTTTCTCCACTCTTGCGCACGTTCATCCCTTCTTTTCTCTTACTCTATCTGATATGATGGTTTATTGAAAAGAAAGAAAAGGATGGAGAGAAAATGTAAGTGAAAACTTTTTGGTGCTTGTTTGATAAAGATAAGAGAAAGATAGAAATGGAAAATAAAGGGAATTTTAAGCCATGTCGCCCGCCTTTATTTTTTTATTCCAAATGTAACAGCATTATATGAAGGGAAATATACAGCACATGTACTTGACCATAAGCACAATTTTCCCCTTTCCCTTTTTGATATTTTCTATTCTAAATTTCCACACACTATTAATTCTTAAATTAGTAAGTTATGATAAGATTTATATTTGCTCTCATTTATACTAAACAAGTGAAAGTAAACTTATTTTTTTCCTCTCCGCTCTCTCATGCCAAATTTTATAAAAGAAAAAAACAATTTGTTGTTCTATCTTTCGTATTTTCTATCAATTCCTCTCTCCTACCAAGTCTCTTTTTTCCTACTTTATCTCATTCCTTGCAAGTACAAGCTCAAAGTGACCAAGAATAAAAAACCTACATGGGCAGGTACAAATGGTCCAAGGCTTGGGTAAAAGGTTAAAAATAGGGGAATATATGCAGTAAATAATATATTTACACAAGCTAAAAATACATAGATAACATATTTCAAAACTGTTAAAGTAAATACTAAATTGATTAGTGAATAAATTATTTACCTAGTACTCCCTGTTAAAAAAAAAAAAAGTCCCTCATTAACATGCTATTCACTACAACAGTTTTATAATATGCTATTTATTTCTTTTAGCTTCCGTAAATACTCTACTTCCCACTTTCTTCCAAGAAAAAAAAAAAAATCAAAAAAAGACACGAGATTTTATAGTGAGTGGTGGTGGTGAAGAAAACTGGATTACGCAAGTTGTCGCATGGTGAAATATTAATGTTGATGAAAGTGACACCAAGCCAAACACTGGCTAAGTAGTCATTATACCTTCTACCTTATCAAAGCAGGTATTCACTTTGCATCACCTAAAGCAGAAAGTGCAAAAAACAGAAACAAATGGCCATGCTTTTCCGTTTGATTCTTATAACTTTTATTCCCCATTATCTCTCCCAAAAAGTTTCTTTTGCAGTGGACGTCATTGGTTCCTCTCAACATGTTAGTGACGGAAGAACCTTGATTTCCAAAGAAGGAGTGTTCGAGTCTGGCTTCTTCAGTCCCGGGAATTCGAAGGATCGTTATGTCGGAATTTGGTACAAGAAAATCCTGGTTCGAACCGTCGTTTGGGTTGCAAACAGATGTAACCCGATTAATGATTCCTCTGGCTTCTTGACGGTGAACCCGAATGGAAATCTTGTGCTCATGTCTCAAAACAAGAGTGTGGTTTGGTCTACAAACTTAACAAAACGGGCTAAAAAACCAATAGCACAGCTGCTAGATAGCGGGAATCTTGTACTAAGAGAAGAGGAAGATGTAAACTCCGAGACCTATTTGTGGCAAAGCTTCGACTATCCTACAGATACTATCTTACAGGGGATGAAATTTGGATGGGACTTGAGGAAAGGTCTTAACAGGAGATTATTGGCGTGGAAGAGTTGGGATGACCCTTGTCCTAGTGATTTGAGTTATGGCTTTGAGGATGAAGATGACAGTTACCCCGAAGCGTATTTACAGAAAGGCACAACAACACACTACCGCACTGGACCGTGGAATGGCATTAGTTTCAGTGGTTCGCCAGATGTAAGGCCCAATCACCTTTTTGATAGTCACTTTGTTTACAACGATAACGAGTTCTATTGGATGTACAACCTCAAAAACAACTCGGTAATCGCAATGATAGTCCTGAACCAAACAAAGAGCGAAATTCAACGACTTATATGGATGGAAGGATACCGGAGTTGGCAGTTGGATGTTGCAGCACCTAAGGACGACTGTGATAACTATGGCCACTGCGGTGCCAACACAAATTGTGTGGTAGGTGATGGTATGGAATGCCAATGTTTGAAAGGATTCAAGCCTAAGTCCCCGCAAAAATGGGATTTAAGGGACTGGTCTGAAGGATGTGTTCGCAGTAATCAGCTGAATTGCCAAAAGGAAGGACAGAGAGATGAAGATGTTTTTGTCGAACTTGACAAAATAAAAATGCCAGACACTAGAAATACTTGGTTTAATGATGATATGAATCTAAAGGAATGCAGGTTCAAGTGCTTGAACAACTGTTCTTGTGTGGCGTATTCAAACCTTGATATCAGAGGAGAAAGGAAGGGCTGTCGGATCTGGTTTGGTAATCTTATGGATATTAGACATGTTCCCGTTAGTGGACAGGAACTATATATTCGACTATCCGCTTCAGAGCTAGGTAAATTCTGTTTGACAAAATTGGTCACAAGATTAACAAATCCATTTTTTTTTTTCTGTCAAAGTTCTGTAATTTTCCATGATTTCTCACCTCATTTTGCTGTAACTGACATTTCAATTTTCTTTTTTCTGTCACGAAATAACTTTGGAGCAGCAAAAGAGGCTTGGAAGTTGAGAGCAATAATAGTTGTTGCAGTTCTTGGATCACTTTCCGGGATGATATTAGTTGGCTTTTACTTTTGCAGGAAGACAATTAGAGGTATTTTGGCTTCTACTCTTGCTTTGATCATCTTTGGAAACATACGGCTCTTTATTTTCTCTCTCTTTTGTCCCACGGAACTCTGTAACGATATGCTTTTATTCTTATTTTAAAACGTGCACATAAACAGTGATATTTCACTAAGCTTGACCTTGAAAACTGTGTCTACTTGTTCTTGTTATTACAATTTAAGTTGATTTTTATGTCCTTCTGGTTTGTTAGAGGTTGCTGATTTACTTGAACTTGTGGTATCTTTAAGAGAAAACAGGGAGAGTTTATGGAAGAACTCCAGAAAACAGAACAAAAGAGGAAGACTTTGAGCTCCCATTGTTCAGCCTAGATACATTAAGTACTGCTACTGATAATTTTTCAGTAAACAATAAGCTCGGAGAAGGTGGTTTTGGACCAGTATACAGAGTAAGTTTTTGATATGATAGTTCAAGAACATATTGGGCAAGGAGTAATATATCAAATTAACTAAAATCTATTTTGCCATTTTCATGAAATTTACTAAAATGGGTTTCAGGGTACGCTGAAAAATGGACAAGAGATTGCTGTGAAAAGGTTATCATTGAGTTCTCGACAAGGAATAAATGAGTTCAAAAATGAAGTAATACTAATTGCCAAGCTTCAACAACGTAATCTTGTACAACTACTAGGTTGTTGCATTCATGAAGAGGAGAGGTTATTGGTTTATGAATATATGCCTAACAAGAGCCTGGACTCTTTTGTTTTCAGTAGGAAACCTGTTCACCTTAGTCTGTTTTTAATACTACTATAAAATTTTTGGCATTACTTGGTTAACTTGAAGAACAAATTTTCTAGATCAAGCACAAAGTAAACTATTGCAATGGCCTCAGCGTTTCCAAATCATATGTGGTATTGCTCGAGGGCTTCAATATCTCCATCAGGATTCCAGATTGAGGATTGTACATAGAGATCTTAAAACTGGCAATATTCTACTTGATAATGAGATGAATCCCAAATTTTCAGATTTTGGAATGGCTAAAACTTTTGGAGGAGATCAAACTGCAGGGAACACAAACAAAGTAGTAGGAACTTAGTAAGTATTAATCTTGTGAGCTCTTTATATTGAAAAGTTTTTAGATCTATCTCAATGAGTATCTATCATTCTAATTATTAATACTTTGCATGTAGTGGCTATATGGCACCAGAATATGCTTTTAGAGGTCTATTCTCAACAAAATCCGACGTGTTTAGCTTTGGTATAATGGTATTGGAGTTTATAAGTGGGAAGAGAAGTATAAGCTTTCACGATGAGAACAACGTAGGGCGTACATTTATTGCACATGTAAGTCTTAGAAGGTCGTCTCATTGCTTTTTGAATCTCTATCATGTTAGACTAATGAATGACACATTGTTCCTTGATATTTCTAGGCATGGACATTGCAAAAAGAAGGAAAGCCATTCGAGCTCATAGATTTACACTTAAAGGATTCAGACCATAATCTACAGGACATGTTACGTTGCATACATATTGGTCTCTTATGTGTTCAACAATGTCCTGAGGATAGACCTGACATGTCTTCTGTCATTCTCATGTTAAGTAGTGAGAGCATGCTACCTGAACCAAAACCGCCAGGCTATTTCACAGAAGTGGATTCACAAGAAAGAGACCTTTTGGCCAGTAAGCCAAAGCCATATTCAAAGAACACTATGACAGTGTCTGCAATCATGGGTCGATAGACCTATATTATGTAATCACAGCTAGCTAAAATTGTAAAGGTCCTAAGCTAGCAATTCAAATTACAATATAACTCATATAGCTAGTCTAAAAAGTGTTATTTCACTTGAACTTATCTTAACTTAAATTAACAAAATCTATGTCAGTGGAAATAAAATTTATACAGATCAAAAGTTTAATGAATTAGTCATGAGAACTTCGACTTTCTTGTTCAGTCAACTCATAACTTTGATTCACTACTTGCTTGCAACACAAGAATTATGACAAGCAAATGCTTAGTAGGTAAAAACATATATGCTGAAAAGACTTCAATGCATCTCAGAAACTTGTTTAATGATCATTGTACCATTCTGTTTACTAAAATGCTTCTATTTGGGCCCCTTAGTATGATATTGATCTCGCAGTGTGGACGCCGACCCGGCTCGCCCAAGCCGTCGTCTACTTTCTTTTCTTCTTACTCTTTATATATCATACTTTCATTTTCTAAAATACAGAAACATGTTTAAAAGTTCATATATTAATTTAACAATCTGTTTAGTAAAAACTGAGGGCATTTTTTTTAACCATATACCATTTCAAAATAATACATTTGTTCTTGGTTCACAAAATACCTTTGTACATACATTTACATTCATGTGTTCTATTTCTTTACAAAACATATACTCTTTAAACAGCTAGAAATGTAACGGGTCCACTTCTCTATCCATGACATCTTGGGAATCTGCCTGCCAGTCCATCATGTGTCTACTCTTTATCTCGACTGCTACTTACCCTTATTACCTACACCACAAACTAACTAATGAGCTAGAGCTCAGCAAGTACAAACATACATACAAAATCACTTATGTATGAGGTAACTAGGGTTAGACCCGTCGTGCTTCTTAGAGTCAACTTCACTATTCTTGGATCATATCCTATTTCGTCATTCTATTTTCTTCCTTTCATTTCTTTTCTTTCCTTGTTTGCTACTTTGTTTTTTCTCTTCTTTTTACTTTCACTTATGGGCCCTGTGTTGGACGTGTCTCTATCGCGTGAACCAGTAGGAGGGAGGGGGAGCGACCCACTAACCTTCCACATGGCAAATCTTTAACTTTAGCCATTAACCTCACACTTCTGAGAGGTAGCGTTCCACTGTATGCCATTAACCTCATAATCTTGGGAGGTAACTTTTTAATGGTAGTGGAATTTATAACTTTAAACCTCACTTATGGGAGGCCGATACGCCAAACACTTAAATTTTAAATTTTATTATCTTTCTTTCTTTTATTACTATTCCATTAACTCACCTTATATTCATATCTATTTCCTCAAGCAATCTTCTAAGAGCTTATAGAAATATAACCACAACAAGTTAGTCAAATAAGAAGTCAGTTTGTGGGTAGACAATTAAATGTCAGTACTTACAGAACTTGCTCTAATGTGGTCGTCCTTGGGTCATTTGCAATATCGTCCTTACCTTTCGTCGTGTTCCCTACAAGCAATAATATTATCGATTAATTCCTTTCCTTAAGTTACCTTTATTCTTCTTAAGAAAATTTTATGTGTCGTGGGATTTTTTTTTAACACGGTCTGGTACACGGCCGTGTCCTTGACCGTGTACCTCTCTGCCTATCAAGCTTTCTCCTTACATGACCGTGTTCCATGGTTGTGTAAACTATACATTATATGTACACGGTTTGGTACACGGCCGTGTCTTTGACCGTGTACCTCTCTGTGATTTAAATTCTTCTCAACATGGCCGTGTGATCTACCCGTGTAACCTGCACCGTGCATGTACACGGCTTAATACACGGCCGTGTCTTTGGCCGTGTAATCCTCTGGAATTTCTATTCTCGATACACGACCATGCAAATTACCCATGTAGACTGGACATTGAATGTACACGACCTGATACATGGGCGTGTCTCTGACCGTGTACCTCTCTGTAATACATTTTTCCTTATTACTTGTCCATGTACACCATGTACACAGGGTACACACCTGTGTAATATACTAAAACTTGATTTCTAGCTTAAAAATCTAAGTTTTGACTCTTGAAAACTTATTTAAACCTTTCTATAACATTCTTAACCCCTTTTTGTTCTTTTTCCTCAACTTAGAGTACTAAGGGCTCGGTTTTAACGTCAACCTCTTTGTTTCTCAACACTTTTCCGAAGATACTTTTTGGTATAATCCTTAAAATTTTCGGCAGTATTTCCGCTAATTTTCTAAGTTCTCAGCGTTTAGGAAAACGCCTCAAATCATGTATCCTAAAATTTCACATGCCCAAAAACTCTTTTTCTTAACCAATACTAACAACAATATAACTCAATAGTTCCACTATTCATATACTACACTACACATATTTTCACAATCAACCAATACTCTCAAATTCCATTTCAATATTTCATCATCCATCATATACTTAAAAATCATAAATCTCAAATTCCAAATTTACCATAAACAAGAAATTTAAACTTACCTTTTCATCAAAGAAATTTTCTCACTCTTAGGAGGTTGTGATTGAAGCTTAGTATGAAAATCTTGAAGGAAATCTTGGCTACAAATCTCTCTCTCTCTCTCTCTCTCTCTCTTTCTTCTTCTTTCGGTTCTTCTCTCTCTCTTCTTTTTCTTTCAGTTTTTCTTTACTAAAACCGATACTCCCTTTTTAATTAATCAAACCAATTAATTCAGTGTTCTTTCCACAAGATCTTGACACCTAGCACCTCTATTTCTTTCCCAAATTTCAAAAATACAATTAATAAAATTTTGGCTTAATCTAAGCCATTAAATCTAGATAGCAACAAATCCTAACCTTAGGATTTCCTATTTCTTTCTCTTACTTTTTAATAAATACATTTATGAGGTCATAATTTTTATATAATTCAACTTAATCACATGTTAATATAGTTTATTTACTATTCATATTAATTCAATTATAATTTTGACCAAAAAGTCAAACCGAAGAAATTTCACCAGGATCGCCCCGGCAGGTTCCTGGGACCTGTGGTGCAGTTGGTTTGCCTTATTTTTCTTCTGTTTGGCCGAAAATTCCAGTCAAATATTTTTGTCTTTTAGTGTAGTTTCTTGCACTTCTTAGCGTTTTTGACATCTATATGGTACCGTTCCTTACATTTTTGGTTTGGTAAAATTTTCTATTCCCAATGTCCTAACTTTTAACATTGTTAGAACATTTTCCTGCATTCATAACAGTATTAAATCATTCATTTTATATTTTTAAACATAACAATTATTGTATTAAACACAATACACATATTTCTGAGTATATTGGGTTTTCTCGGTTATTACACGCAGTGTCAATCAACCATTATTTACTCATAAGGCTTACTCTTTCTTGGAAATTTGTCATCTTCAAGGGATTCATCCAACTATCATTTGTCCACTAAAACTACAAGACCAAGCATCAAACCCTTATAAAATCTCTATTTGGTATAATGTTATCTCTTTATCAAAAATGCATGAAAACATGCTCATGCAATCATGCTCATAAACGTAAAATACATTGCAAAATAAATTCATTATAAAAATAACTATACTACACACATAATATTGTTCTCGTAAGTAGTTGAGGGTTTCTACTTACCTCATGTTGCGGTACATATGTAAATGTTTTGTCAAATACTATCATAGTTTCAACAAACATATATAACACACATAATATTGTTCTTGTGAGCAATTGAGGGTTTTACTTATCTCATATCGTGATAATTAAAAGAACAGTAAGGATCTGCTTTCATAGCATTCAAAGTGTAATAAAGACCTGCAACAAATATATTACTTACTTAGCATGCCATTAACAATAACCATGAGCATAATCATAATTCTACTAATACTCTCATTCCAATGACTTTACTATGTTCTGTACTCAAGGCATGTGACTCCTAAAACAAATAAAAAAATAAAATAAACATCATGAATTAATAAAATTTACACCAACAGAATCCTTTCTGTAACTTATATATATATAATCTGTGCATATAAAAACAACCTTGATTCTCTGTACTTTTTTTTTCTCAACTAAACCATATATTCATAAATATAGAAACTGCAACCAGAAATTAGATATATATATAAATATATCATCAAATGCATCTTTTTAGTGCTGGTTTCAAAAACGATATTTTAAAAATTTTAGTAGAAGTGGGAGACCAAAATAACAAAAATTTCACAAATTTTCATTATTATTCCTCAGATATATTAATTTAATATATGAGAAGGAAAGATATAAAATTGTACCATCATCCGATTAGGTCAATCACTTCGAAAACGCCTTCATGGAAAATCATATGAATCCATAAACGATACTTTTTCTTCAATACCACGCTCTTCCGCATATTACTTTTGTCGCTTGATTGAACGAAACAAGTAAGGCCAAATAAGTGGGCAACAAGTTGACTTGCTTAATTCAACCCATATTTATAGCTCTACCCAAATCCACATTCCTAAAACTAATTACAACTCTTAAAGTCCTAATGACAAAACTTCATCTTCAAAAGTTCACCAAACATGCCCTTAGAATTGAAACTAAAATAAAGAACAGATACAAAAATTGCATAAATAAGAAATTGCAACATATCAAATGTTGATGAACATCGAGACTTGTGCACCATACAATTTCCTTAAAACGAAATGATCCCATCACTATTAGTGTCAAAGGTTAAATTAAAGTCTATTTCTCAAGATATAATAACTACAATGTAATATCCGTAATGATCATGGAATATAATTACTTTGTAATAAGTAATTAAGCCCATGAATACCATGTAATTACTAATTTGGATCGAATAAATGAAATAAAAAAAGTTTAATTTCCATCAAAATAATGAAAGGGATAAACGAGATGAATTTGATTCACTACATTTACTCTTGAGTAAGATATACATGTATATATTAAGTAATATATGATTATACGTGTGTGTGTCACACACAATACTAAGAAATTGGTTAAGATGACTTTCTTTTGACATAAAATTGATATATTTAGAATTAGGATGCTCAAATTAGTCAATTGAGTACAAAAAGTAACTTTTGACCAGAAAACATGCAGTGTCAAGAAATTGATCAAGATGACCTTCTCTTAACATAAAACTGATATATTTAGAATCAGTATGCCCAAATTAGTCAATGGAGCACAAAAAGTAACATTTGACTAGAAAACATGCAGTGTCAAGAAATTAATCAAGATGACATTCTCTTGATATAAAACTGATATATTTAGAATTAGTATGCTCAAATTAGTCAATTGAGCACAAAAAGTAACTTTTGAGTAGAAAACATGCAGTGTAAAGAAATTAGTCAAGATGACCTTCTCTTGATATAAAACTAATATATTTAGAATCAATATGCTTAAATTAGTCAACTGAGCACAAAAAGTGAAATTTGAACAAAAAACACGTAGTATCAAGAAACTGGTCGAGATAACCTCGAATAAATATAAAAATGTTATATTTGAATTCAGCATGTCCAATTTAGCCAATATAGCACATGTCAATTTTTTGCACAAAAGAAGTATACTATTCATGTATAGTGTTAGCACAACATATGGGCATAACCACAGAACCAGAAAGGGAAGTAGACAGATACAAAGAGAATCCTTTTAGGCAATGAATGAGCCTACAACCATTTTGAATACAGTTAGAATATTTTTTCACCGTGATTACAATACACAAATTCTAAAAAAAAAAGAGGTGAGGGTGCGTGTGGTCATCAGACCACTTGCACATGGTTACTAGACCACATTCACGTGGTCAACAGACCACATAACCAAGTGTGCTCATCTCCCATTATATATATATATATCTCTTTCTATATATCTCTTTCTCAACCATCCATTTCAAGACTTTTGACCATCAGAACGGTGTCCATTTTTTATACCACCCGGCTCGTTGGAAAGCTCTCGACGAACTAAGTCTAATGATGTGCCAAGTCGACGTTAACTCCGCCAGAGGAAGCTGCGCTTGCTGGAAAAAAGTTAAGAGACCCATTTCTTTCGGATGCCATAACTTCGTTGTCTGATCTCTGATTGAGGTGATTTCAATTGCTATAGTTTTGTGGTGATGAAGAGAATAAAACCCATGCCTCGTTTCACCTCGATAGCCACCGAATCGCACTGCCCAAGGTTGCCACATCGCTACTGTGGAAGCCACTATTTCTGACAGAGGTTATCAACACCACTTGGCTTAATAGACTCTAATCAATGTGGATAACAAAAGCCCCAAGTCAATTTAATGAAACAACCATAGGATAGTGGAGATCAGACTTTGCCACAGTCATCCATTGTGGGAAGGTTGATTTTCAGTGATTGGAACTCCGATTCGGAAAATTGACATAAAAAATGGGTTCGTCTAGTCAAGATCTATGAGATGGTGTCTATTTTCACCTTTGCCGCCATTTCCATAGCCGGTCAATACTAGTCAACACCAATCAACATCGGTCTAAGTTTGACTTGGCCAACAAGTTGTGACAAATAGCTCCTCTAGCCTATTTTCAACATTCTAGACACGTTCGCGGTATTAATTTTGCTAGACGGAATTTCCAATGTTAAGAATGGGGATTCAAAGTCTGCACATTCGAGATCGAACGGTTCTTTTGAATGCCGATTGGAATTATCCTACCCACTAGACGTTGTTCATCTATTTCAGTAGTGGTCTCGACCACTTTCATTCCTTAACTTATTTATCAGAATGATTACATGTTATTTATATATATATGTGTGTGTGTTTTAAAGTTTTATGACATTTGAAGATAAATATAAACAATAGTTAAAAGACGACCACACAAAGAGAATCATTATAGTATGAAAAAAATATTTTTGTTTTAGACGAACAAAGTTTGGAATGATAATACACCTCACGCAAGTTATGAATTTTAAGTAAATCCTATATGTACTCAGATTTTAAGTATGTTTTAAGTTTAAAAAAAATTCTCTGAAATTTTGAAATATAGTTTCAAATGAAAATAAGTAATTATATTCAAGTAAATAGGTTAACAGTCGCACTCAAGTCAGGCCGTTACATGCAAGTGGTGATTAAGTATTACAAACATATTTTTGGCAAACTAAAAGCGTGCTCAAACTCTATCACACTAAAACACCTATAGAAATCTAGAGTAAGCTCAGATTTTTGGTGTGTATTCTAATTTTAAGGATGCCAATTTATCGGCTTCAAATTAAACCCATCAATTCCTGAATAATAAATAGTTATCTTTTAACATATTCCTTCTTCTTCTTTTTTTTCCCCTTTTTCTATAGTCTTACACACCCTTCTTTTCTCTTACTCTTTTTGATATGGTGGTTTATTGAAAAGAAAGAAAAGGATGGAGAGAAAATGTAAGCCAAAACTTTTTGGTGCTTGTTTGATAGTGTGGCGACCCCCCACGTACGTTACCATACCAACCAGTCGAGCTCTGACGCCGACCGCGATGGCTGGCAACCTCGTGGGTCGTCATCCTCTTACTTAACTTAACTTTCCATTCTTAACGTTCTCATCTTATAGCGGAAGCAATTTCTATAGCAAATTTTTTTTTTTTTAACTTACATACTATACCTATCTTTATCATACTCTTATAACACATATTTCATAACTTTCTTTCTTTCTTTCATCTTCCTTTTTGAACGCTCAACGAAAGACTCATGGTAGTACCATACCCTCGCCCAGTCCCTTGGCACGTGCAGATCCGTCCGTTGTCCATCATATTACTTTAAATAAACACGTTGCTTACCTGCAACATATAAACAACTAATGAGCTAGATGCTCAGTGAGTTCAAACATACATTCATTAACTTATAAATACTAGTAATATATATTATTACTAGAATATATGTCATCACGTATATACACACCATATACATCATTTATACATATCCTCAAAACATAACATAAAATATGAGCTTCATCATGCTCGTTTATCTCTTCGTTCATCGTTCTTATCATTCTATCGATCATCTCTTATCATTCTAATCCAATCTTTTCATTTCTTTGCTTTTCATTCCTATCATTTCTTAACTTTCTGTTCTAAACCTTTATAACTTTTCTATCGCTTCATCATCATCTCCTAACATTTCATATCTTAAAGCTAGTAACATATACACTAGCACAACATCACGTAAAAACGTGTCATTCCATACATATAACATCAAACACATCACATCACATATATAATTCTATCATGTTCTTTTAACTTCGTTTTATTATTTTTTCATTGATTTCATTGTGTTGTTCTTTCATATCGTTCGTTTCTTTTCTTTTCTTTTCGTATCATTTTTTTTTCTTTTCTTTCCACTCTCTTTTTCCTTGTTTTTTTTTTCTCACGCACTCTTTTTTTTTTTTTCTTTTCATGCTCTTTTCTTTTCTTTTCTTTTCACGCACTCTCTTTTCTTTTCGTTTCACGCTCTTTTCCTTTCTTTTCTTTTCACGCTCTTTTCCTTTATTTTCTTTTCTTCTCTTTTCCTTTCTTTTCTTTTCTTTTCTTTTCTTTTCTTTTCTTTTCCTTTCTTTTCTTTTCTTTTCTTTTCTTTTCTTTTCACTCTTCTTTCGTTTGTTTTCTTTCCACTTTCCTTTGGTTGGGCCCGTTGTTGGACGTACCTAGTTGCGCGCGGACAGTGGGAGGAGGGGGAGCGACCCACCAACCTGCCTCACAGTCACATAAAAACCGCACCTTCGGGGTTGGTCCATCCTATAATCTACCGCACCTTCGGGGTAGCGCCACATCTACGCGGAGGATATAGACCGGAAGTCTCGACCTTGTAGGGAGACCGGTACGCCAACAACTTAAGTTTTCAGTCTTATTATCTTGTAGGCTTTTATTTTTCTTATATTGATTTCTCGTTGAACATCTTTTTCTTTCAAAAACATAACACATATAGCACATATTACTTATATAACATCACATCACCTCACATCACATCATAACAAACAAAAAACATGTTTTGTTACGTGTAGACAATTATTCTTGGTTCGTCTTATCATTTGCATCATTCATCAATCATAGCCTATCGTTATATTCCATCAATCACATCTTATCGTTATGTTCTAATCCTTTCATCATACCTTTCATCATAACCTATCATTGTTTTTCTTTCTTGTCTAACTCTTTGCTTTCATATCATTTTTCATAAAACATTCATCATACCTTTTATCATAACCTATCATTGTTTTTCTTTCTTGTCTAACTCTTTGCTTTCATATCATTTTTCATAAAACATCTATTCTTTCGTCCTCGTAAAACATCCATTTCTAAATTCTTTTCCTCACCGATCATAATTGCTCTATCAATCATAACTTAATTTCCATAAAACTTTTCATAAACACCTATTCTTTCCTTTCATATCTCATCTCTTTCCTATGCATTCTATCATAATATTCTCATTCTTACTCTTCCCATTCCTTTATCCCTCTTTATCACATCGTTACTCTCATAAAGCTTTTATGATACCTTTTCTTCGTAAATTCAATATATACATATATTTATATATATATATTTTTATAAATTAATTATTAAAACATATCTCTTAACATCATCATAGCATTGCTATAGCATTTACTATAGCATCATCATAAATCACATCATGGCATATACATACAAAACATATAATACTATAAGCTTGTTCATAGTTGCAGACGGGTAAATGTCTGAACTTACTCATAGCGTGCTTATCCTTTTCTTGGAATCCATAGACGTCCTTTGTCGCTTCTGGATTAGGTTCCTACAGACAAACTTTGTCCGTTAATTACATTTTCATCTATAGCTTTTATTTTATAAAAAAGCTTGATTCTGATCTTATAACCCTTAATTATAGCCTTAGGACAGCTTTTTAAACCTTAATGGCCATTTTCGAATTTTTTCTCCAACTTTTGAAAAATTACGATTTTACCCCTAACTTTTGACAAAATTACAATTTTGCCCTTGACGTGATTTTTCATAACTTAAATCTCAATTTTGGCTTTTACAAACTTCATTCACCTATTTCAGGGTCATTATGGCTCTTTTCACATAATTTGAGTATCTTTGGGCAAAATGACCATTTTGCCCCTGATGGGTCGTTTAAACCTAACATTTTCATTTTCATACTTAGGTTGGATTTTCTAAACCCAAAATCATTTAATTAACTTTCTAAATCTTATCAGACCTTTTCCGGATCAATTCTTATCATTTTACCAATTTTTCACATTCCCGGCCCTCGGGAAGTACTATTCCGACCTAAGTGTCAGTTTCATATTTTTCCTTACGTTCTAGGGTTTCGAAGGGTCGGTTTACTAGTCGTACCTTACCCGTTCCTTTTTCCATGCCTTAATTCCTCGAGGGGGCTCGGGTTCCCTTCCCGATCATATTTTTACCCCTCGTTTCCCATTTTACCCCTGGTGTCATTTTTTTAGAAATTTCGGCAGAGTTTCCCCTTAATTTTTAAGGTTCCAGCGTTTAGGAAACGCCTGAAAACCATCTATCCTAATCTAATTCTATCACATACTATACCAGAGGCCTAGATTTTACGTAAAACTCATATCGTTTACGTAAAATCATTACATTATCACATATTTTTCTTTTTCTCCATTTCAGCCATTTTCTTCTTTTTACATACATTCTTTTCCACATTTTTCATACCAATAATTATAAAATCACATAACAGTCCCAAACAATTAAATTGCGGAACGTAAAGAGGTCGGGATTTATACCGAATTGCAGTCCGGTCTCGACGGCATAAACCCTAATTTCTCGTTCTTCATCTTTGAGGTCTCGTCTTGTAATTCCGACTACGCGGATGCGTCTGGAACGTCGAAAATAGGCCAACGGGCCAAACTTGCATTTTCGGTCAACGGTCGCCGTTGACCGGCGTTGACCGGCGGCGACGGCGGAAAATGAGTAGCCCATCTTGAAGATCTCGACATGAGGAACTCATTGGTAGCCTCAATTTCACATTTGGAGGCCCCAATCGCCGGAAAATCACCCCGAAAGTCACGGCCACGGCGGCGGCGGTGGAACTCCGCTGTGCCGGACTTTTTCCCCGAAATTGATTGAGGGCTTTTGCTCCCCTCTTCACGGCGACCATTTCTACACCGGTGGTGCAGCTCAACATCGCCGGAAACGGCGAGTTTCACGGTGGCTTCACGGCGGCGACGTCGCGACTTCGGGCGGCGCGATTCCGCCGGTGTTGAGGCGATCCACCACATGGGTTTTGTAGTACTCTTCACCACGAGTCTTTTGGGACCGGTTTCAGTTTGATCGGACGTCGGACGGCGGAGATACGGCGTCGCGAATTTTCCGGTGGCCGGCGTTTTCGGGCGGCGCGTGCGGGCTCCTCCGGCGTCGGTTCCGTCGACTTGGCCCACCGTTGAACTCAGCTCGGCGAGAGCTTTCCAACGGTGCCGACGGTGTCGAAAACGGACACCGTTTCCGATGGTCGGTTACTGTACATATTTCGGCTAGAGAGAGAAAGAGAAGGAGGAGAGAGAGTGTGTGTAGATAAATGAGAAAATTCCACTTTTTCCCGCTCTTTATATACTTTCTCACCCAAAATTTCAATATGGGCTATCCTGATTAATTTGGGCGTCCTGAATCCAAATATATCAGTTTTATTTTCATCTGAGATCATTTCGACCAATTTCCGATACTGTGAATTTTTGGTCAAAAATTACCCTTGTGCTCAATTATCAAATTTGAGCGTGCTAATAGGCTATCTTGACTAATTTGGGTGTGCCGAACCCAAATTTATCAGTTTTATGTCAAGATAATATCATCTTGACCTACTTCTTGATACTGTGAGTGGCGTACACGTGTACACACATAAAATCACTATTACTCATTTTTCATCATTTAACATTGTTCGAACATTCTATTTAGTTCCAAACAATATTAAATCACTTAATTTCACATTTTAACGTTTAAATTCATTGTGTAATTATTTTCCGAAAAAATGTGAATTTTCCCGGTTGTTACATTCACCCCTCCTTATAAAATTTTCGTCCTCGAAAATTAAGGCAAGTAGGGTTTCAACGTCTTCATTTCTTCTTCACATCTTGTGTAACTTTTCAATATCGTGATTTCCTTTTTCTATGACATCTTTATAAACTAGATCTTCCTGGATTGGAATCTCCTTGCATGTACCTCCAAGAATTTGGGACGAACCATACATCTCTACGTATCCGTGCATTTCTGTACATTTGTGCATCATTACCATGGATTGCGCTGTCGTAGTCCAACGTTTCCTTTCACAAACATATTTAGTAAAATTTCTATGAAATTCACATTAAGTAACGTCATATCATTATGAGACATTACTTAACATAATTTCATCATTTTAACATTTCATAACATTTACATATCATACACATATAGTCATATACATTTCAACAATAAGGCTTTATATGTAGCCTTTCATTTCAAATATACTCATATACATAAATATACATATAATCATATACATACATATACAGTTATACATTATTCGTCTTTTCCATCCATATCAATAAGAAATCTCTCTGGATCTTGACTTTCTCCTATATCATCTCAGTCATTCCTAACCTCGGTGGACTTTTCTTGATCTACATTTACTTTGACTTAGTTCCACTGTGAGTCCTTTCCAACCTATATTGCAGAAACCCTCATTAGTTCTTCGTAACACACAGCATCTGTTAGAACTATATCACCAGACGTCGACTACAGTTTCTCGGTCCGATGAACAAATTCTCACATATCCGTAACTCCAGGGAATATAGGCGGTGTCACGTCCCCCCATGCCCATGAGGAAATTGGGACTGATACTGGGCTCCTCTGAGGAAGTCACTCAATCATGGTATGGTGAAACTCGGTCCAGTTAGAGCTCATCCTAGTCACAAGAATCCCAATACACATGAGAGCATCTTCCTGAAAGGTGCATACATGTCACAGCTATCATGACCCAATTATCCTGATCAATGGTGCACAGTCAGAGAATCATCTTGATATCATGAACCCAATCCTGTATTCCCATAAAGTGCTGGAGTGCTGTCCGCCCTCGAAACTTGGTGGACAACTGATCTCGTATATCTCCTAATCAGTCTTCTAACATCGTACTTATACCATACCACCCACGATCATAGCGTGAGTTCGTCATCTTGTCCTTTAAAAATTGTTTATTTTATATAATAAACGATTACTAACATAAAACAAATCTAACTTACTTGGAATAACGGCAGGATGTGCAGTGTGCCAGGAGGGATATGGTCAACCTTTCGCTCTGATACCACCTGTGGCGACCCCCCACGTACGTTACCATACCAACCAGTCGAGCTCTGACGCCGATCGCGATGGCTGGCAACCTCGTGGGTCGCCATCCTCTTACTTAACTTAACTTTCCATTCTTAACGTTCTCATCTTATAGCGGAAGCAATTTCTATAGCAAAATTTTTTTTTTTTAACTTACATACTATACCTATCTTTATCATACTCTTATAACACATATTTCATAACTTTCTTTCTTTCTTTCATCTTCCTTTTTGAACGCTCAACGAAAGACTCATGGTAGTACCATACCCTCGCCCAGTCCCTTGGCACGTGCAGATCCGTCCGTTGTCCATCATATTACTTTAAATAAACACGTTGCTTACCTGCAACATATAAACAACTAATGAGCTAGATGCTCAGTAAGTTCAAACATACATTCATTAACTTATAAATACTAGTAATATATATTATTACTAGAATATATGTCATCACGTATATACACACCATATACATCATTTATACATATCCTCAAAACATAACATAAAATATGAGCTTCATCATGCTCGTTTATCTCTTCGTTCATCGTTCTTATCATTCTATCGATCATTTCGTATCATTCTAATCCAATCTTTTCATTTCTTTGCTTTTCATTCCTATCATTTCTTAACTTTCTGTTCTAAACCTTTATAACTTTTCTATCGCTTCATCATCATCTCCTAACATTTCATATCTTAAAGCTAGTAACATATACACTAGCACAACATCACGTAAAAACGTGTCATTCCATACATATAACATCAAACACATCACATCACATATATAATTCTATCATGTTCTTTTAACTTCGTTTTATTATTTTTTTATTGATTTCATTGTGTTGTTCTTTCATATCGTTCGTTTCTTTTCTTTTCTTTTCGTATCATTTTTTTTTCTTTTCTTTCCACTCTCTTTTTCCTTGTTTTTTTTTTCTCATGCACTCTCTTTTTTTTTTTTTTCTTTTCACGCTCTTTTCTTTTCTTTTCTTTTCACGCACTCTCTTTTCTTTTCTTTTCACACTCTTTTCCTTTCTTTTCTTTTCACGCTCTTTTCCTTTCTTTTCTTTTCTTCTCTTTTCCTTTCTTTTCTTTTCTTTTCTTTTCTTTTCTTTTCCTTTCTTTTCTTTTCTTTTCTTTTCTTTTCCTTTCTTTTCACTCTTCTTTCGTTTGTTTTCTTTCCACTTTCCTTTGGTTGGGCCCGTTGTTGGACGTACCTAGTTGCGCGCGGACAGTGGGAGGAGGGGGAGCGACCCACCAACCTACCTCACAGTCACATAAAAACCGCACCTTCGGGGTTGGTCCATCCTATAATCTACCGCACCTTCGGGGTAGCGCCACATCTACGCGGAGGATATAGACCGGAAGTCTCGACCTTGTAGGGAGACCGGTACGCCAACAACTTAAGTTTTCAGTCTTATTATCTTGTAGGCTTTTATTTTTCTTATATTGATTTCTCGTTGAACATCTTTTTCTTTCAAAAACATAACACATATAGCACATATTACTTATATAACATCACATCACCTCACATCACATCATAACAAACAAAAAACATGTTTTGTTACGTGTAGACAATTATTCTTGGTTCGTCTTATCATTTGCATCATTCATCAATCATAGCCTATCGATCATAGCCTATCGTTATATTCCATCAATCACATCTTATTGTTATGTTCTAATCCTTTCATCATACCTTTCATCATAACCTATCATTGTTTTTCTTTCTTGTCTAACTCTTTGCTTTCATATCATTTTTCATAAAACATTCATCATACCTTTTATCATAACCTATCATTGTTTTTCTTTCTTGTCTAACTCTTTGCTTTCATATCATTTTTCATAAAACATCTATTCTTTCGTCCTCGTAAAACATCCATTTCTAAATTCTTTTCCTCACCGATCATAATTGCTCTATCAATCATAACTTAATTTCCATAAAACTTTTCATAAACACCTATTCTTTCCTTTCATATCTCATCTCTTTCCTATGCATTCTATCATAATATTCTCATTCTTACTCTTCCCATTCCTTTATCCCTCTTTATCACATCGTTACTCTCATAAAGCTTTTATGATACCTTTTCTTCGTAAATTCAATATATACATATATTTATATATATATATTTTTATAAATTAATTATTAAAACATATCTCTTAACATCATCATAGCATTGCTATAGCATTTACTATAGCATCATCATAAATCACATCATGGCATATACATACAAAACATATAATACTATAAGCTTGTTCATAGTTGCAGACGGGTAAATGTCTGAACTTACTCATAGCGTGCTTATCCTTTTCTTGGAATCCATAGACGTCCTTTGTCGCTTCTGGATTAGGTTCCTACAGACAAACTTTGTCCGTTAATCACATTTTCATCTATAGCTTTTATTTTATAAAAAAGCTTGATTCTGATCTTATAACCCTTAATTATAGCCTTAGGACAGCTTTTTAAACCTTAATGACCATTTTCGAATTTTTTCTCCAACTTTTGAAAAATTACGATTTTACCCTTAACTTTTGACAAAATTACAATTTTGCCCTTGACGTGATTTTTCATAACTTAAATCTCAATTTTGGCTTTTACAAACTTCATTCACCTATTTCAGGGTCATTGTGGCTCTTTTCCCATAATTTGAGTATCTTTGGGCAAAATGACCATTTTGCCCCTGATGGGTCGTTTAAACCTAACATTTTCATTTTCATACTTAGGTTGGATTTTCTAAACCCAAAATCATTTAATTAACTTTCTAAATCTTATCAGACCTTTTCCGAATCAATTCTTATCATTTTACCAATTTTTCACATTCCCGGCCCTCGGGAAGTACTATTCCGACCTAAGTGTCAGTTTCATATTTTTCCTTACGTTCTAGGGTTTCGAAGGGTCGGTTTACTAGTCATACCTTACCCATTCCTTTTTCCATGCCTTAATTCCTCGAGGGGGCTCGGGTTCCCTTCCCGATCATATTTTTACCCCTCGTTTCCCATTTTACCCCTGGTGTCATTTTTTTAGAAATTTCGGCAGAGTTTCCCCTTAATTTTTAAGGTTCCAGCGTTTAGGAAACGCCTGAAAACCATCTATCCTAATCTAATTCTATCACGTACTATACCAGAGGCCTAGATTTTACGTAAAACTCATATCGTTTACGTAAAATCATTACATTATCACATATTTTTCTTTTTCTCCATTTCAGCCATTTTCTTCTTTTTACATACATTCTTTTCCACATTTTTCATACCAATAATTATAAAATCACATAACAGTCCCAAACAATTAAATTGCGGAACGTAAAGAGGTCGGGATTTATACCGAATTGCAGTCCGGTCTCGACGGCATAAACCCTAATTCCTCGTTCTTCATCTTTGAGGTCTCGTCTTGCAATTCCGACTCCGCGGATGCGTCCGGAACATCGAAAATAGGCCAACGGGCTAAACTTGCATTTTCGGTCAACGGTCGCCGTTGACCGGCGTTGACCGGCCGTTGACCGGCGGCGACGGCGGCGACGGTGGAAAATGAGTAGCCCATCTTGAAGATCTCGACGTGAGGAACTCATTGGTAGCCTCAATTTCACATTTGGAGGCCCCAATCGCCGGAAAATCACCCCGAAATTCACGGCCACGGCGGCGGCGGTGGAACTCCGCTGTGCCGGACTTTTTCCCCGAAATTGATTGAGGGCTTTTGCTCCCCTCTTCACGGCGACCATTTCTGCACCGGTGGTGCAGCTCAACATCGCCGGAAACGGCGAGTTTCACGGTGGCTTCACGGCGGCGACGTCGCGACTTCGGGCGGCGCGATTCCGCCGGTGTTGAGGCGATCCACCACATGGGTTTTGTAGTACTCTTCACCACGAGTCTTTTGGGACCGGTTTTAGCTTGATCGGACGTCGGACGGCGGAGATACGGCGTCGCGAATTTTCCAGTGGCCGGCGGCTTCGGGCGGCGTGTGCGGGCTCCTCCGGCGTCGGTTCCGTCGACTTGGCCCACCGTTGAACTCAGCTCGGCGAGAGCTTTCCAACGGTGCCGGCGGTGTCGAAAACGGACACCGTTTCCGATGGTCGGTTACTGTACATATTTCGGCTAGAGAGAGAAAGAGAAGGAGGAGAGAGAGTGTGTGTAGATAAATGAGAAAATTCCACTTGTTCCCGCTCTTTATATACTTTCTCACCCAAAATTTCAATATGGGCTATCCTGATTAATTTGGGCGTCCTGAATCCAAATATATCAGTTTTATTTTCATCTGAGGTCATTTCGACCAATTTCCGATACTGTGAATTTTTGGTCAAAAATTACTCTTGTGCTCAATTATCAAATTTGAGCGTGCTAATAGGCTATCCTGACTAATTTGGGTGTGCCGAACCCAAATTTATCAGTTTTATGTCAAGATATATCATCTTGACCTACTTCTTGATACTGTGAGTGACGTACACGTGTACACACATAAAATCACTATTACTCATTTTTCATCATTTAACATTGTTCGAACATTCTATTTAGTTCCAAACAATATTAAATAACTTAATTTCACATTTTAACGTTTAAATTCATTGTGTAATTATTTTCCAAAAAAATGTGAATTTTCTCGGTTGTTACAGATAGAGATTAGAGAAAAATAAAAATGGAAAATAAAGTCATTTTTTAGCTATGTTGCCCACCTTAATTTATTATTCCAAATGTAACAGTATTATATGAAAGGAAATATACAGTATGTGTACTTGACCATCAGTACACATTTTCCCTTTTTCCTTTTGATCTTCTCTATTCTAAAATTTCCCTGCACTATTAATGCTTAAATTAGTAAGTTAGGATAAGCTTTATCTTTGCTCTCATTTCAACTTCTTATACTAAACAAGTGAAAGTAAATTCTTTTTTTATTCCTCACCCCTCTCTCGTATCAAACTTCATAAAAGAAAAAACAATTTGTTTTTCTACCATTCATATTTTCTATCAACTCCTCTCTCGTACCAAATCTCATTTTTCCTACTTTATCTCATTCCTGGCAAGTACAAGCTTAAAGTAACAAAGAATAAAAAACCTCCATGGGCAGGTACAAATGGTCCAGGGCTTGGGTAAGAGGTAAAAAATAGGGGGATACATATAGTAAATAATATATTTACGCAAGCTAAAATAAATAGATAACATATTTCAAAACTGTTAAAGTAAATATTAAATTGATTAGTTAATAGATTATTTACCTAATACTCCCCGTAAAAAAAAAAAAAAAAATTTACTCATTAACATGCTATTCACTGCAACAGTTTTATAAAATGCTATTTATTTCTTTTAGCTTCCGTAAATACTCCACTTCCCACTTTCTTCCAAGAAAAATAAAAAAAATCCAAAAAGGACGCGAGATTTTACAGTGAGTGGTGCTGGTGAAGAAAACTGGATTATGCAAGTTGTCACACAGTGAAATATTAATGTTAATGAAAGTGACACCAAGCCAAATACTTGCTAAGTAGTCATTCTACCTTCTACCTTATCGTTGAAAATATGAACAAATTCTAATTCTCTTTTAAGATTTACCTTTTACAGAAAAATAAAATTGATACAAAAAATTGTATTTCGTAAAAAACCTTTTAATTTAAAAATGAAAAGTCACGACATACATAGAGAATAACTTCCACTATAAAATAATGGATATACAACAGACTCTCAAATTTTTGACAATAACTTAAAACTCTCAACAATAAAATTCTCTCACACTCACAAATGTGGTAATCTCACTATTTTCTCTACAAGATAAAATACTTTATAGACATACAAAACTTTCTCCAATAGCCTTGTTTTTTCTTACTACTAGTATTCCTCTCAGCTCTCCTCCCACCCCACCCCCCCGTTTCTACCTGTTACTTGCTCTAATGAATAGGAGAGGGGCTCTATTTATAGAGCCCCGTATACGAGTTTTTATGCTTATTGACATTGTGGATGCTGAACAACACCGAATTCGATGCCCACTTTCTCTCTTCTCCCTTTTTTTTTTATTTTAATTGATGATAGGCGTTGAATCAGCTCCCACGTTTGTTGATAAAAGAAAACCCAATAATTCTCCTCCTTTTCTTTTTCAACCCATGAAAGAAGGAATTATCAACTTTAACTCATCTCAACAAACTTAGAACATAACTCCAGATTGTGTCAAGTGATCACCTTTGTTAGTATATTCACTGTATTTTTCTCAATATAAATCTTTTGCACCTGGAATAGTTTTTCTCAAGTACTTCATGAGTCCAGTGATATTTGATGTCAATATGCTTCGTTTTATAGTGGTAGGTTGCATTTTTCCTTAAATCAATTGTACTCTGACTGTCACAGTAAACCACGTACCCATCTTACTTCAAACTCAAATCTTAGGAAAAATTCTTTAGCCACAATATCTCTTTTCCCACTTCTGTATGTGCTATACACTCAGCTTTCATTATGATAGAATAACACATTTTTGTAGCTTGGACTGCCATGATACAGCTCCTCTGGCAAAAGTAAACAAGTACTCAGATTTAGACTTTTTGCCATTAAGATCACCAGTCATGTCTGCATCTGCATATCCTTCCAAGATTGGTTTTCTTTTTCCAAAGCTTAGGCACATTTTAGATGTACCCCTCAGATATCTGAAGATCCATTTAACAAGTTCCTAATGTTCCTTACGTGGTTTTTTCTAGAAAACGGCTCACAACCCTTACTGTGTGAGCAATATCTGACCTTGTACAAACCATCACATACATCAAACTTCCAATTACTGAAGAGTAAGGAATAGCCAACAACTTCTTCTTTTCTTCTTCTAAAGAAGGACATGTCTTCTTAGTGAGTTTGAACTAACCAACAAGGGGTGAAGAAACAGGCTTTGTTGTTTCCATGATGAACCTCTCAAGTATCAGTTCAACATAGTTTTCTTATGAAAGCTATGACCTTTAAGACTGCCTATCTCAAATAATCTCCATTCCCAAAATCTATTTGGTTGGACCTAATTCTTTCATATCAAAGAATCCAAAGAGTTCTTTCTTCAGCTGATTGATCATTTTAGTATCCTGGCCAATTATTAATATGTTATCAACATATAATAGCAGGATAATGAATTTCTCACTAGGAAATTGCTTGATGTAGACACATGAATCTGTTGTGATTCTCTTATACTATTTGTGATAACCGAGAAATTTATAGTTCTTAGAAAATTTTGTACAAGATATGTAAATGTATATTCATGATGAGACATATTACAGAATATAGAGCAGATGAAAATTTTGATTAATTGATTTTAGTCAAAATTTGACAATGAATTAATGAACATAGTGTAAAAGCTAAACATTAATTCAAATTATGATGTTTTAAAATTATTAGAAAAGTATGTGAAAAATACATATTAAGAGATCAATGGCTCACATGTAAGCCACCATGATCAATGGCCAAGATTAGCCAAGTAAATTCCAATTTCTTTAAAAGAAATTAAAGAAAATGGTGAGAGAGGAGAGAGGACACGTGAGAGGGGGACTCCCCTAGTAGCCCAGGTGAATTAATTCACTTATTTGAACTGCAAAGAAGTGGTCTAGAGAGAGAGAAAGAAAGAGAAAGAGAGAGAGAGAGAGAAAGAGCAGAAGGGAAAAATCATCCTCTACATTTTTCCTCCCACCAATTTTGGATTTCTCTTTTCCAACAAGTACATCATTCAAGTTTTCAGCCCAAGATTCCATAGCAAGACGTTCTCAAGTTTCAAGCAAGGTAAACCCTCTTTTTCTCATGTTTTCAGGTGGAAAATCTGGGTTGTTTTGAGTGGAAAAAGAGAATATGGGCTTTGCATGTTGAGATTTTCGGTTAAATCGAAACATGGTTCAAGTTTAGTTGTTTTTAAGCATGAATTCGTGAGTTGATGATTTAGAAAACCAAGTTTCGGTGTTTTTTTTTCAAGAAAGTTTTGATTTTTAAGTTTTGAGTCAAGAGTTGTGTAGAAGCAAAATGTGAAATTTTGCTTATGAAACCATGGATAGATGGTAGTAGAAATGCAGTTTATACCTTGAAATGGTCTTATAGAGATCGATTTTGAGTGCAAGAAGTAGAACAAAGGCCATGAAAGCCTTAGAAAAACAGAGATGAGGATTTCGGACTAAGAAACAGGATTCTGGGATGAAACAGGAGTGTACACGAGCGTGTGCAAGGGCGTGTTTAGAACACGGCCCTGAACATACCCACATACATAACCGTGTTTCGAGAGAATTTGAGACCCGAGAGGTAACACGGCCGTGTATCGAACCGTGTAGAATGGCACACGATTGTGGGAATGGCGTGTAACAGACCATGTTCGGCAGCAGGAAAACACGGCCAGAAACACAGCCGTGTAGCCACTAGTGTAAGTATGCATGAGTTACACGGCCATGTTGTATGAATTACACGGCCATGCACATAAGTCTAGAGGATTACACGGCCATGAACAAGCCCGTGTAGGAGGATGTGTTCGAAGCTTTAAAAAAAGAAAAGTCTGGAAATATGATTTTTCATATTTTGCCATGTTTCAAGTATGAGATAAATATTGGAAATAATCAACGATTATTTCTGTTATAGGAGTTCAAGCCAGACACCCCGAGACAACAATCCCAGATCAGCAGAGGCTCACGTTAGCAGACTTTCTGTAAGTTCAAGCATTGTCTTGGCTGCAACATGGACAATCATGTTATGTTTTATGATGTTATGTTTGTTATTTGGCGTGTATGTCAAACGTTGACCGTTTGCATCACGATACACATGTCAATTTCATGTCATGCATGTAGAAATTCATGTTTTCAGTAGATAATTTATGTACTCATGATAGACAAGTATCAAGTTCATGAAAACATGTAGATACACAAGGTACTATAGTGAGATTAATAAAACTCACACTTCAAGTAAAACATGTAATAGGTTCCTACTGTGGGGCAATCAGTATGCTACCTAGTTGGAACTTCAGAAAAGATGGTAATTAAACCAGTTATTGGCGTACCGGCCTCTCGACCCACGGGGAGGTTTTCATGTTCAGTTTTAGTTTCAGTTAAGGCTGCAGAAGTCAGCACTAAAGTACCGCTCCCAGTCATGCACGCCTTACGGTACGACCAATCAGGGGCCCAAAACCAGAATCTAATTTCAGATAATGTCCTAAGACTTAACATACTGCCATGAACCCGTAATTCAGAGTCAAGTTTCATTCATGAGCACAGTATTGCATTGTAACACCCCCCACCTCGTGCGGGGGACGTTACTTAAAAACTCTTTGTTACTTTAATTCTTCTTTTTCAAAACATAACATAATGGATTACGGAAATATTTTTTTTTAAACCATCGATATACATAGTACTACAACTTCCCAAACTAAATTATTATAGTTGGAAACTATTTCATATTACTTGCATATAATAACGTCACACTATATTAGAAATAGTTTAAAATCAACATAGCCGTGTACTTTATACAATATCATACAATTGTACTTTTCTTTGTTCTTTTCTTTCTTCTTGCAGAATTAGCCTGGCAGGTCCATAACCTTTATCATGACACTGGCGCTTCATTCTTGCAGTCCAATCCATACACTGTGGCTCAGGTTACAGGTTGTTTACCTCGATTTCCTGAACAAGAACAAACTGGTGAGCTACATGCCCAGTAAGTTCAGATATAACATTTAAAATAATAAAACATCATAATGCAACTCTACAAAATGCATAGAGTTCATTATGCTCAATTTACATTTTACATTGTTCATTTACTATGTCTATGGGCCCGTTTTGGTCGTACCTTGTGCACGCTGTAAGAGAGGCCTGGGAGCGACCCTGACTCTCCCTCATCTATGGTATGTCTTTTACTTCGACATAAGGTAACCTCCCCTCGTGAGAGGCCAGTACGCCAAAACATTAGGGCTTTTTTCATTACCCTGTTGTTTACTGTGCGATGTTACTTACTATGATGTCTTAACTATTCTAGTGTACATATTCATAATTAATGTACTTAATGCTATGCCTATTCAGTCCAAAAATACTGTTTAAAAATCATCATCCACACACTTAAACATTGGGGTGTGATTGGAACTGAAAGTGAGGCACAAAACTTTAATTATACATTTTTGGAACAGTTGGAGCGCTTCGCACTCATCCTCGAGCGCCTGGCCCTTCATCTTATTTTTCTGCAAAACTTTGGACAGAGACTTCAGCGCTTCGGCGCTCTCCTTGCAGCGCTTGGCGCTTTTGAAATCTGGTGCATGCGCCTGGCGCTCATACCCTAGCGCCTAGCACTTCAAACAACTTTACACTAGCGCCTGGCACTCATACCCTAGCGCCTGGCGCTCATGCTGATTTTTACACTAGTGCCTGGCACTCATACCCTAGAGGCTGGCACTCCTACTAGATTTTTACCCTAGCGCCTGGCGCTCATACCCTAGAGTCTGGCGCTTCCACTAATTTTTACACTAGCGCCTGGCGCTCATACCCTAGAGCCTGGCGCTTTAACCAATTTTTACACTAGCGCCTGGTGCTCATACCCTAGTGCCTGGCGCTCCTACTGAATTTTTAACACCAAATTTTGGCCGAGAGCTCAGTGCCAGGGTGCTCTTTGGCTAGCGCTTAGCGCTTGGCTCTGGCAAAAATAGGTTTTTAAACACATTTTGATATCAAAGCCATTCCTCATGCATCAATTCAACCCTAAAACATGATTAAAGCATTCTAGGGTCAAAATCCATAAAACATAATCGTATACACATAACACATCAATGCACACTCGTATACTCGCCAATCTAGGCATTTTAACGAGTTCACAACAACATATAACTTTTCTAGCCAAAGAATTTAGGCTATACATAAATTGAAGTTCAAAAATAACATAGGGTTCCAGTTGTTCATGTTCAGACATTTAAATGCCAGAACTTACCCGAAATCTATTACTGTTTCCTTTCCTTAGTTTTTCAGTCGTTGCCCTATAATGAAACAGTTCAACATTCAGTGAAATGTTTATAGGTCAACACTAGAACATTTAAACATTTCTTCTATACATTGTCATCCTTAAACCCTTAGCCTAGGTTATAAGTCCGAAAATTTTGGCATTATAACGGCTTAAATTCTCATTTTTCCACTATGCCAAAACAGCTTAAATCGCATTATTGAACACAGTTTCCATTATAAACCTACTCAAAATCCCAGTACATAACAATAATTCATTCTCATATTCAAGGTATAGCAATATTTCCAAAATTAGGGTTTTACTCAAAACCCTAAATTTTCTCTTTGTCTTTCTTCCTTTCAACACTCATACACCACATTAATTCCTTTTCCAATTCATAATACATAATTATCACTATTCCATAAGGGTTTTCACCCTCCTTTCACATAAAATTTCCCTCCCCCATGTAACACTTTTGTTTTCAAAAACTAACCCCACAAATACTTCAAACACAAGTTTAAAACATGTTTTTCCACATGAATTTCATCAAAACACTCAAAATCATTCTAATTCCATTTTGTTCCACTATTCACATAAACACAAAAACACTTAAAAACAAGCATTAAAATAGAATTTTGAAGAACTTACTTGAGTTTTAAGATGAATACCCCTCAAATGGAAGTTTGTTCACACTTTTTCTTCAAAATTTGTAACTTTTGAAACTTTGGAAATTTTTGTGAGTGAAGGAACGTGGGAGAAGAAGAAGAACAGGGGAAATGGTGTTTTCTACTGTGGGGGATGTGAAAAATCAGAGGAAAAAGTTTATACAAATCCTTAGGGGTATTTTTGTAATTTTTGAAAATTTTGGGGTCAAAATGAAATTTTCTTGGGGTCATTTTTGCAAAATTTTTGGAACTTTTTCAGCTGAAGTACAGCTGTTTCTCCCCCTTTCTTCCATGTGCATGATCAGCTAAGTATTGCATTTAATGCAATTTTTCTTTCTCAATTTGATTTTAAAGGAAATTCTAAAAATTCCTTATTTTTGATAACCCTTGGATCAAAATGATGATTTGATCTCATCCATTAATTCTTATATTAATAAGAAAATATTATTTGTTTATACAGTATAGGTTTTTCTTTAATTACAGTATAATTTTCATCTATCGAAATTTTAACCGAAAAGCTATACTGGTCAAATTTCGCAGTTTACCTCTCGAAATGCTATTAGAGCCTTTCGATGCATTTATATCATTTAAAACATTCCATAAACCCTAGATATTTCATTATTTTCTATCTGGGATCTATGTTTGTCACATTTTAAGTCTCAATAGAATTCTGCTTTTCGATACCCAAAAATGCACTATTTGAGGCATTTCGATTCGAAAATCGTTACATCTATAGCCATAAAGCATTTATCAAATCTAATAAATATATTTATCAACTGTAATGATAATTTATCAGAGTGAAATTTATATATTTTCGTCACACTAATATATATAAATTTTCACCATACAATGATCCCGAGAACGGTTAAAAATCTCGGCTGTTACAACCCTCCCCCCTTAAAGAATTCTCGTCCTCGAGAATTTAAAACAAGTGGAGATATAGGGTTCTCATTTCATCTTCTCTTTTCCCATGTAACCTCTTCTATTTGGTGATTACGTCACAACACTTTGACTAATGAGATTGTCTTATTCCTGAGTACCTTGTCTTCTCGTGCAAGTATTTGAACAGGCTTTTCCTTATAAGACAGGTCACTCTGTACTTGTATCGGCTCATATCTCAAAATGTGCGATGGATCAGGTATATACTTACGCAACATAGAGACATGAAAAACATCATGTACCTTGGATAAATCAGGTGGTAATGCTAATCTGTAAGCCACCTTCCCAATCCATTTGATAACTTTGAATGGTTCGATGTATCTCGGACTGAGTTTGCCCTTTTTTCCAAAACGCATAACCCCTTTCATAGGCCCAACTTTAAGAAATACAAAGTCGCCTTCTTGAAATTCAAGAAATCTACGTCGTTTGTCGGCATAACTCTTCTGTCGGCTTTGGGCTGTTTTCATTCGTTTCTGTATCTTTTAACTGCTTCTGAAGTCTCTTGAACAAAATCAGTTTTATGCAGTTGCTTTTCTTTTAAATCGTACCAGTGGATTGGGGACCTGCACTTCCTGCCATAAAGAACTTCATAGGGTGCCATTCCAATCGAGCTTGATAATTGTAATTGTAGGAGAACTCGATCAACAACAGTTTCTCATTCCATGCTTCTTTGAAATCCATGACACAAGCTCGTAACATATCCTCTAAAATCTGAATGATTCACTCAGATTGTCCATCAGTTTGAGGATGAAAAGCTGTGCTAAATTTCAATTCTGTGCCCATCTCTTGTTGTACACACTTCCAGAATTTGGAGGTAAAACGGCCATCTCAATCAGATACAATGGATCTTGGAACTCCATGTAATCTAATCACATTAGCAACGTATAAACTTATGAATTTTTCCAATGTGAAGTCATTTTTACCGCTATGAATCGAGCTGTTTTCGTCAGTCGATCTACTATCACCCATATGGCATCATAACCTCCTCTTGTCTTGGGTAGCCTTACCACTAAATCCATGGTAATATGCTCCCATTTCCATTCTGGAATATCTAGAGGTTCTAATTTCCCGCCTGGGTGCTTGTGCTCTGCTTTAACTCTCTGACATGTTAGACATCGACTAACAAACTCAGCAATGTCATTCTTCATTTTCTTCCACCAAAATTGTAATCTTAAATCATGATACATTTTGGTGGCTCCTGGATGAACAGAATAAGGCGTCTAATGGGCTTCTTTCATAATTTGCTCCTTTAATTCTTTATTGACAGGTATGCAAATTCTTCCTTTCATCAACAGCATTCCATCTGTCTCGATGCTGAAGTCAATTTCTTCTCCTTTATTGACTCGGTCTCTCATCTCTTCCAAGTACACATCTTGTCTCTGAGCCTCCTTAATCCTATCGTACAGTGTTGGTTTCAATTGTAGTATAGCCAAACTTCCGGAAATCAATTCTATTTCTAATGAATTAATCTCCTTTTGTAGCGGCTTAGACAGTTCATCGATAGGTAATTGCTGTATCGATGTTGATTTACGACTCAATGCGTCAGCAACTCTATTCGCCTTCCCTGGATGATATAAGATCTCGCAATCGTAGTCTTTTACGAGTTCTAGCCATCGCCGCTGTCTCATGTTCAACTCCTTTTGAGTAAAGAAATATTTCAGGCTCTTGTGATCTGTGAAAATTTGACATTGAACCCCATAAAGATAATGCCTCCAAATCTTTATTGCAAACACGACCGTAGCTAGTTCCAAATCATGAGTTGGATAATTCTTCTCATGATTCTTTAGTTGCCGTGAAGTATAGGCTATAACTCTCCCGTTTTGCATCAATACCGCCCCTAATCCTTCTTTCGAAGCATCGCTGTAGATGTCGAATCTTTCCCCCTCAGTAGGAATGGCAAGGATAGGTGCACTTGTCAATCTCCTCTTTAATTCTTGGAAGCTCTCTTCACATGATGTTGTCCACTCGTACTTCTTTTCTTTTCTAGTTAATGCCGTAAGAGGTTCAGCAAACCTAGCGAATCCCTCCACAAAGCGCCTGGAGTATCCGGCTAATCCCAGAAAACTACGAATTTCAGTAACGTTTTTCGGGATAGGCCACTTGCTAACAGCTTCAATCTTTGCGGAGTCAACAGAAATTCCATCCTTAGACACCTTGTGTCCTAAGAAATGAACTTGATCTAACCAAAATTCGCACTTTGAAAATTTGGCGTATAGTTGGTGATCTCTGAGTGTTTGTAGTACCTATCGCAAGTGTTCTTCATGGTCCTCCCGGGTCTTCGAATAAACAAGGATTTCATCAATAAATACGATGACAAACTTATCTAAAAATTTCTTAAAGACTCGGTTCATCAAATCCATGAAAGCTGCTGGAGCATTCGTCAATCCAAACGGCAACACCAGAAATTCATAGTGTCCATATCTCGTTTTGAACACTGTCTTTGTTACATCGCTATCTTTAATCCTCAACTGATGATACCCAGAACGTAGATCAATCTTCGAAAAGACCGAGGCTCCCTTCAGTTGATCAAATAAATCATCGATCCTGGGTAGTGGGTACTTATTCTTGACGGTGGCTTTATTCAGCTCCCTGTAGTCTACGCACATTCGTAGAGTTCTATCCTTCTTTTTCACGAATAGAACCGGAGCTCCCCAAGGCGAATAGCTTGGTCGAATGAAACCTCTATCCAACGACTCCTTTAATTGCTTCTGTAGCTCCTTCAGTTCGACTGGAGCCATCCGATAAGGGGCCTTGGATATCGGTGCTATTCCTGGTACTAGTTCGATCTCAAAAGAAATCTCCTGTTCCGGTGGAAACCCAGGTAATTCGTCTGGAAATACGTCCACGAATTCATTGACTATGGGAATATCCTTTGGTTGTAGCTTTTCTTCTTTTGTCACATCAGTTACAAAAGCTAGATATCCCACGCATCCTTTAGCTATCAGCTTGTGAGCCTTCATTGAATTGATTATAATCTTCGATGGCTTTGGAAGTGAAGCAACGTATTCAAAGCTTTCTTCTCTACTTGGTCGAAAAATTATCCTTCAATGGCGGCAGTCGATTGTAGCCTGATACTTTCCCAGGAAATCCATTCCTAGGATTACATCGTAATCCGCTATCCTTATCACAATTAAATCAAGAAAAAGCTCTCTATCTGCCACAATTACTGGCACATGTCGTAACCAGTAATCTGACAACAATACTTCACCTGAAGGCAACATAGTTCTAAAGGTCATTCCAATTTTATCTTTAGCATGCTCTAACCTGGCGGCAAATTCTTGTGATGCAAATGAATGTGAAGCACCTGAATCAAATAAAGCATATGCCGAGTGTTGAGCGATAGAAATTTGACCTGTAACAACAGTGGATGTGCCTGCTTCTACATCCTCTTTTGTGTATGCCATCACTCGTACGTTGGTTGGAGGTACCTTTTCAATTTGCTCCTGTTGTCGTGATGACGTTTCTGCCTTTGCTGCAATAGCGTGCATCTGAGGATTTGGCAGACGCTGAGGAACCGTGCCAGCTTGATTCTGCCGGTTACTCGGGCAACTTCTTGCATAATGGCCTTCTTTGCCACAGTAGTAACAAACATTTCGGCCTAGTCTGCATTCTCCCAAGTGCTTCTTTCCGCATGTAGGACAATTTGGTGTGCTCACAGGGCCTGGTGTACTGGGACCAGCATTTGCTGCGTTTTTCTGTTGCTGGTTCCTGTTACCCCTGAAATTCCATTTTCTTTTATTGGAATTCTGAGGCCTCTGTCCACCTCCTTGTCCAGGCTTTGAAGACTGGTTGGAGCGATTTCCCTGTGGTGCTTGATTTCCACCTTGACCTTGTCTCAATTGTTGTCTCTCCTTTTTCCGGGCTTCCCATACTTGAGCCCGTTCATCTTTTGCTCTTGTCAAGTGAAATTCAACTTTCAAAGCTCGGGAGACACATTCAGCCACTGACGTTGGTGGAGATGCTGCACTGTCGACCATTACGGCAATTTCTGGTCGAAATGTCCCAATCATCTTTCGAATACGATCCTCTTCAGTAGGGACCATATATGGATATAATCTCGACAGCCAGTCGAACTTGCGGCATACTTCCATCACTGTCATGTTTCCTTGCTTCAAATTCTCAAACTCTCTCTGTTGTGGTCCGAGAGCAGTAGGGTCGTAGTATTTTTGATTAAATTCTTCCACAAAATCAGTCCATGTCATTTGACTCTCGTCTCTTCTCAAACAAATTGTTTCCCACCAGTACCGTGCATCTCTGTTCAGCACGTACGAAGCACAGAGGACTTTTTCCCTATCAGTCAAATTCATAAAATTTATGATCCTCTGAAAGGATGATAGCCACTCTTCAGCTTCTAACGGATCTAAAGATCCATCAAACTCTGGTGGTCTCATACGTCGAAACCTTTCATATAAAGGTTCCTGTGGAATGATAAATTGTGGTTCTGGAATTCTTTCCCCCGAAACTGAGACTGCCAGGGAATTAGGTCTAACTTCCGGAGCTATAGGAGCTTCTGGTGCCATGGGTGGTGGTGAAGCTTCCCTTTCAGCGCGTTCACGATGTATCTGATTTAGTTGGTCTCTTAATGCTTGATTCTCTTGTATTTGGGTTGCCAATAAGGCTTCCAATTCGGTCACCCTTTCAGTCAGGGTGGGAGGTCTACCACGTCTCGGGGGTTGGACTCCCCTTCGTGCCATTTCGTTCCTTTAGATCTATCAACAAAGATCAAACGATTCAGTATCGATACTGAGAGAAATATCATTAATTTTCTCTTTTCATTTATCATCATTTATAAGTAATTTCATTCACCAATGAAATCATAACAAAATATGCAATCACTTAGTCATAAATAAGCGATCATGTTATAAACATATTCTTGTATTTACATATAAATAATTCACATCAAACACTTATACATATTCCAGTCAGTTTCCATGATATACAAAACCTGTATTTACATACACATAAGTTAATAGCAATAACTTATGAGGTATCGCTTCTATCCTCATCACTGTCCAAAGGAAATTCCTCTGGATCTTCTTCACTGTCATCCTCATTTTCATTGGTCGAGTCACTAATTATATGGACGGGACCTGCAATACATGATTCACCTGAGGATTTCACATCATCATTCTCCCTCACCGGTGGTGGTTCATCAAGTCTGGAGGATACGTCACCGCGGGGGTCATGATCCCTCCTTATCCGATCATATTTTTCTATTATCATTTTTCTTTCTACCTCTCTCACTGAAGTAATATATTGCTCCAATGTCTCGTCGAGTGTAGGGACCGTTCGAAGCTTCAGTTCGTGAGTTAACCCTCTCCAGAACATTGCACACTGCTCCTCTTAGGTCAGGGTTGGCCAGGGACTACTCAAAGTAATCTCATCCTGAAAACGAGCTGCATAGGATACTACTGTATCTGACAGATGCATCCTAAAATTTTCAGCTTTCAAAACAAAATTTCGGCCCTCTGTAAACGTTGGAGCCATAGGTGGTGATGATGACGATGGTACGTCTGCAGTTGAAGGAGTCATTTCCGACGTTCTTATCATTCGGAGTCGAATAACAGGTCTTGTCCCAGTTGTTCGGGAATCTGGTCGGTTACTCATTTTCAAATCCTATTATTCATGCATCACGTATGAAATTTAAAGTAAGAAAACAATGAAACATTAACTTACTTGAACTGCACAGAAAGAAATGCTCGCAATGTCATAACAGGTTATGGAGAACCGTCCGCTCTGAGACCATCTTGTAACACCCCCCCCTCTCATGCGGGGGACGTTACTTAAAAACTCTTTGTTACTTTAATTCTTCTTTTTCAAAACATAACATAATGGATTACGGAAATATTTTTTTTAAAACCATTGATATACATAGTACTACAACTTCCCAAACTAAATTATTATAGTTGGAAACTATTTCATATTACTTGTATATAATAACGTCACATTATATTAGAAATAGTTTAAAATCAACATAGCTGTGTACTTTATACAATATCATACAATCGTACTTTTCTTTGTCATTTTCTTTCTTCTTGCGGAATTAGCCTGGCAGGTCCATAACCTTTATCATAACACTGGCACTTCATTCCTGTAGTCCAATCCATACACTGTGGATCAGGTTACAGGTTGTTTACCTCGATTTCCTGAACAAGAACAAACTGGTGAGCTACATGCCCAGTAAGTTCAGACATAACATTTAAAACAATAAAACATCACAATGCAACTCTACAAAATGCATGGAGTTCATTATGCTCAATTTACATTTTACATTGTTCATTTACTATGTCTATGGGCCCGTTTTGGTCGTACCTTGTGCGCGCTGTAAGAGAGGCTGGAAGCGACCCTGACTCTCCCTCATCTATGGTATGTCTTTTATTTCGACATAAGGTAACCTCCCCTCGCGAGAGGCCGGTACGCCAAAGCATTAGGTCTTTTTTCATTACCTTGTTGTTTACTGTGCGATGTTACTTACTATGATGTCTTAACTATTCCAGTGTACATATTCATAATTAATGTACTTAATGTTATGCCTATTTAGTCCAAAAATACTGTTTAAAAATCATCATCCACGTACTTAAACATTGGGGCGTGATTAGAACTGAAAGTGAGGCACAAAACTTTAATTATACATTTTTGGAACAGTTAGAGCGCTTGGCACTCATCCCGGAGCGCCTGGCCCTTCATCTTATTTTTCTGCAAAACTTTGGACAGAGACTTTAGCGCTTCAGCGCTCTCCTTGCAGCGCTTGGCGCTTTTGAAATCCGGTGCAAGCGCCTGGCACTCATACCCTAGTACCTGGCACTTCAAACAACGTTACACTAGCGCCTGGCACTCATACCCTAGCGCCTGGCGCTCATGCTGATTTTTACACTAGTGCCTGACACTCATACCCTAGAGCCTGGCACTCCTACTGGATTTTTACCCTAGCGCCTGGCGCTCATACCCTAGAGCCTGGCGCTTCCACTAATTTTTACACTAGCGCCTGGTGCTCGTACCCTAGAGCCTGGCGCTTTCACCAATTTTTACACTAGCGTCAGGCGCTCATACCCTAGCGCATGGCACTCCTACTGAATTTTTAACACCAAATTTTGGCCGAGAGCTCAGTGCCGGGGCGCTCTTTGGCCAGCGCTTAGCGCTTGGCTACGGTAAAAATAGGTTTTTAAACACATTTTGATATCAAAACCATTCCTCATGCATACATTCAACCCTAAAACATGATTAAAGCATTCTAGGGTCAAAATCCATAAAACACAATCGTATACACATAACACATCAATGCACACTCGTATACTCGCCAATCTAGGCATTTTAACGAGTTCATAACAACATATAACTTTTCCAGCCAAAGAATTTAGGCTATACATAAATTGAAGTTCAAAAATAATATAGGGTTCCAGTTGTTCATGTTCAGACATTTAAATGCTAGAACTTACCCAAAATCTACTACTGTTTCCTTTCCTTAGTTTTTCAGTCGTTGCCCTATAATGAAACAGTTCAACATTCAATGAAATGTTTATAGGTCAACACTAGAACATTTAAACATTTCTTCTATACATTGTTATCCTTAAACCCTTAGCCTAGGTTATAAGTCCGAAAATTTCGGCATTATAACGGCTTAAATTCTCATTTTTCCACTGTACCAAAACAGCTTAAATCGCGTTATTGAACATAGTTTCCATTATAAACCTGCTTCAGATCCCAGTACATAACAATAATTCATTCTCATATTCAAGGTATAGCAATATTTCCAAAATTAGGGTTTTACTCAAAACCCTAAATTTTCTCTTTTTCTTTCTTTCTTTCAACACTCATACACCACATTAATTCCTTTTCCAATTCATAATACATAATTATCACTATTCCATAAGGGTTTTCACCCTCCTTTCACGTCAAATTTCCCTCCCCCATGTAACACTTTTGTTTTCAAAAACTAACCCCACAAATACTTCAAACACAAGTTTAAAACATGTTTTTCCACATGAATTTCATCAAAACACTCAAAATCATTCTAACTCCATTTTGTTCCACTATTCACATAAACACAAAAACACTTAAAAACAAGAATTAAAATAGAATTTTGAAGAACTTACTTGAGTTTTAAGATGAATACCCCTCAAATGGAAGTTTTTTCACACTTTTTCTTCAAAATTTGTAACTTTTGAAACTTTGGAAATTTTTATGAGTGAGGGAACGTGGGAGAAGAAGAAGAACAGAGGAAATGGTGTTTTCTGCTGTGGGGGACGTGAAAAATCAGAGGAAAAAGTTTATACAAATCCTTAGGGGTATTTTTGTAATTTTTGAAAATTTTGGGGTCAAAATGAAATTTTCTTGGGGGCATTTTTGCAAAATTTTTGGAACTTTTTCAGCTGAAATACCGCTGTTTCTCCCCCTTTCTTCCACGTGCATGATCAGCTAAGTATTGCATTTAATGCAATTTTTCTTTCTCAATTTGATTTTAAAGGAAATTCTAAAAATTCCTTATTTTTGATAACCCTTTGATCAAAATGATGATTTGATCTCATCCATTGATTCTTATATTAATAAGAAAATATTATTTGTTTATACAGTATAGGTTTTTCTTTAATTACAGTATAATTTTCATCTGTCGAAATTTTGACCGAAAAGCTATACTGGCCAAATTTCACAGTTTACCTCTCGAAATGCTATTAAAGCCTTTCGATGCATTTATATCATTTAAAACACTCCATAAACCCTAGATATTTCATTATTTTCCATCTGGGGTCTATGTTTGCCACATTTTAAGTCTCAGTAGAATTCTGTTTTTCAATACCGAAAATACACTATTTGAGGCATTTCGATTCGAAAATCGTTACATCTATAGCCATAAAGCATTTATCAACTCTAATAAATATATTTATCAACTCTAATGATGATTTATTAGAGTGAAATTTATATATTTTCGTCACACTAATATATATAAATTTTCACTATACAATGATCCCGAGAACGGTTAAAAATCTCAGCTGTTACATGCATGCTATGATTTCATGTTTTTATGTTTGAACTTACTGAGCCCATAGCTCACTAGTTTGTTCACATGTTGCAAGTAAGAGACCTGTTCACCAGTAGTACACGGTGGACGACGGACAGGGCATGTACATGCCAGGGGGACTGGGCGAGGGATGATGGTCCTACCATGAGTTTTCCGCTGTACAGTTTTGAAAATTTAAACATGTAATTTCAAGAACATGATTTTAAGTCAAGACTATGTGATAAGGAAATTATGATCTATGTATATGTTATTTTACCAACATTATTTCCTTATCACATTCTCGAACAAGACATGTATATGTTTTCAAGTTATGTATTAAGAAAAAGAAAAAAATTTATTCTGCAAAATTTACAAGTAGTTTTCAAGTTAAGCATGATGCCGGCGACCCTAGAGGCCTACATACTATTGCGGTTAACTACAGAGTTGACTGTAATAGCACTATAGAACCTCTACAGCAAAGGCGGGCCGCCACACTATTGATCCATCATCAATGAATCGAACTTCTTATACCATTGCCTTGGATCCAATTTTAGACCATATGAACTCTTTTTCAATTTACAAACTAGATTTTTTTTTCCTTTGACCTCAAAACCTTTAGGCTACTACATATAGATTACTTCTTCTAAATCTCTATGAAGAAATGCAGTCTTTACATTCATATACTCAATATCGAGATCTAGGTTGGCTGCTAATCCCAAGATTACTTTGATCGATGACATTTTCACCACCGGAGAGAAAATTTCATCAAAATCAATTCCTTTCTTCTATCCAAAGCCTTTGACGACTAATCCAGCTTTGTACTTCACCAAATTTCCTCGTCCATCATCTTTTAGTATGAACACCCATTTATTCCTCAAGGCTTTCTCGCCTTTTGGAAGTCTTACCAACTAATAGGTGTTGTTCTTTATGAGAGAATTTATTTCTTCCAGCATGAACTTATCCACCTATCTTTTTCCTTGTGAGCCATTACTTCTCAAAAGCTTTCTGGCTCTCCCTTTCAGTAAGAGGACATAAATAGATGACGGGTATCTTCTAGATGGCATTCGATTTCTAATTGACTTTCTGAGCAGTTGTTCACCATTCTCCGCTTCTTGATTCTCTTCCCCTTGATTTTTGTCCTCTTGTATTGGTACATCTTCTTCAGCATCATCATTATTACAAGGCAATTCTAAGTTCTCAGCTGGTTCTTGCATTTCCTCTTCACCTAGTAACTATTGTTGTGAAGGAATTAGCTCAATTGCAAGTTTTTCACACCGTCTCTCTTCTTCAGCTAAAGCTTCAATTGTTTGGTCTTCATGGAAGACCACGTCTTTGCTCCTTATAATCCTCTTCTTTACTTGATCCTAAAACCTATACCCAAACTCTTCATCTTTGTTGCCAATGACGATACAAGGAAATGCTTTATCATCGAGTTTTGATCTTTGTTCCTTTGGCATGTGCACAAATGCTTTGCATCCAAATACCTTCAAATGAGTGTAGGAAGCTTCTTTTTTGGTCCACACTCTCTCTAAAACGTCAAATTCCAAAGGAATTGATGAAAACCTATTGATCAAGTAGCACATAGTTCACATAGCTGCTCTCCAGAAAGGCTTTGGTAGTTTTTATGATCTCATCATGCATCTGACTCTCTTTATAATGGTGTGATTCATCTGTTCTACTACACCATATGCTGAGGAGTACCAGGTACTGTCTTCTTATGTTGAATTCCATGTTTAGAGCAATAATCTTTAAACTCATAAAAAGTATATTTGCCTCCATTATCTGACTAGAGACATTGTCAGCTGCTTCCTTGTTTCTTTTTCTACCATGACATGATATTGTTGAAAATAAAAATCTAAAAACTTGTTCTTTTGTTTTCAACAGATACATCCAAACATTTCTAGATGCATCATTTATAAAAAATTACAATATATTTGGCTCCTCCTAAGGACTTAACTTCCATGGGACCACAAACATCAAAGTATAAACATTCTAATACTTTTTTTTCTTTTAGTGGAGGAATTTTAAAATAAGACTCTGTGTTGTTTTCCAAACAAACAATAGTCACAAAGATCAAATAAAGTATCTTTCTCTAAAGGAATAAATCTTTTCTTTGCAAGGAGTTGCAGCCCTTTTTCACTCATACAACCAAGCCGCTTATGCCATAAATTTGATGAAGTATTGACTGTTACATTTACTCTATTCATGCAAGCCTTTGAATCGGTCTTGTGCAGCATGCAACAAAGCTTTCCTTTCGTGACGATCATTGATCCTTTACAGAGTTTCCATTTCTTGTTGCCGAAGTGACTCTTGTATCCTTGCTCGTCTAAGGTCTTTACTAACATCAGATTGAGATGCAAATTTAGAACATGTCTAGCATCTTTTAATGTTAACTGGCAACCAACATTCGTTTGAATCCTTACATCTCCAATCCTGATAATCTTGAAGCATGTAAAATTTTCCATCTTCAAGTTACCAAAGTCACCTGCTTTGTAAGTGGTAAACATTTTTCTACTAAGAGTGATGTGGAAAGAAGCTCTTAAATCAACCACCTACTTAACCATGTTATTGCCAACATGGAAACATTTATCAGAAAGCACTACAGCTAATTCTTCTTCTGTGGCTGCTGTTGTAGTCATATTATTGTTGCCACCATTTTTCTTTTGATTGACTTCTGGCAGTTCTCTTTTCAAAATATGACAATTCTTTTTCATGTGGCCCCTTTTCCCAATTGAAAATAGCCATCATTTTTGTTTCTAGATTTTAATCTTCCTGTGGACTTATTGTGCCTATTTCTCCCTCTTCTGTTTTGACTGCTGCCCCTATTTTCCGTAACAAGGGCTTGAGTATCCACACCTCGTGCCTTGTTTTGCTTTTCAAAGGATACCAAGGCTTCTACTATAACTTCATACTCTAATTTATCTTTTCCATAAGTAAGAGTGGTAATGAGGTGATCATATGATAAAGGGAGTGTTGCCATGATGAGTACAGCTTTTTCTTCATCACTAAATTTCACATCAAACTTTAATAATTGTGAGATCATATCATTGATGTTCCTTTAGTGCTACAACATGTCTATGTTGTCTGGCATCCGCATCCGGTATAGCTCCTTCTACAAGTAGAACTTATTGGAAAGATTCTTTGATATGTATAATTTTTTTAAAATTTCCCAAGTATCTTTAGCAGTCTTACATTCCTTCAATTTGATATTCTGCAAGACAGTATTTGAGAGATTTAGACAAATTATACTAACCACAATCTCATCTATCTCCCCCCAATCTTTGTCCTTGGTCGTACTAGGCTTCTTTTCTTTGCTTAATAGAATCTTATGGATCTTTTGTTAAATAAGGAGATCCTTCATTCTCTTCTGCCAAAGGAAAAATTTACCGCCATTGTTGAACTTCTTGATCTCGATTTTCTAGTCCACGATGTTGCTACAGTACTGTATTATGCTATAGTAATCGTACTTTGCTACAGGAATTGCTACAAAAGCCGTTATATTCACTATTCATGGCATGATACCTTGTAGAAGAAATATGCTCTCTAAGAACTGATCCTAACTCTCTGATACCAGTTGTTTAGAATATAAACAAATTCAAATTCCCCTTTAAGATCTAATTTATGTAAAAAAATAAAAATTGACAGTAAAAATTTTATCTCATAGAAAAACTTTTAATTTGAAAAAGAAAAAGTACGAAACACACATAGAAAAACTTCTACTATAGAATAATAAGTGTGCAATAAACTCTCAAGTTTTGATAGTAACTTGAGGAATATTTTTAATAATAAAATTCTCTTATATTTACAAATATGATAATCTCACTATTTTCTCTACAAAATAAAATACTTTATAAATACACAAAATTTGTTCTCAGTGATCTTATTTTTTCTTCTTACTGGTATTCCTCTCAACTCTCTCTCTCTCTCTCTCTTTTTTTTTCTTTTCTATCTGTTACTTGCTCTAACGAAGGGGAGGTGGGCCCTATAGAGTCCCATATACGCGCTGTTATGCGTATTGATGTTGTGATTTCTCTCCCCTCTTTTTATTTTTATTTTTTATTTTTTATTTTTTTTATTTTTTGTTTTTTATTTTAATTGATTCAGCGCCCACCTTTGTTGACAAAAGAAAATTCAATACAAAGCAGGCATTCACTTAGTACCACCTAAAGCAGAAAGTGCGAAAGACAGAAACAAATGGCCATGTTTTTCCGTTTGCTTCTTATAACATTTATTTCCCTTTATCTCTCCCAAAATGTTTCTTTTGCACTGGACGTCATTGGTTCCTCTCAACATGTTAGTGACGGAAGAACCTTGGTTTCTAAAGAAGGAGTGTTCGAGTTTGGCTTCTTCAGTCTCGGGAATTCCAAGAATCGTTATGTCGGAATTTGGTACAAGAAAATCCCGGTTCGAACCGTCGTTTGGGTTGCAAACAGATGCAACCCGATTAATGATTCCTCTGGCTTCTTGACCGTGAACCCGAATGGAAATCTTGTGCTCATGTCTCAAAACAAGAGTGTCGTTTGGTTTACAAACTCAACAAAATGGGCTAAAAAACCAATAGCACAGCTGCTAGATACCGGGAATCTTGTACTAAGAGAAGAGGAAGATATAAACTCCGAGAACTATCTGTGGCAAAGCTTCGACTATCCTACAGATACTATCTTACCGGGGATGAAATTTGGATGGGACTTGAGGAAAGGTCTTAATAGGCGATTATTGGCGTGGAAGAATTGGGATAACCCTTGTCCTGGTGATTTGAGTTTTGGCTATGAGGATGAAGGTGACAGTTACCCTGAAGTGTATTTACAGATAGGCACAACAACACGCTTCCGCTCAGGACCGTGGAATGGCATTAGTTTCAGTGGTTCGCGACAAGAAAGGCTCCATCAATTTTTTGATAGTCAGTTTGTTTACAACGGTAATGAGTTCTATTACATGTACAGCCTCAAGAAAGACTCGGTAGTCGCAATAGTAGTCCTGAACCAAACAACGAGCACACGTCAACTACTTACATGGATGGAAGGAGACCAGAGTTGGCAGTCTGAATTTAGAGCACCTAAGGACGACTGTGATAACTATGGCCACTGCGGTGCCAACACGAATTGTGTAATAAGTGATGCTGTGGAATGCCAATGTTTGAAAGGATTCAAGCCTAAGTACCCACAAAAATGGGATTTAAGGGACTGGTCTGAAGGATGTGTTCGCAATAATCAGCTGAATTGCCAAAAGGAAAGACAGAGAGATGAAGATGGTTTTGTCACACTGGACAAAATAAAACTGCCAGAAACTAGAAATACTTGGTTTAATGACAGTATGAATCTAAAGGAATGCAGGTTCAAATGCTTGAACAACTGTTCCTGTGTGGCGTATTCAAGGCTTGATATCAGAGGAAAAGGGAAGGGCTGTCGGATCTGGCTTGGTAATCTTATGGATATTAGACAAGTTCCCGCTAATGGACAGGACCTATACATTCGACTATCCGCTTCAGAGCTAGGTAAATCCTTTTTGAAAAAATTGGACAAAAGATTAACAAATCCATTTATTTTCCGTCAAAGTTCTGTAATTTTCCATGATTTCTCACTTCATTTTGCTGTAACTGACATTTCAATTTCCTGTTTTCTGTCACCAAATAACAAAGGAGCAGCAAAAGAGGCTAGGAAGTTGAAAGCGATAGTAGTTGTTGCAGTTCTTGGATCACTTTCAGGGATGATATTAGTTGGCTTTTACTTTTGCAGGAAGACAAATAGAGGTATTTTGGCTACTACTCTTGCCTTGATCATCTTTGGAAACGTACAGCTCTTTATTTTCTCTCTCTCTTTTGTCCCACGGAACTCCTTAATGTTAAACTTTTGTTCTTATTTTAAAATTGTACACATAAACAGTGATATTTCACTAAGCCTGTCCTCGAAAACTTTGTCTACTTGTTCTTGTTATTACAATTTAAGTTGACTTTTATGTCCTTTTGGTTTGTTAGATGTTGCTGATTTACTTGAACTTGTGGTATCTTTAAGAGAAGAACTCTGGAAAACAGAACAAAAGAGGAAGACTTTGAGCTCCCATTGTTCAGCCTACATACAATAAGTGCTGCTACTGATAATTTTTCAGTAAACAATAAGCTCGGAGAAGGTGGTTTTGGACCAGTATACAGAGTAAGCTTTTGATATGATAGTTCAAGAACATATTGGACAATGAGTAATATCTCAAATTAACTAAAACGATTTCGCAATTTTCATGAAATTTTTTAAAATGGGTTTCAGGGTATGCTGAAAAATGGACAAGAGATTGCTGTTAAGAGATTATCATTGAGTTCTCGACAAGGAATAAATGAGTTCAAAAATGAAGTAATACTAATCGCCAAGCTTCAGCATCGGAATCTTGTACAACTACTTGGTTGCTGCATTCATGAAGAAGAGAGGTTGTTGGTTTATGAATATATGCCTAACAAAAGCCTGGACTCCTTTGTTTTCAGTAGGAATCCCTGTTCACTTTATTTTTTTTTTAATACTGCTATATAATTTTTGGCATCACTGGATTAACTTGTGGAACAAATTTCCTAGATCAAGTGCAAGGTAAACTATTGCAATGGCCTCAACGTTTTCAAATAATATGTGGTATTGCTCGAGGGCTTCAATATCTTCATCAGGATTCTAGATTGAGGATTGTGCATAGAGATCTTAAAACAAGCAATATTCTACTTGATAATGAGATGAATCCCAAAATTTCAGACTTTGGAATGGCTAAAACTTTTGGAGGAGATGAAACAGTAGGGAACACAGACAAAGTAGCAGGAACCTTGTGAGTACTAATCTTGCAAGTTCTTTATATTGAAAAATTTATAGTTCTATTGCAACGAGTGCCTATCATTTTGATTATTGAGACTTTTCATACAGTGGCTATATGGCACCAGAATATGCTTTTAGAGGTTTATTCTCAACAAAATCCGATGTATTCAGCTTTGGTATAATGGTGTTGGAGATTATAAGCAGGAAGAGTAGTATAAGGTTTCATGATGACAACAACACAGGGCTTACCCTTATTGGACATGTAAGTCTTGTAAGGCTGTCTTGTTGCTTTTTGAATCTCGATCATGTTAGATGAATGACATGTTGTTCCTTGATATTTCTAGGCTTGGACATTGCTAAAAGAAGGACAGTCGTTCAAACTCATAGATGCACACTTAAAGGATTCAAACTATAATCTGCAGGAAGTGTTGCGTTGCATACATGTTGGTCTCTTATGTGTTCAACAGCGTCCTGAGGATAGACCCAACATGTTGTCCGTCATTCAAATGTTAGGTAGCGAGAGCGAGCTACCTGATCCAAAACCACCAGGCTACTTCACGGAAACAGATTCACAAGAAAAAGACCATTCCTCCAATAAGCCAGAGTCATTTTCAATAAATACAATGACCATCACGGCAATCGTGGGCCGATAAATTGTGTATTGCTTTGCTATATTTTTTGATAATCAAGGAAGAATGTGCCTAGTTAGCAAGGGGATAGTTTCTTTTCTCAAAGAACTGCTGTGCAGTTGCTTGTATACTAATAGCAAATTAATTAGTAACATTTTTTATGGTTTATTTACTTCTCTTGTCAAGTTTTGTAAATAACAGTATTTTCACAGTTCAAATTAGCGAGCATATTTTTGTTTTCAATGTGGAATATATATTTGAACTATAGGTCACAACATCAATGATTTCAATATGATCACCACTTTTAATTTCTCGCATGCTTTTTCCGTCAATGACCAATGTTTGCATACTTGAGTCCGGCTTTTTTTTTTTTTATTTATTTTATGTAAGCCAAAATTTTACTGAAAAGGGGGGAAAAAAGGGAACTTTCATAAGTATAATATAAAAAAACCTAAAAATAAAGAAAAACAAAAACAAAAACAAAAACAAAACAAATCAAAAGTAAGCTAGTAAAACAACCAAGGAGAGTAACCGGTTTGGATTTCCTTATTTTGACCAGTACTATTATGACCTTATGAGCACTTATTGGTCTCCAGGAAATTTTCTTGGCAAGATTACAGCTACTTTTCCACAAAATATCTAATTCTACTAATTTTTTCCGATACAACAATTTCCGTCCCTTTGTGAGAAGTAGTAACTATAGCATAATGACTGAAATATCCACCCAACATCTTATCATCTGGGGGTGGGCAAAAGATAAGTCTTTCAATACATTCAATTAAATCAATTCAATCCATTAAGAAAAAATCCAAATACTATTGGATTAGATTTAAATGGTAATTTGACTCATCCAACTAGATTGGATATTGAAATTGATTTTTAAAAATTCAATAAATCCAATATCATCCATATACTGTATTTACATAAAAGCTAATTGTATATTTTATATGATATAATATGTTATCCAATTTAGTTATTATTATTTTTTTACATGTATATCTTTCAGTTGTGTTATGATATTTGATTTTATATTTAACTTTTTTTGGGGGTATATTTCTATATATACCTACACTTTGTCTAGTAGAATTTTTCTTCCCTACCACCCATTTGTAAAGACTATCCTTAACAACCTTAGGATCTCTTCAACTCAACTCCACCATAACGGATCAGCTAAGGAATTCTAGTGGCTGTACACCATTAAGACAGCACCCTTCTCTCATGGCTACCGCACTTTTATGGTGCACCCAAAACTTGGTTCCTTGGTTCTGGGCAAACCAGCTTCGTCACATGTGTGAAAGAATTCTTTCTTTTATTTAGGATTCGAGTACTGGAGACATTTCTTAGAGGGTGAAGACCCAATTCCAGTACGTAGGTTATTTCACAAAGCCGGTAAGCATTTTTATCCATTGATGTTTTTTCCCCAGAGAATGATATCACTATATATAAGTGTGTGAATATCTCTAACTCGGTTTGGTTTCATGTGCGGCATTTTATCCCCGGACCCAGGAGTTAACTGAGAGAGAGGAAAAGAACATCCAGAGGGCCTACGAAGTTGGCCCTAAAGATTGGCAGTTTTCTGCCCTTATCTCAATTAAGAAACTTCGACTTGCCGGCTTCCTCCCCATTCCAGCTCTCGCGGAGAACCAAGTAGCCGAGATCGCAGCCGACATTGAAGTAGGTGAAGAGAGAGAGATTCTTGCCCCCTGGATTATTTCTTCTCAACCACTGACCCTAGCTACGAATCCTTTCATCATGCCAGACGACGACAATGACAATGACGTCAAAGGTAATATTCTGGTTCCTTTGTTAACTGTTAACTACTCCTGTTTACATTTACAGAATATTAAGTCACCTACTGTGTCGCCGTTCGCCGGAATTTTACGCCTAAAGTTTTGTTGACGATTCGGTGGATAGGGGACATTGCTTAACTGGAGAATTTTCAATTTTACTAATAAATGTTATTCGTTGGCATATCATTTGGGTTTTTTGAATTTTCTTTGTAACACTTTTTCTCTAACTTGTTATGTAATATGCGTTTCATACATACGAAATATACGAACAAAATAAAATAGAACAAAAAGATAAATATCATATGATAATTTATGATTCATCATATAACAGGTAACGTAATTATTATATAACAATGACGAAAGTATCATATAACTGTATGAGAGCGATAACCCAAAAAAAAAAAACTATTCATGAGCTGTTCATGACCAAGAAGGGACTTGAAGAAACGTGAAACAAAAAGCAAGGGAAAGATAGGAGAAAAAGGGGGGACGAAACTTGTGTCACACGTGTCAGTAGAACAAGAAGAAGAGAATGATATTTTTTATATATGATTTAATTATGATTGTGACATGATATGTAAATATGTAGATATAATATTAATCCGGGTTAAAGGTCAAAATAATTTCCGTATATAAAAAAACAAAACAAGGACTGTGTAACATCCCGCCTCACGCGGGCCTGTCACTTGACATCTATTCTTACTTCTACTATTTGTTCTTTTCATATTGATATAAAAACGTGCGGAAATTTTTTTTTTTTTTTTATACATACTTACACTTACTCTCTTTCTCTCTTTCTATCTGACGGATTAAGCATAGCGGGTCCATAACCTTTGACATGACATTCGCAACCCATTCCACCAACCCCGTATCTCAATAAACTCAAATGGCAGGTTGTTTAACTTTGTTACCTGCACACGAACAAACTGGTGAGCTAAACGCCCAGTAAGTTCAAACATAAAAACATGAATCATAAAATAGTATATTATACTATTATATTTTGTCATATAAATATATATACTATCTGTAGTATATAACTATTAAAAACATATCGTGCATTAATACAAATAATCACATAATTTGTGATAACTATTAGTATTCTATAAAATTAGAATAACTATAAATATACCAACTGTAATAACCGTGGTATACGCTGATGTAACTCATGCCATCTCTTTAAACTTTACTCTAATAGTTATAAAACAGTATATTATACTATTATATTTTGTCATATAAATATATATACTATCTGTAGTATATAACTATTAAAAACATATCGTGCATTAATACAAATAATCACATAATTTGTGATAACTATTAGTATTCTATAAAATTAGAATAACTATAAATATACCAACTGTAATAACCGTGGTATACGCTGATGTAACTCATGCCATCTCTTTAAACTTTACTCTGATGTAATGACAAATAATCACATAAATTGTGATAGCTATTAGTATTCTATAAAATAAGAATAACTATAAACATACCAACTGTAATAACAGTGGTATCCTCTGATGTCACCCATGACATCTCTTAAAACTTTACTCTGATGTAATGACAAATAATCACATATAGGGTTAGCACAAACATCACATCATGTGATAGTGCTCATACAATATTCATTTATTCTTTTCTTCATGTTTCTCATTATTTCTTTCATTACATCATTCATTGCTTTCAGTTTATGGACCTTGCGCCCTGGGCCTAGCGCCCGTTATACTGTATGGGCCTCGCGCCCTATATATCATGGGCCTCGTGCCCGTTAAACTGTATGAACCTCGCGCCCTATATATCATGGGCCTCGTGCCCGTTAAACTGTATGAGCCTCGTGCCCGTAGTGCTATATCTTTAATAATTAGCACATGTAATTTATAAACATATATATACAAATGCACATAACATATAAGTTAGTGCAACACATTGCAATCAAACACAACAATTATGTCTTAAGTGTTTTATGCTCAGTTTTCCGATTTATTCTGTTCATTTATTATCTTATCTGTACTTTAACTCTGTATGGGCCCGTTTTGGTCGTACCGAAAAGCACGCTGTAGAGGGGCCTGGGAGCTACCCTGGCTCTCCCTCATCTATGCTATGTCTTTGCTTTAACAATGAAATAACCTCCCCTCGCGAGAGGCCGGTACGCCAAAACATTAGGTTTTCATTACCCTGTTGTTTAATGTTCAAGTGTACATATGATAACATCTTTATTGTGCAGTCATAAAGACTGTAAACATCACATATTAATACTGTGATTAATCAAACATTAATACTACTCTACGATCATAACGTAGTAACTGGAATCATAAAAATGGAATCCAGTAAGTTTGGAACCTCTCGTCCAAACCTGTCACATATACAGAACAGTATATAAATTATACTTAATTTATTTATTCTCATTATTTTCATCGTTTCTTTAAAACGATACCTCACACTCTTGGGAGGTTGCCTCATTAATTATAAGGCATGCAAATACTCAATGCAATCATGACAGCTTAAAACTATACCTCAAACTCTTGGGAGGTTGCCTCATTAAATATAAGGTATACAAATACTCAATGCAGTCATAACAATATAAAGAATCAGATTCCCGTAAATCTGAAACAATTGTAACAATAGTATAAATTACATAGTCATACCATAAACCATACAGTCTAGTACACAACTATACCAATAGTTGTGTACCCGTCATCAATCACAAATCAAACAATTATATAGTTTAGGGGAAAATATATTTTTCCACATAAACATAACCATATCAATTTGTTCGTGCACAGACAATTAAATGTCTGAACTTACCTCAATGCTGCTAACGTCAGCTTTCTGTGGTTCCTCGACAGTCCATCATCACTGTCCCGTTGAACTCCTATAACCGAAAAATTAACAGTTATTTAAAATCTTTATTTCATATATAAAACTTTATAAAACATGAAAATACTACGTTTTATTTCTTAATAAAGAACTTAGGAGCTTAACATTTCATTTTTAACTTTTCTGTAAACTTTTGGCAAAATTACCATTTTGCCCCAATCGGAACTTTTCTTATTTTATTTTTTATTTTTTCATGCTTAACTCTTAACTTTGGCCTTTAAAACTTTAATTAAAGCCTTAGGATTATGTTCTAGGCTTTAACGACTCTTTTTCTAACTTTCTGAAATTTCTGGTCAAAATGACCGTTTTGCCCCTGACGGGTCTTTAAATCTTAACCTTCTCGTTTTAATGCTTAGACTGAATTTTCCAAGCTCAAAAATCATCCATTTGACTTTTAAAAATTTACTGGACCTTTTCCAGATTAATTTCTATATTTTTCATAATTTTTACTATTCCCGGCCATCGGGAAGTTCTATTCCGACATAAAAGTCGATTTCTTGCTTTTCTTACATTTCAAGCCTAGAAGGTCGTTTTACAATTCTTAAAACATCCATTTTCCATTTCTTATCTTAAATTCATTAGGGGCTCGGGTTTACCTGCCCGATCACATTTTTAAACCCTTATTTCCAGAAATGCCCTTTACGCCATTTTAAAAATTTCGGCAGCATTTCCTCTTAATTTTTAGGCTCCCGGCGTTTAGGAAACGCCTCAAAACCATCTAACCTCGTCTAATCTATCACGTACTATACCAGAGGCCTAATTTTACGTAAAAGTTACACACTTTTTTACGTAAAATTTACACATTTTCATACTTTTTCATATCTGCTATTTCATCCATTTTTCTTTCTTTCTTTTACAATTTCTCATATCAATACATCTCATTAACATACATTCATCTCAATTAACAAATTGAGGAATAAGAGTGGTCGAGATTATATCGAAAATGCCGTTCGGTCTCGATCGCACAAACTTTATTTTTTCATTCTTTGCATCTGGAGTTCCTTTTTGCAAATCCGACTCCGCGGATGCGTCCGGAACGTCGAAAATAGGCCAATGGGCCAATCTTCAAAATTTGGTCAACGGTCGCCGTTAACCGGCGTTGACCGCCGTTGACCGGCGTTGACTCGCCGTTGATCGACGGTTGACGGCGGCGACGGTGGCAAGTGAGTAGCCCATCTTGAAGAGCTCGACGAGAGGAACCCATTGGTGGCCTCAATTTCATGTTTGGAGGCTCCTATCGTCGGAAAATCCCCCCGAAAGCAACGGCCACGGCGACGACGGTGGAACTCCGCTGTGTCGGACTTTTTTTCCCGAAATTGGTTGAGGGCTTTTGCTCCCCACAACCCCACGACCATTTCTGCACCGGTGGCTCTCTTCAATTTGGCTGGAATCGACGAAAATGACGGTGGAACCCACAGCGGCGACGGCAGATTTCTCGAAGCTCAGTCGGCACGATACGGCGGTTGTTGCCGTGAACCACCACATGGGTTTTGTAGTACTCTTCACCACGAACTTTTTGGGACCGGTTTCGTGGCAAACGGTGGCCGGACGGCGGAGATACGGCCGTTTGAAACTCACGGCTCCGGCGAGCTTCGGGCGGCGCGTGCGGCTTGCTCCGGCGGCTGCTCCGTCGCGTCGACCCACCGTTGGACTCAGCTCGGCGAGAGCTTTCCAATGGTGCCGGCGGTGTCATGAACGGAGGTCGTATGTGAAAGTTGGTCACTGTTCACATTTGAGAGAATTTAGGGGTAGAATTTCGAATTTTTGGGAATTTATGAGGAATTTGTGAATTTGACCCCCACGATTTCCTATTTATACTCTTCTCCCCAAAATTTTTAACTTGAGCTATCCTGACTAATTTGGACGTGTTGAATCCAAATTTATCAGTTTTATCTTAATCCGAGGTCATCTCGACCAGTTTCCGGTACTGCGTATTTTTTGCATTCCCAGTCGAAATTTCTATTTTGTGCTCAATTGACTAATTTGAGCATCCTGATTCCAAATATATCAGTTTCAAGTCGAGAAAATGTCGTCTTGACTCTTTTCTCAATACTGTACATACGATATACATATTTTCCAAGAACAGTAAAATTTTTCGGCTGTTACAGACTGTTCCATCATTGGACGATAGTTGGACTATAACATTCCCAATGAAGAATAGTAGATGATAAAAAATTGGCGCATAGTGAGTCATTGTTGACTAAAGTGACACCACGTCAAGACCTTTATACCAAGTTACCTGCTAGTTGTGTCCTCCAAGCAACCTTCTCTAAGCTCAATCACACAATATTCTTCCTCCATTTTGTATCGCCTAAAGCAGAAAATGTGATAACCAGGAAAAATTTTAAAAAAAAAAAGGCGATGTTTTTCAACTTGACGCTTATAACTGTTGTTATTTCTCTTTTTCCCTTTGACACAATTTCTTCTGCAGCTGACATCATGGGTTCTTCCCAATCTATCAGGGACGGACGAGCCTTGGTTTCAACAGGAGGAGTGTTTGTGCTTGGTTTCTTCACCACAACTTTTTGTAAATATTACTTGTTTTAGCTTCCATAAATACTATATTTACCACTTTCTTATTAAAAAAAAAAACCACTTTTCAACATATCAAGACTCAAAAGAAGAAAAGAAGAGATTTTTTTGTTTGACAAAAGGGTGCTGATGAGTGGTGCCTGGCGAATAATACTGCATGAATAATGTTGATGAAAGCAACACTTTCATTATTGCATGCTAGTCATTACTTTCTCAAAACAGGTATTCACTTTGCATCACCTAAAGCAGGAAGTGTGAAAAACAGAAACGAATTAATGGCCATGTTTTTCAGTTTGATTCTTGTAACTTTTATATCCCTTTATCTCTCCCAAAAAATTTCTTTTGCGGTGGACGTCATTGGTTACTCTCAACATGTTAATGACGGAAGAACCTTGGTTTCCAAAGAAGGAGTGTTCGAGTTTGGCTTCTTGAGTCCCGGGAAGTCCAAGAATCGTTATGTCGGAATTTGGCACAAGAAAATCCCTGTTCAAACCATCGTATGCAACCCGATTAATGATTCCTCTGGCTTCTTGACCGTGAACCCGAATGGAAATCTTGTGCTCATGTCTCAAAAGAAGAGTGTGGTTTGGTCTACAAACTCCACAAAACGAGCTAAAAAACCAATAGCACAGCTGCTAAATACCGGGAATCTTGTGCTAAGAGAAGAGGAAGATATAAACTTCAAGACCTGTTTGTGGTAAGGCTTCGACTATCCTACAGATACTATTTTACCGGGGATGAAATTTGGATGGGACTTGAGGAAAGATCTTAATAGGAGATTATTGGCGTGGAAGAATTGGGACGACCCTTGTCCTAGTGATTTGAGTTGCGGCTTTGAGGACGAAGGTGACAGTTACCCCGAAGTGTATTTACAGAAAGGCACAACTACACACTGCCGCTCTGGACCGTGGAATGGCATTAGTTTCAGTGGTTCACCAGGAGTATGGCCCAATCACCTTTTTGATAGTCACTTTGTTTACAACGGTAACGAGTTCTATTGGATGTACAACCTCAAGAACAACTCGGTAATCGCAATAATAGTCCTGAACCAAACAAAGAGCACATGTCAACGACTTATATGGATGGAAGGAGACTGGAGTTGGCAGTTGGATGTTGCAGCACCTAAGGACGACTGTGATAACTATGGCCACTGGGTGCCAACACAAATTGTGTGGTAGGTGATGGTATGGAATACCAATGTTTGAAAGGGTTCAAGCCTAAGTCCCTGCAAAAATGGGATTTAAGGGACTTGTCTGAAGGATGTGTTCCCAGTAATCACCTGAATTGCCAAAAGGAAGAAGAGAGAGATGAAGATGGTTTTGTCAAACTTGACAGAATAAGAATGCCAGATACTAGAAATACTTGGTTTAATGAATGCCAGATACTAGAAATACTTGGTTTAATGACGGTATGAATCTAAAGGAATGTAGGTTCAAGTGCTTGAACAACTATTCTATGACAACCTGACCTCTCAGGCCATCACTTAAAACTTGCTTTATTGGTTTTTCATCTTGTTTAAATCATTGCTAATTCATTTCTAGGTATTCAAAATTTTAGGGCAATTTTTTTTTTGAAAAATTTTATTTGTGGAAGAAGTGATTCTTAAAAAAAAAAAAAAACATAATAATTAGAATTAGTTTCAAACAAACATACTAACGTAACATGTCATACCGAAATATTAAATTGTACTAGTATCAAAACAATGCTTAACGAAGCCCTCAAAAACATGTGCAGAATATAAATATAGGTGGCATCTATAGAACCCATCATACTTTCACCTATCACGCATCCGTACTACCAGTCTATCAATGCTTAATATGTTATAGGCAACTTACCTGAATTACCTATAGTGGAAAACATAATTGGGTAAGATAAACTCAGTAAGCATAGACGTGCAATCCTATAAATGCATATAAGTGAAAATGCATGACCGGTTATGTAATTATCCATTTACTTATTCAACATCTTATGAGCTCTTGTGCTCATACTGGGGTGCGTGTGACCTTAAATGGAGAATACGGGGGAGCGACCTAATCCGTCAACAACTAAGTTCATTAATAACTTCATTGATCATTCTTATTATCTCTCATTTGGCCGAAGTGTGAATATTCTCTAATTCAATCAGAGATTGATACGACACAACATTAGTTTCACTTTCTTAAACATTAAGCCGTATGATGAACATGCAAGAATGACATGTTCAAAAAACGTATATATAAATACATCATCATGGCATACTTTCTTAAAGCATATAAATAAACACATCATCATAACATATTTTTGTAAAGCATGTAAATAAATACGTTATCATAACATCATATCATATCATCAAAAATAAATATCAAGCTCGCATTGTATATAGTACATAAACAACCATACTATAGGTGAGGTCTACACTTGCAGAAGATCATGTAACTGTATATTCGAGTAAATTATTTCTAGCTCTACCCTCAAGTCGATATAGTGTCCTAATTTTAAATTGACATCCGACAATTAGAGGAAGGTTTTTGAATCGTGTTTGTTTATGAACATGTGTTCTCTTAATTAATAATTAATTTCAATTAATTATTAATTTGTCTCTAAATATTTATCTTTAGAAAATAATATCCTTAATTATTAATTAGAAAATTATCATGAATTAAATCTTAATTAATAATTAATTAATTTTAAATAGTAAATTAATTAATTATTAATCTATTAATGAGTTAATTAATTGATATTTAATTTATTATTCATTATTTTCTTTAATTCCAATTTATTCATGTGACGTCCCGTACGTTACCATACCATCCAGTCGAGCTTTGACGCCGACCGTGGCAATCTCGTGGGTCGTCGTCCTCTTACTTAGCATACTTAACTTTCCATTTTTTTATGTTCTCTTTTTAAAGCGGAAGCAATTTTTATAGCGAATTTTTTTTTAACTTACATATTATACCTATATCTCTATCATACTCTTATAACATATAATTTATAAATTTCTTTCTTTCAACTTCCTATTTGAACGCTCAACGAAAGACTCATAGTAGTACCATACCCTCACCCAGTCCCTTGGCACGTGCAGATCTGTTCGTTGTCCATCATATTACTTTAAACTAACAGGATTACTTACCTGCAACATATGAACAACTAATGAGCTAGATGCTCAGTAATTTCAAACATACATTCATTAACTTATAAATACTAGTAATATATATTATTACTAGAATATATGACATCACGTACAGATACATCATAAACGTCATCAAAACATAACATAATATGTTAGCCTCTTCATGCTCGTTTATTTCTTCGCTCGTTGTTCTCATCATTCTATCGATCATCTCTTATCATTCTATTCTAATCTCTTCATTTCTTTTCTTTTCATTCCTATCATTTCTTAACTTTCCGTTCCAAAACTTCTTATCTTTTCTATCGTTTTATTATCATTTCTTAGCCTTTCATATCTTAAAAGCCAGTAACATATACCCTAGCATAACATCACGTAAAAACATGTCATTCACATCATACACATAACATCAAATACATCACATCACATATATTAATTCTATTATGTTCTTTCAAATTTCGTTTTATTATTTATTTATTTTTCATTGATTTCATTATGTCATTCTTTCATGTCGTTCGTTTCTTTTCATGTCGTTTGTTACTTTTCTTTTCTTTTCATATCATTTCTTTTCTTTTCTTTTCACTTTCCTTTGGTGGGCCCGTTGCTGGCCGTACCTTAAAGATTACCGCTTCCTTCTTTGAGGGGGTGATCTTTAACTACTACACCTTCGGGGTAGTGCCCAACCTATAAACTACCGCACCTTCAGGGTAGCACCACATCTGCGTGGAGGATATAGACATTAACCCCACCTACGGGAGGCTGGTACACCAACAACTTAAGTTTTCAGTCTTATTATCTTGTATGCTTTTATTTTACTTATATTGATTTTTCGTTGTACATCTTTTTCATGACATTCATAATCTTTCCTTTCTCATTTTTCATAGAACATTTCATGGGACATTTGTTCTTTCGTTGTTCTATCTTTCTTTCGTAATTCTTTCTCATTGACATCTCATTCTTTCATTCTCATTTTGTGACGCCCCCCACGTACGTTACCATACCAGCCAGTCGAGCTCTGACGCCGACCGTGATGGCTGGCAACCTCGTGGGTCGTCATCCTCTTACTTAACATACTTAACTTTCCCTTCTTAACGTTCTCATTTAAAGCGGAAGCAATTTCTATAGCAATTTTTTTTCTTTTAACTTACATATTATACCTATCTCTATCATACTCTTATAACACATATTTCATAACTTTCTTTCTTTCATCTTCCTTTTTGAACGCTCAGCGAAAGACTCATGGTAGTACCATACTCTTGCCCAGTCCCTTGGCACGTGCAGATTCGTCCGTTGTCCATCATACTACTTTAAACTAGCAGCTTGCTTACCTGCAACATATAAATAACTAATGAGCTAGATGCTCAGTAAGTTCAAACATACATTCATTAACTTATAAATACTAGTAATATATATTATTACTAGAATATATGACATCATATATATACACATCATACACATCGTCTATACATATCCTCGAAACATAACATATTATGTGAGCTTCCTCATGCTCATTTATCTCTTCGCTAATCATTCCCATCATTCTATTGATAATCTCTTATCATTCTATTCTAATTTCTTCATTTCTTTTCTTCTCATTCCTATCATTCCTTAACTTTCTGTTCTAAACCTTTATAACTTCTCTATCGCTTTGTCATCATCTCTTAACATTTCATATCTTAAAAGCTAGTAACATACACACTAGCATAACATCACATAAAACGTGTCATTCATATCACATCACATATATGATTCTATTATGTTCTTATAAACTTCGTTTTGTTATTTATTTATTTTTCATCGATTTTATTATGTCGTTCTTTCATATCATTCGTTTCTTTTCTTATCGTTCTTTACTTTTCTTTTCTTTTCGTATCATTTCTTTTCTTTTCTTTTCTCTCTGCTTTCCTTTCTTTTCTTTTCACGCTCTTTTCCTTTCTTTTCTTTTCTTTTCTTTTCTTTTCATGCTCTTTTCCTTTCTTTTCTTCTCTTCTCTTTTCTTTTCTTTTCTTTTCTTTTCTTTTCTTTTCACTCTTCTTTCGTTTGTTTTCTTTCCACTTTCCTTTGGTTGGGCCCGTTGTTGGACGTACCTAGTTGCGCGTGGACAGTGGGAGGAGGGGGAGCGACCCACCAACCTACCTCACAGTCACATAAAAACCGCACCTTCGGGGTTGGTCCATCTTATAATCTACCGCACCTTCGGGGTAGCGTCACATCTACGCGGAGGATATAGACCGGAAGTCTCGACCTTGTAAGGAGACCGGTACGCCAACAACTTAAGTTTTCAGTCTTATTATCTTATAGACTTTTATTTTTCTTATATTGATTTTTTGTTATACATCTTTTTCATGGCATTCATCATCTTTCCTTTCTCATTTTCATAAAACATTTCATGGAACATTTGTTCTTTCGTTGTTTTTCTTTTCTTAATTCTTTACTTTACTTGTGTGAATTATGTTAATCACACTTTAGCATAGCGTATATAGCACATATTACTTATATAACATCACATCACATCATAACAAACAAAATTATGTTCAATTATGTGCAGACAATTATTCTCTGTTTATCTTATCATTTGCATCATTCTATCAATCATAGCCTATTGATCATAGCCTATCGTTCTATTCTATCAATCACATCTTATCGTTATGTTCTAATCCTTTCATCAAACCTTTCATCATAACCTATCATTGTTTTTCTTTCTTGTCTAACTCTTTGCTTTCATATCATTTTTCATAAAACATCTATCCTTTCATCCTCATAAAACATACATTTTCTTAATTTATTTCATCACTGATCATCGTTGCTCTATCCATCATAGTTTAACTTCCATAAAACCTTTCATAAAACATCTATTCTTTCCTTTCATATCTCATCTCTTTCTTATGCATTCTATAATAACATTCTCGTTCTTACTCTTTCCATTCTTCAATCTCTCTTACTCACATCTTTATTCTCATAAAACTTTTATAATACCTTTCTTTCGTAATTCAATATATACATATAAATATACATATATATTTTTATAAATTATTTATTAAAACCTATCTTTTAACATCATCATAGTATTGTTATAGCGTTATTATAGCATCATCGTAAATCACATCATCACATTTACATACAAAACATATAAATACTATAAGTTTGTTCATAGTTGCAGACAAGTAAATGTCTGAACTTACTCATAGCGTGCTTATCCTCCTCTTAGAATCCATCGGCGTCCTTTGTCGTGTCTGGATCGAGTTCCTACAGACAAACTTTGTCCGTTAATCACATTTTCATCTATAGCTTTTATTTTATTAAAAAGCTTGATTCTAATCTTATAACCCTTAATTATAGCCTTAGGACAGCTTTCTAAACCTTAATGGCCATTTTCGAATTTTTCTCCAACTTTTTGAAAAATTACGATTTTACCCCCAACTTTTGACAAAATTACAATTTTACCCTTGACGTGATTTTTCATAACTTAAACCTCAATTTTGGCTTTTACAAACTTCATTAACCCATTACGGGGTCATTGGAGTTTTTTTCCCATAATTTGAGAGTCTTTGGGCAAAATGACCATTTTGCCCCTGATGGGTCGTTTAATCATAACATTTTCATTTTCATACTTAGGCTGGATTTTCTAAACTCAAAATCATCTAATTAACTTTTTAAATCATATCAGGCCTTTTACGGATCAATTCTTATCATTTTACCAATTTTCACATTCCCGGCCCTCGGGAAGTACTATTCCGACCTAAGTGTCGGTTTCATGTTTTTCTTGCGTTCTAGGGTTTCGAAGGGTCGGTTTACTAATTATAACTTGCCCTTTCCTTTTTCCATGCCCTAATTCCTCGACGGGGCTCGGGTCCCTTCCCGATCATATTTTTACCCCTCGTTTCCCATCTTACCCCTGGTGCCGTTTTTAGAAATTTCGGCAGTATTTCCGCTTAATTTTTGAGGTTCCAGCGTTTAGGAAACGCCTGAAAACTATCTATCCTGATCTAATTCTATCACGTACTATACCAGAGGCCTAGATTTTACGTAAAACTCATACTATTTACGTAAAATCGTTACATTATCACATATTTTTCTTTTTTCTCCATTACAGTCATTTTCTTCTTTTTACATACATTCTTTTCCACATTTTTCATACCAATAATCATAAAATCATACAATAGTCCCAAACAATTAAATTGCGGAACGTAAAGGGGTCGGGATTTATATCGAATTGTAGTCCGGTCTCGACGGCATAAACCCTAATTCCTCGTTCTTCGTATTTGAGGTCTCGTCTTGAAATTCTGACTCCGCGGATGCGTCCGAAACGTCGAAAATAGGCTAACGGGCCAAACTTCCATTTTTGGTCAACGGTCATCGTTGACCGGCGTTGACCGGCGTTGACCGCCGTTGACCGGCATTGACCGGCGGCGACGGCGGCGACAGTGGCAAGTGGGTAGTCCATCTTGAAGATCTCAACGAGAGGAATCCATTGGTGGCTTCAATTTCACCATTCGACACCTCTATCGCCGGAAATCGCCCCGCGAAAGCTCGGTCACGGCGGTGGCTTTGGAACTCCGTCGTGCCAGACTTTTTCCCCGAAATTGATTGAGGGCTTTTGCTCCCCTCTTCAAGGAGAACATTTCTGTACCGGTGGTGCAACTCAACATCGCCGGAAACGGCGAGTTCCACGGCGGCTTCACGACAGCAACGTCGTGGCTTCGGGCGGCGCGATCCGGCGGCCGTTGGGCTGAAACACCACCTGGGTTTTGTTCTACTCTTCACCACGAATCTTTTGGGACCGAAATCACCTTGATCGGACGTCAGACGGCGAAGATACGACGTCGCGAAATTTTCGATGGCCGGCGACTTCAGGCGGCGTGTGCGGGCTCCTCCGGCGTCAATTCCGTCGACTCGGCACACCGTTGAACTCAGCTCGGCGAGAGCTTTCCGATGACACCGGCGGTGTCGAAAACGGACACAGTTTCCGATGGTCGGTTACTGTACATATTCGGGTAGAGAGAGAAAGAGAAATAAGGAGAGAGAGAATTTGTGGACAAATGAGGAAATTCCACTTTTTTTCGCTCTTTATATACTTTTTCGCCCAAAATTTCAACATGGGCGAACCTGACTAATTTGGGCGTCCTGAATCCAAATATATCAGTTTTATTTTCATCTGAGGTCATTTTGACCAATTTCCGATACTGTGAATTTTCGGTCAAAAATTACCCTTGTGCTCAATTATCAAATTTGAGCGTGCTGATAGGCTATCCTTACTAATTTGGGAGTGCTGAACCCAAATTTATCAGTTTTATATCAAGATAATATCATCTTGACCTACTTCTTGATACTGTGAGTGGCACACACGTGCACACACATAATATCACTATTACTCATTTTTCATCCTTTAACATTGTTAGAACATTTTATTTAGTTCTAAACAATATTAAATCACTAAATTTCATATTTTAACACTTAAATTCATTGTGTATTTATTCTCCGAAAAATGTGAATTTTCCCGGTTGTTACACATTTTGTAAGATATATATCGTTGTTTCATATTGTTGTTTTTCTTTTCTTAATTCTTTACTTTACTTGAGTGAATTATGTCAGTCACACTTTAGCATATATAGCACATATTACTTATATATCATCACATCACATCATAACAAACAAAATCACGTTTAGTTATGTGCAGACAATTATTCTCTGTTTATCATTTGCATCATTCTATCTATCGTATCTTATCATCATACTCCTATCGATCATAGCCTATCGTTTTATTTTATCAATCACATCTTATCATTCTGTTCTAATCCTTTTGTCATACCTTTCATCATAACCTATCATTGCTGCTCTTTCTTGTCTAACTCTTCACTTTCATATCACTTTTCATAAAACATCTATCCGTTCGTTCTCATAAACACACCCTTTCTTAATTCCTTTCATTACCGATCATCGTTGCTCCATCAATCATACCTTAACTTCCATAAAACTTTTCATAAACATCTATTCTTTCCTTTCACATCTCATCTCTTTTTTTATGCATTCTATCATAACATTCTCATTCTTACTCTTTCCATTCTTCTATCTCTCTTTCTCACATCTTTACTCTCATAAAGCTTTTATAATACATTTCCTTTGTAATTCAATATATGTACATATATATATATTTTTTATAAATTATTTATTAAAACCTATCTTTTAACATTATCATAGTATTGCTATAGCGTTGCTATAGCATCATCATAAATCACATTATGACATTTGCATACAAAACATATAAATACAATAAGCTTGTTCATAGTTACAGACGGGTAAATGTCTGAACTTACTCATAGTGTGTTTATCCTCTTCTTGGAATCCATCGACGTCCTTTGTTGCATCTGAATCGGGTTCCTCCAGACAAACTTTGTCTGTTAATCACATTTTCATTTATAGCTTTTATTTTATTAAAAAACTTGATTCTGATCTTATAACCCTTAATTATAACCTTAGGACAGCTTTTTAAACCTTAATGGCCATTTTCAAATTTTTCTTCAACTTTTTGAAAAATTACGATTTTATCCCTAACTTTTGACAAAATTACAATTTTACCCTTGGCGTGATTTTTCATAACTTAAACCTCAATTTTGGCTTTTACAAACTTCATTACCCTATTCCGGGGTCATTGGGGCTCTTTTCCCATAATTTGAGAATCTTTGGGCAAAATGACCATTTTGCCCCTGGTGGATCGTTTAACAATAACATTTTCATTTTCATACTTAGACTAGATTTTCTAAACTCAAAATCATCTAATTAACTTTTTAAATCTTATTGGACCCTTTTCCGGATCAATTCTTATAATTTTACCAATTTTTCACATTCCCGACCCTCGGGAAGTAATATTTGGACCTAAGAGTCGGTTTACTAATCGTAACTTGCCCATTCCTTTTTCCATGCCCTAATTCCTCGAGGGGGCTCGGGTTACCTTCCCGATCATATTTTACCCCTCGTTTCCCAAAATACCCTTATGTGGTTACCGAAATTTCGATAGCATTTCCGCTTAATTTTTGAGGTTCCAGCGTTTAGGAAATGCCTGAAAACCATCTATCATGATTTAATTCTATCACGTACTATACCAGAGGCCTAGATTTTATGTAAAACTCATACTGTTTACATAAAATCATTATATTATCACATATTTTTCTTTTCCTCACCATTTTCTTCTTTTTACATACATTCTTTTCCATAATTTTCATACCAATAATTATAAAACCATACAATAGTCCCAAACAATTAAATTATGGAACGTAAAGAGGTCGGGATTTATACCGAATTGCAGTCCGGTCTTAATGACATAAACCCTAATTCTTCATTCTTCATATCTGAGGTCCTGTCTTGCAAATCCGACTCTGCGAATGCATCCGGAACATCGAACATAGGCCAACGGGCCAAACTTCCAAAATTGGCCAATGGTCACCGTTAACCGGCACTGACCGTTGTTGACCGACATTGACCACCTGTTGACTGGCATTGACCGGTGGTGGTGTGGAGAAAGGAGGCCACCATCTCGTAGATCTCAACGTGAGGAACTCATTGGTGGTGTCAATTTCACCAATTGAAGCTCCTATCACTGGAATCAAGCCCTCGAAAACTGACGACGGTGACGAGCTTCGATTCACTATCTTGCCAGCTTCTTTCCTTGAAATTGGTTTGGGGCTTTTGTTCCCCATCAAATTCTGAGCATTTTGGTACCAACCTTGCAACTTAACTCCGTTGGAATAGTGAGATTCCATAGAGGCGATTGCGACGGCGACGGCGAACCTTGGGCGGCGCAATCCGGCGGCCGTTGAGCTGAAACAACACCTGGGTTTTGTTCTACTCTTCACCACGAAACTTTTGGGATTAGAATCACCTTGATTGGATGTCTGACGGCGGAGAAATCGACGTTTGAAAATTTCAGCTACTGTAGCTTTGGGCGGTGCGTACGGCTGCTTCGGCGTCCAATCCGTCGACTCGACCCACCGTTAGACTCAGCGCGGTGAGAGCTTTCCGATGACACTGGCGGTGTCGAAAACGGAGGTCGGAATCGGAAGTTGGCTACTGTTCATGCATGGGGGTCGTGAGAGAGGAGAGAGAATTTCTCTGGGCTGTTTTTGCAGTTTTTCCAAAATTATTCAATTTTCGCCCTTTATATACTTTTTCGCCCAAAATTTCAACATGGGCTATCCTGACTAATTTGGGCGTCCTGAATCCAAATATATCAGTTTTATTTTCATCTGAGGTCATTTCGACTAGTTTCCGATATTGCGAATTCCCGATCAAAAATTACCTTTATACTCAATTATCTAATTTGAGCATACTGATAGGCTATCCTGACTAATTTGGGTGTGCTGAGCCCAAATTTATCAGTTTTAATTTCATTCAAGGTCATCTAGACCAGTTTTCTGATACTGCCTGTTTCTTAGTCAAAATTCACATTTTGTGCTCAATTGACTAAATTGAGCATACTGATTCTAAATATATCAGTTTTATATCAAGAAAAGGCCATCTTGACCAATTTCTTGATACTGTGTGTTACACACACACATACACACATAAAATCACTACAATTTACATTTTAAACATGAAATTCATTGTGTATATTTCATGCATCGATTTTTTCCGAGAATAATGAAATTTCTCGGTTATCACAATTCATATTTGGATCCATTAGGTGACCATGGATAACTATGGTTTTCCAACATCATATTGGGTCATCTTTGTGAGTTGTGGACTTATTGGGTCTACTGTGCCAATTTAGTTGTAATTGGACTTAATTTTTTTTTAAATAGTGTTTTTGGCTTTGTTATTGTTTTGGACCCGTTAAGGCCTATTATACTTGGTCGTCTCTATTAAGTTTTATTCAACATGAACATGGCATCCCAGAAAGCCTAGTGGTAGGTTTATTTCTCGTCATTGAGCCCTCAGATACTAATTTACCATTTTACCCCTATTTAAGTTATTCAAACATTTTTAAGCTTAAACTTATTAAATCTTATGACCTTAGCTTTTAGTTATCTCTCTTGCAGTTTTATAGGTCGACAAAACCTCTATCTACAGCCCAAAACATTCTCCCCATCAAATTACCATTTTACCCCTTAATTTGACAAAATTACAATTTTACCACTAGACATACCTTCTTTAATCTAGACTTATTGGGTGGCATTGGAAAATTATCCTGGAGCCTTAGAATAATGTTTACAGTGCTCTTAAACTAAAAAAAAAAATGATTTTCGTAACTTATCACATTTTTAAGCACAATTAACTAAAAGTATTACATTTAAGCCCCTTTACGTCTTTTAGGGTCGTACATCTGAATATAAAATAAACCATATTATTTCTTATATTTATTTAGCTTAATATACTATTTTAAGGGTGACAAAGATGCTGTCTAATCATAGTCTAAGCAGATTTTATAATTTGACTGCCATTTATTTATTTTTGCATTTTAGTCCTTATTTAGCCCCTATTAGTTCCCAATACCCTTTGGTTCATTTTTTTTATCCTTAATGTCCTTATAAAGTTTTCTCATAGGATCAGAGCTTATTTTTCACTATTTTTTTATTCTTTGCGTTTTTTACCCTAAATTTTTCTATATTTACATTTTGACCCCAAAATGGCATTTTGGACATTTCTTATCCATTTATCACTAAAATTTGAAACAAGGTCTATTTTAAGTCTCTAATCAAGACTGCAAAGTTTTGAATTCAAATAATGTCTCTAGGCTGGTGAAATTATGATTTTACCCTTGACGGCAAAATCATCATTTTTTGACATTTGTATTTCTGACTAAACTTGAGCTCTTCTTTTTTACTTATGCCAAGAGTAATATTCTATTCTTCTGCATGAGTATCAAAATCCCACTCAAAATACTATTTTTCAATTTCTTAACATTTATGCCAAAAATGTTATTTTTGATATTTAATGGTCATTAAATCTTATTCTAGCCTATTTGTGATATCAAAATATTTTCCTCATCATTCATTCTTCCATTAAATAGAGGACATAACATATAAACATGCCATAATCTCCTATTCTCAAGCATCAATATTCGTTGCATGTCAAATAACCATTAAAAAAAAACATAAACATACTTTTCATCCTATTCCATACACAAATCATGTTCTCTAGCCATTCCATTTTAAATCATGGCAAGCACATATATTATACCACTAGGTAGCAAAACAACATTTTAATCCTTTATCATGCCAAGACTTTTTTTTTTCATATTTATAAGAACTCATTGTGAAAGAAAAGTTATGAAGAACTTGTTAAACCACTAGTTTACAAGACATTTACCTCTTAGAAAAGTTGTGAGTTTTTAGCTTCTCTTGAAGGCTTTGAACCGCTCTTGGATCCTTAAAGTAGGGGGCTAGAATGGAGATAAAACGTTACTTTAAAAACATTTTTTAAAACATCATTTTTCTTTCTAAAAAGCAAGTGGAAAAGTATAGGTTTTTACCTTGGAAAGCACTTGGAATAGCTCTTCGTCCTTGCTAAAAAATGAACTTGGGAATGGATGGAAGGAAATGAAGAATATTCTAGGTTTGCCTCAGCTAAAAATTTTGTTGACAATGAAGGGAGGAAGAGAGGAAGATTTCCTTGCTTGTGTGGTTTCTTTATGAAAGAGAAAAGAGTGGTTTTTAGTTTACCTTAAGACCATTTTATACCCAAGCCTTATTCTGGAAAAAAAAAAATGAAATTTTTGGATCATAATCTCTTCAAAAATGTGCTCAGCTGAAGAAGGTAAGTTGGGAGGTGGTTTTGGTGGTTTATCATGTATTTTTAAGTAGTTTTTTGAGTAGTCATTCAAGTAGTCTAGTATCTTACGTTGCAATCATTATTTTTCTCTTGTCTTTTCATTTTTGTTTTGCTTATTTAGGGGTTGGATTTTGAATTACCAAAAAAAGAAAAACCCCTATTGTTCAGCCTATATTTCTGAAAAGAAATAAAATTTTTTTTTGAAATCAATGCCAGTTTATTAACAGTAGGTAGGCAGGTCACTGGCCCAGTGGACCACTGGGCCACTGACCAAAGGAAGGGGTGCCGGGCACCCCTTCCCTTAATATAAATATATATAATTTTTTTATTAATTAATTTTTTTTTGAGATCGAATAAGATTGTTAAATTTAATTTAATAGGTAAATCTTGACATGGCATAAAATTCACTTTTTTAATTCATAAAATTGTGATTATTCATTCTTTCATTGCATATATACATATATTTCTACACATAACACTTTCACAAAATCCTAATTCTAAAATAGAAATGGAAGTAACAATATATTTTATATATTTACTTGTCACCAATTTAAAAATATTATTAATGGTGAAATTTATAGTTTAATTCTTTATTTAAAATGATGATTAATATTATAAATTTTGAAGTTGTTATGTATTGTTACCTGCATATTCAGGGGCCGTTTGGGGGGCTGTCTCCAGCCCCCAATTTTTTACTTTTTTCCAAAACTTTCTTACTTTTTACTATTTACATCTCCAAAACGCTACAGTAAACTCCAAACTTTAAAAATTCATAACTTTTTGTATACAAGTCCAAATGAGATGATTTTTTTTAAATTGCATAGAATTTCGAGAAGAACAAAACAAGATCCATATTGATATTTTTTTTTTAAACAAATTTTTAAAATTTTTAATTTTTCACACTAAACAGTTTTTTCTCCCAAACATATTCTCTAAAACCAACTTTTTTCCAAACCCCAAAACTACATCTCCAAAACCTCCCCCAAACTCCCCCTCAAACCTTGACATCAGAGGAGAAAGGAAGGGCTGTCGGATCTGGTTTGGTAATCTTATGGATAGTAGACGAGTTCCCGCTAGTGGACAGGACCTATATATTCGACTATCTGCTTCAGAGCTAGGTAAATTCTTTTGACAAAATTGGTCAAAAGATTAACGAATCCATTTATTTTCAGTCAAAGTTCTGTAATTTTCCATGATTTCTCACCTCATTTTTCTGTAACGGGCCTTTCAATTTTCTTTTCATGTCACCGAATGACGAAGGAGCGGCAAACGAGGCTTGGAAGTTTAGAGCAATAATAGTTGTTGCAGTTCTTGGATCACTTTTCAGGATGACATTAGTTGGCTTTTACTTTCGCAGGAAGACAATTAGAGGTATTTTGGCTACCACTCTTGCTTTGATCGTCTTTGGAAACATACGGCTCTTTATTTTCTCTCTCTCTTTTGTCCCACGGAACTCCGTAATATTATACTTTTGTTCTTATTTTAAAACGTACACATAAATAGTGATATCCCACTAAGCCTGACCTTGAAAACTTTGTCTACTTGTTCTTGTTATTACATTTTAAGTTGATTTTTATGACCTTTTGGTTTGTTAGAGGTTGCTGATTTACTTGAACTTGTCGTATCTTTAAGAGAATACAGGGAGAAATTATGGATAACTCCGGAAAACAGAATAAAAGAGGAAGACCTTGAGCTCCCATTGTTCAGCCTAGATAAAATAAGTACTGCTAGTGATAATTTTTCAGTAAACAATAAGCTCGGAGAAGGTGGTCTTGGACCAGTATACAGAGTAAGCTTTCGATGTGTTAGTTCAAGAACATATTGGACAATGAGTAATATCTCAAATTAACCAAAATGGATTTCGCCATGTTCATGAAATTTATTAAAATGGGTTTCAGGTTCGTTGAAAAATGGACAAAAGATTGCTGTTAAAAGGTTATCGTTAGTTCTTAACAAGGAATAAATGAGTTTTAAAATGAAGTTATACTAATTACCAAGCTTCAACATCGTAATCTTGTACAACTATTAGGTTGTTGTATTCATGAAGATGAGAGGTTGTTGGTTTATGAATATATGCCCAACAAAGGCCTGGACTCATTTGTTTTTAGTTGGAAACCTATTCACCTTATCCTGATTTTAATACTACCATAAAATTTTTGGCATTTCTTGGTTAACTTGAAGAACAAATTTTCTAGATCAAGCACAAATTAGTAAACTATTGCAATGGCCTCAGCGTTTCCAAATCATATGTGGCATTGCTCGAGGGCTTAAATATCTTCATCAGGATTCCAGATTGAGAATTGTACATAAAGATATTAAAATTGGCAATATTCTACTTGATAATAAAATGAATCTCAAAATTTCAGATTTCAGAATGGCTAAAACTTTTGGAGGAGATCAAACTATAGGGAACACAAGCAAAGTAGTAGGAGCTTAGTAAGTATTAATCTTGAGAGCTCTTTATATTGAAAAGTTTCTAGATCTATTTCAACGAGTATTTCTCATTCTAATTATTAATACTTTGTATGTAGTGGTTATATGGCACCAGAATATGTTTTTAGAGGTCTATTCTGAACAAAATCTAACGTGTTTAGCTTTGGTATAATGGTATTGGAGATTATAAGTGAGAAGAGAAGTCAAGCTTTCAAGATGAGAACATAGGGCATACATTTATTGGACACGTAAGTCTTAGATGTTTGTCTCATTTCTTTTTGAATCTCTATCATGTTAGACTAATGAGTGACACATTGTTCCTTGATATTTCTAGGCATGGACATTGGTAAAAGAAGAAAAGGTGTTCGAACTCGTAGATGTACACTTAAAGGATTCAAACCATAATCTACAGGATGTGTTAAATTGCATACATGTTGGTCTCTTTTGTGTTCAACAATGTCCTGAGGATAGACCCGACATGTTGTCCGTCGTTCTCATGTTAGGTAGTGAGAGCATGCTACCTGAACCAAAACCGCTAGGCTATTTCACAGAAGTAGATTCACAAGAAAGAGACCTTTTGTCCACTATGCTAGAGCCATATTCAAAGAACACTATGATAATGTCTGCAATCATAGGTCAATAGACTTATATTATGTAATCACAGCTGGCTAAAATTGTAACGCTCCTAAGCTAGCAGGTCAAATTACAATATAACTCATATAGCTAGTCTAAAAAACATTATTTCACTTGAACTTATCTTACCTTAAATTAACAAAATCTATATCAACGGAAATAGAATTTAGACAGATCAAAAGCTTAATAAACTAGTCATGAAAACTTAGACCTTCTTGTTCATTCAACTCGTAAGTCTGATTCATTACTTGCCTATAGCACAAGAACTATTATAAACAAATTCTTAGTAAATAAAAAAACATACATGCTAAAAAGACTTCAATACATCTCAAAAACTTGTTTTAATGATTAAATTACCCTCTGTTTACTAAAACACTTCTATTTGGGCCCCTTGGTATAATATTAGTCTTGCAGTGTCAATCCACCATTCTTTACACATAAGGCTTACCATTTTTTGGAAACTAGTCATCCTTAAGGGATTCATCCAACTTTCATTTGTCCACTAAAATCACAAGACCAAGCAAAATGCCCTTATAAAATCTCCATTTGGTACAATGTTATCTCTTTATCAAAAACTCATGAAAACATGCTTGTGCAATCATACTTATCAATGTAAAATACATTGTAAAATAAATTCATTATATAAATAACTATAACACCCATAATATTGTTCTTGTATGCAGTTGAGGGATTCTACTCAACCTCATATCCCGGTACATATGTAAATGCTTTATCAAATACTTTCATAATATCAACAAACATATATAGCACACACATAATATTGTTCTTGTGAGCAATTGGGCTTTTTCTCTTACCTCATATCGTGATAATTAAAAGACTGGTAAGGATCTGCTTTCATAGCAATCAAAGTGTAATAATGACCTGCTAGAAATAGATTACTTACTTAAGCATGCCATTAACAATAACCATGAACATAATCAAAATTCTGCCAACACTCCCATTCCAATGACTTTACTACGTTATGTACTCAAGGCATGTAACTCCCAAAGCAAATAAAAAATAAAATAAACATCATGAATTAATAAATTCTATACTAATAGAATCCTTTCTATAACTTATATATATATATAATCTGTGTATATAAAAACAACCTTGATTCTTTGTACTTCTTTTTGCTCAACTAAACCATACATTCATATAGAAACTACAACCAGAAACTAGAGACATATATATATCATCAAACCTATCTTTTTAGTGTTGGTTTCAAAAACGATATTATAAAAATTTTAGTGGAAGTTGGAGATTGAAAAAACAAAAGTTTCACAAATTTTCATTATTTTTCTATGGGTATATTAATTTAATATATGAGAAGAAAAAAAATAAAATTGTATCGTCGTCCGATTAGGTCGATAATTTTGAAAATACCTTCATGAAAAAATCACACGAATCCGTAAACGACACTTCTCCTTCGATATAATGTTTTTCCACACCTTATATTCGTTGCTTAATTGAATGAAACAAGTGGGCATTTTCTATTAATGAAAGGATTCACACACTCACAATCTAGGTGTCTTTGTTTTGACCTCAACACATGAGAATATAAAGAGTGCAATGACAGAACATTTCTCTCTAAAATTTCTTAAACCACCATTATTTAATTATCAATTCCTTCTACCTTAACATAAATCTTTATTTATAGAGCAAGTTAAATTTCTCTGAATCTCTATCTTGAATTTGGAATATTCTTGATATTCAAAATGAAGATCAATTCAAAACATGCGAGTTTCCGTTTCCATTTTTTTTATTTTGATTAATATATATATATATATTAATAGACACACACGCATATATATATAACGCTTATATCTATGCAATATATATATATATAAATGGTAATTGTTTATCCTTTTATTTTGAAATCTGTTTCCTATTAACTATATATATACATACACACACGTTAATATATATACTATATTATAAATATTTAATTTAAAAATCTAATTTTAAATATAAATATTCATAATTTCATAAAGAGAAAACTAAAAGATAAATATCTGTAAACTAATGGTTCACACCCAGTTACAGTGGACACATGTATAATAGATCCCATCTAATGTATCATCTAATTTTAATATTTAAATAATCTCTATTATTTAAATAACCAAATAATTCTTGAAATATATTTGTGACATGGATGTAGGGGAAGTAGCTAGAGAATTGGGACTTGAGACAAGGATGTATCTATGTAATAACCCGAAAAATCCATACTTCTCGGAAAATAAATATACATTGAATTTAAGTGTTAAAATGTGCAATTAAGTGATTTAATATTGTTTAGAACTAAATAAAATGTTCTAACAATGTTAAAGAATGAAAACTGATTGATAGTGATATTATGTGTGTACACGTGTGTGCCACTCACAATATCAAGAAGTAGGTCAAGATGATATTATCTTGACATAAAACTGATAAATTTGGGTTCAGCACTCCCAAATTTGTTAGGATAGCCTATCAGCATACTCAAATTTGACAATTGAGCACCAGGGTAATTTTTGACCGAGGATTCGCAGTATCGGAAACTGGACAAGATGACCTCAGATCAAAATAAAACTAATATATTTGGATTCAGGACGCCCAAATTAGTCAGGATAGCCCATGTTGAAATTTCAGGCGAAAAAGTATATAAGGGGCGAAAAAAAAGTAAAATTTCCTCATTGTCCACATACATACTCTCTCTCCTCCTTCTCTTTCTCTCTCTATCCGAACGTGTACAGTAACCAACTTTCACATACGGCCTCCGTTCACGACACCGCCAGCACCATTGGCAAGCTCTCGCCGAGCTGAGTTCAACGGTGGGTCGACGCGACGGAACGGCTGCCGCACGCCGCCGCACGCGCCGCCAGAAGCTCGTCGGAGCCGAGAATTTCGATCACCGATATCTCCGCCATCCGACTACCATTTTCTATGAAACTGGTCCCAAAATGTTCGTGGTGAAGAGTACTACAAAACCCATGTGGTGGATCGCCTCAACACAGGCGGAGTCGCACCGCCCGAGCTTCGACAAATCCGGTGAAACGCCGCCGTGGAGCCGCCGTCGAAACTGTCGATTCCGACCGAGTTGAAGCATGCCATTGGTGCAGAAATGACCGCAGGGTTGAGGGGAGCAAAAGCCCTCAACCAATTTCAGGGAAAAAGTCCGGCACGGGGGAGTTCCACCATCACCGCCGTGGCCGTGGCTTTCGAGGAGGTTTTCCGGCGATAGAGGTGTCGAATGGTGAAATTGAGACCACCAATGGATTCCTCTCGTCGAGATCTTCAAGATGGACTACCCACATTCCACCGTCGCCGCCGGTCAACGCCGGTCAACGTCGGTCAACGGTGACCGGTGACCAAAAATTGAAGTTTGGCTCGTTAGCCTATTTTCGACGTTCCGGACGCATCCGCGGAGTCGGATTTGCAAGACGGGACATCAGATAAGAAGAACGAAGAATTAGGGTTTATGCCGTCGAGACCGGACTGCAATTCGGTATAAATCCCGACCTTTTTACGTTCCGCAATTTAATTGTTTGGGACTATTGTATGATTTTATAATTATTGGTATGAAAATTTATGGAAAAGAATCTATGTAAAAAGAAGAAAATGACTGTAATGGAGAAAAAGAAAAATATGTGATAATGTAACGATTTTACGTAAACAGTATAAGTTTTACGTAAAATCTAGGCCTCTGGTATAGTACGTGATAGAATTGGATTAGAATAGATGGTTTTCAGGCGTTTCCTAAACGCTGGAACCTCAAAAATTAAGGGGAGACTTTGCTGAAATTTCTAAAAAATGGCACTAGGGGTAATATGGGAAACGAAGGGTAAAAATATGATCGGGAAGGTAACCCGAGCCCCCTCGAGGAATTAGGGCATGGAAAAAGGAAGGGGTAAGTTATAATTGGTAAACCGACCCTTTGAATGTAACAGCCGTAAAAATTTTACTGTTTTCGGGAAATGTGTATATCGTATGTACAGTATCGAGAAAAGGGTCAAGACGACATTTTCTCGACCTGAAACTGATATATTTGGAATCAGGATGCTCAAATTAGTCAATTGAGTACAAAACAAAAATTTCGACTGGGAATGCAAAAAATACGCAGTATCGAAAACTGGTCGAGATGACCTCGGATTAAGATAAAACTGATAAATTTGGATTCAGCACGTCCAAATTAGTCAGGATAGCTCAAGTTAAAAATTTTGGGGAGAAGAGTATAAATAGGAAATTGTGGGGATTAAATTCACAAATTCCTCATAAATTCCCAAAAATCTGAAATTCTACCCCCAAATTCTCTCAAATGTGAACAGTGACCAACTTTCACATACGACATCCGTTCACGACACCGCCGGCACCGTTGGAAAGCTCTCGTCGAGCTGAGTCCAACGGCAGGTCGACGCGACGGAGCAGCCGCCGGAGCAAGCCGCACGCGCCGCCCGAAGCTCGCCAGAGCCGTGAAATTCAAACGGCCGTATCTCCGCCGTCCAGCCACCGTTTGCCACGAAACCGGTCCCAAAAGGTTCGTGGTGAAGAGTACTACAAAACCCATGTGGTGGTTCACGGCAACAACCGCCGTATCGTGCTGACCGAGCTTCGATAAATCCGCCGTCACCGCCGTGGGATCCACCGTCGATTTTCGCCGATTCCGGCCAAATTGAGGAGAGCCACCGGTGCAGAAATGGTCGTGGGGTTGTGGGGAGCAAAAGCCCTCAACCAATTTCGGGGAAAAAGTCCGGCACGGCGGAGTTCCACCGTTGCCGCCGTGACCGTGGCTTTCGGGGGGATTTTCCGACGATAGGGGCCTCCAAACATGAAATTGAGGTCACCAATGGATTCCTCTCGTCGAGCTCTTCAAGATGGGCTACTCACTTGCCACCGTCGCCGCCGTCAACCTCCGGTCAACTGCGAGTCAACGCCGGTCAACGGCGGTCAACGCCGGTCAACGGCGACCGTTGACCAAATTTTGAAGATTGACCCATTGGCCTATTTTCGATATTCCGGACGCATCCACGGAGTCGGATTTGCAAAACGGAACTCCAGATGCAAAGAATGAAAGAATAAAGTTTGTGCGATCGAGACCGAACGGCATTTTCGGTATAATCTCGACTACTTTTGTTCCTCAATTTGTTAATTGAGATGAATGTATGTTAATGAGATGTATTGATATGAGAAATTGTAAAAGAAAGAAAGAAAAATGGATGAAATAGCAGATATGAAAAAGTATGAAAATGTGTAAATTTTACGTAAAAAGTGTGTAACTTTTACGTAAAATTAGGCCTCTGGTATAGTACGTGATAGATTAGACGAGGTTAGATGGTTTTGAGGCATTTCCTCAACGCCGGGAGCCTAAAAATTAAGAGGAAATGCTGCCGAAATTTTTAAAATGGCGTAAAGGGCATTTCTGGAAATAAGGGTTTAAAAATGTGACCGAGCAGGTAAACCCGAGCCCCTTATGAATTTAAGATAAGAAATGGAAAAAAGGGATGTTTTAAGAAATTATAAAACGATCTTTGAGGCCTGAAATGTAAGAAAAGCAAGAAACCGACTTTTATGTCGAAATAGAATTTCTCGAGGGTCGGGAATAGTAAAAATTATGAAAAATATAGAAATTAATCTGGAAAAGGTCCAGTAAATTTTTAAAAAGTCAAATGGAAGATTTTTGAGCTTGGAAAATTCAATCTAAGCATTAAAACGAGAAGGTTAAGACTCAAAGACCCGTCAGGGGCAAAACGGTCATTTGGACCAAAAATTTCAGAAAGTTAGAAAAAGAGTCGTTAAAGCCTAGAACATAATCCTAAGGCTTTAATTAAAGTTTTAAAGGCCAAAGTTAAGAGTTAAGCATGAAAAAAAATAAGAAAAGTTCCGATAGGGGCAAAATGGTAATTTTGCCAAAAGTTTACAGAAAAGTTAAAAATGAAACGTTAATCTCCTAAGTTCTTTATTAAGAAATAAAACGTAGTATTTTTACGTTTTATAAAGTTTTATATATGAAATAAAGATTTTAAATAACCGTTAATTTTCGGTTATAGGAGTTTAACGGGACAGTGATGATGGACTGTCGAGGAACCACAGAAAGCTGATGTTAGCAGAATTGAGGTAAGTTCAGACATTTAATTGTCTGTGCACGAACAAATTGATATGGTTATATTTAGGTGGAAAAATATATTTTCCCCTAAACTATATAATTGTTTGATTTGTGATTAATGACGGGTGCACAACTATTGGTATAGTTGTGTATTAGACTGTATGGTTTATGGTATGACTGTGTAATTTATACTATTGTTACAATAGTTTCAGATTCACAGGTATCTGATTCTTTATATTGTTATGACTGCATTGAGTATTTGTATGCCTTATAATTAATGAGGCAACCTCCCAAGAGTGTGAGGTATCGTTTTAAATTGTCATGATTGCATTGAGTATTTGTATGCCTTATAATTAATGAGGCAACCTCCCAAGAGTGTGAGGTATCGTTTTAAAGAAACGATGAAAATAATGAGAATAAATAAATTAAGTATAATTTATATACTGTTCTGTTTATGTTACAGGTTTGGGCGAGAGGTTCCAAACTTACTGGATTCCATTTTTTTGATTCCAGTTACTACGTTATGATCGTAGAGCAGTATTAATGCTTGATTAATCACAGTATTAATATGTGATGTTTACAGTCTTTATGACTGCATAGTAAAGATGTTATCATATGTACACTTGAACATTAAACAACAAGGTAATGAAAACCTAATGTTTTGGCGTACCGGCCTCTCGCGAGGGGAGGTTATTTCATTGTTAAAGCAGAAGACATAGTACAGATGAGAGAGAGCCAGGGTAGCTCCCAGGCCCCTCTACAGCGCGCTTTTCGGTACGACCAAAACGGGCCCATACAGAGTTAAAGTACAGATAAGATAATAAATGAACAGAATAAATCGGAAAACTGAGCATAAAACACTTAAGACATAATTGTTGTGTTTGATTGCAATGTGTTACGCTAACTTATATGTTATGTGCATTGGTATATATATATGTTTATACATTACATGTTGTGCTAATTATTAAAGATATAGCACTACGGGCGCGAGGCTCATACAGTTTAACGGGCACGAGGCCCATACAGTTTAACCGGCGCGAGGCCCATGATATATAGGGCGCGAGGCCCATACAGTTTAACGGGCGCGAGACCCATGATATATAGGGCGCGAGGCCCATATAGTGTGACGGGCGCGAGGCCCAGGGCGCAAGGCCCATAAATTAAAAGCAATGAATGATGTAATGAATGAAAGAATGAGAAATATGAAGAAAAGAATAATTGGGTATAATATGAGCACTACCACATGATGTGATGTTTATGCTAACCCTATATGTGATGTGATGTTAAGACATCAGGGTAAAGTTTAAAGAGATGTCATGGGTGACATCAGAGGATACCACTGTTATTACAGTTGGTATGTTTATAGTTATTCTTATTTTATAGAATACTAATAGCAATCACAATTTATGTGATTATTTGTCATTAAATCAGAGTAAAGTTTTAAGAGATGACATGAGTGACATCAGAGTATACCACTGTTATTACAGTTGGTATATTTATAGTTATTCTACTTTTATAGAATACTACGAGTTATCACAAATTATGTGATTATTTGTGTTAATACACGATATGTTTTTAGTAGTTATATACTACAGATAGTGTATAGGTTTATATGACAGAATATAACAGTATAATATACTGTTTTATGATTCCTGTTTTTATGTTTGAACTTACTGGGCGTTTAGCTCACCAGTTTGTTCGTGTGCAGGTAACAAAGTTAAGCAACCTGCCATTTGAGTTTATTGAGATACAGGATTGGTGGAATGGGTTGTGAATGTCATGTCAAAAGTTATGGACCCGCTATGCTTAATCTGTCAGATAGTAAGAGAGAAAGTGAGTAAGTGTAAGTATGTATATATAAAAAAAAAAAATTTCCGCATCTTTTTATATCAATATGAAAAGAACAAATAGTAGAAGTAAGAATAGATGTCAAGTGACAGGCCCGCGCGAGGCGGGGTGTTACAGGTGGTATCAGAGCGGTTCGGTTCACCATAACCTATCATGACATTGTCTGCATTCTCTTCCGCACGATCCAAGTGAGTTAATTTTATTTTATATTGTTAATTGTTTATTTATTGAAAATAAACAATATTATAGAAGACGAAATAATGAATCCACTGTATGATCGTGGGTAAAATGATATGAGTACAATGTTAGATGATTGCTCTGGGAACTCCTCTACTACTCAGAGTAGGAATGAGGATTTATGCCCGAGCTGCACAAATTTTAAAACTAGCTGTCCACCATGTTTCAAGGACATATAGCACTCCAGCACTCTATGGAAGTACAGTACTGGTTTTATATCATTGAGATGACTCTTCGACTGTGTGCTATTGATTAGGATAATTAGGTTCTGATAGCTGTTGACATGCATGCACCTTTCAGAGAAGATGCTCTCATGTGTACTGGGATTCTTGAGACCAGGATGAGCTCTAACTGGACCAAGTTTCGCCATGCCATGATTGAGTGACTCTCTCAGAGGAGTCCAGCATCAGCCCCCAATTTCCTCATGAATACAGGAGAAGTCACACCGTCTGTATTCTCTAGAGTTGTGGATATATGGGAATTGGTTCATCGGACTGAGAAATTATAGTTGACGTCCGGTAACGCAATTCAAATGTATGCTATATGTTATTAGAAACTGAGGAGGACTTATGCAACATAGAGTGGAAAGGTAGCTTACAGACTGACATTGCCATCAGATTTGTCCATGGTACATGTCATATTCCATTTTTTTCAGGTTATGGAAGTATATACTGGATTTTTATCATATTTTTTTAAAATATGAACTAATACAGATTTTTGACCCTAGAATGTTTTAACTATCCTCTGGGGTAAATAGAGATTGAATGAGTTAAGTTTCGTAACAATTGATGTTAGAAATTCATTTTAGCCAAAGTCGAGCGCCAAGCGCTTACAACAATTTTTGTGATAAGGCCAGGCGCTAGATTGAGAGTGCCAGGTGCTTTTACTGTTCCAAAAATTCTAAATTGAATTTTTGCCTTGTTTCTAGTTCTAATCACGCTTGATCATTTTATTGCGTGAATTATGATTGTAAAGCAATATTAGGAACTAATTAAATACAGTATTGATTATCAGATGTTAAAGTATATTCAGTGAAACATTAATTAAGAGGATTCAGAAGAATTTCCTTTAGAACTAGATGAATGAGATGTATAAAGTGAAAGGAGGTACGTACATGTAAATATGTATTTTTTTTAATATGAAAGATTGTCTTGTATAAGACTTTAATGCCAAGATGTATGAAATGGCATAAAATAAAGCATATAAAAGTTATGAAATAAACGAAATGATGAGTTTATGATATAGTCTATGATGAAGACTATGATGATATTTAAAGATGATGTATTATGTTAACTGAAATTTCGTGAATTTTTAGAATTCTACGAAATTGTTTATGACAAAGTATCATAGTGCGTTTTAATGTGATTATAATATAACCAAGAAAATGGTTAATGCGCAAAGTTAATATGATAGAAGGGGGTGACTTCCCACATTGTTTGAAAGGGTAGAGAAGTTACAGACTATTCCCGAAATATGGATGAAAGAAAATATAGAATTAAAACAATAGTTAGAGGGGATAAAATAAATGTAAGGTTCTGAGAAAATTCAGGATCAGCCAACAGTGGCAATAGATCAAGTAGTATCCTTTTTGGTAATACTTGAAAGAGGCCATGAACCCTAACTAATGAGACATCAAGAATTTTACTTGTGAATAGCTCTGACGAAAGAGACCGTCGAAATTTGAGAACTTCATTGATTCTTTAGAAAAAGAAGAAGAATGACTATCCTCACTATGAATGATCTTAGATTTCATAAATCTAATAGAACAAGAGAAGGTTTTGTGTATGACCTTCATTCTGAGGAAAACGCCCACTTGTGGTAAAATATCCTTCATAAGATAAGGATGTGTTTATTATGAGTTAGAACAAGATTCTAGACAAGTTAACTAAAAGTAGTATAGCCCTGCAGCATTATGTTTTAATAGATAAAATTTTTTGAATTAAAGCAGGGTAATACGTTAGTAAGTGAAGTTTATAGAAATTTGACCAGTTCTTTAGACTGTGTTTATACATAGTCCCTACAGAGAGAGAAAATTTGTAATATACAAGTGACGCACCTATAGTAGGGTTAGGTGCAGTTCCGATGCAAAATGGCAAGATAAATACTTATGTTTTACGTCCACTAAAGGATCATGGGAGGAATTACCCCATGCATAATTTAGAAACTTATTACGAAGAAGCTAAATATACAACATAGAAGATGGCTAGAGTTGGTAAAGGAATTGTGATTACGAAGTCTTCTACCTTCTAGGCCAAAACTAATAGAGTAGCAGATACGGGATCTAACTCCAACTAGTCCTCAAGAAAGGGTTTCCAGGAACGGATTGATCCTATATTAAAGAAGGATTAATGTTCCGATAGATAAAGAACTCAGAGGATGGATCTTGTTAGAAGATCATGAAATGTTATATTCAGTTTATCTTGGAATCATTAAGATATACCAGGATTAAAGCTACAATTCTAGTAGAAAGAAATGAAGAATGATATTGTGACACTTTTAAGTAGTCGCATGACTTACCAAAGAGTTAAGATCAAACATCGATGTCCAAGTGGAAATTTCTGAATGAAAATGAAAGCATATTATGATAAGATTTATAGTAAGATTATCAAAGACTGAGAGGGCTATGATGCCATCTGGGTTATTATGGATAGATTAACGAAAACAGTTCAGTTTATAGTAGTGAAAATAACTTTTTTATTGAAAAAGTTGGCAAATTGATATGTAATCCATGTTATCTAATTGCATGGCATTTCGAAATGAATCGTGTAATGATAGATTTTCTAGAAGTTTATTTCGAATTTCTAGAAATATGTGTAAGAAATTATGGATACGGAACTAAGATTCAGTATCGCATTTCACTCTCCGATGGATAGGCAGTTAAATGAACTATTCAGACTTTGAGAGATATGTCTTGAAATTAAGTGATAGATTTTTCGAGAGTTTGAAATGAGGATTCTATTAGAATTTCTCATACAACAATAGTTATCGAGCTTTCATTGGAATAGCACTATACGAGTCACTATACGAATGAATGTTTTATGAAAACGTTTACGAAAGAAACGTTTTATGAAAATGTTATACAAATGTTATGAACAGAATGTTATAAATGTTTTATAGAAAGAAAGTTTCTGACTTTGCTTTTTATGAAAGATGAGCAAATGTGACATGATAATTTGATATGTTCACAAAGTCAGATAGAATGAAATGAAAAGTTAATGTAAAGTAAGAGAATTATATTAAAGATTTAAATGTTGACGTACCAGCCTAGGAATATGATGTTTTATGTTTATGTTAACTGGTGGAGGACGGCCAATAGAAACGCTCCCCAATTAGACTGTGGAGGACGGTTGAGAAACGCTCCCAGTTATGTATCACTCCAAAAGAGGAGGTAGTTATTTTAAATGTTTAAAGTTTTCCGTAGGGTAGGTACGATCAACGATAAATCTATAAATGAAAGTAAAGTAAAGTATAGAAAAGAAAGAAACGAAATGATGTGTAAAGTGATGAAAGGAAAAGTACAGAATGATATGAGTTAAAAGAATAGAATGATAAAAATTTTATAAGGAATAAAGAGCGCATAGAATTAGCAGAAAAGTTAGATAGACAAATGACGAAGATTCCTGAAGTTAATGAAGAGAACTTCGTATTTTCTAAGGTATCGCCCATAAAGGGGATAAAGTGTTTCTATAAGAAAGGAAAATTGAATCCAAAGTATATTGGATCATTTGAAAGTAATGAGTACATGGGGAAGATCGCCTATATGTTGGCATTACCCCAGATGTTTATGCTAAGAAAGTACGTGCCCAATCCATCACATGTGTTAAAAATATGAACCTTTTCAAGTTCAAAATAACCTAAGTTATGAAGGACAATTAGTTTAAATACTGACTCAAGAAGAGAAGATGCCATGGGAAAGTTATGACATTGAGAAAACTACTTAAGAGCATAGAAAGGAAATGAAATTGTTATACTCCTACTTGTGCTGATTTTCGAGGACGAAAATTCTAAAAAGGAGGGGTAGATGTAACAGCCGGAAAAATTTTACTGTTTTCGGAAAATGTGTATATCGTATGTACAGTATCGAGAAAAGGGTCAAGACGACATTTTCTCGACCTGAAACTGATATATTTGGAATCAGGATGCTCAAATTAGTCAATTGAGTACAAAACAGAAATTTCGACTGGGAATGCAAAAAATACGCAGTATCGAAAACTGGTCGAGATGACCTCGGATTAAGATAAAACTGATAAATTTGGATTCAGCACGTCCAAATTAGTCAGGATAGCTCAAGTTAAAAATTTTGGGGAGAAGAGTATAAATAGGAAATTGTGGGGGTTAAATTCACAAATTCCTCATAAATTCCCAAAAATTCGAAATTCTACCCCCAAATTCTCTCAAATGTGAACAGTGACCAACTTTCACATACGACCTCCGTTCACGACACCGCCGGCACCGTTGGAAAGCTCTCGCCGAGCTGAGTCCAACGGCGGGTCGACGCGACGGAGCAGCCGTCGGAGCAAGCCGCACGCGCCACCGGGAAGCTCGCCAGAGCCGTGAAATTCAAACGGCCGTATCTCCGCCGTCCGGCCACCGTTTGCCACGAAACCGGTCCCAAAAGGTTCGTGGTGAAGAGTACTACAAAACCCATGTGGTGGTTCACGGCAAAAACCACCGTATCGTGCCGACTGAGCTTCGATAAATCCACCGTCGCCGCCGTGGGATCCACCGTCGATTTTCACCGATTCCGGCCAAATTGAGGAGAGCCACCGGTGCAGAAATGGTCGTGGGGTTGTGGGGAGCAAAAGCCCTCAACCAATTTCGGGGAAAAAGTCCGGCACGGCGGAGTTCCACCGTTGCCGCCGTGACCGTGGCTTTCGGGGGGATTTTCCGACGATAGGGGCCTCCAAACATGAAATTGAGGTCACCAATGGATTCCTCTCATCGAGCTCTTCAAGATGGGCTACTCTCTTGCCACCGTCGCCGCCGGTCAACGGCGACCGTTGACCAAATTTTGAAGATTGGCCCATTGGCCTATTTTCGATGTTCCGGACGCATCCGCGGAGTCGGATTTGCAAAACGGAACTCCAGATGCAAAGAATGAAAGAATAAAGTTTGTGCGATCGAGACCGAACGGCATTTTCGGTATAATCTCGACCACTTTTGTTCCTCAATTTGTTAATTGAGATGAATGTATGTTAATGAGATGTATTGATATGAGAAATTGTAAAAGAAAGAAAGAAAAATGGATGAAATAGCAGATATGAAAAAGTATGAAAATGTGTAAATTTTACGTAAAAAGTGTGTAACTTTTACGTAAAATTAGGCCTCTGGTATAGTACGTGATAGATTAGACGAGGTTAGATGGTTTTGAGGCGTTTCCTAAACGCCGAGAGCCTAAAAATTAAGAGGAAATGCTGCCGAAATTTTTAAAATGGCGTAAAGGGCATTTCTGGAAATAAGGGTTTAAAAATGTGATCGGGTAGGTAAACCCGAGCCCCTTATGAATTTAAGATAAGAAATGGAAAAAAGGGATGTTTTAAGAAATTATAAAACGACCTTTGAGGCCTGAAATGTAAGAAAAGCAAGAAACCGACTTTTATGTCGGAATAGAATTTCCCGAGGGTTGGGAATAGTAAAAATTATGAAAAATATAGAAATTAATCTGGAAAAGGTCCAGTAAATTTTTAAAAAGTCAAATGGAAGATTTTTGAGCTTGGAAAATTCAATCTAAGCATTAAAACGAGAAGGTTAAGACTCAAAGACCCGTCAGGGGCAAAACGGTCATTTGGACCAAAAATTTCAGAAAGTTAGAACAAGAGTCGTTAAAGCCTAGAACATAATCCTAAGGCTTTAATTAAAGTTTTAAAGGCCAAAGTTAAGAGTTAAGCATGAAAAAAAATAAGAAAAGTTCCGATAGGGGCAAAATGGTAATTTTGCCAAAAGTTTACAGAAAAGTTAAAAATGAAACGTTAAGCTCCTAAGTTCTTTATTAAGAAATAAAACGTAGTATTTTTACGTTTTATAAAGTTTTATATATGAAATAAAGATTTTAAATAACCGTTAATTTTCGGTTATAGGAGTTTAACGGGACAGTGATGATGGACTGTCGAGGAACCACAGAAAGCTGATGTTAGCAGAATTGAGGTAAGTTCAGACATTTAATTGTCTGTGCACGAACAAATTGATATGGTTATATTTAGGTGGAAAAATATATTTTCCCCTAAACTATATAATTGTTTGATTTGTGATTAATGACGGGTGCACAACTATTGGTATAGTTGTGTATTAGACTGTATGGTTTATGGTATGACTGTGTAATTTATACTATTGTTACAATAGTTTCAGATTCACGGGAATCTGATTCTTTATATTGTTATGACTGCATTGAGTATTTGTATGCCTTATAATTAATGAGGCAACCTCCCAAGAGTGTGAGGTATCGTTTTAAATTGTCATGATTGCATTGAGTATTTGTATGTCTTATAATTAATGAGGCAACCTCCCAAGAGTGTGAGGTATCGTTTTAAAGAAACGATGAAAATAATGAGAATAAATAAATTAAGTATAATTTATATACTGTTCTGTTTATGTTACAGGTTTGGGCGAGAGGTTCCAAACTTACTGGATTCCATTTTTATGATTCCAGTTACTACGTTATGATCGTAGAGCAGTATTAATGCTTGATTAATCACAGTATTAATATGTGATGTTTACAGTCTTTATGACTACACAGTAAAGATGTTATCATATGTACACTTGAACATTAAACAACAAGGTAATGAAAACCTAATGTTTTGGCGTACCGGCCTCTCACGAGGGGAGGTTATTTCATTGTTAAAGCAGAAGACATAGCACAGATGAGAGAGAGCCAGGGTAGCTCCCAGGCCCCTCTACAGTGCGCTTTTCGGTACGACCAAAACGGGCCCATACAGAGTTAAAGTACAGATAAGATAATAAATGAACAGAATAAATCAGAAAACTGAGCATAAAACACTTAAGACATAATTGTTGTGTTTGATTGCAATGTGTTGCGCTAACTTATATGTTATGTGCATTGGTATATATATATGTTTATACATTACATGTTGTGCTAATTATTAAAGATATAGCACTACGGGCGCGAGGCCCATACAGTTTAACGGGCACGAGGCCCATACAGTTTAACCGGCGCGAGGCCCATGATATATAGGGCGCGAGGCCCATACAGTTTAACGGGCGCGAGACCCATGATATATAGGGCGCGAGGCCCATATAGTGTGACGGGCGCGAGGCCCAGGGCGCAAGGCCCATAAATTAAAAGCAATGAATGATGTAATGAAAGAAAGAATGAGAAATATGAAGAAAAGAATAATTGGGTATAATATGAGCACTACCACATGATGTGATGTTTGTGCTAACCCTATATGTGATGTTATGTTAAGACATCAGGGTAAAGTTTAAAGAGATGTCATGGGTGACATCAGAGGATACCACTGTTATTACATTGGTATGTTTATAGTTATTCTTATTTTATAGAATACTAATAGCTATCACAATTTATGTGATTATTTGTCATTATATCAGAGTAAAGTTTTAAGAGATGACATGAGTGACATCAGAGTATACCACTGTTATTACAGTTGGTATATTTATAGTTATTCTACTTTTATAGAATACTACGAGTTATCACAAATTATGTGATTATTTGTGTTAATACACGATATGTTTTTAGTAGTTATATACTACAGATAGTGTATAGGTTTATATGACAGAATATAACAGTATAATATACTGTTTTATGATTCATGTTTTTATGTTTGAACTTACTGGGCGTTTAGCTCACCAGTTTGTTCGTGTGCAGGTAACAAAGTTAAGCAACCTGCCATTTGAGTTTATTGAGATACAGGATTGGTGGAATGGGTTGCGAATGTCATGTCAAAGGTTATGGACCCGCTATGCTTAATCCGTCAGATAGTAAGAGAGAAAGTGAGTAAGTGTAAGTATGTATATATAAAAAAAAAAATTTCCGCATCTTTTTATATCAATATGAAAAGAACAAATAGTAGAAGTAAGAATAGATGTCAAGTGACAGGCCCGCGCGAGGTAGGGTGTTACATTGAAACCCTAGAACGTAAGAAAAACATGAAACCGACTCTTAGGTCGGAATAGTACTTCCCGAGGGCCGGGAATGTGAAAATTGGGAAAATGATAAGAATTGATACGAAAAAGGTGTGATAAGATTTAAAAAGTTAATTAGATGATCTTGGGTTTAGAAAATCCAGTCTAAGCACGAAAATGAAAATGTTATGATTAAACGATCAGTCAGGGACAAAATAGTCATTTTGCCCAAATATTCTCAAATTCTGGAAAAAGAGCCCCAATGACCTCGAAATAGGAGAATGAAGTTTGTAAAATTCAAAATTGAGGTTTAAGTCATGAAAAATCACGGCAAGGGTAAAATTGTAATTTTGTCTAAAGTTAGGGGTAAAATCGTAATTTTTCAAAAAGTTGGAGAAAAATTTGAAAATGGCCTTTAAGGTTTAAAAAACTATCCTAAGGCTATAATTAAGGGTTATAAGATCAGAATTAAGCTTTTTAATAAAATAAAAGCTATAAATGAAAATGTGATTAACGGACAAAGTTTGTCTGTAGGAACCCAATCCAGAAGCGACAAAGGACGTCTATGGATTCCAAGAAGAGGATAAGCACGCTATGAGTAAGTTCAGACATTTACCCATCTGCAACTATGAACAAACTTATAGTATTTATATGTTTGTATGCAAATGTCATGATGTGACTTATGATGATGCTATAGTAATGCTATGATGATGTTAAAAGATAGGTTTAAATAAATAATTTATAAAAATATATATATGAACATATATTGAATTAGGAAGGAAATGTATTATAACAGCTTTATGAGAGTAAAGATGTGAGAAAGAGATGAGATATGAAAGGAAAAAATAGATGTTTATGAAAAGTTTTATGGAAGTTAAGTTATTGTAGATAGAGCAACGATGATCAGTGATGAAAGGAATTAAGAAAGGGATGTTTTATGATAACGAAAGGATAGGTGTTTTATGAAAAATGATATGAAAGTAAAGAGTTAGACAAGAAAGAGAAGCAATGATAGGTTATAATGAAAGGTATGATAAAAGGATTACAACATAACGATAAGATATGATTGATAGAATAGAACGATAGGCTATGATCGATAGGCTATGATTGATAGAAATGTGATGACAAGATACGATATATAGAATGATGCAAATGATAAGATAAACAGAGAATAATTGTCTGCGTTTAACTAAACGTGTTCTTGTTTGTTATGATGTGATGTGATGATATATAAGTAATATGTGCTATATATACTAAAGTGTGATTAACATAATTCACACAAGTAAAGTAAAGAATTAAGAAAAGAAAAACAACGAAAGAACAAATGGTCTATGAAATGTTTTATGAAAAATGAGAAAGGAAAGATAATGAAAGTCATGAAAAAGATGTACAACGAAAAAAAATCAATATAAGAAAAATAAAAGCCTACAAGATAATAAGACTGAAAACTTAAGTTGTTGGCGTACTGGTCTCCCTACAAGGTCGAGACTTCCGGTCTATATCCTCCGCGCAGATATGGTGCTACCCCGAAGGTGTGGTAGATTATAAGATGGACCAACCCCGAAGGTGCGGTTTTTATGTGACTGTGAGGTAGGTTGGTGGGTCGCTCCCCCTCCTCCCACTGTCCGTGCGCAAATAGGTACGTCCAACAACGGGCCCACCAAAGGAAAGTGAAAAGAAAAGAAACGAAAGAAGAGTGAAAAGAAAAGAAAAGAAAAGAAAGTAAAAGAGAGTGCGTGAAAAGAAAAGAAAGGAAAGGAAAGGAAAGAGCGTGAAAAGAAAAGAAAGGAAAGGAAAGAGCGTGAAAAGAAAAGAAAGGAAAAGAGCGTGAAAAGAAAAGAAAGGAAAAGAGCGTAAAAAGAAAAGAAAGGAAAAGAGAGTAAAAAGAAGAGAAAAGAAAAGAAATGATATGAAAAGAAAAGAAAAGTAAAGAACGATAAAAAAAGAAATGAATGATATGAAAAAATAACATAATGAAATCGATGAAAAATAAATAAATAATAAAACGAAGTTTAAAAGAACATAATAGAATTAATATATGTGATGTGATGTATTTGATGTTATGTGTATGATGTGAATGACACGTTTTTACGTGATGTTATGCTAGTGTATATGATTCCAGCTTTTAAGATATGAAAGGTTAAGAGATGATGATAAAGCGATAGAAAAGTTATAAAGGTTTAGAATAGAAAGTTAAGAAATGATAGGAATGAAAAGTAAAGAAATGAAGAGATTAGATTAGAATGATAAGAGATGATTGATAGAATGATAAGAACGATGAGCAAAGAGATAAATGAACATGAAGAGGCTAACATAATATAATATGTTATGTTTTGCGGATATGTATAGACGATGTATATGATGTGTATTTATGTGATGTCATATATTCTAGTAATAACATATATTACTAGTATTTATAAGTTAATGAATGTATGTTTGAACTTACTGAGCATCTAGCTCATTAGTTGTTTATATGTTGCAGGTAAGTAACCTGTTAGTTTAAAGTAATATGATGGACAACGGACGGATCTGCACGTGCTAAGGGACTGGGCGAGTGTATGGTACTACCATGAGTCTTTCAATGAGCGTTCAAAAAGAAGGTTGAAAGAAAGAAATTTATGAATTATATGTTATAAGAGTATTATAAAGATATAGGCATAATATGTAAGTAAAAAAAAAAAATTGCTATAGAAATTGCTTCCGCTTACAAATGAGAACGTTAAGAATGGAAAGTTAAATATGTTAAGTAAGAGGATGACGACCCACGAGTTTGCCAGCCATCACGGTCGGCGTCAGAGCTCGGCTGGTTGGTATGATAACGTACGTGGGGGGCGCACAATCTACTAATTACCGGCAAAATACCGGTTTCTTAAACTTTGATCCAGTCATTTAGCTCTTCTAATTATTCATACACAATTGAAATTCGTTTTTTTTTTTTTTACTTGCATTGGGAAATTGATGCACTTCCTTGTTTCATACTTAGTCATCATGTTGACATCAATGGAGGTAATTTGTTGGCCAAATCAATTATTTATGATTTTATTTCTATATATGAAATGAGTTTTTTAAAAATTTAAAAATTAAATATCAAAAATAAAAACTGATTTATTTTGTTTTTATATATTTATTTATATTTCTATATATCCTTTGACATCACTTTTATATTAGTGACTTCAAATAATAATAACTATAGATATTGCTTTTTTAAGGACCGACGTCTAATGAACACATATAACGTCACGTTAAAAGCGACGTCAAGATAGTACTTTTAACATCCCTTGCCAAGACATCACTTTTTTGAGCGACGTTAAATGTTTTTAATATCGTTTTTAAGCGACTATAAATGACTAATTTGCATTAGTATATCTTTATCAAGGATTTGATTTTTATAAGATTTCATTTATAATGTCCCAAACCTAGCCAACTGATGACCTCAAATCATAAGAAAACTTTATAGTATGGAAGCAGTTTCACAAAATGGCTACTTTTTAACACCCCTTTAAAAATATGTCCACATACAAACTTATTTACAAATTTGAACAAATTTTAAATTCTATCATTTTTTTATTTCACGTTTGCCGGTCAATATTTTTCTGATATATATATTTTTAATGTATACAGATCGTTTTTTTTGTGGGAGAAAAATTTTGTCTGTTGCATATATAATGACCTTATTGATATGAAAAATTAACAACATATAATAAACCATAGATGATGGTTTTGTAGGACTAAATCTTTGGGTAAACGAGATATTTTTTTAGGACAAATTCTTTTTGGGTAAATGATATCTCTCTGGGAATGATTTTGTTTTGGGTCTCTCTATTTTTTATGTTTCTTAACTTAGAATTAAAAATATTTTTGTCAAAACAATGGTTTAGTTCAGAGTGTTTTGAGAATGATTTTGTTCTAGTACAAAATAGAAATGAGAATTATGTTTAGAAAATAACTTTGAGATATTTTTTAAAATTATGTTTGATTGTGTTTCTAGCAAAATTAATTTGAGTAAAAAAAAAAAAGTAAAATTGTGTTTCGATATATTTTTTTAAAACAAAAATAAGAAATTAACCTTGTTTTATTTTCAATTAAAAAGACTTTTTGTTTTCGTTTATATTTGTTTGGTTGTGTGTGTGTGTGATTGTGTTTTTTTTTTTTTTTTAAATTACTTTGTGCAAAACAAATCTATTTGTTATTTAAAGCCGGTTTTGTTGACGATTCAGCGGGGAGGGGACATTGTTCAACGGGAGAATTTTTAATTTCACTAATAAACATTATCGGTTGGCATGTCGTTTCAGATTTTTTAATTTTCTTGTAAGACTTTTACTTCAATAATAATTTATAGTGTCGGTGAAAGGTCAAAAACATCATTTTCATATATAAAAAAAAAAAAAAGGGATTATTCCATATCGCTAGTTGTGTCCTCCAAGCAACCTTCTCTAAGCCCAATCACACGATATTCTTTCTTCATTTTGTATCACCTAAAGCAGAAAATGTGAAAACCAGAAAAAATAAATAAATAAATAAAATTGTGATTTTTTCAGTTTGATGCTTATAACTGTTGTTATTTTTCTTTTTCTATTCGAAAAGATTCTTCCCAATAACCTATTAGTGACAGAAGAAATGTTTTTCAATTTGATTCTTATAACTTTTATTTCCCTTTATCTCTCCCAAAAAGTTTCTTTTGCAGTGGACATCATTGGTTCCTCTCAATATGTTAGTGACGGAAGAACCTTGGTTTCCAAAGAAGAAGTGTTCGAGTTTGGCTTCTTCAGTCTCGGGAATTCCAAGAATCGTTATGTAGGAATTTGGTACAAGAAAATCCCGGTTCGAACCGTCGTTTGGGTTGCAAACAGATGCAACCCGATTAATGATTCCTCAGGCTTCTTGACCATAAACGCGAGCGGAAATCTTGTGCTCATGTCTCAAAACAAGAGTGTTGTTTGGTCTACAAACTCGACAAAACAGGTTAAGAAACCAATAGCACAGCTCCTAGATTCGGGGAATCTTGTCCTAAGAGAAGAAGAAGATGCAAACTCCGAGGCCTATTTGTGGCAAAGCTTCGACTATCCTACAGATACTTTCTTACCGGGGATGAAATTTGGATGGGACTTGAGGAAAGGTCTTAATAGGCGATTATCAACATGGAGGAATTGGGATGACCCTTGTCCTGGAGATTTGAGTTCTGGCTTTGAGGAAAAACATGGCATTTACAGTGAATGTTGTATATGGAAGGGGAAAGCAACATACTACCGCTCTGGACCCTGGAATGGAATTGGTTTTAGTGGTTCACCGGAACTAACGGTCAATCAACTTTTTGATAGCCACTTTGTTTACAACGGTAACGAGTTGTATTACATGTACAACCTCATGAACAACTCGGTCGTCTCAATAGTAGTCTTGAATCAAACAAATAGTGCAACTCAACGACTTACATGGATTGAAGGAGACCAGAGTTGGCGGTCTTTTTTTGCCGCACCTAGGGACGATTGTGATAACTATGGTTACTGTGGAGCCAATGCGAATTGTATGGTAATTGAGACTGTGGGGATATGCCAGTGTTTGAAAGGATTTCAGCCCAAGTCCACACAAGAATGGGGTGTAAGGGACTGGTCTGAAGGATGTGTCAGAAAAAATCTGCTGAATTGCCAAGACAGAGATAATGATAACAAAGAAGGAAAAGAAGAAGATGCTTTTGTCAAACTTGATGGCATAAAATTGCCAGACACTGCAAATACTTGGTTTAATGATAGTATGAATCTGAAGGAATGCAAGGTCAAATGCTTGAACAATTGTTCTTGTTTTGCTTATTCAAACCTTGATATCAGAGGTGAAGGAAAGGGTTGTCGAATTTGGTTTAGTGATCTTATGGATATTAAACAAATTTCTGGCAGTAAACAAGTGTTATACATTCGCATACCCGCTTCAGAGCTAGGTATGTGCTTTCTCTGTTAATATTCCTCATCCTAAATTCTTATCAATATTAAAAAATTTTTTTTGTTCATTGAATAGTATATTTTGACAAAAACAATAACAAGCTCATGTATTTTCTGTCAAAGTTTAAAAAATTTCCATGAATTCTCAACAATTTTTGTTGAAGCTGACATATCCAATTGATTTTCTGTCCCAAAATAACCAAGGAGTCACGAAGGATGCTCGAAAGTTAAGAGCAATAATTGTTGTTGCAGTTCTTGGAGCACTCTCCGGGATGATCTTAGTTGGCTATTACTTGTACAGAAAGACGATGAAAGGTAATTTTGCTAGTACTACCGCTTTGTTCATTTTTGGAAACATAAGACTCACTCTCGCTTATTTATTATTGAAGTCAAATTTTTTTGCCCAATTGGTTTGTTAGAGGTTGCTAAGTTACTTGAACTTGTGATGTCTTTCAGAGAAAACAGAGAGAAATAAAGATGAAGACATTGAGCTCCCATTGTTCAGCCGAGCTACATTAATTACTGCTACTGATAATTTTTCAGTAAACAACAAGCTCGGAGAAGGTGGTTTTGGACCTGTATATAGAGTAAGCTTTTCATACGACAGTTCAAGAATATATTGGACGAAAGGAAACATCTAAAATTGACTTCTCAATTTTTTTATAAAATTATTAAATGAATTTCAGGGTACGTTAGAAAATGGACAAGAGATTGCTGTTAAGAGATTATCATTGAGTTCTCAACAAGGAATAAATGAGTTCAAAAATGAAGTAATGCTAATCGCCAAGCTTCAACATCGGAATCTTGTACAACTACTAGGTTGCTGCATTCATGAAGAAGAGAGGTTGTTGGTTTATGAATATATGCCTAACAAAAGCCTTGACTGTTTTGTTTTCGGTAGGAATTCATGTTCACTTTATTTTTTTTAATACTGCTATATAATTTTTGGCATCACTCGATTAACTTGTAGAACAAATTTCCTAGATCAAGTACAAAGTAAACTATTGCAATGGCCTCAGCGTTTTCAAATAATATGTGGTATTGCTCGAGCGCTTCAATATCTTCATCAGGATTCCAGATTGAGGATTGTACATAGAGATCTTAAAACAAGTAATATTCTACTTGATAATGAGATGAATCCTAAAATTTCAGACTTTGGAATGGCTAAAACTTTTGGAGGAGATGAAACTGTAGGGAACACAAACAAAATAGCAGGAACTTTGTGAGTACTAATCTTGCAAGTTCTTTATATTGAAAAATTTATAGTTCTATTCAATGAGTGCCTATCATTTTAATTATTGAGACTTTTCATGTAGAGGCTATATGGCACCAGAATATGCTTTTAGAGGTTTATTCTCAATAAAATCCGATGTATTTAGCTTTGGTATAATGCTGTTGGAGATTATAAGTGGGAAGAGTAGTATAAGCTTTCACGATGACAACAACACAGGGCTCACCCTTATTGGACATGTAAGTCTTGAAAGGCTGTCTTGTTGCTTTTGAATCTCGATTATGTTAGATGAATGACACATTGTTCCTTGATATTTCTAGGCTTGGACATTGCTAAAAGAAGGACAGTCGTTCAAACTCATACATGCACACTTAAAGGATTCAAACTATAATCTGCAGGAAGTGTTGCGTTGCATACATGTTGGTCTCTTATGTGTTCAACAGCGTCCTGAGGATAGACCCAACATGTTGTCCGTCATTCAAATGTTAGGTAGCGAGAGCGAGCTACCTGATCCAAAACCACCAGGCTACTTCACGGAAACAGATTCACAAGAAAAAGACCATTCCTCCAATAAGCCAGAGTCATTTTCAATAAATACAATGACCATCACGGCAATCGTGGGCCGATAAATCGTGTATTGCTTTGCTATATTTTTTGATAATCAAGGAAGAATGTGCCTAGTTAGCAAGGGGATAGTTTCTTTTCTCAAAGAACTGCTGTGCAGTTGCTTGTATACTAATAGCAAATTAATTAGTAACATTTTTTATGGTTTATTTACTTCTCTTGTCAAGTTTTGTAAATAACAGTATTTTCACAGTTCAAATTAGCGAGCATATTTTTGTTTTCAATGTGGAATATATATTTGAACTATAGGTCACAACATCAATGATTTCAATATGATCACCACTTTTAATTTCTCGCATGCTTTTTCCGTCAATGACCAATGTTTGCATACTTGAGTCCGGTTTTTTTTTTTTTATTATTTATTTATGTAAGCCAAAATTTTACTGAAAAGGGGGGAAAAAAGGGAACTTTCATAAGTATAATATAAAAAAACCTAAAAATAAAAAAATAAAAAAAAAACAAAAACAAAACAAATCAAAAGTAAGCTAGTAAAACAACCAAGGAGAGTAACCGGTTTGGATTTCCTTATTTTGACCAGTATTATTATGACCTTATGAGCACTTATTGGTATCCAGGAAATTTTCTTGGCAAGATTACAGCTACTTTTCCACAAAATATCTAATTCTACTAATTTTTTCCGATACAACAATTTCCGTCCCTTTGTGAGAAGTAGTAACTATAGCATAATGACTGAAATATCCACCCAACATCTTATCATCTGGGGGTGGGCAAAAGATAAGTCTTTCAATACATTCAATTAAATCAATTCAATCCATTAAGAAAAAATCCAAATACTATTGGATTAGATTTAAATGGTAATTTGACTCATCCAACTAGATTGGATATTGAAATTGATTTTTAAAAATTCAATAAATCCATTATCATCCATATACTATATTTACATAAAAGCTAATTGTATATTTTATATGATATAATATGTTATCCAATTTAGTTATTATTATTTTTTTACATGTATATGGTCTTTCAGTTGTGTTATGATATTTGATTTTATATTTAACTTTTTTTGGGGGTATATTTCTATATATACCTACACTTTGTCTAGTAGAATTTTTCTTCCCTACCACCCATTTGTAAAGACTATCCTTAACACCCTTAGGATCTCCTCAACTCAACTCCACCATAACGGATCAGCTAAGGAATTCTAGTGGCTGTACACCATTAAGACAGCACCCTTCTCTCATGGCTACCGCACTTTTATGGTGCACCCAAAACTTGGTTCCTTGGTTCTGGGCAAACCAGCTTCGTCACATGTGTGAAAGAATTCTTTCTTTTATTTAGGATTCGAGTACTGGAGACATTTCTTAGAGGGTGAAGACCCAATTCCAGTACGTAGGTTATTTCACAAAGCCGGTAAGCATTTTTATCCATTGATGTTTTTTCCCCAGAGAATGATATCACTATATATAAATGTGTGAATATCTTTAACTCGGTTTGGTTTCATGTGCGGCATTTTATCCCCGGACCCAGGAGTTAACTGAGAGAGAGGAAAAGAACATCCAGAGGGCCTACGAAGTTGGCCCTATTGATCGGCAGTTTTCTGCCCTTATCTCAATTAAGAAACTTCGACTTGCCGGCTTCCTCCCCATTCCAGCTCTCGCGGAGAACCAAGTAGCCGAGATCGCAGCCGACATTGAAGTAGGTGAAGAGAGAGAGATTCTTGCCCCCTGGATTATTTCTTCTCAACCACTGACCCTAGCTACGAATCCTATCATCATGCCAGACGACGACAATGACAATGACGTCAAAGGTAATATTCTGGTTCCTTTGTTAACTGTTAACTACTCCTGTTTACATTTACAGAATATTAAGTCACCTACTGTGTCGCCGTTCGCCGGAATTTTACGCCTAAAGTTTTGTTGACGATTCGGTGGATAGGGGACATTGCTTAACTGGAGAATTTTCAATTTTACTAATAAATGTTATTCGTTGGCATATCATTTGGGTTTTTTGAATTTTCTTTGTAACACTTTTTCTCTAACTTGTCATGTAATATGCGTTTCATACATACGAAATATACGAACAAAATAAAATAGAACAAAAAGATAAATATCATATGATAATTTATGATTCATCATATAACAGGTAACGTAATTATTATATAACAATGACGAAAGTATCATATAACTGTATGAGAGCGCTAACCCAAAAAAAAAAAACTATTCATGAGCTGTTCATGACCAAGAAGGGACTTGAAGAAACGTGAAACAAAAAGCAAGGAAAAGATAGGAGAAAAAGGGGGGACGAAACTTGTGTCACACGTGTCAGTAGAACAAGAAGAAGAGAATGATATTTTTTATATATGATTTAATTATGATTGTGACATGATATGTAAATATGTAGATATAATATTAATCCGGGTTAAAGGTCAAAATAATTTCCGTATATAAAAAAACAAAACAAGGACTGTTCCATCATTGGACGATAGTTGGACTATAACATTCCCAATGAAGAATACTAGATGATAAAAAATTGGCGCATAGTGAGTCATTGTTGACTAAAGTGACACCACATCAAGACCTGAATACCAAGTTACCTGCTAGTTGTGTCCTCCAAGCAACCTTCTCTAAGCTCAATCACACAATATTCTTCCTCCATTTTGTATCGCCTAAAGCAGAAAATGTGATAACCAGGAAAATTTAAAAAAAAAAAAGGCGATGTTTTTCAACTTGACGCTTATAACTGTTGTTATTTCTCTTTTTCCCTTTGACACAATTTCTTCTGCAGCTGACATCATGGGTTCTTCCCAATCTATCAGGGACGGACGAGCCTTGGTTTCAACAGGAGGAGTGTTTGTGCTTGGTTTCTTCACCACAACTTTTTGTAAATATTACTTGTTTTAGCTTCCATAAATACTATATTTACCACTTTCTTATTAAAAAAAAAAACCACTTTTCAACATATCAAGACTCAAAAGAAGAAAAGAAGAGATTTTTTTGTTTGACAAAAGGGTGCTGATGAGTGGTGCCTGGCGAATAATACTGCATGAATAATGTTGATGAAAGCAACACTTTCATTATTGCATGCTAGTCATTACTTTCTCAAAACAGGTATTCACTTTGTATCACCTAAAGCAGGAAGTGTGAAAAACAGAAACGAATTAATGGCCATGTTTTTCAGTTTGATTCTTGTAACTTTTATATCCCTTTATCTCTCCCAAAAAATTTCTTTTGCGGTGGACGTCATTGGTTACTCTCAACATGTTAATGACGGAAGAACCTTGGTTTCCAAAGAAGGAGTGTTCGAGTTTGGCTTCTTGAGTCCCGGGAAGTCCAAGAATCGTTATGTCGGAATTTGGCACAAGAAAATCCCTGTTCAAACCATCGTATGCAACCCGATTAATGATTCCCCTGGCTTCTTGACCGTGAACCCGAATGGAAATCTTGTGCTCATGTCTCAAAAGAAGAGTGTGGTTTGGTCTACAAACTCCACAAAACGAGCTAAAAAACCAATAGCACAGCTGCTAGATACCGGGAATCTTGTGCTAAGAGAAGAGGAAGATATAAACTTCGAGACCTGTTTGTGGTAAGGCTTCGACTATCCTACAGATACTATTTTACCGGGGATGAAATTTGGATGGGACTTGAGGAAAGATCTTAATAGGAGATTATTGGCGTGGAAGAATTGGGATGACCCTTGTCCTAGTGATTTGAGTTGCGGCTTTGAGGACGAAGGTGACAGTTACCCCGAAGTGTATTTACAGAAAGGCACAACTACACACTGCCGCTCTGGACCGTGGAATGGCATTAGTTTCAGTGGTTCACCAGGAGTATGGCCCAATCACCTTTTTGATAGTCACTTTGTTTACAACGGTAACGAGTTCTATTGGATGTACAACCTCAAGAACAACTCGGTAATCGCAATAATTGTCCTGAACCAAACAAAGAGCGCATGTCAACGACTTATATGGATGGAAGGAGACTGGAGTTGGCAGTTGGATGTTGCAGCACCTAAGGACGACTGTGATAACTATGGCCACTGGGTGCCAACACAAATTGTGTGGTAGGTGATGGTATGGAATGCCAATGTTTGAAAGGGTTCAAGCCTAAGTCCCTGCAAAAATGGGATTTAAGGGACATGTCTGAAGGATGTGTTCCCAGTAATCACCTGAATTGCCAAAAGGAAGAAGAGAGAGATGAAGATGGTTTTGTCAAACTTGACAAAATAAGAATGCCAGATACTAGAAATACTTGGTTTAATGACGGTATGAATCTAAAGGAATGTAGGTTCAAGTGCTTGAACAACTATTCTATGACAACCTGACCTCTCAGGCCGTCACTTAAAACTTGCTTTATTGGTTTTTCATCTTGTTTAAATCATTGCTAATTCATTTCTAGGTCTTCAAAATTTCAGGGCATTTTTTTTTTTTGAAAAACTTTATTTGTAGAAGAAGTGATTCTTAAAAAAAAAAAAACATAATAATTAGAATTAGTTTCAAACAAACATACTAACGTAACATGTCATACCGAAATATTAAATTGTACTAGTATCAAAACAATGCTTAACGAAGCCCTCAAAAACATGTGCAGAATATAAATATAGGTGACATCTATAGAACCCATCATACTTTCACCTATCACGCATCCGCACTACCAGTCCATCAATGCTTAATATGTTATAGGCAACTTACCTAAATTACCTACAGTGGAAAACATAATTGGGTAAGATAAACTCTGTAAGCATAGACGTGCAATCCTATAAATGCATATAAGTGAAAATGCATGGCCGGTTATGTAATTATCCATTTACTTATTCAACATCTTATGAGCTCTTGTGCTCATACTGGGGTGCGTGTGACCTTAAATGGAGAATACGGGGGAGCGACCTAATCCGTCAACAACTAAGTTCATTAATAACTTCACTGATCATTCTTATTATCTCTCATTCGGCCGAAGGGTGAATATTCTCCAATTCAATCAGAGATTGATACGACACAGCATTAGTTTCACTTTCTTAAACATTAAGCCATATGATGAGCATGCAAGAATGACATGTTCAAAAAACGTATATATAAATACATCATCATGGCATACTTTCTTAAAGCATATAAATAAACACATCATCATAACATACTTTTGTAAAGCATGTAAATAAACACGTTATCATAACATCATATCATATCATCAAAAATAAATATCAAGCTCGCATTGTATATAGTACATAAACAACCATACTATAGGTGAGGTCTACACTTGCAGATCATGTAACTGTATATTCGAGTAAATTATTTCTAGCTCTACCCTCAAGTCGATATAGTGTCCTAATTTTAAATTGACATCTGATAATTAGAGGAAGGCTTTTGAATCGTGTTTGTTTATGAACATATGTTCTCTTAATTAATAATTAATTTCAATTAATCATTAATTTGTCTCTAAATATTTATCTTTAGAAAATAATATCCTTAATTATTAATTAGAAAATTATCATGAATTAAATCTTAATTAATAATTAATTAATTTTAAATAGTAAATTAATTAATTATTAATCTATTAATGAGTTAATTAATTGATATTTAATTTATTATTCATTATTTTCTTTAATTCCAATTTATTCATGTGACGTCCCGTACGTTACCATACCATCCAGTCAAGCTTTGACGCCGACCGTGATGGCTGGCAACCTCGTGGGTCGTCGTCCTCTTACTTAACATACTTAACTTTCCATTTTTTTATGTTCGCTTTTTAAAGCAGAAGCAATTTCTATAGCAATTTTTTTTAACTTACATATTATACCTATATCTCTATCATACTCTTATAACATATAATTCATAAATTTCTTTCTTTCAACTTCCTTTTTGAACGCTCAGCGAAAGACTCATAGTAGTACCATACCCTCACCCAGTCCCTTGGCACGTGCAGATCTGTCCGTTGTCCATCATATTACTTTAAACTAACAGGATTACTTACCTGCAACATATGAACAACTAATGAGCTAGATGCTCAGTAATTTCAAATATACATTCATTAACTTGTAAATACTAGTAATATATATTATTACTAGAATATATGACATCACGTATAGATACATCATACACGTCATCAAAACATAACATCGAAACATAACATAATATGTTAGCCTCTTCATGCTCATTTATTTCTTCGCTCATTGTTCTCATCATTCTATCGATCATCTCTTATCATTCTATTCTAATCTCTTCATTTCTTTTCTTTTCATTCCTATCATTTCTTAACTTTCCGTTCTAAACCTTCTTATCTTTCTATCGTTTTATTATCATTTCTTAACCTTTCATATCTTAAAAGCCAGTAACATATACCCTAGCATAACATCACGTAAAAACATGTCATTCACATCATACACATAATATCAAATACATCACATCACATATATTAATTCTATTATATTATTTTAAATTTCGTTTTATTATTTATTTATTTTTCGTTGATTTCATTATGTCATTCTTTCATGTCATTCGTTTCTTTTCATGTCGTTTGGTACTTTTCTTTTCTTTTTATATCATTTCTTTTCTTTTCTTTTCACTTTCCTTTGGTGGGCCCATTGCTGGTCGTACCTTAAAGATTACCGCTTCCTTCTCTGAAGGGGTGATCTTTAACTACTACACCTTCGGGGTAGTGTCCAACCTATAAACTACCATACCTTCAGGGTAGCACTACATCTGAATGGGGTAGCACCACATCTACGTGGAGGATATAGACATTAACCTCACCTACGAGAGGCTGGTACACCAACAACTTAAGTTTTCAGTCTTATTATCTTGTATGCTTTTATTTTTCTTATATTGATTTTTCGTTGTACATCTTTTTCATGACATTCATAATCTTTCCTTTCTCATTTTTCATAGAACATTTCATGGGACATTTGTTCTTTCGTTGTTCTATCTTTCTTTCGTAATTCTTTCTCATTGACATCTCATTTTTTCATTCTCATTTTGTAAGACATATATCGTTGTTTCATGTTGTTATTTTTCTTTTCTTAATTCTTTACTTTACTTGTTTGAATTATGTCAGTCACACTTTAGCATATATAGCACATATTACTTATATATCATCACATCACATCATAACAAACAAAAATACGTTTAGTTATGTGCAGACAATTATTCTCTGTTTATCATTTGCATCATTCTATCTATCGTATCTTATCATCATACTCCTATCGATCATAGCCTATCATTCTATTCTATCAATCACATCTTATCGTTCTGTTCTAATCCTTTTGTCATACCTTTCATCATAACCTATCATTGCTACTCTTTCTTGTCTAACTCTTCACTTTCATATCACTTTTTATAAAACATCTATCCTTTCATTACCAATCATCGTTGCTCTATCAATCATAACTTAACTTCCATAAAACTTTTCATAAACATCTATTCTTTCCTTTCGCATCTCATCTTTTTTTTTTTATGCATTCTATCATAACATTCTCATTCTTACTCTTTCCATTCTTTTATCTCTCTTTCTCACATCTTTACTTTCATAAAGCTTTTATAATACATTTCCTTCATAATTCAATATATATACATATATATATTTTTTATAAATTATTTATTAAAACCTATCTTTTAACATTATCATAGTATTGCTATAGCGTTACTATAGCATCATCATAAATCACATCATGACATTTGCATACAAAACATATAAATACAATAAGCTTGTTTATAGTTACAGACGGGTAAATGTCTGAACTTACTCATAGCGTGCTTATCTTCTTCTTGGAATCCATTGACGTCCTTTGTCGCATCTGGATCAGGTTCCTCCAGACAAACTTTGTCTGTTAATCACATTTTCATTTATAGCTTTTATTTTATTAAAAAACTTGATTCTGATCTTATAACCCTTAATTATAACCTTAGGACAGCTTTTTAAACCTTGATGGCCATTTTTGAATTTTTCTTCAACGTTTTGAAAAATTACGATTTTATCCCTAACTTTTGACAAAATTACAATTTTTCCCTTAGCGTGATTTTTCATAACTTAAACCTCAATTTTGGCTTTTACAAACTTCATTACCCTATTCCGAAGTCATTGGGGCTCTTTTCCCATAATTTGAGAATCTTTGGGCAAAATGACCATTTTGCCCCTGGTGGGTCGTTTAACCATAATATTTTCATTTTCATACTTAGGCTGGATGTTTTAAACCCAAAATCATCTAATTAACTTTTTAAATCTTATTAGACCCTTTTCCGGATCAATTCTTATCATTTTACCAATTTTTCACATTCCCGACCCTCGAGAAGTAATATTCCGACCTAAGAGTCGGTTTACTAATCGTAACTTGCCCATTCCTTTTTCCATGCCCTAATTCCTCGAGGGGGCTCGGGTTACCTTCCCGATCATATTTTACCCCTCGTTTCCCAAAAAACCCTTATGTAATTACCGAAATTTCGATAGCATTTCCGCTTAATTTTTGAGGTTCCAGCGTTTAGGAAACGCCTGAAAACCATCTATCCTGATTTAATTCTATCACGTATTATACCAGAGGCCTAGATTTTACGTAAAACTCATACTGTTTACATAAAATCATTATATTATCACATATTTTTCTTTTCCTTGCCATTTTCTTCTTTTTACAAACATTCTTTTCCATAATTTTCATACCAATAATTATAAAACCATACAATAGTCCCAAACAATTAAATTGCGGAACGTAACGAGGTCGAGATTTATACCGAATTGCAGTCCGGTCTCAACGGCATAAACCCTAATTCTTCATTCTTCATATCTGAGGTCCCGTCTTGCAAATCCGACTCCGTGGATGCGTCTGGAACGTCGAACATAGGCCAACGGGCCAAACTTCCAAAATTGGCCAATGGTCGTCGTTAATCGGCGCTGACCGTCATTGACCGATGTTGACCACCCGTTGACTGGCATTGACCAGCGGTGGCGTGGAGAAAGGAGGCCACCATCTGGTAGATCTCAACGTGAGGAACTGATTGGTGGTGTCAATTTCACCAATTGAAGCTCCTATCACCGGAATCAAGCCCCCGAAAACTGACGGCGACGACGAGCTTCGATTCACCGTCTTGCCAGCTTCTTTCCTTGAAATTGGTTTGGGGCTTTTGTTCGCCATCAAATTCTGAGCATTTTGGTACCAACCTTGCAACTCAACTCCGCTAGAATAGTGAAATTCGATAGCGACAATTGCGACGGCGACGGTGAACCTTAGGCGGTGTAATCCGGCGGTCGTTGAGCTGAAACAACACCTGGGTTTTATTCTACTCTTCACCACGAAACTTTTGGGACCGGAATCACCTTGATCGGATGTCGGACGGCGGAGAAATCGACGTTTGAAAATTTCGGCCACTTTAGCTTTGGGCGGCGCGTACGGGCTGCTCCGACGTCCAATCCATCGACTCGACCCACCGTTAGACTCAGCGTGGCGAGAGCTTTCCGATGACACTGGCGGTGTCGAAAACGGAGGTCAGAATCGGAAGTTGGCTACTGTTCATCCATGGGGGTCATGAGAGAGGAGAGAGAATTTCTCTGGGCTGTTTTTGCAGTTTTTCCAAAATTATTCAATTTTCACCTTTTATATACTTTTCCGCCCAAAATTTCAACATGGGCTATCCTGAATAATTTGGGCGTCCTGAATTCAAAATATATCAGTTTTATTTTCATCTGAGGTCATTTCGACTAGTTTCCGATACTGCAAATTCCCGATCAAAAATTACCTTTGTATTCAATTATCTAATTTGAGCATGCTGATAGGCTATCCTGACTAATTTGAGTGTACTGAGGCCAAATTTATCAATTTTAACTTCATTTAAGGTCATCTAGACTAGTTTTCTGATACTGCCTGTTTCTTAGTCAAAATTCACATTTTGTGCTCAATTGACTAAATTGAGCATACTGATTCTAAATATATCAATTTTATATCAAGAAAAGGCCATCTTGACCAATTTCTTGATACTGTGTTACACACACACATACACACATAAAATCACTACAATTTGCATTTTAAACATGAAATTCATTGTGTACATTTCATGTATCGATTTTTTCTGAGAATAATGAAATTTCCCGGTTATCACAATTCATATTTGGATCCATTAGGTGACCATGGATAACTATAGTTTTCCAACATCATATTAGGTCATCTTTGTGAATTGTGGGCTCATTGTGTCTACTGTGCCAATTTACTTGTAATTGGGCTTAAATTTTTTTTAAATAGTGTTTTTGGCTTTATTATTGTTTTGGGCCCGTTAAGGCCTATTATACTTGGCCGTCTCTATTAAGTTTTATTCAACATGAACATGGCATCCCAGAAAGCCTAGTGGTAGGTTTATTTCTCGTCATTGAGCCCTCAGATACTAATTTACCATTTTACCCCTATTTAAGTTATTCAAACATTTTTAAGCTTAAACTTATTAAATCTTATGACCTTAGCTTTTAATTATCTCTCTTGCAGTTTTATAGGTCGACAAAACCTCTATCTACAGCCCAAAACGTTCTCCCCATCAAATTACCATTTTACCCCTTAATTTGACAAAATTACAATTTTACCACTAGACATACCTTCTTTAATCTAGACTTATTGGGTGGCTTTGGAAAATTATCCTGGAGCCTTAGAATAATGTTTACAGTGCTCTTAAACTAAAAAAAATGATTTTCGTAACTTATCACATTTCTAAGCACAATTAACTAAAAGTATTACATTTAAGCCCCTTTACGTCTTTTAGGGTCGTACATCTGAATATAATAAAAACCATATTATTTCTTATATTTATTTAGCTTAATATACTGTTTTAAGGGTGACACAGATGCTGTCTAATCATAGTCTAAGCAGATTTTATAATTTGACTGCCATTTATTTATTTTTGCATTTTAGTCCTTATTTAGCCCTTATTAGTTCCCAATACCCTTTGGTTCATTTTTTTTATCCTTAATGTCCTTATAAAGTTTTCTCACAGGATCAGAGCTTATTTTTCACAATTTTTTTAATTCTTTACGTTTTTTACCCTAAATTTTTCTATATTTACATTTTGACCCCAAAATGGCATTTTGGACATTTCTTATCCATTTATCACTAAAATTTGAAACAAGGTCTATTTTAAGTCTCTAATCAAGACTGCAAAGTTTTGAATTCAAATAATGTCTCTAGGCTGGTGAAATTATGATTTTTCCCTTGACGGCAAAATCATCATTTTTTGACATTTGTATTTCTGACTAAACTTGAGCTCTTCTTTTTGCTTATGCCAAGAGTAATATTCTATTCTTCTGCATGAGTATCAAAATCCCACTCAAAATACTATTTTTCAATTTCTTAACATTTATGCCAAAAATGTTATTTTTGATATTTAATGGTCATTAAATCTTATTCTAGCCTATTTGTGATATCAAAATATTTTCCTCATCATTCATGCTTCCATTAAATAGAGGACATAACATATAAACATGCCATAATCTCCTATTCTCATGTATCAATATTCATTGCATGTCAAATAACCATTAAAAAAAACATAAACATACTTTTCATCCTAATCCATACACAAATCTTGTTCTCTAGCCATTATAAATCATGGCAAGCACATATATTATACCACTAGGTAGCAAAACAACATTTTAATCCTTTATCATGCCAAGATTTTTTTTTTTCATATTTATAAGAACTCATTGTGAAAGAAAAGTTATGAAGAACTTGTTAAACCACTAGTTTACAAGACATTTACCTCTTAGAAAAGTAGTGGGTTTTTAGCTTCTCTTGAAGGCTTTGAACCGCTCTTAGATCCTTGAAGTAGGGGGCTAGAATAGAGATAAAACGTTACTTTAAAAACATTTTTTAAAACATCATTTTTCTTTCTAAAAAGCAAGTGGAAAAGTATAGGTTTTTACCTTGAAAAGCACTTGGAATAGCTCTTCGTCCTTGCTAAAAAATGAACTTGGGAATGGATGGAAGGAAATGAAGAATATTCTAGGTTTCCCTCGGCTAAAAATTTTGTTGACAATGAAGGGAGGAAGAGAGGAAGATTTCCTTGCTTGTGTGGTTTCTTTATGAAAGAGAAAAGAGTAGTTTTTAGTTTACCTTAAGACCATTTTATACCCAAGCCTTATTGTAGGTAAAAAAAAAAAATGAAATTTTTGGATTATAATCTCTTCAAAAATGTGCTCAGCTGAAGAAGGTAAGTTGGGAGGCGGTTTTGGTGGTTTATCATGTATTTTTAAGTAGTTTTTTGAGTAGTCATTCAAGTAGTCTAGTATCTTACATTGCAATCATTATTTTTCTCTTGTCTTTTCATTTTTGTTTTGCTTATTTAGGGGTTGGATTTTGAATTACCAAAAAAAGAAAAACCCCTATTGTTCAGCCTATATTTCTGAAAAGAAATAAATTTTTTTTTGAAATCAATGCCAGTTTATTAACAGTAGGTAGGCAGGTCACTGGTCCAGTGGACCACTGGGCCACTGACCCTGCACTCTTTCCCTTAATATAAATATATATAATTTTTTTATTAATTAATTTTTTTTTGAGATCGAATAAGATTGTTAAATTTAATTTAATAGGTAAATCTTGACATGGCATAAGATTCACTTCTTTAATTCATAAAATTGTGATTATTCATTCTTTCATTGCATATATACGTATATTTCTACACATAACACTTTCACAAAATCCTAATTCTAAAATAGAAATGGAAGTAATAATATATTTTATATATTTACTTGTCACCAATTTAAAAATATTATTAATGGTGAAATTTATAGTTTAATTCTCTATTTAAGATGAGAATTAATATTGTAAATTTTGAAGTTGTTATGTATTGTTACCTGCATATTCAAACCTTGACATCAGAGGAGAAAGGAAGGGCTGTCGGATCTGGTTTGGTAATCTTATGGATAGTAGACGAGTTCCCGCTAGTGGACAGAACCTATATATTCGACTATCTACTTCAGAGCTAGGTAAATTCTTTTGACAAAATTGGTCAAAAGATTAACGAATCCATTTATTTTCGGTCAAAGTTCTGTAATTTTCCATGATTTCTCACCTCATTTTTCTGTAACTGACCTTTTAATTTTCTTTTCATGTCACCAAATGGCGAAGGAGCGGCAAACGAGGCTTGGAAGTTTAGAGCAATAATAGTTGTTGCAGTTCTTGGATCACTTTCCGGGATGACATTAGTTGGCTTTCACTTTAGCAGGAAGACAATTAGAGGTATTTTGGCTACCACTCTTGCTTTGATCGTCTTTGGAAACATACGGCTCTTTATTTTCTCTCTCTCTTTTGTCCCACGGAACTCCGTAACATTATACTTTTGTTCTTATTTTAAAACGTACACATAAATAGTGATATCCCACTAAGCCTGACCTTGAAAACTTTGTCTACTTGTTCTTGTTATTACAATTTAAGTTGATTTTTATGACCTTTTGGTTTGTTAGAGGTTGCTGATTTACTTGAACTTGTCGTATCTTTAAGATAATACAGGGAGAAATTATGGATAACTCCGGAAAACAGAGCAAAAGAGGAAGACCTTGAGCTCCCATTGTTCAGCCTAGATAAAATAAGTACTGCTAGTGATAATTTTTCAGTAAACAATAAGCTCGGAGAAGGTGGTTTTGGACCAGTATACAGAGTAAGCTTTCGATATGATAGTTCAAGAACATATCGGACAATGAGTAATATCTCAAATTAACCAAAATGGATTTTGCCATGTTCGTGAAATTTATTAAAATGGGTTTCAGGTTCACTGAAAAATGGACAAAAGATTGCTGTTAAAAGGTTATCGTTAGTTCTTGACAAGGAATAAATGAGTTTTAAAATGAAGTTATACTAATTGCCAAGCTTCAACATCGTAATCTTGTACAACTATTAGGTTGTTGCATTCATGAAGATGAGAGGTTGTTGGTTTATGAATATATTGTAACAGCCGAGATTTTAAATCGTTCTCGGGAACATTGTATAGTGAAAATTTATATATATTAGTGTGACGAAAATATATAAATTTCACTCTAATAAATCATCATTAGAGTTGATAAGTATATTTATTCGAATTGATAAATATTTTATTGGCTATAGATGTGATGATTGTCGAATCGAAATGCCTCAAATAGTGCATTTTCGGTATCGAAAAACAGAATTCTACTGAGATTCAAAATGTGGCAAACATAGATCTCAGATGGAAAATAATGAAATATCTAGGGTTTATGGAGTGTTTTAAATAATATAAATGCATCGAAAGGCTCTAACAGCATTTCGAGAGGTAAACTGCGAAATTTGGCCAGTATAGCTTTTCGGTCAAAATTTCGACAGATGAAAATTATACTGTTATTAAAGAAAAACCTATACTGTATAAAAAAATAATATTTTCTTATTAATATAGGAATCAATGGATGAGATCAAATCATTCTTTTTGATCCAAAGGCTATTAAAATTAAGGAAATTTTTGGAATTTCCTTTAAAATCAAAATTTGGAAGGAAAATTTGCATTAAATGCATGTTGATCTGCTCATGCACGTGGAAGAGAGGGGGAGAAACAGCTGTATTTCAGCTGAAAAAGTTCCCAAAACTTTGCAAAAATACCCCCAAGAAATTTTCATTTTGACCCCAAAATTTTCAAAAATTGCAAAAATACCCCTAAGGATTTGTATAAACTTTTCCCCTGATTTTTCACGTCCCTCACAACAGAAAAACACCATTTTCTCTGTTCTTCTTCTTCTCCCACGTTCCTTTGTTCACAAAAATTTCCAAAGTTTCAAAAGTTGCAAATTTTGAAGAAAAAGTGTGAGAAAACTTTAAGTTGAGGAGTATTCACTTCAAAGCTCAAGTAAGTTCTTCAAAATTCTGTTTTAATGCTTGTTTTTAAGTGTTTTTGTGTTTATGTGAATAGTGGAACAAAATGGAGATAGAGAGTTTTTGAGTGTTTTGATGAAAATCAAGTGGAAAAACATGTTTTGAACTTGTTTTTGAAGTTTTTGTGGGGTTAGTTTTGAAAACAAAAATGTTGCATGGGAGGGGGAAATTTATGTGGAAAAGAGGGTGAAAACCCTTATGGAATAGTGATAATTATGTATTATGAAGTGGAAAAGGAATTTGATGTGGTATTGAGTGTGGAATGGAAGAAAGACAAAGAGGAAAGTTTAGGGTTGTGAGTGAAACCCTAAATTTTGGGAAACATTGTTATACCTTGATTTTGAGAATGAATTATTGTTATGTACTGGGATTTTGAGCAGGTTTATGATGGAGACTGTGTTCAATAACGCGATTTTGGCACAGTGGGAAAATGAAAAATTAAGCCGTTATAATGCCGAAATTTTCGGACTTATAACTAAGGCTAAGGGTGTAATGATACAATGTATAGGAGAAGTGTTTAAATGTTTTCGAGTTGACCTATAAACATTTCACTGAATGTTGAACTGTTTCGTTATAGGGCAACGAAGGGAAACAAAGGAATAAAAACAGAAATCAATTTCTGGTAAGTTCTGACATTTAATTGTCTGAACATGAACAACTGGAACACTGTGTTATTCTTGAATGTTAATTTATGAATAGCCTAAATTCCTTGGCTAGAAATGTTATATGTTGTTGTGAACTCGTTGAAACGCCTAAATTGGCAAGTATGCGAGTGTTCAGTGATGTGTTATGTGAATATGATTATGTTTTATGGATTTTGACCCTAGAATGCTTTAAACATGTTTTAGATTTGAAAGTATGAATGAGAATTGGTTTTTATATCAAAATGTGTTCAAAAACCTATTTTTACCAGAGCCAAGCGCTAGGCGCTACCTAAGGAGCGCCCCGGCGCCGAGCTCTCGGCCAAATTTTGGTGTTTAAATTTCAGTAGGAGCACCAGGCGCTAGGGTATTAGCGCCAGGCATTAGTGTAAAAATTGGCTAAAGCGCCAGGCTCTAGGGTATGAGCGCCAGGCGCTAGTGTAAAATTTAGTGGAAGTGCCAGGCGCTAGGGTATAAGCGCCAGGCGCTAGGGTATGAGCGCCAGGCGCTAGGGTAAATATTCAGTAGGAGTGCCAGGCGCTAGGGTATGAGCGCCAGGCACTAGTGTAAAAATCAGCATGAGCGCCAGGCGCTAGGGTATGAGAGCCAGGCGCTTGCACCGGATTTTCGAAAGCGCCAGGCGCTGTAAAGAGAGCGCCGAAGCGCTGGAGTCTCTGTCCTAAGTTTGTACAGAAAAATAAAATGAAGGGCCAGGCGCTCGGGGATGAGTGCCAAGCGCTCCAACTGTTTCAAAAATGTATAATTAAGAGTTTGTGCCTTGTTTTCAGTTCCAATCACGCCCCAATGTTTAAATGCATGGGTGATGATTTTTAAACAGTATTTTTGGACTGAATAGGCATAACATTGAGTGCATTAATTATGAATATGTACACTGGAACAGTTAAGACATCATAGTAAGTAACATAGCACAGTAAACAACAAGGTAATGAAAAAGACCTAATGTTTGGCGTACCGGCCTCTCGCGAGGGGAGGTTATCTTATGTCGAAGTAAAAGACATACTATTGTTGAGGGAGAGTCCGGGTCGCTCCTAGACCCCTCTTACAGCGCGCACACGGTATGACCAAACCGGGCCCATAGACATAGTAAATGAACAATGCAAGGTGTAAATTGAGCATAAGGAACTCATGCATTGTGTCAAGTTGCATTGTTGTGTTTTATTATTTTAAATGTTATGTCTGAACTTACTGGGCATGTAGCTCACCAGTTTGTTCTTGTTCAGGTAATCGAGGTAAACAACCTGTAATCTGAGCCACAGTGTATGGATTGGACTGCAGGAATAAAGTGCCAGTGTCATGATAAAGGTTATGGACCTGCCAGGCTAATTCCGCAAGGGAGAGAGAAAAAGGGCGAAAAGAAAAAAATACAATTGTATAATATTGTATAAAGTACACTGTTATGTTTAACTTTAACTATGTTTAATACAGTATGACAGTATTATATGCAAGTAATATAAAATAGTTTTCCTACTATGATAACTTAGTTTTGGAAAGTTGTAGTACTACGTATATCGATGGTTTTAAAAAAAAAAAAAATTTTCCGCAAACTATTTTGTTATGATTTGATAGAAAAGAATTAAAGTAAAGCAGAGTTTTCAGGTGACGTCTCCCGCACGAGGCGGGGGGTGTCACATATATGTCCAACAAGGGCCTGGACTCATTTGTTTTTAGTCGGAAACCTATTCACCTTATCCTGATTTTAATACTACCATAAAATTTTTGGCACTTCTTGGTTAACTTGAAGAACAAATTTTCTAGATCAAGCACAAATTAGTAAACTATTGCAATGGCCTCAGCGTTTCCAAATCATATGTGGCATTGCTCAAGGGCTTAAATATCTTCATCAGGATTCCAGATTGAGGATTTTACATAAAGATATTAAAATTGGCAATATTCTACTTGATAATGAAATGAATCTCAAAATTTCAGATTTCAGAATGGCTAAAACTTTTGGAGGAGATCAAACTATAGGGTACACAAGCAAAGTAGTAGGAACTTAGCAAGTATTAATCTTGAGAGCTCTTTATATTGAAAAGTTTCTAGATCTATTTCAACGAGTATTTCTCATTCTAATTATTAATACTTTGTATATAGTAGTTATATGGCACCAGAATATGTTTTTAGAGGTCTATTCTCAACAAAATCTAACGTGTTTAGCTTTGGTATAATGGTATTGGAGATTATAAGTGAGAAGAGAAGTCAAGCTTTCAAGATGAGAACATAGGGCATACATTTATTGGACACGTAAGTCTTAGATGTTTGTCTCATTTCTTTTTGAATCTCTATCATGTTAGACTAATGAGTGACACATTGTTCCTTGATATTTCTAGGCATGGACATTGGTAAAAGAAGAAAAGGTGTTCAAACTCGTAGATGTACACTTAAAGGATTCAAACCATAATCTACAGGATGTGTTAAATTGCATACATGTTGGTCTCTTTTGTGTTCAACAATGTCCTGAGGATAGACCCGACATGTTGTCCATCATTCTCATGTTAGGTAGTGAGAGCATGCTACCTAAACCAAAACCGCTAGGCTATTTCACGGAAGTAGATTCACAAGAAAGAGACCTTTAGTCCACTATGCTAGAGCCATATTCAAAGAACACTATGTCAGTGTCTGCAATCATAGGTCAATAGACTTATATTATGTAATCACAGCTGGCTAAAATTGTAACGCTCCTAAGCTAGCAGGTCAAATTACAATATAACTCATATAGCTAGTCTAAAAAACATTATTTCACTTGAACTTATCTTACTTTAAATTAACAAAATCTATATCAACGGAAATAGAATTTAGACAGATCAAAAGCTTAATAAACTAGTCATGAAAACTTAGACCTTCTTGTTCATTCAACTCGTAAGTCTGATTCACTACTTGCCTATAGTACAAGAACTATTATAAACAAATGCTTAGTAAATAAAAAAAATACATGCTAAAAAGACTTCAATACATCTCAAAAACTTGTTTTAATGATTAAATTACCCTCTGTTTACTAAAACACTTCTATTTGGGCCCCTTGGTATAATATTAGTCTTGCAGTGTCAATCCACCGTTCTTTACACATAAGGCTTACCATTTTTTGGAAACTAGTCATCCTTAAGGGATTCATCCAACTTTCATTTGTCTACTAAAACCATAAGACGAAGCAAAATGTCCTTATAAAATCTCCATTTGGTACAATGTTATCTCTTTATCAAAAACTCATGAAAACATGCTTATGCAATCATACTTATCAATGTAAAATACATTGTAAAATAAATTCATTATATAAATAACTATAACACCCATAATATTGTTCTTGTATGCAGTTGAGGGATTCTACTCACCTCATATCCCGGTACATATGTAAATGCTTTATCAAATACTTTCATAATATCAACAAACATATATAGCACACACATAATGTTGTTCTTGTGAGCAATTGGGGTTTTTTACTTACCTCATATTGTGATAATTAAAAGACTGGTAAGGATTTGCTTTCAGTAGGAGCGCCAGGCGCTAGGGTATTAGCGCCAGGCGTTAGTGTAAATATTGGCTAAAGCGCCAGGCTCTAGGGTATGAGCGCCAGGCGCTAGTGTAAAATTTAGTGGAAACGCCAGGCGCTAGGGTATGAGCGCCAGGCGCTAGGGTAAATATTCAGTAGGCGTGCCAGGCGCTAGGGTATGAGCGCCAGGCACTAGTGTAAAAATCAGCATGAGCGCCAGGCACTAGGGTATGAGCGCCAGGCGCTAGTGTAATGTTGTCTGAAGTGCCAGGCGCTAGGGTATGAGCGCCAGGCGCTTGCACCGGATTTTTGAAAGCGCCAGGCGCTGTAAAGAGAGCACCGAAGCGCTGGAGTCTCTGTCCTAAGTTTGTACAGAAAAATAAAATGAAGGGCCAGGCGCTCGGGGATGAGTGCCAGGCGCTCCAACTGTTCCAAAAATGTATAATTAAGAGTTTGTGCCTTGTTTTCAGTTCCAATCACGCCCCAATGTTTAAATGCATGGGTGATGATTTTTAAACAGTATTTTTGGACTGAATAGGCATAACATTGAGTGCATTAATTATGAATATGTACACTGGAATAGTTAAGACATCATAGTAAGTAACATAGCACAGTAAACAACAAGGTAATGAAAAAGACCTAATGTTTGGCGTACCAGCCTCTCGTGAGGGGAGGTTATCTTATGTCAAAGTAAAAGACATACTATTGTTGAGGGAGAGTCTGGGTCGCTCCCAGACCCCTCTTACAGCGCGCACACGGTATGACCAAACCGGGCCCATAGACATAGTAAATGAACAATGCAAGGTGTAAATTGAGCATAATGAACTCATGCATTGTGTCAAGTTGCATTGTTGTGTTTTATTATTTTAAATGTTATGTCTGAACTTACTGGGCATGTAGCTCACCAGTTTGTTCTTGTTCAGGTAATCGAGGTAAACAACCTGTAACCTGAGCCACAGTGTATGGATTGGACTGCAGGAATGAAGTGCCAGTGTCATGATAAAGGTTATGGACCTGCCAGGCTAATTCCGCAAGGGAGAGAGAAAAAGGGCGAAAAGAAAAAAATACAATTGTATAATATTGTATAAAGTACACTGTTATGTTTAACTTTAACTATGTTTAATACAGTATGACAGTATTATATGCAAGTAATATAAAATAGTTTTCCTACTATGATAACTTAGTTTTAGAAAGTTGTAGTACTACGTATATCGATGGTTTTAAAAAAAAAAAATTTTCCGCAAACTATTTTGTTATGATTTGATAGAAAAGAATTAAAGTAAAGCAGAGTTTTCAGGTGACGTCTCCCGCACGAGGCGGGGGGTGTCACAAGGTGGTATCAGAGCAGCGGTTCTCCATAACCTGTTATGACAATGAAAGCATTTCCTTCTGCGCAGTCCAAGTAAGTTAATGTTTCATTGTTTTCTTATTCTAAATTTTGTACATAATGCATGAATACTAGGATTTGAAAATGAGTAACCGACCAGGTTCCCGAACAACGGGGAAAAGACCTTTTATTCGATTCCGAATGACAAGAATGTCGGAAATGACTCCTTCAACTGCAGACGTACGATCGTCATCAACACCACCAATAGCTCCAACGTTTACAGAGGGTCGAAATTTTGTCATGAAAGCAGAGAATTTTAGGATGCATCTGTCAGATACGGTAGTATCCTATGCAGCTCGTTTTCGGAATGAGATTATTATGAGTAGTCCTTGGCCAACCCTGACCGAAGAGGAGCAGTGTGCAATGCTCTGGAGAGGATTAACTCATGAACTGAAGCTTCGAACGGTCCCTGCACTCGACGAGACACTGGAGCAATATATTACCTCAGTGAAAGAGGTAGAAAGAAAAATGTTGATAGAAAAATATGATCGGATAATGAGAGATAATGACCCCTACGGTGACGTATCCTCCAGACTTGATGAACCACCACCAGTGAGGGAGAATGACGATGTGAAATCCTCAGGCGAATCATGTATTGCAGGTCCAATCCATGTAATTAGTGATTCAACTAATGAAAATGAGGATGACAATGAAGAAGATCCAGAGGAATTTCCTTTGGGCAGTGATGAAGATAGGAGTGATACCCCATAAGTTATTGAAGTTAACTTATGTGTATATAAATGCAAGTTTTGCATATTATGGAAATTGACAGGAATATGTATAAGTACTGGATGTGAATTAAATGTATGTGAATACAAGAATATGTTTATACATGGTCGCTTACTTAGGATTAAGTGATTGCATATTCTATTATGATTGCATTGATAAATGAAAAGAGAAAATTAATGGTATTTCTCTCAATATCGATACTGAACGTTTGATTTGTGTTGATAGATCTAAAGAAATCAAATGGCACGAAGGAGAGTCCAACCTCCTAGACGTGGTAGACCTCCCACCCTGACTGAAAGAGTGACCGAATTAGAAGCTTTATTAGCAACCCAAATACAAGAGAATCAAACCTTAAGAGACCAACTAAATCAGATTCATCGCGAACGTGCTGAAAGGGAAGCTTCACCACCACCCATGGCACCAGAAGCACCTGTAGCCCCGGAAGTTGAACATAATTCCCCGGCAGTCTCAGCTTCGGGGGAAAGGATTCCGGAACCACAAGTCATTGTCCCACAGGAACCCCTATACGAAAGGTTTCGACGAATGAGACCACCGGAGTTTGATGGATCTTTAGATCCGTTAGAAGCTGAAGAGTGGCTATCGTCTTTCTAGAGGATCATAAACTTTATGAATTTGACTGACAGGGAAAAAGTCCTCTGTGTTTCGTACGTGCTGAACAGAGATGCACGGTACTGGTGGGAAATGGTTTGCTTAAGAAGAGATGAGAGCCAGATAACCTGGAATGATTTTGTGGAGGAGTTTAATCAGAAGTACTATGACCCTGCTGCTCTCGGACCACAACAGAGAGAGTTCAAGAATTTGAAGCAAGGAAACATGACAGTGATGGAGGTATGCCGCAAGTTTGACCGGCTGTCGAGGTTATGTCCCTATATGGTCCCTACTGAAGGGGATCGTATCCGAAAGATAATTGGGACATTTCGACCAGAAATTGCCGTAATGGTCGACAGTGCCGCATCTCCACCCACGTCAGTGGCGGAATGTGTCTCCCGAGCATTGAAAGCTGAATTTCATTTGACAAGAGCCAGAGAAGAACGGGCTCAAGCATGGGAAACTCGGAAAAAGGAGAGACAACAATTGAAACAAGGTCAAAGTGGAAGTCAAACACCACAAGGACATCGCTTCAATCAGTCCTCAAAGCCTGGACAAGGAAGTGGACAGAGGCCTCAAAATTCTAATAAAAGAAAATGGAATTTCACGGGTAATAGGAATCAGCAACAGAAGAATGCAGCAAGTGCTGGTCCTAGTACACCAGGCCCTGTGAGCACTCCAAATTGTCCAACATGCGGAAAGAAGCACTTGGGAGAATGCAGACTAGGCCGCAATGTTTGTTATTATTGTGGCAAAGAAGGTCATTATGCAAGAAGCTGCCCAAGTAATCGACAGAATCAAGCCGGCACGGTTCCTCAGCGTCTGCCAAATCCTCAGATGCACGCTATTACAGCAAAGGCAGAGACGTCATCACGACAACAGGAACAAGGTGAAAAGGCACCTCCAACCAATGCAAGAGTGATGGCTTACACAAAAGAGGATGCAGAAGCGGGCACATCCACGGTTGTTACAGGTCATATTTTTATCGCTCAACACTCGGCATATGCTTTATTTGATTCGGGTGCTTCACATTCATTTGCATCACAAGAATTTGCTGCCAGGTTAGAACATGCTAAGGATAGAATTGGAATGACCTTTAGGACTATGTTGCCTTCGGGTGAAGTATTGTTGTCAGATTACTGGTTACGACATGTGCCAGTAATTGTGGCAGATAGAGAGCTTTTTCTTGATTTGATTGTGATAAGGATAGCGGATTACGATGTAATCCTAGGAATGGATTTCTTGGGAAAGTATCAGGCTACAATCGACTGCCGTCATCGAAGGATAATCTTTCGACCAAATGGAGAAGAAAGTTTTGAATATGTTGCTTCATCTCCAAAGTCATCGAGGATCCTGATAAATTCAATGAAGGCTCACAAGTTGATAGCTAAAGGATGTGTGGGATATCTAGCTTTTGTTACTGATGTGACAAAAGAAGAAAAGTTACAACCAAAGGATATTCCCATAGTCAATGAATTTGTGGATGTATTTCCAGATGAATTACCTGGATTTCCACCGGAACGGGAAATTTCTTTTGAGATCGAATTAGTACCAGGAACAGCGCCGATATCCAAGGCCCCTTATCGGATGGCTCCAGCTGAACTGAAGGAGCTACAGACGCAATTAAAGGAGTTATTGGATAGAGGATTCATTCGACCAAGCTACTCGCCTTGGGGAGCTCCGGTTCTATTCGTGAAAAAGAAGGATGGAACTCTACGAATGTGCGTAGACTATAGGGAGCTGAATAAGGCCACCATCAAGAATAAGTACCCACTACCCAGGATCGACGATTTATTTGATCAACTGAAGGGAGCCTCAATGTTTTCAAAGATTGATCTACGTTCTGGGTACCATCAGCTGAGAATTAAAGACAGAGATGTAACAAAGACGGCATTCAGGACGAGATACGGACACTATGAATTTCTGGTGTTGCCGTTTGGATTGACGAATGCTCCAGCTACATTCATGGACTTGATGAACCGAGTTTTCAAGAAATTTTTAGATAAGTTTGTCATTGTATTTATTGATGACATCCTTGTTTATTCGAAGACCCGGGAAGACCATGAAGAACATTTACGCTGGGTACTACAAACACTCAGAGATCACCAGCTATACGCCAAATTTTCAAAGTGCGAATTCTGGTTAGATCAAGTTCATTTCCTAGGACACAAGGTGTCTAAGGATGGAATTTCTGTTGACTCCGCAAAGATTGAAGCTGTTAGCAAGTGGCCTATCCCGAAAAACACTACTGAAATTCGTAGTTTTCTGGGATTAGCCGGATACTACAGGCGTTTTGTGGAGGGATTCTCTAGGCTTGCTGAACCACTTACGGCGTTAACTAGAAAGGAAAAGAAGTACGAGTGGACAGCAGCATGTGAAGAAAGCTTCCAAGAATTAAAGAGGAGATTAACAAGTGCACCTATCCTTGCCATTCCTACTGATGGGGAAAGATTCGACATCTACAGCGATGGTTCGAAAGAAGGATTAGGAGCGGTATTGATGCAAAATGGGAGAGTTATAGCTTATGCTTCACGACAACTAAAGAATCATGAGAAGAATTATTCAACTCATGATTTAGAACTAGCTGTAGTCGTGTTTGCATTAAAGATTTGGAGGCATTATTTATATGGTGTTCAATGTCAAATCTTCACAGATCACAAGAGCTTGAAATACTTCTTCACTTAAAAGGAGTTGAACATGAGACAGCAGCGATGGTTAGAACTCGTGAAAGACTACGATTGTGAAATCTTATATCATCTAGGGAAAGCGAATAAAGTTGCTGATGCACTGAGTCGCAAATCAACATCGGTACAACAATTGCCTATCGATGGATTGTCCAAGCCGCTATAAAAGGAGATTAATTCGCTAGAAATAGAATTAATTTCTGGAAGTTTGGCTATGCTACAATTGAAACCAACACTGTACGATAGGATTAAGGATGCTCAAAAACAAGATGTGTACTTGGAAGAGATGAGAGACCGAGTCAATAAAGGAGAAGAAATTGAATTCAACATCGAGACAGATGGAATGCTGTTGATGAAAGGAAGAATTTGCATACCTGCCAATACAGAATTAAAGGAGCAGATTATGAAAGAAGCCCATCAAACACCCTATTCTGTTCATCCAGGAGCTACCAAAATGTATCATGACTTAAGATTACAATTTTAGTGGAAGAGAATGAAGAATGACATTGCTGAGTTTGTTAGTCGATGTCTAACTTGCCAGAGAGTCAAAGCAGAGCACAAACACCCAGGCGGGAAATTAGAACCTCTAGATATTCCAGAGTGGAAATGGGAGCATATTACCATGGATTTAGTGATAGGGCTACCCAAGACACGAGGAGGTTATGATGCTATATGGGTGATAGTAGATCGACTGACGAAAACAGCTCGATTCATAGCGGTGAAAACGACATTCACATTGGAGAAATTTGCAAGTTTGTACGTTGCGAATGTGATTAGATTACATGGAGTTCCAAGATCTATTGTATCTGATCGAGATGGTCGTTTTACCTCCAAATTCTGGAAGTGTGTACAACAAGAAATGGGCACAAAATTGAAGTTTAGCACGGCTTTTCATCCTCAAACTGATGGACAATCTGAACGAGTCATTCAGATTTTAGAGGATATGTTACGAGCTTGTGTCATGGATTTTCAAGGAGCATGGAATGAGAAACTGTCGTTGATCGAATTCTCCTACAACAGCAGTTATCAAGCTTCGATCGGAATGGCACCCTATGAAGCTCTTTATGGCAGGAAGTGCAGATCCCCAATCCATTGGTATGATTTAAAAGAAAAGCAACTGCATAAAACTGATTTTGTGCAAGGGACTTCAGAAGCAGTTGAAAAGATACAGAAACGAATGAAAACAGCCCAAAGTCGACAAAAGAGTTATGCCGACAAACGACGCAGATTTTTTGAATTTCAAGAAGGCGACTTTGTATTTCTTAAAGTTGCACCTATGAAAGGAGTTATGCGTTTTGGAAAGAAAGGCAAACTCAGTCCGAGATACATCGGACCATTCGAAATTATCAAACGGATCGGGAAGGTGGCTTACAAATTGGCATTACCACCTGATTTATCCAAGGTACATGATGTTTTTCATGTCTCTATGTTGCGTAAATATGTACCTGATCCATCGCACGTTTTGAGATATGAGCCGATACAAGTACAGTGTGACCTGTCTTATAAGGAAAAACCTGTTCAAATACTCGCACGAGAAGACAAGGTACTCAGGAACAAAACAATCCCATTAGTCAAAGTGTTATGGCGTAATCACCAAATAGAAGAGGCTACATGGGAAAGAGAAGATGAAATGAGAGCCTTATATCCCCACTTGTTTTAAATTCTCGAGGACGAGAATTCTTTAAGGGGGGAGGATTGTAACAGCCGAGATTTTAAATCGTTCTCGGGAACATTGTATAGTGAAAATTTATATATATTAGTGTGACGAAAATATATAAATTTCACTCTAATAAATCATCATTAGAGTTGATAAGTATATTTATTCGAATTGATAAATATTTTATTGGCTATAGATGTGATGATTGTCGAATCGAAATGCCTCAAATAGTGCATTTTCGGTATCGAAAAACAGAATTCTACTGAGATTCAAAATGTGGCAAACATAGATCCCAGATGGAAAATAATGAAATATCTAGGGTTTATGGAGTGTTTTAAATAATATAAATGCATCGAAAGGCTCTAACAGCATTTCGAGAGGTAAACTGCGAAATTTGGCCAGTATAGCTTTTCGGTCAAAATTTCGACAGATAAAAATTATACTGTTATTAAAGAAAAACCTATACTGTATAAAAAAATAATATTTTCTTATTAATATAGGAATCAATGGATGAGATCAAATCATTCTTTTTGATCCAAAGGCTATTAAAATTAAGGAAATTTTTGGAATTTCCTTTAAAATCAAAATTTGGAAGGAAAATTTGCATTAAATGCATGTTGATCTGCTCATGCACGTGGAAGAGAGGGGGAGAAACAGCTGTATTTCAGCTGAAAAAGTTCCCAAAATTTTGCAAAAATGCCCCCAAGAAATTTTCATTTTGACCCCAAAATTTTCAAAAATTGCAAAAATACCCCTAAAGATTTGTATAAACTTTTCCCCTGATTTTTCATGTCCCTCACAACAGAAAAACACCATTTTCTCTGTTCTTCTTCTTCTCCCACGTTCCTTTGTTCACAAAAATTTCCAAAGTTTCAAAAGTTGCAAAATTTGAAGAAAAAGTGTGAGAAAACTTTAAGTTGAGGAGTATTCACTTCAAAGCTCAAGTAAGTTCTTCAAAATTCTGTTTTAATGCTTGTTTTTAAGTGTTTTTGTGTTTATGTGAATAGTGGAACAAAATGGAGATAGAGAGTTTTTGAGTGTTTTGATGAAAATCAAGTGGAAAAACATGTTTTGAACTTGTTTTTGAAGTTTTTGTGGGGTTAGTTTTGAAAACAAAAATGTTGCATGGGAGGGGGAAATTTATGTGGAAAAGAGGGTGAAAACCCTTATGGAATAGTGATAATTATGTATTATGAAGTGGAAAAGGAATTTGATGTGGTATTGAGTGTGGAATGGAAGAAAGACAAAGAGGAAAGTTTAGGGTTGTGAGTGAAACCCTAAATTTTTGGGAAACATTGTTATACCTTGATTTTGAGAATGAATTATTGTTATGTACTGGGATTTTGAGCAGGTTTATGATGGAGACTGTGTTCAATAACGCGATTTTGGCACAGTGGGAAAATGAAAAATTAAGCCGTTATAATGCCGAAATTTTCGGACTTATAACTAAGGCTAAGGGTGTAATGATACAATGTATAGGAGAAGTGTTTAAATGTTTTCGAGTTGACCTATAAACATTTCACTGAATGTTGAACTGTTTCGTTATAGGGCAACGAAGGGAAACAAAGGAACAAAAGCAGAAATCAATTTCTGGTAAGTTCTGACATTTAATTGTCTGAACATGAACAACTGGAACACTGTGTTATTCTTGAATGTTAATTTATGAATAGCCTAAATTCCTTGGCTAGAAATGTTATATGTTGTTGTGAACTCGTTGAAACGCCTAAATTGGCAAGTATGCGAGTGTGCAGTGATGTGTTATGTGAATATGATTATGTTTTATGGATTTTGACCCTAGAATGCTTTAAACATGTTTTAGATTTGAAAGTATGAATGAGAATTGGTTTTTATATCAAAATGTGTTCAAAAACCTATTTTTACCGGAGCCAAGCGCTAGGCGCTACCTAAGGAGCGCCCCGGCGCCGAGCTCTCGGCCAAATTTTGGTGTTTAAATTTCAGTAGGAGCACCAGGCGCTAGGGTATTAGCGCCAGGCGTTAGTGTAAAAATTGGCTAAAGCGCCAGGCTCTAGGGTATGAGCGCCAGGCGCTAGTGTAAAATTTAGTGGAAGCGTCAGGCGCTAGGGTATAAGCGACAGGCGCTAGGGTAAATATTCAGTAGGAGTGCCAGGCGCTAGGGTATGAGCGCCAGGCACTAGTGTAAAAATCAGCATGAGCGCCAGGCGCTAGGGTATGAGCGCCAGGCGCTTGCACCAGATTTTCGAAAGCGCCAGGCGCTGTAAAAAGAGCGCCGAAGCGCTGGAGTCTCTGTCCTAAGTTTGTACAGAAAAATAAAATGAAGGGCCAGGCACTCGGGGATGAGTGCCAGGCGCTCCAACTGTTCCAAAAATGTATAATTAAGAGTTTGTGCCTTGTTTTCAGTTCCAATCACGCCCCAATGTTTAAATGCATGGGTGATGATTTTTAAACAGTATTTTTGGACTGAATAGGCATAACATTGAGTGCATTAATTATGAATATGTACACTGGAACAGTTAAGACATCATAGTAAGTAACATAGCACAGTAAACAACAAGGTAATGAAAAAGACCTAATGTTTGGCGTACCGGCCTCTCGCGAGGGGAGGTTATCTTATGTCGAAGTAAAAGACATACTATTGTTGAGGGAGAGTCCGGGTCGCTCCCAGACCCCTCTTACAGCGCGCACACGGTATGACCAAACCGGGCCCATAGACATAGTAAATGAACAATGCAAGGTGTAAATTGAGCATAAGGAACTCATGCATTGTGTCAAGTTGCATTGTTGTGTTTTATTATTTTAAATGTTATGTCTGAACTTACTGGGCATGTAGCTCACCAGTTTGTTCTTGTTCAGGTAATCGAGGTAAACAACCTGTAATCTGAGCCACAGTGTATGGATTGGACTGCAGGAATAAAGTGCCAGTGTCATGATAAAGGTTATGGACCTGCCAGGCTAATTCCGCAAGGGAGAGAGAAAAAGGGCGAAAAGAAAAAAATACAATTGTATAATATTGTATAAAGTACACTGTTATGTTTAACTTTAACTATGTTTAATACAGTATGACAGTATTATATGCAAGTAATATAAAATAGTTTTCCTACTATGATAACTTAGTTTTGGAAAGTTGTAGTACTACGTATATCGATGGTTTTAAAAAAAAAAAAAATTTTCCGCAAACTATTTTGTTATGATTTGATAGAAAAGAATTAAAGTAAAGCAGAGTTTTCAGGTGACGTCTCCCGCACGAGGCGGGGGGTGTCACATATATGTCCAACAAGGGCCTGGACTCATTTGTTTTTAGTCGGAAACCTATTCACCTTATCCTGATTTTAATACTACCATAAAATTTTTGGCACTTCTTGGTTAACTTGAAGAACAAATTTTCTAGATCAAGCACAAATTAGTAAACTATTGCAATGGCCTCAGCGTTTCCAAATCATATGTGGCATTGCTCAAGGGCTTAAATATCTTCATCAGGATTCCAGATTGAGGATTTTACATAAAGATATTAAAATTGGCAATATTCTACTTGATAATGAAATGAATCTCAAAATTTCAGATTTCAGAATGGCTAAAACTTTTGGAGGAGATCAAACTATAGGGTACACAAGCAAAGTAGTAGGAACTTAGCAAGTATTAATCTTGAGAGCTCTTTATATTGAAAAGTTTCTAGATCTATTTCAACGAGTATTTCTCATTCTAATTATTAATACTTTGTATATAGTAGTTATATGGCACCAGAATATGTTTTTAGAGGTCTATTCTCAACAAAATCTAACGTGTTTAGCTTTGGTATAATGGTATTGGAGATTATAAGTGAGAAGAGAAGTCAAGCTTTCAAGATGAGAACATAGGGCATACATTTATTGGACACGTAAGTCTTAGATGTTTGTCTCATTTCTTTTTGAATCTCTATCATGTTAGACTAATGAGTGACACATTGTTCCTTGATATTTCTAGGCATGGACATTGGTAAAAGAAGAAAAGGTGTTCAAACTCGTAGATGTACACTTAAAGGATTCAAACCATAATCTACAGGATGTGTTAAATTGCATACATGTTGGTCTCTTTTGTGTTCAACAATGTCCTGAGGATAGACCCGACATGTTGTCCATCATTCTCATGTTAGGTAGTGAGAGCATGCTACCTAAACCAAAACCGCTAGGCTATTTCACGGAAGTAGATTCACAAGAAAGAGACCTTTAGTCCACTATGCTAGAGCCATATTCAAAGAACACTATGTCAGTGTCTGCAATCATAGGTCAATAGACTTATATTATGTAATCACAGCTGGCTAAAATTGTAACGCTCCTAAGCTAGCAGGTCAAATTACAATATAACTCATATAGCTAGTCTAAAAAACATTATTTCACTTGAACTTATCTTACTTTAAATTAACAAAATCTATATCAACGGAAATAGAATTTAGACAGATCAAAAGCTTAATAAACTAGTCATGAAAACTTAGACCTTCTTGTTCATTCAACTCGTAAGTCTGATTCACTACTTGCCTATAGTACAAGAACTATTATAAACAAATGCTTAGTAAATAAAAAAAAATACATGCTAAAAAGACTTCAATACATCTCAAAAACTTGTTTTAATGATTAAATTACCCTCTGTTTACTAAAACACTTCTATTTGGGCCCCTTGGTATAATATTAGTCTTGCAGTGTCAATCCACCGTTCTTTACACATAAGGCTTACCATTTTTTGGAAACTAGTCATCCTTAAGGGATTCATCCAACTTTCATTTGTCTACTAAAACCATAAAACGAAGCAAAATGTCCTTATAAAATCTCCATTTGGTACAATGTTATCTCTTTATCAAAAACTCATGAAAACATGCTTATGCAATCATACTTATCAATGTAAAATACATTGTAAAATAAATTCATTATATAAATAACTATAACACCCATAATATTGTTCTTGTATGCAGTTGAGGGATTCTACTCACCTCATATCCCGGTACATATGTAAATGCTTTATCAAATACTTTCATAATATCAACAAACATATATAGCACACACATAATGTTGTTCTTGTGAGCAATTGGGGTTTTTTACTTACCTCATATTGTGATAATTAAAAGACCGGTAAGGATTTGCTTTCATAGCAATCAAAGTGTAATAATGACCTGCTAGAAACTGTGATGTCCCCCGTACGTTACCATACCATCCAGCCGAGCTCTGACGCCGACCATGATGGCTGGCAACCTCGTCGGTCGTCATCTTCTTACTTAACATACTTAACTTTCCATTTTTAACGTTCTCATTTTAAAGCGGAAGCAATTTCCATAGCAAAATTTTTTTTTACACTTACATATTATATCTATATTTCTATCATACTCTTATAACATATAATTCATAAATTTCTTTCCTTCAACTTTCTTTTTGAACGCTCAGCGAAAGACTCATGGTAGTACCATACCCTCGCCCAATCCCTTGGCACGTGCAGATCCGTCCGTTGTCCATCATATTACTTTAAACTAATAGGTTACTTACCTGCAACATATGAACAACTAATGAGCTAGATACTCAGTAAGTTCAAACATACATTCATTAACTTACAAATACTAGTAATATATATTATTACTAGAATATATGACATCACGTATAGACACATCATACACATCGTCTATACATATCATCGAAACATAACATAATATGTTAGTCTCTTCATGCTTATTTATCTCTTTGCTCATTGTTCTCATCATTCTATTGACCATCTCTTATCATTCTATTCTAATCTCTTCATTTCTTTTCTTTTCATTCCTATCATTTTTTAACTTTCCGTTCTAAACCTTCTTATCTTTTCTCTCGTTTTATCATCATCTCTTAACCTTTCGTATCTTAAAAGCTAGTAACATATACACTAGCATAACATCATGTAAAAACGTGTCATTCACATCATACACATAACATCAAATACATCACGTCACATATATTAATTCTATTATGTTCTTATAAACTTCGTTTTATTATTTATTTATTTTTCATCGATTTCATTATGTCATTCTTTCATATCGTACGTTTCTTTTCTTATCGTTCTTTACTTTTCTTTTCTTTTCGTATTATTTCTTTTCTTTTCTTTTCACTCTCTTTTCGTTTCTTTTATTTTCACTTTCCTTTGGTTTCTTTTCTTTTCACTTTCCTTTGGTGGGCCCGTTGTTGAACGTACCTATTTGTGCACAGATAGTGGGAGGAGGGGGAGCGACCCACCAACCTACCTCACAGTCACATTAGTTACCGCACCTTCGGGGTTGGTCCAACCTACAAACTACCTCACCTTCGGGGCAGCGCCACATCTGCGTGGAGGATATAGACCTGAAGTCTCGACCGTATAGGGAGATTGGTACGCCAACAACTTAAGTTTTCAGTCTTATTATCTTGTATGCTTTTATTTTTCTTATATTGATTTTTCGTTGTACATCTTTTTCATGACATTCATAATCTTTCTTTTCTCATTTTTCATAGAACATTTCATGGGTCATTTGTTCTTTCGTTGTTTTATCTTTCTTTCATAATTCTTTCTCGTTGACATTTCATTCTTTCATTCTCATTTCGTAAGACCTATATCGTTGTTTCACGTTGTTGTTTTTCTTTTCTTAATGCTTTGCTTTACTTGTGTGAATTATGTCAGTCACACTTTAGCATATATAGCACATATTACTTATATATCATCACATCATATCATAACAAACAAAAATACGTTTAGTTATGTGCAGACAATTATTCTCTGTTTATCATTTGCATCCTCCTATCTATCGTATCTTGTCATCATACTCCTATCGATCATAGCCTATCGTTCTATTCTATCAATCACATCTTATCGTTATGTTCTAATCCTTTCATCATACTTTTCATCATAACCTATCATCGCTTCTCTTTCTTGTCTAACTCTTTGCTTTCATATCATTTTTCATAAAACATCTGTCCTTTCATTCTCATAAAACATACCCTTTCTTAATTCTTTTCATTACCGATCAATGTTGCTCTATCAATCATAACATAACTTCCATAAAACCTTTCATAAAACATCTATTCTTTCCTTTCATATCTCATCTCTTCTTCTTTTTTTTATGTATTCTATCATAGCATTCTCGTTCTTACTCTTTCCATTCTTCTATCTCTCTTTCTCACATCTTTACTCTCATAAAGCTTATATAATACATTTCCTTCAAAATTCAATACATATACATATATATATATATTTTTTTTTTCTTTATTAAAATAAATCTTTTAACATCATCATAGTATTGCTATAGCGTTACTGTTACTATAGCATCATCGTAAATCACATCATGACATTTACATACAAAACATATAAATACTATAAGCTTGTTCATAGTTACAGAAGGGTAAATGTCTGAACTTACTCATAGCATGCTTATCCTCTTCTTGGAATCCATCGACGTCCTTTGTTGCGTCTGGATCGGGTTCCTACAGACAAACTTTGTCCGTTAATCACATTTTCATTTATAACTTTTATTTTATTAAAAAGCTTGATTCTGATCTTATAACCCTTAATTATAGCCTTAGGACAGCTTTTTAAACCTTAATGGCCATTTTCGAATTTTCTCCAACTTTTTGAAAAATTACAATTTTACCCCTAACTTTTGACAAAATTACAATTTTACCCTTGACGTGATTTTTCATAACTTAAACCTTAATTTTGACTTTTACAAACTTCATTACCCTATTCCGGGATCATTGGGGCTCTTTTCCCATAATTTGAGAATCTTTGGACAAAATGACTATTTTGCCCCTAATGGGTCGTTTAATCATAACATTTTCATTTTCATGCGCGATCTGGATTTCTAAACCCAAAATCATCTAATTAACTTTTTAAATCTTATCGGACCTTTTCCGGATCAATTCTTATCATTTTGCCAAATTTTCACATTTCCGACCCTCGGGAAGTACTATTCTGACCTAAGAGTCGGTTTCATGTTTTTCTTGCGTTCTAGGGTCTCGAAGGGTCGGTTTACTAATTATAACTTGCCCTTTCCTTTTTCCATACCCTAATTCCTCGAGGGGGCTCGGGTTACTTTCCTGATCATATTTTACCCCTCGTTTTCCCATATTATCCCTAATGCCGTTTTTAGAAATTTCGGCAGCATTTTCGCTTAATTTTTGAGGTTCCAGCGTTTAGGAAATGCCTGAAAACCATCTATCCTGATCTAATTCTATCACGTACTATACCAGAGGCCTAGATTTTACGTAAAACTCATACTGTTTACGTAAAATTGTTACATTATCACATATTTTTCTTTTCCTCCATTGCAGCCATTTTCTTCTTTTTACATACATTCTTTTCCATAATTTTCATACCAATAATTATAAAATCATATAATAGTCTCAAACAATTAAATTGCGGAACGTAAAGAGGTTGGGATTTATACCGAATTGCAGTCCGGTCTCGACGGCATAAACCTTAATTCTTTGTTCTTCATATCTGAGGTCCCGTCTTGCAAATCCTACTCCGCGGATGCGTCCGGAATGTCGAAAATAAGCCAACGGGCCATTCTTCAATTTTCGATCACCGGTCGCCGTTGATCGGTGTTGACCGGCGGCGACGGTGGAATGTGGGTAGTCCATCTTGAAGATCTCGATGAGAGGAATCCATTGGTGGTCTCAATTTCACCATTCGACACCTCTATCGTCGGAAAATCTCCTCGAAAGCCACGGCCACGGCGGCGACGGTGGAACTCCGCCGTGCCGGACTTTTTCCCGAAATTACCTTGGGGCTTTTCTTCCCCATGTCGAGGCATCCCTTTCTGCACCGGCGACGCATCTCAACATCACCGGAAACGATGAGTTCCACGACGGCTTCACGGCGGCGACGTCGCGGCTTCAGGTTGCACGATCCGACAGCCGTTGAGATGAACCACCACATGGGTTTTGTAATACTCTTCACCACGAATATTTTGGGACCGGTTTCGTGGCAAATGGTGGCTGGACAACGAAGAAATTGGCGTTTGAATTTTTCAGCTCCGGCGAGCTTCGGGCGGCGCGTGCGAGCTCCTTTAGCGTCGGTTCCGTCGACTCGGCCCACCGTTGGACTCAGCTCGGCGAGAGCTTTCTGATAACACCGGCAGTGTCGAAAACGAACAGCGTTTTCGATAGTGGGTTACTGTACACATGCAGGTAGAGAGAGAAAGAGAAGGGAGGAGAGAGAGTGTATGTGGAAAAATGAGGGAATTTCACTTTTTTTTCGCTCTTTATATACTTTTTCGCCTAAAATTTCAACATGGGCTTTCCTGACTAATTTAGGTGTCCTGAATCCAAATATATCAGTTTTATTTTCATCTGAGGTCATTTCAACCAGTTTCCGATACTACGAATTCTCGGTCAAAAATTACCCTTGTGCTCAATTATCAAATTTAAGCGTGTTGATAGGCTATCCTAACTAATTTGGGAGTGCTGAACCCAAATTTATCAGTTTTATGTCAAGATAATATAATCTTGACCTACTTCTTGATACTGTGAGTGACACACACATATACACACATAATATCACTATCAATCATTTTTCATCCTTTAACATTGTTAGAACATTTTATTTAGTTCTAAACAATATTAAATCACTTAATTTCATATTTTAACACTTAAATTCATTGTATATTTATTTTCCGAGAAATATAAATTTTCCTGGTTATCACAGAAATAGATTACTTGCTTAAGCATGCCATTAACAATAACCATGAACATAATCAAAATTTTGCCAACACTCCCATTCCAATGACTTTACTACGTTATGTACTCAAGGCATGTAACTCCCAAAGCAAATAAAAAATAAAATAAACATCATGAATTAATAAATTCTATACTAATAGAATCCTTTCTATAACTTATATATATAATCTGTGCATATAAAAACAACCTTGATTCTTTGTACTTCTTTTTGCTCAACTAAACCATACATTCATATAGAAACTACAACCAGAAACGAGAGACATATATATATATATCATCAAACCTATCTTTTTAGTGTTGGTTTCAAAAACGATATTATAAAAATTTTAGTGGAAGTTGGAGATTGAAAAAACAAAAATTTCACAAATTTTCATTATTTTTCTATGGGTATATTAATTTAATATATGAGAAGAAAAAAAAAAAAAGAATTGTATCGTCGTCTGATTAGGTCGATAATTTTGAAAATACCTTCATGAAAAAATCACACCCGTAAACGACACCTCTCCTTCGATATAATGTTTTTCCATACCTTATTTTTGTTGCTTAATTGAATGAAACAAGTGGGCATTTTCTATTAATGAAAGGATTCACACACTCACAATCTAGGTGTCTTTGTTTTGACCTCAACACATGAGAATATAAAGAGTGCAATGACATAACATTTCTCTCTAAAATTTCTCAAACCACCATTATTTAATTATCAATTCCTTCTACCTTAACATAAATCTTTATTTATAGAGCAAGTTAAATTTCTCTGAATCTCTATCTTGAATTTGGAATTGTGGCGACCACCCTAATCGTTACCATACCAACCAGTCAAGCTCTGACGCCGACCGCGATGGCTGGCAACCTCGTGGGTCGTCATCCTCTTACTTAACTTAACTTTCCATTCTTAACGTTCTCATCTTATAGCGGAAGCAATTTCTATAGCAAAAATTTTTTTTTTTTCTTAACTTACATACTATACCTATCTTTATCATACTCTTATAACACATATTTCATAACTTTCTTTCTTTCCTTCATCTTCCTTTTTGAACGCTCAGCGAAAGACTCATGGTAGTACCATACCCTCGCCCAGTCCCTTGGCACGTGCAGATCCGTCCGTTGTCCATCATATTACTTTAAATAAACACGTTGCTTACCTGCAACATATAAACAACTAATGAGCTAGATGCTCAGTAAGTTCAAACATACATTCATTAACTTATAAATACTAGTAATATATATTATTACTAGAATATATGTCATCACGTATATACACACCATATACATCATTTATACATATCCTCAAAACATAACATAAAATATGAGCTTCATCATGCTCGTTTATCTCTTCGTTCATCGTTCTTATCATTCTATCGATCATCTCTTATCATTCTAATCCAATCTTTTCATTTCTTTGCTTTTCATTCCTATCATTTCTTAACTTTCTGTTCTAAACCTTTATAACTTTTCTATCGCTTCATCATCATCTCCTAACATTTCATATCTTAAAACTAGTAACATATACACTAGCACAACATCACGTAAAAACGTGTCATTCCATACATATACATCAAACACATCACATCACATATATAATTCTATCATGTTCTTTTAATTTCGTTTTATTATTATTTTTTCATTGATTTCATTGTGTTGTTCTTTCATATCGTTCGTTTCTTTTCTTTTCTTTTCTTTTCGTATCATTTCATTTTTTTTTTCCTTTTCTTTCCACTCTCTTTTTCCTTGTTTTTTTTTTTTTTTTTCACGCACTCTTTTTTCTTTTCTTTTCAAGCTCTTTTCTTTTCTTTTCTTTTCACGCACTCTCTTTTCTTTTCTTTTCACGCTCTTTTCTTTTCTTTTCTTTTCTTCTCTTTTCCTTTCTTTTCTTTTCTTTTCTTTTCTTTTCCTTTCTTTTCCTTTCTTTTCACTCTTCTTTCGTTTGTTTTCTTTCCACTTTCCATTGGTTGGGCCCGTTGTTGGACGTACCTAGTTGCGCGCGGACAGTGGGAGGAGGGGGAGCGACCCACCAACCTACCTCACAGTCACATAAAAACCGCACCTTCGGGGTTGGTCCATCCTATAATCTACCGCACCTTCGGGGTAGCGCCACATCTACGCGGAGGATATAGACCGGAAGTCTCGACCTTGTAGGGAGACCGGTACGCCAACAACTTAAGTTTTCAGTCTTATTATCTTGCAAGCTTTTATTTTTCTTATATTGATTTTTCGTTGAACATCTTTTTCTTTCAAAACATAGCACATATAGCACATATTACTTATATAACATCACATCACATCACGTCATAACAAACAAAAACATGTTTTGTTACGTGTAGACAATTATTCTTTGTTCGTCTTATCATTTGCATCATTCCATCAATCATAGCCTATCGATCATAGCCTATCGTTCTATTCCATCAATCACATCTTATCGTTATGTTCTAATCCTTTCATCATACCTTTCATCATAACCTATAATTGTTTTTCTTTCTTGTCTAACTCTTTGCTTTCATATCATTTTCCATAAAACATTCATCATACCTTTTATCATAACCTATCATTGTTTTTCTTTCTTGTCTAACTCTTTACTTTCATATCATTTTTCATAAAACATCTATCCTTTCGTCCTCATAAAACATCAATTTCTAAATTCTTTTCCTCACCGATCATAATTGCTCTATCAATCATAACTTAGTTTCCATAAAACTTTTCATAAACACCTATTCTTTCCTTTCATATCTCATCTCTTTCCTATGCATTCTATCATAACATTCTTGTTCTTACTCTTTCCATTCTTCTATCCCTCTTTATCACATCGTTACTCTCATAAAACTTTTATAATACCTTTCCTTCATAATTCGATATATACATATATATACATATATATATATATTTTTTATAAATTATTTATTAAAACATAACTTTTAGCAGCATCATAGTATTGCTATAGTATTTCTATAGCATCATCATAATTCACATCATGACATTTGCATACAAAACATATAAACATGATAAACTTGTTCATAGTTGCAGACGGGTAAATGTCTGAACTTACTCATAGCGTGCTTATCCTTTTCTTGGAATCCATAGACGTCCTTTGTCGCTTCTGGATTGGGTTCCTACAGACAAATTTTGTCCGTTAATCACATTTTCATTTATAGCTTTTATTTTATTAAAAAGCTTAATTCTGATCTTATAATCCTTAATTATAGCCTTAGGACAGCTTTCTAAACCTTTATGGCCATTTTTGAATTTTTCTCCAACTTTTGAAAAATTACGATTTTACTCCTAACTTTTGACAAAATTACAATTTTTGCCCTTGACGTAATTTTTCATGGCTTAAACCTCAATTTTGGCTTTTACAAACTCCATTAACTTATTCCAGGGTCATTGGGGCTCTTTTCCCATAATTTGAGAATCTTTGGGCAAAATGACCATTTTGCCCCTGATGGGTCGTTTAACCATAAAAATTTCATTTTCATACTTAGGCTGGATTTTCTAAACCCAAAATCATTTAATTAACTTTTTAAATCTTATCAGACCTTTTCCGGATCAATTCTTATCATTTTACCAATTCTCACATTCCCGGCCCTCGGGAAGTACTATTCCGACCTAAGAGTCGGTTTCATGTTTTTCTTGCGTTCTAGGGTTTCGAAGGGTCGGTTTACTAATTGTAACTTACCCATTCCTTTTTCCTTACCTTAATTCCTCGAGGGGGCTCGGGTTCCCTTCCCGATCATATTTTTACCCCTCGTTTCCCATATTACCCCTGGTGTCATTTTTTAGAAATTTCGGCAGAGTTTCCCCTTAATTTTTGAGGTTCCAGCGTTTAGGAAACGCCTGAAAACCATCTATCCTAATCTAATTCTATCACGTACTATACTAGAGGCCTAGATTTTACGTAAAACTCATACCGTTTACGTAAAATCGTTACATTATCATGTATTTTTCTTTTTCTCCGTTACAGTCATTTTCTTCTTTTTACATACATTCTTTTCCATAATTTTCATACCAATAATCATAAAATCATATAACAATCCCAAATAATTTAATTGCGGAACGTAAAGGGGTCGGGATTTATACCGAATTGCAATCCGGTCTCGACGGCATAAACCCTAATTCTCCGTTCTTCATATTTGAGGTCCCGTCTTGCAAATCCGACTCCGCGGATGCGTCCGGAACGTCGAAAATAGGCTAACGGGCCAAACTCCCATTTTCGGTCAACGGTCGCCGTTGACCGGCGTTGACCGCCGTTGACCGGCCGTTGATCGGCGTTGACCGGCGGTGACGGCGGCGACGGTGGCAAGTGGGTAGTCCATTTTGAAGATCTCGACGAGAGGAATCCATTGGTGGCTTCAATTTCACCATTCGACACCTCTATCGCCGGAAATCGACCCCGAAAGTCACGGCCACGGCGGCGACGGTGGAACTCCGCCGTGCCGGACTTTTTCTCCGAAATTGATTGAGGGCTTTTGCTCCCCTCTTCACGGCGACCGTTTCTGTACAAGTGGTGCAGCTCAACATCGCCGGAAACGGTGAGTTTCACGGCGGCGACGGCGATGGCGACGTCGCGACTTCGGGCGGCGCGATTCCGCCGGTGTTGAGGCGATCCACCACCTGGGTTTTGTTCTACTCTTCACCACGAGTCTTTTGGGACCGGTTTCGTGGCAAATGGTGGCCGGACGGCGGAGAAATCTCGCCGGGAAGATTTCGGCTCCGGCGACCTTCAGGCGGCGCGTGCGGCTTGCTCCGGCGGCTGCTCCGTCGCGTCGACCCACCATCGGACTCAGCTTGGCGAGAGCTTTCCGATGACACCGGCGGTGTCGAAAACGGACACCGTTTCCGATGATCGGTTACTGTACACATTCGGCTAGAGAGAGAAAGAGAAATGTAGAGAGAGAGGGCGTGTGGACAAATGAATAAATTACACTTTTTCCCGTTCTTTATATACTTTTTCACCCAAAATTTCAACATGGGCTATGCTGACTAATTTGGACGTCCTGAATCCAAATATATCAGTTTTATTTTCATCTGAGGTCATTTCGACCAATTTTCGATACTGCGAATTTTCGGTCAAAAATTACCTTTGTGCTCAATTATCAAATTTGAGCGTGCTGATAGGCTATCCTGACTAATTTCGGAGTGCTGAACCCAAATTTATCAGTTTTATGTCAAGAAAATATCATCTTGACCTACTTCTTGATACTGTGAGTGGCACACGCGTGCACACACATAATATCACTATTACTCATTTTTCATCCTTTAACATTGTTAGAACATTTTATTTTAGTTCTAAACAATATTAAATCACTTAATTTCACATTTTAATGCTTAAATCCATTGTGTATTTATTTTCCAAGAAATGTGAATTTTCCCGGTTGTTACAGGAATATTCTTGATATTCAAAATGAAGATCAATTCAAAATATGCGAGTTTCCGTTTCCATTTTTTTTATTTTGATTAATATATATATATATATATATTAATAGACATACACACATATATATAACGCTTATATCTATGCAATATATATATAAATGGTAATAGTTTATCCTTTTATTTTGAAATCTGTTTCCTATTAACTATATATATACACATACACACACGTTAATATATATACTATATTATAAATATTTAATTTAAAAATCTAATTTTAAATATAAATATTCATAATTTCATAAAGAGAAAACTAAAAGATAAATATCTGTAAACTAATGGATCACACCCAGTTACAGTGGACACATGTATAATAGATCCCATCTAATGTATCATCTAATTTTAATATTTAAATAATCTCTATTATTTAAATAACACAAATAATTCTTGAAATATATTTGTGACATGGATGTAGGGGAAGTAGCTAGAGAATTGGGACTTGAGGCAAAGATGTATCTACTAATTACCGGCAAAATACCGGTTTCTTAAACTTTGATCCAGTCGTTTAGCTCTTCTAATTATTCATACACAATTGAAATTCGTTTTTTTTTTTTTTTACTTGCATTGGGAAATTGATGCACTTCCTTGTTTCATACTTAGTCATCATGTTGACATCAATGGAGGTAATTTGTTGGCCAAATCAATTATTTATGATTTTATTTCTATATATGAAATGAGTTTTTTAAAAATATAAAAATTAAATATCAAAAATAAAAACTGATTTATTTTTTTTATATATTTATTTATATTTCTATATATCCTTTGACATCCTTTTATGTTAGTGACTTCAAATAATAATAACTATAGATATTGCTTTTTTAAGGACCGAAGTCTAATGAACACATATAACGTCACGTTAAAAGCGACGTCAAGATAGTACTTTTAACATCCCTTGCCAAGACATCACTTTTTTGAGCGAAGTTAAATGTTTTTAATATCGTTTTTAAGCGACGATAAATGACTAATTTGCATTAGTATATCTTTATCAAGGATTTGATTTTTAGAAGATTTCATTTATAATGTCCCAAACCTAGCCAACTGATGACCTCAAATCATAAGAAAACTTTATAGTATGGAAGCAGTTTCACAAAATGGCTACTTTTTAACACCCCTTTAAAAATATGTCCACATGCAAACTTATTTACAAATTTGAACAAATTTTAAATTCTATCATTTTTTTATTTCACGTTTACCGGTCAATATTTTTCTGATATATATATTTTTAATGTATACAGATTGTTTTTTTTTTTTGTGGAAGAAAAATTTTGTTTGTTGCATATATAATGACCTTATTGATATGAAAAATTAACAACATATAATAAACCATAGATGATGGTTTTGTAGGACTAAATCCTTGGGTAAACGAGATATTTTTTTAGGACAAATTCTTTTTGGGTAAATGATATCTCTTTGGGAATGATTTTGTTTTGGGTCTCTCTATTTTTTATGTTTCTTAACTTAGAATTAAAAATATTTTTGTCAAAACAATGGTTTAGCTCAGAGTGTTTTCAGAATGATTTTGTTCTGGTACAAAATAGAAATGAGAATTATGTTTGGAAAATAACTTTGAGATATTTTTTAAAATTATGTTTGATTGTGTTTCTAGCAAAATTAATTTGAGTTAAAAAAAAAAGTAAAATTGTGTTTCGATATATTTTTTAAAACAAAAATAAGAAAATAACCTTGTTTTATTTTCAATTAAAAAGACTTTTTGTTTTCGTTTATATTTGTTTGGTTGTGTGTGTGTGTGTGTGTTTTTTTTTTTTTTTTTTTTTTTAAATTACTTTGTTCAAAACAAATCTATTTGTTATTTATTGCCGGTTTTGTTGACGATTCAGCGGGGAGGGGACATTGTTCAGCGGGAGAATTTTTAATTTCACTAATAAACATTATCGGTTGGCATGTCGTCTCAGATTTTTTAATTTTCTTGTAAGACTTTTACTTCAATAATAATTTATAGTGTCGGTGAAAGGTCAAAAACATCATTTTCATATATATATATATAAAAAAAAAAAAAAGGGATTATTCCATATCGCTAGTTGTGTCCTCCAAGCAACCTTCTCTAAGCCCAATCACACGATATTCTTTCTTCATTTTGTATCACCTAAAGCAGAAAATGTGAAAACCAGAAAAAAAATAAATAAATAAATAAAATTGTGATTTTTTCAGTTTGATGCTTATGACTGTTGTTATTTTTCTTTTTCTATTCGAAAAGATTCTTCCCAATAACCTATTAGTGACAGAAGAAATGTTTTTCAATTTGATTCTTATAACTTTTATTTCCCTTTATCTCTCCCAAAAAGTTTCTTTTGCAGTGGACATCACTGGTTCCTCTCAATATGTTAGTGACGGAAGAACCTTGGTTTCCAAAGAAGGAGTGTTCGAGTTTGGCTTCTTCAGTCTCGGGAATTCCAAGAATCGTTATGTCGGAATTTGGTACAAGAAAATTCCGGTTCGAGCCGTCGTTTGGGTTGCAAACAGATGCAACCCGATTAATGATTCCTCAGGCTTCTTGACCATAAACGCGAGCGGAAATCTTGTGCTCATGTCTCAAAACAAGAGTGTTGTTTGGTCTACAAACTCGACAAAACAGGTTAAGAAACCAATAGCACAGCTCCTAGATTCGGGGAATCTTGTCCTAAGAGAAGAAGAAGATGCAAACTCCGAGGCCTATTTGTGGCAAAGCTTCGACTATCCTACAGATACTTTCTTACCGGGGATGAAATTTGGATGGGACTAGAGGAAAGGTCTTAATAGGCGATTATCAACATGGAGGAATTGGGATGACCCTTGTCCTGGAGATTTGAGTTCTGGCTTTGGGGAAAAACATGGCATTTACAGTGAATGTTGTATATGGAAGGGGAAAGCAACATACTACCGCTCTGGACCCTGGAAAGGAATTGGTTTTAGTGGTTCACCGGAACTAACGGTCAATCAACTTTTTGATAGCCACTTTGTTTACAACGGTAACGAGTTGTATTACATGTACAACCTCATGAACAACTCGGTCGTCTCAATAGTAGTCTTGAATCAAACAAATAGTGCAACTCAACGACTTACATGGATTGAAGGAGACCAGAGTTGGTGGTCTTTTTTGCCGCACCTAGGGACGATTGTGATAACTATGGTTACTGTGGAGCCAATGCGAATTGTATGGTAATTGAGACTGTGGGGATATGCCAGTGTTCGAAAGGATTTCAGCCCAAGTCCACACAAGAATGGGGTGCAAGGGACTGGTCTGAAGGATGTGTCCGAAAAAATCTGCTGAATTGCCAAGACAAAGATAATGATAACAAAAAAGGAAAAGAAGAAGATGCTTTTGTCAAACTTGATGGCATAAAATTGCCAGACACTGCAAATACTTGGTTTAATGATAGTATGAATCTGAAGGAATGCAAGGTCAAATGCTTGAACAATTGTTCTTGTTTTGCTTATTCAAACCTTGATATCAGAGGTGAAGGAAAGGGTTGTCGAATTTGGTTTAGTGATCTTATGGATATTAAACAAATTTCTGGCAGTAAACAAGTGTTATACATTCGCATACCCGCTTCAGAGCTAGGTGTGTGCTTTCTCTGTTAATATTCCTCATCCTAAATTCTTATCAATATTAAATTTTTTTTTTTGTTCATTGAATAGTATATTTTGACAAAAACAATAACAAGCTCATGTATTTTCTGTCAAAGTTTAAAAAATTTCCATGAATTCTCAACAATTTTTGTTGAAGCTGACATATCCAATTGATTTTCTGTCCCAAAATAACCAAGGAGTCACGAAGGATGCTCGAAAGTTAAGAGCAATAATAGTTGTTGCAGTTCTTGGAGCACTCTCCGGGATGATCTTAGTTGGCTATTACTTGTACAGAAAGACGATTGTGATAATTGAGAAATCAATACTTTCAGAAAATTTTGTACAAAATATGTAAATAAATGTACATTTACAGTGAGACATGTTACAGAATACAGAGCAGAGGAAAATTTTGATTAACTGAGTTTTAATCAAAATTTGACAATGAATTAATGAAAATAGTTAAAAGCTAAGCATTAATTCAAATTATGATGTTTTAAAATTTAATAGAAAAGTATGTGGAAAACACATATTAAGAGATCAATGGCACACAAGTTATCCACATTGATCAATGGCCAAGAAATTGCCAAACAAATCCTATCTTTCAAAAAAAAAAATGAAAGCAAGTGAGAGAGTGAGAGGCATGTGAGAAAAAAGGGGCAAATTACTCCCCTTAGCTGCAAAGAGAAGCAGCCGGCAGAAAGAAAGAAAGAAAGAAAAAGAAAGAAAGAAAGAGAAAGAAAGAAAGAAAAGGAAAGAGAGAAAGAGAGAAACCGAGAAAGGAAGAGAGAAGAAAGGGAAATCCAAAGAAAGTTCGGATTTTCTTGTTCAAGCAGCAGATTGATCGAGTTTCGGTCAAGAATCAGCAGCAAGAAAATCTCAAGATTCAAGCAAGGTAAACCCTCGTTTTTCTCTTGCTTTTTCGGGTGAAAAATCTAGGGTTTTAAGTGAAAAAAAGAGAATGTGAGTGAATCATGTTGAGGTTTTCGGTTAAAATCGAAACTTGGTTCGAGTCTAGATGTTTTCAAACACGAATCCATGAGTTGATGGTTTAGAAAACCAAGTTTAGTGAGTTTTCTTTAAGAAAGCTCAGATTTTTCAAAAGTTGAGTCAAGAGGTGTAAATGAGCAAAATGTGGAATTTTTGCTTATGAAATTATGGATTTGTGATAGTAGAAATGTAGTAGATACCTTGAAACGATCTTATGGAGATCGATTTCAAGTGTAAGAAGTAGAACAAAGGCTATAAAGCTTAGAAAAATCAGAGCAGAGCAGTTTGGACCCAAAATCTTGATTCTGGTATGAACACGGGTGTGTACACGGGCGTGTAGAAGGGCGTGTTCAGTAGACGGCCCCGAACATGCCCATACGTACGACCGTGTTGCAAGAAAATTTAGACTCGAGAGGTACACGGCCAAGAACATGGCCGTGTATCAGGTCGTGTCAAGGGGTACACGGTCATGGGAAGGGCGTGTAGCAGACCATGTTAGACAATAGGAAAACACGGCCAGAAACACGACCGTGTAAGTAACCGTGGAAGAGTCCAGAGGAGTACACGGCCAGTAACACGGCCGTGTATCCACCCGTGTAAGTATACACGGCCATGTTCGAGGAAGTACATGGCCAGGCATGTAAGTCCAGAGAGGTACACGGCCAGAGACACGCCTGTGTAGGAGGGCGTGTTCGATGCCAGAGAGTAAAAAAAAAAAAAAAAAGGAGTCTGGAAAGGTAAATTTTCATGTTATGCCATATTTCCAGTATAAGATGAACATGGGAAATAATCAGTGATTATTCCTTTTATAGGAGTTCGAGTCAGAGACCCCGATACAGCAGTCTCAGAGCAGCAGAGGCTCTCGCTAGCTGACTTTCTGTAAGTTCAAGCATTGTCCTGACTGCAACGTAGACAAGCTTGTTATATTATGATGATATGTATATTGTATGACGTGTATGTCAAACATTGATTGTCTGCATCGCGATATCTATGTCAGTTCATGTCAGTTCTTGTCAGTTCATGTCATGCATGTAGAGTTGCATGTTTCAGTACACATGTCAGACAGGTACCAGAACACGAAAACAGGTAGGTGCACAAGGCACCCTAGTGTGTTAATATAATTCACACCCCAATAATTCATGTAACAGGTTCCGACTGTGGGGGCAATTAGTATGCTACCCAGTTGGAACACCAGCAAGATGGTAATGAAACCAGTTATTGGCATATCGGCCTCTCGACCCATGGGGAGATTTTCATGTTTAGCATCAGTTAAGACTGAGGAGGTCAGCACTAAAGTACCGCTCCCAGTTGCGCTAACATGTCGGTACGACTAATCAGGGGCCCAAAACCAGAACTTAATAACAGATAATGCCCTAAGACTAACCTTTCAGGCATGAGCATGTTTACAGAGTCCAGTTTCATGCATGAGCACAGCAGTACAGCATGTCATGTTTTATGTTTTTATGTTTGAACTTACTGAGCTCATAGCTCATCAGTTTGTTCACATGTTGCAGGTAAGAGACCTGTTCACCAGTAGTATACGGTGGACGACGAACAAGGAAGATGCATGCCGGGGAGGATTGGACGAGGGATTTGGTTACCCTTAAGTCTTCTGCTATACAGATTTTGAAATTTAAACCATGTATTTTCAAGAACAAGATTTCAAGTTAAGATTATGTGATAGGGGAATCATGATCCATGTACATGTTATTTTGTTAACATGATTTCCTTATCACATTCTCGAACAGTTCATGAATTTAAAGGAAAAAAAATTTATTCCACAAATTAGCAAGTAAGTTTTCAATTCAGCATGATTGCCGGTGATCCTAGAGGCCTGCATACTATTGCAGTTAACTACAGAGTTGACTGTAATAGCACTGTAGAGCCTCTACAGCAGGGCGGGTCACCACAGTTGATATCAGAGCAGTTACGATGGGTTCAGTTTAGTATACCAAACGTAGACACATTTGGTATTAGAGCCCAAGTTTTAAAATAGGTCTAGTTTAGAATACTTACTGTAATCACAGTTGGTATTATCAGAAAAGTTGGTTGACCATATCCAGCCTGACTCCGTGCATGTCCTGTTCGTCGATCCAAGTAAGTTAAGTTTATGTTAGTATAAGCAGCTAGTTATGTATGAAAGTAAAGGTCTGTAGAGACCTATACTTTGTAGTAAGTATGAGATGATATGTTATGATAATGCAAAAAATGATGTGAATCCTTTTTATATAGGATCTAATATAAGTTCATCGTGTGATTATAGGATAAAAAGTAGTACAATGGAAAACCAAGGCCAAGGCCAAAGAAGGAGAAGGGGACGCCCATCTCTAACTCAACGACTAGAAGAGATGCAAGCTCTTCTAGAAAACCAGATGAGAGAAAATGCACAGTTGAGACAGAGGTTAGAGTAGTTAGAACAGGGGCAGGAATCAGTAGGGACTCCTGCACAACCAGCAGCAGAGGCAGAACAGGTAGTGCCACCAGCGGCACCAGAAGTGGTTCAGGAACCACTGATTAGGGTAAACCCAGAGCCACTATACGAGAGATTTCGGAAGATGAGGCCTCCGGAATTTGAGGGTTCAACAAATCCTCTAGAAGCAGAGGATTGGCTTTCCTCAATACAGATGATTATGGAGTTTATGAGACTCACAGATGAAGAGAAAGTCATGTGTGCATCCTTTATTCTAAGGAAAGATGCAATATTTTGGTAGGACACAGTCCGCATGAGGAGGGACGTGACCACAATGTCATGGGCAGAGTTTTTGGAGGAGTTCAACCAGAAATATTATGATCCTGCATCACTCCGACCCCAGCAGAAAGAATTCTCAGAGTTACAGTAGGGGGACATGTCAGTCAGTGAGGTTTGTAGGAGATTTGATCAGCTCTCCCGTTTATGTCCGTATGTGGTGCCTACGGAGAGGGAGAAGATACAGAAGATGATAGGCATGTTCAGACCTGAGATCTCTACTTTGATTGACGTTGGCCCATTTCCGCCAATTTCAGTAGCCGACTGCGTTAGTCGTGCTTTGAGGGCAGAGTACCATCTAACCCGACAGAAAGAAGAGAGAGAAAAGGTCTGGGAAGCCAGGAAGAAAGAAAAGATCTGGCTAATGCCTCTCAACCCGGATAATACAGCAAGGGCAGTTAGAGTACAAGACCCGAGCAGTCCAGTCATCCAGACCCTCAATCTCAACAAAAGAGAAAGGGTAATTTCCAGGGAAACCAGGGTCAAGAAAATAGAAGCCAGTCTCGGAGGACTAGCACCACCACAGTTCCCAGTAACTCCACCTGTCCAAATTGTGGGAGGAAACATATAGGTCAATGCAAAGCTGGCACGATTGCATGTTTTCAGTGCGGAAAAGAAGGCCATTTCATCAAGAATTGGCCTATGAACCGCCAGTCAGTATCAGTATCAAGAGAAAACTCTTCACATCCACAGCAGTCACAAGTACATGCACTCAGACTGAGCTATGAAAGTCCATCAGAAGTGCATCCAGTAGTGCAAGAAAGAGCTCCACAGGCAGATACTAGGGTGATGGCCTACACCAGAGAGGAAGTAGAGGCAGGGACGTCCAACGTGGTGACAGGTCAGATTTCTGTCACTAACCACTTGGCATCTGTTCTATTTGACTCTGGGGCCACCCATTCTTTCATATCATATGCATTTGTCGATAAGTTAGAATACCTTAGAGATCACATAGGAATAACTTTTAAAACTGCTCTCCCATCAGGAGAAATCATGTTGTCAGAGTACTGGTTATCTCATGTACCAGTAATCGTGGCAAATAGAGAGCTGTATGTAGAGTTGATCATGATGAAGATCATAGACTATGATGTAATCTTGGGAATGGATTTCCTAGGAAAATATCAAGTTACGATGATTAAAGAAACAGAAGAATAGTGTTCAAGCCAGAAGATGAAGAATGCTTTGAATATGTCGATTCTTCAAGAAGATCAAGCAAGATGATGATCAGTTTAATGAAAGCCAAGAAGCTAATAGCCAGTGATTGTACTGGATATTTAGCTTATGTGACAGATATAGCAGAAGAGAAGAAGTTACAACCAGAAGATGTTCTTGTTGTCAGAGAATTTCTCGAGGTCTTTCCTGAGGAACTACCAGGCTACCTCCAAAGCGAGAAATCTCATTTGAGATACCTGGAATAACATCGATCTCCAACGTGCCGTACCGCATGGCACCAGTGGAGTTGAAAGCATTACAAGTGTAGTTGAATGATCTACTTGACAAGGGATTCATCAGACTAAGCTATGCCCCATGGGGTGCTCCGTACTATTTGTCAAAAAGAAAGACGGGACGTTCCACATGTACATAGATTATAGAGGATTGAACAAGGTCACCGTCAAGAATAGGTACCCATTACCTAGGATTGATAACCTGTTCGATCAACTCAAGGGTGCAGTAGTGTTCTCAAAGATTGATTTGAGATCAGGATACCATCAGCTGAGAATCAAGGAAGATGATGTTCCCAAGACAGCTTTCAGAATCCGTTATGGGCATTATGAGTTCCTAGTAATGCCGTTTGGGTTAACGAATGCGCCAGCCACTTTCATGGACCTGATGAACAGAGTCTTTAAGGAGTATCTAGACAAGTTTGTCATTGTGTTCATCGATGACATCCTTGTATATTCAAAGACTCACGCAGAGCATGAAGCACAGTTGAGAATTGTTTTTCAGAAACTGAGAGAGCATCAATTCTATGCCAAATTCTCAAAATGTGAGTTCTGGCTAGATAGAGTACATTTCCTCGGTCATGTAGTATCCAAGGAGGGGATTGCAGTGGATCCAATTAAAGTGGATGCAATTAACAACTGGCCTGCACCTAAGAGCGTAACAGAGATACGCAGTTTCTTAGGACTAGCTGGCTATTACAGGAGATTTGTGGAGGGATTTACACGATTAGCAGTACCTCTCACCACCCTCACACACAAGGAAAAGAAGTATATATGGACAGATGAGTGTGAAAGAAGCTTCCAAGAGCTGAAGAGACGGCTGACAAGCGCACCGATCCTCACACTTCCTACTGAAGGGGAGAAATATGAGATCTACAGTGATGCTTCCAAAGTGGGTTTGGGAGCAGTATTAATGCAAGAAGGCAGAGTGATTGCCTATGCTTCACGTCAACTGAAAGAGCACGAGAAGAACTATCCCACCCATGACCTAGAACTTGCTGCAGTAATGTTCGCACTCAAGATTTGACGACACTATCTGTATGGAGTACAGTGCCAGATTTACACAGATCATCAGAGCTTAAAATACTTCTTCACACAGAAGGAGTTGAACATGAGGCAAAGAAGATGGTTGGAGTTGGTGAAGGATTATGACTGTGAGATCCTTTATCACCCAAGAAAAGCCAACCGAGTAGCAGACGCTTTGAATAGAAAAGCGACAGTTCCGCAGCAGTTGCCTATTGACAGGTTGTCAAGACCATTGCAGAAAGAGATTCATTCGCTCGAGCTGGAGCTGATATCAGGAAAATTGTTAGCACTGCAGTTGAAGTCTTCATTGTTTGATGATATCAAGGAAGCTCAGAAGCAAGATTCAAGTCTGACAGACTCGCAGGAAGAGATATCCCTAGATGGATTAATCATGTATCAGGGGAGAATTCATGTGCCAGCAGATGAAGAGCTTTGAAGGCGAATCATGTCAGAAGCTCATGAGACGCCATATTCAGTCCATCCTGGAGCCACCAAGATGTACCAAGACTTGAAGCTACAATTTTGGTAGAAAGGGATGAAAGGAGACATTGCTAGATTTGTGAGTAAGTGCCTTACTTGTCAGAAAGTCAAGGTTGAGCATCAGCATCCTGGAGGAAAGTTAAAACCTCTAGAGATTCCAGAATGGAAATGGGAGAACGTTACCATGGATTTTGTGGTAGGGTTACCCAAAATAAGAGGAGGACACGATGCCATTTGGGTAATCGTGGACAGATTGATAAAGACAGCCAGATTGATATCAATAAAGATCACTTACTCATTGGAGAAGCTGGCACATCTATATGTAGATCATGTTGTCAGGTTACATGGAGTTCCAAAGTCCATAGTATCTAACAGAGATGCACGATTCACTTCAAACTTTTGGGAGTGTGTGCAAAAAACCATGGGCACAGAACTGAGGTTCAGTACAGCCTTCCATCCTCAGACAGACGGACAATCAGAACAGACTATCCAGACTTTAGAGGATATGCTCCGAGCATGTGTCATGGATTTTCTAGGAGCTTGGAATGAGAAGCTACCACTAGTGGAATTCTCATGTAACAATAGTTATCAAGCTTCCATCAAGATGGCACCGTATGAGGTCCTGTATGGACGAAAGTGCAGGTCACCCATTCACTGGTATGATCTGAAGGAAAAACAACTGCATAAAATAGATTTCATGCAGGAAACTTGCGATGTAGTTGCCAAGATCCAACAAAGAATGAAGAGTGCTCAGAGCAGACAGAAGAGCTATGCAGATAGAAGACGGAGATCCCTAGAATTCAAGGAAGGGGACTACGTTTTTCTGAAAGTGTCACCCATGAAGGGGATTATGCGTTTTGGTAAGAAGGGAAAACTGAGTCCAAGGTACATTGGACCTTATGAGATTATCAAACGCATTGGGAAGGTTGCCTACAAGTTGGCATTACCTCTTGAGCTGTCAGCAGTACACAACGTATTCCATGTCTCCATGCTTAGAAAGTACATGTCAGATCCATCTCATGTGCTACAACATGAACCAGTCCAAGTCCAAAAGGATTTGACCTATGAAGAGCAGCCAGTTCAGATACTGGCTAGAAAAGAAAAGGTGCTGAGAAACAAGACCATCCCACTAGTCAAAGTATTATGGAGAAATCACAACATTGAAGAGGCTACATAGGAGAGAGAAGATGAGATGACACTTTCATACCCTCACTTATTCTAAATTTTTGACGACAAAAATCTTATAAGGAGGGAAGAATGTGATAACCGAGAAATCAATACTCTCGGAAAATTTTGTACAAAATATGTAAATAAATGTACATTTACAATGAGACATGTTACAGAATACAAAGCAGAGGAAAATTTTGATTAACTGAGTTTTAATCAAAATTTGACAATGAATTAATGAAAATAGTTAAAAGCTAAGCATTAATTCAAATTATGATGTTTTAAAATTTAATAGAAAAGTATGTGGAAAACACATATTAAGATATCAATGGCACACAAGTGAGCCACATTGATCAATGGCCAAGAAATTGCCAAACAAAGCCTATCTTTCAAAAAAAAAAAAATGAAAGCAAGTGAGAGAGTGAGAGGCACGTGAGAAAAAGGGGGCAAATTACTCCCCTTAGCTGCAAAGAGAAGCAGTCGGCAGAAAGAAAGAAAGAAAGAGAAAGAAAGAAAGAAAAGGAAAGAGAGAAACCGAGAAAGGAAGAGAGAAGAAAGGGAAATCCAAAGAAAGCTCGGATTTTCTTGTTCAAGCAGCAGATTGATCGAGTTTCGGTCAAGAATCAGCAACAAGAAAATCTCAAGATTCAAGCAAGGTAAACCCTCATTTTTCTCTTGCTTTTTCAGGTGAAAAATCTAGGGTTTTAAGTGAAAAAAAGAAAATGTGAGTGAATCATGTTGAGGTTTTCGGTTAAAATCAAAACATGGTTCGAGTCTAGATGTTTTCAAACACGAATCCATGAGTTGATGGTTTAGAAAACCAAGTTTAGTGAGTTTTCTTTAAGAAAGCTCAGATTTTTCAAAAGTTGAGTCAAGAGGTGTAAATGAGCAAAATGTGGAATTTTTACTTATGAAATCATGGATTTGTGATAGTAGAAATGTAGTAGATACCTTGAAACGATCTTATGGAGATCGATTTCAAGTGTAAGAAGTAGAACAAAGGCTATAAAGCTTAGAAAAATCAGAGCAGAGCAGTTTGGACCCAAAATCTTGATTCTGGTATGAACACGGGTGTGTACACGGGCGTGTAGAAGGGCGTGTTCAGTAGACGGCCCCGAACATGCCCATACGCACGACCGTGTTGCAAGAAAATTTAGACTCGAGAGGTACACGGCCAAGAACATGGCTGTGTATCAGGTCGTGTCAAGGGGTACACGGTCATGGGAAGGGCGTGTAGCAGACCATGTTAGACAATAGGAAAACACGGCCAGAAACACGGCCGTGTAAGTAACCGTGGAAGAGTCCAGAGGAGTACACGGCCAGTAACACGGCCGTGTATCCACCCGTGTAAGTATACACGGCCATGTTCGAGGAAGTACATGGCCAGGCATGTAAGTCCAGAGAGGTACACGGCTAGAGACACGCCTGTGTAGGAGGGCGTGTTCGATGCCAAAGAGTAAAAAAAAAAAAAAAGGAGTCTGGAAAGGTAAATTTTCATGTTATGCCATATTTCCAGTATAAGATGAACATGGGAAATAATCAGTGATTATTCCTTTTATAGAAGTTCGAGTCTGAGACCCCGATACAGCAGTCTCAGAGCAGCAGAGGCTCTCGCTAGCTGACTTTCTGTAAGTTCAAGCATTGTCCTGACTGCAACGTAGACAAGCTTGTTATATTATGATGATATGTATATTGTATGACGTGTATGTCAAACATTGATTGTCTGCATCGCGATATCTATGTCAGTTCATGTCATGCATATAGAGTTGCATGTTTTAGTACACATGTCAGACAGGTACCAGAACACGAAAACAGGTAGGTGCACAAGGCACCTTAGTGTGTTAATATAATTCACACCCCAGTAATTCATGTAACAGGTTCTGACTGTGGGGGCAATCAGTATGCTACCTAGTTGGAATACCAGCAAGATGGTAATTAAACCAGTTATTGGCGTATCGGCCTCTCGACCCATGGGGAGGTTTTCATGTTTAGCATCAGTTAAGACTGAGGAGGTCAGCACTACAGTACCGCTCCCAGTTGCGCTAACATGTCGGTACGACCAATCAGGGGCCCAAAACCAGAACTTAATAACAGATAATGCCCTAAGACTAACCTTTCAGCCGTGAGCATGTTTACAGAGTCCAGTTTCATGCATGAGCACAGCAATACAGCATGTCATGTTTTATGTTTTTATGTTTGAACTTACTGAGCCCATAGCTCATCAGTTTGTTCACATGTTTTAGGTAAGAGACCTGTTCACTAGTAGTATACAGTGGACGATGAACAGGGAAGATGCATGCCGGGGAGGATTGGGCGAGGGATTTGGTCACCCTTAAGTCTTCCGCTGTACAGATTTTGAAATTTAAACCATGTATTTTCAAGAACAAGATTTCAAGTTAAGATTATGTGTTAGGGGAATCATGATCCATGTGCATGTTATTTTGTTAACATGATTTCCTTAGCACATTCTCGAACAGTTTATGAATTTAAAGAAAAAAAAATTTATTCCGCAAATTAGCAAGTAAGTTTTCAGTTCAGCATGATTGCGGCGACCCTAGAAGCCTGCATACTATTGCGGTTAACTACAGAGTTGACTGTAATAGCACTGTAGAGCATCTACAGCAGGGCGGGTCGCCACAACGATGAAAGGTAATTTTGTTAGTACTACTGCTTTGTTCATTTTTGGAAACATAAGACTCACTCTCACTTATTTATTATTGAAGTCAAATTTTTTTGCCCAATTGGTTTGTTAGAGGTTGCTAAGTTACTTGAACTTGTGATGTCTTTCAGAGAAAACAGAGAGAAATAAAGATGAAGACATGCATTAAGCTCCCATTGTTCAGCCGAGCTACATTAATTACTGCTACTGATAATTTTTCAGTAAACAACAAGGTCGGAGAAGGTGGTTTTGGACCTATATATAGAGTAAGCTTTTCATACGACAGTTCAAGAATATATTGGACGAAAGGAAACATCTAAAATTGACTTCTCAATTTTTTTATAAAATTATTAAATGAATTTCAGGGTACGTTAGAAAATGAACAAGAGATTGCTGTTAAGAGATTATCATTGAGTTCTCGACAAGGAATAAATGAGTTCAAAAATGAAGTAATGCTAATCGCCAAGCTTCAACATCGGAATCTTGTACAACTACTAGGTTGCTGCATTCATGAAGAAGAGAGGTTGTTGGTTTATGAATATATGCCTAACAAAAGCCTTGACTGTTTTGTTTTTGGTAGGAATTCATGTTCACTTTATTTTTTTTAATACTGCTATATAATTTTTGGCATCACTGGATTAACTTGTAGAACAAATTTCCTAGATCAAGTACAAAGTAAACTATTGCAATGGCTTCAGCGTTTTCAAATAATATGTGGTATTGCTCGAGGGCTTCAATATCTTCATCAAGATTCCAGATTGAGGATTGTACATAGAGATCTTAAAACAAGCAATATTCTACTTGATAATGAGATGAATCCTAAAATTTCAAACTTTGGAATGGCTAAAACTTTTAGAGGAGATGAAACTGTGGGGAACACAAACAAAATAGCAGGAACTCTGTGAGTACTAATCTTGCAAGTTCTTCATATTGAAAAATTTATAGTTCTATTTCAATGAGTGCCTATCATTTTAATTATTGAGACTTTTCATGTAGTGGCTATATGGCACCAGAATATGCTTTTAGAGGTTTATTCTCAACAAAATCCGATGTATTTAGCTTTGGTATAATGCTGTTGGAGATTATAAGTGGGAAGAGTAGTATAAGCTTTCACGAAGACAACAACACAGGGCTCACCCTTATTGGACATGTAAGTCTTGAAAGGCTGTCTTGTTGCTTTTGAATCTCGATCATGTTAGATGAATGACATATTGTTCCTTGATATTTCTAGGCTTGGGCATTGCTAAAAGGACAGTCGTTCAAACTCGTAGATGTATACTTAAAGGATTCAAACTATAGTCTGCAGGAAGTGTTGCGTTGCATACATGTTGGTCTCTTATGTGTTCAACAACGTCCTGGGGATAGACCCAACATGTTGTCTGTCATTCAAATGTTAGGTAGTGAGAGCGAGCTACCTGAACCAAAACCACCAGGCTACTTCACGGAAACAGATTCACAAGAAAGAGGCCATTCCTCCAATAAGCCAGTCATTTTCAATAAATACTATGACAATGACGGCAATCGTGGGCCGATAAGTTGTGTATTGCTTTGCTATATTTTTTGATAATCAAGGAAGAATGTGCCTAGTTAGCAAGGGGATAATTTCTTTTCTCAAAGAACTGCTGTGCAGTTGCTTGTATACTAATAGCAAATTAATTAGTAACATTTTTTATGGTTTGTTTACTTCCCTTTGTCATGTCTTGTATATGACAGTATTTACACAGTGCAAATTAGCAAGCATCTTTTGTTTTCAATGTGGAATATAAATTTGAACTATATTTCACAACATCAATGGTTTCAATATGATCACCATTTTTAATTTCTCGCAGGCTTTTTCCATCAGTGACCAATGTTTGCATATTTCAGTCTATATCTTTTTTTTTTTTTTTTTGGTCGAACTATCATTTTTCTTTTATGTAAGCCAAAATTTTACTAATAAGGGGGAAAAAATAAAAGAACTTTCATAACTATAATATAAAAAAACCTAAAAATAAAGAGAAAAAAAAAACAGAAAAAACAAAACGAAAGTAAGCTAGTAAAACAACCAAAGGAAGTAAACGTTTGGATTTCCTTATTTTGACCAGTACTATTATGACTTTATGAGCACTTATTAGTCTCTGGGAAATTTTCTTGACAAGATTGCAGCTACTTTTCCTCAAAATATCTAATTCCGCTAATTTTTTTCCGATACAACAATTTCTGTCTCTTTGTGAGAAGTAGTAACTATAGCATAATGACTAAAACGTCCACCCAATATCTTATCATCGGGGGGTGGGCATAAGATTCAGTCATTCAATACATTCAATTAAACCAATTCAACCTATTAAAAACAAATATCCAAATATTGTTGAATTAGATTTGAATGGTAATTTGCCTCACCCAACTAGATTGGATATTGGATTTGATTTTTGAAAATTCAATAAATTCAATCCCATCCATAAATTATATTTACATAAAAGCTAATTATATATTTTATATTATATAATATGTTATCCAATTTATTTCTTTTTTTTTTTTTTACATGAATATGTTCTTTCCTGTTGCATTATAATATTTGATTTTATATTTATCTTTTTTTGTGGGTATATTTCTATATATTCCTTCACTTTGTTTAGTAGAATTTTTCTTCCCTACCACCCATTTGTAAAGACAATCCCTAACACCCTTAGGATCTCTTCAACTCAACTCCACCATAATGGATGGAGAATACTTTCTGGCACCATAATTTTGTGGAGAGCCCACTTGGGTGCCAATTTGACAGCCAGAAAATTCTAGTGGCTGTACAACATTAAGACAAACCCTTCTTTTGTGACAACTGGAAAATTTCATCATTCTTGAAAAATCGATACATGGAATGTATACGATGAATTCCATGTTTAAAATGTGAATTATAGTGATTTTACGTATGTACGCATGTGTTCATGCACAGTATCAAGAAATTAGTTAAGATGATATTTTTTTGATATAAAACTGATATATTTAGAATCAGTGTGCTTAAATTAGTCAATTGAGCATAAAAAGTAATTTTTGATCAGGAGACATGCAGTATCGAGAAATTGGTCAATATGACCTTTTCTTGAAATAAAACTGATATATTTGGAATCAGAATACTCAAATTAGCCAATTAGGCACAAAACGTAATTTTTGACTGGGAAACATACAGTATCGGAAAACTGGTCGAGATGCTCTGATGAAAATAAAATTGATATATTTGGGTTCAGCATGCCCAAATTAGTTAGTATAGCCTATGCTAAAATTTTCAAAAAAAGAAAAAAAAAAGTATAAAAAGGGGGGGATGGATTCGGAAATTCAAGATAAGCCCCCATAATTTTCTTCTCTCTTTCTTTTTCCCCATACCACCCGAATGTGAACAGTACCGACGAACCAGAAACAGCGTCCGTTTTCGACACCATCGGTACCGTTGGAAAGCTCTCGCCGAGCTGAGTCCAATGTTGCGTCGACGCAACCGAACCGCCGAAGGAAGCCACATGCACCGCCTGAAGCCGCTGGAGGCGGTAATTTTCCTGCCAATGTATCTCCGCCGTCCGATGTCCAAATGCTACGATTCTGGTCCCAATGGATTCGTGGTGAAGAATAGAACAAAACTCAGGCCTCATTTCACCTTAACGGCTGCCGGATCGCCGCCCAAAGCCTCGCCATCACTGCCACCGTCGTCACCATGGAATTCGTCGATTCCAGCGGAGTTAAGCCCTAAAATGCTCAAAATAGCATGGGGAACAAATGTAACACCCTGCCTAGCGTGGGCCCGTCACTAGACATCTATTCTTACTTCTACTATCTATTCTTTTCATATTGAAATAAAACGGTGCAAAATTTTTTTTTTATATATATACTTACACCTACTTTCTTTCTATCTGACGGATTAAGCATAGCAGCTCCATAACCTTTGACATGACATTCGCAACCCATTCCACCAGTCTCGTATCTCAATAAACTCAAATGGTAGGTTGTTCAACTTTGTTATCTGCACATGAATAAACTGGTGAGCTAAACGCCCAGTAAGTTCAAACATAAAAACATAAATCATAAAACAGTATATTATACTATTATATTCTGTCATATAAACATATATACTATCTGCAGTCTATAACTACTAAAAACATATCGTGCATTAACACAAATAATCACATAATTTGTGATAACTAGTAGTATTCTATAAAATTAGAATAATTATAAATATACCAACTGTAATAATAGTGGTATACTCTAATGTCACTCATGTCATCTCTTACACTTTACTCTAATGTATTAACATAACATCACATATAGGGTTAGCACAGACATCACATCATGTGGAAGTGCTCATACAATATTCATTTATTCTTTTCTTCATATTTCTCATTCTTTCTTTCATTACATCATTCTTTACTTTCAATTTATGGCCTCGCGCCCTAGGCCTCACGCCCGTCACACTGTATGGGCCTCGTGCCCTATATATCATGGGCCTCGCGCCCGTTAAACTGTATGGGCCTCGCGCTCGTAGTGCTATATCTTTAATAATTAGTACAACACGTAATTTATAAACATATATATATACAAATGCACGTAACATATAAGTTAGCGCAAAACATTGCAATCAAACACAATAATTATGTTTTAAGTGTATTATGCTCAGTTTTTTGATTTATTCTGTTCAATTATTATCTTATCTGTACTTTAATTCTGTATGGGCCCGTACCGAAAAGCGCACTGTAGAAGGGCCTGGGAGCTACCCTGGCTCTCCCTCATCTGTGCTATGTCTTCTACTTCGACATGAAATAACCTCCACCTAGCGAGAGGCCGGTATGCCAAAACTATTAGGTTTTCATTACCCTGTTGTTTAATGTTTAAGCGTACATACAATAACATCTTTACTATGCGGTATATTAACTTTTCGTAGTCTAGTACAGTAGCTGTACTCAGACCTGTGCAGTCATAAAGACTGTAAACATCATATATTTAATGCTATAATTAATCAAGCATTAATACTGCCCTATGATCATAATGTAGTAATTAGAATCATAAATAAGGAATCCAGTAAGTTTGGAACCTCTCGTCCAAACTTGGCACATATACAGAATAGTACATAAATTATACTTAATTTATTTATTATCATTATTTTCATCGTTTCTTTAAAACGATACCTCACACTCTTGAGAGGTTGCCTCATTAATTATAAGGCATGCAAATACTCGATACAATCATGACAGTATAAAGAATCAGATTTCCATGAATCTGAAACAATTGTAACAACAGTATAAATTACACAGTCATACTATAAACCATACAGTGTAGTACACAACTATACCAATAGTTGTGCACCCGTCATCAATCACAAATCAAACAATTATATAGTTTAGGGGAAAATATATTTTTTCCACCTAAAAATAACCATATCAATTTGTTCATGCACAGACAATTAAATGTCTGAACTTACCTCAATGCTGCTAAAGTCCGTCTCTTGTAATCCATCGATGCTCCCTCGTTACTGTCTCGTTGAATTCCTATAACCGGAAAGTCAACGGTTATTTTTTTATACTTAAAATTCATGATAGCGTAAAAATTCTATGTTTTATTCATTAATAAGGAATTTAGGAGCTCAATGTTTCATTTTTAACTTTTCTGTAAACTTTTGATAAAATTACCATTTTACCCCTATCGGAACTTTTCTTATTTTTCATGCTTAACTCTTGACTTTGGCCTTTAAAATTTTAATTAAAGCCTTAGGATTATGTTCTAGGCTTTAACAACTCTTTTTCTAACTTCCTGAAATTTTTGGTCAAAATGACCGTTTTACCTTTGACGGGTCTTTGAATCTTAACCTTCTTGTTTTAAATGCTTAGACTGAATTTTCTAAGCTCAAAAATCATCAATTTGACTTTTAAAAACTTATTAGACCTTTTCCAGATTAATTTCTATATTTTTCACAATTTTTACTATTCCCGGCCCCGGGAAGTTTAATTCCAACATAAAAGTCGATTTCTTGCTTTTCTTACATTTCAGGCCTCGAAGGTCATTTTACAATTCTTAAAACACCCATTTTCCATTTCTTATCTTAAATTCATAAGGGACTCGGTTTTACCTACCCGATCACATTTTTAGCATTTATTTTCAAAAATGCCCTTTATGCCATTTTAAATAATTCGACAGCATTTCCTCTTAATTTTTAGACTCCTGGTGTTTAGGAAACGCCTCAAAACCATCTAACCTCGTCTAATCTATCACGTACTATACCAGAGGCCTAATTTTATGTAAAAGTTACACACTTTTTACGTAAAGTTTACACATTTTCATACTTTTTCATATCTGCTATTTCATTCATTTTTCTTTCTTTCTTTTACAATTTCTCATATCAATACATCACATTAACATACATTCATCTCAATTAATAAATTGAGGAACAAGAGTGGTCGAGATTATACCGAAAATGTCGTTCGGTCTCGATCGCACAAACTTTATTCTTTTGTTCTATGCATCTGGAGTTCCATTTTGCAAATCTGACTCCACGGATGAGTCTGGAACATCGAAAATAGGCCAACGGGCCAATCTTCAAAATTTGGTCAACAGTCGCCATTGACCGACGTTGACCGGCGTTGACTCACTGTTGACCGTCGGTTGACGGCGGTGACAGTGGCAAGTGAGTAGCCCATCTTAAAGAGCTCGACGAGAGGAATCCATTGGTAGCCTCAATTTCATGTTTGGAGACCCCTATCGTCGGAAAATCCCCTCGAAAGCCATGGTCACGGCGGTGACGATAGAACTCCACCGTGCCGGACTTTTTTTCTGAAATTGGTTGAGGGCTTTTGCTCCCCACAACCCCATGACCATTTCTGCACCAGTGGCTCTATTCAATTTGGCTGGAATCGGTGAAAATCCACTGTGGCTCCCACGGTGGCGACGGTGGATTTCTCAAAGCTTGGTCGGCATGATACGGCGGTTGTTGCCATGAACCACCACATGAGTTTTGTAGTAATCTTCACCACGAACCTTTTGGGATCGGTTTCGTGGCAAACGGTGGCCGGACGGCGGAGAATCGACCGTTTGAAATTCACGGCTCCAGCAAGCTTCAGAAGGCGCGTGCGGCTTGTTCCGGTGGCTGCTCCATCGCATCGACCCACCGTTGGACTCAACTCGACGAGAGCTTTCCAACGGTGCCAGCGGTGTCGTGAACGGAGGTCGTATGTGAAAGTTGGTCACTGTTTACATTTGAGAGAATTTTGGGGAAGAATTTCAAATTTTTGGAATTTATAGGGAATTTTTTGAATTTAACCCCCAAGATTTCCTATTTATACTCTCTTCCCCAAAATTTTTTAACTTGGGCTATCCTGACTAATTTAGACGTGCTGAATCCAAATTTATCAGTTTTATCTTAATCCGAGGTCATCTCGATCAGTTTCCGGTACTGTGTATTTTTCACAATCCCGGTCGAGATTTCTATTTTGTGCTCAATTGACTAATTTAAGCATCCTGATTCCAAATGTATCAATTTCAGGTCGAGAAAATGTCGTTTTGACCCTTTTCTCGATATTGTATATACAATATACACATTTCCCGAGAACATCAAAATTTCTCAGTTGTCACAACAAAAGCCCCAAATCAATTTCAAGAAACAAAGCCAGATGATGGAGAACCAACCACCGCCACTGATTTTCGAGGCTCGATTTCTAGCAATAGGAGCCTCGATTGGTGAAATTGACATCGCCAATAGGTTCCTCTCGTCGAGCTCTTCAAGATGGTGGCCGCCTTTTCCCCTGCCGCCACAAGTCAACGCCAGTTAATGGCGAGTCAACGGTGGTCAACGGCGATCCTGTGACAAAAATTTGAAGAATGACCCGTTGGCCTATTTTCGACATTTCGGACACATCTGCGACATTGGATTTGTAAACCAGAACTTGAAAAGTGAAGAACGGTGGAATAAAGTTTGTGCGCTTGAGACTAAACGGTTCGTTCGATCACCGATGGGACGATTTCGACAGTGATTTCGGTCCCTTCATTCCTTAATTTATGTTTTGGAATGATTATGTATTAATTATGTATTTTTACATGTGAAATTGTAAGAAAATGGATGAAAATGATGGAAAAAAATGTGTAGGAATGTGAAAATTTTTACGTAAAAGTTGAGTTTTACGTAAAAATATAAGCCTCTAGTACAGTATGTGGTAAATTAGAATAGGTTAGATGATTTTGAGGCATTTCCTAAATGCTAAGAACCTAAATATTAAGCGGAAATACTACCGAAATTTTGAAAACGGCACAGAAGGGTATTTTAGGAAACGAGGGGTGAAAAATGTGCTCGGGTGAGAAAACCGAGACCCCTCAAATGATTTTAAGAATTAATGAATGAGTTAGGCTCAGAAAAGGATGACAGACATTTGAGAATTAGTGAAACATCCCTTTGAGGCCCAAACGTAAGATAGTTAAAATCTGACCCTTAGTGACGACGGGTGACAAATAGTCACCTATGCTGTAACAATAGCTGCTGTACAAATATATCGAAGCCTAAGAAACATTATTTTATGATTTTTGGGCTTAGAAAATCCAGTCTAAGCATTAAAATGAAAATGATACGGCCCAAAGACCTGTCAGGGGCAAAACGGTCATTTTGATCAAAAATTTTAGGAATGATAGAAAAGGGCCCTAATAGACGTAGAATGATTTAATTAAGATTCTAAGGGTCAGAACTAAGTTGTAAATCAAAGAAAAGCAAAGTTATGATGAAAAATCACGTTAGGGGCAAAATGGTAATTTTGTTAAAGTTTAGCAGAAAAGTTATAAATGGGATATTAGACCCCTAAGTTCATGATTGGGATATGAAATGTAGAATTTTTTTATGTTTTACTAAGCTTTATCTATAAAATAATTATTGAAAATAATTGTGGTTATTTCGGTTATAGGAATCCGAACTAGATGCAATGAAGGAACGTCCGCGGATCCAGAAAGCTAAAAGGGAGATGCTAGCAAAGTATTTGTAAGTTCAAGCATTTATTTGTCTGCAACATGAACTGACATGTTATGTTAGGTCTATGTTTAAGTGTTATATGAAAGTTATGTATGTGGGTGCTATATGCACTAAAGTGTGACTAACATAATACACACTATAAAAACTACGTTAAGAAAGAAATGATTTATGAAATGCTTATGAAAGAAAAGAAATGAATGAATGAATGAATGAATGAACGAAAAGATAAAGTAAAGAAAGAGAAAGATAAGCAAGATAATAAGACTGAAAATTTAAGTGTTGGCGTATCGGCCTCCCGTAGGTGAGGTTTTATGTTATGATTTCCCCTACAGTAAAATGCTACCTCCCATAGGTGAGGTTAATGGCTAATTAGTGAAACACTACCTCCCGTAGGTGAGGTTAATGGCTAAAAGTTAAAGGTTTTATGTTACAACTTCCACCACAGTAGAATGCTACCTCCCATAGGTGAGGTTAATGGCTAAAAGTTAAAGATTGACCGTGAGGTAAGTTAGTGGGTCGCTCCCCCTTCCTCCCACCGGTCTGCGTGCATTAGGTACGTCCAACACTGGGCCCACAAGTGAAAGAATAAGACAAAAAAAAAAAGAAAAGAATAAGATAAGAAAAGAAAAAAACAAAACGACATGATATGAACGAAAGAACGAACAATGAAAATGAAAGTTAAGCAAGAAAAGAAAAGAAAAGAATGACATGAAAGAAAGAAAGAACAAAAGAATAATGAAAATGAATGAATGAAAAGTAGACAAGTATAATGAGACTAACATGTATGCATATGTTATGATATGTATAATTTGATATGCATAAGTCAGTCTTACAATTTTAAGTATGTTTACGATGTTTAAGCATACATTTAGTATGCTATGTTTAAATTGATATGTGTATACAATGTTTTGTATGATGTTAAGTATGTTATGCTTAAGATGTTAAGCATACATTAAGTATGCTATGTTTAAATTATGTTATGTTAAAGAATATTAAGTATGAAAGTTTGCTCTCGATGTTGGAATATATTAAGCATGAAGTTGAGTGTAATGTATGATTTATGTTATGTTAATGTTCTAATGCCATAGTTGGTATCAGATATACTCTATCCAAAAAGGTACGAGTTCTTATATGTCATGTCTGTATGTTTGAACTTACTGAGCCTGTAGCTCACAAGTTTGTTCATGTTATAGGTAAGCAATCTGCACGACGATAAGACAAGTGATGGATGACGAATGAGATCTACATGTGCCAAGGGATTGAGCGAGGGTTATGGTACTGTTGTGAGTCTTCCACTGAGCTGTTTAAAGAGAGTATTGAAACGAATGTTGAAATAATGTTTTATGATGATACAGTTTTCAAGTTTAAAGTTTTTTTAAAAAAATTATTCCCCCTTTTTACGTTCGAATAAGTATGTTAAAGAAAGTATGTTAAAAGTAAGATACCAGTCATCACATTTGGTATTAGAGAAAGTTAAAAGTAAGTTGCTGACGACCCACGAGGCGACCGTCTATTGTAGTCGGCTTCAGAGCTTGACCGCAATAGTGCACCAAGTCTCCGGGTGTTACAGATGGTATTAAAGCAATTCAACCATATCCTTCCTGGCACGATGCATATCCTGTTCACCATCCAAGTAAGTTAGTTTTATTCTGAATTAATAAATGTTTATTTATTGAAAATAAACCTTTTGTAAGGATAAGATGATGAGATCACGGTACAAGCGTTGGTTCCCTGTACGAATTTCGAGGATAGACAGCATTCTTACTTTAGCACTCCATGGGAATGCAAGACTGGTTTCATGCCATCGAGATGCTTCTCTGGCTGTGCACCATTGATTAGGATAACTGGGTCCTCTTAGCTGTTAACACTCTCAAGGAAATACTCTCGTGTGTATTGGAATTCTTGTGACCAGGATGAGCGCTTAACTGGACCAAGTTTCGCCATACTACGATTGAGTGATTCTCTTGGAGAAGTCCAGCATCAGTCCCAGTTTCCTCATGGGCAAGCGGGGTGTCATTTCCAATACTGCTTATGTTCCCTAGAGTTGTGGTTATATAGGAAAATTAGATGTACAAGGCTATGATATATATGTAGCCTTCATGTTATGTTGATATGTTTGAAATTACATGTAAATGTTATAAAATGACATGTATATGTGATGAACAAAGATGAAATGAAATCTTTGTACCCCTACTTGTCTCAATTTTCAAGGACGAAAATTTTATAAGGAGGGATGAGTTTGACAACCGAGAAATTTCATCATTCTCAGAAAATCGATACATGGAATATGCACGATAAATTCCATGTTTAAAATGTGAAATGTAGTGATTTTATGTGTGTACGCACGTGTATCACGTATAGTATCAAGAAATTGGTTAAGATGACCTTTTTTTTGATATAAAACTAATATATTTAGAATCAATATGCTCAAATTAGTCAATTGAGGATAAAAAAGTAATTTTTGATCAGGAGACATGCAGTATCAAGAAATTGGTCAAGATGACATTTTCTTGAAATAAAACTGATATATTTAGAATCAGAATGCTCAAATTAACTAATTGGGCACAAAACGTAATTTTTGACCGGGAAACATGCAGTATCGAAAAACTGGTCGAGATGACCTCTGATGAAAATAAAACTGATATATTTGGGTTCAGCATGCCCAAATTAGTCAATATAGCCTATGTTAAAATTTTCAAAAAAAGTATAAAAGGGGGGGATGGATTCGAAAATTCAAGACAAGCCCCCATAATTATTTTCTATCTTTCTTTTTCCCCATACCACCCGAATGTAAATAGTACCGATGAACCAGAAACGGCGTCTGTTTTCAACACTGCCAATACCATTGGAAAGCTCTCGCCGAGCTGAGTCTAATGGTGGGTCGACGTAATGGAACCACTGCCGGAGGAAGCCGCACGCACCGCCCGAAGCCGCTAGAGGCGAAAATTTTCCCGCCGCCGTATCTCCGCCGTCCGACATCCAAATGCCACAATTCTGGTCCCAATGGATTCATGGTGAAAAGTAGAACAAAACCCAGACCTCATTTCATCTTAACGACCGTCGGATCGCACCGCCCGAAGCCTCACCGTCACCGTTACCGTTGTGAAATCCGTCGATTCCAGTGGAGTTGAGTGACATGGTAGGTACTAAAATGCTCAGAATAGCACGGGGAATAAAAGCCCAAAACCAATTTCAAGAAACAAAGCCAGCACGATGAAGAACTAACCACCGTCACCGTCACCGTCACCGATTTTCGAGGCTCGATTTCTGGCGATAGGAGTCTCGATTGGTGAAATTGACACCACCAATGGGTTCCTCTCATCGAGCTCTTCAAGATGGTGGCCACCTTTTCCCCCGTAGCCACGAGTCAACGCTGGTCAATGGTGAGTCAACGGCGACCCGGCGACCAAAATTTGAAGAATGGCCCTTTGGCCTGTTTTCGACATTCCAAACACGTCCACGGCATTAGAATTGCAAAATGGAATTTCAAACATAAAGAAGGGTAATTCAAAGTTTGTACACGCGAGATCGAACATCTCTGTTGATTGCCGATTGGAGTCAACCTACTCATTGGACATCGTTGAACGACTTCAGTAGTGATCTCGACTATTTTCATTCCGTAATTTATTAATTGGAATGATTAAATGTTAATTACAGATTATTGTATGAAAAATGGTCAGATAAGAAAATGTATGATATGTGAATATTTTTACATAAAAAGTTGAGTTTTTACGTAAAAATTAGGCATCTGGTTTAGTACATGGTAGATTAGAATTTGGTTAGATGGTTTTGAGGCGTTTCCTAAATGCCGGGAACCCAAAAATTAAGTGGAAATGTTGTTGAAATTTCTAAAATGGCATTAATGGTATTTTAGGAAATGAGAGAAAAAAATGTGGTCGGGATGGAAACTCAAGCCCCTTCGGTGGCCTAGGCTCTGGAAAAAAGAATGGATGTTTTAAGGAGTAGTGAACCGAGAATTTCAGCAATTAACACTGTAAAAACTCAGTAAAGCCTAAGAAAAATTATTTCATGATTTATGGGCATGGAAAATCCCGACAGAATGTTAAAATAAAAATGATACGGCCCAAAGACTCGTCAGGGCAAAACGGTCATTTTGACCGAAAATTTTAGAAATGATAGAAAAAGGCTCTAATGGACTTAGAATGGCTTAATTAAGATTCTAAGGGCTAAAACCAAGTTGTAAATCAAAGAAAAGTAAGGTTATGATAAAAAAAAATCTCGTTAGGGGTAAAATGGTAATTTGTCAAAAGTTAACAGAAAAGTTATAAATGGGATATTTATGATCGGAAAATGAAAAGTAGAATTTTTACATTTTATTAAGTTTTATATATGACTTAAGTAATGAAAATAACCGTTATTATTTCGGTTATAGGGATCCGCTCCAAATGCGATAAAGGGACGTCTGCGGACCAAGAAAGTAAGAAAGGAGATACGAGCAAAAGTATTGGTAAGTTCAAATATTTTCCTGTCTACAACATGAATTGATTGATAGGTCTAAGTGTTATATGTTGTAAGTTCAAGCATTTAGTTGACTGCAATATGAACTAACATGTTATGTCTATGTTTATGTGTTATATAAAAGTTATGTATATGAGTGTAATATGCAGTAAAGTGTAACAAACATAATGCACGCTATGAAAACTACATTAAGAAAGAAATGATTTATGAAAGGCTTATGAAACATGCTAAAGTGTGTTATATGAAATGCTTATGTAAAGTGTTCCAGACCATAGAGGCAATGATAATGCCACCTAGTCAGAACCATATGAAAGACAGTAATGAATAATAAAGATAAGCAAGATAATAAAACTGAAGTTTTAAACGTTGGCGTACCAGCCTCCAAAGGTGAGGTTTCATGTTTATGGCTTCCAATTCGACGGTGGCACGTCCCAGGTGTGGAAGTTTAAAGTTCAAGTTACAGTTTGGTACGACCATCAATGGAGCCCACAAGTGAAAGTAAAGTAAAGCAAAGCAAAGTAAAGTAAAGCAAAAGAAAAGAAAAGAACAGAACGATATGATACCAAAGAAAGAACGAACAATAAAAATGAAAGCTAAACGAGAAAAAAAAAAGAATACAATGAAAATGAAAGAATGAAAAGTAAACAAGTATAATGCGACTAACATGTATGCATATGTTATGTTATGCATAAGTTAGTCATATGATTTTAAGTATATTATAAGTTATACGTAAGTATGTTTATGATGTTTAAGCATACATTCTTAAGTATGCTATGTTTAAAGTATGTTATGTTTTCGATGTTTAAGCATACATTAAATATGCTATATTTAAATTATGTTAGGTTTTCGATGTTTAAGTATACGTTAAGTATGCTATATTTAAATTACGATATGTTTACGATGCGAATGATAAGTATGCTTTAAGTGTGACGCCCCGTGCCCTTAGTGGCCTGAACCGTCACTGAAAACTGCTATTACTTGTTTTACTGATACTTATACTTTCTTGCAACTCACTTAAAATCTAATTACTTAGATACCCTAATTTTAAGGATATTTTTTTTGATTGCGTACGTATATACTATTCATGTACGTATACTTTAAATATACATTGTCTAAACATTTGGGAGTTCAATTACCTATACATACTTATAATACTGTTTAACTATTACTATTTAAAAATACTGTTTACTGTTACTATTTAAAAATACTATTTATTGTTACTCAAGTTGTGCGAAAGATTTACTTGAGGTGTATCCATAACCTCACCCTCACATCCGCCTCCGCCGCCATCATTGCCCATTGTAGTTTAAGCCATAGGACGCTTACCTACAGCATGAACACACTCTATGAGCTTTACGCCCAGTAAGTACAAAAAGTTAACTGCAAAACATGTTTAAACATAGTACATACTTAAAATCATATAAGCATGCCAGGTATCAACATATATCACTTAAACATGTCACATACCAGATCGTCACATATCATGTCACTGAATCAACTTCATATACTATATGCATACAGATATTACTGTATACCGAAATGCATTTTATTATGAATGGAAGCATAGTGAACTATAACTATTGCATACCGTATACATTGCATGGTCCGGTTATGCACGTTTATGCGTCGTTATTCTAGTTTCTTTCTTATGTCTACTTAGGGCCCGTTATGGATATACTTTATGGCCTTGGTCTGTTATACATTATGAGCCTCAGCTCGTTAGATTTTTATGGGCCTTGACCTGTTATACATTATAAGCCTTAGCTCATTAGATTTTGTGGGCCTTGGCCCATTACACTGACACCCTTATTCTCATCTTTCCCAATTCTTTATTTGATTGTGCAACATACTCTACTAGGCTATCCCCTAATCTTACGCGATAGGGATGTATGGCCTCTAACTTGTTCGTTCATCAATCTACGCGATTGTGAAACTATATGCTCCTATGTATGCTGTGCAATAGCATATGCATGGTATGCATACTTAACATACTGTAAAAACCATTACTTTAAATTCATTTTATTCATGCCGTAGGCGGAGTTGTACTTACCTAGTTGCAAGCAACTTATATACTCACCTTTATTAGCTTGCAGGTTACCACCTGTCATCAATAACGTATCTTATCAACACCTTCGTTGAGTCACTAATACTGTTAGTGACTATTACTTGTGTTTCTTTATGGTACTGAGGCCTATCGGTACCCTATTAGCCTACTTTGGGGATTTGGCATCTAACTCCTATCATTGTTTGATTAATTGTCTTCTTGACATATTAATCATCGTTCCTCACAGTGTTGTTCAAAACGTGGTCTTTGACTAGTTTACCAATCAATGAACTGACTGGTTACCTCGCGTGTTGGTACTAGGTAGCCAATTGGGTTACTATGCATGAACTTGGTGTAGTAACCGGCCGGGTTACTTTGCCTGTTGGGGTGTGGTAGCCTACCGGCTACTATGGCTTGTTTGGTGTGGTGGCCTACCGAGCCACTTTTGCTTGTTTGGTTAACTTATAAAATTCTTGGAAAATTGTGTGTTTTGAAACCATCCCTTATTACCCCGTTGGAAGGTGGGGAATTTTTATTAAAACCATGTTTTTATTTCAAAGTGTGTAAAAATACATTTTTGATGTTTGTATTTAAAAGGTGGTTTTTGAACTATTTTTGAAAACTATTTTAAAACTTGATCGAAATAACTTTGTTTGCAAATTTGACGAACATGAAATATTTCATTCTCGATGAGATGAACAATTCTCATGTTCACCTCAGAGCTAAAATCTAACTCTAACCAGCCCTAATCTTACTAAATCCGTGGCTAGTGTGCCCAGTTTTTTTGCAAAGTTTCCAGTTGTACGCTATTTTGAAAACGGCTCTGTTTTAGGCCTGAAATGACTAAATTTTTAAAACTAACATAGGTCATCTTAAAGGTTTTGACGTGTTCTACAAATTTCATGTTGAGCCTGAGAACCGGTTCGGAATCTAAGTGGCCCATTTTTAACAAAACTCGAGACTAAGTCTGGGCTCAGATTTTTGGTCACAGTTTTGGGCACCGAATGAATACCACTCTAAAAACCTATCGTATCGTCGTTTTTGGCCAAAGGCCATTTGACGCAAAAACAACCGTATCAAAATTTTCTTCAAAATCATTTTTTACCAAATCCTAAATTCGGAACCTAAAGGGGTCAAAATGGCCAAAATCCGTGGCCTTTTCTTGAGGATAGATTGTGTCCAACCATTTTCCTAAACATCCATGCTCACACATTCATAAATCCATTCGTAAAAATAATGTAAACACAACCACAACCACATAACTTAAAAATGAAAGGCTAAGGGCTCAAAATAAACTTATTATAACCCATGTACATAAACAAATACATATAACTCTCTTGATCAAAAACTTAAAATCAACTAACCACAAGAGATAGGGTTTTCAGTTTTTACCTCTTGTACTTTGAACTATGCACAAATCCGAACTAGGGCTTGAATGGCAAAGTGGCCATGTGATTCTTGGTGAAAAAGGGGTCAGTTTTATGCTAGCATAACACCAAAAATATTTCTCTTAATATCAACTCAAAATCATAACTAAAAATTACAAAGTTTTGGTCTAGAACCTTACCCTTGGTTGAACTTAGAATGGCTTGGATTGAATCCTCCTAACTCAAGCTTGTGGGGGCTGATTTTTTGGTAACTTTTGGCTGTGTTTTGAACTTGAAAAATGAAGGGTTTTGGGGCTTGAGAGTGGTCGGCTGCAGCTAGAGAGAAAGGGAGAATGAGTTGAAATTTTTGAAGGTGTGTAAAGAAAGGAACATAAGCTAAGGTATGGTCACCCTTTTTATAGGCAAACTCTAAGCAATTATTAACCAAATTAAGCTTGATTAATCAATCCAAATTTAAGCTAATTTGGGGACAAAAATCTGCCCCATTTCAGCCCATCCCACTGAATTTGCTGCAGCCATAATGGAGGGGAAATAAACAAAAATTTTTGGTTGATGGCTTGATGGAAGTGTGACATTTTTTAATCTATGTATCATAACCTACCCTTTATTTTATTCTCACTTTTTGGGGTTTTTAGCAGCTGAAAACCAGCTAGTTTTCCAGCTAGAGAACATGGTTTTGAGCCAAAAAAATTTCATCTGTGTTACTCTCTTCGTAGTCTAGTTTTCTACTGCGGTTTTTAGTCCTTTCTCGACAATGTTCTAATTTTCATCCGGAAATCGAATTTTCTGAATCTGATTTTGTACTAATAATTTCTAGTTGATTTATACTTTCTAAGAGCCAATTCTATACTAGTTTACTATTCATTTCCTATACTGTAGTTGTGTCTATACGGTGTTGTCCTTTCGCACGCAAACCGAGGCGTTCCCGGGTGAAATTTTCAACACAGTCTCTCTTGACTAATTCGGACGTGTTGATTTCAATTTTATCAGTTTTACATCAGTTCGGGGTCATCTGGACCAGTTTTCAGGATCTGTGTGACCCCACCTTAAAAAACGTGTCAGGTGCCCGATTGACTAATTTGGGCGTCCTGAGCCTAAATATATCAGTTTCAGGGTGAGTAAAGGTCATCTTGAACCTCATCCCGATACTGCGTATCTCTCAAACTAAAATTCTCGTTTTGTGCTCAATTGACCAGATTGAGCTCACTGACCGTTAATATATCAGTTTTAAGTCAAATTAAGGCCGTTTTGGCCAGTAACTTGACACTGCGTTTTTCACCATTCACAGTCTTATGTCTAACTGACTAGTCTGAGTATTCTGACTTTGATTTTGTCAGTCTTTAGGTGAGAAGAGGTTATCCAGACCATTTTCTCGATATCGTACCCTTGTTAGGGTTTTTTTCATCGTTGTTGTGCTCAGACGATCGGTTCGAGTGTTCTGGTGATCTGTTCACTAGTCTTGTGTCAGGAAATGGTCGTCTAGACTAGTTTCCTAATACTAAATATCTTATACATTCATACACATAATAGGGTGGTCCGGGTTTACTATTGACCACCCTCTTTCACTGTATGAATAGTAATAAACAGTACCGTACCTGTTTAATCTATTTATTTAGAAATTATACTGTATTTTTCAACTTAATTACTTATTATATAGTAATTAAGTTTCATAAACCGTGAGAGTCCTTTCAGTGGCTCTCTATTCCATACACAGCCTCCTACACGGGCATGTTCCAGATGAGCTTGCTCAACATGGCCGTGTCTTGGAACAAGTTCATTTTACCAAATGGTACACGGCCTCTTACATGTGTGACGGCCCGTGCCCTAGGCGGCCCGGACCATCACTGTAAAACTACTGTTTCTTTACTTTTACTTATACTTTCTTGTAATTGAATATTGCTTACTTGAAATATCTTTAATAGGTTACCCTAATTTTAGGAGAAATTTTTTTTTTTTTTGCACATGTATTTACTATTCATGTACATGTACTATTAAAAGCAGAATTTGAAACATAATAATAATCTTACAAACATACTTATACTATTGATTTTGTGGAATAGTATTTTTGAATAGTATCAATCAGCTGCTATTCGAAAATACTATTCAACTATTACTACTTAAAAATATTGTGTAAGCATTACTGTTCAAAAATACTATTTAACGATTACTATTTAAAAGTACCATTTACTGGTATTATACTGTTACTGTTCAAAATACTGTTTACTTAAACTGTGCGGAAGTTAAACTCGTATGGTGTCCATAACCTCGCCTCACATCCGCCTCCACCGCCGTCATTGCCCATCGTGGCTTATGCCATAGGACGCTTACCTACAGCATGAACACACTCCGTGAGCTTATGCCCAGTAAGTACAATATGTTAACCGCAAAACATGTTTAAACATAATACATACTTAAAACGCATAAGCATGCAAGATAGTCACATATAACACTTAGCATATACCATATCATCACATATCATGTCATAGCATACAAACTTTATATACCATATGCATACAGATTACTTCATGTAAAAGCATGTATCTTACTGTAGCTGAAAGCATAGCGAACTGATGCAGACAGTGAACTATGCATGATCTGGTTATGTTCATTTATGCTTTAGTACTCTTTTCTTTCTCTTGTCTATTTAGGGCCCATGTGTCAGTACCGTGTGCGTGCAGACCAACGGTAACGCCCGAGGTCAACTAATGCCGAAGAGCCATCAACGGTTGTTCAACTTTTGGCCTTAACTTTCTTTAACTGGTAACCCCTTCAACTGAAGGAGTCGGTACGGCACACCTATTTATTTCCATCTTGTTTAACTGTTCTAGCCATATGCTTTTCTAAGCTATCCCCAATCCTATGCAGTAGGGATCTATGGCTTCTAACTTGTTCTTTCATCAATCTACTCGATTGTAAAACTATATGCTCTTATGTATGCTGTGCAACATCGTGTGCATGTAAGGCATACTTAACATACTGGAAAACCATCATTTTAACATCATTTTATTCATGCTGCAGGCGGAGTTATACTTACCTAATTGCAAGCACTTGTATTCGTACCTTTAGAATTTTGCAGGTTACTACCTGTCATCAATAACGTCTCTCGTTAATACCTTCTCTAAGTCACCAATACTGTTAGTGACTAAAGTAGATAATTACTTGATACCGATTGCCGTCGGCACTACTTACTCTCTATCTCAAGAGTTAACTTATTCGTATGTGGTTAATTAATTTATGGCCCCATAAATTAACTACCACGTCCTTAGGCTACTTTTGCCTATACTCGTCTTTCATGTGGTACCGGGGTCCCTCGGTACCTTATTGGCCTATCTGGGAATTTGGTGTCTAATTTTCGTCACGTTTGATTAACTGTCTTCTTGACAGTTAAATCAACATTCCTCACAATATTGCTCTGAACACGGTGCTTGACTGATTTACCGATCAGTCAATTGACCGGTTACCTCACGTTTTGGCAACTAGGTAGCCTATCGGGCTACTATGTGTAGGCTTGGTATAGTAACCGTTCGGGTTACTTTGCTTGTTTGGGTGTGGCAGCCTACCGGGCTACCTTGCATTATGGTGTAGTAGCCGACTAGGCTACCTCTACCATATCTTACTAAAAACGTCCCTTGTTCTTTGTGAAATTCCTTTGAAAACTTTGTTCAAATCTAGAAATTCTTACAAAAGGATTTTTCATTTTGAAAGGGGTATGGTGTCCCCACATTTTTTTGAAAGCCAAGTGTTTGAAATGGTTTGAAAGGGGTATGGTGTCCCCACATTTTTGAAAACGAGTCTCACCTCGTCCCGTTGGAGGATGAGGGTGTTTTTGTTGAAATCATTTCTAAGTCATTTAAAGGGAACACATTGTAAATGTGCTAAAAAAAAATGTGGTGTTGGACCACTTTTGAAAATAATTTGAAACTTGTTCGAAATGACTTTGTTTGAGAAATTGGCGTTCATGAAACTTTTCATCCTCAACAAAATGAACAATTCTTGTGTTCATTTCAGAGCCTAATTCTAACTCTAACGGCTCCTAAATTATCAAACCCGTGGCCTTTGTGCCCAGTTTTTATAAAAGTTCCAGTTTTACACACTTTTGAAAACAGGTCTGTTTGGGGCCCGAAACGGTCGAATTTTTGAAACCTGCACAAGTCAGTTTCAAGGTTTCGTCGAGATATAAAACTTTTGTGTTTTGACCAAATTCTGGTTCGGCCTCTAAAAGGGACATTTTAATTAAAATCTGAGACTGTTCATTTGGTCCGGATTTGTTACTCCCAGTTTTGGACACCGAACCAAAACCAGCTGAAAAGCCTATCATACGTTCATTTTTGGCCAATGGCTATTTCATGTAAAAACGACCGTATCGAAATTTTCTTAAAACTTTATGTTTTACCAAATCCTAGATTCAGACCCTATATGGGTCAAACTAGCCAAAATCCGTGGCTGATCCTGGGGACAGATTTTGTGTCCAGCCACCCTCTACACACTCATGCACACACATATCTCAAACCACTTGTAAACTAAAGTAAACATAACCACAACCACAAAAACTTTAAAAACTGAAAGCTAAGAACTCAAATAACTTATTACAACCCATGTGCATAACCAAATACATATAAATCTCCTTTGATCAAAAACTTAAAAACAACTAACCACAAAAGATGGGGGTTTTCGGTTTATACCTTAGAGTGCTTTGATCCAAGCACAACCGGGCCAAGGGTGACTGTCAAGGCTCCATAGAAAACAAAGAGGGTTGAGGGATCATTTGTGGTAGAATGAGAACACAAGGAAAACAAAACGTTTCTCTTAATATCCAGCCAAGATGAAAAATTACACCATAGAAAAAATTTCGGTTCTAGGGTCTTAACGAAACTACCTTGGAAGAGTGCACCTCTAACAACTTGTGTGGCCAAGCTTTTGTGTGAAAGTTATGTGAAAATATGGGTGGTTTGGGGGATGAAGAAGGGTCGGATTTTCTGAAGAGAAAGGGGGGAGAAAGCTGTATTTTTCTTGAGAGTTTTTGTGAGCAAATGGGAAAAGTGAAACCTAAGGGTGGTTGCACCTTTTTATAGGCAACTCTAAGCAACTTTGCTTAACTCTAAGCCCTCTTAATTAAGCCATAATTTAGCTCAATTGGGGGACAAAAATCTGTGTTGCAGCCCTTGAAATTTCGGAGCCATGATGGAGGGTGAAAGGGAGCAAGTTTGCATTAAATGGTCATGGTCCTCTTGTCCTTAAAACCCCATTTTTTTAATCTAAAAACTCCAACACATCCCTTGATTTAAGGGATCACTTTCAGCTGGTTTTACAGCTAGTTTTGCAGCTGTTTTCCTAACCAAAGGGGGCATGGTTTGGTTGGGGTAAAAGTCCAACCGAATCGGTTCTGTGCAGTCTAGTTTTCTACTGCATTTTTCAGCCCTTTCTCGGCAGTGTTCTAATTTTCATCCAAAAATTTGATTTTCTAAATCTGATTTTTGTACTAATGATTTCTAATTGTTTTATACTGTCTAAGAGCCCATTCTATGCTAAATCACTATTCATTTCCTATACTGCGGTAGTGTCTACACTGTGTTGTCCTTTCACACGCAAACCGAGGCGTTCTTAGGCGAAATTTCAGACACAGTCTCTCTTGACTAATTCGGACATTCTGATTTCAATTTTATCAGTCATATGTCCGTCTGAGGTCGTCTAGACCAGTTTTCAGGATCTGTGGGGTCCCACTTTGAAAAACGTGTCTGGTGTCCGTTTGACTAATTTGGGCGTCCTGAGTCTAGATATATCAGTTTTAAGTCAAACTAAGGCCGTTTGGCCAGTAACTTGACACTGCGTCTTGTACTATTCACTATTCACTATTCATGGTTCACTGTTCTCTGTTCTAACTGACTAATCCGAGTGTTCTGACATTGATTTTGTCAGTATCTGGATGAGAAGAGGTCATCCGGACCATTTTCTCGATACTGTACCCTACTAGGGAGATTCTCGTTGTTGTGCTCAGACGTTTAGTCTGAGTATTTCAGTGATATGCTCACCAGTCTTGTGTCAGGAAATGGTCATCCAGACCAGTTTCATGACACTGCGTATCTCATACTCTTATACACATAACAGGGTAGACCAGGTTCTCTGTCGGTTACCCCTTTTCACTGTATGAATAGTAATAAACAGTACTGCACCTGTTTAGTCTATTCATAGTAATTAGGTTTCACGCATTACGAGGGTCTTCAAATTGGCTCTCTGCTCAGTACACGGCCTTCTACAAGGGTTCTAACACGGGCGTGTATGGCTTGAGCACGGGCGTGTACTAACTAGGCTTTCTCAACACGACCGTGTCTTGGACCATGCTCACTTACCCGAGTGGTACACGGCCACTTACACAGCCGTGTACCTGACCATATAAAACTACACGGCCATATTAACTCACACGGCCTCTCTCATAAAACAATCCGATCAGTACGTGGTTTCTTACATGACCATGTACCTGACCGTGTTCGATGTATTTGGACTAAAAATGCATCAAATTATTCCTTAGCTTCTCATTGAATAATTTACTAAGTTACAGGGATGGGGTGGTCCTTACAACCTACCCCCCTTACAAAATTTTCGTCCTCGAAAATTAGAATAAATCTGGGAAGTCTCTCTTCATGTCCTCTTCCCTTTCCCATGTAGCTTCTTCTATGTTGTGATTCCGCCACAGCACTTTCACAAGTGGGATCACTTTATTCCTGAGGACTTTGCTCTCCTTAGCTAAAATCTGCACTGGTCTTTCCTCATATGTCAGGTCGGCGTGTACTTCAACAGGCTCTTGACTCAGTATGTGGGAACTGTCAGGCACGTATTTCTTCAGCATCGAGACGTGGAAAACGTTATGCACGAATGCTAACTCTGGAGGGAGCGCTAACCTGTAGGCTACCTTCCCAATTCTCTCGAGGATCTCGAAGGGTCCTATATATCGAGGGCTGAGCTTCCCTTTCTTCCCAAAGCGCATCACCCCTTTCATGGGTGCCACCTTGAGGAAAACTGAATCTCCTTCTTGAAACTCGAGAGGTCTGCGTCGTTTATCGGCGTAACTCTTCTGACGACTATGAGCTATCTCCAGTCTCTCCCGCATAATCTTCACGTCTTCTGTTGTACTTTTGACGAAGTCCGTGCTAGTGAGCTATTTCTCTCCAGTCTCATGCCAGTGGACCGGAGATCTACATTTCCTTCCATAGAGTGCCTCGTATGGTGCCATTCCGATTGAGGAATGGTAGCTGTTGTTGTACGAGAACTCTATTAGCGGTAGCTTTTGGTCCCAATTCCCCTTAAAGTCTAGGGTACATGCTCTCAACATATCTTCCAACGTTTGTATTGTCCTTTCTGACTGACCGTCGGTTTAAGGGTGGAAAGCTGTGCTGAACTTTAACTTAGTCCCCATTGAAGCTTGGACGCTCTGCCAAAACCTTGAAGTGAAGCGCCCATCACGATCTGAAATTATTGACTTAGGTACACCGTGCAGTCTTACTATCTGGGCCACGTACATTTCTGCTAGCCTCTCCACTGAGTAGCTCAACTTCATGGCTAAGAATCGAGCTGATTTCGTCAGTCGGTCCACAATTACCCAGATGGCGTCGTTTCCACTGGATGTTCTGGGCAGTCCGACCACGAAGTCCATTGTAATTTGTTCCCATTTCCACTCAGGAAGCTCGATTTTCTGTAGTTCTCCTCCAGGTCGTTGATGTTCTACTTTAATTTTTTGACATGTATGGCACTTTGCGACAAATTCAGCGACGTCACCCTTCATCTTAGGCCACCAAAAACTGTCTTTCAAGTCTTTGTATAGCTTGTTTGCCCCTGGATGAACTGAGTACGGTGTGTCATGGGCTTCTGAAAGGATCCTTTTCCTGAGTTCTTCATCCTTCGGAACGCACACTCTATCTCTAAAATAGAGTATGCCATCCTTAGAGACTTGGAATTCTGACTTTCGGTCCTCCATTGCCTCCTTTTTGTGCTTGTTCAGGGTTAAATCGAGGTCTTGGCCGGCCTTGATTTCTTCTAGGAGTGTTGATTGGAGGGTCATTTCAGACAACTTCCCTATTAGAATCTCGATTTCGCCGTTACATAGCTCATTCTGTAGGGCTTTTGGCAAGGCATTGATAGCCATAAGCGATGAAGAGTACTTCCTACTGAGTGCATCGGCCACCTTGTTGGCTTTCCCTGGGTGATACAGGATCTCGCAGTCGTAATCCTTCACCAATTCTAGCCATCTTCGCTGCCTCATGTTGAGCTCCTTCTACGTGAAGATGTATTTGAGGCTTTGGTGGTCCGTATAAATCTCACACTTGACGCCATATAGATAATGCCTCCATATTTTCAGTACAAACACGACCGCTGCTAGCTCTAGGTCATGAGTCGGATAATTCCTCTCGTGGTTCTTAAGTTGTCGCGAGGCATAAGTGACTACTTTCCCATTCTGCATCAATACGGCTCCCATTCCGGTCTTAGATGCATCACTGTAGATTACAAAATTTCCCTATCCAGCGTCTGGTATAGTCAGAATCGGAGCGCTCGTGAGTCTGTGTTTTAGCTCCTGGAAGCTTTTCTCGCATCTATCCGTCCACTCATACTTCTTCTCCTTCTTAGTGAGTGCTGTGAGTGGTGCAGCTAACTTCAAGAACCCTTCTACGAAACGTTTGTAATAGCCTGCTAGGCCTAGGAAACTGCGGATCTCCGTTACGTTCTTCGGAGTCGGCCATTCGCTGACTACTTCAACTTTTACTGGGTCTACTGATACTCCTTCTTTGGAGACCACGTGACCAAGAAAATGGACCTTTTCCAGCCAAAACTCGCACTTAGAGAATTTGGCGTATAGCTGGTGCTCCTTTAGCTTGAGTAGAATAGCTTTCAGATGCTCCTCGTGTTCCTCCCTTGTTTTAGAATACACAAGTATGTCATCGATAAACACAATGACAAACTTGTCTAAGAACTCCTTCAACACTCTATTCATCAGATCCATGAAGGCTGCAGGGGCATTCGTTAGCCCAAATGACATAACAAGGAACTCGTAGTGTCCATATCGTGTACGGAAGGCTGTCTTGGGTATGTCTGCACCTCTAATCCGTAGTTGGTGATACCCGGAACGTAGGTCAATTTTTGAGAACACTGCAGCGTCTCGGAGCTGGTCAAACAGATCGTCGATTCGTAGCAACGGATACTTGTTCTTTATAGTGACCTTGTTCAGCTCTCTGTAATCGATGCACATCCTTAATGTTCCATCCTTCTTCTTCACAAATAAAACTGGTGCTCCCCACGGTGAACAGCTCTGTCGAATAAAGCCCTTGTCCATTAGATCCTTCAACTGGGCCTAGAGTTCCTTTAACTCTACCAGGGCCATTCTATATGGGGCCTTGGAGATGGGGGCTAATCCTGGTAACAACTCGATCTTGAATGATATCTTCCTTTCTGGCGGAAGTCCTGGCAGATCCTCTGGGAATACTTCTATGAATTCTCTGACCATTGGGACATCTTCAGGCCTTATCTCTGCTTCATGGTTGCTGTCTACCATGTGTGCTAGGAAACCGACGCATCCACTGGATAGAAGTTTGTGAGCCCTCATAGCGGATATTATTATCTTCGGCTGCTTTAACGATAGCCCTTTGTAGATAAACTTCTTGTTCCCGTTCAGCTCGAAGGTAACCTCTCGTCTTTGACAGTCTATTATGGTGCTGTACTTAGTGAGGAAGTCCATTCCCACAATTACGTCGTAGTCACACATGTCGATGACGATTAGATCTATACTCAGCTCGTACCCACTGATAACTACTGGTACATGTCTTGCCCAATAGCTAGACAACAAAACTTCCCCAGAGGGAAGGGCAGTTCGGAAAGTTTGGTTCATCTTATCTATGTTCTGACCTAGTTCTCTAGCAAACTTTGATGACATAAAGGAATGCGTAGCTCCAGAATCAAACAATACTAATGCAATGGAGTTGGCAACAGAAAGCTGACCTGTCACCACGGTTGAGGTTCCAACTTCTGCATCCTCCCTTGTAAAGGCATAAATTCTCCCCTGCATCTCTGGAGCTTCCAGTCCACCTTGGGTGATGGGTGTACCTTCAATTCTGGCTTGGGCGGTATGTAGTTGGCCGCTACTGGCACGGGCTTGGCCCTGCTGATTTTGAGGGTTTTAGCGGTATTGCTTAGCGAAGTGGCCTTCCTTGCTACAGATGTAGCAACCGCTAGTGCCTAAGCGGCACTCCCCTAGGTGGTTCTTCCCGCATTTCAGGCAAGGAGGGTGCTGACTACCATTTCTTCCTCGATTGTTCTTCTTCTGGGGAAAATTCCTCTGTTGCCCTTGGTTATTCTGGCTTCCTCTCCTCTTGTTGTTATGGGACTGTCGGTTACTCTGACTGTTTCCCATATTCTGACCCTTATGTTGTGAATCAGGGTTCGGTCTTCCCCTGTTGGGTCTGGCCAGTGTCTTCTCCTCTTTCATGGCCTTGAAGATCTGTGCTTTCCTCTCCTTATCTTGGGCCAACCAGTATTCGGCCCTGATGGCTCGGCTGACACACTCAGCCACCGTTGTTGGTCCGTGACTTCCACCGCATACTTGGACGACAATGTCGGTTCTAAACATCTTCAGCATCCTTCTGACCCTTTCCTTCTCGGTTGGCACCAGGTCAGGGCATAGTCGGGCTAGCTGCTCGAACTTGCGGACAGCTTTCATTACAGTCATACTACCTTGGCGTAGATTGTTGAACTCATCTTGTTGTGCTGCTAAGGCTTCATCATTGAAATACATTTCTCTGAACTCCATAATGAAGTCTGCCCAGTTCATTGCATTAATGTCTCTCCTAATAGCCACTGTTTTCCACCACTGTCGTGCTTCTTTCCGTAGGACAAGGGATGCACATAGTACCTTTTCCCTCTCAGTTAGCCCTACAAGGTCTAGGATGACTTGGATGTCAGTTAGCCAGTCATCTGCCTCGATAGGGTTAGTTGTCCCCTCAAACTCTGGCGCCTTCAGACGCCGAAATCGCTCGTATAAGTCACCATCTCTTGAGATTGGTAAGGGAACATCTGCTGCTGCAGGAGCAACCACAACTGGTGGTGCTGGAGCTGCCTGGACTGATGGGGCTACTGGGTCAGCTTGGGCTGGCACCTCTACGGGTTGTGGTGTATGAGATTGTTGGTTGACTTGCTCCTTGAGCTGAGCAAGCTCTTGTTGTTGGTTCATCATCATCTCCTGCATGGCTGTGAGCCGTGCCATTAACTCATCTTCTCGAGTGGCTTGATTAGTCTGAGCTCTTGTTCTTGTCATTTCTTCTGATGTAACCCTATCACACAACGGGAAAAAGAACTATAAGTTTTGCTTTTATCACACTCTGTACTTGGGAATCGTATCACATATCATCTTAATGATTTTACTCAATCATCATGAATATAAGTATACATATTATATCTTTCCTTTCTTTTTCTTTACTGTGATGTTCAATACGATTTGTATCTTAACTTATTGTATTGAAACATCTTCTAAGTGCTAGGACCTATCTCGCACATACTGTCACACTATACTCATGTATGAAAAAAAAACATATCTGAGCCCTTGGATAATGGTGTTGTTTTTCATATATCATAAGAAAGTACATAACTTTGGGTTGTTGGGAGTGATACACACTTCTCAAGATACGGTCTCAACAAGTACATTAACTTAGGTCTAGCGAGGAAAGCTACTACTTCCTTCTATACACATATACATAGCTTAGACAAAACTACCGAGGTAGAGTGCAGTTACTCTGACGTGATCACTGATTCTGGATCGGACATCTCTTCGACGTCACTTTCATCGAGGGGGAATTCGTCTGGATCCTCCTCGTCCTCCAAGTCTGAACTGACCTCATCATCACTAGCGATAATGACTTGAGGTTCCGGCTCATAGTCCTCCATCTCCTCGTCATCATTGGAGAAATAGGGGATGTCATCATCATCCTCTGGTTCTTCAAAGCGGTACTCAGCCAATGGTATAGCTGGAATAGGGTCCTCCTCATGAGCGGCAAGATTAGCAGCATTATGTGCCCGCTCGTAGTTCCTAACGTTGACCGCATCGACTTCGGCATACTCTATCTCTTGAAGGAAACGCCTTAAATCTTGATGTCGTGGAGGGTAGGGGACAAGTTCCCTAACGTCCCTGGGTACCCCTCTCCAAACTAGCTCAGCTACTTCTCGGAAAGAGCGGTCGAAGGGAATGTAGGGTAGCATCGCATCCTTAAACCTCCGACAATAATGCGCCATGGTCTCTCCTTCGTCGACATCCCACATACCCGAGAGGACATCGTACCTCCTCTCGTGCATGTCTCTCCATGTGCCGAAATTCCTATTTGGACCATAGAGTTTCTCGAATGCGGGTGGTGCAAACATGGCATGGAGTTCCTGGCAGAAAGTGGCCCAATCTGGCACTGGTTTTCCATCCCTTCGCTGGTCCAGCCACCAAGTCAACGCTGGTCCATCTAACTTGCTGCTTGCTAGCTCCACTTGCAGGTGAGGTAGGGCATGGCAGGTACGAAAGGCTACCTCCACCTGCTGAACCCATCTTAACAGATTGTAAGGCCTATGCTGACCATCGAACATATCTAAGTCCATTTCGGCGAAGGCATCACTTACTGCCCTATCATCGTCTTGGTGTTGAGGGTCTACTGGTGCGGCCATATCTCCTATTACAATATGGATGTTAACTTATATACTGATACTGAAGGATAATTAAACTAACTTACTTGGACAGATGAGGCAGGCGTGTAGCGATGTGAGGTAGGGTGGCAGGAAACCGCTCTGATACCAACTGTGACGCCCCGTGCCCTAGGCGGCCTGGACCATCACTGAAAACTACTGTTTCTTTACTTTTACTTATACTTTCTTGTAATTGAATATTGCTTACTTGAAATATCTTTAATAGGTTACCCTAATTTTAGGAGAAATTTTTTTTTTTTTTTGCACACGTATTTACTATTCATGTACATGTACTATTAAAAGCAGAATTTGAAACATAATAATAATCTTGCAAACATACTTATACTATTGATTTTGTGGAATAGTATTTTTGAATAGTATCAATCAGCTGCTATTCGAAAATACTATTCAACTATTACTACTCAAAAATATTGTGTAAGCATTACTGTTCAAAAATACTATTTAACGATTACTATTTAAAAGTACCATTTACTGGTACTATACTGTTACTGTTCAAAATACTGTTTACTTAAACTGTGCGGAAGTTAAACTCGTATGGTGTCCATAACCTCGCCTCACATCCACCTCCGCCGCCGTCATTGCCCATCGTGGCTTATGCCATAGGATGCTTACCTATAGCATGAACACACTCCGTGAGCTTATGCCCAATAAGTACAACATGTTAACCGCAAAACATGTTTAAACATAATACATACTTAAAACGCATAAGCATGCAAGATAGTCACATATAACACTTAGCATATACCATATCATCACATATCATGTCATAGCATACAAACTTTATATACCATATGCATACAGATTACTTCATGTAAAAGCATGTATCTTACTGTAGCTGAAAGCATATCGAACTAATGCGGACAGCGAACTATGCATGATCCGGTTATGTTCATTTATGCTTTAGTACTCTTTTCTTTCTCTTGTCTATTTAGGGCCCATGTGTCAGTACCGTGTGCGCGCAGACCAACGGTAACGCCCGAGGTCAACTAATGCCGAAGAGCCATCAACTGTTGCTCTTGCACACACATGTGGGTCAAACTAGCCAAAATCCGTGGCTGATCCTGGGGACAGATTTTGTGTCCAGCCACCCTCTACACACTCATGCACACACATATCTCAAACCACTTGTAAACTAAATTAAACACAACCACAACCACAAAAACTTTAAAAACTGAAAGCTAAGGGCTCAAATAACTTATTACAACCCATGTGCATAACCAAATACATATAAATCTCCTTTGATCAAAAACTTAAAAACAACTAACCACAAAAGATGGGGGTTTTTGGTTTATACCTTAGAGTGCTTTGATCCAAGCACAACCAGGCCAAGGGTGGCTGTCAAGGCTCCATAGAAAATAAAGAGGGTTGAGGGATCATTTGTGGTAGAATGAGAACACAAGGAAAACAAAATGTTTCTCTTAATATCCAGCCAAGATGAAAAATTACACCATAGAAAAAATTTCGGTTCTAGGGTCTTACCGAAACTACCTTGGAAGAGTGCACCTCTAACAACTTGTGTGGCCAAGCTTTTGTGTGAAAGTTATGTGAAAATATGGGTGGTTTAGGGGCTGAAGAAGGGTCAGATTTTCTGAAGAGAAAGGGGGGAGAAAGCTGTATTTTTCTTGAGAGTTTTTGTGAGCAAATGGGAAAAGTGAAACCTAAGGGTGGTTGCACCTTTTTATAGGCAACTCTAAGCAACTTTGCTTAACTCTAAGCCCTCTTAATTAAGCCATAATTTAGCTCAATTGGGGGACAAAAATCTGTGTTGCAGCCCTTGAAATTTCGGAGCCATGATGGAGGGTGAAAGGGAGCAAGTTTGCATTAAATGGTCATGGTCCTCTTGTCCTTAAAACCCCATTTTTTTAATCTAAAAACTCCAACACATCCCTTGATTTAAGGGATCACTTTCAGCTGGTTTTATAGCTGGTTTTGCAGCTGTTTTCCTAACCAAAGGGAGCATGGTTTGGTTGGGGTAAAAGTCCAACCGAATCGGTTCTGTGCAGTCTAGTTTTCTACTGCATTTTTCAGCCCTTTCTCGGCAGTGTTCTAATTTTCATCCAAAAATTTGATTTTCTAAATCTGATTTTTGTACTAATGATTTCTAATTGTTTTATACTATCTAAGAGCCCATTCTATGCTAAATCACTATTCATTTCCTATACTGCGGTAGTGTCTACACTGTGTTGTCCTTTCACACGCAAACCGAGGCGTTCTTAGGCGAAATTTCAGACACAGTCTCTCTTGACTAATTCGGACATTCTGATTTCAATTTTATCAGTCATATGTCCGTCTGAGGTCGTCTGGACCAGTTTTCAGGATCTGTGGGGTCCCACTTCAAAAAACATGTCTGGTGTCCGTTTGACTAATTTGGGCGTCCTGAGTCTAGATATATCAGTTTTAAGTCAAACTAAGGCCGTCTTGGCCAGTAACTTGACACTGCATCTTGTACTATTCACTATTCACTATTCATGGTTCACTGTTCTAACTTACTAGTCCGAGTGTTCTGACTCTGATTTTGTCAGTCTCTGGATGAGAAGAGGTCATCCGGACCATTTTCTCGATACTGTACCCTACTAGGGAGATTCTCGTTGTTGTGCTCAGACGTTTGGTCTGAGTATTTCAGTGATATGCTCACCAGTCTTGTGTCAGGAAATGGTCATCCAGACCAGTTTCATGACACTGCGTATCTCATACTCTTATACACATAACAGGGTAGACCGGGTTCTCTGTCGGTTACCCCTTTTCACTGTATGAATAGTAATAAACAGTACTGCACTTGTTTAGTCTATTCAACTGGAATTTATGCTACATTTATCAACTTAATTACTCATTTCATAATAATTAGGTTTCACACATTACGAGAGTCTTCAAATTGGCTCTCTGCTCAGTACACGGCCTTCTACAAGGGTTCTAACACGGGCGTGTATGGTTTGAGCACGGGCGTGTACTAGCTAGGCTTTCTCAACACGACCGTGTCTTGGACCATGCTCACTTACCCGAGTGGTACACGGCCACTTACACAGCCGTGTACCTGACCATATAAAACTACACGGCCATGTTAACTCACACGGCCTCTCTCATAAAACAATCTGATCAGTACATGGTTTCTTACATGACCATGTACCTGACCGTGTTTGATGTATTTGGACTAAAAATGCATCAAATTATTCCTTAGCTTCTCATTGAATAATTTACTGAGTTACAGGGATGGGGTGGTCCTTACAACATGGCCGTGTACCTGACAGTGTTCACTTACACGACCGTGTTCATTCACATGGCTTTATGCACGTGTACAGTACCAACGATACACAACCACTTACACGGCCGTGCACCTGACCGTGTTCACCTACACGGCTATGTATAGTTGTACGGCCCTTCTCATGCGCATAGTCTGGACAATACACAGCCATTTACACAACCGTGTATATGCTCATGTTCTTCAAATTTGCACTAAAATGCATCAAATTATCTTTCAATTTCTCATTAAATGAAAATCAAGTTACAAAAATGGAGTGGTCCTTACATTAAGAATGATTACGAAGTTAAGTATGTTTAAAGTATGTTATATTTATGATGTTCAAGCATACGTAAGTATGTTTATGATGTTTAAGTATATTTACAATGTTTTATGTATTTAAGTATGATAAGTATATTCATGATGTTAAGTATGAAAGTATATTCACGATGTTAAATTATGTTAAGTCTGAAAGTATGTTCACGATGCTAAAGTATGTTAAGTATGAAAGTATGATTATGATGTAAAGTATGTTCAAGTATGTACAAGTACGTTTACAAGGTTACGTAAGTTAAGTATGAATGTTAAGTAATGTATGATATATGTTATGTAAATGTTCTGATACCATAGTTGGTATCAGATATGCTCTGCCTTATATGGTATGAGTTATTATATGTCATGTATGTATGTTTGAACTTACTGAGCCTGTCGCTCACAAGTTTGTTCATGTTGCAGGTAAGCAACCTGCACGACGATAAAATAAGTGATGGATGACGAATGTGATCTGCATGTGCCAAGGGACTGGGCAAGGGTTATGGTACTGCTATGAGTCTTCCGCTGAGCTATTTAAAAAGAGTATTGAAATGATGTTTTATAATGTAAATGAAATTATGACAAAGTAAAATGTTTACTTTGGTAAATGTTTTACGATGATACAGTTTTCAAGTTTAGTGTTTCAAGAAAAAAAATTTTATTCCCTATGTTCGAGTTAAAATGGGAAGTTAAAATAAGTATGTTAAAAGTAAAATACCAGCCATCACATTTGTTATCAAAGCAAGTTAAAAGTAAGTTACCGACGACGCATGAGGCAACGGTCTATCACAGTCGCCTTCAAAGCTCGACCGTGATGGCGCACTAAGTTTCGGTCGTCACACTACATAGCCATGTAACTTGTTCATTCTAATACATGGTCTGGTACATGGCCGTATACATAATCGTGTACCTTTCTTACCTCTGAATTTCTTCCTTACATGGCTGTGTAACCTGTTCATTTTTGCCTATGAACACGGCTTACTACATGGCCGTGTAACTTTCGGGTGGATAATATTTTCATTACATGGCCGTGGAGTCTGGCTGTGTAGCCTGTTCAATTTTTTTTTGCCTATGAACACGGCTTGATACACGGCCGTGTCTCTAGCCTTGTACTCTCAAGTGATTGATTTTTTTCACTACATGGCCAGGTAATCTGGGCGTGTTCAGAATATTTTTCTTACTACATGCCCGTGAACTCTAGTACACGCCCGTGTACTGTGAAAATTTTAAATTTTAGCCTTTAAAATCTTAGTTATGGCCCTTAAAAGTTTATTTAAACTTTTCTAAGACACTATTTGTCTTTTCCATGTATTTTTGGAAAATTTCTTGATTTACCCTATCCTGTTACTCTAGTGGCACTCTTTCAACAATCACTCGGTCATTAATCCTCTTTTTCTCACATTTCTAAATCCCAAATGGACATTTCGCTAACTCGTAAAATGTCCGTATTTCTTTTCTCCAACCTAATTTACTAAGGGCTTGGGGTTTTTAACCTTAACCCTAGTTTACTCCTCATTTTCCAAAATACCTATTTGTGTCATTCTTAAAAATTTTGGCAGTATTTTCACTTAATTTCTAGGCTCCCAGCTTTTAGGAAACACCTCGAAACCATCTATCCTAATTTATCTATCACGTACTATACCAGAGGCTTAATTTTACGTAAAACATTCTAAACATTTTACGTAAAATGCTCTTCTAAACAACATTATTTAAACCAACATTTTCCATCACAAACTCTATGTTTTTCCCATTTTATTCTCATGGTTGTTCTTACATCTATTCTTACATGAATCTTTCTAACAATTTCTCATGCTAAATCCCCTTTTTCTTGAACCATTAACCAACAACAATTCAATTCATCATACTACACATGCAGCCCTTAATTTTTTTTTTCTTAAAAACATGCTTCAAAGTTTTTATTTTAGAACACCAAACACACTAATTTTTACAACCAACCTTTCTAACTAATTTACTCATCAAACCACCAAGTTTCACATCAAGATTTTGTCATCCATCTTACACTTAGGGGCCACAAATTTTAACTCAAAAACTCACAAGAAAAATGAGAAATTTTTGGTTACCTTGTTACCAAAGAGATCTTTTTGCTCCTAGAAGGTTATGGTTGAAGCTTGATGTGAAGATTTTGAAGAAAAGCCTTGGTTAGGGGTAGGGACACACATGGTTCTTCTTGGTTGCATAGGGGACGAAAGGTTGTAAGTATGGCTAAGTGTTTTCTCTCTCTCTCTCTCTTGCCAAATCCGATCCACCCTATAAGCTAAGTAAAACAAGTTAATTCACCTTCCATCCAATGAAATTTTGACACCTAACACCCTTAATTCTTTCCAAATTTCCAAAAATACAAATAAGGAAATTTGGCTTAATCCTAGCCACTGAATCTAGATAAGATTGAATCTTAGCCTTAGGATTATCTAATATTTTCTCTTGCTTTTTGGATAAAGGAATTATGATGTCATAATTGTGATATTATATAATTTAATCACATGTTTTATTTATTGATTACTATTCACATTAATTTGGGCCACTTTTTGACCAAAAATTCAAACCAAAAAAACTTCACCGGATTCGGCCCGACAGGTTCCTAAGGCCTCCGGTACAATCAGTTTGCCTTATTTTTCTTCTGTTTGGCAAAAAATCCTGGTCAATCATTTTCATCTTTTAGTGCACCATTTTGCACCACTTAGGGTTTTCGATGCCGATTTGGCACCATTCCTCCTATTTTGATTTGGTAAAAATTTTCTATCTCCGAATTCCTAACCTTTAACATTATTAGAACAATTTTATTGTATTTTAAATAGTATCAAATCATTTATTTTACATTTTTAAACATAAAAATTATTGTATTATATACAATGTACATATTTCTGAGAATGGTGAATTTTCTCGATTGTTACAACTTATGACTCTTAGGGAAGAGCTAACCCAAGAGGCCAATAGGCATGTTGCTGAAGCCGTCAAGAGTTTCAAAAACTCCAAAGAAATAGAGCAAATCAAGGACAACTTCTACTATACTAATGCTGGGAAGATTCATGACAACTTCATAAGGTAGTTTCCGGACATGAACTTAGACTTCCTTAACAAAGTTACTAATGATGAGGATGTGCCCGCCAAGGATGCAGATGCATATGCGGATCCGTCTGTTGAGCAACAGCCCCTAGCTGCCCCAAGTGACAACCACTCTTCCTGGGTTGCTTGTTCCCGACCCTATCATTTTCCCTTTTTTTTTTTTTTTTATGCTTGAAGTCCAATTTTGGAGTGGCACGAATATTGGACTTGTATGCCTATATGTTGTAATGATTTTAATTTTCTATAATGCTATACTTGCCTATAGTCTGTTTACCATTCACATTGCTTTGTCATTTTTGTGATTTTTCTTGAAATTTTTCTAAGTGTTGAGGAGTCAAGTTCTTAGCACCCCACTTATCTTTTTCTTCCCTTAAGAGTGAATTTTTGGAGAAAATTTCTAGATATGGAGTGTTAAGTTCTTGGCACTTTACTTCTCTTCACTTAAGAGGGGATTTTTAGAGAAATTTTTTTTAGTGTGGCGGTGTCAAGATTCTTTTTCTTCCCTTTAGAGGGAATTTTTAGATAAAATTTTTAAGTGTGGAGTGTCAGGTTTGTAATACCCCACTTCTCATTTTCTTCCTATAAGAGGGAATTTTTGAAAAAAATTTCTAAGTGTGGGCTATCGAATTCTCGGCACCCGATTCTCTTTTTCTTCCCTTAGGAAGGAATTTTTGGAGAAAATTTTAAGTGTGGACTATCAAGTTCTTAGCACTACATTCTTTTTTACTTCCCTTAAGAGGGAATTTTTGGAAAAATTTTAGTTATGGCGGCTTGTTGGTAGTCAAATAGATACTAAGGCATCTCTGAACCCTATCCCAAGCTGAGTTTTTTTTCTGACTTGGGACATTGTAAGTTAAACTTGTAAAAATTAAACTGAACCCAAGTGAAAGCATGGGGCATGGAACCTTTATTTAAAGCGAGTAATCATAAAACCCATGAAGTTGAAATCAGGAATTCCTTTTTAGCAGAACTAGATAACATAGTAAATCATAAAAATTGAAATGAAACTGAATAACCTACTATAGAAGATAACCTAAAAAACTTGGAAATGCTGCTGATAATACTTATTTAGATGATCTATGTTCCATGTTTGCTCAATTACGCGGCTTGATAACTACTCTGATTTATACACCTAACTTGATGGCCCTTCCTAATTCGGCCCTAGGACTCTATCTTTGTTGGGTGACATTATAATCTTTCTTAGTTAAGTCACCTTCCGGGATATATCCTGGGCACACTTTCTTGTTATAGTATTTGACCGCGCACTGTTGGTGTACAACCGGACTTAGCTGGCCCTCAATCTATTATTCTTCCAACATATCTAACTTGTCATCCATTTTTTCTTTGTTATGATCCTCGTCAAACATTAACGTGTGAATTGTCAGCATCGTGACCTTTATTGGGGCAATGATTCTGTCTCTGTAAGTCATTAAAAATGGTGTTTTCTTAGTTGTATACCGTTGTGTGGTTCAATATGCCCATAACACTTTCGGGAGTTCATCAAGCCATGCTCCCTTTAAGTTTTCTAGTTTTCTCTTTAGTGTATATTTGATAATTTTTTTCATGTCATCAACCTAGCCATTGCTATTTGGGTAACCAACTGAAGAAAAATTTTCTGGATGTTGTAGTCATCATAGAGCTTTCTCGTCTTTGAATTATCAAACTATCGAGCATTACCTAACACCAAGGAATATAGGACCTTGAATCTGTAAATTATGTTTTGCCAAATGAAATTGGTGTAGTTGGCTTCAGTAATTGTCGCTAGGGACTTGGTTTCTACCCATTTTGCATAGCAATCTACCACAATAATCGCATATATGAAACCTTTTGGGGATTTATATAGGGGACCAATTATGTCGATACCCCACTTGGCAAATGGCCATGGACCAAGAACACTTGTGAGATTTTCTACTGAGGTGTAGGGAATCAGTGTGTACCTCTTGCACTTATCGCAGCGCTAGGAGTACAAAGTGGCATCCTACTTCAGTGTAGGCTAGTAGAAACCTTGCCTCAAAATCTTTATGGCTAGCATTTGCCCTCTATATGATTGCCACAAATACCTTCGTGTTTTTCTCAGAAAACATGTTTGGCCTCCTACTTGTCTAAGCATCTTGGTAATGGAGTGGAATGCCTCTTTTATACAGGATATCCTCATGGATCACATATCTTATTGTCTGGTGCCTCAGCTTCCTGGCCTCTAATGTTTGTAAGGTAACGTCCTCTAGGTGCTTCTCTATCATAGCCTTCCAAATTTGCAAGCTCTTAATAGGCATGACTAGGTAGTTTTCTTCCTTTTCCATAGCTAGCTTTTTAGGACTTTTACATGCACAATTCTTAGTGGCTTCAAGTCCTTTTTAGTTGCCAACTTGGCTAAGGCATCCGCATTATATTCTTGGCATGGACAATTTACAAGATATTGTACTGAAGGAAATTATTTAACTCTTTCTTGACTTTTTTCAGTTATGCACTTATCCGGTCCCCGTGTACTTGGTATTCATTCCTTACTCGGTTGACAACAAATTAGGAGTCGCTAAAGATTGTAAGGTAAAAAGCTCCCAAGTGCCTAGATAAATGGAGGCCAACTATAAAGCCTCATACTTGTCCTCATTGTTGGAGGCTTTAAAATGATATCTATGGGAAGAAGTTATCTTGTGGTTTCTAGTCTTACTAGTATTATTCTTTCCCAGCTCCATTCTCATTCAAGAATCCATCTACATACAACTTTGATTTTGGCTTGGTTACATCAGGCTTTAGATGGACTTCTAGGGTGTGAATTCAACAATAAAGTTAGCCAGTGTTTGTCATGTCCCTTGATGACGATCCTTGGCTTAAATCTAATGTCATATTGGCCTGACTAAATTGACTATTTAAGGAGCCATCACAATGCTTCAAGCTTTCGGAGCACTTGTCTCAAAGGTAGTTGGTTAGAACTTCTACATGGTGTGCTTGAAAATAGTGCTATAGTCTTCTTGTCAACACCATTAAGGCCAAAGTGAGCTTTTCCATCTTAGGATAATGTGTCTTAGTATCCAACAACTCTTACTAATGTAGAAGACTAATAAATATACTCTATCCTAGGTTCGAAGGAGTACAAAACTGACCACATGCTAGGGTACTAAAAAGTAAATGTTTAGCTTATCCCTAACAACTAGTTTGAATAATAAGGGTGGCTTCTCTATATGGGCTTTAAACAATTTAAAAGCCTCTTCACACTCCATGGTCCATTCAAAATTCTTGTTTCCTCTTAACACATTAAAAAAGAAGAGACACTTATTGGTTTGTGTTGTATATGAATCGATTCAAGTCTGCCATACAACCGTGAGCTTTTTCATATCTTTTGGTTTTCTCAATGAGTCCATTTGTTGAATTGTGTGCACTTTCTCTGGATTCACCTATATACCACTATGATTCACCATGAAGCTGAGAAATTTCCTACACGCCACCCCAACGCTTATTTCTATGGGTTAAGTTTCATTTTATACTTACACACTACCTCAAACATTTCTTCCAAGTGGTCAATATGTTGGTGAGCTCTAACACTCTTTACGAACATGTCATCAACATACACCTCCATGGTCTTCCCTATTTGATTGGAAAACATTATGTTAACCAGACATTGATATGTGGCCCCGATATTTTTCAGGCCAAATGGCATTACTCTGTAGCAATAAAGTCCTCAATCCATGATGAATGTCATGTGCTCCTTGTTTGGCTTATGCATTGGGATCTGGTTGTGCCCCGAACAGGCATCTATGAAGCTTAATAATTGATGGCCTACCACAACATCTACCAATTGATCTATCCAGGGAAGCAGAAAGCCATCTTTGGGGCATGCTTTATACAGGTCACTGAAGACTATGCAAGTCCTTCACTTTCGTTTGGCTTCTTGACCAGTACTGGGTTTGAAATCCAGTTTGGGTAATGCACTTCCCAGATAAATCCATTTCGAATTAGTTTATCAACTTCCACTCTTAAAGCTTCATACCTTTTGAGGTTCATAGGGAGTCTTTTGTAAAGTTTGGAAAAATTCTAGACTTAATCTCCTACATTAGAAAGGAATTAAGTTTCGAATTTTACTGTTATATCATATACTCATCGAAAGTTGAATTTTGTGATAGTAAATCTAAAATTTTACAACTTTCAATATTTTATGTCAATACTATCGTAGACAGTGAAATTTACCTCCATAATAGTTTTACTAAGCTCAGTTATGTTCAAAAAAACTTTGATTACTTATGTAAAAATAAAACATTTCCATTCATACGATAATTGGACATTTAACTTATGAAAATTTCCAATATAGTTCAAAAAGCACATTGTGCAAATATAACACTATACCAAGTATTAGATTAACATACCATATAGAAATTGTATGTTAACTAGCACCAATTATATAAACAATATGCATAAGCCCAAAAACACCAGAAATAAGTCTGAAAAACACCGAAACAACCAGAAAATGGGGAAAAAAAACAAGAGCAACTAGTATATTTTTGGACTGGTAATTTTAGTATAATACTGGGAAAGTTGAGGTTTTGATACAATGAGGTTATAAATTAACTCAGACTGCTATTTCAAGTACTCAGATGCTAAGTTATGACCAATTAAGGAATTAAGAGCATTTATGAACCATACAACACTATTAAGGAACAGAAATATCACTTGTTTGAAAATTAGAGTAAAACAGGAAAATTTTCATACCAAGTAGCATTTTAGCTCAGACTATAATTTTAGAAAACTAGATAATATTTTTTGATCAAGCAAGGACCTAATTACTATTATCGACTACATGAAACAATTAGAGTGTGAATATATTAGTTGTTCAAAGATTAGAGCAAAAATGAAAATTTTACACTGTCTAAAAACACAATCAAGAATATCGTTAGATAAAGTTTAGGTTGCAAGAACATATGGTGTAGCATTAGAACCTTCAATGTGCTGAAAACTCATGGTTTCTAGGTAGCCAACAAGGCATGGAGACCAACTTCCTCAAAATAAGGAAGGAAGGTCCAAATCAAGTAAGCTTCGTAAGGTTTGTGATGTCATGAATAATAGCCAAGACTTGATATACATTTTATGCAAATTTCTCTCACTTTCTAACTTGAAAAACCTGGACAACTTCAGCCAAAATAAGCCATGTGTTAGTCTCTTAAATTATGCTTGATTTTTACTCAAGTTAGTGTGAAAAAAAGGTGATGATAATTAGCTTTGTCCTATTTAAGCCAACCATGACTAGACATTGTTCATTTAGAAACATTTTCCTCCATTTACCGCAGCTGAAAAACGTCCCTCTCTGATTTACGGTTATGATTTTATGTTACAGAACATGATTAGAAATGGCTAAGCTAAGCAACAAATGTTTTCAAAACTACCATTTAGAATTAGTTACGGAATTAAGCCTAAAATACAAAGTAAATGATGTTTTTTGCTTTTGAGACAAACTAAGAAGTTTTAGATCTACTTGATATCTAAAAGTTCATGAAGATCACATTGTCAAAAAAACATCTTTAAAACTATGTTCCAGGTCTGTTTTGAAAATTGGGCAGGACAATTTTTACACTACCCAGCCACAGAATTTTGCCCATTTGAGTATCATACAGGCAGAGTTAGCTTCCCATCAAAACATAAAATTTTTAAATTTCATCAAAAACTAAAATTTTTTTGAAGATGAGTTTGTCTAACAATGTTTCTTAGATAGATTTTCAAGGCCAAAAATAAAGTAACCAATAAATAAACTGAAATCATGTTTTTGCATCAGAGTAGCCACAGATTTTCTTCTAAAACAGCAAGATAGAGTTAGAATTAGACTTGGTATGAAACATAAAAGTTGTAGATCTAGTCGAGTTCTTAAATTTTTATGAACAACAACATCTAAAGTAACAACTCTACTATACGGTTTTATGCAATTTTCAGAAAGTGCTCCAAGAAGTATTTTCACTTTAACTTTTATGTCACAATTTAAAGTTTTGAAAACTATTACAACAAAAATGACGGTACTAGAGATCAAAAGCAGTTTTTCAATAAAAATATAGAATTTGTAGATCTTTAAAGGATCTATAAGTTTTGTGAAGAAAGTCGTTTTTACAAAAATGCCTCTAGTGCAAGTTGTTTTTCAGTACAATTTTAAAATGACTAAAACACTTTTCTAATAATGAAAAATCATTTTTATATAAAACATAACATTTGGAGAATACTCAAGTCTGCATTAGTTGGTAGAAGAAAGTTACTCAAATGTAGTTTTATTAAAAGATAGAATTTTTATCATTAAAATTTTAAAAGGGTTAAAATATAGTATTTTCACCCACATACATTGAGATTAAGCCTTGGGCTGTTAAATGATACACTCCTCATTATGGGTTGTATCAAACAAGTTTTTTAAAAAATGGTTTCTAGAAATTAATACCACAACATATCAAGGTTTTCCTCGATATAAGTACTTATTTAGTAGCAAACAAGACTTAGAGCTAAATATCATTCTAAAGTCCTCAGAATGGACATAGAATATGAAAGGGTTATAAGGTAATTTAGTAAACCCATTAATGTAATGGGCATAAGGGCCTAATATACTAGATTTAGATAATCTAGTGCTAGACTAATCAAATAAAACAAATGGAGATATAACTAATTAAATTTCTAAAGTAGAAATCTATTTAGTTAGATTAAATACTTATTTGTTATGAGTTGTCAAATAGGGCATTGATCTATTGAAACAATAAGTGAACAAGCTTAGCAAAATACTGAAGCGAAAATCAAGTAATTACAAACCTCGCCTATAGTATGAATATAAATGTTTTAAATGATGTTTGCAAATTGTTTTATGCATGATATTATGTTTACTTTTATGAATTTTAACAATACTAAGATATGTCATACTGCATAGTCACCATAATGACATGACATAAGATCAAAATTTAGACAAGTAGTAAGATTAAGTTATGATATGTGGCGCCCGCCGACCCAGTTCGCCCGAGTCGACGTTCGCCATCTCTTTCTTCGTTAACTTTGTATACACAAACGTTTCTTTTCATTTGCGGAAGTGTAATTTAAAATCTTTACTTTCAAAATAGAGTAGAAATTTTGGGAAATTTTTTTTTTTGAAACACATTTACACCATTTTCTGTTTTTCTCAAAACATACTAACATATATATATATTTTTTTTTCATTTTTGTTCCATTTGATTTACATATGGTCTGCATATATAAATATATACATATATATCTGAACATTTGCTTGTACAAAATATCCTGGCAGTTGAAAGCATAGCGGGTCCGTCCCCTTGTCCATGACACCTCTTGAATCTGTCTGCCAGTCCCATCATGTCCTTCTATTCTGTCCTGAGTTGCTTACCTTTATTTCCTACACCACAAACAAACTTGTGAGCTAGACTCAGTAAGCACAAACATACAAACAAAGAACTAACATGCATAACTTCTAAGGTTAGTCACATAACGCAATTCTAAATCCTCATAGGTTAGTATTTGAGGTTCTTTATCATAACTTATTGTAACATCCTCAAAATTTCATTTCATGTCTTCCCTTCTTTCTCTTTGCTTTTCTTTTCTTTCCTTTTCCTTTCTTTTCTTTTCTTTTCTTTTCTTTTCACTTTCATTGGTGGGCCCGTTGTTGGACGTACCTATTTGCGCGCTGACAGTGGGAGGAGGGGGAGCGACCCACCAACCTACCTCACAGTCAATCTTTAACTTTTAGCCATTAACCTCACACCTTCGGGAGGTAGCGTTCCACTGTAAGCCATTAACCTCGCCTACGGGAGGTAGCATTCAATTATAGTGGAATTCATAACATAAAACCTCACCTACGGGAGGCCGGTACGCCAACAACTTAAGTTTTCAGTCTTATTATCTTGCATTCTTTTAGCTTTTTGATTATAACTTATCATGCATACATACCATTCCTAAGGCATTTCTAACATAAATTTTTTTTTTCATCTAACTTATATCACAAAACACATCAAAGTTAGTCAGTTTGTGGGTAGACAAGTAAATGTTTGTACTTACAATATCTGGGCAAGAGTGATTCCTTTTGGATCCTTACTACTGCTTTCTCCTTCACTTCTTGGGTTTCCTAAAATAGAAATAATCATGGATTATTTCTCATGTTCATTTCATCATCATTTTTTTTTTATAAGATTTATATTAATTTCTATATTTTCCTTATTCCTCTCTTTTTCTCTAATTCAACTCTTAAAATATTGTTACTATCTTTGGTATTTTGTTTTCACCCTTTCCTTAACACTCCCAAATTTTTTTTTTTTTTTTTTTAACCTTCTAATCTCCATAATGTCCTCAATCTCAGTTTCTTACAACTAATTCACCTCATTATCGCTACCAAAATTTCGACAGCATTTCCGCTTAAAAACTGAGATCCCGACGTTTAAGTAACGCCTCAAAACTTAAGTACCTGCCAATTACTATACCAGAGGCCTAATTTTTCATAGAACATTCAAAACGTTCTATGAAAAATGCTTATCAATCCCACACATTACTCATTAACATATTCCAATTCACATCCATAAATCAACCATCACTTTCATCATTTTTTCCCATTTTTTCCATTTTCCATATTCATTCGTTCATTCAAAATCACCAACAATATAAAACATTCAATTTTAATAACCAAACTTCCAATCCAACTTCCAACTTAACTAATCTCTCCCAAACAATTACATAACCATTTTCAATTTCTTTTCTTAACTCTAAACTCAACAAAACCAACTTTAAGATTTCAAAATCCCATTTCAAGAAACTTAACCATCTTTTTTTTTTCAAAATTGAACCCAAATACATTTATGGTTAATATAACCCTTGTAACTATTTTTTTCACTTAAATCATCAAGTTAACAATCATAAAGTCCAATTATTTCACCAAAAAGAGCCACAAATTCATCATGAAAAATCATTCAATTTTCAAACCCTAACTTTGTACATTTTCGGTTTCCTCAAGAAAACATATTCAAACCTTAGCATTTAAGTTCCCAAACTCACATATATTCTTTCCTAACCCATCCTCAATCATTTCTAACCATTTTCGGACCCTAACATTTCCATTTGAACAATTTTTCACACTACCTATATAAAAATCCGAAAATCACCCAAAATGCAAGGAAAATTGTTACCTTGATTCAAAAACGTTCCTTTGCCTCTAAAGGAACTAAAGTTGCGGTTTTTGGAAGGAAATTCAAAGAAAAACCGAGCTTGGAGGTGCCGGAAGTTGCAGCTCTCTCACGGCTGCACAGTGCCGTTTCGCGTGGAAGGAGGAAAGGGAAGAAAAGCTCGCGTTTTCTGAGTTTTTCTCCCTTCCTCAGTCGACATTTCCACCCCCCAATCTTCCTCTTCTCGCTGCCCCTTCCTTCTGTTTTGCCGCCGGAGTTTTCGGCTCGCCTTCGGGAACTCGCGCCTGCCGCTGAACAGGAACGAAGAAGAAGAAAAGAAGAAGAAGATGAAGATGAAGAAGAAGAAAGTCTTCTCCCCCTCTCTCTCTCGCCGTTTCCCTTTCTTTCTCGCCGTTTCCCTTTCTCTCTCGGTCGTCTCCCTCTCTCGCGCTCTCTGTCTTCGCAGCCGAAGAAGAAAAGAAAAAGGGGAAGGGGCTGTGGTGAGTTAATTAACTCACCCTCCCCCTTTTCCCTTTTTATCCGAAAAAAAACATACCCCCCACCCTTTTTTTTTTTTTTTTTGTCCCTAATCTTTTTAAATTTGTCCTTAACCCCTAGTTTTCAAAATTATTTTTATTATCATCCCTTTTTTTTTTTTAACACTGTTAGAATATTTTTATTTCATTCTAGCAGTATTAAATCATTCATATATATATACATATGTATAAAAATATCATTACATTAAATAAAAAAAATGATTCTGAGAAGATGAAAATTCTTGGTTGTTACATGATAAGTTAAGATATGTTGTACCAACATCCCTATGGAGTGAGGAGGATTAATTCAATTTATAATCTCAATGTTGTTAGAGACCTCATGAACGTTAACTTCCCTATAACCGTGTACACCTAGTACATACACTAAGGGACCTAAAAAAGTTACGTAAACTTTTAATATAAGCATAACAGAATTATACATATTATAATTATGTTTTTATAGTTTTTGCGAGAAATATATTTGTACCTATTGAGTTCAAGCTCATCAAGAAATATTTATACTGTAGGTAAAAAGCCTATAATATAAATGGTGGATGGGCAAGCAATAGAGTGGATGTGAAGAAGAGATGGGATACCACTATACAGAATTTCTGCCAAGTATTTGGATTATTAAATTATAACTAATTAGTAATGTTGAAATATGCAAACATGTTTAATGTGTTTATTAGGTAAATAGTTATCAACGACAAATAAGTTTATAAGATAAGATGTTAGACTTATTTTGTTTAAAAATGATGATATATATGTGTATATGTGTGTGTGTTCATTAAGATGTATTTAAAATAAATGTTCCACAAATTTAAGTAATTAAGCTAAGTAAATGTATTAAGTAAGTTTAGTAACGGCCATGTAAGTAGGGTCGTTACATCTTCTGCCTTTTTGGCATGTAATTTGGGTTTATATTAAGTCTGTGACTCATGACCCTAGGTCTATCCAGACCATATCATCATGGGTCCAAGCAAACATATCCAGATTCTTTTTCAGAAACTAGATTGGACTGAATCTTTCCTTCTAAGCCCGCTTTAATTCTAAAGACTTTCTAACGGTCTACATCTGAGACTCATACATCTTGCAACTCCTCTACGGGGCCCATTCTTGGAAGAACTTCTTCTAAATGGGGGTCTAAATCTCCGCCAGTAGATTCTATCTAGATAACGTTGCAGATATGCCTAGTCGACTCCCTGATGCCAAATGTATTCAGCGTCTTTGTGTATCCCATCCAGGTGTCGTATCGGTTCCCTTTCATCTATTATACCTCACGTTCCATTGGAATTTTTTTTGTCTGGTGATAAATAGAAGAAATAGCTTTTATAGCCCTCAAAGTAGGCATCCCCATTACAACATTAAATTGTTTTCCACCCTCTACCACCAAGAAGGTTGACATTTCGATCGATTTGTTAGGACAGGTCCCGATTGTAACGAGTAGCCTGATCATCTCCTCCATTATGATATTGTCCCTTGTAAAGTCATATAGAGGTTAAGACATGGTTACCAACTAATCCTTAGTTATTCCCATTTGTAGTAAGGCATTAAAGTACAAAATATTTGTAGAACTGCCAATATGAACTAAACCCGATATACCTGATAGTTGGCACCTACAATAGTGATAAACAGGGCATCATCATGGGGAAAATGGACTCCTTGAGCGTCTTCTTCTGAGAAAATGATCTCTTTTGAGGCCTGTCTATTTTGGGGGTCTTTCTAAAAGGCTTATGGAACTCTAAAAGAAAGGGTTTAACCTCTCAAGCGTAATTTTTTGAGCTTGTCTAGATTATCCTTTGATATACGGCCCTCCAAGGATAGTCCTAATCACCCCCACTAGATCGCTTTCGTCTCTCGCTTGCCATCACAGCAGTATTCGCACAAATAGTCCCAGCTAATGAGACCTTTTATCTCATCCTTGATGTCAGTGCATTCGGACGTAGTGATAGTATTTTTATCCCCAGGCGTAGGTACCTTTCCCTAATGGGTAGGCATAGGGGATAATATATAGGTATGGGAACGGATCTGGTGTTTAAGATTAAACCCCCTATGAGGGTGCAAGGCGGGAGTGGGGAAGCTCCCCTATATCCATACTTGCCCGCTTATATTTACTCTCATATAAAAAATATATTTATATATGAATTATTTTTTGAAATACAATAAATAAACTTTTATTAAAAAAGAAAAAGAAACTATAAACAATCCCTAAACTTGACAATAAAATTTTAATGTTTAATGTTTTAGTCTACTTTATGGATTTAGTTTATAAATTTCTTGAGTTTTCATTTGGTTTTAAGATTTCAATTTTATTTTTAGTTACATTTGTGATTATGTTGCTAAATTTTATAGAAAATTTAATAGAATTTGTTTTGAGTTTTTGTTTTATTTTTAATTCTTAATAAGTAAATAGGTAAGGTATAGATATAATACTCTCAAAACGGATTATCCATCTCTGCACCTGTATTAAATTAGATGGGTTTGGGGTAGAAAGAGATGCTGGTATGGGGATGGGGGAAGCATAACCAACCTACCTTGCATCATTGCCATCTCTATTTGGGTGTCAGATGGCCAACGTCATCATGGAAGCGGTAGTATTTACTTGGGTTCCTCTTGCTAGGATCCTTCTTAAAAGGAGGCAGGTGCTGCTAAAGATTTTGATCTTGAATTTAATGTTAAATCTCATTGATTCCCATACGGAGCTCATGATAATTGTTGAACCTTTAGAACGGTCTTAGGCACCAATCAAATCCATCATTCTGCGACCTTTTGGCATCCTGCTGTTTACGGCTTCCATTTCAATCAGGTTGATTATTATCTTTCCTTTTTCCTTGTCTTTTTGGTAGCCGTACTGGTGGATCCATGCCCTAAGGTGAATCACTGCTCCCTAAGCATTTTTTTCTATTTAACGTTAATATGCTTCTTGGACCTATTTAGGAAGTTCTTGAACGATTTTGCAGGATATAAGTCTAGGTCGTTTCGAAATGGGATATCACTTTTCACGCTACTTAGTACACCTATAATTAAGGGCTGCTTCACGGTATAATCTTCCGTTTTTGACACCTCTATAGTATACCTCTTAATCCAACCCTTTAGAGTTTCGTTAGGACCCTAGAACATGGTAACAAGTTTCTCTCTGGGTTCGGGTAAGCTTCTGGCCCCCACGAAGTGAGAGCTAGAAGCCCAACTTAATTCGACCTAACTTTCAATAGTATTCAACCGTAGCTCCAAACCACCTTGCGACGGCTACAGCTAACGTCGAATCGAATGCTCTACAAGCTATCTCACCCGAGACCCCATATAGATTTATATGTGAGTTGTATCTCCACAGATGGTCCTCGGGGTTTGTCATCCTGACGTATAGTGATAAATGGGGCATTTTAAACGTTTCCGGGAGAGGAACTTCATCACCTCTAGGGTGAACAGGTATGTGATTTCTGGCTCTTCTTCAGTTTCCAAATTCAACTGCATCTCTAGGGTCCTTAATCACTCTGCGAATCACTGTGCTTCATGCACCGTGATGGTGGTCCTTGGGTGGTTTTGAGTGTGATTTGCTTTACGCGCCCGCAGGTGATTCCAGAGGTCGACATTGTGATCGCCACCTCTTTGATTCTGCATGGACGTCGACTTTGCTGGTTGGTTGTTGCGTGGTGGCAAGAGAAGAAGTCTGGCCTTTGCTTCCTATCGTGCGGCCTCTTCCCTTTCTAGGGCTCGTCTTTTGACCCTAATCTGCCTACAATTACTGGTAACGGGTTGAAGCTTATTACTCATGGTCCCAATAGATTACCCAACATCCTCATTCAACACAGGGTTATTTTCTTTAGCCCCGTTTTTCCCAGGCTCTGTGTTCTCGACTGCATTATTCCCTTGGGCCTATACCAACGCAGGAAACTGGCTGCGCAGCTTTTGGAGGGTGTTTAGACCCTCTAGAGATTTTCAATGAGTTCCCCAACCCAACCCTCCAAAATCATCCGGTTAAGTAGGACCATTTTTTCTACAATTTGCCATGTCATGTTTTTAAATGATGAACAGCAATCGGAGATTTGAGCCATCCTCCTCGCGTCAACTGTTGATGGTGAAAATCTATCTAACAAAACTGAAATCGAATATGTAAACTATTAAACTAGCCTACGACATATAAGTATGGAATCGAATGCAGAAAAATAAAAAACACGGGAATTTTTATAAAGACCTACCTTTTATTTGAAGGGTAGGTACTCTTGAGGACTCAGGAAGGTTTCACTATTTCTCTAAGATTAAGTTCATGGTGCCCAATCCTAGTGATAGGTTGGGGAGGGCCCAGGATAGTCGACTCAGTCCCAAGTTCAAATTCGACAAAAGGCCAGGTCTAGATCCGATTGGGATCAGAGTTCAAGGTTGGCCCATTATCGGGAACAGTTGTAGGCCTAGGTTAGACTGACGTCGACTCGGTTGCTAGCCTAGTGTTGATGCCGACTACTGGACAACCAATGACCTTGACTCCAACCAACCTTTATATTGTATTGGTTTATAAAATATTATATTAGGTTATAAACACCTTAATATTTTATCATACCAAACACTATATTATTATGATAATATAATTAAGTACACCTTTTATAATATAATATAACGTAACACTCAACCAAATATGGTATATATGTGTACATTTCGTTATTAATTTGCACCTTTTGATTCATGACGTGATTTAATGCTAATTTTGTTGAAAAATTAGGGGACACGGACATGGTTCAACTGCAGAATTATCATTTTCACTTGATTATGTGTTGGCTTGACTACTAGGATTTTTGCATTTTCTTTACAACATTTCATAATCCTAACTTTACTCAAAGAGCAAGTTCCCTTGTGTTGACAGTAAAAATCCACCTAATAAAACTAGAGCCTATTATGTGGATTGTAAAACTACTTTACCGTAGGAATGTTAGAAATAGAACCCAGAAAAGTTAAGAAGACAATATCTTTTATAGAGGTTTGCCTTATCTTTAAAGAGTACATTCTCTTTGGAGCTCTGGGAATTATTTCACTATTTCTCAGAATGATCGTGGACTCAAATCAGCCTCTAGACTTTCTACATGACACCCAGACCTATATATTTATATATATCTTCCAATTATTATGTTTGAAATTCAAAATACAATTATTATAGTATAAATTTAAGATTCTCTTCCTCGTCATCTCTATCATGTGTTCTTCAAAACAACCAATCCTAACCGTTATGGCGCATGAAATCTCAGAAACCACTACTTGGCACTCTACACTATCTCTGGTAATCTCAACCCCCACAACATTAAGATTTCAACAACTTTTCATGGTGCTGTGCAACAAGATTCTCGGCACCCTATCAACGCCTTCTACTGTTCATTTATAGGTCGGCCAAAACTGTTTTGTTCTGTTGTCGTTTTAACTCTCTTTGTCTTTAACTTTTTAGTTTATTATTTTTGTAACGATGCTTTCAACAATTTTAGTGGTTGAGGTGTGACAACTGAAAAATTTTATCATTCTCAAAAAATCGGTACATAGAATGTTCACGACGAATTCCATGTTCAAAATGTGAAATGTAGTGATTTTATGTGTGTATGTATGTGTGTCACACACAGTATCAAGAAATTGGTTAAGATGACCTTTTCTTGATATAAAACTGATATATTTAGAATCAGTATGCTCAAATTAGTCAATTAAGCATAAAAAAAATGTAATTTTTGATCAGGAAACATGCAATATCAAGAAATTGGTCAAGATGAACTTTTCTTGATATAAAACTGATATATTTAGAATCAGCATGCTCAAATTAGTCAATTGATCACAAAAAGTAATTTTTGACCGGGAAATCACAGTACTACAAAACTGGTCGAGATGACCTCTGATGAAAATAAAACTAATATATTTTGGTTCAGCACGCCCAAATTAATCAGTATAGTCTATGTTAAAATTTTCGCAAAAAAAAAAAGTATAAAAGGGGGAAAAATCAGAAATTTGTAAAACTGACCCCATATTTTTCTTTCTCTTCTCTTTCCTCCCACACCACCGAATGTGAACAGTACCAATGAACTGGAAATGGTGTCTGTTTTCGACACCGTCGGTACCATTAGAAAGCTCTTGATGAGCTGAGTTCAACGGTGGGCCGACGTGATGGAACCGCCACCGGAAGACGCCACAGGCGCCGCCCAAAGCCGCCAGAGGTGGAAATTTTCCTGCTGTCGTATCATTGCAATCCGACATCCGATCGACACGATTCTGGTCTTAAAAGACTCGGGGCGAAGAGTAGAACAAAACCCAAGCCTTATTTCACCTCAACGGCCACCAAATCGCACCGCCCAAGCCTTCGTCATCGTCGCCGTGGAAGTTGCCATTTCCGGAGGCGGTGAGCAACACCGTCGGTCTCAAAACGTTCAAAATAGGGCGAAAATCAAAAGCCCCAAGTAAATTTTGAGAATCAATGCTGACACAGCGAAGAACGGACCTCACCGCCACCATCCGCCTTTCGAGGGTCAATTTCCGACGATAGGAGCTCCAATTTGGGAAATTGACACCGGAAATGGGTTCCTCTTATTGAGATCTACGATTTGGTGCCAATTTTGGCCCATGCCGCCTCCAGTCAACGCCGGTCAATGATGGTCAACACCGGTCACCGACGACCGGATCCCAAAATTTGAAAAATGGCCATTTGGCCTATTTTCAATGTTCCGGACACGTCTACTGATCAGAATTGCAAGACAGAATTTCAAAAGTGAAGAACGATGATTCAAAGATTGTGCAGTTGAGACCGAAAGACTCTTTTGATCGCCGATGGGAATGATTTTAGTAATGCTTTTGATCCCTTCATTCCTCATTTTATTATTAGAATGATTATGTATTAATTATGGATTATTAGCTTAAGAAATTATAACAAAAATAGATGAAATGTCGAAAAAGAAAATGTGTGGAAATGTAAAGATTTTTACGTAAAAAGTTTGAATTTTTACGTAAAAATTAGGCCTCTGGTTTAGTATGTGGTATATTAGAATTGATTAGATGGTTTTGAGGCATTTTCTAAACGCCGGGAACCCAAAAAATAAGCGAAAATACTATCAAAAATTCTAAAACGGCACAAAGAGGTCTTTTAGGAAACGAGAGGTAAAAATGTGATTGGGATGGAAACCTGAACCCCTCGGTGACTTAGGCCTGAGAAAGAAGAATTGACGTTTTGAGAAATAATAAATCGAGAATTTCAACAATTAATGCTGTAAAAGCTCGGTAAAGTCTAAGAAAAATTATTTTATGATTTTTGGGCTTAGAAAATCCAGTCTAAGCAATAAAATAAAAATGATACGGCCCAAAGACCCGTCAGGGGCAAAACGGTCATTTTGATCGAAAATTTCAGGAATGATAGAAAAATGCCCTAATGGACTTCGAATGGCTTAATTAAGATTCTAAAGGCCAAAAACAAGTTGTAAATAAAAAAAAGTAAGGTCATGATGAAAAATCCCGTTAGAGGTAAAATGGTAATTTTGCTAAAAGGTAGCAGAAAAGTTATAAATGGGATATTAGACCCTTAAGTTCATGATTGGGAAATGAAACATAGAATTTTTATGTTTTATTAAGCTTTATGTATGAAATGAGAATTTAAAATAACAATTATTATTTCAGTTATAGGAATCCGCTCCAGATACGATGAAAAGACGTCTGCGGATTAAGAAAGCAAGAAAGGTGATACGAGCAGAAGTATCTGTAAGTTCAAATATTTTGTTGTTTGCAACATGAATTGACTGATAGGTCTATATGTTATATATTGTAAGTTCAAACATGTGATTTGACTGCAACATAAACTGACATATTATGTCTATGTTTACGTGTTAGATGAAAGTTATATATGTGAGTGCTATATACACTAAAGTGTGACTAACATAACGCACACTAAGAAAATTACATTAAGAAAGAAAGAAAAGAAAAGAAAAGAAATGAAATTAGACGAAAGAAAGAAAGAAAGAAAGAAAGAAAGAAAGAAAAGAAAAGAAATGAAAGAAAGAAAGAAAAGAAAAGAATGAAAAAAAGAAAGAAAGAAAAGAAATGAATGAAAAAAAGAAAGAACAAAAGAAAGAAAGAAAGTAATGTAAAGGGGTTCCGAACCAAGGGGCAATCACTTGGTTGGAATCAAGCGAAAGAACAAAAAGATAAAGTAAAGAAAGAGAAAGATAAGTAAGATAATAAGACTGAAAATTTAAGTATTGGCATACCGGCCTCCTGTAAGTGAGGTTTTATGTTATGATTTCCACTACAGTAGAATGCTACCTCCCGTAAGTGAGGTTAATTACTTACAGTGGAATGCTACCTCCCGTAGGTAAGGTTAATGGCCAAAAGTTAAAGATCAATCGTGAGGTTGGTTGGTGGGTAGCTCCCCCTCCCCTCGTTGGTCTGCGCCCATTAGGTACGTTCAACATCAGGCCCATAAGTGAAAGTAAAGTAAAGTAAAGTAAAACAAAGCAAAGCAAAGTAAAGCTGAGTAAAGCAAAGTAAAGTAAAGTAAAGTAAAGTAAAACAAAGTAAAGCAAAGTAAAGTAAAGTTAAAGAAAAGAAAAGAATAGAATGATTAAAAAAAAAAAGCAAGCATAATGTGACTAATATTCATTGTTATGCATATATTATGTTATGCATAAGTTGACATGCATAAGTAATGCCTGTTATTTGTTATGTTAATGATCCGTACTATATTTTACGCTAAGGATGTTTTAGCATCCGTGAATATGTTTATGATGCTAAAATATATTTACGATGTTCTATGTATTTAAGTATGTTAAGTATATTCATGATGTTAAATGTAAAAGTATTTTCACGATAATAAGTGTGTTAAGTATGCATAAGTCAGATATGCGATGTTAAGTATATTCTATGTTATGTTAAGTATGTTATGTTTATGATATTTAAGCATACATTAAGTATGTTATGTTTAAAATATAATATGTTTACGATGTAAAGTATGTTAAGTATGAAAGTATGTTCAAGATGTTAAAGTATGTTAAGTATGAAAGTATGTTCACGATGTTAAGTATGAAAGTATGATTATGATGTAAAGTATATTCAAGTATGTACAAGTACATTTACAAGGTTACATACATTAAGTATGAATGTTAAGTAATGTATGATATATGTTATGTAAATGTTCTAATACTACAGTTGATATCAGATATGCTCTATCCAAAAAAATATGAGTTCTTATATGTCATGTATGTATATTTGAACTTACTGAGTCTGTAGTTCACAAGTTTGTTCATGTTGCAGGTAAACAACCTGCACGACGATAAGACAAGTGATGGATGACGAATGAGATCTGCATGTGCTAAGAGACTAGACGAGGGTTATGGTACTGTTATGAGTCTTCCGCTGAGCTGTTTAGAGAGAGTATTGAAATGGATGTTGAAATAATGTTTTATGATGATACAGTTTTCAACTTTAAAGTTTTAAGAAAAAAAAATTTATTCCCCATTTTTACGTTCAAATAAGTATGTTAAAGAAAGTATGTTAAAAGTAAGATACTAGCCATCACATTTGGTATTAGAGCAAGTTAAAAGGAAGTTGGCAACAACCCATGAGGTGACAGTCTATCGTAATCGGCTTCAGAGATCGACCGCGATGACGCACTAAGTTTTGGCGGTCGTCACATAAGGTGGCAAACAAAGTTGTCTCTTTGTTAAGACATTGGGAATGTGCGTTTAACAGAGTAGTCTGGGTTTGAATACCACCATCGGCAATTTTTTTTTGTTTTGTTTTGTGTTTTTTTTTTTTTTGGTTTTTTTTATAACTCTGCATTTCACTCTTTAATATATATTGCTTTTGGCTCCATTTATTTCATCACTTTCTTCACTTTTTTCCCCCTTTTTCTCAAACATAATATTTTAATGCCTTTTTTTCTCTCTCCCACTTAACTTCACAATATTTTAATATTTTTTTAATGTTTTCTTACCTTTTATTAATGATGCTTACTTTTTTATTTTTATCTTTTTTCCTATAATCATACTTCTAAATAGTATTTCTAATCCTTAAAAAATAGTATTTCTGAAATATTTTTATTTTAATTTGTCACTATCAAAATTATCTTATAAATATGTTTTTACTTAAATGTATATGTTACAATCCTCTAACATCTTATTTAACTTGTGCTTCTTTTTTTTTCCATCTTTTTTACATTTTTTCTTTTCCCTTTTATATTCTTCACTCTTTTCAGAAGAGTGCACCTTCCTATTTCACTCTCCCTCCAATTGTTGCACTACTCCTAAGATGTATATATTGACAGTCTAGAGGCAATCTAGTAGTTCTATTTCAAGATAAGTCTCTAATTTGGATTCACTTTTTGTCAATTAGTTTTCATATACTTGCTAATTAGTTTATATTTTCCATGTATCATGGTTAATGTTATATCTTTTCCATCATTAATATGGAATCTTTTATTTTATATTTTTTTACTCTAAGTTATTTGATTAGCCATATTTTAGCTGTCTTTTAATGACTAATGGTTTAACTCACTTGCCCTTTGAATAGAATAGACATATTATGGTTGAAATCATTTTTCTCGGCCTGAATTGTATCTTCTAGATACTTTTATATATCTTAAAAAAAAAAAAAAACTTTACTTTCGCATTTTTCTTCTTTTTTCTTTTTCTTTTTTTTCCCTATTATAAAGTGTTATTATAATCCTCCAATATATTATTGTGTCAATTGACCATTATAAAAATATTTTATCAATTACGTTAAAACTTTCACTATAATTTTGTATCGTAATTTTCAACAATGAAAAATATTATTGATGAAACTGAAAATGACTTCTATTAATTTGTTAATCTCATATATGAAATTTTGTATTCGTTCACATAAATATTAATAAAACTAATAATTATTAATCTATACTTTTTTTTTAAAGAAAATTATCAATTCATAAACTCTATATTATAAATTATCACATTATAATATCATTTGTGCAAAATGTCTCGTTGAAAAGTCAAAAGTATCATTTTTCCAATATCAAAACAACGACTTAGACCATCAATTTTACGATGGTTGGACTATTGTGTGCATAGAAAAGAAAATTGTGTCATCTAAACTGCCGCATAGTAAGCCTTTGTTTACCAAAGTGAGTCCACGACAAAGACCTGAAGACTACTAGCTAGTAGTGTCCTCCATACAACCTTCTCAACGCCCATGCGAAAAACAGGAAAAAAAAAAAATGGCCATGTTTTTCAGTTTGATGCTTAAAACAGTTGTAATTTCCCTTTTTCAGTTCCAAACAGTATCTTCTTTAGGTGACTTCATTGGTTCTTCCCAATCTGTCAGTGACGGAACAACCTTGGTTTCCAAAGAAGGAATGTTTGAGTTAGGCTTCTTCAGTCCCGGAAATTCGAAGGGTCGTTATGTTGGAATTTGGTACAAGAAAGTCCCAATTCGAACAGTCGTTTGGGTTGCAAACAGATGCAGCCCGATTAATGATTCCTCTGGCTTCTTGGCCGTGAACCCGAATGGAAATCTCGTGCTTTTGTCTCAAAACAAGAGTGTGGTTTGGTCTACAAACTCATCAAGAGTACATGTTAAGAAACCAATAGCACAGCTCCTAGATTCGGGGAATCTTGTCCTAAGAGAAGAAGGAGATCTAAACTCGGAGGCCTATTTGTGGCAAAGCTTTGACTATCCTACAGATACTATCTTAGCGGGGATGAAATGGGGATGGGACCTGAAGAAAGGAATTAATAGGCGATTTACAGCGTGGAAGAATTGGGAAGATCCTTGTTCTGGTGATTTGAGTTCTGGTTTTAAGGATGTAGATGACATTTTCCCTCAAGTTTATATATGGAAAGGAAAGTCAACACATTACCGCTCTGGACCCTGGAATGGAATTGGTATGAGCGGTTTCACGGAACAGGAGGCCAATCGATTGTTTGAAGGCCAATTTGTTTACAACGGTAACGAGTTGTATTGCATGTACAACCTCGTGAACAAATCGGTCATCTCAATGGTAGTTATTAATGAGACGACTAGCATGTGTCAACGGCTTATATGGAGGGAAGAAGAACAGAGTTGGGGGACATATTTTACAAAACCTAGGGACGATTGTGATAATTATGGTTACTGTGGATCCAATGGGATTTGTATCATGAGTGAGACAGTGGGAATATGCCAGTGTTTGAAAGGATTCCGGCCCAAGTCCTCGCAAAAATGGGATTTAAGGGACTGGTCTGAAGGATGTGTGCGAAAGACTCCGCTGAATTGCCAGGACGGAGATAATGATAGAAAAAAAGAAAAAGACGAAGATGGGTTTCTCAAACTTGATGGCATAAAAGTACCAGACACTGAAAAAACTTGGTCTAATGACAGCATGAATCTAAAGGAGTGCAGGGTCAAATGCTTGAACAACTGCTCTTGTGCTGCTTATTCAAGCCTGGATATCAGAAATCAAGGAAAGGGCTGCCGTATTTGGTTCGGTGATCTTATGGATATCAGACAAATTCCTGACGGTATACAAGAGATATATATTCGCCTGCCAGCCTCGGAGCTAGGTACGTGCTTTCTCTTTAAACGCCTCATCCTAAATGCTTATCAACTTTGAACATTATACGTGGACCGAACATTAAAGAGTCCATGTACTTTCTATCAAACTTAAAAATTTTGCCACAATTTACCGCCTCTTTTTTCTTCAACTGACGTATCCACGTTTGCTCTTTCGGTCCCTAAATAACTAAGGAATCACGAAAAGGGCCCGAAAGTTGAGAGCAATAATAGCTGTGGCAACTCTTGGAGCACTCTGCGGGACGATCTTTGTTGGCTATTCCTTTTACAGGAAGACAATTAAAGGTATTGCTTCGATTATCTTCGGAAACAGAGCACTCATTTTGATTCGTTGTTAATATTACTAATTAAGTTGAATTTTTCATCCTATTGACCCGTTAGAGATTGTTAAATTACTTTGTATTACGGTATCTTTTAGGGAAAACAGGGAGTAATAAAAAAGATACTTGGAAAACCAGAACAGAAGAGGAAGACTTCGAGCTCCCGTTGTTCAGCCTAGCTACAATAAGTACTGCAACTGATAATTTTTCAGCAAAAAACAAGCTCGGAGAAGGTGGTTTTGGACCTGTGTACAGGGTAAGTTTTTCATATGCTAGTTAATTCGAGAACATGTTCGACAAAAGGAAACATCTAAAATTAACTAAAATTGGTTTCTCAATTTTCATGAAATTATAAAATGGACTTTAGGGCACATTGGAAGATGGACAAGAGATTGCTGTCAAGAGACTATCACTAAGTTCTCGACAAGGAATAAATGAGTTTAAAAATGAAGTAATATTAATTGCCAAGCTTCAGCATAGGAATCTTGTAAAGCTTCTTGGCTGTTGCATTCATGAAGAAGAGAAGTTACTAGTTTATGAATATTTGCCCAACAAAAGCCTAGACTTTTATGTTTTTGGTAGGATTTCTTGTTCACTTTCTTCTATTTTTTAATTTTGCTATAAAAATGAGAATCACTTGACTAACTTGAAGAACAAATTTTCTAGATCAAACACAAAGCAAATTGTTACAATGGCCTAAGCGCTTCCAAATTATATGTGGTATTGCTTGGGGGCTTCAATATCTGCATCAGGATTCCAGATTGAGGATTGTACATAGAGATCTCAAAGCTAGCAATATTCTACTTGATAATGAAATGAATCCAAAAATTTCAGATTTTGGAATGGCTAAAACTTTCGGAGGAGATCAAACCGAAGGGAGCACAAACAAAATAGTTGGAACTTAGTGAGTATAAATCTTGAGAATACTTCATGAAGAAAAATGTCTCGCTTTATATTGCATAGATTGCCTCCATACTAATTAATTACAATATGCATGTAGTGGATATATGGCACCGGAGTATGCTTTTAGAGGTCTATTTTCAATAAAATCTGACGTGTTCAGCTTTGGTACAATGCTGTTGGAGATTGTAAGTGGGCAAAGAAGTATAGGCTTTCACGATGAGAACAACACGGGGGTTACTCTTATAGGAAATGTAAGTCGCTAAAGTCAATCTAATTGCTTTTTTGAATCGTTATCATGTAAGAATGATGAATGACACATTGTTCCTTGAAAATTCTAGGCATGGACATTGCTAAAAGAAGGAAGGCCATTTGAACTCATTGATGCACACTTAAGGGATTCATACCACAATCTACAGGAAGTATTGCGTTGCATACATGTTGGTCTTTTATGTGTGCAACACTGTGCCATGGATAGACCTAACATGTCGTCCGTCATTCTCATGTTAGGTAGTGAGAGTGAGCTACCTCAACCAAAACCCCCAGGCTATTTCGTGGAAAGAGAAATAGAATATGCCTCTATTAAGCCAGAGTCATTTTCAAAAAACACTATGACTATAACGGCATTCGTGGGTCGATAAGGCATAGTTAGCGAAAATACTTTGTACGGTTGTTCGACAAGTAAGAAGAATAATGGGACTATTACTGATTAATGGGATAAGTACTTTTCTCAGAGAAGTGTTGTGCAGCTGCGTATATAGATAATAGAAAATTGGTAATATATTGCTCAATTTGGTCTGTAATTTAAATCACTCTTCATATCTTGAAAAAAACAATGCTTATGTAGTGCAAAATGCGAGGGATATTTTTGTTTTGATTATGGAATATGCATTTGATATATTGGTCACAAAATCATTAGTTTCAATATGATATCAAACACTCTTATTTGTTTATCCAGAAAACTCTTTCTCCCCAATTCTCTCTCTTTTCAATTTCTTTGTAAAGTGTCAAACTTAAAAAATTTTCCTAGTGCTCTATTTCTCTAAATTTTCCCTCTCTTCCTCACAATCTCTTTTTTTTTTTTTTTTTTTTTTTCATCTTCTCTCTCTTCCTCACGCCTCACTCCTCACTCACCCAACCCGCCGCCACCACCTTCGTTGTTGCCACCAATACTCCGGCGACCATACCCTTCTTCACAGCCAAGACCACACAACCTCGTCCGCTGTCGACATCGTGATCGCCAGTATACAAAAACTTTTAGGGCTTTTTATTATTATTAAAGTTAACTTTGATTCAGTTTAGATTGGGACTTCGTTTTTTTTTTTTAATATATATATTCAAGTTTTTTGTTTGGATTTATTAGTGAGTTTTTCTTGTACTGTTTTAACATGAGTTATATCGGTAATCATGATGAGGAGAATTTGTAATTTATAAATTGTTATTTATGTTGCGTTGATATTACATTCTGTTTTTTTTTATTGATATAATATTAAGAAAACATTAATGATGATTGTCAATAAATCTTATAAATACTGTTTTAGTCAATAAATTAACTAAAATGGTTTTTTTTTTTTTTTAAAATACGTAGACTTTACAAGATTGTTTTCTTTCTTTCTTTCTTTCTTTCTTTCTTTCTTTCTTTCTTTCTTTCCCCCCAAAAAAAACCATTGTATGTTCCACGCTTCAATTTCCGATGGTCGTCTAGAAGCCAAATGCCAAATGCGCGCATGGTATAATCGTAAATCAGGACTTGTCTACATCAAATTGACTTTGCAATTAAAGTTTAATAAATGAAAACGGTAATGCCTTCCATCACCATATGACAGAAAGAACAATGAAGTGTGTGCTGGTGAAGAAGAATTAATTTCTGAGACCGGACCAAAACGAGTTTTTCTTCTTGAAATTAACACTTCCACGAGGACCTGACGATTAGTCAATAGCCAAGCCGTTTCCTCCAAGGTAACCTTCTCACAGAGCCCAAGTCACAAAGAATTTGTCGTTAACGTTTTCCTTTTTTTTTTTTTTTTTTCCTTACTAAGTGAGAACTACATAAAAATTGTGACTATATTAAAATAGTTATTTCACAATTTTTATATATTAAATTGAATATGTTCTTTAGTATTTTAGTTTATTTTTAAGTTAATTTAGTTTAATTTAACTTAATTTTAATTTAAATTATTTTATTCTGTGTAATTATATTTTATTTTAATTAATTTTATATTAATATTAATATGTTGTTATTTAGTTTTTCATTTAAATATAATTAATTTTTCTCCTTTTTAATTTTATTAGACAAAATTGAAGGCAAAATGACAATTAAAAAGCTTTAAAATGGCTCATAATTTGAAATTAGCTTCGAAGCCAGCAACGCAGGAAGCGTCATTTTAAGTGCCATTCCAGCCGTTGGATCCGGCACTCCAGCTCATCGGATCGCGCGTGGAGATTCAGCCGACGTCAACAAATGTGTAGGTGTGCTGGTCCATGTGCGTGCCCAACGAATCTACGTTGCACCCGCCTCCTCTCCCAGCCAAAGCGCGCCACGAGTCAGTGCAGCTGGCCAACCAGCGTGCACCACGTGCCGTACTGTGTCCGAAAAATTAAAAGGACGTGGGTCCCACCCCAACTGTTTCAAGCCAATAAAAAGATAAAAAAAATTAGAAAAAGAAATCAAAGAAAAGTAAGGAAGAAAAAGAAGAAAAGAGCGGGGTGCTTGATTTTATCACTGGGGAGAGAAAAATGAAGAAAAATGGAAAAACAGAGGGAGAGAGGAGAGAAAAAAACTAGAAAAATTGTAGTTTAGGATTTTTGGGTTTAAATTTAATTTTCGGTTCTAGTTTTAGGATTTTTTTTTTCATAAATTTTCAAAGAAGATTGCAACTTCAAAAAATATACTGTGGAAACATTTTTGAAAACAGAGTTTTTTCTTTCTTTGTTTTATTTCTTTTATTTTTGTAATTTTGAATACTTGAACCCTTGATTTACTTGTTTTTAATTTCAATTTCATTTATGTTTTAGTTTTTGTTTTTAGCGTTCCAATGGATTCTTTTTAATGAATTTTGATTTTATTTTTTTCTCTTTTAGATTGTTGATTGTTGGTGATTGTTTATTCAATTATATGTTTAATTCTCCTAATAATTTGGTCAAATATTAGGAATATATCATCAATGCAATTATAGTCCTTTTGAGTGCTTAAACTTAATGAATTTATATTGATTAGTTCCTAATAGGAATTCAGGGGTCATAATTAGCATAAATGTATCTATGAGTTTATCGGAAGAGACTTTTAAACAAATTAATGTATTTGGTTAACAAAATTATCAGTTAAAATCCATCAGTTAGAGGATAATTTTAATTCAAATGAAATTAATCATGTGAAATTGTATCCTAGTTCATTAATTTTCTATAGTTTGGTTTCTTTATTTTTAATTTGTATTTTTATTTCTTTTTGTTTTATCAATCATTTAAATAATTATAGAGTTAATAATTTCGATAATTATGTTTAAAATCATATGCAATTCTTATGAGAGTAATATCTTACTCATTCTTTATCACTTGTTTGACTCGAGAACTTACAAGTAGATTTCACGCAACAAGTTTTTCACGCCGTTACCGAGGATGGTTTTGTTTAATTTTAGTTAACATGGATACCAGTAAGCTATGGGATTAATTTAAACTTTTTTTTTTTTACTTCTTTTTAGTTTGTTTTCTTGTTCTTTTTTTTTTTTTAGTTTTGCTTTTTTTTTTTTTGGTTATTTTGTTGAGGTTGTTATGATGTTCCATCAACAAATCCTCATAAGTTTTGTCTAACAAGAGTTGGAACCTTTTTATGATGCTTGATGTAGATTTAAAGATTTGCTAATTAGGTTTCCTTGTCATGGTTTTTCAAAAGAATGTTAAATTCAAATCTTTCTTAATGGCATATGTGACAAAACTAGACATTGGGTTGAAAGTAGAAATGGTATCATTTTTCTATCATAGGTCTATCGATGAAGTATATTTAATGTTGAAAGACAAAGCTGGATTTGATAATTAGAATTGGAATTGTTCGAAGAACAACCTATGTTAGGAGAACAATTCTAATATTAAGGAGCTATAGATTGGCAACCAGTTTCAAGAATTAGTGACATTCTCTGAATTTCAATACTTATTTGACTATACAGGAAGGATGGATCCACATATTGAAAGGATACTAGATTGATGACATTGTAGAGGAATCATTTGAAATTGTAAGATATATGGAGTCAATAATGACATTCAAAAATAGATGTGCCAATAGAAACTATTCAATACCCTTTTAATATATATACATGTTTCGGATCTGTGCTCCAATTACTATAGGCTTGCGTTTTTACCCTCTTAACCAAATTCTTAACCAATTTTTAATTTTGAACGTACATTATAAAGACGCATTTACCCTCCCAAACCCATTTACCCTCTTTCTCCCTCTTCCACTGCTCCTGTTTTTCCCCTGCCCTTCTCCCTCTCATCCTCCGTCCCATTCTCTCTCCTTCCTCTGCCCTCCCTCCAGCCCCTCTCTCTCCTTCCTCCGCCCTTCTATTTCTCTTTTTCTCTCCCCCTCTCTCTATCTCTTTGTCATTTCAGTACGCTGGTTGTTGGGAAAGTGATTCTGAGATGTAGACGCTGGTGATTTAGAAGCAGCCGCAACCTCCTCCAGTCACCGGTTACAACTATATTAAATCCATCTTTAAAAAATAATCATCATCATTTAATAACTAAGGTCACCAAAACAATATTTTCCACCCTATCATTCCTTTAGAGAGAAAAAATAAAAAACTTTATGTAACCTATTAATAAAAAATTAGATTGTGTTACTTTTTTTTTTTCCCCCCTTCAAAAAGGTCTAAAATTAAAATGTAAAGTGAAATACATTACACCCTTTGTGTTTTCCCAAAATTACAAAGATAACTCCTTGATTAAAATTAATAGCATCAACCTCTAATCCCTCTATTAGTTGACAGTTAATTTGATTATGAATTTGACTAATAAATATCAATAAAATATTAGAAATGTCCCTCACTACATCAGAAAATACATTCAATTATGTTGAAATTGTAAAATGACTTTTTTGTTCTTATTTACCGTAAAGAATGAGTTCATTTTTTTTTTTTTTTGCACTTTTATACTACACTTGATTTTTGCACAATTATAATCATAATTACATTTAAATGAATATATATTTTTTGTTATTAGTTTCTTAGAAGTCATTTTTAATAATAATTTTGTTTTTCAACTAAAATATTATGGTTGTTGGATAATATACATCTTACTATTTGAAAACACAGAGAGGCATAATAAGAGATTTCAACGATCAAGGGTTGTTGCATGCTTTTTTATTTTTAATATTTATATATATATGTAGTATATTTTTCTCCCAAGACACGACTATATGTTTAAACATTTATAATAACAAAACCAAAATATGAACCCAGATTGACCAATAGCAAACATGAAAACGCACGGAGGACGGGACGGCGGAGGATGGACGGCGTGGGAGAGGGCCGATGGAGGATTGCTCGCGCTGGATAGAGTCAGTAGAGGTTGGATCGCGTAGGGAGATGGTTGACGGAGGCGAGTTTGAGCGAGGGAGAGTCCCTGGAAGTTAGTTTGCGAGAAGGCATGGGCAAATGCATGGCCGGCTGGCTGAGGAGGTCTGGCTGTGGGGGTGGGGCGGGGTGGGTTTGTGGGCGACGGAGATAGGCCGTTGGGGCGATTGTGAGTGACGAGCTCACGGTAGGAGGATTTACGATGAAAGAGCAATGATCTCAGACAGCAACGGATGCGCGACGAAGGTCTTGACATTGTAGGGCTTGGGCGGTGACGACGAGGTGACGACGACGAGGCGATGACGATAGTGTTGGTGCGGCGATTCCAGATATGCTAAGGAGAGGCACGGTTGGGGTGGCTGCTTGTTATCATGCTGTGGCTTCTCTTGTATTGGAGTGAAGCCTAAATAGGGAAGAGTTATGATTTAGGAGGTGTTAAAATGTGTTTTGGAGGTTGGAGAAAAGCAAGTTTTGAAAATTTGTTGGGAGAAAAAAACTGTTTTGAGTGAAAAAATGTAAAATCTTAATAATTTATTCAGAAAAAAATATCAATATAAATCTTATTTCGTTTTTTGTAAAATTCTATATAATTAAATAATAATAATTTCATTTGAATTTGTACATATAAAGTTATACATTTTTAAAGTTTGAGTTTAGTATAGAATTTTGAATATGTAAATAGTAAGAAGTGGTTGTAAGGTGGAAAAAAGTATTAAAAAAGTATCTAAAATTTGCGTCCAAAACTCCCCTCAAACACTCCTTTAGTTTAGTAAGCTAAATGACTGGAATTTTTGGATATTTTAATCATTTTAAACCTAAATTTAACAGAGTTAGAAGCAAAGGAGGCTAATATTATTAATCTTAGTTATGGGTTGTTTCTGTAATTTTAATAAAATACAAGGAGTGTTAAAGTAATTCATTCTAAAATGTATTATAAAGAAGAAAATATCTTTTAAAAAGATGACTATGATTAAATCAAATTTTTATCAAATGATGATTAATAAGGTAATATTAACCCCTTGAAGAAAAAAAAAAAAAAAAGCTAAACTATTTCATTCATGAATATGCATTTACACACAAAGTGATTCGTTTTTCTTTTTTTTTTTTTTTTAGTTTTTTTAATGAATGATGGTAACAAGAATCAGTTGGTGTAGTAGGTGCATTAAGACATTCTGATTACTTTCCTAACCCATTAGAATTTAATTAAAAGGAAAAAGAAACATTTACAAATTGAAAATAAAGAGACAAAAGAAAAAAAAAATTACGCAAGTAAGTGCAGAAAATTGAGAACTATATGTAAGTCGGAAAATGTCACAGAAGCAAATAAGAATAACCTAAATGTACTACCAGTAATGGGAGTCAATGGAAAACCCAAACTGACGGGAGATGATCCCATAAATGAGAGGCAAAATGCCTACTTTTGTAGCATCTCCAAACATGCCTCGTTAAAAACCTTTTAGTCAAAATACAGTGGGAGAAAAATTAAAAAGAAAGAGTGCATATTTACCTCGAAGGTCGAAAGCGATAATTTGGGTAACCTGTGAGGTTACGGTGAATCTCATTAGTATAGAAATCGAGATGATAAAACCACCATTGTGCACTGCTCAAGTGGGCGCTGTGTGAGGCAAGCTTATCTGCAACTGTATTTCCTTCATGCAAAATGTGTGATGCTTTGTAAGTGATAATATTAAGAAAATTGAGCGCTTTAATCCATTCATTTTTATATTTCCAAGGGACCGAGAGACTTTTCTTTGGCAACAAATAAACAATGTAGGTGAAGTTGTTTTCAAATCAAAGATTGTCCCAAGTGATATAATCCCCATCAATTGTACCTTGAAAGCCAAAACAATTACCAGTCGAGTGAAACAACCTTCACAGAAATTTCTATATGTACGAAAAATGCCTACGCTTCCAGTCAATCAATTAAAGAGAACCATTAGCAGATCCATCATTATTAATTTTAATCCATCCCAACTCAGGTGGTTGCCATTGAACCTCAATGATCGAAGGAGCTTAGCTTGCCTTACCTTTGATGTGAAGGTGATAGAGGATCAACAAATTAGAAATAGAATTTTGCATGCCACCATTTTCAAGTGTTAGAATCTGCAAAATTTTGATTGGTAGGCTACCTAATTATTGTTAGGTTTGGTGTGCTGCCTAATTAGTTTGGTAACTAGTTGTTTTTTTTTTTTTAATATAAAAGGGCTAACATTTGTATTATTTGAAGTGTTGAAAAAAAAATTTGGTTCTTCAATTTTCCACATAGTATCTGAGCATTAGAGCTCTGCAACCCAAATTTTTTAGTTCTTGCATCTTTCCTTTCTTTTTTTTTTTTTTTTTCTCGTTGACTTCTTGATTCGACAATCATGAGTTCAGAGAAGAAAAATGTTTTGTCATCAGTCACCACCAATCCCTCGGCCCCATCTGTGATCGCACAACCATTCGGAGAGGGTTCTTCACTGCAGATCACTAATCACAAGTTAGATTTCAAAAACTTCCTCCAATGATCGCAGTTCATTTTGCTCGTAATTAGAGTAAGAGGGAAACTCGGATACATCAATGGCAAGGTCAAGCATCCAGATGTCTCATATCCAACCTGTGCCAATTGAGAACTCAACAATTCTCCTGTCATGGCTTGGCTCATCAATTCGATGGAGCCACACATCAATTGCACCTATTTATTTCTCCGAAATGCCAAGGCTATTTGGGATGCCGTGAAGGATAATTATTCTGATCTTGAAAACGCTTCACAAGTTTTTGAGATAAAGAATAAACTCAAGGCATTCCAATAGGGTACTATGGAAAAAGCTTGGAAATTTTTTTTTATCATTCAAGGTGAGATTTATTTTATTTCCTTCTTTTTTTCTTTCATTTATTTATAATTTTTTTCCTTTTATTTCAGTATCTGATTTATGTATTCTAGTTTCTTCATTTTCATGTTAAATTTAAGAGATGTAATTATATTATTTAATTTGTGTATCATAATTCCTTCATTTTCATATTGTGTTTAAAAAAGTTGCAATGGAAATGATCTAATATAAACTGTTATGAATGTACTTGAAGATTTAGAACAATGAAATGGTTGAGTCGAAAAAAATGAGAAAATAATTTTGATAATTTAGTATTATCTTGATTAAAAATTTTTGCTGACTCCCTAACATGACTTCATCACTAGCTTCATCTACGTTACCTCCATTAGCTTAATTAGCCTTTGATATTGGTTATATTATTTTAGATTTTGTTATCACATAAGTTTTTAAAACTAACTACAAGGGTATGAAACTTTAGCCAAAAAAAAAAATTGTGGACACTATCCGAAAACAAGATGACGAGTTCATATAGGAAAGCTATCATATGTTCATTTATGAAAAACGACATCGCGTTAGCACACATAAAGGCATCAAACCTTCGGTTACTTTAGTCGTCAACTTTGTTTCCATCGCCTTGATATTCACTACTTTGTTGCTCTTTTGCATAACTATCTGAACAAGGAATAAATATTATACTTTTATTCGTTATTACAATATTGCCCTCCTAATCCATTGTGAAATTAAATGAAACCACTAACAACATTAGTTCAAGAGCTTATTATATGAGGATTAAAATCTTTATTTTAAAAATTAAAATAATAAAATTTTAAAAAATTAATAATTAAAATTAATAAAAGGGGTAAAAAAAAATTATTATAATCTATGGAGTGTATCACAATCAAGCCTGAGACGCCAAAATTACACTCCAGTCCCTTACCTCCCTTTTTTTGGCTATAGTGTAAATCTCGGGAGATGTGAAAGAAATATTAGGGTGCGTTTGGTAAACGCATTGTATTTTGATTGTATTTGAATGAAATTTATTTTTTGAATGTTGTATTTGGTTGAAAAGTATTTGTTTTATATTTGAATGAAATGTGTATTTGGATGAAAAGTATTTTAGAATTGAAAAGTTGATGTGATTGGTAAAAGTAGAGATAAATAGTAAAATTAAAAAGTTGATGTGATTGTTTTAAAAATGTTTTAAATAGTAATTGTTTTCGTAACACTGTTATAAAATTTATATTTGATATAAAATTGTATTGTATTTGAGTAAAATTGAAATTGAATGCTTTCTCCAAACATGCACTTACTCTTCCTTTGCCACTGGATATAACCAGTTAAAGGTCCACTTTCACCAAGACGCGTGGCATGTAACTTTAGTGTACTGGTCCCCCAAATAAATGCTGGGCGATTAGAGGAAACGCCTTTTTATAAAACAAATACAAGAATCAAATATAATTAAATGTTAAAATTCGTGATCATGTTTAACATGGGGAAAACTTCTTTTGTGTTTTATTTATGAGAAGATCATGATAGGATATTTTTTAAACACTCTATCAGTAGAATTCATTTTCAAATTGTTTAAATTTAATTAAATAGTGAAGATGTCATTTGTGCATTATAATTATAATATATCTCATCTTATAGTTAAAATTTTAAAAAATCAATATTTATAAAAAAAATAAAAAGTAAAAAAAAAAAAAGAATGTTAGAATCTACAATGGCCAACCTCCATGGCGGCCATGTTGACGTTGTTAGATGCCAAATTAGCCAAAATCTGGTTAGATCTCTGATCGCGACCATGGAGAAATCATATTAGCCGCCGCTATTGATGAGAACATGAAGGGAAGCGCCATTGGCCGAGGTCGCGATCATGCAGCCCACTTCTACCATGGCTAACCAGAGAGAGAGAAAGAGAGAGAGAGAGAGATAGAGAGATCTAACAATGACTAATGATGGTAGACCTGACACAGAGAAAGAGAGAGAGAGAAAGATTTGGGGTCATCGGGGCTGGGGGGGCTAGGGTCATTAGGGCAGGGGAAGGGTTGTGGAGGGTCTGTTGGCGGAGGTTGGTCGGGGTAGGGGAGGCCTCACCATAGGCGAGTGGTGGGGGAGGGGGGTCACTAAGATTGTTTTTTTTTTTTTTTTAATTTTTTTGTTGAAGTTTTTTTTTTAATTTTTTTGTCTATATTATCAGGTAAGGTATATCATAACTATTACAGAAAAATAAGACTCAACCATTAAATTATATCTAAATAGTTAAAAAATAAACCTTATTATAACTATAGTGGAGCTTTTCAAAAGGGCTCTACTACAACTTCTCTCTTTATTTATGGGTTTTTTTTCAATTTTCTATTCATTTTATCATTTTTTTTCAAATAATATTTCTCTTCATTTTACTTGGCTCCTATTTGGCACTTCCATGTCCCTAACAAATAGGGTTACTATACGAAAAAACCAAAAAAAAAAAAAAAAAAACAACTTATTGCTTCATTAAAACTAAGCCTACACTTAGTACACTGGTTCAAATTAGATTTTTTTCATTTCATTTTTTTTTCCTGATAAGTCAATTAAAATTTTAATTATTTTTTAAAAAATTAACTAATTTTAATTTAAAAATTTTATTTTAAATCGATGCACGAAACGTGTTCTAAAACTAACTACTAATTTGCAAGACTAGTAGTGTTGCCATGACCATAACGGCTCGAGCCAGAGTCAATCACATCGCAATATTGATGCCTCGCAGTCCCGTGTGGTGTTGTTGTTGTTATATTATAATATACATATAATTCAGACTTTCATGTTGGCTGCATCACCTGCGTGCACGTAAGCAGAAAAAAAGGTCAAGTCTTACTCTGGGAAACATCATTAATTGTTTGATTACGTGGTTGTTGATTAATTTTACAGATGTTATATCGAAACATTTCAGACATCGTATTAAAAACTGTATTATATTACTTTATATTAGTCCAACATTTAGTAAGATTATGCAAGTCACCACGGGTAGTAAATTAATACAACCACTGTTGGACACATATAGTATCTAATACATTACAATTTTGATATATGATACGTACGGATTTAGACTAGTTCGGCTCTCAGGTAGGGTTGGCGGGGGCTTCGGGTAAGAGTCAAGTCCGGGTCCCAAGGACAATTTGCCCAAAATTGGTAACAATAACAGGCCATGAATCGGGGTTGGCCAAGGCTTGGTATCGAGATTAAGTTCAAGACAATTGGCTCAGTCCCAAGTTCAGGGTCGCCACAAGGCTAGGTCTGGATCTGCCTGGGATCGAGGTTTAGTGTTGGCCCGGGATTGGGAACAGTGATGCGCTTGGGTTGTGTTGATATTGGCCTGATTACTAGCCTCATGCTGATGCCGACCTAGGGACAACCAACAATCCCGAACCCCGATCAACCTTTATATTATATTGGTGTATCAAATATTATATTAGGTTATAAACATTTTAATATTTTATCACAAGAAGCACCATGTAGTACTGTGACAATATGATAGGGTACACATATAATATAATAATACAATACACATAGCCAACATGGTAAATATATACGTGTACATTTCTTTGTTAGAGTGCTCCTTTTGACTCTTGACGTGATTTAATGCTGATTTTGTTGAATATTTGCTGCACAGGACATTGGTCAAACTGCTAGAATTTTCATTTTCATTAACAATGATTATTTAAAAGTAATCGTTGAAAAGTCAAAACAACATTTTTCGTGCATCAAGAGAACGACTTGTCCATCAACATGTTCGTGGTTGGACTATTATGTGCCTAGTGAAGAAAACTAGATCACCTAAATTGCCACGTATATATTGTGAGTCTTTGTTGACTAAAGTGACCCAACGCCATGGACATGAATACGAAGTTACTAGCTAGTTGTGTCCTCCAAACAACCAGCTCAAATCCCATTCCTTTGCTTTGTATCACTTTGAGTAAGAAATTCGAAAAACAGAAAAAATAAAATGGCCATATTTTTCAGTTTGATGCTTATAAAAGCTGCTATTTCTCTTTTTCTCTTGCAAACAGTTTTTTCTTCGGTTGACATCATTGGCTCTTCCCAATCTATCAGTGACGGAACAACCTTGGTTTCCAAAGAAGGAATGTTTGAGTTAGGCTTCTTCAGTCCCGGAAATTCGAAGAATCGCTACGTTGGAATTTGGTACAAGAAAATCCCAGTTCGGACCGTCGTTTGGGTTGCAAACAGATGCAGCCCGATTAATGATTCCTCTGGCTTCTTGGCCGTGAACCCGAATGGAAATCTCGTGCTCATGTCCCAGAACAAGAGTGCGGTTTGGTCTTCAAACTCATCAAGAGTACAGGTTAAGAAACCAATAGCACAGCTTCTAGATTCGGGGAATCTTGTTCTAAGAGAAGAAGAAGGTCTAAACTCGGAGGCCTATTTGTGGCAAAGCTTTGACTATCCTACAGATACTCTTTTACCGGGGATGAAATGGGGATGGGACCTGAGGAAAGGAATTAATAGGCGATTTTCAGCGTGGAAGAATTGGGACGATCCTTGTCCTGGTGATTTGAGTTCTGGCTTTGGGGATAAAGGTGACATTTACCCTCAAGCTTATATTTGGAAAGGCAAGGCAACATACTTCCGCTCTGGACCCTGGAATGGAATTGGTTTGGGCGGTTTGTCGGAACTGAAGGCCAACCAACTTTTTGAAGGCCACTTTGTTTACAACGGTAATGAGTTGTATTACATGTACAACCTCATGAACAACTCGGTCATCTCAATAGTAGTTCTGAATCAGACGAATAAAATATGTCAACGACTAACATGGATGGAAGGAGACCAGAGTTGGCGGTCATATTTTACAACACCTAGGGATGATTGTGATAATTATGGTTATTGCGGATCAAATGGGATTTGTATGGTAAGTGAGACTGTGGGAATATGCCAGTGTTTGAGAGGATTTCGGCCAAAGTCCTCGCAAAAATGGGGTTTGAGGGACTGGTCAGAAGGATGTGTCCGAAAGACTCCGCTGAATTGCCAGGTCGGAGAAAATGATAGAAAAAAAGAAAGAGATGAAGATGTGTTTGTCAAACTTGATGGCATAAAAATACCGGATACTGCAAAAAGTTGGTTTAATAGCAGTATGAATCTAAAGGAATGCAGGGTCAAATGCTTGAACAATTGTTCTTGTGTAGCTTATTCAAACCTGGAATATGTAAGAGATGAAGTAAAGGGCTGCCGTATTTGGTTTGGAGATCTTATGGATATCAAACAAATTTCTGGTATTAAACAAGAGGTATATATTCGCTTACCAGCTTCGGAGCTCGGTACGTGCTTTCCCTTTAACATGCAGCATTCTAAATTCTTACCAATTTTAAACAATTTTTTTTTTTTTTTTACCGAGCATAAACACTATAATTGGACCGAACATTAACAAGTCCATGTAATTTTTATCAAACTTAATTCTTTTCGACGATTTTTCACGTCTTTTTTCTTTAACTGACATTTCAACATTTTCCCTCTGTCCCTAGACAACGACGGAGTAACAGAAAGGGCTCGAAAGTTGGGTGCAATAATAGTTGTGGCAGTTCTTGGAGCACTTTCTGGGATGATCTTTGTTGGCTATTACTTTTACAGGAAGACAATTAAAGGTATTTTTCACTAGTACCTTGCTTTGATCATCTTTTGAAACATAACACTAATTTCGATTTGTTGTTATTAATATTTAATTTTAATTTTTCATCCTTTTGACTCATTAGAGATATGCTAAGTTACTTGAACTTGTGGAATCTTTTAGAGAAAACAGGGAGTATTTGTACAGAAACTTGGGAAAACAGAACAAAGGAGGATGACTATGAGCTCCCATTGTTCAGCCTAGCTACAATAAGTACTGCTACAAATAATTTTTCAGTAAAAAATAAGCTTGGGGAAGGTGGTTTTGGACCTGTATACAGAGTAAGCTTTTCATATGCTAGTTCGAGAACATATTCAACAAAGGAAACAATCTAAAATTAACTAAAATGGATTTCTCAATTTTAATGAAATTATTGAATGGATTTCAGGGTATGTTGGAAGATGGACAAGAGATTGCTGTCAAAAGACTCTCATTAAGTTCTCGACAAGGAATAAATGAGTTTAAAAATGAAGTAATATTAATTGCTAAACTTCAACATCGGAATCTTGTAAAGCTTATTGGTTGTTGCATTCACGAAGAAGAGAAGCTATTGGTTTATGAATATTTGCCCAACAAAAGCTTGGATTCTTATGTTTTTGGTAGGATTTCCTATTCACTTTCTTCTGTTTTTAATTTTTCTATAAAAATGAGTTTGACTTGACTAACTTGAAGAACAAATTTGCTAGATCGAGCACGAAGTAAACTGTTACAATGGCCTAAGCGTTTCCAAATTATATGTGGTATTGCTCGTGGACTTCAATATCTCCACCAGGATTCTAGATTGAGGATTGTACATAGAGATCTCAAAGCTAGCAATATTTTACTTGATAACGAGTTGAATCCAAAAATTTCAGACTTTGGAATGGCTAGAACTTTCGGAGGAGATCAGACCGAAGGGAACACAAACAAAATAGTTGGAACTTAGTGAGTACTAATCTTTAGAATACTTTATATATTGTATAGAATTATAGATTGACTATAATTTTAATTATTTACAATGTACATGTAGTGGCTATATGGCACCAGAATATGCTTTTAGGGGTCTATTCTCAACCAAATCTGATGTATTTAGTTTTGGTATAATGGTATTGGAGATTGTAAGTGGCCAGAGGAGTATAGGCTTTCACAATGAGTACAACACCGGGGTTACCCTTATAGGACATGTAAGTCTCTAAATCCCCTCTTATTGCTTTTTTGAATAGCTATAATGTCAGAAGGGTGATTGACTAATTGTTCCTTGATATGTCCAGGCATGGACATTGCTAAAAGGAGGAAGGCCATTTGAACTCGTTGATGCACACATAAGGGAATCAGACCACAATCAACGGGAAGTATTGCGTTGCATACATGTTGGTCTGTTATGTGTGCAACAATGTGCTATGGATAGACCCAACATGTCGTCTGTCATTCTCATGTTAGGTAGCGAGAGTGAGCTACCTCAACCAAAACGCCCAGGCTATTTCATGGAAGCAGATTCACAAGAAAGTGAATATTCCTTTGTTAAGCCAGAGTCATTTTCAAAAAACACTATGACTATAACAGCATTTATGGGTCGATAACGCATAGTCAACGAAAATGCTTTTTGCACTTGTTCAACAAGTAAGAAAAAGAATGGAACTAGTGCTGCTTAATGGGATAACTTTTTTCTCACAGAAGTGCCGTGCAGTTGCAATATAGGTAATAGAAAATTATGGTTTTTAATTTAAAATTTTTCCTCACTCTTTTTTCCATCTTCTCTTTCTTCTTAACTCCTCACTACTCACTCAACCAAACCGCTGCCACCGCCATCGTTGTTGCCACCAATACCCCAACGACCATACCCTTTGTCGCGGCCAAGGCTCCACTACTTTGTCTATTGCCGGCACCGTGACAACCAGTGTACGACAACTTTTAGGGCTTTTTATTGTTGTTGAAGTTAATTTTGACACAGTGTAGTTTTGGACTTTGTTATTTACATACATATATATATATATAAGTTTTTTGTTTGAAATATATGATGGGTTTTTTTTTAATTTAGGTATTTTAGAATTAGATAATTTGGTAATCATGACGAAAACGATATGTTATTTATAAGTTGTTATTTGTGTTGGCTTGATATTATATTATGGACTTTTTTAATTGGTTGATAACATATTAAGAAATTATTGGTGAGGGTAGTAGGTTATAATAAATACTGTTTTGGCCAATTTATTGGCTAAAATGATCATCGACTTGGCACAACGTTTTTTTTCTTTCTTTCTTTTTTCCTTTTTTTTTACCCCGAAGATCCATTATTGAATGTCCACTTTACGTGTCCATTAAATGACATTTAAAAAACCACTGATGCATCCTTGTATATTTTGCGGGGGAGGATTTGATGATAGTTAATTTAACAGTCAGGACATCTTTCCACGGTGAATTAGGACTGTTGTAAAATCCTACTTTTCTACTACTGGATGGGTTTTGATATGAAAATTGGAATTTTTTCAATATTTTAACTATATAGGACCCATAACATCTGAAGTGATAATTCTACAAAATAAAGTGTAGATTTAGAGTTAAGGGTGCATTTGGGACACTAAAAAAAACTCCGAAATACCTTTTTTTTCAATATTTCATCACTTTTCACTATTTACATATCCAAAACACTACAGTAAACTCCAAACTTTAAAAGTTTATAACTTTGTGTATACAAGTCCAAATGAGATGATTTTCTTTTTAAATTGTATAGAATTTCAAAAGAAACGAAACAATATCCATATTGATATTTTTTTCTAAAATTTTTTTATTTTTTTATTTTTTTATTTTTTCACCTTAAACAATTTTTCCCCAAACATATTTTTCAAAACAACTTTTTTCTAATAAAAAAAAAATCTCTAAAACCTCCCCCAAACTAACTCTAAATAGTCTTATTTTAAGAAGTTTTTTTAACAAATACCCCAAGTTTTTAAAAATTAGTTAAAGGTTGTTTTTTGGAAAATAGTCCGTCAATTTCTTAAATGGTTAATTACTGATTTATAAAATTATAGTCAATCATTAATTAATCATAATGTGAATTACTAATTTCTATAGTTAACCACTAATTGATCATAGTCAATAATTGATTAATCAAATCTAAAAAAATAACAAGCTGTTATTTGCTAAAAAAAAGTTTAAATATTTATTAGATTGTGTGATTAAAATTGGTTATCAATAAAATATTAAAAACTTGAATTAGGTTTGAAACAAAAATTTTCAAGTGTTATTGTTAAAATTAAAAAGAAGGAAAATTGGTATAGGATTTGTGCCAAGGATATCATTGGAAATGTACATCCATGGGACCCACAAAATTTGACGTGACAATACTAGAAAATAAATTATTGAAGGCTGGTGCTAGGCTTGAAATAAATTTTTTTTTTAAAAGTGTTATTATTAAAATTAATCCTTAATTCATTTTAAAAAAAAATCCTCATAACCCCATTAAAATTTTGCTTTAATTACTAGCCCCCATTAACAAAAATTTATGTTGCCGTGTCTCGGGCAATTTACAAAAGTAGTATTTCATTTTAAGAAATGGCCAACTTTTCTTACGATTTTTAATTGTTATGATGTCTCGTTGAAAAACAAGATGCTTCATTTTCTAATGGTCATCTACAAGGTGCGAATGGAATATAAAATATAAATCAAGAATTGTCAACATCAATTTGACTTTGCAATTAAGTTCAACTGTTCAAGAAGTGAAATCGATCACGACTTCCACCACTATATGACAAAATGAACTATGAAGAGTATGCTGATGAAGAAGAGTTGATTTCGCAAATTTGTCATAACAAAGTTTTTCTTGATGAAATTGACACTTCTCAGAAGACCTGCATAGTGAGTCAATAGCCTGCCGTGGCCTCCAGGTATTGTTCACAGAGACCACAAATCACAAAGAAATTGTCCTTGTATGTTTTTTTCCAAGAACATAAAGAAGGAAACAGAAAAAACAAAAATGACGATTTTTACTTCATTAATGCTTATTAAAAAAAAAAAAAACCGTAAGTTGTGTCTTAGAGAAAAATAATGTATCCACATATAGGATATTGCAAAGTATGTATGATTAACCAATAGGCGCTATTGAGTCATCGACCCATGAACGAGGTCATGGTCGTAGTATTTTTTGAAAATGACTGAGGTTTGGTAGAGGCTTGATTTCTTTCTTGTGAATCTTTTTCCATGAAATAGCCTGGTGGTTTTGGTTGAAGTAGCTCGCTCTCACTACCTAACATGAGAATCACTGATGACATGCTCGGTCTATCCATAGGATGTTGTTGCACACGTAAGAGACCAACATGTATGCAACGCAATACTTCTTGAAGATTGTCGTCTGAAGCTTTCTAGTGTTCATCAATCAGTTCAACTGGCCTTCCTTCTTTTAGCAAATTCCACGCCTAGAAATATTAAGATACAACGTGTCCTTCATAATTTTGACATGATACCAACCAAAATAGCAATTCAACGTTTTTAATTAGACTTACATGTCCAATAAGGGTAAGCCCTCCAACATTCTCATGGTAAAAGCCTGTGCTTCTCTTCCAACTTACAATCTCCAACACTAATGTACCAAAGCTAAAAATGTCTGATTTTGTTGAGAAAATACCACTAAAAACATATTCTGGTGCCATGTAGCCACTACATGCATAGTCTCAAAAATAATTATGAACGAAAATTTATAGAATAAAACGAAAAATTTTTCAATAAAAAGAAATTCCGAGAATACTCACTAAGTTCTTACTACTTTGTTTGTCTTTCCTCCTATTTGATCTTCTTCAAAAGTTCTAGTCATGCCAAAATCTGAAATTTTGAGATTCATCTTATTGTCAAGAAGAATATTACTGACTTTAAAATCTCGATGCACTATCTTTAATCTGGAATCCTGGTGGAGATGTTGAAGCCCTTAAGCAATACCACATATAATTTAGAAACGCATAGGCCATTCCAATAATTTACTTTACATTGGGTCTAGAAAAATATGTTCTTCAAGTTAATTAGATGATATCAAAATTTTACAGAAACATAAATAAGATACAATTAATGGAACAGGTCCTACCAAAAAGAAAAGAGTCCAAACTTTTATTTGACATGTACTCGTAAACCAACAACTTCTCTTCTTTGTGAATGCAGCAACCAAAAATTTTTACAAGATTGCGATGTTGAAGCTTGGCAATTAGTATTACTTCATTTTCAAACTCATTTAATGCTTGTTGAGAATTCAATGAGAGCCTCTTGACAGCAATCTCTTGTCCATTAGGCAACACGCGATGATATTTCACATTGACCAAAAAAAAAAAAAAAGTTACAAAACTCATTTCCCTAAATTTTAAATGTTTTCTTTTGTCCATTCTCTTATGGATTGGCATATGAAAAGCTTAGAGCATCTCCAATGTAATGCTAAACTAATGTGTTGATGATAAATTTTGGCATTTGGATAAAAAAGGTACTCTTAAATATAATGTTATCTTTCATGTCAATTTTCTCATACGCTAAACTTTATAGTAAATTTACCAAAAGGTAAAGTCAATGTCAAGTTTCACTTCTAATTCTTATCAATTTTTGCCTTATGTAATTATTATAACATTTATATTTTTTATTTATTTAAATAATAAAAGTTATCTTTTATACCTTTCAATGCACATTAATGATGACAAAAAGTAGAAATAACGTTGTTAATAGCATTATGTAACATAAAGCAAGATAATGCTATTTTACTCAAATACATTGAAGATGATCTTACCTTGTATACAGGTCCGAAATCACCTTCTCCGAGCTTGTTTTTTGCTGAAAAATTATCAGTAGCAGTGCTTATTGTAGCTTGGCTGAAAAAAGGCAGGTCTGAGTCTTTAACTTTTGCTCTGTTTTTCTGAGTTGACTTGTTATGTATTCTTGTTTTCTCTGAAAAAGTATCACAAGTTAAAGCTATTACATTTACGGGGAAAAAAAAATCAATTCAAGTAGTCATGATTTGAACCATATAGTTTTGGAGGTCAAGCTTCTTATCCATATAATTTTACATATCCGATTATATTACTAATTTACATTAGCCCCTTAATACTATATATCTGCATAGATTTTGGTAGAACTATGATACATGCGAATAGTTTAGGAAGCACATGCAGTTTTAGATGATAATAAAAATTATCTGAACCAAACCTTACTGAAACTACAGCATTTATAATTGATGACTTCGTCCTTAAACCTCATCAAATTGTCCAAAAATAGGAAGCATGTATATTCCAGGAAAAACAACAAAAGCCCTATGTATTGAAAAAATAAAAAACAAATCAAAGCAAGAGTACTGGCGTTTCAATGTCTTCCTGCAAAAGTAACAGCAAACTATGAGCGTTCCAGAAAGTGTGATAACTCTATAAAATACAGTTATTTTACCCTTTTTTTATACACAAAAATTGGCTTACCTTGAGAGTTTTATTTGTTTTTGATTTATTTTTGTTTTGTTTACCTTAATTTAGATTTTTTTTAATAAATTTTGTGATATTTTTATTTAATTTTGCTTTATTTTAGTAATAGTATATTAAATAAGCTTAAAATTAAATATTTTTAATGAGTTTATCTATAACATTTTATTTTGGAAATATCTAATTTTAGCACGTTATTTGTCTATAGTGTCAAATAGTGATAAAAAAATCATGTGTTAAAAGTGTAACACCCCGCCTCGCGCGGGCCTGTCACTTGACATCTTTTCTTACTTCTACTATTTGTTCTTTTCATATTGAAATAAAAAGGTGCAGAAATTTTTTTTTTTTATATATATATACTTACACTTACTCTCTTTCTCTCTTTCTATCTGACGGATTAAGCATAGCGGGTCCATAACCTTTGACATGACATTCGCAACCCATTCCACCAATCCCGTATCTCAATAAACTCAAATGGCAGGTTGTTTAACTTTGATACCTGCACACGAACAAACTGGTGAGCTAAACGCCCAGTAAGTTCAAACATAAAAACATAAATCATAAAACAGTATATTATACTGTTATTTTCTATCATATAAACTTATATACTATCTGTAATATATAACTACTAAAAACATATCGTGCATTAACACAAATAATCACATAATTTGTGATACTAGTAGTATTCTATAAAATTAGAATAACTATAAATATACCAACTGTAATAACAGTGGTATACTCTAATGTAACTCATGCCATCTCTTTAAACTTTACTCTGATGTAATGACAAATAATCACATAAATTGTGATAGCTATTAGTATTCTATAAAATAAGAATAACTATAAACATACCAACTGTAATAACAGTGGTATCCTTTGATGTCACCCATGACATCTCTTAAAACTTTACTCTGATGTATTAACAAAACATTACATATAGGGTTAGCACAAACATCACATCATGTGGTAGTACTCATATTATACCCAATTATTCTTTTCTTCATATTTCTCATTCTTTCTTTCATTACATCATTCTTTGCTTTCAATTTATGGGCCTTGCGCCCTGGGCCTAGCGCCCGTCATACTGTATGGGCCTCGCGCCCGTTAAACTGTATGGGCCTCGGGCCCTATATATCATGGGCCTCGTGCCCGTTAAACTGTATGGGCCTCGTGCCCTATATATCATAGGCCTCGCACCCGTTAAACTGTATGGGCCTCGCGCCCGTAGTGCTATATCTTTAGTAATTAGCACAACATGCAATGTATAAACATATATATATATATACAAATGCGCATAACATATAAGTTAGCGCAAAACATTGCAATCAAACACAACAATTATGTCTTTAGTGTTTTATGCTCAGTTTTTTTTTTTTCGATTTATTCTATTCATTTATTATCTTATCTGTACTTTATCTCTGTATGGGCCCGTTTTGATCGTACCGAAAAGCGCGCTGTAGAGGGGCTTGGGAGTTACCCTGGCTCTCCCTCATCTGTCCTAGGTCTTCTGCTTTAACAATGAAATAACCTCCCCTCGCGAGAGGCCGGTACACCAAAACATTAGGTTTTCATTACCCTGTTGTTTAATGTTCAAGTGTACATATGATAACATCTTTACTGTGCAGTCATAAAGACTGTAAACATCACATATTAATACTGTGATTAATCAAACATTAATACTGCTCTACGATCATAACGTAGTAACTGGAATCATAAAAATGAAATCCAGTAAGTTTGGAACCTCTCGTCCAAACCTGTCACATATACAGAACAGTACATAGATCATACTTAATTTATTTATTCTCATTATTTTCATCGTTTCTTTAAAACGATACCTCACACTCTTGGGAGGTTGTCTCATTAATTATAAGGCATACAAATACTCAATGCAATCATGACAATTTAAAACGATACCTCACACTCTTGGGAGGTTGCCTCATTAATTATAAGGCATACAAATACTCAATGCAGTCATAACAATATAAAGAATCAGATTCTCGTGAATCTGAAACAATTGTAACAATAGTATAAATTACATAGTCATATTATAAACCATATAGTCTAATACACAACTATACCAATAGTTGTGCACCCGTCATCAATCACAAATCAAACAATTATATAGTTTAGGGGAAAATATATTTTTCCACCTAAATATAACCATATCAATTTGTTCGTGCACAGACAATTAAATGTCTGAACTTACCTCAATTCTGCTAATATCAGCTTTCTGTGGTTCCTCAACAGTCCATCATCACTGTCCCGTTAAACTCCTATAACCGAAAAATTAACGGTTATTTAAAATCTTTATTTCATATATAAAACTTTATAAAACGTAAAAATACTACGTTTTATTTCTTAATAAAGAACTTAGGAGCTTAACATTTCATTTTTAACTTTTCTGTAAACTTTTAGCAAAATTACCATTTTGCCCCAATCGGAACTTTTCTCATTTTTTTCATGCTTAACTCTTAACTTTGGCCTTTAAAACTTTAATTAAAGCCTTAGGATTATGTTCTAGGCTTTAACGACTCTTTTTCTAACTTTCTGAAATTTTGGTCAAAATGACCGTTTTGCCCCTGACGGGTCTTTGAATCTTAACCTTCTCGTTTTAAATGCTTAGACTGAATTTTCCAAGCTCAAAAATCATCCATTTGACTTTTAAGAACTTATTGGACCTTTTCCAGATTAATTTCTATATTTTTCACAATTTTTACTATTCCCGGCCCTCGGGAAGTTCTATTCCGACATAAAAGTCAGTTTCTTGCTTTTCTTACATTTCAGGCCTCGAAGGTCGTTTTACAATTTCTTAAAACATCCATTTTCCATTTCTTATTTTAAATTTATAAGGGTCTCGGGCTTACCCGCTCGATCACATTTTTAAACCCTTATTCCCAGAAATGCCCTTTACGCCATTTTAAAAATTTCGGCAGTATTTCCTCTTAATTTTTAGGCTCTCGGCGTTTAGGAAACGCCTCAAAACCATCTAACCTCGTCTAATTTATCACGTACTATACCAGAGGCCTAATTTTATGTAAAAGTTACATACTTTTTACGTAAAATTTACACATTTTCATACCTTTTTCATATATGCTATTTCATCCATTTTTCTTTCTTTCTTTCTTTTACAATTTCTCATATCAATACATCACATTAACATACATTCATCTCAATTAATAAATTGAGGAACAAGAGTGGTTGAGATTATACCAAAAATGCCGTTCGGTCTCAATCACACAAGCTTTATTCTTTCATTCTTTGCATCTGGAGTTCCGTTTTGCAAATCCGACTCCGCTGATGCGTCCGGAACATCGAAAATAGGCCAATTGGCCAATCTTCAAAATTTGGTCAACGGTCGCCGTTGACCGACGGTTGACGGCGGCGACAGTGGCAAGTGAGTAGCCCATCTTGAAGAGCTCAACGAGAGGAATCCATTGGTGACCTCAATTTCATGTTTGGAGGCCCCTATCGCCGGAAAATCCCCTCGAAAGCCACGGCCACGGCGGCGACGGTGGAACTCCACCGTGCCGGATTTTTTTCCCCGAAATTGGTTGAGGGCTTTTGCTCCCCACAACCCCACGACCATTTCTGCACCGGTGGCTCTCCTCAATTTGGCCGGAATCGACGAATATCGACGGTGGATCCCACGGCGGCGACGGCGGATTTCTCGAAGCTCGGTCGGCACGATACGGCGGTTGTTGCCGTGAACCACCACATGGGTTTTGTAGTACTCTTCACTACGAACCTTTTGGGACCGATTTCGTGGCAAACGGTGGCCGGACGGCGGAGATACAGCCGTTTGAATTTCACAGCTTCGGCGAGCTTCGGGCAGCGTGTGTGGCTTGCTCCGGCGGCTGCTCCGTCGCATCGACCCACCGTTGGACTCAGCTCGGCGAGAGCTTTCCAATGGTGTCGGCGGTGTCGTGAACGGAGGTCGTATGTGAAAGTTGGTCACTGTTCACATTTGACAGAATTTTGGGGAAGAATTTCGAATTTTTGGAATTTATGAGGAATTTCTGAATTTAACCCCCAAGATTTCCTATTTATACTCTTCTCCCCAAAATTTTTAACTTGAGCTATCCTGACTAATTTGGACGTGCTGAATCCAAATTTATCAGTTTTATCTTCATCTGAGGTCATCTTGACCATTTTTCGATACTGCATATTTTTCGCATTCCCAGTCAAAATTTCTATTTTGTGCTCAATTGACTAATTTGAGCATCCTGTTTCCAAATATATCAGTTTCAGGTCGAGAAAATATCGTCTTGACCCTTTTCTCGATACTGTACATACGACATACACATTTCCCGAAAACAGTAAAATTTTCCGACTGTTACAAAATGTGGGTCCCATCAGGCGTTACTTTTCATATTGGCAGTCTGACTGCTTAAGTGGTCTTGTTTTAATCCTCTCATCGATACGAGTATTTTAAAAAAGAATCACTCAAATTGGAGTTCGTATGAAGTAATTATGACAGATTCTAACTTCGAATTAATAAGGAGACATTTGAAACCCATGCACAATTACTTTTTTATTTTTATTTTTTATTATTTTTTTCCTTTATCTTTTTCTTTCTTTTTTTCCTGCTGCCTTCTTCACGTTGAAATTCGTCGATGCCTTGGGCATTCATGCACCGAATGCTTGTAATGCATAACTTTTGCTGTGCATGTGAATGAATAGTGCAAAATTTTGGCTTATAAAAGGCAGGGAATGGAAGAAGCAACCAAAAATGAAGCAAAAGCAATAGAGTAGGGAGATTTGAGGCTTAGGCATCTAGTGTAGAAGCATAGGTTACTTATAAATTTTTTTTTCTTTTTTTAGTTTAAGATGTAATTGTCATATCAATAAAATGTGGAGTTTCTAGAGTTTTTACTAATACAAATATCAGTAATATTCTAGACTTTTTCCTTTTATTTTGTCATTATGTTTCATTTGTATTATTGTTTTATTTTATTTTTCTATATAAAATTAAATAAATATTTGTTGAGAACAATGACGTAGTCTGATTATGATGGTTTAATTAAATTAAGCATATTGTTATAATTGTCATATTTGTTGATGTATTTGTTCTCAAACTTAATGCTTTCAAATTTCTGGCCAACTTTTGAACGAATTAAGGAATAAAATGAGACTGAAAGGAGATTTTTGTGATATATCTCTAGAATAAATATCATAAAATCTAGGATAAAATAAAGATATATCTATCTGTTTTTGTGTGGTCATATTATTAACTATCACAAATTTCTCAAATAACACTTTTTATAATTAAATTTGGATTCATATGTTTACTATTCACATATATGGCACTGTTTACATGTACAATACTATTCATATATACGATACTATTCGTGTATATGATACTATTCATCGTGAATTTCAATATAATAATCCTTTATGTAAATTTATTTATAAAAATGTAGAATTTATGTATAACTTGAGAAAGAGTATATGAAACAAAAAGGATAGTTGACCATTAATGAATATAAACACAAAATCATAATAATATACTTAAATAAAATTAAATCATATTAATTATGGTGAAATCATAATTCTTAGCATTTGTGTGTTTGCTTGTGTGTTATCTATTTTTATTCATTATTTTTGTAATTTTATATTATTTATTTAATTTTTCAATTAAAATATTTTTGGTTGCTCAAATAAAATTAAAATTAACTAATTTCGGTACTCAATAACACTATCCTCGGGAGAAAATACTTTACTTATCACTTTATTATTTGTTCAATTTGTGCACTTGCGAAAATCCACAATAGAGTAATCCAAGAAGGGGTATGAATCTTCTTGCTACCAAATTTGGAGCAGCATTTGCGATTCCTTAGTATTTAGGGACCAGAAAAGAAAATGGAAATGTCAATTGCAGCATAAGGAAATGAGAAATAGCGGGAAAACATTTAACTTCGCCATTAACTACATGTGTCGGTTACTCTTGGTAACTGAATGGTTACTTTCGGTTTTTGAACACAAACGGAAGTAACCGTTCGTGATTATGGTCCATTAATCCCACCATTATTCCTCCATTTATGTTGAAAAATTCTCTTGATGGAAGAGAATAAGAGGAGGATGTTGGCTCTTGGTCCCGGAGCTCAATTCTCAAAATTTTTTCAGTTTTCATTGCACCATCTTTTGTGAGGATTGAGAGCTTCGAAGGCCAAGCCTTCTGTGTGTGTTTTTAACGTTTGGTTCAAAGTTTTGCAGGTTCGTCGGAGAAATAACAATGGCGGGAGGTATTTTTCGGTCCCGACATTTTTCCGCGTTTTGATCTATATGCTTTATTTGGATTTGTTTTGACATGTTTAGATCATTACAATTTACTTACATTTGGTATCAGAGCACACGTTTATGCCTCTGTCTTATTTACCGAAGAACCTGCAAATTTTTTTTTCAAAAACTCATGTTAATGTTTTTGATTTTGGGCTTGAATTTTAGACATTGTTTTTGAAAAATAAGATTAGAAATCATTAGGAAATTTGATTTCTATGAATTCTAGCTTTTGAAACGTGAATTTTGACGTCCGGAGGGCCAAGAAACCGTCGGGTTTCATTTCGGGTCGAACCGGGTCGAACAGGTCTGTAAAAAAACCCGGTTGGAGGTTGAAGACGAACAAAAAATGACATGTCGTTTTGCATGTTGAGAAAAACGACGTGTCGTTTCATAAGGTGAAGGCTGTTGTCAATTTAGAAAAACGACATGTCGTTTTGACAGAATAAAAATGACACGTTGTTTTGACAGTTGGGAAGCGCCATTCTGATGTCAAAACGACATGTCGTTTCTAGAAGCCCATTTGGTGTCGTTTTCTTAAGATTTTGTCTTTTTTTTTAAACGAATTTTGTTGTCCTTTTTGCCATATTTTGTCGTTTTTCTTCAAAAAAATTTTTTATTGTTTTATTTTAATGTGCTTAATTAATTTATTTGGGTTTGTATGTATAAATTTATTATTTTTATTATACATACAACATTGTGTTAATTAATAAAGTACATTAATTTTATTAATATTGCTTATGGTTTTTTTTTTTTTTTGCAATATTATTAATTTTTGTTGATATTGCTTATGATATTATGCAATATATATGGTTATCTTGTTAATTAAATGTTGTATGATCCATATAATTTGTTTAATTTTTAGAGTAGCCACAGCATCTTTAAATTATGTAAATTATATATTAAGAATTTTTAGGATCACATTATAACATTAGTTGTAATTAATTATATATAGTACAATAAAATTTATCCCACAGGAAATTTTGTTGTATTTGTATAATTAATTAGGATGAAAATCAAATTATATTTCTTAATCTACCCACAGGAATTAAGAAAAGGAACGTAATTTGATAGTTTTGTCATTTATTTGAAATGGACCTAATTGAGTAAAACTTTAGCCCACACGCAAGTTTTATGTCACTAGATTCATATTTATGTTTTGCATTGGTAAAGCATAACTTAAGTTTTGACCTTAAAAATTATGAATTAAGCATGTATATTTAATTTGTGTAGCTATGTAACTTGTGAATTTTTCTGATTTTAAGTGTGACATTCTCGAATTAAAAGGCGATAATTACAAGATTTGGAATGAGAGAATTCTTCTTCATTTGGGCTGGATGGACATTGATTATGCCATAAGGAAGGACGAACCACCTGCCATAACTGAAACCAGCACTCAAGCTGATGTTGCTCTTTATGAAAAATGGGAGCGATCTAATCGCCTAAGTGTCATGTTCATGAAGACTAACATCTCTGCTGGTATTCATAGTTCCGTCGAAGGCTATGAAAAGGTCCGAGATCTGCTGAAGGCCATAGATGAACAGTTTGAAACTTCTGATAAGGCGCTTGCTAGCACCTTAATAATGAAGTTTTCATCTATGAGGCTCACTACAGTAAAAGGTGTGCGAGAGCATATCATGAAGATGAGGGATATTGCGACTCAATTAAAAACACTTGAGGTTACAATGTCTGAAACATTTATTGTCCATTTCATATTGAACACTCTTCCACAGCAGTATGGGCCCTTTAAAATTTCCTACAACACACATAAAGAAAAGTGGTCAATTAATGAACTCATGACCATGTGTGTTCAAGAAGAGGGCAGGCTGATAATGGAACAAGGTGAGAGTGTCATGATGGCAACAGACAAGAAAGATGACAAGCAAGCCAAGAAGAAAGGGAAAGGTAAAATACCTCCACAAGATGGAATAAAGAAAGAATCTAAGTGTTTCTTCTGTAAAAAGAAGGGGCACATGAAGAAGGATTGCACTAAATTCCAGAAATGGCTTGAGAAGAAAGGTAAACTAATCTCATTTGTTTGTTATGAATCTAATATGGTTCATGTTAGTCATAACACATGGTGGATTGATTCTGGGTCTACAATCCATGTTTCAAATACCTTGCAGGGTATGAAAAATCTGCGGAAACCAGTAGGAAGTGAGCAATGCATCTTTTTAGGAAATAAGATGGGCTCGCATGTGGAGGCCATTGGGATATGCAGTTTAATTTTAAGTAGTGGCTTTATTTTGAATTTAGAAAATACCGTTTATGTTCCAAGTTTTTCTAGAAACTTGATTTCTGTTTCAAGACTTGTACCATTGGGTTTTTCCTTTAATTTTTCAAAGACATCTTTTAGTTTATCTTATAAATCTGATGTTGTTGGAAATGGTATTTTGTCTAATGGTCTTTTTAATATTAATTTATAAAATGATGCCACTAATAATGCTATGCATGTTCACACTGGTTTAAAATGATGTGTTATAAATGAGGATTCTTCTATGTTGTGGCACCGGAGATTGGGACATATCTCCAAAGATAGGATTAAGATATTGGTAAATGATAGAGTACTAAGTACTTTGGATTTTGTTGATTTCGAGATCTGTGTGGACTGCATTAAGGGAAAGCAGACCAAAACATCTAAGAAGGGTGCACACAGAAGTTCCGAATTACTTGAAATCATCCATTCAGATATCTGTTGTCCAGATATGGACATACAAAGTGGTCCAAAATATTTTATCTCCTTTATTGATGATTTTTCACGTTACATGTATATCTACTTGCTTTAGAATAAAAATGAAGCATTAGATGCCTTTAAGGTTTTCAAGGCTGAAGTAAAGAGACAATGTGAAAAACAAATTAAGATCGTGAGAACTGATAGAGGAAGAGAGTATTATGGTAGATACACCGAGGATGGACAAACTCCTGGTCCGTTTGCTAAGTTTCTTGAAGAGCAAGGAATAGTTGCTCAATACACCAATCTTGGTTCTCCGAGTGAGAATGGTGTTGCAGAAAGAAGAAAACGGACTTTAATGGAGATGGTTAGGAGTATGCGTAGTAATGCTAAACTTCCTATATCATTGTGGACTGAAGCTCTTAAAACGGCAGCGTATATATTAAATCGAGTTCCAACCAAGGCTGTCCCAAAAACGCCTTTTGAGTTATGGAAAGGTTGGAAACCGAGTTTGCATCATATACGTATTTGGGGATGCCCGTCTGAAGGTAAAGTTTACAACCCACAAGAAAAGAAGCTGGATCCAAGGACTATTAGTGGATATTTCATTGGATATGCTGAAAAGTCTAAAGGATACAGATTCTATTGTCCATCTCACAGCACTAGGATTGTGGAATCTAGAAATGCAAAGTTTCTTGAGAATGACATGATTAGTGGGAGAGATCGATTTCAAAACATTGTTTCTGAAAGAGATCATATTGATGCTCAACCTTCCACATCAAGTAATAAAATGATTGTTATTGTTAATGCCCCTCAAGTTCCAACGGGTGTTCAACAACCGGTTGTTGAGGTTCCACAAACTGCTAATGATCAACCAGTAGATCAAGTTGTTCAAGAAGTACCAGAACTGGTTGAACAACCAGTTGATCAACACGATCTTCAAGAGAATGTTGAAACAACTTTAAAAAGATCTACTAGATTAAGAAGCTCAGCAGTACCTAGTGATTACATCGTGTATCTATAAGAGTCGGACTATAACATTGGAGCCGAAATTGATCCTGAAACGTTTTCACAAGCCATGAGTTGTAAGGAATCTAACTTATGGCATGATGCTATGAAAGATGAGATGAATTCTATGTCATCGAACGGTGTTTGGGACCTTGTTGAGTTGCCTGATGGTGCAAAAGCCATTGGATGCAAGTGGGTCTTTAAGACAAAGAAAGACTCACTGGGCAACATTGAGAGATACAAGGCTAGACTCGTTGCAAAAGGATTCACTCAAAAGGAAGGGATCGATTACATAGAGACATTTTCTCCTGTATCTAAGAAAGATTCTCTTCACATTATCATGGCATTAGTTACACATTTTGACCTGGAGTTGCAACAGATGGATGTGAAAATGGCTTTTCTCAATGGAGATCTAGAGGAAGAGGTTTACATGAAACAACCAGAAGGATTTTCCTCTAGTAGTGGTGAGCATTTGGTTTGCAAGCTCAAGAAATCTATATATGGATTGAAACAAGCTTCCCATCAGTGGTATTTGAAATTTCATGATGTCATCTCTTCATTTGCATTTGCAGAGAACATTATAGATCAATGTATATGCCAGAAGGTCAGTGGGAGTAAGATTTGTTTTCTATTCTGTATGTGGATGATATTTTACTTGCGACCAATGATAAGGGTATGCTACATGAGGTGAAACAATTTCTCTCTAAAAACTTCGATATGAAGGATATGGGTGATGCATCTTATGTCATTGGGATTAAGATACATAGAGACATAATACGTGGTATTCTGGGTATGTATCAAGAAACCTATATCAACAGGGTTTTAGAGAGATTTCGGATGAAGGATTGTTCACCGAGTAGAGCTCCTATTGTGAAGGGTGATAAACTTAGCTTGAATCAATGTCCAAAGAATGATCTTGAAAGAGAACAAATGAAGAATATTCCTTATGCTTCAGTTGTGGGAAGCCTTATGTATGCTCAGGTCTGCACAAGCCCTGACATAGCTTTTGCAGTCGGGATGTTAGGAAGATATCAGAGTAATCCAGGTATAGACCACTAGAAAGCTGCAAAGAAGGTGCTTAGGTATCTTTAAGGTACCAAGGATTACATGCTTATGTTCAGACGGACTGATCTTTTGGAAGTGATTGGCTACTCCGATTCAGACTACGCTGGCTATGTTGATTCTTGGAAGTCAACTTCGGGATACATCTTTATGCTAGCCAGTGGAGCTGTTTCTTGGAGAAGTGCAAAGTAAACCTTGACTGCTACTTCCACTATGGAAGCTGAGTTCGTGTCCTGTTTTGAGGCTACATCACACGGTGTATGGATAAAGAATTTCATTTCTGGGCTTAGAATTATGGATTCAATATCTAGGTCATTGAAGATATACTGTGACAATTCAGCTGTTGTTTTTATGGCTAAGAATAATAGAAGCAGTAGTCGAAGCAAGCACATCGACATCAAGTATCTAGCTATAAAAGAATGTGTTAAAGACAAATCAGTGGTTGTTGAACGCATTAGCACTGAATTGATGATTGCTGATCCTTTAACTAAAGGCATGCCACCACAAAAATTCAAGGATCATGTAGTTAGAATGGGACTTGGTTCCTCTATGTAATTTCGTTATAAGAACGATATTATTATAATGAAATTCCTTTTGTGATATTTTCTCATTTTTGTCATCTCGTGTATACATATGTTAGTCTTGAGAAAATATCTTTATGTTTGGGCCAAGAATAAACATAGGGTTTATTCATTAAGTTATATGAGTTATTAAAGGGACAGATTGCATTGTAATACATGGAAGATAATACTCGTGCTTAAGAGGACTTGTTGTCATGATTCAAGTAATTTGTTTCTTACTTGGTGAATGTTGGAATTTATGGACCAAGTGGGAGAATGTCGGTTACTCTTGGTAACCGAACGGTTACTTTCGGTTTTTGAACACAAACGGACGTAACCGTTCGTGATTATGGTCCATTAATCCCACCATTATTCCTCCATTTACGTTGAAAAATTCTCTTGATGGAAGAGAATAAGAGGAGGACGTTGGCTCTTGGTCCCGGAGCTTAATTCTCAAAATTTTTTCGATTTTCATTGCACCATCGTTTGTGAGGATTGAGAGCTTCGAAGGCCAAGCCTTCTGTGTGTGTTTTTAACATTTGGTTCAAAGTTTTACAGGTTCGTCGGAGAAATAACAATGGCGGGAGGTATTTTTCGGTCCCGACATTTTTCCGTATTTTGATCCATATGCTTTATTTGGATTCATTTTGGCATGTTTAGATCATTACAATTTACTTACAACATGTACTTGTTGTGAAAGCAGAGTATGCAAATAATGAGGCATGTGAAAAGAGAAAGCACATACCTAGCTCTAACGGTGGCATTCGAATATATAGCTCTTGTCCACTTCTAGAAATTTGTCTGATATCCATAAGATCATCGTACCAGATACGACAACCCTTTCCTTCTACACGAATATCAAGTTTCGAATAAGCCACGCAAGAACAGTTGTTCAAGCATTTGACCCTGCACTCCTTCAAAATCGTACTGTCGTTAAACCAAGTATTTCTAGTATCTGGCATTTAATGCCAACAAGTTTCACAAAGTCATCTTCATCATTATGTTTTTCCTTGTCTTTATCTCCATCCTGGCAATTCATCAGATTTTCTTGGATACATCCTTCAAACCAGTCGCCTGAATCCCATTTTGCTCGGAACTTAGGCTTGAATCCTTCCAAACATTGGCATACCGCACTCTTACTTTTGAGATAAATCCCATTGGCTCCACAATGACTGTATTTATCACAATCGTCCCTAGGTTTTGAAAAATATGAACTCTGGCTCCGGTCTCCTTCCATCTATACAAGTCATTGACCTACGCCGTTTGTTTGATTCAGAACTAAGATTGAGGTAACCGAGTTGTTCTTGAGGTTGTATCCGTAATACATGTCGTTACCATTGAAAAAATAGTGGTTGTCAAAAAGTTGATTAGTCCTTAAATCCGGTGCACCACTGAAACCAACGCCGTTCCATGGTCCTGAGCGGTAGTATATTGTCATGCCATTCTGTATATATGCTTCAGGGTAAATGTCACGTTCGAACTCCATTCCAAAACTAAAATCTCCCGGACAAGGTTTGTCCCAATTTTTCCATGCTGATAATTTCATATTAAGTCCTCTCCTTGAGTCCTATCCGAATTCCATCCCAGGTAGCTAAGGATCAGAAGAATAATGAAAACTTTGCCACAAATAGGCTTGTGAGTTTCCTTCTTCCTCATCTCGTAGTATAAGATTCCCAGAATCAAGGAGGTGTACTATTGGTTTCTTGGCATGTTTTGATGAGCTTGCAGACCAAACAACACTTTTGTTTCGATTCTAAAGCACAAGATTGCCTGTACTATTTATTCTCAACACACCAGAGGAATCATTAATTGGGTTGCACCGGTTTGCAACCCAGAGGACGGTTTGAACTGCGATTTTCTTGTACCAAATTCCCATATAACAATTCTTGGAATTTCCGGGACTAAAGAAACTGAGTTCAAACATGCCGTCTTTAGAAACCAAGGTGTCCCATCACTAATGGGTTGGAATTGGCCAATGCTATTTTCTGCAACCAAAACTGTTTCGAAGAGAGAGAGGGAAAGTATCAATGCGAAAGAAGAGGCCATTGGTTTCTTCTCACGTAAAACAACTGGAAGGTCTTGGAGGACACCTAATGGAACCGCTTGTTAGACCCAGTGATTAATATGGTTATTGACTAAAATATGGAATGTTTCGTTGACCTACAATAAACATCAATTATCTTAAATGAATGATACTAGGGATACCAGGTCTAATCCCAATAAAAATATAACAAGTCTGTAAATGCTTTAAAAATTAAGATTAAACTTGATGTCCCCAACACTATTTGATTTTAAATATCACACACTAATAAAGTGTGGGTCCAATAACATGGGACCTACAAGTGGGGAAATATACCTAGGTGCATTTATCAAATTTTTTGTGGGGAAATATACCCCAGTGTATATTGCCACTTTTTTCTGTACATAGCATTTGGGCAACTTTACAGCCGGTGGAATCCGCTTTCTGAAACGTTGGGATTGTGTTGCACTAATGGCAACATATTTAGTAAAATGAAAATAATAATGAAAAACAGTAGTTTTAGTTATATATATATATTCTAACATACACTAAAAAAAGAATTATATGGGTGTGATTATAATTTCTTTGTGGACAACTATTTATTTTCCGTTACAACTATTAATAAAAATTTCTTTGGGAGCATATGGTAATGTGGAGCAGTTGGGTGATTCTGTATATAATGTCGTTTGTGTTATCAAAACAGTGCAGTTCACTTGCCGTTTGCCAACATGAAATGTCGTGAGTGGTGTTAATGAATAGAAGTATTAGTCATTGTGGTTATATTTGAGAGGATGAACCAGACCAATGTGGTACTAATTCCGAAAGTTAAATCTCCAAGGAAAATCCCGGCTGAATAGTCTTTGTAATGTCATCTACAAGATCGTTACAAAAACTATAGCTAACCAGTTAAAGGCAGTGCAAAAGGATGTTATTGGTCAACGTATGGCTGAAATTATGTAATAGTAAAGTGGTATTCTATATTAGAGTGTGAACAGTGTTAGGAAATGCCCTAAGTATTAGAGACATTTTGATGTATTCATTTTGAACTGGATAATAAAATTATACATAGAGGTTATTCATTACATTGCTATCTGTCCTCGTCTTATTTACATGTTAAAGTAAATGTAAGCAAATATGGCTCACTGACTGCTTGTGTTAAAACTGTTAGAACGTTGCATGCAATGGACTTTTGTATGCGAGAAGACAATGTTCTAAAGTTAGCGGTCTAAACTATGGTCTGTAGTCTATGGGGTTAGACCGAGCATCTAACTCATGTTAAGACTATTATGTTGTCTAAAGCCTTAGAGGGGACAGTTTGTCTTGACTGTCTAGAGCTGGACTCCCAAGTAGAGACATGGATATGTTGCTCGGTGGTGACATATTAGATCGGGACTAAAGCGTGATTGATCTACGTAGTCCGCTATGAGTGGATCAATCTGCTTTTGACGTTCATTGTGCGATAACCTTAATCCTAAGTAAATGAACTTCTTCATGTATATGACTTGTGTACTTTGATGTTCCAATGGCTAAAGCGTCTCAGAGGTAGTAAGCTTATAGACCGGTTCGTTGGGTGCATGACTTGTATACGATGAAGGGTTTGTTTGCAGATATCGGAATCATAGCTCTGAAGAGTTAAAGGTATCCTCTTAAAGGCATTATACTGAATGTGAAAATGGACAAGGCCTTAGGTCATCTGTTGGGCGGATGACTTCTTATTCACATATGGTGAATAATCATTTTCTTAATTCGGTAGTATAATGGAACTTTAAGATAGCCTGATCAATAGGATTAAACGGACTTTGACCTAAGACTGATCATGGATATCATATGAGGGTTTTGCATATATGACAAGGTCATTGGATAGTAGCTCGTCACAGGCTTACGTAATACGGTATATAATTGGGAGTTCAGTTTCAGGTTTATAGTGGTGTGACTCTGAAATTAGTGATCATATGATTGAGTTGTTTGGTACAGAATGATGATCATATGGAATCACGAGAGCTCGATTATATATGTCCAATCAGTCCCTCTACTAGCTCCACATAATTCCTTAACGTTTGGCAAATTGATTTATGTATGCCATTGGCTAGTTTATTATACATGGATGGTGATGACACAGGATTAGGATGGTAGACAAGATTCTATTCGGTTGGATTCAGATTTTTTTTTTGGATAATAGAGTACACAATTATTCGAACTCCAAATAAAGTTGCCATGATTTTATTTGAGATTGGATTAGAGTTGTAGAAAATTATCCATGAGAACAAGAATTTGAAGCACAACCGTTTTGTGGAATTTGAAATTTGAATTTTGAAATTTGAAATTCGAATTTGAAATTTGAATTTGAAATTCGAATTTGAAATTTGAATTTGAAATTCGAATTTGAAATTTGAATTTGAAATTCGAATTTGAAATTTGAAATTTGAAATTTGAAATTCGAATTTGAAATTTGAAATTCAAATTTTGAATCACAGTCCAAGTGGGATTCGAATTTGTTGTGGAAAATCCACAAGGTTTGAAATTCGAATTTGAGTTGGATTTGGAGAGGATAATCTTGTTAGAATCCTACTTGAATTTTGAATCTAAATCCCAACAAAAGTGGACGAAATTTTTGAGGATAATCCTCAAGGAAATTTCGGTTTTTTGTAGATAAGATTCAAGGGAAAAATTCAAGTTTCAATCCCAGTTGAATTTGGATTCTCTCCTCCCTAAAAGTGGCCAAAAATTTGGAGGATCTATCCTAGGAAAATTCGGTTATTTTGGATAAGGTTGAGATAAGATTCAAGCTTGAAAATCCTAGTGGAATTTTTGATTCTCCCTTATCCATAATGGCCGAAATCTTTAGGAGATATTCTCCTTGTAATTTTCGGATTTTTTGGGTTGAAAAAGGGAGATAAAATTCTAGTTAAAATCTTGTTTTGATTTGGATTGGATTTATCCTAAGAAAACCGAATTTTTTGTTGAGATTCTCCCTTGGAAAAGTTCAGATTTTTTGGTTATGGATAAGGGAAAATATCTTTTCCTAATCCAATTCAAATTCAGAGAATCACCTCATGCAGGTCTATAAATAGAGGTCCTGCCACTCCAGTTCTCTCAGACCACAGACTCTCAGGTGAGCAGGCTTATTGTTGCACAGCTCATCGTGATAATAAAGTTCTTTAGAGATCTGGGTGGTCAGAAGAAGACTAGCAGTGCTAGCATACCGATCGAGGTTCAGAGTGCCCACACACTCAGCCATTCGGGAATTGGAGAATAGTAAAGAAGGCTAGTTGGTTGAAGCCTCCGGTCATTCTCCTCCTGCAAGATTGGCGTCCTTGAGGTATGAGTTTTAATTGTTGTTGGTTTATTGTATATGGCATCATGAGATATTTAACGATCTAAAAATTTTTATTGTTCCGCTGCGCCACTCTGATACGTTTTTACCGATTTATTTTCCTACAATTGGTATCAGAGCCATCTCATGACTATGCCATGTACATAAATTAGATAATTACTTAGTCTTTTTATTTATTTATGGATTTGATATTTAGAGAGTGGCATTCTAGGGTTCATTTATGTTGTTATCATGTATTATGTATAAAGTATGTGGTTATTTTAATTTTTTGAATTATTATAAGCATGCTTGTTTATACCTGTTATGGTTCCTTAGAATTTAGAAAAATTGTATCTAGGAATTTTTATGTAACCATGGGAGCAGTTTATTAACACTGTAATTTTCCCATGGATTTTAATTTTTGTCTCTTAGAATTTTTATGGTTAGAATTTGTGAACACCGAAAACGGTTTAGGAATTTTTATGTAATTATTCTTGGAGGAGATTGAAGATTGAAGACCGTAATTTATTTTTTTCCCAAAAGTTAAATTTGATTTAAAGATTGAAATTTTGATTGTGTGGAAAATTTCAATTTAATTGGGATTCAAATTAATTTTTGAAGATCTTAATAGGTAAATTGGAATATGACACGAAAATCGAGACACGACCCCTCGGGATAGGCCAACAGGCCTTGGTGGGGCTGCAGCCCCTGCCTTCGGGTAGGATGGGGCTGCGACAGCCCCTGTGCAGGCCCCCACCACCCACGGCCGCAGGCTTGGCCTGCAGCTAGGGGTGGCCGTGGCCTGCCTAAGGCTGGCCGCAGCCTGGGCGTGCAGCCCGGGGCTGCAGGCTTGGCCTGCAGCCCGGCAGGGCTGCACATGGGGGCGGCCGTGGGCTGCCAGCCCCTCCGGGGTTGGTGGCTGCCCACGGCGGCTACCGCCTACGGGGGCGGCGGTCCGACGGTCCAAAAATCAGAAAATTTTGATTTTTAAATTTGAGATTTAATTTTAAATCATGTTTAAAAATATGTAATTAAAAATTTCAAATTTTTTGAAATTACATATTATTACACATGATGTTTAAAATTGTTTAAAATTTAAATTTGAAATTTAAATTTGAAATTCGAATTTGGAATTTGAATTTGAAATTTAAATTTTTGGATATTTAAATTTTAAATAATTCTTGGGATGAGAAATAAATGGAGAGGCTACATAAAGATGGATACAAGAAGATGGAATAGAATTCAAGACCCAAAGAATGTTTTGGATGGAATTTTGTAATCTTTATTTTCTTCGTTCTGGGATGGAACCATAGCTTGGTTATTCTGTCAATTATTTTTTCTGTGATATGTCATGGATGTATAAATATGTATTGATGGATGTTTTATATGCGTAGTTGATAACATGTCATATAGGATAGGTGAGTGCCGCTCATACTATATTGATCATACATAATTTGTCAAAACTTGCATGTTTTTCAAAATATTGAGTGGGAGAGGGTTTCAAACAAAACCAACGGCCTCCATTGTTGATCCATATGTGAAAGCATGGTAACGCCTCGCGTCAGTTCTACCCTGACCACACCCCTCGGTAGGTGTTTACCGCCGCCGGTATACTAGATTGGATCTCCTATGTGGAAAACGTGTTCGGGTGCGATCCTATTCATGACCACCCCTCGGTGGCTTGGTAGGACGTGGATCGGGCTACGTAAACAATGGTTATACACTCAAGACTCGTTTAGTTATTAACCTTCCCTAGAAGCTCTGTCAACTAAACTGGTGGCCAAATAAGCGGTTATTAATATATGTCTTAACCTTGGAGGATTTAAGGCAATATATATTAATTGGACGGGGTCCATGTTCCGGCTATTTGTTCTCATGACCGCCCCTCGGTGGCTTGGGGCAATAGGTGCTGAGAATTACCGTTGCAATGCTACATGTTTTTCAAGTTTCATGTAGGAACATACTTGTATGTTTTATTTGCTAAATTATCTGTATATTTGCTTAGGCTTTGTAATGATGTCTAGTATAATTTTATTTCAGTTCAAAATGTCACCGACACCCCTCATTTCAATACTTACTGAGAATAAACTGAATGGCGACAATGATAAGGATTGGAAAAGAAATCTATTAATAGTTCTCAGCTGCGAGAGACACAAGTTCGTGCTGGACGAACCTGTGTCCACCAGGGCCAAAACCTGACACACCGATTGAGGAGGTCCCGGTTGCCTATACTCGTTGGAGAGAATCCAATGATATAGCTCGATGCTACATACTTGCTAGCATGACGAGTGCTTTACAAAAGCAGCATGAGACTTATCAAATTGCCGGGGAGATCATGGAAAATCTGGAGGACATGTTCGGAGGCCAAGAAAAATTGGCTCGACAGTCCACTATCACCAGTATTATGAACGCTAAGCAGAAGGCGGGTACTCCGGTGAAGGACCATATGATCACTCTAATGGGATTCTTCACTGAGGCTGTCGAAAACGGTGCTGAGTTGGACTACAACACCCAGATCGAGATGGTGTTCAAGACTCTGTCTAAAGATTTTGTGGGGTTTAAGGCCGCATACAATCTGGCGACAAAGGAGTTAGGACTAACCGAGCTCATGAAGCAACTACAGGCTTATGAGCGGATGATCAGGGATGAGGATGTGGTCCGACCTAAAGGTGAGGCCAATTTGACGGAATCTTCCAATCCCTCACCGAAGAGGAAGAGGCCAAATAAGAAGCAAGTGGCTTCTAGTTCTTCTAATCCTCCTGTCTCGGACGGGAAGAAGAAGAAGAAGAACAAGAAGCCAATGGACCTTAAAAAGTCCAAATGCTTCCATTGTGGGAAGGTAGGTCACTTCAAGAAGGCTTGCCGGGAATTCCTAGCTGCCAAGGGCAAGGAAGGTAAGAAACTTCATTACTTGGAAGCATGTTTGGTGGAAGAATCAAAAGACACTTGGGTAATTGATTCGGGCGCCACTAATCATGTTTGTGTTTCTATGCAGGGGTTCGTGGAAACAAGAAGTCTACATGATAGGAGCCTCTCGTTGCGGACTGGATATGGTAGCTTTGTGGTGGCTGAAGCAGTGGGAGATGTTCATCTTTATTTTGATCAATTTAGGTTTATTTTATTAAAAGACTGTTTTTATGTTCCTAATTTTAGGAGGAACCTTATATCGGTAGCTTGTTTAATAAAGGATTCTTATTCAGTTTCTTTTAGTAAAAGAGTTGATATTCATAGAAATAAGTCTTTTATCTGTTCTGGATGGATGGATGGAAACCTATATTTGATCAAACCAAAGATGTACTCACTGTTTGACACTGAATTAATTGATAACTTTAAAAGGTTGAAAGTTTCTCACTCTAACAAGGCGTACCTTTGGCATTTAAGACTTGGTCATATTAATCAGGATAGGATTCAAAGATTGGTGAAAGACGGTCCTCTAGAATCTCTGGAGGAGGTACGACTTCCCCAATGTGAGTCTTGTCTAGAGGGTAAAATGACTAAGAGGTCTTTTGGAGCTAAGGGTACAAGGGCTCAGGAGCTCTTAGAAATTGTGCACACTGACGTATGTGGCCCCATGAACGTTACAGCACGAGGAGGGTTCAAGTATTATGTCTCTTTTATAGATGATTACTCGAGGTATGGATATGTGTATCTGATGCACCGCAAGAACGAAACCTTTGACAAGTTCAAAGAGTATCGTGCGGAAGTGGAAAAGCAATTGGATAAATCCATAAAGACACTTCGATCTGATCGAGGTGGCGAATATCTCTCCGATGAATTTCTAGGACATCTTGTAGAGAACGGGATTTTATCCTAATTGACTGCACCTAGTACTCCATAACAGAATGGTGTAGCCGAAAGGAGAAACAGGACCTTGTTGGATATGGTACGGTCCATGATGAGTTATTCAACGCTGCCATTATCATTTTAAGGATATGCTTTACAAACGGCATGCTATATTCTGAACCAGGTTCCGAGCAAATCAATTCCCAGAACTCCGTATGAATTGTGGCGTGGCAGGAAGCCCTCCCTTGGACATATGAGAATATGGGGCTGCCCGGCACATGTACTGGATAGGGATGTGAAAAAGTTGGAACCAAGATCAGAATTGTACATGTTTGTAGGGTATCCAAAAGGAACTAAAGGAGGTCTGTTCTATAACCCGAAGGAACAAAAAGTCATTGTCTCAACCCATGCGACATTCTCGGAGGAAAGTCACATGAATGACTTTAAGCCTCGAAGCAAAGTGGTGTTAGAGGAGTTATCGGGTGAAAGAACTGCTCCACGGGTTTCGGTCTTGGATGCAAGTCCGAGTTCCAGTGAAAGACCTGCAGACGATCAACAATTTAGGGTACCTCGTCGTAGTGGGAGGGTTTCTAAGAAACCTAATTTCTTCATGTATGATGCTGAGGTATACCAAGCCGAGGCTCATGAGCATGAGGAAGATCCGGTCACATATGATGAAGCTATAAATGATGTTAATTCTAAATCTTGGAAACAGGCTATGAACAATGAGATGGATTCTATGAAATCCAACTCTGTTTGGGAACTTGTAGATTTGCCGGATGGGATAAAACCCATTGGATGCAAATGGGTCTACAAAAGAAAGAAGAATGTGGAAAGGAGAGTAGAAACTTTCAAAGCTAGACTGGTTGCAAAGGGATACACGTAAAAGGTTGGAATCGATTACGAGGAAACCTTTTGGCCTGTTGCTATGCTGAAGTCTATCCGTATTCTTCTGTCCATTGCTGCGGCTCTCGATTACGAGATCTGGCAAATGGATGTCAAGACGGCATTCTTGAATGGCCATCTTGAAGAGTGTATCTATATGATACAGCCCGAAGGGTCCGTAACGAAAGGCCAAGAAAGGAAAGTTTGCAAGTTGCTTAGATCCATTTATGGATTAAAGCAAGCATCCCGCTCATGGAACCAGAGGTTTGATCAAGCGATTAAAACATTTGGTTTTGAGCAGAACGTTGATGAACCTTATGTTTATAAACGTATTAAGGATTGGAAAAGTGGTCTTTCTGATACTCTATGTCGATGATATACTACTCATTGGGAATGATGTAGGGAACTTATATCGGTCAAGCTTTGGTTACACCAGCAGTTTGACATGAAGGATTTGGGAAAGGCTAATTATGTTCTAGGCATTCGTCTCTTTAGAGATCGAAAGAACAAAATGATAGCGTTATCCCAAGCTTCATACATAGATAAAATAATTGATAAATATGCAATGCAAGAGGCAAAGAAAGGTTCGCAACCTTGTATTGCCGGTCTAACTCTTTCATTGGATGACTGTCCCAAGACATCAGAAGAAAGAGAGCGTATGAGTAAGGTCCCTTATGCATCCGCTGTGGGTAGCCTTATGTACGCTATGCTTTGCACTTGCCCAGACATATGTTTTGCAGTAGGTATGGTGAGTCGATATCAAGCAAATCCTGGAACCAAGCAATGGCAGGCTGTAAAGCATATACTCAAGTATCTTAAGAGAACGAGGGATTATATGTTGGTGTATTCTGGAGGGGACCTAACACCAGTAGGATACACGGACTCAGACTTCCAGACTTGTAAGGATTCGAGGAAATCGACATCTGAATCAGTGTTTTTACTCGGAGGAGGGGCCATTGTGTGGAGGAGCGTGAAGCAGGGCTGCACAGCTGACTCTACTATGGAGGCTGAGTATGTGGCTGCGGCTGAGGCATCTAAAGAAGCGGTTTGGCTCCGCAAGTTCTTTAGAGACCTTGAGGTCATTCCGGGTGTTGACAAGCCTATCACACTTTACTGTGATAATACAGGGGCTATTACCAACACAAGAGAATCTCGGCACCAAAAGAGGACCAAGCACATCGATCGGAGATATCATATTATTAGAGGGCATGTGGAGACAGGACAAGTGGATGTATGTAAGATCGCTTCTGAGGACAACATCACTGATCCCTTTACTAAGACTTTGGTGGCTAGAAGCTTTCAGAGGCATGTAGAGGCGATGGAGATGCGTAACATGGCACATCTGCTGGCTTAGGACAAGTGGGAGATTGTTAGGAAATGCCCTAAGTATTAGAGACATTTTGATGTATTCATTTTGAACTGGATAATAAAATTATACATAGAGGTTATTCATTACATTGCTATCTGTCCTCGTCTTATTTACATGTTAAAGTAAATATAAGCAAATATGGCTCACTGACTGCTTGTGTTAAAACTGTTAGAACGTTGCATGCAATGGACTTTTGTATACGAGAAGACAATGTTCTAAAGTTAGCGGTCTAAACTATGGTCTGTAGTCTATGGGGTTAGACCGAGCATCTAACTCATGTTAAGACTATTATGTTGTCTAAAGCCTTAGAGGGGACGGTTTGTCTTGACTGTCTGGAGCTGGACTCCCAAGTAGAGACATGGATATATTGCTCGGTGGTGACATATTAGACCGGGACTAAAGCGTGATTGATCTACGTAGTCCGCTATGAGTGGATCAATATGCTTTTGACGTTCATTGTGCGATAACCTTAATCCTGAGTAAATGAACTTCTTCATGTATATGACTTGTGTACTTTGATGTTCCAATGGCTAAAGCGTCTCAGAGGTAGTAAGCTTATAGACCGGTTCGTTGGGTGCATGACTTGTATACGATGAAGGGTTTGTTTGCAGATATCGGAATCATAGCTCTGAAGAGTTAAAGGTATCCTCTTAAAGGCATTATACTGAATGTGAAAATGGACAAGGCCTTGGGTCGTCTACTGGGCGGATGACTTCTTATTCACATATGGTGAATAATCATTTTCTTAATTCGGTAGTATAATGGAACTTTAAGATAGCCTGATCAGTAGGATTAAACGGACTTTGACCTAAGGCTGATCGTGGATATCATATGAGGGTTTTGCATATATGACAAGGTCATTGGATAGTAGTTCGTCACAGGCTTACGTAATACGGTATATAATTGGGAGTTCAGTTTCAGGTTTATAATGGTGTGACTCTGAAATTAGTGATCATATGATTGAGTTGTTTGGTACAGAATGATGATCATATGGAATCACGAGAGCCCGATTATATATGTCCAATCAGTCCCTCTACTAGCTCCACATAATTCCTTAACGTTTGGCAAATTGATTTGTGTATGCTATTGGCTAGTTTATTGTGCATGGATGGTGATGACACAGGATTAGGATGGTAGACAAGATTCTATTCGGTTGGATTCAGATTTTGTTTTGGATAATAGAGTACACAATTATTCGAACTCCAAATAAAGTTGCCATGATTTTATTTGAGATTAGATTAGAGTTGTAGAAAATTATCCATGAGAACAAGAATTTGAAGCACAACCGTTTTGTGGAATTTGAAATTTGAATTTTGAAATTTGAATTTTGAAATTTGAATTTTGAAATTTGAAATTCGAATTTGAAATTTGAATTTGAAATTTAAATTTGAAATTTGAAATTTGAAATTTGAAATTTGAAATTTGAAATTTGAAATTTGAAATTTGAAATTTGAAATTTGAATTTGAAATTCGAATTTGAAATTTGAAATTCAAATTTTGAATCACAGTCCAAGTGGGATTCGAATTTGTTGTGGAAAATCCACATGGTTTGAAATTCGAATTTGAGTTGGATTTGGATAGGATAATCTTGTTAGAATCCTACTTGAATTTTGAATCTAAATCCCAACAAAAGTGGACGAAATTTTTGAGGATAATCCTCAAGGAAATTTCGGTTTTTTGTAGATAAGATTCAAGGGAAAAATTCAAGTTTCAATCTCAGTTGAATTTGGATTCTCTCCTCCCTAAAAGTGGCCAAAAATTTGGAGGATCTCTCCTAGGAAAATTCGGTTATTTTGGATAAGGTTGAGATAAGATTCAAGCTTGAAAATCCTAGTGGAATTTTTGATTCTCCCTTATCCATAATGGCCGAAATCTTTAGGAGATATTCTCCTTGTAATTTTCAGATTTTTTGGGTTGAAAAAGGGAGATAAAATTCTAGTTAAAATCTTGTTTTGATTTGGATTGGATTTATCCTAAGAAAACCGAATTTTTTGTTGAGATTCTCCCTTGGAAAAGTTCGGATTTTTTGGTTATGGATAAGGGAAAATATCTTTTCCTAATCCAATTCAAATTCAGAGAATCACCTCATGCAGGTCTATAAATAGAGGTCCTGCCACTCCAATTCTCTCAGACCACAGACTCTCAGGTGAGCAGGCTTATTGTTGCACAGCTCATCGTGATAATAAAGTTCTTTAGAGATCTGGGTGGTCAGAAGAAGACTAGCAGTGCTAGCATACCGATCGAGGTTCAGAGTGCCCACACACTCAGCCATTCGGGAATTGGAGAATAGTAGAGAAGGCTAGTTGGTTGAAGCCTCCTGTCATTCTCCTCCTGCAAGATTGGCGTCTTTGAGGTATGAGTTTTAATTGTTGTTGGTTTATTGTATATGGCATCATGAGATATTTAACGATCTAAAAATTTTTATTGTTCCGCTGCGCCACTCTGATACGTTTTTACCGATTTCTTTTCCTACAAACAGTGGATCCCATGGAGATGGCTATGTTGTGGCTTTAGATGATGAAAACTGTCATCAAACCCAAAACCTCCATGTTCAATCATCAAGAAAATTAGATTAGAGCAGAAGTATACCTAAATCCATAGTTGTGTTCTTGAAATTAAAGTCAAGCGGTTAGTCTTCCAAAATTGATATGCACTGTTGAGAGCCTCTTAGTTTTCTCTTTCTGATGGGGTGAAAAGAGAATGAAAACGTACGTACAATTTTGGAGACCATAACCGTATAAATAATAGATAACTGCTCTAGTTATTAACTTTGTTTAATTACCAATTTAGCCCATCATAAAACTGATAAATAAATTTTGGTCTATACACATAAGAGACCCACACTATAATGACACATTAAAAGCCTAAATAACCTAAGCCTTATTTGATCACTTAATTGGGTTGGTATTATAGATAGCTTATAATATACACTTATATATATATATGTGGTCCATATAATATAATAAAACCCAACAATCTCCCAGTTGGACCATATGTATTTCTTTATGAGTGCACATTATTATGTAATCTTTCGAGCTCAAAACCTTGCTATCTAAACTGTAATATGTCTAAAACAATCCCGTCCATCAACCATACTGACATAGGATCAAAGGGGCATTCCCTACATTAATTGTGGCTAAACCCAACATTAGTCACGTATATCAATATAACTAAATGACATGAATCATAGTGTGGATGTGTAGCATGGAAATTAAATGTAACGTGATCACAATACGCTTATTCCAACTGGTCCACCTTAAACTTTAGTGAGATCAACCATACTAAAATTAGAGTATAATTAGTAATGAACTGTATTTCTGCAGAAAATAACCTCAATAACCAAAATCCATAAGCCATAGAACCAAAGAGAACTGAAACTGAAATAACCTCAAACTGTATTAATTTGAAAGAAAATGTCTACATAAACAAAGCATCTAACAAGTTATAAACTCCCACTGAAACTAAACATCTCCAAGAGATACTACACCCATATAAGCAGTGTGCTCATGAAAGACCTTGGGTGGCAATCCCTTGGTAAGTGGATCCACAATTATAGAGTTTGTACCAATGTGCTCTATAGACAAATCTCTACTTTGAACTCTTTTTTTGACAACTAGGAACTTGATGTCTATATGCTTTGACTTCGTCGAGCTCCTATTGTTGTTGGAATACATAACAGCTGACTTATTGTCACAAAATAGCTTAAGTGGTCTTTCAATTCCATTCACAATGCACAGCCTAGTGACAAAATTCCGCAGCCATATTCCGTGGTTGGATGCCTCATAGCATGCTATAAACTCAACTACCATGGTAGAAGAAGCTACGAGTGTCTGCTTAGCACTCTTCCAGGAAATAGCTCTTCCAGCAAGCAGGAAGATATAGCCAGAAGTGGATCTCTTGCTATCTTGACATCCAATAAAATCGGAGTTAGAATACTCAATGATCTCTAACTGATCTGACCTCCGATATGTGAGCATGTAATCTTTTGTTCTCTGTAAATACCGCATGACTCGTTTGGCTGCTTTCCAATGATCCAGTCCCGGATTGCTTAAACACCTGCCTAGCATCCCAACAATGTATACTATATCCGGATGCGTACAGACCTGGGCATACATAAGACTCTCTACTGCTGATGCATAAGGGATCTTCTGCATTTCCTTAGCTTCAAAGTCATTTTTGAGGCACTGACTTAGACTAAACTTGTCTCCTTTAGCCACAGGGGTGTCTCCTGGTTTGCATTCCTACATACCAAATTTTTTAAGTACCTTTTCGATATAGCCCTTTTGTGACAATCCTAGAATATCCTGAGAACGATCTCGGTGTATTTGTATTCCCAACACAAAAGAGGCTTCACCAAGATCTTTCATCTCAAAATTTCTTGCTAGAAATTTCTTGGTTTCGAGCAACAAGCGCATATCATTGCTGGCATGCAGTATGTCATCGACATATAAAATCAGAAAAATGTACATGCTCCCACTAAACTTATGGTATACACAATTATTAACCACATTCATCTCAAAACTGAAGGAGATAATAACTTGATGGAATTTATGATACCACTGGCCAGACGCTTGCTTAAGCCCATAGATGGATTTTTTCAGTTTGCAAACCATATTCTTTGGGTCTCCCAACACAAAGTTTTCTGGTTGCACCATATAAATCATCTCATCAATGTGACCATTGAGAAACGTCGTCTTTACATCCATCTGATGCAACTCAAGGTTAAAATATGCCACCAATGCCATAATAACTCTGAAAGAGTCTTTCGGAGAAACCGGAGAGAAAGTCTCTTTATAGTCGATGCCTTCCTTTTGCGTAAAACCCTTAGCTATAAGACGAGCCTTGTACCTTTCAATATTGCCTTTCGAATCCCTCTTGGTTTTAAATATCCATTTACAACCAATGGGTTTTGCACCTTCGGGCAATGGGATCCCAAACGTCATTGTCTTTCATGGATTTAATTTCCTCTTTCATGGCATCAATCCACTTTTGAGAGTTAGAACTTTCCATGGCTTGACGGAAGTTGATCGGATCATCTTCCATCACTCCAATGTCATCCTCATGTTCTTGGAGAAAGACGACATAATCATCTGCTATCACACTTTTCTTTTCTCTAGTGGATCTTCTTAATGGCATAGGTTCTTGAGGTGGAAGAGTTTGTTCTTCAGGAATAATACTTTGAATGGGAGGTTGTTCGACATTGTCTTGATCTGTTATTTCTTGTACAAGTTTAGGAATGGAATCCTGAACAATGTCCATAACACCTGTGGGAATATCAGCATATTCCTCTTTAAAGACAAAGTCCTGAGCTGTATCTCTCCCCGCAAACTCGACATCCTCAAAGAACCGGGCATTTCCTATCTCGAAAATCAGTCTAGTAGTAGGATCATAAAACTTGTAACCCCTGGATCTTTTAGAATATCCAACAAAGTAGCAACTAACCGTTCTTGAGTCCAGTTTCTTTTCATTTGGCCTATAAGATCATGCCTCAGCTGGACATCCCCAAACATGCAAGTGCTTCAAACTAGGCTTCTTGCCTGTCCAAAGCTCATAAGGGATTTTGGCAGTCACTTTAGTTGGTACTCTATTGAGTATGTAAGCTACAGTTTTGAATGCTTCTCCCCAGAGTGATTCTGGTAAGGTGGAATGACTAATCAAACTCCTTACCATGTTTTTAAGTGTCCTGTTTCATCTCTCAGTAACACCATTCATAGTGGGTAAACCCGGCATGGTGTACTGAGGAAAGATACCACATTCCTCTAGGAATTTAGCAAATGGTCCTAGACGTTGTTTACCTGAACCGTCATACCTGCCATAGTACTCACCACCACGGTCAAATCTGACGCTTTTGATTCTTTTGCCGAGTTGGTTTTCAACTTCAGCCTTGTAATTCTTGAACACATCCAAAGACTGAGACTTTTTATGAATGAGATAAAGGTAGCCATATCTTGAAAAATCTTCTATGAACGTTATAAAATATTGTTGACCATTCCAAGCAATCGTTGGAAATAGCCCACAAATATCCGTATGAATAAGTTCTAAGATGTTTGTTTTCCTATTGACACCAAATCTCCTTACATTGGTTTGTTTCCCCTTTATACAGTTAACACAAACATCAAAATCTATAAAGTCTAGGGGATCAAGAATTCTGTTTGACACAAGTCTCTCAATTCTCTTTTTAGAAATATGACCCAATCTCTTGTGCCATAATGCAGCAGAATTCTCTTCGAATAATTTTCTTTTTACACCTTGTGTACTTAATTGCAGGGTTTCATTGTAAGAGGCAATTGTGTCAAGCGAATAAAGATTATCATAGACTGACAAAGAACTGGAGCCAACCAAATTTGAATTATGAAAAAGACTAAATTTACTATTTCCAAATGAACAAGAATATCTTGATTTGTCCAAAACTGAAACAGAAACTAAATTCGTCTAAATGACGGTACAACGAAAGTCTCATTCAAATCCAAATAATATCCAGTTCTAAGTAGTAATTTAAAAGTTCCTATTGCCTTGACTGCAACAGTCTTGCCGTCGGCTTTCACCACCAATTGGCTTTCGGCAGTTTAGGCAGCCCTGTATAGATACATTGATGTGAGTTGTTGCACCAGAATCTATCCACCACGTGTGTCTAGGTACCAAAGATAAATTAACCTCAGAACAAACCAGATTAAGAAGCATACCTTTCTTTGCATGCCATGTGTGATAGTTGGTACATTGCTTCTTCTTATGACCCATAGCTCCACAGAAGAAACAACCATCAGCATTTGGTTCCTTGTGTTGTTTCTTTTGTGGTACCTTATCTGCAGCTTCCTTTTCCTTCTTTCTTTTCTTGTTCTTACCCTTGTCTTTTGGGGTAGTTGCCAAGTGTGCACTCTCAATTTTCTCATGCTTCAGCCTTTCTTCTTCCTGAACACAGTGTGAAATGAGCTTATTAAGAGACCAGGAGTCCCTTTGACAATTGTAGCTCACTTTGAATTGACTGAACTGTGCAGGGAGAGATATCAGAACTAAGTGCACCAACAAGTCTTCGGAGAGGTCAAGCTTCAATGCCCTTAGTTTGGAAGCAAGATGAGACATTTCTATAATGTACTCTCCGATGTTCCTTTTTCCTTTGTACCTCATTGAGATGAGATTTGCCAAGACTGTACTAGTTTCAGCCTTTTCATTCTTGGCAAATTTCTTCTCAATATTCTCAAGGAACGCCTTGGCAGTGGTAATTTTGTCAGAAATAGTGCCCCTGAATGCTTCTAGGATGGCCTTCTTTATGATCATCATACTCATGCGATTTGACTTCTCCCAACTTTCAAAATCCTTCTTGTCATCAAAAGTACTCTTATCAGTAAGAGCTGCAGGAGAAGGAAGCCTTAACGTAAGTTCGAGATCCATGACTCCGAGAACTATCAGCAAGTTCTCTTACCATGATTTGAAGTTAGTCCCATTCAGCATAGGAATTGAGTTGATGTTAGCAGAGATATTAGAAGCAGAAGTAGTAGCTGAACAGAGAACAACACAACAAATAAAACAAAACAAGCTCACATAAGTACCATAACAGATACAATAAACTTAAACAATGGTATATCCCATCACAAGATATCGGGCACAACATTAATATTTAGTCTTTGGACAGAAATATCAATTTATAAGTGGTAATCTTGGTGTAGTAATCAAACATTGACAATAAAACATGCCAAACAATAAACCTTTCTTTGGACCGATTTATTGTTCACATGTAAACCGAATAATTGTCACACATTTATTACCACAAGGTGCATATGCAATTCTATTAAATATTGACCTTATTTTGGGCTGATCAATATTTACATAAGTTGCATATACACAATCGTTTTATATTTTAAAATAAATTAACTTCCACAAAAGTGACCACTTTGGTGACATATTGTTTCAATTAATTTATTCTAAAATATATATTTAAACTTACCAAAATTTGAATTTAAAAATCCCAAAACAAATCCTTGTAATGACATCCTTAAAAAAAAAATTTAGGTCAAAGTCAACCTTAGTCAATGCCAATCAACTCTCAGTCAACGACCTGATCAACGCCGGTCAACATTAGTCAATGCTGGTCAACAGTCAAGTCAACAATTGGGTCAATATCGGAGTCCAACTGGGTTACCAAATTTCTTCCATTGACCCAAACTCAAACCTTAAGCCCAATTTCCTTAAGCCCATAATAAATTCTTTTGGGTCTTTAATTCTTTCTTGGGCTTCAGAACAAAACTTGGGCTTTTAATCATTTCGGCTTAAAACTTTATGGGTTTGAAAAGCAAAATGTGGGCTTGAATAAACTTGGGCCTTAAATTGCTCTTTGCTGAACGTGAAAGTGTGAAAAGAAAAGGTTTAAAAAAAAAATCAAAACCAAATGGTTTCAAAATTTTAATTAAAGTTCAAAAAATCTTGTAACCCACGTTCAGTGGAGTTACGCCGAATCAACAAAACCACTTTTTTTTTTTTTTTTGCAGCAAATGTTTCAACCTAGAAACAATATTGAAACATTCCAAAATAAACGTTTAACCAAAATACATAAACATGATAATTGAATCCAAGCAACCGAAAACATCAAAAATTAAATTGATATTCATATATTCTCAATCATGAATCCAAAAATCATCCCAAGTTTCAAACCCAAGTTCATCAAATCAAAAAAAAAAAACATGAACCAAATTGAATCCAGAAATTAGGAAAACAACCATGAGACTAAACTATTAAAATTGCTCTTTAATCCAACAACATCATCCAGAAATTGTTAAATTTAAGAACACACAAAATACAATCATGGATCGAAAAAGAAATTCGATTCTCAATTATTAAACATGAAGGTGGCTCTGATACCATTTGTTGTAGAAGATACTTTAGATGATAAAAACTGTCATCAAACCAAAAACCTCCATGTTCAATCACCAAGAAAATTAAATTAGAGCAGAAGCATACTTGAATCCATGGTTGTGTTCTTGAAATTAAAGTCAAGCGGTTAGTCTTCCAAAATTGATACGCACTGTTGAGAGCCTCTTGGTTTTTTCTCTGTTTTCTCTTTTTGATGGGGTGAGAAGAGAATGAAAACGTACATATAATTTTGGGGACCATAACCATATAAATAATAGAAAATAACTGCTTCAGTTATTAACTTTGTTTAATTACCAATTTAGCCCATCATAAAACTGATAATTAAACTTTGGTCTCTACACATAAGAGGCCCACACTCTAATGATACATTAAAAGCTCAAATAACCTGAACCTTATTTGATCTCTAAATTGGACTAATTTTATAGATAGCTTATAATATACACTTATATATATATATGTGGTACATATAATATAATAAAACCTAACAGGCTGTACAAAAAAAGTAGTTACTGTCATACAATTAAAAATACATTATAATTTAGTCAAATCATAAGCACTAATGGTAATTCCATTAGTAATTGGTATAATTGCTATCAACAACCATAACAAAATATGGAATAAACGATGGTTATTGCACGATAGTTTTTATAAAAATCATTGTGTAATATTGTACAGAGCACGACAAGGAGATATTTTTTGAAAATCGTCGTGGTTGGTCGACTTTTCACGACAATTTTAAAAACCATCGTGGAAAGTGTAGTTTCTGAAAGTGGCTTTTTCACGGCGGTGTTTGAAACTATTGTGAAAAGTCCGAAAATTTTCAGAAAAAAAAAAAAGACGGATTTTTTCCTGCTCAAAAATTTCAAAACTTCCAAGCGTTATATATAATTTCGAACACTCTATAATGTCAAATGCTCTCCCATTTTTATCCAAAACACTTTTTATACCAAATTCTCTCTTTTCTATCTCTCTGTGAAGTTTCAAACAAAACTTTCCAGGTGCTCTATTTCTCTAAATTTCCCCTTTCTCTCTTCGTAACTCTGTTTCTTCCATCTTCTCTCTCTTCCTCACTCTTCACTACACACTCCACATTCCTCACTCCACACTCCTCACTCACCCAACCCCTCCGGCATTTCCATCGCTGTTGCCAACAATACTCCAACGACCATACTTTTCATCACCGTCGAGGGCTCACCGCCTTGTCCATTGTCGGCACTGTGGCCACCAGTATACGAGAACTTTTAGGATTGTGGTTGAAGTTAATTTTTATTCAGTTTATAAGATTTGGACTTTATTTTTTTTTTATATTAAAGTTTTTTGTTTGGATTTATATATGTTTTTTATTTTCTGTATTTAGTATATTATGTTCATTGTATCTGTAATTATGATGAGAAGGATTTGTAATTTATAAATTGTTATTTGTGTTGTGTTGATATTATATTATGGCCTTTTTTAATTTGTTCATAATATTTTAAGAAATTATCAATGAACATTGTGAATTAGAATCTATTAGATTAAAAAAACCATAGACTTTACACGATAGATTTTTTTTTTTTTTTAAAGAGATCTTGAATGTCCCTTTTACGTGCCCATTAAATGATGTTTAAAAACACATCATGAAATCTTTGTACTTACCACGACAGTATCATTCAGTGACAGTTAATTTAACCTTCTTAGTATCTTTCCAAGATGGTTTAAAACCACTGTGAAATCCTAATTCTCTAGGAGTGAACGAGATTTGAGCTAAAAGTTTTAGGATATTTTCAATAATTTAGGAGATTTAAATTTATGTATCATAATTTGTCACATTAAGAAATTTCTTGATTTTAGGAGGTTCGACATCTTTAGGTAACTGTGATGTCTCATCTACTAGTACTACCCTTACTTGTGCTTTGATACCACGTGTGATAGCTAGCACGTAGCTGCCTTAACTTTAAACTTACTTTTAACTCATTTTGATACCAAGTGTAATAACTAGTATTTTACTTTGAACATACTTTCTTTATTATATTTATTTTAACATATCATTTGAACACGAAAATAGGGAATAAATTTTTTTTTCTTTTAAACTTGAAAACTGTATCATTGTAAAACATTTACTATAGCAAACATTTTACATAATTTAAACTTTATTATTTCATAAACATTTCGTTTCAATACTCTCTTTAAATAGCTCAGCGGAAGACTCATAGCAGTACCATTATCCTCGCCCAGTCCCTTGGCACATGCAGATCTCGTTCGTCATCCATCACTTGTCTTATCGTCGGGCAGATTGCTTACCTACAACATAAACAAACTTGTGAGTGACAGGCTCAGTAAGTTCAAACATACATTTATGACAAAATAATAATTTATACCTTTTTGGACAGAGCATATCTGATACCAATAATGGCATCAGAACATTAACATAACATATCTCATATATTACTTTCAATTTCATACTTAACATATTCTAACATTGAGAACAATCTTAATGTTCTTTAATATAACATAATTTAAACATAGCATGCATAATGTATGCTTAACATCTTAAGCATAACATACTTAATATCATACAAAACATTGTATACACATAACAATTTAAACATAGCATACTAAATGTATGCTTAAACATCGCAAACATACTTTAAAATCCTAAGATTGAACTTATGTATATCAAATTATGCATATCATAACATATGCATACATATTAGTCTCATTATACTTATCTACTTTTCATTCATTCATTTTCATTATTCTTTTGTTCTTTCTTTCTTTCATGTCATTCTTTTCTCGCTTAACGTTCATTTTTGTTGTTCATTCTTTCATTCATATCATGTCGTTCTATTCTTTTCTTTTCTTTTATTTTCTTATTCTTTCACTTGTGAGCCCAGTGTTAGACATACCTAATGCGTGCAGACCGGTGGGAGGAAGGGGGAGCAACCCATTAACCTACCTCACAGTCGATCTTTAACTTTTAGTCATTAACCTCACACCTTCGGGAGGTAGCGTTCCACTATAAGCCATTAACCTCACACATTTGGGAGGTAGCATTTTACTGTAGTGGAAATCATAACATAAAACCTCAACTTTGGGAGGCCGGTACGCCAACACTCAAATTTTCAGTCTTATTATCTTGCTTATCTTTCTCTTTCTTTACTTTATCTTTTCGTTCATTCATTTATTCTTTCTTTCTTTCGTTCATTTCTTTTCTTTCTTTCGTTTCGTTTCGTTTCTTTTCTTTCTCTTATTTATTCTCTTTTATAAGCATGTCACAAATCAATTCTTTCTTTTGTTCATTTCTTTTCTTTCATTTGTATTTCATAAATCATTTCTTTCTTAACGTAAATTTTATAGTGTGGATTATGTTAGTCACACTTTAGTGCATATAGCACTCACATACATGAATTTTCATATAACACTTAAACATAAACCTAACATAACATGTCAGTTCATGTGACGTCCCCCACGTACGTTACCATACCATCCAGCCGAGCTCTGACGCCGACCGTGATGGTTGGCAACCTCGTGGGTCGTCATCCTCTTACTTAACATACTTAACTTTCCATTCTTAACGTTCTCATTTTAAAGCGGAAGTAATTTTTATAGCAAATTTTTTTAACTTACATATTATATCTATAACTCTATCATACTCTTATAACGTATAATTCATAAATTTCTTTCTTTTATCTTCCTTTTTGAACGCTCAGCGAAAGACTCATGGTAGTACCGTACCCTCGCCCAGTCCCTTGGCACGTGCAGATCCGTCCGTTGTCCATCATGTTACTTTAAACTAACAGGTTACTTACCTGTAACATATGAACAACTAATGAGCTAGATGCTCAGTAAGTTCAAACATACATTCATTAACTTATAAATACTAGTAATATATATTATTACTAGAATATATGATATCACGTATATACACATCATACACATCGTCTATACATATCCTCGAAACATAACATATTATGTTAGCCTCTTCATGCTCATTTATCTCTTCATTCATCGTTCTTATCATTTTATCGATCATCTCTTATCATTCTAATCTAATCTCTTCATTTCTTTTCTTTTCATTCCTATCATTTCTTAACTTTCTGTTCTAGGCCTTTATAACTTTTCTATCGCTTTATCGTCATCTCTTAACCTTTTATATCTTAAAAGCTAGTAACATATACACTAGCATAACATCACGTAAAAACATGTCATTCACATCATACACATAACATCAAATACATTACATCACATATATTAATTCTATTATGTTCTTTTAATTTCGTTTTATTATTTATTTATTTTTCATCGATTTCATTATGTCATTCTTTCATATCATTCGTTTCTTTTCTTATCGTTCTTTACTTTTCTTTTCTTTTCATATCATTTCTTTTCTTTTCTTTTCTTTTCTTTTCTCGCTCTTTTTCTTTCTTTTCTTTTCACGCTCTTTTCCCTTCTTTTCTTTTCACGCTCTTTTCCTTTCTTTTCTTTTCACGCTCTCTCCTTTCCTTTCTTTTCTTTTCTTTTCATTTCATGCACTCTCCTTTCCTTTTTTTTTTTTCTTTTCTTTTCACTTTCCTTTGGTGGGCCCGTTGTTGGACGTACCTATTTGCGTGCGGACAGTGGGAGGAGGGGGAGCGACCCACCAACCTACCTCACAGTCACATTAAAAACCGCACCTTCGGGGTTGGTCCATCCTATAATCTACCACACCTTCGGGGTAGCACCACATCTATGTGGAGGATATAGACCTGAAGTCTCGACCTTGTAGGGAGACCGGTACGCCAACAACTTAAGTTTTTCAGTCTTATTATCTTGCATTCTTTTAGCTTTTCTTATATTGATTTTTCGTTGTATATCTTTTTCATAACATTCATAATCTTTCCTTTCTCATTTTTCATAAAACATTTCATGGGACATTTGTTCTTTCGTTGTTTTTCTTTTCTTAATTCTTTACTTTACTTGTGTGAATTATGTTAATCACACTTTAGCATATATAGCACATATTACTTATATATCATCACATCACATCACATCATAACAAACAAAACACATTTAGTTATGTGCAGACAATTATTCTTTGTTTATCTTATCATTTGCATCCTCCTATCTACCGTATCTTATCATCATACTCCTATCGATCATAGCCTATCGTTCTATTTTATCAATCGCATCTTATTGTTATGTTTGAATCCTTTCATCATACCTTTCATCATAACCTATCATTGCTTCTCTTTCTTGTCTAATTCTTTGCTTTCATATCATTTTTCATAAAACATCTATCATTTCGTTCTCATAAAACATACCATTTCTTAATTCCTTTCATTACTGATCATCGTTACTCTATCAATCATAACTTAACTTCCATAAAACCTTTCATAAAACATCTATTCTTTCCTTTCATATCTCATCTCTTTCTCACATCTTTACTCTCATAAAGGTGTTATAATACCTATCCTTCGTAATTCAATATATACATATATATATTTTATGAATTATTTATTAAAACCTATCTTTTAACATCATCATAACATTACTATAGCATTACTATAGCATCATCATAAATCACATCATGACATTTGCATACAAAACATATAAATACGATAAGCTTGTTCATAGTTGCAGACGGATAAATGTCTGAACTTACTCATAGCGTGCTTATCCTTTTCTTGGAATCCATCGATGTCCTTTGTCGCGTCTGGATCGGGTTCCTACAGACAAACTTTGTCCATTAATCACATTTTCATTTATAGCTTTTATTTTACTAAAAAGCTTGATTCTAATCTTATAACCCTTAATTATAGTCTTAGGACAGCTTTTTAAACCTTAATGGCCCTTTTTGAATTTTTCTCTAACTTTTTGAAAAATTACGGTTTTACTCCTAACTTTTGACAAAATTACAATTTTACCCTTGACGTGATTTTTCATAACTTAAACCTCAATTTTGGCTTTTATAAACTTCATTAACCTATTCCGAGGTCATTGGGGCTCTTTTCCCATAATTTGAGAATCTTTGGGCAAAATGACCATTTTGCCCCTAATGGGTCCTTTAATCATAACATTTTCATTTTTATACTTAGGCTAGATTTTCTAAACCCAAAATCATCTAATTTACTTTTTAAATCTTATTAGACCTTTTCTGGATCAATTCTTATCATTTTACCAATTTTCACATTCCCGGCCCTCGGGAAGTACTATTCCGACCTAAGAGTCGGTTTCATATTTTTCTTACGTTCTAGGGTTTCGAAGGGTTGGTTTACTAATTATAACTTGCCCCTTCCTTTTTCCATGCCCTAATTTCTCGAGGGGGCTCGGGTTACCTTCCCGATCATATTTTTACCCCTCGTTTCCCATATTACCCCTGGTGCCGTTTCTAGAAATTTCGGCAGCATTTTCGCTTAATTTTTGAGGTTCCAGCATTTAGGAAACGCCTGAAAACCATCTATCCTGATCTAATTCTATCACGTACTATACCAGAGGCCTAGATTTTACGTAAAACTCATACTGTTTATGTAAAATCGTTACATTATTGCATATTTTTCTTTTCCTCCATTACAGCCATTTTCTTCTTTTTACATACATTCTTTTCCAAAATTTTCATATCAATAATTATAAAATCATACCATAGTCCCAAACAATTAAATTGCGGAACGTAAAGAGGTCAGGATTTATACCGAATTGCAGTCCGGTCTCGACGGCATAAACCCTAATTCTTCGTTCTTCATATTTGAGGTCCCGTCTTGCAAATTCGACTTCGCGGATGCATCCGGAACGTTGAAAATAGGCTAACGGGCCAAACTTCAATTTTCGGTCACCGGTCGGCGTTGATCGGCAGTGACCGGCAGCGATGGTGGAATGTGAGTAGTCCATCTTGAAGATCTCGACGAGAGGAATCCATTGGTGGTCTCAATTTCACCATTCGACACCTCTATCGCCGGAAAATCTCCTCGAAAGCCACGGCCACGGCGACGACGGTAGAACTCCGCTGTGCCGGACTTTTTCCCGAAATTGGTTGAGGGCTTTTGCTCCCCTCAACCCTGCGGTCATTTCTGCACCAACGGCGTACTTCAACTCGGCCAGAATCGGCGGTTTCGATGGCGGCTCCATGGCAGCGTTTCACCAGATTTGTCGAAGCTCAGGCGGCGTGATTCCACCGGTGTTGAGGTGATCCACCACATGGGTTTTGTAGTACTCTTCACCACGAATCTTTTGGGACCAGTTTCATGGCAAACGGTGGCTGGACGGTGGAGAAATCTCACCGGGAAGATTTCGGCTCCGGCGGCCTTTAGGCGGCGCGTGCGGCTTGCTCCGGTGGCTGTTTTGTCGCGTCGGCCCACCATCGGAGTCAGCTCGGCGAGAGCTTTCCGATGACACCGGCGGTGTCGAAAACGGACATCGTTTCCGATAGTTGGTTACTGTACACGTGCGGGTAGAGAAAGAAAGAGAAGGGAGGAGAGAGAGTGTGTATGTGGACAAATGATGAAATTTCATTTTTTTCGCTCTTTATATACTTTTTCGTCCAAAATTTCAACATGGGCTTTCCTGACTAATTTGGGCATCATGAATCCAAATATATCAGTTTTATCTTCATCTGAGGTCATCTTGACCAGTTTCTGATGCTGCGAATTCTCAGTTAAAAATTACCCTTGTACTCAATTATCAAATTTGAGCGTGCTGATAGGCTATCCTAACTAATTTGAGAGTGCTGAACCCAAATTTATCAGTTTTATGTTAAGATAATATCATCTTGACCTACTTCTTGATACTGTGAGTGGCACGCACGTGTACACACATAATATCACTATTAATCATTTTTCATCCTTTAACATTGTTAGAACATTTTATTTAGTTCTAAACAATATTAAATCACTTAATTTCACATTTTAACACTTAAATTCAATGTGTATTTATTTTCCGAGAAATATGAATTTTCCCGGTTATAACAGTTCATGTTGCAGACAAATAAATGCTTGAACTTACAAATAATTTGTTAGCATCTCCCTTTTAGCTTTCTTGATCTACTGACGTCCCTTCATCTCGTCTAGAATGGATCCCCATAACCGAAATAACCACGGTTATTTTCCATACTTATTTCATACATAAAACTTAATAAAACGTAAAAATTCTACGTTTCGTTTCTCGATCATAAACTTAGGGGTCTAATATCCCATTTATAACTTTTCTGCTAACTCTTGGCAAAATTACCATTTTGCCCCTAACAGGATTTTTCATCATAAGCTTACTGTTCTTTGATTTATAACTTAGTTCTGACCCTTAGAATCTTAATTAAACCACTCTAAGTCCAATAGGACCCTTTTCTATCATTCCTGAAATTTTTGATCAAAATGACCGTTTTGCCCATAACGGGTCTTTGGGCCATATCATTCTCATTTTATTGCTTAGATTGGATTTTCTAAACCCAAAAATCATAAAATAATTTTTCTTAGGTTTTGTTATATTTTTACGGCATCATTTGCCGCCATTCCTCAATTTACTATTCAGTGACCCTCGGGTGGCACTATTTCTACCATAAGTCGTTTTTCATCATTTTCTTACATTTTGAGATTTCAAATGGTCAGTTTACTAATACTCAAAACATCCATCCATCTTTCTCGAGCCTAGATCATCGAGGGGGTTCGGGTTTCCATCCCAACCACATTTTTACCCCTCGTTTCCTAAAATACCCCATGTATCATTTTGGAAATTTTGACAGTATTTCTGCTTAATTTTTAGGTTCTCAGTGTTTAGAAAACTCCTCAAAACCATATAACCTATTTCTATTCTACCACGTACTATACCAGAGGCCTATATTTTTACGTAAAACTCAACTTTTACGTAAAAATCTTTACATTTTACACATTTTCTTATTTGACTATTTTTCATATATATAGTCTATTTTTCTTAAAATTTCACATGCCAAAAATACGTAATTAATACATAATCATTCTAAAACATAATTTAAGGAATGAAGGGACAGAAATCACTAATGAAATCGTCCCTTCGGCGATCGAATAAATCGTTCGGTCTCGAGCGCATGAACTTTATTCCATTGTTCTTGACTTTCCAAGTTCCGATTTGCAAATCTGATGCTGCGGATGTGTTCGGAAGGTAGAAAATAGCCAATGGGCAAGTTTTTAATTTTTGATCCTTAATTGCCATTGACCAGCGTTGACTGGCGTTGATCGGCGGCGGCATGGACAACAGTGGACACCATCTCGTAGATCTCGACATGAGGAACCCATTGGTGGTGTCAATTTCACCAATCGAGGCTCCTATGGTTAGAAATCAACCCTTGAAAATCAGCGACGGCGGCGATGGTTAGTTCTCTGTCTTTCCAAAGTTGTTGCCCAAAATTGACTTGGGACTTTTGCTCTACACATGATTCTGAGCATTTTGATAACCATCACATCACGCAACTCCGCCGGAATCGTTGGATTCCACGACAGTGATGGTGATGGCGATGGGCGGACTTAGACAGTGCGATCCGGTAGTCGTTGAGTTGAAATAAGGCCTCGGTTTTGTTCTACTCTTCACCACGAATCCATTGGGACCAGAATTGTGGCATTTGGATGTCGGACGGCGGAGATACGGTGGCAAGAAGATTTCGACCACCGGCGGATTCAGGCAGCGCGTGTTGTTTCCTCCAGGGTCCATTCTGTTGCGTTGACCCACCATTGGACTTAGCTCGACGAGAGTTTTCCAATGATGCCAGCGGTGTCGAAAACGGACACCGTTTCTGGTGGTCGGTCACTGTTGACATTTGGGGTGGTGTGGGGAGAAAAGGAGAGTGAAGAAAATTATGGGGGCTTTTGTTGAATTTCTGAAATTCCATCCTTTTATACATTTTTTTTATACGGTCTAGTACACGGCTGTGTCTATGACCGATACCTCTCTGTCTAAATAGTTTCTTCTTTACACAGCTGTGTAACATGGTCGTGTAACTGTACATTTCATGTATAAGGTCTGGTACACGGCCGTGTCTCTAGCTGTGTACCTCTCTGTAATTTGATTTTCTCACTACATGGCCATATAACTTGAGCGTGTTTGAGTTTCATTCTCACTACACGGCCGTGTTCCTCAAGTACACGCCCATGTAATGTTAAAAATTACATTTAACCTTAAAAATCACACTCATACACACATAAAATCACTACATTTCACATTTTAAACATGAAATTCATCATGTATATTCTATGTACCGATTTTTCGAGAATGATGAAATTTCCCGGTTGTCACAGTAACTTACCCGTTTTTGTATTTGTAAACTTGTATTTACAATAAGAGCTCATTTATAGTAATTCTTACTAGTGAATCCTCTCTTTATTCCTTGTTTTCTTCTTTTATCTTTTATCTTTTTTATTTATTTGTTTTTTATTTTTCAAGATCATTTTCTGATGGTCATCTACAAGCCAAATTCCAAGTATGCGGAAGTAATAAACATAAATCAATAATTGTCTACATCAATTTGACTAATTTTCAATTAACTTTAAAGTGAAAACGATTATTTCTTTGACCACTATATATGACAGAATTATGAACTATGAAGTGTATGCTGGCGAAGAAGAATTAATTTCTCAAACTGTACCAAAACAAGTTTTGCTAGATGAAATTGGCGCTCCCAATACCCGCACAGTGAGTCAATAGCCAGCCATATCCTCCATGATAGATTGTAATAACCAAATTTTTGACAAGGAATTTTGAGAATTAATGGTGAAAATTCACTAAAATTCCTTATATAATTTCAAGTTTAGGTTATATTTTAACCTAAATATATGAATAATATGTTTCTATAATGTGACAAATAAATTAAAATGTCACAAGCAACGGTTACAATATTATATAGTGTGACCATATAAAGTAAAATGTGAAAAAAAGATTTTAATATGACTTTATGATGTGACAATTTAATATCACATAAAGTAAAATTGCAAAAATAAAGTAACTTTACTATAGAAAATATTATATGATATAAGTATAATGTGAAAATTCAATAGTTTGTCGCTTAGTATAAAGTCACATTATTTTATTTAAAAAGTAATGGATAATTGTGGCCAATTGAGAAAATTTACAGGTGATGTCAAATCACCAATATTGTGGTTCAATAACTTGAACAGTGTAATAAGAGAGAATCAGAATATGGGATTTTTATTGCATGTCAAATGCACTATTAGAATTTGGACATCAAGGCTCAACATAGTATAGGATTTATATTGTTTACTTGTTAGCATAAAAATCTAAAAAGACTACTTTCAGCAATATGAGAATTTAGAGATTAAAATTGAATAATAGATGAAAATTTTACTGATACACTTTATCAGAGAGATACTTGGAGGCCAACTCTTTAATTTCAATAGAAATTTATGCCGTTAAGCGTTTTAAAAATATGGGCTTTGGAAAGTGTAATAACCGAGAAAACCCACTACACTCGGAAATATGTATATTGTGTTTAATACAATAATTTTTATGTTTAAAAATACAAAATGAATGATATAATACTATTATGAATGCAGGAAAATGTTCTAACAGTGTTAAAAGTTAGGAAATTGGGAATAGAAAGTTTTACTGAACCAAAAATGTAAGGAACGGTGCCATATTGATGTCAAAAACCCTAGGAAGTGCAAGAAACTGCACTAAAAGATGAAAATGTTTGACCTGAATTTTCGGCCAAACAGAAGAAAAATAAGGCAAACCAGCTGCACCAGAGGTCCCAGGAACCTGTCGGGGTGATCTTAGTGAAATTTCTTCGGTTTGACTTTTTGGTAAAAATTATGATTGAATTAATATGAATAGTAAATAAACTATATTTATATGTGATTAAGTTATATTATATAAAAATTATGACCTCATAATTGTATTTATTAAAAAGTAAGAGAAAGAAATGGGAAATCCTAAGGCTAGGATTTGTTGCTATCTAGATTTAATGACTTAGATTAAGCCAAAATTTTATTAAGTGTATTTTTGAAATTTAGGAAAGAAATAGAGGTGCTAGGTGTCAACATTTTGTGGAAGGAAAGAGGAATTAATTAGTTTGATTAATTAAAAAGAGGAGCATCGGTTTTGGTGGAGAAAAACCGAAAGAAAAAGAGAAAGAAGAGAGAGAGAAGAACCGGAAGAAGAAGAAAGAAGAAGAAAGAGAGAAAGAGAGAGAGAGAGAGAAAGAGATTTGTAGCCAAGATTTCCTTCAAGATTTTCACACTAAGCTTCAATCACAACCTCCTAGGAGTGAGAAAATTTCTTTAGTGAAAAGGTAAGTTTAAATTTCTTGTTTATGGTAAATTTGGAATTTGAGATTTATGATTTTTAAGTATATGATGGATGATGAAATATTGAAATGGAATTTGAGAGTATTGGTTGATTGTGAAAATATGTGTAGTGTATGAATAGTGGAAACTATTGAGTTATATTGTTGTTAGTATTGGTTAAGAAAAAGAGTTTTTGGCCATGTGAAATTTTAGGATACATGGTTTTGAGGCGTTTTCCTAAACGTCGGGAACCTAGAAAATTAGCGAAAATGCTGCCTAAAATTTTAAAGATTATACCAAAAAGTATCTTGGGAAAAGTGTTGAGAAACAAAGAGGTTGACGTTAAAACCGAGCCCTTAGTACTCTAAATTAAGAAAAAAGAACAAAAAGGGGTTAAGAATGTTATAGAAAAGTTTAAATAAGTTCTCAATAGTCAAAACTTAGGTTTTTAAAGCTAGAAATCAAGTTTTAGTATATTACATGGGTGTGTACCCTGTGTACACGGGCGTGTAATAAGAAAAAATGTATTACAGAGAGGTACACGGCCAGAGACACGCCTGTGTATCAGGCCGTGTACATTCAATGTCCAGTCTACACGAGTAATTTACATGGTCGTGTATCGAGAAGAGAAATTCCAAAGGATTACACTGCCAAAGACACGGCTATGTATTAGGTTGTGTACATGCACGGTGCAGGTTACACGGGTAGATCACACGGCCATGTTGAGAAGAATTTAAATCACAGAGGGGTACACGGTCATGGACATGGCCGTGTACCATACCGTGTTAAAAAAAAAATCCCACGACACATAAAATTTTCTTAAGAAGAATAAAGGTAACTTAAGGAAAGGAATTAATCGATAATATTATTGCTTGTAGGGAACACAACGAAAGGTAAGGACGATATTGCAAACGACCCAAGGACGACTACATTAGAGCAAGTTCTGTAAGTACTGACATTTAATTGTCTACCTATAAACTGACTTCTTGTTTGACTAATTTGTTGTGGTTATATTTCCATAAGCTCTTAGAAGATTGCTTGAGGAAATAAATATGAATATAAGGGGAGTTAATGGAATAGTAATAAAAGAAAGAAAGATAATAAAATTTAAAATTTAAGTATTTGGCGTATTGGCCTCCTATAAGTGAGGTTTAAAGTTATAAATTCCACTACCATTAAATAGTTACCTCCCAAGATTATGAGGTTAATGGCTTACAGTGGAACGCTACCTCTCAAAAGTGTGAGGTTAATGGCTAAAGTTAAAGATTTACCATGTGGAAGGTTGGTGGGTCGCTCCCCCTCCTTCCCACTGGTCCGCACGATAGAGATATGTCCAACACAGGGCGCACAAGTGAAAGTAAAAAGAAGAGTAAAACAAAGACGCAAACAAGGAAAGAAAAGAAATGAAAGGAAGAAAATATAATGACGAAATAGGATATGATCTAAGAACAGTGAAGTTGACTCTAAGAAGCACGATGGGTCTAACCCTAGTTACCTCATACATAAGTGATATTGTATGTATGTTTGTACTTGCTGAGCTCTAGCTCATTAGTTTGTTTGTAGTGTAGGTAATAAGGGTAAGCAGCAGTCGAGATAAAGAATAGACACATGATGGACTGGCGGGCATATTCCCAAGATGTCATGGATAGGGAAGTGGACCTGTTACGTTTTTAGCTGTTTAAAAAGTATATGTTTTGTAAAGAAATAAACAGTATGAATGTAAATGTATGTACAAAAGTATTTTGTGAACCAAGAACAAATGTATTATTTTGAAATGGTACATGTTTAAAAAAATGCTCTCAATTTTTACTAAACAGATTATTAAATTAAAATATGAACTTTTAAACATGTTTCCTCACCATAGAAAATGAAAGTATGATATATAAGAGTTAGAAGAAAAGAAAGTAGATGACAGCTTGGGCGAGCCGGGTCGGCGTCCATAGAAGGTGTGCTAGAGATGGATAAGGGAAAATACTAATGAAACCCATAAATAGATCAAATTATATCTGTTATGAAAGAAGATTCCTATTTAGAGAGAATGAGATATTTTAATACAATAGTTGATAAGAAGATTAGATTAAAAAAAAGAGCAATGGCTAGGATTCAACCTTGAGGGGGGTGTTTATTGGTAGGCTGCAACCGTACAGTGTCAAGTTTTGAGTATAGGGTGAGTGAATATCGTCTCCATAGGGATTGAGTTTAGAATTGCTGCTAAGTACTATGATTATTATGACTTAACTCTATTTAGGCAACTAAATTAAATGAAATTAAAATAAAATAAAAATATATATATAAACTAAAATAAACAAAAGTATTGAAACTTCTATGCACAAATATTCTAGAGACTTGGTTTCATCTGATCATTTCTACATTCATCTTATTAAGCAACTGGTAGCCAATCCCACTCAATTTATTAATCAAGGGTTTTAATCTAACCTCACTACCTCTCCCAAGTGACAAATGAAGTCGTATGCATGAATACCCGAATTGATATCCCCATCTAACTCATCTATTCATACATTCATTAAGTTTAAATTGTTGATGGTGACCGGTGAGCGATCTTTTATCCAGTGAGTTGACTTATCATTGTTGATTTGGGATTTGCTACCTTACTCTTTTCGTGATTCAGTACAGTGCCAGACCCAATATATGATGGTATTTTTAAACTTAAAAAAGTTTTCTAAGATGTTTATGTTTATAATGATGTTTATATGATAATGAAAATAAGTAAAATGTTTTTATTTAAATTTGCTATATATAAGTGTCTTACTAAACTCTTGTTTATATAAGTTAATTCATGTTGTAGATAAAAGAAAGGATAAGATGCAACAATAGAGAAGCTTCGAGCAGAAGCGAGATGATATGTGACAAGAAAATGAGAGGAACGATCATCAAATGATTATATTTCAGTTTTTAAATAAGTTTTTAGGACTTTAATTATGATTATTTTTGGTTTGAAGAAGTATTTTGGATTTATATTTTCATACTTAACTTAGAAGTTATTTTGATAAGATTAAATTAAAAAAATCTAGAGTTTATTAAAAGTTTCAAAGTCATTATTTTCAATAAGATAAGAATAATATTTCAAACTTTTATTTTTTTTGTAATTTTATACGAGATAAATGTTGGAAAGATAAGTTAATTGTAATGATCTGTTATACAAGGAGTGTTGAGATTTGATATAATTGTCAAATGTTTAGTAAAATTATCTTTTCTAATTCATTCCATTTTTTAGATCGTTGATTATAACATAGGAGATTTGAATTTATGTGTACTAATTTTTCATATTAGAAAATAAAAAATTTATTGATCTCAGGAGATTTGACATCTTTGGACAACTTACCTATTTTTGTACTTGTAAAATTGCATTTATAATGGAAGCCCATTCATAGTGTACCGTACCAGTGAAACTTTATCTATTCCTAGTCCGTAGATGAAATCACATCAATCCTTCTTCTTCTATCTTCTATCTTTTTTATTTATTTGTTTTTTATTCTTCAAGATCATTTTCTGATGGTCATCTGGAAGCCAAATGCCAAATATGCGTTAGGAAAAAACGTAAATCAAGAGTTGTCGACATCAATTTGACTAATTTGCAATTAAGTTTCTGGTGAAAACGATTATTACTTCGACCAATATGTGACAGAATTATGAACCACGTGTATGCTGGCAAAGAAGAATTAATTTCTCGAACTGTACCAAAACAAGTTTTTCTTGATGAAATGGATACTTCCATGACCTGCACAGTGAGTCAATAGCCGTATCCTCCAAGGCAACCTTCTCACAGAGCTCAAATCACAGAGAATTTGTCCTTTAAGTTTTTATTTTAATTTACTAACTACACAAAGCAAGAAACAAAAACAAAAATGACGATTTTTAATTCAATGCTTATTGTTGTTATTTTCCATTTTCTCTTCTTTAGAGTTCTCTATGCTGCTGATAGCATCAGTCAATTCGAATCTATCACTGATGGTGGAACTTTGGTTTCTAAAGGAGAAAGCTTTGTGCTTGGTTTCTTTACTCCAGGGAATTCCAGGAACCGTTATGTGGGAATTTGGTACAGGAACATCCCGGTTCAAACTGTTGTTTGGGTTGCAAACCGCTGCAACTCAATCAATGATTCCTCTGGCTCGTTGATTATAAATGTCTCAGGAAATCTTGTGCTCATGTCTCAGAACAAAAGTGTGGTTTGGTCAACGAGCTCATTAAAACGCGCCAAGAAACCAATACTACAGCTTCTAGATTCTGGAAATCTTGTATTAAGAGATGAGGAAGATGAAAACTCGGAAAACTATGTGTGGCAAAGCTTCGACTATCCTTCAGATACGTTGTTGGCGGGCATGAAAATGGGGTGGGATTTGAGGACGGGTCTTAAGCGACGTCTCGCGGCGTGGAAAAGTTGGGATGACCCTTGTCCTGGAGATTTCACTTATGGGATTGAGTTTGATCCACAACTCCATACATTCCCAGAAGCTTACATCCGAAAGGGCGCTGCAAAGTTCTACCGCTCTGGACCTTGGAATGGCCTCCGTTTCAGTGGTTCACCGGAACAAAGGTCAAATCCGGTTTATGATTTTGACTTTGTTTATAATGATGATGAAGTATATTACATATACAGCCTCAGGAATACGACAGTGATCTCAAGAATAGTTATGAACCAAACTACAAGTTTCCGTCAACGCCTTACATGGATTGAGGCAGATCAAACTTGGAGGTCCTACTCATCAGTGCCCAGAGACGACTGTGATAAGTACGGTGTATGTGGAGGCAACGCAAATTGTATGATCAACGACAATCCTATCTGCCAATGCCTAAGAGGATTCAAGCCTAGGTCCCAAGAGAAATGGGATTTAATGGACTGGTCTGAAGGATGTATAAGAAATAGTCCACTGAGCTGCAAGGACAAAGGTACAGACGGGTTTACCAGATTTTCCGGGTTGAAATTACCTGACACAACACATTCTTGGGTGAACAAAAGTATGAATCTAAAGGAATGCAGGGCAAAATGTTTGAGCAATTGTTCTTGTATGGCTTATTCAAATTCCAATATCACGGGAGAAGGCAGTGGTTGTGTCATCTGGTTTGGTGATCTGATGGATATTCGGACATTTCCCAGTAGCGCGCAAAATTTATTTATTCGCATGCCACACTCAGAGCTAGGTATGTGCAATATTTTTTCATAAATAATTAATATATATATTTATATACATATATGCAAACCTTTTCTGTATTTATAATCTTCTAGCTACAATTTGATTTGATTTGCTTTTCATTTCTTTGTTCTTACAAAAAGGAAAATCTGATAGCACGATTAGATCAGTAGTGATAACGGTAGCTGTCATCGGAGGTGTTTCTGGGATGCTCCTACTTGGCTATTGCATTTACAGGATAGGCTCAAAAGGTATTAAATTTTGTTCTTACTCTGCTTTAAATTTCTTGAGGGAAAAGTACAAGAAAAAGAGAAAAAGAAAAGTTTCTTCTCGTCTTTGACTCTTTGCAAGAAATAGGGCCACATTTGTTGAATGTGGACCAAATATGGTAGGAGACATTTAATAGAAATAAAAACTAAAGAGTTCAAATACAAGTGCTACACGTAAACTAGAAACCGTGTTAGAATTAACTATAGGGTGGCAAATCTAACTCATTATCATTATTTGGTTAATATAGGGTTAATTACTAGTTGGTCACTAAACGCGTAAATCCAATAAAAATTAAGATATCGACTATAAAAGTTGAGAACCTAAACATAACATATATAATAGTCAGGAACCAACCGAGCAATTAAATCATGCTAACGGAATCCGTTAAAGGACATTTAGTAAATTTTTTAAGAGTTAAGGGTCATTTTAGCTACTAAAAAAAAAAAAGAATAGGGACCAAAACTTCACGAACACAACACGAGCTGTTTGCCTAAATTTTTTTTTTAATACAATTTTAACTCTCTCTCTCTGTTTTTTTTTTTTTTGGGTTAACAAGTGAGGTAATTTTAGGCGCCACAAGAATAAATAAATAAATAAATAAGAAAAGAAAAAAGGTGTCCTTATAATTATTAGCTGTTGATAACTCGCCCTGACTTCTTATATCCAACATAAACATCATAGTTTCATGCCATTTTGTTTTTATTTTATGCCAGTCAAAACGGATAGAAATGAAACACTAAGTCAGAATGGAGACCAAGAGGAAGATCTGGGAATTCCTTTGTTCAGCCTGTCTTCTTTAATTACTGCCACTCAAAATTTTTCAACGGACAAAAAGCTTGGAGAAGGTGGTTTTGGATCCGTATACAGAGTAAGCTTTTTATAAGTATTCAAGTTCAAGATCACAATATGGCCTTTTTTGATAAGTCCTTGATTTTGTTGTTTTTGGTTTGAGATAAAAGAGTAAAGGTTATTTCTAGAGATTGATTTAACTAAATCAAGGTGTAGCATGGTGTTAAAAGTAAAAGTAAAAATGTGTGACTCATTTGCTCATGTTTGAGATTTTCAGGGTATGCTAGAAGATGGACAAGAAATTGCGGTGAAGAGGCTATCAATAAGTTCCAGGCAGGGAGTGAAAGAGCTAAAAAATGAAGTAAAACTAATTGCCAAGCTTCAACATCGAAATCTTGTGAAGCTTCTTGGTTGCTGCATTCAAACAGAAGAGAAATTGTTGGTTTATGAATATATGTCCAACAAAAGTCTTGACTCATTCATTTTTGGTAAGAATCCAAATCCAGCTAAGCCACATAACTAATTTTTGCTACGGTGATGCTTGGTTAACTTGGAAAACATATTGATAGATCAACAGCAAGGAAAACTACTAGAGTGGTCAAATCGCTTCCAAATCATATGCGGAATTGCCCGAGGACTACTATATCTTCATCAGGATTCTAGATTGAGAGTAATACATAGAGATCTCAAAGCTAGTAATGTTTTACTTGACAAGGAGATGAATCCTAAAATTTCAGATTTTGGCTTGGCTAGAACTTTTGGAGGAGATCATATAGAAGAACAGACAAGTAGAGTAGTCGGAACCTAGTAAGTACTATTCTTTTAGCTTTTTTTTTTTTGGAAATTATATTTAAACTAATTTAAAATAAAAATATGTTCCTTTTTCCCTCTATCTATTCGTTACATGTAGTGGTTATATGGCACCGGAATATGCATTCGATGGCTTATTCTCGATAAAATCCGATGTGTTTAGCTTTGGTATATTGGTGTTGGAGATTGTAAGTGGAAAGAAAAGCAGAGGCTTTCACCATGAAAATCATGGTCTTACCCTTATTGGACATGTAAGTTGGCGAAAACCTTCATTAGCTATTGTTATGAGCATGTACTAATTCAACTTATCAACAATGACATTGTCGGGTTTTGATATTTTCTAGGCATGGACATTGCATAAAGAAGGCAGTTCATTTGAATTACTTGATAAGCACATAAGGGAATCAGACCACGATCTAAAACAAGTGTTGCGCTGCATTCATGTTGGTCTCCTGTGCGTGCAACAAAGTCCGGTGGATAGACCAAACATGTCCTCTGCAGTTTTTATGTTGGGAAGTGAGAATGAGCTGCCTCAGCCCAAACCACCTGGCTATTTTACAGAGATGGATTTAGAGAAAGGAGATACTTCCTCTATGAACCCGGGGGCATCTTCAAAAAATACTATGAGCGTTACACTACTTGAGCCTCGATAATTAAGCTCAATTAATGTCAACATCTAATGAGCTTTGGAGTTTGTAGGTTTCTTTTTCTTTCTTTCTTTCTTTCTTCCTTTCTCTTTTTTTTTTTCAGAGAATTTGTAGATGCCGACCCGGCTCGCCCAGGCCGTCGTCCACTTTCTTTCCTTCTTACTTTTATATATCATACTTTCATTTTCTAAAGTGCGGAAACATGTTTAAAAGTTCACATTTTAGTTTAATAATCTGTTTAGTAAAAACTGAGGATATTTTTTTTTAAACATATATCATTTCAAAATAATTCATTTGTCCTTGGTCCATAAAATACTTTATACATACATTTACATTCATACTGTTCTATTTCTTTACAAAATATATACTCTTTAAATAGTTGGGAATGTAACGGGTCCACTTCCCTATCCATGACATTTTGGGAATCTGCCCGCTAGTCCATCATATATCTTCATTTCATCTCAAATGCTGCTTACCTTTGTTACCTATACCACAAACAAACTAATGAGCTAGAGCTCAGCAAGTACAAACATATATACAAATTCACTTAGGTATGAGGTAACTAGGGTTAGTCTCATCATGCTTCTTAGAGTCGACTTCATTATTCTTTAGATCATATCCTATTTCGTCATTCTATTTCCTTCCTTTCATTTCTTTCTTTATTTGTCTCTTTTCATTTCTTTTTTTTTTCTTTCACTGCTGGACCCTGTGTTAGACGTACCTCTATCGCGCGGACCAGTGGGAGGGAAGGGGAGCGACCCACCAACCTATCGCACGGTCAATCTTTAACTATTAGCCATTAACCTCACAACTTCGGGAGGTAGCGTACCACTATAAGCCATTAACCTCATACCTTTGGGAGGTAGAGGTAGTATTTATTTATAGTGGAATTCATAACTTTAAACCTCACTTATGGGAGGCCGGTACGCCAAACAGTTGCTCCGTTTGTTTGGCACCTCCAAAATTGGAAAATGAAAAATTTTTCATTCTAGACCTTTCTAAATTTCCGTATCTGAACATCCAAAAATTTTCATTTTCAAAAATGAAAAAAGTACTCTCTAGAAACAAAAAAGTTTTTACCCATCTAAACAACTTTTCACTTTTAAAAAAAATTCCAAACAACTTTTCATTTTACTTTTTCCACTTTCCAAAAACGGACCTCCCATCCAAACGGAAAAATTTTCAATTTTATTATCTTTCTTTCTTTTATTACTATTCCAATAACTCACCTTATGTTCATTTCTATTTCCTCAAGCAATCTTCTAAGAGCTTATAGAAATATTCCAACAGGAAGTTAGTCAATCAAGAGTCAGTTTGTGGGTAGACAATTAAATGTCAGTACTTACAGAACTTGCTCTAATGTGGTCGTACTTGGGTCGTTTAAAATATCGTCCTTATCTTTCGTCGTGTCCCCTATAAGCAATAATATTATCGATTAATTCCTTTCCTTATGTTACCTTTTTTTTTCTTTTTTTCTTTTTTAACACGGTCTGGTACACGGCCGTGTCTATGACCATGTACCTCTCTGTCTACTGAACTTCTTTCTTACACGGTCGTGCTACATGGCCGTGTGAACTGTACATTATATGTACATGGTATGTTACACGGCCATGTCTATAACCGTGTACCTCTCTGTATTTTTATTTCCCCCAACATGGCCATGTAAACTATCCGTGTAACATGCACCGTGCATGTACACGGCCTAATACACAGCCCTGTCTCTGGCCTTATAATCCTCTGGAATTTCTCTTCTCAATACATGACCGTACAAATTGCCCATGTAGACTGGTTGTCACATGTATACGGCCTGATACACGGGCATGTCTTTGACCGTGTACCTCTCTAGAATTTATTTTTCCTTATTACACACCCGTGTACTATACAAAACTTGATTTCTAGCTTTTAAAAGCCTAAGTTTTGACTCTTAAAAACTTATTTAAACCTTTTTATAACATTCCTAACCCCTTTTTGTTCTTTTTCCTCAACTTAGAGTACTAAGGGCTCGGTTTTAACGTCAACCTCTTTGTTTCTCAACACTTTTCCAAAATACTTTTTGGTATAATCCTTAAAATTTTTGGCAGCATTTCTGCTAATTTTCTAGGTTTCCGGTGTTTAGGAAAATGCCTCAAAACCATCTATCCTATTTCATCTGCCACATACTATACCAAAGACTTAATTAAATGCATAATTCTCCAAACATTTTACATGAATTACTCTCATAAACAACATTATAACTCAAAATCCAACAATCCAAATACTACATATATTTCAAAAAAATCAACCTTCTACTACTTATCAACCAATACTCTCAAATTTCATTTCAATATTCCATTATCTATCATATACTTAGAAATCATAAATTTTATCTTCAAAACTCACAAGAAAAGAGGGATTTTAAATTACCTTATCACCAAAGGAATCTTCTTACTCCTAGAAGATTATGGTTGAAGCTTGATGTGAAAATCTTGAAGAAAAAATCTTGGCTACAATCCTCTCTCTCTCTCTCTTTCTTCTTCTTTCTTCTTCTTCCGGTTCTTCTCTCTCTCTTCTTTTTCTTTTTCTTTCGATTTTTCTTCACCAAAAACCGATGCTCCCTTTTAATTAATCAAGCCAATTAATTACATTTTTCCCTTCCACAAAATCTTGACATCTAGCACACTATTTCTTTCCCAAATTTCAAAATACAAATAAGAAAATTTTGGCTTAATCTAAGCCATTAAATCTAGATAGAAACAAATCCTAGCCTTAGGATTTCCCATTTCCTTCTCTTACTTTTTAATAAATACATTTATGAGGTCATAATTTGGGATATAATATGTTTTAATCACATGCTTAATGGTTTAATTACTATTCATATTAATTAAATCCTCATTTTGACCAAAAAGTCAAACCGAAGAAACTTCACTAGAATCGCCCCGGTGGGTTTCTAGAACCTCCGGTAGTCGGTTTGCCTTATTTTTCTTCTGTTTAGCCAAAAATTCCGGTCAAACGCCTTTGTCTTTTAGTGCAGTTTCTTGCACTTCCTAGGGTTTTCGACACCGATTTGGCACCATTCCTCACATTTTTTGTTTGATAATAATTTCTGTTCCCAATTTTCTAACTTTTAACACTATTAGAACATTTTCCTGCATTCATAACAGTATTAAATCATTCATTTTGTATTTTTAAACATAAAAATTATTGTATTAAATACAATATACATATTTCCGAGTATAGTGGATTTTCTCGGTTATTACAGAATCAATAGTAATTTATAGTTTTTCTTAAACATCGGGTAAATTAGCCTATTTGATAGCATAATTTGAGTAATGACAACTTCTTATTTTAACTTTAATTGCCTTCGTTACCCCTTATACAATGGAATAAAGGGGGAATTTGTTTGATGCATTGTCATTCAAAAAAATTTTACGAACAATAAAGGTGTATTTTTTATTTTATTTTATTTTTTTTAACACATCTTATATCAAAAATTTGGCATTTTTTTCTACAAGGGAGGCACCGTGATGTCACTCTGTCCAATATGACTTTTTCTTTCTTTTTAGAGCGCCAATAAGTTTTGTCCAGTTACATATGTATATTTATATGCTCTTTCATCTGCAGCAGGCAGGTTACAGAAATTTTTAATTTACATCGTGATCTGTCATTGTAAGAATCAGAACAACCTACGTTAAAGGCAGTGGGCATTTTTTTAAAGAGATAAATCGTTGAACTACAATATATATTTTTTCTCCCTAACAAAGTTAGATGCACACTATCTTAGATATTAAATGAGAAAATAAAAAGTAAGTATAGAATAAAAAAGTTTAACGTGAATAAGTAATGTGCCTATATCCATATATATACTTAAAAATAGAGAATATTCACTAATAAGAAGCACTACTATCAATGGGATCCAAATACATGTAAAAATTGAGATAATTAAATTAGAGTCTTGTCAACACAATGTGTTTGTCTTTTATTAGATTTTAAGTGCATTAATTTTCCTCCAAAAATCAAGGAACTAATAAAATTAAAATTTCTTTTTTCTATTAATTACAAAATGAACTTACTCATGTTATTTCCCAACAAGATAGAGCTTCGATAAGAAATAATGTAGAAACATCACTTAAAAAGATCATTATGAAAAAAAAAAAAATAATAATAATCTCACTTATTTCCCTGAATATTAGGATCGTTCCTACTTTATCCCATAAACTTTAAACATCCCACTTACCCTGAATTTTGATTTAATCTTACTTAACCCTTTTTGTTAGAATTTTGGTTTCAAGTTCATAAATCTCTTATGCTTGGATTTCTAATAAAAAGAAAAAAGGAAAAAGATCCCATGATCATATATTATTATTTTGGTTTTAATAGAAATTCTGACTTAGATGGTTAATTTGGACTAATTCAAAGTTCAAGTAGTAATATGAGACTTTTTAAAGTGTTTTTGGAGAAAGTGTGAATGACCCCAAAATATAAGGACACAAATGAGATTAGTAAAAAAAAAAAAAAAATACAACATTAGTATATTTATTGTTAGATTATTTTTCATTTGTTTCTTTGTCCATACGAAACGAAAACCTGGTAGAGTGAGGCATCTTCCATCACAACTTTGCCAGGCTTCATGGTGTTGATCGCAGGTGATGCCGTGATTAAGGAGGTGGCCGCCACAAAGATGAGTAGAAATGATTTCCCAATCAGCAAGCCTAGCTGCCTCATGAGGGAGGGTAAGATCAAGTGCCTCTAGCTTATCTATTTTCAATGCTCTAATCCGTTGTCCATTCCTATCACGGAACACCGGACTGACACCCTCCACTCCCTCTCTCTTTCAAGTGCTCATTGTGCAGAACGCACAACATTTGTCGATATTCTTGGTTTCTAGCGAGGCAAAGATTTTTTTTTTTTAATTCATCTCTTAGAATAATAAAAAGTTTTATTTCTAGTATATTATTGGTCAGATCATGAAGATATGCAAGACCTATAGCATAATGACCAAAAGACCCATCCAACATCATCTCATTCACAATAAGGCCATGTTGATTGGGGGTAGTGGAATGGAATGGAAAGCTCAGGGATGGCCGTAATTCCAAGGAATGGATGATAAATATAGGTTGAAAAGGGGAAAACTTCAAAAATAGCCCCTTAGTGTACCTATTTTGAAATTTTTTCCCACTTAATTATTAGTTTGCATTTTTGTCCTGATTAACCAGTTTTTTTTATTTGATCAGATAATAAAAATACAAATTTACACCCCAAACTTTTCACCTCTCATTTTCTCTATTTCTTTCTCTCTCCTCTTTATGGCCATTAAGGTGCCCCTCATCCCGATGGACTTTTTCTCTGATCTGCCTCCCACGTTGACGAACTCCTTCTATATGACGAGAACAAGAAGAAAATGGAAAAGAGAAAGTTGAATCTATTCATTCATCTACTCTGCTTTACATTCGTGTATGTTTATATACAGACTAACCAGTTAACTAACTAACTAATCAACTTCATAAATAAAATGATAGTTAAGCCATCCTAACTGCACTAACTAATCAAAACGACATTGCAGTTAGTTACAACTAAAATTAAACTAACAAACTAACAACCGAAACTAAAATAACAAACTCTGAAACTCCCCCTCAAGATGGACTATAAATGTTTTTGGTAGCCATCTTGGATAAGAGTGATGACAACAAAACATAAGGCAAAGGTTTTGTAAACCTGTCTGCCAATTGATTGTGAGAACGAATTGGTATGAGCTTGATTAAGCCATCAACTACTTTGTCCCTAACAAAGTGACAATCTATTTCAATATGTTTAGTACGTTCATGGAAGGTGGGATTAGTGGCAATGTGAATGGTGCTTGATTGTCACAGAAAATAAGAGCTGGTGAAGACATCTTCATGCCTAGGTCTTTTAACAATTGAGTCAACCAAATTAACTCACTGGTTGTGGCTGTTAGAGCTCTATACTCTACTTCAGCAGAGGATCTAGAAATAGTGTTTTGCTTCTTGGCTTTCCATGACACCAAAGATTCTCTTAGAAAAATACAAAAACCAGTCATAGATTTCCTTGTTTTTGGGCAAGAACCCCAATCTGCATCAAAGAAGGCTTTGAGTTGAACTAAAGAAGAAGCTGAGAAGAGCAGTCCTTGACCAGATGCAGATTTAAGATACCGAAAGAAATGATGAGCAACTGCCAGATATGGAGTTCTAGGTTGGGCTAGAAACTGACTGAGCTTGTGGACAGCAAAGGTGATATCTGGTCAGGATAACATGAGGTACAAAAGCTGGCCAACAAGACGCCTATATTGAGAAGCATCCATGAGAAGCTCACCATCAGCTGCATTGATTTTTGCCTTGGGATCCATCGATACATTGGCTGGTTTGCTAGCAAGAAAACCAGTATCTTCTAATAGCTATAAAGTATACTACCGTTGTGAAAGAATAATTCCTATGTCTGATCTTGCTATCTCGAGGCCAAGAAAGTATTTGAGCTTGCCTAAATCCCTGAGCTTGAACTTAGTTTGGAGAGATGACTTCAAGGAGTTGATGATAGGCATGGAAGGCCCTGTAATGATGATATCATCCACATAAACTAGTAAAGCCACAAATGAAGATCCTGACCCTTTTGTGAACAAGGAATAGTCAAATTTTGACTGCAAGAAGTCAAGCTGAATCAGTGAGTGTGAGAACTTAGAGTACCACTGTCTAGACGCTTGTTTAAGGCCATAAATGGATTTGTGCAATTTGCAAACTAGTTTCCTGCTTGCTTAAGGTGCTCCCCCTGTCTAGTATAACCGAGAGGTAAGTCCATATACACTTCCTCAAATAAATCCCCATTGAGGAAGGCATTGTTAACATCCAATTGAGCAAGGTGCCAATTCTGACTAGCCATAATTGCCAAAAGGACTTTAATAGTGACTAACTTTGCAACTGGAGAAAAGGTTTCAATGAAGTCTACTCCCTCTTGTTGAGTGTAGCCCTTAGCCATTAACCTGGCTTTATGTTTATCCACGGAACCATCTGAGTTGTACTTGATTTTGTATATCCATTTCCAGCCAATAGAGTGTTTCCCAAGAGGCAAAGGAACAACTGTCCAAGTGTTATTTGCCTCCATAGTTTCCAATTCAATTTTCATAGCCTCTCTCCAATGTGAGAACTTGACTGCTTGATGATAAAATTGAGGCTCAAATTGGGAGGACACATTCAATACAAAGTTATTGTAGGAGGGAGAGAAGGACTTGTAGGACAAGTGATCTTTTAGAGGATACCAGCTTGTAGGAGGAATAGTATTTCCAGAAGACATGAGGTTGCAGTGAAAATCTCTCAAATATGATGGAGGCTTAGTAATCCTGAAGGACTTCCTGACGGGAGCAACTTGTGATAAGGAGGATGAAATATGCAATGAGAAGTTTGTTCCTCAGAAATTGGAGAGGAATCTGCCACAGGAATTATAGGTGAGTGATCCACGGTTTTAACTGGAGGATTAGGCAGATCCAGGTTGGGAAAAAGGTCCACCAACTCATCTGCAGTAACCAGAGAGTGAAAAGGGAAGACTTCCTCGTGGAACACAACATCTCTGGACACAAAGACCTACTTCCTTTCAACGTCAAATAGTTTGTAACCTTTCATACCAGGGGGGTATCCCAAGAACACACAAACCCGAGCCCTTGGATGAAATTTTGCTCGTTGACTAGGCAGAGTGGAAGCAAAAGCAAGGCAGCTAAATACTCTAAGAAAGGAGTACTTGACGTTGGTGGCATAAAGAAGCTCATAAGGAGATTTCTGTTGAAGCAAGGGTGAAGGTGTTCTGTTCACCAAAAAAATAGCTGTTAAAACACAATCACTCCAAAATTGAATAGGAACTCATGATTGAAAGTATAGGGCTCTAGCCACATTTAGGAGGTGCTGATGTTTCCTTTTAATGACAAAATTTTGTTGTGGCTTGTCTATACAAGAAAATTGATGTAGAACCCCTTTTTGATTGAAAAATTCTATAAAAGCTAACTCATTTGCATTGTCAGATCTAAATTCCTCGATCTTGCTAGCAAACTGAGTGTCAACCATATTAAAAAACTTTGGACTAACAGTGGATACATCAAACTTGTTTTTAAGTAAATATACCCAAGTAAATCGAGTGCAATCATCAACTAAGGTCAAAAAATACTTGTGACCTGAATAAGCTGATACATGGTAAGGCCCCCAAATGTCACAATGGACTAACTGAAATGGAGATTGAGATCTGTGATTGTGAGAAATGAAAGGCAACCTTCTCTGTTTAGCTAAAGGACAAATGTAACAAGGGTCACTTTTATTAAGTTTGGACAAATCACAATTCAATGGACTTTTCAAGCTGTCTAACCTTTTAATGGATGGATGCCCAAATCTATTGTACCAAACATGTATAGAAATGTTATTGACAAAAAAATTTGCATTGAATTTGTCTATATCAAGAACATATAAATCTTCCAGTTTGTCACCATTGCCAATCATCCTCTTGGAGCTGGTCTCTTGTATAATAAAATGGTCATGGAAAAAGCAAACTGTAAGCTGTCTATCCACCATAAGTGCACTCACAAAAAGTAAGTTAAATCTAAACTCTGGAATGAACAAAACATCTCTTAATAACAACTTGGAACTTAGTCTGATATCACCACAGAAATTGACAGCCACATGTGTGTTGTTTGGCTAGATGATAGTCGAACTCTTCATAGGCCTCATAGAAACAAAAAGACTTGCATTTGAACAAATGTGCCTAGAAGCTCCTGAGTCCAGTATCCAACATTTAGAGGAAGACAATGATGGAAGTAAAGACACAGATAGATAGGTACCTGTGAAGTATCGAGTATTGGGGGAATCTTGATGCTCACTGACTTTGGCAAAAGAGGCTAAGTGGTTTGTGAACATGGTTATCAATTGATGATACTGAGCTTTATCTAGGCTCTGGAAAAAATTCTCAGCTTCCCCTTTGCTACCGTCACTGCCTTCAGTCAGATTGACTTGATTAACTGCCACTCCTTGGTTTTTGGACTGAGCCTTCTTTTGCTGTTTGTAACCAAGTGGATAGCCATGAAGCTTGTAACACTTCTCGACATCACTTTTTATGGCAAACGCCATTCCATTGGCAGAATCAAAGATTGACCCTTACTGACCAATGGCTCTCTAACGTTCTTCTCGTTAGATCAACAAGAAGACCTTGTTTATAGGTGGGAGAGGATCCATCAATAGTAGCTGACCTCTGACTTGAGCATACAAGTCGTTAAGCCCCATGAGGAATGACATGATGTATTCCATGTGATAGTGAAAATTAAGATCTTTAACTCTACCACACGTGCACTTTCCACAGCTATACACCGGTCTGTAATTGGCCAGTTTTTCCCAAAGGGACTTCAATTTTGTGAAGTATACACTGATAGAGTTCTATTCTTGGCTAAGATTGATCAATTCACGATGTAATTGAAAAATCCTTGGTCCATTACTCTGTTGGAACTGATCCCTAAGTTCGAGCCAGATCTCATAAGCAGACTCCGAAAAAATTATATTGGCAGAAATTTCCTTGGATACAGGTTCAAGATCCAAGAAATCACCATATTGTTGTTCCTAACCCACAAATTGAGAAGGTTTAGGTCAGTACCTTCTGGTTTGGGAATGGAACCATTGATGAACCCTATTTTGTTCTTCACAGAAAGGGCGATCATCATCGCTCTACTCCAAGAGGCATAGTTATCTCCCGTTAGCACCTGTGAGACAAGAGAAAGGCCTGGACTATCTGAGTGATGAAGATAGTAAGGACTGAGATGATCATCAATGGCGAACTTGCCAATTAAGCGATTGAACTGCCAATACTTGGTGACTCCATGGATTTCGATAATAAAGGATGCGGAGATCAGTAGGGAACACTAATCAAACTTGATTCAAGAAATGCAAAAGAATCGAGAAGCAGTTTAGTAGGATTCCGGCGATCGATGAAGAACTTTGAGCAGCGAGAAAAAGAAAACGCTCTGATACCATATCACGAGAACAAGAAGAAAATGGAAAAGAGAGAGTTGAATCTGTTCATTCATCTACTCAACTTTACATTCGTGTATGTTTATATACAGACTAACTAGTTAACTAACTAACTAATCAACTCCATAAATAAAACGATAGTTAAGCCATCCTAACTACACTAACTAATCAAAATGACATTGTAGTTAGTTACAACTGAAATTAAACTAACAAACTAACAACTGAAACTAAAATAACAAACTCTGAAATTCTATGATCTCGACTGCTTGTTCTCGGCGATTCTAGGCATTATCTACTAAACAATTCACCAATTGCAAGCCACTCAACTATCGTGATTTATGCAAGTCCGTCACTATCTTGGGATGAGCAAACATCGCATCATCCAGATCTTACTGCGATCTCATTAGCAACGATCATTAGTAGGCAGAGTGAAGTAGCGATCTTGCAGTCGCTACTTGTGATTGTTGAGTCCTCGGAGTTGATGTCATTATCAGCATTTCATTTAGTCGCCATCGGCTACCATTCTACCTCTTGATGGTGACAACTCTCTGCTGGTGGCGAGATCTCGGTGACTCTCTGCCACAGTGGTTGTGGCTTCACCGACCGCGAGGCTTCCTTTCTAATGGTTGGTCCTATCAGAGAGGAAGAAGAAGAGTAAGAGTTTACTCTTCTATTTTTTAAATTAATTTTTGGTTTACTTTTAGTATTTTTAATATTAATATATTTTTAAATTTTTAATTATAATATTGTGATTATTAAAATATTTATGGCAATGCATTTGAGAAACTGTTTAAAAAATTGAAATAACCAAAAAATTGAAATAATGCCAAAAAATTGATACATAAAAAAATATAAAATGGTAATCTGTAAAAAAATATATATATACAAAATTGATAATAAAAAGATTTCGGAAGATTATCCAAAAGTATTTTAGCAGATTACCAAACAGTATTCTGAAGGATTATCAACGTATTGCCAAACTGGTGCCTAGGCATCATGCCTTGGGCTCCATGAATTGGTTCCATAATTCCACAGCTTGTACTTAGAGAAGAAACATAGAAAGAAAATAAAAAGATCCTAAAACTTAAAATTAATTGAAATTCAAACAAAGCAAAGAAAAAGGATATAGAAAAATTGAGTTGACCCCCATAATGTGCTTGATTTATAGTCATTGGTTTGACTATTAAAGACATGCTCATCAAATAGTGGCTTTTGCCCATAATACGTGTCATATAACACTATATATGGGTCTTGAATGATGGTTCCCTTAAGCTTGGTAGGATGTGGAAAAATTTGACACGTGTCCTCAACCAGATTCAGTTTCCATGCACATGCTTGGTGGGCATGAAAGAATGAAGCTATGTTAGGTGGACGAGGTGTTGGCAACATTGGATCTTGATAGATATTAGCTTTGATGTTCAATTTTGCCTTTATTGGTTAGGTTCTAGAGACTTTCTTAAAATTCTTTTTCCATGGCAAAGTCTGGTATCCATTCGTCACTTAAAGAGTCATCCTTGTAGGTTCCCTAAGGTAGCAATCAAACATGCTTTCTTTTGGCACATATTTGGTAAGAGCAAATTCTATAAATTCTCTAAAGTTTTCCAACTTTACCTCTAGCCTTCTCATGGATGCTAAAGAACTTTCTTGAGATTTATTCAACCTCTCCTTACCTTGTGTAATTAAGGCATTAAATTCCTTTACTATTTTAATGAGAGGTTAGGTGTAACTCCATGACTCCATAATATTTGAATTGTTCTTCCAATGTTGGTTGTTCATTGAACTATTCAAACACCAATAAGTATACTCAGCCATGTCTTTTAACATATAATATGCTTCATAAATGGATTGTTGGTAAAAAGTGGTGGTACCATCTTCTCTTTCTACCCATTTTTCTGGTTGTGTAACATAAGCCATCGAGGAAGTTTTCAAGTGTGTCCTCCTTAGACAAACCATGATGTGAAAACCCTGTAAGCAAATCTTTATACCTCCACTGTAATGATCGAGAAAATTCACCATTCTTGGAAATGTGTACATTGTATGCAATATGATAATTTTTATGTTTAAAAATGTAATATGAATGATTTGATACTGTTTAGAATGTAATAAAATATTCTAACAGTATTAAAGCTTAGGAATTCAGAGATAGAAACTTTTATCGAACTAAAATGTGAGGAACGGTGCCAAATTGGCATCGAAAACCCTAGGAGGTACAAAAATCACACTAAAAGATGAAAACATTTCACCGGGATTTCTAGCCAAACTGAATAAGAATAAGGCAAATCAACTGACCAGAGGTCTCAGGAACCCGCCAGGGTGATTCTGGTGAAATTTCTTCGGTTTGACTTTTTGGTCAAAAAGTGACCCAGATTAATGTGAACAGTAATCAAACAAACAAAATAACGTGTTATCAAATTTTATGATATCTTAATTATGACATCACAATATTAAATCTCAAAAAGCAAGAGAAAGTATTAGATAGATAGGCTAAGATTTAATCTTATCTAGATTCAATGGCAAGGATTAAGCCAAAATTTCCTTATTTGCATTTTTGTAAAATTTAGAAAGAATTAGAGGTGCTAGGTGTCAAAATCCCATTGGAAGGAAGGTGAATTGACTTAGTTTTCCTTAGTTGATAAGGATGGATCATATTTTTGGCAAGAAAGAACACAAACACTTAGCTATTTTTGCTTTTTTTTTTGTCTTTGTGTAGCCAAGGAGAAACCGTGAGTGTCCCTCCCACTAACCAAGCTTTTTCTTCAAAATTTTCATACCAAATTTCAACCACAACCTTCAAGGAGTAAGAAGACATCTTTGGTAACAAGGTAATCAAAAAATTCCTCATTTTTCTTGTGAATTTTGGAGTTAAAAATTAGTGGCCCTAAGTGTAAGATGGATGATGAAATTTGATTTGAAACTTGGTGATTTTGGTGGATAAATTAGTTAGAAAGCTTGGTCGTGAAAATTAGTGTATTTGGTGTTCTAAAACAAAAACTTTGAAGCATGCTTTTACGAAAAAAATTAAGGGTTGCATGTGTAGTATGATAAGTTGAATTGTGTTGGTAAATGGTTCAAGAAAAGATTTTGGCATGAGAAATTGTTAGAAAGATTCATGTAAGAAGAGATGTGAGAACAATTATGAGAATAAAATGAGAAAAACATAAATCTTGTAACGGAAAATGTTGGTTTGAATAATGTTGTTTAGATGAGCATTTTACGTAAAACATTTAGAACATTGTACGTAAAATTAAGCCTCTGGTATAATACGTGATAGATGAACTAGGATATATGGTTTTGAGGAGTTTCCTAAACGTCGAAAACCTAGAAAATTAGCAAAAATGCTGCCGAAAATTTTAAGAACGACATAAATAGGAATTTTGGAAAATGAGGAGTAAACTAAGGTTGAGGTTAAAACCCGAGCCCTTAGTAACTCAAGGTGGAGAATAGGAAAACGGACGTTTTAAAGATTAGTGAAACGTCCATTTGGGACATTGAAATGTGTGAAAAAGAGGATTAATGACTGAATGATTGTTAAAATAGTGCCCTTCAAGTAACAGGATAGGGTAAATCAAGAAAATTTTTGAAAATACACGGAAAGGGCCAAGAATGTCTTAGAAAAGTTTAAATAAACTTTTAAAAGCCATAATTAAGATTTTTAAGGCTAAAAATAAAATTTTGTATAGTACACAGGCATGTACAGTACATGGCTTGTAGCAAGAAGAAATTTTGAACACGCCCATGTTGCACGTCCATGTAGTGAGAAAATCAACCACCTGAGAGTTACACGGCCAAGAACACGGCTGTGTACATATGCAAAATTGTACAGGCTACACGGGCAAGCTACACGGCTAGGGACATGGCCATGTAGTGAAAATACTAACACCCAAGAGTTACACAGCTAGGGACACGACTGTTTATCAGGCCGTGTACATGCGCAGGCATGTATAGGTCACACGGGTAGGCTATATGGCCATGTAGCAAGCCAATTGATCACCCAAGAGTTACATGGCCATGTACACGGCCATGTATTAGACCGTGTTCAGGTTACACAGCCAAGTTACACGGCTATATATGGAAGGACTTTAGTGGTCAACGAGGTACACGGTCATGGATGCAGCCGTATACCAGACCATGTACTGTTTATAAATAAGAAAAATATATCATAATAATGTAGAAGAAGTGAATAGATGAAAAGTAAATAAAATAATAATAATAAATATTCATAAATTAATTAACGAACAATATTTGGTTTGTAGGAAGCCAATCGGGAAGCAATAAAGGAACGTCAGAGGAACCAAAGAAGTTGAGTTTAGCATAGTTATTGTAAGTACAGACATTTGATTGTTTACCCACAAACTAACTTATTTGATTGACTGACTTTTGAAGTAATATTGTGTTAAGGATTTAGATGATCACAAAAGAAAGAAGGAAATGTTCATAAAATGAGTTTAAGAAATAAGAAATAAAAGAAAGAAAGATAATAAGACTGATAATTTAAGTGTTGGCGTACCGACCTCCCGTAGATGAGGTTTTATGTTATGATTTTCTACTTCAATGAAACACTACCTCCCGTAGGTGAGGTTAAAGGCTAAAAGTTAAAGATTGACTATGAGGTAGGTTGGTGGGTCACTCCCCCTTCTTCCCATTGGTCTGTACGCATTAGATACGTCCAACAATGGGCCCACAAGTGAAAGTAATAAAAAAAGAAAAGAAAAGAAAAGAAAAGAAAAGAATAAAGAAAGGAAAGAAATGAAAGAAATAGTGTGGTGGCCCGCCCTGCTGTAGGGGCTCTACATGGCTATTACGGCCAACTCTGTAGTTAACCGCAATAGTCTGTAGGCCTCTAGGGTCGCCGGCAATCATGCTGAACTGAAAACTTGCTTGCTAATTTTGCAGAATAAATTTTTTTTCTTTAAAAACATAAACTGTTAGAGAATGTGATAAGGAAATCATGTTAACAAAATAACATGCACCTGAATCATGATTCCCCTATCACATAATCTTAACTTGAAATCTTGTTCTTGAAACTACATGGTTTAAATTTCAAAATCTGTATAGCGGAAGACTTAAGGGTGATCAAATCCTTCGCCCAATCCTCCCCAGCATGCATCTTCCCTGTTCGTCGTCCACCGTGTACTACTGGTGAACAGGTCTCTTACCTGCAACATGTGAACAAACTGATGAGCTATGGGCTCAGTAAGTTCAAACATAAAAACATGAAACATGACATGCTGTACTACTGTGCTCATGCATGAAACTGGACTCTGTAAACATGCTCGTGGCTGAAGGATTAGTCTTAAGACATTATCTGATAATTTAGTTCTGGTTTTGGGCCCCTGATTGGTCGTACTAACATGTTAGCACAACTAGGAGCAGAACTTTAGTGCTGACCTCCTCAGTCTTAACTGAAGCTAAACATGAAAACCTCCCCGTGGGTCGAGAGGCCGATACGCCAATAACTGGTTTAATTACCATCTTGCTGGTGTTCCAACTGGATAGCATACTGATTGCCCCCACAATCGGAACCTGTTACATGATTTACTGGGGTGTGAATTTTATTAACACATTAGGATGCCTAGTGCACCTACCTGTTTTCATGTTCTGGTTCCTGTCTGACATGTGTACTGAAACATGCAACTCTACATGCATGACATGAACTGACATAGATATCGTGATGCAGACAATCAATGTCTAACATACACGTCATACAACATACATAACATCATAACTTAAACAAGCTTGTCCACATTGCAGTCAGGACAATGCTTGAACTTACAGAAAATCCGCTAACGTAAGCCTCTACTGCTCTAGGACTGCTGATTTGGGGTCTCTGGCTTGAACTCCTATAAAAGGAATAATCACTGATTATTTCCAATATTCATCTTATACTGGAAATATGGCAAAACATGAAAATTTACATTTCCAGACTTTTTTTTTTTTTTTTTTTACTCTTTGGCTTCGAACACGCCCTCCTACACGGGCGTGTCTCTGGCTGTGTACTTCGTAGAACATGGCCGTGTATACTTACACGGGTGGATACACGGTCGTGTTACTAGTCGTGTACTCCTCTGGACTCTTACACAGTTACTTACACGGCCGTGTTTCTGGCCGTGTTTTCCTGCTGTCTAACATGGTCTGCTACACGCCCTTCCCTTGACCGTGTACCCCTTGACACAGCCCGATACACGGCCGTGTTCTTGGCCGTGTACCTCTCGAGTCTGAATTTTCTTGCAACACGGTCGTGCATATAGGCATGTTCGGGGCCGTGTACTAAACACGCCCTTGTACACGCCCTTGTACACGCCTGTGTTCATACCAGAATCAAGATTCTGGGTCCGAACTGCTCTGCTCTGATTTTTCTAAGGTTTTATGGCCTTTGTTCTACTTCTTACACTCAAAATCGATCTCCATAAGATCGTTTCAAGGTATTTACTATATTTCTACTATCACAAATCCATTATTTCATAAGCAACAATTCCATATTTTGCTCATTTACACCTCTTGACTCAACTTTTGAAAAATCTGCACTTTTGTGAAGAAATTTCACTAAACTTGGTTTTCTAAACTATCAACTCATGGATTCGTGTTTGAAAACATCTAGACTTGAACCATGTTTCGATTTTAACCGAAAACCTCAACATGATTCACTCACGTTCTCTTTTTTTCACTTAAAACCCTAGATTTTCCCCCCAAAAAAGCAAGAGAAAAACGAGAGTTTACCTTGCTTGATTCTTGAGATTTTCTCGCTGCTGATTCTTGACCGAAACTCGATCAATCTGCTACTTGAAGAGAAAAATCCGAACTTTCTTTGGATTTCCCTTTCCCTTCTTTTCTTTCTCGGTTTCTCTCTTTCTCTTTCTTTCTTTCTTTCTCTTCCTCTTTCTCTTTCTTTTTCCGCTGCTTCTCTTTACCATGGAGCCAAGTGAATATTCACTTGAATTAACTTGGGTTTGAGGTCCCTCTCCCTCACGTGCCTCTCCTTCTCTCACTTTCTTTATTTTTTTAAAGGAAATTTGCTATGGCTTGTTTGGCTATCTTTTGGCCATTGATCAATGTGGCTCACTTGTGTGCCATTGATCTCTTAATATGTATTTTTCACATACTTTTCTATTAAATTTTTAAAACATCATAAATTGAATTAATGCTTAGCTTTTAACTATTTTCATTAATTCATTGTCAAATTTTGATTAAAACTCAATTAATCAAAATTTTCCTCTGCTCTGTATTCTGTAACATGTCTCACTGTAAATGTACATTTATTTACATATTTTGTACAAAATTTTCTGAGAGTATAGATTTCTCGGTTATCACAAATAGCACTCAGGATGATCTATAGAACAACGAAAACGATTCAACGAAGAATAAGAAGCATTATGAGACTAACCCTAGTTACCTTACACCTAAGCTGGTTTGCATGCATGTTTGTGCTTACTGAGCTCTGGCTCACTAGTTTGTTTGTGGTATAGGTGATAAGAGTAAGCAACCAGCAAGATGAAAAAGAAATTACTTGATGGACTAGCAGGCAGATTCCCGAGATGTCATGGATAGGGAAGTGGACCGGTTATATTTCCAACTACCAGAAGATTATATGATCTTTAAAGGAATAGAACAGTATGAATGTAAAGTATATGTACAAAGTATTTCATGAATCAAGAACAGATGTATTTTTAGAAATATATATATAAAAATCTACAGTTTTTCTAAACAAATTATTAAATTAAAACGTGAGTTTTTAAACATGTTTCCGCACTTTATAAAATGAGATTATGATACGTAAGAGTAAGAAGAAAAGAAAACAGTCGACGGCCTGGGTGAGCTGGGTCACCGACATCCACTAAACAGTACATAATGGATTCAAATTTGTTGAACAAAATTCATGAGGACCTATCGATAAAATATCTTGAAGTACCTTAAATAACAGAAAAACAAAGAAAATTAAAATAAAGAAAAATAAATAAAAAGAAAAGAGAAGTATTCAAATTAAAGCTAGAGCTAATTGGTATCGATGTTAGTAAAACAAAATCAATCCCAGGCAACAGTATCAAAAAATTGTTGCAGATTTTACTAACGCAAGTGTACATTATTGTTAACAAGTAATGAAGTGATGAGAAAGAGTATCGTTCTCACGAGGATTAATTGTTTACTAATTATCGAAAATAGATTAGCTTAAATTTTATTTGAATAAATCAAAAGAGAAATTATTTTGAACAAAAATAAATTAAACTAAAAATAAACTAAAGCAAACTCAAAATAAAATCAAAGAGAAATAAATAAACAAAAGCTTTACGTTTCCAGTTTCACCAAATCTAATCCACCTTGATTATCCAATCTCAAAAGCCTGATTTATTCTCTGGGTTTATAATCAAGAATACCTAACCTATTCACTAGCCCCTCCCGAGGTCTAACAAAAATATTTTTAAAAGCTAACCTACTATATTCCTATGTGAATTACAACTTATAAAAACTCATTAAAATCTATAGTTCTCAATTAATGACTACACAAGCCATGAAGGTACATTCATATCTTCCATGCAACCTAGGTCATTCAACACAATGTATTAGACACAAAAATCTCCTTCTGGTCTCATTATGATTAACATATTAACTAAATAGTAGGCAATTATTTGGAAGCATTAAGAACAGTAAAGAACACTCAGTCATGAAAAATAAATCAACAACTAAATTGAAAGAATAAATCAAGATATCATACTTAGGCTACTTCGAATACCCAAAAAAGAAACTTAATTCATAAATAAAAATAAAAATCTACAAAATAAAGGTTTAAGCATTCTTAAATTACAAAAATAAAAGGATAAGAAAATATGAAGCAAAGCCTCTTTACGGAGATGTCACAAGTCTCCAAAACCTTCTCCTAAATTCTATTATCCTTCGCTTTTTGATCCTTTAAGATGATTTCTCCTTAATTTTATAGAAAACTAAAACTAAGAACAAAAATTTAAATAAAATCCTAAAAATCTAAAACACAAAACCTAAAATATATATTTTTTTCTTTCTTTTCTTCATCTCTCGGTCTCAAAGTAGTAGACTAGAAATACTTCCGCATTAAACCCTAAAAGATCCTATTTATAGGCCTTAGGCAAAAAGGGCATTTTTGGAATAAAAATTTGCACTTAAAATTCAAAAATCGTGACCTAACACTATTGCCTTAACTTTTGGGCACTGTGGTGCTTGTTTTTCCTTCAATTTTATTCGTTTGATGTCAGGCTTGTGTTGTGTCTCTACTTCTTTAGAGTCATTGGGCCTCTTGCCAATTTCGCAGCTTCTGCTTTCTATGGTCGCAGCTCCCAGAATCTGCCTCTAACTAATTTTGGCACTTTTAAGTGCCATAATTTCCATAAGTCGTAGTCATTGTGCTTGCTTTCTGTCCTTCTTACATGTTGAATGTTTTTTAGCTCTTTTTCACCCATTTTCTCTCAAATCCAACCAAAGGCTCCTTTGTTTCTTAATCTACAAAATAAGATAAAAAAACAACTCCAAAACGATCAAATAACTCTAAAACTAACAAAATACTAAGTCAAAAGCACTTGTTTTGCTAGCATAACACCCGCTTATCTGTAATATCTACTATAATCATGGACATAATTATTCTATAATAAGTAATTAAGTCCATGAGTACTGTTTAATTATCAATTTGAATGTATTAAACGCAGTAAAGAAATGTTTAATTTCTATTTACACAATTAAAGGGATAACCAAAAATAAATCGGTTCACACTATTTACTCTTGAGCAATATATATATATGCCTATATATATATTGAGTAATATGTTACCACGTATGTGCATGTGAGTAACATGCAATATTAATAAATTAATCAAGATGACCTTTTTCTTGACACGAAACTAATATATTCAGAACAGTAAGCTCAAATTAGTCATTTGAGTACAAAAAGTGAATTATGAATGAAAAATATGCAGTATCGAGAAATTGGTCAAGACAACCTTTTTTTGACACAAAACTGATATATTTATAATTAGTATGCTCAAATTAGTCAATTGAGCACAAAAAGTGAATTATGAAGAGAAAATATGTAGTGTCGAGAAATTGGTCGAGATGACTTTTGCTTGATATAAAACTGATATATTTAGAATCAGTATGCTTAATTAGTCATATGAGCACAAAAAGCAACTTCCGAGCGAGAAACATGCAGTATCCAACAACTGGTCGAGACATTCACAGATGAGCGTAAAACTGATCTATTTATGATCAGCATGCCTAAATTAGCCAATATAGCATATGTCAGAAATTTCGCACAAAATTAGTATACTATGCATGTGTAGTGATAATACAGTATAAAACACAACCACAAGGCCAAAAGGGATAGTAGGTAGATACGGAAAAAGTCCATCTAGATAGTAAATGGCCCCTACAACCATTTTAGATATAGTTAGAATAAGAATCGGATCAATAAATATCTATTTGGTAAAGGTTAGAACACAACTGGGCATTTACCAAACACCGTTACGAGAAACTTGACTGTTAGAGAAGCTTTTACAGGATAAAATTTACACTGCAAAAGCTTGTGTAAATGGAAAAGAGACAAGAATGATGGGCAATCCCTTGATTTAAGGGGGTTGATTAGTTTTTGGTTAAAAAATTGGGATTTTGGAGACAAAGAGCACTATTTATTATGGTGGGCATTTAATGCAAATTTTGGCCATTCCTTGTAAACACCAAATCAGATTTTTTCATAGGAAGAGCAGCTAGGATTGGTGTCCAATCAAGCTTGGTTAATTAGGCTTATAAACTCACTTAAGGTCAGGCTATAAACAGGCCACCAAGCCATTTAAAATCACTTTTTCTTTCTTGCACTTTTAAAGCCACCAAAAGAACATAAGTCTCCCTTTTTCTCTTGCTTTTGGCCGAACCTATCTTGCCTAAAGACACAAAAATTTAGCCTCTCACTTGCTTGGATTGAAGCTCATTTCTCAAAGCCACACTAAGGTATTGCACTAAATCCTTTTCTTAGTAATACTTCCTTAAATTAAGTTTTGATCTTAAGAGATTTATGGTGTATTTATACTCATGGGTTATAATAAATTTTATTTTGAGTCTTAGATGCCTTATTATGTTGATCGCATGATTGTGAGGTTGTGTTTATGATTGTATGGCTCGTGATGTGTATGGATCATTAGGGTTTACACTAAAACCAAACCTGCCATTTTTTTAAGACATGATTTTTAGTATCTTTGAGTATGAAAATGGTAAAATCTGGAAGAGTGCAAACATAAAAGTTTTAGAAAATTTTGTTTTGGACATTTTTGTGTCTAATGGCTCTAAAATAGCATAGTTTTAAGTTTTACAAAAATGAGTAAACTCAAGTCCGAATCTGGTTTTGGGCTCAACACCAAAAATGTAGAGCACATCAAAAACTTAAAACTAGGTCATGAGAGCATAAAAAAAATTATGCTATTTTAGAACCAAAACAGAACATTTTACTTTAACCTTAAAAATTGGAAAATTTCCTAAAGAGGAGCCAAGATAGCCACAAGTTTTAGATGTTTAGGCAGGTTAGAGTCCAAATCGAGCTCCGAGTTGAACATGAAAGTTTTCTGCCTCATCGAGGTCTTTAAGGCTCGTGTTTGCTAGATTTGCAAATTATCTATGAACAAGTGGTAAATGGATCTTCAAAGGGGTTCAAAAATCATGTTTTTGACTTAACACCATGAAATTTTCTTTTAACATGGGATAACGAGTTTGCACAAATCCTTCACCTTTCAACGAGGTGTTAAGGGGATTATTTTTAAAATCATGAGGAAACATATTTTTCACAAATGGAGAACTTTCTTTTGAACTACTTATAAAATTGATGAGATTTTTTAATCTTGGCCATTGATCAAGGTAGCTTACATGTGAGCCATTGATCTCTTAATATGTATTTTTCACATACTTTTCTAATAAATTTAAAACATCATAATTTGAATTAATGTTTAGCTTTTACACTATGTTCATTAATTCATTGTCAAATTTTGACTAAAATCCAGTTAATCAAAATTTTCATATGCTCTATATTCTATAACATGTCTCATCATGAATATAAATTTACATATTTTGTACAAAATTTTCCGAGAACGATAAATTTCTCAGTTATCACAGATAGTATATGGATAATAATATAGCTCAAATCACTCTAAATACATTTACCATTCTGGGATCTTTTGTAATGGTTTTCAACACTCCCAATAACACCCCCAAACTTGATTTTAACTTTCTTTGCCATCATTGTTACCGCCAATATTCCAACGACCATACCCTTTGACACCACCGAGGCTCCACCACTTTGTCCATTGTTGGCACCGTGACCACCAGTGTGAGAACTTTTAGGGCTTTTTATTATTGTTGAAGTTAAATTTGATTCAATCTAGTTTTGGACTTTGTTATATATATATATATATATCAAAGTTTTTTGTTTGAAATATAGGAGTTTTTTTTATTCAGGTAGTTTAGTATTAGTTATTTTCGTAACCGTCATGAGGACAATTTGTAATTTATAAATTATTATATGTATTGCATTGATATTATATTCTGGCCTTTTTCAATTGGTTGATAACACATTAATAATTTATTGTTGACGATAGTATTAGGTTATAATAAATATCGTTTTGGCCAATTCATCGACTAAAATGATCATATCATAGACATTGCACAACGTTTTTTATTTTTAGTTTTTCATCAAAAACCATTATTGCATGTCCACTTTACGTGCCCATTAAATGGCATTTAAAAAACCACAAATGAATCATTGTATATACCACGATGGAGGATTCAGTGAGGGTTAATTTAACAGTTATGATATCTATTTGATAACTTTATAAAATAAAGTTATTTTACCCCTTTTTCATACATAAAAATTGGCTTATTGTTGATAATTTTATTGGTCTTTGATTTTTTTTATTTTAATTTAGATTTTTTTTTTATAAATTTCATGAAATTTTTATTTAAGTTTACTTTATTTTATCTTATTTTTTTCTTTTAGTAATAGTGCATTAAATAATCTTAAAGTTAAATATTTCTAATGAATTTACTTATAGTATTTTATTTTGTAAATATCTAATTTTAGCACTTTGTTTTTTTGCAGTGATAAATTCTGGAAAAAAAAAAACGCTAAACTAATGTGGGTCCCATCTGGTGTCACTATTCATATCAGGAGTTCACAAGCTTGACGTTCTTGTTTTGATCCTCTCATTAATATAAGTATTAAAAATAAAAAGAATCACTCCAATTAAAGCTCCTATAAAGAAGTTACAGCAATATCTAAGATTGGATCAACAACGAAATACTCGGGACTCATGCATATTATTATGTTTTAAAGATGTGGATCTAAGATCACATGAGTTCATTTTTTAGTCTTATAATAATGTGACACGTGATAGAGGTTAAAAGGAACCAATGAAAATGTAATATGTGACATCATCTTTGTTTCAACAATCTTGAATTAAGCTTATCATGTATTCTACCACTCTGGATTACTCCTAACCACATGCGTGCACATTTTGCACTAACTAATGTAGCAAAGTCTAAAAATTTTGCATCAACTACTGTAACAAAGGCATTTTGGGGGAGGCTAAGACACACAACAAAAATGGAGAAGAGATAGAGATAGACATAGATAGAGAGTGAGAGTTGGAGTGTAGAAATAATAAAGCTTTTGATGAAGCTAAAAAAATTATTGCTTTTCTTTTGTTTAGTTTTATATTAAAGGGAGGAGTTTCTGATATTGCAAATATCAAATATCCTATCTAGACTCCTTTCTTTTATTTATATTTTGCCATTATGTTTAATTTGTTTTATTGTGTTATTTTATTTTTTATTATGAGTTAAATAAATTTTTGTTACGAGTTATTATATAGCCCGATTATGATAATTTAATTAAATTAAGCATTTTATTATGATTGTCATATTTGTTGGCATATTTATTCTCGAACTTAATGATTTTAAATTTCTAGTCAACTTTTGAATAATTTGAGAAAAAAATGAAACCAAGAGAAGATTTTTTTGACATGACTCTAGAATAAATATCATAAAATCTACGATAGTATAAAGATATATCAATCTATTTTTGTATGGTCATATTATTAATTATCACATATTTCTCAACGAACACTTTTTATAATTGAATTTGGATTCATATCTTTATTGTTTATATATACAGCTCTATTCATATATACGGTGCTGTTTACAGATACAACACTCTTCACAATATGGTACTAGTCATCATGAATTTTAATTTACTAATCATTTATATAAATTTAATTATAAAAATATAGAAGTTATGTATAAGTTGAGAAAGAGTATATAAAGCAAAAAAAATAGTTGACCATCAACAAATATGAGCACAAAATCATAATAATATACTTAAATAAAATTAAATCTGATTAATTACAATGAAACTATAATTCTTAACGTCTGTGTATTTGATTGCATGTTATCAATTTATATTTATTTATTTTTGTAATTTTATTTTATTTATTTAATTTTTCACTTGTAACATTTTTTTTCACTCAAATAAAACTAAAGTCAATTAGTTTCGGTACTTAACAGTATTATTCTCGTGAGAATGATACTTTTTCACATTAGTTTGTTACTTATTAGATTCGTGCACTTGCGAAAATCCACAACACTATCCACGATAGTTTAAAACCTTTGTAAAATCCTACTTTTCTACTACTAAATGGGTTTTGATATGAAAATTTAGGGATATTTTTTTTTTACAATTTAACCATACAGGACCTACAAAATCTGAATAAAGTAGAGATTTAGAGCTGAATAGTCATATTTTAAGAAGGTTTTTAACAAATACCCTAAGTTTTTAAAAATTAGTTAAAAAGTCATTTTTTTTTTCTAAAATAGTCAATTAATTTTCTTAAATAATTAATCATTAATTAATCAAATCTAGAAAAATGATAAACTGTCATTTTGCTAAAGATAGTTTGACTATCTATTAGATTGAATGACCAAAATTGGTTCTGAATAAAGCAATAAAAACTTGTATTAGGTTTCAAACAAAAAATTTCAAGTGTTATTTTTTAATTTAAATGGCATGAAAATTGCTGTAGGATTTTTGTTGGGGATATCATTGGAAATACACATCCGTGGGACCCACAAAATTTAATGTGCCAATACTAGACAATAAATTATTGAAGAGTGATGCTAGGTTTGAAATAAAAATTTTTAAAAGTGTTATTACTGAAATTAATCCTAAATTCATTTTAAAAATGCTAATCCTTTTAACCCCATTAAAATTTTACTTTAATTACTAGCCCCATTAACAAAAGTTTATGGTGCCGTGTCTCAGGCAATCTACCATTAAAAAATTTATGACCACTAGAAAATTTACTTTTGTAAATTGCCTGAGACACGGCGATTAACCAAATAACACAAATTTATTTTCTAATGGTCATGTAGAGGCCACACACCAAATATTTGCATGGAATATGAAATATAAATCAAGAATTGTCTACATCAATTTGACGTTGCAATTAACTTCAAAATGTGAAATCGATTATGTCATCCTCCACCATATGACAAAATGAACTGTGAAGTGTATGCTGGTGAAGAAGACTTGATTTCGCAAATTGTCATTACAAGTTTTTCTTGATGAAAATGACACTTCTCATAGTAAGTCAATAGCCAGCCGTATCCTCCAAGGTAGCCTTCCAAGAACAAAAAGAAGGACGATTTTTACTGAAAAAAATTTTTACTGAAAAATTGTCATTACAAAGGTTTTATTATTTATTGGATTTGTGCACTTGCGAAAATCCACAACACTATCCATGAGAGTTTAAAACCTTTGCAAAATCCTACTTTTCTACTACTAAATGGGTTTTGATATGAAAATTTTGGGATTTTTTTTTAACAATTTAACTATATAGGACCCACAAAATTTGAACAAAGTAGAGATTTAGAGCTGAATAGTCAAATTGTAAGAAGGCTTTTAACAAATGCCCTAAGTTTTTAAAAATAAGTTAAAAGGTCATTTTTTCTAAAATGGTCAATCAAGAAAATATATAAAATATGTTATTACTCCCATTTTCTATTTTAGAATTGGGATTTTGTGTGGCGACCCGCCCTGCTGTAGAGGCTCTACAGTGCTACTACGGCCAACTCTGTAGTTAACCGCAATAGTCTGCAGGCCTCTAAGGTCGCCGGCAATCATGCTGGACTGTAACTACTGCTAATTTTGCGGAATAAATTTTTTTTTCTTTTTAAATACATAAACTGTTTGAGAATGTGATAAAGAAATCATGCTAACTGATCATGATTCCCCTATCACATACTCCTGGCTTGAAAACTTGTCTCTTTGAAATTTACATTCAAAATCTATGCAGCGGAAGAATTTAAATGGTGACCAATATCCCTCGCCCAATCCTCCCCGGCATGCTTCTTCCCTGTTCGTCGTCCAGCGTATATTCTACTGGTGAACAGGTCTCTTACCTGCAACATGTGAACAAACTGATGAGCTATGGGCTCAGTAAGTTCAAACATAAAAACATGTATCTAATATGCTATACTGCCGTGCTCATGCTGTACTACTGTGCTCATGCTGTACTGCTGTACTCATACTGTACTGCTGTACTCATGCTGACTACTGTACTTATACTGTACTGCTGTACTCATACTGTACTGCTGTACTCATGCTGACTGCTGTGCTCATGCTGACTGGACTCTGTAAACATGCTGTACTGACTAAAGATTTAGTCTTAGGACATTAATCTTTTACTTTAGTTCTGGTTTTGGGCCCCTGATTGGACGTACCGACATGTTAGCGCAACCGGGAGCGGTACTTTAGTGCTGACCTCCTCAGTCTTAACTGATGCTAAACATGATAACCTCCCCGTGGTTCGAGAGGCCGATACGCCAATAACTGGTTAATTACCATCTTGCTGGTGTTCCAACTGGGTAGCATACTGCTTGCCCCCACAGTCGGAACCTGTTAATCTATTTACTGGGGTGTGAATTAATTAACACACTTGGGTGCCTTGTGCACCTAACTGTTTTTCTTATTCTGTTACTGTCTGGTCTGTGTACTGGGACATGCAACTCTATATGCATGACATGAACTGACCTCTGCTGTGACTGACATGAACTGACATAACATCGTGATACAGACAATCAACGTCTAACAACACGTCATACAACATACATAACATTGTAATAAGGCAAGCTTGTCCACGTTGCAGTCAGGACAATGCTTGAACTTACAGAAAGTCCGCTAGCGTAAGCTGCTGCTGCTCTAGGACTGCTGATTTGGGGTCTCTGGCTTAGACTCCTATAAATGGCAAAATCACTGATTATTTACCATATTTAGCTTATATTGGAAATATGGCAAAACATGAAATTTTTCCTTTCCAGACTCTTTTTTTTTTTTTTTTCTACTCTCTGGACTCGAACACGCCCTCCTACACGGCCGTGTCCGTGCCCGTGTACCCCTCTGGATTTTTAAGCCTGGCCGTGTAATCTCTGGAACATGCCCGTGTATGCTTACACGGGTGGGTACACGGCCGTGTCTCTGGTCGTGTACTCCTCTGGACTATTACACGGTTGCTTACACGCCTCTCTTTGACCGTGTGCCTCTTGACACGGTCTGATACACGGCCGTGTTCTTGACTGTGTACCTCTCGGGTCTGATTTTTCTTGCAACACGGTCATGCGTATGGGCATGTTCGGGGCCGTGTTCTGAACACGCCCTTGTACACGCCCGTGTACACGCTCGTGTTCATACCAGAATCAAGATTCTGGGTCCGAACTGCTCTGCTCTGCTTTTCTAAGGCTTTTATGGCCTTTGTTCTGCTTCTTACACTTGAAATCGATCTTCACAAGATCATTTCAGGGTATCTACTACATTCCTACTATCACAAATCCATGATTTCATAAACAAAATTTCCACATTTTGCTTATGAATCCCTCTCGACTTAACTTTTGAAAACTCTGTATCTTTGTGAAGAATGTTCACTAAACTCGGTTTTCTAAACCGTCTGTGCATGGATTCGTGTTTGAAAACGTCTAGACTCGAATCACATTTCGATTTTAACCGAAAATCTGAACGTGATTCACTCACATTCTCTTTTTTTTCTCACTCAAACCCCAGATTTTTCCCCAAATGAAAAATGTGAGAACTAGGGTTTACCTTGCTTGAATCGTGAACTTTTCTTGCTGCTGGTTAGCGATCGAAACTTGATCGATCTACTGCTGGGACTAGAAATCCGAACTGAGTTGGATTTCTTTCTCTTCTTCCTCTTTTCTCTCGGCTCTCTCTCTCTTTCTCTCTTTCTTTTCTTTTCTCTTTCTTTCTTTTCTCTTTCTTTCTTCCGGCTGCCCCTCTTTGCAGCTAAGGCAAAAGTGAATTAATTCACTTTTGCTGCCGTGGGATTTGAGACACACGTGCCTCACTCCCTCTCACATGCTTTCTCTTTTTTTTTTTTTTTTGAAATGGTAAGGCCTTGTTTGGCTATTTCTTTTGGCCCTTGATCAATGTGGCTCACTTGTGTGCCATTGATCTCTTAGTATGTAATTTCCACATACTTTTCTATTAATTTTAAAGCACATAATATGAATTAATGTTTAGCTTTAAACTATATTCATTAATTCATTTTCAAATTTTGATTAAAACTTGATTAATCAAAATTTTCCTCTGCTCTTTATTCTGTAAACTATGTCACTGTAAATGTACATTTATTTACATATTTGTACAAAATCTTTCCGAGAGTATGGATTTCTCGGTTATCACATCACCCCTCCTTATAAGATTTTCGTCCTCGAAAATTTAGAACAAGTGAGGGTATGAACGTCTCATCTCCTCTTCTCTCTCCCACGTAGCCTCTTCAACGTTGTGATTTCTCCACAATACTTTGACTAGTGGGATGGTCTTGTTTCTCAGCTCATTTTCTTCTCTAGCTAGTATCTGAACTGGCTGCTCTTCATAAGTCAAATCCTCTTGGACTTGGACTGGTTCATGCTGTAGCACATGAGATGGATCTGACATGTACTTTCTGAGCATGGAGACATGGAATATATTGTGTACTACTGACAGCTCAGGAGGTAATGCCAACTTGTAGGCAACCTTCCCAATGCGTTTGATAATCTCATAAGGTCCAATGTACCTTGGACTCAGCTTTCCTTTCTTACCAAAACGCATGATTCCCTTCATGGGTGACACTTTCAGAAAAACGAAGTCCCCTTCCTTGAATTCTAGCGATCTCCGCCTCCTGTCTACATAACTCTTCTGTCTACTCTGAGCACTCTTCATTCTTTGCTGGATCTTGGCAACTGCATCGCAAGTTTCCTGCATGAAATCTGTCTTATGCAATTGTTTTTCCTTCAGATCATACCAGTGAATGGGTGATCTGCACTTTCTTCCATAAAGAGCCTCATAAGGTGCCATCTTGATGGAAGCTTGGTAACTGTTGTTGTATGAGAATTCCATTAGTGGCAGCTTCTCATTCTAAGCTCCTGGAAAATCCATGACACATGCTCGGAGCATAACCTCCAAAGTCTGGATAGTCCATTCTGATTGTCCATCTGTCTGATGATGGAAGGCTGTACTGAACCTCAGTTCTGTGCCCATGGCTCTTTGCACACACTCCCAAAAGTTTGAAGTGAATCGTGCATCTCTGTCAGATACTATGGACTTTGGAACTCCATGTAACCTGACAATCTGATCTACGTACAACTGTGCCAGCTTCTCCAATGAGTAAGTAATCCTGATTGGTATGAACCTGGCGGTTTTTGTCAATCTGTCCATGATTACCCAGATGGCATCGTGTCTTCCTCTTGTTTTGGGTAACCCTACCACAAAATCCATGGTAACGTTCTCCCATTTCCATTCTGGAATCTCTAGAGGTTCTAACTTCCCTCCAGGATGCTGATGCTCAGCCTTTACTCTCTGACAAGTAAGGCACTTACTCACGAATCTTGCAATGTCTCCTTTCATCCCTTTCCACCAAAACTATAGCTTCAAGTCTTGGTACATCTTGGTGGCTCCAGGATGGACTGAGTATGGCGTCTCATGAGCTTCTGACATGATTCGCCTTCATAGCTCTTCATCTGCTGGCACATGAATTCTCCCCTGATACCTGATTAATCCATCTGTGGATATCTCTTCCTGGGAGTCTGTCAGACTTGAATCTTGTTTCTGAGCTTCCTTGATATCATCAAACAATGATGACTTCAACTGCAGTGCTGACAGTTTTCCTGATATCAGCTCTAGCTCGAGCGAATGAATCTCTTACTGCAATGGTCTTGACAACCTGTCAATTGGCAGCTGCTGTGGAACTGTCACTTTTCTGCACAATGCGTCTGCTACTCGGTTGGCTTTTCCTGGGTGATAAAGGATCTCACAGTCATAATCCTTCACCAATTCCAACCATCTTCTTTGCCTCATGTTTAACTCCTTCTGTGTGAAGAAGTATTTTAAACTCTGATGATCTGTGTAGATCTGGCACTGTGCTCCATACAAATAGTGTCGCCAAATCTTGAGTGCGAACACTACTGCAGCAAGTTCTAGGTCGTGGGTGGGATAGTTCCTCTCATACTCTTTCAGTTGACGCGAAGCATAGGCAATCACTTTGCCATCTTGCATCAATACTGCTCCCAAACCTACTCTGGAAGCATCACTGTAGATCTCGTACTTCTCCCCTTCAGTAGGGAGTGTGAGGATCGACGCACTTGTCAGCCGTCTCTTCAGCTCTTGGAAGCTTCTTTCACACTCATCTGTCCATATATACTTCTTCTCCTTGCGTGTGAGGGTGGTGAGAGGTGCTGCCAGTCTTGCAAACCCCTCCACAAACCTCCTATAATAGCCGGCTAACCCTAAGAAACTGCGTATCTCTGTCACGCTCTTAGGTGCAGGCCATTGGTTGATTGCTTCCACCTTAACTGAATCTACTGCAATTCCCTCCTTGGACACTACATGACCGAGGAAATGCACTCTGTCTAGCCAGAACTCACATTTTGAGAATTTGACGTAGAGTTGATGCTCTCTTAGCTTCTGAAAGACAACTCTCAACTGTGCTTCATGCTCTGAGTGAGTCTTTGAATATACAAGGATGTCATCGATGAACACAATGACAAACTTGTCTAAATACTCCTTGAAGACTCTGTTCATCAGGTCCATGAAAGCGGCTGGCGCGTTCGTTAACCCAAATGGCATTACTAGGAACTCATAATGGCCATAACGGGTTCTGAAAGCTGTCTTGGGAACATCATCTTCCTTGATTCTCAGCTGATAATATCCTGATCTCAAATCAATCTTTGAGAACACTGCTGCGCCCTTAAGCTGATCGAACAGGTCATCAATCCTAGGTAATGGGTACGTATTCTTGACTGTAACCTTGTTCAATTCTCTGTAGTCTATGCACATGCGGAACGTCCCGTCCTTCTTCTTGACAAACAGTACGGGAGCTCCCCATGGGGCATAGCTCGATCTGATGAATCCCTTGTCAAGCAGATCCTTCAGCTGCACTTGCAACTCTTTTAACTCCACTGGTGCCATGTGGTATGGTGCCTTGGAGATCGGTGCTGTTCCAGGTAGGAGCTCTATCTCAAACGAGATCTCCCACTCTGGAGGTAATCCTGGTAGTTCCTCGGGAAAGACCTCGAGAAATTCTCTGACAACTGGAACCTCTTCTGGCTGTAACTTCTTTTCTTCTGCTGTATCTGTCACATAAGCTAAATATCCAGTACAACCACTGGCTATTAGCTTCTTGGCTCTCATTGAACTGATCATCATCTTGCTTGATCTTCTCGAAGAATCGACATACTCGAAGCATTCTTCACCTTCTGGCTTGAATACTATTTTTCTGTTTCTGCAATCTATCGTAGCTTGATATTTTCCTAGGAAATCCATTCCCAAGATCACATCATAGTCTACGATCCTCATCATGATCAACTCTGCATACAGTTCTCTATCTGCCACGATTACTGGTACATGGGGTAACCAGTACTCTGACAACATGACTTCTCCTGATGGGAGAGCAGTTCTAAAGGTTCTTCCCATGTGGTCTCTAGGGTATTCTAACTTATCAGCAAATGCACATGATATGAAAGAATGTGTGGCCCCAGAGTCAAATAGTACAGATGCCAAGTGGTTAGCGACAGAAATCTGACCTGTCACCACGTTGGACGTCCCTGCTTCTGCTTCCTCTCTAGTGTAGGCCATCACCCTAGCATCTGCCTGTAGAGCTCTTTCTTGTTTTTCCTGCACTGCTGGATGCACTTCTGTTGGGCTTTCATAACTCAACCTGAGTGCATGTACCTGGGACGGCTGTGGGCGTGAAGAGTTTGCCCCTGATGCTGATACTGACTGGCGGTTCATGGGGCAATTCTTAATGAAGTGGCCCTCTCTTCCACACTGAAAACAAGCAGTCGTACCAGCTCTGCACTGACCCACATGTTTCCTCCCACAATTTGGACAAGTGGGTGGAACTGTAGTGGTATTAGTCCTCCTTGACTGACTTCTGTTACCCTGACTCTGAGTTCCCTGAAAATTCCCCTTTCTTTTCTGTTGGGGCTGAGAACCTGGATAACTGGACTGCTCTGGTCTTGTGCTCTGACTGCCCTTACTGTGCTGTCCAGGTTGAGAGGCCTTAGCCAGGATCTTTTCTTGCTTCCTGGCTTCCCAGACCTTTTCTCTTGCTTCTTTCTGTCGGGCTAGATGGAACTCTACCCTCAAAGCGCGACTAACACAGTCGGCTACTGAAACTGATGGGAATGGGCCAACGTCAATCAATGTAGAGATCTCAGACCTAAACATGCCCATCATCTTCTGTATCTTCTCCCTCTCCATAGGCACCATGTATGGACATAAACGGGAGAGCTGATCAAATTTCCTACAAACTTCACTAACTGACATGTCAACCTGCTGTAACTCTGCAAATTCTTTCTGCTAGGGTTGGAGTGATGCAGGATCATAATATTTCTGGTTGAATTCCTCCAGAAACTCTGCCCATGTCATTGTGGTCACGTCCCTCCTCATGCGGACTGTGTCCCACCAAAATCTTGCATCCTTCCTTAGAACAAAGGACGCGCACATGACTTTCTCCTCATCTGTGAGTCTCATGAACTCCATTATCATCTGTATTGAGGAGAGCCAATCTTCTGCTTCTAGAGGATTTATTGAACCCTCAAATTCCGGAGGCCTCATCTTCCGGAATCTCTCATATAGCGGCTCTGGGTTCACCCTGGCCGGTGGTTGCTGAACCACTTCTGGTGCCGCTGGTGGCACTACCTGTTCTGGCTCTGCTGCTGGTTGTGCAGGAGTCCCTACTGATCCCTGCCCCTGCTCTAGTTGTTCTAATCTCTGTCTCAACTCTGCATTCTCTTTCATCTGGTTTTCTAGAAGAGCTTGCATCTCTTCTAATCTCTGAGTTAGGGATGGGCGTCCCCTTCTCCTTCTCTGACCTTGGCCTTGGCCCTGATTATCCATCGTGCTACTGTATCTGCTATGATCACACGATGAACTTGTGTTAGATCCTATATAAAAAGGATCCACATGATTTCTTGCATTTACATATTACCATGTACTTACTACAAAGTATAGGTCTCTACAGACCTTTACTTTCATGCATAACTAGCTACTTATATTAACGTAAACTGAACTTACTTGAATCGGTGAACAGGACATGCACGGAGTCAGGCGGGATATGGTCAACTAACTTTTCTGGTAATACCCACTATGCTACAGTAAGTATTCTAAACTAGACCTATTTTAAAACGTGGGCTCTGATACCACCTGTGGCGGCCCGCCCTGCTGTAGAGGCTCTATAATGCTACTACGGCCAACTCTGTAGTTAACCGCAATAGTCTGCAGGCTTCTAGGGTCGCCGGCAATCATGCTGGACTGTAACTACTGCTAATTTTGCGGAATAAATTTTTTTTTTTCTTTTTAAATACATAAACTGTTTGAGAATGTGATAAAGAAATCATGCTAACTGATCATGATTCCCCTATCACATACTCCTGGCTTGAAAACTTGTCTCTTTGAAATTTACATTCAAAATCTATGCAGCGGAAGAATTTAAATGGTGACCAATATCCCTCGCCCAATCCTCCCCGGCATGCTTCTTCCCTGTTCGTCGTCCATCGTATATTCTACTGGTGAATAGGTCTCTTACCTGCAACATGTGAACAAACTGATAAGCTATGGGCTCAGTAAGTTCAAACATAAAAACATGTATCTAATATGCTATACTGCTGTGCTCATGCTGTACTACTGTGCTCATGCTGTACTGCTGTACTCATGCTGACTGCTGTACTTATACTGTACTGCTGTACTCATACTGTACTGCTGTACTCATGCTGACTGCTGTGCTCATGCTGACTGGACTCTGTAAACATGCTGTACTGACTAAAGATTTAGTCTTAGGACATTAATCTTTTACTTTAGTTCTGGTTTTGGGCCCCTGATTGGACGTACCGACATGTTAGCGCAACCGGGAGCGGTACTTTAGTGCTGACCTCCTCAGTCTTAACTGATGCTAAACATGATAACCTCCCCGTGGTTCGAGAGGCCGATACGCCAATAACTGGTTAATTACCATCTTGCTGGTGTTCCAACTGGGTAGCATACTGCTTGCCCCCACAGTCGGAACCTGTTAATCTATTTACTGGGGTGTGAATTAATTAACACACTTGGGTGCCTTGTGCACCTAACTGTTTTTCTTATTCTGTTACTGTCTGGTCTGTGTACTGGGACATGCAACTCTATATGCATGACATGAACTGACCTCTGCTGTGACTGACATGAACTGACATAACATCGTGATGCAGACAATCAACGTCTAACAACACGTCATACAACATACATAACATTGTAATAAGGCAAGCTTGTCCACGTTGCAGTCAGGACAATGCTTGAACTTACAGAAAGTCCGCTAGCGTAAACTGCTGCTGCTCTGGGACTGCTGATTTGGGGTCTCTGGCTTGGACTCCTATAAATGGCAAAATCACTGATTATTTACCATATTTAGCTTATACTGGAAATATGGCAATACATGAAATTTTTCCTTTCCAGACTCTTTTTTTTTTTTACTCTCTGGACTCGAACACGCCCTCCTACACGGCCGAGTCCGTGCCCGTGTACCCCTCTGGATTTTTAAGCCTGGCCATGTAATCTTTGGAACATGCCCGTGTATGCTTACACGGGTGGGTACACGGCCGTGTCTCTGGTCGTGTACTCCTCTGGACTATTACAAGGTTGCTTACACGCCTCTCTTTGACCGTGTGCCTCTTGACACGGTCTGATACACGGCCGTGTTCTTGACCGTGTACCTCTCGGGTCTGATTTTTCTTGCAACACGGTCGTGCGTATGGGCATGTTCGGGGCCGTGTTCTAAACACGCCCTTGTACACGCCCGTATTCATACCAGAATCAAGATTCTGGGTCCGAACTGCTCTGCTCTGCTTTTCTAAGGCTTTTATGGCCTTTGTTCTGCTTCTTACACTTGAAATCGATCTTCACAAGATCATTTCAGGGTATCTACTACATTCCTACTATCACAAATCCATGATTTCATAAACAAAATTTCCACATTTTGCTTATGAATCCCTCTCGACTTAACTTTTGAAAACTCTGTATCTTTGTGAAGAATGTTCACTAAACTCGGTTTTCTAAACCGTCTGTGCATGGATTCGTGTTTGAAAACGTCTAGACTCGAATCACATTTCGATTTTAACCGAAAATCTGAACGTGATTCACTCACATTCTCTTTTTTTTTCTCACTCAAACCCCAGATTTTTCCCCAAATGAAAAATGTGAGAACTAGGGTTTACCTTGCTTGAATCGTGAACTTTTCTTGCTGCTGGTTAGAGATCGAAACTTGATCGATCTACTGCTGGGACTAGAAATCCGAACTGAGTTGGATTTCTTTCTCTTCTTCCTCTTTTCTCTCGGCTCTCTCTCTCTTTCTCTCTTTCTTTTCTTTTCTCTTTCTTTCTTTTCTCTTTCTTTCTTTTCTCTTTCTTTCTTCCGGCTGCCCCTCTTTGCAGCTAAGGCAAAAGTGAATTAATTCACTTTTGCTGTCGTGGGATTTGAGACACACGTGCCTCACTCCCTCTCACATGCTTTCTCTTTTTATTTATTTTTTTTGAAATGGTAAGGCCTTGTTTGGCTATTTCTTTTGGCCCTTGATCAATGTGGCTCACTTGTGTGCCATTGATCTCTTAGTATGTAATTTTCACATACTTTTCTATTAATTTTAAAGCACATAATATGAATTAATGTTTAGCTTTAAACTATATTCATTAATTCATTTTCAAATTTTGATTAAAACTTGATTAATCAAAATTTTCCTCTGCTCTTCATTCTGTAAACTATGTCACTGTAAATGTACATTTATTTACATATTTGTACAAAATCTTTCCGAGAGTATGGATTTCTCGGTTATCACATTTTGTAAAATTGTTATGTATAGAAATATATGTATATATGTAATGAGAGAATGAATAATCACAAATTTGTAAATTAAAGAAGTAAATTTTTTGTTATGCCAAGATTTACCTATTAAATTAATTTTAGCAACCTTATTACAATAAAAAAAACTAATTAATTAATAATAATAATTTAACTGATTAGTTAAAAAAACAGGAAAAGAAAGAGGAAAAAAAAAAGAGGCAGGGGGAGTGGTCCGCACACACCCTACACAAAACAACCTAGTCGGTAAAAACCCACTAGGTAAGGCAGTGGGCTAAGCCCACTGCCAATTAAATAAAAAATTCTTCTCAGCTAGCCAACTGAGCAAAACAGGTAGGCAGTGACTTGTCTGTCTACTGCTAGTAAACTGGCATTGTTTTCAAAAAGAAAAAAAGAAAAAAAAATATATTTCTTTAGAAAACAGGTTAAACAAGAGATGGGATTTTTGATAATTCAAAATCTGTGGCGGCCCGCCCTTGCTGTAGATGTTCTACAGTACTATTACAGTCAACTCTGTAGTTAACCGCAATAGCATGTAGGCCTCTAGGATCGCCGGCATCATGCTTAACTTGAAAACTACTTGTAAATTTTGCGGAATAAATTTTTTTTTTCTTTTCTTAATACATAACTTGAAAACATATACATGTCTTGTTCGAGAATGTGATAAGGAAATCATGTTAACAAAATAACATATACATGGATCATGATTCCCCTATCACATAGTCTTGACTTAAAAACATATTCTTGAAATCACATGTTCAAAATTTCAAAACTGTACAGCGGAAAACTCATGATAGGACCACAATCCCTCGCCTAGTCCCCCTGGCATGTATATACCCTGTCCGTCATCCACCATGTACTACTGGTGAACAAACTAGTGAGCTGTGGGCTTAGCAAGTTCAAACATAAAAACATGAATTCATAACATGCAACACTGTGCTTATACATGAAGCTTAACTCAGAAAAACATGTTTATGGCTGTATGTTTAGTCTTAGGACATTATCTGAAATTAGGTTCTAGTTTTGGGCCCCTAATTGGTCATACCGTAAGGCATGCATGACTGGGAGCGGTACTTTAGTACTGACCTCCACAGCCTGAACTAAAATTGAACGTGAAAACCTCCCTATGAGTCGAGAGGCCGGTATGCCAATAACTGGTTTAATTACCATCTTTTCTGAAGTTCCAACTGGGTAGTATACTGATTGCCCCAGTAAGAACCTATTACATGTTTTACTTGGGGTGTCAGTTTTATTAACCTTACCATAGTGCCTTGTGCACCTATATGTTTTCGTATGCTTGAATCTTGTCTATCATGAGTACATGAAGTATCTACTTAAAACATGAACTTCTACATGCATGACATGAAATTGACATGTATATCGTGATGTAGACAATCAATGTCTGACATACATGCCAAACAACATACATAACATCATAAAACATAACATGATTGTCCACGTTGCAGCCAGGATAATGCTTGAACTTACAGAAAGTCGGCTAACGTGAGCCTCTACTGATCTGGAACTGCTGTCTCAGGGTGTCTGGCTTGAACTCCTATAAAAGAAATAATCATTGATTATTTCCAACATTTATCTCATGCTTGAAACATGGCAAAATATGAAAATCATGTTTCAAGACTCTTTTTTCTTTTTTAACTTCGAATACGTCCTCCTACACAGGCGTGTTCGTGGCCGTGGACTCCTCTAGACTTACATGCATGGCCGTGTAATTCATGCAACATGACTGTGTAACTTATGCATGCTTACATGGGTGACTACACGGTCGTGTTTCTGGCCATGTTTTCCTGTTGTCAAACATGGTCTATTACACGCTCTTCCCACGACCGTGTGCCATTCTACACGGCTTGATACACGGCCGTGTTCTTGGTCATGTACCTCTCGGGTCTCAAATTCTTTCGAAACACGGTCGTGTATGTGGGCATATTCGGGGCCGTGTTCTGAACACGCCCTTGTACACGCCCGTGTACACTCCCATGTTCATCTCAGAATTCTGATTCTGAGTCTGAAATCCTCATTTCTGTTTTTCTAAGGCTTTCATAGCCTTTGTTCTACTTCTTGCACTCAAAATCGGTCTCTATAAGACCATTTCACGGTGTAACTACATTTATACTATTATAAATCCATGGTTTCATAAGTAAAATTTCACATTTTGCTTCCACCAAAATCTTAACTCAACATTTTAAAAATCAAATCTTTCTTGAAAAGAACTAAATTGAAACTTGGTTTTCTAAACCATCAACTCACGAATTCGTGCTCAAAAACAACTAGACTTGAACCATGTTTCGATTTAACCGAAAATCTCAATATGTAAACTCACATTCACTTTTTCTTCCTCAAATAACCTAGATTTTTCACCCAAAAATGTGAGAGAAAAAGGGGTTACCTTGCTTGAAACTTGAGGATGTCTTGCTGTGGAATCTTGACTGAAAACTTGAACGATTTTCTTGCTTGAAGAGAGAATCTAAACTGGTTGAAAGGAAAAACTTAGAAAATGATTTCTCTCTTCTTCTCTCTCTCTCTCTTTCTCTTTCTTTTTCTCTTTCTCTTTCTCTCTGCACGCCCACTTCCTTTTGCAGCTAAGGGAAGTGAATTAATTTCACTTGGGCTGCTGCCCCTCACGTGTTCACTCTCCCTCATCTCTCATCTTTAATTTCTTTTTTAAAGAAATTCATAATTGCTTAGCTAATCTTGGCCATTGATCAAGGTAGCTTACATATGAGCTATTGATCTCTTAATATGTATTTTCCGCATACTTTTCTAATAAATTTAAACATCATGATTTGAATTAATGTTTAGCTTTTACACTATGTTCATTAATTCATTGTCAAATTTTGACTAAATCTAGTTAATCAAAATTTTCATCTGCTCTGTATTCTGTAATATGTTTGATCATGAATATATATTTATTTACATATCTTGTAAAAAATTTTGCGAGAACAATAAATTTCTCGGTTATCACATTCACCCCTCCTTATAAGATTTTCCTCCTCGAAAATTAAAACAAGTGAGGGTATGGAAGTCTCATCTCATCTTCTTTTTCCCATATAGCTTCTTCAATGTTGTGATTCTTCCACAATACCTTGACTAGTGGGATGGTCTTATTTCTCAGCACCTTTTCTTCTCTAGCCAGTATCTGAACAGGCTGTTCTTCATAGGTTAGATTCTCTTGGACTTGGACTAGTTCATGTTGTAACATATGAGATGGATCTGACATGTACTTTCTTAGCATTGAGACATGAAATACATTGTGCACTGCTGACAGCTTAGGAGGTAATGCCAATTTGTGGGTAACCTTCCCAATGTGTTTGATAATCTCATAAGGTCCAATGTACCTTGGACTCAGTTTTCCTTTCTTACCAAAACGCATAATCCCCTTCATGGGCAACACTTTCAGAAATACGAAGTCCCATTCCTTGAATTCTAAGGATCTCCGTCTTCTATCTACATAGCTCTTCTGTCTGCTCTAAGCACTCTTCATCCTTTGCTGGATCTTGACAACTGCATTGGAAGTTTCCTGCATGAAATCTATTTTATGTAGTTGTTTTTCCTTCAGATCATACCAGTGGATGGGTGATTTGCACTTCCGTCCATACAGAGCTTCATACGGTGCCATCTTGATGGAAGCTTGGTAACTGTTGTTATATGAGAATTCTACTAGTGGTAGCTTCTCATTCCAAGCTCCTGGAAAATCCATTACACATGCTTGGAGCATATCCTCTAAAGTCTGGATAGTCCGTCCTGATTGTCCATCTGTTTGAGGATGGAAGGCTGTACTGAACTTCAATTCTGTGCACATGGCTCTTTGCACACACTCCCAAAAGTTTGAAGTGAACCGTGCATCTCTGTCATATACTATGGACCTTAGAACTCCATGTAACCTGACAACATGAACTATATAAAGGTGTGCCAACTTCTCCAATGAGTAAGTGATCTTCATTGCTATGTACCTGGCTGTCTTTGTTAACCTGTCCACGATTACCCAGATAGGATCGTGTCCTTCTCTTGTTTTGGGTAGCCCTACCACAAAATCTATGGTAATATGCTCCAATTTCCATTCTAGAATCTCTAGAGGTTCTACCTTTCCTCCAGGATGCTAATGCTCAGCCTTGACTTTCTGACAAGTCAAGCATTTATTCACGAACTTTGCAATATCTCCTTTCATCCCTCTCTACCAAAACTGTAGTTTTAAGTCTTGCTACATCTTGGTGGCTCCAGGATGAACTGAGTATGGCATTTCATGAGTTTCTGACATGATTAGCCTTCGAAGTTCTTCATCTGCTGGAACGTGAATTCTCCCCTGATACATGATTAATCCATCATTGGAAATCTCTTTCTAGGAGTCTGTTAGACTTGAATCTTGCTTCTGAGCTTCCTTGATATCATCAAACAATGATGACTTCAACTGCAGTACTGATAATTTTCCTGATATCAGCTCCAACTCAAGCGAATGAATTTCTTGCTACAATGGTCTTGATAACCTATCAATGGGCAACTATTGCAGAACTGTAGCTTTTCTACTTAAAGTATCTGCCACACTGTTGGCTTTTCCTGGATTATAAAGGATCTCACAGTCGTAGTCCTTCACCAACTCCAACCATCTTCTTTGCCTCATGTTTAACTCCTTCTGTGTAAAGAAGTATTTTAGACTTTAATGATCTATGTAAATCTGGCACTGTGCTCCATAAAGATAGTGTCGCCATATTTTGAGTACGAACACTACTGCAGCAAGTTCTAGGTCATGGGTGAGATAATTCTTCTCGTGCTCTTTTAATTGGCGCAAAGCATAGGCAATCACTCTGCCATCTTGCATCAATACTGCTTCCAAACCTACTCTTGAAGCATCAATGTAAATTTCATACTTCTCCCCTTCAGTAGGGAGTGTGAGGATTGACACACTTGTCAGTCGTCTCTTCAACTCTTGGAAGCTTCTTTCACATTCTTCTGTCCATACATACTTCCTTTCTTTACGTGTGAGGGTTGTGAGAGATGCTGCCAATCGTGCAAACCCTTTCACAAATCTCCTGTAATAGCCAGCTAACCCTAAGAAACTGCGTATCTCTGTCACGCTCTTAGGTGCAGGCCATTTGTTTATCACTTCCACCTTGACTGGATCTACTGCAATTCCCCCCTTGGACACTACATGTCCGAGGAAATGTATCCTATCTAGTCAAAACTCACATTTTGAGAATTTGGCATAGAGTTGATGCTCTCTCAGCTTCTGAAAAATAATCTTTAGCTGTGCTTCATGTTCTGTGTGAGTCTTTGAATATAAAAGAATGTTATCGATGAACACAATAACAAACTTGTCAAGATATTCCTTGAAGACTCTATTCATCAGGTCCATGAAAGCCACTGGAGCGTTTGTTAACCCAAACGGCATTACTAGGAATTCATAATGCCCATAATGGGTTCTGAAGCTGTCTTGGAAACATCACCTTTCTTGATTCTTAGTTGATGGTATCCTGATCTCAAATCAATCTTCGAGAATACTACTGCACCCTTAAGTTAATCGAATAGGTCGTCAATCCTAGGTAATGGATACCTATTCTTGACTGTAACCTTATTCAACTCTCGATAATCTATGCACATGCGGAACGTCCCGTCTTTCTTCTTGACAAATAGTATGAGAGCGTCCCATGGAGAATAGCTTGGTCTGATAAATCTCTTGTCAAGCAGATCCTTCAACTGCACTTGTAATTCTTTTAACTCCACTGGTGCCATGTGATACGGCGCCTTAGAGATCAGTGCTGTTCCTGGTAGGAGCTCTATCTCAAATGAGATTTCCCATTCTGGAGGTACTCCTGGTAGTTCCTTAGGAAAGACTTCGAGAAATTCTCTGACAATAGGAACATCTTCTGATTGTAACTTCTTCTCTTCTGCTGTATCTGTCACATAAGCTAAATATCCAGTACAACCACTGGCTATTAGCTTCTTGGCTTTCAATAAACTGATCATCATCTTACTTGACCTTTTTGAGGAATCAACATATTCAAAACTTTCTTCCTCTTCTAGCTTGAACACTATTCTTCTATTTCTGCAATCGATCGTGGCTTGGTATTTTCCTAGGAAATCTATTCCCAGAATTACATCGTAGTCTACTATCTTCGTCATGATCAACTCTGCATAAAGATCTCTATTTGCCATGATTACTGGCACATGAGGTAACCAGTACTCGGACAACATGATTTCTCCTGAAGGAAGAGCAGTTCTAAAAGTTCTTCCCATGTGATCTCTAGGGTATTCTAACTTATCAGCAAATGCATATGATATGAAAGAATGAGTGGCCCCAGAGTCAAAAAGAACAGATGCCAAGTGGTTAGCGACAGAAATCTGACCTGTCACCACGTTAGACGTCCCTGCCTCTGCCTCTTCTCTGGTGTAGGCCATTACCCTAGCATCTGCCTGAGGAGCTCTTTCCTGTCTTTCTTGTACTGCTGGAGGCACTTCTGAAGGGCTTTCATAACTCAATCGAAGTGCATGAACTTGTGACTGCTAGGGACATGAAAAGTTTACTCCTGACATAGACTGGTGGTTCATGAGACAATTCTTGATGAAATGACCTTCTTTTCCACACTGAAACATGCAGTTGTACCAACTTTGCACTGACCCACATGTTTCTTCTCACAAGTAGGACAGGTGGGGTTACTTGGTACTGCAGTGGGGTTAGTCCTCCTTGACTGACTTCTATTGTCTTGATTATGAGTTCCCTAAAAGTTACCCTTTCTCTTCTGTTGGGACTGAAGGCCTGGATTACTGGATTGATCTGGTCTTGTACTCTGATTGCCTTTATTGTGTTGTCCAAGTTGAGAGGCCTTGGCCGAGATCTTTTCTTTCTTTCTGGCTTCCCAAACCCTTTCCCTCTCTTCTTTCTATCGGGCAAGATGGTACTCTGCCCTCAAAGCATAACTAATGCAGTCAGCTACTGAGATTGACAGGATTGGGCCAATGTCAATTAAGGCAGAAATCTCAGGCCTAAACATGCCTATCATCTTCTGTATCTTCTCCCTTTCCGTTGGTACTACATACCAACACAAACGGGAGAGCTAATCAAATCTCTTGCAAACCTCACTGACTGACATGTCACCTTGCTGTAACTCTGAAAACTCTTTCTGTTGGGGTCAGAGTGATGCAGGATCATAATATTTTTGGTTGAACTCCTCTAAGAACTCTGCCCATGACATCATGGTCACGTCCCTCCTCATACGGACTGTGTCCCACCAAAATCTTGTGTCCTTCCTTAGAACAAAGGATGCACACAAGACTTTCTCTTCCTCAGTTAGTCTCATGAAATCCATAATCATCTGGATCGAACAAAACCAATCTTCTGCTTCTAGGGGATTGGTTGAACCCTCAAAATTCTGGATGCCTCATTTTCTGGAATCTCTCATATAGTGGCTCTTGGTTCACCCTAACCGGTGGTTCCTGAACCACTTCTGGTGCAGCTGGTGGCACTACTTGTTCTGCCTCAGCTGCTTGTTACGCCGGAGTCCCCACTGATCCCTGCCCCTGTTCTGGCTGTTCTAACCTCTATCTTAATTCTATGTTTTCTTTCATCTGATTTTCTAGAAGAGCTTGTAACTCTTCTATTCTTTGAGACAGAGTTGGGCGTCCCCTTCTCCATCTTTGGCCTTGGCCTTGGTTTTCCATCGTGCTATTTTATATCCTAAAATCACACGATGAATTTGCATTAGATCCTCTTCAAGAGGATTCACATCATTTCTTATATTAATACATCATCATATACTTACTACAAAGTATAGGTCTCTACAGACCTTTACTTTCATGTATAACTAGCTACTGATCTTAACATAAACTTAACTTACTTGGATCGGCGAACAGGACATGCATAGAGTCAGGCGGGATATGGTTTACCAACTACTCTAATATCAACTGTGACAACAGTTGGTACTTTAAACTAGATCCATTTTAAACTTAGGCTCTGATACCAACTATGGCAATAGTTTGTACTCTAAACTGGACTCCCCGTAAAACTGCTTTGATACCAACTGTGGTGGCCCGCCCTTGCTATAGAGGTTCTACAGTACTATTACAGTCAACTCTGTAGCTAACCGCAATAGCATGTAGGCCTCTCGGGTCACCAGCATCATGCTTAACTTGAAAACTACTTGTAAATTTTACGGAATAAATTTTTTTTTCTTTTCTTAATACATAACTTGAAAACATATACATGTCTTGTTCGAGAATGTGACAAGGAAATCATGTGAACAAAATAACATATACATGGATCATGATTCCCCTATTACATAGTCTTGACTTAAAAACATGTTCTTGAAATCACATGTTCAAAATTTCAAAACTGTATAGTGGAAAACTCATGGTAGGACCACAATCCCTCGCCCAGTCCCCTTGGCATGTACATACCCTGTCCGTCGTCCACCATGTACTACTGGTGAACAGGTCTTTTACCTGTAACATGCAAACAAACTAGTGAGCTATAGGCTCAGTAAATTCAAACATATAAACATGAATTCATAACATGCAACACTGTGCTTATGCATGAAGCTTAACTCTGAAAAACATGTTCATGGCTGTATGTTTAGTCTTAGGACATTATCTGAAATTAGGTTCTGGTTTTGGGCCCCTGATTGGTCATACCGTAAGGCACGCATGACTGGGAGTGGTACTTTAGTGCTGACCTCTACAGCCTGAACTGAAACTAAACGTGAAAACCTCCCCATGGGTCGAGAGGCCGATATACCAATAACTAGTTTAATTACCATCTTTTCTGAAGTTCCAACTGGGTAGCATACTGATTGCCCCAGTAGAGACCTATTAGATGTTTTACTTGGGGTGTGAGTTTTATTAATCTCACCATAGTGCCTTGTGCACCTACATGTTTTTGTGTGCTTGAATCTTGTCTATCATGAGTACATGAAGTATCTACTTAAAACATGAACTTCTACATGCATGACATGAAATTGACATGTGTATCGTGATGCAGACAATCAATGTTTGACATACACGCCAAACAACATACATAACATCATAAAACATAACATGATTGTCCACGTTGCAGTCAGGACAATGCTTGAACTTACAGAAAGTCGGCTAATGTAAGCCTCTGCTGATCTGGAACTGCTGTCTTGGGGTGTCTAGCTTGAATTCGTATAAAAGAAATAATCATTGATTATTTCCAACATTTATCTCATGCTTGAAACATGGAAAATATGAAAATCATGTTTCCAGACTCTTTTTTTTTTTTTTTAACTTCGAACATGTCCTCCTACACGGGTATGTTCGTGGCCGTGGACTCCTCTGGACTTACGTGCATGGCCGTGTAACTCATGCATGCTTACACAGGTGACTACACAGCCGTGTTTCTGGCCGTGTTTTCCTGCTGTTGAACATGGTCTGTTACACGCCCTTCCCGCGACCGTTTGCCATTCTACACGGCTCAATACACGATCGTGTTCTTAGTCGTGTACCTCTCGGGTCTCAAATTCTTTCGAAACATGGTCGTGTATGTGGGCATGTTCGGGGCCGTGTTCTGAACACGCCCTTGTACAAGCCCGTGTACATTCCCATGTTCATCCTAGAATTCTGATTCTAAGTCTGAAATCCTCATCTCTGTTTTTCTAAGGCTTTCGTAACCTTTGTTCTACTTCTTGCACCCAAAATCGATCTCTATAAGACCATTTAAAGGTGTAACTACATTTCTACTATCATAAATCCATGGTTTCATAAGCAAAATTTCACATTTTGCTTCCACCAAAATCTTGACTCAACATTTTAAAAATCAAAACTTTCTTGAAAAGAACTAAACTGAAACTTGGTTTTCTAAACCATCAACTCACGAATTCATGCTTAAAAACAACTAGACTTGAACCATGTTTCGATTTAACCGAAAATCTCAACATGCAAACTCACATTCTCTTTTTCTTCCTTAAATAACCCAGATTTTTCGCCCAAAAACGTGAGAGAAAAAAGGGTTACCTTGCTTGAAACTTGAGGACGTCTTGCTGTGGAATCTTGACTGAAAACTTGAACAATTTTCTTGCTTGAAGAGAGAATCCGAACTGGTTGAAAGGAAAAACTCAGAAAATGATTTCCCTCTTCTTCTCTTTCTCTCTCTCTTTCTCTTTTTCTTTCTCTCTACACGCCCACTTCCTTTTGCAGCTAAGGAAGTGAATTAATTTCACTTGGGCTGCTGCCCCTCACGTGCCCACTCTCCCTTATCTCTCATCTCTTTTCTTTAATTTCTTTTTTAAAGAAATTCATAATTGCTTGGCTAATCTTGGCCATTGATCAAGGTAGCTTACATGTGAGCCCTTGATCTCTTAATATGTATTTTCTGCATACTTTTCTAATAAATTTAAACATCATGATTTGAATTAATATTTAGCTTTTACACTATGTTCATTAATTCATTGTCAAATTTTGACTAAATCTAGTTAATCAAAATTTTCATCTGCTCTGTATTCTGTAACATATCTGATCATGAATATACATTTATTTACATATCTTGTATAAAATTTTCCAAGAACGATAAATTTCTCGGTTATCACAAAATCCACCTAAACAAGCAAAGCAAGAATGAAAAGACAAGAGAGAAAAATAATGATTGCAATGTAAGTGATGGACTACTTGAATGACTACTCACTAAAACCACTTAAAAACACATGAAAAAACTACCAAAACCACCTCCCAACTCACCCTTTTCAGCTGAGCACATTTTTGGAGAGTTTATAATTCAAAATTTTCAATTTTTTTACTCACAACAAAGCATGGGTATAAAATGGTTTTAAGGTAAACAAAAAACCACTTCTTTCTCCTTCATAACGAAACCATACAAGTAAAGAAAAGCTTTCTCTCTTCCACTTCATTGTAAACAAAATTTTTAGCTAAGGGAAGCTAAAAATATTCTTCATTTCCTTCCATCCACTCCCAATTTCATTTTTAGCAAGGAGGAAGAGTCTTTCCAAGTGTTTTCCAAGGTAAAAACCTACATTTTTTCACTTGCTTTTTAGAAGAAAAAGTAATGTTTTAAAAATAATGTTTTTAAAGTAATGTTTTGTCTCCATTTTAGCCCCCTACCTCAAAGATCTAAGAGTGGTTCAAAGCCTTCAAGAGAAGCTAAAAAGCCACTACTTTTCTAAGAGGTAAATATCTTGTAAACTAGTGCTTTATCAAGCTCTTCATAACTTTTCTTTCACAATGAGTTCTTACATATATTTTAAAAAAAAATCTTGGCATGGTAAAGGATCAAAATGTTGTTTTGCTACCTAGTGAAATAATACATGTGCTTGCCACGATTTAAAATGGCTAGATAACATAATTTGTGTAGGATGAAAAGTATGTTCATGTAATTTTTTGACATGCAATGAGTATTGATGCATGAGAATAGGAGATTATGGCATGTTGATATGTTATGTCCTCTGTTAATGGAAGCATGAATGATGAGGAAAATATTTTGATACCACAAATAGGCTAAAATAAGATTTAATGACTATAAAGTATTAAAAATAACTTTTTTTTTGGCAGAAATATTAATAAATTAGAAAATAGTATTTTGAGTGAGATTTTCATACTCAAGGGCAGAATATTACCCTTAACATAAGCAAAAAGAAGAGCTCAAGTTTGATCAGAAATACAAATGTCATAAAATGACGATTTTGCCCTCAAGTGTAAAATCATAATTTCACCAACCTAGAAACATTATTTGAATCTAAAACTTTGCAGTCTTGATTAGAGACTTAAAATAGACAGTGTATCAAAATTTGGTGATAAATGGATAAGAAAGGACCAAAATGCCATTTTGGGGTCAAAATGTAAATATAGAAAAAATTAGGGTAAAAAACTTAAAGAATAAAAATTTGTGAAAAATGAGCCTTGATCTTATAAGAAAACTTTATAAGGACATTAAGTATAAAAAAAGTGAACCAAAGGGTGTTGGGAACTAACTGGGGCTAAATAAGGAATAAAATGCAAAAATAAATAAATGAAGGGTCAAATTATAAAATCTACTTAGACTATAATTGGATAGCATCTTTGTCACCCTTAAAACAATACATTAAGCTAAATAAATATCAAAAATAATATGGTTTATGTTATAGCCTTGTATAACCATTAGAAAACATAAAGGGGTTTAAATGTAATACTTTTAGTTAATTGTGTTTTTTTTTGGCTTAAGAGCACTATAAACATTATGATAAGACTCTGGGATAATTTTTTTAAGCCACCCAATAAGTTTAGAGTAAAGAATGTATGTCAAGTGGTAAAATTGTAATTTTATCAAACTAAGGGGTAAAATGGTAATTTGATGGGAAGACATTTTTGAGCTGTAGGCAAAGGTTTTGTGGACCTATAAAACTGCAAGAAAGATGCCTAAAAGCTAAGGTCATAAGACTTAATAAGTTTAAACTTAAAAATACTTGAATCACCGAAATAGAGGTAAAATGGTAAATTAGTACCCGAGGGTCGGTAATAAGAAATAAACCTGCCACTAGGCTTGTCGGGATGCCATGTGATTGTTGACTAAAACTTGAAAGAGACAACCAAGTGTAATGGGCCTTAACGGGTCCAAAACGATATAAGGCCAAAACATACTTTAAAAGAAAAAAAAAGGTTTAAGTCTAATTATAAATAAATAGGGACAATAAACCCAATAAGCCCACAACTCATAAAGATGACCCAATATGATGTTGGAAGACCATGGTTACCCATGGTCACCTAATGGACCCAAATATAAATAAATTAGAATTAAATAAAATAATGAATAAGAAATTAAATAATAAATAATAATTAATTAATTTAAATTTTAAAATTAATTAATTATTAATAAAGATTTAATTCATGATAATTATTTAAAATTAATTATTTATTAATTAAGATTTAATTTATGATAATTATCTAATTAATAATTAAGGATATTATTTTCTTAAGGCAAATATTTAGACACAAATTAATAATTAATTAATTGAAATTAATTATTAATCAAGAGAACACGTGTCTATAATCGAAAACGATTCAAAACCTTACTCTAACTATCGGATGTCAATTTAAAATTAGGATACTGCATCGACTTGAGGGTAGAGCCAGAAATAATTTACGCAGATACACAATTACGCGATCTTCTCTAAGTATAGACCCCACCTACAATATGGTTGTTTATATACTACATACAATGTGAGTTCGATGTTTATTTTAACGATATGATGTGATGCCATGATTACGTGTTTATTTACACGCTTTACGAAAGTACGTTATGATGACATGTTTATTTACACATTTTGTGAAAGTATGTCGTGATGATGTGTTTACATACACACTTTTTGAACATGTCATTCCTGCATGCTCACCATATGGCTTAATGTTTAAGAAAGTGAAACTAATGATGTGCCGTACCATTCTCCGACCGAATGGGTGGATATTCGCTCTTCGGCTAAATGGGATATAATAACAATGATCATTGAAGTTAAAGTTATGACCTTGGGTGTTGACGGATTTGGTCGCTCCCCTGTCTTCCCCATTTAAGGTTGCATGCACTCCGGTACGAGCACAAGGGCCTATAAGATGTTAAATGAATAAATGGACAATTACATAACTGGTCATGCATTTCAACTATATGCATTCTTGGGATTGCACGTCTGTGTTTACTGAGTTTATCTCACCCCATTATGCTTCTCACTGTAGGTAATTCAGGCAAGTTGTCTATAACATATTAAGTATTGATGGATTGACGGTGTAGGTGTGTGATGGATGAAAGTATGATGGGTTCTATGGATGCCACTCACATTTTATATTCCGCACATGTTTGAAGAACTTTGGCAAGCGTTATTTGATGTTAGTATAATTTAATATTTTAGTTTGACATGTTACATTAGTATGTTTTGTTTAAAACTAATTTTAATTATTATGATTTTTAAAGAATCATTTCTTCAGCAAATAAGGTTTTAAAAAAAAATTTCTTTGAAATTTTGAAGACCTAAAAATGAATAAGTAACGATATAAATAAGATGATAAGTCAATTAAGCAAGTTTTAAGTGACAACCTTAGAGGTCGAGTTGTCACAGGAAATGCACATCCGTGGGACGCACTATATTTAATGCGCCAATACTAGAAAATAAATTATTGAAGAGTGGTGCTAGATTTGAAATAAAATTTTTTAAAAGTATTATTACTGAAATTAATCCTAAATTCATTTTAAAAAAGACTAATCCATTTAACCCCATTAAAATTTTTCTTTAATTACTAGCCCCCATTAACAAAAATTTATGGGGCCGTGTCTCGGGTAATCTACCATTAAAAAAATTATGACAGTTAGAAAATTTACTTTTGTAAATTGCCTGAGACACGGCAATTTACCAAATAACAAAAATTTATTTTCTAATGGTCATGTAGAGGCCAAATACCAAATATTTGCATGGAATATGAAATATAAATCAAGAATTGTCTACATCAATTTGACTCTGCAATTAACTTCAAAATGTGAAATCGATTATGTCTTCCTCGACCATATGACAAAATGAACTGTGAAGTGTATGCTGGTGAAGAAGACTTGATTTCGCAAATTGTCATTACAAGTTTTTCTTGATGAAATTGACACTTCTCTTGGTAAGTCAATAGCCAGTTGTATCCTCCAAGGTAGCCTTCCAAGAACAAAAAGAAGGACGATTTTTACTGAAAAAAATTTTTACTAAAAAATTGTCATTACAAAGGTTTTATTACTTATTGGATTCAAGCACTTGCTAAAACCCACAACACTATCCACGATAGTTTAAAACCTTTGTAAAATCCTACTTTTCTACTACTAAATGTGTTTTGATATGAAAATTTTAGGATTTTTTAAAACAATTTAACTATATAGGACCCACAAAATCTCAATAAAGTAGAGATTTAGAGCTAAATAGTCATATTTTAGGAAGGTTTTTAACAAATGCTCTAGGTTTTAAAAATTAGTTAAAAGGTCATTTTTTATAAAATGGTCTATCAATTTTTTTAAATTGTTAATCACAGATTTACAAAATGGTCAATCAATTTTCTTAAATGGTTAATCATCAATTAATCAAATTTAGAAAAAAAAAATAATGACAAACTATCATTTTGCTAAAAATAGTTTGACTATCTATTAGATTGGATGACTAAAATTGATTCTCAATAAAGCAATAAAAACTTGTATTAGGTTTGAAACAAAAAATTTCAAGCGTTATTTTTTAATTTGAAAAGAAGGAAAATTGCTGTAGGATTTATGTTGGGGATATCACTGGAAATACACATCCGTGGGACCCACAAAATTTAATGTGCCAATACTAGAAAATAAATTATTGAAGAGTGGTGCTAGGTTTGAAATAAAAATTTTTAAAAGTGTTATTACTAAAATTAATCCTAAATTCATTTTAAAAAAACTAATCCTTTTAACCCATTAAAATTTTACTTTAATTACTACCCCACATTAACAAAAGTTTATGGTGCCGTGTCTCAGGTAATCTACCATTAAAATATTTATGACCACTAGAAAATTTACTTCTGTAAATTGCCTGAGACACGACAATTAACCAAATAACACAAATTTATTTTCTAATGGTCATGTAGAGGCCAAATACCAAATATTTGCATGGAATATGAAATATAAATCAAGAATTGTCTACATCAATTTGACTTTGCAATTAACTTCAAAATGTGAAATCGATTATGCCTTCCTCCACCATATGACAAAATGAACCGTGAAGTGACAAAATGAACCGTGAAGTGTATGCCGGTGAAGAAGACTTGATTTCCCGAATTGTCGTTACAAGTTTTTCTTGATGAAATTGACACTTCTCATAGTAAGTCAATAGCCAGCCGTATCCTCCAAGTTAGCCTTCCAAGAACAAAAAGGACGATTTTTACTGAAAAAAATTTTTACTAAAAGATTGTCGTATAGGAGAATAAATCGGTAAAAACGTATCAGAGTGGCGCAGCAGAACAATAAAAATTTTTAAGATTGTTAAATATCTCATGATGTCATATACAATAAACCAATAACAATTAAAAGTCATACCTCAAGGACGCCAATCTTGCAGGAGGAGAATGACCGGAGGCTTCAACCAACTAGCCTTCTCTACTATTCTCCAATTCCCAAATGGTTGAGTGTGTGGGCACTCTGAACCTCAATCGGTATGCTAGCACTGCTAGTCTTCTTCCGACCACCCAGATCTCTAAAGAACTTATTGTCACGATGAGCTGTGCAACAATAAGCCTGCTCACCTAAGAGTCTGTGGTCTGAGAGAACTAGAGTGGCAGGACCTCTATTTATAGACCTGCATGAGGTGATTCTCTGAATTCGAATTGGATTAGGAAAAGATATTCTCCGTTATCCATAACCATAAAATCCAAATTTTTCCATGGGAAAATCCCAACAATAAAATTCGGTTTTTTTAGGATAAATCCAATCCAAATCTAAACAAGATTTTAACTAGAATTTTATCTCCCTTTTTCAACCAAAAAATCCAAAATTCCTAGGAGAAAGTCTCCTCAAAAAATTCGGCCACTTTTAGGATAAGGGAGAATCAAAATTCCACTAGGATTTCAAGCTTGAATCTTATCTCAACCTTATCCAAAATAACTGAATTTTCCTAGGAGATTTCCTCCATAATTTTGGCCACTTTTCAGGGAAGGAGAGAATCCAAATTCAATTGGGATTGAAACTTGAATTTTTCCCTTGAACCTTATCCACAAAAACCGAAATTCCATTGAGGATTATCCTCAAAATTTCGTCCATAATTTGTTAGGATTTGGATTCAAAATTCAAGTAGGATTCTAACAAGATTATCCTCTCCAAATCCAACTCAAATTCGAATTTCAAACCTTGTCGATTTTCCACAACAAATTCGAATCCCACTTGGACTGTGATTCAAAATTTGAATTTCAAATTTCAAATTCGAATTTCAAATTTAAATTTCAAATTTAAATTTCAAATTCAAATTTCAAATTCGAATTTCAAATTCAAATTTCAAATTTCAAATTTCAAAATCCAAATTTCAAAATCCACAAAACGGTTGTGTTTCAAATTCTTGTTCTCATGGATAATTTTCTACAACTCCAATCCAATCTCAAATAAAATCATGACAACTTTATTTGGAGTTTGAATAATTGTGTACTCTATTATCCAAAATAAAATCTGAATCCAACTGGAGAGAATCTTGTCTACTATCCTAATCCTGTGTCATCACCATCCATACAAAATAAACCAGCCAATAGCATACACAAATCAATTTGCCAAACGTTAAGGAATTATGTGGAGCTAGTAGAGGGACTGATTGGACATATATAATCGGGCTCCCGCAAATCCATATGATCATCATTCTTTACCGAACAACTCAATCATATGATCACTAGTTTCAGAGTCACACCACTATAAACCTGAAACTGAACTCCCAATTATATACCGTATTATATAAGCCTGTGATGAGCTACTATCCAATGACCTTGTCATATATGCAAAACCCTCATATGATATCCATGATCAGCCTTAGGTCAAAGTCCGTTTAATCCTACTGATCAGGCTATCTTAAAGTTCCATTATACTACCAAATTAAGAAAATGATTATTCACCATATGTGAATAAGAAGTCATCCGCCCAGCAGACGACCCAAGGCCTTGTCCATTTTCACATTCAGTATAATGCCTTTAAGAGGATACCTTTAACTCCTTAGAGCTATGATTCCAATATCTGCAAACAAACCGTTCATCGTATACAAGTCATGCACCCAACGAACCGGTCTATAAGCTTACTACCTCTGAGACGCTTTAGCCATTGGAACATCAAAGTACATAAGTCATATACATGAAGTAGTTTATTTACTCAGGATTAAGGTTATTGCACAATGAACGTCAAAAGCAGATTGATCCACTCATAGCGGACTACGTAGATCAATCACGCTTTAGTCCCGGTCTAATATTTCACCACCAAGTAACATATATATGTCTCTACTTGAGAGTCCAGCTCCAGACAGTCAAGACAAACCGTCCCCTCCAAGGCTTTAGACAACATAATAGTCTTAACATGAGTTAGATGCTCGGTCTAACCCCATAGACTACTGACCATAGTTTAGACCGCTAACTTTAGAACATTGTCTTCTCACATACAAAAGTCCATTGCATGCAACGTTCTAACAGTTTTAACACAAGCAGTCAGTGAGCCATATTTGCTTACATTTACTTTAACATGTAAATAAGACGAGGACAGATAGCAATGTAATGAATAACCTCTATATATAACTTTATTACCCAGTTCAAAATGAATACATCAAAATGTCTCTAATGCTTAGGGCATTTCCTAACAATCTCCCACTTGCCCTAAGCCAGTAGATGTGCCATGTTACGCATCCCCATCGCCTCTACATGCTTCTCAAAACTTCTAGCCACCAAAGTCTTAGTAAAGGGATCGGCGATGTTGTCCTCGGACGCGATCTTACATACATCCACTTGTCCTGTCTCTACATGCCCTCTAATAATATGATATCTCCGATCAATGTGCTTGGTCCTTTTGTGGTGCCGAGATTCCCTTCTGTTGGCAATAGCCCCTATGTTATCACAGTAAAGTGTGATAGGCTTGTCAACACCCGGAATGACCTCAAGGTCTCTAAAGAACTTGCGGATCCAAACCGCTTCTTTAGATGCCTCAGCCGCAGCCACATACTCAGCCTCCATAGTAGAGTCAGCTGTGCAGCCCTGCTTCATGCTCCTCCACATAATGGCGCCTCCTCTGAGTAAAAACACTGATCCAGATGTCGATTTCCTCGAATCCTTACAAGTCTGGAAGTCTAAGTCTGTGTATCCTACGGGTGTTAGGTCCCCTCCAGAATACACCAGCATATAATCCCTCGTTCTCTTAAGATACTTGAGTATATGCTTTACAGCTTGCCAGTGCTTAGTTCCAGGATTTGCCTGATATCGACTCACCATACCTACTGCAAAACATATATCCGGGCGAGTACAAAGCATAGCGTACATAAGACTACCCACAGCGGATGCATAAGAGACCTTACTCATACGCTCTCTTTCTTCCGATGTCTTGGGACAGTCATCCAATGAAAGAGTTAGACCGGCAATAGAAGGTTGTAAGCCTTTCTTTGCCTCTTGCATTGCATATTTGTCAATTATTTTATCTATGTATGAAGCTTGGGATAACGCTATCATTTTGTTCTTTCGATCTCTGAAGAGACGAATACCTAGAACATAATTAACTTCTCCCAAGTCCTTTATGTCAAACTGTTGGTGTAACCAAAGCTTGACCGATGATAAGTTCCCTATATCATTCCCAATGAGTAGTATATCATCGACATAGAGTATCAAAAAGACCACTTTTTCATCCTTAATACGTTTATAAACACAAGGTTCATCAACGTTCTGCTCAAAACCAAATGTCTTAATCGCTTGATCAAACCTCTGGTTCCATGAGCGGGATGCCTGCTTCAATCCATAAATGGATCTAAGCAACTTGCAGACTTTCCTTTCTTGGCCTTTTGCTACGAACCCTTCGGGCTATATCATATAGATACACTCTTCAAGATGGCTATTCAAGAATGCCGTCTTGACATCCATTTGCCAGATCTCATAATCGAGAGCCGCAGCAATGGACAGAAGAATACGGATAGACTTCAGCATAACAACAGGCGAAAAGGTTTCATCGTAATCGATTCCAGCCTTTTGCATGTATCCCTTTGCAACCAGTCTAGCTTTGAAAGTTTCCACTCTTCCTTCCGCATCCTTCTTTCTTTTGTAGACCCATTTGCATCCAATGGGTTTTATCCCATCCAGCAAATCTACAAGTTCCCAAACAGAGTTGGATTTCATAGAATCCATCTCATTGTTCATAGCCTGTTTCCAAGATTTAGAATCAACATCATTTATAGCTTCATCATAGGTGACCGGATCATCCTCATGCTCATGAGCCTCGGCCTGGTATACCTCAGCATCATACATGAAGAAATTAGGTTTCTTTGAAACCCTCCCACTACGACGAGGCACCCTAAATTGTTGATCGTCTGCAGGTCTTTCACTGGAACTCGGACTTGCATCCAAGACCGAAATCTGTGGAGCAGTTCTGTCACCCGATAACTCCTCTAGCACCACTTTGCTTCGAGGCTTAAAGTCATTCACGTGACTTTCTTCCAAGAATGTCACATGGGTTGAGATAATGACCTTTTGTTCCTTTGGGTTATAGAACAGACCTCCTTTAGTTCCTTTTGGATACCCTACAAACATGCACAATTCTGATCTTGGTTCCAACTTCTTCGCATCCCCATCCAGTACATGTGCCGGGTAGCCCCATATTCTCATATGTCCAAGGGAGGGCTTCCTGCCACGCCACAATTCATATGGAGTTCTGGGAATTAATTTGCTCGGAACCTGGTTCAGAATATAGCATGCCGTTTGTAAAGCATATCCCCAAAATGATAACGGCAGCGTTGAATAACTCATCATGGACCGTACCATATCCAATAAGGTCCTGTTTCTCCTTTCGGCTACACCATTCTGTTGTGGAGTACCAGGTGCAGTCAATTGGGATAATATCCCATTCTCTACAAGATGTCCTAGAAATTCATCGGAGAGGTATTCGCCACCTCGATCAGATCGAAGTGTCTTTATGGATTTATCCAATTGCTTTTCTACTTCCGCACGATACTCTTTGAACTTGTCAAAGGTTTCGCTCTTGCGGTGCATCAGATACACATATCCATACCTCGAGTAATCATCTATAAAAGAGACATAATACTCGAACCCTCCTCGTGCTGTGACGTTCATGGGGCCACATACGTCAGTATGCACAATTTCTAAGAGCTCTTGAGCCCTTGTACCCTTAGCTCCAAAAGACCTCTTAGTCATCTTACCCTCTAGACAAGACTCACATTGGGGAAGATGTACTTCCTCCAGAGATTCTACAGGACCGTCTTTCACCAATCTTTGAATTCTATCCTGATTAATATGACCAAGTCTTGAATGCCAAAGATACGCCTTGTTAGAGTGAGAAACTTTCAACCTTTTAAAGTTATCAATTAATTCAATGTCAAGCAGTGAGTATATCTTTGGTTTGATCAAATATAGGTTTCCATCCATCCATCCAAAATAGATAAAAGACTTATTCTACGAATATCAACTCTTTTACTAAAAGAAACTGAATAAGAATCCTTTATTAAACAAGCTACCGATATAAGGCTCCTCCTAAAATTAGGAACATAAAAACAGTCTTTTAATAAAATAAACCTAAATTGATCAAAATAAAGGTAAAAATCTCCCACTGCTTCAGCCACCACAAAACTACCATCTCCAGTCTGCAACGAGAGGCTCCTATCATGTAGACTTCTCGTTTCCATGAACCCCTGCATAGAAACACAAACATGATTAGTGGCGCCCGAATCAATGACCTAAGTTTCTTTCGATTCTTCCACCAAACACGCTTCCAAGTAATGAAGTTCCTTACCTTCCTTTTCCTTGCCCTTGGCGGCTAGGAATTCCCAGCAAGCCTTCTTGAAGTGACCTACCTTCCCACAATGGAAGCATTTGGACTTTTTAGGGTCCTTCGGCTTCTTGTTCTTCTTCTTCTTCTTCCTGTCTGAGACAGGAGGATTAGAAGAACTAGAAGCCACTTGCTTCTTATTTGGCCTCTTCCTCTTCCGTGAGGGATTGGAAGATTCCGCCAAATTGGCCTCTCCTTTAGGTCGGACCACATCCTCATCCCTGATCATCCGCTCATAAGCCTGTAGTTGCTTCATGAGCTCGGTTAGTCCAAACTCCTTTGTCGCCAGATTGTATGCGGCCTTAAACCCCACAAAATCTTTAGACAGAGTCTTGAACACCATCTTGATCTGGGTGTTGTAGTCCAACTCAGCACCATTCTCGGCAGCCTCAACAAAGAATCCCATTAGAGTGATCATATGGTCTTTCACCGGAATACCCGCCTTTTGCTTAGAGTTCATAATGCTGGTGATAGCGGACTGTCGAGCCAATTTTTCTTGGCCTCCGAACATGTCCTCCAGATTGTCCATGATCTCTCTAGTAACTTGATAAGTCTCATGCTGCTTTTGTAAAGCACTCGTCATGCTAGCAAGGATGTAGCATCGAGCTATCTCATTGGATTTTCTCCAACGATTATAGGCAACCGGGACCTCCTCAAGTGATGTGTCAGGTTTGGGCCCAGGTGGGCATGGTTCGTCCAGTACGAACTTGTGTTTCTCGCAGCTGAGAACTATTAATAGATTTCTCTTCCAATCTTTATAATTATCGCCATTCAACTTATTTTCAGTAAGTATCGAAATGAGGGGTGTCGGTGACATTTTGAACTGAAATAAAATTATACTAGACATCATTACAAAGCCTAAGCAAATATACAGATAATTTAGCAAATAAAACATACAAGTATGTTCCTACATGAAACTTGAAAAAAAAAAAAAAAACATGTAGCATTGCAACGGTAATTCACAACACCTATTGCCCCAAGCCACCGAGGGGTGGTCATGAAAACAAATAGCCGGAACATGGACCCCGTCCAATTAATATATGTTGCCTTAAATCCTCCAAGGTTAAGACATATATTAATAACCGCTTATTTGGCCACCAGTTTAGTTAACAGAGCTTCTAGGGAAGGTTAATAACTAAACGAGTCTTGAGTGTATAACCATTGTTTACGTAGCCCGATCCACGTCCTACCAAGCCACCGAGGGGTGGTCATGAATAGGATTGTACCCGAACACATTTTCCACATAGGAGATCCAATCTAGTATACCGGCGGCGGTAAACACCTACCGAAGGGTGTGGTTAGGGCAGAACTGATGCGAGGCTTACCATGCTTTCACATATGGATCAACAATGGAGGCTGTGGGTTTTGTTTGAAACCCTCTCCCACTCAATATTTTGAAAAACATGCAAGTTTTGACAAATTATGTATGATCAATATAGTATGAGCGGCACTCACCTATCCTATATGACATGTTATCAAATATGCATATAAAACATCCATCAATACATATTTATACATCCATGACATATCACAGAAAAAAAAATAATTGACAGAATAACCAAGCCATGGTTCCATCCTAGAACAAAGAAAATAAAGATTACAAAATTCCATCCAAAGCATTCTTTGGGTCTTGAATTTCGTTCCGTCTTGTTGTATCTATCTTTATGTAGCCTCTCCATTTATTTCTCATCCCAAGAATTATTTAAAATTTAAATTTCCAAAAATTTAAATTTCAAATTCAAATTCCAAATTTGAATTTCAAATTTAAATTTTCAATTCAAATTTTAAACAATTTTAAACATCATGTGTAATAATATGTAATTTCAAAATTTCAAATTTCAATTACATATTTTTAAACATGATTTAAAATTAAATCTCTAATTTAAAAATCAAAATTTTCTAACTTTTTAGACCGTCGCACTGCCGCCCTCGAAGGCAGCAGCCGCCGTGGGCAGCCACCAGCCACAAAGGGGCTGGTAGCCCACGGCTGCCCCCTTTGTGCAGCCTTGCCGGGCTATAGGCCAAGCCTGCAGCACCAGGCTGCACACCCAGGCTGGGTGCAGCAGCCAGCAGGCTGCAGGCAGCGCCTGCAGCCACAGGCTGCACGCCCAGGCTGCGGCCAGCCTTGGGCATGCCACGGCCACCCTCGGCTGCAGGCCAAGCCTGCGGCCGTGGGTGGTGTTGGTCTGCACAGGGGCTGCCGCAGCCCTATCTTGCCCGAGGGCAGGGGCTGCAGCCCCACCAAGGCCCGTCGGCCTATCCCGAGGGGTCGTGTCTCGATTTTCGTGTCATATTCCAATTTACCTTTTAGGATCTCCAAAAATTAATTTGAATCCCAATTAAATTGAAATTTTCCACACAATCAAAATTTCAACCTTTAAATCAAATTTAACTTTTGGGAAAAAATAAATTACGGTCTTCAATCTTCAATCTCCTCCAAGAATAATTACATAAAATTTCCTAAACCGTTTCCGGTGTATAAAAATTCTAACCATAAAAATTCTAAGAGACAAAAAATTAAAATTCATGGGAAAATTACAGTGTTAATAAACTGCTCCCATGGTTACATAAAAATTCCTAGATACAATTTTTCTAAATTCTAAGGAACTATAACCGGCATAAACAAGTATGCTTATAATAATTCAGAAAATTAAAATAACCACATACTTTATACATAATGCATGATAACAACATAAAGGAACCCTAGAATGCCACTCTCTAAATATCAAATCCATACATAAATAAAAAGACTAAGTAATTGTCTAATTTATGTACATGGCATAGTCATGAGATGGCTCTGATACCAATTGTAGGAGAATAAATCGGTAAAAACGTATCAGAGTGGCGCAGTGGAATAATAAAAATTTTTAAGCTCGTTAAATATCTCATGATGCCATATACAATAAACCAACAACAATTAAAACTCATACCTCAAGGACGCCAATCTTGCAGGTGGAGAATGACCGGAGGCTTCAACCAACGAGCCTTCTCTACTATTCTCCAATTCCCGAATGGCTGAGTGTGTGGGCACTCTGAACCTCGATCGGTATGCTAGCACTGCTAGTCTTCTTCCGACCACCCAGATCTCTAAAGAACTTATTGTCACGATGAGCTGTGCAACAATAGGCCTGTTCACCTGAGAGTCTGTGGTCTGAGAGAACTGGAGTGGCAGGACCTCTATTTATAGACCTGCATGAGGTGATTCTCTGAATTCGAATTGGATTAGGAAAAGATATTCTCCGTTATCCATAACCATAAAATCTGAATTTTTCCATGGGAAAATCCCAACAATAAAATTTGGTTTTTTTAGGATAAATACAATCCAAATCTAAACAAGATTTTAACTAGAATTTTATCTCCCTTTTTCAACCAAAAAATCCGAAATTCCTAGGAGAAAATCTCCTCAAAAAATTCGGCCACTTTTAGGATAAGGGAGAATCAAAATTCCACTAGGATTTTCAAGCTTGAATCTTATCTCAACCTTATCCAAAATAACCGAATTTTCCTAGGAGATTTCCTCTATAATTTCGGCCACTTTTCAAGGAAGGAGAGAATCCAAATTTAACTGGGATTGAAACTTGAATTTTTCCCTTGAACCTTATCCACAAAAACCGAAATTCCATTGAGGATTATCCTCAAAATTTCGTCCATAATTTTTTAGGATTTGGATTCAAAATTCAAGTAGGATTCTAACAAGATTATCCTCTCCAAATCCAACTCAAATTCGAATTTCAAACCTTGTGGATTTTCCACAACAAACTCGAATCCCACTTGGACTGTGATTCAAAATTTGAATTTCAAATTTCAAATTCGAATTTCAAATTTATATTTCAAATTTGAAATTTCAAATTTCAAAATTCAAAATTCAAATTTCAAAATCCACAAAACGGTTGTGTTTCAAATTCTTGTTCTCATGGATAATTTTCGACAACTCCAATCCAATCTCAAATAAAATCATGGCAACTTTATTTGGAGTTCGAATAATTGTGTACTCTATTATCTAAAACAAAATCTGAATCCAACCGGAGAGAATCTTGTCTACCATCCTAATCTTGTGTCATCACCATCCATGCAAAATAAACCAGTCAATAGCATACACAAATCAATTTGCCAAACGTTAAGGAATTATGTGGAGCTAGTAGAGGGACTGATTGGACATATATAAGCGGGCTCCTGCAAATCCATATGATCATCATTCTTTACCGAACAACTCAATCATATGATCACTAGTTTCAGAGTCACACTACTATAAACCTGAAACTGAACTCCCAATTATATACCGTATTACGTAAGCCTGTGACGAGCTACTATCCAATGACCTTGTCATATATGCAAAACCCTCATATGATATCCATGATCAGCCTTAGGTCAAAGTCCGTTTAATCTTACTGATCAGGCTATCTTAAAGTTCCATTATACTACCGAATTAAGAAAATGATTATTCACCATATGTGAATAAGAAGTCATCTGCCCAGCAGACGACCCAAGGCCTTGTCCATTTTCATATTCAGTAAAATGCCTTTAAGAGGATACCTTTAACTCTTTAGAGCTATGATTCCGATATCTGCAAACAAACCCTTCATCGTATACAAGTCATGCACCCAACGAACCGGTCTATAAGCTTACTACCTCTAAGACGCTTTAGCTATTGGAACATCAAAGTATACAAGTCATATACATGAAGTAGTTCATTTACTCAGGATTAAGGTTATTGCACAATGAACGTCAAAAGCAGATTGATCCACTCATAGCGGACTACGTAGATCAATCACACTTTAGTCCCGGTCTAATATGTCACCACCAAGTAACATATCTATATCTCTACTTGAGAGTGCAGCTCCAGACAGTCAAGACAAACCGTCCCCTCCAAGGCTTTAGACAACATAATAGTCTTAACATGAGTTAGATGCTCGGTCTAACCCCATAGACTACAGACCATAGTTTAGACCGCTAACTTTAGAACATAGTCTTCTCGCATACAAAAGTCCATTGCATGCAACGTTCTAACAGTTTTAACACAAGCAGTCAGTGAGCCATATTTGCTTACATTTACTTTAACGTGTAAATAAGACGAGGACAGATAACAATGTAATGAATAATCTCTATATATAATTTTATTATCCAGTTCAAAATGAATACATCAAAATGTCTCTAATGCTTAGGGTATTTCCTAACATGTCGTTACAAAGGTTTTATTACTTATTGGATTCGTGCACTTGCAAAATCCACAACACTATCCACGATAGTTTAAAAACTTGGTAAAATCCTACTTTCTACTACTAAATGGGTTTTTATATGAAAATTTTGGGATTTTTTAAAACAATTTAACTGTATAGGACCCACAAAATATGAATAAAGTAAAGATTTAGAGCTAAATAGTCATTGTTTAAGAAGGTTTTTAACAAACGCCCTAAATATTTAAAAATTAGTTAAAAGTTCATTTCTTATAAAATGGTCTATCAATTTTTTTAAATTGTTAATCACAAATTTACAAAATGGTCAACCAATTTTCTTAAATGGTTAATCATCAATTAATCAAATTTAGAAAAAAAATAATGACAAACTATCATTTTACTAAAAATAGTTTGACTATCTATTAGATTGGATGACTAAAATTGATTCTCAATAAAGCAATAAAAACTTGTATTAGGTTTGAAACAAAAAATTTCAAGTGTTATTTTTCAATTTGAAAAGAAGGAACATTGCTGTAGGATTTATGTTGGGGATATCATTGGAAATACACATCCGTGGGACCCGCAAAATTTAATGTGCCAATACTAGAAAATAAATTATTGAAGAGTGGTGCTAGGTTTGAAATAAAAATTTTTAAAAGTGTTATTACTAAAATTAATCCTAAATTCATTTTAAAAAAACTAATCCTTTTAACCCATTAAAATTTTACTTTAATTACTACCCCACGTTAACAAAAGTTTATGGTGCCATATCTCAGGCAATCTACCATTAAAAAATTTATGACCACTAGAAAATTTACTTTTGTAAATTGCCTGAGACACGGCAATTAACCAAATAACACAAATTTATTTTCTATTGGTCATGTAGAGGCCAAATACCAAATATTTGCATGGAATATGAAATATAAATCAAGAATTGTCTACATCAATTTGACTTTGCAATTAACTTCAAAATGTGAAATCGATTATGCCTTCCTCCACCATATGACAAAATGAACCGTGAAGTGACAAAATGAACTGTGAAGTGTATGCCGGTGAAGAAGACTTGATTTCCTGAATTGTCATTACAAGTTTTTCTTGATGAAATTGACACTTCTCATAGTAAGTCAATAGCCCGCCGTACCCTCCAAGGTAGCCTTCCAAGAACAAAAAGGACGATTTTTAGTGAAAAAATTTTTTACTAAAAGATTGTCGTTACAAAGGTTTTATTATTTATTGGATTCGTACACTTGCAAAATTCACAACACTATCCACGATAGTTTAAATCTTTGTAAAATCCTACTTTCTACTACTAAATGGGTTTTTATATGAAAATTTTCGGATTTTTTAAAACAATTTAACTGTATAGGACCGACAAAATATGAATAAAGTAAAGATTTAGAGCTGAATAGTCATTGTTTAAGAAGGTTTTTAACAAACATCCTAAGTTTTTAAAAATTAGTTAAAGGCTCATTTTTTTTAAAATGGTCTATCAATTTTCTTAAATTGTTAATCACAGATTTACTAAAATGGTCAACCAATTTTCTTAAATGGTTAATTATCAATTAATCAAATCTAGAAAAAAAATAACAAAATATCATTTTGCTAAAAATAGTTTGACTATCTATTATATTGGATGATCAAAATTGGTTCTCAATCAAGCAATAAAAACTTGTATTAGGTTTGAAACAAAAAATTTCTATGTGTTATTTTTTAATTTAAAAAGAAGGAAAATTGCCGTAGGATTGATGTTGGGGATATCATTGGAAGTACACATCCGTGGGACCCACAAAATTTAATGTGCCAATACTAGAAAATAAATTATTGAAGAGTGGTGCTAGGTTTGAAATAAAAATTTTTAAAAGTGTTATTACTAAAATTAATCCTAAATTCATTTTAAAAAAACTAATCCTTTTAACCCATTAAAATTTTACTTTAATTACTACCCCACATTAACAAAAGTTTATGGTGCCGTGTCTCAGGCAATCTACCATTAAAAAATTTATGACCACTAGAAAATTTACTTTTGTAAATTGCCTGAGACACGCAATTAACCAAATAACACAAATTTATTTTCTAATGGTCATGCAGAGGCCAAATACCAAATATGTGCATGGAATATGAAATATAAATCAAGAATTGTCTACATCAATTTGACTTTGCAATTAACTTCAAAATGTGAAATCGATTATGCCTTCCTCCACCATATGACAAAATGAACCGTGAAGTGACAAAATGAACTGTGAAGTGTATGCCGGTGAAGAAGACTTGATTCCAAAATTGTCATTACAAGTTTTTCTTGATGAAATTGACACTTCTCATAGTAAGTCAATAGCCAGCCGTGTCCTCCAAGGTAGACTTCCAAGAACAAAAAGGACGATTTTTACTGAAAAAAATTTTTACTAAAAGATTGTCGTTACAAAGGTTTTATTACTTATTGGATTCGTGCATTTGCAAAATCCACAACACTATCCACGATAGTTTAAAAACTTTGTAAAATCCTACTTTCTACTACTAAATGGGTTTTTATATGAAAATTTTTGGATTTTTTAAAACAATTTAACTGTATAGGACCCACAAAATATGAATAAAGTAAAGATTTAGAGCTGAATAGTCATTATTTAAGAAGGTTTTTAACGAACGCCCTAAGTTTTTAAAAATTAGTTAAAAGGTCATTTTTTTTAAATGGTCTATCAATTTTCTTAAATTGTTAATCATAGATTTACTAAAATGGTCAGCCAATTATCTTAAATGTTTAATTATCAATTAATCAAATCTAAAAAAAAAATAACAAACTATCATTTTGCTAAAAATAGTTTGACTATCTATTATATTGGATGATCAAAATTGGTTCTCAATCAAGCAATAAAAACTTGTATTAGGTTTGAAACAAAAAATTCCTAAGTGTTATTTTTTAATTTAAAAAGAAGGAAAATTGCCATAGGATTTATGTTGGGGATATCATTGGAAGTACACATCCGCGGGACCCACAAAATTTAATGTGCCAATACTAGAAAATAAATTATTGAAGAGTGGTGCTAGGTTTGAAATAAAAATTTTTAAAAGTGTTATTACTATAATTAATCCTAAATTCATTTTAAAAAAACTAATCCTTTTAACCCATTAAAATTTTACTTTAATTACTACCCCACGTTAACAAAAGTCTATGGTGCCGTGTCTCAGGCAATCTACCATTAAAAAATTTATGACCACTAGAAAATTTACTTTTGTAAATTGCCTGAGATACGGCAATTAACCAAATAACACAAATTTATTTTCTAATGGTCATGTAGAGGCCAAATACCAAATATGTGCATGGAATATGAAATATAAATCAAGAATTGTCTACATCAATTTGACTTTGCAATTAACTTCAAAATGTGAAATCGATTATGCTTTCCTCCACCATATGACAAAATGAACCGTGAAGTGACAAAATGAACCGTGAAGTGTATGCCGGTGAAGAAGACTTGATTTCCCAAATTGTCGTTACAAGTTTTTCTTGATGAAATTGACACTTCTCATAGTAAGTCAATAGCCAGCCGTATCCTCTAAGGTAGCCTTCCAAGAACAAAAAGGACGATTTTTACCGAAAAAATTTTTTACTAAAAGATTGTCGTTACAAAGATTTTATTACTTATTGGATTCGTGCACTTGCAAAATCCACAACACTATCCACGATAGTTTAAAAACTTTGTAAAATCCTACTTTCTACTACTAAATGGGTTTTTATATGAAAATTTTTGGATTTTTTAAAACAATTTAACTATATAGGACCCACAAAATATGAATAAAGTAAAGATTTAGAACTGAATAGTCATTGTTTAAGAAGGTTTTTAACAAATGCCTTAAGTTTTTAAAAATTAGTTAAAAGGTCATTTTTTTTAAATGGTCTATCAATTTTCTTAAATTGTTAATCACAGATTTACTAAAATGGTCAACCAATTTTCTTAAATGGTTAATTATCAATAAATCAAATCTAGAAAAAAAAATAACAAACTATCATTTTGCTAAAAATAGTTTGATTATATATTATATTGGATGATCAAAATTGGTTCTCAATCAAGCAATAAAAACTTGTATTGAAACAAAAAATTTCTAAGTGGTATTTTTTAATTTAAAAAGAAAGAAAATTACTGTAGGATTTATGTTGGGGATATCATTGGAAGTACACATCCGTGGGACCCACAAAATTTAATGTGCCAATACTAGAAAATAAATTATTGAAGAGTGGTGCTAGGTTTGAAATAAAAATTTTTAAAAGTGTTATTACTAAAATTAATCCTAAATTCATTTTAAAAAAACTAATCCTTTTAACCCATTAAAATTTTACTTTAATTACTACCCCACATTTACAAAAGTTTATGGTGCCGTGTCTCAGGCAATCTACCATTAAAAAATGTATGACCACTAGAAAATTTACTTTTGTAAATTGCCTTAGACACGGCGATTAACCAAATAACACAAATTTATTTTCTAATGGTCATGTAGAGGCCAAATACCAAATATTTGCGTGGAATATGAAATATAAATCAAGAATTGTCTACATCAATTTGACTCTGCAATTAACTTCAAAATGTGAAATCGATTATGTCTTCCTCCGCCATATGACAAAATGAACTGTGAAGTGTAAGCTGGTGAAGAAGACTTGATTTCCCGACTTGTCATTACAAGTTTTTCTTGATGAAATTGACACTTCTCATAGTAAGTCAATAGCCAGCCGTATCTTCCAAGTTAGCCTTCCAAGAACAAAAAGGACTATTTTTACTGAAAAAAAGTTTTACTAAAAGATTGTCGTTACAAAGGTTTTATTACTTATTGGATTCGTGCACTCGCAAAATCCACAACACTATCCACGATAGTTTAAAAACTTTGTAAAATCCTACATTCTACTACTAAATGGATTTTTATATGAAAATTTTGGGATTTTTTAAAACAATTTAACTGTATAGGACCGACAAAATATGAATAAAGTAAAAATTTAGAGCTGAATAGTCATTGTTTAAGAAGGTTTTTAACAAATGCCCTAGGCATTTAAAAATTAGTTAAAAGGTCATTTTTTATAAAATGGTCTATCAATTTTTTTTAATTGTTAATCACAAATTTACAAAATGGTCAATCAATTTTCTTAAATGGTTAATAATCAATTAATCAAATTTAGAAAAAAAAATAATGACAAACTATCATTTTGCTAAAAATAATTTGACTATCTATTAGATTGGATGACTAAAATTGATTCTCAATAAGGCAATAAAAACTTGTATTAGGTTTGAAACAAAAAATTTCAAGTGTTATTTTTTAATTTGAAAAGAAGGAAAATTGCTGTAGGATTTATGTTGGGGATATCATTGGAAATACACATCCGTGGGACCCACAAAATTTAATGTGCCAATACTAGAAAATAAATTATTGAAGAGTGGTGCTAGGTTTGAAATAAAAATTTTTAAAAGTGTTATTACTAAAATTAATCCTAAATTCATTTTAAAAAAAAACTAATCCTTTTAACCCATTAAAATTTTACTTTAATTACTACCCCACGTTAACAAAAGTTTATGGTGCCGTGTCTCAGGCAATCTACCATTAAAAAATTTATGACCACTAGAAAATTTACTTTTGTAAATTGCCTGAGACACGGCAATTAACCAAATACCACAAATTTATTTTCTAATGGTCATGTAGAGGCCAAATACCAAATATTTGCATGGAATATGAAATATAAATCAAGAATTGTCTACATCAATTTGACCCTGCAATTAACTACAAAATGTGAAATCGATTATGTCTCCCCCCACCATATGACAAAATGAACTGTGAAGTGTACGCTGGTGAAGAAGACTTGATTTCCCGAATTGTCATTACAAGTTTTTCTTGATGAAATTGACACTTCTCATAGTAAGTCAATAGCCAGCCGTATCCTCCAAGTTAGCCTTCCAAGAACAAAAAGGCCTATTTTTACTGAAAAAAAGTTTTACTAAAAGATTGTCGTTACAAAGGTTTTATTACTTATTGGATTCATGCACTCGCAAAATCCACAACACTATCCACGATAGTTTAAAAACTTTGTAAAATCCTACTTTCTACTACTAAATGGGTTTTTATATGAAAATTTTGGGATTTTTTAAAACAATTTGACTGTATAGGACCGACAAAATATGAATAAACTAAAGATTTAGAGCTGAATAGTCATTGTTTAAGAAGGTTTTTAACAAATGCCCTAGGCATTTAAAAATTAGTTAAAAGGTCATTTTTTATAAAATGATCTATCAATTTTTTTAAATTATTAATCACAAATTTACGAAATGGTCAATCAATTTTCTTAAATGGTTAATCATCAATTAATCAAATTTAGAAAAAAAATAATGACAAACTATCATTTTGCTAAAAATAGTTTGACTATCTATTAGATTGGATAACTAAAATTGATTCTCAATAAAGCAATAAAAACTTGTATTAGGTTTGAAACAAAAAATTTCAAGTGTTATTTTTTAATTTGAAAAGAAGGAAAATTGCTGTAGGATTTATGTTGGGGATATCATTGGAAATACACATCCGTGGGACCCACAAAATTTAATGTGCCAATACTAGAAAATAAATTATTGAAGAGTGGTGCTAGGTTTGAAATAAAAATTTTTAAAAGTGTTATTACTAAAATTAATCCTAAGTTCATTTTAAAAAAACGAATCCTTTTAACCCATTAAAATTTTACTTTAATTACTACCCCACATTAACAAAAGTTTATGGTGCCGTGTCTCAGGCAATCTACCATTAAAAAATTTATGACCACTAGAAAATTTACTTTTGTAAATTGCCTGAGACATGGCAATTAGCCAAATACCACAAATTTATTTTCTAATGGTCATGTAGAGGCCAAATACCAAATATTTGCATGGAATATGAAATATAAATCAATAATTGTCTACATCAATTTGACCCTGCAATTAACTTCAAAATGTGAAATCGATTATGTCTCCCCCCACCATATGACAAAATGAACTGTGAAGTGTATGCTGGTGAAGAAGACTTGATTTCCCGAATTGTCATTACAAGTTTTTCTTGATGAAATTGACACTTCTCATAGTAAGTCAATAGCCAGCCGTATCCTCCAAGGTAGCCTTCCAAGAACAAAAAGAAGGAAGATTTTTACTGACAAAAATTTTTACTAAAAGATTGTCATTACAAAGGTTTTATTACTTATTGGATTCATTGTAACAGCCGGAAAAATTTTACTGTTTTCGAGAAATGTGTATATCGTATGTACAGTATTGAGAAAAGGGTCAAGATGACATTTTCTCGACCTGAAACTGATATATTTGGAATCAGGATACTCAAATTAGTCAATTGAGCACAAAACAGAAATTTCGACCGGGAATGCGAAAAATACGCAGTACCGGAAACTGGTCGAGATGACCTCGGATTAAGATAAAACTGATAAATTTGGATTCAGCACGTCCAAATTAGTCAGGATAGATCAAGTTAAAAATTTTGGGGAGAAGAGTATAAATAGGAAATCGTGGGGGTTAAATTCACAAATTCCTCATAATTCCAAAAAAAATCCGAAATTCAACCCCAAAATTCTCTCAAATGTGAATAGTGATCAACTTTCACAAACGACCTCCGTTCATGACACCGCCGGCACCATTGGAAAGCTCTCACCGAGCTGAGTCCAACGGTGGGACGATGCGACGGAGCAGCCGCCGGAGCAAGCCGCACGCGCCGCCCGAAGCTCGCTGGAGCTGTGAAATTCAAACGGACGTATCTCCGCCGTCCGGCCACCGTTTGCCACGAAACCGGTCCCAAAAGGTTCGTGGTGAAGAGTACTACAAAACCCATGTGGTGGTTCACGGCAACAACCGCCGTATTGTGCCGACCGAGTTTCGAGAAATCCGCCGTCGCCGCCGTGGGATCCACCGTCGATTTTCGCCGATTCCAGCCAAATTGAGGAGAGCCACCAGTGCAGAAATGGTCGTAGGGTTGTGGGGAGCAAAAGCCCTCAACCAATTTCGGGAAAAAAGTCCGGCATGGTGGAGTTCCACCGTCGCCGCCGTGACCGTGGCTTTCGGGGGGATTTTCCGACGATAGGGGCCTCAAAACATGAAATTGAGGTCACTAATGGATTCCTCTCGTCGAGCTCTTCATGATGGGCTACTCACTTGCCACCGTCGCCACCGTCAACCGCCGGTCAACGACGAGTCAACGCCGGTCAACGCCGATCAATGGCGACCGTTGACCAAATTTTGAAGATTGGCCCGTTGGCCTATTTTCGACGTTCCAGACGCATCCGCGGAGTCGGATTTGCAAAACGGAACTCCAGATGCAAAGAATGAAAGAATAAAGTTTGTGTGATCGAGACCGAACGGCATTTTCGGTATAATCTCGACCACTCTTGTTCCTCAATTTATTAATTGAGATGAATGTATGTTAATGTGATGTATTGATACGAGAAATTGTAAAAGAAAGAAGGAAAAATGAATGAAATAGCAAATATGAAAAAGTATGAAAATGTATAAATTTTACATAAAAAGTGTGTAACTTTTACGTAAAACCAGGCCTTTGGTATAGTACGTGATAGATTAGACGAGGTTAGATAGTTTTGAGGCGTTTCTTAAACGCCGGAAGCCTAAAAATTAAGAGAAAATGCTGTCGAAATTTTTAAAATGGCGTAAAGGGCATTTCTGGAAATAAGGGTTTAAAAATGTGATCGGGCGGGTAAGCCCGTGACCCTTATGAATTTAAAATAAGAAATGGAAAATGGATGTTTTAAGAAATTGTAAAACGACCTTCGAGGTCTGAAATGTAAGAAAAGCAAGAAACTGACTTTTATGTCGAAATAGAACTTCCCGAGGGCCGGGAATAGTAAAAATTGTGAAAAATATAGAAATTAATCTGGAAAAGGTCCAGTAAGTTTTTAAAAGTCAAGTGGATGATTTTTGAGCTTGGAAAATTCAGTCTAAGCATTAAAACGAGAAGGTTAAGATTCAAAGACCCGTCAAGGGCAAAACGGTCATTTTGACCAAAAATTTCAGAAAGTTAGAAAAAGAGTCGTTAAAGCCTAGAACATAATCCTAAGGCTTTAATTAAAGTTTTAAAGGCCAAAGTTAAGAGTTAAGCATGAAAAAAAATGAGAAAAGTTCCGATTGGGGCAAAATGGTAATTTTGCCAAAAGTTTACTGAAAAGTTAAAAATGAAATGTTAAGCTCCTAAGTTCTTTATTAAGAAATAAAACGTAGTATTTTTACATTTTATAAAGTTTTATACATGAAATAAAGATTTTAAATAACCGTTAATTTTTCGGTTATAGGAGTTCAACGGGACAGTGATGATGGACTGTCGAGGAACCACAGAAAGCTGACGTTAGCAGCATTGAGGTAAGTTCAGACATTTAATTGTCTGTGCACGAACAAATTGATATGGTTATGTTTAGGTGGAAAAATATATTTTCCCCTAAACTATATAATTGTTTGATTTGTGATTGATGACGGGTGCATAACTATTGGTATAGTGGTATACTAGACTGTATGGTTTATAGTATGACTATGTAATCTATACTATTGTTACAATTGTTTCAGATTCACGGGAATCTGATTCTTTATATTGTTATGACTGCATCGAGTATTTGTATGCCTTATATTTAATGAGGCAACCTCCCAAGAGTTTGAGGTATCGTTTTAAGCTGTCATGATTGCATTGAGTATTTGCATGCCTTATAATTAATGAGGCAACCTCCCAAGAGTGTGAGGTATCGTTTTAAAGAAACGATGAAAATAATGAGAATAAATAAATTAAGTATAATTTATATACTGTTCTGTTTATGTTACAGGTTTGGGCGAGAGGTTCCAAACTTACTAGATTCCATTTTTTTGATTCCAGTTACTACGTTATGATCGTAGAGCAGTATTAATATTTGATAAATCACAGTATTAATATGTGATGTTTACAGTCTTTATGACTGCACAGTAAAGATGTTATTATATGTACACTTGAACATTAAACAACAGGGTAATGAAAACCTAATGTTTTGGCGTACCGGCCTCTCGCGAGGGGAGGTTATTTCATTGTTAAAGCAGAAGACATAGCACAGATGAGGGAGAGCCAGGGTAGCTCCCAGGCCCCTCTACAGCGCGCCTTTCGGTACGATCAAAACAGGCCCATACAGAGTTAAAGTACAGATAAAATAATAAATGAACAGAATAAATCGGAAAACTGAGCATAAAACACTTAAGACATAATTGTTGTGTTTGATTGCAATGTGTTGCGCTAACTTATATGTTATGTGCATTTGTATATATATGTTTATAAATTACATGTGCTAATTATTAAAGATATAGCACTACGGGCACGAGGCCCATACAGTTTAACGGGCACGAGGCCCATACAGTTTAACGAGCGCGAGACCCATGATATATAGGGTGCGAGGCCCATATAGTGTGACGGGCGCGAGGCCCAGGGCGCAAGGCCCATAAACTAAAAGCAATGAATGATGTAATGAAAGAAAGAATGAGAAATATGAAGAAAAGAATAATTGGGTATACTATGAGCACTACCACATGATGTGATGTTTGTGCTAAACCTATATGTGATGTTATGTTAGTATATCAGAGTAAAGTTTAAAGAGATGTCATGGGTGACATCAGAGGATACCACTGTTATTACAGTTGGTATATTTATAGTTATTCTAATTTTATAGAATACCAATAGTTATCACAATTTATGTGATTATTTGTCATTATATCAGAGTAAAGTTTAAAGAGATGTCATGGGTGACATCAGAGGATACCACTGTTATTACAGTTGGTATATTTATAGTTATTCTAATTTTATAGAATACTTATAGTTATCACAATTTATGTGATTATTTGTCATTACATCAGAGTAAAGTTTAAAGAGATGGCATGAGTTACATCAGAGTATACCACTGTTATTACAGTTGGTATATTTATAGTTATTCTAATTTTAAAAGAATACTACTAGTATAACAAATTATGTGATTATTTGTGTTAATACACGATATGTTTTTAGTAGTTATATACTACAGATAGTGTATATGTTTATATGACAGAATATAACAGTATAATATACTGTTTTATGATTTATGTTTTTATGTTTGAACTTACTGGGCGTTTAGCTCACCAGTTTGTTCGTGTGCAGGTCACAAAGTTAAACGACCTGCCATTTGAGTTTATTGAGATACGGGATTGGTGGAATGGGTTGCGAATGTCATGTCAAAGGTTATGGACCCGCTATGCTCCGTCAGATAGAAAGAGAGAAAGAGAGTAAGTGTAAGTATATATATAAAAAAAAAAATTCCGTATCTTTTTATATCAATATGAAAAGAACAAATAGTAGAAGTAAGAATAGATGTCAAGTGACAGGCCCGCGCGAGGCGGGGTGTTACAGGTGGTATCAGAGCGGTTCGGTTCACCATAACCTATCATGACATTGTGTGCATCCTCTTCCGCACAGTCCAAGTGAGTTAGTTTTATTTTATATTGTTAATTGTTTATTTATTTAAAATAAACAATATTATCGAAGACGAAATGATGAATCCACTGTATGATCGTGGGTAAAATGATTTGAGTACATTGTTAGATGATTGCTCTGGGAACTCCTCTACTACTCAGAGTAGGAATGAGGATTTATGCCCGAGTTGCATAGATTTTAAAACCAGCTGTCCACCATGTTTCGAGGACATATAGCATTCCAGCACTCTATGGAAGTACAGTACTGGTTTTATATCATTGAGATGACTCTTTGACTGTGTGCTATTGATTAGGATAATTGGGTTCTGATAGCTGTTGACATGCATGCACCTTTCAGAGAAGATGCTCTCATGTGTACTGGGATTCTTGAGACCAGGATGAGCTCTAACTGGACCAAGTTTCGCCATGCCATGATTGAGTGACTCTCTCAGAGGAGTCCAGCATCAGCCCCCAATTTCCTCATGAACACAGGAGAAGTCACACCGTCTGTATTCTCTAGAGTTATGGATATATGGGAATTGGTTCATCGGACTGAGAAATTATAGTTGACGTCCGATAACACAATTCTAGTGTATGCTATATGTTATTAGAAACTGAGGAGGACTTACGCAACATAGAGTGGAAAGGTAGCTTACAGACTGACATTGCCATCAGATTTGCCCATGGTATATGTCATATTCCATGTTTTCAGGTTATGGAAGTATGTACTGGATTTTTATCATATTTTTTAAAATATGATCTAATACAGATTTTTGACCCTAGAATGTTTTAATTATCCTCTTGGGTAAATAGAGATTGAATGAGTTAAGTTTCATAACAATTGATGTTAGAAATTCATTTTAGCCAAAGTCGAGCGCCAAGCGCTTGCACCAATTTTTATGATAAGGTCAGGCGCTAGATTGAGAGTGCCAGGTGCTTTTACTGTTACAAAAATTCTAAATTTAATTTTTGCCTTGTTTCTAGTTCTAATCACGCTTGATCATTTTATTGCGTGAATTATGATTGTAAAGCAATACTAGGAACTAATTAAATACAGTATTGATTATCAGATATTAAAGTATATTCAGTGAAACATTAATTAAGAGGATTCAGAAGAATTTCCTCTAGAACTAGATGAATGAGATGTATAAAGTGAAAGGAGGTACGTATATGTAAATATGTATTTTTTTTAATATGAAAGATTGTCTTGTATAAGACTTTAATGCCAAGATGTATGAAATGGCATAAAATAAAGCATATAAAAGTTATGAAATAAACGAAATGATGAGTTTATGATATAGTCTATGATGAAGACTATGATGATATTTTAAGATGATGTAGTATTATGTTAATTGAAATTTCGTGAATTTTTAGAATTCTATGAAATTGTTTATGAAAAAGTATAATAGTGCGTTTTAATGTGATTATAATATAACCAAGAAAATGGTTAATACGCAAAGTTAAAATGATAGAAGGGGCGACGCCCCACATTGTTTGAAAGTGGTAGAGAAGTTACAGACTATTCACGAAATATGGATGAAAGAAAATACATAATTAAAACAACAGTTAGAGAGGATAGAATAAATGTAAAGTTCTGAGAAAATTCAAGATCAGCCAACAGTGGCAATAGATCAAGTAGTACCCTCTTTGGTAATACTTGAAAGAGGCCATGAACCCTAACTAATGAGACATCAAGAATTTTACTTGTGAATAGCTCTGACGAAAGAGACCGTTGGAATTTGAGAGCTTCATTGATTCTTTAGAAAAAGAAGAAGAATGACTATCCTCGCTATGAATGATTTTAGATTTTATAAATCTAATAGAATAAGAGAAGGTTTTGTGTATGGCCTTCATTCTGAGGAAAAACGCCCACTTGTGGTAAAATATCCTTCATAAGATAAGGATGTGTTTATTATGAGTTAGAACAAGATTCTAGACAAGTTAACTAAAAGTAGTACAGCCCTGCAGCATTATGCTTTAACAGATAAAATTTTCTGAATTAAAGCAGGGTAATACATTAGTAAGTGAAGTTTATAAAAATTTGACCAGTTGTTTAGACTGTGTCTATACATAGTCCCTACAGAGAGAAAAATTTGTAATATATAGTGACGCACCTACAGTAGGGTTAGGTGCAGTTCTGATGCAAAATGGTAAGATGAATACTTATGTTTTACGTCCACTAAAGGATAATGGGAGAAATTACCCCATGCATAATTTAGAAACTTATTACGAAGAAGCTAAATATACAACATAGAAGATGGTTAGAGTTGGTAAAGGAATTGTGATTACAAAGTCCTCTACCTTCTAGGCCAAAACTAATAGAGTAGCAGATACGGGATCTAACTCCAACTAGTCCTCAAGAAAGGGTTTCTAGGAACGGATTGATCCTATATTAAAGAAGGATTAATGTTCCGATAGATAAAGAACTCAGAGGACGGATCTAGTTAAAGGATCATGAAATGTTATATTCAGTTTATCTTGGAATCATTAAGATATACCAGGATTAAAGCTACAATTCTAGCAGAAATGAATGAAGAATGATATTGTGACACTTTTGAGTAGTCGCATGACTTACCAAAGAGTTAAGATCAAACATCGATGTCCAAGTGGAAATTTGGAATCCTTGGAAATTTCTGAATGAAAATGAAAGCATATTATGATAAGATTTATAGTAAAATTATCAAAGATCGAGAGGGTTATGAAGCGATCTGGGTTATTATGGATAGATTAATGAAAACAGTACGGTTTATAGTAGTGAAAATAACGTTTTCATTGAAAAAGTTGGCAAATTGATATGTAGTACATGTTATCTAATTGCATGGCATTTCGAAATGAATCATGTAACGACAGATTTTCTGGAAGTTTATTTCGAATTTCTAGAAATATGTGCAAGAAATCATGGATACGAAATTGAGACTCAGTATCGCATTTCACTCTCCGATGGATGGGCAGTTAAAATGAACTATTCAGACTTTGAGAGATATGTCTCGAAATTAAGTGATAGATTTTTCGAGAGTTTGAAATGAGGATTCTATTAGAATTTCTCATACAACAATAGTTATCAAGCTTTCATTGGAATAGCACTATACGAGTCACTATACGAATGAATGTTTTATGAAAACGTTTACGAAAGAAACGTTTTATGAAAATGTTATAGAAATGTTATGAACAGAATGTTATAAATGTTTTATAGAAAGAAAGTTTCTGACTTTGCTTTTTATGAAAGATAAGTAACTGTAACATGATAATTTGATATGTTCACAAAGTTAGATAGAATGAAATGAAAAGTTAATGTAAAGTAAGAAAATTATATTAAAGATTTAAATGTTGACGTACCAGCCTAGGAATATAATGTTTTATGTTTATGTTAGACTGGTGGAGGACGGTCAATAGAAACGCTCCGCAGTTAGACTGTGGAGAACGGTTGAGAAACATTCCCAGTCATGTATTACTCCAAAAGAGGAGGTAGTTATTTTAAATGTTTAAAGTTTTCCGTAAGGTAGGTACGGTCAACGATGAATCTGTAAATGAAAGTAAAGTAAAGTATAGAAAAGAAAGAAACGAAATGATGTGTAAAGTGATGAAAGGAAAAGTACAGAATGATATGAGTTAAAAGAATAGAACGATAAAAATTTTATAAGGAATAAAGAGTGCATAGAATTAGCAGAAAAGTTAGATAGACAAACGACGAAGATTCTTGGAGTTGATGAAGGAAACTTCGTATTTTCTATGGTATCGCCCATAAAGGGGATAAAGTGCTTCTATAAGAAAGGAAAAATTGAATCCAAAGTATATTGGATCGTTTGAAAGTATAGAATACATGGGAAGATCGCCTATATACTGGCATTACCCCAGATGTTTATGCTAAGAAAGTACGTGCCCAATCCATCACATGTGTTAAAATATGAACTTTTTCAAGTTCAAAATGACCTAAGTTAGGAAGAACAATTAGTTTAAATACTGACTCAAGAAGAGAAGATGCCATAGGAAAGTTATGACATTGAGAAAACTACGTTAGAGTATAGAAAGGAATTGAAATTGTTATACTCCTACTTGTGCTGATTTTCGAGGACGAAAATTCTAAAAAGGAGGGGTAGATGTAACAGCCGGAAAAATTTTACTGTTTTCGGGAAATGTGTATATCGTATGTACAGTATCGAGAAAAGGGTCAAGACGACATTTTCTCGACCTGAAACTGATATATTTGGAATCAGGATGCTCAAATTAGTCAATTGAGCACAAAACATAAATTTTGACCAGGAATGCAAAAAATATGCAGTACCGGAAACTAGTCGAGATGACCTCAGATTAAGATAAAACTGATAAATTTGGATTCAGCACGTCCAAATTAGTCAGGATAGATCAAGTTAAAAATTTTGGGGAGAAGAGTATAAATAGGAAATCGTGGGGGTTAAATTCACAAATTCCTCATAATTCCAAAAAAAATCTGAAATTCAACCCCAAAATTCTCTCAAATGTGAACAGTGACCAACTTTCACAAACGACCTCCGTTCATGACACCACCGGCACCATTGGAAAGCTCTCGCCGAGCTGAGTCCAACGGTGGGTCGACGCGACGGAGCAGCCGCCGGAGCAAGCCGCACGCGCCGCCCGAAACTCGCCGGAGCCGTGAAATTCAAACGGCCGTATCTCCGCCGTCCTGCCACCGTTTGCCATGAAACCGGTCCCAAAAGGTTCGTGGTGAAGACTACCACAAAACCCATGTGGTGGTTGACGGTCCCAAAAGGTTCGTGGTGAAGACTACCACAAAACTCATGTGGTGGTTGGCGGCAACAACCGCCATATCGTGCCGACCGAGCTTCGAGAAATCCACCGTCGCTGCCGTGGGATCCACCGTCGATTTTTGCCGATTCCGGCCAAATTGAGGAGAGCCACCGGTGCAGAAATGGTCGTGGGGTTGTGGGGAGCAAAAGCCCTCAACCAATTTCGGGAAAAAAGTCCGGCACGGCGGAGTTCCACCGTCGCTGCCGCGACCGTGGCTTTCGGGGGGATTTTCCGACGATAGGGGCCTCCAAACATGAAATTGAGGTCACCAATGGATTCCTCTCGTCAAGCTCTTCAAGATGGGCTACTCACTTGCCACCGTCGCCGCCGTCAACCGCCGGTCAACGGCGAGTCAACGCCGGTCAACGCCGATCAACGGCGACCGTTGACCAAATTTTGAAGATTGGCCCGTTGGCCTATTTTCGACGTTCCAGACGCATCCGCGGAGTCGGATTTGCAAAACGGAACTCCAGATGCAAAGAATGAAAGAATAAAGTTTGTGCGATCGAGACCGAACGGCATTTTCGGTATAATCTCGACCACTCTTGTTCCTTAATTTATTAATTGAGATGAATGTATGTTAATGTGATATATTGATACGAGAAATTGTAAAAGAAAGAAGGAAAAATGAATGAAATAGCAAATATGAAAAAGTATGAAAATGTATAAATTTTACGTAAAAAGTGTGTAACTTTTACGTAAAACCAGGCCTCTGGTATAGTACGTGATAGATTAGACGAGGTTAGATAGTTTTGAGGCGTTTCTTAAACGCCAGAAGCCTAAAAATTAAGAGAAAATGCTGTCGAAATTTTTAAAATGGCGTAAAGGGCATTTCTGGAAATAAGGGTTTAAAAATGTGATCGGGCGGGTAAGCCCGAGACCCTTATGAATTTAAAATAAGAAATGGAAAATGGATGTTTTAAGAAATTGTAAAATGACCTTCGAGGCCTGAAATGTAAGAAAAGCAAGAAACTGACTTTTATGTCGGAATAGAACTTCCCGAGGGCCGGGAATAGTAAAAATTGTGAAAAATATAGAAATTAATCTGGAAAAGGTCCAGTAAGTTTTTAAAAGTCAAATGGATGATTTTTGAGCTTGGAAAATTCAGTCTAAGCATTAAAACGAGAAGGTTAAGATTCAAAGACCCGTCAAGCGCAAAACGGTCATTTTGACCAAAAATTTCAGAAAGTTAGAAAAAGAGTCGTTAAAGCCTAGAACATAATCCTAAGGCTTTAATTAAAGTTTTAAAGGCCAAAGTTAAGAGTTAAGCATGAAAAAAAATGAGAAAAGTTCCGATTGGGGTAAAATGGTAATTTTGCCAAAAGTTTACTGAAAAGTTAAAAATGAAATGTTAAGCTCCTAAGTTCTTTATTAAGAAATAAAACGTAGTATTTTTACATTTTATAAAGTTTTATACATGAAATAAAGATTTTAAATAACCGTTAATTTTTCGGTTATAGGAGTTCAACGGTACAGTGATGATGGACTGTCGAGGAACCACAGAAAGCTGACGTTAGCAGCATTGAGGTAAGTTCAGACATTTAATTATCTGTGCATGAATAAATTGATATGGTTATGTTTAGGTGAAAAAATATATTTTCCCCTAAACTATATAATTGTTTAATTTGTGATTGATGACGGGTGCACAACTATTGGTATGGTGGTATACTAGACTGTATGGTTTATAGTATGACTGTGTAATCTATACTATTGTTGCAATTGTTTCAGATTCACGGGAATCTGATTCTTTATATTGTTATGACTGCATCGAGTATTTGTATGCCTTATATTTAATGAGGCAACCTCCCAAGAGTTTGAGGTATCGTTTTAAGCTGTCATGATTGCATTGAGTATTTGCATGCCTTATAATTAATGAGGCAACCTCTCAAGAGTGTGAGGTATCGTTTTAAAGAAACGATGAAAATAATGAGAATAAATAAATTAAGTATAATTTATATACTGTTCTGTTTATGTTACAGGTTTGGGCGAGAGGTTCCAAACTTACTGGATTCCATTTTTATGATTCCAGTTACTACGTTATGATCGTAGAGCAGTATTAATATTTGATAAATCACAGTATTAATATGTGATGTTTACAGTCTTTATGACTGCACAGTAAAGATGTTATTATATGTACACTTGAACATTAAACAACAGGGTAATGAAAACCTAATGTTTTGGCGTACCGGCCTCTCGCGAGGGGAGGTTATTTCATTGTTAAAGCAGAAGACATAGCACAGATGAGGGAGAGCCAAGGTAGCTCCCAGGCCCCTCTACAGCGCGCTTTTCGGTACGATCAAAACAGGCCCATACAGAGTTAAAGTACAGATAAGATAATAAATGAACAGACTAAATCGGAAAACTGAGCATAAAACACTTAAGACATAATTGTTGTGTTTGATTGCAATGTGTTGCGCTAACTTATATGTTATGTGCATTTGTATATATATGTTTATAAATTACATGTGCTAATTATTAAAGATATAGCACTACGGGCACGAGGCCCATACAGTTTAACGGGCACGAGACCCATACAGTTTAACGAGCGCGAGACCCATGATATATAGGGTGCGAGGCCCATATAGTGTGACGGGCGCGAGGCCTAGGGCGCAAGGCCCATAAACTAAAAGCAATGAATGATGTAATGAAAGAAAGAATGAGAAATATGAAGAAAAGAATAATTGGGTATACTATGAGCACTACCACATGATGTGATGTTTGTGCTAAACCTATATGTGATGTTATGTTAGTATATCAGAGTAAAGTTTAAAGAGATGTCATGGGTGACATCAGAGGATACCACTGTTATTACAGTTGGTATATTTATAGTTATTCTAATTTTATAGAATACCAATAGTTATCACAATTTATGTGATTATTTGTCATTATATCAGAGTAAAGTTTAAAGAGATGTCATGGGTGACATCAGAGGATACCACTGTTATTACAGTTGGTATATTTATAGTTATTCTAATTTTATAGAATACTTATAGTTATCACAATTTATGTGATTATTTGTCATTACATCAGAGTAAAGTTTAAAGAGATGGCATGAGTTACATCAGAGTATACCACTGTTATTACAGTTGGTATATTTATAGTTATTCTAATTTTAAAAGAATACTACTAGTATAACAAATTATGTGATTATTTGTGTTAATACACGATATGTTTTTAGTAGTTATATACTACAGATAGTGTATATGTTTATATGACAGAATATAACAGTATAATATACTGTTTTATGATTTATGTTTGAACTTACTGGGCGTTTAGCTCACCAGTTTGTTCGTGTGCAGGTCACAAAGTTAAACAACCTGCCATTTGAGTTTATTGAGATACGGGATTGGTGGAATGGGTTGCGAATGTCATGTCAAAGGTTATGGACCCGCTATGCTCCGTCAGATAGAAAGAGAGAAAGAGAGTAAGTGTAAGTATATATATAAAAAAAAAAATTTTCGTATCTTTTTATATCAATATGAAAAGAACAAATAGTAGAAGTAAGAATAGATGTCAAGTGACAGGCCCGCGCGAGGCGGGGTGTTACATTCATGCACTTGCTAAAACCCACAACACTATCCACGATAGTTTAAAAACTTTTTAAAATCCTACTTTCTACTACTAAATGGGTTTTTATATGAAAATTTTGGGATTTTTTAAAATAATTTAACTGTACAGGACCGACAAAATATGAATAAAGTAAAGATTTAGAGCTGAATAGTCATTGTTTAAGAAGGTTTTTAACAAACGCCCAAGGCATTTAAAAATTAGTTAAAAGGTCATTTTTTATAAAATGGTCTATCAATTTTTTTAAATTGTTAATAACAAATTTACAAAATGGTCAATCAATTTTCTTAAATGGTTAATCATCAATTAATCAAATTTAGAAAAAAAATAATGACAAACTATCATTTTGCTAAAAATAGTTTGACTATCTATTAGATTGGATGACTAAAATTGATTCTCAATAAAGCAATAAAAACTTGTATTAGGTTTGAAACAAAAAATTTCAAGTGTTATTTTTTAATTTGAAAAGAAGGAAAATTGCTGTAGGATTTATGTTGGGGATATCATTGGAAATACACATCCGTGGGACCCACAAAATTTAATGTACCAATACTAGAAAATAAATTATTGAAGAGTGGTGCTAGGTTTGAAATAAAAATTTTTAAAAGTGTTATTACTAAAATTAATCCTAAATTCATTTTAAAAAAACTAATCCTTTTAACCCATTAAAATTTTACTTTAATTACTACCCCACATTAACAAAAGTTTATGGTGCCGTGTCTCAGGCAATCTACCATTAAAAAATTTATGACCACTAGAAAATTTACTTTTGTAAATTGCTTGAGACACGGCAATTAACCAAATAACACAAATTTATTTTCTAATGGTCATGTAGAGGCCAAATACCAAATATTTGCATGGAATATGAAATATAAATCAAGAATTGTCTACATCAATTTGACTCTGCAATTAACTTCAAAATGTGAAATCGATTATGTCTTCCTCCACCATTTGACAAAATGAACTGTGAAGTGTATGCTGGTGAAGAAGACTTGATTTCGCAAATTGTCATTGCAAGTTTTTCTTGATGAAATTGACACTTCTCTTAGTAAGTCAATAGCCAGTTGTATCCTCCAAGGTAGCCTTCCAAGAACAAAAAGAAGGACGATTTTTACGGACAAAAATTTTTACTAAAAGATTGTCATTACAAAGGTTTTATTACTTATTGGATTTATGCACTTGCTAAAACCCACAACACTATCCACGATCGTTTAAATCTTTGTAAAATCCTACTTTCTACTACTAAATGGGTTTTTATATGAAAATTTTGGGATTTTTTAAAATAATTTAACTGTATAGGACCCACAAAATATGAATAAAGTAAAGATTTAGAGCTGAATAGTCATTGTTTAAGAAGGATTTTAACAAATGCCCTAGGCATTTAAAAATTAGTTAAAAGGTCATTTTTTTTAAATGATCTATCAATTTTCTTAAATTGTTAATCACAGATTTACTAAAATGGTCAACCAATTTTCTTAAATGGTTAATTATCAATTAATCAAATCTAGAAAAAAAAAAAGACAAAATATCATTTTGCTAAAAATAGTTTGACTATCTATTATATTGGATGATCAAAATTGGTTCTCAATCAAGCAATAAAAACTTGTATTAGGTTTGAAACAAAAAATTTCTAAGTGTTATTTTTTAATTTAAAAAGAAGGAAAATTGCCGTAGGATTGATGTTGGGGATATCATTGGAAGTACACATCCGTGGGACCCACAAAATTTAATGTGCCAATACTAGAAAATAAATTATTGAAGAGTGGTGCTAGGTTTGAAATAAAAATTTTTAAAAGTGTTATTACTAAAATTAATCCTAAATTCATTTTAAAAAAACTAATCCTTTTAACCCATTAAAATTTTACTTTAATTACTACCCCACATTAACAAAAGTTTATGGTGCCGTGTCTCAGGCAATCTACCATTAAAAAATTTATGACCACTAGAAAATTTACTTTTGTAAATTGCCTGAGACACGGCAATTTACCAAATAACAAAAATTTATTTTCTAATGGTCATGTCGAGGCCAAATACCAAATATGTGCATGGAATATGAAATATAAATCAAGAATTGTCTACATCAATTTGACTTTGCAATTAACTTCAAAATGTGAAATCGATTATGCCTTCCTCCACCATATGACAAAATGAACCGTGAAGTGACAAAATAAACTGTGAAGTGTATGCCGGTGAAGAAGACTTGATTTCCCAAATTGTCATTACAAGTTTTTCTTGATGAAATTGACACTTCTCATAGTAAGTCAATAGCCAGCCGTATCCTCCAAGGTAGCCTTCCAAGAACAAAAAGGACGATTTTTATTGAAAAAAATTTTTACTAAAAGATTGTCGTTACAAAGGTTTTATTACTTATTGGATTCGTGCACTTGCAAAATCCACAACACTATCCATGATAGTTTAAAAACTTTGTAAAATCCTACTTTCTACTACTAAATGGGTTTTTATATGAAAATTTTGGGATTTTTTAAAACAATTTAACTGTATAGGACCGACAAAATATGAATAAAGTAAAGATTTAGAGCTGAATAGTCATTGTTTAAGAAGGATTTTAACAAATGCCCTAGGCATTTAAAAATTAGTTAAAATGTCATTTTTTTTAAATGATCTATCAATTTTCTTAAATTGTTAATCACAGATTTACTAAAATGGTCAACCAATTTTCTTAAATGGTTAATTATCAATTAATCAAATCTAGAAAAAAAAAAATGACAAAATATCATTTTGCTAAAAATAGTTTGACTATCTATTATATTGGATGATCAAAATTGGTTCTCAATCAAGCAATAAAAACTTGTATTAGGTTTGAAACAAAAAATTTCTAAGTGTTATTTTTTAATTTAAAAAGAAGGAAAATTGTCGTAGGATTGATGTTGGGGATATCATTGGAAGTACACATCCGTGGGACCCACAAAATTTAATGTGCCAATACTAGAAAATAAATTATTGAAGAGTGGTGCTAGGTTTGAAATAAAAATTTTTAAAAGTGTTATTACTAAAATTAATCCTAAATTCATTTTAAAAAAACTAATCCTTTTAACCCATTAAAATTTTACTTTAATTACTACCCCACATTAACAAAAGTTTATGGTGCCGTGTCTCAGGCAATCTACCATTAAAAAATTTATGACCACTAGAAAATTTACTTTTGTAAATTGCCTGAGACACGGCAATTTACCAAATAACAAAAATTTATTTTCTAATGGTCATGTCGAGGCCAAATACCAAATATGTGCATGGAATATGAAATATAAATCAAGAATTGTCTACATCAATTTGACTTTGCAATTAACTTCAAAATGTGAAATCGATTATGCCTTCCTCCACCATATGACAAAATGAACCGTGAAGTGACAAAATAAACTGTGAAGTGTATGCCGGTGAAGAAGACTTGATTTCCCAAATTGTCATTACAAGTTTTTCTTGATGAAATTGACACTTCTCATAGTAAGTCAATAGCCAGCCGTATCCTCCAAGGTAGCCTTCCAAGAACAAAAAGGACGATTTTTATTGAAAAAAATTTTTACTAAAAGATTGTCGTTACAAAGGTTTTATTACTTATTGGATTCGTGCACTTGCAAAATCCACAACACTATCCATGATAGTTTAAAAACTTTGTAAAATCCTACTTTCTACTACTAAATGGGTTTTTATATGAAAATTTTGGGATTTTTTAAAACAATTTAACTGTATAGGACCGACAAAATATGAATAAAGTAAAGATTTAGAGCTGAATAGTCATTGTTTAAGAAGGATTTTAACAAATGCCCTAGGCATTTAAAAATTAGTTAAAATGTCATTTTTTTTAAATGATCTATCAATTTTCTTAAATTGTTAATCACAGATTTACTAAAATGGTCAACCAATTTTCTTAAATGGTTAATTATCAATTAATCAAATCTAGAAAAAAAAAAATGACAAAATATCATTTTGCTAAAAATAGTTTGACTATCTATTATATTGGATGATCAAAATTGGTTCTCAATCAAGCAATAAAAACTTGTATTAGGTTTGAAACAAAAAATTTCTAAGTGTTATTTTTTAATTTAAAAAGAAGGAAAATTGTCGTAGGATTGATGTTGGGGATATCATTGGAAGTACACATCCGTGGGACCCACAAAATTTAATGTGCCAATACTAGAAAATAAATTATTGAAGAGTGGTGCTAGGTTTGAAATAAAAATTTTTAAAAGTGTTATTACTAAAATTAATCCTAAATTCATTTTAAAAAAACTAATCCTTTTAACCCATTAAAATTTTACTTTAATTACTACCCCACATTAACAAAAGTTTATGGTGCCGTGTCTCAGGCAATCTACCATTAAAAAATTTATGACCACTAGAAAATTTACTTTTGTAAATTGCCTGAGACACGGCAATTTACCAAATAACAAAAATTTATTTTCTAATGGTCATGTCGAGGCCAAATACCAAATATGTGCATGGAATATGAAATATAAATCAAGAATTGTCTACATCAATTTGACTTTGCAATTAACTTCAAAATGTGAAATCGATTATGTCTTCCTCCACCGTATGACAAAATGAACTGTGAAGTGTATGCTGGTGAAGAAGACTTGATTTCGTAAATTGTCATTACAAGTTTTTCTTGATGAAATTGACACTTCTCATAGTAAGTCAATAGCCAGCCGTATCCTCCAAGGTAGCCTTCCAAGAACAAAAAGAAGGACGATTTTTACTGAAAAAATTTTCACTAAGACATTGTCCTTGTGTTTTCCAAGAACAAAAAGAAGGAAACAGAAAAAAATTAAATGAAGATTTTTACTTCATTAATGCTTATTAAAAAAAATAAAAACTAACAGTTGTATCACGAGTAGGCAACCACACTGTAGTTCTTAGAGAAAAATAGTATATCCACACATTGGATATTTGCCATGATTAACCAATAGTAGTATCGACTCATCGACCCATGAACGAGGTTATGGTCATAGTATCTTTTGAAAATGACTGAGGTTTTTTTGAGGCTTGATTTCTTTCTTGTGAATCTTTTTCCATGAAATAGCCTGGTGCTTTTGGTTGACGTAGGCCGCTCTCTCTACTTAACATGAGATGAGCAAAAGGTCAAAATTAAAAAGGTGATTTTGTAAAACATTAATTAAATTTATACAAATTATCTTGTAAAATGAAAAAAATGGCCTTTGAATTAAAAAAAATTTCTTCAAGGTTAAAAAGAAAAAAAAAAAAGATGTATATTGTAAACCAATCTCCCTGTTCTAACAACATCCCACCTCCAATAACGACAGCATCTCCTCCGTAGGCCCCAGCTCGTCGTAACGTCCTCTTCCGCCGCCTCAGATCTGCATCAAGGGAGATTTTTTCTAAAGTGGTTCTCTTATTAATAAAAATTCTTTTTAACTTGTCAAGTAAATAAGAGTTTCTTTTTATTGATAAAATAATACAAATTAATTTTTTAATGCTTCGATATTATTACAAATCTTGGTTATTGGCAGCAAAATTATCATTTATATCATTGTAGTTCAATCTCGATTCCACATACTGATACGTGGCAATTCTGGGAAAACAAAATAGAAAGGAAAATTTTATTAATGTATTAAAGTCTGGGGACAATTTGTGATAATGTCCAAAGTGTGAAGGGCAAACGTGAAAATTTTCCTCAACTTCTGTAAAAATAAAAAAAAGAAAAAGAAAAAAAAAACCCCAAAAGGGAAAAGTTTGTAAATGTTTCAAAATTTAGAGGAATGAAAGTTATAAATTAAAATTCATGGGGTATTTTGTGACATGACCCAAAGATCGGGGGAAAACATGAAATTCGTCCTTTTTTATAGAAGAAAATGGTTTGTGAGAATTATCCATCCAGTAAATCTCTGATTAACCATGATTAATTAATTAATCACCATTTAATTATATATATTTTTTAAAAATGATCATTTTCCTAAGTTGACAAAAATTTTCATCCCGTATTTTTGTTAGCATTGAAATTTGAAAAATTAATTAATTTCATATTTGTTTATTCGCAACCTTGGTTTGAGTTTTATATCAAATATTTAGTTAACAGAATTGTATAGCTATAACGACCCAATCGAAAGGATATCGTTAATTAATTTCATAAGGATAATTACTTGTTTTGATCTTAAACTTGATCATTAAAATTTCAAGGAGTTTTTTTTTTCAATTAAATTAAATAAATCATAGTTTATATGAAGTTTACGATCACTCTCATATTTTTTTTTAAATTCAAAACAAAATACATTTTTCAAAAGACTTAAATCTTAGAAATATATATTTTTAGATAAAATCTAAATTTGATAAATTTATAGACAAAGAATGAACACATAATTTTAAACATCTACATGTCAACCTACTTAGTTAAAATTAACATGGATATATTTTAAGTTTGATTTCTTGTGAACAAATCTGCTTGATCAAATAAAAATCTTATTATCGTTCAAATACTATAATAAGCGAAAAAACGAAAAGTGTTTTTTGAAATATTTAACTTGCTTTTGATTTATCAATTAGAACTAAACTTTTTGTGTTGTAGTTGTTTTACTTTTCAAAAACTGATAAAAAGCCTTTTCTAAAAAAGAAAAAAATAAATTAGAAAAGTTTAGTCCAACTGATGAACCAATCAGCCTGTAAACATCCCTAATCTTGCTTAGTTAAATTTAGACCAAGCATTTGTTTCATCTGGGTTTTTTGTAAAACTCGATTATTGGATAATAGTTAATTTAAAAATAAAAATAAAAATAAAAATCTTTTACAACTTATCATAGTTTCAAAAGAACTTTCTTAATTGCGGAATTACATTTCAAAGGCGGTATCCATAATCCATGCCTTCATTGTCTTGACTTAATTCACCAGTCCATCAAATCAGTGTGTTACCAAAAGCATAAAGAATTAAGGAGCTTTCACATAACAAGTATTGTGACAACCCTTTTATGTAAACTGTTATTTAACTACTTAAACTTAATCTTAAATCATACTTGCTTATAATTCCTTTGACTTTGTTACTAAAATTTTCAAAATAATTTTTTTATATAACTTATTAGAATAGCTTCTTTAGAATTTTTAGAAAATTATTTCTCATATGTACATGAGAGTAATTTCTTGCATACGAGAACCTTACTACTATGCGGTGCCCCTTCTAGCACAGGAGGCGGATACGTCGTTTCATCCTTTTAATATCCTTTTTTAATGCCTTTAATAGTAATTAAACTAACCATAATTCGTGAAATTTTTTATTTAAACTAAAACCATTTAGATACTAATAAAACTATAAAACCATTATACTGCAGTATCAAAATCATTTCATACTTACTTACATATCATCACCAAATACTGTTTTATTTATATTTACAATCAAACATAAAATTTAGTCAACACAAAACTTTTTCCATCCTGCATGGTGGACACGTCATGACAGGACCATAATCATTTTCATGACACTAGCACCCTATTCCATTGGTCTAGCATCTTTATCAGTACTCAAATTATAAGTTGTTTACCTTGATTACCTAAACACGAATAAACTAGTGAGCTAACACCTAGTAAGTTCAAATATAACACTCAAGTTTTAAAAATAATACTTTACAAAAATCCTTTCACGTCACGCATTTATTATGCTCAATTATTTATTCTTCCTATTCATTTCTAGTCTTATCTGTCTTTTTATCTTTATGGACCCATTTAGTCATACCATACGCGCTACAGAGAGGAGCTAGGAAGCTAGTTACTAGCTTATCCTTGTCGGTTCATCATAAAATAATCTTACACCTTTAGAAGGTTGGTACACCAAAATTACATATTCATATTACTGTCTAACTTACGTCTAACCATAGTGACATTGGAAATGTCATATTCTTAAAAGTGTACTTAAACATCCGTCAGTCAAAATTACATTACCATTTCATGAAAAATGTGTTTTTGTTTTTTTTTTTTAAATCACATCAAAATATAAATTTTAAAACAATCTTAAAAACAATATAAATTTGTTCATGTACAGACAATTTGAATGTTTGAACTTACAAAAATTGGGCTATGGTCAATTCCTTAGAATTCCCTCAATCCTCGCATTATTTTCTTAAAGGTCGTCTTATGAGAAAATTGTGATAACCGAGAAATCTATAGTCTCGGAAAATTTTGTACAAGATATGTAAATAAATGTACATTTATAGTGAGACATGTTATAAAATACAAAGTAGATGAAAATTTTGATTAATTGAGTTTTAATCAAAATTTGACAATGAATTAATGAATATAGTTTAAAAGCTAAGCATTAATTCAAATTAAGATGTTTTAAATTTAATAGAAAAGTATGTAGAAAATGCATATTAAGAGATTAATGGCACACAAACAAGCCACATGGATCAATGGCCAAGATTAACTAAACAAAGTTTATTTTTCTTTAAAGAAAATTAAAAGAAAATGAGAGAGGGAGTGAGGCACGTGAGGGAGAGGGCCTCAAATCCTAGTAGCAAAGTGAATTAATTCACTTTGCTTCAGTTGCAAAGAGAAACGGCAGAGAGAGAAAGAAAGAAAGAGAAAGAAAGAGAAAGAGAAAGAGAGAAAGAGACCGAGAAAGAGAGAGAGAAGAAAGGGAAATCCAACCAAGTTCGGATTTTTCTCCTTAAGCAGCAGATTGATCGAGTTTTTCGACCAAGAATCAGCAGCAAGAAGTTCTTAAGCTTCAAGCAAGGTAAACCCTCGTTTTTTTTCTCTCACATTTTCGGGTGGAAAGAAAATCTGGGGTTTTGAGAGGAAAAAAGAAAGAATGTGAGTAAATCATGTTGAGATTTCAGTTAAAATCGAAACATGGTTCAAGTCTAGTTGTTTTTAAACACGAATCCATGAGTTGATGGTTTAGAAAACCAAGTTTAGTGAGTTTTCTTTAAAAAAGTTTAGATTTTTCAAAATATTGAGTCAATAGATGTGAATAAGCAAAATGTGAGATTTTGCTTATGAAACCATGGATTTGTGATAGTAGAAATGTAGTCAATACCTTGAAACAATCTTATTGAGATCAATTTTAAGTGTAAGAAGTAGAATAAAGGCCATAAAAGCCTTAGAAAACCAGAGCAGAACAGTTCGGACCCAGAATCTTGATTCTGGTATGAACACGGGCGTGTACAAGGGCGTGTTCAGAACATGGCCCCGAACATGCTCACTTGCACGACCGTGTTGTAAGAAAATTCAGACTCGAGAGGTACACAGCCAAGAACACGGCCGTGTATCGAGCCGTGTCAAGGGGCACATGATCATGGGAAGGGCGTGTAGCAAACCATGTTAGACAGCAGGAAAACACGGCCAGAAACACGGCCGTGTAGGTGACTGTGTAAGCTTACACGGCCATGATTCACGAAGTACATGGCCAAGCACGTAAGTCCAGAGGAGTACACGGCCAGAGACATGCCCGTGTAGGAGGGCGTGTCCGAAGCCAAAGTAAAAAAAAAAAAAACAAGAGTCTGGAAATGTGAATTTACATGTTTTGCCATGTTTCCAGTATAAGATAAATATTGGAAATAATCAGTGATTATTTCTTTTATAGGAGTTCAAGCCAGAGACCACGATACAGTAGTCCCAGAACAGCAGAGGCTCACGCTAGCAAATTTCCTGTAAGTTCAAGCATTGTCCTGACTGCAATGTGAACAATCTTGTTATATTATGATGTTATGTATGTTGATATAACGTGTATGTTAGACATCGATTGTCTGCATCACGATACTCAGGTCAGTTCATGTTATGCATGTAAAATTTCATGTTTCAGTACACATGTTAGATAGGTACCAAGTACACAAAAACAGGTAGGCGTACAAGGCATCTTAGTGTGTTTAATAAAACTCACACTCCAAGTAAATCATGTAACAGGTTCCTACTGTGGGGGCAATCAGTATGCTACCCAATTGGAACTCTAGCAAGATGGTAATTAAACTAGTTATTGGTGTATCGGCCTCTCGACCTACGGGAAGGTTGTCATGTTTAGCTTCAGTTAAGACTGAGGAGGTCAGCACTAAAGTACCGCTCCCAGTTATGCTAACATGTCGGTACGACCAATCAGGGGCCCAAGACCAGAACTTAATAATAGATAATGTCCTAAGACTAATCTTTCAGTCATGAGCATGTTTTACAGAGTCTAATTTCATGCATGAGCACAGCAGTACAGCATGTCATGATCCATGTTTTTATGTTTGAACTCACTGAGCCCATAGCTCATCAGTTTGTTCACATGTTGCAGGTAAGAGACATGTTCACCAGTAGTACACGGTGGACGACGGACATGGTAGATGCATGCCGGGTGGATTGGGCGAGGGATTGTGGTCACCTTTAGTCTTCCGCTGTATAGTTTTGAAATGTAATTTCAAGAACATGTTTTCAAGTCAAGATTATGTGATAGGGGAATCATAAATTCATGTGCATGTTATTTTGTTAACATGATTTTCTTATCACATTCTCGAACAATTATGATTTTAAGAAAAAAAAAATTTATTCTGCAAAATTAGCAAGCAGTTTTCAAGTTCAGCATGATTGCCGGCGACCCTAGAGGCCTACATACTATTGTGGTTAACTACAGAGTTGACTGTAATAGCGCTGTAGAGCCTCGACAGCAGGGCGGGCAGCCACAAAAATAATTCAATATCAATCTAAATATTCTTAGATTTGTTCTAGAACATTATAACATTTTTTTTAAGTCCAATAGAGGCCGTAGCCTAGTTTTCATGTTTTTAATTCCATTTTTATCTTTTTTTTGTAAATGTTTTTTAGCATTACCCTTTTTCCTTCTTATTTAACATCTCCTAAACCTAAATACATATTCTTCAACACATTTTAAAACCTCAAAATCAATTTTAAAACTTTTAAGCCGATTATAATTTGAAAATTTTTGCATAACGACTTAAATTTTAACTTACCCATTGTATCAAAACTTGGCAAAATTGCTTATTTTGGCACGGTTTCTTTATTATACCTGTCTAAAATCCCAGTCAAAACATTAAAATTTCATTTTTATTTTTTTTTTACAATTTTCCAATATTATTTCAATTTCAACTCAACAATTCAAAACACAACCCAAACTTCCAAAATCACCTCAAATCATCATCTTTTTCCTTGATAACTTGAAGACTAAGCTTCCAAAAATTTTCCTTTAGGGTTTGATAACCCTATCTCATGTAAAATATTGAAAGGAAACAAACAAATTCATACTTTAATTTAAATTTCATAAATCACCCCAAAATCAATCTAAAACTTGATTTTTGAGCTTGATTTGAGCAAAATTAACAAAATCATCACATGAAGTTTTGCATGCAAATCCATGAAATTCAAGATAAAAACAAGTTTTGAGAAACTTACTTGATTACTTGTGTGAAAATCCACTTGGTTTTGAAGTTTTACCACTTTTTCCCACAAATTTTTGGTGACTTTTTGAAACTTGGGAGCTTGAAAATGTTTATGGAGATTTAGCAAAATTTTTTTGTAGTTTTTTTTTTCCTCTCTTGTGAACATGTAAAATCAAATCCAAAAGGTGGTAAATATCCTTTGGGGGCAAAAGTGTAATTTCTATAAGTTAAGGGGCCAAATGATGAATAAACTATTGTTCCCACGTAGATAGTATTATTAAGTAATGAAATTAGTAAATTTTAATTTTATTTGAGTGATCAAAAAATATATTACAAGTAAACAAATTAAATAAATAAAATAAAATTACAAAAAATAAATGAACATAAGTTGATAACACACAATCAAATACACAGATGCTAGGAATTATGATTCCCCCATAATTAATCAGATTTAATTTTATTTAAGTATATTATTTTGATTTTGTATTCATATTTACTGATGATCGACTACATTTTTTGTTTTATGTACTCTTTCTTAAGTTATGCATAAATTCTGCATTTTTATAATTAAATTTATGTAAAGGATTAGTAAATTAAAATCGGTACATTGAATGTACATTATGATTTTTAGTTTTAAAAATGTGAAAATGTAGTGATTTTATGTGTGTATGTGTGTGTGTCACATGCAGTATCAAGAAATTAGTCAAGATAACATTTTCTTGATATAAAACTGATATACTTAGATTCAGTATGCTCAAATTAGTCAATTGAGCATAAAATGTAAATTTTAACCAGGAAACATGCAATATCAAGAAATTGGTCGAGATGGCCTTTTCTTGAAATAAAACTGATATTTTTGGAATCAGAATGCTCAAATTAGTCATTTGAGCATAAAAAGTAATTTTTGACCAGGAAATTCGCAGTATCAGAAACTGGTCGAGATGATCTTGGATGAAAATAAAACTGGTATATTTGGGTTCAGCACGCCTAAATTAGTCAGGATAGCCCATGTTGAAATTTTGGACAAAAAAAGTATATATAAGGGTGAAAAATCAGAAATTTGTAAAAAAACCATCATAATTCTCTCATTCTCTCATTTTATCCCACACCACCTATGTGAACAGTAACCGACCACCAGAAATGGTGTTTATTTTTGACACCGCTGGTCTTGTTGGAAAGCTCTCGCCGAGCTAAGTCCAACGGTGGGTCAAGCCACTGGAGGAAGCCGCATGCACCGCCTGAAGTTGCCGATGGCCAAAATTTTCGAGCGGCCATATCTCTGCCATTGGAGAAAATTTCAAAAATTTCTAAAAACGGCACTAGGCGTAATATGGGAAACAAGAGGTAAAAATATGGGCGGGAAGGTAACCCGAGGCCCCTCGAGGAATTAGGGCATGGAAAAAAGAATGGGCAAGTTACGATTAGTAAACCGACTCTTAGGTCGGAATATTACTTCTCGAGGGCCGGGAATGTGAAAAATTGGCAAAATGATAAGAATTGATCCGGAAAAGGTCCGATAAGATTTAAAAAGTTAATTAGATGATTTTAGGTTTAGAAAATCTAGTTTAAGTATGAAAATGAAAATGTTATGATTAAACAACCCACCAGGGGCAAAATGGTCATTTTGCCCAAAGATTCTCAAATTATGGGAAAAGAGCCCCAATGACCCCGGAATAGGGTAATGAAGTTTGTAAAAGCCAAAATTGAGGTTTAAGTTATGAAAAATCACGCCAAAGGCAAAATTGTAATTTTGTCAAAAGTTCGAGGTAAAATCGTAATTTTTCAAAAAGTTGGAGAAAAATTCGAAAATGGCCATTAAGATTTAAAAAGCTATCCTAAGGCTATAATTAAGGGTTATAAGATCAAAATCAAGCTTTTTAATAAAATAAAAGCTATAAATGAAAATGTGATTAACGGACAAAGTTTGTCTGTAGGAACTCGATCCAGACGCGACAAAGGACGTCGATAGATTTCAAGAAGAGGATAAGCTCGCTATGAGTAAGTTCAGAAATTTACCCGTCTGTAACTATGAACAAGCTTATTGTATTTATATGTTTTGTATGTAAATGTCATGATATGATTTATGATGATGCTATAGTAACGCTATAGAAATACTATGATGATGTTAAAAGATAGGTTTTAATAAATAATTTATAAAAAAAATATATATGTATATATATTGAATTACAAAGGAAATGTATTATAAAAGTTTTATGAGAGTAAAGATGTGAGAAAGACAGATAGAAGAATAGAAAGAGTAAGAATGAGAATGTTATGATAGAATGCATAAAAAAAGAGACGAGATATGAAAGGAAAGAATAGATGTTTATGAAAAGTTTTATGGAAGTTAAGTTATGATGATAGAGTAACGATGATCAATAATAAAAGGAATTAAGAAAGGGTGTGTTTTATGAGAACGAAAGGATAGATGTTTTATGAAAAGTGATATGAAAGTGAAGAGTTAGACAAGAAAGAGAAGCAATGATAGGCTATGATCGATAGGAGTATGATGATAAGATACGATAGATAGAATGATGCAAATGATAAACAGAGAATAATTGTCTGCACATAACTAAACGTATTTTTGTTTGTTACGATATGATGTGATGATATATAAGTAATATGCGCTATATATGCTAAAGTGTGATTGACATAATTCACACAAGTAAAGTAAAGAATTAAGGAAAAAAAAACAACATGAAACAACAGTATATGTCTTACGAAATGAGAATGAAAGAATGAGATGTCAATGAGAAAGAATTACGAAAGAAAGATGGAACAACAAAAGAATAAATGTCCCATGAAATGTTCTATGAAAAATGAGAAAGGAAAGATTATGAATGTCATGAAAAAGATGTACAACAAAAAATCAATATAAGAAAAATAAAAGTATACAAGATAATAAGACTGAAAACTTAAGTTGTTGGCGTACCGGCCTCCCGTAGGTGAGGTTAATGTCGATATCCTCCACGCAGATGTGGTGCTACCCCGAAGGTGCGGTAGTTTATAGGTTGGACACTACTCCGAAGGTGCGGTAGTTAAAGATCAGCCCCTCAGAGAAGGAAGCGGTAATCTTTAAGGTGCGACCAGCAACGGGCCCACCAAAGGAAAGTGAAAAGAAAGGAAAAAGAAATGATACGAAAAGAAAAGAAAAGAAAAGTAAAGAACGATAAGAAAAGAAACGAACGACATGAAAGAATGACATAATGAAATCGATGAAAAATAAATAAATAATAAAACGAAGTTTAAAAGAACATAATAGAATTAATATATGTGACGTGATGCATTTGATGTTATATGTATGATGTGAATGATGTGTTTTTACGTGATGTTATGCTAGTGTATATGTTACTAGCTTTTAAGATATGAAAGGTTAAGAAATGATGATAAAACGATAGAAAAGATAAGAAGGTTTAGAACGGAAAGTTAAGAAGTGATAGGAATGAAAAGAAAAGAAATGAAGAGATTAGAATAGAATGATAAGAGATGATCGATAGAATGATGAGAACAATGAGCGAAGAAATAAATGAGCATGAAGAGGCTAACATATTATGTTATGTTTTGATGATGTGTATGATGTGTCCATACGTGATGTCATATATTCTAGTAATAATACATATTACTAGTATTTATAAGTTAATAATGTATGTTTGAACTTACTGAGCATCTAGCTCATTAGTTGTTCATATGTTGCAGGTAAGTAACCTGTTAGTTTAAAGTAATATGATGGACAACGGACGGATCTGCACATGCCAAGGGACTGGGCGAGGGTATGGTACTACTATGAGTCTTTCGTTGAGCATTCAAAAAGGAAGTTGAAAGAAAGAAATTTATGAATTATATGTTATAAGAGTATGATATAGATATAGGTATAATATGTAAGTAAAAAAAAATTGCTATAGAAATTGCTTCCGCTTTAAAAAGAGAACATAAAAAAAATGGAAAGTTAAGTATGTTAAGTAAGAGGACGACGACCCACGAGGTTGCTAGCCATCACGGTCGGCGTCATAGCTTAGCTGGATGGTATGGTAACGTACGGGACGTCACAATAGGTCGCTCCCCCTTCCTCCCACCGGTCTGTGCGCATCAGGTACATCTAACACTGGGCCCACAAGAAAAGAAAAGAAAGTAAAGCAAAAAAAGTGAAGAAAAGCTAAGAAAAGAAAAGAACAGGACGATATGATATGAAAGAATAATGAACAATAGAAATGAAAGTTAAGCGAGAAAAGAAAAGAAAAAGTATTACATGAAAGAAAGAAAGAACAAAAGAATAATGAAAATGAAAGAACGAAAAGTAAACAAGCATAATGCGACTAACATGTATGCATATGTTATGTTATGCATAGGTTGATATGTATAAGTCAGTCTTACAATTTTAAGTATATTTGCAACGTTTAAGGCATACATTTGGTATGCTATGTTTATATTGATATGTACATGCAATGTTTGTATGATGTTAAGGATATTATGCTTAAGATGTTAAGCATACATTAAGTATGCTATGTTTAAATTATATTATGTTAAAGAACATTAAGTACGAAATTTTGTTCTCGATGTTCGAGTATGTTAAGTATAAATATTAAGTAATGTATGATATATGTTATGTTAATGTTCTGATGTCACAGTTGGTATCAGATATGCTCTATCCAAAAAGCTATGAGTTATTATTTTGTCATGAATGTATGTTTGAACTTACTGAGCCTATTACTTACAAGTTTATTTATATTGCAGGTAAGCAACCTACACGATGATAAGACAAGTGATGGATGACGAACGAGATCTGCATGTGCTAAGGGACTGGGCGAGAGTTATGGTACTGCTATGAGTCTTTCGCTGAGCTGTTTAAAAATAGTTTTGAAATGATGGTTTATGATGTATATCAAGTTATGGCAATGTAAAAGATTTACTTTAGTAAATGTTTTACAATGATACGATTTCAAGTTTAAAGTTCAAGAAAAAAAAAATTTATTCCCCATTTTCACGTTGAAATGAAAAGTTAAAACAAGTATGTTAAAGAATGCAAGTTAAAAGTAAGTTGCCGGCGACCTACATGACGACAGTTTGTCACAGTTAGCTATGAAGCCTGACAGCGATGGTACCAGTCGGTTAAGTAAGGGCCGATAGTCACATAATATGATCACACAAAAATACATAGATATATATCTCTATTTTATCTTAGATTTTATGGTATTTATTCAAGAGTCATGTCACAAAAATCTCTTCAAAGTTTCATTTTGCTCCTCAAATCATTCAAAAGTTAGCTAAGAATTTGAAAGCACTAAGTTTGAGAACAAAAACCCCAACAAATGACAATCCTAATAATATGCTTAATTTAATTAAACTATCATAATAAGGCAACATCATAACTTCTAGCAAAAATTTATTTAATTCATAATGAAACATTAAATAACACAACAAAACAAATTAAACATAATAACAAAATAAAAATAAAAGAAATGAGTCTAAAATGGATACTTGATACTTGCGCTAGCAAAACCTCTAAAACTCTACCTTTTATTAATACTAAAATAAAACAAAACAAAAGAAAATAATATTTTTTAGCTTCAAAGGTAGCCTTATTTTTACACTTTAACTCTCATTCCCTATCAAATTTCCTTGGATCTGATCTCACATCTTGGATCTGCTTTGCTTCTCTATGCCTTCATCTACATAGCCTTTTATAGGTTAAATTTTTATACTATTCCACCAACCCCCATGTGAAAATGAGGAGAAAAGTATAATAACCGAGAAAATCCACTATTCTCGGATATGTATATTGTATTTAATACAATAATTTTTATGTTTAAAAATGTAAAATAAATGATTTAATACTGTTTAGAATGCAGAAAAATGTTCTAACCGTGTTAAAAGTTAGGAATTTGGGAATAGAATTTTTACCGAACCAAAATGTGAGAAACGGTGCCATATCGGCGTCGAAAACCCTAGGAAGTGCAAGAAATCACACTAAAAGATGAAAATGTTTGATTAAGATTTTTGGCCAAACATAAGAAAAATAAGGCGAACCGACTACACAGGAGGACCCGAGAACCCACTGGGGCGATTCTGGTAAAATTTCTTAGGTTTGACTTTTTGGTCAAAATGAGGATGGAATTAATGTGAATAGTAATCACAAATGTAACATGTGATTTATTTGAATTATATCACAAATTATGACATTATAAATTTTATTTCTTAAAAAGGTAGAGAAAGTATTAGGAATCCAAAGGCCAAGATTCAATCTTATCCTAATCCAAGGGCTAAGATTAAGCCAAAATTGTCTTATTTTTATTTATGGAAAATTGGAAAAGTATTAGGATGTGCAAGGTGTCAAAATCTTGTGGAAGGAAAGTGAATTAATTAGTTTCACTTAGCAAAAAGGGGTGCATCGGTTTTGGCAAGGAGAAGAACCGGAAGAAGAAGAAAGAAGAGAGAGAGAAGAAGAAAGAAGAGAGAGAGAGAGAGAGAGAGAGAGAGAGAGAGATTTAGCCATTTTCTACAATCTTTGTTCCCTGTGCAGCCAAGAAGAAAAGAGTAAATCCCTTCCTTCTAGCCAAGATTTTTCCTCAAAATTTTCACACCAACCTTCAACCATAACCTTCTAGGAGTAAGAAGATTTCTTTGGTGGTAAGGTAACCAAAAATCTTTCCATTTTCTTATGAGTTTTATGTTGAAAAATTTATGGCTTCAAAGTATAAGATGGATGATAAACTTTTGAAATGAAACTTGGGGGTTTTGGTTGATAAGTTAGTTAGAGGGTTAGTTGTGAGAATATGTGTTTAGTATTGAGTTATGAAATTTTTGAGTTATAATGTTGTTGGTGAAAGGTTCAAGAAAAAGGGGTTTTGGTATGTGAAATTATTACAAAGATTTATGTAAGAGAAATCGGAAACATGTATATGATAGAAATGTTGGTTTTGGATGATGTTATTTATAGGAGCATTTTACGTAAAATGTTTAGAACGTTTTACATAAAATTAAGTCTCTGGTATAGTACGTGATAGATGAAATAGGATAGATGGTTTGAGGTGTTTCCTAAACACCAGGAACCTAGAAAATTAGTGGAAATGCTGTGGAAAATTTTATGGATAGTACCAAAAAGGTGTTTTAGAATATGAGGAGAAAACTAAAGTTGACATTAAAACCCGAGCCCTTAGTAACCTAAGTTGGGGAGAAGGTGTGGCATCAGAGGTTTGGTACACCATCGCAGTCGTGCTCCATAGCCGACTACGATGGACTTCACCTTATGGGTCGTCGGTATCTTACTTTTAACTTGCTTTCTTTAACATACTTATTTTTAACTGCCCATTTTAACGTGAAAACGAGGAATAAATTTTTCATTTTTTTTATTATTTCATAAACATTTTGTTTCAATACTCTCTTTAAACAGCTCAGCGGAAGACTCATAACAGTACCATAACCCTCGCCCAGTCCCTTGGCACATGCAGATCGCATTTGTTATCCATCACTTGTTTTATTTTCATGCAGGATGCTTACCTATAACATAAACAAACTTGTGAACGATGGACTCAGTAAGTTCAAACATACATTCATGATATATAATAACTCGTACCTTTTTAGACAGAGTATATCTGATATCAACTGTGACATCAGAACATTAATATAACATATATCATATAACATACTTAACATCATACAAAACATGTATACACATATCAATTTAAACATAGCATAGTTAAGGTATGCTTAAACATCACAAACATACTTAAAATTGTAAGACTGACTTATGCATATCAATCTATGCATAACATAACATATGCATACATGTTAGTCGCATTATGCTTGTTATTTTCGTTCTTTCTTCTTCGTTGTATTCTTTTGTTCTTTCTTTCTTTCATCTCATACTTTTCTTTTTCTTTTCTTTTCTTGCTTAACTTTCATTTTCTTTGTTCGTTCTTTCTTTTATATTATGTCGTTCTTCTTGTTCTATAGATCATATCCTATTCCATCATTCTATTTCCCTCATTTCTTTTCTTTTCTTTCCTTACTTGCTTCCTTTCTTTCTTTTCTTTCTTTTTACTTTCACTGGTGGATCATATCCTAATCTGTTATTCTATCTTCTCCCTTTCTTTTCTTTCTCTATTTGTTTCTTTCCTTTTCTTTTCTTTTCACTGGTGGATCATCATATCCTAATCTGTCGTTCTATCTCCTTCCTTTCTTTTCTTTCTTTATTTGTCTCTTCTCTTCTCTTTTCTTTTTTCACTGGTGGATCATCATATCTTAATCTGTCGTTCTATCTTCTTCCTTTTTTTTCTTTCTTTATTTGTTTCTTTTCTTTTGCTGGTGGATCATATATCCTAATCTGTCGTTCTATCTCCTTACTTTCTTTTCTTTCTTTATTTGTTTCTTTTCTTTTCTTTTCTTTTGCTGGTGGATCATCATATCCTAATCTGTCGTTCTATCTCCTTACTTTCTTTTCTTTCATTATTTGTCTCCTTTCTTTTCTTTTCTTTTACTGGTGGATCATATCCTAATCTGTCGTTCTATCTTCTTCCTTTCTTTTCTTTCATTGATCTTTACTTGTCTTTTCTTTCATTTTCTTTCTTTCATATCATTCTATTATTTCCTTTTCTTTACTTTACTTTAGTTTCACTTGCGGACCCCATTCAATGGGCGTATTGTAATGCGCGCAGACCAATGAAGGGAGGGGGAGCTACCCACTAACCAACCTCATGGCTGAACATTAACATTAGACTTCCACACCTTCAGGTTAGTATCCCGTCGGATTGGATAGTTATTCTTTGGAACGTCACTTTATAAGAGGCCGATACGCCAGTATTTAACTTTTCAGTCTTATTATCTTACTTATCTTTCTCTTTCTTTACTTTATCTTTTCGTTTTTCATTCTCTCTTTCTTTCATTTCTTTTCTTTCTTTCGTTTATTTCATTTCTTTCATAAGCATTTCATAAGTCATTTCTTTCTTAGCGTAATTTTCATAGTGTGCATTATGTTAGTTACACTTTAGTACATATTGCATTCACATATATAACTTTCATATAACACTTAAACATAGACCTAACATCACATGTTGGATCATATTGCAGACAAATAAATGCTTGAACTTACTACACATATCATATAGGCATAAAATAACATGTTAGTTCATGTCACAGACAAATCACATGTTTGAACTTACTATACATATCATATAGGCATAAAATAACATGTTAGTTCATGTCACAGATAAATCACATGTTTGAACTTACAAATACTTACTAGCATCTCTTTTCTTGTTTCCTTGGTCCGTAAACGTCTCTTCATCTCGTCTGGCGCGGATCCCTATAACCGAAATAATAACGATTATTTTCCATGCTTCTTTCATATATAAAACTTAATAAAACGTTAAAATTATATGTTTCATTTCTTGATCATAAACTTAAGGTTCTAATATCCTATTTATAACTTTTCTGCTAACTTTTGGCAAAATTCCTATTTTACCCTGAACTTTTGGCAAAAATTACCTTATTGCCCCTAATGGGATTTTTCATCACAACATTACATTTCTTTAATTCACAACTTAGTTTTGGCCCTTAGAATTTTAATTAAACCATTCTAAGTCCATTAGGACCCTTTTCTATCATTCCTGAAATTTTTCGGTCAATATTACCGTTTTGCCCCTAATGGCTTAGACTGGATTTTCTGAGCCCAAAAATCATAAAATAGTTATTCTTAGGCTTTACTAAATTTTTACGGCCTTATTTATCACAATTTCTTGGTTTGCTATTTACCGACCCTTGGGTGGTACTATTCTGACTCTCGGGTGTTAATGCTCTTTTTCGGGCCTAGGTCACCGAAAGGGCTCGGGTTTCCATCCCGATCACATTTTACCCTTCAGTTCCTAAAATACCCTTCTATGCCATTTTCGAATTTTCGCTTAATTTTTAGGTTCCCTGCATTTAGGAAACGCCTTGAAACCATCTAACCTAATTCTATTCTACCATGTACTATACTAGAGCCTATATTTTTACGTAAAAACTCAACTTTTTACGTAAAAATCTTTACATTTTTACACATTTTCTCATTTGACTATTTTTCATACATAGTCCATTTTTAACATTTAATCATCTCAATTAATAATTTAAGGAATTTAAAATAATTGAGATCACTACCGGAGTCGTTCAACAACGTCCATCGGGTAGGTTGACTTCAATCGGCGATCGACGGAGCCGTTCGATCTCGTCCGTACAAACTTTGAATCACCGTTCTTTACGTTTGAAATTTTGTTTTGAAATTCTGATGCCGCGGATGTGTCCGGAACATCGAAAATAGGCCAACGGGCCATTCTTCAATTTTTGGTCACCGATCGCCATTGACCGGCGACAACGTGGAGAAAGGCGACCACCATCTCATAGATCTCGATGTGAGGAACTCATTGGTGGTGTCAATTTCACCAATTGAAGCTCCTATTACCGGAAATCAACCCCCGAAAATCGGTGACGGCGGCGATGCTTAAATCTCTGATTTCCCGACGTTTTTGCCCAAAATTGATTTGGGGCTTTTGATTTATGTGTTGTTCTGAGCATTTTGATACCTACCTTGCAATTCAACTTTGTCGAAATAGTGAGATTCCACAGTGGCAATTGTGACGGTGACGGGCGGACTTGGGCGGCGCGATTTGGCGGTCGTTGAGATGAAACAAGGCCTGAGTTTTGTTCTACTCTTCACCATGAATCCATTGGGACCAGAATCGTGGTATTTGGATGTCAGACGGCAGAGATACGGTGGCGGGAAGATTTTGGCCACCGCCAGCTTTGGGCAGCACGTGCGGCTTCCTCCGGCGACTGCTCCGTTGTGTCGACCCACCATTGGACTCAGCTCGACGAGAGCTTTCCAATGGTACCGGCAGTGTCAAAAATGGAGGCCGTTTCCGATTCATCGGTACTATTTACTTTTGGGGTGTGTGGGGGGAAAAAAACATGGATAAGAAAAATATGAGGGTTCTATTTGCAAAATATCAAATTTTCGCCCTTATATATACTTTTTGTCCAAAATTTCAACATGGGCTATCCTGACTAATTTGGGCATCCTGAATCCAAATATATCAGTTTTATTTTCATCTGAGGTCATCTTGACCAATTTCTGGTACTGCGAATTCCTGGTCGAAAATTAAATTTGTGCTCAATTAACTAGTTTGAGCATTCTGATAGGCTATACTGACTAATTTGGGCATGCTGAACCCAAAAATATCAGTTTTATATCAAGAAAAGGTCATCTTGACCAATTTCTTGATACTATGTTTTTCCTGATCAAAAATTATATTTATATATATTATATATATTTTTTATTTACACGGTCTGATACACAACCGTGTCTATGACTGTGTACCTCTCTGTCTAAATAATTCTAGTTTACACGGTCATGTTACATGGCCGTGTGACTGTACATTTCATGTACATGGTCTGATACACAGCCGTGTCCCTGACCGTGTACCCCTCTGTAATTTGCTTTTCTTACTACATGGCCATGTAGCTTGGGCGTGTTTAGGTTTCATTCTCACTACACGACCGTGTTCCTCTAGTACACGCCTGTGTACTGTTAAAAAATTACATTTAACCTAAAAAATACACTCATACACACATAAAATCACTACATTTCACATTTTAAACATGAAATTCATAGTGTACATTCTATGTACCGATTTTCTGAGAATGATGAAATTTCCCGGTTATCACAGAAGGAATACGGACGTTTTATGAATTAGCAAAATGTCCATTTGGGATTTAGAAAGGTGAGAAAAAGAGAATCAATGATTGAAGGATTGTTAAAGTAGTGCCCTCGAATAACAGGGTAGATTAAGTCAAGGAAATTTTCGAAAATACACAGAAAAGGGGTTAAGAATGTTATAGAAAAGTTTAAATAAATTTTTAAGAGCCAAAACTTAGGTTTTTAAAGATAAAAATCAAGTTTTGTGCAGTACACGGGCGTGTAATAAGGAAAAACAAATTTTAGAGAGGTACACGGCTAGAGACATGCCTGTGTATCAGGCCGTGTACATGCAATGTTTAGGCTACATAGGCAGCCTGCACGGCCATGTAGCGAAAAGAGAAATTCCAGAGGATTACACAGCCAGAGACACAGCTGTGTATGAGGCTGTGTACATGCCCTGTATAGGTTACACGAGTAGGTTACACGGCCATGTTGAGAAGAATTAAATCATAGAGAGGTACACAGCCAGAGACACGGTCGTGTACCATACCATGTACAGGAAATGTACAATTCACACGGCCATGTAACATGGCCGTGTAAGGAGGAAACTATGTAGACAGAGAGGTATACGGTCATGGACACGGCCGTGTACCAGACCGTGTAAAAAAGAGGGGGGAGGGGGGGGAGGTGTGACGTCCCGTACATTACCATACCATCTAGCCAAGCTTTGACGCTGATCGTGATGGCTGGCAACCTCGTGGGTTGTCGTCCTCTTATTTAACATACTTAACTTTCCATTTTTTTTTAATGTTCTCTTTTTAAAGTGGAAGCAATTTCTATAGTAAATTTTTTTTTAAACTTACATATTATACCTATATCTCTATCATACTCTTATAACATATAATTCATAAATTTCTTTCTTTCAACTTCCTTTTTGAATGCTCAACGAAAGACTCATAGTAGTACCATACCCTCCCCCAGTCCCTTGGCACGTGCAGATCCATCCGTTGTCCATCATATTACTTTAAACTAACAGGTTACTTACCTGTAATATATGAACAATTAATGAGCTAGATACTCAGTAAGTTCAAACATACATTCATTAACTTATAAATACCAGTAATATATATTATTACTAGAATATATGACATCACGTATAGACACATCAAACACATTATCAAAACATGACATCGAAACATAACATAATATGTTAGCCTCTTCATGCTCATTTATCTCTTCGCTCATTGTTCTCATCATTCTATCAATCATCTCTTATCATTCTATTCTAATCTCTTCATTTCTTTTCTTTTCATTCCTATCACTTCTTAACTTTCAGTTCTAAACCTTCTTATCTTTTCTATCGTTTTATCATCATTTCTTAACCTTTCGTATCTTAAAAGCCAGTAACATATACACTAGCATAACATCACGTAAAAACATGTCATTCACATCATACACATAATATCAAATACATCACATCACATATATTAATTCTATTATGTTCTTTTAAACTTCGTTTTATTATTTATTTATTTTTCATCGATTTCATTATGTCATTCTTTCATATCGTTTGTTTCTTTTCTTATTGTTCTTTACTTTTCTTTTCTTTTCGTATCATTTTTTTTCTTTTCTTTTCACTTTCCTTTAGTGGGCCCATTGCTGATCGCACCTTAAAGATTACCGCTTCCTTCTCTGAGGGGGTGATCTTTAACTACCGCACCTTCGGGGTAGCACCACATCTGCGTGGAGGATAAAGACATTAACCTCACCTACGGGAGGCCGGTACGCCAACAACCTAAGTTTTTAGTCTTATTATCTTGTATACTTTTATTTTTCTTATATTGATTTTTCGTTGTACATCTTTTTCATGACATTCATAATCTTTCCTTTCTCATTTTTCATAGAACATTTAATGGGACATTTGTTCTTTCGTTGTTCTATCTTTCTTTCGTAATTTCTCATTGACATTTCATTGTTTCATTCTCATTTCGTAAGACATATATCATTGTTTCATGTTGTTGTTTTTCTTTTCTTAATTCTTTACTTTACTTGTGTGAATTAGGTCAGTTACACTTTAGCATATATAACACATATTACTTATATATCATCACATCACATCATAACAAATAAAAATACGTTTAGTTATATGCAGACAATTATTCTCTGTTTATCATTTGTATCGTTCTATCTATCGTATCTTATCATCATACTCCTATCGATCATAGCCTATTGTTCTATTCTATCAATCACATTTTATCGTTATGTTCTAATCCTTTCGTCATACCTTTCATCATAACCTATCATTGCTTCTCTTTCTTGTCTAACTCTTTGCTTTCATATCATTTTTCATAAAACACCTATCATTTCGTTATCATCAAACATACCCTTTCTTAATTCCTTTTATTATCGATCATTGTTACTCTATCAATCATAACTTAACTTCCATAAAACTTTTCATAAACCATCTATTCTTTCCTTTCATATCTCATCTCTTTCTTATGCATTTTATAATAACATTCTCATTCTTACTCTTTCCATTCTTCTATCTCTCTTTCTCACATCTTTACTCTCATGAAGCTTTTATAATATGTTTCCTTCGTAATTCAGTATATACATATATACATTTTTTAAATTATTTATTAAAACCTATCTTTTAACATCATCATAGTATTGCTATAGCGTTACTATAGCATCATCATAAATCACATGATGACATTTGCATACAAAACATATAAATACAATGAGCTTGTTCATAGTTGCAGACGGGTAAATGTCTGAACTTACTCATAGCGTGCTTATCCTCTTCTTGGAATCTATCGACGTCCTTTGTCGCGTCTGGATCGGGTTCCTACAGACAAACTTTGTCCGTTAATCACATTTTCATTTATAGCTTTTAGTTTATTAAAAAGCTTGATTCTGATCTTATAACCCATAATTATAGCCTTAGGACAGCTCTGTAAACCTTAATGCCCATTTTTGAATTTTTCTCCAACTTTTTAAAAAATTACGATTTTACCCCTAACTTTTGATAAAATTACAATTTTACCCTTGGCGTGATTTTTCATAACTTAAACCTCAATTTTGGCTTTTACAAACTCCATTACCGTATTCCGGGATCATTGGGGCTCTTTTCCCATAATTTAAGAATCTTTGGGCAAAATAACCATTTTACCCCTGGTGGGTCGTTTAACCATAACATTTTCATTTTCATACTTAGGCTAGATTTTCTAAACCCAAAATCATCTAATTAACTTTTTAAATCTTATCGGACCTTTTCCGGATCAATTCTTATCCTGTTGCCAATTTTTCACATTCCCGGCCCTTGGGAAGTAATATTTCGACTTAAGAGTTGGTTTACTAATCGTAACTTGCCCATTCTTTTTTCTATGCCCTAATTCCTCGAGAGGGCTCAGGTTCCCTTCCCGATCATATTTTTACCCCTCGTTTCCCAAAATACCCTTATGTGGTTATGGAAATTTCGACAGCATTTTCGCTTAATTTTTGAGGTTCCAGCGTTTAGGAAACGCCTGAAAACTATCTATCCTGATCTAATTCTATCACGTAATATACCAGAGGCCTAGATTTTACGTAAAACTCATACTGTTTACGTAAAATCGTTACATTATCACATATTTTTCTTTTCCTCCATTGCAGCAAATTTTCTTCTTTTTACATACATTCTTTTCCATAATTTTCATACCAATAATTATAAAACCATACAATAGTCCTAAACAATTAAATTGCGGAACATAAAGAGATTTGGACTTATACCGAATTGCAATTCGGTCTCGACGGCATAAACCTTAATTCTTCGTTCTTCATATCTGAGGTCTCGTCTTGCAAATCTGACTCCGCGGATGCGTCCAGAGCGTCGAAAATAGGCCAACAGGCCAAACTTCCAAAATTGGTCAACGGTCACCGTTGACCGGCGTTGACCGCTGTTGACCATCCGTTTACTGACGTTGACCATCGGTGACGGTGGCAAGTGGGTACACCATCTTCAAGAGCTCGACAAGAGGAATCCATTGGTGGCTTCAATTTCACCATTCGACGCCTCTATCGCTGGAAATTACCCCTCGAAAAATCGATCACGACGGCAGCCCCTGATCTCCGCCTTGCCGGGGTTGTGGCGTGCAATTGACTTGAGACTTTTGCTCCCCTCTTCACGGCGAGCATTTTTGTACCGGTGGCATGGCTTAACATCATCGAAAACGGGGAGTTCCACGACGGCGACACGGCGACTCCACGGCAAGGCTCGACGGCGCGATTCCGTCGGAGTTGACGTGAAACAAGATATGGGTTTTCTTCCTCTCCTCACCACGATTCCATTGGGACCGGAATCGTGGCAAATGGTGGCCAGATGGCGGAGATACGGCGTTCGAAAACGGGGAGTTCTGAAGCGCGTGCGGCGTGCTCCGGCGTCCGTTCCGTCGCGTCGACCCACCATCAGATTCAGCTCGTCGAGAGCTTTCCGATGACACTGGCGGTGTCGAAAATAGAGGCCAGAATTGGGAGTTGGTTACTGTTCATCCATGGGGGTCGTGAGAGAGGAGAGAGAATCTCTCTGGACTGTTTTTGCAATTTTTCAAAATTATTCAATTTTCGCCCTTTATATACTTTTTCACCGAAAATTTCAACATGGGCTATCCTGACTAATTTGGGCGTCCTTAATCTAAATATATCAGTTTTATTTTCATCTGAGGTCATTTCGGCTAGTTTCCGATACTATGAATTCCCGGTTAAAAACCACCTTTGTACTCAATTATCTAATTTGAGCATGCTGATAGGCTATCCTAACTAATTTGGGTGTGCTTAGCCCAAATTTATCAGTTTTAACTTCATTCAAGGTCATCTAGACCAGTTTTCTGATACTACCTGTTTCTCGGTCAAAATTCACATTTTGTGCTCAATTGACTAAATTGAACATACTGATTCCAAATATATCAGTTTTATGTCAAGATAATATCATCTTGACCTACTTCTTGATACTGTGAGTGGCACACACGTGTACATACATAATATTACTATCAATCATTTTTCATCCTTTAACATTGTTAGAACATTTTATTTAGTTCTAAATAATATTAAATCACTTAATTTCACATTTTAACACTTAAATTTATTGTATATTTATTTTCTGAAAAATATAAATTTTCCCGGTTATCACAGGAGGTTTTCTGGAAAGGTCTATATAGGACCGTTAAAGTTTTAGATGCCACTGTAAGACTTTAATTAAAATCTTCAAAGCCAAAATTTAGATTTTTAAGTAGGATAAAGGTAATTTAAGTAAAGTAATTAACTGATAACATTATTGTCTATAGGAAACACGACAAAAGATAAAGACGAAATTTCAAAGGACCCAAGAATGACCATGTTAGAGCAAGTTCCATAAGTACTGACATTTAATTGTCTACTCACAAACTGACTTTTTGATTGACTAACTTCTTGTAGTAATGTTATGATAAGCTCTTAGATGATTACTTGAGGAAAAAGATATGTGTATGAGGTGAGTTAATGAAATAAGTAATAAAAGAAAGAAAGATAATAAGATTGAAAACTTAAGTATTGACGTACCGGCCTCCCATAAGCGAGGTTTAATGTTATGAATTCCACTACAATTGAATGCTACCTCCCAAAGGTGTGAGGTTAATGGCTTACAGTGGGACGCTACCTCCCGAAGGTGTGAGGTTAATGGCTAAAAGTTAAAGATTGACTGTGAGGTAGGTTGGTGGGTCGCTCCCCCTTAGGTACGTCCAACACAGGGCTCACCAGTGAAAGTAAAAAGAAGAGAAAAGCAAAAAGGCAAATAAAGAAAGAAAAGAAAGGAAGGAAACATAATGACGGAATAGGATATGATCTAAAGAATAATAAAGATGACTCTAAGAAGCATAATGAGACTAACCCTAGTTACCTTATACCTAAGTGAAATTGTATATATGTTTGTATTTACTGAGCTCTAGCTCATTAGTTTGTTTGTGGTGTAGCTAATAAGGGTAAGCAGCAGTCGAGAGGAAGTGAAGATACATGATAGTCTGGTAGGTAGATTCCCAAGATGTTATGAATAGGGAAGTGGACTCGTTATATTTCCGACTGTCTAAAAAGTATATGTTTTGTAAAGAGGTAAAACAGTAGGAATGTAAATGTATGTACAAAGTATTTTATGGACTAAGAATAATTGTATTATTTTGAAATGATATATGTTTATATAAAAAAAAATGTCCGTAGTTTTTCTAAACAAATTATTAGTTTAAAGAAAAGCGAGTTTATAAATATGTTTTTGTAATTTATAAAATGAAATGATAGTTTGAAAGAGTAAAGAGGAAAGAAAGTGGTTGACGGCCTGGGCGAGCCGGGTCGGAGCACTACAAAAAGTCACCTATTACAATAAGCTACAGTGATATCAGCGACGAAAAGTCAGCTTGCTACAGTAATTACAATACTATGCAGGAAAATGTCAGCTTGCTACAATAGCTACAGTGCACTGCGAAAAAAGTCAACTTACTATAGTAGCTACAATATTGCATGGGAAAAAGTCAGCTTTGCTATGGTACCTACGGTGCTGGAAAAAATCAACTTGCTACAATTGCTACTGTGATGGTGCATATGATTAAGAAGGATCTGGTTTGGTTGGATGCATGATAATCTTGTTTCTAATTTGTTAAAACCAAGAGAATTACACGTGTCACATTCTTATTGATTCCTTTCTAGCTTCCGCCATGTATCGCATCATTATTAGAACAAAAAAATTGAGCTCATGTGGTCTTAGGTATACTGTCTCCTTATTATTTCAATATTAGAAATTGTTATAATTTCTTCGTATGAACTCCGATTAGAGTGATTCTTTTTTTAAAATACTCATATCGATGAGAAGATCAAATAAAATAAGTCAAACTCATAGTTTCTTGACATAAATAGTGATACCCAATGGGATCTACTTACAACACATAAATTTTTCACCTTAATTTGACACTGTAGAAAAATAATGTACTAAAATTAGACATTTTCAAAATAAAATATTATATGTAAACTCATTGAAAATATTTAATTTTAAACTTATTTAATATACTATTACAAAAAGAGAAAGATAAGATAAAATAAAATGGAATTAAATAAAAATTTTACAAAATTTATAATAATTATAATTATAATAATTTATAATAAAAATCTTACAAAATCTCACAAAAGTGAGTAGAGAAAAAATTATAATAATTTTGACAGAATCCCAATTCATCCTTCACTTAAAAATGATACACTTATGCAGAGCATGTTCACTGCATATGATTATATAAGAGTACTTATCGGCCCACGAATGTTGTTATCGTCATATTATTTTTTGAAAATAATTGCGGTTTCATTGAGGCTTGATGTCTTTCTTGTGAATATGTTTCCATGAAATAGCCTGGTGGTTTTGGATGAAGTAGCTCGCCCTCACCACTTAACATGAGAACAACAGATGAGATGTCGGGTCTGTCCAGAGGACGTTGTTGCACGCATAACAGACCAACATGTATGCAACGCAACACTTCCTGCATATTGTCGTACGAATTCTTTAAACGTACATCAATCAAATCAAACGGCCTTCCTTCTTTTAGCAAAGTCCATGCCTAGAAATGTTAGGAAACATGTGTCATTCACCAATTTTAACACATGCATAGCAATCAAGAAAAGCAATTCAACATTCTTAGACTTACATGTCCGGTAAGAGTAAGCCCCGTGTTATTCTCAAGAGGAAAGCCTGTACATCTCTTCCCACTTACAATCTCCAACACCGTTACGCCAAAGCTAAAGACATCAGATTTTGTTGAGAATGAACCACTTAAAACATATTCTGGTGCCATATACCCACTACATATACAAAATAAAAGATAAAATAATTGGAATTGTATGGAATAAAATTAAAAACTTTTTTTTTTCTATATAAAAGTTCCCAAGAATACTTACTAAGTTCCTACTACTCTCTTTGTCTTTCCTTCAGTTTGATCACCTCCAAAAGTTTTAGCCATGCCAAAATCTGAAATCTTGGGATTCATGTCATTATCAAGCAGAATATTACTAGTTTTGAGATCTCTATGTATAATCCTCAATCTAGAATCTTGATGGAGATATTGTAGCCCCCGAGCTATACCACATATAACTTGGAAACGCTTGGGCCATTCTAACAGTTTACCTTTCATTGGATCTAGAAAATATATTCTTCATGTTAACCAAGTAACACCAAAGTTTTGCAGTAACGTAACAAAATTGGATAAATTTAGCAGGGGTTCCTACCAAAGATAAAAGAGTCGAGGCTTTTATTGGGCATATATTCATAAACTAACAACTTCTCTTCTTCATGAACGCAGCAACCAAGCATCTTTACAAGATTCCGGTGTTGAAGTTTAGCAACAAGCATTACTTCATTTTCTAATTCAGTTATTCCTTGTTGAGAACTTAATGAGAGCCTTTTGACAGCAATTTCTTGCCTGTCAGTCAATGTACCCTGATATTTCATATTGACAAAATAATCACAAAACCCATTTTCAAAAATTTTAGGTGTTTGCAATATTTCCATCGTGTTCTTGAACTATCATATATACGATCAGCTTACCCTATATACAGGTCCGAAACCACCTTCTCCAAGCTTATTTTTATGGGAAAAATTATCAGTAGCAGCACTAATTGTAGCTAGGCTGAACAATGGCAGCTCAGAGTCAGCCACTTTTGCTCTGTTTTTCTGAGTTGCTTTAATACTTCTCCTTGTTTTCTCTGAAACATTTTTAAAAGTTCAAACTACTCAGAAAAAAATTTCCAACGTATAAATATGAGACAAAAATTCGATTTAACTAGTAATTATAAGAAAACTACTGTATTGTTTTGGAGAAATTAAAAGTATTCAGAGTTCAGGCCTCTTATAAAAGTACCACATAGTAGTGATTGTACTTGTTCCCCTTGAGAATATATAAACATATATGTATGTATGTAAGTGCACGCAAGTGTGTGCGGGTGTATTTTCGGCTGAAATATAATGCATGCCAATAGTTTGGGAATTACATATGCTCAATATTAAAAGTGATCCGAACAACCATCTAATAAAAGCTACAACTACTTCGATTGATGAGATCGATCTTAAACCTCACTAAACGGTTCAAAATTAGGAAGCGTGCATATCACTTAAAACTAATGTATTGTAGTCCTACTCCTTTAAAAGTAATAATAGAGCAACGGTATGAAGGCAAAAAGCAATAAATAAAAAGAAGAAGAAGAAGATACAAAAAAAAGGCAGTATGTTCAGAGAAATGAGTAAAGCAAAAGTACCAGCGATATTACCTTTCGATGTCTTCCTGCAAAAGTAACAGCCAATAAAGAGCATTCCAGAAAATGATCCAAGAACTGGTATTACTATTCTTACTCCCAGCTTGGGAGTAGCTTTTGCTCTTCCTTTAGTTATTTCAGGGCCGAAAAAGAAAATGAAAATGTCAATTCAGCAAAAAATATAACAAATCATGGAAAAGTAAACTTTCACAGAAACTATAGGGACTTACCCAGCTCCAAAGCTGGTATTCGAATATATAGCACTTGGTCACTCCCAGAAATTTGTCTAATATCCATAAGATCACCATACCAGATGCAACAGCCCTTTCCTTCTCCTCGGATATCACAGTTCGAAAAAGCCACACAAGAACAATCGTTCAAGCATTTGACCCTGCACTCCTTTAGATTCATACTTTCGTTAGCCCAAGTATTTCTAGTATCTGGCATTTTTATGCCATTAAGTTCGACAAAATCATCTTCGTCTTCGTATATTTCCTTGTCTCTGTCTCCATCCTTGCAATTCAGCTGGTATTTTCGAACACATCCTCCAGACCAATCCCTTAAATCCCATTTTTCTTGGGATTTAGGCTTAAATCCTTCCAAACATTGGCATACCGCAGTCTCGCTTATGACACAGTTCCCATTGGCTCCACAGTGAGCGTAGTTATCACAATCGTCCCTGGGTGCTGAAGCATATGACTGCCAACTCCTGTCTCCTTCCATCCATACAAGTCGTTCACATATGTTGTTCGTTTGGTTTACAACTACGATTGAGATAACGGAGTCGTTCTTGAGGTTGAACCTGCTGTACATCTCCTTAACATCGTAAACAAAGTGGTTTTCAAAAAGTTGATTAGGCCTTAAATCCGGTGCGCCACTGAAACCAATGCCGTTCCACGGTCCAGAGCGGAAGTATGTTGTTGTGCCCTTCCACATAAGAGCTTCAGGGTAATTATCATGCTCAACCATTAAGCCAAATCTCAAATCTCCAGGACAAGGGTCGTCCCAATTCTTCCATGCAGATAAGTGCCTATTAAGTCCTGTCCTCAAGTCCCACCCGAATTTCATCCCAGGTAAAAGTGTATCAGAAGGATGATCAAAGCTTTCCCATAAATAATTGGTCTCTAAGTTTCCAACTTCCTCGTCTCTTAATATTAGATTCCCCGAATCTAAAAGCTGTGCTATTGGTTTCTTGGCTTGTTTTGATGAGGTTGTAGACCAAACAACACTCTTGTTCTGATACAAGAGCACAAGATTGCCTGTGTTGTTTATGGTCAACAAGCCAGATGAATCATTGATGGGGTTGCACCGGTTTGCTACCCAAACGATAGTACGAACTGGGATGTTCTTGTACCAAATTCCCACGTAACGATTCTTGGAATTTCCGGGACTGAAGAAACCGAGCTCGAACATTCCTTCTTTTGAAACCAAGGTTGTTCCATCACAGATGGATTTAAATGAACTACTAGTTGTGTTGACTGCAAAAGAAACTGTTTGGAAGAGTGAAATAAAAAGCATCCATCTGAAAGAAATGGCCATTTGTTTCTTTTTTAACGCACAACATGGTCGGAGTGCACCTAATAAAACTGCTCTTTGGTTTCTAGTTCCTTTGGCCTCTACTATACTAGATTTAGACTATTATCAGAACCCCCATTTTTTATAATAATAATAATAATAATAATGTCAAACCCATTTGATTTAGCTTTGAGAAATTGCATACCGTAAAAGAGGCGGCTATTGACATTGGAAAAAATTTATTCCAAAAGTCGAAGTTTTCAAAATGAACACTCATTTTTTAATTGTACTTTGAGTAGTTGAATCCCAATTATTTATAAAATTGTTTGTCCTATTACCGGTCTCACCTGGTGACCCATCGCGTGAATCATAGGAATTCAACGGCAAAGTTCCTCTTTTTCTTTCATTTTTATTCTAATCTCAATTTTTTAATAGTAACTTTTGTGGTGGTGAGTTATCATTTTTTCAATAATATATATAATCAATTGATTTAATAATACTCTATTAATTAAAAATGACAGCTAACATGTTACAAAATTTTGATATTCAAATTTTAGAATTAAAATTTGGGATTTTTTTTTTTTTTGGAATCAAAGTATTTGAGATTGGCCTATGGACATGTTTTTGACTAGTGGCTTCCGTAAGCCTTAAGGAGTTGATTATCATATCAGAGGTCGCCTTTGCATACGCACATGGAGTGAGAAGGTAAATTGACTAGTCAACCTCCAAGAATTCATCAGTCAAGAAAAGGCTGCTTCCATGCGTTTATAATTTATTTTAATTTGTTTTTAAAGGATTTTATCTTCTTTTATTGTCATTATTTTTACGGTAAATGTACAAGTTTGATAAAGCATGCTATAAAAAAAAAGTTTGATAAAGCAATACAACTTTTTCAAATTTTTTTAAATAGTGTTTGAACCTAAAAATTTATTAATAAAAGAAGTATTAGGCTGAAAATCATTTGTTTATGGTATTTAATGGTTGTTCCACAGAAGTTGTTAGCCTCTTTTTCATTTTCTCCAGTTTGAAGTTCATTAATAGTGGATAATTTTTTTACAAGAATTCCAATAATAAAAAGAAGTCTCACTTTCTAAATTTAGGATATAGTTTCTGGCCTTTGTCATCAAAAGAAAAAACCTTTCTTATAAAATATTAAATACATTTCTATTTCTCTCTTTTTATCTCTAAGGCAAAATTTTATAAATTAAATTCATTGTCTTATAAAGTCTAGAATATATATAAAATTCATAAAGATTATTCTTCTTTAATCTAAAGAAATAACTATTATTATATTATAGGAAACTATATTTTCTCTTTCTCTTTCTCAATTCTCTTTTCTCTCTCTCTTTCTCGTGTGTTTCAATATGAGTTACAAAGCCTATTTATAGGCATTCTCTAGCTTCTCAAGCAAGCTATATGCAACGTTTCGAGAAGCTTCACAACATTACTTTGTGAATACACAAGTCTTTGGCTAGACAATTTTTACATTATTTAATTGCTGTATCGCCACGCACGAATACATAACCTATCTGTGATCGAGATTTACGTGGATCAGATAAATATCTAGCATCTGCAACTAATGGTGAATTTAAACTTTTAGGATACAATAAACCCATTTCAGTTGTTCCACCAATATAAAAGCAATATCAGGTCTTTTACAATTAGCAAGATAGATTAGGGCACCAATTGAGCTCAAATATGGTACTCAAAGATCAATAATTTCTTCATTATCATCTCTAGGACGAAAAGGGTCCTTTTTCACATCAAGTGATCACACAACCATTGGCGTACTCACTGGATGGGCCTTTTCCATATAGAAACAGTTAAGGACCTTTTCTGGATAGTTTGCTTGATGGACAAAAATTCCATCTGTCAAGTGCTTGAGCAGGTCAAGACCAAATTTTGTTTTACCGAGATCTTTATTTCGAATCCATTTCTTAAGTATGATATTGTCTCAGTGAGCTCTTTAGGAGTCTTAATAATATTCAAATCATCAATATATACAGCAATAATAGCAAATGCAGTTTTTGATTTCTTAATAAAAACGCACGGACAAATGGGAATATTTACTAACCCTTTATTTAAGATATATGTGTTAAGACAATTATACCACATGCTTCCATATTGCTTCAATCCATACAAAGATCTTTGTAATTTAATTAAACTTATTTCCCGGGGTGTTGAACTAGACGCATCATGCATCTTAAATCCTTCAAGGATCTTCATATAAATATCACTATCTTGTGATCCATACGTAATAACCCGAAAAATTCATATTTCTCGGAAAATAAAAACACAATGAATTTAAGCGTTAAAATGTGAAATTAAGTGATTTAATATTGTTTAGAACTAAATAAAATGTTCTAACAATGTTAAAGGATGAAAGATGATTAATAGTGATATTATGTGTGTGCACGTGTGTGCCACTCACAGTATCAAGAAGTAGGTCAAAATGATATTATCTTGACATAAAACTGATAAATTTGGGTTCAGCACTCCCAAATTAGTTAGGATAGCCTGTCAGCACGCTCAAATTTGATAATTGAGCACAGGGGTAATTTTTGACCGAGAATTTGCAGTATCGGAAACTGGTCGAAAAGACCTCAGATGAAAATAAAACTGATATATTTGGATTCAGGACGCCCAAATTAGTCAGGAAAGCCCATGTTGAAATTTTGGGCGAAAAAGTATATAAAGAGCGAAAAAAGTGAAATTTCCTCATTTGTCCACATACACTCTCTCTCTTCACTTCTCTTTCTCTCTCTACCCGAATGTGTACAGTAACCAACTTTCACATACGGCCTCCGTTCACAACACCCCCAGCACCGTTGGAAAGCTCTCGCCGAGCTGAGTTCAACAGTGGGTCGACGCGACGGAACGCCGCCGCACGCGCCGCCCGGAGCCGCCGGCCACCGGAAACTTCGCGACGCCGTATCTCCGCCATCCGAAGTCCGATCAAGCTGATTCCGGTCCCAAAAGACTCGTGGTGAAGAGTAGAACAAAACCCATGTGGTGTTTCAGCCTAACGACCGCCGGATCGCGCCGCCCAACTCTGCTCGTCGCCGTCGCCGTCGCCGTCGCCACCATGGAATCCGACGATTCCGGCGGAGTTGAGTTGCAAGGTTGGTATCAAAATGCTTAGAACAACACGTAGATTAAAAGCTCCAAATCAATTTTGGGCAACAATCGCTGGAAAATGGAGATTCAAGCTCGCCGCTGCCGTCGGTTTTTCGAGGGGTGATTTCCAGCGATAGAGGCGTCGAATGGTGAAATTGAGACCACTAATGGATTCCTCTCGTCGAGATCTTCAAGATGGCTACTCATTTGCCGCCGTCGCCACCGGTCAACGCCGGTCAATGGCGACAGGTGACCGAAAAATTGATATTTGGCCCGTTGGTCTATTTTGGACGTTCCGGACGCATCCACGGAGTCGGAATTGCAAGACGAGACCTCAAATATGAAGAACGAGGAATTAGGGTTTATGCCGTCGAGATCGAACTACAATTCGGTATAAATCCCGACCTTTTTATGTTCTGCAATTTAATTATTTAGGACTATTGTATGATTTTATGATTATTGGTATGAAAATTTTGAAAAAGAATGTACGTAAAAAGAAGAAAACGGCTAAAACGGAGAAAAAGAAAAATATGTGATAATGTAACGATTTTACGTAAACAGTATGAGTTTTACGTAAAATCTAGGCCTCTGGTATAGTATGTGATAGAATTAGATCAGGATAGATGGTTTTCAGGCGTTTCCTAAACGCTGGAACCTCAAAAATTAAGGGGAAACTCTGTCGAAATTTCTAAAAACGACACCAGGGGTAATATGGGAAACGATGGGTAAAAATATGATCGGGAAGGGAACCCTAGCCCCCTCGAGGAATTAGGGCATGGGAAAAAGGAAGGGGCAAGTTATAATTAGTAAACCAACCCTTCAAAACCCTAGAACACAAGGAAAACATGAAACCGATTCTTAGGTCGGAATAGTACTTCCCGAGGGCCGGGAATGTGAAAATTGGTAAAATGATAAGAATTGATCCGGAAAAGGTCTGATAAGATTTAAAAAGTTAATTAGATGATTTTGGGTTTAGAAAATCCAGCCTAAGTATGAAAATAAAAATGTTATGGTTAAACGACTCATCAGGGGCAAAATGGTCATTTTGCCCAAAAATTCTCAAATTATAGGAAAAGAGCCCCAATGACCCTGGAATAGGTTAATGAAGTTTGTAGAAGCCAAAATTGAGGTTTAAGTTATGAAAAATCACGCCAATGGCAAAATTGTAATTTTGGCAAAAGTTAGGGGTAAAATCGTAATTTTTCAAAAAGTTGGAGAAAAATTCGAAAGTGGCCATTAAGGTTTAAAAAGCTGTCCTAAGGCTATAATTAAGGGTTATAAGATCAGAATCAAGCTTTTTAATAAAATAAAAGTTATGAATGAAAATGTGATTAACGGATAAAGTTTGTCTGTAGGAACCCGATCTAGACGCGACAAAGGACGTCGATGGATTCCAAGAAAAGGATAAGTACGCTATGAGTAAGTTCAGACATTTACCCATCTGCAACTATGAACAAGTTTATCGTGTTTATATGTTTTGTATGCAAATGTCATGATGTGATCTATGATGATGCTATAGTAATACTATAGCAATGTTATGATGATGTTAAAAGATAGGTTTTAATAAATAATTTATAAAATATATATATATGTATAAATTGAATTACGAAGGAAAGGTATTATGAAGGTTTTATGAGAGTAAAGATGTGATAAAGAGTGATAGAAGAATGGAAAGAGTAAGAATAAGAATGTTATGATAGAATGTATAAGAAAGAGATGAGATATGAAAGGAAAGAATAGATGTTTTATGAAAGGTTTTATGGAAGTTAAGTTATGATTGATAGAGCAATGATGATCGGTGAGGAAAGGAATTAAGAAAGGGTATGTTTTATGAGAACAAAAGGATAGATGTTTTATGGAAAAATGATATGAAAGCAAAGAGTTAGATAAGAAAGAGAGACAATGATAGGTTATGATGAAAGGTATGATGAAAGGATTAGAACATAACGGTAAGATGTGATTGATGGAATAGAACGATAGGCTATGATCGATAGGAGTATGATGATAAGATACGATAGATAGAATGATGCAAATGATAAGATAAACAGAGAATAATTGTCTGCGTTTAACTAAACGTGTTTTTGTTTGTTATGATGTGATATGATGTGATGTGATGATATATAAGTAATATGTGTTATATATGCTATGCTAAAGTGTGATTAACATAATTCACACAAGTTAAAGTAAAGAATTAAGAAAAGAAAAACAACGAAAGAACAAATGTCCCATGAGATGTTTTATGAAAAATGAGAAATGAAAAATGATGAATGTCATGAAAAAGATGTACAACGAAAAAAAAAATCAATATAAGAAAAAAAAAATATAAAAGCATACAAGATAATAAGACTAAAAACTTAAGTTGTTGGCGTACCGTTCTCCCTACAAGGTCGAGACTTCCGGTCTATATCCTCCGCGTTGATGTGGTGCTACCCCGAAGGTGTGGTAGATTATAGGTTGGACCAACCCCGAAGGTGAGGTTTTATGTGACTATGAGGTAGGTTGGTGGGTAGCTCCCCCTCCTCCCACTGTCCTCACGCAAATAGGTACGTCCAACAACGGGCCCACCAAAGGAAAGTGGAAAGAAAACAAACGAAAGGAGAGTGAAAAGAAAAGAAAGGAAAAGAAAAGGAAAGAAAAGAAGGGAAAGGAAAAGAAAGGAAAAGAAAAGACAAGAAAAGAAAAGAAAGGAAAGGAGAGTGCATGAAAAGAAAAGAAAAGAAAAGAAAAAAAAAAAAAGAAAGTGCGTGAAAAGAAAAAAAAAAAGAAAAAGAGAAGGAGAGAAAAGAAAAGGAAGGAAAGGAGAGTGAAAAGAAAAGAAAGAAAAGGAGAGTGCGTGAAAAGAAAAGAGAGGAAAGGAGAGTGAAAAGAAAAGAAAAGTAAAGAACGACATAAAAAGAAACAAACGATATGGAAGAATAACACAATGAAATCGATGAAAAATAAATAAATAATAAAACGAAGTTAAAAGAACATAATAGAATTAATATATGTGATGCGATGTATTTGATGTTATATGTGTGGAATGACACATTTTCACGTGATGTTATGCTAGTGTATATGTTACTAGCTTTTAAAATATGAAATGTTAAGAGATGATGATAAAGCGATAGAAAAGTTATAAAGGTTTAGAATAGAAAGTTAAGAAATGATAGGAATGAAAAGCAAAGAAATGAAGAGATTAGATTAGAATGATAAGAGATGATCGATAGAATGATAAGAACGATGAACGAAGAGATAAATGAACATGAAGAGGCTAACATAATATGTTATGTTTCAAGGATATGTATAGACGATGTGTATGATGTGTATATACGTGATGTCATACATTCTAGTAATAACATATATTACTAGTATTTATAAGTTAAGGAATGTATGTTTGAACTTACTGAGCATTTAGCTCATTAGTTGTTCATATGTTGCAGATAAGTAACCTGTTAGTTTGAAGTAATATGATGGACAACGGATGGATTTGCACGTGCCAAGGGACTGGACGAGGGTATGGTACTACCATGAGTCTTTCGCTGAGCGTTCAAAAAGAAAGTTAAAAGAAAGAAATTTATGAATTATATGTTATAAGAGTATGATAGAGATATAGACATAGTATGTAAGTTAAAAGAAAAAAAAAATTTTTTGCTATAGAAATTGCTTCCGCTTTAAAATGAGAACGTTAAGAATGGAAAGTTAAGTATGTTAAGTAAGAGGATGACAACCCACGAGGTTGTCAGCCATCGCGGTCGTCAGCCATCGCGGTCGGCGTCAGAGCTCGGCTGGTTGGTATGGTAACATACATGTGGGGGACGTCACACCATATAAGTATGTGGTTACCACATCCATTAGATGCATAACAAGTCCTTCAGAGACTGCCAGGCTAATCAGATATCTAAATGCTATTGCATCCACCACGGGAGAACATGTCTCCTCATAATCAATACCTGGTCTTTGCGAGAAGCCTTATGCTACAAGTCATACTTTATACCTAAAAATTTCATTTTTCTCATTACGTTCGGCACAAAAACCCATTTGTACCCAAAGGATTTAACATCTTCAGGTGTTTGAACTATTGGTCTAAATACATCTCACTTTGCAAGAGAATTTAATTCTGCTAGGATTGTGTCTTTGCATTTTGGTCAATCTTGTCCCTGTCGACATTCTTCGATGGACTTTGGTTCAAGATCCTTGATATCTTTCCCAATATCAAGCACTTTTTTTATATGCAAATGTGTTGCTGACAACAATTCTATCATAGTTCCATTGTTTTTCTGTATTAACATAATTTATGGAGATCTCAACATTTTCAGTATTTTTAGGTACCTAAATCACTTCTGTGGTTATATCTTTGTTTACGTTTATCATTTGTTCTAGCAATACAGCCTCTTTAGGAGCACCATTCTCTTCGGGAGTGTCAATTTGTATGGTTTTCCCATTTATCTTTTGGGGAATTTTATCTTCAGAGCCAATCAGTCTACCGTGCTTCAGGCATGCCTTAGACTCATTTATTGTTGCATCTTCATTTTGTCCTACTGGGACATCAATTCGAGCTAGAACGTTAGCGGCAGGTATATGTTACTTAATCACTGTCTTTGTATTAACAAATGCATCTGGTAATTGATTTGCAATGTTTTGCAAGTGAATAATTCTTTGAACTTCAAGTTCACATTGATTAGTGGTAGGATTAAAACTAGAAATTGATTATGTATTCCATGAAATTTCATTTTTTTTTCAGCTATTTCTTTTCTCCCCCTAATGCCAAGAAAATTGTTTCATAAAATTGATAGTCAGCAAACTATTCCATAAAAATATTACTTGTTAGGGGTTAATATATTTAATGATGGAAGAGGATTCAAACCCAACATTAATTCCCAGTTTTCTTTGAGGTCCCATCTTGTTGTGTTTTGGTGGAGCAATTGGAACATATACCATGCAACCAAAAACTCTTAGACTGGAAATATTTGGTTCTTCACCAAATGCAAGTTGTAATGGGGAGTATTTTTGATTGCCTATAGGCCAAATGCAAATGAGTGCTATAGCATAAAATATAGCATGTCCCCAAGCGAAAATAGACAATTTTGTTATCATGAACAATAGTCTAGCAATTAACCAGAGGAGTTTAATAAAAGATTCGACTAGACCATTCTGTGTGTTTACATGTAATAACCGGGAAAATTTATATTTCTCGGAGAATAAATACATAATGAATTTAAGCGTTAAAATGTGAAATTAAGTGATTTAATATTGTTTAGAACTAAATAAAATGTTCTAACAATGTTAAAGGATGAAAAATGATTGACAGTGATTTTAGGTGTGAGCACATGTGTGCCACTCACAATATCAAGAAGTAGGTCAAGATGATATTATCTTGACATAAAACTGATATATTTGGAATCAGTATGCTCAAATTAGGCTATGGAGCACAAAAAGGGAATTTTGACCGGGAAATATATAGTATCGGGAATAGGGTCAAAACGACATTTTTTCAGCCCGAAACTGATATATTTGAGATCAGGACGTTTAGATTAATCAATTGAGCACAAAACAAAAATTTCTACTGGGAATGCGAAAAATACGCAGTATCGAAAACTAGTCGAAATGACCTCAGATGAAAATAAAACTGATATATTTGGATTCAGAACGCCCAAATTAGTCAGGATAGCCCATGTTGAAATTTTGGGCGAAAAAGTACATAAAGGACGAAAATTGAATAATTTTGAAAACTGCAAAAACAGCCCAGAGAGATTCTCTCTCCTCTCTCACGACCCTCATGGATGAACAGTAGCCAACTTCCGATTCCGGCCTCCATTTTTGACACCATCGATGTCATCGGAAAGCTCTTGATGAGCTGAGTCTGATGGTGGGTCGATGCGACGGAATGGCCGCCGGAGCACGCCGCACGCGCCGTCTGAATGTTGTCAGAGCCGAGAGTTTTCGAACGCCGTGTCTCCGCCGTCCGGCCACCATTTGCCACGATTCCGTTCCCAATGGAATTGTGGTGAGGAGAGGAAGAAAACCCATGTCTTGTTACACGTCAACTCCGACGGAATCGCGCCGTCAAGCCTCGCCGTGGAGTCACCGTGTCGCCGTCGTGGAACTCCCCGTTTCCGGTGATGTCGAGCCGTGCCACCGGTACAGAAATGCTCGTTGTGAAGAGGGGAGCAAAAGCCCCAAGGTAATTTTGGAAAACCACCACGGCACAGCGGAGTTCCAAAGCCGCCACTGTCGTCGATCTTTCGAGGGGGATTTTCCAGCGATAGGGGCCTCCAAACATGAAAATGAGACCACCAATGGATTTCTCTCGTCGAGATCTTCAAGATGAGCTACCCACCTTCCACCGTCGCCAGCATTGTCGCCAGTCAACGCCAGTCAACGGCGACCGTTGACCATTTTTGGAAGTTTGACCTGTTGGCCTATTTTCGACGTTCTGGACGCATCCGCGGAGTCGGATTTGCAAGACGGGACCTCAGATATGAAGAACGAAGAATTAGGGTTTATGCCGTCAAGACCGGACTACAATTCGGTATAAATCCCGACCTCTTTACGTTTCGTAATTTAATTGTTTGGGACTATTATATGATTTTATAATTATTGGTATGAAAATTATGGAAAAGAATGTATGTAAAAAGAAGAAAATTTGCTGTAATGGAGGAAAAGAAAAATATGTAATAATGTAACGATTTTACGTAAACAGTATGAGTTTTACGTAAAATCTACGCCTCTGGTATAGTACGTGATAGAATTAGATCAGGATAGATGGTTTTCAGGCGTTTCCTAAACGCTGGAACCTCAAAAATTAAGCGGAAATGCTGCGAAAATTTCTAAAAACGGCACTAGGGGTAATATGGGAAACGAGGGGTAAAATATGATCGGGAAGGTAACCCGAGCCCCCTCGAGGAATTAGGGCATGGAAAAAGGAATGGGCAAGTTACGATTAGTAAACCGACTCTTAGGTCGGAATAATACTTCCCGAGGGCCGGGAATGTGAAAAATTGGCAAAATGATAAGAATTGATCCGGAAAAGGTCCGATAAGATTTAAAAAGTTAATTAAATGATTTTGAGTTTAGAAAATCCAGCCTAAGTATGAAAATGAAAATATTATGGTTGAACGACCCACTAGGGGTAAAATGGTCATTTTGCCCAAAGATTCTCAAATTATGGGAAAAGAGCCCCAATGACCCCAGAATAGGGTAATAAAGTTTCTAAAAGCCAAAATTGAGGTTTAAGTTATGAAAAATCAAGTCAAAGGTAAAATTGTAATTTTGTCAAAAGTTAGGGGTAATATCGTAATTTTTCAAAAAGTTGGAGAAAAATTCGAAAATGACCATTAAGGTTTAAAAAGCTGTCCTAAGGCTATAATTAAGGGTTATAAGATCAAAATCAAGCTTTTTAATAAAATAAAAGCTATAAATGAAAATGTGATTAACGGACAAAGTTTGTCTGTAGGAACCCGATCCAGACGCTACAAAAGACGTCAATGGATTCCAAGAAGAGGATAAGCACGCTATGAGTAAGTTCAGACATTTACCCGTCTGCAACTATGAACAAGTTTATTGTATGTATATGTTTTGTACGCAAATGTCATGATGTGATTTATGATGATGCTATAGTAACGCTATAGCAATACCATGATGATGTTAAAAGATAGGTTTTAATAAATAATTTAAAAATATATATATGAATATATATTGAATTATGAAGGAAATGTATTATAAAAACTTTATGAGAGTAAAGATGTGAGAAAGAGAGATAGAAGAATGGAAAGAGTAAGAATGAGAATGTTATGATAGAATGCCTAAAAAAGAGATGAGATATGAAAAGAAAAAATAGATGTTTATGAAAAGTTATATGGAAGTTAAGCTATGATTGATAGAGCAACGATGATCGGTAACGAAAGGAATTAAGAAAGGGTATGTTTTACGAGAACGAAATGATAGGTGTTTTATAAAAAATGATATGAAAGCAAAGAGTTAGATGAGAAAGAGAAGCAATGATAGGTTATGATGAAAGGTATGATGAAAGGATTAGAACATAACGATAAGATGTGATTGATAGAATAGAACGATAGGCTATGATCGATAGATAGAATGATGCAAATGATAAACAGAGAATAATTGTCTGCACATAACTAAACGTATTTTTGTTTGTTATGATGTGATGTAATGATATATAAGTAATATGTGCTATGTATGCTAAAGTGTGACTGACATAATTCACACAAGTAAAGTAAAGAATTAAGAAAAGAAAAACAATAACATGAAATAACGATATATGTCTTACAAAATGAGAATGAAAGAATGAGATGTCAATGAGAAAGAATTACGAAAGAAAGATAGAACAACGAAAGAACAAATGTCCCATGAAATGTTCTATGAAAAATGAGAAAGGAAAGATTATGAATGTCATGAAAAAGATGTACCATGAAAAATCAATATAAGAAAAATAAAAGCATGCAAGATAATAAAACTGAAAACTTAATTGTTGGCGTACCGGTCTCCCTATGTGGTCGAGACTTCAGGTCTATATCCTCCATGTAGATGTGGTGCTACCCCGAAGGTGCGGTAATTTATAGGTTGGACCCTACCCCAAAGGTGCAGTAGCTAATGTTTTACCCCTAAAATGAGGTAAACATATGTGACTATGAGGTAGGTTGGTGGGTCGCTCCCCCTCCTCCCACTATCTGCATGCAAATAGGTATGTTCAATAACAGGCCCACCAAAGGAAAGTGAAAAGAAAAGAAACGATATGAAAAGAAAGGAAAAGTAAAGAACGACATGAAAAGAAACAAACAATACGAAAGAATGACATAATGAAATCGATGAAAAATGGATAAATAATAAAACGGAACTTAAAAGGACATAATAGAATTAATATATGTGATGTGAGGTATTTGATGTTATGTGTATGATGTGAATGACACGTTTTTACATGATGTTATGCTAGTGTATATGTTACTGGCTTTTAAGATACGAAAGGTTAAGAAATGATGATAAAACGATAGAAAAGATAAGAAGGTTTAGAACGAAAAGTTCAGAAATGATAGGAATGAAAAGAAAAGAAATGAAGAGATTAGAATAGAATGATAAGAGATGATTGATAGAATGATGAGAACAATGAGCGAAGAGATAAATGAGCATGAAGAGGCTAACATATTATGTTATGTTTTGATGATGTGTATGATGTGTCCATACGTGATGTCATATATTCTAGTAATAATATATATTACTAGTATTTATAAGTTAATGAATGTATATTTGAACTTACTGAGCATCTAGCTCATTAGTTGTTCATATGTTGCAGATAAGTAACCTGTTAGTTTAAAATAATTTGATGGACAACGGATGGATCTGCATGTGCCAAGGGACTGAGCGAGGGTATGATACTACTATGAGTCTTTCGCTGAGCGTTCAAAAAGGAAGTTGAAAGAAAGAAATTTATGAATTATATGTTATAAGAGTATGATAGGGATATAGGTATAATATGTAAGTAAAAAAAAAAAGAAATTTTGCTATAGAAATTGCTTCCACTTTAAAATGAGAACGTTAAAAATGGAAAGTTAAATATGTTAAGTAAGAGTACGACGACCCACGAGGTTGCCAGCCATCACGGTTGGCGTCAGAGCTCGGCTGGTTGGTATGGTAACATACGGGACGTCACAGTACACAATGCTCAATAGTAATCCTGATGGACATACCATAATCATTAAATGCTTGGGAAGTAAATTCACTGGTGTTGTCAAGATAAATTGTCTTGATTGTATAATTTGAAAATTGTGCCCTTAACCGTATTATTTGGGCAAGAAATTTTGCAAATGCACCATTGCAAGTAGATAGTAAATAGACATGTGATCAGCATGTTGATGCATCTATTAACACCATAAAATACCTGAACAATCCTTGCTAGCTGTATAGGCCCACAAATATCTCGTCGAACCTCTCTAGAAATGCAGGGGATTCAGTAGCAACTTTTAATGGAGATGGCCTTCTAATTAATTTGCCTTGAGAACTAGCTGCACAGAAAAAATCATTGGAAAAAGAATCTTTTGGTTCTTTAATGGATGTCTATGAAAATTCTCAATAATTATTCAAATCATTATTAACCCAGGATGATTAATCCAATCATGCCAAAGAGAGAAGAATTTGTATCAAAAGCTATTTAGGTGATCATTATATGTGATTCAATTATACAAATAAACGTCTAGCATATCCCAGAGGAGAAAGCTGGTAGTATTTCTAATATTTGCTTTTGTCCTGAGACTCTAGAATTAATGTAGAGATATTCTACATTATTCTCGTTTGTGGTCTCAACATGATATTCATTATGATGTATATCTCTAAAACTTTACATATTTCTTTTGGATTTGCTAAAGAATAATGCATCGTTTATAATAAATTTTGTTCCTCCAACAACATTATATTTGCTCTTCTGGAGCCCTCAATTAAGTTTGCAGTACTAGAGATCGTATTTACATTAGCCTTGCCTAAAGTTAAATTTCAAAATACCATTCATCTTTAAGAATTGCGTGCGTTGTCACACTATCTGCTAAATATAGATCCACACCTTTGGCCTTGTAATCAGTATCAATAAAATCCACGTTCTTCATGAAGACTAAAATAAAAAAAAAATAATGAGTATTAACCAATATATTAGAATAATAACTATTTCATTTAGAAAATTGAAAATGACATACTAGATTAATTTAAACAACTAAAAACAAAAGACACGCATACAAAAGATCATTTCATGCTATAATAATACTGCATATTAAGCAACATAGATGCTTTAATCCCTAATTAAATAATCATATTTACATCAGGATTATCAAAGAATTCAAAACGTCCAAAGAAGTAGTGTCCATATGATGTTCAACAAAGTTTGTTTCAATGCCCTTTTCTTTGTACTTTAATGAATCTAGGTAAAGATCAACTAGATATTTTGGCATACGACATGTACGTGACCAGTGTCCTTTCATGCCACACCTAAAGAAATGACTTTCTTTACTCTTGGAGCCTGTTCCTTTTCTCCTTTTTCCTCGTTCTTTTTCCACTTCTGGTGTGACGGTATGGCTTTCTTAAAGTTTGAGGAGTTATCATTATAATTACCATGGTACCAAGTATTACTCCGACCACGACCACGACCACGACCACGACCTCGGCTGTGACTACGCCCATGATTACTAACTGATACAACATTCTTTTTAAGGATTGCTGTAGAATTCTTATCCAAAAATGTAGAATTTACTTCAGGGAATGGTGTTGAACCAGTTGGGCGTGATTAATGATTTTTCATCAAGAGTTCATTAATTTGTTCTACAACAAGCAGAGATGATATAAACTCAGAGTATTTTCTAAAACCACACTCTCGACATTGCTATTGCAGGAGCACATTCAAGGCATGAGAAGTACAATATGTTTTCGCTAACATGTCTGAGTCGGTAACATTTTCTCCACACATATTTAATTGAGAAGTAATTCTAAACATTGTGAAGTTATACTCGCTAACTTTTTTAAAATCCTACCATCGCATGTGCATCCACTCATGGCTAGCATGTGAGAGTATTAGTCTTTTGGTTGTCATATCTTTCTTTTAAGTTTTGCCACAGGACAAATGGATCTTTCACATTAAGGTATTTAGCTTTTAATGCTTCATGGAGATGATGATGAAGGAATATCATTGCTTTTGCGTGACCCCACAAGGATGCTTCAATTCCTTCTTTAATAGTATTTCCAAGGATCATAGCATCAAGATGGATTTTGTAAGATCTATTTTTTATAATATTTACCAAATTTAATTAATTAATCCAATTAATTAATTACCAAAAGCAAGTAAATAAATAAGACAGGCAATTTTAACAAGGTTCAGTTTCCCTACTCCTCGAGGCCACGCCCAGACGTTGAACTCTTTACTAACACTCAAAAGATTACAAGCACTAATGGACTTATGCAATCTAAATACTCCCTCTTCATTGTTACCGCCGGTCGTCTTGAATCCTATTAATGAACTCATTCAGCAAGATCCCCTTGCAAGCATATGTTAAAATCCCTTCAACTGCTGTTGTCTCCTCCCGAAGACTTCAAATCTCTCTCCCAAAAGACGCAAATAATGTAGAAAGCTTCTAAATCACTAAGGACTCAAAATCACACAATCAAAACTCTTGCTCTCTGTATCAAGGACGAGTATTGTGAGTCCTTATATAAAACTTTAAATATCTCCTTCAAAATCTCAGATTTATTGTGAATTTTGAGGATGTTACAGATAATGTTGCAACATCTGTTGTAACATCTCCAAAAATTCAAATTTCAAATATTCTGAATTTTAAATCACGGATATTCTTCAAATATTATCCAAAATATATCTGCACATTTTCTCAAATTAAAATCATAATATATATAGCAAATCTTGGGATTTTTGAAATCCTAATTTAAATAGGATTAGAAAATCCAATTTAAATTAGTATATCATTTTTTAAGCTTTATCCATATCTTAACTAACTCATCAAATCTAGATTTGCCTTGATTTTCTCAATCCCAACCGAATTTCACAAATCTGCAGCAAAACTCGATGTTACACCACATGTTGTAACATCTCGTAGCACATCTGGTACTTCACTGCATCTGTGCAGATGTTGTAACATCCTGTAGCACATCATGTAGCACATCTTGCAAAACTTGCTTAAACACCTGCAAAACCTGCATTTACTTCTAATATTTCTGGTTTTACCTATGTTGCCATAAACACCAATATTAAAAAACCTAACAATCTCCCCCTTTGGCATTTTTGGCTCCAAACAAAAACATAACATAATTAAGTGTTTCAAAATCAAATAATTACATCAAAATGAAACCAAAAACCAAACTGCTAAACCAAACCAAAAACCAAAAATTATACTTATGCTACTCCTCTAATTATACTTATGCTACTCCCCCTAAATATATCACTCCCCCTTTTTAACTCAACAAATGCCAAAGTCTAACTTTAAAAACTTGCACTTTTGAAACTAACACATGCTCCCCTTAATATCATATTCTTAAGCACATGTTTCTCATGTCATCTTTGCAAAAACCGCCAAAGCAAAATTTGCATCATTATCAACCTAAACCTGCAAAAGATGCATTGAAAAACAAACCAAAAATTCGAAGAAGTTCTGATTTTGGGGTTAGTTAGAGAGCTAGATAGAAAGAGGGATAATACATAAACACAAAATATGAGATATAAAGCTATCAAACTTGAAAAAAAAAACTGTAAAACTAGTGTATCTCCCTTCAAATATAAGACGTCATCTTGCATTACCTCTAAAAAAAAAAGCCAAAACACAAAGACATATAGTGTTATAGAATATGTTGCAATATCTCGTGAAATATTACAGGCAAATTCCCAAGCTTATGAAATATATGACACAAATTTTTATTCTTTTTCTTTTTTTTTAATGACATAAAAACATAAAACTAAATGCATGAAACACACACAAATGCAGAAGGATTTCACATAGACTATAGCACACAAAAATATTAGATAATCATGTTGTTGTAGAATTTCAACTCAATTGTTAATCTAATCTCACCTCAGTCCTTTATGTGTGTGTGTGTGTGTGTGAATAAGCTTTTACTCCCAATCATTCACTACATGGATGAGTTTATGCAAACTAGTGAGTATAAATCGACCTCTAGATTGTGTAATGAGAGAACTCCATAAGTTTACTTTTGCTACCACTCTCCACTAATGTCGGCCACATATCATCTCAGATCATTAGGACTTTTTTGTTATATGATGTAAGGCTATGGTTCAGGTAGGATATAGGATATTAATATGGTTAGACACCCATCAATTCTGAATCACTCTTGGATTATTACAAATTTGTACTTTCTTTCAAACCCTTGAAATCACTTTTATTCTCCCTTTTTCATTTTTCATTCATCCCTTTTTTTTTCGACATATATATATATTCCTTTTCAATTTGTCAAGGGATGTATATTTTTTTTTCCTCACACTTTTACTTTTTCACCTTCAACATAACAGATCTTTACTGATTATAATCCAAGAGAAACCAAACATGTAGATGGGTGATGTTCAAGGTTAGGAAAAGATATGTATGGCTTGGTTATGTGTGGGTGACAAAGGATAGATAAATGTTAGGCTTAAAGGGGTCAACTATGGGTATACAATATATAGGTAGGCTTAAAAGGCTCAAACAATCCAAAGATGGCCTAAATCATATCCTAAATTCTATGTAACCTGGGATTTCGCCTCGAGTGATAATCAAAAACAAGTTCTAGTGTCCTATGAGATCATGAAGATCACATAAGTTCACATAAACCTTCTCCAAGCATGCAAAAAAAAAAAAAAAAAAAAATCAAGAGATCAAGATTATGTGCTAGTAAAGGCAAAGAACCATGGCAAAATCAAACCAACAAAAGAGTCAAGCACACACAAGATCACAACTTTCATCAATTTCCAAGAGCTATAATTAGTTCAATCCAATGCAATTATGATCCTTAGATATGAAGTCTCTAAAAGATAAAAACGATAATAAAATTTTTTTTTAACACAAAAAAAACTTAAATGCAAACTTAATATGCAATATAATGCAAAGACAGAAAAACACACTCACAATATGCAAAACTCTAATAATATATATTTTAAAGACACATACCTTACCAAATCATGAGCCTTGGTAATAATACCTACTAGTTAACTTTCTATTGTAACATATTCCAGAACAATGGTCTTGTTTTTCAATAGAACATACTTTTAAAGTGTGATAACCGAGAAAATTCATATTTCTCGGAGAATAAATACACAATGAATTTAAGTGTTAAAATGTGATATTAAGTGATTTAATATTGTTTAGAACTAAATAAAATGTTCTAACAATGTTAAAGGATGAAAATTGATTGATAGTGATGTTATGTATGTACACGTGTGTGCCACTCACAGTATCAAGACGTAGGTCAAGATAATATTATCTTGACATAAAACTGATAAATTTGGGTTCAACACTCTCAAATTAGTTAGGATAGCCTATCAGCATGCTCAAATTTGATAATTGAGCACAAGGGTAATTTTTGACCGAGAATTCACAGTATCGAAAACTGATCAAAATGACCTCAGATGAAAATAAAACTAATATATTTGGATTCAAGACGTCCAAATTAGTCAGGATAGCCCATGTTGAAATTTTGGGCAAAAAAAGTATATAAGGAGCGAAAAAAAGTGAAATTTCCTCGTTTGTCCATGTACACTCTCTCTCCTACCTTCTCTTTCTCTCTTTACTCGCACGTGTACAGTAACCGACCACCAAAAACGGTGTCCGTTTTCGACACCGCCGGCATCATTAGAAAGCTCTCATCGAGCTGAGTCCGACGATGGGCCGAGTCGACGGAACCGACGCCGGAGGAGCCCGCATGCGCCGCCTAAAGCCGCTGGCCACCGAAAATTTCGCGACGCCGTATCCCCACCGTCCGACGTCCAATCAACACGATTCCGGTCCCAATGGATTTGTGGTGAAGAGTAGAACAAAACCCGGGTGTTGTTTCAGCTCAACGGCCGCTGGATCGCGCCGTACAACTCTGCCCGTCGGCGTCGCTGCCGTGAAACCCGCCGTTTCTGGCAGAGTTGAGTTGCAAGGTTGGTATCAAAATGCTCAGAACAACACGTAGATCAAAAGCACCAAATCAATTTTGGGCAACAATCGCTGGAAAATGGAGATCCAACACTACCACCGCCATCGGTTTTTCGAGGGTCGATTTCCGGCCGTAGGAGTTTCAATTGGTGAAATTGACACCACCAATGAGTTCCTCACGTCGAGATCTTCAAGATCGACTACCCACATTCCACAGTCGCCGCCGTCGCCACAGGTCAACGCCGTTCAACGGTGATCAATGACTAAAAATTGAAGAATGGCCCGTTGGTCTATTTTTGACATTCCGAACGCATCCGCGGAGTCGGATTTGCAAGATGGGACCTCAGATATGAAGAATGAAGAATTAGGGTTTATACCGTCGAGACTGGACTACAATTCGGTACAAATCCCGACCTCTTTACGTTTCACAATTTAATTGTTTGGGACTATTATATGATTTTATAATTATTGATATGAAAATTATGGAAAAGAATGTATGTAAAAAGAAGAAAATTTGATGTAATGGAGGAAAAGAAAAATATGTAATAATGTAATGATTTTATGTAAACAGTATGAGTTTTACGTAAAATCTAGGCCTCTGGTATAGTACGTAATAGAATTAGATCAGGATAGATGGTTTTCAGGCGTTTCCTAAACGCTGGAACCTCAAAAATTAAGCGGAAATGCTATCGAAATTTCTAAAAACGACACTAGGGGTAATATGGGAAACGAGGGGTAAAATATGATCGGGAAGGTAACCCGAGCCCCCTCGAAGAATTAGGGCATGGAAAAAGGAAGGGACAAGTTATAATTAGTAAACGAACCCTTCAAAACCCTAGAACACAAGGAAAACATGAAACCGACTCTTAGGTTGGAATAGTACCTCCCGAGGGCCGAAAATGTGAAAATTGGTAAAATGATAAGAATTGATCCGGAAAAGGTCTGATAAGATTTAAAAAGTTAATTAGATGATTTTGGGTTTAGAAAATCCAACCTAAGCATGAAAATGAAAATGTTATGGTTAAACGACCCATCAGGGGCAAAACGGTCATTTTGCCCAAAGATTCTCAAATTATGGGAAAAGAGCCCCAATGACCCCATAATAGGGTAATGAAGTTTGTAAAAGCCAAAATTAAGGTTTAAGTTATGAAAAATCACATCAAGGGTAAAATTGTAATTTTGTCAAAAGTTAGAGGTAAAATCGTAATCTTTCAAAAAGTTGGAGAAAAATTTGAAAATGGCCATTAAGGTTTAAAAAGTTGTCCTAAGGCTATAATTAAGGGTTATAAGTTCAGAATCAAGCTTTTTAATAAAATAAAAGCTATAAATGAAAATATGATTAACGGACAAAGTTTGTTTGTAGGACCCGATCCAGACGCGACAAAGGACGTCAATGGATTCCAAGAAGAGGATAAGCACGCTATGAGTAAGTTCAGACATTTACCCGTCTGCAACTATGAACAAGCTTATAGTATTTAAATGTTTTGTATGTAAATATCATGATGTGATTTACGATGATGCTATAGTTACGCTATAGCAATACTATGATGATGTTAAAAGATACGTTTTAATAAATAATTTATAAGAAAATATATATGTATATATATTGAACTATGAACGAAATGTATTACAAAAGCTTTATGAGAGTAAAGATGTGAGAAAGAGAGATAGAAGAATGGAAAGAGTAAGAATGAGAATGTTATTATAGAATGCAAGAGAAAGAGATGAGATATGAAAGGAAAGAATAGATGTTTTATAAAAAGTTTTATGGAAGTTAAGTTATGATTGATAGAGCAATGATGATCGGTAATGAAAGGAATTAAGAAAAGGTATGTTTTATGATAACGAAATGATAGGTGTTTTATGAAAAATGATATGGAAGCAAAGAGTTAGACAAGAAAGAGAAGCAATGATAGGTTATGATGAAAGGTATGATGAAAGGATTAGAACATAATGATAAGATGTGATTGATAGAATAGAACGATAGGCTATGATCAATAGGAGTATGATGATAAGATACGATAGATAGAATGATGCAAATGATAACAGAGAATAATTGTCTGCACATAACTAAACGTATTTTTGTTTGTTATGATGTGATGTGATAATATATAAGTAATATGTGCTATATATGCTAAAGTGTGACTGACAAAATTCACACGAGTAAGGTAAAGAATTAAGAAAAGAAAAACAATAAAATGAAACAACGATATATGTCTTGCGAAATGAGAATGAAAGAATGAGATGACAATGAGAAAGAATTATGAAAGAAAAATAGAACAACGAAAGAACAAATGTTCCATGAAATATTCTATGAAAAAAATGAGAAAGGAAAGATAATGAATGTCATGAAAAAGATGTACAACGAAAAATCCATATAAGAAAAATAAAAACATACAAGATAATAAGACTGAAAACTTAAGTTGTTGGCGTACCGGTCTCCCTACAAGGTCGAGACTTCAGGTCTATATCCTCCACGCAGATGTGGCGCTACCCCGAAGGTGCGGTAGTTTATAGGTTGGACCAACCCCGAAGGTGTGATAATTAATGTGACTGTGAGGTAAGTTGGTGGGTCGCTCTCCCTCGTCCCACTGTCCGCGCGCAAATAGGTACGTTCAACAACGGGCCCACCAAACGAAAGTGAAAAGAAAAGAAACCAAAGGAAAGCGAAAAGAAAAGAAACCAAAGGAGAGTGAAAAGAAAAGAACCGAAAGGAGAGTGAAAAGAAAAGAAAGGAAAGAAGCGTGAAAAGAAAAGAAAGGAAAGGAGAGTGAAAAGAAAAGAAAGGAAAGCAGAGTACGTGAAAAGAAAAGAAAGGAAAGGAGAGTGAAAAGAAAAGAAAAGAAATGATACGAAAAGAAAAGAAAAGTAAAGAACGATAAGAAAAGAAACGAACGATATGAAAGAATGACATAATGAAATCGATGAAAAATAAATAAATAATAAAACGAAGTTTAAAAGAACATAATAGAATTAATATATGTGATATGATGTATTTGATGTTATATGTATGATATGACACGTTTTCACATGATGTTATGCTAGTGTATATGTTACTGGCTTCTAAGATACATAAAGGTTAAGAAATGATGATAAAACAATTGAAAAGATCAGAAGGTTTAGAACGGAAAGTTAAGAAATGATAGGAATGAAAAGAAAAGAAATGAAGAGATTAGAATAGAATGATAAGAGATTATCAATAGAATGATGGGAATGATTAGTGAAGAGATAAACGAGCATGATGATGCTCATATTCTATGTTATGTTTTGATGATATGTATAGACGATGTACGTGATGTCATATATTCTAGTAATAATATATATTACTAGTATTTATAAGTTAATGAATATATGTTTGAACTTACTGAGCATCTAGCTCATTAGTTGTTCATATGTCGCAGGTAAGTAACCTGTTAATTTAAAGTAATTTAGTGGACAACGGACGGATCTACACGTGCCAAGGGACTGGGCGAGGGTATGGTTCTAATATAAGTCTTTCGCTGAGCGTTCAAAAAGGAAGTTGAAAGAAAGAAATTTATGAATTATATGTTATAAGAGTATGATAGAGATATAGGTATAATATGTAAGTTAAAAAAAAATTTGCTATAGAAATTGCTTCCGCTTTAAACTGAGAACGTTAAGAATGGAAAGTTAAGTATGTTAAGTAAGAGGACGAAAACCCACGAGGTTGACAACCCACGAGGTTGCCAACCATCACGGTCGGCGGCAGAGCTCGGCTGGTTGGTATGGTAACGTACGGGGGACGCCACATAAAGAGTTATGATCAATACAATACTTAAGATCAGACTTTCTTACCCAAATTTTTTGAGAAAATCTATTTTTCAAATCAGTTTTAAACTTAGGTGCAGATCCTGACTTAACAAAATATGATTGATTAACAATCATTCTTCTTTTTAAAGCATTTAAATACTTAAAACATTTAGGTCTTATATGTCCTAGTATACTGCAATAATGACAAGTAGGAACAAACCTTTTGGGCTTAAGCCTTGGAGGTCCAAGTCTAGATTTCTTACCTGGATCTAATTTTGGAACGGAAGATGATGTTTCTTTCACAAACACAGTCTTGGATGAAGAGGCTTTACCTGTATAGCCTAGGCTATGATGATCTCCACAGGATTTACCAATTGACAAGATGTGATCGAGTTTGCCTGTTCCTGCATTTAGCATCTTTAAGGACTTCTAGGTTTTCTCCAATTTGATTTGGGTGTCTTGAAACTTCTTGTCCTTTTAGGCAACCTGAACTTCATAGTTAGCCACTGCCTTCTTTAGAGAATCTCTTTCATTTACTAACTCAGTCACTTGATCTTCCAATTTCTTATTCAATTTGCACAACTGAATCCAATTGAAGTACATCTTCTCATATGCCTTCTTAATTTCATTATTATTAAGTTCTTCATCATCATTGCAACATTCAAAGTCAAAATAGTAAAAACCATCGACTTCAATAGATGTTTCATTCAGTATACCAGGAGATGTTCCCACACTGCTTGATGTGCCACCAGATGTTGCAACATGTGTCGACATAGCAGTCAAGCTGTCTGTAAGTCTTGTTTCTGTGCAACCAATAAGGGCTACGTGATTAATTGCATTATCTTTACCCTCCTCCTGACTACCTTTAGCCTCTTCATCACTCCAGGTCGTTGTCAATGACTTGCCCTTTTTCTTAAGCCTGTTAGCACACTCCGCTTGAATATGACCAAAACCTTCACATTCACGACACTTGATTCCTTTACCCTTTTTCTTGGAATCAAGGGTATTTGGAATTGCTTTTTCCTTTTGAAAATTATTAGGTTTTCTAGAATTTGAAGCCTTATTCTTTTCATTCATCTTTTTCAAAATTTCACTAAAAATCAAGGTAAGAGATTCAGTTAAGTCTACCTAGTCATCAACTTCTTCTTCATCAACAGAATTTTGAGTCTTCGCTTGCGGGGCAATGCTTTTTGGCTTCTTGTTTTACTTTAAATTCATCTCAAAGGTCTATAAAGAGCCCATTAATTCATCTAACCACATGGTGCTCACATCTCGTGTGACACCCCGCCTAGCGCGGGCCCGTCACTGGACATCTATTCTTACTTCTACTATTTGTTCTTTTCATATTGAAATAAAAAGGTGCGGAAATTTTTTTTATTTTTTATATATACATATTTATACTTACTCTCTTTCTATCTGACGAATTAAGCATAGCAGGTCCATAACCTTTGACATGACATTCGTAACCCATTCCACCAGTCTCGTATCTCAATAAACTCAAATGGTAGGTTGTTTAACTTTGTTACCTGAACACGAACAAACTGGTGAGCTAAACACCCAGTAAGTTCAAACATGAAAACATAAATCATAAAACAGTATATTATACTGTTATATTCTGTCATATAAACATATATACTATCTGTAGTATATAACTACTAAAAACATATCGTGCATTAACACAAATAATCACATAATTTGTGATAACTAGTAGTATTTTATAAATTTAGAATAACTATAAATATACCAACTGTAATAACAGTGGTATACTCTAATGTCACTCATGCCATCTTTTACACTTTACTCTGATGTATTAACATAACATCACATATAGGGTTAGCACAGACATCACAACATGTGGAAGTGCTCATACAATATTCATTTATTCTTTTCTTCATGTTTCTCATTATTTCTTTCATTACAGCATTCATTGCTTTCAGTTTATGGGCCTTGCACCCTGGCCTAGCGCCCATCATACTGTATGGGCCTCGCGCCCTATATATCATGGGCCTCACACCTGTTAAACTGTATGGGCCTCGCTCCCATGGTGCTATATGTTTAACAATTAGCACAACATATAATTTATAAACATGTACAAATACAATGCACATAACATATAAGTTAGCGTAAAACATTGTAATCAAACACAACAATTATGTCTTAAGTGTTTTATGCTCAGTTTTTCGATTTATTCTCTTCAGTTATTATCTTATCTGTACTTTATCTCTGTATGGGCCCGTTTTGGTCTTACCGAAAAGCGCACTGTAGAAGGGCCTGGGAGCTACCCTGGCTCTCCCTCATCTGTGCTATGTCTTCTACTTCGACATAAAATAACCTCCACCTAGCGGGAGGCCGGTATGCCAAAACTATTAGGTTTTCATTACCCTATTGTTTAATGTTCAAGTGTACATATGATAACATCTTTACTGTGCAGTCATAAAGACTGTAAACATCACATATTAATACTGTGATTAATCAATCATTAATACTGCTCTATGATCATAACTTAGTAACTGGAATCATAAAAATGGAATCCAGTAAGTTTGGAACCTCTTGTCCAAACCTATCACATAAACAGAACAGTATATAAATTATACTTAATTTATTTATTCTCATTATTTCCACCATTTCTTTAAAATGATACCTCACACTCTTGGGAGGTTGCCTTATTAATTATAAGGCATACAAATATTCAGTGCAATCATGACAGTATAAAGAATCAGATTCCCCCATGAATCTGAGACAATTTGTAACAATAATATAAATCACATAGTCATACTATATATCACACAATCATATATTTTAGTGGAAAATATATTTTTCCACCTAAACATAATAATATCAATTTGTTCGTGCACAGACAATTAAATGTCTGAACTTACCTCAATTCTGCTAACATCAGCTTTCTGTGGTTCCTCGACATTCCATCATCACTGTCCCGTTGAACTCTGAATTGCGATCCGGGCTTGGTTTCGCAAACCCTAATTCCCCGATCTTCCCATTTGAGGTCCCATTTTACAAATCTGACTCCGCAGATGCGTCCAGAACGTCAAAAATAAGCCAACGGGCCAATTTTCAAAATTTGGTCAACGGTTGCCCGTTGACCACCATTGACCGGCGGTTGACAGTGGCGACGGTGGCAAATGAGTAGCCCATCTTGAAGAGCTCGACGAGAGGAAACCATTGGTGGCCTCAATTTCATGTTTGGAGGCCCCTATCGTCGGAAAATCCCCTCGAAAGCCATGGCCACGGCGGCGACGGTAGAACTCCGTCGTGCCGGATTTTATTCCCGAAATTGATTGAGGGCTTTTGCTCCCCATAACCCCACAACCATGTCTGTACCGGTGGCTCTCTTCAATTTTGCTGGAATCGATGAAAATGGACAGTGGCTCCCATGGCGGTGACGGTAAATTTCTCGAAACTTGGTCGGCACGATACGGCGGTTGTTGCCGTGAACCACTATATGGGTTTTGTAGTACTCTTCACCACAAACTTTTTGGGACCGGATTCGTGGCAAACGGTGACCGGACGGCGGAGATACGGCCTTTTGAAATTTACGGCTCTGGGGAGCTTCGGGTGGCGGCGTGCGGCGGCCGTTCCGTCGAGTCGACCCACCGTTGAACTCAGCTCGACGAGAGCTTTCCAACTGTGCCGTCGGTGTCGTGAACGGAGGTCGTTTCCGAAAGGTGGCTACTGTTCACGGTGGAGAGAGAAAATGGGAGAGGAGAAAGAAAGTGTGGGGCAGTTTTTTTTTTAATTTCTCATTTTGACCCACATTTTCTCATATTTATACTTTTTAGCCAAAAATTTTAACTTGGGCTATCCTGACTAATTTGGGCGTGCCGAACCCAAATATATTAGTTTTATCTTTATCTGAGATCATCTTGACCATTTTTTGATACTGCGTTTTTTTCGCATTCTCGGTCGAAATTTCTGTTTTGTGTTCAATTGACTAATTTGAGCATCCTGATTCCAAATATATCAGTTTCAGGTCGAGAAAATGTCGTCTTGACCCTTTTCTCGATACTGTACATACAATATACACATTTCCTAAGAACGGCAAAATTTTTTGGTTGTCACATCGACCCTTTTTTTCGATACTGTACATATAATATACACATTTCCCGAGAATAACAAAATTTCCCGGTTGTCACATCTCAGGCTTCCTCAATGGTCGTGACCTTATAGGCAAATCTCTCCGATAAAGATCTCAACGTCTTTCTCACCAATTTTGTCTCATAATATTTTTCACCTAGAGCAAAAGCTTCATTAGCAATATCACATAATTTAGCATTGAAATCAGCTATTGTCTCACTTTCAAGCATCCTGAGATTTTCAAATCGTGTTGCCAGAATTTGAAGCTTTGACATCTTTACTGCAGTATTCCCTTCATAAGTGGTTTCTAAAATAGTCCATGCTTCCTTGGCTATCTCACAAGTGGAAATAAGCTTGAATTGATTGGCGTCCACAACATTAAAGATTGCATTCAAAGCCTTTGAATTATTGTTTGCCAATCTATCTTCATCACTAGACCATGTTACTTCGGGTTTCGGAATAGTCTTGCCCTCATCATCCTTGGTAGTGAGGTGTGTCCAACCGGTTAAAACAGCTCGTCATGCTCTTTCATTAAGTGCCTTAATAAAAGCCTTCATACGTGCCTTCTAATAAGGGTAATTAGTCCCATCAAGTAGTGGGGGATGTGAAACCGGTCCTCCTTCATGCAGAAAATCCATGCCTGCAAAACAAATCAAATCCCAAAATCTAACCAACAAAATATGTTAGTAACCAGCTTTGATACCAATTGTAAGATCCGTTTTTTATAATATTTACCAGATTTAATTAATTAATCCAATTAATTAATTACCAAAAGCAAGTAAATAAATAACACAGGTAATTTTAATGAGGTCCAGTTTCACTACTCCTCGAGGCCACGCCCAGACGTTGAACTCTTCGCTAACACTCAAAAGATTACAAGCACTAATGGACTTATGCAATCTAAAGACTCCCTTTTCGTTATTGCCGCCGGTCGTCTTGAATCCTGTTAATGAACTCGTTCAGCAAGATCCCCTTGCAAGCATATGTTGAAATCCCTTCAACTGCTGTTGTCTCCTCCCGAAGACTTCAAATCTCTCTCCCAAAAGACGCAAATAATGTAGAAAGCTTCTAAATCACCAAAGACTCAAAATCAAACGATCAAAACTCTTGCTCTCTGTACCAAGGACGAGTATTGTGAGTCTTTATATAGAACTTTAAAGATCTCCTTCAAAATCTCGGATTTATTTTGAATTTTGAAGATGTTACAGATAATGTTGCAACATCTGTTGTAACATTTCCAAAAATTCAAATTTCAAGTATTCCAAAAGGAGTATTTTTGGAGTCTAAGGTTTTTTGGAGTTTTCTAAAGGAGTTTTGACCCCTTTTTTTTTCAAGTTTCGTAAAAGATTTTCGGTCTTTATCTTTTCTTTTCCTTATTTTATCTTCTTCTTCCTCTGTTTTTTCTTTCCCCCCCCCCCCCCCCTATTTGCTTGTAGTTTTTTCCCCCCAATCCTTCTTACTTTTTTATTAATTTTTTTAATTTATTTTAATTCTTATATAATTTATATAATATATTATTTTCACATAAAAAAAGTGTGACATAACATCCTCTTACTCGTTACAGTCAATTTTAATTGTCGATTCAAGATTTGATTTAAGCATAATTAGAGAATTTAAATCTTTTACAAAAAGGTAGTAAAAATAAATGTGTTAAGATGTAAAATGAGGGGATAGAAAGTATATGTAAAAAATATAACGGTGAGAGGGGGAAAACGAGCAAGATAAAAGTAAGAGAGTAGAGAAAAAATTATAATAATTTTGATAGAATTCCCATTCATCCTTTACTTAAAAATGATACAATCATGCAGAGCATGTTCGCTGCATATGATTATATAAGACTAAGCCTTATCGGCCCACGAATGTTGTTATGGTCATATTATTTTTTGAAAATGATTGCGACTTCATTGAGGCTTGATGGCTTTCTTGTGAATATGTTTCCATGAAATAGCCTGGTGGTTTTGGATGAAGTAGCTCGCCCTCACTACTTAACATGAGAACAACAGATGAGATGTCGGGTCTGTCCAGAGGACGTTGTTGCACGCATAAGAGACCAACATGTATGCAACGCAACACTTCTTGCATATTGTCGTACGAATTCTTTAAACGTACATCAATCAGGTCAAACGGCCTTCCTTCTTTTAGCAAAGTCCATGCCTAGAAATATGTATCATTCATCAATTTTAAAACATGCAATCTAGAAAAGCAATTCAAAATTCTTAGACTTACATGTCCAGTAAGAGTAAGCCCTGTGTTATTCTCACGAGGAAAGCATGCACATCTCTTCCCACTTACAATCTCTAACACCATTATACCAAAGCTAAAGATGTCGGATTTTGTTGAGAATAAACCATTTAAAACATATTCTGGTGCCATGTATCCACTACATACACAAAATAAAAAATAAAATAAATGGAATTGTATGGAATAAAACTAAAATTTTTTTTTTCTATATAAAAAGCTCCCAAGAATACTTACTAAGTTCCTACTACTCTCTTTGTCTTTCCTTCAGTTTGATCACCTCCAAAAGTTTTAGCTATGCCAAAATCTGAAATCTTGGGATTCATGTCATTATCAAGTAGAATATTACTAGTTTTGAGATCTCTATGTATAATCCTTAATCTGGAATCTTGGTGGAGATATTGAAGCCCTCGAGCAATACCACATATAACTTGGAAACGCTTGGGCCATTCTAACAGTTTATTTTGCATTGGATCTAGAAAATATATTCTTCATGTTAACCAAGTAATACCAAAGTTTTGCAGTAATGTAATAAAATTGGATAAATTGAGCAGGGGTTCCTACCAAAGATAAAAGAGTCGAGGCTTTTATTGGGCATATATTCATAAACCAACAACTTCTCTTCTTCATGTATGCAGCAACCAAGTAGCTTTACAAGATTCCGATGCTGAAGTTTGGCGACAAGCATTACTTCATTTTCTAATTCAGTTATTCCTTGTTGAGAACTTAATGAGAGCCTTTTGACAGCAATTTCTTGCCCGTTAGTCAATGTACCCTGATATTTCATATTGACAAAATAATCACAAAATCCATTTTAAAAAATTTTATGTGTTTGCAATTTTTCCTTCGTGTTCTTGAACTATCATATATATGAAAAGCTTACCCAATATACAGGTCCGAAACCACCTTCTCCAAGCTTATTTTTTTGGGAAAAATTATCAGTAGCAGCACTAATTGTAGCTAGGCTGAACAATGGAAGCTCAGAGTCATCCACTTTTGCTCTGTTTTTCTGAGTTGCTTTAATACTTCTCCTTGTTTTCTCTGAAACTTTTTCAAAAGTTCAAGCTACTCAGAAATCTCCGACGTATAAATATTATACAAAAATTCAATTTAACTAGTAATTATAAGAAATGATCCGAGCAACCATCTAATAAAAGCTACAACCACTTCAATAGATGAGATCGATCTTAAACCTCACTAGACGGTTCAAATTTAGGAAGCATGTATGAAACTGAAAACTAACGTAATGTAGTCCTACTCCTTTAAAAGTAAAAACAGAACAACAGTATGAAGGCAAAAAGCAATAAATAAAAAAAAGAGCAGTTTGTTCTGAGAAGTGAGTAAAGCAAAAGTACCAGCGACATTACCTTTCGACGTCTTCCTGCAATAGTAATAGCCAATAAAGAGCATTCCAGAAAATGATCCAAGAACTGGTATGACTATTCTTGCTCCCAGCTTGGGAGTAGCTTTTGCTATACCTTTAGTTATTTCGGGGCCGACAAAGAAAATGAAAATGACAATTCAGCAAAAGATATTACAAATCATGGAAAAGTAAACTTTCACAGAAACTATAGGGACTTACCTAGCTCCAAAGCTGGTACTCGAATATATAGCACTTGTTCACTCCCAGAAATTTGTCTAATATCCATAAGATCACCATGCCAGATGCGACAGCCCTTTCCTTCTCCTCGGATATCACAGTTAGAATAAGCCACGCAAGAACAGTCGTTCAAGCATTTGTCCCTGCATTCCTCTATATTCATACTTTCATTAACCCAAGTATTTCTAGTATCTGGCATTTTTATGCCATTAAGTCTGAAAAAATCATCTTCATCTTCATATATTTCCGTGTCTCTGTCTCCGTGCTTGCAATTCAGCTGGTTTTTTTGAACACATCCTTCAGACCAATCCCTTAAATCCCATTTTTCTTGAAATTTAGGCTTAAATCCTTCCAAACATTGGCATACCGCAGTCTCACTTATGACACAATTCCCATTGGCTCCACAATGACCATATTTATCACAATCGTCCCTAAGTGTTGAACCATATGACCACCAGCTCCTGTATCCTTCCATCCACACAATTCGTTCAAACACGCTGTTTGTTTCATTCAGAATAGTGAATGAGATTGTGGAGTTGTTCTTGAGTTTGAACCACCAGTACATCTGCTCACCATTGTAAACAAAGTTGTCTTCACAAAGTTGATTCGGCCTTAAATCTGGCACACCGCTGAAACTAACGCCGTTCCACGCTCCAGTGCGGAAGTATGCTGTCTTACCCTTCCACAAATAACCTTCAGGGTATTTATCAACCTTCAAGCTTAAACTCAAATCTCCAGGACAAGGGTCGTCCCAATTCTTCCATGCTGACAATTGCTTGTTAAGTCCTGTTCTCATGTCCCACCCGAATTTCATCCCCGGTAAAACGGTATCAGAAGGATAATCAAAGCTTTGCCATAAATAATTAGTCTCCACGTTTCCAACTTCCTCATCTCTTAGTATAAGATTCCCCGAATCTAAAAGCTCTACTATTGGTTTCTTGGCTTGTTTTGATAAGCTCGTTGACCAAACAACACTCTTGTTCTTATACAGGAGCACAAGATTGCCTGTATTGTTTATGGTCAACATGCCAGACGAATCGTTGATGGGGTTGCACCGGTTTGCAACCCAAACGACAGTTTGAACTGGAATTTTCTTGTACCAAATTCCTACGTAACGATGCTTGGAATTTCCGGGGCTGAAGAAACCAAGCTCGAAAATTCCTTCTTTCGAAACCATGGTTGTTCCATCACGAATTGATTTGAAGGGTCCAATTGTGTTGATTGCAAAAGAAAATGTTTGGAAGAGTGAAATAAAAAGCAACAATCTGAAAGAAATGGCCATTTGTTTTTTTTTTTTTTTTTTCCCCGGCACAACTTCGTCGGTGTACACCTAACAAAACTGCTCTTTGGTTTCTAGTTCCTTTGGCCTTTACTAGCATTAAACTAATGTCGAACCCTTTTTTCTTAAATAAAAATAATAATAATAACGTCAAACCCATTTGATTTAGCTTTGAGAAATTGCATACCGTAAAAGACACGGCTATTGACATTGGAAAAAATATACTTCAAAAGTTGAAGTTTTCAAATTAAACACTCATCCTTTTTTTACTGTATTTAGTTTGAGTAGTTGAATACCGGTTATTTATAAAATTGTTTGTCGTATTAAAGGTCTCACCTGATGGACCCATCGCGTGAGTAATAGTAATTCAACAGCATGGTTCCTATTTTTCTTTCATTTTTATTCTAATCTTAATTTTTTAATAGTAATTTTTGTGGGGATGAGTTTTGACATCTTTTTGACTAGTGGCTTCCACAAACCTTGAGGATATGATTATCATATCAAAGGATGCTTTTGCATACATACATAGAGTGACAGAATAAATTGACTAGTCAACCTCCAAGAATTTGCTAGTCAAGAAAAGGCTGCTTCTTCGCACTTTCAATTTATTTTATTTTGTCTTTAATGAACTTTATCCTCTTTTGTTGTCATTGTTTATACGGTAAATGTACAAGTTTGATAAAGCACGCTATTAAAAAAAAAAAAAATTTTGGTAAAGCACTACAACTTTTTCAAAAAATTTTTTAAGAAGTAATGCAGTTCGACAAAACAATAGCTAATTTAATTAGAAGTGTTTATATATAAAAATTTATCAATCAAAGAAGTATCAGGCTGAAAATCATTTGTTTATGGCATTTAATTGTTGTTCCACACGATCTGCTAGCCTCTTTTTTAGTTTCGCCAGTTTGAAGTTCATTAATAGTGGATAATTTTTTTACAAGAATTCTAATAATAAAAAGAAGTCTCACTTTCAAAATTTAGGATGTAGTTTCTGGCCTTTTTCATCAAAATAAAAAACTTTTCTTATAAAATATTAAATGCATTCCTATTTCTTTCTTTTTATCTCTAAGGCAAAATTTTATGAATTAAATTTATCGTCTTATAAAGTCTTAAAAATATAGAAAAGTCATAAAGATTATTCTTCTTTAATCTAAAGAAATAAATGTTATTATATTATAAAAAAACTATAGTGGCGTTTGGTATTGTTTTTGAAATGTTCTATGTTTTCTAAAAAGTTGAAAATGAAAATGCTTTGAGAATTGTGTTTGAACAATTTTTGAAATTGTATTTGTTATGATTTTTTAGGGAATTTTGAAAATATCAAAATTTACTCATTAAAAATTTTAAAAAAACCAAATAAAAATCCAAATCCCTCATTTTGGGATTCCTCCAGCCATTCCCTTGCGGCCATAGCCCCCAACCTCTCTCTTCGGCGTCGATGATCTGCCTTCACCTAGTCCAAGAGGCTGCCGAAGCACAACACCACAAATCACAAATGTCATCATGACCATGAGGCCAGAGATAAAGAACTGTTACGTGGGGGAGTGAGCTATCATGAGTCTGAGGCATGGGTTTTCTCCTCACCATATATGAGCAGCCGAAGAATAGAGGGCAGCCTAATTGTGATCTTTCCTCCCTACCAACCTTGTCGTGGTCTACTCGCAGTGGTCGGATTGAGGGAGATCTTGTGGTGGCCCGCCCTGCTCTAGAGGCTCTACATGCTATTTCAGTCAACTCTGTAGTTAACCGCAATAGTCTGCAGGCCTCTAGGGTCGCCGTCAATCATGCTGAACTGTAAACTACTTGCTAATTTTGCGGAACAAATTTTTTTTCTTTAAAAACATAAATTGTTTGAGAATGTGATAAGGAAATCATGTTAACAAAATAACCTGTACCTGATCATGATTCCCCTATCACATAATCTTAACTTGAAAACTTGTTCTTATAACTACATGGTTTAAATATTCAAAATCTGTACAGTGGAAGAATTAAATGGTGACCAATATCCCTCGCCCAATCCTCCCTGGCATGCATCTACCCTGTTCGTCGTCCACCGTAAACTACTGGTGAACAGGTCTCTTACCTGCAACATGTGAACAAATTGATGAGCTATGAGCTCAGTAAGTTCAAACATAAAAACATGAAACTGACATGCTGTACTGCTGTGCTCATGCATGAACTGGACTCTGTGAACATGCTCGTGGCTAAAGGTTTAGTCTTAGGACATTATCTGTTATTAAGTTCTGGTTTTGGGCCCCTGATTGGTCGTACCGACATGTTAGCGCAACCGGGAGTGGTACTTTAGTGCTGACCTCCTCAGTCTTAACTGATGCTAAACATGATAACCTCCCCGTGGGTTGAGAGGCCGATACGTCAATAACTAGTTAATTACCATCTTGCTGGTGTTCCAACTGGGTAGCATACTGATTGCCCCCACAGTCGGAACCTGTTACATAAATTACTGGGGTGTGAATTATATTAACACACTAGGGTGCCTTGTGCACCTACCTGTTTTCGTGTTCTGGTATTGTCTGACATGTGTACTGGGACATGCAACTCTACATGCATGACATGAACTGACCTGTGCTGACATGAGACTGACATGATCTGACATAAACATCGTTATGCAAACAGTCAATGTCTGACATACACGTCATACAACATTCATAACATCGTAAAATAACAAGCTTGTCCACGTTGCAGTCAGGACAATGCTTGAACTTACAGATAATCCTCTAGCGTAAGCCTCTGCTACTCTAGGACTGCTGATTCGGGGTCTTTGGCTTGAACTCCTATAAAAGGAATAATCACTGATTATTTCCCATATTTATCTTATACTGGAAATATGGCAAAACATGAAATTTTACATTTCCAGACTCTTTTTTTTTTTTTTTACTCTCTGGCTTCGAACACGCCCTCCTACACGGGCGTGTCTCTGCCCGTGTACCTCTCTAGACTTTCAAGCCTGGCCGTGTTCTTCATGAAACATGGCTGTGTATACTTACACGGGTGGATACACGGCCGTGTTACTGGCCGTGTACTCCTCTGGACTCTTACACGGTTACTTACACGGCCGTGTTTCTGGCCGTGTTCTCCTGTTGTCTAACATGGTCTGCTACACGCCTTCCCCTTGACCGTGTGCCCCTTGACACGGCCCGATACACAGTCGTGTTCTTGGCCTTGTACCCTCGGGTCTGATTTTTCTTGCAACACGGTCGTGCGTATGGGCATGTTCGGGGCCGTGTACCGAACACGCCCTTGTACACGCCCGTGTACACGCCCGTGTTCATACCAGAATCAAGATTCTGGATCCGAACTGCTCTGCTCTAATTTTCTAAGGCTTTTATGGTCTTTGTTCTACTTCTTACACTTGAAATCGATCTTCATAAGACCGTTTCAAGGTATCTACTACATTCCTACTATCACAAATCCATGATTTCATAAGCAAAATTTCCACATTTTGCTCATTTACACCTCTTGACTCAACTTTTGAAAAATCTACATTTTTGTGAAGGAATTTCACTAAACTTGGTTTTCTAAACCATCAACTCATGGATTCGTGTTTGAAAACATCTAGACTCGAACCATGTTTCGATTTCAATCGAAAGTCTAAATATGATTTACTCACATTCTCTTTTTCCTCTCAAAACCCCAAATTTTCCCCCCAAGAAAACGTGAGAAACTAGGGTTTACCTTGCTTTAATCGTGAGCTTTTCTTGCTGCTAATCCTTGATCGAAACTCGATCAACCTACTGCTTGAACAAGAAAATCCGAACTTTCTTTGGATTTCCTTTTTTTCTCTCCCTTTTCCCGGTTTCTCTCTTTCTCTCTTTCCCTTTCTTTCTTCCTTTTTCCCTTTCTTTCTTTTCTCCTTCTGCTGGCTGCTTTGCAGCTAAGGGGATCAATTAATCCCCCCCTTATGCTCACGTGCCTCTCACTCTCTCCCTTACTTTCATTTTTTTTTTTGAAAATGCAAGGGCTTGTTTGGCTTATCTTTTGTCCATTGATCAATGTGGCTCACTTGTGTGCTATTGATCTCTTAGTATGTATTTTCCACATACTTTTCTATTAATTTTAAAACATCATAAATTGAATTAATGTTTAGCTTTTAAACTATTTTCATTAATTCATCATCAAATTTTGATTAAAACTCAATTAATCAAAATTTTCCTCTACTCTATATTCTGTAACATGTCTCACTATAAATGTATATTTATTTACATATTTGTACAAATATTTCCGAGAATGTAGATTTCTCGGTTATCACATTCACCCCTCCTTATAAGATTTTCGTCCTCGAAAATTTAGAACAAGTGAGGGTATGAACGTCTCATCTCATCTTCTCTTTCCCACGTAGCCTCTTCAACGTTGTAATTTCTCCACAATACTTTGACTAGTGGGATGGTCTTGTTTCTCAGCTTCTTTTCTTCTCTAGCCAGTATCTGAACTGGCTGCTCTTCATAGGTCAAATCCTCTTGGACTTGGACTGGTTCATGTTGTAGCACATGAGATGGATCTGACATGTACTTTCTGAGCATGGAGACATGGAATACGTTGTTACTGCTGACAGCTCAGGAGGTAATGCCAACTTGTAGGCAACCTTCCTAATGCGTTTGATAATCTCATAAGGTCCAATGTATCTTGGACTCAGTTTTCCCTTCTTACCAAAACGCATGATCCTCTTCATGGGTGACACTTTCAGAAAAATGAAGTCCCCTTCCTTGAATTCTAGGGATCTCCGTCTTCTGTCTGCATAGCTCTTCTGTCTGCTCTAAGCACTCTTCATTCTTTGTTGGATCTTGACAACTGCATCGCAAGTTTCCTGCATAAAATCTGTTTTATGTAGTTGTTTTTCCTTCAGATCATACCAGTGGATGGGTGATCTGCACTTTCGTCCATACAGGGCCTCATAAGGTGCCATCTTGATGGAAGCTTGGTAACTGTTATTGTATGAGAATTCCACTAGTGGCAGCTTCTCATTCCAAGCTCCTGGAAAATCCATAACACATGCTCGGAGCATATCCTCCAAAGTCTGGATAGTCCGTTCTGATTGTCCGTCTGTCTGAGGATGGAAGGCTGTACTGAACCTCAGTTCTGTGCCCATGGCTCTTTGCACACACTCCCAAAAGTTTGAAGTGAACCGTGCATCTCTATCAGATACTATGGACTTTGGCACTCCATGTAACCTGACAACATGATCTACATACAACTGTACAAGCTTCTCCAATGAGTAAGTGATATTTATTGGTATAAATCAGGCTGTCTTTGTCAATCTGTCCACGATTACCCAGATGACATCATGTCATCCTCTTGTTTTAGGTAGCCCTACCACAAAATCCATGGTAACATCCTCCCATTTCCATTCTGGAATCTCCAAAGGTTCTAACTTTCCTCCAGGATGCTGATGCTCAGCCTTGACTTTCTGACAAGTAAGGCACTTACTCACAAATCTTGCAATGTCTCCCTTCATCCCTTTCCACCAAAACTGTAGCTTCAAATCTTGGTACATCTTGGTGGCTCCAGGATGGACTGAGTATGGCGTCTCATGAGCCTCTGACATGATTCGCTTTCGAAGCTCTTCATCTGCTGGCACATGAATTCTTCCCTAATACCTGATTAATCCATCTGTGGACATCTCTTCCTGGGAGTCTGTCAGACTTGAATCTTGCTTCTGAGCTTCCTTGATATCATCAAACAATGATGATTTCAACTGTAGTGCTGACCATTTCCTTGATATCATCTCCAGAGGTTCTAACTTTCCTCCAGGATGTTGATGCTCAGCCTTGACTTTCTGACAAGTAAGGCACTTACTCACAAATCTTGCAATGTCTCCCTTCATCCCTCCACCAAAACTGTAGCTTCAAATCTTGGTATATCTTGGTGGCTCCAGGATGGACTGAGTATGGCGTCTCATGAGCCTCTGACATGATTCACTTTCGAAGCTCTTCATCTGCTGGCACATGAATTCTTCCCTAATACCTGATTAATCCATCTTGGACATCTCTTCCTGGGAGTCTGTCAGACTTAAATCTTGCTTCTGAGCTTCCTTGATATCGTCAAACAATGATGATTTCAACTATAGTGCTGACAATTTTCTTGATATCAGCTCCAGCTCGAGCGAATGGATCTCTTGCTGCAATGGTTTTGGCAACCTGTCAATAGGCAACTGCTGCGGAACTGTAGCTTTTCTGCTCAACGCGTCTGCTACTCGGTTGGCCTTTCCTAGATGATAAAGGATCTCACAGTCATAATCCTTCACCAACTCCAACCATCTTCTTTGCCTCATTTTCAACTCCTTCTGTGTGAAGAAGTATTTTAGGCTCTGATGATCTGTGTAAATCTGGCACTGTGCTCCATACAGAAAGTGTCACCAAATTTTGAGTGCGAACACTACTGCAGCAAGTTCTAGGTCGTGGGTGGGATAGTTCTTCTCGTGCTCTTTCAATTGACGTGAAGCGTAGGTAATCACTCTGCCTTCTTGCATCAATACTGCTCCTAAACCCACTCTTGAGGCACACTGTAGATCTCATACTTCTCCCCTTCAGTAGGGAGTGTGAGGATCGGCGCGCTTGTCAGTCGTCTCTTCAGCTCTTGAAAGCTTCTTTCACACTCATCTGTCCATATATACTTCTTTTCCTTACGTGTGAGGGTGGTGAGAAGTGCTGCCAATCTTGCAAACCCTTCCACGAATCTCCTGTAATAGCCAGCTAACCCTAAGAAACTGCGTATCTCTGTTACGCTCTTAGGTGCAGGCCATTGGTTGATTGCTTCCACCTTGACTGGATCTACTGCAATTCCCTCCTTGGATACTACATGTCTGAGGAAATGCACTCTGTCTAGCCAAAACTTACATTTTGAGAATTTAGCATAGAATTGATGCTCTCTCAGTTTCTGAAAAACAATTCTCAACTGTGCTTCATGCTCTGCGTGAGTCTTTGAATATACAAGGATGTCATCGATGAACACAATGGCAAACTTTTCAAGATAATCCTTAAAGACTCTGTTCATCAGGTCCATGAAAGCGGCTGGCGCGTTCGTTAACCCAAATGACATTACTAAGAACTCATAATGTCCATAACGGGTTCTGAAAGCTGTCTTGGGAACGTCATCTTCCTTGATTCTCAACTGATGATATCCTGATCTCAAATCAATCTTTGAGAACACTGCTGCATCCTTGAGCTGATCGAACAGGTTGTCAATCCTAGGTAATGGGTACCTATTTTTGACTGTAACCTTGTTCAATTCTCTGTAATCTATGCACATGCGGAATGTCCCGTCTTTCTTCTTGACAAACAGTACGGGGGCTCCCCATGGGGCATAGCTCGGTCTGATGAATCTCTTGTCAAGCAGATCCTTTAACTGCACTTGTAACTCTTTCAACTCCACTGGTGCCATGCGGTACGGCGCCTTGGATATCAGTGCTATTCCAAGTAGGAGCTCTATCTCAAATGAGATTTCCCGCTCTGGAGGTAGTCCTGGTAGTTCCTCGGAAAAGACCTCGAGAAATTCTCTGACAACTGGAACATCTTCTGGCTGTAACTTCTTCTCTTCTGCTGTATCTGTCACATAAGCTAAATATCCAGTACAACCACTGGCTATTAGCTTTTTGGCCTTCATTGAAATGATCATCATCTTGCTTGCTCTTCTGGAAGAATCGACATATTCGAAACTTTCTTCATCTTCTGGCTTGAACACTATTCTTCTGTTTCTGCAATCTATCGTAGCTTGATATTTTCCTAGGAAATCCATTCCCAAGATTACATCATAGTCTACGATCTTCATCATAATCAATTCTGCATACAGCTCTCTATTTGCCACGATTACTGGTACATGAGGTAACCAGTACTCTGATAACATGATTTCTCCTGATGGGAGAGCGGTTCTAAAAGTTCTTCCCATGTGATCTCTAGGGTATTCTAATTTATCACCAAATGCACATGATATGAAGGAATGAGTGGCCCTAGAGTCAAATAGAACAGATGCTAAGTGGTTAGCTATAGAAATCTGACCTGTCACCACGTTGGACATCCCTACCTCTGCCTCTTCTCTGGTGTAGGCCATCACCCTAGTGTCTGCCTAAGGAGCTCTTTCTTGTACTGCTAGAGGCACTTCTGATGGGCTCTCATAGCTTAGTTTGAGTGCATGTACTTGTGACTACTGTAGACGTGATGAGTTTGCTCCTGAGACTGATGCTAAGTGGTTAGCGACAGAAATCTGACCTGTCACCACGTTGGACATCCCTACCTCTGCCTCTTCTCTGGTGTAGGCCATCACCCTAGTGTCTGCCTAAGGAGCTCTTTCTTGTACTGCTGGAGGCACTTCTGATGGGCTCTCATAGCTCAGTCTGAGTGCATGTACTTGTGACTACTGTAGACGTGATGAGTTTGCTCCTGAGACTGATACTGACTGGCGGTTTATGGGGCAATTCTTGATGAAATGGCCCTCTCTTCCATACTAAAAACAGGCAGTCGTGCCAGCTTTGCACTGACCCACATGTTTCCTCCCACAGTTTGGATAGGTGGGATTACTTGGAGCTGTAGTGGTGCTAGTCCTCCATGACTAGCTTCTGTTGTCTTGTCCTTGAGTTCCCTGGAAATTGCCCTTTCTTTTCTATTGGGACTGAGGGCCTGGATGACTGGACTGCTCTGGTCTTGTACTCTGACTACCCTTGCTGTGCTGTCCAGGTTGAGAGGCCTTAGCCAGGATCTTTTCTTTCTTCCTGGCTTCCCAGACCTTTTCCTTTTCCTCTTTTTGTCAGGCTAGATGATACTCTGCTCTCAAAGTACGACTAACACAGTCGGCTACTGAAACTGACGGAAATAGGCCAACGTCAATCAAAGTAGAAATCTCAGGCCTAAACATGCCTATCATTTTCTGTATCTTCTCCCTCTCCGTAGGCACCATATACAGACATAAGCAGGAGAGCTGATCAAATTTCCTGCAAACCTCACTAACTAACATGTCCCCCTGCTGTAACTCTACAAATTCTTTCTGCTGGGGTCTGAGTGATGCAGGATCATAATATTTCTGGTTGAACTCCTCCAGAAACTCTACCCATGTCATTGTGGTCACGTCCCTCCTCATGCGGACTGTGTCCCACCAATATCTTGCATCCTTCCTTAGAACAAAGGATGTACACATGACTTTCTCTTCATCTGTGAGTCTCATAAACTCCATTATCATCTGGATTGAAGAAAGCCAATCTTCTGCTTCTAGAGGATTTATTGAACCCTCAAATTCCGGAGGCCTCATCTTCTGAAATCTTTCATATAACGGCTCTGGATTCACCCTAACCGGTGGTTCCTGAACCACTTCTGGTGCGGCTGGTGGCACTACTCGCTCTGCTTCTACTGCTGGTTGTGCAGGAGTCCCTACTGATCCCTACCCCTGTTCTAACTGTTCTAGTCTCTGTCTCAACTCTGCATTTTCTCTCATCTGGTTTTCTAGGAGAGCTTGCATCTCTTCTAGTCGTTGAGTTAGAGATGGGCGTCCCCTTCTCCTTCTTTGGCCTTGGCCTTGATTTTCCATCGTGCTACTTTTATCCTATAATCACACGATGAACTTGTGTTAGATCCTGTATAAAAAGGATCCACATAGTTTCTTGCATTATCATAACATATCATCTCATACTTACTATAAAGTATAGGTCTCTACAGACCTTTACTTTCATGCATAACTAGCTGCTTATATTAACTTAAACTTAACTTACTTGGATCGGTAAGCAGGACATACACAGAGTCAGGCGGGATATGGTCAACCAACCTTTCTGATAATACCCACTGTGACTACAGTAAGTATTCTAAACTAGACCCATTTTAAAACTTGGTCTCTGATACCACCTGTGGCGGCCCGCCCTGCTCTAGAGGTTCTACAGTGCTATTACAGTCAACTTTGTAGTTAACCGCAATAGTCTGTAGGCCTCTAGGGTCGCCGGCAATCATGCTGAACTGTAAACTACTTGCTAATTTTGCGGAACAAATTTTTTTTCTTTAAAAACATAAACTGTTTGAGAATGTGATAAGGAAATCATGTTAACAAAATAACCTGCACCTGATCATGATTCTCCTATCACATAATCTTAACTTGAAAACTTGTTCTTGTAACTACATGGTTTAAAAATTCAAAATCGGTACAGCGGAAGAATTAAATGGTGACCAATATCCCTCGCCCAATCCTCCCTGGCATGCATCTACCCTGTTCGTCGTCCACCGTAAACTACTGGTGAACAGGTCTCTTACCTGCAACATGTGAACAAACTGATGAGCTATGAGCTCAGTAAGTTCAAACATAAAAACATGAAACTGACATGCTGTACTGCTGTGCTCATGCATGAACTGGACTCTGTGAACATGCTCGTGACTGAAGGTTTAGTCTTAGGACATTATCTGTTATTAAGTTCTGGTTTTGGGCCCCTGATTGGTCGTACCGACATGTTAGTGCAACCGGGAGCGGTACTTTAGTGCTGACCTCTTCAGTCTTAACTGATGCTAAACATGATAACCTCCCCGTGGGTCGAGAGGCCGATACGTCAATAACTGGTTAATTACCATCTTGCTGGTGTTCCAATTGGGTAGCATACTGATTGCCCCCACAGTCGGAACCTGTTACATAAATTACTGGGGTGTGAATTATATTAACACACTAGGGTGCCTTGTGCACCTACCTGTTTTCGTGTTCTGGTACTGTCTGACATGTGTACTGGGACATGCAACTCTACATGTATGACATGAACTGACCTGTGCTGACATGAGACTGACATGATCTGACATAGACATCGTGATGCAGACAGTCAATGTCTGACATACACGTCATACAACATTCATAACATCGTAAAATAACAAGCTTGTCCACGTTGCAGTCAGGACAATGCTTGAACTTATAGATAATCCTCTAGCGTAAGCCTCTGCTGCTCTGGGATTGCTGATTCGGGGTTTCTGGCTTGAACTCCTATAAAAGAAATAATCACTGATTATTTCTCATATTTATCTTATACTAGAAATATGGCAAAACATGAAATTTTACATTTCCAGACTCTTTTTTTTTTTTTTTACTCTCTGGCTTCGAACACGCCCTCCTACACGGGCGTGTCTCTGCTCTGATTTTCTAAGGCTTTTATGGTCTTTGTTCTACTTCTTACACTTGAAATCGATCTTCATAAGACCGTTTCAAGGTATCTACTACATTCCTACTATCACAAATCCATGATTTCATAAGCAAAATTTCCACATTTTGCTCATTTACATCTCTTGACTCAACTTTTGAAAAATCTGTATTTTTGTGAAGGAATTTCACTAAACTTGGTTTTCTAAACCATCAACTCATGGATTCGTGTTTGAAAACATCTAGACTCGAACCATGTTTTGATTTCAACCGAAAGTCTAAACAAAATTTACTCACATTCTCTTTTTCCTCTCAAAACCCCAGATTTTTCCCCCAAGAAAACGTGAGAAACTAGGGTTTACCTTGCTTTAATCGTGAGCTTTTCTTGCTATTAATCCTTGACCGAAACTCGATCAACCTGCTGCTTGAACAAGAAAATCTGAACTTTCTTTGGATTTCCTTTTTTTCTCTCCCTTTTCCCGGTTTCTCTCTTTCTCTCTTTCCCTTTCTTTCTTCCTTTTTCTATTTCTTTCTTTTCTCCTTCTGCCGGCTGCTTTGTAGCTAAGGGGATCAATTAATCCCCCCCCCCTTATGCTCACGTGCCTCTCACTCTTTCCCTTACTTTCATTTTTTTTTGAAAATGCAAGGGCTTGTTTGGCTTATCTTTTGTCCATTGATCAACGTGGCTCACTTGTGTGCCATTGATCTCTTAGTATGTATTTTCCACATACTTTTCTATTAATTTTAAAACATCATAAATTGAATTAATGTTTAGCTTTTAAACTATTTTCATTAATTCATCATCAAATTTTGATTGAAACTCAATTAATCAAAATTTTCCTCTGCTCTGTATTCTGTAACATGTCTCACTATAAATGTACATTTATTTACATATTTGTACAAATATTTCCGAGAATGTAGATTTCTCGATTATCATAGATCTACATCGCCATTTTTGAAGACCTTCGTAGATTCGGAGACTGGCGGGTGATCATTGTCATAGGCCAATGAAAGTGTGACAACCTAACCTCTCAGGTCGTCACTTAAAACTTACTTACTTGGTTTATCATCTTATTTGAATTGTTGCTTGTTAATTTCTAGGTCTTCAAAATTTTAGGAAAAAATTTTTTTTTGTAAAACCTTATTTGCGAAAGAAATGATTCTTTAAAACCACGATAATTAAAATTAGTTTTAAACAAAACATACTAACGTAACATGTCATACTTAGTCATACCAAAGTATTAAATTGTACGAAAATTAAAACAATGCTTAACAAAGTTCTCAAAACGTGTGTGGAATATTAAATACAGGTGGCATCCATAGAAGCCATTATACTTTCACCCATCATGCATCTGCCCTGCTAGTCCATCAATGTTTAATATATCATAGGCAACTTGCCTGAATTACCTATAGAGCGAAACATAATAGGGTGAAATAAACTCAGTAAGCATAGACATGCAATCCCACAAATGCATATAATTGAAAATGCATGACCGATTATGTAATTATCCATTTATGGGCTATTGTGCTTGTATCGAGGTGTGCGCGACCTTAAATAGGGAAGACGGGGGAGCAACCCAATCCGTCAACATCCAAGGTTATAACTTAAACTTCATGATCATTCTTATTATCTCTCATTCAGCCGAAGGGAGAATATCCTCCCATTCAGTCGAAGATTGGTACAACACATCATTAGTTTCACTTTCTTAAACATTCAGCCATATGGTGAGCATGCAAGAATGGCATGTTCAAACAAAGCATGTATGTAAATACATCATTATGACATACTTTCGCAAGGCGTGTAAATAAATATGACATCATAACATACTTTATGAAAGCATATAAATAACATTATATCATATCATCAAAAATAAATATTTAGTTCACATTATACATAGCATATAAATGACTACACTGTAAGTGGGGTCTATACTTATAGAAGATTGCGTAACCGTGTGTCCGCGTAGATTATTTCTGACTCTACCCTCAAGTCAATGTGGTGTTCTAATTTCAAATTGACATCTAACCATTAGAGTAAGGTTTTGGAATCATTTTCAATTAAGGACATGTGTTCTCTTAATTAAAAATTAATTTCATTTAATTATTAATTTGTCTCTAAATATTTGCTTTAAGAAAATAATATCCTTAATTATTAATTAGATAATTATCATGAATTAAATCTTAATTAATAATTAATTAATTTTAAATTTTAAATTAATTAATTATTAATCTATTAATGAGTTAATTAATTAATATTTAATTCCTTATTCATTATTTTATTTAATTCTAATTTATTCATATTCAGGTCTATTAGATGACCATGGATAACCATGGTCTTTCAATATCATATTAGGTCATCTTTATGAGTTGTGGGCTTATTGGGTCTATTGTGATCCATTTACTTGTAATTGGACTTAAACTTTTTTTATAAAGAATATTTTTGGCCTTGTTATCGTTTTGGACCTGCTAAGGCCCATTATACTTGGTTGTCTCTTTCAAGTTTTGGTCAACAATCATATGGCTAAATAGCAAGCCTAATGGCAGGTTCATTTCTCATCACCGAGCCCTCGAGTACTAATTTACTATTTTATCCCTATTTCGGTGATTCAAGTAATTTTAAGTTTAAACTTATTAAATCTTATGACCTTAGCTTTTAGAAATCTCTCTTGTAGTTTTATAGGTCCACAAAATCTCTACCTATAACCCAAAACATTCTCCCCATCAAGTTAACATTTTACCCCTTAGTTTGATAAAATTACAATTTTGCCACTAGACATACTTTCTTTAATCTAGACTTATTGGGTGACTTAAAAAAAAAATTTATCCTAGAGCAAAAAAAAATTATCCTAGAGCCTTAGAATAATGTTTATAGTGCCCTTAAACTAAAAAAAAAAAAAAAAGATTTTCGTAACTTATCATATTTTTAAACACAATTAATTAAAAGTATTACGTTTAAGATCCTTTATGTCTTTTAACGTTCTATGTTTTGCTATAACATAAACCATATTATTTTTTGTATTTATTTAGCTTCATATACTATTTTAAGGGTGACAAAGATGCTGTCTAATTATAGTCTAAGCAGATTTAGTCCTTATTTAGCCCCAGTTAGTTCCTCCATACCCTTTGGTTCACATTTTTTATATTTAATGTCCTTATAAAGTTTGCTTACAAGATCAGAGCTCATTTTTCACAAGTTTTTATTATTTACATTTTTTATCTTAAATTTTTCTATATTTACATTTTGACCCAAAATGGCATTTTGGTCATTTCTTATCCATTTGTCACTGAAATTTGACACAAGTTCTATTTTAAGTCTCTAATCAAACTGCAAAGTTTTGGATTCAAATATGTCTCTAGGTTGGTGAAATTATGATTTTACAATTGAGGGAAAAATTATCATTTTTTGACATTTGTATTTCTGACCAAACTTGAGCTCTTCTTTTTGCTTATGCCAAGAGTAATATTTTGCCCTTCTATATGAGTATGAAAATCCCACTCAAAATGCTATTTTCCACTTTCTTAATATTTATACCAAAATGTTATTTTTAGAACTTTATAGTCATTAAATCTTATTTTAACTTATTTGTGATATCAAAATATTTTCCTCATCATTCATGCTTCCATTAACAGAGGATATAATCTATCAATAGTCGATAATATCCTATAATTCATGCATCAATACTCATTGCATGTCAAATAACAACAAAAAAAATTACATAAACATACTTTTCATCCTATTCCATATACAATTCATGTTCTCTAGCCATTTTAAATCATGGTAAACACATATATTATCTCACTAGATAGCAAAACAACATTTTAATCCTTTATAATGCCAAGATTTTTTTAAAAATATATGTAAGAACTCATTATGAAAGAAAAGTTATCAAGAACTTAGTAAACCACTAGTTTTCAAGATATTTACCTCTTAGAAAAGTAGTGGGTTTTTAGCTCCTCTTGAACTCTTTGAACACTCTTGGATCCTTAAGGTCGGGGGTAGAATGGAGATAAAAAATAACTTTAAAAACATTTTTTTTTTTAAAACATCATTTTTCTTTCTAAAAAGCAAGTGCAAAATGTAGGTTTTTACCTTGGAAAGCACTTGGAATAGCTCTTTCTCCTTGCTAAAAAATAAACTTGGGAGTGAATGAAAGGAAATGAAGAATATTTATGGCTTCCTTTAGCTAAAAATTTCATTCACAATGAAGGGAGGAAGAGAGAGCTTTTTTTTGCTTGTGTGGTTTCTTTATGAAAGAAAAAAGAGTGATTTTTGGTTTACCTTAAAACCATTTTATTCCCAAGCCTTATTGTGGCTAAAAAAATTAAAAGTTTTGGACTACAATATCTCCAAAAATGTGCTCAGCTGAAGAGGGTAAGTTGAGAGGTGGTTTTGGTGGTTTTGCATGTATTTCTATGTGGTTTTTCATGTATATAGTTATTCAAGTAGTCCATCATCTTACATTGCAATCATTATTTTTCTCTTGTCTTTTCATTCTTGTTTTGCTTGTTTAGGTGGATTTTGAATTATCAAAAATCTCACCTCTTGTTTAGCCTATTTTCTAAAAGAAAAAATATATCTATTTTGTTCTCTTTTTTTTTTTTTGAAAACAATGCCAGTTTACTGGCAACAAGCAGGCAGGTGACTAACTAGCTATTTTGCTCAGTGGCCTACTAAGAAGAAAATTTTTTTTTTAATGGTTAGCCCACTGCCTTGCCCAGTGGGTTTTTACCCACATGGGCGGTGGGGTGGGTGGGGTTCTGCACGAGTACTCCCCTTGCCTCTTTCTTTTTTTTTCCTTTCTTTTCTTTTTTTTATTAATCAATTAAAAATTTTTATTAATTATTTTTTTAGATTCTAATAGGATTACTAAATTTAATTTAATAGGTATATATTGGCATGACATAATATTTACTTCTTTAATTCACAAATTTGTGATTATTTATTCCCTCATTACATAATACATATTTTTACACATAACATTTTCACAAAATCTCAATTCTAAAATAGACAATAGGAGTAACAATATATTTTATATATATTTTCTCGTCACCAATTTAAAAATGTTATTAATGGTGAAATTCACAATTTAAATCTCTATTTAAGATAAGAATTAATATTGTAAATTTTAAAGTTGTTACAATTTTCCCTCCTTAAATGGTTTTCATCCTCAAAAACTAAAACAACTCAGGGTATTTTTCCTTCATATCGTCCTCGCATTCCCAAGTGGCCTCTTCCATCCAATGATTCTGCCACTATACTTTGATGAGGGGAATAGTTTTATTCCTAAGGACCTTCTCTTCACGGGGCAAGATTTGGATTGATTTCTCTTCGTAAGAGAGGTCTTCATGAACTTGGATTAGCTCATGCTCAATGACGTGGGAGGGGTCAGGGACATACTTCTTCAACATAGAAATGTGGAATACGTTATGAACTGATAAGCCACTTTGTGAACTCGGTCGGTAATTTCAAATGGCCTCATAAACCTAGGACTTAATTTTTCCTTTTTCGGAAAATGCATTACCCCTTTGATATGTGCTACGTAGAGTTCAAAAGTAAATTGACTAGTCAACCTTTTACAAGTCAAGAAATGACAGCTTCTATGCACTTTCAATTTATTTTATACATTTTTTTAAAGAATTATATCTTCTATTGTCATTGTTTTTAAGGTAAATGTATAAGCTTGATAAATCAACATAACTTTTTCATTTTTTAACTAATGTAGTTTGAATAATTTAAAAGTGTTTAAATCTAAAAATTTATTAATCATAGAAGTATTAGGCTGAAAATAATTAGTTTTAGGCATTTAATTGTTCTTCCACACTATTGAAGTTGAAAATCCATCTAATAAAGCTGAAGTTGAATATGAGACTGTTAATTAATTCGGATGTAGACAAGTAATGTAAACGGATGCAGGAAAAGTAAAGAACGCCAAAATTTTTATAGAGGTTCACCTGCAATTAGAAGGCTACATCCTCTTTGGGGAGCTCAGAAAAAAATTTCACAATATTTCAAAAGAATACAATGAATGCTCTCAAGTTCTCAATGGTCTCTTAAGTGCAAAAGATGGTCTCTGGGGTTGCTATGGGGCACATAAACCCTTTTATACTGTGACACCTTAATCATTTAAAATTTAAATTGTAATTATTTAAAAACACTGAAATAAGATTCTCTCTTTTTTCATCTTCAACACGTGTCCTTGAACTCAGCCTCTTGCTATCTTTTTAGTGCCTCATATCTCAGAGACAACTTCTTGGCCCTCTACATGATGTTTGAAAATCTTGGTCCCCTTAAAGTTTGAATTTGAAAGTCCTTCTCTAGTGTCATGTTATTAGGATTTTCAGCACCTTATCAACAATTGGCCCCTAGCTCAAAGTGCTTCATCTGACACTTGAAGTGCTTCATCTGACACTCAAAATGCTCTGAGCCATTTCCCTAAAACGTATTTAACCTTAACCATTAAGCTTCCATTAGAAGTTGCATTCAATGTTGGTGTGAAAATTGAAGCGTCACTTTGGTCAGGGCTACCATGGCATTAATCAACTTAGTTGTTGCATAACTTCAGGGAATCTAAACTCAACCATTGATTTCATATTTTAACTCTAGCCTAAATCCTAGACATTGATAGAGAAAATGAATCTAGGCTCTTGGATGAGTATCTTTCTAATTCTACGGCAAGGAATCGTCTTCATTTTTTTTGGTTTATAAATGGACACAAAAAATTTAAAATTTTCATTTCTCCCTTCTTTCCTTGTTGAAATTCTGTTTGAATATCTCTAAGCCTTCACTTGGCTCTTTCTCTCTATAAAATCCATTTTTTTTTTCATTCTCTTGACATCCTTCAAACAATCCTATTTCTCGTTTTTCAGAGACGTCTCAAAGGAAACCCATTTAGTTCGACTTTTCTAATGTTTATGGGTAAGTTTTCTCTTTATTGGTTTTTTTTTTTTGTCTAAATTTGTGCTTGTTATCTCTATTTGTTTGCCCCTTTTTTTTACCTTTTTATTTATTTCTGGAATATGTGTTAAATTGAATCTTAATAAAACACTTAACACACAAAAATGTTAGTTCAAAGAATAAAAATTGAAACCTTAGAATTTACTTGTCTGCTTTCGAATAATGGCTTCTTGATCATAGGCCTCTAAAATTTTTTCTTAATAATTTTGTAGGTAAAATGTCCTTTCCAAACCATAGTGCCCAAGAAGCCAATAAGGGTCAAACCTTGCATGCACATGAGATCGGTACCAACGACTCTTTATCTTCTCAGCAGTAAAAAAAGGTGTAGGTTGGTGCAACACCAATCAACTGAAATAGAAGCCTTAATGAGGGAGATAGACAGCTTACTAAAAGAATTCATAGACCCTAAAGAAGCAATCCTCCATATTGAAGCTGCCCTAGGGAACAAGGATGAGATAAAGATACTGACTGGACAAAAGAAGACCAGGAGGACAAACCATTAGATGATGGGGGCAAATTTATTGGGGAAGCAGATTTCATAATGTGCAAGATTAAATCCATTGCCCTAGATAGGTATATAGATATTTTGTTTAGGAGAAATTACTTCACTAGTGATTTAGAGTATAGGATTCCCTCCCGGGATGAGAGAGCAACCTTTCCACTCCCCTGGTACATAATCGTGTATACCTCTACTTTGTCAAGTAGGATTTTTATTCCCACTAAAAAAAGTTTCCAAGACGCATAGGATCTTACCAACACAACTCTGCCCTAACGGGTGAGAGTTCTCTCTGGCACAATGCTTATATTGAGAATCCATCTGGGTGTCGATTTGATCGAGAGAGAGTTTTGGTAGATATATATATGGTCAAGACAACGGGTTTTACATGTTCGTTATGCACTCAAACTTGGCTTCATGATCCTAGGGAAGCCAACCTTTAACCATAAGTACAAGAACACATTTTTCTTCATTGGAGGCGAGTATTAGAGGCATTTTTTTATAGGGTGAAGACCCTGTCCCAGTTTGTAGACTTTTCCATCAGAATGATATGTAGCTTTTATTACCATTGTTTAAGGTTTTCATGCTCTAAGATACCTTCATACTAACTTCTTAATCTCATTTTTATACAACGTGCCCAACCCAGACTCATGATTTGAAGAAGGCCGAGAAAGATCATATCCGACGAGGGTTTGAACTCCCCCCCCCCCCCCCCCCCCCCCCCCAATGACCACTAGCTTTCTACCCTTAACACAGTTGCTAACACCAGACTAGCTAACCTCTTATTAAGAATAATAATAATAAATAAGCACTTGAGAAGGATCATACTGCAGAATAATAAAGAATTCACTCTGAATATGACACGGTAGACTAAAAGAACGGTCTAGGTGACTTCTATGGAGGACTCGAAGCCTATAAATAGAGAAGAAACATCATAATTTAGGGACATTCAAAAAATTCATTAGAGGAATTCTATTCTAGACTATAAAGAGAGAACAAAACTTAAAGAAAGAAGCTTTGCGAAAGTTCTTAGGATTTAGAAAGAGAATTTTTGTGAAGAATTAAGTGGATATTTTTAGTCTTTATTGTTGGGAAGTTTTCAAGGTGAAAGAAATCATCCCAACATATAGTGCATAAAATAAAATCTATCTAATCTAAAGCAAAACATACACATCCATAAAATATGTATTGTTAATATTTTATATATATATATATAAAGATATACTTGTACACATTACCTATTTGTATTATTAAACCATCACACATTTTTATCAAATTGTCACATAAAATTCATCAATTTGGCATGAACTTGTTCTAGCACATCTAGTCTTTGTTGCCATCGCTTGTGGAAATAACTCAATGCAACATCAAAACAATTACACATATTATCATCATATCATCTCTGTTAATTTCCAACTTTTTATTAGTAACTTATGGTTAGTAAAAATTAGGGCATTACACCTTTCTCTTATAATGTTTGGTATGTAATCTCTCCAATTTAAAAGAGATCAAAATTGACATATTTTAAAAGATTTGGAGTCCCATCTATTTCCCCTTTCTTTCTTTTTCTCTCTTACCAAACAACCATGAATGTCAAACTCCTTACACTAGTCCCTCCATCTATCTCATTCCTTCTACTTTTCTCTCATACCAAACATACTCTAAGAGTAGATATTTTTACAAGAATTCCAATAATAAAAAGAAGTCCCCCTTTCTTTAGTATGTGGTTTCTGGGCCTTTGTCATCAAAATAGAAAATTTTCTTGTAAAATATATCAAATGCATTCCTATTTCATTCTTTTAATCTCTAAGGCGAAATTTTATAAATTAAATTCATTGTCTTATACGGTCAAAAATATATAGATGGAAAGTTAGTCCAATACACAAGTAGTAAAGATTAATCTAGAAAAAAGTCATAAGCAGAACTATTTATAATCCAAAGAAATAACCAATTTGAGAAATAAGCCCAAAATATTGGGACGGCTGTACTTAGAAAGTGGAAAAACAAAAACATTTTTTCCATTTGTGGTTGATGTGCAAAAACATCAGTGACGCAGACTTTTCTATTTTTAACTTTTTTAACTTCTAGAAACAACTACTTCATCTTCTATTAGTTATTATTTAAATATTAAAAGAAAGAATATGTAAGTGAATTTCGTCTTGGTTTTTTAACTTGGTTAAAAATGGTTTTGTCTAAGTTTTTTTTTTTTTTTTTTAAGTTTCGTAAGAGATTTTCTTTTCTTTTCTTTTTTTTTTTAAATTTTCTTGTCCTTGTTTATCTTCTTCTTCCTTTCTTTTCCTTTTTTTTTTTTTTTGGTTTTTGCTTGTAGTTTTTTTTTTAATCCTTCTTGCTCTTTTATTAGTTTTTAAATTTGTTTCATTCTTATTTCAGATGATGCATTATTACATAGGAAAAAGTGTTATTTAGCATATTCTTACTGGTGACAATCAATTTTAATAGCGGATTCAAATTTTGATTTCAGCATTAGATAACAAAGAGAAATTATAATAAATAGGCCAATTCTTTTAGTCAATAAAAGTAAATAGTATATTTACGTAACTTAAAAAATAAATAGCAATTTTGATTTAAAAGTCATATAATTTTACAATTAGACTCATATTTCTTTCTAGATTTTATTTCTCTCTCTTTCCCTTTCTCTCTCTATGTTATCATTCACAATCAAAGATCCAAGCATAAATAGATCTCCTACAGGATCTTTTAGAGTACAATAAGATCAAAGAAGTCTTGGAAATCTACTATCTAGAAAGAAAAACTAAAAATCATGCCATGAACATTTGCTTTTACTATTTATTGCTTGTTTCTTAAGAAAATTTTGGGTGGAGAATTAGTAAATCAATGATTTACACACGTAAATAAATGATTTAACAGTAAAATTTTAAAGCTATCTGCTTGTTTCTTGAGAAAATTCTGGGTGGAGAATTGGTAAATCAATAATTTACACATATAAATAAATGATTTACTAAGGAAAAAATGATTTCCAAATAAATTTATCAAGATTTACGCATAAGGGGTATTTTTAGAATTTTAGTTATGGTAAATCATTATTTACCAAAAATATGCTATTTATTAAAAGTCCAAAACTTTTCTGCTATTTTTTTTATTCAATTTTAATTTTGACCTATTTCCCTCCTTCTCCCTAAATAAAGAGAAAATTTAAATCTTTTACCAAAAAAAAAAAAAAAGGATAGTAAGTGTTGGGATAATTTTCTTCATTTAGAAATTCTCCAACAATAAAGTTTGGAAATGATCCTTTAATTCCTTACAAAATTCCCTCAATCTCTATAGATTCTAAGTACAAATTCAGAACTTCTCTCTCTAAGAGTTTCTTTCTCCAGAATCTACACAGGAATTTATGTAATGAATCCTGAATGTCTAAATCATGAGACTTCATCTCTATTTATAGGCTTCTATGTAATGACCGAGAAAATACACTATTCTTGGAGATATGTATATTGTATGCAATACGATAATTTTTATGTTTAAAAATGTAAAATTGAATGATTTGATATTGTTTAAAATACAATAAAAATGTTCTAACAGTGTTAAAGGTTAGGAATTTAGAGATAGAAATTCTTATCAAATCAAAATGTGAGGAACAGTGCCACATCGACATCGAAAACCCTAGGAGGTGCAAAAAGTGCACTAAAAGACGAAAAAGTTTGATCGAGATTTTTGGCCAAACAAAAGAAGAATAAGGCAAACCGACTGTACCGGAGGTCTCAGGAAACCGCTGGGGCGATTCCGATGAAGTTTCTTCGGTTTGACTTTTTGGCCAAAAAGTGACCCGAATTAATGTGAATAGTAATTAAACAAAAATAACATGTGATTAACTTTTAAGTGATGTTACATTTATGACATCATAAATTATTATTCAAAAAGTAAGAGAAAGTATTAGGTAGATCCTAAGGCTAAGATTTGATCTTATCTTGATCCAATGGCTTGAAGTAAGGCAAAATTACCTTAATTTTGTTTTAGAAAAATTTGGAAAAAATTAGAGGTGCTAGATGTCAAAATCTCATTGTATGGAAGGTGAATTAATTGGTTTTCCTTAGTTGATAAGGGTGGATCAGATTTTGGTAAGAAAGAAGAACCAAACACTTAGCCATTTTTGCAACTTTTGTCCCTGTGCAGCCAAGGAGAAAACCATGAGTGTCCCTCCCCCTAACCAAGCTTTTTCTTTAAAATTTTCACACCAAATTTCAACCACAACCTTCAAGGAGCAAGAAGACATCTTTGATAACAAGGTAATCAAAAATTCCTTAATTTTCTTCTGAATTTTGGAGTTAAAATTCGTGACCCCTAAGTGTAAGATGGATGATAAAATTTGATTTGAAACTTGGTGGATTTAGTTGATAAATTAGTAAGAAAGGTTGATTGTGAAAATTAGTGTGTTTGGTCTTCTAAAACAAAAACTTTGAAGCATGTTTTTAAGAAAAATTAAGGGCTGCATGTATAGTATGATGAGTTGAATTGTGTTGATTAATGGTTCAAGAAAAAAAAAAAGATTTGGCATGAGAGATTATTAAAAAGATTCATGTAAGAAGAGATGTGAGAACAACCATGAGAATAAAATGTGATAATATGAGTTTTGTGATAGAAAATGATGGTTTGAATAACGTTGTTTAGATTAGTATTTTACATGAAATATTTAGAACGTTTTACGTAAAATTAAGCCTCTGGTATAGTACGTGGTAGATGAACTAGGATAGATGGTTTTGAGGTGTTTCCTAAATGTCAGGAGCCTAGAAATTAAGCAGAAATGCTGCCAAAAATTTTAAGAACGACACAAATAGGAATTTTGGAAAATAAGGAGTAAACTAAGATTGAGGTTAAAAATCCGAACCCTTAGTAACTTAAGATGGAGAATAGGAATACAGACATTTTAAATATTAGTGAAATGTCCATTTGGGATTTCGAAGTGTGAGAAAAAGGGGATTGACGACTGAGTGACTGTTAAAATAATGCCACTCGAGTAACAAGATATGGTAAATCAAGAAAATTTTCAAAAATACATGGAAAGGATCAAGAGTGTCTTAGAATAGCTTAAATAAAATTTTAAGGGCCATAACTAAGGTTTATGAGGCTAAAATTTAAATTTTGTACAGTACACAAGCGTGTAATAAGAATAAATTTTGAACACGCCTAGGTTACATGGCCATGTAGTGAAAATGTCTATCACCTGAGAGTTACACGGTCGTGTATCAGGCCGTGTACATATGCAGAATTGCACAAGCTACACGAGCAAGCTACACGGCTAGGGACATGGTCATGCAGTGAAATTACTAACCACCTGAGAGTTACACGACTACATGGCCATGTATATACGCAGGCATGTATAAGTTACACGAGCAGGCTACACAACCATGTAGTAAGCCAATTAATCACCCGAGAGTTACATGGCCATGGACACGGCCGTGTATTAGACCGTGTATAGATTACACGGCCATGTTACATGACCATGTATGAAAAGACTTTAGTGGTTAGAGAGGTACACGGTCATGGACACGGCCATGTACCAGACCGTGTATTGTTTATAAGTAAGAAAAATATTACATAATAATGTAGAAGAAGTGAATAGATGAAAAATAAATAAAATAATTAAATAAAATGTTCATTAATTAATTAACAAACAACATTTGGTTTGTAGGAATTCAATCAAGGAGTGATAAAGGAACATTCGAATAAGCAAAGAAGTTGAGCTTAGCTTGGTTATTGCAAGTACAGACATTTATTTGTCTACTCACGAATTGACTATTGTATGTTTATTACTGACATTCACATGTCATGATAGGAAAGTTACAATATAAATGTTTAAATGGAAAATAAAAATAAATAAGATAATAAGACTGAAAAGTTAAATATTAGCGTACCGGCCTCTTATAAAGTGAGGTTTCAAAGAATGGCTATCCAATTCAATGGGATTCTACCCCGAAGGTGCGGAAGTTTAATGTTAAAGTTTGGCTATGAGGTTCGTTTGTGGGTCGCTCCCCCTCCCCTTATTGGTCTGCACGCATTACAGTATGACCATCAAATAGGGCCCACCAGTGAAACCAAAGTAAAATAAAGAAAGAAAAGAATAGTATGAAATAAATGAAAGAAAGAAAAATGAAAAGAAAAGAATGAAAGTTAAGTAAGTATAAGGTGACTAACATAGGTGCATGTACATATGTAATGTCCTGTATGTATGTTTGTACTTACTGAGCTTTAGCTCATTAGTTTGTTCGTGATGTAAGGTATAAGGGTAAGCAACCAACGTTATGAAAGAAGTAACTGAAGGGCTGGCAGACAGATCCCAAAAGTGTTATGGAGTGAGAAATGGATCTCACTATAATTTTCAGCTGCCAACGGAAAGTAAATGTTATGTAAAGAAATAAAACAAGAATGAATGTACAGTATACTTAAAAATATGTTTTAAATGAAACAATGATTCATATACTAAATGTATGCTTTTAAAATGTATATGATGGGAAAAAAAATATTTCACTAAAGATTAGTAGTTTTCAAACATGAAGTTTAGACAATATGTAATAAAGAGTTTAAAGTGTGAAGCAAAAGTATAAGACGTAAAAGAGTAAGTTTAAGTAAGTATAGCAGTCAACGGCCTGAGCAAGTCGACATTCTAGGTCTCTCTATGGCTTGTTTCTAATAATTATTTCTAATTTGCCATGTCAGCTTTAGAGTAGACTTTCGATTCTTTTTTACTCTAATTCTTCTTCTGAGTGTCTTTGGTCTAACCTAGACCTTCTGCCAATTTTCTATATTTGCCAAATGATGCCATTTTACTCTCCCTCTTTAAAGACGTGTCGTTTCATTTCTGTTACAAAATGTCATTTTATTCATGAAAATATTCATCCCCATATCAACCCTCATTTGTTCTTATAAATTCAAAGCATTCTTTTCCAAATTTAAAAGAAAAAGCATTTTTATCTACTTATCCTTGAATTCATTCATATCTATGGACTTTTCCCTTTGTAAATTACTCCCTCGTCTTTCTATTTGCTAACAGATTACATTTCTTTTGAGCATCTATTCTGTTCAATTGTTAGGATGAGAAAGTTATGAGATTTTCTAAAAGAACTTTTTGTATTCTATCACTTTCTCTAAAGATCTTCTCTTTATGAAATTGCTTAGTCAATCCACTTTTAACATTAGTACGAAGCTTACTATTGTCTAGTATTATCTCTAAACTCTAAAGTTGTCTCCTAATAGACTTTATTGCGCTTGTCAAAAACTTTATGGCTGCAAGCTCTTTGTATCCAAGGCCAAAGTTGATGAAATAGAAGACATGCGTCTAAATGTATAGTCTAATCATTCTGACCTATCAAGACATAAACATCACCAAGAAGATTCTCCTGATCAAGTGTTTCCTAATGAATCTAATGAATTTAAACCATATGATGGGTCTTCTTCTCATGTCCTTTAGATGAATCCTTCCATATTTCAAGGTGACAATAAGTTTGAAATATGGTGTCCATGTTTTCCTCGTTCTAATAGAATTTTGGTTCTAAATAAAGACTTCTCTTGAAATCCTCCTATTGGAAAAGTTATCATATAAACCCTCGATACCTCTGTAGATATCAAACTTCAATATCAATTCCCATTTGATGAGTTAGAAGATATGAGATATGTTGCTGCTATCTTGTGTAAAGAAGTTCATTGTGATTCCTTTTACCAACTCCATCCTATCATTCAAGATCATGACAAATACAAGGCTTTTTACGATAAAGCTTTTAAGAAAAGTGACGAGGAGAGAGAGTAAAAATAAAAGGCTTTGAATAGATTGGAAGCCCTCAAGTCTGATCTTTATGCTAGCCCTCAAGTTCAGTCTAAAATTGGTTGACTTTTCATGCTTAAACACTTTGAATGTTGACTCAATCTGAATCTATCTAACTTATCAAAGCCTATTGCTCTTAGTATGTTATCAGTCCAAACATTAACTTAATCTAAATGACAATCTGTATTCCAAACTTTGCCTGAATGATAATATGTATCAAATATTTATATTCTATCCAATTCAGGTGTGAATATGTTTGTCATCAAATTTAAATAGTATTTCGAGTTAGGGATATTTCTTAACGTTAACATTTAAACCAAATCTTGCATAATTATGATTTGAACTTATCAGTCATTAGGTCTGATTTTCTTTACATTAGATCCATTCCCAATTTTAGATTTCATTTAGTTGACCCGCTTCATGCAAGATATGCATCATCCTTTAACTAGCAAGTTTTCCTCACAATCATCCCTTACTCAAATCTTTTCCAATTCTAATATGATCTAGCTTGATATCAAGTTTGTTTCTCACAATATCTATATCAGCCCTCTGACTATAGACTTTTCTCAATACTAACCTTTATTCAGATCTTACTTAATTTTGATTTGATTTGGCTATGGATTTTTTCTCAACACTAACCCTTGTTCAAATATTACTCATTTCAAATCTATTTTAACTCTCAGTATCAACCCTTATTTATATCTTACTCAATTATGATCTAACTTTGAATTGGTATCAGACCTATCTATATGAGGTCTATATCAGTTTTTTTTAACTTTCAAGTTTTACTTAATTCTAACCCTTTACTCAGATTTTACTTAGTTCCGATTTGATTTGAATTTCATGGTTTTTACTCAATTCTAACTCTTTACTTAGATCTTACTCAATTATGAGCTGATTTGAATATCATGGGTTTACTCAATTCTAACCTTTTACTCAGATCTTACTCAGTTTTGATATAATTTTAATATCATGGGTTTTATTCAATTCAAACCCTTTTTAGATCTTACTAAGTTCTAATTTGACTTGGTTGTGGGTTTTACTTAGTTGTAACTCACTTTCAGATCTTACTCAAATCTGATCTGATCAAAAATTTATATTAGACCTACCTATATAAAGTTTGTATCAATTTCCAACTTTTGGGGTTTACTCAATTCTAACCCTTTTTTGGAACCACAAATTGATATCCAACCTATCTATGCAAGGTTTGTATCAATTTTCAACTTTTAAGTTTTATTCAATTCTAACCCTTTTTATATCTTACTCAATTATGACGTAATTCATATTCAGGTAGACCTTTTCTAATTAGGTTTGCGTCAATTTTCAAACTCTGGGTTTTACTCAATTCTATTCCATATTTGTATCTTACTTAGCTCTAGCCTAAATTCATATTGATATAGACCTTTTCAAATTAGGTCTACATAAATTTTCAAATTCTAGGTTTTACCCATATTCAAGTCTTACTCAATTCTGACTCTAAATTCATATTGATTTGCAATATTTTCAAACTATGTTGTATATTACTAACTTATCTGCCCATAATCCTTTTCTATCTTCTAGCTTTTTCCTTATTCCTTTGAAAATTGTCTTATTAGAGGATTTTGCTTGTCCGTTGCCTTGTAGGTAATCCCTGGTTAAGAAACTCAATCTTCTTCCATAACCTTGAAAAACATTCTCCATTTATCTTCCTTTGAACTGAATTCCATTATCTGGCATAGTCTTGTATGGCATTCTAAATCTACAGAGTATGTTCTTCTAGATGAACTTTACCATGTTAGCCTAAGTCATTAGTGTGTAAGCTTTTGCTTCCATCCATTTAGTGAAATAAGTCATAGCATTCAAGGTATATCTCTTATTTGAAGGAGTATTTAGCAACAATCCCACTATATCAATTCACCAATAGGCAAATAGCCAAGCCTGTGCCACATAATTTAGATCTCCAAGTAGAGAATGTGTTGGACGAGTGAACCTTCGACATTTCTGGCATTTTCGTGCATATTAATATGCGTAAATCATCATCTTAAGCCAAAAGTAACCCTGAGAAATGAGTTTATGTCCCAAACTTTTTCCCATAGAGTGATTCCCACATATGCCTTCATGCATCTAAACAGAACAATCTAACCTTGTTTGGGTGTTAGGCATTTGAGATATGGTCCTATATAGGATCTTCCATATAATTATCCATCAATTACGGTGAACCTTGCGACTTCAACTCTGAATTTTCTAGTTTCATTTTTTTCTTCGGGTTGTTCTCATATGGTCAGATATTTGATTATTGGTATTCTACAACTTTCTCTGAATAGATCTGATTCATGTTCACATATGTTTCTTTTTCCTGTTCCTTCTAGCTTGGTTCCTTGAGTTCCAAATTGGCACTACTCTGAATGTTCTCCTTCCTTCGATAAAGTGGCTACCTTGGCCAAGTCATCCACTTTAGAATCATCCCCCCTCTAGCTTCGAGTCAATTTGGACTTCTCAAATTTCATTATCAGACCTTGGACTTCAAAATGATACTTGGCTAAAATTTCTCCTTTTACTTAATAAGTTTCATGGATCTAACTAGCTATCAATTAGGAGTCACCCTTTACTCTTACGTGTCTCACTCTAAGAGCTTTTACTAGCTTCAGACCAAATGATAAAGCTTCATATTCTGCCTCATTTTTTGTAGCCCTGAATTCGAGCTTCACTAGAACATTTTTTTGGATTATTTCTTCCTTGGAATAATATTGATTGCTCGCTCCATTGACTTGTATTTTGGTTCTAATTCTTCTTCTTGTTCTTTTTCACCTTGTTTCATACATTCTGAAATGAAATCTACCAAGAGCTGTCCTTTCTTTGACATTCTAGGCTTAATCTAAATATTGTACACTCCGAGTTCTATCACTCACTTTGTCAATCTTCTAGTCAGTATTAGCTTTGACTGAACAACCTTCAATGGTTGGTTTGTCAAAACCGTTACTAGATTACCTTTGAACTAGTGTTTGAGTTTTCTTTTTGCATTTACCAATGCCAACACCAATTTTTCTATTGTTCTATACCTTCTTTCAGCATTTGTCATCATTCTACTCATGTAAAAGACTGGCTTTTGTTTCTTATTTTCCTCTCTGAACAAGAATGCATTGACTAAGAATTCTGAGTTTGCTAGAAACATGAATAACTCTTCTCCTGGTTCTAACATTAACAATATCAATGGGCTTAAAAAGTAACCCTTGGTTTGCTTTAGAGTTTCATCTTGTTTTTCTCCTCACTCTATTTCCTTAGCTCTTTTCATACTCTAAAGCAAAGGTTTACACTTGTCAGAAATTTTCGCGATGAATCTTCCCTAAGCTATAACTTTTTCAACTAGAGACTGAACTTCTTTCATCATTTTGGGTCTCTTAGTGCTTAGTATGCACTTGATCTAACTCGATTCAGCTTCTATTCCTCTCTTACTCACCACATGGCCCAAATATTTGCATAGGGAAATGGCAAACACACATTTTGCTAGGTTTAATTTCATTTGATACTAATTCAAAACTTTTAAGTTTCTAATATGTCTGATACATGGTTTTCTTTTCTTCTCCTCTTCATCACCACATCAACTACGTGGAATTCCATAGTCTTTCCTTACTGTTCCTTGAACATTTTGTTCACTAACATCTCACAGGTCACTTATACATTCTTTAGACCAAACAGCATTACTTTGTAACTATACAAGCCTTTTTCTATACGAAACGCCATTTCCTACAAGTCATTTTCGCTCATCTTAATTTGATTATGCAAACATTCAAGACAGTCAGTCTCTCATAGCCAATCTTGGTATCTACCATCTAATCTATCTTTGGCAATGCAATGCTGTATTTCAAACAGGCTTTATTCAGGTCTATGAAATCTATGCACACCCCTCCATTTTCCAATGTTCTTTTATATCAGAACCATGTTAGAAATCCAGTTAGGGTACATTTCCTCTCTGATCATTCTTGTTTCCAGTAACTTTTCTAACTCTATAGCAATAATCTAGTTACATTCGAGCATAAATCTCCTCTGTTTTTGTTTGATTGGCTTTATCGTGCTTTTGGTATTTAAACAATGTAATGCTTCAGTCTGATATATACCTACCATGTTTTCATGGCTCCAAGTAAACATGCCTTTATTTTATTTCAAGAATTATATCAATTATTCTTTTTCTTTTCCTTCCAAGAGGCTACCCACCAACATGGTTTTTTTTTTGGCTCTGCTGGATTTAGAATTATTTGGCTTAGATCTTCCATCATGGTTGGTTCTTTTTCCTTTTCTCTGCTTATTTCTCCTGATCCTTTGATTACTACTATTGTCCTCTTTCTGAATTAGCTTGTGTCATGGCTATGTTATAGCATTCGTATACCATAGCTTGATCTCATTTTATCTCTACTACTCTCCTTTTATCGGTGGACAAGCATTTCATGACTTGATGCAATGTAGAGAAGACTCCTTCCATTCTGTGAATCCAGTTTCTGCCTAAAATCACATTATAAGCATGTTTGGTGTAAACCACAAGTAATTCTACATCCAACTACTTACCAACCACTTTGAATTTTAATGAAATGGATCTTTTTCGTATGATGCTACTTCCATTGAATCTAATCAGAGGGATTGAGCTTGGCTTAATCATCAAATCACTAGGCCAAAGTCTATTGAAAGTTGAATAGAATAGTATGCATGCACTGCATCCGTTATTTATTAGTTTCTTGCCACATCACAATCTTGTATCCTTAAAGTCACCACTAATAGATCATATGAGGCATTTTCACTCTGGCTTGGTCTTTCGAATCAAATTTTATTTTCTAGAATAGTTTTTTTTTATTTTGCACAGCATGCTGTTCCACCACGCAAACTTCCTTCAGAATTTCTCCTTTTCGCTTCTTATTCATTAGTCCCAAACCATGTACTTCCTCTGTCTCTATCCTTTGGTGGATGATGGAAATTAATCTTGCTTCATATCTTACTTCCTCTTTCTTTTGAGTAGGACTTTTGGTTGGTCTTTCTCTTCCTTATGTCTTTTCATTCTTGGCATACTTTTTCAATTCACCCTACCTGATCATGGCCTGAATTTGTCCTTTGAGGCTTCATATTCTTTGGTTGTGTGGCCACGATCCTTATGTAATTCATAGATCTTGTTCTGTCCCTCTACTTTGGATCTGATATTATTGGTCTTGGAGCTTTAAAGATTATGAAATGCTTATTCTTTTGGAAAATCTTCTCTACCAAAGTGTTCAACTGCACCTAATCCTTAGTGTTGTAGGGTTTGAATTTTCTTTCCTTTTTAGATGTACCGATCTGGCTCACTCACAATCTTTGTTCTGAAAATCAATCATTACGTGTCTCACCTCTACCATGCATTTTAATGGATCTCAAGTTAGCATCTCATGCAATTCATGTTTTCTAACCAATCCATCCCTGAAAATATTTGCCACTACTATTTCATCAACAACCTCTACTAGATTTAGTTTGTGAGTGAATTGATCAAGAAACTTCTTCAAACTTTCACTATTCTTCATCTTCACATTCATTAGATATGCCATGGTTTTCTTTTTGTTTTTGATGTAAATGAACTGAGTCACGAATTTATCTATAAGTTCCTGAAAACTTGAGATCAAATTTGATTCCAATTGATTGAGCTAGGTGGTAGCTATACCTGATAGTACCCTGGGGAAGACATTGCAGAGCAAATTCTCATTCAATGTTTCCAATATCATCACTTGTCTGAATAGATATAGAAAATCCACTAGATCTAATCTTCAATCAAATGTCTTCATTTTTGAAGCTATGAACTTCTCAAGCTTTGGTTCTTTCAGAATCGTTTATGAGAATGGTGATTTCGCCATGCTTCTAGCTTCTCTCATTGCAAGGTCTGCAGGAGACATATTCTTGATCTCTCTTATTTGTACATCTACACAACCTTTTACTCATTTTAGTATGTCTTCTTTAGAACTCTAGTTTCCTCAGAGGCTAAATATTGAAACTTCTTCTTTATCAGTTTTGTCTTCCTCTATTCTATTCTTTTCTTAGCTCTGGTATTCTTCTTCTCCTTTATCTCTGAAACTCCAATCCTCAAACTAACTTCTTTTGAATCTTCTTCCTATACTTCTTTCTGTCTTGCTTCATTATGTGTCTACTCTCTTCTCTTGAACTCTTTGTTCTCTTTTTTTGATGTGGCCAATTTTTCTTCCAGCTGAACTTACCTTTCAACCATTTTCTAGCATATCTCTTCCATTTGTTGATTTTTTTGCTAGCACACCTTGGAGTTGATTCATCTAATCTGGAGATTGCACGTTCGTGTTCAAATTAAATTGAACATTCATTGTCATCTCCTCAGACGCATCTCTTTTTGTTGTCTAGCTTCCTTCACCTTGCCTGATCATTCACTTGGACCTTGGCATTTCGATTTACTTCTTTCTGGATTTTGACTTCTTCTTTTTAGGCTTTTTCTTGTTCTCATTTCCCACAAACAGCACCAATTGCTGGGATGATTTTCTTTACTTAGAAATTCCCTAACAATAAAGTCTAGAAATGATCCCTTAATTCCTTACAAAAATCCCTCAATCTCTATAGATTCTAAGTACAAACTCGTAACTTCTCTCTCTAGGAGTTTCTCTCTCTAGAATCTACACAGGAATTTATTTAATGAATCCTAGATACCTAAATCATAAGACTTTGTCTCTATTTATAGGCTTCTATGTGTCTTTAGAGCTTCTTTCTTCTCATTATTTCAAATTTGCCATCTCAACTTCAGAGCAGACTTTCAATTTTTCTTCGATCTAATTCTTCTTTTGGGTATCTTTGGTTTGACCAAGTAGGGGTGAACAAAAAACCCAACAACCTGAAAACTCGACAAACCCACCTAACCCAACCCATTATAACCCAAACCCGATCAAGAGATCAACCCAACCTACCCAACCTGACTATTACTTGGGTGGGTTTGGGTTGAGTTTTTTTAAACCCAACTTAACCCGAACCCACCCAATCTATTAATATGTAAAAATAAATAGATTTCATACTTCATAATATATAGTATTTGTCTTATATTTTACATTAATTACTTAGCAACTAGTTATATTTTATATTGTATGAAATTTTATTATTATTTGTTTGTTAGTTTATAACTTTTATATTTAAACTTGTTTTTCTTATATTTTATTTTTGTATCAGTTTATAACTTATGAGATAATTTTGGAGTTTTATAATACTAATATTATACTAAAAATTATCTTTTTTTCAATATATTTCTTATTTTAAGTTGAATGATTAGCCATATTTATTTTTTTTATTTTTTATTTTTTAATTATGTTCAACCCGATTAACCCACCCAACCCACCCAAAATTTAATTGGGTGGGTTGATTTTAAATTTTGGGTTAATTTGGTGGGTCAAATTCGCAATCAACCCACCCAAACTTGATTGGGTGGGTTGAAAATTCTCAAAAACCCACCCAACCCACCCGATTTTCACTCCTATGACTAAGGTCTTCTAATAGTTCTCTATATCTACTGAATGGTGTCATTTTACTTTTCTTCTTTAAAGACATGCTGTTTCATCTCTACTATACAAGTTGTTTTATTTATGTAAATATTCGTCCCATAGTAAGAGATGTAAAATTAGGGGCAATAAAATACTTGTAAAAGTATAAAGGTGAGAGGTGAAAATAAAGTGAGGCAATGGTAAGAGAATAAAGAAAAAATTATAACAATTGAGACAAAAAAAATTTTTTTTTTTGGAAAAAAAAAAAAGAGAAATAGGGAATTCATTACCTTGTTGTTGTCTAGCAGATGGGGGAAAAAGATTCACAGAATGAGCATTCACTTGCCAAATGGAAATTATAGCACGCTTACTCATACTAGTTTTGTAATGAAAAAACTTCCTTTTGATATTAAGCATCGAGTCGAATTAAATAGAAAAACAAAAAGAAACAAGTTAAAAAAATGGCAAATTTGATTCGGGCACATATTAAGAACTAATACAAACCATTATGCTTTAGCTTTTCTGTCCCCACGGAAACTCCATTAGCAATCAGAAAGCTACAACACGGTTACCAACCCGTGATCTATGAAGCCAGTGAAATTATAGGCTAGTGTGCTTCAAGGGATGTAAATGGGGCGGCCTGGTGCTGATTTCATTAATACCAGCCTCCCACGTTTAGTACACCATCCCACATCATAATCCACCTAAGACAGTGAGAGGGCGGGGCGGGGCGGGGTGGGGCATGGATTTCCTAGGACGGGGATGGTGCACTGTTAACTACTGTTCACTAGTTTGATTTTTGAAAACTTCAAAGTTTTCCACATAATAAAATATGTTCCTAAGATGCATAATATCAAAAATTACACACAAATTAACCATAGGCATATACAGTGAGTGTGTGCCTGTAAATTAATAATAATAATAATAATCATAATATATTATTATTATTATTATTAAAATAATAATATTATTATTAAGACGGATTTGGGACATGGTGTTCATTATCATCCCTGTTTCGTCCTTTGAAAATTATCAATTGGTTTTCCCTAAATCCAGAGAAAACATCATCGTTTGCTACCACCTACCAAGAAAACTAGTTGAGGAAGGCATCACATAAGAGGGAATACTAAGGCTATGTTTGATATGAGAGAAAAGTATAAGGAAGGAAAGAGATAGAGAGATTTATGGAAAGATTATAACAATTATAGTTGTTTGGTAGGAGGGAAGGGAGGAAAGAAAGAATTAAAGGAAGAAAATCAATTTACTTTATTAATTATGAACTAAAATTATAATAGTATCATCATTAATGGTAAAAGGTTCTTTTCTTCATTAGAGAAATTATAAGATAACAAATAAATTAATAAAGAGTAAAATTGTTATTTTATAAATAAAATCTATTCTCTTTCCCTATTCAACTTTATACTAAACAAGAGAGATCTTTTTACTTTCTTTCCCTCTTATCATACATGTGGCATCTTGTACGTTACCATACCAACCAGCCGAGCTCTGACGCCGACCGTGATGGCTGGCAACCGCGTGGGTCGTCGTCCTTTTACTTAACATACTTAACTTTCCATTTTTAACGTTCTCATTTTAAAGCGGAAGCAATTTCTATAGTAAATTTTTTTTTACTTACATATTATACCTATATCTCTATCATACTCTTATAACATATAATTCATAAATTTCTTTCTTTCAACTTCCTTTTTGAACGCTCAGCGAAAGACTCATAGTAGTACTATACTAATGAGTTAGATGCTCAGTAAGTTCAAACATACATTCATTAACTTATAAATACTAGTAATATATATTATTACTAGAATATATGATATCACGTATAGACACATCATACACATCGTCTATACATATCATCAAAACATAACATAATATGTTAGCCTCTTCATGCTCATTTATCTCTTTGCTCATCGTTCTCATCATTCTATCGATCATCTCTTATCATACTATTCTAATCTCTTCATTTCTTTTTTTTTTTCATTCCTATCATCTCTTAACTTTCCGTTCCAAACCTTCTTATCTTTTCTATCGTTTTATCATTATTTCTTAACCTTTCGTATCTTAAAAGCCAGTAACGTATACACTAGCATAACATCACGTGAAAACGTGTCATATCATACACATAACATCAAATACAATACATCACATATATTAATTCCATTATGTTTTTATAAACTTCATTTTATTATTTATTTATTTTTCATCGATTTCATTACGTCATTCTTTCATATCGTTCGTTTCTTTTCTTATCATTCTTTACTTTTCTTTTCTTTTCGTATCATCTCTTTTCTTTTCTTTTCACTCTCCTTTCCTTTCTTTTCTTTTCACTCTCCTTTCCTTTCTTTTCTTGCCATACTCCTTTCCTTTCTTTTCTTGTCACTCTTCTTTCCTTTTTTTTCTTTTCACTCTCCTTTCCTTTCTTTTCTTTCTTTTCTTTTCACTTTCCTTTGACAGTGGTAGGAAGGGGAGCGACCCACCAACCTACCTAACAGTCACATATGTGTACCTCATTTTAGGGGTGAAACATTAGCTACCACACCTTCGGGGTAAGGTCCAACCTATAAACTACCGCACCTTCGCGGCAGTGCCACATCTGCGTGGAGGATATAGACCTGAAGTCTCGACCGTATAGGGAGACCGGTACACTAACAACTTAAGTTTTCAGTCTTATTATCTTGTATGCTTTTATTTTTCTTATATTGATTTTTCATTGTACATCTTTTTCATGACATCATAATCTTTCCTTTCTCATTTTTCATAGAACATTTCATGGGACATTTGTTCTTTCGTCGTTCTATCTTTCTTTCGTAATTCTTTCTCATTGACATTTTATTCTTTCATTCTCATTTCGTAAGACATATATCGTTGTTTCATGTTGTTGTTTTTCTTTTCTTAATTCTTTACTTTACTTGTATGAATTATGTCAGCCACACTTTAGCATATATAGCACATATTACTTACATATCATCACGTCACATCATAACAAACAAAAATACGTTTAGTTATGTGCAGACAATTATTCTCTGTTTATCATTTGCATCATTCTATCTATCGTATCTTATCATCATACTCCTATCGATCATAGCCTATCGTTCTATTCTATCAATCACATCTTATCGTTAAATCCTTTCATCATACCTTTCATCATAACCTATCATTACTTCTCTTTCTTGTCTAACACTTTGCTTTCATATCATTTTTCATAAAATACCTATCATTTCGTTCTCACAAAACATACCCTTTCTTAATTCCTTTCATTACCGATCATCATTGCTCTATCAATCATAACTTAACTTCCATAAAACTTTCCATAAAACATCTATTCTTTCCTTTAATATCTCATCTCTTTCTTATGCATTCTATAATAACATTCTCATTCTTACTCTTTCCATTCTTCTATCTTTCTTTTCTCACATCTTTACTCTCATAAAGCTTTTATAATACATTTCCTTCATAACTCAATATATATACATATATATATTTTTTATAAATCATTTATTAAAACCTATCTTTTAACATCATCATAGTATTGCTATAGCGTTACTATAGCATCATCATAAATCACATCATGACATTTGCATACAAAACATATAAATACTATAAGTTTGCTCGTAGTTGCAGACGGGCAAATGTCTGAACTTACTCATAGCTTGCTTATTCTCTTCTTGGAACCCATCGACGTCCTTTGTCGCATCTGGATCGGGTTCTTACAGACAAACTTTGTCCATTAATCACATTTTCATTTACAGCTTTTATTTTATTAAAAAGCTTGATTCTGATCTTATAATCCTTAATTATAGCCTTAGGATAGCTTTTTAAACCTTAATGGCCATTTTCGAATTTTTCTCCAACTTTTTGAAAAATTATGATTTTACCCCCAACTTTTGACAAAATTACAATTTTACCCTTGACGTGATTTTTCATAACTTAAACCTCAATTTTGGCTTTTACAAACTTCATTACCCTATTCCGGGGTCATTGGGGCTCATTTTCCATAATTTGAGAATCTTTGGACAAAATAACCATTTTGCCCCTGATGGGTCGTTTAACTATAACATTTTCATTTTCATGCTTAGGCTAGATTTTCTAAACCCAAAATCATCTAGTTTACTTTTTAAATCTTATCGGACCTTTTCTGGATCAATTCTTATCATTTTACCAATTTTCACATTCCCGGCCCTCGGAAAGTACTATTCTGACCTAAGAGTCGGTTTACTAATCGTAACTTGCCTATTCCTTTCTCCATACCCTAATTCCTCGAGGGGGCTCGGGTTACTTTCCTGATCATATTTTACCCCTCGTTTCCCATATTACCCCTAATGTCGTTTTTAGAATTTCGGCAGCATTTCCGCTTAATTTTTGAGGTTCCAGCGTTTAGGAAACGCCTGAAAACCATCTATCCTGATCTAATTCTATCACGTACTATACCAAAGGCCTAGATTTTACGTAAAACTCATACTGTTTACATAAAATCGTTATATTATCACATATTTTTCTTTTCCTCCATTGCAGCCATTTTCTTCTTTTTACATACATTCTTTTCCATAATTTTCATACTAATAATTATAAAATCATATAATAGTCCCAAACAATTAAATTGCGGAACGTAAAGAGGTCGGGATTTATACCGAATTGCAGTCCAGTCTCGACGGCATAAACCCTAATTCTTCGTTCTTCATATCTGAGGTCCCGTCTTGCAAATCCGTCTTTGTGGATGCGTCCGGAACGTCGAAAATAGGCCAACAGGCTAAACTTTCAAAATTGGTCAACGGTCACCGTTGACCGGCGTTGACCGATGGCGACGGTGGAAGGTGAGTAGTCCATCTTGAAGATCTCGATGAGAGGAAATTCATTGGTGGCCTCAATTTCACCAATTGAAGCTCCTATGGCCGGAAATTTACCCTCGAAAGTACGACGGCGGCGGCAAGCTTCAATCTTCGTTTTCCCGATTTTTTTTTGCCCAAAATTGGCTTGGGGCTTTTGATCTACGTGAAATTCTGAACATTTTGATACCCACCTCATCACTCAGCTCTGCCGGAATAGTGAGATTCGACGGCAGGGACATCGCGGTGACGAAGAAGCATCGGGCGGCGTGATCCGGCGGTCGTTGGGCTAAAACACCACCTGGGTTTTGTTCTACTCTTCACCCCGAGTCCATTGGGACTAGAATCGTGTTAATCAGATGTCGGATGGCAGAGATACGACCATTTGAAATTCACGGCCACCGTGATCTTCAGGCGGCGCGTGCGGGCTGCTCCGGCATCCGTTCCATCGCGTCGACCCATTGTTGAACTCAGCTCGGCGAGAGCTTTCCAACGGTGCCGGCGGTGTCGTGAGCGGAGGCCGTTTCTAGCAACTAGTCACTGTGCACATGCGGGTAGAGAGAGAAAGAGAAGGGAGGAGAGAGAGTGTACGTGGAAAAATGAGGAAATTTTAATTTTTTTAACCCTTTATATACTTTTTCGCCCAAAATTTCAACATGGGCTATCCGGACTAATTTGGGCATCCTGAATCCAAATATATCAGTTTCAATTTGATCTGAGGTCATCGTGATCAGTTTCCGATACTACGAATTCTAGGTCAAAAATTACCCTTGTGCTCAATTATCAAATTTGAACGTGCTGATATGCTATCCTAACTAATTTGAGAGTGTTGAACCCAAATTTATCAGTTTTATGTCAAGATAATATCATCTTGACCTACTTCTTGATACTGTGAGTGACATATACGTGTACACACATAATATCACTATCAATCATTTTTCATCCTTTAACATTGTTAGAACATTTTATTTAGTTCTAAACAATATTAAATCACTTAATTTCACATTTTAACACTTAAATTCATTGTGTATTTATTCTCCGATAAATATGAATTTTCCCGGTTATCACATTCACCCTTCCTTATAAAATTTTCGTCCTCGAAAATTAAGATAGGTAGGGTTTCAATGTCTTCATTTCTTCTTTACATCTTGTGTAACTTTTCAATATCGTGATTTTCTTTTTCTATGACATCTTCATAAACTAGATCTTTCCTGGATTGGAATCTTCTTGCATTTACCTCCAAATATTTGGGATGAACCATGTATCTCTACGTATCTGTACATTTCTGTACATTTGTGCATCATTACCATGAATTACGCTGTCATAGTCCAACGTTTCCTTTCATAAACATATTTAGTAAAATTTTCATGAAATTCACATTAAGTAACGTCATATCATTATGGGACATTACTTGACATCATTTCATCATTTTAACATTTCATAACGTTTACATATTATACACATATAATCATGTACATTTCATCAATAAGGCTTTATATGTAGCCTTTCATTTCAAATATACTCATATACATACATATACATTTATAAATTATTCGTCTTTTCCATCTAGATCAATAAGAAATTTCTCCGGATCTTGACTTTCTCTTATATCATCTCAATCATTCCTAACCTCGGTGGACTTTTCTTGATCTACATTTACCTTGACTTAGTTCCACTGTGAGTCCTCTCCAACTTATGTTGCAGAAGTCCACATCAGTTCCTCGTAACGCACAGCATATGTTAGAACTATATCACCGGACGTCGACTGCAGTTTCTCGGTCTGATGAACAAATTCTCACATATCCGTAACTCTAGGGAATATAGGCGGTGTCACGTCCCTCGTGCCCATTAGGAAATTGGGACTGATACTGGGCTCCTCTGAGGGAGTCACTCAATCATGGTATGGCGAAACTCGGTCTAGTTAGAGCTCATCCTGGTCACAAGAATCCCAATACACATGAGAGCATCTTCTTGAAAGGTGCATGCATGTCACAGCTATCATGACCCAATTATCCTGATCAATGGTGCACAGTCAGAGAATCATCTTGATATCATGAACCCAATCCTGTATTCCCATAGAGTACTAGAGTGCTGCCCACCCTCGAAACTTGGTAGACAACTGATCTCGTCCATCTCATTAATCCGTCATCTATCATATTGTTTATGTTCTAATACATAAACAGTTATTAGCTTGAAATAAAACTGACTTACTTGGATTGACGAACAAGATGTGCAGTATGCCAAGAGGGATATGGTCAACCTTTCGCTCTGATACCACCTGTGGCGTCCCGTACGTTACCATACCAACCAGCCGAGCTCTGACGCCGACTGTGATGGTTGGCAACCTCGTGGGTCATCGTCCTCTTACTTAACATACTTAACTTTCCATTTTTAACGTTCTCATTTTAAAGCGGAAGCAATTTCTATAGCAAATTTTTTTTTTACTTACATATTATACCTATATCTCTATCATACTCTTATAACATATAATTCATAAATTTCTTTCTTTCAACTTCCTTTTTGAACGCTTAGCAAAAGACTCATAGTAGTACCATACCCTCGCCCAGTCCCTTGGCACATGCACATTCGTCCATTGTCCATCATATTACTTTAAACTAACAGGTTACTTACCTGCAACATATGAACAACTAATGAGCTAGATGTTCAGTAAGTTCAAATATACATTCATTAACTTATAAATTGTGATAACCGGGAAAATTCATATTTCTCAAAGAATAAATACACAATGAATTTAAGCATTCAAATGTGAAATTAAGTGATTTAATATTGTTTAGAACTAAATAAAATGTTCTAACAATGTTAAAGGATGAAAAATGATTGATAGTGATATTATATGTGTACATGTGTGTGCCACTCACAATATCAAGAAGTAGGTCAAGATGATAGTATCTTGATATAAAACTGATAAATTTGGGTTCAGCACTCTCAAATTAGTTAGGATAGCCTATCAGCACGCTCAAATTTGATAATTGAGCACAAGGGTAATTTTTAATCGAGAATTCGCAGTATCAGAAACTGGTTAAGATGACCTTAGATCAAAATGAAATTGATATATTTGGATTCAGGACGTCCAAATTAGTTAGGATAGCCCATGTTGAAATTTTGGGTGAAAAAGTATATAAAGAGCCAAAAAAAGTGAAATTTCCTCATTTTTTCACGTACACTCTCTCTCCTCCCTTCTCTTTCTCTCTCTACCCGCATGTGTACAGTGACCATTTGTTGGAAACGGCCTCCGTTCACGACACCGCCGACACCGTTGGAAAGCTCTCGCCGAGTTGAGTTCAACGGTGGGTCGACGCGACGGAACAACCGCTGCACGCCGCCGCACGCGCCGTCCGAAGCTCGCCGGAGCCGTGAATTTCAAATGGCCGTATCTTCGCCGTCCGACATCCGATCAACACTATTCTAGTCCCAATGGACTCGGGGTGAAGTGTAGAACAAAACCCAGGTGGTGTTTCAGCCCAACGGCTGCCGGATCATGCCGCCCAAAGCTTCGTCGTCGCCACCGTCGAATCTCACTATTCCGGCGGAGTTGAGTGATGAGGTGGGTATCAAAATGCTCAGAATTTCACGTAGATTAAAAGCCCCAAGCCAATTTTGGGCAAAAACGTCCGGAAAACGGAGATTGAAGCTTGCCACCACCGTCGTGCTTTCGAGGGTAAATTTCTGGCCAAAGGAGCTTCAATTGGTGAAATTGACACCACCAATGGATTCTTCTCATCGAGATCTTCAAGATGGACTACCCACTTTCCACCGTTGCCGCCGTCGCCGCCGGTCAACGGCTACCGTTGACCAAATTTTAGAAGTTTGGCCGTTGGCCTATTTTCAACGTTCCGGACGCATCTGTGAAGTCGGATTTACAAGACGGGACTTCAGATATGAAGAACGAAGAATTAGGGTTTATGCCGTCGAGACCGGACTGCAATTCGGTATAAATCTCGACCTCTTTACATTCCGTAATTTAATTGTTTGAGACTATTATATGATTTTATAATTATTAGTATGAAAATTATGAAAAAAAAATGTGTGTAAAAAGAAGAAAATGACTGTAATGTAGGAAAAGAAAAATATGTGATAATATAACGATTTTACGTAAACAGTATGAGTTTTACGCAAAATCTAGGCCTCTGGTATAGTACGTGATAGAATTAGATCAGGATAGATGGTTTTCAGGCGTTTCCTAAACGTTGGAACCTAAAAATTAAGCGGAAATACTGCCGAAATTTCTAAAAACGTCACTAGGGGTAATATGGGAAATGAGGGGTAAAAATATGATCAGGAAGGTAACCCGAGCCCCCTCGAGGAATTAGGGTATGGAAAAAAAAAGGAATAATTAGTAAACCGACCCTTCGAAATCCTAGAACATAAGAAAAACATGAAACCGACTCTTAGGTCAGAATAGTACTTCCCGAGGGCCGGGAATGTGAAAATTAGTAAAATGATAAGAATTGATCCAGAAAAAGGGGTCCGATGAGATTTAAAAAGTTAATTAGATGATTTTGGGTTTAGAAAATCCAGCCTAAGTATGAAAATGAAAATGTTATGGTTAAACGACCCATCAGGTGCAAAATGGTCATTTTACCTAAAGATTATTAAATTATGGGAAAAGAGCCCCAATGACCCCGGAATAGGTTAATGAAGTTTGTAAAAGCCAAAATTGAGGTCTAAGTTATGAAAAATCAAGCTAAAGGCAAAATTGTAATTTTGTCAAAAGTTAGGGGTAAAATTGTAATTTTTCAAAAAGTTGGAGAAAAATTCAAAAAAAGCTGTCCTAAGGCTATAATTAAGTGTTATAAGATCAGAATCAAGCTTTTTAATAAAATAAAAGTTATAAATGAAAATGTGATTAACGGATAAAGTTTGTCTGTAGGAACCCGATTCACATGCTATGAGTAAGTTCAGACATTTACCCGTCTGCAACTATGAACAAGCTTATTGTATTTATATGTCTTGTGTGCAAATGTCATGATGTGATTTATGATGATGCTATAGTAATGCTATAGCAATGCTATGATGATGTTAAAAGATAGGTTTTAATAAATAATTTATAAAAATATATATATGAATATATATTGAATTAGGAAGGAAATGCATTATAAAAGCTTTATGAGAGTAAAGATGTGAGAAAGAGAGATAGAAGAATGGAAAGAGTAAGAACGAGAATATTATGATAGAATGCATAAAAAAAAAGAGATGAGATATGAAAGGAAAGAATAGATATTTTATAAAAAGTTTAATGGAAGTCAAGTTATGATTGATAGAGCAACAATGATCGGAAATGAAAGGAATTAAGAAAGGGTATGTTTTATGATAACGAAATGATAGGTGTTTTATGAAAAATGATATGAAAGCAAAGAGTTAGATAAGAAAGAAAAGCAATGATAGGTTATGATGAAAGGTATGATGAAGGGATTAGAACATAACGATAAGATGTGATTGATAGAATAGAACAATAGGTTATGATCGATAGGAGTATGATGTTAAGATACGATAGATAGAATGATGCAAATGATAAATAGAGAATAATTGTCTACACATAACTAAATGTATTTTTGTTTGTTATGATGTGATGTGATGATATATAAGTAATATGTACTATATATGCTAAAGTGTGACTAACATAATTCACACGAGTAAGGTAAAGAATTAAGAAACGAAAAACAACAACATGAAACAACGATATATGTCTTACGAAATGAGAATGAAAGAACGAGATGTCAATGAGAAAGAATTATGAAAGAAAGATAGAATGACGAAAGAACAAATGTCCCATAAAATGTTCTATGAAAAATGAGAAAGGAAAGATTATGAATGTCATGAAAAAGATATACAATAAAAAATCAATATAAAAAAAATAAAAGCATACAAGATAATAAGACTGAAAATTTAAGTTGTTACGTACCGGTCTCCCTATACGGTCAAGACTTCAGGTCTATATCCCCCACGCAAATGTGGCACTGCCCCGAAGGTGCGGTAGTTTATAGGTTAGACCCTACCCCGAAGGTGCGGTAGCTAATGTGACTGTGAGGTAGGTTAGTGGGTCGCTCCCCCTCCTCCCACTGTCTGCGCGCAACTAGGTACGTTCAACAACAGGCCCCCCAAAGGAAAGTGAAAAGACAAGAAAGAAAAGAAAGGAAAGGAGAGTGACAAGAAAAGAAAGGAAAGGAGGGTGAAAAGAAAGAAAGAAAAGAAAGGAAAGGAGAGTGAAATAAAAGAAAAGAAATGATATGAAAAGAAAAGTAAAGTAAAGAACGATAAGAAAAGAAACGAACGATATGAAAGAATGACATAATGAAATCGATGAAAAATAAATAAATAGTAAAATGAAGTTTATAAGAACATAATGGAATTAATATATGTAATGTGAGGTATTTGATGTCATATGTATGATGTGAATGACACATTTTTACGTGATGTTATACTAGTGTATATGTTACTGGCTTTTAAGATACGAAAGGTTAAGAAATGATGATAAAATGATAGAAAAGATAAGAAGGTTTAGAACAGAAAGTTAAGAAATGATAGGAATGAAAAGAAAAGAAATGAAGAGATTAGATTAGAATGATAAGAGATAATCAATAGAATGATGAGAACGATGAGCGAAGAGATAAATGAGCATGAAAAGGCTAACATATTATGTTATGTTTCGATGATATGTATAGACGATATGTATGATATATCTATACGTGATGTCATATATTCTAGTAATAATATATATTACTAGTATTTATAAGTTAATGAATGTATGTTTAAACTTACTGAGCATCTAGCTCATTAGTTGTTCATATGTTACAGGTAAGTAACCTGTTAGTTTAAAGTAATATGATGGACAACGGACGGATTTGCATGTGCCAAGGGACTGGGCGAGGGTATGGTACTACCATGAGTCTTTCGCTGAGCATTCAAAAAGGAAGTTAAAAGAAAGAAATTCATTAATTATATGTTATAAGAGTATGATAGAGATATAGGTATAATACGTAAGTTAAAAAAAATTTTGCTATAGAAATTGCTTCCGCTTTAAAATGAGAACATTAAAAATGGAAAGTTAAGTGTGTTAAGTAAGAGGACGACGACCCACGAGGTTGCCAGCAATCACGGTCGGCATCAGAGCTCGGCTGGATGGTATGGTAAGATACGGGATGCCACATAAATACTAGTAATATATATTATTACTAGAATATATGATATCATGTATAGACACATCATACACATCGTCTATACATATCATCGAAACATAACATAATATGTTAGCCTCTTCATGCTCATTTATCTCTTTGCTCATCGTTCTCATCATTCTATCGATCATCTCTTATCATTATATTCTAATCTCTTCATTTCTTTTGTTTTTTTTTCATTCCTATCATCTCTTAACTTTCTGTTCTAAACCTTCTTATCTTTTCTATCGTTTTATCATCATTTCTTAACCTTTCGTATCTTAAAAGGCAGTAACATATACATTAGCATAACATCACGTGAAAACGTGTCATATCATACACATAACATCAAATACATCACATCACATATATTAATTCCATTATGTTCTTATAAACTTCATTTTATTATTTATTTATTTTTCATTGATTTCATTATGTCATTCTTTCATATCGTTCGTTTCTTTTCTTATCATTCTTTACTTTTCTTTTCTTTTCGTATCATTTCTTTTCTTTTCTTTTCTTTTCACTTTCCTTTCCTTTCTTTTCTTGTCACTCTCCTTTCCTTTCTTTCCTTTCTTTTCTTTTCACTCTCCTTTCCTTTCTTTTCTTGTCACTCTCCTTTCCTTTCTTTTCTTTTCACTCTCCTTTCCTTTCTTTTCTTGTCACTCTCCTTTCCTTTCTTTTCTTCTCACTCTCCTTTCCTATCTTTTGTTTTCACTCCCCTTTCCTATCTTTTCTTTTCACTCTCCTTTCCTTTCTTTTCTTTTCACTCTCCTTTACTTTCTTTTCTTGCCACTTTCCTTTCCTTTCTTTTCTTGTCACTCTCCTTTCCTTTCTTTTCTTTTCACTCTCCTTTACTTTCTTTTCTTGCCACTCTCCTTTTCTTTCTTTTCTTTTCACTTTCCTTTGGTGGGCCCATTGTTGAACGTAACTAATTGCGCGTAGACAGTAGGAGGAGGGGGAGCGACCCACCAACCTACCTCACAGTCACATATGTTTACCTCATTTTAGGGGTGAAACATTAGCTATCGCACCTTCGGGGTAGGGTCCAACCTATAAACTACCGCACCTTCGGGGCAGCGCCACATCTACATGGAGGATACAGACCTGAAGTCTCGACTGTATAGGGAGACCGGTATGCTAACAACTTAAGTTTTCAATCTTATTTTTCATTGTACATCTTTTTCATGACATTCATAATCTTTCCTTTCTCATTTTTCATAGAACATGTCATGGGACATTTGTTCTTTCATCATTCTATCTTTCATTCGTAATTCTTTCTCATTGACATCTTATTCTTTCATTCTCATTTCGTAAGACATATATCGTTGTTTCATGTTGTTGTTTTTCTTTTCTTAATTCTTTACTTTACTTGTGTGAATTATGTCAGTCACACTTTAGCATGTATAGCACATATTACTTATATATCATCACGTCACATCATAACAAACAAAAATATGTTTAGTTATGTGCAAACAATTATTCTCCGTTTATCATTTGCATCATTCTATCTATCGTATCTTATCATCATATTCCTATCGATCATAGCCTATCGTTTTATTCTATCAATCATATCTTATCGTTACGTTCTAATCCTTTCATTATACCTTTCATCATAACCTATCATTACTTCTCTTTCTTATCTAACTCTTTGCTTTCATATCATTTTTCATAAAATACATATCATTTTATTCTCATAAAACATACCCTTTCTTAATTCCTTTCATTATTGATCATCATTGCTCTATCAATCATAACTTAACTTCCATAAAACTTTTCATAAAACATCTATTCTTTCCCTTCATATCTCATCTCTTTCTTATGCATTCTATAATAACATTCTCATTTTTACTCTTTCCATTCTTCTATCTCTCTTTTCTCACATCTTTACTCTCATAAAGCTTTTATAATACATTTCCTTCATAACTCAATATATATACATATATATATATTTTTTATAAATCATTTATTAAAACCTATCTTTTAACATCATCATAGTATTGCTATAGCGTTACTATAGCATCATCATAAATCACATCATGACATTTGCATACAAAACATATAAATACTATAAGTTTGCTCGTAGTTGCAGACGGGCAAATGTCTGAACTTACTCATAGCTTGCTTATTCTCTTCTTGGAACCCATCGACGTCCTTTGTCGCGTCTGGATCGGGTTCCTACAGACAAACTTTGTCCATTAATTACATTTTCATTTACAGCTTTTATTTTATTAAAAAGCTTGATTCTGATCTTATAACCCTTAATTATAGCCTTAGGACAGCTTTTTAAACCTTAATGGCCATTTTCGAATTTTTCTTCAACTTTTTGAAAAATTACGATTTTACCTTTGACGTGATTTTTCATAACTTAAACCTCAATTTTGGCTTTTACAAACTTCATTACCCTATTCCGGGGTCATTGGGGCTCTTTTTCCATAATTTGGGAATCTTTGGACAAAATAACCATTTTACCGCTGATGGATCGTTTAACTATAACATTTTCATTTTCATACTTAGGCTAGATTTTCTAAACCCAAAATCATCTAATTTACTTTTTAAATCTTATCGGACCTTTTCCGGATCAATTCTTATCATTTTACCAATTTTCACATTCCCGGCCCTCGGGAAGTACTATTCTGACCTAAGAGTCGGTTTACTAATCGTAACTTGCCCATTCCTTTCTCCATGCCCTAATTCCTCGAGGGGGCTCGGGTTACTTTCCTGATCATATTTTACCCCTCGTTTCCCATATTACCCCTAATGTCGTTTTTAGAAATTTCGGCAGTATTTCCGCTTAATTTTTGAGGTTCCATCGTTTAGGAAACACCTGAAAACCATCTATCCTGATCTAATTCTATCACGTACTATACCAGAGGCCTAGATTTTACGTAAAACTCATACTATTTACGTAATATCGTTACATTATCACATATTTTTCTTTTACTCCATTATAGCCATTTTCTTCTTTTTACATACATTCTTTTCCATAATTTTCATACTAATAATTATAAAATCATATAATAGTCCCAAACAATTAAATTACGGAACGTAAAGAGGTCAGGATTTATACCGAATTGTAGTTCAGTCTCGACGGCATAAACCCTAATTCTTCGTTCTTCATATTTGAGGTCCCGTCTTGCGAATCCGACTCTGCAGATGCGTCCGGAACGTCGAAAATAGGCCAACGGGCCAAACTTCCAAAATTTGTCAACGGTCGCCGTTGACCGGCATTGACCGATGGCGACGATGGAAGGTGAGTAGTCTATCTTAAAGATCTCGACGAGAGGAATTCATTGGTGGCCTCAATTTCACCAATTGAAGCTTCTACGGCCGGAAATTTACCCTTGAAAGTACGATGGTGGCGACAAGCTTCAATCTTCGTTTTCCCAACGTTTTGCCCAAAATTGGCTTGGGGCTTTTGATCTACATGAAATTCTGAGCATTTTGATAACCACCTCATCACTCAACTCCGCCGGAATAGTGAGATTCGACGGCTGCGACACGGCGGCGACGACGAAGCTTTGGGTGGCGTGATCCGGCGGTCCTTGGGCTGAAACACCACCTGGATTTTGTTCTACTCTTCACTCCGAGTCCATTGGGACTGGAATCATGTTGATCGGACGTCGGACAGTGGAGATACAGTCATTTGAAATTCACAGCCACCGTGATCTTCGGGCGGCGCGTGCAGGCTGCTCCGGCGCCCGTTCCGTCGCGTTGACCCACCGTTGAACTTAGCTCGGCGAGAGGTTTTCAATGGTGCCTGTGGTGTCGTGAAAGGAGGCCGTTTCCAGCAAATGGTCACTGTACACACGCGGGTAGAGAGAGAAAGAGAAGGGAGGAGAGATAGTATACGTGGAAAAATGAGGAAATTTCACTTTTTTTCGCCCTTTATATACTTTTTCTCCCAAAATTTCAACATGGGCTATCCTAACTAATATGGGCGTCCTGAATCCAAATATATCAATTTCATTTGGATCTGAGATCATCTTGATCAGTTTTCGATACTGCGAATTCTCGGTCAAAAATTACCCTTGTACTCAATTATCAAATTTGAGTGTGCTGATAGGCTATCCTAACTAATTTGGGAGTGCTGAACCCAAATTTATCAGTTTTATGTCAAGATAATATCATCTTGACCTACTTCTTGATACTGTAAGTGGCACACACGTGTACACACATAATATCACTATCAATCATTTTTCATCCTTTAACATTGTTAGAACATTTTATTTAGTTCTAAACAATATTAAATCACTTAATTTCACATTTTAACACTTAAATTCATTGTGTATTTATTCTCCGAGAAATATGAATTTTCCCGGTTATTACAATACCAAATATCATAAAGGAAAAGACATCTCTCTCCTTTCTCATCTCCCTCATTTAAGTGATGTACCACTCCTTATTTTACTTTTTTCTCGTTCCTACCAAACATAGCCTAAGCTATGTTTCCCTCATAATAATGATAATAATAATTCAAAAAAAAAAAAAACAACGAAAAGGAGTCCTTTTATAATCTGCAGTCCCCTAATGTAGTGAAAAATCGCCTATACTGAACCACCATTAACGTGAAAATGTACGTCTTTACGGAAATTGAGTGCTTAAAACTGTTGTCCTTATCGCTTAGAAAATGTATATGAGACGGATCCATGAGCAAAGGAAGGTTCCAATCCGTACTAATTAATATCAATGAAAATTTTGACGGCATAACTGACAAGCAAAAAAAAAAAAATGATCACTTGAATTAGAGGCTTCAACTTAATAGAACTTTTCGATCTTATCCCTTGTTCTGTGTAAAGCAGAGGAAGAAAGGAGGAGACATGAAAAAATGACATCAAAAGAAAAGAAAAAATCTATTAAGGGTTATTAGTATTTTTTTTCCTTTTTGGAGAGAAACGTTATATTAGATACCTTTGATTTTTTTAAAATAATATCCGTCATTCTTTGAATGAACTTAAAAGGTATACCTTTGAATTTGAAATGGGAGTCTTTTTTTGTTTTTGTGTTTGTTTGTTGGTTTGTTTTTTGTGTATAAAAAACTCTTACCCATGAGTTGATAAATTTACCATTTATAGTTTATGGATAATGTAACAACCGGGAAAATTCATATTTCTCGGAAAATAATTACACAATGAATTTAAGCATTAAAATGTAAAATTTAGTGATTTAATATTGTTTAGAACTAAATAAAATGTTCTAACAATATTAAAGGATGAAAAATGAGTAATAGTGATATTATGTGTGTGCACGTGTGTGCCACTCACAGTATCAAGAAGTAAGTCAAGATGATATTATCTTGACATAAAACTGATAAATTTGGGTTCAGCACTCCCAAATTAGTAAGGATAGCCTATCAGCACGCTCAAATTTGATAATTGAGCACAAGGGTAATTTTTGACCGAAAATTCACAGTATCAGAAATTAGTCAAAATGACCTCAGATGAAAATAATACTGATATATTTGGATTCAGGACGCCCAAATTAGTCAGGAAAGCCCATGTTGAAATTTTGGGTGAAAAAGTATATAAAGAGCGGGGAAAAAATGGGATTTCTTTATTTGCCAATGTGTATTCTCTCTCTTCATTTCTCTTTCTCTCTCTACCCGAATTGTGTACAGTAACCAACTTTCACATACGGCCTCCATTCACGACACCGCCGGTGTCATCGGAAAGCTCTCGCCGAGCTGAGTCCGATGGTGGGCTGACGCGACGGAGCAGCCGCCGGAGCAAACCGCACGCGCCGCCTGAAGGTCGCCGGAGCCGAAATCTTCCTGGCGAGATTTCTCCGTCGTCCGGCCACCATTTGCCACGAAACCGATCCCAAAAGACTCGTGGTGAAGAGTAGAACAAAACCCAGGTGGTGTTTTAGTCCAACGGCCGCCGGATCGCGCCGCCCGAAGCCGCGACGTCGCCGCCATAAATCCGCCGTGGAACTCGCCGTTTCCGGCGATGTTGAGCTGCACCACTGGTACAGAAATGTTCGTCATGAAGAGGGAAGTAAAAGTCCTCAATCAATTTCGGGGAAAAAGTCTGGCACGGCGGAGCTCCACCGTCGCCGCCGTGACCGAGTTTTCGGGGGTCGATTTCCGGCCATAGGAGCTTCAAATGGTAAAATTGACACCACCAATGAGTTCCTCATGTCAAAATCTTCAAGATGGGCTACTCATTTGCCACCGTCACCGCCGTCGCCGCCGGTCAACGATCGGTCAACGCCGGTCAACGGCGACCGTTGATCAAATTTTGGAAGTTTGGCCCGTTAGCCTATTTTCGACGTTCCGGACGCATCCGCGGAGTCGGAATTGCAAGACGGGACCTGAAATATGAAGAATGAGAAATTAGGGTTTATGCCGTCGAGACCGGACTGCAATTCGGTATAAATCCCAACCTTTTTATGTTCCGTAATTTAATTGTTTGGGACTGTTATATGATTTTATGATTATTGGTATGAAAAATGTGGAAAAGAATGTATGTAAAAAGAAGAAAATGACTGTAATGGAGAAAAAGAAAAATATGTGATGATGTAACGATTTTACGTAAACTCGTTACGTAAACAGTATGAGTTTTACGTAAAATCTAGGCCTCTGGTATAGTACGTGATAGAATTAGATTAGGATAGATGGTTTTCAGGCGTTTCCTAAACGCTGGAACCTCAAAAATTAAGCAGAAATGTTGCCGAAATTTCTAAAAATGACACCAGGGGTAATATGGGAAACAAGGGGTAAAAATATGATCGGGAAGGGAACCCGAGCCCCCTCGAGGAATTAGGGTAAGGGAAAAGGAATGGTTAAGGTACGATTAGTAAACCGACCCTTCGATACCCTAGAACGCAAGAAAAACATGAAACCGATTCTTAGGTTCGAATAGTACTTCCCGAGGGCCGGGAATGTGAAAATTGGTAAAATGATAAGAATTGATCTGGAAAAAGTCCGATAAGATTTAGAAAGTTAATTAGATGATTTTGGATTTAGAAAATCCAACCTAAGTATGAAAATGAAAATGTTATAATTAAACGACCCATTAGGGGCAAAATGGTCATTTTGCCCAAAGATTCTTAAATTATGGGAAAAGAGCCCCAATGACCCCGGAATAGGTTAATGAAGTTTGTAAAAGCCAAAATTGAGGTTTAAGTTATGAAAAATCACGTCAAGGGTAAAATTGTAATTTTGTCAAAAGTTAGGGGTAAAATCGTAATTTTTCAAAAAGTTGGAGAAAAATTCGAAAATAGCCATTAAGGTTTGGAAAGCTGTCCTAAGGCTATAATTAAGGGTTATAAGATTAGAATCAAGCTTTTTAAGAAAATAAAAGCTATAAATGAAAATGTGATTAACGGACAAAGTTTGTTTGTAGGAATCCGATCCAAACGCGACAAAGGACGTCGATGGATTCCAAGAAGGGGATAACCACGCTATGAGTAAGTTCAGATATTTACCCGTCTGCAACTATGAATGAGTTTATCGTGTTTATATGTTCTGTATGTAAATGTCATGATGTGAATTATGATGATGCTATAGTAATACTATAGCAATACTATGATGATGCTAAAAGTTATGTTTTAATAAATAATTTATAAAAAATATATATATGCATATATATGTATATATTGAATTACGAAGGAAAGGTATAATAAAAGTTTTATGAGAGTAAAGATGTGATAAAGAGTGATAGAATAATGGAAAGAGTAAGAATAAGAATGTCATGATAGAATGCATAAGAAAGAGATGAAATATGAAAGGAAAGAATAGATGTTTTATGAAAAGTTTTATGAAAGTTAGGTTATGATTGATAGAGCAACGACGATCGGTGATGAAAGGAATTAAGAAAGGGATATTTTATAAGGATGAAAGGATAGATGTTTTATGAAAAGTTTTATGAAAGTTAAGTTATGATTGATAGAGCAACGATGATCGGTGATGAAAGGAATTAAGAAAAGGCATGTTTTATGATAACAAAAGGATAGGTGTTTTATGAAAAATGATACGAAAGCAAAGACTTAGACAAGAAAGAGAAACAATGATAGGTTATGATGAAAGGTATGATGAAAGGATTAGAATATAACGATAAGATGTGATTGATAGAATAGAACGATAGGCTATGATCGATAGGAGTATGATGCTAAGATACGATAGATAGAATGATGCAAATAACAACAGAGAATAGTTATCTGCATTTAACTAAATGTGTTTTTAATGGTTATGATGTAATGTGATGTGATGTTATATAAGTAATATGTGCTATATATGCTATGCTGAAGTGTGATTAACATAATTCACACAAGTAAAGTAAAGAATTAAGAAAAGAAAAACAACGAAAGAACATATGTTCCATAAAATGTTTTATGAAAAAATGAGAAATGAAAGATTATGAATGTCATGAAAAAGACGTACAATGAAAAATCAATATAAGAAAAGCTAAAAGAATGCAAGATAATAAAACTGAAAAGTTAATGGTTGGCGTACCGGTCTCTCTATATGGTTGAGACTTCCGGTCTATATCCTCCGCGCATATGTGGTGCTACCTCGAAGGTGTGGTAGATTATAGGATGGACCAACCCCGAAGGTGAGGTTTTATGTGACTGTGAGGTAGGTTGGTGGGTAGCTCCCCCTCCTCCCACTGTCAGCGCGCACTAGGTACGTTCAACAACGGGGCCCACCAGTGAAAGATAAGAAAAGAAAAGAAAATGAAAGATAAGAAAAGAAAAGAAAGTGAAAAGAAAAGAAAAGAAATGATACGAAAAGAAATGAAAGGAAAAGAACGATAAGAAAAAAAGACGAACAATACGAAAGAATGATGTAATGAAATCGATGAAAAGTAAATAAATAATAAAACGAAGTTAAAGGAACATAATAGAATTAATATATGTGATGTGATGTAATTGATGTTATATGTATGGAATGACACGTTTTTACATGGTGTTATACTAGTGTATATGTGTTACTAGCTTTTAAGATATGAAAGGTTAAGAGATGATGATAAAGCGATAGAAAAGTTATAAAGGTTTAGAACAGAAAGTTAAGAAATGATAGGAATGAAAAGCAAAGAAATGAAGAGATTAGATTAGAATGATAAGAGTTGATCGATAGAATGATAAAAACGATGAACGAAGAGATAAACAAGCATGATGAAGCTCATATTCTATGTTATGTTTTGAGGATATGTATAAACGATGTATATGATGTGTATATACGTAATGTCATACATTCTAGTAATAACATTTATTACTAGTATTTATAAGTTAATGAATGTATGTTTGAACTTACTGAGCATCTAGCTCATTAGTTGTTTATATGTTGCAGGTAAGCAACCTGTTAGTTTAAAGTAATATGATGGACAACGGACGGATCTGCACGTGCCAAGGGACTGGGCGAGGGTATGGTACTACCATGAGTCTTTCGCTGAGCGTTCAAAAAAAAGGAAGATGAAAGAAAGAAAGTTATGAAATATGTTGTTATAAGAGTATGATAGAGATAGGTATAATATGTAAGTTAAAAAAAAAATTGCTATAGAAATTGCTTCCGTTTTAAATGAGAACGTTAAGAAGGGAAAGTTAAGTGAGTTAAGTAAGAGGATGACGACCCACGAGGTTGCCAGCCATCGCGGTCGGCGTCAGAGCTCGACTGGTTGGTATGGTAACGTACGTAGGGAGGGTCGCCACAGATAAACTATAACCAAATCCCTAAAAAATAAAAATAAAAAATAAAATAATGTGGCCACATGCTAATTAGATGCTCTTCTCTTAAAAATTATGATTTTATGCTAAGCTGTAAATGGTAAATATGTCAATTTAAGCTACAAAGACTAATTCGTCAACATAAAGGTAAAATCAGCTGCTTGCCTAGAAAGATGAAGTTTTGACGGGAATTTGAAATTCAAATATGTAATATTGATCACGTCGAAAATTGGTGTAAATATTTTTTATAAGCTAAAAAATATAAAGTTGTTAACTTATTGAGGTTTGGTCCTTGAATTACTTTTATGGAAGAATCTCCCATGATTTTAGTAACGAGTGTAGTTCTTGTCATTGAGTCCGTTAAAGTACTTTTAACAAAATCCTGCGCATGAGCCACTAATTCAAGACAAATATGCAAAAATCAAATGTCTTAAAAAAAAAATAAACTCCTTAAAAAAATCCAAAAACCACTACAAAACATAATTCTGATTATCGACGCCATATTATGAAAAGTTGAAATACCAAGACTTAAGCGTTTTTTTTTTTTATCCTTTTTTTATGATAAAATTTAAGATTATTCAGAAAGTATACCTTTGATTTCTTATGATTAGTAAATTATACCTTCACGTTTATTTAAGAGGTAAATTTATACCTTTTCACGATCAACTATATTGATACTGATTATGAAAATGAAATATATATATGCCTATATGTATATGTATTCTAAAAAGTGTAAAAAAAAAAAAAAAAACAAAAGCAAAAACAAAATCCAAAATCAGAAAATTAAACAAAAACAAGAGGATTGAATGCCCTCCTCCCACCACATCCAACCCACAGCCCCCCCCCAACAAAAGGGCGTTACCTTCCTCAAGACAGCGGAGGGTAAAACAACGTCGATCACTCCAAGTCTCTGCCATCGAAGCCATCCTTATGCACAATTAAATTTTGACTCCGATCAACACCAATACGACAAGATCGTCTTGTTGTTTCAATGTTCTTTATAGATGAAATGCAATTTTCGTGAAATTTAAAAAAAAAAACAAAAATCTACCCATTTTGCATCTCTTGGTGACAAAAAAAAAAAATTTGAATTAAAAAAAGAGGTTTATATGCACAAATCTGTTAGCAGCTATTACACGTATGGCACCTCTTTGGTAAAAGAACTTATCCACTTGATAACTGGCCCGGTCATAGTTATCCTCATTGTTGATGTATCAGATAAAATCATGCGAAATATGTCGCCTATAATCATGCAACATGCATTATCGACCCCCAAGTGAGGTTTCAGTCATCATGTTAATTGAAAATGAGTCTAGCTTGCCGGAGACATGATCTATTTCTTTTGAATTTGTTTCCACGAAATAGCCTGGTGGTTTTGGTTGAGGTAATTCACTCTCACTACTTAACATGAGAACAACAGATGACACTACACCATAAGAGACCAATATGTATGCAACGTAACACTTGCTGCAGTATGCTGATTGAATCCATCAAGTGTGCATCAATTAGTTCAAACGGCCTTCCTTCTTTGAGCAATGTCCATGCCTGGAAATGTCAAAAAACAATGCGTCATTAATTAATTTGACACGCATTATTTGTTTTACCTTTGATTGCTAGAGCAAACATCGCCTCCGCGGATTCTGTGGGAAAATGGGCATTGACATATGATTCTACTGGAGTACCTTGGAGGTAGTGGCTCTCTTTATAGCCACCATGTTTTAACCTTATTAGGGATTTCTAGTAAGATGTATAGAGTATAAAATATAAATGATAATAAAAAAAATAAGCTTTTTGAGACTTACATGTCCAATAAGTGTAAGATTGTGTTTCTCATGATGGAAACGTATACTCCTCTTTCCACTTATAGTCTCCAATACCATAATACCGAAGCTAAAAACATCGGATTTTGTTGAGAATAAACCACTAAAAGCATATTCTGGTGCCATGTAACCACTGCATATGTAAAATTGTTAATAAAAGTTAAGCCATCATATGTGACAGTGTAGCCATATATTAAAATTTTAATTTTTGTAAATAACTAATGGCAATTTCTCCATTCAATAATAAAGCTTGTAACTATTTCCCATTCAAAAGTTACCTCTTTGTATATATTATATTGTGCCCCTTCTTTTAAAGAATAATTAAAAAAAGGCTCTACCACTTAACATACAAGTTAGAAGTGATATTTTTCTATGTAAAGAGAGCTCTTAAGATTACTTACTGAGTTCCTGCTATTCTATTCGTGTTTCCTTCAGTTTGATCTCCCCCAAAAGTTTCAGCTAAGCCAAAATCTGAAATTTTTGGATTCATTTTATCATCAAGTAATATATTGCTAGTTTTAAGATCTCTATGTACAACCCTCAATCTGGAATCTTGGTGCAGATATTGAAGACCTCGAGCAATCCCGCATAAAATTTCAAAACGCTTAGGCCATTTTAGTAGTTTACTTTGCTCTGGATCTGGAAAACAGGTTCACCCACTTATTCAAGTGTTACCAAAATAATACGACTCCAGAACATATAAAATTTTCTGCAAAATTAGCAAGGGCTTCTTACCAAAAATGAAGAAATCCAAACTTTTATTTGGCATATCCTCATAAACCAGTAATTTTTCATCTCCTTGAATGCAACATCCAACAAGCCTTACAAGATTCCGATGTTGTAGTTTGGCGATAAGTATAACTTCATTTTTAAACTCATTTACTCCTTGTTGAGGACTCATCGAGAGCCGCTTCACAGCAATCTTTTGTCCATCTTTTAGCTTACCCTAAAATCTCACATTTGTAAAAGAATTACAAAAACCTTGTTTCTGTAACTTATAACCATTGCAAATTATGCATTAGGATCTTGAGCTATTACATTAAAAGCTTACTTTGTATACAGGTCCAAAACCACCTTGTCCAAGCTTATTGTTTTCGGAAAAATTATTCGTAGAAGCAAGTATTGTAGATAACTTTAGCAATGGGAGCTCCAAGTCTTCCTCTTTTTCTATGCTTTTCTGAGTTGCATTATTTTTTCTCCCTGTTTTTTCTCAAAAGATACCACAAGCAACTAAGAAATCTCAGACGTACCAGATGGACCAAAAAAAAAAAAAAAAAACTGATAGTTTCGGCGAAATCCCAGCTTTTCGGAGGTCAGATTTTGAATTCCATCAGCCGAAAAAGAGAACTAGCAATTTTAGCTTTCTATATTTTCTCTGAAATTTGTAAATGCCAGACTAGATTAACTTATGATCTCCAATTAAATGTGTATCAAAAAGTTCAAGCCTTTTTTTTTTTTTTTTTTTGGTAATCCGATTTGCACTAGAGTTAAAATATAGTTAGGTGGAGTACTCTGTTTTAGACTTCTCGACAGTAATTAAATTGGGCTGTCCACAAGTGGTCCAAAAGTCAATTTGCCCATGTTTTGTTTTTTGGCAATGATGAAAACGACCTCATATCGTAATTATTTTCTTGCCGGAAATGGAAAGCATAACAAGGAGGACCATTATTACCTTTTGAGCTTCTCCTCCAAATGCAGTAGCCAAGTAGAAGCATCCCAGAAACACCTCCAATGACAGCTACCACAATCACTGCTCTCACCATACGATCATCTTTTCCTTTTTTTTTGTTTAATACAACAAAACACAAAAGAAATTGGATCCAGAAGACATGAAATCATCAAGGTAAACAAAACACGGCTAAATAGAATGTGAAGATTTGTAGTGGCATTGTGTTAAAATATATATATATATATTAGTAATAACTAGGCTCATACTTATCTCCGAATGTGGTATGCGGATGAATAGATCTTGGCCGCCATCGGATAATTGCTTAACATCCATCAGATCTCCATACCAAAACACACAACCGCTGCCTCTTCGTCCGATATCATAGTTGGTATAAGCCGCACAAGAACAGTTACTCAAGCACATGGCCATACATTCCTCTTCATTCAAGTTTTCGGCCAACCAAGAAAGTGAAGTATCCGGCAGTTTCAAACTTGAAAATTTCACAAACTCGTCTTTATCTTTATGGTTGCATCTCGGTGTATTGTTTCGAACACATCCTCCGGACCAGTCCAGTAAATCCCAATTCTCTGGAGACTTGGGTTTGAATCCATCTAGACATCGACATATAGGAATCTCGTTTGTTACACAATACCCATTAGCCCCACAGACACCGTACCTGTCACAGACATCTTTCGGCATTGAACTGTAAGGCCCCCAATATTGATCTGTCTCTATCCATGTCAAGCTATAATGCGTAAGAGTTGTCTGGTTCACAACCATTCGTAAGATCACCGACTTATACTTCAAGTTGTAGCTGTAATACACCTCATCATCATTGTGAACAAATTCAAAACCATAAATTGGGGATGGCCTTAAGTCGGGCGAAGAACTCAAGTCACTACGATAAATTTTTGTAGTGCCTTTCCGAATATTAGCTTCAGGGAATGCATGAAGCTGTGGACCGAACTCAATCCCGAGAGTGAAATCTCCGGGACAAGGGTCATCCCAGCTCTTCCACACCGTGAGACGCCGCCTAAGACCTGCCCTAAAATCCCACCCCATTTTCATACCTGGCAACAACGTATCTGAAGGGTAGTCAAAGCTTTGCCACAAATGGCTCTCCCTACTTCTATCTTCCTCATCTCCTAGCACAAGATTTCCAGAATCTAGAAGCTATACTATTGGCTTCCGGGCTTGTTTCGACGAGCTCGTTGACCACACGACAGTCTTGTTCTGCCACAAGATCACAAGATTGCCCATGTTGTTTATCATCAACAAGCCGGAGGAATCATTTATCGGGTTGCATCGGTTTGTGACCCAAAAGACAGATTGTTCTGGGATGTTCTTGTACCAAATTCCCACGTAACGGTTCTTGGAGTTGCCTGGAGTAAAGAAACCAAGCTCGAAGCTTCCTTCTTTAGAAACCAAAGTCTCGCCATCGCTGATAGATTGGAGTGGACCAATGTTGTCAACTGCTGGAGAAACTGAATCGAATAGAGGAAGGAAAATAATGGTTATAAGAATCAAAGTGGAAACCCAAAAGACAGTTTGTTCTGGGATGTTCTTGTACCAAATTCCCACGTAACGGTTCTTGGAGTTGCCTGGAGTAAAGAAACCAAGCTCGAAGCTTCCTTCTTTAGAAACCAAAGTCTCGCCATCGCTGATAGATTGGAGTGGACCAATGTTGTCAACTGCTGGAGAAACTGAATCGAATAGAGGAAGGAAAATAATGGTTATAAGAATCAAAGTGGAAACCATTGTTTCAATCTCTCTCTCTCTTGCTCTCTTTCTCTCTCCACCCCGCCGCGCCGCCCCCCCCCCCCTGCTTAGAAGACAATAATTGAAGTTCGAATACCGTGTTACAGCCACCTATCTATTGACTTGTATGGTATTCTGCTAAGATATGTCACTTTCACCAATAATGTCTCGCAATTACTCGTTCGCTAACACAGCCAATTTTCGTTTAAAGCTTGACAGCGATATCTCTCACTATTTGAACTTGAATACATGTTAACTTTATAGCTTGGATTAATTTTTTTTAGCCTCCAATCGTATTTTAGTCTCTAACGACTCAAAATAAATCCTCGAATCATTAATTTGTTCCATAGTAGGCATTTCGTTCAAACAATTGTAAAAATTATATCGCAGTTACCACCTAAAGATCAACTGCATTTCAATCAAATTTTATGTTTTCGTTTTGATGAAACTTCTAGCTTTTGTCTGATGTTAGCAAGCTTTTGTTCAAAAAATTTACCCCAAATAAAAATTTAACCCATGAAATAATTCTTTTATTTCCCATTAAATTTTTTATTTATTGTTAGATGTTTAGTATCATTTATTATTTTTATTAATAAAATACCTAACTCACCCAACCCAACCCGATATTTATTGGGTGGGTTGATTTTTTACATTTGGTTGATTGGGTGAGTAAAAAAACTGTTAACCCGCCCAATATTCATTGGGTGGGTTGAAAATTCATAAAAACCCACCCAACCCACCCGATGTTCACCCCTAAATCCAGTCATTAGTAAGTGCATCCAATCAAATTATCCAAAAATTATTAGATAGGATTTGGCCAATAATTTGACTTATCCAATTGAATTAGACTGGATATTAGACTTGAATGATGAAAATCTAATACAATCCATTTACTTATATTATATACGAACAAAATTAAATATTTATATTATATAATATACTATTATTTTCATATATAGCTCGTAAATTATAGATCTTTATTCAAGTTGGTCCTAATATTTTTCAAAACTGGTCAGTAGCCCCCTAATATATATATAAATTCATTCAAATGGCCCTTCTGTTAAATTAGAAACTGAGGGGGTATTTTGAACGATTTTCTATATATTGAGGGGAATTTTGAACGATTTCAAATAAATATGGGTTATGAATGAAAGTCTAGAGTTCAAGAGCTATTTATGAAAATAATCCCTCTATTAATTTTTCACGAAATTCAAACTTTCATTAAAATCATAAAACAATACACATGGAAATGGTATTTTGAACTATTTTCTATATATCGAAGAGCACAATGACTGATTTCAAACACATAGGGATCAACTTAAATGGAAGTCTATAGTTCATGGACTATTTATGAAAATCCCTCCAATTTATTTCTTATCTTTTTAAATGTATGTATTTTTTCCTATTATACTGTGGCGACCCCCCACGTACGTTACCATACCGACCAGCCGAACTCTGACGCTGACCGCGATGGCTGGCAACCTCGTGGGTCGTCATCCTTTTACTTAACATACTTAACTTTCCATTCTTAATGTTCTCATCTTATAGCGGAAACAATTTCTATAGCAATTTTTTTTTTTTACATATTATATCTATAACTCTATCATACTCTTATAACACATATTTCATAACTTTTTTTTCTTCCATCTTCCTCTTTGAACGCTCAGCGAAAGACTCATGGTAGTACCATACCCTCGCCCAGTCCCTTGGCACGTGCAGATCCGTCCGTTGTCCATCATATTACTTTAAACTAACAGGTTGCTTACCTGCAATATATAAACAACTAATGAGCTAGATGCTCAGTAAGTTCAAACATACATTCATTAACTTATAATTACTAGTAATATATGTTATTACTAGAATATGTGACATCACGTATATACACATCATATACATCATTTATACATATCCTCAAAACATAACATAAAATGTTAGCCTCTTCATGCTCATTTATCTCTTCGTTCATCGTTCTTATCATTCTATCGATCATCTCTTATCATTCTAATCCAATCTCTTCATTTCTTTACTTTTCATTCTTATCATTTCTTAACTTTCTGTTCTAAACCTTTATAACTTTTCTATCGCTTTATCATCATCTCTTAACATTTCATATCTTAAAAGCTAGTAACATACACATTAGCATAACATCACGTAAAAACGTGTCATTCACATCACAGCACATATATGATTCTATTATATTTCATATCGTTTGTTTCTTTTCTTATCGTTCTTTACTTTTCTTTTCTTTTCGTATCATTTCTTTTCTTTTCTTTTCTCTCTGCTTTCCTTTCTTTTCTTTTCACGCTCTTTTCCTTTCTTTTCTTTTCTTTTCTTTTCTTTTCACACTCTTTTCCTTTCTTTTCTTTTCACGCTCTTTTCGTTTGTTTTCTTTCCACTTTTCTTTGGTTGGGCCCGTTGTTGGACGTACCTAGTTGCGCGCGGACAGTGGGAGGAGGGGGAGCTACCCACCAACCTACCTCACAGTCACATAAAACCTCACCTTCGGAGCTGGTCCAACCTATAATCTACCACACCTTCGGAGTAGCGCCACATCTACACGGAGGATATAGACCGGAAGTCTCGACGTTGTAGGGAGACCGGTACGCCAACAACTTAAGTTTTCAGTCTTATTACCTTGTAGGCTTTTATTTTTCTTATATTGATTTTTTCGTTGTACATATTTTTCATGACATTCATAATCTTTTCCTTCTCATTTTTCATAGAACATTCCATGGAATATTTGTTCTTTCATTATTTTTCTTTTCTTAATTCTTTACTTTACTTGTGTGAATTATGTTAATCACAGTTCAGCATAGCATATATAGCACATATTACTTATATAACATCACATCACATTACATCATAACCATTAAAAACACATTTAGTTAAATGCAGATAACTATTCTCTGTTATTATTTGCATCATTCTATCTATTGTATCTTATCATCATATTTCTATCGATCATAGCCTATCGTTCTATTCCATCAATCACATCTTACCGTTATGTTCTAATCCTTTCATCATACCTTTCATCATAACCTATCATTGTTTCTCTTTCTTGTCTAACTCTTTACTTTCATATCATTTTTCATAAAACATCTATCCTTTCATTATCATAAAACATACCTTTTCTTAATTCCTTTCATCACTGATCATCATTACTCTATCAATCATAACTTAACTTCTATAAAACTTTTCATAAAATACCTATTCTTTCCTTTCATATCTCATCTCTTTCTTATGCATTCTATCATAATATTCTCCTTCTTACTCTTTCCATTCCTCTATCCCTCTTTATCACATCGTTACTCTCATAAAGTTTTTATAATACCTTTCCTTCATAATTCAATATATACATATATTTATATATATATATATATTATAAATTATTTATTAAAACACATCTTTTAACATCATCATAACATTACTATAGCATTACTATAGCATCATCATAAATCACATCATGACATTTTCATACAAAACATATAAACACGATAAACTTGTTCATAGTTGCAGACGAGTAAATGTCTGAACTTACCCATAGCGTGCTTATCCTCTTCTTGGGATCCATCGATGTCTTTTGTCGCGTCTGGATCGGATTCCTACAGACAAATTTTGTCCGTTAATCACATTTTCATTCATAGCCTTTATTTTATTAAAAAGCTTAATTCTGATCCTATAACCCTTAATTATAGCCTTAGGACAGCTTTTTAAACCTTAATGGCCCTTTTCGAATTTTTCTCCAACTTTTTGAAAAATTACAATTTTACCCCTAATTTTTGATAAAATTACAATTTTGCCCTTGACGTAATTTTTCATAACTTAAACCTCAATTTTGGCTTTTACAAACTTCATTAACCTATTCCGGGGTCATTGGGGCTCTTTTCCCATAATTTGATAATCTTTGGACAAAATGACCATTTTGCCCTTGATGGGTCGTTTAACCATAACATTTTCATTTTCATACTTAGGTTGGATTTTCTAAACCCAAAATCATCTAATTAACTTTTTAAATCTTATCGGACCCTTTCCGGATCAATTCTTATCATTTTACCAATTTTCACATTCCCGGCCCTCGAGAAGTACTATTCGAAACTAAGAATCGGTTTCATGTTTTCTTTGCGTTTTAGGGTTTCGAAGGGTCGGTTTACTAATCGTAACTTGCCCATTCCTTTTTTCCATGCCCTAATTCCTCGAGGGGGCTCGGGTTCCCATCCCGATCATATTTTTACCCCTCGTTTTCCATATTACCCTTGGTGTCATTTTTAGAAATTTCGGCAGAGTTTTCCCTTAATTTTTGAGGTTCCAGCGTTTAGGAAACGCCTGAAAACCATCTATCCTAATCTAATTCTATCACGTACTATACCAGAGGCCTAGATTTTACGTAAAACTCATACTGTTTACGTAAAATCGTTACATCATCACATATTTTTCTTTTTCTCTATTACAGTCATTTTCTTCTTTTTACATACATTCTTTTCCACATTTTTCATACCAATAATCATAAAATCATATAACAGTCCCAAACAATTAAATTGCGGAACATAAAAAGGTCGGGATTTATACTGAATTGCAGTCCGGTCTCGACGGCATAAACCCTAATTCTTCGTTCTTCATGTCTGAGGTCCCGTCTTGCAAATCCGACTCCGCGGATGCGTCCGGAACGTTGAAAATAGGCTAACGGGCCAAACTTCCATTTTCGGTCAACGGTCGCCGTTGACCGGCGTTGACCGCCATTGACCGGCCGTTGACCGGCGCTGACCGGCGGCGACGGCGGCAACGGTGACAAGTGGGTAGTCCATCTTGAAGATCTCGACGAGAGGAATCCATTGGTAGCCTCAATTTCATGTTTGGAGGCCCCAATCGCCGGAAAACCACCTCAAAAGTCACGGCCACGGCGGCGGCGTTGGAACTTCGCCGTGCCGGACTTTTTCCCCGAAATTGATTGAGGGCTTTTGCTCCCCTCGTCACGGCGACCATTTCTATACAGGTGGTGCAGCTCAACATCGCCGGAAACGGTGAATTCCACGGCGGCTTCACGGCGGCGGTGTCGCGACTTCGGGCGGTGTGATTCCGCCGGTGTTGAGGCGATCCACCACATGGGTTTTGTAGTACTCTTCCCCACGAGTCTTTTGAGACCGATTTCAGCTTGATCGGATGTCGGACGGCGGAGATACGGCGTCACGAATTTTCCGGTGGCCGGCGGCTTCGGGCGGCGCGTGCTCTCTCCTCCGGCGTCGATTCCGTCGACTCGGCACACCGTTAAACTCAGCTCGGCGAGAGCTTTCCAACGGTGCCAGCGGTGTCGAAAACGGACACTGTTTCCGATGGTCGGTTACTATTCATCAATGGGGGTAGAGAGAGAAAGAGAAGTGATGAGAGAGAGTACATATGGGCAAATGAGGAAATTCCACTTTTTCCCTCTCTTTATATACTTTTTCACCCAAAATTTCAACATGGGCTATCCTAATTAATTTGGGCGTCCTGAATCCAAATATATCAGTTTTATGTCAAGATAATATCATCTTGACCTACTTCTTGATACTGTGAATGGCACACACGTGTACACACATAAAATCACTATTACTCATTTTTCATCATTTAACATTGTTCGAACATTTTATTTAGTTCCAAACAATATTAAATCACTTAATTTCACGTTTTAACGCTTAAATTCATTGTGTAATTATTCTCCGAAAAATGTGAATTTTCCCAGTTGTTACATATACTATGATATTTAATTTTATATTTATCTTTTTTCCTAGTGTTTTGATAGGGACTATGCTCCATTAACTTAAAGTTTTTACTTCATTTACTATATGTTGGATTGGATTGGGTGATTTATGTTTTTGAGTAGGTTTTAATCATTTCCTATGAAAACATAAGTATAATCTAATCATCCAATCCAATCCAATCCAATGGTATAATGACCTACATTTGAAGACTTCATTAAGGCTCACCCCTATAAACCAAGTTGTCTCTTATACACATGTCCATTACTCATCCGTACTATCTTCCTTAGGGCTCACCCCCTTAAGGTTTTCTGACATGTTTTTAGCTCAAACCCATGACCTTACCTTTAAGAGATTCTTAACTCCAAAGCTGGTACAAAATGACCTTAAAGTTTTTAAGTCCAAAATTGGTCAATTGGTACTAGCTTTGAACTTAAGAACCTCTTAAATGTGAGGACATGGGTTCAAGCTAAGAATGCAACAGAAATCTTTGAGAATGTGAGCCCTAAAGGGGATAGTATAAATGAGTAATGGACACATGTATAAGCGGTAGAAAGGTTCGTAGGGGTGAGCCTCGATGACGCCTTAAAGTGTGGGTCATTACAAATGGATTTTGGACTGAATCGAATTTGATAATAAAGTAAATCGGACTGGATTGGTTAGATTTGAAAGGATTTTTCATAATTAGATCGGATGATGAATGATTAAAAAAAAAACTTTTCGATCCAAAAAGTGCACACCTTTGAAATTTGCCCTAAATATAATGGTTTCATGATTTTTACTCATTTAAAAAAAATTAAAGATCAACCAAATGTGTATTTTCAAAAATACCCCAACCAACTAATAAAATATTTTTCACATTCTACCAAAATACAATTTGGTAATCTACTGAATACTGTCTAATTAAATGATCAAAATGTGTATTTTCAACCAAATGTGTATTTTCAAAAATACCCCAACCAACTAATAAAATATTTTTCACATTCTACCAAAATAAAATTTGGTAATCTACTGAAATACTGTCTAGTAATCCAATAAAACACCTTTTGGAAATCCATCGGAATATTGTTGGTAATCAACTAAAATATCGCTTGGTATTTCAAGTATTCTGATAATTTATCAGTATATGATAAATGAGTTTTATACTCATTTATTAGATGCCGGTTGAGCTTAATATTTGTTAGTTTTCGGGGTGTTTTGTTGGTTTGATATGTGTTTTCGTGTATTTTGTGTTTTGCTATTTTTATAGGTAATGGTGAATCATGATGCTAAAATGGCTACTAAATGGTGAAAAAGAAGAAAAGAGGCAATCGGGCGTGGTTGAAATTGAAAATCGAGGCAAAAAGACTCAAATCTAACACGGAGCAGCACAAGTGCCAGGCGCTTGAAAGCCAGCGCCAGGCGCTCATATAAATCACGAAATACGGGGAATTACCGAGAGCTCAGAGCCCCGGCGCTCATCAGGAAGCGCCTGGCGCTTCGTCAAAATAGCGTCGAGCGCCTGGCGCTCATAAGACAGCGCCTGGCGCTGCGAGTCGGTGGAATCAAATTTTGAAAGCCCAAAACGGAAAAAAATCGATTCATTCGACTTCAAATCACTCAAGGCTATAAATAGGACATTATAGAGCAAATTTATTCATTCTTTGGACGGCTAAAAACCTAGAGGGAGAGAGAACAAGGTGTGAAGAAGAAGACGGCTCCTGGCAACAGAATTCGGATTCTAAAATCCAATTTTCCTCTTTCTTCTTTTTTGATTATGTTTAGATCAACCATGATTATTTTTAGTTTGTTAGGATGAACTAAATTTTCTTTTCCTAGGTTTGGGATGGAACCCTAACATGAATTTTAGATATTAAATTTCTTTATTCTTTATTAATGCCTATTCATGATTATTCATTCTATCTTGTGTTTAATGCTTTTTCTTAGATTGGCCACCTTTGAGAATGATATGGGAATGCTTATAATATCGACAGAGTTATTTGTGTTCATACCATAGATAGAATGACATATGTGATTATAGGATAGACATATACCTATATTCATGTGCAATCATATGAGAACTTGTTCTTAATGAATTTCTTGAATTCAATTCACATAGACATATAGTGGGTTGGGTAAAAGAGGTATTTTTGCATGACCATCGACAGAGGCTGTAAAGACATACGTGTTCTTGATTGATAATCATTTAAGAAAATTAATTAGGAAAAAGAAGGGATTTGCATCTAAAGGGATTGTTAGTGGGAAATCACAAATCTAGGTTATTCAATCTTTAATGGTTCTTCCATATTAATTCAGTTTAATCTTAATTCTGCTTTAATTAAATTTGTTGTTATTTTCATTCATATTTTTAGTCAAGTATTGAAAAATCGTCTTTTGTTTGTTTGGATAGAATTAGGATAAATTAGATTGGTAATTAGCAATTGAGGGTAATTTAGTCTCTGTGGGAACGATACTTACTCAAATCTTTACTACTTGTGCGATACATGCACTTGCGTGTGTAAAATTATCAACAAGTTTTTGGCGCCGTTGTCGGGGACTAAATTTTATTTTTCTATTGTTAATATTAATTGAATAATTCTAATCCTAGTTCAAATTTTTATCTGTGTTATCAGGGATCTTGCCTTTTGTATGCGTAGCGGGGGAGAATCTAGTTTAATCCACTTTGATCCGGAGATTGAGAAGACTTGTCGAAGGAATAGAAGGAATAAGCGAGAGGCTTCTCATCAACATACAATGGCTGAGAACAATTGTGGGGCAGAGGATCCCAAACCTCTGCGTGATTATGCTGTACCAATGGTGGATGGCATCCACCAAAGTATCACTCACCCAGCAATCAATGCCAACAATTTTGAGCTCAGGCCGGCGACTATTCAGATGGTGCAAAATTCTCAGTTTGGGGGTTTACCGGCTGAAGATCCTAATGCGCACATAGTGAACTTTCTGGAGATATGTGCGACTTTCAAGTTCAATGGCATTTCTGATGATGCCATAAGACTAAGGCTGTTCCCCTTCTCACTTCGGGATAAAGCTAAGATGTGGTTGAATTCTCTGCCTCCAGGGTCTATCTCTATTTGGGATGACTTAACTCAGAAATTTTTGGCTAAATATTTTCCCCCATCAAAGACTGCCAAGCTAAGGAGTGATATTGCAAGTTTCATGCAATATGATCAAGAGTCTCTTTATGAAGCATGGGAGAGATACAAGGAGCTGATTAGAAAGTGCCCACATCATGGGTTGCCTGACTGGGTAATAATTCAAACTTTTTATAATGGGTTGTTTGGCCCCATTAGATCACTTGTTGATGCTGCAGCAGGAGGCTCTCTAAGCTTTTGAGTTATTAGACGAGATGGCATTGAATAGTTATCAATGGCCCTCTGAAAGGATGGTGCCTAAAAAGCCAGCTGGTGTGCACGAAATTGATGCATTAACTGCTTTAACTGCACAAGTGATGGCATTGTCGAAGAAATTCGATACTTTTGGGGTGAATGCTATTCAAAGTCAGTCGCAAGTTTGCGATTCTTGCGGTGATTCTCATTATGGAGAGGCTTGCCCACACACTCCCAGAGCTATAAACTATATTAGCAATAGGCAGAATAACTCGTACTCTAATGTCTACAATGCAGGTTGGAAGAATCATCCAAACTTCTCATGGAATAATAATAATCAAGGCAGCGCGTCATCTTCTGTGAAACCTATGTTTCCCCCTGGTTTTCCCACTCAGGGTCCAGTTCGTGACAAGAAGCCAACCCTTGAAGATTTAGTTCAGCAGATGCAAGCGGCTAATGCTCAGTTTATGAATGAAGCTCAAACTCAAATTCAGAGTCAGGCGGCATCTATCAGAAACTTAGAAGTTCAGATGGGACAGCTAGCTACTCTAATGAATAACAGGACCCAAGGGACATTGCCAAGCAATACTGAAGTGAACCCAAAGAAAGATGGGAAGGAGCAATGTCAGGCTATCACCTTGAGAAGTGGAAAAGAGCTATCAGAGATTGAGAAAAAGCCTAAGAAGCCAAGTGAGCCGGATGAGGAAAAAGAAATGCAACAGGAAGAAGGACAGAGCAAGTTAGAGACAGCTCTAGAGGAAAAGAAGAGCAGCAAGTTGGGTGAGCCTGAGCCCTACAATCCACCCCCACCATTTCCTCAGCGTTTCCGTAAGCAGAAGGTTGATAAGCAGTTTGTAAAGTTTCTTGATGTTTTCAAGAAGTTACAGATAAACATTCCCTTCGCTGAAGCACTAGAGCAAATGCCTAACTACGTTAAGTTTATGAAAGATATACTAACTAAGAAGAGGAAGCTCGAAGATTTTGAAACTGTGGCTCTTACAGAGGAATGCAGCGCCATAATTCAAAGGAAGCTACCACCAAAGCTTAAGGATCCGGGAAGCTTTACGATCCCTTGCACTATTGGGAACAAGTTCTTCGGTAAAGCTTTGTGTGATCTTGGGGCTAGCATTAATTTAATGCCCTTTTCTATCTATCAGCAGCTTAGGCTAGGAGAAGCGAGGCCGACAACTGTGACATTGCAATTGGCTGATAGATCGTTGACTTATCCACGAGGAATAATTGAAGATGTGTTGGTAAAAGTCGACAAATTTATATTTCCGGCAGATTTTGTGGTGCTGGAGATGGAAGAAGACAGGGAGATCCCGATCATACTAGGGAGACCATTCTTAGGCACAGGTAGAACTCTTATTGATGTGCAGAAAGGAGAATTAACTATGAGAGTTCAAGATCAGGAAGTGACTTTCAACGTTTTTAAGGCTATGAAGTTTCCTAGTGAAGACTCTGAGATGTGTTTTAGAGTTGATGCAGTAGACACCTGTGTCCAGTGTGGCAACAAGGCGAGCATGATGACAGATCCTTTGGAAAGAGTAATAACTAATACTCTGGAGGATAGTAGGACATTGGATGATGAGGAGAATAATCAAATTGTGCAACTCTTGGAGGCAACACCGAAATATACCCGAGTTAGATCGGAATTTGAACCGCTCGATTCGAAGGCGTTATCAAAGCATTTGAAACCATCAATTGTGGAGCCACCAACGTTGGAGCTTAAGCCATTGCCTAGCCATGTGAGGTATGCGTTTCTTGGACAGTCATCGACCTTGCCAGTCATTATTTCATCCTCACTAGATGCCCAGCAGGAAGAGAAGCTTCTAAGAGTATTAAGGAGTCATAAGAGGGCTCTGGGGTGGACCATAGCGGATATCCAAGGAATTAGCCCTTCCATTTGCATGCACAAAATTCTGATGGAGGAGAATCACAAGCCCACTGTGGAGCACCAGCACCGATTGAACCCAATTATGAAAGAAGTGGTCAAGAAGGAAGTTCTTAAGTGGCTAGACGCTGGGATAATTTACCCCATCAGTGTGTGCCAAAGAAAGGAGGGATGACTGTGGTGAAAAATGACAACAATGAGTTAATGACAACAATGAGTTAATCCCAACTAGAACGGTTACAGGGTGGCGTGTTTGCATGGACTACAGGAAGCTTAATAATGCTACAAGAAAAGACCATTTTTTGCTTCCTTTCATTGATCAGATGTTGGATAGGCTGGCGGGACATGCCTTCTATTGCTTCTTGGATGGGTATTCTGGCTACAATTAGATCGCCATAGCGCCGGAGGATCAAGAGAAAACCACCTTTACATGTCCATATGGTACTTTTGCTTTCATAAGGATGCCTTTCGGACTGTGTAATGCACCGGCCACGTTTCAGCGATGTATGATGGCGATATTTTCAGACATGGTAGAGCGCTGTATTGAAGTATTTATGGATGATTTCTCAGTATTTGGTGATTCATTTGATCGTTGCTTGGATAATCTTTCCTTAGTACTCAAAAGATGTGAAGACACAAATTTGGTGCTTAATTGGGAAAAATGTCACTTCATGGTGCAAGAAGGAATAGTGTTGGGTCATCGAATTTCAGCCAAAGGTATTGAGGTTGATAAAGGAAAAATTGAGACTATTGAGAAGCTGCCACCTCCAAAATCCATCAAAAGTATTCGAAGTTTTCTAGGCCACGCAGGGTTTTACAGGCGATTCATCAAAGATTTTTCGAAAATCTCCAAGCCATTGTGCAATCTTCTGGAGAAAGATGTGCCATTCAAGTTTGATGAAGAATGTTTAGAGGCCTTTCAGACTTTAAAGGAAAAGCTCATCTCAGCACCAATTATAGTTGCCCCAGATTGGTGTCTACCATTTGAGCTGATGTGCGATGCTAGTGATTTTGCTGTTGGGGCAGTATTGGGCCAGTGGAAAAATCGGGTATTTCATGCCATATATTATGCTAGTAAGACACTTAATGAAGCTCAGATGAATTATGCTACCATAGAGAAGGAGTTGTTGGCAGTTGTCTTTGCTTTTGATAAATTTCGCTCCTATCTAATTGGCACCAAAGTGATAGTCTACACCGATCATTAGGCCATCAAATATTTAATTGCTAAGAAGGATGCGAAGCCAAGGCTGATCAGATGGATTCTTTTGTTGCAAGAATTTGATTTAGAGATTCGCGATAAGAAGGGTACTGAGAATCAAGTGGCGGATCATCTATCCCGACTCGAAAATGAAAAGCATGATGAGGATAAAAAGATGATTAATGAATCTTTCCCAGATGAACAGTTGTTTGCACTAGACCACGAGAGTCTTCCATGGTATGCAGACTATGTGAACTTTATTGTAAGTAATCTGTTGCCTCCTGACTTGTCTTCGCAGCAAAAGAAGAAGTTCTTACACGATGTCAAGTACTACATCTGGGATGAGCCATTTTTATTCAAGAGATGTGCTGATCAGATCATTAGAAGGTGTGTCCCCAAGGAGGAGATTGAAGATATACTTCAACATTGTCATTCATCTTATTATGGTGGACATTTCGGGGGTGAGAAAACAGCAGCAAAGGTGCTTCAATGTGGTTTCTACTGGCCTACAATGTTCAAGGACGCTCATTACTTTGTCTCGAGATGTGACAGGTGCCAACATGTTGGCAATATCTCTAGGAGACATGAGATGCCGTTGAACAATATCTTAGAAGTGGAGATTTTTGATGTATGGGGCACTGATTTCATGGGTCCCTTCGTTCCATCATTTAATAATCTCTATATCTTAATGGCGGTAGACTATGTGTCTAAATGGGTAGAAGCTGTAGCCTTACCAACGAATGATGCAAAGGTAGTGCTGAAGTTCTTAAAGAAAAACATTTTTACTCGTTTCGGAACTCCTAGAGCAATCATCAGTGACGAGGGTACTCACTTTTGCAACAAGGCATTTAATGAGCTCCTTGCTAAATATGGAGTCAAGCATAAGATTGCTACAGCATATCACCCTCAAACGAGTGGCCAAGTAGAGGTATCCAATCGCGAGATCAAGAGGATCTTAGAAAAAATGGTGAGCCCATCAAGGAAGGATTGGTCGAGGCGCTGAGATGATGCTTTATGGGCTTATCGGACAGCCTACAAGATGCCAATCGGAATGTCACCTTACCGGTTAGTGTTTGGGAAATCGTGTCATCTACCTGTGGAGTTGGAGCACAAAGCATACTGGGCCGTCAAGAATCTGAATTTTGACTTGCAAGCCGCCGGTGAAAAGCGTCTCTTACAACTCAATGAAATGGAGGAATTTCGGCACCAGGCTTATGAGAATGCCAAGCTTTATAAGGAGAACACAAAAAGATGGCATGATAAGAAGATCATGGAGCGACGATTCGAATCCGGACAACAGGTTTTACTATTTAATTCAAGACTGAGGCTTTTTCCAGGCAAATTAAAGTCTAGATGGTCGGGCCCATTCACGGTGGTTACAGTGTTCCCACATGGAACTGTTGAAGTCAAGGATGAGAACACAGGTGCCAAATTCAAGGTCAACGGACAACGCCTCAAGCACTATTGGGGAGGTGGATTTGATCGTCGAAAATCCACGATCACCCTTGCGGATCCAGAATAGACCCCGACAGAGTCAGGCTGAAGACTAAAAAAACAAGCGCTTATGGGAGGCAACCCAAGCATTTTATTCCTTTTCTTTAGTATTATTTAAACTTTTATAGCAATTAGTACTTAGTTCGGGGTTTGACTTTTTTTTTTTTTTGTTTTCATTAGTATTATTATTATTTTAAGGGGTTCAATTTTAATATGTTTCTTTTTAGATTTAATCATGGTTGTAGACATAAGGCAAGATTGGGGGGGAAATTTTTAAAGTTCATTATTCAAAAAAAAAAAAAAAAAAAAGGTTAAGCGCTAGGCGCTGAGCCTTGGGCGCCTGGCGCTCGAGGGTTATTTCCACCCGAGAGCCAAGCGTCCCGGCTCTCTACCAGAGCGCCGGGCACTTCAAAAAAAAAAAAAAAAACGACAGCACGTTTAAAGGCAAATGCCTTATTAATCAAACACCCCCCCCCCCTCAGTATTCAGCAGCGGCCCAGCCCCACCACGCCACAGCTTCGATTTCTGCATCACCGACCAACGCCGTCCGCCGTCACTCGCCGTGAGCCACCGCCCACCGTCGCCGATTTCTAGTCAACCACACTCTCCATCTCCACGAACTGCCACTACCCTTCCTCGCCAACCCACGGTTCCCCGTCCGAGTGGGTTAATTGCCAACTTTTGGGTAAGCACTCCTACTTAGAAAGTCGTTGATCTAAGTATTGTTGGTAGTGTATTTATGCATTTTGAATATTTGTGGAGTGATTTGCGTGGGTTTTGGAAGTGTTATTGGTGAAAATAACTCTTGCCCGCAAGGTGTTCGAGGAAAGTCCACAAAGAGTGGGAGTGTGTTGTAAGCGGAGATTTAGTGCTGTTGTTGTTGATTCGACGATTGTTGGCAGGAATATTGTGTTTTTGAATCATTGTGGGTGATTAGAGTGAGCTTGGGAAGTAGAGTTGGTGAAGGGGATCTCATGCCCGTCAAGTGTTCGAAGAAATTCCACAAAGAGTGTGAGTGTGTTGGACAGTGAGAATCAATGCCGTTATAGTAACTATTACCAACGGTGTGTATAAGGTTTAATGGCGTCAAAGAGGCAGCGAGGATCGTCTTCTCAAGGGTCGCAGAAATTTGATGCAACCAAGTTTGTAAGTTTTGATGCATTCAAGCGCTACACCGATGCTTTGCTATCAAAACCATTGGTGCATGAACGTGGAATGCAAGCTGTGGATGAACTAGAATAGCGCTTGATTGCATTTCACGAATGGGAAGACTTCATTAAGCAGCCAGAAGCCGCAGTAGTCCCAATAGTTCGTGAATTTTACGCCAATCTGCCGGAGCGCCGTGGTTCCAAGGTCTTTGTGAGAAAACAATGGGTGCCATTCGACAACAAGACAATTAATCGATATTATAATTTGAAAGACTTTGAGACAGACGGCTATACGGAATATCTCGAAGGGACAGTTGATCCAGAAGCGATTATTCGCTTTCTTGCAGGGCCAGGAACAGAATGGGACCGGTCTCGTTCAGATGGGAGTATAATTAAATTTTCAGCCAGTGATATGCGAATCCAGACCAAGGCGTGGCATTATTTTGTCTCAGCAAAATTGATACCTGGATCCCACTTAAGTCATGTGACTAAAAAGCGAGCCATCCTGGAGTATTGTATCCAACGGCACATGACAGTGGACGTAGGCAAAGTAATTCACGATTCGATCCTCAATGTTGTCGACAGAGGAACCACATCTGGATTTGGAAACCCGTCCCTAATTACTGCCTTGTGTGCTAGAGCAGGAGTCAAATGGGATAATACTGAGCCAATTGAGCATCCCTTGCAAGAATTAACTGTGAAGAGAATTACTCAGCTCAGGCAGTCAAAAAGATCAGAGGACATACAAGAAGCAGGCTCGGCACAACAACAAGGTGAGGCTGAGCACCCTGCTGATTTCAACTTGCATGAGGCAGTTCGCGATCTTTCAGGACGGGTGACACAAATGGAGGCCATCCAGCGCTGGCAAGTCACCCAGGCCCAATGGCAGGCTCAGATATTGCAAGCAATGGCATTACACTCTCAGATGGATCCTAGTGCCTACAACATACCGCCTTATCTTCCACCCCCACCATTTGGAGACCAGCCACCAACAGATGCACCTGGTAGCCCTGATGAGCCATGATTTCACCAGTTACTTTTTCAGGGAGTGTTCTTAACCCTTGTATATTTTTTTAACATTGGGGACAATGTTCGGATTAAGTTTGGGGGTGGGAACACAATTTTCTTTCTGTTATTTGTTTATGTTTAGATCATTTAGGTTCTGCATTTAGTCTTGTGCTAGATTTCAGTTTTTGTTTTATTTTTGAACTCTACATGTTCAGTAGTGAAAGTATCTTGTGTTTAAATTGAAAATTTTGAATGATGTTGATCTTGGTCAGACGTAGTTGATGATAGAAAAATGATTACTCAAGGTATTATTCTGATAGTGATGATAAATGTGATGTCTGTGTGCTTGATTTTTGATTGATTTGAGCGTATTTTTTGAATTCCTAATACCTCTGAGCACTGAACCTGGATTGCTAGCTTACTTAATGTCCCCAGAGATTGTTTATGCGTTTCGGAATGTAATGGAACCTCATCAGAACCTTAGAACTTGTTTGATTGACACTTGAGGCGAAATCCTAGGCAAACATACAATCAAAGAGATGATTTAGGCCATTTTTGGTCGTTTGAGCCTTTCAAGCCTACCAGATCATATTATATATCCCTAGTCACCCCTTTGAGCCTTTATAGCTTGTTTTTCTTTGTCACCCATATGTATTTTCTCCTAGCCTATAAAGTGAATATCCTTTTTGTCCCTGTACCTTAAGCATGTGAATTATTTGGAGATTATGAGCCATGTTAAGGGTTAGTAGAAAATATATATATATATATATTACAAAAGGGTGTATGTGAGAAAAGGGAAAAATAGTATAGTTAGTGTTTGTGATAAAATAAAATAAATAATAATAATAATAATAATAAAAGAGAGAATAAGAAAGTAAGCACTAGCTATGAGTATAGTTGGAAAGCTTCAACGAAATAAAAAAAAAGAAAATAAAAAAAAAAAAAGAAAACGGGTTTGATTGGTTTATGGGTGTATGTTGAGATAAACAAGAAAGCTCGACAAGAGATCCAAATAAGTAGCATGTTTGAGGTACCATAGCCTGAGTATAATTTCCCATACCACACCTTAGCTGCAGCCTCATTACAAGCTAGAGAAGTCCTAATGATCTTGGAGGGTATGGATTGTCTATATTAGTGGAGAGTGTCATGAAAAATAAGCATATGGGGTTCCAAATTACTAGAGGTGAAGTGATATTTATGAATTGTATAAATTGATCTAGGAGAAGAGTGAGTAGGTATAATGGAAATCACACACACACAAGGAAATTGAAAGCGCGCTTGAATTGATTGAGAATTGAAATTCTAGACTTGTGTAGCATTTAGAGTTGCCTTTGGAATTATATTTTGGGAAATCTTTGAGACAAGGTAAAAGACCAAGAGAAAACATCATCATCATCAACTTAGTCTTTGTGTTTAGGGTAGATTTTGTTCATTCGAGTTTTGATTATGTTTTGTGTTTTACTCGAGGACGAGCAAAAGTTAAGTTTGGGGGTATTTGATAAATGAGTTTTATACTCATTTATTAGATGCCGGTTGAGCTTAATATTTGTTAGTTTTCGGGGTGTTTTGTTGGTTTGATATGTGTTTTCGTGTATTTTGTATTTTATTATTTTTATAGGTAATGGTGAATCATGATGCTAAAATGGCTACTAAATGGTGAAAAAGAAGAAAAGAAGCAATCGGGCGTGGTTGGAATTGAAAATCGAGGCAAAAAGACACAAATCTAACACAGAGCAGCACAAGCACCAGGCGCTTGAAAGCCAGCGCCAGGCGCTCATATAAATCACGAAATACGGGGAATTACCGAGAGCTCAGCGCCCCGGCGCTCATCAGGAAGCGCCTGGCGCTTCGTCAAAATAGCGTCCAGCGCCTGGCGCTCATAAGACAGCGCCTGGCGCTGCGAGTCGGTGGAATCAAATTTTGAAAGCCCAAAACGGAAAAAAATCGGTTCATTCGACTTCAAATCACTCAAGGCTATAAATAGGACATTATAGAGCAAATTTATTCATTCTTTGGACGGCTAAAAACCTAGAGGGAGAGAGAACAAGGTGTGAAGAAGAAGACGGCTCCTGGCAACAGAATTCGGATTCTAAAATCCAATTTTCCTCTTTCTTCTTCTTTGATTATGTTTAGATCAACCATGATTATTTTTAGTTTGTTAGGATGAACTAAATTTTCTTTTCCTAGGTTTGGGATGGAACCCTAACATGAATTTTAGATGTTAAATTTCTTTATTCTTTATTAATGCCTATTCATGATTATTCATTCTATCTTGTGTTTAATGCTTTTTCTTAGATTGGCCACCTTTGAGAATGATATGGGAATGCTTATAATATCGATAAAGTTATTTGTGTTCATACCATAGATAGAATGACATATGTGATTATAGGATAGACATATACCTATGTTCATGTGCAATCATATGAGAACTTGATCTTAATGAATTTCTTGAATTCAATTCACATAGACATATAGTGAGTTGGGTAAAAGAGGTATTTTTGCATGACCATCGACAGAGGCTGTAAAGACATGCGTGTTCTTGATTGATAATCATTTAGGAAAATTAATTAGGAAAAAGAAGGGATTTGCATCTAAAGGGATTGTTAGTGGGAAATCACAAATCTAGGTTATTCAGTCTTTAATAGTTCTTCCATATTAATTCAGTTTAATTTCAATTCTGCTTTAATTAAATTTGTTGTTATTTTCATTCATATTTTTAGTCAAATATTGAAAAATCGTCTTTTGTTTGTTTGGATAGAATTAGGATAAATTAAATTGGTAATTAGCAATTGAGGGTAATTTAGTCTCTGTGGGAACGATACTTACTCACATCTTTACTACTTGTGCGATACGTGCATTTGCGTGTGTAAAATTATCAACAATATACCATTTAGTAATCTAACAGAATACTTTTTGATAATCCACTAAAATATCATTTGATAATATGTTAGAATATTGTTTGATAATTCAATTATTTCCGTAATTAATTAAAATTCTGTTTGATAATCCATGGAAGTATGGTTTGAAATTTATTGGATTATTAGATTACTCTAGATATTTTATTGAAATTTATTATTTCAAAACTTCTATTCACTTTTTAAACAAATGATCACAAGTTTATTTAAAAAAATTTGAAATAATAATAATAAAATAATAACATCACAACAAGTATACAAAAGAATGAAAAAATAAAATATCTAAAAAAAACTCAGCTCTTCCATCGTCTCATGGTGACAACCAAGCTCAAATAGCCACAGACCGATGAGATTGCGACTTCCGAGGGCCAAATCACAACGACAACCAAATTATGAATCACATGAGAAAGCGGTTGTGGATGGTGGAGTTCATGAGGGCTCGGCGACCACGACAATCGAAAGGAAAGAAGCGATCGCGATCGATCGTGAGGCTGGGATCTCGATTGATCGTAAGGCTGGGATCATAAGATCGCTGGGAAGATTCCGAGGACGGCGACAACCACAGAAAAGACGATGACACCAACGTCTAGAGGAGGAGAGAGTAAGACGACGATGATGGAGGCTAGTGAGTACAGAGAGAAAGGGAGATCGAGAGTGAGAGACAAAGGCAGACGGCGGTAGGGTGAAGAGAGAAAGTGGGGCGAAGAAAAAGAGAGAAAGGGGTGAGGGAAGACAGGCGGTGGACAGAGGAGCTGAAGAGAGAGAAGGAGAGAGATAAGATTTGGAGAGAGAGAAAGAGAGAGAGGAGGATAGGGATTGAGGGTAAATTAATCCTTTTTAAGTTTTGGTCAGACTTTAAAAATGATCAAGAGAGTAAAAATCTGTAACTCGAATTTAAGTGAGACAAAAATGCGAATTAAGTGCTCTAAAAGGCTATTCCCAGTTTCCTTAATTATATCTTTGTTAATCCTCTTAGTTTAAGATATTTGATTCTTAAGCCAAGAGTCAATGGTGGTAATTATAAAGTTACTAATTGTGGTCTGATGACATGATGTTGTTGGGCAATGGTCAATAATTAATAAACAAAGTAAGAAGGGAATGTAATTAACTAAAAAGATATCGCTCCCCAACGACTTCTTACAAGTCTGCGACCAACCAGCCACTGGTCAAGCCATTGAGGGATAAGCTAGGATATCTGTTCTTACAAACTTGGACAAAATTTTCGTTTTTACTTCTTGAATTTTGGTGTTTTTACTATTTTTCTCTATAAACTTTGAAAACAGATAGAAATGATTTCTGAACTATAAAATATTATTATTTTTACTTTTTTTATCAGTTAAATAGATAAAATATTTTATTTTTACCACTCAAACTTTAATAGTCTTATAATTTTGACACCAAAACTTTGAAAACTGATATTTATACTTCTGAAACTTTTGATTAATAGTGAGAATGCCTTTCAAACTTTAAACCGTTGTATAAAAACAATTGTTCTTTAATATTTTGATCATAGAAGACTTGAAAAAAACTTTATGTTTGCCTTCTAACCTTTAGTACATTTGAAAATAATCTCTCGAAACCTAAAAATTATTCATGTGTTTGTAATATTTGTTTTAAAATTGAGGTCATTACAAGGGAAAAAAAAAAACTTGTGTATTTAAATCAATCTAACTACAAACTGTTAGCAAAAAATCCCTTATATCACATTTTAGCTATATAAGACTAGGAATAACATTATTTTTGTCCACTAAATTTTATTATATTTTTTAATTTTACCCTTAAACATTAAACCTGTGCTTATATCCTTCGACCTTTAAACTGTTAACAAAATCACTTATTTTTTACCAACTTAAAATTGATGTGTCATTAGTTGATAAAAAGTTAATTAAAATTAAAATCTTTATAATTACAAAAAAAAACTTTAAAAATCTATTAAGAGATCCAAATATACAAATTCTTTTTTTTTTTTTTTCTTGTGGTGACTTTAATTTAAAAAACAAATTTTATGAATGTATTAATCAATTTTGGGTGTCAAGGGTTAGATTTTAAATGTGCTAGAGTTTAGAGGGTAAAATTAAAGTTTTTCCAAGTTTTATTTGGCTAAAAAATGAAAGAATATGTGTTTTTACTAATAACTTAAATTTTGAAAGACATTTTTGCTATCAATTTAAAGTTTGAGAGGTATAAACACTAGTTTTCAATGTTTAAGGGGTAAAATTACAAGAATATTAAAATTTAGAGGAATATTCTATCATTTAACTATAGGAAAGAGTAAGAATGATAACATTTCATAGTTCATAATGCATGTTTACTAATTCTTAAAGTTTAAGAAATAAAGTTATAAAAATACTAAAATTTAGAGTGTAAAAATAAAATTTGTCTTGCGTACTTTTTTGAAATAAGTTCCTAAAAAGATTATGATCTACCTGTGTTTATCCCACTAAAATCTAGTTTTTTCATACAAGTCTATATTAAAACTTTATACCTTTTATTTTAATTTTAATTTTTTTTTTAGAAATAGTATATGTCCTTAAGTAGAAGCTTAGTTCCATCCCTGCGGCCAACGATGGGATTTGGTGGATTACCACAGACATTGCCACATTGATAACATATTGATCTGAAGACCTGATTGGTCCAAGATATTGTTTCAAGTTCAACAGAAATTAGGCCCGTGAAAGTAACTTTGGACTTCAGCGCTCAAAGAATTATCTGCACTGTAAATTCTATGACATTACTAATGGCATGGGGTATGTTGAAGAATGCTTAAAATGAAAAAAAAAAAAAAAAAAAGTATATTTTTGAAATATTGTCTCGATTAGAATTCTTTCAATATTTTAATACTTTTTTATAATGTGAAATAAAAAGTGATTTTAGGACAAATCCAAATTATAGACCAATAATCTAAACTAAGTGCATTAAAAGGATTATTCCCACAATTTCTTTTAATGGGGTAATTTAACTTAGAACAAGTCCGTAGGAAAAGATTATTATAAAAAAAAAAAAAAAAAAGTTGGTAGGAAAAGAGTTTAACGCTGGACTGTCATGTGTTCTTCGTTTTACAAGGCTTTCAACTTCTTTTCTCTCCATGGGATCAGTCTTTGTCATTTTTTGATCAAAAATAACGTGGGAAAGTGTCCAGGGTCCGTTTGTTGGAGGGGCTTTAGAGATCAAAATCTTCACCTTTTTATTTTTTATTTTTACTTCATCGTCACTTTTTATTATTTAAATTATTTATATTTAAATTGTATAGAATTTCGAAAAAATAAAACATAAACCATATTGATAAATTTTTTAAGAACAAATTTTTAAAATTTTTCATTTTGTCACTCTAAACAGTTTTTTTTCCGAATTCATTTTCTAAAACTTACAATTTTTCAAAAAAAAAGAAAGTCTCCAAAACTCCCTAAAAGGACCCTAATTAATTTTTTGTCTACATTTTTTTTTTGGATAAAAACATTTTACAAAAATATTTTTTTTATTTCATTTTATACCCAGCATTTAAAACTTTATCAAGAAATAACATTATTTATATTTGTGATAATCGGGAAAATTCATATTTCTCGGAGAATAAATACACAATGAATTTAAGCGTTAAAATGTGAAATTAAGTAATTTAATATTGTTTAGAACTAAATAAAATGTTCTAACAATTTTAAAGGATGAAAAATGATTGATAGTGATATTAGGTGTGAGCACGTGTGTGCCACTCACAGTATCAAGAAGTAGGTCAAGATGATATTATCTTGACATAAAACTAATAAATTTGGGTTCAGTACTCCCAAATTAGTCAGGATAGCTTATCAGCACGCTCAAATTAGATAATTGAGTACAAAGGTAATTTTTGATCGGGAATTAGCAGTATCGGAAACTAGCCGAAATGACCTCAGATGAAAATAAAACTGATATATTTGAATTCAGGACGCCCAAATTAGTCAGGATAGCCCATGTTGAAATTTTGGGCGAAAAAGTATATAAAAAGTGAAAAAATAAAGTGAAATTTCCTCATTTTTCCACGTACACTCTCTCTCCTTCCTTCTTTTTCTCTCTCTACCCGCACGTGTATAGTAACCAACTATCGGAAACGGTGTCCGTTTTCGACACCGCCGGTGTCATCAGAAAGCTCTAACTGAGCTGAGTTCAACGGTGGGTCGATACGACAAAACCGACGCCGGAGGAGCCCGCACGTGCTGCCTGAAGTCGTCACCACCGGAAATTTTACGACGCCGTATCTCCACCGTCTGATGTCCAAATGCCATGATTCTGGTCCCAATGGATTCGTGGTGAAGAGTAGAACAAAACCCGGGTGTTGTTTCAGCTCAACGGCAGTCGGATTGCACCGCCCAATTCCTCCCGTCACCGTCGCTGTCACCGCCGTGAAACTTGCCATTTCCAACGAAGTTGAGTGATGAGGTGGGTATCAAAATGCTTAGAATTTCACGTAAATCAAAAGCCCCAAGCCAATTTTGGGCAAAAACGTCAGGAAAACGGATATTTAAGCTCGCCACCGCCGTCAATTTTTTGAGGGGTGATTTCTGGCGATAGAGGTGTCGAATGGTGAAATTGAGACCACCAATGAGTTCCTCACGTCGAGATCTTCAAGATGGACTACTCACCTTTCACCGTCGCCAACGTCGATCAATGCCAAATTTTGAAGAATGGCCCGTCGGCCTATTTTCGACGTTCCGGACGCATCCGCAGAGTCGGATTTGCAAGACGGGATCTCAGATATGAAGAACGAAGAAATAGGGTTTATGCCGTCGAGACCGGACTGCAATTCGGTATAAATCCTGACCTCTTTACGTTCCGCAATTTAATTATTTGGGACTATTGTATGATTTTATGATTATTGGTATGAAAATTATGAAAAAGAATGTATGTAAAAAGAAGAAAATGGCTGTAATGGAGGAAAAGAAAAATATGTAATAATGTAACGATTTTACGTAAACAGTATGAGTTTTACGTAAAATCTAGGCCTCTAGTATAGTATGTGATAGAATTAGATCAGGATAGATGGTTTTCAGGCCTTTTTTAAACACTGGAACCTCAAAAATTAAGCGGAAATGCTGTCGAAATTTCTAAAAACGACACTCGGGATAATATAGGAAACGAGGGGTAAAATGTGTTCGAGAAGGTAACCCGAACCCCCTCGAGGAATCAGGGTATGGAAAAAGGAAGGGGTAAGTTATGATTAAGAAACCGACTCTTAGGTCGGAATAATACTTCCCGAGAGCCGGGAATGTAAAAAATTGGTAAAATGATAAGAATTATCCGGAAAAGGTCTGATAAGATTTAAAAAGTTAATTAGATGATTTTGGGTTTAGAAAATCCAACCTAAGTATGAAAATGAAAATGTTATGGTTAAACAACCCATCAGGGGCAAGATGGTCATTTTGCCTAAAGATTCTCAAATTATGGGAAAAGAGCCCCAATGACCCTGGAATAGGTTAATGAAGTTTGTAAAAGCCAAAATTGAGGTTTAAGTTATGAAAAATCACGTCAAGGGCAAAATTGTAATTTTGTCAAAAGTTTGGAGTAAAATCGTAATTTTTCAAAAAGTTGGAGAAAAATTTGAAAATGGCCATTAAGGTTTAAAAAGCTGTCTTAAGGCTATAATTAAGGGTTATAAGATCAGAATCAAGCTTTTTAACAAAATAAAAGCTATAAATGAAAATGTGATTAACGGACAAAGTTTGTTTATAGGAACCCGATCTAGATGTGACAGAGGACATTGATGGATTCCAAGAAGAGGATAAGCACGCTATGAGTAAGTTCAGACATTTATCCGTCTGCAACTATGAACAAACTTATAGTATTTATATGTGATAACCGGGAAAATCTATATTTCTCGGAGAATAAATACACAATGAATTTAAGTGTTAAAATGTGAAAATTAAGTGATTTAATATTATTTAGAACTAAATAAAATGTTCTAACAATGTTAAAGGATGAAAAATGATTGATAATGATGTTATGTGTGTACACATGTGTGCCACTCACAGTATCAAGAAATAGGTCAAGATGATATTATTTTGACATAAAACTGATAAATTTAGGTTTAGCACTCCCAAATTAGTTAAGATAGTCAGCACGCTCAAATTTGATAATTGAGTACAAGGGTAATTTTTGACCAAGAATTCACAGTATCAGAAACTGGTCAAGATGACCTCAGATGAAAATAAAACTGATATATTTGGATTCAGGACGCCCAAATTAGTCAGGATAGCCCATGTTGAAATTTTGGGCGAAAAAGTATACAAAGAGCGAAAAAAAGTGAAATTTCCTCATTTGTTCACATACACTCTCTCTCCTCCCTTCTCTTTCTCTCTCTACCCGCATGTGTACAGTAACCAACTATCGGAAACGGTGTCCGTTTTCGACACCGCCGGTGTCATAGGAAACCTCTCGCCGAGCTGAGTCCGATGGTGGGTCGACTCGACGGAACGGCCGCCGCACGCCGCCACACGCGACGCTCGAATGCCGCCGGAGCCGAGAATTTCGATCGTCGATATCTCCAACGTCCGGCCACCGTTTGCCACAAAACCAGTCCCAAAAGTTTCGTGGTGAAGAGAGGAGCAAAACCCATGCCACCGATCGTCTCAACACCGGCGGAATCGCACCGTCCAAGGTTCGACAAATTCGGTGACACGCCACCGTGGAGCCGCCGTCGAAACCGCCGATTCCGGCCGAGTTGAAGTACGCCGTTGGTGCAGAAATGACTGCAAGGTTGAGGGGAGCAAAAGCCCTCAACCAATTTCGGGAAAAAGTCCGGCACGGCGGAGTTCCACCGTCGCCGCTGTGGCCGTGGCTTTCAAGGGGATTTTCCGGCGATTGGGGCCTCCAAACATGAAATTGAGGCTACCAATGGATTCTTCTCGTCGAGCTCTTCAAGATAGGCTACTCATTTGCCACTGTCACTGCCGGTCAACGCCGGTCAACGGCGATCGGTGATTGAAAATTGAAGAATGGTCCTTTGGCCTATTTTCAACGTTCTGGACGCATCCGCGGAGTCAGATTTGCAAGATAGGACCTCAGATATGAAGAACGAAGAATTAGGGTTTATGCCGTCTAGACCGGACTGCAATTCGATATAAATCCTGACCTCTTTACGTTCCGCAATTTAATTGTTTGGGACTATTATATGATTTTATGATTATTGGTATGAAAATTATGGAAAAGAATGTATGTAAAAAGAAGAAAATGGCTGTAATGGAGAAAAAGAAAAATATGTGATAATGTAACGATTTTACATAAACAGTATGAGTTTTACGTAAAATCTAGGCTTCTGGCATAGTACGTGATAGAATTAGATTAGGATAGATAGTTTTCAGGCATCTCTTAAACGCTGGAACCTCAAAAATTAAGCGGAAATGCTGTCGAAATTTCTAAAAACGACACTCGGGATAATATGGGAAACGAGGGGTAAAATATGATCGGGATGGTAACCCGAGCCAAGCCCCATCGAGGAATTAGGGCATGGAAAAAGGAAGGGGCAAGTTATAATTGATAAACCGACCCTTCGAGACCCTAGAGCGTAAGAAAAACATGAAACCGACTCTTAGGTCGGAATAGTACTTCCCGAGGGCCGGGAATGTGAAAATTGGTAAAATGATAAGAATTGATCCGGAAAAGGCCTGATAAGATTTAAAAAGTAAATTAAATGATTTTCGGTTTAGAAAATCCAGCCTAAGCATGAAAATGAAAATGTTATGATTAAACGACCCATCAGGGGCAAAATGGTCATTTTATCCAAAGATTCTCAAATTATGGGAAAAGAGCCCCAATGACCCCGGAATAGGGTAATGAAGTTTTTAAAAGCCAAAATTGAGGTTTAAGTTATGAAAAATCACGTCAAGGGAAAAATTGTAATTTTGTCAAAAGTTCAGGGTAAAATCGTAATTTTTCAAAAAGTTGGAGAAAAATTCGAAAATGGCCATTAAGGTTTAAAAAGCTGTCCTAAGGCTATAATTAAGGATTATAAGATAAGAATCAAGCTTTTTAATAAAATAAAAGCTATAAATGAAAATTTGATTAACGGACAAAGTTTGTCTGTAGGAACCCAATCCAAACGCGACAAAGGACGTCGATGGATTCTAAGAAGAGGATAAGCATGCTATGAGTAAGTTCAGACATTTACCCATCTGCAACTATGAACAAGCTTATAGTATTTATATGATTTGTATGTAAATGTCATGATGTGATTTATGATGATACTATAGTAACACTATAGCAATACTATGATGATATTAAAAGATAGGTTTTAATAAATAATTTATAAAAAATATATATATATATGTATATTGAATTACAAAGGAAATGTATTATAAAAGCTTTATGAGAGTAAAGATGTGAGAAAGAGAGATAGAAGAATGGAAAGAGTAAGAACGAGAGTGTTATGATAGAATACAAAAAAAAAAAAAAAAGAAGAGATGAGATATGAAAGGAAAGAATAGATATTTTATGAAAGGTTTTATGGAAGTTAAGTTATGATTGATAGAGCAACGATGATCGGTAATGAAAAAAATTAAGAAAGGGTATGTTTTATGAGAACGAAAGGATAGATGTTTAATGAAAAATGATATGAAAACAAAGAGTTAGACAAGAAAGAGAAGCAACGATAGGTTATGATGAAAGGTATGACAAAATGATTAGAACATAACGATAAGATGTGATTGATAGAATAAGAACGATAGGTTATGATCGATATGAGTATGATGATAAGATACGATAGATAGAATGATGCAAATGATAACAGAATAATTGTCTGGACATAACTAAACGTATTTTTGTTTGTTATGATGTGATGTGATGATATATAAGTAATATGTGCAATATATGCTAAAGTGTGACTGACAAAATTCACACGAGTAAGGTAAAGAATTAAGAAAAGAAAAACAACAAAACGAAACACTGATATATATATCTTATGAAATGAGAATGAAAGAATAAAATGACAATGAGAAAGAATTATGAAAGAAAAATAGAACAACGAAAGAACAAATGTCCTATGAAATGTTCTATGAAAAATGAGAAAAGAAAGATAATGAATGTCATGAAAAAAATGTACAACGAAAAAATCAATATATAAGAAAAATAAAAGCATACAAGATAATAAGACTGAAAACTTAAGTTGTTGGCGTACCGGTCTCCCTACAAGGTTGAGACTTCAGGTCTATATCCTCCGCGCAGATGTGATACTACCCCGAAGGTGTGGTAGATTATAGGTTGGACCAACCCCAAAGGTGTGGTAATTAATGTGACTGTGAGGTAGGTTGGTGGGTCGCTCCCCCTCCTCCCACTGTCCACGCGTAAATAGGTATGTTCAACAACGAGCCCATTAAAGGAAAGTGAAAAGAAAAGAAATGAAAAGAGAGTGAAAAGAAAAGAAAGAAAAAGAGCGTGAAAAGAAAGAAAAGGAAAGGAGAGTGAAAAGAAAGGAAAGGAAAGGAGCGTGAAAAGAAAAGAAAGGAAAAGAGCATGAAAAGAAAGGAAAGGAAAGGAGAGTGAAAAGAAAAGAAAGGAAAGGAGAGTGAAAAGAAAAGAAAGGAAAGGAGAGTGAAAAGAAAAGAAAAGAAATGATACGAAAAGAAAAGAAAAGTAAAGAACGATAAGAAAAGAAACGAACGATATGAAAGAATGACATAATGAAATCGATGAAAAATAAATAAATAATAAAATGAAGTTAAAAGAACATAATAGAATCAATATATGTGATATGATGTATTTGATGTTATATGTATGATATGACACGTTTTCACATGATGTTATGCTAGTGTATATGTTACTGGCTTCTAAGATACGAAAGGTTAAGAAATGATGTTAAAACGATAGGACAAAACGATAGAAAAGTTAAAAAGGTTTAGAACAGAAAGTTAAGTAACGATAGGAATGAAAAGAAAAGAAATCAAGAGATTAGATTAGAATGATAAGAGATGATCGATAGAATGATAAGAACGATGAGCGAAAAGATAAACGAGCATGGTGAAGCTCATATTCTATGTTATGTTTTGATGATATGTATAGACGATGTATATGATGTCATATATTCTAGTAATAATATATTGTTAGTATTTATAAGTAAATGAATGTATGTTTGAAATTACTGAGCATCTAGCTCATTAGTTGTTCATATGTTGTAGGTAAGTAACCTGTTAGTTTAAAGTAATATGATGGACAACGTACGGATCTGCACGTGCCAAGGGACTGGACGAGGGTATGGTACTACCATGAGTCTTTCGCTAAGCGTTCAAAAAGGAAGTTGAAAGAAAGAAATTTATGAATTATATGTTATAAGAGTCTGATAGGGATATAGATATAATATGTAAGTAAAAAAAAAAAACATTTGCTATAGAAATTGCTTCCGCTTTAAAATGAGAACGTTAAGAATGGAAAGTTAAGTATGTTAAGTAAGAGGACGACGACCCACGAGGTTGCCAACCATCACGGTCGGCGTCCGAGCTCGGCTGGTTGGTATGGTAACATACGTGGGGGACGTCATATTATATGTTTTATATGTAAATGTCATGATGTGATTTATGATGATGCTATAGTAACACTATAGCAATACTATGATGATGTTAAAAGATATGTTTTAATAAATAATTTATAAAAAATATATATATGTATATATTGAATTACGAAGGAAAGGTATTATAGAAGCTTTATGAGAGTAACGATGTGATAAAGAGGGATAGAAGAATGGAAAGAGTAAGAATGAGAATGTTATGATAGAATGCATAAGAAAGAGATGAGATGAAAAGAATAGATGTTTTATGAAAAGTTTTATGGAAGTTAAGTTATGATTGATAGAGCAACGATGATCGGTAATGAAAGAAATTAAGAAATGGTACGTTTTATGAGAACAAAATGATAGGTGTTTTATGAAAAATGATATGAAAGCAAAGAGTTAGACAAGAAAGAGAAGCAATGATAGGTTATGATGAAAGGTATGATGAAAGGATTAGAACATAACGATAAGATGTGATTGATAGAATAGAACGATAAGCTATGATCGATAGGAGCATGATAATAAGATACGATATATAGAATGATGTAAATGATAAACAGAGAATAATTGTCTGCACGTAACTAAACGTATTTTTGTTTGTTATGATATGATGTGATGATATATAAGTAATATGTGTTACATATGCTAAAGTGTGACTAATAAAATTCACACGAGTAAAGTAAAGAATTAAGAAAAGAAAAATAACATGAAACAACGATATATGTCTTACGAAATGAGAATGAAAGAATAAGATATCAATGAGAAAGAATTACGAAAGAAAAATAGAACAACGAAAGAACAAATGTCCCATGAAATGTTCTATGAAAAATGAGAAAGGAAAGATTAAGAATGTCATAAAAAAGATGTACAACGAAAAATCAATATAAGAAAAATAAAAGTATACAAGATAATAAGACTAAAAATTTAAGTTGTTGGCGTACCGGTCTCCCTATACGGTCGACACTTCAGGTCTATATCCTCTACGCAGATGTGGCGCTGCTCCGAAGGTGCAGTAGTTTATAGGTTGGACCCTACCCCGAAGGTGCGGTAGCTAATGTGACTGTGAGGTAGGTTGGTGGGTCACTCCCCCTCCTCTCACTGTCCGCGCGTAAATAGGTACGTTCAACAACGGGCCCACCAAAGGAAAGTGAAAAGAAAAGAAAGGAAAGGAGAGTGAAAAGAAAAGAAAGGAAAGGAAAGTGAAAAGAAAAGAAAAGAAATGTTACGAAAAGAAAAGAAATGTAAAGAACGATAAGAAAAGAAACGAACGATATGAAAGAATGACATAATAAAATCGATGAAAAATAAATAAATAATAAAACGAAGTTTATAAGAACATAATGGAATTAATATATGTGATGTGATGTATTTGATGTTATATGTATGATGTGACATGTTTTCATGTGATGTTATTCTAGTGTATATGTTACTGGCTTTTAAGATACGAAAGGTTAAGAAATGATGATAAAATGATAGAAAAGTTAAGAAGGTTTAGAACGGAAAGTTAAGAAATGATAGAAATGAAAAGAAAAGAAATGAAGAGATTAGATTAGAATGATAAGAGATGATCAATAGAATGATGAGAATGATGAGCGAAGAGATAAATGAGCATGAAGAGGCTAATATATTATATTATGTTTCGATGATATGTATAGACAATGTGTATGATGTGTCTATACGTGATGTCATATATTCTAGTAATAATATATATTACTAGTATTTATAAGTTAATGAATGTATGTTTGAACTTACTGAGCATCTAACTCATTAGTTGTTCATGTGTTGCAGGTAAGTAACCTATTAGTTTAAAGTAATATGATGGACAACGGACGGATTTGCACATGCCAAGGGACTGGGCGAGGGTATGGTACTACCATGAGTCTTCCGCTGAGCGTTCAAAAAGGAAGTTGAAAGAAAGAAATTTATGAATTATATGTTATAAGAGTATGATAGAGATATACGTATAATATGTAAGTTAAAAGAAAAAAAAAATTGCTATAAAAATTGCTTCCGCTTTAAAATGAGAACGTTAAAAATGGAAAGTTAAGTATGTTAAGTAAGAGGACGACGACCCACGAGGTTGTTAGTCATCACGGTCGGCGTTAGAACTCGACTGGTTGGTATGGTAACGTACAGGGACGTCACAATATTATAGTTTAGTATAATTATACTTCATATTGCAAATTTATACAAATTCTATACCTATTCTTAGTCAAATGTCTGTTTTAACCCCAAAAATAAAAAATAAAAAACCTTAAAGAAAAAAAAAAAAAAGGAAGAGGCTGAAGACTCTAAAATTTTGTTTCTCTTTATTTATATACCCTTCGTTTTGAAGTTATAAAGAAGTGTAAAGCCCAGCATTTAGCAACGGAGCATACTTATACCTTAATATTGTAAATTTATACTCAATTTATACCTTTTCTGGGGCACCATTCAGCTGTCTATTTTCACCTTAAAAGCACCAAAATGTCCTTGAAGGAAAAAAAAGAAAAAAAGAAAGGGACAAAAACTAAAAGAGTTATAAAAAAAAATGTAAAAGAATAAAAGTCAACCCCTCTAGATCCATCACAATTCCTCCTCCTTGAGTTTTGCCCCCTCCCAACCCCTGATCTTCTCCATCGTGCAGCCAGTTCCCCGAGGTTATCAATTGTAACAACCGGGAAAATTCACATTTTTGGAAAATAAATGCACAATGAATTTAAGTATTAAAATGTGAAATTAAATGATGTAATATTGTTTAGAATTAAATAAAATGTTCTAACAATATTAAAGGATGAAAAAAAAGAGTAATAGTGATATTATGTGTGTGCACGTGTGTGCCACTCACAGTATCAAGAAGTAGGTCAAGATGATATTATCTTGACATAAAACTGATAAATTTGGGTTCAGCACTCCCAAATTAGTAAGGATAGCCTATCAGCACGCTCAAATTTGATAATTGAGCACAAGGGTAATTTTTGACCAAAAATTCACAGTATTGGAAATTGGTCAAAATGACCTCAGATGAAAATAAAACTGATATATTTGGATTCAGGACGCCCAAATTAATCAGTATAGCCCATATTGAAATTTTGGGCGAAAAAGTATATAAAGAGAGGGAAAAAGTGGAATTTTCTCATTTATCTACACACACTCTCTCTCCTCCTTCTCTTTCTCTCTCTAGCCGAATATGTACAGTAACCGACCATCAGAAACGGTGTCCGTTTTCGACACCGCCGGTGTCATCAGAAAGCTCTCGCCGAGCTGAGTCCGATGGTGGGTCGACGCGACGGAGCAGCCGCCGGAGCAAGCCGCACGCGCCGCCTGAAGGTCGCCGGAGCCGAAATCTTCCCGGCGAGATTTCTTCGCCGTCCGGCCACCATTTGCCACGAAACCGGTCCCAAAATGTTCGTGGTGAAGAGTACTACAAAACCCATGTGGTGGATCGCCTCAATACCGGCGGAATCGCGCCGCCTGAGCTTCGGAAAATCCGGCGAAACGCCACCGTGGAGCCGCCATCGAAACTGCCGATTCCGGCCGAGTTGAAGCACGCTGTCTGTATAGAAATGGTCGCCGTGAAGAGGGGAGCAAAAGCCCTCAATCAATTTCGGGGAAAAAGTCCGGCACGGCGGAGTTCCACCGCCGCCGCCGTGGCCGTGACTTTCGGGGTGATTTTCCGGCGATTGGGGCCTCCAAATGTGAAATTGAGGCTACCAATGAGTTCCTCACGTCGAGATCTTCAAGACGGGCTACTCATTTTCCACCGTCGCCGCCGGTCAACGGCCGGTCAACGGCGGTCAACGCCGGTCAACGGCGGTCAACGCCGGTCAACGGCGACCGTTGATCGAAAATGGAAATTTGGCCCGTTGGCCTATTTTCGACGTTCCGGACGCATCCGCAGAGTCGAAATTGCAAGACGAGACCCCAAAGATGATGAACGAAGAATTAGGGTTTATGCCGTTGAGAGCGGACTGCAATTCGGTATAAATCCCGACCTTTTTACGTTCCGAAATTTAATTGTTTGGAACTGTTATATAATTTTTATAATTATTGGTATGAAAATGTGGAAAAGAATGTATGTAAAAAAAGAAGAAAATGGCTGAAATGGAGAAAAAGAAAAATATGTGATAATGTAATGATTTTACGTAAACGATATGAGTTTTACGTAAAATCTAGGCCTCTGGTATAGTACGTGATAGAATTAGATCAGGATAGATGGTTTTCAGGCGTTTCCTAAACGCTGGAACCTCAAAAATTAAGCGGAAATGCTGCCGAAATTTCTAAAAAAATGGCACCAAGGGTAATATGGGAAACGAGGGGTAAAAATATGATCGGGAAGGGAACCCGAGCCCCCTCAAGGAATTAGGGCATGGAAAAAGGAATGGACAAGTTACAATTAGTAAACCGACCCTTCGAAACCCTAGAACGCAAGAAAAACATGAAACGGAATAGTACTTCCTGAGGGCCGGGAATGTGAAAATTGGTAAAATGATAAGAATTGATCCGGAAAAGGTCTGATAAGATTTAGAAAGTTAATTAAATGATTTTGGGTTTAGAAAATCCAGCCTAAGTATGAAAATGAAAATGTTATGATTAAACGATCCATTAGGGGCAAAATGGTCAATTTGACCAAAGATTCTCAAATTATGGGAAAAGAGCCCCAATGATCCAAGAATAGGGTAATGAAGTTTGTAAAAGCCAAAATTGAGGTTTAAGTCATGAGAAATCACGTCAAGGGCAAAATTGTAATTTTGTCAAAAGTTAGGGGTAAAATCGTAATTTTTCAAAAAAGTTGGAGAAAAATTCAAAAATGGCTATTAAGGTTTAGAAAGCTGTCTTAAGGCTATAATTAAGGGTTATAGGATCAGAATTAAGCTTTTTAATAAAATAAAAGCTATAAATGAAAATGTGATTAACCGACAGAATTTGTCTATAGGAACCCGATCCAGACGCGACAACGGACGTCGATGGATTCCAAGAAGGGGTTAAGCACGCTATGAGTAAGTTCAGACATTTACCCGTCTGCAACTATGAACAAGTTCATCGTGTTTATATGTTTTGTATGTAAATGTCATGATGTGATTTATGATGATGCTATAGAAATGCAATAGCAATGTTATGATGATATTAAAAGATATGTTTTAATAAATAATTTATAAAAATATATATTTGTATATATATATATGTATATATTGAATTACGAAAGAAAGGTATTATAAAAGTTTTATGAGAATAAAGATGTGAGTAAGAGAGATAGAAGAATGGAAAGAGTAAGAATGAGAATATTATGATAGAATGCATAAGAAAGAGATGAGATATGAAAGGAAAGAATAGGTGTTTTATGAAAAGTTTTATAGAAGTTAAGTTATGATTGATAGAGTAACGATGATCAGTGATGAAAAAAAAAAAAAGGGGTATTTTATGAGGATGAAAGGATAGATGTTTTATGAAAAGTTTTATGAAAGTTAGGTTATGATTGATAGAGCAACGATGATCGGTGATGAAAGGAATTAAGAAAATTGTATGTTTTATGATAACGAAAGGATAGGTGTTTTATGAAAAATGATATAAGAGCAAAGAGTTAGACAAGAAAGAAAAACAATGATAGGTTATGCTAAAAGGTATGATGAATGTTTTATGAAAAATGATATGGAAGCAAAGAGTTGGACAAGAAAGAAAAACAATGATAGGTTATGATGAAAGGTATGATGAAAGGATTAGAACATAACGATAAGATGTGATTGATGGAATAGAACGATAGGCTATGATCGATAGGCTATGATTGACGGAATGATGCAAATGATAAGATGAACAGAGAATAATTGTCTATACGTAACAAAACATGTTTTTGTTGTTATGATGTGATGTGATGTGATAAAGTAAAGAATTAAGAAAAGAAAAATAACGAAAGAATAAATGTTTCATGAAATGTTTTATGAAAAATGAGAAATGAAAGATGATGAATGTCATGAAAAAGATGTACAACGAAAAAATCAATATAAGAAAAGCTAAAAGAATGCAAGATAATAAAACTGAAAAGTTAATGGTTGGCGTACCGGTCTCCCTATATGGTTGAGACTTCCGGTCTATATCCTCCGCGCAGATGTGGTGCTACCCCGAAGGTGTGGTAGATTATAGGATGGACCACCCCGACAGGCGAGGTTTTATGTGACTGTGAGGTAGGTTGGTGGGTAGCTCCCCCTCCTCCCACTGTCAGCGCGCACTAGGTACGTTCAACGACGGGGCCCACCAGTGAAAGATAAGAAAGAAAAGAAAAGAAAGTGATAAAGAAAAGAAAAGAAATGATATGATATGAAAAGAAAAGTAAAGAATGACATAAAAAGAAACAAACGATATGAAAGAACGACATAATAAAATCGATGAAAAACAAATAAATAATAAAACGAAGTTAAAAGAACATAATGGAGTTAATATATGTGATGTGATGTATTTGATGTTATGTGTATGATGTGAATGACACCTCTTTACGTGATGTTATGCTAGTGTGTATGTTACCAGCTTTTAAGATATGAAATGTTAAGAGATGACAATAACGATAGAGAAGTTCTAAAGGTTTAGAACAGAAAGTTAAGAAATGATAGGAATGAAAAGCAAAGAAATAAAGAGATTAGATTAGAATGATAAGAGATGATCGATAGAATGATAAGAACGATGAACAAAGAGATAAATGAGCATGATGAAGCTCACATTTTAGGTTATGTTTTGAGGATATATATAAACGATGTATATAATATGTATATACGTGATGTCATATATTCTAGTAATAATATATATTACTAGTATTTATAAGTTAATGAATGTATGTTTGAACTTACTGAGCATCTAGCTCATTAGTTGTTTATATGTTGCAGGTAAGCAACGTGTTTATTTAAAATAATATGATGGACAACGGACGGATCTGCACGTGCCAAGGGACTGGGCGGGGGTATGGTACTACCATGAGTCTTTCGCTGAGCGTTCAAAAAGGAAGATGAAATAAAGAAAGTTATGATATATGTGTTATAAGAGTGTGATAGAGATAGGTGTAGTATGTAAGTTAAAAAAAAAAAAAATTGCTATAGAAATTGCTTCCGCTATAAGATAAGAACGTTAAGAATGGAAAGTTAAGTTAAGTAAGAGGATGACGACCCACGAGGTTGCCAGCCATCGCGGTCGGCGTCAGAGCTTGACTGGTTGGTATGGTAACGTACGTGGGGGTGGTCGCCACAGTTGGTATCAGAGCGAAAGGTTGACCATATCCCTCTTGGCACACTGCACATCCTGCCGTTATTCCAAGTAAGTTAGATTTGTTTTATGTTAGTAATCGTTTATTATATAAAATAAATAATTTTTAAAGGACAAGATGACGAACTCGCGATACAATCGTGGGTGGTATGGTATGAGTACGATGTTCGAGGACTGATTAGAAGATAGACGAGATCAGTTGTCTACCAAGTTTCGAGGGCGGACAGCACTCCAACACTTTATGGGAATACGGGACTGGGTTCATGATATCAAGATGATTCTCTGACTGTGTACCATTGATCAGGATAATTGGGTCATGATAGCTGTGACATGTATGCACCTTTCAGGAAGATGCTCTCATGTGTATTGGGATTCTTGTGACTAGGATGAGCTCTAACTGGATCGAGTTTCACCATACCATGATTGAGTGACTTCCTCAGAGGAGCCCAGTATCAGTCCCAATTTCCTCATGGGCACGGGGGGACGTGACACCGCCTATATTCCCTAGAGTTGCGGATATGTGAGAATTTGTTCATCGGACCGAGAAAACTGTAGTCGACGTCCGGTGATATAGTTCTAACAGATGCTGTGCGTTACGAGGAACTGATGAGGGCTTCTGCAATATAGGTTGGAAAGGACTCACAGTGGAACTAAATCAAGGTAAATGCAGATCAAGAAAGGTCCACCGAGGTTAGGAATGATTGAGATGATATAGGAGAAAGTCAAGGTCCGGAGAAACTTCCTACTGATCTGGATGGAAAAAGACGAATAATGTATAACTGTATATGTATGTATATGATTATATGTATATGTATGTATATGAGTATATTTGAAATGAAAGGCTACATATAAAGCCTTATTGTTGAAATGTATATGATTATATGTGTATGATATGTCAATATTATAAAATGTTAAAATGATGAAATGATATTAAGTAATGTCTCATAATGGTATGACGTTACTTAATGTGAATTTCATAGAAATTTTACTAAATATGTTTATGAAAGGGAACGTTGGGCTACGACAGCGTAATTCATGGTAATGATGCACGAATGTACAGAAACGCACGGATACGTAGAGATGCATGGTTCATCCCAAATTTTTGGAGGTACATGCAAGAAGATTCCAATTCAAGAAGGATCTAGTTTATGAAGATGTCATAGAAAAAGAAAATTCTGATGCTGAAAAAGTTACACAAGATGTAAAGAAGAAATGAAGACGTTGAAACCCTGCTTGCCTTAATTTTCGAGGACGAAAATTTTATAAGGAGCGGTGAATGTAACAACCGGGAAAATTCACATTTTTGGAAAATAAATGCACAATGAATTTAAGCATTAAAATGTGAAATTAAATGATGTAATATTGTTTAGAATTAAATAAAATGTTCTAACAATATTAAAGGATGAAAAAAAAGAGTAATAGTGATATTATGTGTGTGCACGTGTGTGCCACTCACAGTATCAAGAAGTAGGTCAAGATGATATTATCTTGACATAAAACTGATAAATTTGGGTTCAGCACTCCCAAATTAGTAAGGATAGCCTATCAGCACGCTCAAATTTGATAATTGAGCACAAGGGTAATTTTTGACCAAAAATTCACAGTATTGGAAATTGGTCAAAATGACCTCAGATGAAAATAAAACTGATATATTTTCAGGACGCCCAAATTAATCAGTATAGCCCATATTGAAATTTTGGGCGAAAAAGTATATAAAGAGAGGGAAAAAGTGGAATTTTCTCATTTATCTACACACACTCTCTCTCCTCCTTCTCTTTCTCTCTCTAGCCGAATATGTACAGTAACCGACCATCAGAAACGGTGTCCGTTTTTGACACCGCCGGTGTCATCGGAAAGCTCTCGCCGAGCTGAGTCCGATGGTGGGTCGACGCGACGGAGCAGCCGCCGGAGCAAGCCGCACGCGCCGCCTGAAGGTCGCCGGAGCCGAAATCTTCCCGGCGAGATTTCTTCGCCGTCCGGCCACCATTTGCCACGAAACCGGTCCCAAAATGTTCGTGGTGAAGAGTACTACAAAACCCATGTGGTGGATCGCCTCAATACCGGCGGAATCGCGCCGCCTGAGCTTCGGAAAATCCGGCGAAACGCCGCCGTGGAGCCGCCGTCGAAACTGCCGATTCCGGCCGAGTTGAAGCACGCTGTCTGTACAGAAATGGTCGCCGTGAAGAGGGGAGCAAAAGCCCTCAATCAATTTCGGGGAAAAAGTCTGGCACGGCGGAGTTCCACCGCCGCCGCCGTGGCCGTGACTTTCGGGGTGATTTTCCGGCGATTGGGGCCTCCAAATGTGAAATTGAGGCTACCAATGAGTTCCTCACGTCGAGATCTTCAAGATGGGCTACTCATTTTCCACCGTCGCCGCCGGTCAACGCCGGTCAACGGCGACCGTTGACCGAAAATGGAAATTTGGCCCGTTGGCCTATTTTCGACGTTCCGGACGCATCCGCGGAGTCGAAATTGCAAGACGAGACCCCAAAGATGATGAACGAAGAATTAGGGTTTATGCCGTTGAGACCGGACTGCAATTCGGTATAAATCCCGACCTTTTTACGTTCCGAAATTTAATTGTTTGGAACTGTTATATAATTTTTATAATTATTGGTATGAAAATGTGGAAAAGAATGTATGTAAAAAAAGAAGAAAATGGCTGAAATGGAGAAAAAGAAAAATATGTGATAATGTAATGATTTTACATAAACGGTATGAGTTTTACGTAAAATCTAGGCCTCTGGTATAGTACGTGATAGAATTAGATCAGGATAGATGGTTTTCAGGCGTTTCCTAAACGCTGGAACCTCAAAAATTAAGCGGAAATGCTGCCGAAATTTCTAAAAAAATAGCACCAAGGGTAATATGGGAAACGAGGGGTAAAAATATGATCGGGAAGGGAACCCGAGCCCCCACAAGGAATTAGGGCATGGAAAAAGGAATGGACAAGTTACAATTAGTAAACCGACCCTTCGAAACCCTAGAACGCAAGAAAAACATGAAACGGAATAGTACTTCCTGAGGGCCGGGAATGTGAAAATTGGTAAAATGATAAGAATTGATCCGGAAAAGGTCTGATAAGATTTAGAAAGTTAATTAAATGATTTTGGGTTTAGAAAATCCAGCCTAAGTATGAAAATGAAAATGTTATGATTAAACGATCCATTAGGGGCAAAATGGTCAATTTGCCCAAAGATTCTTAAATTATGGGAAAAGAGCCCCAATGATCCAAGAATAGGGTAATGAAGTTTGTAAAAGCCAAAATTGAGGTTTAAGTCATGAGAAATCACGTCAAGGGCAAAATTGTAATTTTGTCAAAAGTTAGGGGTAAAATCGTAATTTTTCAAAAAAGTTGGAGAAAAATTCAAAAATGGCTATTAAGGTTTAGAAAGCTGTCTTAAGGCTATAATTAAGGGTTATAGGATCAGAATTAAGCTTTTTAATAAAATAAAAGCTATAAATGAAAATGTGATTAACGGACAGAATTTGTCTATAGGAACCCGATCCAGACGCGACAACGGACGTCGATGGATTCCAAGAAGGGGTTAAGCACGCTATGAGTAAGTTCAGACATTTACCCGTCTGCAACTATGAACAAGTTCATCGTGTTTATATGTTTTGTATGTAAATGTCATGATGTGATTTATGATGATGCTATAGAAATGCTATAGCAATGTTATGATGATATTAAAAGATATGTTTTAATAAATAATTTATAAAAATATATATTTGTATATATATATGTATATATTGAATTACGAAAGAAAGGTATTATAAAAGTTTTATGAGAATAAAGATGTGAGTAAGAGAGATAGAAGAATGGAAAGAGTAAGAATGAGAATATTATGATAGAATGCATAAGAAAGAGATGAGATATGAAAGGAAAGAATAGGTGTTTTATGAAAAGTTTTATAGAAGTTAAGTTATGATTGATAGAGTAACGATGATCAGTGATGAAAAAAAAAAAGGGGTATTTTATGAGGATGAAAGGATAGATGTTTTATGAAAAGTTTTATGAAAGTTAGGTTATGATTGATAGAGCAACGATGATCGGTGATGAAAGGAATTAAGAAAATTGTATGTTTTATGATAACGAAAGGATAGGTGTTTTATGAAAAATGATATAAGAGCAAAGAGTTAGACAAGAAAGAAAAACAATGATAGGTTATGCTAAAAGGTATGATGAATGTTTTATGAAAAATGATATGGAAGCAAAGAGTTGGACAAGAAAGAAAAACAATGATAGGTTATGATGAAAGGTATGATGAAAGGATTAGAACATAACGATAAGATGTGATTGATGGAATAGAACGATAGGCTATGATCGATAGGCTATGATTGACGGAATGATGCAAATGATAAGATGAACAGAGAATAATTGTCTACACGTAACAAAACATGTTTTTGTTGTTATGATGTGATGTGATGTGATAAAGTAAAGAATTAAGAAAAGAAAAATAACGAAAGAATAAATGTTTCATGAAATGTTTTATGAAAAATGAGAAATGAAAGATGATGAATGTCATGAAAAAGATGTACAACGAAAAAATCAATATAAGAAAAGCTAAAAGAATGCAAGATAATAAAACTGAAAAGTTAATGGTTGGCGTACCGGTCTCCCTATATGGTTGAGACTTCCGGTCTATATCCTCCGCGCAGATGTGGTGCTACCCCGAAGGTGTGGTAGATTATAGGATGGACCACCCCGACAGGCGAGGTTTTATGTGACTGTGAGGTAGGTTGGTGGGTAGCTCCCCCTCCTCCCACTGTCAGCGCGCACTAGGTACGTTCAACGACGGGGCCCACCAGTGAAAGATAAGAAAGAAAAGAAAAGAAAGTGATAAAGAAAAGAAAAGAAATGATATGATATGAAAAGAAAAGTAAAGAATGACATAAAAAGAAACAAACGATATGAAAGAACGACATAATAAAATCGATGAAAAACAAATAAATAATAAAACGAAGTTAAAAGAACATAATGGAGTTAATATATGTGATGTGATGTATTTGATGTTATGTGTATGATGTGAATGACACCTCTTTACGTGATGTTATGCTAGTGTGTATTTTACCAGCTTTTAAGATATGAAATGTTAAGAGATGACAATAACGATAGAGAAGTTCTAAAGGTTTAGAACAGAAAGTTAAGAAATGATAGGAATGAAAAGCAAAGAAATAAAGAGATTAGATTAGAATGATAAGAGATGATCGATAGAGTGATAAGAACGATGAACAAAGAGATAAATGAGCATGATGAAGCTCACATTTTAGGTTATGTTTTGAGGATATATATAAACGATGTATATAATATGTATATACGTGATGTCATATATTCTAGTAATAATATATATTACTAGTATTTATAAGTTAATGAATGTATGTTTGAACTTACTGAGCATCTAGCTCATTAGTTGTTTATATGTTGCAGGTAAGCAACGTGTTTATTTAAAATAATATGATGGACAACGGACGGATCTGCACGTGCCAAGGGACTGGGCGAGGGTATGGTACTACCATGAGTCTTTCGCTGAGCGTTCAAAAAGGAAGATGAAAGAAAGAAAGTTATGATATATGTGTTATAAGAGTGTGATAGAGATAGGTGTAGTATGTAAGTTAAAAAAAAAAAAAATTGCTATAGAAATTGCTTCCGCTATAAGATGAGAACGTTAAGAATGGAAAGTTAAGTTAAGTAAGAGGATGACGACCCACGAGGTTGCCAGCCATCGCGGTCGGCGTCAGAGCTTGACTGGTTGGTATGGTAACGTACGTGGGGGTGGTCGCCACAGTTGGTATCAGAGCGAAAGGTTGACCATATCCCTCTTGGCACACTGCACATCCTGCCGTTATTCCAAGTAAGTTAGATTTGTTTTATGTTAGTAATCGTTTATTATATAAAATAAATAATTTTTAAAGGACAAGATGACGAACTCGCGATACAATCGTGGGTGGTATGGTATGAGTACGATGTTCGAGGACTGATTAGAAGATAGACGAGATCAGTTGTCTACCAAGTTTCGAGGGCGGACAGCACTCCAACACTTTATGGGAATACGGGACTGGGTTCATGATATCAAGATGATTCTCTGACTGTGTACCATTGATCAGGATAATTGGGTCATGATAGCTGTGACATGTATGCACCTTTCAGGAAGATGCTCTCATGTGTATTGGGATTCTTGTGACTAGGATGAGCTCTAACTGGACCGAGTTTCACCATACCATGATTGAGTGACTTCCTCAGAGGAGCCCAGTATCAGTCCCAATTTCCTCATGGGCACGGGGGGACGTGACACCGCCTATATTCCCTAGAGTTGCGGATATGTGAGAATTTGTTCATCGGACCGAGAAACTGTAGTCGACGTCCGGTGATATAGTTCTAACAGATGCTGTGCGTTACGAGGAACTGATGAGGGCTTCTGCAATATAGGTTGGAAAGGACTCACAGTGGAACTAAATCAAGGTAAATGCAGATCAAGAAAGGTCCACCGAGGTTAGGAATGATTGAGATGATATAGGAGAAAGTCAAGGTCCGGAGAAACTTCCTACTGATCTGGATGGAAAAAGACGAATAATGTATAACTGTATATGTATGTATATGATTATATGTATATGTATGTATATGAGTATATTTGAAATGAAAGGCTACATATAAAGCCTTATTGTTGAAATGTATATGATTATATGTGTATGATATGTCAATATTATAAAATGTTAAAATGATGAAATGATATTAAGTAATGTCTCATAATGGTATGACGTTACTTAATGTGAATTTCATAGAAATTTTACTAAATATGTTTATGAAAGGGAATGTTGGGCTACGACAGCGTAATTCATGGTAATGATGCACGAATGTACAGAAACGCACGGATACGTAGAGATGCATGGTTCATCCCAAATTTTTGGAGGTACATGCAAGAAGATTCCAATTCAAGAAGGATCTAGTTTATGAAGATGTCATAGAAAAAGAAAATTCTGATGCTGAAAAAGTTACACAAGATGTAAAGAAGAAATGAAGACGTTGAAACCCTACTTGCCTTAATTTTCGAGGACGAAAATTTTATAAGGAGGGGTGAATGTAACAACCGGGAAAATTCACATTTTTGGAAAATAAATGCACAATGAATTTAAGCATTAAAATGTGAAATTAAATGATGTAATATTGTTTAGAATTAAATAAAATGTTCTAACAATATTAAAGGATGAAAAAAAAGAGTAATAGTGATATTATGTGTGTGCACGTGTGTGCCACTCACAGTATCAAGAAGTAGGTCAAGATGATATTATCTTGACATAAAACTGATAAATTTGGGTTCAGCACTCCCAAATTAGTAAGGATAGCCTATCAGCACGCTCAAATTTGATAATTGAGCACAAGGGTAATTTTTGACCAAAAATTCACAGTATTGGAAATTGGTCAAAATGACCTCAGATGAAAATAAAACTGATATATTTGGATTCAGGACGCCCAAATTAATCAGTATAGCCCATATTGAAATTTTGGGCGAAAAAGTATATAAAGAGAAGGAAAAAGTGGAATTTTCTCATTTATCTACACACACTCTCTCTCCTCCTTCTCTTTCTCTCTCTAGCCGAATATGTACAGTAACCGACCATCAGAAACGGTGTCCGTTTTCGACACCGCCGGTGTCATCGGAAAGCTCTCGCCGAGCTGAGTCCGATGGTGGGTCGACGCGACGGAGCAGCCGCCGGAGCAAGCCGCACGCGCCGCCTGAAGGTCGCCGGAGCCGAAATCTTCCCGGCGAGATTTCTTCGCCGTCCGGCCACCATTTGCCACGAAACCGGTCCCAAAATGTTCATGGTGAAGAGTACTACAAAACCCATGTGGTGGATCGCCTCAATACCGGCGGAATCGCGCCGCCTGAGCTTCGGAAAATCCGGTGAAACGCCGCCGTGGAGCCGCCGTCGAAACTGCCGATTCCGGCCGAGTTGAAGCACGCTGTCTGTACAGAAATGGTCGCCGTGAAGAGGGGAGCAAAAGCCCTCAATCAATTTCGGGGAAAAAGTCCGGCACGGCGGAGTTCCACCGCCGCCGCCGTGGCCGTGACTTTCGGGGTGATTTTCCGGCGATTGGGGCCTCCAAATGTGAAATTGAGGCTACCAATGAGTTCCTCACGTCGAGATCTTCAAGATGGGCTACTCATTTTCCACCGTCGCCGCCGGTCAACGCCGGTCAACGGCGACCGTTGACCGAAAATGGAAATTTGGCCCGTTGGCCTATTTTCGACGTTCCGGACGCATCCGCGGAGTCGAAATTGCAAGACGAGACCCCAAAGATGATGAACGAAGAATTAGGGTTTATGCCGTTGAGACCGGACTGCAATTCGGTATAAATCCCGACCTTTTTACGTTCCGAAATTTAATTGTTTGGAACTGTTATATAATTTTTATAATTATTGGTATGAAAATGTGGAAAAGAATGTATGTAAAAAAAGAAGAAAATGGCTGAAATGGAGAAAAAGAAAAATATGTGATAATGTAATGATTTTACGTAAACGGTATGAGTTTTACGTAAAATCTAGGCCTCTGGTATAGTACGTGATAGAATTAGATCAGGATAGATGGTTTTCAGGCGTTTCCTAAACGCTGGAACCTCAAAAATTAAGCGGAAATGCTGCCGAAATTGCTAAAAAAATGGCACCAAGGGTAATATGGGAAACGAGGGGTAAAAATATGATCGGGAAGGGAACCCGAGCCCCCTCAAGGAATTAGGGCATGGAAAAAGGAATGGACAAGTTACAATTAGTAAACCGACCCTTCGAAACCCTAGAACGCAAGAAAAACATGAAACGGAATAGTACTTCCTGAGGGCCGGGAATGTGAAAATTGGTAAAATGATAAGAATTAATCCGGAAAAGGTCTGATAAGATTTAGAAAGTTAATTAAATGATTTTGAGTTTAGAAAATCCAGCCTAAGTATGAAAATGAAAATGTTATGATTAAACGATCCATTAGGGGCAAAATGGTCAATTTGCCCAAAGATTCTCAAATTATGGGAAAAGAGCCCCAATGATCCAAGAATAGGGTAATGAAGTTTGTAAAAGCCAAAATTGAGGTTTAAGTCATGAGAAATCACGTCAAGGGCAAAATTGTAATTTTGTCAAAAGTTAGGGGTAAAATCGTAATTTTTCAAAAAAGTTGGAGAAAAATTCAAAAATGGCTATTAAGGTTTAGAAAGCTGTCTTAAGGCTATAATTAAGGGTTATAGGATCAGAATTAAGCTTTTTAATAAAATAAAAGCTATAAATGAAAATGTGATTAACGGACAGAATTTGTCTATAGGAACCCGATCCAGACGCGACAACGGACGTCGATGGATTCCAAGAAGGGGTTAAGCACGCTATGAGTAAGTTCAGACATTTACCCGTCTGCAACTATGAACAAGTTCATCGTGTTTATATGTTTTGTATGTAAATGTCATGATGTGATTTATGATGATGCTATAGAAATGCTATAGCAATGTTATGATGATATTAAAAGATATGTTTTAATAAATAATTTATAAAAATATATATTTGTATATATATATGTATATATTGAATTACGAAAGAAAGGTATTATAAAAGTTTTATGAGAATAAAGATGTGAGTAAGAGAGATAGAAGAATGGAAAGAGTAAGAATGAGAATATTATGATAGAATGCATAAGAAAGAGATGAGATATGAAAGGAAAGAATAGGTGTTTTATGAAAAGTTTTATAGAAGTTAAGTTATGATTGATAGAGTAACGATGATCAGTGATGAAAAAAAAAAAAGGGGTATTTTATGAGGATGAAAGGATAGATGTTTTATGAAAAGTTTTATGAAAGTTAGGTTATGATTGATAGAGCAACGATGATCGGTGATGAAAGGAATTAAGAAAATTGTATGTTTTATGATAACGAAAGGATAGGTGTTTTATGAAAAATGATATAAGAGCAAAGAGTTAGACAAGAAAGAAAAACAATGATAGGTTATGCTAAAAGGTATGATGAATGTTTTATGAAAAATGATATGGAAGCAAAGAGTTGGACAAGAAAGAAAAACAATGATAGGTTATGATGAAAGGTATGATGAAAGGATTAGAACATAACGATAAGATGTGATTGATGGAATAGAACGATAGGCTATGATCGATAGGCTATGATTGACGGAATGATGCAAATGATAAGATGAACAGAGAATAATTGTCTATACGTAACAAAACATGTTTTTGTTGTTATGATGTGATGTGATGTGATAAAGTAAAGAATTAAGAAAAGAAAAATAACGAAAGAATAAATGTTTCATGAAATGTTTTATGAAAAATGAGAAATGAAAGATGATGAATGTCATGAAAAAGATGTACAACGAAAAAATCAATATAAGAAAAGCTAAAAGAATGCAAGATAATAAAACTGAAAAGTTAATGGTTGGCGTACCGGTCTCCCTATATGGTTGAGACTTCCGGTCTATATCCTCCGCGCAGATGTGGTGCTACCCCGAAGGTGTGGTAGATTATAGGATGGACCACCCCGACAGGCGAGGTTTTATGTGACTGTGAGGTAGGTTGGTGGGTAGCTCCCCCTCCTCCCACTGTCAGCGCGCACTAGGTACGTTCAACGACGGGGCCCACCAGTGAAAGATAAGAAAGAAAAGAAAAGAAAGTGATAAAGAAAAGAAAAGAAATGATATGATATGAAAAGAAAAGTAAAGAATGACATAAAAAGAAACAAACGATATGAAAGAACGACATAATAAAATCGATGAAAAACAAATAAATAATAAAACGAAGTTAAAAGAACATAATGGAGTTAATATATGTGATGTGATGTATTTGATGTTATGTGTATGATGTGAATGACACCTCTTTACGTGATGTTATGCTAGTGTGTATGTTACCAGCTTTTAAGATATGAAATGTTAAGAGATGACAATAACGATAGAGAAGTTCTAAAGGTTTAGAACAGAAAGTTAAGAAATGATAGGAATGAAAAGCAAAGAAATAAAGAGATTAGATTAGAATGATAAGAGATGATCGATAGAGTGATAAGAACGATGAACAAAGAGATAAATGAGCATGATGAAGCTCACATTTTAGGTTATGTTTTGAGGATATATATAAACGATGTATATAATATGTATATACGTGATGTCATATATTCTAGTAATAATATATATTACTAGTATTTATAAGTTAATGAATGTATGTTTGAACTTACTGAGCATCTAGCTCATTAGTTGTTTATATGTTGCAGGTAAGCAACGTGTTTATTTAAAATAATATGATGGACAACGGACGGATCTGCACGTGCCAAGGGACTGGGCGAGGGTATGGTACTACCATGAGTCTTTCGCTGAGCGTTCAAAAAGGAAGATGAAAGAAAGAAAGTTATGATATATGTGTTATAAGAGTGTGATAGAGATAGGTGTAGTATGTAAGTTAAAAAAAAAAAAAAATTGCTATAGAAATTGCTTCCGCTATAAGATGAGAACGTTAAGAATGGAAAGTTAAGTTAAGTAAGAGGATGACGACCCACGAGGTTGCCAGCCATCGCGGTCGGCGTCAGAGCTTGACTGGTTGGTATGGTAACGTACGTGGGGGTGGTCGCCACATCAATCGACCCAAAAAAAAAAAAAATTTAATATTCTTAAAAACTAAAAATAAATATAAATATAAATATAAATATAAATATAAAAAATAAAACAGACGCACAGCTTCTGCCCTCCCCTTCCCTATAGACTAGCTACTACCAAATCGTTTGGGATTGCACAAGATTTCTACAGTTTAGAGAAATGTGGAAAGTTTTGGTTGATTTTTGGGACATTTTTTCTGAAATGACACTTTTGTCCTTATTTGGTCAAAATAAATAGTGGATCAAGAGAAGATATAGATCAATATAGATGACATTTTTACACATAGATGGGGACCTGAGAGTACCTGCCCATAATAAGGCGGGTATAAGGGATACAATACAAGTACAGGGATGGATATGGGGATTAAGATTCACACCCCACACGAGTATGGGTTAGGGGTGGGGCACCCATAACTGCTTATATTCACCTTTATATTTGTATTTATATTTATATATATATTTATATATACACATAAGTTCAAAGTTTTGATTAGAAAACAAAAAAGTGAAATACCTAAGGAAAAAAACTTTATTTTAATTAATCATATATTGCTACGCATCTGAATTCTTAGAGGTTGGATTTGTTTTTAAGATTTTAGCTTTATTTTCAGTTATATTTGTAATTATGTTTATAAATTTGTGAAAATTTTTAAAGGAATTTGTTTTGAGTTTTTTTTTTTCTTAAGAGGTAAATGGATAGGATATCAATGGGAGAGGCGGACCCCTATCCTGCCTCCCTGATTAACATCCCTATTGATTAAGTATAAACTAGCAATCTGAAGATATAAATGTGCTACACTTTAAAAACAGAGTGATTTTTTCATATTCTCAAAATACATGTATAATAATTTTATTAAAAAAAAAAACTATTTCTTCTATAACGACATTCTACATATATATATATAGGAGTATAAATTTGCAAACATAGTCTTTTTCTGAGGCTGGTGCTTCAAACAAACTATATATGCATACATCACACGACACTTGTTAGAAAAACGAATATAGCTACCTGATCACTAGCTCCAGTGTTTCTGTGATGATTTAACTATAACACATACAAAAGGCAAAAAGAACGTTTGCTAATTGACCATGCAATATGCCTTATCGACCCCCGAGGGCTGTTATGGTCATTGTGTTTTTTGAAAATGACTCCGGCTTGCTACAGACGTAATTTCTTTCCTGTGAATCTGGTTCCATGTAATAGCCTGGTGGTTTTGGTTGAAGCAGCTCGCTCTCACTTCCTAACATGAAAACGACAGATGACATGTTGGGTCTATCCATCGGATGTTGTTGAACACATAAGAGGCCAACATATATGCAACGCAACACTTGTGGCAGATTGTCGTATGAATCCCTTAGGCTAACATCAATCAGATCAAATGGCCTTCCTTCGTTTAGCAATGTCCACGCCTAGAAATTTCAAGATGCTACGAGTCATTCAGCAGTTTGCATCACATCGATCTAAGTAAGAAATGTAACTTTTTGAGACTTACCTGTCCAATTAGGGTAATGTTGTGGTTCTCATGGTGAAAGCGTATGCTTCTTTTTCCACTTATAATCTCCAACATCATTATCCCAAAACTAAATACATCGGATTTTGTTGAGAATAGACCGTTGAAAGCATACTCTGGTGCCATGTATCCACTAAATATATAACATGGTTAATTAGTAAAATGCCCTCATCGAAGTAGCAGATCTATGAACAACATTTTGGTATAAGCTGCTCTCGTCACATTTTTCAAATTTCAATTTTATACATAAAATTTCTCCCAAATTTCAGTTGATCAGCCACCCTCTAATAAGCAAAATAACATTTGTGCACCCACTAAGTAATAAAAACTTATTAGTGTGTCCCCATCCAATAATATAGCACTTATTATATATTTTATATTTATTTTACCCTTTACGAATATTTTCTCTTTTTTTCTCTTTTGGCTCTACCACTACACTATTATCTCGACAACACTTACTGAGTTCCTGTTATTCTGTTTGTGTTTCCCTCTGTTTGATCTCCTTCAAAAGTTTTAGCCATGCCAAAGTCTGAAATTTTTGGATTCATCTTGTTATCAAGTAGTATATTGCTAGCTTTGAGATCTCTATGTACAATTCTTAATCTGGAATCCTGATGGAGGTATTGAAGCCCTCGAGCAACACCACATAAAATTTCGAAACGCTTGGGCCATTTCAATAGTTTACTTTGTTGTTGATCTGGAAAATAGGTTCGTCCACTTAGACAAGCAGTACAAAAATATAATATTACTGTAGGAAATTTTATATTTCTGCAAATTAAATGACTAGGGGATCTTACCAAAGATGAAGAAATCCAGGCTTTTATTGGGCATATACTCATAAATCAGCAGTTTTTCTTCTTCTTGAATGTAACAACCAAGAAGCTTTACAAGATTCCGATGTTGAAGCTTGGCAATTAGTAAAACTTCATTTTTAAACTCACTTATTCCTTGCTGAGAACTTAATGAGAGTCTCTTCACAGCAATCTCTTGTCCATCCTCTAGCTTGCCCTAAAATTACATTTACAAAAGAATTGCTAAAACCCTTTCCAAAAATTTGACTTTCCTTTTATCTGTTATTTCTTGAATTATCATATAAAAAGCTTACTCTGTATACAGGTCCAAAACCACCTTCTCCGAGCTTATTGTTTACTGAAAAATTATCTGTAGCTGTACATATTGTATCTAGACTGAACAGTGGCAGCTCAAGGTCTTCCTCTTTTGCTCTGTCTTTTGGAGTAGCTTTATTTTTTCTCCCTGTTTTCTCTCAAAAGATACCACAAGTTCAAGCTAGTCAAACTCTCAAGCATACCAGGTGGACAAAAAACTCAACTTAAATACTAAAAATAATAAGAATAAAAATTACCGTATAGTTGTTATGAAGTCAGGTTTCTTAGTTATAATTGTACTTTTCGGATATAATTACGTGCTCAAAAATTGAATTAGCTAGCATGAGTACTAGCATTATTACATAAAGTTAAATTACTAATTTGGATGTCACAACTTAATCTCTCCAATTAAAAATATATGAAAAAATTCGAACCACATTTTTTGCAAATCAACATTAACAACAATTAAGAGTAATCTGTTCGATTTGCCTTCATGATTGGCTATATGTTCTGTTTTGTTATTTCTATTTTCATGCCTCTCTCTCTCTCTCTCTCTCTGTGTGCAAAGATGACAAGAACCCTTCATTTCTTTCTTCATTTATTTGCTGGAAAATGAAAACAGCAAGAAAAAAAATTATTACCTTTTGATCCTCTCCAGAAAATGCAATAGCCAAGTAAGAGCATCCCAGACGCACTTCCAGTAACAGCTACAACTATCATTGCTCTCGCCTTATTACCTTCTTTTCCTTTTTATGACACAACAAACGTAAAACAGATCGGAGATAGAAGACATGAAAATATCAAGGTAATTAATATATGGACTTGCTTAGGGTAGGTACACACACACACACACACACATATACATATACATATAATGACATTCTGTGAAATAATTAGGCCCTTACCTTGCTCTATAAGTGGCATGCGAATAAATATGTCATGCTTATTATCTGAAGCTGTCCTAATATCTAGCAGAGCAGTGTACCACACAACGCAACCACTGCCTTTTCCTCTGACATCAGAGTTTGCATAAGCCATACAAGAACAGTTATTCAAGCATATTGCCTTACAATCGTCTAGATTCAAGTTTCCAGCCATCCAAGAAAGCGACGAATCTGGGAGTTTCAAGCCAGAAAATTTCACAAAAACATCTTTATCTTTATGCTTGCAGCTTGGAGTAGTATTCCTTACACATCCACTGGACCAGTCCATTAAATTCCATTCCGCTGGAGACTTGGGCTTGAATCCGCTAAGGCATTGGCACATAGGACTGAAGTCTATCGTGCAGATTGCGTTGGCCCCACAAACACCAAACCTGTCACAGTTGTCAATAGGTGAAGATGAATAACGAATCCAATCTTGTTCTGCCTCGATCCAAACCGATGTATAAATTCCACCAACTGTTTGATTCAAAACCATTATTGAGAACAGTGACTTGTTCTTGAGATTGTAAGTGTAGTAAACTTCATCATCGTTGTAAACAAAGCCAAAGTCATAAAGCGGATTAGGCCTTAAAAATGGCAAGCCACTGAAGCTAATTCCAGTCCATGATCCAGTACGATAGAATTTTTCTGTGCCATTCCTCATATAAATATCAGGGAATGTATGAAACTGTGGACGAAATTCAATCCCATAAGTGAAATCTCCTGGACAAGGGTCATGCCAACTCTTCCATGCAGTGAGACTCCGCCGCAGACCTGTCCTTAAATCCCACCCCAATTTCATGCCTGGCAACAACGTATCTGAAGGATAGTCAAAGCTTTGCCACAAATAGTTATCCGGATTTCTGTCTTCCTCATCTCGTAGAATAAGATTTCCAGAATCTAAAAGCTCAGCTACAGGTTTCTGGGCTTGTTTTGATGAGCTCGATGACCAAACAACACTCTTGTTCTGATACAAGAGCAGAAGATTTCCTATGTTGTTTATCATCAACACGCCAGAAGAATCGTTAATTGGTTTGCACCCATTTGCAACCCAAACTAAAGTTTGAACCGGGATGTTCTTAAACCAAATTCCAACATAACGGTTCGCGGAATTGCCTGGAGAAAAGAAACCAAGCGCAAAGCTTCCTTCTTTTGAAACCAGAGTCGTGCCATCACTGATAGATTGGAATGGATTAATGCTATCAACTGCAGATGAAACTTTATGGAAGAGAAAAAGTAACACAAAGATATTGAGCATAGAAGTGAAAACAGCCATTTTTTCAGTTTCTTTCTTTCCCTGCTTAGAGAGGGGGAAAAATGAAAGAGGAAATGGAATCCCTTCTAGTGCACGGCTGGCTGTTGACTATTATAGTCTCTGACTAGTATTTTGCTATTAAAGTTTCGTAGTAATTTACAGTCCCGGCCCAGAATTCCACTTGTGCAGGTCATCTTTCTTACCCCTTTAAGATATATACTAATACAAACATATATATATATATAAACACTACATAATTCAATAGTCAAGTAAGTCATTTAGAAAAAAACAAAAAAGCAAAATAAAAACTAAGAAGTGATTGGTGAAGCAACGTATTTTTAACATAACTAACTAAATAGATATCGCTCTCCAACAACTTCTTCCAATTTACTACTATTTCCAAGTCAACAAAGGCAGCTAAATCCGCCTATTGAGTTGTTTAAGTGGTGTGTAAATTGTTTCAATATATCGAGTCCTAACTTCGAGTCTCAAGGACAGTGATCGCAATATTTGGCCGTGTTGTGCAACTAGGCCTGAGATTAGGAATATCCAAATTTCAACATGGGAAACATTAACTTTAAAGGAAAAAGAGAGTAGAGAGAGAGAAGAGGAGGAAGAGGAGAGAGCGGTCGCCACCGCCAAAGCCGCTCAGATCTCGCCTTGTTCGTCATCCACAAAGATGTAGTTCGAATGTTCTTAATAGATGAAATGCATATTTCATGTTTGATTTAAAAATAAATAAATAAATTTCTCCTCATTTAAAATTTTGTGTATCTTCATGACGAGCAAAGTGATCAAAAATGACCATAAGCTCAATCACCAATCTGTTAGTAGCTATTACATGACACTTATTTGAGAAAAGAACTTATAATCCACTTGATCACTGGCCCAACATTCTTTTCTTAGTTGTTGAACTATCAGAATGCAAAACATGTTTGCTATGGTCATGCTACAGGCCTTATCGACCCCCCAAATGCCGTCACGGTCATCGTGTGTTTAGAAAATGAGTCTGGCTTGCCATAGACATATTCTCTTTCTTGTGAATCAGTTTCCATGAAGTAGCCTGGTGGTTTTGGTTGAGGCAGCTCGCACTCACCACCTAACATGAGAATGACAGATGACATGCGGGGTCAATCCATAGAATGTTGTTGCGCACATAAGTGGCCAATATGTATGCAACGTAACACTTGAATTTGGTTCTAAAATCAGTCTTCGTACTTTGAACTTGGAATTATATAATACCTAGTGGATTTAAACGGGTTGGAGGGACAATTTTTGTGACGTCCCGTACGTTACCATACCATCCAGCCGAGCTCTGACGCCGACCGTGATGGCTGGTAACCTCCTGGGTCGTCGTCCTCTTACTTAACATACTTAACTTTCCATTTTTAACGTTCTCATTTTAAAGTGGAAGCAATTTCTATAGCAAATTTTTTTTTTTAACTTATGTATTATACCTATATCCCTATCATACTCTTATAACATATAATTCATAAATTTGTTTCTTTCAGCTTCCTTTTTGAACGCTCAGCGAAAGACTCATAGTAGTACCATACCCTCGCTCAGTCCCTTGACACATGCAGATCCGTCTGTTGTCCATCATATTACTTTAAACTAACAGGTTACTTACTTGTAACATATGAACAACTAATGAGCTAGATGCTCAGTAAGTTCATAAATACATTCACTAACTCATAAATACTAGTAATATATATTATTACTAGAATCTATGACATCATGTATAGACACATCATACACATCGTCTATACATATCATCAAAACATAACATAATATGTTAGCCTCTTCATGCTCATTTATCTCTTCGCTCATTGTTCTCATCATTCTATTGATTATCTCTTATCATTCTATTCTAATCTCTTCATTTCTTTTCTTTTCACTCCTATCATTTCTTAACTTTCCGTTCTAAACCTTCTTATCTTTTCTATCGTTTTATCATCATTTCTTAACCTTTCGTATCTTAAAAGCCAGTAACATATACACTAGCATAACATCACGTAAAAACATGTCATTTACATCATACACATAACATCAAATACATCACATCACATATATTAATTCTATTATGTTCTTTTAAATTTTGTTTGATTATTTATTTATTTTTCATCGATTTCATTATATCATTCTTTCATGTCGTTCGTTTCTTTTCTGGTCATTCGTTTCTTTTCTTTTCTTTTCGTATCATTTCATTTCTTTTCTTTTCACTTTCCTTTGGTGGGCCCGTTGCCAGTCGCACCTTAAAGATTATCGCTTCCTTCTCTGAGGGGTGATCTTTAACTACCGCACCTTCAGGTTAGTGTCTAACCTATAAACTACTGCACCTTCGGGGTAGCACCACATCTGCGTGGAGGATATAGACATTAACCTCACCTACGGGAGGCCGGTACGCCAACGACTTAAGTTTTCAGTCTTATTATCTTGTATGCTTTTATTTTTCTTATATTGATTTTTCGTTGTACATCTTTTTCATGACATTCATAATCTTTCCTTTCTCATTTTTCGTAAAACATTTCATGGGACATTTGTTCTTTCGTTGTTCTATCTTTCTTTCGTAATTCTTTCTCATTGACATCTCATTCTTTCATTCTCATTTCGTAAGACATATATTGTTGTTTCATATTGTTGTTTTTCTTTTCTTAATTCTTTACTTTACTTGTGTGAATTATGTCAATCACACTTTAGCATATATAGCACATATTACTTATATATCATCACATCACATCACATCATAACAAACAAAAATATGTTTAGTTATGTGCAGACAGTTATTCTCTATTTATCATTTGCATCATTCTATCTATCGTATCTTATCATCATACTCCTATCGATCATAGCCTATCGTTCTATTCTATCAATCACATCTTATGGTTATGTTCTAATCCTTTCATCATATCTTTCATCATAACCTATCATTGCTTCTCTTTCTTGTCTAACTCTTTGCTTTCATATCATTTTTCATAAAACACCTATCATTTCTGTGATAACCGGGAAAAGTCATATTTCTCGGAGAATAAATACACAATGAATTTAAGCGTTAAAATATGAAATTAAGTGATTTAATATCGTTTAGAACTAAATAAAATGTTCTAACAATGTTAAAAGATGAAAAATGATTGATAGTGATATTATGTGTGTACATGTGTGTGCCACTCACAGTATCAAGAAGTAGGTCAAGATGATATTATCTTGATATAAAACTGATAAATTTGGGTTCAGCACTCCCAAATTAGTTAGGATAGCCCATCAGTACGCTCAAATTTGATAATTGAGCATAAGGGTAATTTTTGACCAAGAATTCGCAGTATTAGAAACTGGTCAAGATGACCTCAGATGAAAATAAGACTGATATATTTGGATTCAGGATGCCCAAATTAGTCAGGATAGCCCATGTTGAAATTTTGGGCGAAAAAGTATATAAAGAGTGAAAAAAAGTGAAATTTATTCATTTTTCTACGTATACTCTCTCTCTCCTCCCTTCTCTTTCTCTCTCTACCCGCATGTGTACAGTAACCAACTATCGGAAACGCTACCCGTTTTCGACACTGCCGGTGTCATCGGAAAGCTCTCGCAAAGCTGAGTCCGACGGTGGGTCGACGCGACGGAGCAGTCGCCGGAGCAAGCCGCACGCGCCGCTTGAAGGCCGCTGGAGCTGAAATCTTCCCAATGAGATTTCTCCGCCGTCCAGCCATCATTTTCCATGAAACCGGTCCCAAAATGTTCGTGGTGAAGAGTACTACAAAACCCATGTGGTGGTTTGTCTCAACGGCCGCCGGATCGCGCCACCCGAAGCCGCGATGTCACCGCCGTGAAGCCGTCGTGGAACTCCCCATTTCCGGTGATGTCAAGTCGTGCCACTGGTACAGAAATGCTCGCCATGAAGAGGGGAGCAAAAGCCCCAAGTCAATTGCATGCCACAACCTCGGCACGGCGGAGTTCTAAAGCCGCCGCCGTGATCGATTTTTGGAGGGATGATTTCCTGCAATAGAGGCGTCGAATGGTGAAATTGAGGCCACCAATGGATTCCTCTCATTGAGATCTTCAAGATGGACTACCCACATTCCACCATCGCCGCCAGTCAACGCCAGTCAACGGCGATCGTTGACCAATTTTGGAAGTTCAGCCCGTTGGCCTATACGTTCCGGATGCATCCGCGGAGTCAGATTTGCAAGACGGGATCTCAGATATGAAGAACGAAGAATTAGGGTTTATGCCGTCGAGACCGGACTGCAATTCGGTATAAATCCCAACCTCTTTACGTTCCGTAATTTAATTGTTTGGGACTATTGTATGATTTTATGATTATTGGTATGAAAATTATGGAAAAGAATGTATGTAAAAAGAAGAAAATGGCTGTAATGGAGGAAAAGAAAAATATGTGATAATGTAATAATTTTACGTAAACAGTATGAGTTTTACGTAAAATCTAGGCCTCTGGTATAGTACATGATAGAATTAGATCAGGATAGATCGTTTTTAGGCGTTTCTTAAACGCTGGAACCTCAAAAATTAAGCGGAAATGCTGCCGAAATTTCTAAAAGCGGCACTAGGGGTAATATGGGAAACGAGGGGTAAGATATGATCGGGAAGGTAACCCGAGCCCCCTCGAGGAATTAGGGCATGGAAAAAGGAATGGGCAAGTTACGATTAGTAAACCAACTCTTAGGTCTGAATAATACTTCCCGAGGGCCGGAAATGTGAAAAATTGATAAAATGATAAGAATTGATCCGGAAAGGGTCCGATAAGATTTAAAAAGTTAATTAGATGATTTTGGGTTTAGAAAAGCCAGCCTAAGTATGAAAGTGAAAATGTTATGGTTAAACGACCCATCAGGGGCAAAATGACCCAAAGATTCTCAAATTATGGGAAAAAAGCCCCAATGATCCCGGAATAGGGTAATGAAGTTTGTAAAAGCCAAAATTGAGGTTTGAGTTATGAAAAATCACGGTAAGGGCAAAATTGTAATTTTGTCAGAAATTAGGGGTAAAATCGTAATTTTTTAAAAAGTTGGAGGAAAAGTTCAAAAATGGCCATTAAGGTTTAAAAAGCTGTCCTAAGGCTATAATTAAGGGTTATAAGATCATAATCAAGCTTTTTAATAAAATGAAAGCTATAAATGCAAATGTGATTAACGGACAAAGTTTGTCTGTAAGAACCCGATCCAGACGCGACAAAGGACGTCGATGGATTCTAAGAAGAGGATAAGCATGCTATGAGTAAGTTCAGACATTTACCCATCTGCAACTATGAACAAGCTTGTTGTATTTATATGTCTTGTATGCAAATGTCATGATGTGATTTATGATGATGCTATAGTAACGCTATAGCAATACTATGATAATGCTAAAAGATATGTTTTAATAAATAATTTAAGAAATATATATATATTGAATTACGAAGAAAGGTATTATAAAAGCTTTATTAGAGTAAAGATGTGATAAAGAGTGATAGAAGAATGGAAAGAGTAAGAATGAGAATGTTATTATAGAATGCATAAGAAAGAGATGAGATATTAAAGGAAAGAATAGATGTTTTATGAAAAGTTTTATGGAAGTTAAGTTATGATTGACAGAGCAATGATGATCAGTAATGAAAGGGATTAAGAAAGGGTATGTTTTATAAGAACGAAATGATAGATGTTTTATGAAAACTGATATGAAAGCAAAGAGTTAGACAAGAAAAAGAAGCAATGATAGGTTATGATGAAAGGTATGATGAAAGGATTAGAACATAACGATAAGATGTGATTGATAGAATAGAACGATAGGCTATGATCGGTAGGAGTATGATGATAAGATACGATAGATAGAATGATGCGAATGATAAACAGAGAATAACTGTCTGCACATAACTAAACGTATTTTTGTTGGTTATGATGTGATGTCATGATATATAAGTAATATGTGCTATATATGCTAAAGTGTGACTAACATAATTCACACGAGTAAAGTAAAGAATTAAGAAAAGAAAAACAATAACATGAAACAACGATATATGTCTTACGAAATGAGAATGAAAGAATAAGATGTCAATGAGAAAGAATTACGAAAGAAAGATAGAATAACGAAAGAACAAATGTCCCATGAAATGTTCTATGAAAAATGAGAAAGGAAAGATTATGAATGTCATGAAAAAGATGTACAACGAAAAATCAATATAAGAAGAATAAAAGCATACAAGATAATAAGACTGAAAACTTAAGTTGTTGGCGTACCGGCCTCCCGTAGGTGAGGTTAATGTCTATATCCTCCACGCAGATGTGGTGCTACCCCGAAGGTGTGGTGGTTTATAGGTTGGACACTACCCCGAAGGTGCGGTAGTTAAAGATCACCCCCTCAAAGAAGGAAGCGGTAATATTTAAGGTGCGACCAGCAACGGGCCCACCAAAGGAAAGTGAAAAGAAAAGAAACAATACGAAAAGAAAGGAGAAGTAAAGAACAAAAAAAAAAGAAACGAACGACATGAAAGAATGACATGATGAAATCGATAAAAATAAATAAATAATAAAAACGAAACCTAAAAGAACATTATAGAATTAATATATGTGATGTGATGTATTTGAGGTTATGTGTATGATGTGAATTACACGTTTGTACATGATGTTATGCTAGTGTATATGTTACTAGCTTATAAGATACGAAAAGATAAGAGATGAGGACAAAACGATAGAAAAGTTATAAAGGTTTAGAACAGAAAGTTAAGAAATGATAGGAATGAAAAGAAAAGAAATGAAGAGATTAGATTAAAACGATAAGAGATGATCGATAGAATGATGAGAACAATGAGCGAAGAGATAAATGAGCATGAAGAGGCTAACATATTATATTATGTTTCGATGATATGTATAGACGATGTGTATGATGTGTCTATACGTGATGTCATATATTCTAGTAATAATTTATATTACTAGTATTTATAAGTTAATGAATGTATGTTTGAACTTACTGAGCATCTAGCTCATTAATTGTTCATATGTTGCAAGTAAGTAACATGTTAGTTTAAAGTAATATGATAGACAATGGATGGATCTGCATGTACCAAGGGACTGGGTGAGGGTATGGTACTACCATGAGTCTTTCGCTGAGCGTTCAAAAAGGAAGTTGAAAGAAAGAAATTTATGAATTATATGTTATAAGAGTATGATAGGGATATAGGTATAATATGTAAGTTAAAAAAAAAATTTGCTATAGAAATTGCTTCCGCTTTAAAATGAGAGCATTAAAAATGGAAAGTTAAGTATGTTAAGTAAGAGGACGACGACCCATGAGGTTGCCAACCATCACGGTCGGCGTCAGAGCTCGGCTGGATGGTATGGTAACGTACGGGACGCCACAGGTGGTATGAAAGCGAAAGGTTGACCATATCCCTCCTCACACACTGCATATCCTGCCGTCATTCCAAGTAAGTTAGATTTGTTTTATGTTAGTAATTGTTTATTATTGTGACGACCCCCAACGTACGTTACCATACCAACCAGTCGAGCTCTGACGCCGACCGCGATGGCTGGCAATCTCGTGGGTCGTCATCCTCTTACTTAACTTAACTTTCCATTCTTAACGTTCTCATCTTATAGCGGAAGCAATTTCTATAGCAAATTTTTTTTTTTTAACTTACGTACTATACCTATCTTTATCATACTCTTATAACACATATTTCAAAACTTTCTTTCTTTCTTTCATCTTCCTTTTTGAACGCTCAGCGAAAGACTCATGGTAGTACCATACCCTCGCCCAGTCCCTTGGCACGTGCAGATCCGTCCGTTGTCCATCATATTACTTTAAACTAACAAGTTGCTTACCTGCAACATATAAACAACTAATGAGCTAGATGCTTAGTAAGTTCAAACATACATTCATTAACTTATAAATACTAGTAATATATATTATTACTAGAATATATGACATCACGTATATACACATCATATACATCATTTATATATATCCTCAAAACATAACATAGAATATGAGCTTCATCATGCTCGTTTATCTCTTCGTTCATCGTTCTTATCATTCTATCGATCATCTCTTATCATTCTAATCCAATCTTTTCATTTCTTTGCTTTTCATTCCTATCATTTCTTAACTTTCTGTTCTAAACCTTTATAACTTTTCTATCGCTTCATCATCATCTCTAAACATTTCATATCTTAAAACTAGTAACATATACACTAGCACAACATCACGTAAAAACGTGTCATTCCATACATATAACATCAAACATATCACATCACATATATAATTCTATCATGTTCTTTTAACTTCGTTTTATTATTTTTCATTGATTTCATTGTATTGTTCTTTCATATCGTTCGTTTCTTTTCTTTTCTTTTCGTATCATTTTTTTTTCTTTTCTTTCCACTCTCTTTTTCCTTGTTTTTTTTTTCCTCACGCACTCTCTTTTCTTTACTTTTCACGCTCTTTTCTTTTCTTTTCTTTCCACGCACTTTCTTTTCTTTTCTTTTCTCGCTCTTTTCCTTTCTTTTCTTTTCTTCTCTTTTCCTTTCTTTTCTTTTCTTTTCTTTTCTTTTCACTCTTCTTTCGTTTGTTTTCTTTCCACTTTCCTTTGGTTGGGCCCATTGTTGGACGCACCTAGTTGCGCGCGGACAGTGGGAGGAGGGGGAGCGACCCACCAACCTACCTCACAGTCACATAAAAACCGCACCTTCGGGGTTGGTCCATCCTATAATCTACCGCACCTTCGGGGTAGCGCCACATCTACGCGGAGGATATAGACCGGAAGTCTCGATCTTGTAGGGAGACCGGTACGCCAACAACTTAAGTTTTCAGTCTTATTATCTTGTAAGCTTTTATTTTTCTTATATTGATTTTTCGTTGTATATCTTTTTCATAACATTCATCATCTTTCATTTCTCATTTTTCATAAAACATTTCATGAAACATTTATTCTTTCGTTGTTTTTCCTTTCTTAATTCTTTACTTTATTTGTGTGAATTATGTTAATCACACTTTAACATATATAACACATATTACTTATATAACATCACATCACATCACATCACATCATAACAAACAAAAACATGTTTTGTTACGTGTAGACAATTATTATTTGTTCGTCTTATCATTTGCATCATCCTATCTACCGTATCTTATCATCATCCTCCTATTGATCATAGCCTATCGTTCTATTCAATCAATCACATCTTATCGTTATGTTCTAATCCTTTCATCATACCTTTTATCATAACCTATCATTGTTTTTCTTTCTTATCTAACTCTTTGCTTTCATATCATTTTTCATAAAACATCTATCCTTTCGTTATCATAAAACATACCTTTTCTTAATTCCTTTCATCACTGATCATCATTGCTCTATCAATCATAACTTAACTTCTATAAAACTTTTCATAAAACACCTATTCTTTCCTTTCATATCTCATCTTTTTCTTATGCATTCTATCATAATATTCTCATTCTTACTCTTTCTATTCCTCTATCCCTCTTTATCACATCGTTACTCTCATAAAACTTTTATAATGCATTTCCTTCAGAATTCAATATATACACATATATATATATATTATAAATTATTTATTAAAACATAACTTTTAACATCATCATATCATTACTATAGCATTTACTATAGCATCATCATAAATCACATCATGACATTTGCATACCAAACATACAAAAACGATAAGCTTGTTCATAGTTGCAGACGGGTAAATGTCTGAACTTACTCATAGCGTGCTTATCCTCTTCTTAGAGTCCATCGACGTCCTTTGTCGCGTCTGGATCGGGTTCCTACAGATAAACTTTGTCCATTAATCACATTTTCATTTATAACTTTTATTTTATTAAAAAGCTTGATTCTGATCTTATAACCCTTAATTATAGCCTTAGGACAGCTTTTGAAACCTTAATGGCCATTTTCGAATTTTTCTCTAACTTTTTGAAAAATTACGATTTTACCCCTAACTTTTGACAAAATTACAATTTTACCCTTGACATGATTTTTCATAATTTAAACCTCAATTTTGGCTTTTACAAACTTCATTAACATATTCCAAGGTCACTGGGGCTCTTTTCCCATAATTTGAGAATCTTTGGGCAAATTGACCATTTTGCCCCTAATTGGTCGTTTAATCATAACATTTTCATTTTCATACTTAGGCTGGATTTTCTAAACCCAAAATCATTTAATTAACTTTCTAAATCTTATCGGACCTTTTCCGGATCAATTCTTATCATTTTACCAATTTTTACATTCCCGGCCCTCGGGAAGTACTATTCGAACCTAAGAATCGGTTTCGTGTTTTTCTTGCGTTCTAGGGTTTCGAAGGGTCGGTTTACTAATTGTATCTTGTCCATTCCTTTTTTTTCCTTGCCCTAATTCCTCGAGGGGGCTCAGGTTACCTTCCCGATCATATTTTACCCCTCGTTTCCCATATTACCCTTGGTGTGGTTTTTTAGAAATATCGGCAGAGTTTCCCCTTAATTTTTGAGGTTCCAGCGTTTAGGAAACGCCTGAAAACCATCTATCCTAATCTAATTCTATCACGTACTATACCAGAGGCCTAGATTTTACGTAAAACTCATACTGTTTACGTAAAATCATTACATTATCACATATTTTTCTTTTTCTCCATTACAGCCATTTTCTTCTTTTTACATACATTCTTTTCCACATTTTTCATACCAAAAATCATAAAATCATATAACAATCCCAAATAATTTAATTGCGGAACGTAAAGGGGCCAGGATTTATACCGAATTGTAGTCCGGTCTCACCGGCATAAACCCTAATTCCACGCTCTTCATCTTTGAGGTCTCGTCTTGCAATTCCGGCTCCGCGGATGCGTCCGGAACGTCGAAAATAGGCCAACGGGCCAAACTTCCATTTTCGGTCAACAGTCGCCGTTGACCGGCGTTGACCGACCGTTGACCGGCGTTGACCGGCCGTTGACCGGCGTTGACCGGCGGCAACGGTGGCAAGTGGGTAGTCCATTTTGAAGATCTCGACGAGAGGAATCCATTGGTAGTCTCAATTTCACATTTGGAGGCCCCAATCACCAGAAAATCCCCCCGAAAGTCACGGCCACGGCGGCGACGGTGAAGCTCCGCCGTGCCGGACTTTTTCCCCGAAATTGATTGAGGGCTTTTGCTCCCCTCTTCACGGCGACCATTTCTGCACCGGTGGTGTAGCTCAACATCGCCGGAAACGGCGGTTTCGACGGCGACTCCACGGCGGCGGCGTCGTGACTTCGGGCGGCGCGATTCCTCCGGTGTTGAGGCGATCCACCACCTGGGTTTTGTAGTACTCTTCACCACGAACATTTTGGGACTGGTTTCGTGGCAAATGGTGGCCGGACGGCGAAGATATCGACGATCGAAATTCTCGGCTCCGGCGAGCTTCGGGCGGTGCGTGCGGCGGCCGTTCCGTCGCGTCAACCCACCGTTGAACTCAGCTCGGCGAGAGCTTTCCAACGGTGCCGGCGGTGTCGAAAACGGACACCGTTTCCGATGGTCGGTTACTGTACATATTCGGGTAGAGAGAGAAAGAGAAATGTAGAGAGAGAGAGTTCATGGGCAAATGAGGAAATTTCACTTTTTCCCCGCTCTTTATATACTTTTTCACCCAAAATTTCAACACGGGCTATCCTGACTAATTTCGGCGTCCTGAATCCAAATATATCAGTTTTATTTTCATCTGAGGTCATTTTGACCAATTTCCGATACTGTGACTTTTTGGTCAAAAATTACCCTTGTGCTCAATTTTCAAATTTGAGCGTGCTGATAGGCTATCCTTACTAATTTGGGTGCGCTGAACCCAGATTTATCAGTTTTATGTCAAGATTATATCATCTTGACCTACTTTTTTGATACTGTGAGTGGCATACACGTGCACACACATAATATCACTATTACTCATTTTTCATCCTTTAACATTGTTAGAACATTTTATTTTAGTTCTAAACAATATTAAATCACTTAATTTCACATTTTAATGCTTAAATTCATTCTATATTTATTCTCCGAAAAATGTGAATTTTCCCGGTTGTTACATTCACCCCTCCTTATAAAATTTTCGTCCTCGAAAATTAAGACAAGTAGGGTTTCAACGTCTTCATTTCTTCTTCACATCTTGTGTAACTTTTCAATATCGTGATTTCCTTCTTCTATGACATCTTCATAAATTAGATCTTTCCTAGATTGGAATCTCCTTGCATGTACCTCCAAAAATTTGGGATGAACCATGCATCTCTACATATCCGTGCATTTCTGTACATTCGTGCATCATTACCATGGATTGCGCTGTCGTAGTCCAACGTTTCCTTTCATAAACATATTTAGTAAAATTTCTATGAAATTCACATTAAGTAACGTCATACCATTATGGAACATTACTTAATATCATTTCATCATTTTAACATTTCATAATATTTACATATCATACACATATAATGTTAAAGAATGAAAAATAATTAATAGTGATATTATGTGTGTACACGTGTGTGCCACTCACAGTATCAAGAAGTAGGTCAAGATGATATTATCTTGATATAAATCTGATAAATTTGGGTTCAGCACTCCCAAATTAGTTAGGATAGCCTATCAGTACGCTCAAATTTGATAATTAAATACAAGGGTAATTTTTGACCGAGAATTCGCAGTATCGGAAACTGGTCAAGATGACCTCAGATGAAAATAAGACTGATATATTTGGATTCAGGATGCCCAAATTAGTCAGGATAGCCCATGTTGAAATTTTAGGCAAAAAAGTATACAAAGAGTGAAAAAAAGTGAAATTTACTCATTTTTCTACGTACACTCTCTCTCCTCCCTTCTCTTTCTCTCTCTACCCGCACGTGTATAGTAACCAACTATCAGAAACGGTGTCCATTTTCGACACCGCCGGTGTCATCGGAAAGCTCTCGCTGAGCTGAGTCTGACGGTGGGCCAACGCGACGGAGCAACCGCCGGAGCAAGCCGCATGCACCGCCTGAAGGCCGTTAGAGCCGAAATCTTCCCGGTGAGATTTCTCCACCGTCCGGCCACCATTTGCCATGAAACCGGTCCCAAAATGTTCGTGGTGAAGAGTACTACAAAACCCGGTGGTTCGTCTCAACGGCCGTCGGATCGCGCCGCCCGGAGCCGCAACTTCACCGCCGTGAAGCCGTCATGGAACTCCCCGTTTCCGGCGATGTCGAGCTGTGCCACCGGTATAGAAATGCTCGCCGTGAAGAGGGGAGCAAAAACCCCAAGTCAATTACATGCCACAACCCCAGCACGGCGGAGTTCCAAAGTCGCTGCCGTGATCGATTTTTTGAGGGGTGATTTCTGGCGATAGAGGCGTTGAATGGTGAAATTGAGACCACCAATGGATTCCTCTCGTTGAGATCTTCAAGATGGACTGCCCACATTCCACCGTCGCCACCGGTCAACGCCGGTCAACGATCGGTCACCGCCGTGAAGCCGTCATGGAACACCCCGTTTCCGGCGATGTCGAGCTGTGCCACCGGTATAGAAATGCTCGCCGTGAAGAGGGGAGCAAAAACCCCAAGTCAATTACATGCCACAACCCCAGCACGGCGGAGTTCCAAAGTCGCTGCCGTGATCGATTTTTTGAGGGGTGATTTCTGGCGATAGAGGCGTTGAATGGTGAAATTGAGACCACCAATGGATTCCTCTCGTTGAGATCTTCAAGATGGACTGCCCACATTCCACCGTCGCCACCGGTCAACACCGGTCAACGATCGGTCAACGGCGACCGTTGACCAATTTTGGAAGTTCGGCCCGTTGGCCTATTTTCAACGTTCCAGACGCATCCGCGGAGTCGGATTTGCAAGACGGGATCTCAGATATGAAGAACGAAGAATTAGGGTTTATGCCGTCGAGAGCGGACTGCAATTTGGTATAAATCCCGACCTCTTTACGTTTCGCAATTTAATTGTTTGGGACTATTGTATGATTTTATGATTATTGGTATGAAAATTATGGAAAAGAATGTATGTAAAAAGAAGAAAATGGCTGTAATGGAGGAAAAGAAAAATATGTGATAATGTAACGATTTTACGTAAACAGTATGAGTTTTACGTAAAATCTAGGCCTCTGGTATAGTACGTGACAGAATTAGATCAAGATAGATGGTTTTTAGGCGTTTCCTAAACGCTGGAACCTCAAAAATTATGTGTAAATGCTACCGAAATTTCTAAAAACGGCACTAGGGGTAATATGGGAAACGAGGGGTAAAATATGATCGGGAAGGTAACCCTAGCCCCCTCGAGGAATTAGGGCGTGAAAAAAGGAATGGGCAAGTTACAATTAGTAAACCGACTCTTAGGTCGAAATAATACTTCTCGAGGGCCGGGAATGTGAAAAATTGATAAAATGGTAAGAATTGATCCGGAAAGGGTTTGATAAGATTTAAAAATTTAATTAGATGATTTTGGGTTTAGAAAATCCAGCCTAAGTATGAAAGTGAAAATGTTATGGTTAAACGACCTATCGAGGGTAAAATGGTCATTTTGCCCAAAGATTCTCAAATTATGGGAAAAGGGCCCCAATGATCCCGGAATAGAGTAATGAAGTTTGTAAAAGCCAAAATTGAGGTTTAAGTTATGAAAAATCATGCCAAGGGTAAAATTGTAATTTTGTCAGAAATTAGGGGTAAAATCGTAATTTTTCAAAAAGTTTGTGAAAAATTCAAAAATTGCCATTAAGGTTTAAAAAGCTGTCCTAAGGCTATAATTAAGAGTTATAAGATCAGAATCAAGCTTTTTAATAAAATAAAAGCTATAAATGAAAATATGATTAACGGACAAAATTTGTCTATAAGAACCCGATCCAGACACGACAAAGGACGTCGATGGATTTCAAGAAGAGGATAAGCACGCTATGAGTAAGTTCAGACATTTACCCATCTGGAACTATGTACAAGCTTGTTGTATTTATATGTCTTGTATGCAAATGTCCTGATGTGATTTATGATGATGGTATAGTAACGCTATAGCAATACTATGATGATGTTAAAAGATATGTTTTAATAAATAATTTAAGAAATATATATATATTGAATTACGAAGGAAAGGTATTATAAAAGCTTTATGAGAGTAAAGATGTGATAAAGAGTGATAGAAGAATAGAAAGAGTAAGAATGAGAATGTTATTATAGAATGCATAAGAAAGAGATGAGATATGAAAGGAAAGAATAGATGTTTTATGAAAAGTTTTATAGAGGTTAAGTTATGATTGACAGAGCAACAATGATCAGTAATGAAAGGGATTAAGAAAGGGTATGTTTTATGAGAACGAAAGGATAGATATTTTATGAAAGGTGATATGAAAGCAAAGAGTTAGACAAGAAAGAGAAGCAATGATAGGTTATGATGAAAGGTATGATGAAAGAATTAGAACATAACGATAAGATGTGATTGATAGAATAGAATGATAGGCTATGATCGATAGGAATATGATGATAAGATACGATAGATAGAATGATGTGAATGATAAACAGAGAATAACTGTCTGCACATAACTAAACGTATTTTTGTTGGTTATGATGTGATGTCATGATATATAAGTAATATGTGCTATCTATGCTAAAGTGTGACTAACATAATTCATACGAGTAAAGTAAAGAATTAAGAAAAGAAAAACAACAACATGAAACAACGATATATGTCTTACGAAATGAGAATGAAAGAATAAGATGTCAACGAGAAAGAATTACGAAAGAAAGATAGAAAAACGAAAGAACAAATGTCCCATGAAATGTTCTATAAAAATGAGAAAGGAAAGATTATGAATGTCATGAAAAAGATGTACAACAAGAAATCAATATAAGAAGAATAAAAGCGTACAAGATAATAAGACTGAAAACTTAAGTTATTGGCGTACCGGCCTCCCGTAGGTGAGGTTAATGTCTATATCCTCCACACAAATGTGGTGCTACCCCGAAGGTGCAGTGGTTTATAGGTTGGACACTACCCCGAAGGTGCGATAGTTAAAGATCACCCCCTCAAAGAAGGAAGTGGTAATCTTTAAGGTGCGACCAGCAACGGGCCCACCAAAGGAAAGTGAAAAGAAAAGAAACGATACGAAAAGAAAGGAAAAGTAAAGAACGAAAAGAAAAGAAACGAACAACATGAAAAGAAACGAACGACATGAAAGAATAACATAATGAAATCGATGAAAAATAAATAAATAATAAAACGAAACCTAAAAGAACATAATAGAATTAATATATGTGATGTGATGTATTTGATGTTATGTGTATGATGTGAATGACATGTTTTTACGTGATGTTATGCTCGTGTATATATTACTAGCTTATAAGATACGAAAACATGAGAGATGAGGACAAAACGATAGAAAAGTTATAAAGGTTTAGAACAGAAAGTTAAGAAATGATAGGAATGAAAAGAAAAGAAATGAAGAGATTAGATTAGAACGATAAGAGATGATCGATAGAATGATGAGAACAATGAGCAAAGAAATAAATGAGCATGAAGAGGCTAACATATTATGTTATGTTTCGACGATATGTATAGACGATGTGTATGATGTGTCTATACGTGATGTCATATATTCTAGTAATAATATATATTACTAGTATTTATAAGTTAATGAATGTATGTTTGAACTTACTGAGTATCTAACTCATTAGTTGTTCATATGTTGCAGGTAAGTAACTTGTTAGTTAAAGTAATATGATGGACAACGGACGGATTTGCATGTACCAAGGGATTGGGCGAGGGTATGGTACTACTATGAGTCTTTCGCTAAGCGTTCAAAAAGGAAGTTGAAAGAAAGAAATTTATGAATTATATGTTATAAGAGTATGATAGGGATATAGGTATAATATCTAAGTTAAAAAAAAATTTGCTATAGAAATTGCTTCCGCTTTAAAATGAGAACGTTAAAAATAGAAAGTTAAGTATGTTGAGTAAGAGGATGACGACCCACGAGATTGCCAGCCATCGCGGTCGGCATCAGAGTTCGGCTGGATGGTATGGTAACGTACGGGACGCCACAATTTCGTTCTCATAAAACATGCCCTTTCTTAATTCCTTTCATTACCGATCATCATTGCTCTATCAATCATAACTTAACTTCCATAAAACTTTTCATAAACATCTATTCTCTCCTTTCATATCTCATCTCTTTTTTAAGCATTCTATCATAATATTCTCATTCTTACTCTTTCCATTCTTCTATACCTCTTTCTCACTTCTTTACTCTCATAAAGCTTTTATAATACATTTCCTTCGTAATTCAATATATATATACATATATATATTTTTTATAAATTATTTATTAAAACCTATCTTTTAACATCATCATAGTATTGCTATAGCATTACTATAGTATCATCATAAATCACATCATGATATTTGCATACAAAACATATAAATACAATAAGCTTGTTCATAGTTGTAGACGGGTAAATGTCTGAACTTACTCATAGCGTGCTTATCCTCTTCTTGGAATCCATCGACGTCCTTTGTCGCGTCTAGATCGGGTTCCTACAGACAAACTTTGTCCGTTAATCACATTTTCATTTATTGCTTTTATTTTATTAAAAAGCTTGATTCTGATCTTATAACCCTTAATTATAGCCTTAGGACAGCTTTTTAAACCTTAATGGCCATTTTCGAATTTTTCTCCAACTTTCTGAGAAATTACGATTTTACCCCTAACTTTTGACAAAATTACGATTTTACCCTTGACGTGATTTTTCATAACTTAAACCTCAATTTTGGCTTTTACAAACTTCATTACCCTGTTCCGAGGTCATTGGGGCTCTTTTCCCGTAATTTGAGAATCTTTGGGCAAAATGACCATTTTGCCCCTAGTGGGTCGTTTAACCATAACATTTTCATTTTCATACTTAGGTTGGATTTTCTAAACCCAAAATCATCTAATTAACTTTTTAAATCTTATCGGACCTTTTTCCGGATCAATTCTTATCATTTAGCTAATTTTTCACATTCCCGGCCCTCGGGAAGTATTATTCTGACCTAAGAGTCGGTTTACTAATCGTAACTTGCCCATTCCTTTTTCCATGCCCTAATTCCTCGAGGGGGCTCGGGTTACCTTCCTGATCATATTTTTACCCCATGTTTCCCATATTACCCCTAGTGTTGTTTTTAGAAATTTCGGCAGCATTTCCGCTTAATTTTTGAGGTTCCAGCATTTAGGAAACGCCTGAAAACCATCTATCCTGATCTAATTCTATCACGTACTATACCAGAGGCCTAGATTTTATGTAAAACTCATACTGTTTACGTAAAATCGTTACATTATCACATATTTTTCTTTTCCTCCATTACAGCAATTTTCTTCTTTTTACATACATTCTTTTCCATAATTTTCATACCAATAATCATAAAATCATACAATAGTCTCAAACAATTAAATTGCGGAACGTAAATAGGTCGGGATTTATACCGAATTGTAGTCCGGTCTCGATGGCATAAATCCTAATTCTTCGTTCTTCATATCTGAGGTCCCATCTTGCAAATCCAACTCCGCGGATGTGTCCGGAACGTCGAAAATAGGCCAACAGGCCAAACTTCCAAAATTGGTCAACGGTCGCCGTTGACCGATGTTGACCATCGTTGACCAGTGACGGCGTGGAGAAAGGAGGCCACCATCTCGTAGATCTCGATGTAAGGAATTCATTGGTGGTGTCAATTTCACCAATTGAAGCTCCTATCACCGGAATCAAGCCCCCAAAAACCGACGGCGGCGGCGAGCTTCGATTCACCATCTTGCCGGCTTCTTTCCTTGAAATTGTTTTGGGGCTTTTGTTCCCCATGAAATTCTGAGCATTTTGGTACTAACCTTGCAACTCAACTCCGCCGAAATAGTGAGATTCCACGGCGGTGATTGCGACGGTGAGACGAACCTTGGGCGGCGCAATCCGGCTACCGTTGAGCTGAAACAACACATGAGTTTTGTTCTACTCTTCACCACGAAACTTTTGGGACCGGAATCACCTTGATCGGACGTCGGACGGCGGAGAAATCGGCGTTTGAAAATTTCAGCCACTGTAGCTTTGTGCGGCACGTGTGGGCTGCTTCGGCGTCCAATCCGTCAACTCAACCCACCGTTAGACTCAGCTCGGCGAGAGCTTTCCGATGACACCGGCGGTGTCGAAAACTGAGGTCGGAATCAGAAGTTGGCTACTGTTCATCCATGGGGGTCGTAAGAGAGGAGACAGAATCTCTGAGCTGTTTTTGCAGTTTTTCAAAATTATTCAATTTTTGGCCTTTATATACTTTTTTGCCCAAAATTTCAACATGGGCTATCCTGACTAATTTGGGCATCCTGAATCCAAATATATCAGTTTTATTTTCATCTGAGGTCATTTCGACTAGTTTTCGATACTGCGAATTCCCGGTCAAAAATTACCTTTGTACTCAATTATCTAATTTGAGCATGCTGATAGGCTATCCTGACTAATTTGGGTGTGCTGAGCCCAAATTTATCAGTTTTAACTTCATTCAAGGTCATCTAGACCAGTTTTCTGATACTGCCTGTTTCTCGGTCAAAATTCACATTTTGTGCTCAATTGACTAAATTGATCATACTAATTCCAAATATATCAGTTTTATGTCAAGATAATATCATCTTGACTTATTTCTTGATACTGTGAGTGGCACACACGTGCTCACACCTAAAATCACTGTCAATCATTTTTCATCCTTTAACATTGTTAGAACATTTTATTTAGTTCTAAACAGCATTAAATCACTTAATTTCACATTTTAACACTTAAATTCATTGTGTATTTATTCTCCAAGAAATATGAATTTTCCCAGTTATCACACTTTTGGTCAAAACTTCATTTCTGAACCATTAGTAGTTATGTTCATGTAATAATGGTACCAAACTTTAAACAGAACTTTATATAAATCTTCAATTCCGCATAATTAATCCTGCAAATGGGGAGACAGAGTCAAATAACATTTTGTTTAACAGAGTAATAGTAAATTAGAGCATAAAATTTTAAACATAATAACAAATAACCAGCATAATCAAATTTATAGCTACACAATACTAAAAAAAAAAAAGAAAAAAAAAAGAAAAAAAGAAAACCAACCTCCTCCTCCCCCTCTCTCTCTATTCCTCTCTATAACTTGAAACTATGCAAATAAATATGTTATTATAAATTACTTTAAATATGTTATTTACTAAAAAATCCAAGGATTTATCTGTAAATATATGTTACAATGTATCATATTTTAAAAAACTTACTATAAATTTCAAAAGTTACTATAAAATATGTTATACACTACAATGACTTTGAATATATATACATTATATATATATATATATATGCGATCATCCAAATACACCCACCAACTAATGGGAACAAGAGTTTACTTTGTTCATTCTTTTTCCGAAATAGGAGTGGGACTGGAGGGCTCCACATAAATTTGGGATTAAGGCATCGGAAACAGAATGATCATCTCATGTTCCATCTAGATTGGCGCTCTACGAAATTACTCTCTCACCATTACTTTACCAAATAAAGATATTGGGTTCGTTGGCGGAGCCACATTGGGCCGGGGGGCAGCTGCCCCCTAGCCCTATGGACTCATATGCTTTTCCACCCCTATTATATCAAAAATTTTCAATTAAATCCTTTATTTTTCCCCTTAAAATTTTGAAATTATAAAATTTACTTAGATTTTTTCTAAAAATTTTAAATTATGTCCCAAAATTTGATTCATAAATATACATTATTTCACACTTAATATCCTAAATAAACAAAAAGTCAATTACATTACTATTTAAATTCCGATTTCAGGTTTTTTAAAGGTGGTTATTTTATATTACAGAGTTAACATAAAAAACGAAAAGAAAAATATTAAGTTGAACAAATTTAGTCTAAAATTTAGTTTAACTCACGGCCCCTGAAAAAATTTCTAGCTCCATCACTGGTTGGGTTTCGTCTTCCACATCCAAAATGTTCTAATGTTCCCTTGTAGATGAAATAAATATATCGTGTTTGATTTGAAAGGAAAAAAATGAAACCGTCCCGCTTAAAAATTCTGTAACTCTTCAATTGAGACAAGTTATTTAAATAAAAGAATAAACTATTAGTTAAATCACCAAACCGTTATTACCAATATATGCCATTACAAGACACTTCTCAGATATAAGAACTTATCCACTAGATCACTAGCCTGATCATTTTTTTCTTGATTGTTTAATTATTCAGAAATGAAAATCATGCTTCCTATGGCTGTCTTATAGCACTTATCGACCGCCAATGTGGTCACGGTCATCGTATTTTTAGAAAATGAGTCTGGCTTTTTGGAGACATATTCTCTTTCTTGTGAGTCTGTTTCCACGAAATAGCCTGGTGGCTTTGGTTGGGGCAGCTCATGTTCACCACTTAACATGAGAGCGACAGATGACGTGTTGGGTCAGATGTTGTTGCACACATATAAGAGACCGACATGTATGCAACGAAACTGTGGCGTCCCCCGTACGTTACCATACCATCCAGCCAATCTCTGACGCCGACCGTGATGGCTGACAACCTCGTGGGTCGTCATCCTCTTACTTAACATTCTTAACTTTCCATTTTTAATGTTCTCATTTTAAAGCAGAAACAATTTCTATAGCAAATTTTTTTTTTACTTACATATTATATCTATATTTCTATCATACTCTTATAACATATAATTTATAATTCATCACGTATAGACACATCATACACATCGTCTATACAAATCATCGAAACATAACATAATACGTTAGCCTCTTCATACTCATTTATCTTTTCGCTCATTGCTCTCATCATTCTATCGATCATCTCTTATCATTCTATTCTAATCTCTTCGTTTCTTTTCTTTTCATTCCTATCATTTCTTAACTTTCTATTCTAAACTTTTATAACTTTTCTATCGTTTTGTCCTCATCTCTTATCTTTTCGTATCTTATAAGCTAGTAACATATACACTAGCATAACATCACGTAAAAACGTGTCATTCACATCATACACATAACATCAAATACATCACATCACATATATTAATTCTTTTATGTTCTTTTAAATTTCGTTTTATTATTTATTTATTTTTCATCGATTTCATTATGTCATTCTTTCATGTCGATCGTTTCTTTTCATGTCGTTCTTTACTTTTCTTTTCGTTCTTTACTTTTCCTTTCTTTTCACTTTCCTTTCCTTTCTTTTCTTTTCACTTTCCTTTGGTGGGCCCGTTGCTGAACGTACTTATTTGCGCGTGGACAGTGGGAGGAGGGGGAGCGACCCACCAACCTACCTCACAGTCACATTAGCTACCACACCTTCAGGGTAGGGTCCAACCTATAAACTACTGCACCTTCGAGGCAGCGCCACATCTGCGTAGAGGATATAGACTTGAAGTCTCAACGGTATAGGGAGACCGGTACGCCAACAATTAAGTTTTCAGTCTTATTATCTTGTATGCTTTTATTTTTCTTATATTGATTTTTCGTTGTACATCTTTTTCATGACATTCATAATCTTTCCTTTCTCATTTTTTATATAACATTTCATGGGACATTTGTTCTTTCATATTTCTATTTTTCTTTCGTAATTCTTTCTCATTGACATCTTATTCTTTCATTCTCATTTCGTAAGACATATATCGTTGTTTCATGTTGTTGTTTTTCTTTTCTTAATTCTTTACTTTACTCGTGTGAATTATGTCAGTCACACTTTAGCATATATAGCACATATTACTTATATATTATCACATCACATCACATCACATCATAACAAACAAAAACACGTTTAGTTATGTGCAGACAATTATTCTCTGTTTATCATTTGCATCATTCTATCTATCATACTCCTATCGATCATAGCCTATCGTTCTATTCTATCAATCACATCTTATCGTTATGTTCTAATCATTTCATCATACCTTTTATCATAACCTATCATTGCTTCTCTTTCTTGTCTAACTCTTTGCTTTCATATCATTTTTCATAAAACACCTATCATTTCATTCTCATAAAACATACCCTTTCTTAATTCCTTTCATTACCAATCATCGTTGCTCTATCAATCATAACTTAAATTCCATAAAACTTTTCATAAAACATCTATTCTTTCCTTTCATATCTCATTTCTTTCTTATGCATTCTATTATAACATTCTCGTTCTTACTCTTTCTATTCTTCTATCTCTCTTTCTCACATCTTTACTCTCATAAAGCTTTTATAATACATTTCCTTCGTAATTCAATATATATACATATATATATTTTTTATAAATTATTTATTAAAACCTATCTTTTAACATTATCATAGTATTACTATGGCGTTACTATAGCATCATCATAAATCACATCATGACATTTGCATGCAAGACATATAAATATAATAAGCTTGTTCATAGTTGCAGACGGGTAAATGTCTGAACTTACTCATAGCGTGTTTATCCTCTTCTTGAATACATCGACGTCCTTTGTCCTGTCTGGATCGGGTTCTTACAGACAAATTTTATCCCTTAATCACATTTTTATTTATAACTTTTATTTTATTAAAAAGCTTGATTCTGATCTTATAACCATTAATTATAGCCTTAGGAAAGCTTTTTAAACCTTAATGGCCATTTTCGAATTTTTCTCCAACTTTTTGAAAAATTACGATTTTACCCCTAACTTTTGACAAAATTACAATTTTGCTCTTGACGTGATTTTTCATAACTTAAACCTCAATTTTGGCTTTTACAAACTTCATTAACCTATTCCGGGGTCATTGGGGCTCTTTTCCCATAATTTGAGAATCTTTGTGCAAAATGACCATTTTGCCCCTAATGGGTCGTTTAACCATAACATTTTTATTTTCATACTTAGGCTGGATTTTCTAAACCCAAAATCATCTAATTAACTTTTTAAATCTTATTAGACCTTTTCCGGATCAATTTTATCATTTTGCCAATTTTTCACATTCCCGACCCTCGGGAAGTACTATTCTGACCTAAGAGTCGGTTTCATGTTTTTCTTGCGTTCTAGGGTTTCGAAGGGTTAGTTTACTAATTATAACCTGCCCCTTCCTTTTTCCATGCCCTAATTCCTCGAGGGGGCTCGGGTTCCCTTCCCGATCATATTTTACCCCTCGTTTCCCATATTACCCCTAGTGCCATTTTTAGAAATTTCGACAGCATTTCCGCTTAATTTTTGAGGTTCCAGCATTTAGGAATCACCTGAAAACTATCCATCCTGATCTAATTCTATCATGTACTATACCAGAGGCCTAGATTTTACGTAAAACTCATACTGTTTACGTAAAATCGTTACATTATCACATATTTTTCTTTTCCTCCATTACAGCAATTTTCTTCTTTTTACATACATTCTTTTCCATAATTTTCATACTAATAATCATAAAATCATACAATAGTCCCAAACAATTAAATTGTGGAACGTAAATAGGTCGGGATTTATACCGAATTGCAGTCCGGCCTCGATGGCATAAACCCTAATTCTTCGTTCTTCATATCTGAGGTCCCATCTTGCAAATCCAACTCCGCGGATGTGTCCGGAACGTAAAAAATAGGCCAACGGCCAAACTTCAAAAATTGGTCAACGGTCGCCGTTGACCGGTGTTGACTGCCGTTGACTGGCGTTGACCGGTCGTTGACCGGCGGTGACCAGCGGCGACAGTGGAATGTGGGTAGTCCATCTTGAAGATCTCGACGAGAGGAATCTATTGGTGGTCTCAATTTCACCATTCGACGCCTCTATCGCCGGAAATCACCCCTCGAAAAACCGATGGTGGCGACAAGCTTAAATCTCCTTTTTCCCGACATTTTTGCCCAAAATTGGCTTGGGGCTTTTGATCTACGTGAAATTCTGAGCATTTTGATACCCACCTCATCACTCAACTCCGTCGAAAACGACGGGCTTCGCGACGGCGACGGCGACAGCGACGGCGGAGTTAGACGACGGGATCCGGCGGCCGTTGGGCTGAAACACCACCTAGGTTTTGTTATACTCTTCACCGCGAGTCCATTGGGATCGGAATCGTGTTGATCGGATGTCGAACGGTGGAGATATGGCGTTGCAAAATTTTCGATGGCCGGCGGCTTCAGGCGGTGTGTCCAGGCTCCTCCGGCGTCGGTTCTGTCGACTCGGCCCACCGTCGGACTCAGCTCGACGAGAGCTTTCTGATGACACCGGCGGTGTCGAAAACGGACACCGTTTCTGATAGTTGATTACTGTACACGTGCGGGTAGAGAAAGAAAGAGAAGGGAGGAGAGAGAGTGTACGTAGAAAAATGAAGAAATTTCATTCTTTTTACCCTTTATATACTTTTTTGCCCAAAATTTCAACATGGGCTATCCTGACTAATTTGGGCATCCTGAATCCAAATATATCAGTTTTATTTTCATCTGAGGTCATCTTGACCAATTTTCGATACTGTGAATTCTCGGTCAAAAATTACCCTTGTGCTCAATTATCAAATTTGAGCATGCTGATAGACTATCCTAACTAATTTGGGAGTGTTGAACCCAAATTTATCAGTTTTATGTCAAGGTAATATCATCTTGACCTACTTCTTGATACTGTGAGTGGCACACACGTGTACACACATAACATCACTATCAATCATTTTTCATCCTTTAATATTGTTAGAACATTTTACTTAGTTCCAAACAATATTAAATCACTTAATTTCATATTTTAACACTTAAATTCGTTGTGTATTTATTCTCTGAGAAATATGAATTTTCCCGCTTATCACATTCACCCCTCCTTATAAAATATTTGTCTTCGAAAATTAAGACAAGTAGGGTTTCAACGTCTTCATTTCTTCTTTACAGCTTATGTAACTTTTCAATATCGTGATTTTCTTTTTCTATGACATCTTCATAAACTAGATCTTTCCTGGATTGGAATCTTCTTGCATGTACCTCCAAAAATTTAGGATGAACCATGCATCTCTACGTATCTGTACATTCGTACATCATTACCATGAATTATGCTGTCGTAGTCTAATGTTCCCTTTCATAAACATATTTAGTAAAATTTCTATGAAATTCACATTAAGTAACGTCATATCATTATGGGACATTACTTAACATCATTTCATCATTTTAACATTTCGTAACATTTACATATCATACACATATAATCATATACATTTCATCAATAAGGCTTTATATGTAGCCTTTCATTTCAAATATACTCATATACATACATATACATTTATACATTATTCGTCTTTTCCATTCGGATCAATAAGAAATTTCTCCAGATCTTGACTTTCTCCTATATCATCTCAATTATTCCTAACCTCGGTGGACTTTTCTTGATCTACATTTACCTTGACTTAGTTCCACTGTGAGTCCTTTCCAACCTATGTTGCAGAAGTCCTCATCAGTTCCTCGTAACGCACATCATACGTTATAACTATATCACCGGACGCCGACTGTAGTTTCTCGGTCTAATGAACAACTTCTCACATATCCGCAACTCTAGGGAATATAGGCGATGTCACGTCCCCCATGCCCATGAGGAAATTGGGACTGATACTAACCTCCTCTGAGGGAGTCACTCGATTATGGTATGACGAAACTCGGTCCAGTTAGAGCTCATCCTGGTCACAAGAATCCCAATACACATGAGAACATCTTCCTGAAAGGTGCATACATGTCACAGCTATCATGACCCAATTATCCTGATCAATACTGCACAGTCAGAGAATCATCTTGATATCATGAACCCAATCTTGTATTCCTATAGAGTACTGAAGTGTTGTCCGCCCTCGAAACTTGGTGGATAACTTATCTCGTCCATCTTCTAATCAGTCCTCTAACATCATACTCATACCATGCCACCCACGATCGTACTGTGAGTTGTCATCTTGTCCTTTAAAAATTGTTTATTTTATATAATAAACAATTACTAACGTAAAACAAATCTAACTTACTTAGAATGACGGCAGGATGTGCAGTGTGCCAGGAGGGATATGGTCAACCTTTCGCTCTGATACCACCTGTGGCGTCCCCCGTATGTTACCATACCATCAAGCCAAGCTCTGATGCCGACCATGATGGCTGGCAATCTCGTGGGTCGTTATCCTCTTACTTAACATTCTTAACTTTCCATTTTTAACGTTCTCATTTTAAAGCCGAAGCAATTTCTATAGCAAAAAAATTTTTTTTTTACTTACATATTATATCTATATTTCTATCATATTCTTATAACATATAATTCATAAATTTCTTTCTTTCAACTTCCTTTTTGAACGCTCAGCGAAAGACTCATGGTAGCACCATACCCTCACCTAGTCCCTTGGCACGTGCAGATCCGTCCGTTATCCATCATATTACTTTAAACTAACAGGTTACTTACCTGCAACATATGAACAACTAATGAACTAGATGCTCAGTAAGTTCAAACATACATTTATTAACTTATAATTACTAGTAATATATATTATTACTAGAATATATGACATCACGTATAGACACATCATACACATCGTCTATACATATCATCGAAATATAACATAATATGTTAGCCTCTTCATGCTCATTTATCTCTTCGCTCATTGCTCTCATCATTCTATCGATCATTTCTTATCATTCTATTCTAATCTCTTCGTTTCTTTTCTTTTTATTCCTATCATTTCTTAACTTTCTGTTCTAAACCTTTATAACTTTTCTATCGTTTTGTCCTCATCTCTTATCTTTTCGTATCTTATAAGCTAGTAACATATACACTAGCATAACATCACGTAAAAACATGTCATTCACATCATACACATAACATCAAATACATCACATCACATATATTAATTCTTTTATGTTCTTTTAAACTTCATTTTATTATTTATTTATTTTTCATCGATTTCATTATGTCATTCTTTCATGTCGTTCGTTTTTTTTCATGTCGTTCTTTACTTTTCTTTTCGTTCTTTACTTTTCCTTTCTTTTCGTATCGTTTCTTTTCTTTTCTTTTCACTTTCTTTTCTTTTCTTTTCTTTTCACTTTCCTTTGGTGGGCCCATTGCTGAATGTACCTATTTGCGCGCGGACAGTGGGAGGAGGGGGAGCGACCCACCAACCTACCTCATAGTCACATTAGCTACCCCACCTTCAGGGTAAGGTCCAACCTATAAACTACCGCACCTTCGAGGCAGCGCCACATCTACATGGAGGATATAGACCTGAAGTCTCGACCATATAGGAAGACCGGTACGCCAACAATTAAGCTTTCAGTCTTATTATCTTGTATGCATTTATTTTTCTTATATTGATTTTTTATTGTACATCTTTTTCATGACATTCATAATCTTTCCTTTCTCATTTTTCATAGAACATTTCATGGGACATTTGTTCTTTCGTTGTTCTATTTCTCTTTCGTAATTATTTCTCATCGACATTTTATTCTTTCATTCTCATTTCGTAAGACATATATCGTTGTTTCATGTTGTTGTCTTTCTTTTCTTAATTCTTTACTTTACTCATGTGAATTATGTCAGTCACACTTTAGCACATATAGCACATATTACTTATATATCATCACATCACATCACATCATAACAAACAAAAACACGTTTAGTTATGTGCAGACAATTATTCTCTGTTTGTCATTTGCATCATTCTATCTATTGTATCTTATCATCATACTCCTATCGATCATAGCCTATCGTTCTATTCTATCAATCACATCTTATCGTTATGTTCTAATCCTTTCATCATACCTTTCATCATAACCTATCATTGCTTCTCTTTCTTGTGTAACTCTTTGTTTTCATATCATTTTTCATAAAACACCTATCATTTCGTTCTCATAAAACGTACCCTTTCTTAATTCCTTTCATTACCGATCATCGTTGCTCTATCAATCATAACTTAACTTCCATAAAACTTTTCATAAAACATCTATTCTTTCCTTTCATATCTCATTTCTTTCTTATGCATTCTATCATAACATTCTCGTTCTTACTCTTTCTATTCTTCTATCTCTCTTTCTCACATCTTTACTCTCATAAAGCTTTTATAATACATTTCCTTCGTAATTCAATATATATACATATATATATTTTTTATAAATTATTTATTAAAACTTATCTTTTAACATTATCATAGTATTGCTATGGCGTTACTATAACATCATCATAAATCACATCATGACATTTGCATACAAGACATATAAATACAATAAGCTTGTTCATAGTTGTAGACAGGTAAATGTTTGAACTTACTCATAGCGTGCTTATCCTCTTCTTGGAATCCATCGACGTCCTTTGTTGCGTCTGGATCTGGTTCTTATAGACAAACTTTGTCTGTTAATCACATTTTCATTTATACCTTTTATTTTATTAAAAAGCTTGATTCTGATCTTATAACCCTTAATTATAGCCTTAGGACAGCTTTTTAAACCTTAATGGCCTTTTTCAAATTTTTCTCCAACTTTTTGAAAAATTACGATTTTACTCCTAACTTTTGATAAAATTACAATTTTACCCTTGACGTGATTTTTCACAACTTAAACCTCAATTTTGGCTTTTACAAACTTTATTAACCTATTCCGGGGTCACTAGGGCTCTTTTCCCATAATTTGAGAATCTTTGGGCAAAATGACCATTTTGCCCCTGATATGTCGTTTAACCATAACATTTTTATTTTCATACTTAGGCTAGATTTTCTAAACTCAAAATCATATAATTAACTTTTTAAATCTTATTAGACCTTTTCCAGATCAATTTTTATCATTTTACCAATTTTTCACATTCCCGACCCTCGGGAAGTACTATTCCGACCTAAGAGTCGGTTTTATATTTTTCTTGCGTTCTAGGGTTTCGAAGGGTTAGTTTACTAATTATAACTTACCCCTTCCTTTTTCTATGCCCTAATTCCTCGAGGGGGCTCGGGTTCCCTTCCCGATCATATTTTACCCCTTATTTCCCATATTACCCCTAGTGTCGTTTTTAGAAATTTCGACAGCATTTCCGCTTAATTTTTGAGGTTCTAGCATTTAGGAATCACCTGAAAACCATCTATCCTGATCTAATTCTATCACGTACTATACCAGAGGCCTAGATTTTACGTAAAACTCATACTGTTTATGTAAAATCGTTACATTATCACATATTTTTTTTTCCTTCATTACAGCTATTTTCTTCTTTTTACATACATTCTTTTCCATAATTTTCATAACTATAATTATAAAATCATACAATAGTCTCAAACAATTAAATTACGGAACGTAAAGAGGTTAGGATTTATACCGAGTTGCAAGTCCACCGCGAAGACATTCATAAACTGCTCTATCGTAATTCTTAGTGGATAACCCCAATTTAGGTTTAATAGTACATCCCAATAGGGGACGGCCATACTTGTTCAATTTATCTCTCTCAACTTGGATACCATGGGGTGGTCCTTGGAAAGTTTTAGAATAAGAAGGAGGAATTCGCAAATCTTCCAGATGTAACGCCCGCAGAGCTTTGAACCCAAATACATTACCCACAATGGAAGTAAACATGTTAGTAACAGAACGCTCTTCAAAAAGGTCTGAAGGGTAAGCTACATAAGCAATATATTGATTTTCTTCTCCAGCAACTGGCTCGATGTATAGTCCGGTCTCGACGGCATAAACCCTAATTCTTCGTCCTTCATATCTAAGGTCCTATCTTGCAAATCCGACTCCACGGATGCGTTCGGAACATCGAAAATAGGCCAACGGGCCAAGCTTCCAAAATTGTTCAATGGTCGCCGTTGACTGTCGTTGATTGGCTTTGACCGGCTGTTGATCGGCGGCGACGGTGGAATGTAGGTAATCCATCTTGAAGATCTCGATGAGAGGAATCCATTGGTCATCTCAATTTCACCATTCAATACCTATATCGCCGGAAATCACCCCTCGAAAAACTGACGGCGGCGGCAAGCTTAAATCTCCATTTTCTTGACGTTTTTGCCCAAAATTGGCTTGGGGCTTTTGATCTACATGAAATTCTGAGCATTTTGATACCCACCTCATCACTCAACTCCGTCGGAAACAGTGGGTTTCACGGCGACGGCGACGGGTGGAGTTGGGCGGCGCGATCCGGCAGTCGTTGAGTTGAAACACCACCTAGGTTTTGTTCTACTCTTCACCCCGAGTCCATTGGGACCGGAATCGTGTTGATTGGACACTTCGAGAAATATGAATTTTCCCGGTTATCACAGTAACACTTGCTGCAAATCATCACATGAATCCCTCAAGTGGGCATCAATCAGTTCAAATGACCTTCCTTCCTTTAGCAATGTTCATGCCTAGAAATATCAAGAAAACAATGTGTCAACAATAAGTCTGACATAACGTGTCTTTACGTTGGAGGACGTGGCTCCCTCTAGCCACCATATTTTAGCATTTTTTAAGCTTTCTAGTAAAGATGTTTATTCAGGATAAAAAAAGGAACCAAAAACATAATAATACTAATAACAGAACAGGATAAAACTACTACCAAGAAATGCAACTTCTTGGGACTTACATGTCCAATAAGAATAAGGTTGTGGTTCCCTCGGAGTATCCATATACTCCTCTTTCCACTTATTATCTCTAATACTACTATACCAAAGCTAAAGACGTTGGATTTTATTGAGAATAGACCGTTGAAAGCATATTCTGGTGCCATGTAACCACTACCTACATAACCAAAACTTTAATCAATACAAAATTCCTTCACATGCAGTGACAGAGCCATATACACTATCTGGCTCATGTCACCACTCATGTCTTCACTTAACAAGAAAAATTATAACTTTTTCCCCAACCAACAATAGAAACTAATAGCCACATCCCGATTCAGGAAAAATTTGTTTGACCCTTTGAGGAAAAAATGGCTTGACCACTGCACGTGTATGTTAGAAAGCAATAGTTTTTCTATGTAAAGAGCTCTTAAGAACACTCATTGAGTTCCCGCTATTCTGTTTGTGTTTCCTTCGGTTTGATCGCCTCCAAAAGTTTTAGCCATGCCAAACTCTGAAATTTTTGGATTCATCATATTATCAAGTAGTATGTTGCTAGCTTTGGTAACTCTATGAACAATCCTTAATCTTGAATCTTGGTGGAGATATTGAAGTCCTTAAGCGATCCTGTGTAAAATTTCAAAACGCTTCGGCCAATTCAATTGTTTCCATTGTTATTGATCTAGAAAATAGGTTTATCTAGTTATACAGGCAATACCAAAAAAATATCACTGTACATAAAAATGTACAAATTTACAAAACTTAATTGACAAAGGGTTCTTACCAAAAATGAAGAAATTTAGGCTTGTGCTGGGCATATACTCATAAATCAACATTTTCTCTTCTCCTTGGATGCAACAACCAAAAAGTTTTACAAGATTCCAATGCTGAAGCTTGGCAATTAGCATAACTTCATTTTTAAACTCAGTTATACCTTGTTGTGAACTCAATGACAACCTCTTTATGACAATATCTGGTCCATTTTCTAGCTTACCATGAAATTTCACACTCGTAAAAGAATTGCAAGTTTGCTTTCATAAATTCGCATTGCTTTTTTTTCATTATTTTCTTGAAGTATCATATGAATGGCTTACTCTGTAAATGGGTCCAAAACCACCTTCCCCGAGCTTACTCTTTACTGAAAAATTATCAGTTGCAGTACTTATTGTAGCTAGGCTGAACAATGGGATCTCAAACTCTTCCTCTTTTGCTCTGTTTTTCTGAGTTCCTTTATTATTTCTCCCTGTTTTCTCAAAAAATACCACAAGTTCGAACAAGTTTGAAATCTCTATGAACCAAAAGCACAAAAAATTTAACATAAACGGTAATAACAAGAAAAGTTGAACTAGATTTTCGGAGAAATAAAGTGTTAAGAAGTCAGGTATTTTATGTAAGTTCCACAACGCGTTAAGAGTACTAGTATTGTTTACTCTGTTCTGAATTTCATTTTAGCCCACAGCCAACAAACAGGGCCGTTTCTTCTTCTTTTTTTTTTTTTTTTTTCAAAGATGATAATTCATTCATTTATTTATGAAAATCAACTTTCAGCATATTTTTAAGGAATACATGCCAAAATATTTTAATGCTGAAAATCAAATTATTACAATTCAGATGATGATCAGGATAAGTCTAAAATATCTGATGATATTGAGAATAATATTGTGATCATCTCAGACAGGAATGATCAAATGGATGAAACAACAGAAAACGGGATGAATTTTCTTATCAACGATGTCTCCATTTTATTATTATTATTATTATTTTTCTAGAAACTGCAAACAGAGTACAAAAACATTAATACCTATTAAGCCTCGCCTGAAAATGCAATAGCCAAGTAAGAGCATCCCTGAAATGCCACCAATGACAGCTACAACAATCACCACTGTCACCTTATGATCACCTTTTACTTTTTTTTTTTTCAGTTATTTTGGTACAACAAAAAGTGGAATTAAGAGTCAACAACATAATTAAGTAGGATGTGAAGATACATAGTGATGTGGTAATATTGTGTAAGAAAATTAGGTTAATACCTATCTCAGAATGTGTCACACGGATAAATAGATCTTGTCCACCATCGGAAAATTGCCTAATATCTGTTAGATCATCATACCAGATGACACAACCACTGCCTTTTCCTCTGATATCAGAGTTTGCATAAGCCATACAAGAACAGTTTTTCAAGCATATATCCCTACATTCCTCTAGATTCAAGTTTTCGGCCATTCAAGAACGTGAAGTATCTATAAATTTCAAGCCTGAAAATTTCACAAATATATCTTTATCTTTATGCTTGCAGCTAGTTGTGTTATTTCTTACACATCCTTCAGACCATTTCATTGAATCCCATTTCCCTGGATACTTGGGCTTAAATCCATCTAGACATTGGCATATCGGATTCTCCGTTATGGTACAATTCCCATTGGGCCCACCGACACATAATAGTCACAGTCGTCTTTAGGCACTGCATCATAAATCCCCCGACTTTGATGTGTCTCATTCCATACCAAGCCTTGATGCTTAGAAGTTGTTTTGTTCAAAACTATTATGAAAAACATCGACTTATTCTTCAGGTCATAGGTATGATACACCTCGTCATCATTGTAAACAAAGTTGAAATCATAAATTTGGCTAGGCAGTATATCTGGCAAGCCGCTGGGATGAAGGCCATTCCACGATCCGCTACCATAGAATTTTGTGGTGCCGTTCCGGATATTAGCTTCAGGAAATGTATGAAGCTGTGGACCAAACTCTATCCCATAAACGAAATTTGCAGGACAAGGGTCATCCCAACTCCTCCACGCTGAGAGACGCCTATTAAGACGTTTTCTTAAATCCCAACCCAATTTCATGCCTGGCAGCATCGTATCTGAAGGATAGTCAAAGCTCTGCCACAAAACATTTTCCAACTTTGTATCTTCCTCATCTCTTAGTACAAGATTTCCAGAATCTAGAAGCTCTACTACTATTGGTTTATTGGCTTGTTCTGATGAGCTCGTGGACCACATGACGCTCCTGTTCTGATGAGAGAGCACAAGATTTCCCATGTTGTTTATCATTAACAAGCCTGAGGAATCATCAATTGGGTTTCATCTATTTGCAACCCAGACAATAGTTTGAACCCGGATGTTCTTGTACCAAATTCTCACATAACGATTCTTGGAATTGCCCATAGTAAAGAAACCAACCTCAAAGATTCCTTCTTTAGAAACCAGAGTTGTGCCATCACTGAGAGATTGGAATGGACCAATTCTATCAACCGCGGAGGAAACTGTACGGAATATAATAAGGATTATGAATGTCTTGAGCATGAAAACGAATACCGGCATTTGTTTCAGTTTCTTTCTTTCCTTGCTTAAAAAAAATGGACGAAATGAAACACATTGTAGTACATGAAAGTTAATCATTCTTAATCCATAAATTTTCCATGAAAGTTCATCTTTCTTATTCCTTCTAAGAAATGAAGACAAGTGTTACATAAGTAAAGAGTCAATGGTGCTAATTATAAAATACTAAATTTTGGTTAACATCATTTTAATGTATCATAAACCATTATAGGTAATGTCAATGGTCCAATAAATGATGATAATAATCATAGTAAGAAAAGATCAGTACAACAACATGTTTTTTTTTTTTTTTCCAAGTAATTAACGAAATAGATATCACTCTCCAACGACATCCTGCAATTCAGCTACTTCTTCCAAATGGAGGCAACATAAAGGGTGACTCAAAAGTTAATTTGTAATTTCGTTGACCAATTTTTTATGTTTTATCCGGTAACCGGTCATGTGTAGGGAAAGACTATACCGCTAGACATTTATTAGTTTTTCCTTTTGGATAAATTTATATGAATGATTTTACTGCATTCAAAAAAATTTTTTCCCCTCTATCTCTGGAATCAGCCCTGATTTTTTGCTTTCTTAAATCAGTCTTCGTACTTTGAACTTGGAATTAAATAATTCCTAGTGTATTTAAACGTGTTGAAAGGACACTTTTGGTCAAAATTTATGTGACGTCCCGTACGTTACCATACCATCTAGCCGAGCTCTGACGCTGACCGTGATGGCTGGTAATCTCGTGGGTTGTCGTCCTCTTACTTAACATACTTAACTTTCCATTTTTTAATGTTCTCTTTTTAAAGCGGAAGCAATTTTTATAGCAATTTTTTTTTAACTTACATATTATATCTATATCTTTATCATACTCTTATAACATATAATTCATAAATTTCTTTCTTTCAACTTCCTTTTTGAATGCTCAGCGAAAGACTCATGGTAGTACCATACCCTCGCCCAGTCTCTTGGCACGTGCAAATCCGTCCGTTATCCATCATATTACTTTAAACTAACAGGTTACTTACCTGCAATATATGAACAACTAATGAGCTAGATGCTCAGTAAGTTCAAACATACATTCATTAACTTATAAATACTAGTAATATATATTATTACTAAAATATATGACATCACGTATAGACACATCATACACATCGTCTATATATATCATCGAAACATTATATAATATGTTAGCCTCTTTATGCTCATTTATCTCCTCGCTCATTGTTCTCATCATTCTATCGATCATCTCTTATCATTCTATTCTAATCTCTTCATTTCTTTTCTTTTCATTCCTATCATTTCTTAACTTTCCGTTCTAAACCTTCTTATCTTTTCTATCGTTTTATCATCATTTCTTAACCTTTCGTATCTTAAAAGCCAGTAACATATACACTAGCATAACATCACGTGAAAACGTGTCATATCATACACATAACATCAAATACATCACATCACATCACATATATTAATTCCATTATGTTCTTATAAACTTCGTTTTATTATTTATTTATTTTTCATCAATTTCATTATGTTATTCTTTCATATCGTTCGTTTCTTTTCTTATCATTCTTTACTTTTCTTTTCTTTTCGTATCATTTGTTTTCTTTTCTTTTCACTTTCCTTTCCTTTCTTTTCTTGTCACTCTCCTTTCCTTTCTTTTCTTTTCACTCTCCTTTCCTTTCTTTTCTTGTTACTCTCCTTTCCTTTCTTATCTTTCTTTTCTTTTCACTTTCCTTTGGTAGGCCTGTTGTTGAACGTACCTAATTGCGCGCAGACAGTGGGAGGAGGGGGAGCGACCCACCAACCTACCTCACAGTCACATATGTTTACCTCATTTTAGTGGCGAAACATTAGCTACCGCACCTTCAAGGTAGGGTCCAACCTATAAACTACTGCACCTTCGGGGCAGCGCCACATCTGCGTGGAGGATATACACCTGAAGTCTCAACCGTATAGGGAGACCGGTACACCAACAACTTAAGTTATCAGTCTTATTATCTTGTATGCTTTTATTTTTCTTATATTGATTTTTCATTGTACATCTTTTTCATGACATTCATAATCTTTCCTTTCTCATTTTTCATAGAACATTTCATGAGACATTTGTTCTTTCATCGTTCTATCTTTCTTTCATAATTCTTTCTCATTGACATCTTATTCTTTCATTCTCATTTCGTAAGACATATATCGTTGTTTCATGTTATTGTTTTTCTTTTCTTAATTCTTTACTTTACTCGTATGAATTATGTCAGTCACACTTTAGCATATATAGCACATATTACTTATATATTATCACATCACATCATAACAAATAAAAATACGTTTAGTTATGTGCAGACAATTATTCTCTGTTTGTCATTTGCATCATTCTATCTATCGTATCTTATCATCATACTCCTATCGATCATAGCCTATCGTTCTATTCTATCAATCACATCTTATTGTTATGTTCTAATCCTTTCATCATACCTTTCATCATAACCTATCATTGCTTCTCTTTCTTGTTTAACTCTTTGCTTTCATATCATTTTTCATAAAACACCTATCATTTCAATCTCATAAAACGTACCCTTTCTTAATTCCTTTCATTACTGATCATCGTTGCTCTATCAATCATAACTTAACTTCCATAAAATTTTTCATAAAACATCTATTCTTTCCTTTCATATCTCATCTCTTTCTTATGTATTCTATCATAATATTCTCGTTCTTACTCTTTCCATTCTTCTATCTCTCTTTCTCACATCTTTACTCTCATAAAGCTTTTATAATACATTTCCTTCGTAATTCAATATATATACATATATATATTTTTTATAAATTATTTATTAAAACCTATCTTTTAACATCATCATAGTATTGCTATAGCGTTACTATAGCATCATCATAAATCACATCATGACATTTGCATACATGACATATAAATACAACAAGCTTGTTCATAGTTGCAGACGGGTAAATGTCTGAACTTACTCATAGCGTGCTTATCCTCTTCTTGGAATCCATCGACGTCCTTTGTCGCGTCTGGATCGGGTTTCTACAGACAAACTTTGTCCGTTAATCACATTTTCATTTATAGGTTTTATTTTATTAAAAAGCTTGATTCTGATCTTATAACCCTTAATTATAGTCTTAGGATAGCTTTTTAAACCTTAATGGCCATTTTCGAATTTTTCTCCAACTTTTTAAAAAATTACGATTTTACACCTAACTTTTGACAAAATTACAATTTTGCCCTTGACGTGATTTTTCATAACTTAAACCTCAATTTTGGCTTTTACAAACTTCATTACCCTATTACGGGATCATTGGGGCTCTTTTCCCATAATTTGAGAATATGAAAAATCACGTCAAGGGCAAAATTGTAATTTTGTCAAAAGTTAGAGGGTAAAATCGTAATTTTTCAAAAAGTTGGAGAAAAATTCGAAAATGTCCATTAAGGTTTAAAAAGCTGTCCTAAGGCTATAATTAAGGGTTATAAGATCAGAATCAAGCTTTTTAATAAAATAAAAGCTATAAATGAAAATGTGATTAACGGACAAAGTTTGTCTGTAGGAACCCGATCCAGACGCGACAAAGGACGTCGATAGATTCCAAGAAGAGAATAAGCACGCTATGAGTAAGTTCAGACATTTACCCGTCTGCAGCTATGAACAAGCTTATTGTATTTATATGTCTTGTATGCAAATGTCATGATATGATTTATAATGGTGTTATAGTAACGCTATAGCAATACTATGATGATGTTAAAAGATAGGTTTTAATAAATAATTTATAAAATATATATATTTATATATTTTGAATTACGAAGGAAATGTATTATAAAAGCTTTATAAGAGTAAAGATGTAAGAAAGAGAGATAGAAGAATGGAAAGAGTAAGAACGAGAATGTTATGATAGAATGCATAATAAAGAGATGAGATATGAAAGGAAAGAATAGATGTTCTATGAAAAGTTTTATGGAAGTTAAGTTATGATTGATAGAGCAATGATGATTGGTAATGAAAGGAATTAAGAAAGGGTACGTTTTATGAGAACGAAATGATAGGTGTTTTATGAAAAATGATATGAAAACAAAGAGTTAGACAAGAAAGAGAAGCAATGATAGGTTATGATGAAAGGTATGATGAAAGGATTAGAACATAACGATAAGATGTGATTGATAGAATAGAACGATAGGCTATGATCGATAGGAGTATGATGATAAGATACGATAGATAGAATGATGCAAATGATAAACAGAGAATAATTGTCTGCACTTAACTAAACGTGTTTTTGTTTGTTATGATGTGATGTGATGTGATGATATATAAGTAATATGTACTATATATGCTAAAGTCTGACTGACATAATTTACACGAGTAAAGTACAGAATTAAGAAAAGAAAAACAACAACATGAAACAACGATATATGTCTTACGAAATGAGAATGAAAGAATGAGATGTCAATGAGAAAGAATTACGAAAGAAAAATAGAATAACGAAAGAACAAATATCCTATGAAATGTTCTATGAAAAATGAGAAAGGAAAGATTGTGAATGTCATTAAAAAGATATACAACGAAAAATCAATATAAGAAAAATAAAAGCATATAAGACAATAAGACTGAAAACTTAAGTTGTTGGCGTACCGATCTCCCTATACGGTCGAGACTTCAGGTCTATATCCTCCACGCAGATGTGGCGTTGCCCCGAAGGTGTGGTAGTTTATAGGTTGGACCCTACCCCCAAGGTGCGGTAGCTAATGTGACTGTAGGGTAGGTTGGTGGGTCGATCCCCCTCCTCCCACTGTCCGCGCGCAAATAGGTACGTTCAGTAGCGGGCACACCAAAGGAAAGTGAAAAAAAAAAAGAAAGAAAAGAAAGGATAGGAGAGTGACAAGAAAAGAAAGGAAAGAAGAGTGAAAAGAAAAGAAAGGAAAGGAGAGTGCGTGAAAAGAAAAGAAAGGAAAGGAGAGTGAAAGAAAAGAAAAGAAATGATACCAAAAGAAAAGAAAAGTAAAGAACGATAAGAAAAGAAATAAATGATATGAAAGAATGACATAATGAAATCGATGAAAAATAAATAAATAATAAAACGAAGTTTATAAGAATATAATGAAATTAATATATGTGATGTGATGTATTTGATGTTATGTGTATTGAATGACACGTTTTTACGTGATGTCATGCTAGTGTATATGTTACTAGCTTATAAGATACGAAAAGATAAGAGATGAGGATAAAACGATAGAAAAGTTATAAAGGTTTAGAACAGAAAGTTAAGAAACGATAGGAATGAAGAGAAAGGAAATGAAGAGATTAGAATAGAATGATAAGAGATTATCAATAGAATGATGGGAATGATTAGCGAAGAGATAAACGAGCATGATGAAGCTCACATTCTATGTTATATTTTAATGATATGTTTCGATGATGTGTATGATGTGTCTATACGTGATGTCATATATTCTAGTAATAATATATATTACTAGTATTTATAAGTTAATGAATGTATGTTTGAACTTACTGAGCATCTAGCTCATTAGTTGTTCATATGTTACAGGTAAGTAACCTATTAGTTTAATGTAATATGATGGACACGGACGGATCTACATGTGCCAAGGGACTGGGCGAGGGTATGGTACTACCATGAGTCTTTCGCTGAGCATTCAAAAAGGAAGATGAAAGAAAGAAATTTATGAATTATATGTTATAAGAGTATGATAGAGATATAGATATAATATGTAAGTTAAAAGAAAAAAAAATGATGAAAAAAAAATTTGCTATAGAAATTGCTTCCGCTTTAAAATGAGAACGTTAAGAATGGAAAGTTAAGTATGTTAAGTAAGAGGATGACGACCCCACGAGGTTGCCAACAATCACGGTCGGCATCAGAGCTCGGCTGGTTGGTATGGTAACGTACGGGGGACGCCACATGCAGCTTTGTAATTAGTGCTACTTCATTTTTAAACTCGTCTTCTCCTTGCCCAGAACTCATTGAAAGTCTCTTCACAGCAATTTCTTTTCCATCTTCTAACTTTCCCTGAAGTATCACATCAATAGAAAGAACAGGAAAAATCATCTCATCATTCCAAACTTTTTTCCTTTTTTGTATTCATAGTACTACCAAACTGGCATACAAAATGCTTAAATGCTTACTTTATATACAGGTCCAAAACCACCTTCTCCAAGCTTATTGTTCATCAAAAAACTGTCAGTGGCAGTAGCTAGAGTTGACAGATTGAACAACAAGAGCCCCAATACTACTGCTCGGACTCCATTGTTCGGAGATATTCTCCTATTATTCCCTGCTTAGTATGATAGAGTTAGCAAATAAAAAGAGACAATAACGCGAAAAGATGAATTTCATATTGCATATGAAAAATAAGAACCTCAGATATGACTCTAACTGAAAGCAAGAATAGTCATCAGAAGTTCAGGTTGACAATACGGTCATAAGGTTTTCTTATAGATGATTAGGAGAAGTGTAATATTACCTTTTAATGTCACCCTGCCAATGTAATATCCAGCGGAGAACAATGCAGATACTACTGCAACAACACTTGCCATAATCACAGCTATCACATCCCGATCAGCTTTTGCTTTACCTTATCAATTTAGTTCAAAACAGAAAACAGAATAAACTCAAACAGTTGGCCAAAGACACAAACAAAACACAAGAGTAAAGTAAATGAACTTGACATGTTTTTTAACAAAATTAGAACATACCTATCTCCGAAGCTCTCATTCGAACATAAAGATCCTGTCCACCACCCGTAATATTTCTGATATCAATTGCCAAACCAGATGGCATAGCCACTGCCATCACCTTTGATATCTGTGTTTGCATAAGCCATACAAGAACAGTTGCTCAAGAATTTAGCCTTGCATTCCTTCAAGTTCATGCTTGTGTTCATCCAAGAATGTGTAGCATCCGGAAGTTTCAGGCCAGAAAGTTTGATAAATCCGTCTTTATTTTTCTCCTCACAACTCGGTGGATTATTCCGTACACATCCTTCAGACCAGTCCATTGAATTCCATTTTTTTTGAGAATTGGGCCTGAATCCTCTTAGGCATTTGCAGCTTGGACTATTGCTTGTGTCACAAATTCCATTGGCTCCACATATGCCATAGTTATCACAATAATCTGTAGGTACCGATGAATCAACCCTACATGTTTGATCAGCATCAATCCATGTAACCCGTTGAAGCATTCTAGGGAATTGGGTTACAACTACTATCGAGATCATCAAATTAACCTTGAGGTTGTACATATAATACATTTCATCATCATTGTAGACAGCCTTGAAACCATAGAGAAAGTTTGGCCTTGGTTCCAGACTTCCACTTATGCGAAGGCCATTCCACGGTCCGCTACGATATAATTTTTCCGAGCCCTTCCAAAGATAAGATTCAGGTAACCTATTAAGCTTTGGATCAAACTCAAACCCAAAAGTAAGATCAGCAGGGCAAGGGTCCTCTATATTATTCCAAGCACTTACACGGCGCTTAAGACCTGTCCTCAAATCCCACCCTAGTTTCATGCCCGGAAAAATTGTATTAGAAGGATAGTTAAAGCTTTGCCACAAATAATTTCCTAAGTTTCTATCCGCCTCATCTCTTAGAATTAGATTTCCAGAATCTAGAAGTTGCACTATTGGTTTCCGAACTTGTTTAAACAAGCTCGCAGACCAAACAACACTATTATTTTGGTACAAAAGCACAAGATTTCCCGTGCTATTGATCGTAAACAACCCTGATGAATCATTAATTGGGTCACATCTATTTGCAACCCAAACAACAATTTGACCTGCGATGTTCTTGTACCAAATTCCCATATAGCATTTCTTCGAAGATCCTGGATTGAAGAAACCAAGCTCAAAGACACCTTCTTTAGAAACCAGAGTTTCACCATCACGGATAGATTGGAATTGATTGATGCTATCAACTTCAGAGGAAGATGTATGTACGAGAAATAGGAAAACAGTGGTTATACGCACAAAAGTAAAATCAGCCATTTGTTTCTATCTATCACAATCTCTGCTTAGATGATACAAATTTAAAATAAGGCCCCATGATTCGGCTTCGAGAAATGTACCTTGGATGATGCAGGTCCTCAGCTAAGTATCACCTTCGTCGATAATTCATCACCAGCGGACACTTTACTCCAACTTCACGACTGATCATAACATACACTTGATTCCAAACCATCATGTAACGAAGGAAAACATATATTTCCCTTGTTGAACTTAAATGCCAACTTTAACTGAAACAAGAAGAGCAAATAACCGAGACAGTTATAGAGTATAATCAGATTTTTTAACATTAGGTCGCTGACAATTGTTTGGTGTTATTTAACTGTGTGAAACTCAAATTTTTTTTACCACATTCAGTATCATTTTGAATGTGTCAAAATGAGGGGGTGTTTGGAGGACATTTGGAGATGATGTTTTAAAGGATGGAAATTAAGTTGAGTTTTGGAAATATGCAGTCGGTGAAAATGAATAATTTAGGGTGAAAAAGTGTTGAAATTTGAAATATGCTAGAAAAATAAATTAACAATATAGATTTTGTTTTATTATTCTTAAAATTTTATACAATTATTTTTTCTTTTTTAATAAATCATCTCATTTTGACTTAAAATAAGAATTTATAAACTTTCGAAGTTAAAAGCTTGTTTTAAATGATTAAAAATGTGAATAGTGAAATTTAAGAAAAAAAATAAAAAAGAAGCTGCAGTTTTGGTGGAAAGGGATGAAAGGAGATATTGCAAGGTTCGTGAGTAAGTGCCTTACTTGTCAGAAAGTCAAGGCTAAGCATCAGCATCCAAGAGGAAAGTTAGAACTTCTGGAGATTCTAGAATAGAAATGAGAGCATGTTACCATGGATTTTGTGGTAGGGCTACCCAAAACAAGAGAAGGACATGATGCTATTTGGGTAATTATGGACAGGTTAACCAAGACAGCCAGGTTCATAACAATGAATATTACTTACTTATTGGAGAAGCTGGCACACCTTTATGTAGCTCATGTTATCAGGTTATATAGAGTGCCAAAGTCCATTGTATCTGACAGAGATGCACGATTCACCTCAAACTTTTGAGAGTGTATGCAAAGAGCCATGGGTACAGAACTGAAGTTCAGTACAGCCTTCCATCCTCAGATAGACGGACAATCAGAATGAACTATCCAAACTTTAGAGGATATACTCCGAGCATGTGTAATGGATTTTCCAGGAGCTTGGAATGAGAAGCTACCACTAGTGGAATTCTCATATAATAATAGCTACCAAGCTTCCATCAAGATGGCACCGTATGAGGCCCTGTATGGATAAAAATGCAGATCACCCATCCACTGGTATGATCTGAAGGAAAAACAACTACATAAAACAGATTTCATACAGGAAACTTACGATGTAGTTCCCAAGATCCAGTAAAGGATGAAGAACGCTCAGAGCAGACAAAAGAGCTATACAGACAGAAGACGGAGATCCCTAGAATTCAAGGAAGGGGACTTCGTATTTCTGAAAGTGTCACCCATAAAGGGGATTATGCATTTTGGTAAGAAGGGAAAACTGAGTTCAAGGTATATTGGATCTTATGAGATTATCAAACGCATTGGGAAGGTTGCCTACAAGTTGGCACTACCTCCTGAGTTGTCAGTAGTGCACAATGTATTCCATGTCTCTATGCTCAGAAAGTACATGTCAAATCCATCTCATGTGCTGCAACATGAACCAGTCCAAGTCCAAGAGGATTTGACCTATGAAGAACAGCCTGTTCAGATACTGGCTAGAATAGAAAAGGTGCTGAGAAACAAGACCATCTCACTAGTCAAGGTATTATGGAGGAATCACAACATTGAAGAAGCTATGTGGGAAAGAGAAGATGAGATGAAATTTTCATACCCTCACTTGTTTTAATTTTCGAGGACAAAAATCTTATAAGAAAGGGTAAATGTGATAACCGAGAAACTTATCACTCTCAGAAAATTTTGTACAAGATATGTAAACAAATGTACATTCATGATGAGACATGTTATAGAATACAGAGCAGATGAAAATTTTGATTAACTGAGTTATTAGTCAAAATTTTACAATGAATTAATGAATATAGTTTAAAAGCTAAACATTAATTCAATTTATGATATTTTATTTAATAGAAAAATATGTGAAAAATGCATATTAAGAGATCAATGACTCACATGTAAGCCACATTGATCAATGGCCAAGATTGGCCAAACAAAGTCCCATTTCATTAAAGAAAATTTAAAGAAAATGTGAGAGAGGAGGTGAGGCACGTGAGGGCCTTAGGCTAAGCAGCCTAAGTGAATTAGTTCACTTGGTTGAGCTACAAAAAGGAACTGCAGAAAGAAAGAGAAAGAAAGAGGAAGAAAGAAAGAGAAAGAGAAAGAGAGAGAGAGAGACCGAGAAAGAGAAAGAAAAGAAGGGAAAATCTTCTCAAGTTCGGATTTTTCTCTTCCAACTAGGAAATCACTCAAGTTTCAGCCAAGAATCCACAGCAAGAAGTTATCAAGCTTCAAGCAAGGTAAACCCTTGTTTTTCTCACATTTTTGGGTGGAAAAATCTGGGTTTTGAGTGGAAAACGAGAATGTGAGTTGATCATGTTGAGATTTTCAATTAAATAGAAACATGGTTGGAGTTTAGTTATTTTTAAACTCGAATCCATGAGTTAATGGTTTAGAAAACTAAGTTTAGTGAGTTTTCTTCAAGAAAGTTTGGATTTTTCAAAATGTTGAGTTAAGAAATATGTAAAAGCAAAATGTGAGATTTTGCTTAAGAAACCTTGGACCTATAATGATAGAAATGCAGTCTATACTTCAAAATGATCTTATTGAGATCGATTTTGAGTACAAAAAGTAGAACAAAGGCCATAAAAGCCTTAAAAAATCAGAGCAGAGAGTTTCAGACCCAGAATCCTGATTCTAGTATGAACACGGGCATGTACACGGGCGTGTACAAGGGCGTGTTGAGAACACGACCCCAAATATGCCCATATGCACGACTGTGTTTTAAGAAAATTAGGACCTGAGAGGTATACAGCCCAGAATACGACCGTGTATCGGGCCGTGTCAAAGGGCACACGGTTATGGGAAGGGTGTGTAACAGATCATGTTCGACAGTAGGAAAACACGGCTAGAAACACGGCCGTGTAGGTGACCGTGTAAGCATGCGTGGATTACACGGCCATGTTCCACGAATTACACGGCCATGCATGAAAAGTCCAAAGGAGTACACGGCCAGGAACACGCCCGTGTAAGAGGGCGTGTTCGAAGTTTAAAAAAAAAAGAGTATGGAAATAAGATTTACATATCTTGCTATGTTTCCAGTATAAGATGAATGTTGGAAATAATTAATGATTATTCCTTTTATAGGAGTTCAAGTCAGACATCCTGAGATAGCAGTTCCAGACCAACAAAGGCTCGCGCTAGCAGATTTTTCTGTAAGTTCAAGCATTGTCCTGACTGCAACGTGGACAATCTTGTTATGTTTATGATGTTATGTTTGTTGTATGACGTGTATGTTAGACATTGATTGTCTACATCATGATACTCATGTCAAGTTCATGTCATGCATGTAGAATTTCATGTTTCAAGTACACATGTTAGACAGGTATCAAGTACACGAAAACATGTAGGTGCACAAGGCACCTTAGTATGTTTAATAAAACTCACACCCCAAGTAAAACATGTAACAAGTAAAACATGTAAAACAAGTAAAACTCACACGAAAACTCATGTCAAGTTCATGTCATGCATGTAGAATTTCATGTTTCAAGTACACATGTTAGACAGGTATCAAGTACATGAAAACATGTAGGTGCACAAGGCACCTTAGTATGTTTAATAAAACTCACACCCCAAATAAAACATGTAACAGGTTCCTACTGTGAGGGCAATCAGTATGCTACCCAGTTGGAACTCCAGCAAAGATGGTAATTAAACCAGTTATTGGTGTACCGGCCTCTCGACCCACAGGGAGGTTTTTATGTTCAGCTTCAGTTTAGACTGAGGAGGTCAGTACTAAAGTACTGCTCCTAGTTATGCTAACATGTTGGTATGACTAATCAGGAGCCCAAAACTAGAATTTAAATTCAGATAATGTCCTAAGACTTAACCTTCAGCCAAGAGCTTGTTTTACAGAGTCAAGTTTCATGCATAAGCATGGTATAACATGTTATGATCATGTTTTTATGTTTGAACTTACTGAGCCCATAGCTCACCAGTTTGTTCACATATTGCAGGTAAGAGACCTGTTCATCAGTAGTATACGGTAGATGATGGACATGGTAGATACATGCCAGGGGGATTTGGGCGAGGGATTGTGATCCTACCATGAGTATTCCGCTGTGTAGTTTTGAAAACCCAAGCATGTAAATTTAAAGACACGATTTCAAGTCAAGATTATGTGATAGGGGAATCATGATTTATGTACATGTTATTTTGTTAATATGATTTCCTTAGCACATTCTCGAACAAGTTTTTATATCAAGAAGAAAAAAAAATTTATTCCGTAAAATTTAGCAAGTAGTTTTCAAGTTGAGCATGAGCCGACGACCCTAGAGGCCTACATACTATTACGGTTAACAACAAAGTTGACTGTAATAACACTGTAGAGCCTCGACAGCAGGGCGGGCCGCCACATTTGATCTCATATTTTTGTTGGCATTGAAATTAATTAATTAATTTCATATTTGTTTATTCGCAACCTTGGTTTGAGTTTTATATCAAAATATTTTGTTATCAGAACTGTATAGCTATAACGGCCCAATCTAAAGGATATCGTTAATTATTTTCATAAGGATAATTACTTGTTTTGATCTTAAACTTGATCATTAAAATTTCAAGGAGTTTTTTTTTTTCAATTAACTTAAATAAATCATAGTTTATATGAAGTTTACGATCACTCTAATATTTTTTTAAATTCAAAACAAAATACATTTTTCAAAAGACTTCAATCTTAGAAATATATTTTTTTAGATAAAATCTAAATTTGTTAAATTTATAGACAAAGAATGAACACATAATTGTAAACATCTACATGTCAACCTACTTAGTTAAAATTAACATGGATATATTTTAAGTTTGATTTCTTGTGAATAAATCTGCTTGATCAAATAAAAATCTTATTATTGTTCAAATACTACAATAAGCAAAAAAAATGAAAAGTGTTTTTTAAAATATTTAACTTGCATTTGATTTATCAATTAGAACTAAAATTTTTGGGTTGCAGTTGTTTTACTATACAAAAACTAATAAAAAGCCTTTTCTAAAAAAGAAAAAAAATAAGTTAGAAAAGTTTAGTCGAATTGAAGAACCAAACAGGCTGTAAATATTCCTAATTTTGCTTAGTTAAATTTAGACTAAGTATTTGTTTCATCTGGGTTTTTTATAAAACTCATTTACTGGATAATAGTTAATTTAAAAATAAAAATAAAAAACTTTTACAACTTATCATAGTTTCAAAAGAACTTTCTTAATTGCGAAATTACATTTCGAAGGTGGTATCCATAATCCATGCCTTCATTGTCTTGACTCAATCCGCCAGTCCATCAAATCACTATGTTACCAAAAGCATAAAGAATTAAGGAGCTTTCACATAACAAGTATTGTGACGACCCTTTTACGTAAGCTATTACTTAACTACTTAAACTTAATCTTAAATCATATTTGCTTATAATTACTTAGACTTTGTTACTAAAATTTTCAAAATAATTTTTTTTATATAACTTATTAGAATAACTTCTTTAGAATTTTTATAAAATTATTTATCATATGTATATGAGTGTAATTTCTTGCATAGGAGAACCTTACTACTATGCGGCACCCCATCTCGCACGGGAGGCTAATACGTCAGTTCATCCTTTTAATATCATTTTTTAATGCCTTTAATAGTAATTAAAGTAGCCATAATTCGTAAAATTTTTTATTTAAACTAAAACCATTTAGATACTAATAAAACTATAAAACCATTATACCACAGTATCAAAACCATTTCATACTTACTCACATATCATCACCAAATACTGTTTTACTTATATTTACAATCAAATATAAAATTCAGTCAATACAAAACTTTTTCCATCCTACGCGGTGGACAAGTCGTGACAGGACCATAACCATTTCTATGACAACTGGCACCCTATTCCATTAGTCTAGCATTTTCGTCAATGCTCAAGTTATAGGCTGTTTACCTTGATTACCTGAACATAAACAAACTAGTGAGTTAATGCCTAATAAATTCAAACATAACACTCAAGTCTTAAAAATAATATTTTATAAAAATCCTTTCACATCACACATTTATTATGCTCAATTATTTATTCTTCCTATTCATTTCTAGTCTTATCTATCTTTTTATCTTTATGTACCTGTTTAGTTGTACCATATGTGCTACAGAGAGGAGCTGAGGAGAAATTTACTAGCTTATCCTTGTCGGTTCATCATAAAACAACCTTACACCTTCAGAAGGTTGGTAAGCCAAAATTACATATTTATATCACTGTCTTGCTTACATCTAACCATAGTGACATTAGAAACATCATATTCTTAAAAGTGTACTTAAACACCCATCAGTCAAAATTGCATTACCGTTTCATCAAAAATATGTGTTTTTTTTTTTTGTTTTTTTTAAATCACATCAAAATATAAATTTTAAAACAATCTTAAAAACAATATAAATTTGTTTGTGTACATACAATTTGAATGTATAAACTTATAGAAATTAGACTAAAGTCAATTCCTTAGAATCCCCTCGATCCTCGTCTTATCTTCTCAAAGGTCATCCTATGAGAAAATAATTCAATATTAATCTAAATGTTCTTGGATTTGTTCTAAAACATTATAACATTTTTTTTAAGTCCAGTAGAGGCCGTAACCTGGTTTTCATGTTTTTAATTCCATTTTTATCTTCTTTTTTTAATGTTTTCTAATATTACCCTTTTTCTTTCTTATTTAACATCTCCAAAACCTAAATATGTACTGTTCAACACATTTTAAAACCTCAAAATCAATTTTAAAACCTTTAAACCTAATCTGAAAATTTTTTCATAACGACTTAAATTTTAACTTACCCACTGTATCGAAACTTTGCAAAATTGCTTATTTCAGCACGGTTTCTTTATTATACTTGTCTAAAATCCCTATTAAAATATTAAAATATCATTTTCATTTTTTTTACAATTTTCTAATATTATTTCGATTTCAACTCAACAATTCAAAACATAATCCAAACTTTCAAAATCACCTCAAATCATCATCTTTTTCCACATATACTCTTTTGATAACTTGAAGACTAAGCTTCTAAAAATTTTCCTTAAGGGTTTGATGACCCTATCTCATGTATAATATTGAAAGGAAACAAACAAATTCACATTTTAATTTAAATTTCATAAATCACCCCAAAATCAAGCTAAAACTTGAGTTTTGAGCTTGATTTGAGCAAAATTAACAAAATCAGCAAATGAAGTTTTGCATGCAAATCCATGAAATTCAAGATAAAAACAAGTTTTGAGAAGCTTACTTGATTGTTTGTGTGAAAATCCATTCGGTTTTGAAGTTTTACCACTTTTGCTCACAAATTTTTGGTGACTTCTTAAAACTTGGGAGCTTGAAAACATTTATGGAGATTTAGCCCTATCTTGTGAACGTGTAAAATTAGATCCAAAAGGTGGTAAATATCCTTTGAGGGTAAAAGTGTAATTTCCATAAGTTTAGGGGTCAAAATGATGAATTAACTATCGTTCCCACGTAGATAGTGTTATTAAGTAATGAAATTAGTAAATTTTAATTTTATTTGAGTGACCAAAAAATATGTTACAAGTGAAAAATTAAATAAATAAAATAAAATAAAATTACAAAAAATAAATGAACATAAATTGATAACACATAATCAAACATACAGATGTTAGGAATTATGGTTCCACCATAATTAACTAGATTTAATTTTATTTAAGTATATTATTTTGATTTTGTATTCATATTTATTGATAGTCGACTATTTTTTTTGTTTTATCCACTCTTTCTCAAGTTATATATAAATTCTACATTTTTATAATTAAATTTATGTAAAAGATTAGTAAATTAAAATTCATGATGAACAATACCGTATATGTGAATAGTATATATGAACAGTACTATATATGTAAACAGTAAAAAAATTATAAATCCAATACAATATAAAAAGTGTTTATTGAGAAATCTGTGGTAATTAATAATATGATCACACAAAAACAAATAGATATATATCTCTATTATATCTTAGATTTTATAGTATTTATTCTAGAGTCATGTCACATAAATCTCTTCATAGTTTCATTTTGCTCCTCAAGTCATTCAAAAGTTAGCTAAGAATTTGAAAGCACTAAGTTTGAGAATAAACACCCCAACAAATGACAATCCTAATAATATGCTTAATTTAATTAAACCATCATAATAAGGCAACATCATAACTCCTAGCAAAAATTTATTTAATTCATAATGAATCATTAAATAACATAACAAAATAAATTAAACACAATGACAAAATAAAAATAAAAGAAATGAGTCTAGAATGAATACTTGATATTTGCATTGGCAAAACCTCCAGAAACTCTACCTTTTATTGATACTAAAATAAAACTAAACAAAAGAAAATAAATTTTTTTAGCTTCAAAGGTAGCTTTATTTTTACACTTTAACTTTCATTACCTATCAAATTTCCTTGAATCTGATCTCACATCTTGGATATGCTTTGCTTCTCCATGTCTTCATCTACGTAGCCTTTTATAGGTTAGATTTTTGTACTATTCCACTATAACGATCGAGAAATTTCATCGTTCTTGAAAAATATATATAATGTATGTACATGATAGTTTTAGTGTTTAAAAATGTGAAATATATGATTTAAAATTGTTTAAAATACAATAAAATGTTCTAACAATATTAAAGGTAAGGAATTCAGTAATAGAAAATTTTACTGAACTGAAATAGGACGAATGATGCCAGTTCAATATCAAAAACCCTAGTCGAGGATTAAAGTGCATTAAAAGAAGAAAATTTATGGTAATGATTTTCAGCCAAACGATAGTGAAATAAGGTAAACCAATTACGCAGAAGGCCCTAGAAACCTGCTTACGCGATTTCGGTAAATTTCCGTTCAGTTTGACTTTTGGTCAAACTTTGACCATGAATTAATATGAGGGATTAATTTGATGATGTTATACCTTATGTCATCCTATGATGTCATAGATAAAGGTGAATGATGATGTGGAAAGTAATAGGCTAATCCAAGGGTTTAGATTCAAAGTAATATTTAATCAATGGCCAAGATGGTGCCAAAATTACATGAGATATTTTGAATAAACTTTTATGGAAAGTAGTAGAAAAATCCAAGGGTGTAGAATTAAAGAAGATTTGATCCAAGGGTGATGATGGTGCCAAAATATCATGTAAAATTTTGGCAAAAATTTGGGAAAGAAATAGCAAATAAGAGTCGGCTTTTTTGGCCATTAGTACATGGATTTTGGCTCGAAAACCAGAGCAAATAAGCAGCCAAAACTCAGTCTATTTCTGTCCATGGCTGCCGTGCTTCTTTCCCACCACCTAGCCAAGGATTTTTTCAAGTTTTCCCACTAAAACTTGTTTAAAACTCATCCCAAGCTCAAGTTGAGTTTTGTTTGTGAGGTAAGCTTCAATTTCCTAAATTTTTCTTGAATGTTTTATGAAGAAACCATGGGAAGATGTTGGAGATGGTTAGTGGAATTTTAAGTTGAGATTTTGTTAGTTTTTGCTCTTAAAAGCTAGGCTAGCATGTAAATGAAGCAAATAATGGATTAAGAGCTTGAAAAACAAATTTGGTGCTTGAATTCAAGGAAAAATCCATAAGGTTTAAGTGGAAATGAATGAATGGAAAGTTAAGTATGAATGTTGATAAATTATTGATTTAAAAGTTATATGTGATATGTGATTTTGTTAGAAGAATTTAGAAACTTGAAAACCCAAATTTTGGTGCAAAAATTTGAAGAAAAATCATGGGACATTATGTGAGGAAATGTGATGTTATGTGAGGGAAATGTGTATGTGAAATGTGGATAAAAATTGAGGGTTAAAAATGAAAAAAAATGAATGAAATGCTGTTAGAAAACATTAAGGTTTTTTGAGAATTTTTAAGTAAAAGTTTAGACTTTTGCGTAAAAATTAGGCCTTTTGTTTAGTAAGTGACAGGCACCATGATTTTGAAGCGTTACTAATGTGACGCCCCCAATATCAGCCACGCGAAACCGTTACAATCGAACTCTGTAGCCGACTAAAACAGCCCGTGCACCTCATTGGGTTGCCAAAAACTTTGTTTCATTTTCAACTCTCTGTATTTTGAAGCCCATTTTTTTAAATACTTTTCAAATATGAAAGCCATATAAAGCTTTAAAATTATACTTTAGTTATTCTTTGTACAACAACATAATTTACAAAATTACATTTTTCAACTTTGTATCTCAAAATGCATTTTCTTCAAATCTTCTCTTTCAAAGCTCAGTGGAAGACTGGTAGCAGGACCATATCTACAGTAGAATTCCCTATCCCCTTTGGCACTGCATATCCTGCCACCATTCAGATAATCTACTGGACAGGTTTCTTACCTGTAATATGACTAAACTGGTAAGCTAACAGGCTCAGTAAGTTCAAACATACATATTATGAATCATACAGATTCAAAAGCATCGATAATCAAATTTCCTATGAATAGTACTATTTATCTATAAATAGTAACTTTGACCAATGAAGAGTGACTCTGACTTTGATCAGGTACTATTCACGTAAACTTTGACTGAACACACTATACATAAAGTTAATGTTGGTTATGCTCAATTATACTCATTTATGGCTTTCATTCAATTTTCAGTCATTATCTTATTTAGGTTTTGGTTTTGAGCTCATAGTGGCCATACCAATTGTGCATGCTGACTCTGAGGGACCTTGGGAGTGACCCTGAAGCCAATCCTCCCCAGTTTATCATCATTTAAAGCAGTCATTATGTCCCCGAAGGACTTGTAAACCCCTACCTTACTAAAGGTTGGTATGTCAGTTTTGGTTTTATTACCATCTTTTTTATAGTTCCGACCGGGTGGCATTAATCATCACCTCAAGGTCAGGAACCCTTAATGCCTGTAGGTCTTTTCACATTCTTTCATTTATGGGTGTGTCTTAAATTTAGTCACACTCTTGTGCCATAGCACTTCCATGTTGTACTCTCAGTACACAACTCAGACTTATTAATCCATTAGGTGTGTTAGTGTAACTACACCCTAGTGCCCGTAGGACTTTACATTTAATGTACAATTAGTACATAATTAAACATCACAATGTTTCTGGTTGCAGACAATTTAAATGTCTGAACTTACCACAACTGCGCTAACGTCCAATTCTTGATGTCCTTTGCAGTTCCTTGTTCGCTTCTAGTTTGGATCCATACAGACAAAACATTGTCTATTAATTCCCAATATTATTCATTACTTTGAATGTATTCACTTTGTTCTTAACTACACAATGAATTTCATCTCTCTACGTGGTACATGGCCTGATACATGACCATGTCCAAGCCTGTGTAACTCTCGGGTCTTTCTTACACAGTCATGTAATCCCTTATCTGCCCGGGTAATAGTACACGGCTTGATACATACCCGTGTTCAAGCCTGTGTACTTCTCTGCTTTTCTCTCACACGGTTGTGTAATTCACTATCTACCCATGTAACAGTACACGGCTTGGTACACACCCGTGTTCAAGCCCGTGTACTTCTCTGTTTTTCTAATTCTTCATCACATGGTCGTGTACTCAAAGTATACGCCCGTGTACTACAAAATTCATATTTTTAGGCTTAAAAATCCTTTTTAAATCATTCTAAGTCCTTAGCGGTCCTTTCTGAGCTTTTTTAGAAACTTTTGGTCAAAATGACCATTTTACCCCTATGAGTCTTAGGATCGTACTTTTCCACTCCATCTTTTTTCTGGGATTTTCTAAGCTCAAATATTACAAAATAATATTTCATAGGCTTCCATATATTTTTACAGCATTATTTGCTGCAAAAATGATGACTATTCCTCACCTGACCCTCGGATGGTACTATTCCGACACCTAGGGTCATTTTTCATTTTTCTAATGTTTCGAAGTCTCAAATAGGTATTTCACTACTCCTAAAACGTTTATTGTTCTATTCCCAAGTCTTGATTCCCGAAGAGCTTGGGTTTGCCATCTCAACCTTAACCGTCATTTCCTGAAATGCCTTTTTTGCCGTTTTCAAATTTCGACAACATTTTCGCTTAGATTTTTAGGTTTGCTCGGTATTAGATACACCTTAGAACCTTAGTACCTGCCACGTACTATACCAAAGGCCTATTTTACACATGGTTACCAAAACCTTTAAGTAAAACTTTTCTATATGATCAATCATTCAATCCACCATAAAAATTTCATTATTTTTCTTCAACATAGGCCACGATTTTCATAGGTGAATCAACACTAAAATTTTTCACCATAAAGTTCATTTATCACATTTCAATCTTATGGTTTCTAATGCATTTTCCACATCAAAAACTTTAACATTTTCATTCTAAACCTTATACTAAGGCCACAGTTTTCATGTCTATTAATCTTAAACAAAATTTTCTTGTTCTAAAGGTCCTTTTATCAAACTTTTCCTCACAAGATTTCATCATAAAATTTTCCATTTTTTATTCCACATAAGCCACGGATTTTGCTTCTAAAACACATCTTAAATTTTGTGTTTCAAGCTTCCATGATACAATTTAATCATAACACTAAACCATCAATTTAAAACACCAAATTTGCACCCAAAATTTTCATCATTTCCCCCTTATATAAGGCATGGATTCTACAAAAGAAACACAAGCAAAATCAACCAAAATAAAGGCTCACATTAATAGCTTGATTCCTTAATGCTTGGAGGTTGTTTTGGTGCAATTTTGGTGAAGGATTTTACTAAAATTTTGGCTTAGAAAGGGGATATGGCTCACGGCTGCAGTTGGGTAGAGTTTGGCTAGTTTTTCTAATTTTTCTAACGCCATTTTTCACTTTTATTTATAGGTAAAAGGTTAGAGGGCTAAGTTGTAAATTTTTCTAACAATTTGGCAACTCTTTAAGGACTTTTTAGTAACTTTTTAGCTGATTTTTTTCAGCCTCCACCGACTCCAATCAGCCCCAAAAATACCAAATTTTGCTAATTTTTTTTCTTGCCATTTTGGCCTAATCCTAGCCTTCCATCCAAAAGCACATTTATTACTAGCCTTTGGATCTACCTACTACCTTAATTACTCTTAACTTTCTCATTTATTGCATCATTTTTTGATGTCATCAATGACATCATCCAATTAATTCAACATATTAAATCGTGGTCAAAGTTTGACCAAAAGTCAAACTGAACGGAAATCTACCCAAATCGCGTAGGCGAGATTCTGATGCCTCCTGTGTGATCGGTCTGCCTTATTTTGCTTCCGTTTGACCAAAAATCAGTACTGTAAGTTGTTTATCTTTTAGTGCATTTGGTGCACTTTCTAGGGCTTTTGGCTCCGATTTAGGGCCGTTTCACCCGTTTCTGTTTGGGAAGATTTTCCATCTCTGAACTTACACTCTTTAACACTGTTAGAACATTTTATCGCATTCTAAACAGTATTAAAATACAAATTTTTCATATTTTATATATTAAAATTATCATATACATACAATTTTCAATTCTCCCGAGAATCTTAAAATTCCCAATTATCATATTCACCCCTCCTTATAAAATTTTCATCCTCGAAAATTTAGAACAAGTGGGGGTACAATTCCATAATTTCTTCTTCACATTTCTATGTAGCCTCTTCTACGTTGTGATTCTTCCACAAAACTTTGACTAATGGGATCGTCTTATTCTACAATACTTTCTCTTCACATGCCAAAATTTGAACAGACAGTTCCTTATAAGTCAAATCTTCCTGGATCTGAATTGGTTCATGTTTCAGTACATGGGACGGATCCGATATGTACTTCCGCAACATAGACACATGGAACATGTTATGTACTGCTGACATTTCTGGGGGTAATGCCAACCTATAGGTAACCTTCCCAATGTGTTCGATGATTTCAAATGCTCTAATATATCTTGGACTCAATTTCCCTTTCTTATCGAATGCATTATTCTTTTCATTGGCGATACCTTTAAGAATACAAAATCCCCTTCATTAAACTCCAGGGATCTTCGTCGTTTATCTACATAGCTCTTATTTTGGCTTTATGCTACCTTTATTCTTCGTTGTATATTTACAACTACATCTATCGTTTCTTACACAAAATCCATCTTATGCAGTTGCTTTTCTTGTAGATCATACAAGTGGATTGGTGATCTACATTTCCTTCCATATAAAGCTTTATAGGGTGCCATTCCTATAGAAGCTTGGTAGTTATTATTGTATGAAAACTCTACCAATGGAAGCTTTTCATTCCAATTTCCCGGAAAATCCATTATACATGCACGAAGCATGTCTTCTAATATCTGGATCATCCGTTCAGATTGTCTATCCGTCTGTGGATGGAAACCCATACTAAGACACAATTCCATTCCCATGGCTTCTTGCATGTACTTCCAGAAATTCAAAGTGAATCGTGCATCGAGATCTGACACAATAGACTTAGGAACGCCATGTAACCTAACGATATTGGCTACATAAAGGTTCGCCAACTTTTCTAGTGAAAAAGTCATTTTCACTGCTATGAATCGTGCCGTTTTCGTCAATCTATCCATGATAACCTAGATGGCGTCGTAGCCCTCTTAGGTTTTCGATAATCCTACGATGAAGTTCATTGTAATATATTCCTACTTCCATTCAGGAACTTCTAACGGCTCTAATTTTCCACTTGGATGTCAATGTTCTACCTTGACTCTTTGACACGTCATGCATCGGCTCACGAACTTTGCGATGCCATTCTTCATCCCCTTCTACTAGAGTTGTAACTTTAAATCCTGGTACATCTTATTGGCTATGGGATGCACTAAATATGGCGTTTCATGAGCTTCTACCATAATTTGCCTTCTTAATCCTTCATCATCGGGAACATGAATTCTTCCCTGATGCAGGATTAATCCATCCTTAGAAATCCTTTCCTAAGGACTTGCTAGATTCGGATCTCATTTTTGAGCCTATCTAATGTCCTTAAATAATAATGACTCTAGTTAGAGTGCAGCCAATTTTACAAATACCAGTTCCAAATTTAACGAGTTAATCTCCTACTGCAATGGCCATGGGAACTTTTCTAATTGCAGTTGGTGCGAGATAGTAGACTTCCTACTTAAAACATCCGCAACGCCGTTGGCTTTCCTTGGATGGTAAAGGATCTCACAGTTATAATCCTTTACCAGCTCCAACCATCTTCTTTGCCGCATGTTCAGCTCTTTTTGCGTAAAGAAATACTTTTAGCTCTGGTGGTCAGTGAAAATCTGATGCTAAGCTCCATATATATAATGTTGCCAAATCTTAAGTGCAAACATTACTGCGGCAAGTTCTAAGTCATGCGTGGGATAGTTTCTCTCGTAATCCTTCAATTGACGCGAGGCATATACTATCACCTTGTCGCCTTGCATCAGGACGGCTCCTAGTCCCATTTTTGATGCGTCGCTGTATATCACAAACATCTCCCCTCAGTAAGAAGCGTAAGGATTGGCGCGCTTGTTAGTCGCTTCTTAAGCTTTCAAAAGCTCCTTTCGCACTCCTCAGTCCACTCATACTTCCTCTGTTTGCACATAAGAGCCGTAAGAGGTGCAGTGAGTTGTGTAAATCTTTCTACGAATCTCCTATAATAGCCAGTTAAACCTAAGAAACTCCATATCTCGGTTACATTCCTAGTTGCAGGCCATTCCTTAATCGCCTCTACTTTGACAGGATCCATGGAGAATCCTTCCTTGGAGAGTATGTGTCCTAGGAAATGTGCTTTATCTAGCCAAAACTCGCATTTGGAGAATTTCGCATAGAGTTGGTACTTCCTTATTACTTGAAGAACGACCCTCAAGTGTTCCTCATGCTCCTCACGAGTCGTCGAATATATAAGTATGCTATTGATAAACTTATCTAAGAATTCCTTGAAGACTCGATTTATCAGGTCCACAAACACTACTAGAGCATTCGTCAACCTAAACGGCATCACCAGGAATTCATAATGACCGTAACGGGTGCTAAACACTGTTTTCGGGATATCACTCTCCTTGATCCGCAGGTGATGATATCCTGATCGTAGATTGATCTTAGAGAATACTACTACGCCTTTAAGTTGATCGAATAAGTAGTCAATTTTAGGTAACGGATACCTATTTTTGACAGTGACCTTGTTTAGCTCCCGATAATCGATACACATGTGGACCGTTCCATCCTTTTTCTTGATGAACAATACTGGAGCACCCCATAGGGAATAGCTTGAACGTATGAATCCTTTGTCAAGTAGCTCTTTTAATTACACTTATGGCTCTTTCAGCTCTGCCAGTGCCATTAGGTATGGCGCCTTTGAAATAGATGTAGTTCCTGGCATCAATTCGATCTCAAAAGAGATCTCTCACTCTGACGGCAATCTGGGTAATTCTTCAGGGAAAACACCGAGAAAATCATTGATGATCGGAACATCTTCTAGTTGAAGCTTCTGTTCCTGCGTCACGTCTACTATGTACGCTAAATATCCAACATAGCTGCTAGACATTAGCCTTCTTGCTCTCATCGAGTTGATCATCATCTTCCTTGATTTGCGTGATGAGTTGACATATTTGAAGCTGTCTTCCTGATTGGGTTGAAACACTATCTTCCGCTTCTGGCAATTGATCATGGCTTGATACTTTCTTAGGAAATCTATTCCTAGGATTACGTCGTAATCAGCCAGTTTTATCACGATAAATTCTGTGTATAACTCCTTATTTGCCACAATTATTGGTACATAAGGTAACCAGTAATTGACAGCAAAGTTTCCCCTGAGAGTAGAGCCATTCTAAACGTCCTACCCGTGCTATTCCTAGGATATCCTATCCTATTTACAAATTCGTATGAAATAAATGAATGCGTAGCTCCAGAATCGAATAAAATAGACGCCAAATGATTAGCGATAGAAAGCTGACTTGTCACTACATTGGGCGTCCCAACTTCCGCATCCTCCTTTATATAGACCATGACCTGAGCATCTGTGCGAGGCATACGTTCTGGTCTTTCATGTGTCTCCGAAGGCCTTTCAATCTTAGCCTATAGTGCATGAGCTTGGGGACGTTGCTGCTGTGGCTGAAATGTACCCTGTACATTTTGTCGATTTTCGAGGCAGTTTCTGGTAAAATGGCCTTCTTTTCTACATTGAAAGCAGGAGTTGGGAGCATATCTGCATCGACATGTGTGCCTTTTTCTGCACGTAACACAGTCATGAACAATAGATAGGGCATTATTGTTTATCCTTTGTTGTTGATTTCGGCTTTCCTGGTTGCGATTTCTGGAAGAGTTGCCTTTCTGTTTATTCTGTGACTGTAGGCCTGAAGTGTTTGACTGCCCTGCCTTAACATTCTAATTCTACTTGCTACCTTACCAATCTGAGTTCCATCTTGAGTAGCTTTAGCCAACACTTTTTCCTTTTTCTTAGCATCCCAAATTTTCTCCTTCTCTTCTCTTTGTCAAGCTAAATGGTACTCAGCTCTCAAAACTCGACTAACGCAATTAGCTACAGTAGTGGGTGGCATTAACCCACTGTCCACCAATGCCGAGATGTCAGGTCAAAACATCCCGAGTATTTTTTGTATTTTCTCCTTTTCAGTAGGGACAACGTATGGGCATAGTCGGGACAGTTGGTCAAATTTTTGATAGACTTCGCTCACCATCATATTCCCCTACTTCAGCTCTGCAAACTCCCTCTATTGAGGTCGCAGCAGCGCGGGGTCATATTATTTCTGATTGAATTCTTCTAAGAAATCTATCCATGTCGTCATGGCCATGTTTTTTCTCAGTTTGATGGTGTCCCACCAAAACCTTGCATCCTTCCTTAGCACAAAGGATGCACATATGACCTTTTATTGTTCCGTTAGATCCATGAATTCGAGGATCATTTGGATCGAGGAAAGCCATTCCTTTGCTTCTAATGGGTTAGTAGAGCCCTCGAATTCCGGTGGCTTCATCCGTCGGAATCGCTCATCCAATGGTTCCTGATTTACTCGGGTTGAGGTTGGGGTTCTAGTACTACTTCGAGCCTAGCTTGCGGCACTACTTATTCAGTGGTAGCCATTTGTGAGGGTTGCCTTCTTCTTGGCCTTGCCTCTGTTCCATTTGCTCTAGACGTTATCTTAGCTCAGCATTCTCCTTCATCTGAGCTTCTATAAGGGCTTATAATTCATTAACCCTTTCTGAAAGGACAGGATGTCCTCTTATATTTTTGGGTTTCACACATTCACCATATTCTCTATTTCCTATAGTCGCATAAAAATTAATCATTAGATTTTCAACAAGTATATTTTTACAAAATACATAAAATAAATTTTAAACATAATATAATTTTCAACATCTCATCATTTCAACATATCATAATTTCCAAAACATATCATTTCACAACATTCATATACATATTAACTTTAAGGCTTTTTCTCAAAATATCCTTTCAATACAGTCATACATGTACATATATACAGATATATACATCTATACATCTTATATGTTTTTACATCTAATCCTCTGGTTGATCCGGAACTATCAGAGATTCTTCTGGATCTTCCTCTTCCTCATCCGAACCATTTTCAGTCCCAGATGGTGTTTCTCTAATGGGACTCGTCCCCTCGCATCGCCTAGATGGGCCAGTGTTATGGTCATTAGCCATAGGTAGCGCTCCATAAAGACGATCTAACATTGCCTCTTGCAATAATTGTTCATGCCTATTGCACACCATGCGCTCCAACAATAGCTCTTCCTCAGCTTGAACTACTGTGACTATAAACTCTCGTAGAGTAAGAGGATATAGTGGAGTTACCCTCTATCATAGGTCTATCGTAAGCCCCTTACAAAATATGTCACAAAAATCCTCATCAGTGAAGCTGGATAGGGGACATCTCTTCATGATATTCTCCCTTGAATCGTACTGCATAAGTAAAGACCGTGTCACTAAGTAGCATCTGTAATCTCTCTGTACGGAGAACAAACTCCCTAATATCTGCATATCTAGGTAAGACAGGTGGTGGTGTCACTGGCCTGCTCTCCGGAGGGTCTGGAACAAGTGCTGGGCTCTTAGGTGGAAACTGCTGAATTATAATATGCCTAAACTCAGCCCAGTCAAGCCCTAACAGCATATCCTGGTTGCAATACTCCCAGTACATCCGGGCATCTCCATGGAATGTGCCGACTGCTAACATGACCCAACAGTCCTCATCAATGTCACATTGACACACGATTATCTCTACATCATGCAGCCAATCTCTAGTAGCAATTCCCTGTTGACCTTCCTCAAAGGTGGGTAGATGATTGCCCCGAAACGTGTGTACCACGCGAACTGATACCCTAATTCCTACGTGAGGTCACCTTCCGACAACTAGAATATCTATCTCTGCTGATGGATTAAGTATCGATCGAGGTGGTGGTGCTCGAATCGACGACTGTGCCCTAGCCTGTGGCATTGGCGGTCTATATACTAGTCGACGGGACATAGACGGCCTAATCACAAGCCTAGTCCATACCTTAATCGGTCCTTTCGGTCTATACGACTGAGGTCGCACATATGGTGGCCTCATCATCGTATATCCTACAAAATATATAACCTCATATAAACAAGTAGCTAACTAACTTAAAGAAAGCTAACTTACTTAGATTGACAAGCAGGCTGCACTTTGTACTAGTAGGAATGTGGTCAACTGCTCTAATACCACCCAATGACGGCCCTAATTTCAGCCATGTGAAACCGTCACAATCAAACTTTGTAGCCGACTGAATCAGCCGTGCACCTCATTTGGTTGCCAAAAACTTTGTTTCATTTTCAACTCTTTGTATTTTGAAGCCCTTTTTTTTTAAATACTTTTCAAATATGAAAGCCATATAAAGCTTTAAAACTATACTTTAGTTATTCTTTGTACAACAACATAATTTACAAAATTACATTGTTCAACTTTGTATCTCAAAATATATTTTCTTCAAATCTTATCTTTCAAAACTCAGTGGAAGACTGGTAGCAGGACCATATCCACAGTGAAATTCCTTATCCCCTTTGGTACTACATATCCTGCCGTCATCCAAATAATCTACTGGACAGGTTTCTTACCTGCAACATGACCAAATTGGTGAGCTAATAGGCTTAGTAAGTTCAAACATATATACTATGAATCATACAGATTCAAAAGCATCGATAATCAAATTTCTTATAAATAGTAACTTTGACTTTGTCTAATGAATAATGACTCTGACTTTGACCAGATACTATTCACGTCAGCTTTGAGCGAACACACTATACGTAAAGTTAATGTCGGTTATGGTCAATTATGCTCATTTATGGCTTTCATTCAATTTTTGGTCATTATCTTATTTAGGTTCTAGTTTTGAGCTCATAGTGGCCATACTGATTGTGCTCGCTGACTATGAAGGACCTTGGGAGTGACCCTAAGGCCAATCCTCCCTAGTCTGTCATCACCCAAAGCAGTCATTATGCCCCTGAAGAACTTGTAAACCCCCACCTTACTAAAGGCCAGTACGCCAGTTTTGGTTTATTACCATCTTTCTTATAGTTCCGATTGGGTGGCATTAATTATCACCTCAAGGTCAGGAACCCTTAATGCCCGTAGGTCTTTTCACATTCTTTCATTTATGGGTGTGTCTTAATTTAGTCACACTCTTATGCCATAGCACGTCCATGGTGTACTCTCAGTACACAACTCAGTCTTATTAATCCATTAGGCGTGTTAGTGTAACTACACCCTAGTGCTCGTACGACTTTGCATTTAGTGTACAATTAGTACATAATTAAATATCACAGTGTTTCATGTTGCAGACAATTTAAATGTCTGAACTTACCACAACTGCGCTAACGTCCAATTCTTGACGTTCTTTGCAGTTCATTGTTCGCTTCTAGTTTGGGTCCCTACAGATAAAACATTGTCTGTTAATTCCCAATATTATTCATTACTTTGAATGTATTCACTTTGTTCTTAACTTTACAATGAATTTCATCTCTCTACGTGGTACATGGCTTGATACACGACCGTGTCCAAGCCCATGTAACTCTCGGGTCTTTCTTACACAGTCGTGTAATCCCTTATCTGCCCGTGTAACAGTACACGGCTTGGTACACACCTGTATTCAAGCCCGTGTACTTCTCTGCTTTTCTCTCACACGGTCGTGTAATTTACTATCTACCTGTGTAACAGTACATGGCTTGGTATACCCCTGTGTTCAAGCCCGTGTACTTCTCTGTTTTTCTAATTCTTCATCACATGACCGTGTACTCAAAGCACACGCCCGTGTACTTCAAAAATTTAGATTTTTAGGCTTAAAAATCATATTTAAATCATTCTAAGTCCTTAGTGGTCCTTTCCGAGCTTTTTCAGAAACTTTTGGTCAAAATGACCATTTTACCCCTGACGGGTTTCGGGACTGTACTTTTCCACTTTATCGTTTTTCTAGGATTTTCTAAGCTCAAATATCACAAAATAATATTTCTTAGACTTCGATATATTTTCACAACATTATTTGCTGCAAAATTGGTGACTACTCCTCACCTGACCATCGGATGATACTATTCCAACACCTACCATTTTTTATTTTTCTAATGTTTCGGAGTTTCAAATAGGTATTTCACTACTCCTGAAACGTTTATTATCCTATTCCCAAGCCTTAGTTCCTGAAGGGCTTGGGTTTTCCATCTCAACCTTAAATTTACCCCTCATTTCTTGAAATGCCCTTTTTGCCATTTTTAAATTTCGACAGCATTTCTGCTTAGATTATTAGGTTTCCCCAACGTTAGGTACGCCTCAGAACCTTAGTACCTGTCACGTACTATACCAAAGGCCTATTTTATGCAAGGTTACTTCACGTAAAACTTTTCTACATGATCAATCATTCAATGCACCACAAAAATTTCATTATTTTTCTTCAACATAGGCCACGATTTTCATAGGTGAATCGACACTAAAATTTTTCACCATAAAGTTCATTTATCACATTTCTATCTTATGGTTTCTAATGCATTTTCCACATCAAAAACCTTAAAATTTTCATTCCAAACCTTATACTAAGGCCACAGTTTTCATGTCTACTAAAGTTAAACAAAATTTTCTTATTCTAAGGGTCCTTTTATCAAACTTTTCCTCACAAGATTTCATCATAAAATTTTTCATCTTTTATTCCATATAAGCCACGGATTTTGCTTCTAAAACACATCTCAAATTTTGTGTTTCAAGCTTCCATGATACAATTTAACCATAACACTAAACCATCAATTTAAAACACCAAATTTACACCTAAAATTTTCATCATTCCCCCCCCCCCCCCCCCCAATACAAGGCACGGATTCTACAAAAGAAACACAAGCAAAATCAAGCAAAATAAAGGCTCACCTTAATAGCTTGATTCCTTGATACTTGGAGGTTGTTTTGGTGCAATTTTGATGAAGGATTTTACTAAAATTTTGGCTTGGAAATGGGGTATGGCTCACGGTTGCAGTTGGGCAAAGTTTGGCCAGTTTTTTTGATTTTTCTAAGGCCATTTTTCACTTCTATTTATAGGCAAAAGGTTGGAGGACTAAGTTGTAAATCTTTCCAACAATTTGGAAACTCTTTAAGGACTTTTTAGCAACTTTTTAGTTGATTTTTTTCAGCCTCCACCGACTCTAATCATCCCCAAAAATACCAAATTTTGCTAATTTTTTCTTACCATTTTGGCCTAATCCTAGCCTTCCATCCAAAAGCACATTTATTACTAGCCTTTGGATCTACCTACCACCTTAATTACTCTTAGCTTTCTCATTTATTGCATCATCTGTGATGTCATCAACGACATCATCCAATTAATTCAACATATTAATTTGTGGTCAAAGTTTGACCAAAAGTCAAACCGAACAGAAATCTACCGAAATCGCGTAAGCGAGTTTTTGACACCTCCTGAGCGATCAGTTTGCCTTATTTTGCTTCCGTTTGACCAAAAATCAGTACTGTAAGTTGTTCATCTTTTAGTGCATTTGGTGCACTTTCTAGGGCTTTTGGCTCCGATTTAGGGCCGTTTTACCAGTTTCTGTTTGAGAAGATTTTCCATCTCCGAACTTACATTCTTTAACAGTGTTAGAACATTTTATCGCATTCTAAACAGTATTAAAACATAACTTTTTCATATTTTATACATTAAAATTGTCATATAAACACAATTTTCAATTCTCCCGAGAATCTTAAAATTACCGGTTATCACAACTTAAACACCAGAAACCCAAAAATTAAGAGGAAATACTATTGAAATTTTTAGAATGACATTAAGGGTATTTTTTGGGAACGAGAGGAAAAATAAGGTCAAAGGTTGAAAACCCGAGCTCCTCGATGACCTAGGTTGAGGAAAAGATGACAGACGTTTTGAAGATTAGTGAAACATCCATTTGGAGCCCGAAATGTAAGAAAAAGAGAAGAAACAATTCTAAGGGATCAGAATAGTATCACCCAAGGATTTGGTGAATAATAAATCGAAAATGTCCAAAATGTTTAGAAAAGATCAAGAGACCACCTTAGAATGACTTAAATAAGATTCTAAATGTCATAATTGTGATTTTTAAAGTTAAATTTAGGATTTTAAATAGTACACGGGCGTGTACTTAAGGAATACGGGCGTGTAGTAAGAAGAAATTTTGAACACGCCCAGGTTACATGGCCATGTAATGAAAATATTAACCATCCGAGGGATACATGGCTAGGGACACGACCGTGTATCAGGCCATGTACATATACAGAAATGTACAGACTACACGGGTAAGCTACACGGGCAGGCTACACGGCCATGTAGTGAAATATTAACCACCCGAGAGTTACATGGCCAGGGACATAGCCGTGTATTAGGCCATGTATATAGGCAGGTTGTATAGGAGACTTTAGTGGTCAGAGAGTTACACAGTTAGGGACACAGCCGTGTATTCGGCCATGTACATGTGCAAAAATGAACAGTGTACATAGGCAATAGTGAACAAGTTACAAGGGCATGTAACATGGGTATATATGGGAAGACTTTAGTGGTCAGGGGAGTACATGGTCACGGACACGGTCGTGTACCAGACCATGTATTGTTTACAAGTAACAAAATGTTGGATCTTAATGTAGATGAAATGAATAGATGAAAAGTAAAAGATGATAATGAAATTAACGGACAATATTTTGTCTGTAGGGATCCAACTTAGAGGTTACAAAGGAATGTCAGAGGATTTTAAGAAGTTCACGCTAGCACAAGAGCTGTAAGTAAAGACATTTACTTGTCTACTCATGAACTGACTTGCCATGTGCATGTTTTAGGATACGATATTATGATATGATGCTATGTTAAATGTTTTATGAAATTTTATGAAAGAAATGTTTAATGAAATGTTTATGAAAGAAATGAATGAGAGAAAGAATGAATGAATGGATGAAAGAAAGAAAGCAATGTAAAGGGTTCTGGACCAAGGGGCAATGGGAATGTCACCTAGTTGGAACCATGCGAAAGAACAAAAAGATAAAGTAAAGAATTTTTAAAAAAAAAGCAAGATAATAAGACTGAAGCTTTAAATGTTGGCTTACCGACCTCCAACAAGGTGTGGTTTCAAAGAATGGCTATCCAATCTGACGGGATTCTACCCCGAAGGAGTGGAAGTTTAACGTTAAAATTTGGCTGTGAGGTTGGTTGGTGGGTAGCTCCCCCTCCCCTCATTGGTCTGCGCGCATACGATACGACCATCAAATGGGGCTCGCAAGTGAAACTAAAGTAAAGTAAAGAAAAGAAAAAGAACAGTACGATATGAAAGGAAGAAAGAACAATGAAGAAAGAATGAACAATGGAACTGAAAGTTAAGCTAGCAAAGAAATGAATAGAGTGATATGAAAGAAAGAAAAAACAAAAAAATAACGGAAACAAAGAACAAAATATAAATAAGCATAATATGCGTTAACACCATGTTTGATGCTAGGTACTATGTTCAATATTTTTTGTTAAGTATGTTTAAATATACGTAAGTATGTTTACAATGTTTAAGTACATGTTAAGTGTATTTCCGAAGTTAAGTATATTGAGTATGAATTTTAAACTATGTATGTAATGTACATATATGTTGTGTATATGTAATGTTATGGATGTATGTTTGTACTTACTGAGCTTTAGCTCACTAGTCTGTTCGTGATGTAGGTAACAAGGGCAAGCTACCTGTAGTATAAGAAAGGAAACTGATGGGCTCGCAGGCAGATTTCTGAAGTATCATGGATTAGGAAGTGGATCCGCTATGTTTTCTACTGACAAAGAGATGTAAATGTATATGTACAGTTACGAGACAAGTTTCAAAGTATGTTATGATATGAAGTATTTTAACGGAATAAGTATGATTTAAAATAGATTTAAAAGAAAACAAATTTATTCCTAATTTTATGTGCAAGTTAAAACGGGAAAGTTAAAATGATAAGATTTTAAACTATGTTAAGTTTAAAGAAAGTAAGTTAAAAGTAAGTTGCCAGCGACTCATGAGGTGACGGGCTATCGCTGTCAGCTTTAGAGCTTGACCGTGATAGTGCTGTCTAGCCTCCACGAAGGGCGGGCAATCACATCCACCAACCCCTATGGGAAAATGAGGAGAAAAGTCATCTACTACAATAAGCTATAGTGATATCGACGATGAAAAGTCAGCTTGCTGTAGTAGCTACAATACTACGCAGGAAAAAGTCAGCTTGCTACAATAGGTACAGTGCGCTGCAAAAAAAGTCAGCTTGCTACAGTAGTTACAATACTACATGGGAAAAAGTCAGCTTTGTTATAGTACCTACGGTGCTGGAAAAAATCAGCTTGCTACAGTGCTACTGTGATGGTGTATGTGATTAAGAAGAATCTAGTGTGGTTGAATGCATGATAATCTTGATTCTAATTTGTTAAAACCAAGAGAATGACATGTGTCACATTCTTATTGATTCCTTTCTAACTTCCGCAATGTATCTCATCATTATTAGACCAAAAAAATTGAGCTCATGTGGTATTAGGTATACTGTCTCCTTATTATTTCAACCTTAGAAATTGTTATAATTTCTTCGTATGAAGTCCGATTAGAGTGATTCTTTTTTTAAAATATTCATATCAATGAAAAGATCAAATAAAATTAGTCAAGCTCATAGTTTCTTGACATAAATAGTGATACCCAATGGGACCCACTTATAATACACGAATTTTTTTATCTTAATTTGACACTGTAGAAAAACAACGTGCTAAAATTAGACATTTTTAAAATAAAATATTATATGTAAACTCATTGTAAATATTTAATTTTAAACTTATTCAATATACTATTACTAAAAGAGAAAGATAAGATAAAATAAAGTGGAATTAAATAAAAATTTTACAAAATTTATAATAATTATAATTATAATAATTTATAATAAAAATCTTACAAAATCTCACAAAGGAGAGTAGAGAAAAAATTATAATAATTTTGACAGAATCCTAATTCATCCTTCACTTAAAAATGATACACTCATGCAGAGCATGTCCGCTGCATATGATTATATAAGAGTAAGCCTTATCGGCCCACGAATGTTGTTATCGTCATATTATTTTTTGAAAATGATTGCGGTTTCATTGAGGCTTGATGTCTTTCTTGTGAATATGTTTCCATGAAATAGCCTGGTGGTTTAGGATGAAGTAGCTCGCCCTCACTACTTAACATGAGAACAACAGATGAGATGTCGGGTCTGTCCAGAGGACATTGTTGCACGCATAAGAGACCAACATGTATGCAACGCAACACTTCCTGCATATTGTCATACGAATTCTTTAAACGTACATCAATCAAATCAAACGGCCTTCCTTCTTTTAGCAAAGTCCATGCCTAGAAATATTAGGAAACATGTGTCATTCACCAAATTTAACACATGATAGCAATCTAGAAAAGCAATTCAACATTCTTAGACTTACATGTCCGGTAAGAGTAAGCCCCGTGTTATTCTCAAGAGGAAAGCCTGTACATCTCTTCCCACTTACAATCTCCAACACCATTACGCCAAAGCTAAAGACGTCAGATTTTGTTGAGAATGAACCACTTAAAACATATTCTGGTGCCATATACCCACTACATGCACAAAATAAAAAATAAAAAATAAAAAATAAAATAATTGGAATTGTATTGAATAAAACTAAAAACTTTTTTTTTTCTATATAAAAAGCTCCCAAGAATACTTACTAGGTTCCTACTACTCTCTTTGTCTTTCCTTCAGTTTGATCACCTCCAAAAGTTTTAGCCATGCCAAAATCTGAAATCTTGGGATTCATGTCATTATCAAGTAGAATATTGCTAGTTTTGAGATCTCTATGTATAATCCTCAATCTGGAATCCTGATGGAGATATTGTAGGCCCCGAGCTATACCACATATAACTTGGAAACACTTGGGCCATTCTAACAATTTACTTGTCATTGGATCTAGAAAAAATATTCTTCATGTTAACCACGTAACACCAAAGTTTTGCAGTAACGTAACAAAATTGGATAAATTGAGCAAGGGTTCCTACCAAAGATAAAAGAGTCGAGACTTTTATTGGGCATATATTCATAAACCAACAACTTCTCTTCTTCATGAATGCAGCAACCAAGCATCTTTACAAGATTCCGGTGTTGAAGTTTGGCGACAAGCATTACTTCATTTTCTAATTCCGTTATTCCTTGTTGAGAACTTAATGAGAGCCTTTTGACAGCAATTTCTTGCCCGCCAGTCAATGTACCCTGATATTTCATATTGACAAAATAATAACAAAATCCATTTTCAAAAATTTTAGGTGTTTGCAATATTTCCATCATGTTCTTGAACGATCATATATATGAAAAGCTTACCCTATATACAGGTCCGAAACCACCTTCTCCAAGCTTATTTTTTTCGGAAAAATTATCAGTAGCAGCACTAATTGTAGCTAGGCTGAACAATGGCAGCTCAGAGTCAGCCACTTTTGCTCTGTTTTTCTGAGTTGCTTTAATACTTCTCCTTTTTTTCTCTGAAACATTTTTAAAAGTTCAAGCTACTCAGAAAAAAATTTCCAACATATAAATATGAGACAAAAATTCGATTTAACTAGTAATTATAAGAAAACTACTGTATTGTTTTGGAGAAATTAAAGGTATTCAGAGTTCAGGCCTCTTATAAAAGTACCACATAGTAGTGATTGTACTTGTTCCCCTTGAGAATATATAAACATATACGTATGTATGTAAATGCACGCAAGTGTGTGCGGGTGTATTTTCGGTTGAAATATAATGCATGCCAGTAGTTTGGGAATTACATATGCTCAATATTAAAAGTGATCCGAACAACAATCTAATAAAAGCTACAACCACTTCAATTGATGAGATCGATCTTAAACCTCACTAAACGGTTCAAAATAAGGAAGCATGCATATCACTGAAAACTAATGTATTGTAGTCCTACTCTTTTAAAAGTAATAACAGAGCAACGGTATGAAGGCAAAAAGCAATAAATAAATAAAAAGAAGAAGAAGATACAAAAAAAAGGCAGTATGTTCAGAGAAATGAGTAAAGCAAAAGTACCAGCGATATTACCTTTCGATGTCTTCCCGCAAAAGTAACAGCCAATAAAGAGCATTCCAGAAAATGATCCAAGAACTGGTATTACTATTCTTACTCCCAGCTTGGGAGTAGCTTTTGCTCTTCCTTTAGTTATTTCAGGGCCCAAAAAGAAAATGAAAATGTCAATTCAGCAAAAGATATAACAAATCATGGAAAAGTAAACTTTCACAGAAACTATAGGGACTTACCTAGCTCCAAAGCTGGTATTCGAATATATAGCACTTGGCCACTCCCAGAAATTTGTCTAATATCCATAAGATCACCATACCAGATGCGACAGCCCTTTCCTTCTCCTCGGATATCACAGTTCGAAAAAGCCACGCAAGAACAATCGTTCAAGCATTTGACCCTGCACTCCTTTAGATTCATACTTTCGTTAGCCCAAGTATTTCTAGTATCTGGCATTTTTATGCCATTAAGTTCGACAAAATCATCTTCATCTTCGTATATTTCCTTGTCTCTGTCTCCATCCTTGCAATTCAGCTGGTATTTTCGAACACAACCTTCAGACCAATCCCTTAAATCCCATTTTTCTTGGGATTTAGGCTTAAATCCTTCCAAACATTGGCATACCGCGGTCTCGCTTATGACACAGTTCCCATTGGCTCCACAGTGAGCGTAGTTATCACAATCGTCCCTGGGTGCTGAAACATATGACCGCCAACTCCTGTCTCCTTCCATCCATACAAGTCGTTCACATATGTTGTTCGTTTGGTTTACAACTACGATTGAGATAACGGAGTCGTTCTTGAGGTTGAACCTGCAGTACATCTCCTTACCATCGTAAACAAAGTGGTTTTCAAAAAGTTGATTAGGCCTTAAATCCGGTGCGCCACTGAAACCAATGCCGTTCCACGGTCCAGAGCGGTAGTATGTTGTTGTGCCCTTCCACATAAGAGCTTCAGGGTAATTATCATGGTCAACCATCAAGCCAAATCTCAAATCTCCAGGGCAAGGGTCGTCCCAATTCTTCCATGCAGATAATTGCCTATTAAGTCCTGTCCTCAAGTCCCACCCGAATTTCATCCCAGGTAAAAGTTTGTCAGAAGGATGATCAAAGCTTTGCCATAAATAATTGGTCTCCAAGTTTCCAACTTCCTCGTCTCTTAATATAAGATTCCCCGAATCTAAAAGCTGTGCTATTGGTCTCTTGGCTTGTTTTGATGAGGTTGTAGACCAAACAACACTCTTGTTCTGATACAAGAGCACAAGATTGCCTGTGTTGTTTATGGTCAACAAGCCAGATGAATCATTGATGGGGTTGCATCGGTTTGCTACCCAAATGATAGTTCGAACTGGGATGTTCTTGTACCAAATTCCCACGTAACGATTCTTGGAATTTCCGGGGCTGAAGAAACCGAGCTCGAACATTCCTTCTTTTGAAACTATGGTTGTTCCATCACGGATGGATTTAAATGAACCACTAGTTGTGTTGACTGCAAAAGAAACTGTTTGGAAGAGTGAAATAAAAAGCATCAATCTGAAAGAAATGGCCATTTGTTTCTTTTTTAACGCACAACGTGGTCGGAGTGCAACTAATAAAACTGCTCTTTGGTTTCTAGTTCCCTTGGCCTCTACTTTACTAGGTTTAAACTAATGTCAGAACCCCCATTTTTTAAAATAATAATAATAATGTCAAACCCATTTGATTTAGCTCTGAGAAATTGCATACCGTAAAAGAGGCGGCTATTGACATTGGAAAAAATTTATTCCAAAAGTTGAAGTTTTCAAATTGAACACTCATTTTTTAACTGTACTTTAAGTTTGAGTAGTTGAATCCCAGTTATTCATAAAATTGTTTGTCCTATTACCGGTCTCACCTGGTGACCTATCGCGTGAATAATAGGAATTCAACCGCAAAGTCCCTCTTTTTCTTTCATTTTTATTCTAATCTCAATTTTTTAATAGTAACTTTTGTGGTGGTGAGTTATCATTTTGTCAATAATTTATATAATCAATTGGTTTAATAATATTTTATTAATTAAAAATAAAAGCTAACATGTTACAAAATTTTGATATTCAAATGTTAGAATTAAAATTTGGGATATATATATATATTTTTGGAATTGCTGGCTTGAGTTACAATGGCAGCAAAGTATTTGAGATTGGCCTTTAGACATCTTTTTGACTAGTGGCTTCCGTAAGCCTTAAGGGTTTGATTATCATATCAAAGGTTGCCTTTGCATACGCACATGGAGTGAGATAGTAAATTGACTAGTCAACCTCCAAGAATTCACTAGTCAAGAAAAGGCTGCTTCTATGCGCTTATAATTTATTTTATTTTGTTTTTAAAGAACTTTATCTTCTTTTATTGTCATTATTTTTACGGTAAATGTACAAGTTTGATAAAGTATGCTATTAAAAAAAAAGTTTGATAAAGCAATACAACTTTTTCAAATTTCTTTAAATAGTGTTTAAACCTAAAAATTTATTAATTAAAGAAGTATTAGGCCGAAAATCATTTGTTTATGGTATTTAATAGTGGTTCCACACGATCTGTTAGCCTCCTTTTTTGTTTTCTCCAATTTGAAGTGTGGCGCCCGCCGACCCAACTCGCCCGAGTCGACGTTCGCCATCTCTTTCTTCATTTACTTTGTATACATAAACGTTTCTTTTCATTTGCGGAAGTGTAATTTAAAATCTTTACTTTCAAAATAGAGTAGAAATTTTGGGGAAATTTTTTTTTTTTTGAAACACATTTACAACACTTTCTGTTTTTCTCAAAACATACTAACATATATATATATATATTTTTTTTTTTCATTTTTGTTCCATTTGATTTACATACGGTCTGCATATATAAATATATACATATATATCTGAACATTTGCTTGTACAAAATATCCTGGCAGCTGAAAGCATAGCAGGTCCGTCCCCTTATCCATGACACCTCTGGAATCTGTCTGCCAGTCCCATCATGCTTCTATCCTGTCCTGTGTTGCTTACCTTTATCACCTACACCACAAACAGACTTGTGAGCTAGACTCAGTAAGCACAAACATACAAACAAAGAACTAACATGCATAACCTCTAAGGTTAGTCACATAATGCAATTCTAATTCCTCATAAGTTAGTATTTGAGGTTCTTTATCATAACTTATTGTAACATCCTCAAAATTTCATTTCATGTCTTCCTTTCTTTCTCTTTGCTTTTCTTTTCTTTTCTTTTCCTTTCTTTTCCTTTCCTTTCTTTTCTTTTCCTTTCTTTTCTTTTCTTTTCACTTTCATTGGTGGGCCCGTTGTTGGACGTACCTATTTGCGCGCTGACAATGGGAGGAGGGGGAGCGACCCACCAACCTACCTCAAAGTCTTATAAAAATCGCACCTTCGGGGTTGGTCCATCCTATAATCTACCGCACCTTCGGGGTAGCGCCACATCTACGCGGAGGATATAGACCGGAAGTCTCGACCTTGTAGGGAGACCGGTACGCCAACAACTTAAGTTTTCAGTCTTATTATCTTGCATTCTTTTAGCTTTTTGATCATAACTTATCATGCATACATGCCATTCCTAAGACATTTCTAACATGAATTTTTTTTTTTTTTTTCATCTAACTCATGTCACAGAACACATCAAAGTTAGTCAGTTTGTGGGTAGACAAGTAAATGTTTGTACTTACAATATCTGGGCAAGAGTGATTTCTTTTGGATCCTTGCTATTGCCTTCTCCTTCACTTCTTGGGTTTCCTATAATATAAATAATCATGGATTATTTCTCATGTTCATTTCATCATCATTTCATTTTTTTTTTCTATAATAAGATTTATATTAATTTCTACATTTTCCTTATTCCTCTCTTTTTCTCCAATCCAACTCTTAAAATATTGTTACTATCTTTGGTATTTTGTTTTCACCCTTTTCCTTAACACTCCAATTTTTTCTTAACATTCTAATCTCCATAATGTCCTCAATCTCAGTTTCTTACAACTAATTCACCTCATTATCGCTACCGAAATTTCGGCAGCATTTCCGCTTAAAAACTGAGGTCCCGGCGTTTAAGTAACGCCTCAAAACTTAGGTACCTGCCAATTACTATACCAGAGGCCTAATTTTTCATAGAACATTCAAAACGTTCTATGAAAAATGCTTATCAACCCCACACATTACTCATTAACATATTCCAATTCACATCCATAAATCAACCATCACTTTCACCATTTTTTCCATTTTTTTCATTTTCCATATTCATTCATTCATTCAAAATCACCTACAACATAAAACATTCAATTTTAATAACCAAACTTCCAATTCAACTTTCAACTTAACTAATCTCTCCCAAACAATTACATAACCATTTCCAATTTCTTTTCTTAACTCTAAACTCAATAAAACCAACTTTAACATTTCCAAAAATCCCATTTCAAGAAACTTAGCCATCTTTTTTTTTTCAAAATTGAACCCAAATACATTTATGGTTAATATAACCCTTGTAACCATTTTTTTCACTTAAATCATCAAGTTAACAATCATAGAGTCCAATTATTTCACTAAAAAGAGCCACAAATTTATCATGAAAAATCCTCAAATTTTCAAACCCTAACTTTGTACATTTTCGGATTCCTCAAGAAAACCTATTCAAACTTTAGCATTTAAGTTTCCAAACTCACATATATTCTTTCCTAACCCATCCTCAATCATTTCTAACCATTTTCGGACCCTAACATTTACATTTGAACAATTTTTCACACTAACTATATAAAAATCCGAAAATCACCCAAAATGCAAGGAAAAATTGTTACCTTGGTTCAAAAACGTTCCTTTGCCTCTAGAGGAACTAAAGTTGCGGTTTTTGGAAGGAAAATCGAAGAAAAACCGAGCTTGGAGGCGCCGGAATTCGCGGCTCCCTCACGGCTGCACAGTGCCGTTTCGCGTAGAAGGTGGAAGAAGAAGAAGAACTCACGTTTTCACCTTTCTCTGTCGGCGTTTTTATCTTTTTCTCGCGCTCCCTCTCTCCTGTTTTTCGCCGCCGAAATTTCTGCTTACCGTCGGAAATCCCACGCCAGCGCCGACCGGAGAAGAAGAAGAAGAAGAAGAAAAGAAAATCTTCTCCCTCTCTCTCTCGCCGCCTCTCTCTTTCTCTCGCGGCTGCAGGGGAGCTAATAAGGGGGGAGGATCTGTGAAGGTGAGTTAATTAACTCACCCTCCCCCCCTTTTTCCTTTCAGCCGAAAAACAAAGCCCCCCCCCCCCCCCCCTTTTTTTTTTTTTTTTTTTAGTCCCTATACTCTTTAAGTTTGTCCTTAGCCCCTAGTTTTCAAAATCATTTTTATTATCATCCTTTCTTCACTCTTTTTTTTTTTTTAACACTGTTAGAATATTTTCATTTCATTCTAGCAGTATTAAATCATTCACATATATATACATATGTATAAAAATATCATTACATTAAATAAAAAAAAAGATTATGAGAAGATGAAAATTCTTGGTTGTTACATTCACCCCTCCTTATAAAATTTTCGTCCTCGAAAATTCAGAACAAGTGGGGGTATTTTTCTCTCATCTCTTCTTCACGCTCCCACGTAGCTTCTTCCACATCGTGATTTCTCCACAACACTTTGACTAGTGGGATGTTTTTGTTTCTTAACGTCTTCTCCTCTCGAGCAAGTATTTGAACTGGTTGCTCCTCATACGACAAGTCTCCTTGGACTTGGATTGGTTCGTACTCAAGGACATGTGAAGGGTCTGAAATGTACTTCCTCAACATCGACACGTGGAAGACATTATGCACGGTAGACAATTCGGGTGGCAGCGCTAACTTATAGGCCACTTTTCCCACTCGACTGATAATTGGAAAAGGTCCTATGTATCTGGGACTTAGCTTCCCTTTCTTCCCAAATCGCATTACACCCTTCATTGGCGCAACCTTCAAGAATACGAAATCTCCCTCTTCGAATTCTAATGGTCTTCGTCTCTGGTCTGTGTAGCTCTTTTGGCGACTCTGTGCAGTCTTCATCCTCTGTTGGATTTTCTTGACCGCATCAACTGTCTCTTGGATAAATTCAGTCTTGTGTAGCTCCTTTTCTCTTAAATCATACCAATGAATTGGTGATCTACATTTCCGCCCGTACAATGCTTCATATGGTGCCGTTCCAATAGAAGCCTGGAAACTGTTGTTGTATGCAAACTCGATCAGTGGTAGCTTCTTATTCCATGCTCCTTTGAAGTCTAGTGTACATGCGCGAAGCATATCCTCCAGTGTCTGGATTGTGCGCTCAGATTGCCAATCTGTTTGCGGGTGAAATGCTGTACTGAATCTTAGTTCTGAGCCCATTACAGCTTGAACACTCTTCCAAAAGTTTGATGTAAACCGTCTGTCGCGATCAGACACTATCTCTGTTGGTATTCCATGCAGTCTCACTATGTTTGAGATGTACAGCTCTGCCAACTTTTCCAATGTATACGTCATCTTTACGGGTATAAAGTGAGCAGACTTGGTTAACCGATCTACCATTACCCATATGGCATCAAATCATTCAATCGTTCTTGGTAGTCCCACAACAAAATCCATAGTTACTTTTTCCCATTTCCATTCTGGGATGTCCAGTGGTTGCAGTTCACCTGCTGGCCTTTGATGTTCCGCCTTGACCCTTTGGCATGTTAAACAGCGACTGACGTGTTGGACTATGTCATTTTTCATGTTTCTCCACCAAAATTGCTGCTTTAGGTCTTGATACATCTTTGTACTACCTGGATGTACTAAGTAAGGGGTGTCGTGAGCTTCTGTTAGGATTCTCTTCCTCAATTCTTCTTTGTCAGGCACACAAATCCTCCCTTGAAAAAGTAGTACGCCATCGTCAGCAATGTGGAACTCTGTCCTTTCACCCTTAGAAACTTTTTCCTTCAATTCTCTCAGAACAGCATCAACCTCTTGAGCTTCTTTAATCTCCTCAAAAAGTGTCGGCTGGATTTGCATTGCCGCTAACTTTCCTGAAATTAGCTCCATTCCTAACGTAGAAATTTCTTGTTGTAGTGGCTTGGGCAGCTTATCGATGGCTATTCGTTCCGGCATCGTCGACTTACGGCTCAATGCATCCGCTACCTTATTCGCCTTGCCGGGATGATATAAGATCTCGCAGTCATAATCTCTAACCAATTCGAGCCATCTTCTTTGTCTCATGTTGAGTTCCTTCTGGGTGAAGAAATACTTCAAACTCTGGTGGTCAGTAAAGATCCTACACCGAACTCCATATAAATAATGCCGCCATATCTTAAGGGCAAATACTACAGCAGCCAATTCCAAATCGTGAGTCGGGTAGTTATTCTCATGTTCTTTCAGCTGTCTGGAAGCATAGGCTATCACCTTTCCATCCTGCATCAATACAGCTCCTAATCCCATCTTGGATGCGTCGCTGTAGATGTCAAATTCTCCTTCATCCTTAGGCAAAGTGAGCACTGGGGCGCTCGTCAACCGTCTCTTTAATTCCTGAAAGCTATCCTCGCATTTGTTCGTCCATTCAAATTTCTTCTCCTTGCGAGTGAGAGCTGTGAGAGGGGCAGCTAACCTTGCAAATCCCTCCACAAATCTACGGTAGTAACCTGCCAATCCTAGGAAACTCCGTATCTCGGTGACGTTCTTTGGAGGTACCCATTTGCTAACAGCTTCAACTTTTGCAGGGTCGACTGCAATCCCGTCTTTTGAGACGACGTGTCCGAGGAAATGGACTTTGTCTAACCAAAATTCACATTTTGAGAACTTAGCATATAACCGATGCTCCCTTAGTGTTTGCAGTGCGGTCCGAAGATGTTCCTCATGCTCTTCTTGGTTCTTCGAGTAGATGAGGATATCGTCAATAAATACGATGACAAATTTGTCTAAATATTCCTTAAATACTCGATTCATAAGATCCATGAAGGCAGCTGGAGCATTTGTCAATCCAAAGGGCATAACAAGAAATTCAAAATGCCCATATCTTGTGCGAAAGGCGGTCTTAGGAACGTCTCCTTCCTTGATCTTCAACTGATAATAACCGGATCGAAGATCAATCTTGGAGAACATTGCAGCTCCCTTGAGTTGATCAAACAAATCATCGATCCTCAGTAGTGGATACCTGTTCTTGATTGTAGCCTTGTTGAGTTCACGGTAATCTATGCACATTCTCAAGCTTCCGTCTTTCTTCTTCACAAACAAAACTGGTGCTCCCCATGGCGAACAGCTGGGGCGGATGAATCCTTTTTCTAGCAATTCTTTCAACTGCACCTGTAATTCCTTCAGTTCTGCAGGGGCCATTCTGTAAGGTGCTTTTGAAATTGGGGTTGTGCCTGACAGCAACTCAATCTCAAAAGTAATATCCCGATCTGGAGGGAGTCCTGGCAATTCTTCTGGAAATACTTCTAAGAAGTCCCTAATCACCGGTACTTCACTTGGTTGGGGTTTTACTTCAATGCTTGTATCCGTGATGTAGGCTAAGTAGCCAGTGCATCCACTATTTATCAATTTCTGTGCCCTCGTAGAACTTATCAGCATACCGGACGATCTTGGAGTATGACCCACATATTCGAACTGGTCGTCTCCTCCTAATTGAAACACTACCTTCCGCTGCTGACAATCAATTGTCGCTCGATACTTGCTAAGGAAATCCATTCCGAAAATAACATCATAGTCAACTATCTCTAGTATGACTAAATTGATGTATAATTCTCGGTCAGCAATAATCACTGGAACATTACGTAACCAGTGATCCGACAACATTACCTCACCAGATGGTAGGGTAGTCTTGAACACTTGACCAATCCTCTCCTTAACATGTTTAATTTTTGCAGCAAAAGTATGTGAAGCAAATGAATGTGATACACCTGAGTCAAATAATACATAGGCAATACTTTGGGTAACAGGAAGCTGACCTGTCACCACATTTGAGGCTCCCGCCTCAACGTCTTCTTTGGAGTAAGCCAGGATATGTGCATCAGCTCGAGGTGCGTCTTCTGGTCGATTCATGTGAGTCTGAGCCCCTTGGGACCTTGTGTGCATGGCATGTGCTTGGCTAGCAGTTGGTCGCAGCTGGAAGGATCTTGGCTGGTATTGGGGATTAGTGGGGCAATTCCTGGCAAAATGGCCTTCTTTGCCACATAAATAACATACATTTGTCCCCACTCTACATTCTCCTGGATGCATCTTCCCGCATTGTTGACATGGGAGTCTAGTCTGGCCGGTGGTCTGGTTTGGCCTTCTTTGGACATTTCTTACATTTTGACCTCCGGAATCACTAGTATTAGTCTTCCGCTTGTTCGTGCTCGACTGACTTTGGTTGCCGCTCTGACTAGGCCTCGGACCTGAGAAAGGCTTGTTACTTTGGCTTGGTTGATTACTTTTCTATGTCAGTCTTGCCAAATCCCTTTCTCTCTTCTTGTCCTCCCAAGCCTTAGCCTTCTCTTCTTTCGCTCGGGCCAACCTGTGCTCAGCTCTCATTGCCCTGCTAATACAATTTGCGACGGTGGTGGGTGGAGTCTCGCCACTCTCTACAAATGTGGCAATATCGGGCCTAAACATGTCAATCATGCGACGGACCTGTTCCCCTTCGGTTGGTACCATCTGCGGACATAGTCGGGCTAGCCGATCAAACTTGCGGCAAGCTTCAGTCACCGACATTTCCCCTTACTTTAATCCATCAAATTCTCGCTGTTGAGCTCGCAAGGCGTCTAAATTGAAAAATTTCCGGTTGAATTCTTCTAAGAAGTCATCCCATGTCATACTTTTTACATCTCTTCTCATCTTTACCATCTCCCACCAATATCTGGCATCTTTCTTCAGTAAGTAGGAGGCACAGAGAATTCGTTCTTGATCTGTGATATTCATGAACTCGAAAATCATCTGTATAGAGGCCAACCATTCTTCAACCTCAAGTGGATCAGTAGACCCCTCAAACCCTGGCGGTTTCATTTTTCTAAACCGCTCATATAAGGACTCCTGGTTGATTACCATTTGAGTAGGAGTACCCATACCCCCTTCTGATTGAATTGGTATTGTTGGAGTGGTTGACCTTGGAGTCGGTTGAGGCTCTGGTATGGATGTTTGGGATGGGGTCGTTTGGGGTTGGGAAGGTCCACCCCTATCGGTTTGCTCTGCATTTCTTTCAGCTAACAACTCTCTTAGCCTTTGGTTTTCCTGTTCTTGAGCTTCCAATCGCGCTTGTATGTTGGCTAAGAGGTTGGTTATCTCAGTATCTCGGTCTACTCTTGATGCTTTGGATCGGGGTCTAACCATATTGTCGTATACTACCTATTGTAAACAATAACATAGTTTAGTACTTACATAACAACAATAATTCTTAATTTAAAAACAATCTTACTTGGACTGTGCAGAAGCAGATACTTGAAATGTCATGGAGGGTCAACGGACAACCGTCGGGCTCTGATACCAACTGTGGCGCCTGCCAACCCAGCTCGCCCGAGTCGACGTTCGCCATCTCTTTCTTCATTTACTTTGTATACATAAACGTTTCTTTTCATTTGCGGAAGTGTAATTTAAAATCTTTACTTTCAAAATAGAGTAGAAATTTTGGGAAAATTTTTTTTTTTTTTTTTTGAAACACATTTACACCACTTTCTGTTTTTCTCAAAACATACTAACATATATATATATATTATTTTTTTTTTCATTTTTGTTCCATTTGATTTACATACGGTCTGCATATATAAATATATACATATATATCTGAACATTTGCTTGTACAAAATATCCTGGCAGCTGAAAGCATAGCAGGTCCATCCCCTTATCCATGACACCTCTTGAATCTGTCTGCCAGTCCCATCATGCTTCTATCCTGTCCTGTGTTGCTTACCTTTATCACCTACACCACAAACAGACTTGTGAGCTAGACTCAGTAAGCACAAACATACAAACAAAGAACTAACATGCATAACCTCTAAGGTTAGTCACATAATGCAATTCTAATTCCTCATAAGTTAGTATTTGAGGTTCTTTATCATAACTTATTGTAACATCCTCAAAATTTCATTTCATGTCTTCCTTTCTTTCTCTTTGCTTTTCTTTTCTTTTCTTTTCCTTTCTTTTCCTTTCCTTTCTTTTCTTTTCCTTTCTTTTCTTTTCTTTTCACTTTCATTGGTGGGCCCGTTGTTGGATGTACCTATTTGCGCGCTGACAATGGGAGGAGGGGGAGCGACCCACCAACCTACCTCAAAGTCTTATAAAAACCGCACCTTCGGGGTTGGTCCATCCTATAATCTACCGCACCTTCGGGGTAGCGCCACATCTACGCGGAGGATATAGACCGGAAGTCTCGACCTTGTAGGGAGACCGGTACGCCAACAACTTAAGTTTTCAGTCTTATTATCTTGCATTCTTTTAGCTTTTTGATCATAACTTATCATGCATACATGCCATTCCTAAGACATTTCTAACATGAATTTTTTTTTTTTTTCATCTAACTCATGTCACAGAACACATCAAAGTTAGTCAGTTTGTGGGTAGACAAGTAAATGTTTGTACTTACAATATCTGGGCAAGAGTGATTTCTTTTGGATCCTTGCTATTGCCTTCTCCTTCACTTCTTGGGTTTCCTATAATATAAATAATCATGGATTATTTCTCATGTTCATTTCATCATCATTTCATTTTTTTTTTCTATAATAAGATTTATATTAATTTCTACATTTTCCTTATTCCTCTCTTTTTCTCCAATCCAACTCTTAAAATATTGTTACTATCTTTGGTATTTTGTTTTCACCCTTTTCCTTAACACTCCAATTTTTTCTTAACATTCTAATCTCCATAATGTCCTCAATCTCAGTTTCTTACAACTAATTCACCTCATTATCGCTACCGAAATTTCGGCAGCATTTCCGCTTAAAAACTGAGGTCCCGGCGTTTAAGTAACGCCTCAAAACTTAGGTACCTGCCAATTACTATACCAGAGGCCTAATTTTTCATAGAACATTCAAAACGTTCTATGAAAAATGCTTATCAACCCCACACATTACTCATTAACATATTCCAATTCACATCCATAAATCAACCATCACTTTCACCATTTTTTCCATTTTTTTCATTTTCCATATTCATTCATTCATTCAAAATCACCTACAACATAAAACATTCAATTTTAATAACCAAACTTCCAATTCAACTTTCAACTTAACTAATCTCTCCCAAACAATTACATAACCATTTCCAATTTCTTTTCTTAACTCTAAACTCAATAAAACCAACTTTAACATTTCCAAAAATCCCATTTCAAGAAACTTAGCCATCTTTTTTTTTTCAAAATTGAACCCAAATACATTTATGGTTAATATAACCCTTGTAACCATTTTTTTCACTTAAATCAACAAGTTAACAATCATAGAGTCCAATTATTTCACTAAAAAGAGCCACAAATTTATCATGAAAAATCCTCAAATTTTCAAACCCTAACTTTGTACATTTTCGGATTCCTCAAGAAAACCTATTCAAACTTTAGCATTTAAGTTTCCAAACTCACATATATTCTTTCCTAACCCATCCTCAATCATTTCTAACCATTTTCGAACCCTAACATTTCCATTTGAACAATTTTTCACACTACCTATATAAAAATCCGAAAATCACCCAAAATGCAAGGAAAAATTGTTACCTTGGTTCAAAAACGTTCCTTTGCCTCTAGAGGAACTAAAGTTGCGGTTTTTGGAAGGAAAATCGAAGAAAAACCGAGCTTGGAGGCGCCGGAATTCGCGGCTCCCTCACGGCTGCACAGTGCCGTTTCGCGTGGAAGGTGGAAGAAGAAGAAGAACTCACGTTTTCGCCTTTCTCTGTCGGCGTTTTTATCTTTTTCTCGCGCTCCCTCTCTCCTGTTTTTTACCGCCGAAATTTCGGCTTACCGTCGGAAATCCCACGCCAGCGCCGACCGGAGAAGAAGAAGAAAAGAAGAAGAAGAAGAAGAAGAAAAGAAAATCTTCTCCCTCTCTCTCTCGCCGCCTCTCTCTTTCTCTCGCGGCTGCAGGGGAGGTAATAAGGGGGGAGGATCTGTGAAGGTGAGTTAATTAACTCACCCTCCCCCCCTTTTTCCTTTCACCCAAAAAACAAACCCCCCCCCCCCCCCCCCCCCCCTTTTTTTTTTTTTTTTTTTTTTTTTTAGTCCCTATACTCTTTAAGTTTGTCCTTAGCCCCTAGTTTTCAAAATCATTTTTATTATCATCCTTTCTTCACTCTTTTTTTTTTTTTAACACTGTTAGAATATTTTCATTTCATTCTAGCAGTATTAAATCATTCACATATATATACATATGTATAAAAATATCATTACATTAAATAAAAAAAAAGATTCTGAGAAGATGAAAATTCTTGGTTGTTACATGAAGTTCATAAAAAGTGGATAATTTTTTACAAGAATTTCAATAATAAAAAGAAGTCTCACTCTCTAAATTTAGGATATAGTTTCTGGCCTTTGTCACCAAAATAAAAAACCTTTTTTATAAAATATTAAACACAGTTCTATTTCTCTCTTTTTATCTCTAAGGCAAAATTTTATAAATTAAATTCATTGTCTTATAAAGTCTAAAATATATATAAAAGTCATAAAGATTATTCTTCTTTAATCTAAAGAAATAACTATTATTATATTATATGAAACTATATTTTCTCTTTCTCTTTCTCAATTCTCTTTTCTCTCTCTCTTTCTCGTGTGTTTCAATATGAGTTACCAAGCGTATTTATAGGCATTCTCTAGCTTCTCAAGCAAGCTTTATGCAACCTTTCGAGAAGCTTCCCAACATTACTTTGTGACTACATAAGTCTTTGGCTAGACAATTTTTACGTTATCTGATTGCTGTATCACCACACACGAATACATAACCTATCTGTGATCGAGTTTTATGTGGATCAGATAAATACCTAACATCTGCAAAACCAACTAATGGTGAATTTGAACATTTAGGATACAATAAACCCAGGTCAGTTGTTCCACCAAGATAAAAGCAATATCAGGTCTTTTACTATTAGCAAGATACATTAGGGCACCAATTGAGCTCAAATATGGTACTTCAAGATCAAGAATTTCTTCATTATCATCTTTTTCACATCAAGTGATCACACAACCATTGGGGTACTCACTGGATGGGCCTTTTCCATAGAGAAACAGTTAAGGACCTTTTTTGTATAGTTTGCTTGATGGACAAAAATTCCATCTGTCAAGTGCTTGAGCAGATCAAGACAAAATTTTGTTTTACCGAGATCTTTCATTTCGAATCCATTTCTTAAGTATGATATTGTCTCAGTGAGCTCTTCAAGAGTCTTAGTAATATTCAAATCATCAATATATACAGCAATAATAGCAAATCCAGTTTTTGATTTCTTAATAAAAACGCACGGACAAATGGGAATATTTACAAACCCTTTATTTAGAAGATATGTGCTAAGGCAATTATACCACATGCTTCCAGATTGCTTCAATCCGTACAAAGATCTTTGTAATTTAATTAAACTTATTTCCCGGGGTATTGAACTAGACGCATCATGCATCTTAAATCCTTCAAGGATCTTCATATAAATATCACTATCTAGTGATCCATATAAGTATGTGGTTACCTCATCCATTAGATGCATATCAAGTCCTTCAGAGACTGCCAGGCTAATTAGATATCTAATTGCTATCGTATCCACCACGGGAGAATATGTTCCCTCATAATCAATACCTGGTCTTTGCGAGAAGCCTTTGCTACAAGTCATGCTTTATACCTAAAAATTTCATTTTTCTCATTACGTTTGAGCACAAAAACCCATTTGTACCCAAAGGATTTAACATCTTCAGGTGTTTGAACTAATGGTCTGAATACATCTCACTTCGTAAGAGAATTTAATTCTACTATGATTGTGTCTTTACATTTTGGTCAATCTTGCCCCTGTCGACATTCTTCGATGGACTTTGGTTCAAGATCCTTGATATCTTTCCCAATATCAAGAACTTTTTTTTATATGCAAATGCATTGCTGACAACAATTTTATCACAGTTTCATTGTTTTTTAGTACTGACATTGTGATGACTGAGAATTAGTGCGCCATCGCGGTCGAGCTATAAAGCCGACTGTGATAGACCGTTGCCTCATGGGTCGTCAACAACTTACTTTTAACTTGCTCTGATACCAAATGTGACGGCTGATATCTTACTTTTAACATACTTTTTTTAACATACTTATTCGAACGTAAAAATGGGGAATTTTTTTTTTTAACTTTAAACTTGAAAACTATATCATTATAAAATATTATTTCAACATCTGTTTCACTACTCTCTTTAAATAGCTCAGCGGAAGACTCATAGTAGTACTATAACCCTCGTCCAGTCCCTTGGCACATGCAAATCTCATTCGTCATCCATCACTTGTCTTATCGTCGTGCAAGTTGCTTACCTGCAATATGAACAAACTCGTGAACTAAAGCTCAGTAAGTTCAAACATACATACATGACATATAAGAACTTGTACCTTTTTGGACAGAGCATATCTGATACCAACTGTGGTATCAGAACATTAACATAACATATATCATACATTCTTTAAACTTCATGCTTAACATACTCTAACATCAAGAACAAACTTTCATACTTAATGTACTTTAACATAACATAATTTAAATATAGTATACTTAATGTATGCTTGAATATCGAAAACCTAACGTACTTAAACATAGCATACTTAATGTATGCTTAAACATAGAAAACCTAACGTACTTTAAACATAGCATACATAATGTATACTTAAACATCATAAACATACTTATGTATAACAAAGAATATACTTAAAATCGTATGACTGACTTATACATAACAACTTATGCATAACATAACATATGCATACATGTTAGTTGCATTATATATGTTTACTTTTCATTCTTTCGTTTTTATTGTTCTTTTGTTCGTTCTTTCTTTGGTATCATACTATTCATTTCTTTGCTCGCTTAACTTTCATTTTCCATTATTCGTTCTTTCTTTCATATCATACTATTTTTTTCTTTTCTTTTTGTTTTTTCTTTTCTTTTCTTGTCTTATTCTTTCACTTGTGGGCCTAGTGTTGGACGTACCTAATGCGTGCAGACCAATGGGAGGAAAGTGGGAGCGACCCACCAACCTACCTCATGGTCAATCTTTAACTTTTACCCATTAACCTCACCTACGGGAGGTGGCATTCCACTGTAAGCCATTAATCTCACCTACGGGAGGTGGCATTCCACTGTAAGCCATTAACCTCACCTATGGGAGGTAACATCCTACTGTAGTGGAAATCATAACATAAAACCTCATCTACCGGAGGCTGGTATGCCAACACTTAAAATTTCAGTCTTATTATCTTGCTTATCTTTCTCTTTCTTTATTTTATCTTTTCGTTCATTCACTTGATTCCACCTAGGTGACATTCCCATTGCCCCTTGGTACAGAACCCTTTTACATTACTTTCTTTCTTTCTTTTCATTTCTTTTCTTTTCTTTCTTTCGTTCTTTTCTTTTCTTTCATAAGCATTTCATAAATCATTTTTTTCTTAACATAGTTTTTATAGTGTGTGTTATGTTAGTTACACTTTAGTGCATATCGCACTCATATACATAACTTTTATATAACATATAAACATAAACATAAACATGTCAGTTCATGTTGCAGACATATAAATGCTTGAACTTACCGATACTCTTGCGCGTATCTCCTTTCCCAGGTCCGTAGATGTTCCTTCATTGCATCTGAAGTGGATCCCTATGACCGAAATAATAACGGTTATTTTCGTTACTTAAGTCATATAGAAAGCTTAATAAAATGTAAAAATTCTACGTTTCATTTCTTGATCATAAACTTAGGAGTTTAATATCCCATTTATAACTTTTCTGCTAACTTTTGGCAAAATTATCATTTTTCCCTTAACGGGATTTTTTATCATAACCTTACTTTTCTTTGATTTACAACTTGGTTTTGGCCCTTAGAATCTTAATTAAGCCATTCTAAGTCCATTAGAGCCTTTTTCTATCATTCTAGAAATTTTCGGTCAAAATGACCGTTTTGCTCCTGACGGGTCTTTGGGCCGTATTATTTTCATTTTATTGCTTAGATTGGATTTTAAAAACCCAAAAATCATAAAATAATTTTTCTTAGGCTTTACCGAGCATTTACAGGATTAATTGCTGAAATTCTCGATTTACTATTTCTCAAAATGTCCATTCTTCTTTCCCGGGCCTAGGTCATCGAGGGGACTCGGGTTTCCATCCCAACCATATTTTTACCATTTGGTTCCTAAAATACCTCTTTGTGCCATTTTAGAAATTTCGGTAGCATTTTCGCTTAATTTTTAGGTTCCGGGCGTTTAGGAAACGTCTCAAAACTATCTAAGCAATTCTAATCTATCACGTACTAAATCAGAGGCCTAATTTTTATTTTTTTTATGTAAAAACTCAACTTTTTACGTAAAAATATTCACATTTTACACATTTTCTTTTTCAACATTTCATTCATTTTTCTTATAATTTCTCATGCTAATAATCCATAATTGATACATAATCATTCCAATAATAAAATGAGGAATGAAGGGATCAAAATCATTACTAAGATCGTTCTCATCGGCGATTAAAAGAGTCTTTCAGTCTCGACCGCACAATCTTCAAATCATTGTTCTTCACTTTTGAAATTTCGGTTGGTAATTCCGATGTTGTGGACGTGTCCAAAACGTCGAAAATAGGCTAGAGGGCCAATCTTTACATTTTGGTGGCTGGGTCACCGTTGACTGGCGTTGACCGGCGTTGATCGACCATTGACTGGCATTGACCTGTAGCGGTGTGGGCCAAAATCAGTACCAAATCTTAGATCTCAATGAGAGGAACTCATTTCCAGTGTCAATTTCCCAAATTGGAGCTCCTATCATCGGAAATCGACCCTCGAAAGGCGGATGACGATGGCAAGGTCCGTTCTCCATCGTGCCAGTGTTGATTCTCAAAATTGACTTGGGGCTTTGGCTCCCCGTGCCATTCTGATCGTTTTGGGACCAGTGGTGTGTAATAACCGGGAAAATTTATACTTCTTAGAAAATAAATACACAATAAATTTAAGTGTTACAATGTGAAATTAAGTGATTTAATATTGTTAGAACTAAATAAAATGTTCTAACAATGTTAAAAGACGAAAAATGATTGACAGTGATTTTAGGTGTGAGCACGTGTGTGCCACTCACAGTATCAAGAAGTAGGTCAAGATGATATTATCTTGACATAAAACTGATATATTTGGAATCAATATGCTTAAATTAGGCTATGAAGTTCAAAAAAGGAATTTTGACCCGGAAATATATAGTATCAGGAAAAGGATCAAAACGATATTTTTTCAACCTGAAATTGATATATTTGGGATCAAGACGCTCAAATTAGTCAATAGAGCACAAAACAGAAATTTCTATTGGGAATGCGAAAAATACGCAGTACTAGAAACTGGTCGAGATGACCTCGGATTAAGACAAAACTGATAAATTTGGATTCAACACGTCCAAATTAGTCAGGATAGCCCAAGTTAAAAATTTTGGGGAGGGGAGTATAAATAGGAAATCTTAGGAGTTAAATTCAGAAATTCCCCATAATTTCAAAAAAATCAGATTTTCACCCCAAAATTTTCTCAAATATGAACAGTAACCAACTTTCACGTACGGCCTCCATTCATGACACCGCCGACACCGTTGGAAAGTTCTCACCGACTTGAGTCCAACGGTGGGTTGACGCGATGGAACGGCCGCTGCACACGCCGCCTGAAGGCCGCCGGAGCCGAAATCTTTCCGGTGAGATTTCTCCGCCGTCTGAGCTTTGATTGCCACATTCCGGTCCCAAAAGATTCGTGGTGAAGAGCACTACAAAACCCAAGCCTTCTTTCAGCCCAACGACGGCCAGATTGCGCCGCCGTAGCTCGCGCCATCACCGTCGTATCGCCGTCGCGAGACTCGCCGTTTCCGGTGATGTTGAGGTGCGCCACCAGTGCAGAAAGGGACACCTCGGCATGGGGAAGAAAAGCCCCAAGGTAATTTTGGAAAACCACCACGGCACTGCGGAGTTCCAAAGCCACCGCCGTCGCCGATCTTTCAAGGGGGATTTTCCGGCAATAGGGGCCTCCAAACATGAAATTGAGACCACCAATGGATTCCTCTCATCAATATCTTCAAGATGGACTACCCACCTTCCACCGTCACTGCCGATCAATGCCGGTCAACGGCGACCATTGATCAATTTTGGAAGTTTGGCCTGTTGGCCTATTTTTGATGTTCCAGACGCATCCGCGGAGTCGGATTTGTAAGACGGGACCTCAGATATGAAGAACGAAGAATAAGGGTTTATGCCGTCGAGACCGGACTGCAATTCGGTATAAATCCCAACCTCTTTACGTTCTGTAATTTAATTATTTGGGACTATTGTATAGTTTTATAATTATTGGTATGAAAATTATGGAAAAGAATGTATGTAAAAAGAAGAAAATGGCTGTAATGGAGGAAAAGAAAAATACGTGATAATGTAATGATTTTACGTAAACAGTATGATTTTTACGTAAAATCTAGGCCTCTAGTATAGTACATGATAGAATTAGATCAGGATAGATGGTTTTCAGGCGTTTCCTGCGACGCCCCGACCTCGGTCCACCGAAACTATTACAATCAAGCTCCTTAGCCGACTGAAATAGCTCGTGAACTTCGTCGGGTTGCCTAAATTCTTTTCTATCCTTTAAACCCTTTGTGAAATTGGAATCATTTTTTTTTTTAATAATTTTTCTTGTTTGTAAACATAACGTAATTAAACTGAACTATGTTTGTCACTTTTAAAAGTACAAGCATAGTTTATACACAATACATAATTCAAATCTTTTTGCAACACATGTCTTTTCTTTATTCAAATCTCCTCTTTCAACGCTCAGCGGAAAACTTGTAGCAGGACCATATCCACAGTGGATTCCCTATCCCTTTGACACGCTCGCATCCTATCGCCATCCAGAAATCTACCGGACAGGTTTCTCACCTACAACATGAACAAATTGATGAGCTAACAGGCTCAGTGAGTTCAAACATACATAGTAAGAGTCATATTGATTCAAAAACACTAAAACTCAATTTTCTATAAATAGTAATTTTGACATTTGACCGATGAATAGTAACAGTTACCCTAACTAGTTACTATTCACTTTACTATATCAGGATACTATTCACATACCTTAACCGAGTTTACATTACTCTAGCGTAAGCTTCGGTTATGCTCAATTATGATTTTTATCATTTTATTGATTGTTTATTCTCTATTTGATTTCTAGTTTAGAGCTCTGTTTATGGCAGTACCGATGATTATTAGCACGCTAACTAGGAGGGTCTAAGGAGCGACCTTAGAACATCGGCCTCCACAGCCCTGATATCCTTGTAGGATCTGAGAAAAACCTCCACCACTATGTTGGAGGGGCGGTACGCCTTAGTGGTTTCATTACCATCTTTCTTATAGTTCCCCACCAGCGACATTCATATGAATCATCCCACGGTGGAACCCTTATTGCCCGTAGGTCTTTACATTTATTTTTTTATGTGTGTTTTTAATTAACCACACTATAGTGCCCTAACACTTCTCCATAGTGTATTATTTATACACTTTTTTTAATTTCTCATTTCATTAGGTGAGTTAGTTTAACTACACCCCTATTGCCCGTAGGACTTTACAAGTTTGTACGAAAAGTACTTAAATCAATCAAATAGTAATTCATGCTACAGACATGTAAATATCTGAGCTTACCAAACATTTATCATAGCATCGCGCTATGTAAAAAATTAATATAGCACATAAACCTAGACATAACAGATCAATTCATTCATATAATGAACAACATTAGAATGTTCATGAGCAGACAAATGAATGTTGGAACTTACACATATCACACTTAGACATAATAGTCTATTCATGTTGCAGTCAATTAAATGTTCAAACTTACAGATACTTTCGCTAGCATTTCCTTCCCCGACTCCGCAGACGTTCCTTTGCCGCTTCTGGATCGGGTTCCTATAACCGGAATAACCACGGTTATTCTAAATCTTCATTTCATATTTAAAATTTAGTAAAACGTAAAAATTCTACGTTTTATTTCCCGTAAATGGTCTTAGGAATCTAAAATCCTATTTTCCATTTTTACACTAACCCTTGGCAAAATTACCATTTTACCCCTGATTTGATCTCTCATCATAAACCTATTTTTTGTTGGTTTAAGACCCAATTTAACTTTTATAATTTCATTTTAACTATCCTTAGGCATTCACGGTCCTTTCCGAGCCTTTCAGAAATTTTTGGTCAAAATGACCATTTTGCCCCTGACGGGTCTTGGGACCGTTATATACTTACTGTGACTTTTAACAGAATTTTCTAAGCCCAAATATCATAAAATAATATTTCTTAAGCTTTTACACTCTTTTACAGCATCCATTGCTGTTCCATAGACGACTATTGGTCATCCGACCCTCGGGTAGTACTATTCCGAAACCTAGGGTCGTTTCTCATTTTTATCACGTTTCGGAGCCTTAAATGGGTATTTCACTACTCCTGAAACGTTTGTTATGCTAATCCCGAGCCTTAGACACCGAGTGGGCTCAGGTTTTCATCCTAACCTCAAATTTACCTTTCGTTTCCTAAAATACCCTTGACATTGGTTTTCCTGTTCTCTTACATTTTCACAACCTCGGAGGGATGGTTTACTATTCCTCAAAGGTTCATTTTCTCATTTTCCGAGCTTAACTCATCGAAGGGTCTCGGTTTCCATTACCGAACACAATTTACCTCTCGTTTTTCATCAAAATGCCCATAGTGCCGTTTTCAAAATTTCGGCAGCATTTCCGCTAAATTTCTAGGTCTCCACCGTTTAGGAAACGCCTCAAAACCATCTAACTTAGTCTAATCTACCACTACTATACCAGAGGCCTAATTTTTACGTAAAACTCAACTTTTTACGTAAAAATTTTCACATTTCCCATACATTTTCTTTTTCTGACATTTCATTCATTTTACTCTTTTTTTTTCTTTTCTTTTTTTACAATTTGAATACAAATTACATACAAATCATTCCAATACATAAATAAGGAATGAAGGGAAACAAAATCGCTACCGAAATCGTCCCGTCGGTGATCGGATGAATCGTTTGGTCTCGACCGCACAAACTTTTTGTCTCCGTTCTTCATGTTCAGAACCTCGGTTGGCAATTCTGATACCACGGATGTGTCCAGAACGTCAAAAATAGGCCAACAGGCCATTCTTCATTTTTTCGCCCCCAGGTCACCGTTGATCGGCATTAACCGCGTTGACCGGCGTTGACCGGCGGCGGACGACGGCGGCGCGAACAACGGAGGTGCCCACCTTGAAGATCTCGACGATAGGAGTCCATTGGTGGTGTCAATTTCACTATTGGAGGCTCCGATCGTCGACAATCAACCTCGAAAACACGACTCACGGCGGCGGCGCTGAATCTCTGCCGTGCCGGGGTTGTTGCCCGAAATTGTTTGAGGGCTTTTGCTCCCCGTTCTTCTCTGAGCATTTTGAGACCAACCACGTCACTCAACTCCGCCGGAATCGACGGATTCCACGGCGGCTTACGGTGGCGACGGCGCGGCTTCGGGCGGCGCGATCCGGCGACTGTTGAGCCGAAATAAAGCTTGGGTTTTGTTCTACTCTTCACCACGAGTCTTTTGGGACTTGAATCGTGTCGATCGGAGGTCGGACGGCGGAGATACGGCCGTTTGAAATTTTCGGCCATCGGCGGCTTCGGGCGGCGCGTGCGGCGTTCTCCGGCGTCGGTTCCGTCGATTCAACACACCGTTGGACTCAGCTCTTCGAGAGCTTTCCAACGAGACCGGCGGTGTCGAAAACGGACACCGTTTCCGGTGGTCGGTTACTGTTCACCGATGGTGTAGGTGTGGAGGAGAAAATCTAGAAAATGAGAATTATGGGGCCTTTTCTGTAATTTCACCCTTTTATACCCTTTTTGTCCAAATTTTCAACATGAGCTATCCTGACTAATTTGGGCGTGCTGAACCCAAATATATCAGTTTCGTTTTCATCCGAGATCGTTTCGACTAGTTTTCGGTACTGTAAATTCCCCGTCAAAAATTACCTTTGTGCTCAAGTAACTAATTTGAGCATTCTGATGGGCTATATTGACTAATTTAGACGTTCTGAATCCAAATATATCAGTTTTATATCAAGAAAATGTCATCTTGACCAATTTCTTGATACTGCGTATCTCCGGATCAAATATTACTTTTCATGCTCAATTGATTAATTTGAGCATGCTGAATCTAAATATATCAATTTTAGGTCAAGAAGAGGTCATCTAGACCAACTTCTCAATACTATGTGCAACACACACGCACTCACGTCTAAAATCACTACTATCAGTGTTTTATCTTTTTGTGCACTCAGCTTACCCTGAGTCACCTACTAGGGTTTACAGTTCACTGTTTTTCCCTAGCTCAATTCGGTATGCTTTTACATCACCGAATTCTTAATCTGTTATATCGTAAGAACATTTTATCTTGTTCTACACAATATTAATCATACATTTTACATTTTAAACATGAAATTCATCATGTACATGCAATTTACAATATTCCGAGAATAGTAAAATTTCCCGGTTATTACATTTCCTAAACGCTGGAACCTCAAAAATTAAGTGGAAATGCTGCCGAAATTTCTAAAAACGGCACTAGGGGTAATATGGGAAACAAGGGTTGCAAATATGATCGGGAAGGTAACCCGAGCCCCCTCGAGGAAATAAGGCATGGAAAAAGGAATGGGCAAGTTACGATTAGTAAACCGACTCTTAGGTCGGAATAATACTTCCCGAGGGCTGGGAATGTGAAAAATTGGCAAAATGATAAGAATTGAACCGGAAAAGGTCCGATAAGATTTAAAAAGTTAATTACATGATTTTGGGTTTAGAAAATCCAACCTAAGTATGAAAATGAAAATGTTATGGTTAAACGACCCACCAGGGGTAAAATGGTCATTTTGCCTAAAGATCCTCAAATTATTGGAAAAGAGCCTCAATGACCCCGAAATAGGGTAATGAAGTTTGTAAAAGCCAAAATTGAGGTTTAAGTTATGAAAAATCACGCCAAGGGAAAAATTGTAATTTTGTCAAAAGTTAGGGGTAAAATTGTAATTTTTCAAAAAGTTGGAGAAAAATTCGAAAATGGCCATTAAGGTTTGAAAAGCTGTCCTAAGGCTATAATTAAGGGTTATAAGATCAAAATCAAGCTTTTTAATAAAATAAAAGCTATAAATGAAAATGCGATTAACGGACAAAGTTTGTCTGTAGGAACCCGATCCAGACGCGACAAAGGACGTCGATGGATTCCAAGAAGAGGATAAGCACGCTATGGGTAAGTTCAGACATTTACCCGTCTGCAACTATGAACAAGCTTATTGTATTTATATGTTTTGTATGCAAATGTCATGATGTGATTTATAATGATGCTATAGTAACGCTATAGCAATACTATGATGATGTTAAAAGATAGGTTTTAATAAATAATTTATAAAAAATGTATATATGTATATATATTGAATTACGAAGGAAATGTATTACAAAAGCTTTATGAGAGTAAAGATGAGAGAAAGAGAGATAGAATAATGGAAAGAGCAAGAATGAGAATGTTATGATAGAATGCATAAAAAAGAGATGAGATATGAAAGGAAAGAATAGATGCTTATGAAAAGTTTTATGGAAGTTAAGTTATGATTGATAGAACAACGATGATCGGTAATGAAAGGAATTAAGAAAGGGTGTGTTTTCTGAGAACGAAAGGATAGATGTTTTATGAAAAGTGATATGAAAGTGAAGAGTTAGACAAGAAAGAGAAGCAATGATAGGCTATGATCGATAGGAGTATGATGATAAGATAAGATAGATTGAATGGTGCAAATGATAAACAGAGAATAATTGTCTGCACGTAACTAAACGTATTTTTGTTTGTTATGATGTGATGTAATGATATATAAGTAATATGTGCTATATATGCTAAAGTGTGACTGACATAATTCACACAAGTAAAGTAAATAATTAAGAAAAGAAAAACAACAACATGAAACAACGATATATGTCTTACGAAATGAGAATGAAAGAATGAGATGTCAATGAGAAAGAATTACGAAAGAAAGATAGAACAACAAAAGAACAAATGTCCCATGAAATGCTCTATGAAAAATGAGAAAGGAAAGATTATGAATGTCATGAAAAAGATGTACAACGAAAAATCAATATAAGAAAAATAAAAGTATACAAGATAATAAGACTGAAAACTTAAGTTGTTGGCGTACGGGCCTTCCGTAGGTGATGTTAATGTCTATATCCTCCACGCAGATGTGGGGCTACCCCGAAGGTGCGGTAGTTTATAAGTTGGACACTACCCCGAAGGTGCGGTAGTTAAAGATCACCCCCTCAGAGAAGGAAGCGGTAATCTTTAAGGTGAGACCAGCAACAGGCCCACTAAAGGAAAGTGAAAAGAAAAGAAAAAAAAGTAAAGAATGACAAGAAAAGAAACGAACGACATGAAAGAATGACATAATGAAATCGATGAAAAGTAAATAAATAAAACGAAACTTAAAAGAACATAATAGATTTAATATATGTGATGTAAGGTATTTGATATTATGTGTATGATGTGAATGACACGTTTTTACATGATATTATGCTAGTGTATATGTTACTGGCTTTTAAGATATGAAAAGTTAAGAAATGATGATAAAATGATAGAAAAGATAAGAAGGTTTAGAGTGGAAAGTTAAGAAATGATAAGAATGAAAAGAAAAAAAAAAGAAGAAATTAGAATAGAATGATAAGAGATGATCCATAGAATGATGAGAACAATGAGCAAAGAGATAAATGAGCATGAAGAGGGTAACATATTATGTTATGTTTCGATGATATGTATAGGCGATGTGTATGATGTGTCCATACATGATGTCATATATTCTAGTAATAATATGTATTACTAGTATTTACAAGTTAATGTGTAACGCCCCGCCTCATGCGGGCCCGTCACTTGACATCTATTCTTACTTCTACTATTTGTTCTTTTCATATTGATATAAAAAGATGCGGAAATTTTTTTTATACATACTTACACTTACTCTCTTTCTCTCTTTCTATCTGACGGATTAAGCATAGCGGGTCTATAACCTTTGACATGACATTCGCAACCCATTCCACCAATCCCGTATCTCAATAAACTCAAATGGCAGGTTGTTTAACTTTGTTACCTGCACACGAACAAACTGGTGAGCTAAACACCCAGTAAGTTCAAACATAAAAACATAAATCATAAAACAGTATATTATACTGTTATATCCTGCCATATAAACATATATACTATCTGTAGTATATAACTATTAAAAACATATCGTGTATTAACACAAATAATCACATAATTTGTGATACCTAGTAGTATTTTATAAAATTAGAATAACTATAAATATACCAACTGTAATAACAGTAGTATACTCTGATGTCACTCATGCCATCTCTTAAAACTTTACTCTGATGTAATGACAAATAATCACATAAATTATGATAACTATTAGTATTCTATAAAATTAGAATAACTATAAACATACCAACTGTAATAACAGTGGTATCCTCTGATGTCACCCATGACATCTCTTTAAACTTTACTCTGATATACTAACATAACATCACATATAGGGTTAGCACAAACATCACATCATGTGGTAGTGCTCATATTATACTCATTTATTCTTTTCTTCATATTTCTCATTCTTTCTTTCATTACATCATTCTTTGCTTTCAATTTATGGGCCTTACTCCCTGGGCCTAACGCCCATCATACTGTATGGGCCTCGCGCCCTATATATCATGGGCCTCGCACCCGTAAAACTGTATGGGCCTCGTGCCCGTTAAACTGTATGGGCCTGGTGCCCGTTAAACTGTATGGGCCTCGCGCCCATTACACTGTATGGGCCTCGCGCCTGTAGTGCTATATCTTTAATAATTAGCACAACATATAATTTATAAACATATATATATATACAAATACACATAACATATAAGTTAGCGCAAAACATTGCAATCATATACAACAATTCTGTCTTAAGTGTTTTATGCTCAGTTTTTCGATTTATTCTGTTCATTTATTATCTTATCTGTATTTTAACTCTGTATGGGCCCGTTTTGGTCGTACCGAAAAGCGCACTGTAGAAGGGCCTGGGAGCTACCCTGGCTCTCCCTCATCTGTGCTATGTTTTCTGCTTTGACATGAAATAACCTCCCCTCGTGAGAGGCCGGTACGCCAAAACATTAGGTTTTCATTACCCTGTTATTTAATGTTTAAGTGTACATATAATAACATCTTTACTGTGCAGCATATTAAATTTTTGTGGTCTAGTACAGTAGCTGTACTCAGACTTGTGCAGTCATAAAGACTGTAAACATCATATATTTAATGCTGTAATTAATCAAGCATTAATACTGCTCTATGATCATAACATAGTAACTGGAATCATAAAAATGGAATACAGTAAGTTTGGAACCTCTCGTCCAAACTTGTCACATACACAGAATAGTACATAAATTATACTTAATTTATTTATTCTCATTATTTTCATCGTTTCTTTAAAACGATACCTCACACTCTTGGGAGGTTGCCTCATTAGTTATAAGGCATGCAAATACTCAATGCAATCATGACAGTTTAAAACGATACCTCACACTCTTGTGAGGTTGCCTCATTAATTATAAGGCATGCAAATACTCAATGCAATCATGATAGTATAGAGAATCAGATTCTCGTGAATCTGAAATAATTGTAATAATAGTATAAATTATACAATCATACTATAAACCATACAGTCTAGTACACAACTATACCAGTAGTTGTGCACCCGTCATCAATCATAAATCAAACAATTATATAGTTTAAGGGAAAATATATTTTTCCACCTAAACATAACCATATCAATTTGTTCGTGCACAGACAATTAAATGTCTGAACTTACCTCAATGCTGCTAACATCAGCTTTCTGTGGTTCCTCGACAGTCCATCATCACTGTCCCGTTGAACTCCTATAACCAAAAAATTAACGGTTATTTAAAATCTTTATTTCATATATAAAACTTTATAAAACGTAAAAATACTACGTTTTATTTCTTAATACAGAACTTAGGAGCTTAACGTTTCATTTTTAACTTTTCTGTAAACTTTTGGCAAAATTACCATTTTGCCTCAATCGGAACTTTTCTTATCGTTTTTCATGCTTAACTCTTAACTTTGGCCTTTAAAACTTTAATTAAAGCCTTAGGATTATGTTCTAGGCTTTAACGACTCTTTTTCTAACTTTCTGAAATTTTTGGTCAAAATGACCATTTTGCCCTTGACGGGTCTTTGAATCTTAACCTTCTCGTTTTAATGCTTAGACTGAATTTTCTAAGCTCAAAAATCATCCATTTGACTTTGAAAAACTTTCTAGACCTTTTCCACATTAATTTCTATATTTTTCACAATTTTTACTATTCCCGGCCCTCGGGAAGTTCTATTCCGACATAAAAGTCGATTTCTTGCTTTTCTTACATTTCAGGCCTCGAAGGTCGTTTTATAAATTCTTAAAACATCCCTTTTTCCATTTTTCATTTTAAATTCATAAGGGGCTCGGGTTTACCTGTCCGATCACGTTTTTAAACCCTTATTTCCAGAAATGCCCTTTACGCCATTTTAAAAATTTCGGCAGCATTTCCTCTTAATTTTTAGGCTCCCGGCGTTTAGGAAACGCCTCAAAACCATCTAACCTCGTCTAATCTATCACGTACTATACCAGAGGCCTAATTGTTCGTAAAAGTTACACACTTTTTACGTAAAATTTACACATTTTCATACGTTTTCGTATCTGCTATTTCATTCATTTTTCTTTTTTTCTTTTACAATTTCTCATATCAATACATCACATTAACATACATTCATCTCAATTAATAAATTAAGGAACAAGAGTGGTCGAGATTATACTGAAAATGCTGTTCGGTCTCGATCGCACAAACTTTATTCTTTCGTTCTTTGCATCTGAAGTTCCGTTTTGCAAATCTGACTCCCCGGATGCGTCCGGAATATCGAAAATAGGCCAACGGGCCAATCTTCAAAATTTGGTCAACGGTCGCTGTTAACCGATGTTGACCGTCAATGACCGGCGTTGACTCGCCGTTGACCGGCGGTTGACGGCGGCGACGATGGCAAGTGAGTAGCCCATCTTGAAGAGCTCGATGAGAGGAATCCATTGGTGGCCTCAATTTCATGTTTGGAGGCCCCTATCGTCGGAAAACCCCCTCGAAAGCTACGGCCACGGTGGCGATGGTGGAACTCCGCCGTGCCGGACTTTTTCCCCGAAATTGGTTGAGGGCTTTTGCTCCCCACAACCCCACGACCATTTCTGCACCGGTGGCTCTCTCCAATTTGGCCGGAATCGGTGAAAATCGACGGTGGATCCCACGGCGGCGACGGCGGATTTCTCGAAGCTTGGTTGGCATGATACGGCGGTTGTTCCCGTGAACCACCACATGGGTTTTGTAGTACTCTTCACCACGAACATTTTGGGACCGGTTTTGTGGCAAACGGTGGCCGGACGGCGAAGAATCGGCAGTTTGAAATTCACAACTCCGGCGAGCTTTGGGCGGCGCGTGCGGCTTGCTCCGACGGCTGCTCCGTCGCGTCGACACACAATTGGACTCAGCTCGGCGAGAGCTTTCAAACGGTGCCGGCGGTGTCGTGAACGGAGGTCGTATGTGAAAGTTGATCACTGTTCACATTTGAGAGAATTTTAGGGCTAGAATTTCGGATTTTTTGAATCTATGAGGAATTTGTGAATTTAACCCCCAAGATTTCCTATTTATACTATTTTCCCCTAAAATTTTTAACTTGGGCTATCCTGACTAATTTGGACGTGCTGAATCCAAATTTGTCAGTTTTATCTTAATTCGAGGTCATCTCGACCGGTTTTCGATACTGCATATTTTTCGCATTCCCGGTCGAAATTTTTGTTTTGTGCTCAATTGACTAATTTGAGCATCCTGATTCCAAATATATCAGTTTCAGGTCGAGAAAATGTCATCTTAACCCTTTTCTTGATACCGTACATACGATATACACATTTTCCGATAACAGTAAAATTTTCCGGTTGTTACATAATGAATGTATGTTTGAACTTACTGAGCATCTAGCTCATTAGTTGTTTATATATTGCAGGTAAGTAACCTGTTAGTTTAAAGTAATATGATGGACAACGGACGGAGCTACATGTGCCAAGGGACTGGGTGAGGGTATGGTACTAGTATGAGTCTTTTGCTGAGCGTTCAAAAAGAAAGTTGAAAGAAAGAAATTTATGAATTATATGTTATAAGAGTATGATAGAGATATAGGTATAATATGTAAGTTAAAAAAAATTTGCTATAGAAATTGCTTCCGCTTTAAAATGAGAACATTAAAAAATGGAAAGTTAAGTATGTTAAGTAAAAGAACGATAATCCACGAGGTTGCCAGCCATCACGGTCGGCGTCAGAGTTCGGCTGGATGGTATGGTAACGTGCAGGACGTCACAGGTGGTATCAGAGCGAAAGGTTGACCATATCCCTCCTGGCACACTGCACATCTTGCCGTCATTCCAAGTAAGTTTGATTTGTTTTATGTTAGTAATTGTTTATTATATAAAATAAACAATTTTTAAAGGACAAGATGACGAACTCATGGTACGATCGTGGGTGGTATGGTATGAGTACGATGTTAGAGGACTGATTAGAAGATGGACGAGATCAGTTGTCCACCAAGTTTCGAGGGCAGACAACACTCCAGTACTCTATGGGAATACAGGATTGGGTTCATGATATCAAGATGATTCTCTGACTGTGCACCATTGATCAGGATAATTGAGTCATGATGGCTGTGACATGTATGCACTTTTCAGGAAGATGCTCTCATGGGTATTGGGATTCTTGTGACCAGGATGAGCTCTAACTGGATCGAGTTTCGCCATACCATGATCAAGTGACTCCCTCAGAGGAGCCCAATATCAGTCCCAATTTCCTCATGGGCACGGGGGATGTGACACCACCTATATTCCCTAGAGTTGCGGATATGTGAGAATTTGTTCATCAGACCGAGAAACTACAGTCGACGTCCGGTGATATAGTTCTAACGTATGCTGTGCGTTACGAGGAACTGATGAGGACTTCTGCAACATAGGTTGGAGAGGACTCACAGTGGAACTAAGTTAAGGTAAATGTAGATCAAGAAAAGTCCACCGAGGTTAGGAATGATTGAGATGATATAGGAGAAAGTCAAGATCCAGAGAAATTTCTTATTGATCCAGATGGAAAAGACGAATAATGTATAAATGTATATGTATGTATATGAGTATATTTTAAATGAAAGGCTACATATAAAGCCTTATTGATGAAATGTATATGATTATATGTGTATGATATGTTAATGTTACGAAATGTTAAAATAATGAAATGATGTTAAGTAATGTCCCATAATGATATGGCGTTACTTAATGTGAATTTCATAGAAATTTTACTAAATATGTTTATGAAAGGAAACGTTGGACTACGACAGCTTAATTAATGGTAATGATGCACGAATGTACATAAAATGTACAAATACGTAGAGATGCATGGTTCATCCCAAATTTTTGGAGGTATATGCAAGAAGATTCCAATCCAGGAAAGATCTAGTTTATGAAGATGTCATAGAAAAAGAAAATCACGACATTGAAAAGTAACACAAATTGTAAAGAAGAAATGAAGACGTTGAAACCCTACTTGTCTTAATTTTCGAGGACGAAAATTTTACAAGGAGGGGTGAATGTAATAACCGGGAAAATTTATATTTCTCGGAGAATAAATACACAATGAATTTAAGCGTTAAAATATGAAATTAAGTGATTTAATATTATTTAGAACTAAATAGAATGTTCTAACAATGTTAAAAGATGAAAAATGATTGACAGTGATTTTAGGTGTGAGCACGTGTGTGCCACTCACAGTATCAAAAAGTAAGTCAAAATGATATTATCTTGACATAAAACTGATATATTTGGAATCAGTATGCTCAAATTAGGGTATGAAGCACAAAAAAGGAATTTTGACCCGGAAATATATAGTATCGGGAAAAAGATCAAAATGATATTTTTTCAACCCGAAATTGATATATTTGGGATCAGGACACTCAAATTAGTCAATATAGCATAAAACAGAAATTTCTATCGGAATGCAAAAAATACGCAGTACCAGAAACTGGTCGAGATGACCTCGGATTAAGATAAAACTGATAAATTTAGATTCAGCACGTCCAAATTAGTCAGGATAGCCCAAGTTAAAAATTTTTGGGAGGGAAGTATAAATAGGAAATCTTTGGGAGTTAAATTCAGAAATTCCCCATAATTTCAAAAAACATCAGATTTTCACCCAAAAATTCTCTCAAATATGAACAGTAACCAACTTTCACCTACGGCCTCGGTTCACGACACTGCCGGCACCGTTGGAAAGCTCTTGCTGAGCTGAGTCCAACGGTGGGTCGACGCGACAGAATGGCCGCCACACGCGTCGCCTGAAGGCCGCCGGAGCTGAAATCTTTCCGATGAGATTTCTACGCCGTCCGAGCTCCAGTTGCCACGATTCTGGTCGCAAAAGATTCATGGTGAAGAGTACTACAAAACCCAAGCCTTCTTTCAGCCCAACGACGGTCGGATTGAGCCGCCGTAGCTCGCACCATCACCGTTGTATCGCCACCGCGAGACTCACCGTTTCCGGCGATGTTGACGTGCGTCACCGGTGCAGAAAGGGACGCCTCGGCATGGGGAAGAAAAGCCCCAAGGTAATTTTAGAAAACCACCACGGCACGGTGGAGTTCCAAAGCTGCCACCGTCACCGATCTTTCGAGGGGGATTTTCCGGCGATAGGGGCCTCCAAACATGAAATTGAGACCACCAATAGATTCCTCTCATCGAGATCTTCAAGATGGACTATCCACCTTCCACCGTCATCGTTGGTCAACGCCGGTCAACGCCGGTCAATGGCGACCGTTGACCAATTTTGGAAGTTTGGCCTGTTGGCCTATTTTCGACGTTCCGGACGTATCCGCAGAGTCGAATTTGCAAGACGGGACCTCAGATATGAAGAACGAAGAATTAGGGTTTATGCCGTCGAGACCGGACTGCAATTCGGTATAAATCCTGACCTCTTTACGTTCCGTAATTTAATTGTTTGGGACTATTGTATGGTTTTATAATTATTGGTATGAAAATTATGGAAAATAATATATGTAAAAAGAAGAAAATGGCTGTAATGGAGGAAAAGATAAATATGTGATAATGTAACGATTTTACATAAGCAGTATGAGTTTTACGTAAAATCTATGCCTCTAGTATAGTACGTGATAGAATTAGATCAGGATAGATGGTTTTCAAGCGTTTTCTAAATGCTGGAACCTCAAAAATTAAGTGGAAATGCTGCCGAAATTTCTAAAAACGGCATTAGGGGTAATATGGGAAACAAGGGGTAAAAATATGATTGGGAAGATAACTCGAGCCCCCTCGAGGAATTAGGGCGTGGAAAAAGGAATGGGCAAGTTACGATTAGTAAACCGACTCTTAGGTCGGAATAATACTTCCCGAGGGCCAAGAATGTGAAAAATTGGCAAAATGATAAGAATTGATCCGGAAAATTTCTGATAAGATTTGAAAAGTTAATTAGATGATTTTGGGTTTAGAAAATCTAGCCTAAGTATGAAAATAAAAATGTTATGGTTAAACGACCTACCAGGGGCAAAATGGTCATTTTGCCTAAAGATTATCAAATTATTGGAAAAGAACCCCAATGACCCCGGAATAGGGTAATGAAGTTTGTAAAAGCCAAAATTGAGGTTTAAGTTATGAAAAATCACGCCAAGGGAAAAATTGTAATTTTGTCAAAAGTTAGGGGTAAAATCGTAATTTTTCAAAAAGTTGGAGAAAAATTCAAAAATGACCATTAAGGTTTAAAATCTGTCCTAAGGCTATAATTAAGGGTTATAAGATCAAAATCAAGCTTTTTAATAAAATAAAAGCTATAAATGAAAATGCGATTAACGGACAAAGTTTGTCTGTAGGAACCCGATCCAGACGCGACAAAGAACGTCGATGGATTCCAAGAAGAGGATAAGCACGCTATGAGTAAGTTCAGACATTTACCCGTCTGCAACTATGAACAAGCTTATTGAATTTATATGTTTTGTATGCAAATGTCATGATGTGATTTATGATGATGCTATAGTAACGCTATAGCAATATTATGATGATGTTAAAAGATAGGTTTTAATAAATAATTTATAAAAAATATATATATGTATATATATTGAATTACGAAGGAAATGTATTACAAAAGCTTTATGAGAGTAAAGATGTGAGAAAGAGAGATAGAAGAATGGAAAGAGTAAGAATGAGAATGTTATGATAGAATGCATAAAAAAAAGATGAGATATGAAAGGAAAGAATAGATGTTTATGAAAAGTTTTATGGAAGTTAAGTTATGATTGATAAAGCAACGATGATCAGAAATGAAAGGAATTAAGAAAGGGTGTGTTTTATGAGAACGAAAGGATAGATGTTTTATGAAAAGTGATGTGAAAGTGAAGAGTTAGACAAGAAAGAGAAGTAATGATAGGCTATGATCGATAGGAGTATGATGATAAGATACGATAGATAGAATAATGCAAATGATAAACAAAGAATAATTATCTGCACATAACTAAACGTATTTTTGTTTGTTATGATGTGATGTGATGATATATAAGTAATATGTACTATATATGCTAAAGTGTGACTGACATAATTCACACAAGTAAAGTAAATAATTAAGAAAAGAAATAACGATATATGTCTTACGAAATGAGAATGAAAGAATGAGATGTCAATGAGAAAGAATTACGAAAGAAAGATAGAACAACGAAAGAACAAATGTCCCATGAAATGTTCTATGAAAATTGAGAAAGGAAAGATTATGAATGTCATGAAAAAGATGTACAACGAAAAATCAATATAAGAAAAATAAAAGCATACAAGATAATAAGACTGAAAACTTAAGTTGTTGGCGTACCGGCCTCCCGTAGGTGAGGTTTATGTCTATATCCTCCACGCAGATGTGGTGCTACCTCGAAGTTGCGGTAGTTTATAGTTCGGACACTACCCCGAAGGTGCGGTAGTTAAAGATCACCCCCTCAGAGAAGGAAGCGGTAATCTTTAAGGTGCGACCAGCAACAGGCCCACCAAAGGAAAGTAAAAAGAAAAGAAAAGAGATGATACGAAAAGAAAAGAAATGAAACGAACGACATGAAAGAATGACATAATGAAATCGATGAAAAATAAATAAATAATAAAACGAAGTTTAAAAGAACATAATAAAATTAATATATGTGATGTGATGTATTTGATGTTATGTGTATGATGTGAATAACATGTTTTTACGTGATGTTATGCTAGTATATATGTTACTGGCTTTTAAGATACGAAAGGTTAAGAAATGATGATAAAACCATAGAAAAGATAAGAAGGTTTAGAATGGAAAGTTAAGAAATGATTGGAATGAAAAGAAAAGAAATGAAGAGATTAGAATAGAATGATAAGAGATGATCGATAGAATGATGAGAACAATGAGCGTGAAGAGGCTAGCATATTATGTTATGTTTCGATGTTATGTTTTGATGATGTGTATGATGTGTCTATACATGATGTCATATATTCTAATAATAATATATATTACTAGTATTTATAAGTTAATAAATGTATGTTTGAACTTACTGAGTATCTAACTCATTAGTTGTTCATATGTTGCAGGTAAGTAATCTGTTAGTTTAAAGTAATATGATGGACAACGGACGGATCTGCACGTGCCAAGGGACTGGGCGAGGGTATGGTACTACCATGAGTCTTTCGCTGAGCATTCAAAAAGGAAGTTGAAAGAAAGAAATTTATGAATTATATGCTATAAGAGTATGATAGAGATATAAGTATAATATGTAAATAAAAAAAATTTACCATAGAAATTGCTTTCGCTTTAAAAAGAGAACATAAAAAAATGGAAAGTTAAGTATGTTAAGTTAGAGGACGACGACCCACGAGGTTGCCAGCCATCACGGTCAGCGTCAGAGCTCGGCTGGATGGTATGATAACGTACGGGACGTCACACGGATGGATTTAAATGAACCACTAGTTGTGTTGACTGCAAAAGAAACTGTTTGGAAGAGTGAAATAAAAAGCATCAATCTGAAAGAAATGGCCGTTTGTTTCTTCTTTAACGCACAACATGGTCGGAGTGCACCTAATAAAACTGCTCTTTGGTTTCTAGTTCCTTTGGCCTCTACTTTACTAGATTTAAACTAATGTCAGAACCCCCATTTTTTAAAATAATAATAATAATGTCTAACCCATTTGATTTAGCTTTGAGAAATTGCATACCGTAAAAGAGGCGGCTATTGACATTGGAAAAAATTTATTCCAAAAGTTGAACTTTTCAAATTGAACACTCATTTTTTAACTGTACTTTGAGTAGTCGAATCCCAGTTATTTATAAAATTGTTTGTCCTATTACCGGTCCCACCTGGTGACCCATCGCGTGAATCATAGGAATTCAACGGCAAAGTTCCTCTTTTTCTTTCATTTTTATTCTAATCTCAATTTTTTAATAGTAACTTTTGTGGTGGTGAGTTATCATTTTGTCAATAATATATATAATCAATTGGTTTAATAATACTCTATTAATTAAAAATGACAGCTAACATGTTACAAAATTTTGATATCCAAATGTTAGAATTAAAATTTGAGATTTTTTATTTTGGGAATTGCTTGGCTTGAGTTACAATGGCGGCAAAGTATTTGAGATTGGCCTATAGGCATCTTTTTGACTAGTGGCTTCCGTAAGCCTTAAGGACTTGATTATCATATCAGAGGTCGCCTTCGCATACGCACATGGAGTGAGAAAGTAAATTGACTAGTCAACCTCCAAGAATTCATTAGTTAAGAAAAGGCTGCTTCCATGCGCTTATAATTTATTTTAATTTGTTTTTAAAGAATTTTATCTTCTTTTGTTGTCATTATTTTTACGGTAAATGTACAAGTTTGATAAAGCATGCTATAAAAAAAAGTTTGATAAAGCAATACAACTCTTTCAAAATTTTTTAAATAGTGTTTGAACCTAAAAATTTATTAATAAATGAAGTATTAGGCTGAAAATCATTTGTTTATGGTATTTAATGGTTGTTCCACAGAAGTTGTTAGCCTCTTTTTCATTTTCTCCAGTTTGAAGTTCATTAATAGTGGATAATTTTTTTACAAGAATTCTAATAATAAAAAGAAGTCTCACTTTCTAAATTTAGGATATAGTTTCTGGCCTTTGTCATCAAAATAAAAAACCTTTCTTATAAAATATTAAATACATTTCTATCTCTCTTTTTATCTCCAAGGCAAAATTTTATAAATTAAATTCATTGTCTTATAAAGTCTAGAATATATATAAAAGTCATAAAGATTATTCTTCTTTAATCTAAAGAAATAACTATTATTATATTATAGGAAACTATATTTTCTCTTTCCCTTTCTCTTTCTCAATTCTCTTTTCTCTCTCTCTTTCTCGTGTGTTTCAATATGAGTTACAAAGCCTATTTATAGGCATTCTCTAGCTTCTCAAGCAAGCTATATGCAACGTTTCGAGAAGCTTCACAACATTACTTTGTGAATACACAAGTCTTTGGCTAGACAATTTTTACATTATTTAATTGCTGTATCGCCACACACGAATACATAACCTATCTGTGATCGAGATTTATGTGGATCAGATAAATATCTAGCATCTGCAACTAATGGTGAATTTAAACTTTTAGGATACAATAAACCCATGTCAGTTGTTCCACCAATATAAAAGCAATATCAGGTCTTTTACAATTAGCAAGGTAGATTAGGGCACCAATTGAGCTCAAATATGGTACTTAAAGATCAATAATTTCTTCATTATCATCTCTAGGACGAAAAGGGTCCTTTTTCACATCAAGTGATCACCCAACCATTGGCGTACTCACTGGATGTAACACCCCGCCTCGCGCGGGCCTGTCACTTGACATCTATTCTTACTTCTACTATTTGTTCTTTTCATATTGATATAAAAAAATGCAGAAATTTTTTTTTTTTTATATATATACTTACACTTACTCTCTTTCTCTCTTTCTATCTGACGGATTAAGTATAGCGGGTCTATAACCTTTGACATGACATTCGCAACCCATTCCACCAATCCCGTATCTCAATAAACTCAAATGGCAGGTTGTTTAACTTTGTGACCTGTACACGAACAAACTGGTGAGCTAAACGCCTAGTAAGTTCAAACATAAAAACATAAATCATAAAACAGTATATTATACTGTTATATTCTGTCATATAAACATATACACTATCTGTAGTATATAACTACTAAAAACATATTGTGTATTAACACAAATAATCACATAATTTGTTATACTAGTAGTATTCTTTTAAAATTAGAATAACTATAAATATACCAACTGTAATAACAGTGGTATACTCTGATGTAACTCATGCCTTCTCTTTAAACTTTACTCTGATGTAATGACAAATAATCACATAAATTGTGATAACTATAAGTATTCTATAAAATTAGAATAACTATAAATATACCAACCGTAATAACAGTGGTATCCTCTGATGTCACCCATGACATCTCTTTAAACTTTACTCTGATATACTAACATAACATCACATATAGGTTTAGCACAACATCACATCATATGGTAGTGCTCATATTATACCCAATTATTCTTTTCTTCATATTTCTCATTATTTCTTTCATTACATCATTTATTGCTTTCAGTTTATGGGCCTTGCGCCTTGGGCCTCGCGCCCATTATACTGTATGGGCCTCGTGCCCTATATATCATGAGCCTCGCGCCGGTTAAACTGTATGAGCCTCGTGCCCATAGTGCTATATCTTTAATAATTAGCACAACATTTAATGTATATACATATATATACATACAAATGCGCATAACATATAAGTTAGCGCAAAACATTGCAATCAAACACAACAATTATGTCTTAAGTGTTTTATGCTCAGTTTTCAGATTTATTCTGTTCATTTATTATCTTATCTGTACTTTAACTCTGTATGGGCCCGTTTTGGTCGTACCGAAAAGCGCGCTGTAGAGGGGCCTGGGAGCTACCCTGGCTCTCCCTCATCTGTGCTATGTCTTCTGCTTTAACAATGAAATAACCTCCCCTCGCGAGAGGCCGGTACGCCAAAACATTAGGTTTTCATTACCCTGTTGTTTAATGTTCAAGTGTACATATGAGAACATCTTTATTGTGCAGTCATAAAGACTGTAAACATCACATATTAATACTGTGATTAATCAAACATTAATACTGCTCTACGATCATAACGTAGTAACTGGAATCATAAAAATGGAATCCAGTAAGTTTGGAACCTCTCGTCCAAACTTGTCACATATACAGAACAGTACATAAATTATACTTAATTTATTTATTCTCATTATTTTCATCGTTTCTTTAAAACGATACATCACACTCTTGGGAGGTTGCCTCATTAATTATAAGGCATGCAAATACTCAATGCAATCATGACAGTTTGAAACGATACCTCACACTCTTGGGAGGTTGCCTCATTAATTAAAAGGCATACAAATACTCAATGCAGTCATAACAATATAAAGAATCAGATTCCCGTGAATCTGAAACAATTGTAACAATAGTATAGATTACACAGTCATACTATAAACCATACAGTCTAGTATACCACTATACCAATAGTTGTGCACCCGTCATCAATCACAAATCAAACAATTATATAGTTTAGGGGAAAATATATTTTTCCACCTAAACATAACCATATCAATTTGTTCGTGCACAGACAATTAAATGTCTGAACTTACCTCAATGCTGCTAACGTCAGCTTTCTGTGGTTCCTCGACAGTCCATCATCACTGTCCCGTTGAACTCCTATAACCGAAAAATTAACGGTTATTTAAAATCTTTATTTCATATATAAAACTTTATAAAACGTAAAAATACTACGTTTTATTTCTTAATAAAGAACTTAGGAGTTTAACGTTTCATTTTTAACTTTTTTGTAAACTTTTGGCAAAATTACCATTTTGCCCCAATCGGAACTTTTCTCATTTTTTTCATGCTTAACTCTTAACTTTGGCCTTTAAAACTTTAATTAAAGCCTTAGGATTATGTTCTAGGCTTTAACGACTCTTTTTCTAACTTTCTGAAATTTTTGGTCAAAATGACCGTTTTGCCCTTGACGGGTCTTTGAATCTTAACCTTCTCGTTTTAATGTTTCGATTGAATTTTCTAAGCTCATAAATCATCCATTTGACTTTTAAAAACTTGCCGGACCTTTTCCAGGTTAATTTCTATATTTTTCACAATTTTTACTATTCCCGGCCCTCGGGAAGTTCTATTCCGACATAAAAGTCAGTTTCTTGCTTTTCTTACATTTCAGCCTTGAAGGTCGTTTTACAATTCTTATAACATCCATTTTTCATTTCTTATCTTAAATTCATAAAGGGCTCGGGTTTACCTGCCCGATCACATTTTTAAACCCTTATTTCCAGAAATGCCCTTTACGCCATTTTAAAAATTTCGGCAGCATTTCCTCTTAATGTTTAGGCTCCCGGCGTTTAGGAAACACCTCAAAACCATCTAACCTCGTCTAATCTATCACATACTATACCAAAGGCCTAATTTTACGTAAAAGTTACACACTTTTTACGTAAAATTTACACATTTTCATACATTTTCATATCTGCTATTTCATTCATTTTTCTTTCTTTCTTTTACAATTTCTCATATCACTACATCACATTAACATACATTCATCTCAATTAACAAATTGATTAACAAGAGTGGTCGAGATTATACCGAAAATGCCGTTCGGTCTCGATCGCACAAACTTTATTCTTTCGTTCTTTGCATCTGGAGTTCCGTTTTGCAAATCCGACTTCGTGGATGCGTCCGAAACATCGAAAATCAGCCAACGGGCCAATCTTCAAAATTTGGTCAACGGTCGCCGTTGACCGGCGTTGACTCGCCGTTGACCGGCGGTTGACGGCGGCGACGGTGGCAAGTGAGTAGCCCATCTTGAAGAGCTCGACGAGAGAAATCCATTGGTGACCTCAATTTCATGTTTGGAGGACCCTATCGTCGGAAAATCCCCTCGAAAGCCACGGTCACGGTGGCGAAGGTGGAACTCCACCGTGCCGGACTTTTTCTCCGAAATTGGTTGAGGGCTTTTGCTCCCCACAACCCCACGACCATTTCTGCACCGGTGGCTCTCCTCAATTTGGCCGGAATCGGCGAAAATCGACGGTGGATCCCACGGCGACGACGGTGGATTTCTCGAAGCTCGGTCAGCACGATACGTCGGTTGTTGCCGTGAACCACCATATGAGTTTTGTAGTACTCTTCACCACGAACCTTTTGGGACCGGTTTCGTGGCAAACGGTGGCCGGACAGCGGAGATACGGCCGTTTGAATTTCACGGCTCCGGCGAGCTTCGGGCGGCGCGTGCGGCTTGCTCCGACGGCTGCTTCGTCGCGTCGACCCACCGTTGGACTCAGCTCGGCGAGAGCTTTCCAATGGTGTCGGCGGTGTCGTGAACGGAGGTCGTTTGTGAAAGTTGGTCACTGTTCACATTTGAGAGAATTTTGGGGTTGAATTTCGGATTTTTTTTGGAATTATGAGGAATTTGTGAATTTAACCCCCACGATTTCCTATTTATACTCTTCTCCCCAAAATTTTTAACTTGGGCTATCCTGACTAATTTGGACGTGCTGAATCCAAATTTATCAGTTTTATCTTCATCTGAGGTCATCTTGATCATTTTTCGATACTGCGTATTTTTCGCATTCCCAGTCGAAATTTCTATTTTGTGCTCAATTGACTAATTTGAGCATCCTGATTCCAAATATATCAGTTTCAGGTCGAGAAAATGTCGTCTTGACCCTTTTCTCGATACTGTACATACGATATACACATTTTCCAAGAACAGTAAAATTTTTCGGCTGTTACACTGGATGGGCCTTTTCCATATAAAAACAGTTAAGGACCTTTTCTGGATAGTTTGCTTGATGGACAAAAATTCCATCTGTCAAGTGCATGAGCAGGTCAAGACCAAATTTTGTTTTACCGAGATCTTTATTTCGAATACATTTCTTAAGTATGATATTGTCTCAGTGAGCTCTTTAGGAGTCAATAATATTCAAATCATCAATATATACAGCAATAATTAATAGCAAATGCAGTTTTTGATTTCTTAATAAAAACGCACGGACAAATGGGAATATTTACTAACCCTTTATTTAAGATATATGTATTAAGGCAATTATACCACATGCTTCCATATTGCTTCAATCCATACAAAGATCTTTGTAATTTAATTAAACTTATTTCCCGGGGTACTGAACTAGACGCATCATGCATCTTAAATCCTTCAAGGATCTTCATATAAATATCACTATCTTGTGATCCATATAAGTATGTGGTTACCACATCCATTAGATGCATATCAAGTCCTTCAGAGACTGCCAGGTTAATCAGATATCTGAATGCTATTGCATCCACCACGGGAGAATATGTCTCCTCATAATCAATACCTGGTCTTTGCGAGAAGCCTTGTGCTACAAGTCATACTTTATACCTAAAAATTTCATTTTTCTCATTACGTTTGTGCACAAAAACCCATTTGTACCCAAAGGATTTAACGTCTTCATGTGTTTGAACTATTGGTCTAAATACATCTCACTTTGCAAGAGAATTTAATTCTGCTAGGATTGTGTCTTTGCATTTTGGTCAATCTTGTCCCTGTCGACATTCTTCGATGGACTTTGGTTCAAGATCCTTGATATCTTTCCCAATATCAAGTACTTTTTTTATATGCAAATGCGTTGCTGACAACAATTGTATCATAGTTCCATTGTTTTTCAGTATTAACATAATTTATGGAGATCTCAACATTTTCAGTATTTTTAGGTACCTGAATCACTTCTGTGGTTATATCTTTGTTTACGTTTATCATTTGTTCTAGCAATACAGCCTCTTTAGGAGCACCAATCTCTTCAGGAGTGTCAATTTGTATAGTTTTCCCTTTTATCTTTTGGGGAATTTTATCTTCAGAGCCAATCAGTCTACCGTGCTTCAGGCATGCCTTAGACTAATTTATTGCTGCATCTTCATTTTGTCCTACTGGGACATCAATTCGAGCTAGAACGTTAGCGGCAGGTATATGTTACTTAATCACTGTCTTTGTATTAACAAATGCATCTGGTAATTGATTTGCAATGTTTTGCAAGTGAATAATTCTTTGAACTTCAAGTTCACATTGATTAGTGCTAGGATTAAAACGAGAAATTGATTATGTATTCCATGAAATTTCATTTTTTTTTTCAGCTCTTTCTTTTCGCCCCCTAATGCTAAGAAAAATGCTTCATAAAATTGATAGTCAGCAAACTATTCCATAAAAATATTACTTGTTAGGGGTTAATATATTTAATGATGGAAGAGGATTCAAACCCAACATTAATTCCCAGTTTTCTTTGAGGTCCCATCTTGTTGTGTTTTGGTGGAGCAATTGGAACATATACCATGCAACCAAAAACTCTTAGACTGGAAATATTTGGTTCTTCACCAAATGCAAGTTGTAATGGGGAGTTTTTTTTATTGCCTATAGGCCAAATGCAAATGAGTTCTATAGCATGCAATATAGCATGTCCCCAAGCGAAAATAGGCAATTTTGTTATCATGAACTGTGGCGTCTTGCGTACGTTACCATACTAACCAGTCGAGCTCTGACACCACCCGTGATGGTTGGCAACCTCGTAGGTCATCGTCCTCTTACTTAACATATTTAACTTTCCATTCTTAACGTTCTCATTTTAAAGCGGAAGCAATTTCTATAGCAAATTTTTTTTTTTTAACTTACATATTATATCTATATTTCTATCATACTCTTATAACATATAATTCATAAATTTCTTTCTTTCAACTTCCTTTTTGAATGCTCAGCGAAAGACTCATGGTAGTACCATACCCTCGCCCAGTCCCTTGGCACGTGCAGATCCGTCTATTGTCCATCATATTACTTTAAACTAACAGGTTACTTACCTGCAACATATGAACAACTAATGAGCTAGATGCTCAGTAAGTTCAAACATACATTCATTAACTTATAAATACTAGTAATATATATTATTACTAGAAAATATGACATCACGTATAGACACATCATCGAAACATATCATCAAAACATAACATAGAATGTGAGCTTCATCATGCTCGTTTATCTCTTCGCTAATCATTCCCATCATTCTATTGATAATCTCTTATCATTCTATTCTAATCTCTTTATTTCTTTTTTTTTTTCATTCCTATCATTCCTTAACTTTCTGTTCTAAACCTTTATAACTTTTCTATCGTTTTGCCCTCATCTCTTATCTTTTCATATCTTATAAGCTAGTAACATATACACTAGCATAACATCACGTAAAAACGTGTCATTCACACCATAAACATAACATCAAATACATCATATCACATATATGAATTCTATTATGTTCTTTTAACTTTGTTTTATTATTTATTTATTTTTCATCGATTTCATTATGTCATTCTTTCATATCGTTCATTTCTTTTCTTATCGTTCTTTACTTTTCTTTTCTTTTCGTATCATTTATTTTCTTTTCTTTTCGTATCATTTCTTTTCTTTTCTTTTCACTCTCTTTTCCTTTCTTTTCTTTTCACTCTCCTTTCCTTTCCTTTCTTTTCTTTTCACTCTCCTTTCCTTTCTTTTCTTTTCACTCTCCTTTCGTTTCTTTTCTTTTCAATTTCCTTTGGTTTCTTTTCTTTTCACTTTCCTTTGGTTTATTTTCTTTTCATTTCACTTTCCTTTGGTTTATTTTCTTTTCACTTTCCTTTGGTTTCTTTTCTTTTCACTTTCCTTTGGTGGGCCTATTATTGAACGTACCTATTTGCGCGCGAACAGTGGGAGGAGGGGGAGCGACCCACCAACCTACCTCACAGTCACATTAGTTACCGCACCTTCGGGGTTGGTCCAACCTATAAACTACCGCACCTTCGGGGCAGCGCCACATCTGCATGGAGGATATAGACCTAAAGTCTCAACCTTGTAAGGAGACCAGTACGCCAACAACTTAAGTTTTCAGTCTTATTATCTTGTATGCTTTTATTTTTCTTATATTGATTTTTCATTGTATCTTTTTCATGACATTCATTATCTTTCCTTTCTCATTTTTCATAGAATATTTCATGGGACATTTGTTCTTTTGTTGTTCTATTTTTCTTTCATAATTCTTTCTCATTGTCATTTCATTCTTTCATTCTCATTTCGTAAGATATATATATCGTTGTTTTGTTTTTTTGTTTTTCTTTTCTTAATTCTTTACCTTACTCGTGTGAATTTTATCAGTCACACTTTAGCATATATAGCACATATTACTTATATATCATCACATCACATCATAACAAACAAAAATACGTTTAGTTATGTGCAGACAATTATTCTCTATTATCATTTGCATCATTCCATCTATCGTATCTTATCATCATACTCCTATCAATCATAGCCTATCGTTCTATTCTATCAATCACATCTTATCGTTATGTTCTAATCCTTTCATCATACCTTTCATCATAACCTATCATTGCTTCTCTTTCTTGTCTAACTCTTTGCTTTCATATCATTTTTCATAAAACATCTATCCTTTCGTTCTCATAAAACATACCCTTTCTTAATTCCTTTCATTACCGATCATCGTTGCTCTATCAAGCATAACTTAACTTCCATAAAATCATTCATAAAACATCTATTCTTTCCTTTCATATCTCATCTCTTTTTTTTTTTTTTTTTTTTTGTATTCTATCATAACATTCTCGTTCTTACTCTTTCCATTCTTCTATCTGTCTTTCTCACATCTTTACTCTCATAAAGCTTTTATAATACATTTCCTTTATAATTCAATATATATTCATATATATATTTTTGTAAATTATTTATTAAAACCTATCTTTTAACATCATCATAGCATTGCTATAGTATTACTATAGCATCATCATAAATCACATCATGACATTTGCATGCAAAACATATAAATACGATAAGGTTGTTCATAGTTGCAGATGGATAAATGTCTGAACTTACTCATAGCGTGCTTATCCTCTTCTTGGAATCCATCGACGTCCTTTGTCGCGTCTGGATCGGGTTCCTACAAACAAACTTTGTCTGTTAATCATATTTTCATTTATTGTTTTTATTTTATTAAAAAGCTTGATTCTGATCTTATAACCCTTAATTATAGCCTTAGGATAGCTTTTTAAACCTTAATGGCCATTTTCAAATTTTTCTCCAATTTTTTGAAAAATTACGATTTTACCCCTAACTTTTGACAAAATTACAATTTTACCCTTGGCGTGATTTTTCAGAACTTCAACCTCAATTTTGGCTTTTACAAACTTCATTACCCTATTCCAGGGTCATTGGGGCTCTTTTCCCATAATTTGAGAATCTGTAGGTAAAATGACCATATTGCCCCTGGTGGGTCATTTAACCATAACATTTTCATTTTCATACTTAGAATAGATTTTTTAAACCCAAAATCATCTAATTAACTTTTTAAATCTTATCGGACCTTTTCCGGTCAATTCTTATCATTTTGCCAATTTTTCACATTCCCGGCCCTCGGGAAGTATTATTCAGACCTAAGAGTCGGTTTACTAATCGTAACTTGCCCATTCCTTTTTCCATGCCCTAATTCCTCGAGCGAGCTCGGGTTACCTTCCCGATCATATTTGCACCCGTTGTTTCCCATATTACCCCTAGTGTCGTTTTTAGAAATTTCGGCAGCATTTCCGCTTAATTTTTGAGGTTCCAGCGTTTAGGAACTGCCTAAAAACCATATATCCTGATCTAATTCTATCATGTACTATACTAGAGGTCTAGATTTTACGTAAAACTCATACTGTTTACGTAAAATCATTACATCATCACATATTTTTCTTTTCCTCCCTTACAGCAATTTTCTTCTTTTTACATACATTCTTTTCCATAATTTTCATACCAATAATTATAAAATCATACAATAGTCCCAAACAATTAAATTGCGAAACGTAAAGAGGTCAGGATTTATATCGAATTGCAGTCCGGTCTCGACGGCATAAACCCTAATTCTTCGTTCTTCATATCTGAGGTCCCGTATTGCAAATCTGACTCCGCAGATGCGTCCAGAACGTTGAAAATAGGCCAACAGGCCATTCTTTAATTTTTCGGTCACCGGTCGCCGTTGACCGGCATTGACTCCGATGTTGATCGGTGGTGACGGCGGCGATGGTGAAAGGTGAGTAGTCCATCTTGAAGATCTCGACGTGAGAAACTCATTGGTGGTGTCAATTTCACCAATTGAAGCTCCTATGGCCGGAAATCGACCCTCGAAAAACTGACGGCGGCAGCAGTGTTGGATCTCCATTTTCCGGCGATTATTGCCCAAATTTGATTTGGGGCTTTTGATCTACGTGTTGTTCTGAGCATTTTGATACCAACCTTGCAACTCAACTCCGCCGGGAAGGGTAGGTTTCACGACAGCGACGGCGACGGCGACAGGCAGAGTTGGGCGGCGCGATCCGGCGACTGTTGGGCTGAAACACCACCTAGGTTTTGTTCTACTCTTCACCCCGAGTCCATTGGGACCAGAATCGTGTTGATCGGACGTCGGACGGTGGAGATACGGCGTCACGAAATTTTTGGTGGCCGATGGCTTTAGCCGGTGCGTGGGGGCTCCTCCGGCGTCGGTTCCGTCGACTCGGCCCACCATCGGACTCAGCTCGGCGAGAGCTTTCCGATGACACCGGCGGTGTCGAAAACGGACACCATTTTCGATAGTTGGTTACTGTACACATGCGGGTAGAGAGAGAAAGAGAAGGGAGGAAAGAGAGTGCACGTGGAAAAATGAGGAAATTTCACTTTTTTTCCGCTCTTTATATACTTTTTTGCCCAAAATTTCAACATAGGCTATCCTGACTAATTTGGGCGTCCTGAATCCAAATCTATCAGTTTTATTTTCATCTGAGGTCATCTTGACCATTTTCTGATACTGCGAATTCTCGGTCAAAAATTACCCTTATGCTCAATTATCAAATTTGAGCGTGCTGATAGGCTATCCAACTAATTTGGGAGTGCTGAACCCAAATTTATCAGTTTTATGTCAAGATAATATCATCTTGACCTACTTCTTGATACTGTGAGTGGCACACATGTGTACATACATAATATTATTATCAATCATTTTTCATCTTTTAACATTGTTAGAACATTTTATTTAGTTCTAAACAATATTAAATCACTTAATTTCACATTTTAACACTTAAATTCATTGTATATTTATTTTCTGAGAAATATGGATTTTCCTCGGTTATCACATTCACCCCTCCTTATAAAATTTTCGTCCTCGAAAATTAAGACAAGTAGGGTTTCAACATCTTCATTTCTTCTTTACATCTTGTGTAACTTTTCAATATCGTGATTTCCTTCTTCTATGACATCTTCATAAACTAAATCTTCCTGGATTGGAATCTTCTTGCATATACCTCCAAAAATTTGGGATGAACCATGCATCTCTACGTATCTATACATTTCTGTACATTCATGCATCATTACCATGAATTATGCTGTCGTAGTCCAACGTTTCCTTTCATAAACATATTTAGTAAAATTTCTATGAAATTCACATTAAGTAACGTCATATCATTATGGGACATTACTTAACATCATTTCATCATTTTAACATTTCGTAACATTTACATATCATACACATATAATTATATGTAGCCTTTCATTTCAAATATACTCATATACATACATATACATTTATACATTATTCGTCTTTTTCATCCGGATCAATAAGAAATTTCTCCGGATCTTGACTTTCTCCTATATCATCTCAATCATTCCTAACCTCGGTGGACTTTTCTTGATCTACAAATATCTTGACTTAGTTCCACTGTGAGTCCTCTCCAACCTATGTTGCAGAAGTCCTCATCAGTTCCTTGTAACACACAGCATACGTTAGAACTATATCACCAGACGTCGACTGTAGTTTCTCGGTCCGATGAACAAATTCTCACATATCCGCAACTCTAGGGAATATAAACGGTGTCATGACCCCCGTGCCCATGAGGAAATTGGGACTGATACTGGGCTCCTCTGAGGGAGTCACTCAATCATGGTATGGTGAAACTCGGTCCAGTTAGAGCTCATCCTAGTCACAAGAATCCCAATACACATGAGAGTATCTTCCTGAAAGGTACATACATGTCACAGCTATCATGACCCAATTATCCTGATCAATGGTGCACAGTCAGAGAATCATCTTGATATCATGAACCCAGTCCTGTATTCTCATAGAGTACTAGATTGTTGTCCGCCCTCGAAACTTGGTGGACAACTGATCTCGTCCATCTTCTAATCAGTCCTCTAACATCGTACTCATACCATACCACCCACGATCGTACCGTGAGTTCGTCATCTTGTCCTTTAAAAATTGTTTATTTTATATAATAAACAATTACTAACATAAAACAAATCTAACTTACTTGACATGACGGCAGGATGTGCAGTGTGCCAGGAGGGATATGGTCAACCTTTCACTCTGATACCACCTGTGGCGTCCTGTGTACGTTACCATACCAACCAGCTGAGCTCTGACGCCGACCGTGAAGATTGGCAACCTCGTGGGTCGTCGTCCTCTTACTTAACATACTTAACTTTCCATTCTTAACGTTCTCATTTTAAAGCGGAAGTAATTTCTATAGCAAATTTTTTTTAACTTACATATTATATCTATATTTTTATCATACTCTTATAACATATAATTCATAAATTTCTTTCTTTCAACTTCCTTTTTGAACGCTCAGCGAAAGACTCATGGTAGTACCATACCCTCACCCAGTCTCTTGGCACGTGCAGATCCGTCCGTTTTCCATCATATTGCTTTAAACTAATAGGTTACTTACCTGCAACATATGAACAACTAATGAGCTAGATGCTCAATAAGTTCAAACATACATTCATTAACTTATAAATACTAGTAATATATATTATTACTATAATATATGACATCACGTATAGACACATCATACACATCATTGAAACATATCATCAAAACATAACATAGAATGTGAGCTTCATCATGCTCGTTTATCTCTTTGCTAATTATTCCCATCATTCTATTGATAATCTCTTATCATTCTATTCTAATCTCTTCATTTCTTTTCTTTTCATTCCTATCATTCCTTAACTTTCTGTTCTAAACCTTTATAACTTTTCTATCGTTTTGTCCTCATCTCTTATCTTTTCGTATCTTATAAGCTAGTAACATATACGCTAGCATAACATTACGTAAAAACGTGTCATTCACATCATACACATAACATCAAATACATCACATCACATATATTAATTCTATTATGTTCTTTTAACTTCGTTTTATTATTTATTTATTTTTCATCGATTTTATTATGTCATTCTTTCATATCGTTCGTTTCTTTTCTTATCGTTCTTTACTTTTCTTTTCTTTTCGTATCATTTCTTTTCTTTTCTTTTCACTCTCTTTTCCTTTCTTTTCTTTTCTTTTCACTTTCCTTTCCTTTCTTTTCTTTTCACTCTCCTTTCCTTTCTTTTCTTTTCACTTTCCTTTCCTTTCTTTTCTTTTCTTTTCTTTTCTTTTCACGCACTCTCCTTTCCTTTCTTTTCTTTTTACTCTCCTTTCGTTTCTTTTCTTTTCACTCTCCTTTTGTTTCTTTTCTTTTCAATTTCCTTTGGTTTATTTTCTTTTCATTTCACTTTCCTTTGGTTTCTTTTCTTTTCACTTTCCTATCGTTGCTTTATTAATCGCGACGGCGACGGCGACGGGCAAAGTTGGGCGGCGCGATCTGACGGCTGTTGGGCTGAAACACCATTTAGGTTTTGTTCTACTCTTCACCCCGAGTCCATTGGGACCAGAATCGTGTTGATCGGACGTCAGACGGCAGAGATATGGCGTCGCGAAATTTCTGGTGGCCGATGGTTTTAGGCGGCGCGTGCGGGCTCCTCCGGCGTCGGTTCCGTCGACTCGGCCCACCGTCGGACTCAGCTCGGCGAGAGCTTTCCGATGACACCAGTGGTGTTGAAAACAGACACCATTTCCGATAGTTGATTATTGTACACATGAGGGTAGAGAGAGAAAGAGAAGGGAGGAGAGAGAGTGCACGTGGAAAAATCAGGAAATTTCACTTTTTTTCCGCTCTTTATATACTTTTTCGCCCAAAATTTCAACATGGGCTATCCTAACTAATTTGGGCGTCCTGAATCCAAATCTATCAGTTTTATTTTCATCTGAGGTCATCTTGACCATTTTCTGATACTGCGAATTCTCGGTCAAAAATTACCCTTATGCTCAATTATCAAATTTGAGCGTGCTGATAGGCTATCCTAACTAATTTGGGAGTGCTGAACCCAAATTTATCAGTTTTATGTCAAGATAATATCATCTTGACCTACTTCTTGATACTGTGAGTGGCACACATGTGTACACACATAATATCACTATCAATCATTTTTCATCCTTTAACATTGTTAGAACATTTTATTTAGTTCTAAACAATATTAAATCACTTAATTTGACATTTTAACACTTAAATTCATTGTATATTTATTTTCCGAGAAATATGGATTTTCCCCGGTTATCACATGAACAATAGTCTGGCAATTAACTAGACGAGTTTAATAAAAGATTCGACTAGACCATTCTGTGTGTGTACACAATGCTCAATTGTAATCCTGATGGACATACCATAATCATTAAATGCTTGGGAAGTAAATTCACTGGTGTTGTCAAGATAAATTGTCTTGATTGTATAATTTGAAAATTGTGCCCTTAACCGTATTATTTGAGCAAGAAATTTTGCAAATGCACCATTGCAAGTCGATAGTAAATAGACATGTGATCAGCATGTTGATGCATCTATTAACACCATAAAATACCTGAACAATCCTTGCTAACTGAATAGACCCACAAATATCTCGTCGAACCTCTCTAGAAATGCAGGGGATTCAGTAGCAACTTTTAATGGAGATGGCCTTATAATTAATTTGCCTTGAGAACTAGCTGCACAGAAAAAATCATTGGAAAAAGAATCTTTTGGTTCTTTAATGGATGTCCATGAAAATTCTCAATAATTATTCAAATCATTATTAACTCAGGATGATTAAGCCAATCATGCCAAAGAGAGAAGAATTTGTATCAAAAGCTATTTAGGTGATCATTATATGGGATTCAATTATACAAACAAACGTCTAGTATAACCCAGAGGAGAAAGCTGGTAGTATTTCTAATATTTGCTTTTGTCCTGAGACTCTAGAAGTAATGTAGAGATATTCTACATTATTCTCGTTTGTGGTCTCAACATGATATTCATTATGATGTATATCTCTAAAACTTTACATATTTCTTTTGGATTTGCTAAAGAATAATGCATCGTTTATAATAAATTTTGTTCCTCCAACAACATAATATTTGCTCTTCTGGAGCCCTCAATTAAGTTTGCAGTACTAGAGATCGTATTTACATTAGCCTTGCCTAAAGTTAAATTTCAAAATACTATTCATCTTTAAGAATTGTGTGCGTTGTCACACTATCTGCTAAATATAGATCCACACCTTTGGCCTTGGAATCAGTATCAATAAAATCCACGTTCTTCATGAAGACTAAAATAAAAGAAAATAATGAGTATTGACCAATATATTAGAATAATAACTATTTCATTTAGAAAATTGAAAATGACATACTAGATTAATTTAAACAACTAAGAACAAAAGACACGCATACAAAAGATCATTTCATGCTATAATAATACTGCATATTAAGCAACACAGTTGCTTTAATCCCTAATTAAATAATCATATTTACATCAGGATTATCAAAGAATTCAAAACATCCAAAGAAGTAGTGTCCATATGATGTTCAACAAAGTTTGTTTCAATGCCCTTTTCTTTGTCCTTTAGTGAAGCTAGGTAAAGATCAACTAGATATTTTGGCATACGACATGTACGTGACCAGTGTCCTTTCATGCCACACCTAAAGAAATGACTTTCTTTACTCTTGGAGCCTTTTCCTTTTCTCCTTTTTCCTCGTTCTTTTTCCACTTCTGGTGTGACGGTATGGCTTTCTTAAAGTTTGAGGAGTTATCATTATAATTACCATGGTACCAAGTATTACTCCGACCACGACCACGACCACGACCACGACCACGACCTCGGCTGCGACTATGCCCATGATTACTAACTGATACAACATTCTTTTTAAGGATTGCTGTAGAATTCTTATCCAAAAATGTAGAATTTACTTCAGGGAATGGTGTTGAACCAGTTGGGCGTGATTAATGATTTTTCATCAAGAGTTCATTAATTTGTTCTACAACAAGCAGAGATGATAGAAACTCAGAGTATTTTCTAAAACCGCACTCTCGATATTGCTATTGCAGGAGCACATTCGAGGCATGAGAAGTACAATATGTTTTCGCTAACATGTTTGAGTCGGTAACATTTTCTCCACACAAATTTAATTGAGAAGTAATTCTAAACATTGTGAAGTTATACTCGCTAACTTTTTTAAAATCCTACCATCGCATGTGCATCCACTCATGGCTAGCATGTGAGAGTATTAGTCTTTTGGTTGTCATATCTTTCTTTTAAGTTTTGCCACAGGACAAATGGATCTTTCACATTAAGGTATTTAGCTTTTAATGCTCCATGGAGATGATGATGAAGGAATATCATTGCTTTTGCGTGACCCTACAAGGATGCTTCAATTCCTTCTTTAATAGTATTTCCAAGGTTCATAGCATCAAGATAGATTTTGTAACAGCTATTTTTTATAATATTTACCAGATTTAATTAATTAATCCAATTAATTAATTACCAAAAGCAAGTAAATAAATAACACAGGTAATTTTAACGAGGTTTAGTTTCACTACTCCTCGAGGCCAAGTCCAGACGTTGAACTCTTTACTAACACTCAAAAGATTACAAGCACTAATGGACTTATGCAATCTAAAGACTCCCTCTTCATTGTTACCGTCGGTCGTCTTGAATCCTGTTAATGAACTCATTCAGCAAGATCCCCTTGCAAGCATATGTTGAAATCCCTTCAACTGCTGTTGTCTCCTCCCGAAGACTTCAAATCTCTCTCCCGAAAGACGCAAATAATGTAGAAAGCTTCTAAATCACTAAGGACTCAAAATCACACAATCAAAACTCTTGCTCTCTGTACCAAGGATGAGTATTGTGAGTCCTTATATAGAACTTTAAAGATCCCTTTCAAAATCTCGGATTTATTTTGAATTTTGAGGATGTTACAGATAATGTTGCAACATCTGTTATAACATCTCGAAAAATTCAAAATTCAAATATTCTGAATTTTAAATCACGAATATTCTTCAAATATTATCCAAAATATATCTGCACGTTTTTCCAAATTAAAATCATAATATATATAGCAAATCTTGGGATTTTTGAAATCCTAATTTAAATAGGATTAGAAAATCCAATTTAAGTTAGTACATCTTTTTTTAAGCTTTATCCATATCTTAACTAACTCCTCAAATCTAGATTTGCCTTGCTTTTCTCAATCCCAACCGAATTTCACAAATCTGCAGCAAAACTCGATGTTACACCACATGTTGTAACATCTCGTAGCACATCTAGTACTTCACTGCATCTGTGAAGATGTTGTAACATCCTGTAGCACATCATGTAGCACATCTTGCAAAACTTGCTTAAACACCTGCATCTACTTCTAATATTTCTGGTTTTAACTATATTACCATAAATGCCAATATTAAAAAACCTAACAATCTCCCCCTTTGGCATTTTTGACTCCAAACAAAAACATAACATAATTAAGTGTTTAAAAATCAAATAATTACATCAAAATGAAACCAAAAACCAAACTACTAAACCAAAACCAAAAACCAAAAATTATCTAAATATATCACTCCCCTTTTTTGACTCAACAAATGCCAAAGTCTAACTTTAAAAACTTGCACTGTTGAAATTAACACATGCTCCCCCTTAATATCATATTATTAAGCACATGTTTCTCATGTCATCTTTGCAAAAACCGCCAAAGCAAAATTTGCATCATTATCAACCTAAACCTGCAAAAGATGTACTGAAAAACAAACCACAAATTCAAAGAAGTTCTGATTTTGGGGTTAGTCGAAGAGATGAAAATTGGATAGAAAGAGGGATAATACATAAATACAAAATATGAGATATAAAGCTATCAAACTTGAAAAAAAAAACTACAAAACTAGTGTATCTCCCTTCAAATATAAGACGTTATCTTGCATTACCTCTAAAAAACATAGCCAAAACACAAAGACGTATAGTGTTGTAGAATATGTTGCAATATCTCGTGAAATATTACAGGCAAATTCCCAAGCTTATGAAATATATGACACAAATTTTTATTCTTTTTTTTTAATGACATAAAAACATAAAACTAAATGCATGAAACACACACAAATGCAGAAGGATTTCACATAGACTATAGCACACAGAAATATTAGATAATCATGTTGTTGTAGAATTTCAACTCAACTATTAATCTAATCTCACCTCAGTCCTTTATGTGTGTGTGTGTGAATAAGCTTTTACTCCCAATCATTCACTACATGGATGAGTTTATGCAAACTAGTGAGTATAAATTGACCTCTAGATTGTGTAATAAGAGAACTCCATAAGCTTACTTTTGCTACCACTCTCCAGTAATGTCGGCCACATATCATATCAGATCATTAGGACTTTTTTGATATATGATGTAAGGCTATGGTTCAGGTAGGATATAGGATATTAATGTGACAACCGAGATTTTCTAACTGTTCTCGGGATCACTGTATAGTAGAAATTTATATATATTAGTGTGATGTAAATATATATAAATTTTATTCTAATGATGATTTATTAGAGTTGATAAATGTTTTATGGCTATAAATGTAACGATTTTCGAATCGAAATGCCTCAAATAATACATTTTTGGTATCGAAAAACAGCATTTTACTGAGACTTAAAATGTGGCAACCATAGACCCTAGATAGAAAATAATGAAATATCTAGGGTTTATGGAGTGTTTTAAATGATATAAATGCATCAAAAGGCTCTAATAGCATTTCGGGAGGTAAACTGCGAAATTTGGCCAGTATAGCTTTTCGATCAAAATTTCGACAGATGAAAACTATACTGTAAATAAAGAAAAACCTATAGTGTATAAAAAAATAATACTTTCTTATTAATATAAGAATCAATGGATGAGATCAAAGATACCTTTTGATCTAAGGGTCACCAAAAATAGTAAATTTTTAGAATTTTTTCAAAATTCAATTAAGAAAGAAATTTTGCATTTAATGCAAAGCATGGCTGACCATGCACGTGGAAGAGGGGGGAAGAAACAGCTGGATTTCAGCTGAAAAAGTCCCAAAAATTTTACAAAAATGCCCCCAAGAAATTTTCATTTTGACCCCAAAATTTTCAAAAATTACACAAAGGCCCCTAAGGATTTTTATAAGTTTTTTTTCTCTGATTTCTCACGTCCCCCACAGCAGAAAAACACCATTTCCCCTGCTCTTCATCTTCTCCACGTTCCCAAAGCCACCAAAATTTCTAAATTTTCAAAAGTTGCAAATTTTGAAGAAAAAGTGTGAGAAAACTTCATCTTAAAGAGTCTTCACCCTAAAGCTCAAGTAAGTCTTTCAAAATCCCATTTTAATGCTTGTTTTTAAGTGTTTTTGTGCTTATGAGAATAGTGGAACAAAATGGGGTTAGAATGGTTTTGAGTGTTCTGATGAAATTCATGTGGAAAAACATGTTTTAAGCTTGTTTTTGAAGTGTTTGTAGGGTTAGTTTTTGAAAAAAAAAATGTGTTGCATGGGGGAGGGAAATTGACGTGGCTGAAGGGTGGAAAACCCTTATGAAATAGTGAGGAACATGTATTGTGAATTAGAAAAGGAATTGATGAGGTTTAGAAGTATAGAAAGAAAGAAAGACAAAGAAAATTTAGGGTTGTGAACAAAAACCCTAAGTTTGAAAAAGATGTGAAAGTTATGTTATATAAAATGCATGGGAATGGATTGTTATTATGTACTAGGATTTTGAGCAGGTTTATAATGAAAACTGTGTCCAATAACGCGATTTAAGTCGCTTTGGCACAGTGGGAAAATAAGGATTTAAGCCGTTATAATGCCGAAATTTTCGGACTTATAACTAAGGCTAAGGGTTTAAGGATGATAATGTATATAAGAAATGTTTAAATGTTCTAATGTTGACCTATAAACATTTCATTGAAAGTCGAACTATTTCATTATAAGGCAATGACTGGAAACCAAGGAAAGGAAACCAAGAGATCAATCTAAGGAAACATTAGCAAATTTCTAGTAAGTTCTGGCATTTAAATGTCTGGACATGAACAACTGGAACTCTATGTTGTTTTTGAAACCTCAATTCATGTATAGCCTAATTTATTTGGCTAGAAAAGCTAAATGTTATTGTGAACTAGTTAAATCTCCTAAATTGACGAGTGTACGAGTATGTATTGATGTGTTATGTGTACATGATGATGTTTTATGGATTTTTGACCCTAGAATTCATTAATCATGTCTTAGGGTTGATTGTATGTGGGGGAATGGCTTTGGTGTCAAAATGTGTTTAAAAACCCATTTTAGCCGGAGGCAAGCGCTAAGCGCTGGTCAAGGAGCGCCCCGACACTAAGCTCTCGACCGAAATTTGGTGTCAAAAATCCAGTAGGAGTGCCAGGCGCTAGGATATGAGTGCCAGGTGCTAGTGTAAAAATTAGCGAAAGCGCCAGGCGCTAGGGTATGAGAGCCAGGCGCTTGCACCGGATTTTCAAAAGCGCCAGTTGCTGCAAGGGGTCCAAAATTTTGCAGAGAAATAAGATGAAGGGCCAGGCGCTCGGGGATGAGTGCCAGGCACTCCAACTGTTCCAAAAATGTATAATTAAAGTTTTGTACCTCATTTCCAGTCCCAATCACGCCAATGTTTAAGTGCGTGGATGATGAGTTTTAAACAGTATTTTTGGACTGAATAAGCATAACATCGAGTACATTAATTATAAATATGTACACTGGAACAGTTAAGATGTCATAGTAAGTAGCATTGCACAGTAAACAACAGGGTAATGAAAACCTAATGTTTTGGCGTACCGGCCTTTCGTAAGGGGAGGTTACCTTATGTCGAAGCAGAAGACATACCATAAATGAGGGAGAGTCAGGGTCGCTCCCAGGCCTCTCTTACAGCGCGCACAAGGTACGACCAAAACGGGCCCATAGACATAGTAAATGAGCAATGTAAATGTAAATTGAGCATAATGAACTCCATACATATTTGTTGAGTTACATTATGATGCTTATTGTTTTAAATGTTATGTCTGAACTTACTGGGCATGTAGCTCACCAGTTTGTTTGTGTTCAGGTAATCGAGGTAAATAACCTATAACCTGAGCCACAGTGTATGGATTGGACTGTAGGAATGAAGTGCCGGTGTCATGCTACAAGGTTATGGACCTGCCAGGCTAATTCCGCAAAGAAAAAGAAAAGGAAAAAGAAAAGTACAATTATATGATATTGTATAAAGTACACAGTTATGTTTGATTTTAACTATTTATAATACAGTATGATATTATTATATGCAAGTAGTATGAAATAGTTTCCAACTATGATAATTTAGTTTTGGGAAAATTGTAGTACTATGTATATCGATGGTTTAAAAAAAAAAAATTTTCCGCAATCTATTATGTTATGTTTTGAAAAAGAAGAAGTAAAGTAGCAAAATTTCAATGACATCTCCTGCGCGAGGCGGGGGGTGTTACAATTAATATGGTTAAAGACACCCATAAGTTCTGAATCACTCTTGGATTATTACAAATTTGCACTTTCTTTCAAATCCTTGAAATCACTTTTATTCTCCCTTTTTCATTTTTCATTCATCCCTTTTTTTTTTCAACATATATATATTTTCCTTTTCAATTTGTCAAGGGATGTATTTTTTTTCTCACACTTTTATTTTTTCACCTTTAACATAATAGATCTTTACTGATTATAATCCAAGAGAGACCAAACATGTAGATGGGTGATGGTCAAGGCTAAGAAAAGATATGTATCGCTTGGTTACGTGTGGGTGACAAAGGAAAGATAAATGTTAGGCTTAAAGGGGTCAACTATGGGTATACAATATATAGGTAGGCTTAAAAGGCTCAAATGATCCAAAGATGGTCTAAATCATATCCTAAATTTTATATAACCTGGGATTTCACCTCGAGTGATAATCAAAAACAAGTTCTAGTGTCCTATGAGATCATGATGATCACAGAAGTTCACATAAACCTTCTCCAAGCATGCAAAAAAAAAAAAATCAAGAGATCAAGATTATGTGCTAGTAAAGGTAAAGAACCATGGCAAAATTAAACCAACAAAAGTGTCAAGCACACATAAGAACACAACTTTCATCAATTTCCAAGAGCTATAATTAGTTCAATCCAATGCAATTATGATCCTTAGATATGAACTCTCTAAAAGATAAAAACGATAATAAAAAATTTTTTTTAACACAAAAAAAACTTAAATGCAAACTTAATATGCAATATAATGCAAAGACAGAAAAACACACTCACAACATGCAAAACTCTAATAATATATATTTTAAAGACACATACCTTACTGAATCATGAGCCTTGGTAATAATACCTACTAGTTAACGTTCTATTGCAACATATTCCAGAACAATGGTCTTGTTTTTCAATAGAACATACTTTTAAAGAGTTATAATCAACACAATACTTAAGATCAGACTTTCTTACCCAAATTTTTTGAGAAAATCTATTTTTCAAATCAGTTTTAAACTTAGGTGCAGATCCTAACTTAACAAAATATGGTTAATTAACAATCATTCCTCTTTTTAAAGCATTTAAATACTTAAAACATTTAGGTCTTATATGTCCTGGTATACTGCAATAATGACAAGTAGGAACAAATCTTTTGGGCTTAAGTCTTGGGGGTCCAAGCCTAGATTTCTTACCTGGATCTAATTTTGGAAGGGAAGATGATGTTTCTTTCACAAACACAGTCTTGGATGAAGAGGCTTCACCTGTATAGCCTAGGCCATGATGATCTCCACAAGATTTACCAATTGACAAGATGTGATCGAGTTTGCCTATTTCTGAATTTAGCATCTTTAAGGACTTCTAGGTTTCCTCCAATTTGATTTGGGTGTCTTGAAGCTTCTTATCCTTCTAGGTAGCCTGAACTTCATAGTTAGCCACTGCCTTCTTTAGAGAATCTCTTTCATTTACTAATTCAGTCACTTGATCTTCTAATTTCTTGTTCAATTTGCACAACTGAATCCAATTGAAGTACATCTTCTCATATGCCTTCTTAATTTCATTATTATTAAGTTCTTCATCATCACTGCAACATTCAAAGTCAAAATAGTAAAAACCATCGACTTCAATAGATGTTTCATTCAGTGTGTCAGGAGATGTTGCCACACTGCTTGATGTGCCACCAGATGTTGCAACATGTGTCGACATAGCAGTCAAGCAGTCTGTAAGTCTTGTTTCTGTGTAACCAGTAAGGGCTACGTGATTAATTGCATTATCTTCACCCTCCTCCTATCTACCTTCAGACTCTTCATCACTCCAGGTCGTTGTCAATGACTTGCCCTTTTTCTTAAGCGTGTTAGCACACTCAGCTTGAATATGACCAAAACCTTCACATTCACGACACTTGATTCCTTTACCCTTTTTCTTGGAATCAAGGGTATTTGGAATTGCTTTTTTCTTTTGAAAATTATTAGGTTTTCTAGAATTTGAAGCCTTATTCTTTTCATTCATCTTTTTCAAAATTTCACTAAAAATCAAGGTAAGAGATTCAGTTAAGTCTACCTTGTCATCAACTTCTTCTTCATCAACAGAATTTTGAGTCTCCGCTTGCGGGGCGATGCTTTTTGGCTTCTTGTTTTGCTTTAAATTCATCTCAAAGGTCTGTAAAGAGCCCATTAATTCATCTAACAACATGGTGCTCACATCTCGTGTGACACCCCGCCTAGCGCAGGCCCGTCACTGGACATCTATTCTTACTTCTACTATCTGTTCTTTTCATATTGAAAGAAAAAGGTGTGAATTTTTTTTTTATATATACATACTTATACTTACTCTCTTTCTATCTGATGGATTAAGTATAGCGGGTCCATAACCTTTAACATGACATTTGCAACACATTCCACCAGTCTCGTATCTCAATAAACTCAAATAGCAGGTTGTTTAACTTTGTTACCTACACACGAACAAACTGGTGAGCTAAACACCCAGTAAGTTCTAACATGAAAACATAAATCATAAAATAATATATTATATTATTATATTCTGTCATATAAACATATATACTATCTGTAGTATATAACTACTAAAATCATATCGTGCATTAACACAAATAATCACATAATTTGTGATAACTAGTAGTATTCTATAAATATAGAATAACTATAAATATACCAACTGTAATAACAGTGGTATACTCTAATATCACTCATGCTATCTCTTACACTTTATTTTGATGTACTAACATAACATCACATATAGAGTTAGCACAGACATCACATCATGTGGAAGTGCTCGTACAATATTCATTTATTCTTTTCTTCATGTTTCTCATTATTTCTTTCGTTACATCATTCATTGCTTTTAGTTTATGGGCCTTGCGCCCTGGGCCTAGCTCCAGTCATATTGTATGGGCCTCGCGCCCGTTAAACTGTATGGGCCTCGCGCTCGTGGTGCTATATGTTTAACAATTAGCACAACATATAATTTATAAACATGTGTAAATACAATGCACATAACATATAAGTTAGTGTAAAACATTGCAATCAAACACAACAATTACGTCTTAAGTGTTTTATGCTCAGTTTTTCGATTTATTCTCTTCTTTTATTATCTTATCTGTACTTTATCTCTGTATGAGCCCGTTTTGGTTGTACCGAAAAACACACTGTAGAGGGGCCTGGGAGCTACCCTGGCTCTCCCTCATCTGTGCTATGTCTTCTACTTCGATATGAAATAACCTCCACCTAGCGGCGGGAGGTTGGTATGCCAAAACTATTAGGTTTTCATTACCCTGTTGTTTAATGTTCAAGTATACATATGATAACATCTTTACTGTGCAGTCATAAAGACTGTAAACATCACATATTAATACTGTGATTAATTAATCATTAATACTGCTCTATGATCATAACTTAGTAACTGGAATAATAAAAATGAAATCCCGTAAGTTTGGAACCTCTCATCCAATCCTGTCACATAAACAGAACAGTATATAAATTAAACTTAATTATTTATTCTCATTATTTTCATCATTTCTTTAAAACGATACCTCACACTCTTGGGAGGTTGCCTCATTAATTATAAGGCATGCACATATTCAGTGCAATCATGACAGTATAAAGAATCAGATTTCCTCATGAATCTGAGACAATTTGTAACAATAGTATAAATCACATAGTCATACTATATATTACACAATCATATATTTTATTGGAAAATATATTTTTCCACCTAAACATAATCATATCAATTTGTTCGTGCACAGACAATTAAATGTCTGAACTTACCTCAATTATGCTAACATCAGCTTTTTATGGTTCCTTGATAGTCCATCATCACTGTCGCGTTGAGCTCCGAATTGCGATCTGAGCTTGGTTCCGCAAACCCTAATTCCCTGATCTTCCCATCTGAGGTCTCGTTTTGCAAATCCGACTCCGCGGATACGTCCTGAATGTCAAAAATAGGCCAACGGGCCAATTTTCAAAATTTGGTCAACGGTTGCTGTTGACCGTCGTTGACTGGCGGTTGACGGCGGCGATGGTGGCAAATGAGTAGCCCATCTTGAAGAGCTCGACGAGAGGAATCCATCGGTGGCCTCAATTTCATGTTTGGAGGACCCTATCATTGGAAAATCCCCTCAAAAGCCATGGCTACGGCGGTGATGGTGGAACTCCGTCGTGCCAGACTTTATTCCCAAAATTGGTTGAGGGCTTTTGCTCCCCACAACCCCACGACCATGTGTGCACCAGTGGCTCTCTTCAATTTGGTCGGAATTGACAAAAATCGATGGTGGCTCCCATGGCGGTGACGGTGAATTTCTCGAAGCTTAGTCGGCACGATACGGCGGTTGTTGCCATGAACCACCACATGGGTTTTGTAGTACTCTTCACCATGAACTTTTTGGGACCTGTTTTGTGACAAACGGTGGCTGGACGGCGGAGATATGGCCGTTTGAAATTCACGGCTCCGGCGAGCTTCGGGCGACGTGTGCGGCGGCTGTTCCGTCGAGTCGACTTACCATTAGACTCAGCTCGGCGAAAGCTTTCCAACGGTGCCGGTGGTGTCGTGAACGGAGGTCGTTTCTGAAAGGCGGCTACTGTTCACGGTGGAGAGAGAAAATGGGAGAGGAGAGAGAAAGTGTGGGGTAGTTTTTTTTGAAATTTCTCATTTTGACCCACATTTTCTCATATTTATACTTTTTACCCAAAAATTTTAACTTGGGCTATCCTGACTAATTTGGGCATGTCGAACCCAAATATATTAGTTTTATCTTCATCTGAGATCATCTTGACCATTTTTCGATACTGTGTATTTTTCGTATTCCCGGTCGAAATTTCTGTTTTATGCTCAATTGACTAATTTGAGCATCTTGATTCCAAATATATCAGTTTCAGGTCGAGAAATGTCGTCCGGACCCTTTTCTCGATACTGTACATACAATATGCACATTTTTCAAGAACAACAAAATTTCTCGGTTGTCACATCGATCCTTTTCTCGATACTGTACATACAATATACACATTTCCCGATAACAGTAAAATTTCCCGATTGTCACATCTCGGGCTTCCTCAATGGCCGTGACCTTATAGGCAAATCTCTCTGATAAAGATCTCAACGTCTTTCTCACCAATTTTGTCTCAGAATATTTTTCACCTAGAGCAAAAGCTTCATAAGCAATATCACATAATTTAGCATTAAAATCAGCTATTGTCTCACTTTCAAGCATCCTGAAATTTTCAAATCGTGTTGCCAGAATTTGAAGCTTTGATATCTTTACTGCAGTATTCCCTTCATAAGCGGTTTCTAAAATAGTCCATGCTTCCTTGGCTGTCTCACAAGTAGAAATAAGCTTGAATTGATTAGCGTCCACAACATTAAAGATTGCATTCAAAGCCTTTGAATTATTGTTTGCCAATCTATCTTCATCACTAGACCATGTTACTTTGGGTTTCGGAATAGTCTTGCCCTCATCATCCTTGGTAGTGAGGTGTGTCCAACCAGTTAAAACAGCTCGCCATGCTCTTTCATTAAGTGCCTTAATAAAAGCCTTCATATGTGCCTTCTAATAAGGGTAATTAGTCCCATCAAGTAATGGGGGATGTGATACCGATCCTCCTTCATGCAAAAAATCCATGCCTGCAAAACAAATCAAATCCCAAAATCTAACCAACAAAATATGTTAGTAATCAGCTCTGATACCAATTGTAAGATCCGTTTTTTATAATATTTACCAGATTTAATTAATTAATCCAACTAATTAATTACCAAAAGCAAGTAAATAAATAACACAGGTAATTTTAACGAGGTTTAGTTTCACTACTCCTCGAAGCTACGCCTAGACGTTAAACTCTTCACTAACACTCAAAAGATTACAAGCACTAATAGACTTATGCAATCTAAAGACTCCTTCTTCGTTGTTGCTGCCGGTCGTCTTGAATCCTGTTAATGAACTCGTTCAGCAAGATCCCCTTGCAAGCATATGTTGAAATTCCTTCAACTGCTATTGTCTCCTCCCAAAGACTTCAAATTTCTCTCCCGAAAGACGTAAATAATGTAGAAAGGTTCTAAATCACCAAAGACTCAAAATCACACGATCAAAACTCTTGCTCTCTGTACCATGGACGAGTATTGTGAGTCCTTATATAGAACTTTAAGGATCTCCTTCAAAATCTCGGATTTATTTTGAATTTTGAAGATATTACAGATAATGTTGCAACATCTGTTGTAACATTTCCAAAAATTCAAATTTCAAATATTCCGAAAGGAGTATTTTTAGAGTCTAAGGTTTTTTGGAGTTTCCTAAAGGGAGTTTTGACCCCTTTTTTTTTCAAGTTTCGTAAAAGATTTTCGGTCTTTATCTTTTCTTTTCCTTATTTTATCTTCTTCTTCCTCTGTTTTTTCTTCCTCACCACCCCCCATTTGCTTGTAGTTTTTCCCCCCCAATCCTTCTTACTTTTTTATTAATTTTTTTAATTTATTTTAATTCTTATATAATTTATATAATATATTATTTTAACATAAAAAAGTGTGACATAACATCCTCTTACTGATTACAGTCAATTTTAATTGTCGATTCAAGATTTGATTTAAGCATAATTAGAGAATTTAAATCTTTTACAAAAAGGTAGTAAAAATAAATGTGTTAAGATGTAAAATGAGGGGATAGAAAGTATATGTAAAAAATATAACGGTGAGAGGGGGAAAACGAGCAAGATAAAAGTAAGAGAGTAGAGAAAAAATTATAATAATTTTGATAGAATTCTCATTCATCCTTTACTTAAAAATGATACAATCATGCAGAGCATGTTCGCTGCATATGATTATATAAGACTAAGCCTTATCGGCCCACGAATGTTGTTATGGTCATATTATTTTTTGAAAATGATTGCGACTTCATTGAGGCTTGATGGCTTTCTTGTGAATATGTTTCCATGAAATAGCCTGGTGGTTTTGGATGAAGTAGCTCGCCCTCACTACTTAACATGAGAACAACAGATGAGATGTCGGGTCTGTCCAGAGGACGTTGTTGCACACATAAGAGACCAACATGTATGCAACGCAACACTTCTTGCATATTGTCGTATGAATTCTTTAAACGTACATCAATCAGATCAAATGGCCTTCCTTCTTTTAGCAAAGTCCATGCCTAGAAATATGTATAATTCATCAATTTTAATACATGCAATCTAGAAAAGCAATTCAAAATTCTTAGACTTACATGTCCAGTAAGAGTAAGCCCTGTGTTATTCTCACGAGGAAAGCATGCACATCTCTTCCCACTTACAATCTCTAACACCATTATACCAAAGCTAAAGACGTCGGATTTTGTTGAGAATAAACCATTTAAAACATATTCTGGTGCCATGTACCCACTACATACACAAAATAAAAAATAAAATAAATGGAATTGTATGGAATAAAACTAAAAACTTTTTTTTTTATATAAAAAGCTCCCAAGAATACTTACTAAGTTCCTACTACTCTCTTCGTCTTTCCTTCAGTTTGATCACCACCAAAAGTTTTAGCTATGCCAAAATCTGAAATCTTGGGATTCATGTCATTATCAAGTAGAATATTACTAGTTTTGAGATCTCTATGTATAATCCTTAATCTGGAATCCTGGTGGAGATATTGAAGCCCTCGAGCAATACCACATATAACTTGGAAACGCTTGGGCCATTCTAACAGTTTATTTTGCATTGGATCTAGAAAATATATTCTTCATGTTAACCAAGTAATACCAAAGTTTTGCAGTAATGTAACAAAATTGGATAAATTGAGCAGGGGTTCCTACCAAAGATAAAAGAGTCGAGGCTTTTATTGGGCATATATTCATAAACCAACAACTTCTCTTCTTCATGAATGCAGCAACCAAGTAGCTTTACAAGATTCCGATGCTGAAGTTTGACGACAAGCATTACTTCATTTTCTAATTCAGTTATTCCTTGTTGAGAACTTAATGAGAGCCTTTTAATAGCAATTTCTTGTCCGTTAGTCAATGTACCCTGATATTTCATATTGACAAAATAATCACAAAATCCATTTTAAAAAATTTTATGTGTTTGCAATTTTTCCATCGTGTTCTTGAACTATCATATATATGAAAAGCTTACCCAATATACAGGTCCGAAACCACCTTCTCCAAGCTTATTTTTTTGGGAAAAATTATCAGTAGCAGCACTAATTGTAGCTAGGCTGAACAATGGAAGCTCAGAGTCATCCACTTTTGCTCTGTTTTTCTGAGTTGCTTTAATACTTCTTATTTTCTCTGAAACATTTTCAAAAGTTCAAGCTACTCAGAAATCTCCGACGTATAAATATTATACAAAAATTCAATTTAACTAGTAATTATAAGAAATGATCCGAGCAACCATCTAATAAAAGCTACAACCACTTCAATAGATGAGATCGATCTTAAACCTCACTAGACGGTTCAAATTGAGGAAGCATGTATGAAACTGAAAACTAACGTAATGTAGTCCTACTCCTTTAAAAGTAAAAACAGAACAACAGTATGAAGGCAAAAAGCAATAAATAAAAAAAGAGCGGTATGTTCTGAGAAATGAGTAAAGCAAAAGTACCAGCGACATTACCTTTCGACGTCTTCCTGCAATAGTAATAGCCAATAAAGAGCATTCCAGAAAATGATCCAAGAACTGGTATGACTATTCTTGCTCCCAGCTTGGGAGTAGCTTTTGCTATACCTTTAGTTATTTCGGGGCCGACAATGAAAATGAAAAAGACAATTCAGCAAAAGATATTACAAATCATGGAAAAGTAAACTTTCACAGAAACTATAGGGACTTACCTAGCTCCAAAGCTGGTATTCGAATATATAGCACTTGCTCACTCCCAGAAATTTGTCTAATATCCATAAGATCACCATGCCAGATGCGACAGCCCTTTCCTTCTCCTCGGATATCACAGTTCGAATAAGCCACGCAAGAACAGTCGTTCAAGCATTTGTCCCTGCATTCCTCTATATTCATGCTTTCATTAACCCAAGTATTTCTAGTATCTGGCATTTTTATGCCATTAAGTCTGACAAAATCATCTTCATCTTCATATATTTCCATGTCTCTGTCTCCGTGCTTGCAATTCGGCTGGTTTTTTCGAACACATCCTTCAGACCAATCCCTTAAATCCCATTTTTCTTGAAATTTAGGCTTAAATCCTTCCAAACATTGGCATACCGCAGTCTCACTTATGACACAATTCCCATTGGCTCCGCAATGACCATATTTATCACAATCGTCCCTAGGTGTTGAACCATATGACCACCAGCTCCTGTATCCTTCCATCCACACAATTCGTTCAAATACGCTCTTTGTTTCATTCAGAACAGTGAATGAGATTATGGAGTTGTTCTTGAGTTTGTACCACCAGTACATCTGCTCACCATTGTAAACAAAGTTGTCTTCACAAAGTTGATTCGGCCTTAAATCTAGCACACCACTGAAACTAACGCCGTTCCACGCTCCAGTGCGGAAGTATGCTGTCTTACCCTTCCACAAATAACATTCAGGGTATTTATCAACCTTCAAGCCTAAACTCAAATCTCCAGGACAAGGGTCGTCCCAATTCTTCCATGCTGACAATTGCTTGTTAAGTCCTGTTCTCATGTCCCACCCGACTTTCATCCCCGGTAAAACGGTATCAGAAGGATAATCAAAGCTTTGCCATAAATAATTAGTCTCCACGTTTCCAACTTCCTCATCTCTTAGTATAAGATTCCCCGAATCTAAAAGCTCTACTATTGGTTTCTTGGCTTGTTTTGACAAGCTCGTTGACCAAACAACACTCTTGTTCTTATACAGGAGCACAAGATTGCCTGTGTTGTTTATGGTCAACATGCCAGACGAATCGTTGATGGGGTTGCACCGGTTTGCAACCCAAACGACAGTTTGAACTGGGATTTTCTTGTACCAAATTCCTACGTAACGATGTTTGGAATTTCCGGGGCTGAAGAAACCAAGCTCGAAAATTCCTTCCTTCGAAACCATGGTTGTTCCATCACGAACTGATTTGAAGGGTCCAATTGTGTTGATTGCAAAAGAAAATGTTTGGAAGAGTGAAATAAAAAGCAACAATCTGAAAGAAATGGCCATTTGTTTCTTTTTTTTTTTTTTTTTCCCCGGCACAACGTCGTGGGAGTGCACCTAACAAAACTGCTGTTTGGTTTCTAGTTCCTTTGGCCTTTACTTTACTAGAATTAAACTAATGTCAGAACCCTTTTTTCTTTAATAATAATAATGTCAAACCCATTTGATTTAGCTTTGAGAAATTGCATACCGTAAAAGACACGGCTATTGACGTTGGAAAAAATATACTCCAAAAGTTGAAGTTTTCAAATTAAACACTCATACTTCTTTGACTATATTTTAAGTTTTAGTAGTTGAATGCCAGTTATTTATAAAATTATTTGTGGTATTAAAGGTCTCACCTGATGAAACCATCGCGTGAGTAATAGGAATTCAACAGTATGGTTCCTATTTTTCTTTCATTTTTATTCTAATCTTAATTTTTTAATAGTAATTTTTGTGGTTTCTATTTTTCTTTCGTCGCGTGAGTAATAGGAACTCAACAGTATGGTTCCTATTTTTCTTTCATTTTTATTCTAATCTTAATTTTTTATAGTAATTTTTGTGGTGATGAGTTATCATTTTGTTAATAATAAATATAATTAATTAATTTGATAATATTTTATTAATTAAAAATGACAATTAATATGTTGCACAAATTTGTTATTCAAATGTTGGAATTAAAATTTGAGATTTTTGTTTTGTTTTTTTTTTTTTTTTGGAAATTGCTGGATTTGAGTTACAATGGCAGCAACGTATTTGAGAATGGCCTTTCGACATCTTTTTGACTAGTGGCTTCCACAAACCTGGAGGATATGATTATCATATCAAAGGGTGCTTTTGCATACATACATGGAGTGACATCCGGCGGGGGTGGGTTTGTTACACCCAGATGATCCTTAAGCCGGGCCTGCGCGCGAGTGTGCAGGCCTGCATAGGCCATGCCTTGGGCGGGGCATGGCCAAGCCTCTGATGAGCGGCAGAGGTAGGGCGGGGCATGGCCAAGCCTCTGATGAGCGGCAGAGGTAGTGCATGGCATGGGCGAGAGACCAGCATGCACGTGCGGCCAGAGTGGCTAAGACAAGGGGCGAGAAATAAATTGACTAGTCAACCTACGAGAATTTACAAGTCAAGAAAAGGCTGCTTCTACGCACTTTCAATTTATTTTATTTTGTCTTTAATGAACTTTATCTTCTTTTATTGTCATTGTTTTTACGGTAAATGTACAAGTTTGATAAAGCACGCTATTAAAAAAAAAAAAAAAAAGTTTGGTAAAGGACTACAACTTTTTCAAAATATTTTTTAAGAAGTAATGCAGTTCGACAAAACAATAACTAATTTAGAAGAGTTTATATATAAAAATTTATCAATCAAAGAAGTATCAGGCTGAAAATCATTTGTTTATGGCATTTAATTGTTGTTCCACACGACCTGTTAGCCTCTTTTTTATTTTCGCCAGTTTGAAGTTAATTAATAGTGGATAATTTTTTTTCAAGAATTCCAATAATAAAAAGAAGTCTCACTTTCAAAATTTAGGATGTAGTTTCTGGCCTTTGTCATCAAAATAAAAAACTTTTCTTATAAAATATTAAATGCATTTCTATTTCTTTCTTTTTATCTCTAAGGCAAAATTTTATGAATTAAATTCATCATCTTATAAAGTTTTAAAACTATAGAAAAGTCATAAAGATTGTTCCTCTTTAATCTAAAGAAATAACAGTTATTATATTATAAAAAACTATAGTGGTGTTTGGTATTATTTTTGAAATGTTCTTCCTTTTCTCAAAAGTTGAAAATGAAAATGCTTTGAAATTGTATTTGAACAATTTTTGAAATTGTATTTGTTATGATTTTTTAATGAATTTTGAAAATATCAAATTTACTTGTAAAAAATTTTATAAAAACCAAATAAAAATCCAAATTCCTCATTTTGGGATTCCTCCAGCCATCCCCTTGTAGCCATAGCCCCCAACCTCTATCTTCGGCGTCGGTGATCTACCTTCGCGTAACAGTTTCAAAATTTACAATATTAATTCTCATCTTAAATAGAAAATTAAATTGTGAATTTCATCGTTAATAATATTTTTTTATTTAGTGACAAGAAAATATATAAAATGTTTTATTACTCCTATTATCTATTCTAAAATTGGGATTTTGTGAAAATATTATGTGTGAATATATATATTTATGTAACGAGAGAATAAATAATCATAAATTTGTAAATTCAAGAAGTGAATCTTATATCATGTCAAAATTTACCTATTAAATTAAATTTAGTAATTTACAATAAAAAACTAATTAATTAAAAAAAATTTATTTAATTTAAAAAAAAAAAAGAAAAAGGGGTGCTCTACCCAGTGGGCAAATACCCACTGGGTATAGTGAAGCAGTGGGCGTACTGCTAGCCCAAAAAAAAAAAAAAACTTATATATGTATGAAGGGAGGGTTGCTGTCCACCCCTCCCCTTCTCAGTGGGCCAGCGGCCTCTGGCCCACTGAGCAAAGCAGGCAGGCAGGCAACCTGCCCGCCTGTTGCTAATAAACTGATAGGGTTTTTCAAAAAAATAAATGAAAAGAAAAAAAAATACATAGATATTTCTTCTTTTTTTTTTTTTTTAAAGAAAATAGGCTAAACAAGATATGAGATTTTTGATAATTCAAAATCCACCTAAACAAGTAAAACAAAAATGAAAAGACAAGAGTGTGGCGGCCCGCCCTACTGTAGAGGCTCTACAGTGCTACTACGGCCAACTCTGTAGTCAACTGCAATAGTCTGCAGGCCTCTAGGGTCGCCGGCAATCATGCTGAACTGTAACTACTTGCTAAATTTGCGGAATAAAATTTTTTTTCTTTAAATACATAAACTGTTTGAGAATGTGATAAGGAAATCATGTTAACAAACTAACATGCATCTGATCATGATTCCCATATCACATGCTCTTGACTTGAAAACTTGTCTCTTTGAAAATTACATTCAAAATCTATACAGGGGAAGACTATCGGTGACCAATATCCCTCGCCCAATCCTGCCCGGCATGTGTCTACCCTGTTCGTCGTCCACCAATACTACTGGTGAACAGGTCTCTTACCTGCAACATGTGAACAAACTAATGAGCTATGAGCTCAGTAAGTTCAAACATAAAAACATGAAACTGATATGCTGTACTGCTGTGCTCATGTTGTACTGCTGTGCTCATGCTTGACTGGACTCTGTAAACATGCTGTACTGGCTGAAGGTTTAGTCTTAGGACATTAATCTGTCATTTAGTTCTGGTTTTGGGCCCCTGATTGGACGTACCGACATGTTAGCGCAACCGGGAGCGGTACTTTAGTGCTGACCTCCTCAGTCTTAACTGATGCTAAACATGATAACCTCCCCGTGGGTCGAGAGGCCGATACGCCAATAATTGGTTAATTACCATCTTGCTGGTGTTCTAACTGGGTAGCATACTGATTGCCCCCTCAGTCGGAACCTGTTAATCAAATTACTGGGGTGTGAAAAAATTAACACACTAGGGTGTCTTGTGCACCTAACTGTTTTCTGGTTCTGATACTGTCTGGTCTGTGCACTGAAACATGCAACTCTATATGCATGACATGAACTGATATGACTGACCCGTGCTGACATGTGACTGACATGAACTGACCTGTGATGTGACTGACATAAACTGACATAACATCGTGATGCAGACAATCAATGTCTAACAACACGTCATACAACATACATAATATCGTAATAAAGCAAGCTTGTCCACGTTGCAGTCAGGACAATGCTTGAACTTACAGAAAGTCCTCTAGCGTAAGCTGCTGCTGCTCTGAGACTGCTGATTTGGGGTCTCTGGCTTGGACTCCTATAAATGGAAAAATCACTGATTATTTACCATATTTATCTTATACTGGAAATATGGCAAAACATGAAAATTTTCCTTTCCAGACTCTTTTTTTTTTTTTACTCTCTGGCTTCGAACACGCCCTCCTACACGGCCGTGTCCGTGCCCGTGTACCTCTCTGGACTTTTAAGCCTGGCCGTGTAATTCGTGGAACATGCCGTGTATGCTTACAAGGGTGGGTACACGGCCGTGTTACTGGCCGTGTACTTCTCTGTACTCTTACACGGTTACTTACACGCCTCTCTTTGACCGTGTGTCCCTTGACACGGTCTGATACACGGCCATGTTCTTGACCGTGTACCTCTCGGGTCTGATTTTTCTTGCAACACGGTCATGCGTATGGGCATGTTCGGGGCCGTGTTCTGAACACGCCCTTGTACACGCCCGTGTACACGCCCGTGTTCATACCAGAATCAAGATTCTGGGTCCGAACTACTCTGCTCTGATTTTCTAAGGTTTTTATGGCCTTTTGTTCTACTTCTTACACTTGAAATCGATCTTCATAAGATCGTTTCAAGGTATCTACTACATTCTTACTATCGCAAATCCATGATTTCTTAAGCAAAATTCCCACATTTTGCTTATTTACAACTCTTGACTCAACTTTTGCAAAATCTGTATTTTTGTGAAGAATATTCACTAACTTGGTTTTCTAAACCATCTGTTCATGGATTCGTGTTTGAAAACATCTAGACTCGAATCACATTTCGATTCTAACCAAAAACCTAAATGTGATTCACTCACATTCTCTTTTTCTCACTCAAACCCTAGATTTTTCATCCGAAAAAGCAAGAGAAAAACGAGGGTTTACCTTGCTTGAACTTGAGATTTTCAGTCTTTGACTGAATCTAGCTCTATCTCTTGCTTGAACTAGAAAATCCGAACTCTCCTTGGATTTCCTTTTTCCTTCCTCTTTTCTCTCTCGTTTCCTTTCTCTCTTTCTTTTCTTTCTTTCTTTTCTTCTTTCTTTCTTTTCTCTTTCTTTCTTCCTCTTTCTCTCGGCTGCATCTGCAGCTAAGGGATTAATTAATCCCTCTAAGCTCACGTGCCACTCACACTCTCTCCCTTGCCTTCTCTTTTTTTTTTTTTTTTTTGAAAAAGGCTAGGGCTTGTTTGGCTTATCTTTTGTCCATTGATCAATGTGGCTCACTTGTGTGCCATTGATCTCTTAGTATGTATTTTCCACATACTTTTCTATAAATTTTAAAACATTATAAATTGAATTAATGTTTAGCTTTTAAAATATATTCATTAATTCATTTTCAAATTTTGATTAAAAACTTGATTAATCAAAATTTTCCTCTGTTATTTATTCTGTAATCTGTATCACTGTAAATGTACATTTATTTACATATTTGTACAAATATTTCCGAGAATGTAGATTTCTCGGTTATCACAAAGAGAGAAAAATAATAATTGCAATGTAAGATGATGAACTACTTGAATGACTACTCACTAAAACCGCATAGAAATATATGAAAAACCACCAAACCACCTCTCAACTCACCCTCTTCAGCTGAGCACGTTTTTGGACAAATTATAATTCAAAATTTTCAATTTTTTTTACCCAAAATTAGACTTGAGTAATGGTTTAAGGTAAACCAAAAACCACTTTTTTTTCCCTTTTATAAAGAAAACACCCAAGCAAAGAAAAGCTTTCTCTTATCCTCCCTTCATTGTGAATGAAATTCTTAGCTAAGGGAAGCCAAAAATATTATTCATTTCCTTCCATCCACTCTAAGTTCATTTTTAGCAAAGAGGAATAGTCTTTCCAAGTGCTTACCAAGGTAAAAACCTACATTTTTCCAGTTGCTTTTTAGAAAGAAAAATGATGTTTTAAATAATGTTTTTTAAAGTAATGTTTTGTCTCCATTCTAACCCCCTGCCTCAAAGATCTAAGAGTGGTTCAAAACCCTCAAGAGGAGCTAAAAAGCTACTACTTTTCTAAGAGATAAATGTCTTGTAAACCAAGTTCTTCATAACTTTTCTTTCACAATGAATGCTTACATATATTAAACAAAACAAAAAAAATCTTGGCATGGTAAAGGATGAAATGTTTTTTTGCTACCTAGAGAGATAATACATGTACTTTCCATGAATTAAAATGGCTAGAGAACATGATTAGTGTATGGAATAAAATGAAAAGTATATTTATGTGATTTTTTTTTGACATGCAATGAGTATTGATACATGAAAATAGGAGATTACAGCATGTTGATATGATATGTCCTCTTCTAATGGAAGCATGAATGATGAAGAAAATATTTTTGACATCACAAATAGGCTAAAATAATATTTAACAACCATAAAGTACTAAAAATAGTATTTTTGACATAAATATTAAGAAATTAGAAAATGATATTTTGAGTGGGATTTTCATACTTATGTAGAAGGACAGAATATTATCCTTAAAATAAAAAAAATAAAAAAGAAGAGCTTAAGTTTGGTCAGAAATACAAATGTCATAAAATGACGATTTTGCCCTCATGGGTAAAATTTTAATTTCATCAGTCTAGAAACATTATTTGAATTTGATACTTTGCATTCTTGATTAGAGACTTAAAATAGACCTTGTGTTAAATTTTGGTGATAAATGGATAAGAAATGACTAAAATTCCATTTTGAGGTCAAAATGTAAATATAGAAAAATTCAGGGTCAAAAACATAAAGAATAAAAATTTATGAAAAATGAGTCTTGATCCTATGAGAAAAATTTATAAGGACTTTAAGTATGAAAAACATGAACCAAAGGGTGTTGGAACTAATTAAGGCTAAATAGGACTAAAATGCAAAAATAAATAAATGGTGGGTCAAATTATAAAATCTACTTAGACTATAATTAGACAGCATTTTTGTCACCCTTAAAACAGAATATTAAGCTAGATAAATACATGAAATAATATGATTTATGTTATAACCAAATGTACAACCTTAAAAAAAAACATAAAGGGACTTAAATGTAATACTTTTAGTTAATTGCATTTAGAAACATGATAAGTTATGAAAAGCATTTTTTTAGCTTAAGAGTACTGTAAACATTATTATAAGGCTCAGGGATAATTTTTTTAAGCCATCCAATAACTCTAGATTAAAGAAGGTATGTCTAGTGGTAAAATTGTAATTTTTTCAAACTAAGGGGTAAGATGACAATTTGATGGAAAGACGTTTTTGGGCTGTAGGTAGAGATTTTGTGGATCTATAAAACTACAAGAAAGATTTCTAAAAGCTAAGTTCATAAGATTTAATAAGTTTGAATTTAAAAATGCTTGAATCACTAAAATAGGGGCAAAATAACAAATTAGTACCCTAGGGCTCGGTGATGAAAAATGAACTGTCACTAGGCTCGTCAAGATGCCATGTAATTGTTGACTAAAACTTGATAGAGACAACCAAGTATAATGGGCCTTAATGGGTCCAAAACGATACAAGACTAAAAACACTTAAAAAAAAATAGTTTAAGCCCGATTACAAGCAAATGGGTCACAATAAACCCAATAAGCCCACAACTCACAAAATTGGCCCAGTGTAGTGTCAGAAGGCATGGTTACCCATGGTCACCTAATGGGTCCAAATATAAATAAAATAGAATTAAATAAAATAAAGAATAAGGAATTAAATATTAATTAATTAATTAATTGATTAATAATTAATTAATTTAAAATTTTAAAAAATTAATTAATCATTAATTAAGATTTAATTCATGATAATTATTTTAAAATTAATTAATTATTAATCAAGATTTAATTTATGATAATTATCTAATTAATAATTAAGGATATTATTTTCTTAAGGTAAATATTTAGAGACAAATTAATAATTAATTAAAATTAATTATTAATTAAGAGAACACATGTTCATAAACGAACACGATTTAAAAACCTTCCTCTAACTGTCAGATGCCAATTTAAAATTAGGATACCACAACGACGTAAGGGTAGAGCTAGAAACAATCAACACGGATATTCAGTTACGTGATTTTCTATAAATATAGACCCCACCTACAGTGTGGTTGTTATATATTATGTACGATGTGAGCTTGATATTTACTTTAATGATATAATATGATACCATGATAACGTGTTTATTTATACGCTTTATGAAAGTATGTTATGATAATGTGTTTATTTACACACTTTCTGAAAGTGTGCCATGATGATGTATTTACATACATGCTTTTTGAACATGTCATTCTTGCATGCTCACCCTATAGCTTAATGTTTAAGAAAGTGAAACTAATAATATGCCGTACCAATCTTCGACCGAATGAGAGGATATTTGCCCTTTGACTGAATGAGAGATATTAAGAATGATTAATAAAGTTAAAGTTATGACCTTGGGTGTTGACGAATTGAGTCACTCCCCCATCTTCCTTATTTAAGGTCGTGCGCACCCCGGTACAAGCAAAAAGGCCCATAAGATATTTAAATGAATAAATGAACAATTATAAAATTGGTCATGTATTTTAATTATATGATTTTATGGGATTGCACGTCTATGTTTACTGAGTTTATCTTACCTTATTACGTTTTCCATTGTAGGTAACTCAGGCAAGTTGCTTATAACATATTAAGTATTAATGGACTGGCAGTGTAGAAGCATGATGGGTGAAAGTATGATGGGTTTTATGGATGCCACTCGTATTTTATATTCCACACACATTTTAAGAACTTTGTTAAGCATTATTTTAATATTAGTATAATTTAATACTTTGGTATGACTAAGTATGAGATGTTACGTTAGTATGTTTTGTTTAAAACTGGGTTTAATTATTATGATTTTTAAATAATCATTTTATTTGCAAACAAGTTTAAAAAAAAAATTCCCTGAAATTTTGAAGACCTAAAAATGAATAAGTAATGATTTAAATAAGATGATAAATCAAGTAAGCAAGTTTTAAGTGACGGCTTGAGAGGTTAGGTTGTCACACTTCGCCTAGTCCACGAGGCTTCTGAAACACAACACCACAAATCACAAACGTCATCATGACCATGAGGCCAGAGATAAAGAACTGTCACGTGGGGGAGTGAGCGATCATGAGTCTGAGGCATGGGTTTTCTCATCACCAAAGATGAGGGGCGGAGGACAGAGGGTAGCCCAATTATGATATTTCCTCCCTATCGACCTTGTCGTGGTCTGGTCGTAATGGTCAGAGGCATCGCTAGTTCGAGAAAGATCTGCATCGCCATCATTGAAGGCCTTCATAGATTCAAAGATTGGCAGGAGATCATTGTCATAGGCCAGTGAAAGTGTGATAACCTGACTTCTCAGGCCATCACTTAAATCTTACTTACTTGGTTTATCATCTTATTAAATCGTTGTCTATTCATTTCTAGGTCTTCAAAATTCAGGAAATTTTTTTTTTTTGTAAAACCTTATTTACAGAAGAAATGATTCTTTAAAAACCATAATAATTAAAATTAGTTTTAAACAAAACATACTAACGTAATATGTCATACTTAGTCATACCAAAATATTAAATTGTATGAACATCAAAACAATGTTTAATACAATTCTCAAAACATGTGCAGAATATAAAAATACTGGTGGCATCCATAGAAGCCATCATACTTTCATCTATCACGCATCTGCACCGCCAGTCCATCAATGCTTAATATATCACAGTCAACTTGCCTGAATTACCTACAGTGAGAAATATAATAAGGTGAGATAAACTCAATAAGCATAAACATACAATCTCACAAATGCATATAATTGAAAATACATGACCAATTATATAATTGTCCATTTATGGGCTCTTATGCTCGTACCGAGGTGCGCGCAACCTTAAATGGGGAAGACGGGGGAACGACCTAATCTTTCAACATCCAAAGTCATAACTTAAACTTCATGATCATTCTTATTATCTCCCATTCGACCGAAGGGCAAATATCCTCCCATTCGGTCGGAGATTGGTACGACACATCATTACTTTCACTTTCTTAAACATTAAGCTATATGGTGAGCATGCAAGAATAGCATGTTCAAAAAAAAGTGTATGTATACACATCATAATGGCATACATTTGCAAGACCTGTAAATAAACATATCATCATAATATACTTTCATAAAGTATATAAATAAATACGTCATCATAACATCCTATCATATCATCAAAAATAAACATTGAGCTCACACTATACATAGTATATAAATGACTACACTGTAAGTGGGTTCTATACTTATAGAAGATCGCATAACCGTGTATGTGCATGATTGTTTCTGGCTTTACCCTTAAGTCGATGCTGTGTTCTAATTTCAAATTGATATCTGACAGTTAGAGTAAGGTTTTTGAATCATTTTCAATTAAGGACATGTGTTCTCTTAATTAATAATTAATTTCAATTAGTAATTAATTTGTCACAAAATATTTTTATTAAGAAAATAATATCCTTAATTTTTAATTAGATAATTATCATGAATTAAATCTTAATTAATAATTAATTAATTTTAATTAATTTTAATTAATTATTAATATATTAATGAGTTAATTAATTAATATTTAATTCCTTATTCATTATTTTATTTAATTCTAATTTATTCATATTCAGGTCCATTAGGTGACCATGGATAACCATGGTCTTCCAACATCATATTGGGCCATCTTTGTGGTTGTGTGCTTATTAGGTCTATTGTGGCCCATTTACTTGTAACTAGGCTTAAACTTTTTTTATAAAGAGTATTTTTCGCCTTGTTATCGATTTAGACCTGTTAAGGCCCATTATACTTTGTTGTCTCTATCAAGTTTTAGTCAATAATCACATGGCTAATTAGCAAGCCTAGTGGCAGGTTCATTTCTCATTGCTGAGCTCTCGAGTGCTAATTTACTATTTTACCCCTATTTCGGTGATTCAAGTATTTTTAAGTTTAATGTAACAACCGGGAAAATTCATATTTCTCGGAAAATAATTACACAATGAATTTAAGCATTATAATGTGAAATTTAGTGATTTAATATTGTTTAGAACTAAAATAAAATGTTCTAACAATGTTAAAGGATGAAAAATGAGTAATAGTGATATTATGTGTGTGCCACTTACAGTATCAAGAAGTAGGTTAAGATGATATTTTCTTGACATAAAACTGATAAATTCGAGTTCAGCACTACCAAATTAGTTAGGATAGCCTATCAGCACGCTCAAATTTGATAATTGAGCACAAGGGTAATTTTTGACCGAAAATTCGCAGTATCGGAAACGGGTCAAGATGACCTCAGATGAAAATAAAACTGATATATTTGGATTCAGGACGCCCAAATTAGTCAGGAAAGCCCATGTTGAAATTTTGGGCGAAAAAGTATATAAAGAGCGGAAAAAAATGGAATTTCCTCATTTGTCCACAAATTCTCTCTCTCCTCATTTCTCTTTCTCTCTCTACCCGAATATGTACAGAAACCGACTATCGGAAACGGTGTCCGTTTTCGACACCGCCGGTGTCATCGGAAAGCTCTCGCTGAGCTGAGTTCAACGGTGGGCCGAGTCGACGGAACCGACACCGGAGGAGCCCACACGCGCCGCTTGAAGCCGCCGGCCACCCAAAATTTCGCGATGCCGTATCTCTGCCGTCCGACGTCCGATCAAGGTGATTCCGTTCCCAAAAAATTCGTGGTGAAGAGTAGAACAAAACCCAGGTGGAGTTTCAGCCCAACGGCCGCCGGATAGCGCCGCCCAACTCCGCCCGTCGCCGTCACCGTCGCCACCGTGGAATCCACCGTTTCCGGTTGAGTGGAGTTGTAAGGTTGGTATCAAAATACTCAGAACAACACGTAGATCAAAAGCCCCAAATCAATTTTGGGCAACGATCGCCGAAAAATGGAGATTCAAGCTCGCCGCCACCGTCGGTTTTTCGAGGGGCGATTTCGGACGATAGAGGTGTCGAATGGTGAAATTGAAGCCATCAATGGATTCTTCTCATCGAGATCTTCAAGATGGACTACCCACTTGCCACCGTCACCGCCGGTCAATGCCGGTCAACGGTCGGTCAACGGCGGTCAACGCCGGTCAACGGCGACCGTTGACCGAAAATGGAAGTTTGGCCCGTTAGCCTATTTTCGACGTTCCGAACGCATCCGCGGAGTCGGAATTTCAAGACGAGACCTCAAATATGAAGAACGAGGAATTAGGGTTTATGCCGTCGAGATCGGACTGCAATTCGGTATAAATCCCAACCCCTTTACGTCCCGTAATTTAATTGTTTGGGACTATTGTATGATTTTATGATTATTGATATGAAAAATGTGGAAAAGAATGTATGTAAAAAGAAGAAAATGACTGTAATGGAGAAAAAGAAAAATATGTGATGATGTAATGATTTTACGTAAACAGTATGAGTTTTACGTAAAATCTAAGCCTCTGGTATAGTACGTGGTAGAATTAGATCAGGATAGATGGTTTTCAGGCGTTTCCTAAACGTTGGAACCTCAAAAATTAAGCGCAAATGCTGCCGAAATTTCTGAAAATGGCACCAAGGGTAATATGGGAAACGAGGGGTAAAAATATGATCCGGAAGGTAACCTGAGCCCCCTCGAGGAATTAGGGTAAGGAAAAAGGAATGGGTAAGGTACGATTAGTAAACCGACCCTTCGAAACCCTAGAACGCAAGAAAAATATGAAACTGATTCTTAGGTTCGAATAGTACTTCCCGAGGGCCGGGAATGTGAAAATTGGTAAAATGATAAGAATTGATCCGGAAAAGGTTCGATAAGATTTAGAAAGTTAATTAAATGATTTTGGGTTTAGAAAATCCAACCTAAGTATGAAAATGAAAATGTTATGATTAAACGACCCATCAGGAGCAAAATGCTCATTTTGCCCAAAGATTCTCAAATTATGGGAAAAGAGCCCCAATGACCCTGGAATAGGTTAATGAAGTTTGTAAAAGCCAAAATTGAGGTTTAAGTCATGAAAAATCACGTCAAGGGCAAGATTGTAATTTTGTCAAAAGTTAGGGGTAAAATCGTAATTTTTCAAAAAGTTGGAGAAAAATTTGAAAAGGGCCATTAAGGTTTAGAAAGCTGTCCTAAGGCTATAATTAAGGGTTATAAGATCAGAATCAAGCTTTTTAAGAAAATAAAAGCTATAAATGAAAATGTGATTAACGGACAAAGTTTGTCTGTAGGAACCCGATCCAGACGCGATAAAAGACGTCGATGGATTCTAAGAGGAGGATAAGCACGCTATGAGTAAGTTCAGACATTTACCCGTCTGCAACTATGAACAAACTTATAGTATTTATATGTGTTATATGTAAATGTCATGATGTGATTTATGATGATGTTATAGTAACACTATAGCAATACTATGATGATGTTAAAAGATAGGTTTTAATAAATAATTTATAAAAATATATATATATATGTATATATATATGTATATATTGAATTACGAAAGAAAGGTATTATAAAAGTTTTATGAGAATAAAGATGTGAGTAAGAGAGATTGAAGAATGGAAAGAGTAAGAACGAGAATGTTATGATATAATGCATAAGAAAGAGATGAGATATGAAAGGAAAGAATAGATGTTTTATGAAAAGTTTTATGAAAGTTAGGTTATGATTGATAGAGTAACGATGATCGGTGATGAAAGAAATTAAGAAAAGGGTATGTTTTATGATAACGAAATGATAGAGGTTTTATGAAAAATGATATGAAAGCAAAGAGTTAGACAAGAAAGAGAAACAATGATAGGTTATGATGAAAGGTATGATGAAAGGATTAGAACATAACGATAAGATGTGATTGATAGAATAGAACGATAGGCTATGATTGATAGAATGATGCAAATGATAAGATAAACAGAGAATAATTGTCTGCACATAACTAAACATACTTTTGTTTGTTATGATGTGATGTTATGTAATGTTATATAAGTAATATGTGCTATATACGCTATGCTAAAGTGTGATTAACATAATTCACACAAATAAAGTAAAGAATTAAGAAAAGAAAAACAACGAAAGAACAAATGTTCCATGGAATGTTTTATGAAAAATGAGAAATGAAAGATGATGAATATCATGAAAAATATGTACAACGAAAAATCAATATAAGAAAACTAAAAGCCTACAAGATAATAAGACTAAAAACTTAAGTTGTTGGTGTACCGGTCTCCCTACAAGGTCGAGACTTCCGATCTATATCCTCCGCGTAGATGTGGCGCTACCCCGAAGGTATGGTAGATTATAGGTTGGACCAGCCCCGAAGGTGAGGTTTTATGTGACTGTAAGGTAGGTTGGTGGGTAGCTCCCCCTCCTCCCACTGTCCGCGCGCAACTAGGTACGTCCAACAATAGGCCCAACCAAAGGAAAGTGGAAAGAAAACAAACGAAAGAAGAGTGAAAAGAAAAGAAAAGAAAGGAAAAGAGAAGAAAAGAAAAGAAAGGAAAAGAGCGTGAAAAGAAAAGAAAAGAAAAGAAAAGAAAGGAAAAGAGCGTGAAAAGAAAAGAAAGGAAAGCAGATACGAAAAGAAAAGAAAAGAAATGATACGAAAAGAAAATAAAAGTAAAGAACGATAAGAAAAGAAACGAATGATATGAAAGAATGACATAATGAAATCGATGAAAAAATAAATAAATAACAAAACGAAGTTTATAAGAACATAATAGAATCATATATGTGATGTGATGTGAATGACACATTTTTACGTGATGTTATGCTAGTGTGTATGTTACTAGCTTTTAAGATATGAAATATTAAGAGATGATGATAAAGCGATAGAAAAGTTATAAAGGTTTAGAACAGAAAGTTAAGAAATGATATGAATGAAGAGCAAAGAAATGAAAAGATTGGATTAGAATGATAAGAAATGATCGATAGAATGTTAAGAACGATGAATGAAGAGATAAATGAGCATGAAGAGGTTAACATAATATGTTATGTTTCAAGGATATGTATAGACGATGTATATGAGGTGTATATATGTGATGTCATATATTCTAGTAATAATATATATTACTAGTATTTATAAGTTAATGAATGTATGTTTGAACTTACTGAGCATCTAGCTCATTAGTTGTTTATATGTTGCAGGTAAGCAACCTGTTAGTTTAAAGTAGTATGATGGACAACGGACGGATCTGCACGTGCCAAGGGACTAGGCGAGGGTATGGTACTACCATGAGTCTTTCACTGAGCATTCAAAAAGGAAGATGAAAGAAAGAAAGTTATGAAATATGTGTTATAATAGTATGATAGAGATATGTATAATATGTAAAAAAAAAAAAAATTTGCTATAGAAATTGCTTCCGCTTCAAAATGAGAACGTTAAGAATGGATAGTTAAGTAAGTTAAGTAAGAGGATGACGACCCACGAGGTTGCCAGCCATCGCGGTCGGCGTCAGAGTTCGGCTAGTTGGTATGGTAACGTACGTGGGGGGCGTCACATTTAAACATATTAAATCTTATGACTTTAGCTTTTAAAAATCTCTCTTGTAGTTTTATAGGTACACAAAATCTCTACCTATAGCCCAAAACGTTCTCCTATTAAGTTACCATTTTACCTGTTAGTTTGACAAAATTATAATTTTGTCACTAGACATACTTTCTTTAATTTAAACTTATTGGGCGACTTAAAAAAAATTATCTTAGAGCCTTAGAATAATGTTTACAGTGTCCTTAAGTTAAAAAAATGATTTTCATAACTTATCACATTTTTAAACATAATTAATTAAAAGTATTACATTTAAGACCATTTATGTCTTTTAACGTTGTACCTTTGGCTATAACATAAACCATATTATTTCTTGTATTTATTTAGCTTAATATACTATTTTAAGGGTGACAAAGATGCTGTCTAATTATAGTCTAAGTAGATTTTATAATTTGACCCGTCATTTATTTATCCTTTGCAATTTAGTTCTTATTTAGTCCCAATTAGTTCTCCCGTACCCTTTGGTTCACGTTTTTTAAATATAATGTCCTTATAAAGTTTTCTCACAGGATTAAGCTCATTTTTCACAGGTTTTTATTATTTATGTTTTTGATCCTAAATTTTGTTATATTTATATTTTAACCCCAAAATGGCATTTTGGCCATTTCTTATTCATTTATCACCGAAATTTGATACAAGGTCTATTTTAAGTCTCTAATCAAGACCACAAAGTTTTGGATTCAAATAATGCCTCTAGACTGGTGAAATTATGATTTTATCCTTGAGGGCAAATTGTTATTTTTTTTTTATATTTGTATTTCTGACCAAACTTGAGCTCTTCTTTTTACTTATGCCAAAGGTAATATTTTGCCCTTCTACATGAGTATTGAAATCCCACTCAAAATACTATTTTCCAATTTGTTAACATTTATACCAAAAATGTTATTTTTAGAACTTATTCTGGCTTATTTGTGATATTAAAATATTTTCCTCATCATTCATGCTTCTATTAATAGAGGACATAACCTATCAACAGGCCATAATCTCCTATATTCATGCATCAATACTCATTGCATGTCAAATGAAAATAAAAAAAAATTTACATAAACATACTTTTCATCCTATTTCTTACCCAAATCATGTTCTCTAGCCATTTTAAATTATGGCAAACACATATATTATCTCACTAGGTAGCAAAACAACATTTTAATCCTTTACAATGCCCAGATTTTTTTAAACTATATGCAAGAACTCATTATGAAAGAAAAGTTATCAAAAACTTATTAAACCACTAGTTTATAAGACATTTATCTCTTAGAAAGGTAGTGGGTTTATAGCTCTTCTTAAAGTCTTTGAACCACTCTTAGATCCTTGAGGTACAGGCTAGAATGGAGACAAAAAATGACTTTAAAAATATATTTTTTAAAACATCATTTTTCTTTCTAAAAAAGCAAGTGAAAAATGTAGGTTTTTACCTTGTAAAACACTTAGAATGGCTCTTTCTCCTTGCTAAAAAATAAACTTAGGAGTGGATGGATGGAAATGAAGAATATTTATGGCTTCCCTTAGCTAAAAATTTTGTTCACAATGAAGGGAGGAAGAGAGAAAGCTTTTTTTTTTTTTTTTTTGCTTGTGTGGTTTCTTTATGAAAGAGAAAAGAATGGTTTTTGATTTACCTTAAAACCATTTTATACCCAAGCCTTATTGTGGGTAAAAAATTGAAATTTTTGGACTACAATCTCTCCAAAAATGTGTTCAGCTGAAGAGGGTGAGTTGGGAGGTGGCTTTGGTGGTTTTTTATGTATTTCTAAGTGGTTTTAATGAATAGTCATTCAAGTAGTCCATCATCTTACATTGCAATTATTATTTTTCTCTTGTCTTTTCATTCTTGTTTTGCTTGTTTAGATGGATTTTGAATTATCAAAAATCTCACCTCTTGTTTAGCCTATTTTCTGAAAGAATATATATATATATTTTGTTCTCTTTTTTTTTTTAAACAATGCCAGTTTACTGGTAGTGGGCAGGTAGGTGACTGCCTGCCTGCTTTGCTTAGTGGCCCACTGAGAAGAAATTTTTTTTTAATGGTTAGCCCACTGCCTTGCCCAATGGGTTTTTACCTACACGGGGGGTGGGGTGCACGAGCACTTCCCCTACCTCTTTTTTTTTTCTTTCTTTCTTTTCTTTTTTTATTAATTATTATTTTTAGATTGTAATAGGATTACTAAATTTAATTTAATAGGTAAATCTTGGCATGACATAAGATTCACTTTTTTAGTTCATAAATTTGTAATTATTTATTCCCTCATTACATAAATACATATTTTTACACCTAACATTTTCACAAAATTTCAATTCTAAAATAGACAATAGGAGTAACAATATATTATATATATATATTTTTTCTCTTCATCAATTTAAAAATGTTATTAATAGTGAAATTCACAATTTAATTCTCTATTTAAGATGAGAATTAATATTGTAAATTTTGAAGTTGTTACAATTTTCCCTCCTTAAATGGTTTTCATCCTCAAAAACTAAAACAACTTAGGGTATTTTTCCTTTATATCATCCTCGCGTTCCCAAGTGGCCTCTTCCATTAGATGATTCCGCCACTATACTTTGATGAGGGGAATAGTTTTATTCCTAAGGACTTTCTCCTCACAAGCCAAGATTTGGATTGGTTTCTCTTCGTAAGAGAGGTCTTCATGAACTTGGATTGACTCATGCTCAATGACATAGGAGGGGTCAAGGACATACTTCTTCAACATAGAAATGTGGAATACATTGTGAACTGATGACAGTTCAGAGGGCAAGGTGATTCTATAAGCCACTTTGATGACTTAATCGGTAATTTCGAATGGCCCCATGAACCTAGGACTTAATTATCCCTTTTTCCCAAAACGCATTACTCATTTCATAGGTGCTACGTAGAGTTTAAAAGTAAATTGACTAGTCAACCTTTTACAAGTCAAGAAATGGTAGCTTCTATGCACTTTCAATTTATTTTATACATTTTTTTAAAAGAATTTTTATCTTCTATTGTCATTGTTTATAAGGTAAATATATAAGCTTGATAAATCAACACAACTTTTTCATTTTTTAACTAATGCAGTTTGAATAATTTTAAAGTGTTTAATTCTAAAAATATATTAGTCATAGAAGTATTAGGCTGAAGATAATTAGTTTTTGGCATTTAATTGTTGTTCCACACTATTGAAGTTGAAAATCCATCTAATAAAACTGAAGTTGAATATGAGACTATTAATTAATTCGGATGTAGACAAGTAATGTAAACGGATGCAAGAAAAGTGAAGAACGCTAAAATTTTTATAGAGGTGCACCTTCAATTAGAAGATTACATCTTCTTTGGGGAGCTTAGAGGAAAAGATTTCACTATATTTCAGAAGAATACAATGAATGCTCTCAAGTTCTCAATGGTCACTCAAGTGCAAAAGATGGCCTCTGGGGTTGCTACGGGGCACATAAACCCTTTTATACTATGACACCTTAATCATTTGAAATTTAAATTGTAATTATTTAAAAACACTGAAATAAGATTCTCTCTTTTTTGTCTTTGACACATGTCCTTAAACTCAGCCTCCTGATATCTTTTTAGTGCCTAATATCTCAAAGACAACTTCTCGATTGTTTACATGATGTCTGAAAATCTTGATCCCCTTGAAGTTTGAATTTGAAAGTCCTTTTCTAGTATCACATTCCTAGGATTCTCAGCACCTTATCAACAATTGGCCCCCAGTTCAAAGTGCTTCATTTGACACTTGTAGTGCTTCATCTGACACTTAAAGTGCTCTGAGCTATGTCCCTAAGAAGTATTTAACCTTAACCATTAAGCTTCCATTAGAAGTTGCATTCAATGTTGGTGTGAAAATTGAAGCGTCACTTTGGTCAGGGCTACCATGGCATCAATCAACTTAGTCGTTGCATCACTTCAGGGAATCTAATCTTGACCATTGATTTTATATTTTAACTCTAGCCTAAATCCTAGCCGTTGATAGAGAAACTAAATCTAGGCTCTTGGATCAGTATCTTTCTAATCGTATGGTAGGGAGTCGTCTTCATTTTTTTGTCTATAAATGGACACAAAAAATTTAAAATTTTCATTTATCCCTTCTTTTCTTGTTGAACTTCTGTTTGAATATCTCTAAGCCTTCATTTGCCTCTTTTTCTCTGTAAAATCCATTTTTTCATTCTCTCGGCATCCTTCAAACAATCCTATTTCTCATTTTTCAGAGACGTCTCAAAGGAAACCCATTTAGTTTGACTTTTCTAATGTTTATGGGTAAGTTTTCTCTTTATTGGTTTTTTTTTTTTTTGTCTAAATTTGTGCTTGTTATCTCTATTTGCTTGCCCCCTTTTTTATCTTTTTTATTTATTTCTGGAATATGCGCTGAATTGAACCTTAATAAAACATTTGACACACAAAAATGTTAGTTCAAATAATAAAAATTGAAACCTTAGAGTTTACCTGTCTGCTTTCGCATAGTGGCTTCTTTGTTGTAGGCCTCTAAAACATTTTTCTTAATAATTTTGGAGATAAAATGTCCTTTCCAAACCGTAGTGCCCAAGAAGCCAATAAGGGTCAAACCTTGCATCCACAAGAGATTGATACCAATGGCTCTTCATCTTCTCAGTTGTAGAAAAGGCATAGGTTGGTGTAACACCAATCAACTAAATGGAATCCCTAATGAGGGAGATAGACAGCTTACTAAAAGAATTCACAGACCCCAAAGAAGAAATCCTCTATACTGAAGTTGCCCCAGGGAACGAGGATGAGATGGAGGTGGTTACTAGACAAAAGAAGACCAGGAGGATGAACCACTAGATGATGAGGGCAAGTTTATTGGGGAAGCAGATTTCATAATGTACAAAATTCAATCCATTGCCCAAGATAGGTATATAGATATTTTGTTCAGGAGAAATTACTTCACCAGTGATTTAGAGTATAGGATTCCCTCCTGGGATGAGAGAGCAACCTTTCCGCTCCCTGGATACATAATCATGTATACCTCGACTTTGCCAAGTGGAATTTTTATTCCTACTAAAAAAAGTTTCCAACACGCATAGGATCTTGCCAACACAACTCTACCGTAACAGGTGAGAGTTCTCTCTGGCACAATGCTCATAGTGAGAATCCATCTGGGTGTCGATTTGACTGAGATAGAGTTTTGGTAGATATATATGGTCAAGACAACGAGTTTTACACATTCGTTATGCACCCAGACTTGGCTCCTTGATCCTAGGGAAGCCAACCTTAGCCCATAAGTGGAAGAACACATTTTTCTTCCTTGGAGGTGAGTATTAGAGGCATTTTTTTTATAGGGTGAAGACCCTGTCCTGGTTCGTAGACTTTTCCATCAGAATGATATGTAGCTTTTATTACCATTGTTTAAGATTTTTATGCTCTAAGATTCCTTCGTACTAACTTCTTAATCTCATTTTTATATAGCGTGCCCAACCTGGACTCATGATTTGAAGAAGCCGACAAAGATCATATCCAACGAAGGTTTGAACTCACCACCCCAGTGACCACTAGCTTTCTATCCTCAACATAGTCACTAACGCCAGACTAGCTAATCTCTTACTAAGAATAATAAAAATAAATAAGCATAAGAGAAGGATCATACTGAAGAATAATAAAGAATTCACTCTGAATATGACGTGGTAGACTAAAAGAACGGTCTGGGTGACTTCTAAGGAGGACTCGAAGCCTATAAATAGAGAAGAAACTTCATAATTTAGGGGCATTCAAAAAATTCATTAGAGGAATTCTATTTTAGATTCTAAAGAGAGAACAAAACTTAAAGAGAGAAGCTTTGTAAAAGTTCTTAGGATTTAGAAAGAGAATTTATGTAAAGAATTGAGTGGATATTTTTAGACTATATTGTTGGGAAGTTTTGAAGGTGAAAGAAATCATCCCAACATATAGTGCATAAAATAGAATCTATCTAATCTAAAGCAAAACATACATATCCATAAAATATGTATTGTTAATATTATATATATAAAGATATACTTGTACACATTACCTATTTGTATTATTAAACCATCATACATTTTTATCAATTCGTCACATAAAATTCATCAATTTGACATGAACTTGTTCTAGCACATCTAGTCTTTGTTGCCATCACCTATGGAAATAACTCAATGCAACAACAAAACAATTATAGATATTATCATCATATCACCTCCATTAATTTCCAACTTCTTATTAGTAATTTATGGTTAGTAAAATTGGGGCATTACACCTTTCTCTTATAATGTTTGGTATGTAACCTCTCCAATTTAAAAGAGATCAAAATTGAGGTATTTTGAAAGATTTAGAGTCCCATCTGTTTTCCCTTCCTTTCTTTTTCTCTCCTACCAAATAAACATGAATGTCAAACACCTTACGCTAGTCCCTCCATCCATCTCATTCCTTCTACTTTTCTCTCATACTAAACACACGCTAATAGTAGATATTTTTACAAGAATTCCAATAATAAAAAGAAGTCCCCCTTTCTTTAGTATGTGGTTTCTGGGCTTGTCATCAAAATAGAAAATTTTCTTGTAAAATTTATCAAATGCATTCCTATTTCTCTCTTTTTATCTCTAAGGCAAAATTTTATAAATTAATTTCATTGTTTTATACGGTCTAAAATATATAGATGGAAAGTTAGTTTAATACACAAGTAGTAAAGATTAATTAAAAAAAAAGTCCTAAGTAGAACTATTTATAATCTAAAGAAATAACAAATTTGAGAAATAAGCCTAAAATATTGGGACGGCTGTACTTGGAAAGTTGAGAAACAAAAACTTTTTTTCCATTTGTAGTTACATCAGTGACGCAGACTTTTCTAATTTTAATTTTTTAACTTCTAGAAACAACTACTTCATCTTGTATTAGTTATTATTTAAATAATAAAAGAAAGAATATGTAAGTGAATTTCGTCTTGGTTTTTTAACTTGGTTAAAAATGGTTTTGTCTAAGTTTCTTTTTTTAAGTTTCCTAAAGGAGTTTTGAACCTTTTTTTTTTAAGTTTCGTAAGAGATTTTCCTTTTTTTCTTTTTTTAATTTTCTTGTCCTTGTTTATCTTCTTCTTCCTTTCTTTTCCTTTTTTTTTTTTTTTTTGGTTTTTGCTTTTAGGTTTTTTTTTTAATCCTTCTTGCTTTTTTATTAGTTTTTAAATTTGTTTAATTCTTATGTCAGTTAGATGATACATTATTACATAGGAAAAAGTGTTACTTAGCATATTCTTACTCTTGACAGTCAATTTTAACAGCGGATTCAAAATTTGATTTCAGCATTAGATAAATAAAGAGAAAAATTAAATCTTTTACCAAAAAAAAAAAAGGATAGTAAGTGTTGGGATGATTTTCTTCATTTAGAAATTCCCCAACAATAAAGTTTGGAAATGATTCTTTAATTCCTTATAAAAATCTCTCAATCTCTATAGATTCTAAATACAAATTCAGAATTCTCTCTCTAAGAGTTTCTCTCTCTAGAATCTACACAAGAATTTATGTAATAAATCCTAAATGTCTAAATCATAAGACTTTATCTCTATTTATAGGCTTCTAGGTCTCTCTATGGCTTCATTCTAATTATTATATCTAATTTGTCATGTCAGCTTCAGAGCAGACTTTCGATTCTTTTTCAATTTAATTCTTCTTCTGAGTATCTTTGGTCTAACCTAGACCTTCTGGCAATTTTCTATATCTGCTAAACGGTGCCATTTTACTCTCCCTCTTTAAAGACGTGTCATTTCATTTCTGCTACAAAATGTCATTTTATTCATGAAAATATTCGTCCCCTCATCAACCCTCTTTTGTTCTTATAAATTCAAAGCATTCTTTTCCAAATTTAAAATAAAAAACATTTTTATCTACTTATCCTTGAATTCCTTCATATCTATGGACTTTTCCCTTTGTAAAGTACTCCCTTGTCTTTATGTTTGCTAACAGGTTATGTTTCTTTCGAGCATCTACTCTGTTCAATTGTTGGAATGAGAAAGTTGTGAGATTTTCTAAATGAAATTTTTGTGTTCTATCACTTTCTCTAAAGATCTTCTCTTTATAAAATTGCTTAGTCAATCCACTTTTAACATTAGTACGAAGCTTACGATTGTCTAGTATAATCTCCAAGCTCTAAAGTTGTCTCCAAATAGACTTTGTTACGCTTGTCAAAAACTTTGTGGCTACAAGCTCTTTGTATCCAAGGCCAAAGTTGATGAAATAGAATACATGCGTCTAAACATACAGTCTAATCATTTTGACCCATCAAGACATAAACATCACCATGAAGATTCTCTTGATCAAGTGTTTCCTAATGAATCTAATGAATTTGAACCATATGATGGGTCTTCTTCTCATGTCCTTTAGATGAATGCTTCCATATTTCAAGGTAACAATAAGTTTGAAATATGGTGTCCACGTTTTCCCCGTTCTAATAGAATTTTAGTTCTAAATAAAAACTTCTCTTGAAATCCTCCTATTGGAAAAGTTATCACATAAACCCTCGATACCCCTGTAGATATCCAACTTCAATATCAATTCCCATTTGATGAGTTAGAAGATATGAGATATGTTGCTGCTATCTTGTGTAAAGAAGTTCATTATGATTCATTTTGCCAACTCCATCCTATCATTCAAGATCACGACATATACAAGCCTTTTTACGATAAAGCTTTTAAGGAAAGTGATGAGGAGAGAAAGCAAAAATAGAAGGCTTTGAATAGATTGGAAGCCCTCAAGTCTGATCTTCAGCCCTCAAGTTCAATTTGAAATTGGTTGACTTTTCATGCTTAAACACTTTGAATGTTGACTCAATCTGAATCTATCTAACCTATCAAAGCCTATTGATCTTAGTATGTTATCAGTCCAAACATTAACTTAATCTGAATGACAATCTGTATTCCAAACTTAGCCTAAATGACGATATGTATCAATAAACTTAGCCTAAATGACGATATGTATCAAATATTTATATTCTATCCAACTCAAGTTTGAATATGTTTATCATCAAATTTAAATAGTATTTCAAGTTAGGGGTATTTCTTAACGTTAACATTTAATCCAAATCTTGCATAATTATGATTTGAACTTATCAGTCATTAGGTCTGATTTTCTTTACATTAAATCCATTCCTAAATTTAGATTTCATTCAGTTGACCTACTTCATGCAAGATATGACCTACTATCATATTAATTGATAGCAATTCTAACCCTTTACTCAGATCTTACTTAGTTCTGATTTGATTTGAATTTCATGGTTTTTACTTAATTCTAACTCTTTGCTCAAATCTTACTCAATTATGATCTGATTTGAATATTATGGATTTACTCAATTCTAACCCTTTACTGAGATCTTACGCAGTTTTGATATAATTTTAATATCATGGGCTTTATTCAATTCAAACCCTTTTTTAGATCTTACTAAGTTCTAATTTGAGTTGGCTATGGGTTTTACTTAATTCTAACCCATTTTCAGATCTTACTCAAATTTAATCTAATCATAAATTGATATTAGACCTACCTGTATAAGGTTTGTATCAATTTTCAACCTTCAGGGTTTACTTAATTCTAACCCTTTTTTGGAACCACAAATTGATATCTGACCTACCTATGCAAGGTCTATATCAATTTTCAACTTTCAGGTGTTATTCAATTCTAACCCTTTTTATATCTTACTCAATCATGACCTAATTCATATTCAGGCAGACCTTTTTTAATTAGGTTTGTGTCAATTTTCAAACTCTGGGTTTTACTTAATTATATTCCATATTCATGGCTTACTCAATTCTAGCCAAAATTCATATTGATATAGACCTTTTCTAATTAGGTCTACATAAATTTTCAAATTCTAGGTTTTACCCATATTCAGGTCTTACTCAGTTCTGACTCTGAATTCATATTGATTTGCAATATTTTCAAATTATGTTGTATTTTACTAACTCATCTGCCCATTATCCTTTTCTATCTTCCAACTTTGTCTTTATTCCTTTGAAAATTGGCTTATTAGAGGATTTTGCTTGTCCGTTGCCTTGTGGGTAATCCCTAGTTGAGAAACTCAATCTTTTTCCATGACCCTGAAAAAAATTCTCCATTTATCTTCCTTTGAACTGAATTCCATTATCTGGCAGAGTCTTGTATGGCATTCCAAATCTACAAAGTATGTTCTTCCAGATGAACTCTATCATGTTAATCTAAGTCATTAGTGTGTAAGCTTCTGCTTCCATCCATTTAGTGAAATAATTCATAGCAATCAAGGTATATCTCTTATTTGAAGGAGTATTTAGCAAACATTCCGACTATATCAATTCACCAATAGGCAAATAAACAAGCCTATGCCAAATAATTTAGATCTCCAGGTAGAGAATGTGTTGGACACGCGAACCTTCAACATTTCTAGTATTTTCATGCATATTAATATGCATGAATCATCATCTTAAGCCAAAAGTAACCCTGAGAAATGAGTTTATGTCCCCAACTTTTTCCCATAGAGTGATTCCCACATATGCCTTCATGGATCTGAAACAGAACAATCTGACCTTGTTTGGGTGTTAAGCATTTGAGATATGGTCCTCTATAGGATCTTCCGTATAATTCTCCACCAATCACGGTGAACCTTGCGACTTCAACTCTGAATTTTCTAGTTTCATTTTTTTCTTCGGGTTATTCTCATATGGTCAGATATTTGATTATTTGTATTCTACAACTTTCTCTGAATAGATCTGATTCATGTTCACAAATGTTTCTTTTTACTCTTCCTTCTAGCTTGGTTCCTTGAGTTCCAAATTGGCACTACTCTGAATGTTCTCCTTCCTTTGATAAAGTGGCTATCTTGGGCAAGTCATCTTCTTTAGAGTCATCCCCCCTCTAGCTCCGAGTTAGTTTGAACTTCTCAAATTTCATTATCAGACCTTGGACTTCAAAATGATACTTTGCTAAAGTTTCTCCCTTTACTTAATAAGTTTCATGGATCTAACTTACTATCAATTGGGAGTCACCCTTTACTCTTACGTGTCTCACTCCAAGAGCTTTTATTAGCTTTAGACCAAATGATAAAGCTTCATATTCTACCTCATTGTTTGTAGCCCTGAATTCGTGCTTCACTAGAACTTTTTTTAGGATTATTTCTACCTTGGAACAATATTGATTACTTGCCCCATTGACTTGTAGCTCCCAGACTTTCTTTATTTGGTATTTTCCTTCCAATTCTTCTTCTTGTCCTTTTTTACCTAGTTTCATACATTCTGAAATGAAATTTGCCAACACCTATCCTTTCTTTGACATTCTAGGCTTAATCTGAATATTGTACACTCTGAGTTCTATCGCTCACTTTGTCAATCTTCTAGTCAGTTCTGGCTTTGACTGAATAACCTTCAATGGTTGGTTTGTCAAAACTATTACTAGATTGCCTTCGAAATAGTGTTTGAGTTTTCTTTTTGCATTTACCAATGCCAACACTAGTTTTTCTATTGTTCTATACCTTCTTTCAGCATCTATCATCATTCTACTCATGTACAAGACTGGCTTTTGTTTCTTATTTTCCTCTCTGAACAAGAATGTATTGATTAAGAATTCTGAGTTTGCTAGAAACATGAATAACTCTTCTCCTGGTTCTAACATTGACAACATCAATGGGCTTAAAAAGTAATCCCTGATTTGCTTTGGAGTTTCATCTTGTTTTCTCTTGCTCTATTTCCTTAGCTCTTTTCATACTCTAAAGCAAAGGTTTACACTTGTTAGAAATTTTCGTGATGAATCTTCCCTAAGCTGCAATTTTTTCGACTAGAGGCTGAACTTCTTTCATCGTTCTGGGTCTCTCAGTGCTTAGTATGCTCTTGATCTAACTCGATTTGGCTTCTATTCCTCTCTTACTCACCACATGGCCCAAAAATTTGCATGAGGAAATGCCAAACACGCATTTTGTTAGGTTTAATTTCATTTGATTCTTATTCAGAACTTTGAAGTTTCTACTATGTCTGATACATGGTTTTCTTTTCTTTTGCTCTTCACCACCACATCAACCATGTAGAATTCCATAGTCTTTCCTCGCTGTTCCTTTTATGTTCAGTAACTTCTCACAGGTCACTTATACATTCTTCAGATCAAATGACATTACTTTGTAACAATACAAACCTTTTTCTATAACAAATGCCATTTCCTACAAGTTGTTTTCGCTCATCCTAATCTAATTATACATACATTCAAGACAGTCAGTCTCTCATAGCCAATCATGGCATCTACCATCTAATCTATCATTGGCAAAGGAACACTGTCTTTCAAACAGGCTTTTTTCAAGTCTATGAAATCTATGCACACCCTCTATTTTCAAATGTTCTTTTATACCAGAACCATGTTAGAAATCCAGTTAGGGTACATTTCCTCTCTAATCATTCTTGTTTCCAACAACTTGTCTACCTCTATAGCAATAATCTAGTTACGTTCTAGCAAAAATCTCCTCTGTTTTTGTTTGACTGGCTTTATCGTGCTTTTGCAATTTAAATAATGTAATGCTTCAGTCCGATATATACCTACCATGTTTTCATGGCTCCAAGCAAACATGCCTTTATTTTATTTCAACAATTATATCAATTATTCTTTTTCTTTTCCTTCCAAAAGGCTACCCACCAACATGGTTTTTTCTGGTTCTGCTGGATCTAGAATTATCTGGCTTAGAACTTCCATCATGGTTGGTTCTTTTTCCTTTTTTCTGCTTATTTCTCCTGATCCTTTGATTGCTACTGTTGTCCTCTTTCTAAATTAGCTTGTGTTATGGCTATTTTATAACATTCGTATACCATAGCTTAATCTCCTTTTATCTCTACTACTCTCCTTCTATCGGTGGACAAGCATTTCATGACTTGATTCAATGTAGAGAAGACTCCTTCCATTCTGTGAATCCAGTTTCTACCTAAAAACACATTATAAGCATATTTGGTTTAAATCACAAGTAATTCTACATCCAACGACTTACCAACCACTTTGAATTTTAATGCAATGGATCTTTTTGGTATGATGCCACTTCCATTGAATCTAACCAGAGGGATTGAGCTTGGCTTAATCATCAAATCACTAGGCCAAAGTCTATTGAAAGTTGAATAGAATAGTTTGCATGCACTGCATCTGCCAATTATTAGTTTCTTGCCACATCACAATCCTGTATCCTTAAAGTAACCACTAATAGATCATATGAGGCATCTTCACTCTAGCTTGGTCTTTTGACCTGAATTTTACTTCTGGAATAGTTTTTTTTATGCACAGCATGCTGTTCCACCATGCAAACTTCCTTCAGACTTTCTCCTTTTTTCTTCTTATTCATTAGTCCCAAACCATGTACTTCCTCTGTCTCTATCCTTTGGTGGATGATGGAAATTAATCTTGCTTCATATCTTCCTTCCTCTTTCTTTTGAGTAGGACTTTTGGTTGGTCTTTCTCTTCCTTGTGTCTTTTCATTCTTGGCATACTTATTCAGTTCACCCTACCTGATCATGGCCTGAATTTGTCCTTTGAGGCTTTCATATTCTTTGGTTGTGTGGTCATGATCCTTGTGTAATTCGCGAATCTTGTTTCTATCCCTCTGCTCTGGGTCTGATATTATTGGTCTTTGAGTGTTAAAGATTATGAAATGCTTATTCTTTTGGAAAATCTTCTCTACTGAAGTGCTTAACTGCTTTTTCTTTCCCTAGTGTTGTAGGGTCTGAATTTTCTTTCTTTTTTGTATGTATCAGTCTAGCTCACTCATAATCTTCGTTTTGAAAATCAATCATTACGTGTCTTACCTCTACCATGCAATGTAATGGATCTCAAGTTAGCATCTCATGCAATTCATGTTCTCTAACCAATCCATCCCTGAAAATATTTGCCACTACTATTTCGTCAACAACCTCTACTAGATTTAGTTCGTGAGTAAATTGATCAATAAATTTCTTCAAACTTTCACTGTCTTTCATCTTCACATTCATCAGATATGCCATGGTTTTCTTTTTGTTTTTGATGTAAATGAACCAAGTCACGAATTTATCTATAAGTTTCTAAAAACTTGAGATCGAATTTAGTTCTAATTGATTGAACTAGGTGGCCGCTGTACCTGATAGTACCCTGGGGAAGACATTGCAAAGCAAATTCTCATTCAATGTTTCCAACATCATCACTTGTCTGAACAGATATAGAAAATCCACTAGATTTGATCTTCTATCGAATGTCTTTATTTTTGGAGCTGTGAACTTCTAAGGCTTTGGTTCTTTTAGAATCATTTCTGATAATGGTGATTTCGCCATGCTTCTAGCTTCGCTCATTACAAGGTCTGCAGGTTGTTGATCTCTCTTATTTGTACATCAACATAACCTTTTACTCGTTTTCGTATGTCTTCCTTAGAACTCTAGTTTCCTCGGATGGTAAACAGTGAAACTTCTTCTTTATCAGTTCTGTCTTCCTCTATTCTTTTCTTAGCTTTGGTATTCTTCTTCTCCTTTACCTCTGAGACTCCAATCCTCAGACTAACTTCTTTTGAATCTTCTTCCTATACTTCTTTCTGTCTTGCTTCATTATGTGTCTGCTCTCTTCTCTTAAACTCTTTGTTCTATTTCTTTGATGTGGTCAGTTTTTCTTCCAGTTGAACTTACCTTTCAACCATTTTCTAGCATCTCTCTTCCATCTGTTGATTTTTTTGCTAGCATACCTTGGAGTTGATTCATCTAATCTGAAGATTGCATGTTCGTGTTCAAATCAGATTGAACATTCATTGTCATCTCCTCAGTGCATCTCTTTTTGTTGTCTAGCTTTGTTCACCTTGCTTGATCATTCACTTGGACCTTGGCATTTCAATTTACTTCTTTCTGGATTTTGACTTCTTCTTTTTAGGCTTTTTCTTGTTCTCATTTTCCACGGACGACACCAATTGCTAGGATGATTTTCTTCACTTAGAAATTTCCTAACAATAAAGTCTAGAAATGATCCCTTAATTCCTTACAAAAATCCCTCAATCTCTATAAATTCTAAGTGCAAACTCATAACTTTTCTCTCTAGGAGTCTCTCTCTAGAATCTACACAAGAATTTATTTAATGAATCCTAGATGCCTAAATCATGAGACTTTGTCTCTATTTATAGGCTTCTATGTCTCTTTAGAGCTTCTTTCTTATCGTTATTTCAAATTTGCCATGTCAACTTCAGAGCAAACTTTCGATTTTTCTTCAATCTAATTCTTCTTCTGGGTATCATTGGTTTGACCAAGACTTTCTAACAGTTCTCTATATCTATTGAATGGTGTTATTTTCCTTTTCTTCTTTAAAGACGTGTCGTTTCATCTCTACTATACAATGTTGTTTTATTTATGTAAATATTCGTCCCATTGTAAGAGATGTAAAATGAGGGGCAAGAAAATACTTGTAAAATTATAAAGTTGAGAGGAGAAAATAAAGTAAGGTAATGGTAACAGAGTAAATAAAAAATTATAACAATTGAGACAAAAAAAATATTTTTGTTTTGGAAAAACAAAAAGAGAAAAAGGGAATTCATTACCTTGTTGTTGTCTAACAGATTGGGGAAAAAGATTCACAGAATGAGCATTCACTTGCCAAATGGAAATTATAGCATGCTTACTCATACTAGTTTTGGAATGAAAAACTTCCTTTTAATATTAAGCATCGAGTCGAATTAAAGAGAAAAACAATAAGAAACAAGTGAAAAAAATGGTAAATTTGATTCGGGCACATATTAAGAACTAATACAAACCATTATGCTTTAGCTTTGTCCCCACAGAAACTCCATTAGCAATCCGAAAGACACAACATGGTTGCCAACCCATGATCTATGAAGCCAATGAAATTATAGGCTAGTGTGCTTCAAGGGATGTAAATGGGGCGGCCTTGTGCTGATTTCATTAATACCGGCCTCCCACGTTTAGTACACCATCCCACCTTATAATCCACCTAAGACGATGAGAGGGCGGGGCGGGGCGGGGCATGGATTTCCTACGACAGGGATGGTGCACTGTTAACTAATGTTAACTAATGTTCACTAGTTTATTTTTTAAAAATTCAAAGTTTTCCACACAATAAAATATGTTCGTGAGATGCATAATATCAAAAATTACACACAAATTAACCCTAGGCGTATGCAGTGAGTGTCTGCTTGTAAATTAATAATAATAATAATAATAATAATATATTATTATTATTATTATTATTATTAAAATAATAATATTATTATTAAAATAATAATATTATTATTAAGACGGATTTGGGACAAGGTGTTCATTATCATCCCTGTTTCGTCCTTTGAAAATTATCAATTGGTTTTCCCTGAATCCAAAGAAACATCTTCATTTACTGCCACCTGCCAAGAAAACTTGTTAAGGAAGGCATCTGATAACTCTATAAAATAGAGTTATTTTACCATTTTTTCATACACAAAAATTAGCTTGTTCTTGAGAATTTTAGTTGTTTTAAATTTGTTTTTGATTTATTTTGTTTTGTGTACTTTAATTAGATTTTCATAAATTTCGTAAAGTTTTTATTTCATTTTCATTTTTTTCTAATAGTAATTAAATAAGTTTAAAATTAAATATTTTCAATGAGTATACTTATAGCATTTTATTTTAGAAATATCTAATTTTAGCACTTTGTTTTTCTATAGCGTCAAAGAGGGCACCACTATTCATGTCAGGAAACTGTAAAAACCAAGCTTATCACGTATTCTATGGTACTGGATCCTTCCTAATTTCATACACTGGATTGGAGCTAATGTACTACTGTAGCAGCACTGTAGTAGTGTGCATGGACACTTGTGACGCCCCACCCTACGTAGGGTTAAACAGCACCATTACAGTCAGCTACTGTTGTCAACTGCAATAGACTGTAACCACTTGGGTCGTCGGTAACTTACTTTTAACTTACTTTTAACTTATTCTTATACCAGATAATTTTTTTTTCATTTTAAACTTGACGTGGAAATTTTATTTTCGTAAAACATTTACTATAGTAAATATTTTTCTTTATCATAACTTGATATACATCATTTCAATACTCTTTTAAATAGCTCAGCAGAAGACTCATAGCAGTGCCATAACCCTCACCCAGTCCCTTGGCACATGCAAATCGCATTCGTCATCTATCACTTGTTTTATTTTCGTGCAAGATGCTTACCTGCAACATAAACAAACTTGTGAGCGACAGGCTCAGTAAGTTCAAACATACATTCATGATGTATAATAATTCACACTATATAGGATAGGGTGAATCTGATACCTGCTGTAACCTCCGAATATTGCATAATGTATATCGTACATTGCTTAACATTCATACTTATCACACATAACCTTGTAAACATACATGTACATATCTGAACATACTCTACATCATAATCATAAACATACTAACTGCACTTTATACATACTTAACATCATTAACATACTTTACATCATAATCATAAATATACTAACTGCACTTTATACATGCTTAACATCATGAACAGTATTTACATCGTGAACATATCACATGTTAAACTTCCGCACTCCGGACATACCACCGTCGGATTGGAGGCCATAAACATGAATAATACTGTTGACTATGAACAGTACCATTGACCGCAGCAGTAACTTTGACCACGACGGTACTCGTAGTGTTAGTATATCTTATGCTCATTATAGGTTGCATTTTCAATCTTAGGTCTTTATCTTTTATTATGTTCTGGTTTTGGGCCCTATGATTGGTCGTACCGTTCTTTTACACGCATGACTGAGAGGGACTCTGGGGAGTGACCTACTGGCCAATCCTCTACAGTCTACTTGAACATGAGACTTCCAAACCCGGGACGTACCACCATCGGTTTGGGAGCCATATCATAACTGATCATGAGAAACTTCCATACCCGGGACGTACCACCATCGGTATGAAAGCTGTATCATAACTGAACATGGAAAACCTCCACCTGTGTGGGAGGCCGGTACACCAAAGTGGTTTTATTACCATCTTTCATGCGGTTCCTAACCGATGGCATTATCATTACCTCCTTAGTCTGGAACACTTATTATATTTCTTTATTTACTTGTATGCATTGTATTTCACATGTTAGTATGCATATAGCACTTTGGTACATACTTTACACGTCATACATATCTTATAAACATATTACGTAATTTCATGTTATAGACATTTGAAATGTCTAAACTTACAGAATATAACACATAAACATAAACATATCAAGTCAATTTACATTTGACTTAAACATAATATATAGTTCATAACAAGACTTTCGTGACATTCATAACATAGTATCTTGACACTAAAACTGCACATAGAATACATAAACATAACCAATCCATTTATTTTGCAGACATGGAAATATTTAAACTTACATGCTGCATATAGAACACGTAACACATAAACATAGACCTAACATGTCAGTTTATATTGCAGACAAATAAATACTTGAACTTACTGTTACTTTGCTAATATCTCCTTTCTTGCTTTCTGGATACGTAAACCTTCCTTCATTACGCCTGGATCGAGTTCCTATAACCGAAAGAATCATGGTTATTCTTTCCTTACTTATCTCATACATAAAACTTAATAAAACGTAAAAATTCTACGTTTCATTCCCCAATATAAACTTAGGGGCCTAATATCCCATTTATAACATTTTTGCTAAACTTTGGAAAAATTACCATTTCACCCCTAACGTGATTTTTTTTTTCATCGTAACCTTATTTTTTCTTGATTTACAACTTAGTTCTGGCCCTTAGAATCTTAATTAAGTCATTTTAAATCTATTAGAGCCTTTTTCTATCATTCCTAGAATTTTCGATCAAAATATCCGTTTTGCCCCTGACGGGTCTTTAGGTAGTATTATTTTCATTTTAATGCTTAGACTAGATTTTCTAAGCCCAACAATCATAAAATAATTTTTCTTAGACTTTACCGAGTTTTTACAGCATTAATTGCTGAAATTCTCGGTTTACTCATCCTTAGAACATCTGTCATCCTTTTCTGAGCCTAACTCATTCATTAATCTTTAAAATCGTTCGAGGGGGCTTGGGTTTCCATCTCGACCACATTTTTACCCCTCATTTCCTAAAATACCCTTTTTGTGCCGTTTTAATGTATATCGTGCTATAACCTCTGAACATTGCATAAGGTATATCGTACATTGCTTAACATTCATACTTATCACACATAACCTTGTAAACATACATGTACATATCTGAACATACTTTACATCATAATCATAAACATACTAACTATACTTTATACATGCTTAACATCATGAATATACTTTACATTATAATCATAAACATACTAACTGCATTTTATACATGCTTAACATCATGAACAGTATTTACATCATGAACATATCACATGTTAAACTTCCGCACCCGGGACGTACCATCATCAGATTGGAGGCCATAAACATGAATAATATTGTTGACTATGAACAGTACCATTGCAATAACCGGGAAAATTCATATTTCTCAGAGAATAAATACACAATGAATTTAAGCATTAAAATGTAAAATTAAGTGATTTAATATTATTTAGAACTAAAATAAAATATACTAACAATGTTAAAGGATGAAAAATGATTGATAGTGATATTATGTGTGTACACGTATGTGCCACTCACAGTATCAAGAAGTAGGTCAAGATGATATTATCTTGACATAAAACTGATAAATTTTGGTTTAGCACTCCCAAATTAGTTAGGATAGCCTATCAGCACGCTCAAATTGATAATTGAGCATAAGAGTAATTTTTAGCCGAGAATTCGCAGTATCGAAAACTGGTCAAGATGACCTCAGATGAAAATAAAACTGAAATATTTAGATTCAGGATGCCCAAATTAGTCAGGATAGCCTATGTTGAAATTTTGGGCGAAAAAGTATATAAGGAGCGAAAAAAAGTGAAATTTCCTCATTTGTCCACATGCTCTCTCTCTCCTCACTTCTCTTTCTCTCTCTACCCGAATGTGTACAGTAACCAACTTTCACATACGACCTCCATTCACGACACCGTCGGCACCGTTAAAAAGCTCTCGCCGAGCTAAGTTCAACGGTGGGCCGACGCGACGGAACGGCCGCCGCACGCCGTCGCACGCGCCGTCGGCCACCGGAAACTTCGCGACAACGTATCTCCGCCGTTTGACGTCCGATCAAGCTGATTCTGGTCTCAAAAGACTCGTAGTAAAGAGTAGAACAAAACCCATGTGGTGTTTCAGCCCAATGGTCGCCGGATCACACCGCCCAACTTTGCCCGTCGCCGTCACCGTCACCATCACCGCCGGGAAACCCGCCGTTTCCGGCGGAGTTGAGTTGCAAGGTTGGTATCAAAATGCTCAGAACAACACGTAGATCAAAAGCCCCAATCAATTTTGGGCAACAATCACTGAAAAATGGAGATTCAAGCTCGCCGTCGCCATCGGTTTTTCGAGGGGTGATTTCCAGCGATAGAGGCGTCGAATGGTGAAATTGAGACCACCAATAGATTCCTCTCGTCGAGATCTTCAAGATGGACTATCCACTTTCCACCGTCGCCGCCGGTCAATGCCGGTCAACGGCGACCGTTGACCAATTTTGGAAGTTTGGCCCGTTAGCTTATTTTCGACGTTCTGGACGCATCCGCGGAGTCGGAATTGCAAGACGGGACCTCAGATATGAAGAACGAAGAATTAGGGTTTATGTCGTCGAGACTGGGCCGCAATTCGGTATAAATCCCGACCTCTTTATATTCCGCAATTTAATTGTTTGGGACTATTATATGATTTTATAATTATTGGTATGAAAATTATGGAAAAAAATGTATGTAAAAAGAAGAAAATGGCTGTAATGGAGAAAAAGAAAAATATGTGATAATGTAACGATTTTACGTAAACAGTATGAGTTTTACGTAAAATCTAGGCCTCTGGTATAGTACGTGATAGAATTAGATCAGGATAGATGGTTTTCAGGCGTTTCCTAAATGCTGAAACCTCAAAAATTAAGGGAAAATTCTGCCAAAATTTCTAAAAACGACACTAGGGGTAATATGGGAAACGAGTGGTAAAATATGATCGGGAAGGGAACCCGAGCCCCCTCAAGGAATTAGGGCATGGAAAAAGGAAGGGGCAAGTTATAATTAGTAAACCGACCCTTCGAAACCCTAGAACGCAAGGAAAACATGAAACTGACTCTTAGGTCAGAATAGTATTTCCCGAGGGTCGGGGATGTAAAAAATTGGTAAAATGATAAGAATTAATCCGGAAAAGGTCCAATAAGATTTAAAAAGTTAATTAGATGATTTTGGGTTTAGAAAATCCAGCCTAAGTATGAAAATGAAAATGTTATGATTAAACGACCCATTAGGGGCAAAATGACCTCAAATTATGAGAAAAGAGCCCCAATGACCTCGGAATAGGTTAATGAAGTTTGTAAAAAGCCAAAATTGAGGTTTAAGTTATGAAAAATCACGTCAAGGGCAAGATTGTAATTTTGTCAAAAGTTAGGGGTAAAATCGTAATTTTTTGAAAAGTTGGAGAAAAATTCAAAAATGGCCATTAATGTTTAAAAAGCTGTCCTAAGGCTATAATTAAGGGTTGTGAGATTAGAATCAAGCTTTTTAATAAAATAAAAGCTATAAATAAAAATGTGATTAACGGACAAAATTTGTCTATAGGAACCCGATGTAGACGCAACAAAGGACGTCGATGGATTCTAAAAAGAGGATAAGCTGTGGCGGCCACCGACCCAGCTCGCCCAAGTCGACGTTCGCCATCTCCATTCTCTTCAACTTGAATACATAAACGTTTCTTTTCATTTGCGAAAGTGTGATTTAAAATCTTTACTTTCAAAGATAGAGTGAAAATTTTGGGAACTTTTTTTTTTTTTGAAACATATTTACACAACTTCTATTTTTCTCAAAACATACTAACTTATATATATATACAATAATTTTTTTTTCATTTTTTTGTTCCATTTCATTTACATATGGTCTGCATATATAAATATATATATTTCTGAACATATGCTTATACAAAAATACTCTGGCAGCTGAAAGCATAGCGGATTCGTCCCTTGTCCATGACACGTCTTGAATCTGTCTGCCAGTCCCTTCATCCTTCTATCCTGCCCTGGGTTGCTTACCTTGATTACCTACACCACAAACAGACTTGTGAGCTAGACTCAGTAAGCACAAACATACAAACAAAGAACTAATATGCATAACCTCTAAGGTTAGTCACATAATGCAATTCTAATTCCTCATAGGTTAGTATTTGAGGTTCTTTATCGTAACTTATCGCAACATCCTCATAATTTCATTTCATGTCTTCCTTTCTTCTCTATTATCATTTTTCTTTCTCTTTGCTTTTCTTTTCTTTTCTTTTCCTTTCTTTTCTTTTCCTTTCCTTTCCTTTCCTTTCCTTTCTTTTCTTTTCTTTTCTTTTCTTTTCTTTTCACTTTCATTGGTGGGCCTGTTGTTGGACGTACCTATTTGCGCGCTGATAGTGGGAGGAGGGGGAGCGACCCACCAACCTACCTCAAAGTCATATAAAAACCTCACCTTCGGGGCTGGTCCAACCTATAATCTACCACACCTTCGGGGTAGCGCCACATCTACGCGGAGGATATAGACCGGAAGTCTCGACCTTGTAGGAAGATCGGTACGCCAACAACTTAAGTTTTCAGTCTTATTTTCTTGCATTCTTTTAGCTTTTTTGATCATAACTTATCATGCATACATACCATTCCTAAAACATCTCTAACATGATTTTTCATCTAACTCATGTCACAGAACACATTAAAGTTAGTCAGTTCGTAGGTAGACAAGTAAATGTTTGTACTTACAGTATCTGTGCAAGAGTGATTCCTTTTGGATCCTTGCTACTGCTTTCCCCTTCACTTCTTGGGTTTCCAATAATAGAAATAATTCATTTCATTTTTTTTATCATAGTAAGATTTATATTAATTTCTACATTTTCCTTATTACTCTCTTTTTCTCCAATTCAACTCTTAAAATATTGTTACTGTCTTTGGTATTTTGTTTCACCCTTTTTCTTAACATTCAGATTTTTTTCTTAACATTCTAATCTCCAAAATGCCCACACTCTCAGTTTCTTACAACTACTTCTCCTCATTATCGTTGCCGAAATTTCGGCAGCATTTCCGCTTAAAAACGAGGGTCCCGGCGTTTAAGTAACGCCTCAAAACTTAGGTACCTGCCAATTACTATACTAGAGGCCTAATTTTTCAAAGAACATTCAAAACGTTCTATGAAAAATACTTATCAATCCCACACATTACTCATTAACACATTCCAAATCATATCCATAAATCAACCATCACTTTCATCATTTTTTTTTCATATCCTTTCATTCATTCAAAATCACTAACAACATAAAACATTCAATTTCGATAACCAAAACTTTCAACTCAACTTTCAACTTAACTGATCTCTTCCAAACAAATTACATAACCATTTTAAATCTCTTTTCTTAACTCTAAACTCAACAAATCCAACCTTAAGATTTCCTAATCCCATTTCAAGAAACTTAACCATCATTTATTCAAAATTGAACCCAAATACATTTGTTGTTAATATAGCCCTTATAACCATTTTTTTCACTTAAATCATCAAGTTAACAATCATAAAGTTCAATTCTTTCACCAAAAAGAGCCACAAATTCATCATGAAAAATCATCAAATTTTCAAACCCTAACTTTGTACATTTTCGGTTTCTTCAAGAAAACCTATTCAAACTTTTGCATTTAAGTTCCCAAACTCACATACATTCTTTCCTAAGCCATCCTCAATTATTTCTAACCATTTTTGGACCCTAACATTTTCATTTAAACAATTTTTCACACTACCCTATATAAAATCCAAAAATCATCAAAAAATGCAAGGGAAAAATGTTATCTTTGTTCAAAAACGTTCCTTTGCTTCTAGAGGAACTAAAGTTGCGGTTTTTGGAAGGAAACTCGAAGAAAATCTGAGTTTGGAGACGCCGGAAGTCGCGGCTCCCTCACGGCTGCACAGGGCCGGTTCGCGTGGAAGGAGGAAGGGGAAGAGGAGCTCGCGTTTTCACCCCTTTCTCGCGCTCCCTCTCTCTTGTTTTTCGTCGCCGAAGTTTCGGCTTACCGCCGGAACTCACACCAGCAGCCGAAAGGAGAAGAAGAAGAAAAGAAGAAGAAGAAGAAGAAGGAGAAGAAGAAGATCTCTCTCTCCTCCCGTCGCTCTCCCTCTCTCTCTCATCGGATTTCTTTCTCTCTCGCCGGAACTTCCTTTTCTCTCGTCGGATCTCCCTCCCTCTCTTGCCGGTTCTCCCTCTCTCGCTCTCTTCTCTTCGGCGTGGGTTGAAGAAATAATAAGGGGGAAGGGGCTGTGGTGAGTTAATTAACTCACCCTCCCCCTTGTCCCTTTAATCCGAAAAAAACAATCCCCCCCCCCCCCCCTTTTTTTTTTCCTTGCCCCAAACTTTTTAAATTTGTCTTAAGGCCCTAGTTTTCAAAGTTATTTTTATTATTATCCTCTCTCTTTTTTTTTTTAACACTGTTAGAATATTTTTATTTCATTCTAGCAGTATTAAATCATTCATATATATATATGTATAAAAATATCATTACATTAAATAAAAAAAATGATTCTTAGAAAATGAAAATTCTTGGTTGTTACATAAGCACACTATGAGTAAGTTCAGACCAACTATGAACAAGCTTATCGTGTTTATATGTTTGTATGCAAATGTCATGATGTGATTTATGATGATGCTATAGTAATGTTATAGCAATACTATGATGATGTTAAAAGATAGGTTTTAATAAATAATTTATAAAAATATATATATGAATATATATTGAATTAGGAAGGAAATGTATTATAACAGCTTTATGAGAGTAAATATGTGAGAAAGAGATGAGATATAAAAGGAAAGAATAGATGTTTTATGAAAAGTTTTATGGAAGTTAAGTTATGATTGATAGAGCAACGATGATCGGTGATGAAAGAAATTAAGAAGGAGTATGTTTTATGAGAATGAAATGATAGGGGTTTTATGAAAAATGATATGAAAGCAAAGAGTTAGACAAGAAAGAGAAGAAATGATAGGTTAGGTTATGATGAAAGGTATGATGAAAGGATTAGAACATGACGATAAGATGTGATTGATAGAATAGAACGATAGGCTATGATCGATAGGAATATGATGATAAGATAAACAGAGAATAATTATCTGCATTTAACTAAACGTGTTTTTGTTTGTTATGATGTGATGTGATGTGATGTGATGATATATAAGCAATATGTGCTATATATGCTAAAGTGTGATTAACATAATTCACACAAGTAAAGTAAAGAATTAAGAAAAGAAAAACAACGAAAGAACAAATGTATCATGAAATGTTTTATGAAAAATGAGAAAGGAAAGATAATGAATGTCATGAAAAAGATGTACAACGAAAAATCAATATAAGAAAAATAAAAGAATGCAAGATAATAAGACTGAAAAGTTAATGGTTGGCGTACCGGTCTCCCTATATGGTCGAGACTTCAGGTCTATATCCTCCGCGCAGATATGGTGCTACCCCGAAGGCGTGGTAGATTATAGGATGGACCAACCCCGAAGGTGAGGTATTATGTGACTGTGAGGTAGGTTGGTGGGTCGCTCCCCCTCCTCCCACTGTCAGCGTGCAACTAGGTACGTTCAACAACGGGGCCCACCAGTGAAAGATAAGAAAAGAAAAGAAAGTGAAAGAAAAGAAAAGAAAAGAAAGTGAAAAGAAAGAAAAGAAAAGAAAGGAAAAGAGCGTGAAAAGAAAAGAAAGGAAGGAGAGTGAACAGAAAAGAAAAGAAAGGAGAGTGAAAAAAAAAAAAAAGAAAAGAAAAGAGCGTGAAAAGAAAAGAAAGGAAGGAGAGTGAACAGAAAAGAAAAGAAAGGAGAGTGAAAAAAAAAAAGAAAGGAAAAGAGAGTGAAAAGAAGAGAAAAGAAAAGAAATGATACGAAAAGAAAAGAAAAGTAAAGAACGATAAGAAAAGAGACGAACGATATGAAAGAATGACATAATGAAATCGATGAAAAATAAATAAATAATAAAACGAAGTTAAAAGAACATAATAGAATTAATATATGTGATGTGATGTATTTGATGTTACGTGTATGATGTGAATGACACGTTTTTACGTGATGTTATGCTAGTGTATATGTTACTAGCTTATAAGATACGAAAAGATAAGAGATGAGGACAAAATGATAGAAAAGTTATAAAGGTTTAGAACAGAAAGTTAAGAAACGATAGGAATGAAAAGAAAGGAAATAAAGAGATTAGAATAGAATGATAAGAGATTATCAATAGAATGATGGGAATGATTAGCGAAGAGATAAACGAGCATGATGAAGCTCACATTTTATGTTATATTTTGAGGATATGTATAGACGATGTGTATGATGTGTATATACGTGATGTCATATATTCTAGTAATAATATATATTACTAGTATTTATAAGTTAATGAATGTATGTTTGAACTTACTGAACATCTAGCTCATTAATTGTTCATATGTTGCAGGTAAGTAACCTGTTAGTTTAAAGTAATATGATGGACAACGGACGGATCTGCACGTGCCAAGGGACTGGGCGAGGGTATGGTACTACCATGAGTCTTTCGCTGAGCGTTCAAAAAAGGAAGATGAAAGAAAGAAATTTATGAATTATATGTTATAAGAGTATGATAGAATTATAGATATAATATGTAAGTTAAAAGAAAAAAAAAATTTTTTGCTATAGAAATTGCTTTCGCTTTAAAATGAGATCGTTAAGAATGGAAAGTTAAGTATGTTAAGTAAGAGGATGACGACCCACGAGGTTGCCAACCATCACGGTCGGCGTCAGAGCTCGGCTGGTTGGTATGGTAACGTACGTGCGGGACGCCACATACAAGGTAGAGACTTCAGGTCTATATCCTCCATGCAGATGTGGTGCTGCCCCAAAGGTCCGGTAGTTTATAGGTTGGACCAACCTCGAAGGTGTGGTGATTAATGTGACTGTGAGGTAGGTTGGTGAGTCGCTCCCCCTCCTCCCACTGTTCGCACGCAAATAGGTACGTTCAACAACAGGCCTACCAAAGGAAAGTGAAAAGAAAAGAAAGAAAAGAAAAGAAAGGAAAGTGAAAAGAAAAGAAAGAAAAGAAAGGAAAGGAGAGTGCGTGAAAAGAAAAGAAAGGAAAGGAGAGTGCATGAAAAGAAAAGAAAGGAAAGGAGAGTGCGTGAAAAGAAAAGAAAGGAAAGGAGAATGAAAAGAAAAGAAAGGAAAGGAGAGTGAAAAGAAAAGAAAGGAAAAGAGAGTGAAAGAAAAGAAAAGAAAAGTAAAGAACGATAAGAAAAGAAATGAACGATATGAAAGAATGACATAATGAAATCGATGAAAAATAAATAAATAATAAAACGAAGTTTAAAAGAACATAATAAAATTAATATATGGGATGTGATGTATTTGATGTTATGTGTATGATGTGAATGACACGTTTTTGCGTGATGTTATGCTAGTATATATGTTACTAGCTTATAAGATACAAAAAGATAAGAGATAATGATAAAACGATAGAAAAGATAAGAAGGTTTAGAATAGAAAGTTAAGAAATGATAGGAATGAAAAGAAAAGAAATGAAGAGATTAGAATAGAATGATAAGAGATGATCAATAGAATGATGAGAACAATGGGCGAAGAGATAAATGAGCATGAAGAGGCTAATATATTATGTTATGTTTCGATGATATGAATAGATGATGTGTATGATGTGTCTATATGTGATGTCATATATTCTAGTAATAATATATATTACTAGCATTTATAAGTTAATGAATGTATGTTTGAACTTACTGAGTATCTAGCTCATTAGTTGTTCATATATTGTAGATAAGTAACCTGTTAGTTTAAAGTAATATGATGGACAACGGATGGATCTACACATGCCAAGAGACTGGGTAAGGGTATGGTACTACCATGAGTCTTTCGCTGAGCGTTCAAAAAGGAAGTTGAAAGAAAGAAATTTATGAATTATATGTTATAAGAGTATGATAGAGATATAGGTATAATATATAAGTAAAAAAAAAATTTTTTTTGTTATAGAAATTGTTCCGCTTTAAAATGAGAACATTAAAAATGGAAAGTTAAGAATGTTAAGTAAAAGGATGACGACCCACGAGGTTGCTAGCCATCACGGTCGGCGTCAGAGCTCGGCTGGATGGTATGGTAACGTACAGGACGCCACATAAAGACATCGGATTTTGTCGAGAATAAACCACTAAAAGCGTATTCTGGTGCCATATAACCACTGTATATGTAAAATTTTTAATAAAAGTTAAGCCATCATATGTGACAGTGTAGCCATATATTAAAAATTTAATTTTTGTAAATAACCAATGGCAATTTCTTCATTCAATAATAAAGCTTATAACTATTTCCCATTCAAAAGTTACCTCTTTGTATATATTATATTGTGCCCTTTCTTTTAAAGAATAATTAAAAAAAGGCTCTACCACTTAACATACAAGTTAGAAGTGATATTTTTCTATGTAAAGAGAGCTCTTAAGATTACTTACTGAGTTCTTGCTATTCTATTCATGTTTCCTTCAGTTTGATCTCCCCCAAAAGTTTTAGTCAAGCTAAAGTCTGAAATTTTTGGATTCATTTTATCATCAAGTAATATATTGCTAGTTTTAAGATCTCTATATACAATCCTCAATCTGGAATCTTGGTGCAGATATTGAAGACCTAGAGCAATCCCGCATAAAATTTCAAAACGCTTGGGCCATTTTAGTAGTTTACTTTGCTCTGGATCTGGAAAACAGGTTCACCCACTTAGTCAAGTGTTACCAAAATAATACGACTCCAGAACATATAAAATTTTCTACAAAATTAGCAAGGGCTTCTTACCAAAAATGAAGAAATCCAAACTTTTATTTGGCATATACTCATAAACCAGTAATTTTTCATCTCCTTGAATGCAACATCCAACAAGCCTTACAAGATTCCGATGTTGTAGTTTGGCGATAAGTATAACTTCATTTTTAAACTCATTTACTCCTTGTTGAGAACTCATCGAGAGCCACTTCACAGCAATCTCTTGTCCATCTTTTAGCTTACCCTAAAATCTCACATTTGTAAAAGAATTATAAAAACCCTTGTTTCTGTAACTTATAACCATTGCAAATTATGCATTAGGATCTTGAGCTATTACATTAAAAGCTAACTTTGTATGCAGGTCCAAAACCACCTTGTCCAAGCTTATTGTTTTCAGAAAAATTATTCGTAGAAGCAAGTATTGTAGATAACTTTAGCAATGGGAGCTCCAAGTCTTCCTCTTTTTCTATGCTTTTCTGAGTTGCATTATTTTTTCTCCCTGTTTTTTCTCAAAAGATACCACAAGCAACTAAGAAATCTCAGACGTACCAAATGGACCAAAAAAAAAAAACTGATAGTTTTGGCGAAATCCCAGGTTTTCGGAGGTCAGATTTCGAATTCCTTCGGCCAAAAACAGAGCCATATGTTAACAAAGTTGATCAAAGCAAGAGTACTATCAATATTAGCTTTCTATATTTTCGGAAAAATTTTGTAAATTATAGACTAGATTAACGTATGATCTCCAATTAAATGTGTATCAAAAAGTTCAAGCCCTTTTTTTTTTTTTTTGGTAATCCGATTTGCGCTAGAGTTAAAATATAGTTAGGTGGAGTACTCTGTTTTAGACTTTTCGACAGTAATTAAATTGGGCTGTCCACAAGTGGTCCAAAAGTCAAGAATTTTGCCCATGTTTTGTTTTATTGCAAAGATGAAAACGACTTCATATCGTAATTATTTTCTTGCGGGAAATGGAAAGCATAACAAGAGAGGACCATTATTACCTTTTGAGCTTCTCCTCCAAATGCAGTAGCCAAGTAGAAGCATCCCAGAAACACCTCCAATGACAGCTACCACAATCACTGCTCTCACCTTACGATCATCTTTTCCTTTTTTTTTTTTTTTAATACAACAAAACACAGAAGAAATTGGATCCAGAAGACATGAAATCATCAAGGTAAACAAAACACGGCTAAATAGAATGTGAAGATTTGCATTGGCATTGTGCTAAATATATATATATATATATTAGTAATAACTAGGCTCCTACTTATCTCCGAATGTGGTATGCGGATGAATAGATCTTGGCCGCCATCGGATAATTGCCTAACATCCATCAGATCTCCATACCAAATCACACAACCGCTGCCTCTTCGTCCGATATCATAGTTTGTATAAGCAGCACAAGAACAGTTACTCAAGCACAAGGCCATACATTCCTCTTCATTCAAGTTTTCGGCCAACCAAGAATGTAAAGTATCAGGCAGTTTCAAACTCGAAAATTTCACAAACTCGTCCTTGTCTTTATGCTTGCAGCTCGGTTTATTGTTTCGAACACATCCTCCGGACCAGTCCAGTGAATCCCAATTCTCTGGAGACCTGGGTTTGAATCCATCTAGACATCGACATATCGGAATCTCGTTTGTTACACAATACCCATTAGCCCCGCAGACACCGTACCTGTCACAGACATCTTTCGGCATTGAACTGTAAGGCCCCCAGCTTTGATCTGTCTCTATCCATGTAAAGCTATAGTGTAAGAGTTGTCTGGTTCACAACCATTCGTAAGATCACCGACTTATACTTCAAGTTGTAGCTGTAATACACCTCATCATCATTGTGAACAAATTCAAAACCATAAATTGGGGATGGGCTTAAGTCGGGCGAAGAACTCAAGTCACTACGATAAATTTTTGTAGTGCCCTTCCGAATGTTAGCTTCAGGGAATGCATGAAGCTGTGGACCGAATTCAATCCCCAGAGTGAAATCTCCGGGACAAGGGTCATCCCAGCTCTTCCACGCCGTGAGACGCCGCCTAAGACCTGCCCTAAAATCCCACCCCATTTTCATACCTGGCAACAATGTATCTGAAGGGTAGTCAAAGCTTGGCCACAAATAGCTCTCCCAACTTCTATCTTCCTCATCTCCTAGCACAAGATTTCCAGAATCTAGAAGCTGTACTATTGACTTCCGGGCTTGTTTCGACGAGCTCGTTGACCACACGACAGTCTTGTTCTGCCACAAGATCACAAGATTGCCCATGTTGTTTATCATCAACAAGCCGGAGGAATCATTTATCGGGTTGCATCGGTTTGCGACCCAAACGACAGTCTGAACTGGGATGTTCTTGTACCAAATTCCCACGTCACGGTTCTTGGAGTTGCCCGGGGAAAAGAAACCAAGTTCGAAGCTTCCTTCTTTAGAAACCAAATTCTCGCCATCGCTGATAGATTGGAGTGGACCAATGTTGTCCACTGCTGAAGAAACTGAATTGAATAGAGGAAGGAAAATAATGGTTATAAGAATCAAAGTGGAAACCATTGTTTCAATCTCTCTCTCTCTCTTCCCCCACCGCGCCCCGCCCGCCCGCGCCGCCCCCCCACCCCCCCCCCTGCTTAGAAGACAATAATTGAAGTTTGAATGCCGTGTTACGGCCACCTAACTATTGACTTGTTTGGTCTTCTGCTAAGATATGTCACTTTCACCAGTAATGTCTCGCAATTACTCGTTCGCTAGCACAGCCAATTTTCGTTTAAAGCTTGACAGCGATATATCTCCCTATTTGAACCGGAATACATGTTAACTTTATAGTTTGGATTAATTTTTTTTAGCCTCCAATCGTATTTTAGTCTCTAACGACTCAAAATAAATCCTCGAATCATTAATTTGTCCCATAGTAGGCATTTCGTTCAAACAATTGTAAAAATTATACCGCAGTTACCACCTAAAGATCAAGTGCATTTCAATCAAATTTTATGTTTTCGTTTTGATGAAACTTCTAGCTTTTGTCTGATGTTAGCAAGCTTTTGTTCAGAAAAATTTACCCCAAATAAAACTTACATGATATTTACGTGATAATGATAATTTATTTTTTATAGTATTATGGACAAAAAAATATTATGGGACAAATTGATAATCCAACAAAAAAAATTATTATGGAACAAATTGATAATTTGAGTTTAGGAACATTTTAAAGTTCAGGTTCTAAAGTCAAATTGGAGCTAGTTCAGAGATTAAAAAAAGTGAAATTAATCATCATACTTTCGATCATAGTTCAAACTTTGTTCATGGAAAAAATTACAACCCGATATAATTTATGGAAATGTGACTTCCTACCTCATGTTTTCGAAATTAAACACTAAAAATAAAACAAAAAACCAAAAACAAAAAATTAAATCTCTCTATCACGGACCGTTGTTATTGTATTATTATTATTTTTTTAATAACAAGATGGGATTGAATCTATAATCTCTTTCAAAACCCTACCCCACCCCACCTTAATAAACTTCAAATTTACACTCAATAAAGTAATTTTTCAAATTACTTTTTCTAATTTTTTGACTACGTTACTATCTAAACGTTTGGTTAATTCTAGTCCATGCACCATTAAATTTACCATGAAAGTTTGCAGTAAATTTACCATTATATCTAAGGGTGGACAAAGAATCCAGTCATTAGTGAGTGCATCCAATCGAATTATCCAAAAATTATTAGATAGGATTTGGACAATAATTTGACTCATCTAATTGAATTAGACTGGATAATAGACTTGAATAATGAAAATCCAATAAATCTAATACAATCCATTTACTTATATTATATACGAACAAAATAAAATATTTATATTATATAATATACTATTATTTTCATAAATAGCTCTTAAATTATAGACCTCTATTCAAGTTGGCCCTAATATTTTTTCAAAACTAGTTAGTAGCCCCCTAATATATATAAATTTGTTCAAATGGCCCTTCTGTTAAATTAGAAACTAAGGGGGTATTTTGAATGATTTTCTATATATCGAGGGTAATTTTGAATGATTTTGAATAAATATGGGTTATGAATGAAAGTCTATAATTCAAGAGCTATTTATGAAAATAATCCCTCTATTAATTTTTCACGAAATTTAAACTTTCTTTAAAATCATAAAACGATACACATGGAAAGGGTATTTTGAACTATTTTCTATATATCGAAGAGCACAATGACTAATTTCAAACACATAGGGACTAACTTATATAGAAGTCTATAGTTTATTGACTATTTATGAAAATCTTCCTCCAATTTATTTCTAATCTTTTTAAATGTATGTACTTTTTCCTATTATTGTGACAGCCGAGAATTTTTACTGTTCTTGGAATTAATGTATAATATGAACAGATATGTACTGATATGACAGAAATGTATAAATGGTATTTGAATAATTAATTAGAGTTTATAAATGTTTTATGGCAACATTGAATTGAGAAGACAGTGACTGTAATGATTGTCGGACCGAAATGCTTCAGACAGTGTATTTTCGGTATCGAAAAACAGAAATTTACTGAGACTAAAACTGTTCTAACCGTAGACCCGAGATAGGAAATAATGAAATATATAAGGTTTATGCAGTGTTTTAAACGGTATGAACGAAACTGAAGGCTTTGGTAGCATTCCGGAGGGAAAACTGTAAAATTTGATCAGTTTGACTTTTTGGTCAAATTTTTGACAGATAAAAACTAGACTGTGATTACAACAAAACTTATACTGTATAAACAAATAATATTTGCTTATCATCATGAGAATTCAGGGGTTGAGATCAAATTTACTTTGATCCAATGGTGGAGAAATTTTGATAAATTTTGACAATTTTTGACCAAAATTGACTTGGAAAGAATTAAGCAACAATTAATGTTGCGCTATAAGCTCATGCACGTGGAGAATGGGGGGAAAAACAGCTGGAAAACCAAATGGGAAAGCTCCAAAAATTTTGCAAAAATACCCCCACAAAAATTATATTTTGGCCACAAAATTTTAAAAAATTACAAAAAGGGCCCCAAGATTTTTTATAACTTTTCCCATCTGATTACTCACGTCCATTTACAGCCCAAAAACACAAAAATCCTCTGCAATTCATCTTCCCCACATCCCCAAGCTTCCAAAAATCTCAAAATTCCCAAAACTTGCAAAGTTTGTGATAAAAAGTGAATCAAGCTTCAATTTTAAGGGAGTTCCACACCAAGGGCCAAGTAAGTAGTTCAAAATCAAGCTTTGATATTATTTTTCAAATGTTTTCATGTTCATGAAAGTGAGGAACAAAAATGGGGTTGAGTTAATATTAGTGACTTTGGTGAAAATCAAGTGAAAATTTATGTTTTTGGTGCTTGGTTTTGAAATATTTGTAAGGTTGATTAAGTGAGAATTAAAACCTAGGTTTTGTGACTATGAGATTCTCATTTTGTATAGGAGGATGAAATAATGTATGTACTGGGATTTTGAGCAAGTACATAAGGAAAACTATGCCAAACGACGTATTTCGTGTAGTGTTGGCATAGTGGGAAAGTAGAAATTTAAGCCGTTATAATGCCGAAATTTTCGGATTATAACTGAAGTTAAATGTTTTAAGGATGACAAAGTTTGTAAGAAAAATGTTGAAATGTTATAGAGTTAGCCTATGAACATTCCACTTAATGTCGAATTGTTTCGTCATAGGACAATGACTGGAAAACGAGAGGACGGAATGAAGGAATAAAACCGAGGAAACCTTAGCAGATTTTTGGTAAGATCCAACATTTAACTGATTGAACACGAACAACTTGATGCATATGTTGTGTAGAAATGTGTATGTTATTTAAAATATCTAGCCACCTCTTGCTAGAAGAGTATTCTAAGATGATTGTGACGTTGAAACGCTAGAATTTGGCAAGTACACGGGTGTGTACTGATACGACGTGAGTACATATTAGAAAAAGTATAGGTTTTTGGCTCTAGAATGTCTTAATTATACTCTAGGGTGAATTGAGATTGAATGAGTTAAGTTTTACGCTAGTTCGATGTTAAAAATTTAATCTAGCCGAAGTTAAGTGCCAGGCGCTGGGCATAGAGCACCTCCACGCTGAACTCTCAGCTAGATTTAGAAGTCAAAATTGCTGAAGGAGCGCTAGGCGTTAGGGATAGAACGCCAGGCGCTTGCACCACCGTGAAGGAGCGCCAGACGAGGCACTGAGCTTTCTACCAAAAATTTTATGTGTAATCCTGATTCAAAGGCCAAGCGCTTGCATTCAATGGCCAAGCACTTCTACTGTTCCTGTAACAACAGGGAAAATCCATACTTCTCAGAAAATAAATACACATTGAATTTAAGCGTTAAAATGTGAAATTAAGTGATTTAATATTGTTAAGAACTAAATAAAATGTTCTAACAATGTTAAAGGATGAAAAATGAGTAATAGTGATATTATGTGTGTGCACATGTGTGCCACTCACAGTATCAAGAAGTAGGTCAAGATGATATTATCTTGACATAAAACTGATAAATTTGGGTTCAGCACATCCAAATTAGTTAGGATAGCCTATCAGCACGCTCAAATTTGATAATTGAGCACAAGGGTGATTTTTGACCGAAAATTCACAGTATCAGAAATTAGTCAAAATGACCTCAGATGAAAATAAAACTGATATATTTGGATTCAGGACGCCCAAATTAGTCAAGATAGCCCATTTTGAAATTTCGGGCGAAAAAGTATATAAAGAGCGGAAAAAAGTGGAATTTTCTCATTTATCCACAAATTCTCTCTCTCCTCATTTCTCTTTCTCTCTCTACCCAAATATGTACAGTAACCGACCATCGGAAACGGTGTCCGTTTTCGACACCACCGGTGTCATCGGAAAGCTCTCGCCGAGCTGAGTTTAACGGTGGGCCGAGTCGACGGAACCGACGCCGGAGGAGCCCGCACGCTCCGCCTGAAGCCGCCGGCCACCGGAAATTTCGCGATGCCGTATCTCCACCGTCCGACGTCCGATCAAGGTGATTCCGATCCCAAAAGACTCGTGGTGAAGAGTAGAACAAAACCCAGGTGGTGTTTCAGCCCAACGGCTGCCGGATCGTGCCGCCCAAAGCCGCGACGTCGCCGCCGTGAAGCCGCCATGGAACTCGCCGTTTTCGGCGATGTTGAGCTGCACACCGGTACAGAAATGTTCGCCGTGAAGAGGGGAGCAAAAGCCCTCAATCAATTTCGGGGAAAAAGTCCGGCACGGCGGAGTTCCAAAACCGCCGCCATGACCGAGCTTTCGAGGGGCGATTTCCGGCGATAGAGGTGTCGAATGGTGAAATTGAAGCCACCAATGGATTCCTCTCGTCGAGATCTTCAAGATAGACTACCCACTTGCCACCGTCGCCGCCGGTCAACGCCAGTCAACGGCGACCGTTGACCAAATTTTAGAAGTTTGGCCCGTTGGCCTATTTTTGAAGTTCCGAACGCATCCGCGGAGTCGGAATTTCAAGACGAGACCTCAAATATGAAGAACAAGGAATTAGGGTTTATGCCGTCGAGATCGGACTGCAATTCGGTATAAATCCCGACCCCTTTACGTTTCGCAATTTAATTGTTTGGGACTATTGTATGATTTTATGATTATTGGTATGAAAAATGTGGAAAAGAATGTATGTAAAAAGAAGTAAATGACTGTAATGGAGAAAAAGAAAAATATGTGATAATGTAATGATTTTACGTAAACAGTATGAGTTTTACGTAAAATCTAGGCCTCTGGTATAGTACGTGATAGAATTAGATCAGGATAGATGGTTTTCAGGCGTTTCCTAAACGCTGGAACCTCAAAAATTAGGCGGAAATGCTGCCGAAATTTCTAAAAATGACACCAGGGGTAATATGGGAAACGAGGGGTAAAAATATGATCGGGAAGGTAACCCGAGCCCCCTCGAGGAATTAGGGCATGGAAAAAGAGAGGGCAAGTTATAATTAGTAAACCGACCCTTCGAAACCCTAGAACGCAAGAAAAACATGAAACCGATTCTTAGGTTCGAATAGTACTTCCCGAGGGTCGGGAATGTGAAAATTGGTAAAATGATAAGAATTGATCCGGAAAAAGTCTGATAAGATTTAGAAAGTTAATTAAATGATTTTGGGTTTAGAAAATCCAGCTTAAGTATGAAAATGAAAATGTTATGGTTAAACGACCCATCAGGGGTAAAATGGTCATTTTGTCCAAAGATTATCAAATTATGGGAAAAGAGCCCCAATGACCCCGGAATAGGTGAATGAAGTTTGTAAAAGCCAAAATTGAGGTTTAAGTTATGAAAAATCAAGTCAAGGGTAAAATTGTAATTTTGTCAAAAGTTAGGGGTAAAATCATAATTTTTAAAAAAGTTGGAGAAAAATTCGAAAAGGGCCATTAAGGTTTAAAAAGCTGTCCTAAGACTATAATTGAGGGTTATAAGATCAGAATTAAGCTTTTAAAAAAAATAAAGGCTATAAATGAAAATGTGATTAACGGACAAAATTTGTCTGTAGGAACCCGATCCAAACGCGACAAAGGACGTCGATGGATTCCAAGAAGGGGATAAGCACGCTATGAGTAAGTTCAGACATTTACCCGTCTGCAACTATGAACAAACTTATAGTATTTATATGTTTTATATGTAAATGTCATGATGTGATTTATGATGATGCTATAGTAATGCTATAGCAATGCTATGATGATGTTAAAAGATAGGTTTTAATAAATAATTATAAAAATATATATATAAATATATGTATATATTGAATTATGAAGGAAAGGCATTATAAAAGCTTTATGAGAGTAACGATATGATAAAGAGGGATAGAAGAATGGAAAGAGTAAGAACAAGAATGTTATGATAGAATGCATAAGAAAGAGATGAAATATGAAAGGAAAGAATAGATGTTTTATGAAAAGTTTTATGAAAGTTAGGTTATGATTGATAGAGCAACGACGATCGGTGACGAAAGGAATTAAGAAAGGGATATTTTATGAGGATGAAAGGACAGATGTTTTATGAAAAGTTTTATGAAAGTTAGGTTATGATTGATAGAGCAACGATGATCAGTGATGAAAGAAATTAAGAAAATGGTATGTTTTATGATAACGAAATGATAGGTATTTTATGAAAAATGATATGAGAGCAATGAGTTAGACAAGAAAGAGAAACAATGATAGGTTATGATGAAAGGTATGATGAAAGGATTAGAACATAACGATAAGATGTGATTGATAGAATAGAATGATAGGCTATGATCGATAGGCTATGATTGATAGAATGATGCAAATGATAAGATAAACAGAGAATAATTGTCTGCACATAATTGAACATAATTTTGTTTGTTATGATGTGATGTGATGTTATATAAGTAATATGTGCTATATACGCTATGCTAAAGTGTGATTAACATAATTCACACAAGTAAAGTAAAGAATTAAGAAAAGAAAAATAACGAAAGAACAAATATTCCATGGAATGTTCTATGAAAAATGAGAAATGAAAGATGATGAATGTCATGAAAAAGATGTACAACGAAAAATCAATATAAGAAAAATAAAAGCCTATAAGATAATAAGACTGAAAACTTAAGTTGTTGGCGTACCGGTCTCCCCACAAGGTCGAGACTTCCGGTCTATATCCTCCGCGTAGATGTGGCGCTACCCCGAAGGTGTGGTAGATTATAGGTTGGACCAGCCCCGAAGGTGAGGTTTTATGTGACTGTGAGGTAGGTTGGTGGGTAGCTCCCCCTCCTCCCACTGTCCGCGCGCAACTAGGTACGTCTAACAACGGGCCCAACCAAAGGAAAGTGGAAAGAAAGCAAACGAAAAGAGAGTGAAAAGAAAAGAAAAGAAAAGAAAGGAAAGGAGATAGAAAAGAAAAGAAAAGAAATGATACGAAAAGAAATGATACGAAAAGAAAAGAAAAGTAAAGAACGATAAGAAAAGAAACGAACGATATGAAAGAACGACATAATGAAATTGATGAAAAATAAATAGAAAACAAAACGAAGTTTATAAGAACATAATAGAATCATATATGTGATGTGATGTGAATGACACGTTTTACGTGATGTTATGCTAGTGTGTATGTTACTAGCTTTTAAGATATGAAATGTTAAGAAATGATGACAAAACGATAGAGAAGTTATAAAGGTTTAGAACAGAAAGTTAAGGAATGATAGGAATGAGAAGAATAGAAATGAAGAAATTAGAATAGAATGATAAGAGATTATCAATAGAATGATGGGAATGATTAGCGAAGAGATAAATGAGCATGAGGAAGCTCACATAATATGTTATGTTTCGAGGATATGTATAGACGATGTGTATGATGTGTATATATGTGATGTCATATATTCTAGTAATACCATAGATTACTAGTATTTATAAGTTAATGAATGTATGTTTGAACTTACTGAGCATCTAGCTCATTAGTTGTTTATATGTTGCAGGTAAGCAACCTGTTGGTTTAAAGTAATAAGATGGACAACGGACGGATCTGCACGTGCCAAGGGACTGGCCGAGGATATGGTACTACCATGAGTCTTTCGCTGAGCGTTCAAAAAGGAAGATGAAAGAAAGAAAGTTATGAAATATGTGTTATAAGAGTATGATAGAGATAGGTATAATATGTAAGTTAAAAGAAAAAAAAATTGCTATAGAAATTGCTTCCGCTTTAAATGAGAACGTTAAGAAGGGAAAGTTAAGTATGTTAAGTAAGAGGATGACGACCCACGAGGTTACTAGCCATCGCGGTCGGTGTCAGAGCTCGACTGGTTGGTATGGTAACGTACGTTGGGGGGGGCGTCACAGGTGGTATCAGAGCGAAAGGTTGACCATATCCCTCTTGGCACACTGCACATCCTGCCGTTTTTCCAAGTAAGTTAGATTTGTTTTATGTTAGTAATTGTTTATTATATAAAATAAACAAATTTTTAAAGGACAAGATGATGAACTCGCGATACGATCGTGGGTGGTATGGTATGATACGATGTTAGAGGACTGATTAGAAGATGGGTGAGACCAGTTGTCCACCAAGTTTCGAGGGCGGACAGCACTCCAGCACTTTATGGGAATACAGGACTGGGTTCATGATATCAAGATGATTCTCTGACTGTGCACCATTGATCAGGATAATTGGGTCATGATGGCTGTGACATGTATGCACCTTTCAAGAAAATGCTCTCATGTGTATTGGGATTCTTGTGATCAGGATGAGCTCTAACTGGACCGAGTTTCGCCATACCATGATTGAGTGACTTCCTCAGAGGAGCCCAGTATCAGTCCCAATTTCCTCATGGGCACGGGGGACGTGACACCGCCTATATTCCCTAGAATTGCGGATATGTGAGAATTTGATCATCGGACCGAGAAACTGCAGTTAACGTCCGGTGATATAGTTCTAACGTATGCTGTGCGTTACGAGGAACTGATGGGGACTTCTGCAACATAGGTTGGAGAGGACTTACAGTGGAACTAAGTCAAGGTAGATGTAGATCAAGAAAAGTCCGTCGAGGTTAGAAATGATTGAGAGGATATAGGAGAAAGTCAAGATCCGGGGAAATTTCTTATTGATCCGGGTGGAAAAGACGAATAATGTATGAATGTATATATATGTATATGAGTATATTTGAAATGAAATGCTACATATAAAGCCTTATTGATGAAATGTATATGATCATATGTGTATGATATGTAATTGTTATGAAATGTTAAAATGATGAAATGATATTAAGTAATGTCCCATAATGATATGACGTTACTTAATGTGAATTTCATAGAAATTTTACTAAATATGTTTATGAAAGGGAACATTGGACTACGACAGCGTAATTCATGGTAATAATGCACGAATGTACAGAATTGCATGGATACGTAGAGATGCATGGTTCATCCCAAATTTTTGGAGGTACATGTAAGAAGATTTCAATTCAAAAAGGATCTAGCTTATGAAGATGTCATAGAAGAAGGAAATCATGATATTGAAAAGTTACACAAGATGTGAAGAAGAAATGAAGACGTTGAAACCCTACTTGTCTTAATTTTCGAGGACGAAAATTTTATAAGGAGGGGTGAATGTAACAACAGGGAAAATCCATACTTCTTAAAAAATAAATACACATTGAATTTAAGCGTTAAAATGTGAAATTAAGTGATTTAATATTGTTTAGAACTAAATAAAATGTTCTAACAATGTTAAAAGATGAAAAATGAGTAATAGTGATATTATGTGTGTGCACGTGTGTGCCACTCACAGTATCAAGAAATAGGTCAAGATGATATTATCTTGACATAAAAATGATAAATTTGGGTTTAGCACATCCAAATTAGTTAGCATAGCCTATCAGCACGCTCAAATTTGATAATTGAGCACAAGGGTGATTTTTGACATCAGAAATTGGTCAAAATGACCTCATATATATGTAATGTCATATATTCTAGTAATACCATATATTACTAGTATTTATAAGTTAATGAATGTCTGTTTGAACTTACTGAGCATCTAGCTCATTAGTTGTTTATATGTTGCAGGTAAGCAACCTGTTAGTTTAAAGTAATATGATGGACAACGGACGGATCTGCACGTGCCAAGGGACTGGCCGAGGGTATGGTACTACCATGAGTCTTTCGCTGAGCGTTCAAAAAGGAAGATGAAAGAAAGAAAGTTATGAAACATGTGTTATAAGAGTATGATAGAGATATGTATAATATGTAAGTTAAAAGAAAAAAAAAATTGCTATAGAAATTGCTTCCGCTTTAAATGAGAACGTTAAGAAGGGAAAGTTAAGTATGTTAAGTAAGAGGATGACGACCCACGAGGTTGCCAGCCATCGCGGTCGGCGTCAGAGCTCGACTGGTTGGTATGGTAACGTACGTTGGGGGGGGCGTCACAGTTCCAAAAATTTCCAACTTGAGTATTGTGTCTCGTTTTTAGTCCCAATCATGTCCATTTGATTTTATCGCGTGAATTATGACTGTAAAGCAATATTAATGACAAATTAGGTATAGAATCAAGTATATAATGTTGATAGTATTATGACTAAACATTAAGCAAGATGATAACAAGAACATGAGATTTTTTGCGTACCGGCCTCTCTCCAGGGGAGGTTATTTTATTACAGATGACAGACAGATTACTGATGAGGGAGAGCCAAGGTCGCTCCCCAGCCCCTCTTATTGCGCACAATACGGTACAATCAAAAAGGGCCTATAAAGATAGATGACAGATAAGATAGTAATTGAGCATAGTGAACTCAAGATATGATTATTAAGTTAGACTGTAATATTATATGTTTAAACTGCGATGTCTGAACTTACTGGGTTATAGCTTACCCATTTGTTCGTGTTCGAGTAATCGGGGTAAGCAGCCTGTAATCTGAGCATCACTGAATGGATTGGGCTAAGGGATGGAATGTCTGTGTTATGAGAAAGGTTATAGACCTGCCAAGCTTATTTGCAGCTCAAGGAAAAAGGAAAAGAAAAAGAATATGTATGATATAGTATAGACTAAACCTATATGTTAAAATGTAAATAGTTTCAAGACAGTATTTTGCTAAAGTGGTGTAAATAGTAAGAGATAGTTTTCAAGCTACAGTATTACGGTTTTAAAAGTTTTATACAACAAAATATGTAGACGACTATGGGTTTTAAAAAAAAATTTCTGCAAAATTACTACAAGATGGTTATATAAAAAAAAAGATGAAAATATAACGTAAGAAAGAATGGGATTCACTGCGTGAGGTAGGGGATGCCATAATTATACTATGATATTTAATTTTATATTTATCTTTTTTCCTAGTGTTTTGACAGGGACTATGCTCCATTAACTTAAAGTTTTTACTTTATTTACCATATGCTGGATTGGATTGGATGATTTATGTTTTTTAGTAGGTTTTAATGAGTTCCTATGAAAACATAAGTAGAATCTAATCATCCAATCCAATCCAATGGTATAATGACCTACACTTGAAGACTCCATTAAGGCTCACCCCCCATAAACCAAGTTGTCTCTTATATATATGTCAATTACTCATCCGTACTGTCTTCTTTAGGGCTTACCCCCTCATGGTTTTCTGACACGTTTTTAGCTCAAACTCATGACCTTACCTTTAAGAGATTCTTAACTTCAAAATTGGTACAAAATGACCTTTAACTTTTTAAGTCCAAAATTGGTCAATTGGTACTAGCTTTGGACTTAAGAATCTCTTAAAGATGAGGACATGGGTTCAAGCTAAGAATGCAACAGAAATCTTTAAGAATGTGAGCCTTAAAGGGGATAGTATAAAGAGTAATGGACACATGTATAAGAGGCAAAAAGGTTCATAGGGGTGAGCCTCGATGACGCTTTAAAGTGTGGGTCATTACAAACGGATTTTGGACAAAATCGAATTTGATAATAAAATAAATTAGACTAGAATGGTTGGATTTGAAAAGATTTTCATAATTGGATTGGATGATGGATGAAAAAAAAAAAAAAAAAAACTCTTTGATTCAAAAAGTGCACACCTTTGAAATTTGCCCTAAATATAATAGTTCATGATTTTTACTCTCATTTTAAAAAAATTAAAGATCAACCAAATGTGTATTTTCAAAAATACCCCAAACAACTAATAAAATATTTTTTACATTCTACCAAAATACAATTTGGTAATCTACTGAAATACTGTCTAGTAATCTAATAAAATACCTTTTGGAAATCCATCGGAATATTGTTGGTAATCAACTAGAATATCGCTTGGTATTTCAAGTATTCTGATAATTTGTTGGAATACCATTTGATAATCCATCATAATACTTTTTGGTAATCCACTAAAATATCATTTGATAATATGTCGAAATATTGTTTGGTAATTTAATTATTTCCGTAATTAATCAAAATTCTGTTTGATAATCTATTGAAATATAGTTTGAAATTTAATGGATTATTAGATTACTCTGGATATTTTATTGAAATTTATTATTTCAAAACTTCTATTCCCTTTTTAAACAAACGATCACAAGTTTACTCTCCGTCTGTTTGACACGTTCAAATTTAAAAAATGAAAAATTTTTCATTTTAAGAAAAATGAACATTCTTAAATTTCCGTATCTGAACATCCAACATTTTTCATTTTTGAAAAATGAAAAAAGAACTCTTTAGAAACAAAAAGTTTTCACCCATCCAAATAACTTTTCACTTTTAAAAAAATTCCAAACAATTTTTTATTTTTCATATCTAAAAATTTTTCATTTTTCAAAAACAAACCCCCTATCCAAACAGACTGTGTAAAAAAATTTGAAATAATAATAATAATAATAAAATAATAAAAAAATTACATCACAACAAGTATTGAAAAAAATAAAAATATCTAGATTCCACCCTCTCATAGTAACAGCCCAGCTCAAATAGCCACAGACCGACGAGATTGCGACTTCCGAGGGCCAAATCACAACGACAACCAAGTTATGAATCACATGAGAAAGCTGTTGTGGATGGTGGAGTTCATGAGGGCTCGGCGACCACGACAATCGAAAGGAAAGAAGCGATCGCGATCGATCGTGAGGCTGGGATCTCGATTGATCGTAAGGCTGGGATCGTAAGATCGCTGGGAAGATTCCGAGGACGGCGACAACCACAGAAAAGACGATGACACCAACGTCTAGAGGAGGAAAGAGTAAGAAGACGATGATGGAGGCTAGTGAGTACAGAGAGAAAGGGAGATCGAGAGAGAGAGAAACGAAGGCAGACGGCGGTAGGGTGAAGAGAGAAAGCGGGGCGAAGAAAAAGAGAGAAAGGGGTGAGGGAAGACAGGCGGTGGACAGCGGAGCTGAAGAGAGAGAAGGAGAGAGATAAGATTTGGAGAGAGAGAGAGAGAGAGAGGAGGGAGGGATTGAGGGTAAATTAATCCTTTTTAAGTTTTGGTCAGACTTAAAAAATATCAAGAGAGTAAAAATCTGTAACTCGAATTTAAGTGGGACAAAAATACGAATTAAGTGCTCTAAAAGGCTATTCCCAGTTTCCTTAATTATATCTTTGTTAATCCTCTTACTTTAAGATATTTGATTCTTAAGTCAAGAGTCAATGGTGGTTATTATAAAGTTACTAATTGTAGTCTGATGACATGATGTTGTTGGGCAATGGTCAATAATTAATAAACAAAGTAAGAAGGGAATGTAATTAACTAAAAAGATATTGCTCCCCAACGACTTCTTACAAGTCTACGACCGACCAGCCACTGGTCAAGCCATTGAGGGATAAGCTAGGAGATCTGTTCTTACAAACTTTGACAAAATTTTCGTTTTTACTTCTTGAATTTTGGTGTTTTTACTATTTTTTTCTATAAACTTATTTCTGAACTATGAAATATTATTATTTTTACTCTTTTTATCAGTTAAATGAATAAAATATTTTATTTTTATCACTCAAACTTTAATAGTCTTATAATTTTGACACCAAAACTTTAAAAACTGATATTTATACTTCTGAAACTTTGATTAATAGTGAGAATGCCTTTTAAACTTTAAACCGTTGTATAAAAACAACCGTTCTTTAATATTTTGATCATAGAAGACTTAAAAAAAACTTTATGTTTGCCTTCTAACCTTTAGTACATTTGAAAAAATCTCTTGAAACCTAAATATTATTCATGTGTTTGTAATATTTGTTTTAAAATTGAGGTTGCAAGGAAAAAAAAAAAAACTTGTGTATTTAAATCAATCTAACTACAAACTGTTAGAAAAAAAAAAATCCCTTATATCACATTTTAGTTATATATGACTAGGAATAACATTATTTTTGTCCACTAAATTTTATTATATTTTTTAATTTTATTCCTAAACATTAAAAAACCAATGCTTATATCCCTCGACCTTTAAACTATTAACAAAATCACTTATTTTTTTACCAACTTAAAATTGATGTGCCATTAGTTGATAAAAAGTTAATTAATATTTAAATATTTATAATGTGGCGACCCCCCACGTACGTTACCATACCAACCAGTCGAACTCTGACGCCGACCGCGATGGCTGGCAACCTCGTGGGTCGTCATCCTCTTACTTAACTTAACTTTCCATTCTTAACGTTCTCATCTTATAGCGGAAGCAATTTCTATAGCAAATTTTTTTTTTTTAACTTACATACTATGTCTATAACACTATCATACTCTTATAACACATATATCATAACTTTCTTTCTTTCATCTTCCTTTTTGAACGCTCAGCGAAAGACTCATGGTAGTACCATACCCTCGCCCAGTCCCTTGGCACGTGCAGATCCGTCCGTTGCCCATCATATTACTTTAAATAAACACGTTGCTTACCTGCAACATATAAACAACTAATGAGCTAGATGCTCAGTAAGTTCAAACATACATTCATTAACTTATAAATACTAGTAATATATATTATTACTAGAATATATGTTATCACGTATATACACACCATATACATCATTTATACATATCCTCAAAACATAACATAGAATATGAGCTTCTTCATGCTCATTTTTCTCTTCGCTAATCATTCCCATCATTCTATTGATAATCTCTTATTATTCTAATCCAATCTCTTCATTTCTTTACTTTTCATTCCTATCATTTCTTAACTTTCTGTTCTAAACCTTTATAGCTTTTCTATCGCTTTATCATCATCTCTTAACATTTCATATCTTAAAACTAGTAACATACACACTAGCATAACATCACGTAAAAAAAACGTGTCATTCACATCACATCACATATATAATTCTATTATGTTTCATATCGTTTATTTCTTTTTATGTCGTTCTTTACTTTTCTTTTCTTTTCTTATCATTTCTTTTCTTTCACTTTTCTTTTCTTTTCTTTTCTTTTCTTATCTTTCACTGGTGGGCCCCGTTGTTGAACGTACCTAGTGCGCGCTGACAGTGGGAGGAGGGGGAGCTACCCACCAACCTACCTCACAGTCACATAAAACCTCACCTTCGAGGTTGGTCCATCCTATAATCTACCACACCTTCGGAGTAGCACCACATCTGCGCGGAGGATATAGACCGGAAGTCTCAACTATATAGGGAGACCGGTACGCCAACCATTAACTTTTCAGTTTTATTATCTTGCATTCTTTTAGCTTTTCTTATATTGATTTTTCGTTGAACATCTTTTTCTTTCATGACATTCATAATCTTTCCTTTCTCATTTTTCATAAACATTTCATGAAACATTTGTTCTTTCGTTGTTTTTCTTTTCTTAATTCTTTACTTTACTTGTGTGAATTATGTTAATCACACTTTAACACATATAACACATATTACTTATATATATCACATCATAACAAATAAAACATGTTTTGTTACGTGTAGATAATTATTCTCTGTTCACCTTATCATTTACACCCTTCTATATACCGTATCTTATCATAATCCTCCTATTGATCATAGCCTATCGTTCTATTCAATCAATCACATCTTATCGTTATGTTCTAATCCTTTCATCATACTTTTTATCATAACCTATCATTGTTTTTCTTTCTTGTCTAACTCTTTGCTTTCATATCATTTTTCATAAAACATCTATCCTTTCGTCCTCATAAAACATCCCTTTCTTAATTCCTTTCATCACCAATCATCGTTGCTCTATCAATCATAACTTAACTTCTAGAAAACTTTTCATAAAACACCTATTCTTTCCTTTCATATCTCATCTCTTTCTTATGCATCCTATCATAACATTCTCGTTCTTACTCTTTCCATTCTTCTATCCCTCTTTATCACATCGTTACTCTCATAAAGCTTTTATAATACTTTTCCTTCATAATTCAATATATACATATATATACATATATATATATTTTTATAAATTATTTATTAAAACATAACTTTTAACATCATCATATCATTGCTATAGCATTTACTATAGCATCATCATAAATCACATCATGACATTTTCATACAAAACATATAAAAACGATAAGCTTGTTCATAGTTGCAGACGGGTAAATGTCTGAACTTACTCATAGCGTGCTTAACCCCTTCTTGGAATCCATCGACGTCCGTTGTTGCGTCTGGATCGGGTTCCTATAGACAAATTCTGTCCGTTAATCACATTTTCATTCATAGCCTTTATTTTATTAAAAAGCTTAATTCTGATTCTATAACCCTTAATTATAGCCTTAGGACAGCTTTTTAAACCTTAATAGCCATTTTCGAATTTTTCTCCAACTTTTGAAAAATTACGATTTTGACCCTAACTTTTGACAAAATTACAATTTTACCCTTGACGTAATTTTTCATAACTTAAATCTTAATTTTGGCTTTTACAAACTTCATTAACCTATTCCAAGGTCACTGGAGCTCTTTTCCCATAATTTGAGAATTTTTGGGCAAATTGACCATTTTGCCCCTAATGGGTCGTTTAATCATAACATTTTCATTTTCGTGCTTAGGCTGGATTTTCTAAACCTAAAATCATTTAATTAACTTTCTAAATCTTATCGGATCTTTTCCGGATCAATTCTTATCATTTTACCAATTTTCACATTCCCGACCCTCGGGAAGTACTATTCCGACCTAAGAATCTTAATTTTTCATAACTTAATTTGATAACTATTCCGACGTAATTTTTCATAACTTAAATCTTAATTTTGGCTTTTACAAACTTCATTAACCTATTCCAAGGTCACTGGAGCTCTTTTCCCATAATTTGAGAATTTTTGGGCAAATTGACCATTTTGCCCCTAATGGGTCGTTTAATCATAACATTTTCATTTTCGTGCTTAAGCTGGATTTTCTAAACCCAAAATCATTTAATTAACTTTCTAAATCTTATCGGATCTTTTCCGGATCAATTCTTATCATTTTACCAATTTTCACATTCCCGGCCCTCGGGAAGTACTATTCCGACCTAAGAATCGGTTTCGTGTTTTTCTTACGTTCTAGGGTTTTGAAAGGTCGGTTTACTAATCGTACCTTACCCATTCCTTTTTCCTTGCCCTAATTCCTCGAGGGGGCTTGGGTTCCCTTCCCGATCATATTTTTACCCCTCGTTTCCCATATTACCCCTGGTGCCATTTTTAGAAATTTCGGCAGAGTTTCCCATTAATTTTTGAGGTTCCAGCGTTTAGGAAACGCCTGAAAACCATCTATCCTAATATAATTCTATCACGTACTATACCAGAGGCCTAGATTTTACGTAAAACTCATACTGTTTACGTAAAATCATTACATTATCACATATTTTTCTTTTTCTCCATTACAGCCATTTTCTTCTTTTTACATACATTCTTTTCCACATTTTTTATACCAAAAATCATAAAATCATATAACAGTCCCAAACAATTAAATTGCGGAACGTAAAGGGGTCAGAATTTATACCGAATTGCAGTCCGGTCTCGACGGCATAAACCCTAATTCTCCGTTCTTTATATTTGAGGTCCCGTCTTGCAAATCCGACTCCGCGGATGCGTCCGGAACGTCGAAAATAGGCCAACGGGCCAAACTTCTATTTTCGGTCAACGGTCGCTGTTGACCGCCGTTGACCAGCGTTGACCGGCGGCGACGGTGGCAAGTGGGTAGTCCATCTTGAAGATCTCGACGAGAGGAATCCATTGGTGACTTCAATTTCACCATTCGACACCTCTATCGCCGGAAATCGATCGCGAAAGTCACGGTCACGGCGGCGACGGTGGAACTCCGCCGTGCCGGACTTTTTCCCCGAAATTGATTGAGGGCTTTTGCTCCCCTCTTCACGGCGACCATTTCTGCACCGGTGGTGCAGCTCAACATCGCCGGAAACGACGGGTTTCACGGCGGCGACGGCGACGGCGACGGGCGGAGTTGGGCGGCGCGATCCGGCGGCCGTTGAGGCGATCCACCACATGGGTTTTGTAGTACTCTTCACCACGAGTCTTTTGGGACCGGTTTCAGCTTGATCGGACGTTGGACGGCGAAGATATCGGCGATCAAAATTTCCGGTGGCCGGCGGTTTCGGGCGGCGCGTGCGCTCTCCTCCGGCGTCGGTTCCGTCGACTCGGCACACCGTTGAACTCAGCTCGGCGAGAGCTTTCCAACGGTGCCGGCGGTGTCGAAAACGGACACCGTTTCCGATGGTTGGTTACTGTACACTTTCGGGTAGAGAGAGAAAGAGAAATGTAGAGAGAGAGAGTTTATGGGCAAATGAGGAAATTCTGCTTTTTCCCCGCTCTTTATATACTTTTTCACCCGAAATTTCAACACGGGCTATCCTGACTAATTTCGGCGTCCTGAATCCAAATATATCAGTTTTATTTTCATTTGATGTCGTTTCGACCAGTTTCCGATACTGTGAATTTTTAGTCAAAAATTACCCTTGTGCTCAATTATCAAATTTGAGCGTGCTGATAGGCTATCCTTACTAATTTGGGTGTGCTGAACCCAAATTTATCAGTTTTATGTCAAGAAAATATCATCTTGACCTACTTCTTGATACTGTGAGTGGCACACACGTGCACACACATAATATCACTATTACTCATTTTTCATCCTTTAATATTGTTAGAACATTTTATTTAGTTCTAAACAATATTAAATCACTAAATTTCACATTTTAACGCTTAAATCCATTGTGTAATTATTTTCCGAAAAAATGTGAATTTTCTCGGTTGTTACATATAATTACAAAAATAACTTTAAAAATCTATCAAGAGATCCAAATATACAAATTCCTTTTTTTTTTTTTTCTTGTAATGACTTTAATTTAAAAAACAAATTTTATGAATACATTAATCAATTTTGGGCTTTGAGAGTTAGATTTTAAATGTGTTAGAGTTTAGAGGGTAAAATTAAAGTTTTTCTAAGTTTTATTTGGTTAAAAAATGAAAGAATATGTGTTTTTACTAATAACTTAAATTTTGAAGGACATTTTGGCTATCAATTTAAAGTTTAAGAGGTATAAATACCAGTTTTTAAAGTTTAAAGGGTAAAATTACAAGAATATTAAAGTTTAGAGGAATATTTCATCTATTTAACTGTTAGAAAGAGTAAAAATGATAACATTTCATAGTTCATGATGCATTTTTACTAGTTCTCAAAGTTTAAGAAGTAAAGTTATAAAAACACTAAAGTTTAGAGTGTAAAAATAAAATTTGTATTGTGTACTTTTTTGAAATAAGTTCCTAAAAAGATTATAATCTTCCTGTTTTTATCTCACTAAAATCTAGTTTTTTCATATAAGTCTATATTAAAACTTTATACCTTTTATTTTAATTTTAATTTTTTTTAAAGAAATAGTATATGTCCTTAAATAGAAGCTTAGTTCCATCCCTGCGCCAACGATGGGATTTAGTGGACTACTACAGACATTGCCACATTGATAACATATTGATCTAAAGACCTGATTGGTCCAAGATATTGTCTCAAGTTCAACAGAATTTAGGCCCGTGAAAGTAACTTGGACTTCAGCGCTCAAAAAATTATCTACACTGTAAATTCTACGACATTACTAATGGCATGGGGTATTTTGAAGAATGCTTAAAAAAAAAAAAAAAACATTTTTGAAATATGGTCTCGTTTAGAATACTTTTGGTATTTTTACTTATTTATAATGTAAAATAAAAAGTGATTTTAGGACAAATCCAAATTATAGACCAATAATCTAAACTAAGTGCATTAAAAGGATTATTCCCACAATTTCTTTTAATGGGGTAATTTAACTTAGAACAAGTCGGTAGGAAAAGATTAAAATTTAAAAAAAAAAAAAAAAGTTGGTAGGAAAAGAGTTTAACGCTGGACTGTCATATGTTCTTCGTTTTACAAGGCTTTCAACTTCTTTTCTCTCCATGGGATCGGTCTTTGTCATTTGTTGATCAAAAATAACGCGGAAAAGTGTCCAGGGTCCATTTGTTGGAGGGGCTTTAGAGATCAAAATCTTCGCCTTTTTATTTTTTATTTTACTTCATCGTCATTTTTTATTATTTATATTTTAAAAATTCTGCAGCGAATTCTAAATTTTAAAAATATATAATCTTATGTATACAAATTCAAATGAAATGATTTTATTTAAATTGTATAGAATTTCAAAAGAATAAAACATAAATCATATTGATAATTTTTTTAAGAATAAATTTTTAAAATTTTACAATTTGTCACTCTAAACAGTTTTTTTTCCAAATTCATTTTCTAAAACTTACAATTTTTCAAAAAAAAAAAAAAAAAAGTCACCAAAACTCCCTAAAAGGGCCCTAATTAATTGTTTGTCTACATTTTTTTTTGGATAAAAAAGTTTTACAAAATTTTTTTTATTTCATCTTATGCCCAGCATTTAAAACGTTATCAAGAAATAACATTATTTATATTATTGTATAGTATAATTATACTTCATATTGCAAATTTATACAAATTCTATACCTGTTCTTAGTCAAATGTCTATTTTAGCCCCAAAAATAAAAAATAAAAAACCTTAAAGAAAAAAAAATAAAGGAAGAGGCTGAAGACGCTAAAATTTTGTTTCTTTTTATTTATATACCCTCCGTTTTGAAGTTATAAAAAAGTGTAAAGCCCAGCATTTTGCAACGGAGCATACTTATACCTTAATATTGTAAATTTATACTCAATTTATACCTTTTCTAGGGCACCAGTCAGCTGTCTATTTTCAACTTAAAAGTACCAAAATGTCCTTGAAGGAAAAAAAAAAACAATAAAGGGACAAAAACTAAAAGAGTTATAAAAAAAAAATTGTAAAAGAAAATAAGTCAACCCCTCTAGATCCGTCACAATTCCTCCTCCTTGAGTTTTGCCCCCTCCCAACCCCCGATCTTCTCCATCGTGCAGCCAATCCCCCGAGGTTATCTATTGACCCAAAAAAAAAAAAAAAAATCTAATATTCTTGAAAAATAAAAATAAAAATAAATATAAAAATAAATATAAAAAATAAAACAGACACACAGCTTCTGCCCTCCCCTTCCCTATAGACTAGCTACTACCAAATCGTTTGGGATTGCACAAGATTTCTACAGTTTAGAGAAATGTGGAAAGTTTTGGTTGATTTTTGGGACATTTTTTCTGAAATGACACTTTTGTCCTTATTTGGTCAAAATAAATAGTGGATCAAGAGAAGATATAGATCAATATAGATGATATTTTTACACATAGATGGGACCTGAGAGTACCTGCTCATAATAAGGCGGGTATAAGGGATACCATACAAGTACAGGGATGGATATGGGGATTAAGATTCACACCCCACACGAGTATGGGCTAGGGGTGGGGCACCCATAACTGCTTATATTCACCTTTATATTTGTATTTATATTTATATATATATTTATTTATACACATAAGTTCAAAGTTTTGATTAGAATACAAAAAAGTGAAATACCTAAGGAAAAAAACTTTATTTTAATTAATCATATATTGCTACGCATCTGAATTCTTAGAGGTTGGATTTGTTTTTAAGATTTTAGCTTTATTTTCAGTTATATTTGTAATTATGTTTATAAATTTGTGAAAATTTTTAAAGGAATTTGTTTTGAGTTTTTTTTTTTCTTGAGAGGTAAACGGATAGGATATTAACGGGAGAGGCGGACCCCTATCCTGCCTCCCTGATTAACATCCCTATTGATTAAGTATAAACTAGCAATCTGAAGATATAAATGTGCTACACTTTAAAAACAGAGTGATTTTTTGATATTCTCAAAATACATGTATAATAATTTTATTAAAAAAAAAAACTATTTCTTCTATAACGACATTCTATATATGTATATATATAGGAGTATAAATTTGCAAACATAGTCTTTTTCTGAGGCTGGTGCTTCAAACAAACTATATATGCATACATCACACGACACTTGTTAGAAAAACGAATATAGCTACCTGATCACTGGCTCCAGTGTTTCTGTGATGGTTTAACTATAACACATACAAAAGGCAAAAAGAACGTTTGCTAATTGACCGTGCAATATGCCTTATCGACCCCCGAGGGCTGTTATGGTCATTGTGTTTTTTGAAAATGACTCCGGCTTGCTACAGACGTAATTTCTTTCCTGTGAATCTGGTTCCATGTAATAGCCTGGTGGTTTTGGTTGAAGCAGCTCGCTCTCACTTCCTAACATGAAAACGACAGATGACATGTTGGGTCTATCCATCGGATGTTGTTGAACACATAAGAGGCCAACATATATGCAACGCAACACTTGTGGCAGATTGTCGTATGAATCCCTTAGGCTAACATCAATCAGATCAAATGGCCTTCCTTCGTTTAGCAATGTCCATGCCTAGAAATTTCAAGATGCTACGAGTCATTCAGCAGTTTGCATCACATCGATCTAAGTAAGAAATGTAACTTTTTGAGACTTACCTGTCCAATTAGGGTAATGTTGTGGTTCTCATGGTGAAAGCGAATGCTTCTTTTTCCACTTATAATCTCCAACATCATTATCCCAAAACTAAATACATCGGATTTTGTTGAGAATAGACCGTTGAAAGCATACTCTGGTGCCATGTATCCACTAAATATATAACATGGTTAATTAGTAAAATGCCCTCATCGAAGTAGCAGATCTATGAACAACATTTTGATATAAGCTGCTCTCGTCACATTTTTCAAATTTCAATTTTATACATAAAATTTCTCCCAAATTTCAGTTGATCAGCCACCCTTTAATAAGAAAAATAACATTTGTGCACCCACTAAGTAATAAAAACTTATTAGTGTGTCCCCATCCAATAATATAGCACTTATTATATATTTTATATTTATTTTACCCTTTACGAATATTTTCTCTTTTTTTCTCTTTTGGCTCTACCACTACACTATTATCTCGACAATACTTACTGAGTTCCTGCTATTCTGTTTGTGTTTCCCTCTGTTTGATCTCCTCTAAAAGTTTTAGCCATGCCAAAGTCTGAAATTTTTGGATTCATCTTGTTATCAAGTAGTATATTGCTAGCTTTGAGATCTCTATGTACAATTCTTAATCTGGAATTCTGATGGAGGTATTGAAGCCCTCGAGCAACACCACATAAAATTTCGAAACGCTTGGGCCATTTCAATAGTTTACTTTGTTGTTGATCTGGAAAATAGGTTCGTCCACTTAGACAAGCAGTACAAAAATATAATATTACTGTAGGAAATTTTATATTTCTGCAAATTAAATGACTAGGGGATCTTACCAAAGATGAAGAAATCCAGGCTTTTATTGGGCATATACTCATAAATCAGTAGTTTTTCTTCTCCTTGAATGCAACAACCAAGAAGCTTTACAAGATTCCGATGTTAAAGCTTGGCAATTAGTAAAACTTCATTTTTAAACTCACTTATTCCTTGCTGAGAACTTAATGAGAGCCTCTTCACAGCAATCTCTTGTCCATCCTCTAGCTTGCCCTAAAATTACATTTACAAAAGAATTGCTAAAACCCTTTCCAAAAATTTGACTTTCCTTTTATCTGTTATTTCTTGAATTATCATATAAAAAGCTTACTCTGTATACAGGTCCAAAACCACCTTCTCCGAGCTTATTGTTTACTGAAAAATTATCTGTAGCTGTACATATTGTATCTAGACTGAACAATGGCAGCTCAAGGTCTTCCTCTTTTGCTCTGTCTTTTGGAGTAGCTTTATTTTTTCTCCCTGTTTTCTCTCAAAAGATACCACAAGTTCAAGCTAGTCAAACTCTCAAGCATACCAGGTGGACAAAAAACTCAACTTAAATACTAAAAATAATAAGAATAAAAATTACCGTATAGTTGTTATGAAGTCAGGTTTCTTAGTTATAATTGTACTTTTCGGATATAATTACGTGCTCAAAAATTGAATTAGCTAGCATGAGTACTAGCATTATTACATAAAGTTAAATTACTAATTTGGATGTCACAACTTAATCTCTCCAATTAAAAATATATCAAAAAATTCGAACCACATTTTTTGCAAATCAACATTAACAACAATTAGGAGTAATCTGTTCGATTTGCCTTCATGATTGGCTATATGTTCTGTTTTGTTATTTCTATTTTCATGCCTCTCTCTCTCTCTCTCTCTCTCTCTCTCTCTCTCTGTGTGCAAAGATGACAAGAACCCTTCATTTCTTTCTTCATTTATTTGCTGGAAAATGAAAACAGAGCAAGAAAAAAAATTATTACCTTTTGATCCTCTCCAGAAAATGCAATAGCCAAGTAAGAGCATCCCAGACGCACTTCCAGTAACAGCTACAACTATCATTGCTCTCGCCTTATTACCTTCTTTTCCTTTTTATGACAAAACAAACGTAAAACAGATCGGAGATAGAAGACATGAAAATATCAAGGTAATTAATATATGGACTTGCTTAGGGTAGGTACACACACACACACACACACACACACACACACACACACACACACACACACACACACACACATACATATACATATAATGATATTCTGTGAAATAATTAGGCCCTTACCTTGCTCTATAAGTGGCATGCGAATAAATATGTCATGCTTATTATCTGAAACCGTCCTAATATCTAGCAGAGCAGTGTACCACACAACGCAACCACTGCCTTTTCCTCTGACATCAGAGTTTGCATAAGCCATACAAGAACAGTTATTCAAGCATATTGCCTTACAATCGTCTAGATTCAAGTTTCCAGCCATCCAAGAAAGCGATGAATCTGGGAGTTTCAAGCCAGAAAATTTCACAAAAACATCTTTATCTTTATGCTTGCAGCTTGGAGTAGTATTCCTTACACATCCACTGGACCAGTCCATTAAATTCCATTCCGCTGGAGACTTGGGCTTGAATCCGCTTAGGCATTGGCACATAGGACTGAAGTCTATCGTGCAGATTGCGTTGGCTCCACAAACACCATACCTGTCACAGTTGTCAATAGGTGAAGATGAATAAGTAAGCCAATCTTGTTTTGCCTCGATCCAAACCATTATATAAATTTCACCAACTGTTTGATTCAAAACCATTGTTGCGAACGTTGACTCGTTCTTGAGATTGTAAGTGTAGTAAACTTCATCATCGTTGTAAACAAAGCCAAAGTCGTATAGCGGATTAGGCCTTGAATATGGCTTGCCACTGAAGCTAATTCCAGTCCATGATCCAGTACGATAGAATTGTTCTGTGCCATTCCTCATATAAATATCAGGGAATGTATGAAACTGTGGACGAAATTCAATCCCATAAGTGAAATCTCCTGGACAAGGGTCATGCCAACTCTTCCATGCAGTGAGACTCCGCCGCAGACCTGTCCTTAAATCCCACCCCAATTTCATGCCTGGCAACAACGTATCTAAAGGATAGTCAAAGCTTTGCCACAAATAGTTATCCGGATTTCTGTCTTCCTCATCTCGTAGAATAAGATTTCCAGAATCTAAAAGCTCAGCTACAGGTTTCTGGGCTTGTTTTGATGAGCTCGTTGACCAAACAACACTCTTGTTCTGATACAAGAGCAGAAGATTTCCTATGTTGTTTATCATCAACACACCAGAAGAATCGTTAATTGGTTTGCACCCATTTGCAACCCAAACTAAAGTTTGAACCGGGATGTTCTTAAACCAAATTCCAACATAACGGTTCGTGGAATTGCCTGGAGAAAAGAAACCAAGTTCAAAGCTTCCTCCTTTTGAAACCAGAGTCGTGCCATCACTGATAGATTGGAATGGATTAATGCTATCAACTGCAGATGAAACTGTATGGAAGAGAAAAAGTAACACAAAGATATTGAGCATAGAAGTGAAAACAGCCATTTTTTCAGTTTCTTTCTTTCCCTGCTTAGAGAGGGGGGAAAATGAAAGAGGAAATGGAATCCCTTCTAGTGCACGGCTGGCTGTTGACTATTATAGTCTCTGACTAGTATTTTGCTATTAAAGTTTCGTAGTAATTTACAGTCCCGGCCCAGAATTCCACTTGTGCAGGTCATCTTTCTTACCCCTTTAAGATATATATTAATACATACATATATATATATATAAACACTACATAATTCAATAGTCAAGTAAGTCATTTAGAAAAATGCAAAAAAGAAAAATAAAAACTAAGAAGTGATTGGTGAGCAACGTATTTTTAACATAACTAACTAAATAGATATCGCTCTCCAACAACTTCTTCCAATTTACTACTATTTCCAAGTCAACAAAGGCAGCTAAATCCGCCTATTGAGTTGTTTAAGTGGTGTGTAAATTGTTTCAATATATCGAGTCCTGACTTCGAGTCTCAAGGACAGTGATCGCAATATTTGGCCGTGTTGTGCAACTAGGCCTGAGATTAGGAATATCCAAATTTCAACATGGGAAACATTAACTTTAAAGGAAAAAGAGAGTAGAGAGAGAGAAGAGGAGGAAGAAGAGAGAGTGGTCGCCACCGCCAAAGCCGCTCAGATCTCGCCTTGTTCGTCATCCACAAAGATGTAATTCTAATGTTCTTAATAGATGAAATGCATATTTCATGTTTGATTGAAAAATAAATAAATAAATTTCTCCTCATTTAAAATTTTGTGTATCTTCATGACGAGCAAAGTGATCGAAAATGACCATAAGCTCAATCACCAATCTGTTAGTAGCTATTACATGACACTTATTTGAGAAAAGAACTTATAATCCACTTGATCACTGGCCCAACAATTCTTTTCTTAGTTGTTGAACTATCAGAATGCAAAATATGTTTGCTATGGTCATGCTACAGGCCTTATCGACCCCCCAAATGCCGTCACGGCCATCGTGTGTTTAGAAAATGAGTCTGGCTTGCCATAGACATATCCTCTTTCTTGTGAATCAGTTTCCATGAAGTAGCCTGGTGGTTTTGGTTGAGGCAGCTCGCGCTCACCACCTAACATGAGAATGACAGATGACATGCGGGGTCAATCCATAGAATGTTGTTCCGCACATAAGTGGCCAATATGTATGCAACGTAACACTTGAATTGGGTTCTAAAATCAGTCTTCGTACTTTGAACTTGGAATTATATAATACCTAGTGGATTTAAACGGGTTGGAGGGACACTTTTGGTCAAAACTTCATTTCTGAACCATTAGTAGTTATGTTCATGTAATAATGGTACCAAACTTTAAACAGAACTTTATATAAATCTTCAATTCCGCATAATTAATCCTGCAAATGGGGAGACAGAGTCAAATAACATTTTGTTTAACAGAGTAATAGTAAATTAGAGCATAAAATTTTAAACATAATAACAAATAACTAGCATAATCAAATTTATAGCTACACAATACTAAAAAAAAAAAGAAAAAAAGAAAACCAACCTCCTCCTCCCCCTCTCTCTCTATTCCTCTCTATAACTTGAAACTATGCAAATAAATATGTTATTATAAATTACTTTAAATATGTTATTTACTAAAAAATCCAAGGATTTATCTGTAAATATGTGTTACAATGTATCATATTTTAAAAAACTTACTATAAATTTCAAAAGTAACTATAAAATATGTTATACACTACAATGACTTTGAATATATATATATATATTATATATATATGTGTGATAACCGGGAAATTTCATTATTCTCGGAAAAAATCGGTACATAAAATGTACACAATGAATTTCATGTTTAAAATGTAAATTGTAGCGATTTTATGTGTGTATGTGTGTGTGTAACACACAATATCAAGAAATTGGTCAAGATGACATTTTCTTGATATAAAACTGATATATTTAGAATCAGTATGTTCAATTTAGTTAATTGAGCACAAAATGTGAATTTTGACTGAGAAACAGGCAGTATCAGAAAACTAGTCTAGATGACCTTGAATGAAGTTAAAACTGATAAATTTGGGCTCAGCACACCCAAATTAGTCAGGATAGCCTATCAGCATGCTCAAATTAGATAATTGAGTACAAAGGTAATTTTTGATCGGGAATTCGCAGTATCGGAAACTAGTCGAAATGACCTCAGATGAAAATAAAACTGATATATTTGGATTCAGGACACCCAAATTAGTCAGGATATCTCATATTGAAATTTTGGGCGAAAAAGTATATAAAGAGCGAAAATTGAATAATTTTGGAAAAACTGCAAAAATAGCCCAGAGAAATTCTCTCTCCTCTCTTGTGACCCCATGGATGAACAGTAGTTAACTTCCGATTCCGGCCTCCGTTTTCGACACTGCCGGTGTCATCGAAAAGCTCTCGCCGAGCTGAGTCTAACGGTAAGTCGAGTCGACGGATTGGACGCCGGAGCAGCCCGCACGCGCCGCCCAAAGCTACGGTGGCTGAAATTTTCAAACGCCGATTTCTCCACCGTCTGACGTCCGATCAAGGTGATTCCTGTCCCAAAAGTTTCGTGGTGAAAAGTAGAACAAAACCCAAGTGTTGTTTCAGCTCAACGGCTGCCGGATTGCGCCGCCCAAGGTTCACCATCGCCGTCGCAATCGCCGCCGTGGAATCTCACTATTCCGCCGAAGTTGAGTTGCAAGGTTGGTACCAAAATGCTCAGAATTTCATGGGGAACAAAAGCCCCAAACCAATTTCAAAGAAAGAAGCTGGCAAGATGGTGAATCGAAGCTCGCCACTACCGTCGGTTTTCAGGGGCTCGATTCCGGTGATAGGAGCTTCAATTGGTGAAATTGACACCACCAATGAGTTCCTCATGTTGAAATCTATGAGATGGTGGCCTCCTTTCTCCACGCCGCCGTCGGTCAACGGCAACCGTTGACCAATTTTGAAAGTTTGGCCTGTTGGCCTATTTCCGACGTTCCGGACGCATCCGCGGAGTTAGATTTGCAAGACGAGACCTCAGATATGAAGAATGAAGAATTAAGTTTTTATGCCGTCGAGACCAGACTACAATTCAGTATAAATCCCGACCTCTTTACGTTCCGCAATTTAATTGTTTGGGACTATTGTATGGTTTTATAATTATTGGTATGAAAATTATGGAAAAGAATGTATGTAAAAAGAAGAAAATGGCGAGGAAAAGAAAAATATGTGATAATTTAACGATTTTACGTAAACAGTATGAGTTTTACATAAAATCTAGGCCTCTAGTATAGTACGTGATAGAATTCGATCAGGATAGATGGTTTTCAGGCGTTTCCTAAACGCTGGAACCTCAAAAATTAAGCGGAAATGTTGCCGAAATTTCTAAAAACGGCACTAGGGATAATATGGGAAACAAGGGGTAAAAATATGATCGGGAATGTAACCCGAGCCCCTTCGAGGAATTAGGGCATGGAAAAAGGAATGGGCAAGTTACGATTAGTAAACCGACTCTTAGGTCAGAATAATACTTTCCGAGGGTCGGGAATGTGAAAAATTTGCAAAATGTTAAGAATTGATCTGGAAAAGGTTCGATAAGATTTAAATAGTTAATTAGATGATTTTGAGTTTAGAAAATCCAGCCTAAGCATGAAAATGAAAAATGTTATGATTAAATGACCCACCAGGGGCAAAATGGTCATTTTACCCAAAGATTCTCAAATTATGGCAAAAGAGCCCCAATGACCCCGGAATAAAATAATAATGTTTGTAAAAGCCAAAATTGAGGTTTAAGTTATGAAAAATCATGCCAAGGGAAAAATTGTGATTTTGTCAAAAGTTAGGGGTAAAATCATAATTTTTCAAAAAGTTGGAGAAAAATTCGAAAATGGCCATTAAGGTTTAAAAAGCTATCCTAAGGCTATAATTAAGGGTTATAAGATCACAATCAAGCTTTGTAATAAAATAAAAGTTATAAATGAAAATGTGATTAACGGACAAAGTTTGTATGTAGTAACCCGATCCAGACGCGACAAAGGACGTCGATGGATTCCAAGAAGAGGATAAGCACGCTATGAGTAAGTTCAGACATTTACCCGTCTGCAACTATGAACAAGCTTATTGTATTTATATGTTTTGTATGCAAATGTCATGATGTGATTTATGATGATGCTATAGTAACACTATAGCAATACTATGATGATGTTAAAAGATATGTTTTAATAAATAATTTATAAAAATATATATATGTATATATATTGAATTACGAAGGAAATGTGTTATAAAAGTTTTATAAGAGTAAAGATGTGAGAAAGAGAGATAGAAGAATGGAAAGAGTAAGAATGAGAATGTTATGATAGAATGCATAAAAAAGAGATGAGATATGAAAGGAAAAAAATAGATGTTTATGAAAATTTTTATGGAAGTTAAGTTATGATTGATAGAGCAACAATGATCGGTAATGAAAGGAATTAAGAAAGGGTATGTTTTATGAGAACGAAATGATAGGTGTTTTATGAAAAATGATATGAAAGCAAAGAGTTAGACAAGAAAGAGAAGCAATGATAGGTTATGATGAAAGGTATGATGAAAGAATTAGAATATAACGATAAGATGTGATTAATAGAATAGAACGATAGGCTATGATCGATAGGAGTATGATGATAAGATACGATAAATAGAATAATACAAATGATAAACAGAGAATAATTGTCTGCACATAACTAAATGAATTTTTGTTTGTTATAATATGATGTGATGATATATAAGTAATATGTGCTATATATGCTAAAGTGTGACTAACATAATTCACACGAGTAAGGTAAAGAATTAAGGAAAAAAAAACAACAACATGAAACAACGATATATGTCTTACGAAATGAGAATGGAAAAATGAGATGTCAATGAAAAAGAATTACGAAATAAAGATAGAACAACGAAAGAACAAATGTCCCATGAAATGTTCTATGAAAAATGAGAAAGGAAAGATTATGAATGTCATGAAAAAGATGTATAATGAAAAATCAATATAAGAAAAATAAAAGCATACAAGATAATAAAACTGAAAACTCAAGTTGTTAGTGTACCGGCCTCCCGTAGGTGAGGTTAATGTCTATATCCTCTACGCAGATGTGATGCTACCCCGAAGGTGTGGTAGTTTAGAGGTTGGACACTATCCCGATGGTGCGGTAGTTAAATATCACCCCCTTAGAGAAGGAAGCGGTAATCTTTAAGGTGCGACCAGCAAAGGGCCCACCAAAGGAAAGTGAAAAGAAAAGAAAAGAAATGATACGAAAAGAAAAGAAAAGTAAAGAACGATAAGAAAAGAAACGAACGACATGAAAAAAAACGAACGACATGAAAGAATGACATAATGAAATCGATGAAAAATAAATAAATAATAAAATGAAATTTAAAAGAACATAATAGAATTAATATATGTGATGTGATGTGTTTCATATTATGTGTATGATGTGAATGACATGTTTTTCTGTGATGTTATGCTAGTGTATATATTACTGGCTTTTAAGATATGAAAGGTTAAGAAATGATGATAAAACGATAGAAAAGATAAGAAGGTTTAGAACGGAAAATCAAGAAATGATAGGAATGAAAAGAAAAGAAATGAAGAGATTAGAACAGAATGATAAGAGATGGTCGATAGAATGATGAGAACAATGAGCGAAAATATAAATGAGCATGAAGAGGCTAACATATTATGTTATGTTTCGATGTTATGTTTTGAGGATGTGTATGATGTGTCTATACGTGATGTCGTATATTCTAGTAATAATATATATTACTAGCATTTATAAGTTAATGAATGTATGTTTGAACTTACTGAACATCTAGCTCATTAGTTGTTCATATGTTGCAGGTAAATAACCTGTTAGTTCAAAATAATATGATGGACAACGGACGGATCTACACATGCCAAGGGACTGGGCGAGGGTATGGTACTACTATGAGTTTTTCGCTGAGCGTTGAAAAAGGAAGTTGAAAGAAAGAAATTTATAAATTATATGTTATAAGAATATGATAGAGATATAGGTATAATATGTAAGTTAAAAAAAAAATTTGCTATAGAAATTGCTTCCGCTTTAAAAAGAGAACATTAAAAAAAATGGAAAGTTAAGTATGTTAAGTAAGAGGACGACGACCCACGAGGTTGTCAGCCATCACGGTCGGCATCAGAGCTTGGCTGGATGGTATGGTAACTTATGGGGCGTCACAAGATGCGATCATCCAAATACACCCACCAATTAATGGGAACAAGAGTTTACTTTGCTCATTCTTTTTCCGAAATAGGAGTGGGACCGGAGGGCTCCACATAAATTTGGGATTAAGGCATCAGAAACAGAATGATCATCTCATGTTCCATCTAGATTGGCGCTCTACGAAATTACTCTCTCACCATTACTTTACCAAATAAAGATACTGGGTTCGTTGGCGGAGCCACATTGGGTCGAGGGGTAGCTGCCCCCTAGCCCTATGGACTCATATGCTTTTCCAGCCCTATTATATCAAAAATTTTCAATTAAGTCCTTTATTTCTCCCCTTAAAATTTTGAAATTATAAAATTTACTTAGATTTTTTCTAAAAATTTTAAATTATGTCCCAAAATTTGATTCATAAATATACATTATTTCACACTTAATATCCTAAATAAACAAAAAGTCAATTACATTACTGTTTAAATTCCGATTTGAGGTTTTTTAAAGGTCATTATTTGTGATAGCCGGGAAAACCCATATTTCTCGAGGAATAAATACACAATGAATTTAAGTATTAAAATGTGAAATTAAGTGATTTAATATTGTTTAGAACTAAATAAAATGTTCTAACAATGTTAAAGGATGAAAAATGATTGATAGTGATTTTAGGTGTGAGCACGTGTGTGCCACTTACAGTATCAAGAAGTAGGTCAAGATGATATTATCTTGATATAAAACTGATTAATTTGGATTCAGCACTCCCAAATTAGTTAGGATAGCCTATCAGCACGCTCAAATTTGATAATTGAGCACCAGGGTAATTTTTGACTGAGAATTCGTAGTATCGGAAACTGGTTGAAATGACCTCAGATGAAGATAAAACTGATATATTTGGATTCAGGACGCCCAAATTAGTCAGGAAAGCCCATGTTAAAATTTTGTACGAAAAGTATATAAAGAGCGAAAAAAAAGTGGAATTTCCTCATTTGTCCACATACACACTCTCTCTCCTTCCTTCTCTTTCTCTCTCTACCCGTATGTGAATAGTAACTAACTTTCACGTACGGCCTCCGTTCACGACACCGTCAGTGTCATCGGAAAGCTCTCGTCGAGCTGAGTCCGATGGTGGGCCGACGCGACGGAGCAGCCGCTGGAGCAAGCCGCACTCGCCGCCTGAAGGCTACCAGAGCCGGAATCTTCCCAGTGAGATTTCTCCGCCGTCCGGCCACCATTTGCCACGAAACCGGTCCCAAAATTTTCGTGGTGAAGAATACTACAAAACCCATGTGGTGGTTCGCCTCAACACCGGCGGAATCGCGCCACCCAAGCTTCGACAAATTCGATGAAATGCCACCGTCGAAACTGCCGATTTCGATCCAGTTGAAGTACGTCATTGGTGCAGAAATGGCCGCAGGGTTGAGGGGAGCAAAAGCCCTCAACCAATTTCGGGAAAAAGTCTGGCACGGCGGAGTTCCACCGTCGCCGCCGTGGCCGTGGCTTTCGAGGGGATTTTCCAGTGATTGGGGCCTCCAAACATGAAATTGAGGCTACCAATGGATTCCTCTCATCGAGATCTTCAAGATGGACTACCCACATTCCACCATTGCCGCCGGTCAACGCCGATCAACGGCGACCGGTGACCGAAAATTGAAGTTTAGCCCGTTGGCCTATTTTCGACGTTCCGGACGCATCCGCGGAGTCGGAATTGCAAGACGGGACCTCAGATATGAAGAACGAAGAATTAGGGTTTATGCCGTTGAGACCGGACTGTAATTCGGTATAAATCCTGACCTCTTTACGTTCTGTAATTTAATTGTTTGGGACTATTGTATGATTTTATAATTATTGGTACGAAAATTATGGAAAAGAATGTATGTAAAAAGAAGGAAATAGCTGTAATGGAGAAAAAGAAAAATACATGATAATGTAACGATTTTACGTAAACAGTATGAGTTTTACGTAAAATCTAGGCCTCTTGTATAGTACGTGATAGAATTAGATACGTGATAGAATTAGATCACGATAGATGGTTTTCAAGCGTTTTCTAAACACTGGAACCTTAAAAATTAAGGGGAAACTCTGCCGAAATTTCTAAAAACGGCACTAGGGGTAATATGGGAAACGAGGGGTAAAAATATGATCGTGAAGGTAAGCGAGCCCCTTCAAGGAATTAGGGCATGGAAAAAGGAATGGGTATGTTATAGTTAGTAAACCGACCCTTTGAAACCCTAGAACGCAAAAAAAAAACATGAAACCGACTTTTAGGTCGAAATAGTACTTCCCGAGGGCCAGGAATGTGAAAAATTGGCAAAATGATAAAAATTGATCCGGAAAAGGTCTGATAAAATTTAAAAGTTAATTACATGATTTTGGATTTAGAAAATCCAGCCTAAACATGAAAATGAAAATGTTATGATTAAACGACTCATCAGGGGTAAAATGGTCATTTTGCCTAAAGATTCTCAAATTATGGGAAAAGAGCCCCAATGATCCCGGAATAGGTTAATGAAGTTTGTAAAAGCCAAAATTGAGGTTTGAGTCATGAAAAATCACGTCAAGGGCAAAATTGTAATTTTGTCAAAAGTTAGGGGTAAAATCGTAATTTTGTAAAAAGTTGGAGAAAAATTCAAAAATTGCCATTAAGGTTTAAAAAGTTGTCCTAAGGCTATAATTAAGGGTTATAAGATCAAAATCAAGGTTTTTAATAAAATAAAAGTTATAAATAAAAATATGATTAATAGACAAAGTTTGTCTGTAAGAACCCGATCCAGACGTGACAAAGGACGTCGATAGATTCCAAGAAAAGGATAAGTACGCTATGAGTAAGTTCAGATATTACCCGTCTGCAACTATGAACAAACTTATAGTATTTATATGTTTTATATGTAAATGTCATGATGTGATTTATGATGATGCTATAGTAATACTATAGCAATACTACGATGATGTTAAAAAATATGTTTTAATAAATAATTTATAAAAATATATATATATGTATATATTGAATTACGAGGGAAAGGTATTATAAAAGTTTTATGAGAGTAAAGATGTGATAAAGAGTGATAGAAGAATGGAAAGAGTAAGAATGAGAATGTTATGATAGAATGCATAAGAAAGAGATGAGATATGAAAGGAAAGGATAGATATTTTATGAAATGTTTTATGGAAGTTAAGTTATGATTGATAGCGCAACGATGATTGGTAATGAAAGGAATTAAGAAAAGGTATGTTTTATGAGAACGAAATGATAGGTGTTTTATGAAAAATGATATGAAAGCAAAGAGTTAGACAAGAAAGAGAAGCAATGATAGGTTATAATGAAAGGTATGATAAAAGGATTAGAACATAACGATAAGATGTGATTGATAGAATAGAACGATAGGCTATGATCGATAGGAGTATGATGATAAGATACGATAGATAGAATGATGCAAATGATAAACAGAGAATAATTGTCCGCACATAACTAAACGTTTTTTTGTTTGTTATGATGTGATGTGATGTGATGATATATAAGTTATATGTGCTATATATGTTAAAGTGTAACTGACATAATTCACACAAATAAAGAAAAGAATTAAGAAAAGAAAAACAATGAAAGAACAAATGTTCCATGAAATGTTTTATGAAAAAATGAGAAAGGAAAGATAATGAATGTCATGAAAAAGATGTACAACGAAAAATCAATATAAGAAAAATAAAAGCATACAAGATAATAAGACTGAAAACTTAAGTTGTTGGCGTACCGTTCTCCCTACAAGGTCAAGACTTCAGGTCTATATCCTCCATGCAGATGTGGCGCTGCCCCGAAGGTGCGGTAGTTTATAGGTTGGACCAACCCCGAAGGTGCGGCAATTAATGTGACTGTGAAGTAGGTTGGTGGGTCGCTTCCCCTCCTCCCACTGTCTGCGCGCAATTAGGTACGTTCAACAACGGGCCCACCAAAGGAAAGTGAAAAGAAAAGAAACCAAAGGAAAGTGAGTGTAAAGAAAAGAAACGAAAGGAGAGTGAAAAGAAAAGAAACGAAAGGAGAGTGAAAAGAAAAGAAAGGAAAAGAGCGTGAAAAGAAAAGAAAGGAAAGGAGAGTGCGTGAAAAGAAAGGAAAGGAGAGTGAAAAGAAAAGAAAGGAAAAGAGCATGAAAAGAAAAGAAAAGAAATGATACGAAAGGAAAAGAAAAGTAAAGAACGATAAGAAAAGAAACGAATGATATGAAAGAATGACATAATGAAATCGATGAAAAATAAATAAATAATAAAACAAAGTTAAAAGAACATTATAGAATTAATATATGTGATGTGATGTGATGTATTTGATGTTATGTGTATGATGTGAATGACACGTTTTTACGTGATGTTATGCTAGTATATATGTTGCTAGTTTATAAGATACGAAAAGATAAGAAATGAGGACAAATCGATAAAAAAGTTATAAAGGTTTAGAACAGAAAGTTAAGAAATGGTAGGAATGAAAAGCAAAGAAATGAAGAGATTAGATTAGAATGATAAGAACGATGAATGAAGAGATAAATGAGCATGAAGAGGCTAACATAATATGTTATGTTTCGAGGATATGTATAGACGATGTGTGTGATGTGTGTGTACGTGATGTCATATATTCTAGTAATAATATATATTACTAGTATTTATAAGTTAATGAATGTATGTTTGAACTTACTGAGCATCTAGCTCATTAGTTGTTCATATGTTGCAGGTAAGTAACATGTTAGTTTAAAGTAATATGATGGACAATGGATGGATCTGTACGTGCCAAGAGACTGGGCGAGGGTATGGTACTACCATGAGTCTTTCGCTGAGCGTTCAAAAAGGAAGATGAAAGAAAGAAATTTATGAATTATATATCATAAGAGTATGATAGAGATATAGGCATAATATGTAAGTTAAAAGAAAAAAAAATTTGCTATAGAAATTGCTTCTACTTTAAAATAAGAACGTTAAGAATGAAAAGTTAAGTATGTTAAGTAAGAGGACGACGACCCACGAGGTTGCCAACCATCACGATCGGCGTCAGAACTCGGCTGGTTGGTATGGTAACGTACATGGGGGACGCAACATTATTTTATATTACAGAGTTTACATAAAAAAAGAAAAGAAAAATATTAAGTTGAACAAATTTAGTCTAAAATTTAGTTTAACTCACGGCCCCCTGATAAAATTTCTAGCTCCATCACTGGTTGGGTTTCGTCTTCCACATCCAAAATGTTCTAATGTTCCCTTGTAGATGAAATAAATACATCGTGTTTGATTTGAAAGGAAAAAAATGAAACCGTCCTGCTTAAAAATTCTGTAACTCTTCAATTGAGACAAGTTATTTAAATAAAAGAATAAACTATAAGTTAAATCACCAAACCGTTATTACCAATATATGCCATTACAAGACACTTCTCAGATAGAATAACTTATCCACTAGATCACTAGCCTGATCATTTTTTTCTTGATTGTTTAATTATTCAGAAATGAAAATCGTGCTTCCTATGGCTATGTTATAGGACTTATCGATCGCCAATGTGGTCACGGTCATCGTATTTTTAGAAAATGAGTCTGGCTTTTTGGAGACATATTCTCTTTCTCGTGAGTCTGTTTCCATGAAATAGCCTGGTGGCTTTGGTTAGGGTAGCTCACGTTCACTACTTAACATGAGAGCGACAGATGACGTGTTGGGTCGATCCATTGGATGTTGTTGCACACATATAAGAGACCGACATGTATGCAACGTAACACTCGCTGCAAATCATCACATGAATCCCTCAAGTGGGCATCAATCAGTTCAAATGACCTTCCTTCCTTTAGTAATGTTCATGCCTAGAAATATTAAGAAAACAATGTGTCAACAATAAGTCTGACATAACATGTCTTTAAGTTAGAGGACGTGGCTCCCTCTAGCCACCATATTTTAGCATTTTTTGAGCTTTCTAGTAAAGATGTTTATTTAGGATTAAAAAAAGGAACCAAAAACATAATAATACTAATAATAGAACAGGATAAAACTACTACCAAGAAATGCAACTTCTTGGGACTTACATGTCCAATAAGAATAAGGTTGTGGTTCCCTCGGAGTATCCATATACTCCTCTTTCCACTTATTATCTCTAATACTACTATACCAAAGCTAAAAATGTTGGATTTTATTGAGAATAGACCGTTGAAAGCATATTCTGGTGCCATGTAACCACTACCTACATAACCAAAACTTTAATGAATACAAAATTCCTTCACATGCAGTGGTAGAGCCATATACACTATCTGGCTCATGTCACCACTCATGTCTTCACTTAATAAGAAAAATTATAACTTTTTCCCCAACCAACAATAGAAACTAATAGCCACATCCCAATTTAGGAAAAATTTGTTTGACCCTTTGAGGAAAAAATGGCTTGACCACTGCACGTGTGTGTTAGAAAGCAATAGTTTTTCTATGTAAAGAGCTGTCAAGAACACTCATTGAGTTCCTGCTATTCTGTTTGTGTTTCCTTCTATTTGATCTCCTCCAAAAGTTTTAGCTATGCCAAACTCTGAAATTTTTGGATTCATCATATTATCAAGTAGTATGTTGCTAGCTTTGATAACTCTATGAACAATCCTTAATCTTGAATCTTGGTGGAGATATTAAAGTCCTTGAGCGATCCTACGTAAAATTTCAAAACGCTTAGGCCAATTCAATTGTTTCCATTGTTGTTGATCTAGAAAATAGGTTTATCTAGTTATACAGGCAATACCAAAAAATATCACTGTACATAAAAATGTACAAATTTACAAAACTTAATTGACAAAGGGTTTTTACCAAAAATGAAGAAATTTAGGCTTATGCTGGGCATATACTCATAAATTAACATTTTTTCTTCTCCTTGGATGCAACAACCAAAAAGTTTTACAAGATTCCAATGCTAAAGCTTGGCAATTAGAACAACCTCATTTTTAAACTCAGTTATTCCTTGTTGTGAACTCAATGACAACCTCTTTATAACAATCTCTGGTCCATTTTCTAGCTTACCATGAAATTTCACACTCGTAAAAGAATTGCAAGTTTGCTTTCATAAATTCGCATTACTTTTTTTTCATTATTTTCTTGAAGTATCATATGAATGGCTTACTCTATAAACGGGTCCAAAACTGTGACGTCCTGTACGTTACCATACCATCCAGCCGAGCTCTGACGCCAACCGTGATGGCTGGCAACCTCGTGGGTCGTCGTCCTCTTACTTAACATACTTAACTTTCCATTTTTTAATGTTCTCTTTTCAAAGCGGAAGCAATTTCTATAGCAATTTTTTTTAACTTACATATTATACCTATATCTCTATCATACTCTTATAACATATAATTCATAAATTTCTTTCTTTTAACTTCCTTTTTTAACGCTCAGTGAAAGACTCATAGTAGTACCATACCCTCGCCCAGTCCCTTGGCACGTGCAGATCCGTCTGTTGTCTATCATATTATTTTAAACTAACATGTTACTTACCTGCAACATATGAACAACTAATGAGCTAGATGCTCTGTGATAACCGGGAAAATTCATATTTCTCGGAGAATAAATACACAATGAATTTAAGTGTTAAAATGTGAAATTAAGTGATTTAATATTGTTTAGAATAAATAAAATGTTCTAACAATGTTAAAGGATGAAAAATGATTGATAGTGATTTTATGTGTGTATGTGTGTGTGTAACACACAGTATCAAGAAATTGGTCAAGATGGCCTTTTCTTGATATAAAACTGATATATTTAGAATCAGTATGCTCGAATTAGGCTATGAAGCACAAAAAGGGAATTTTGACTGAGAAACAGGCAGTATCAGAAAATTGGTCTAGATGACCTTGAATGAAGTTAAAACTGATAAATTTGGGCTCAGCACACCCAAATTAGTTAGGATAGCCTATCAGCAAGCTCAAATTAGATAATTGAGTACAAAGGTAATTTTTGACCGGGAATTCGCAGTATCAGAAACTGGCCGAAATGACCTTAGATGAAAATAAAAACGATATATTTGGATTCAGGACGCCCAAATTAGTCAGGATAACCCATGTTGAAATTTTGGGCGAAAAAGTATATAAAGAACGAAAAAAAGTGAAATTTCCTCATTTTTCTACGTACACTCTCTCTCCTCCCTTCTCTTTCTCTCTCTACCCGCATGTGTACAGTGACCATTTGCTGGAAACGGCCTCTGTTCATGACACCGCCGGCACTGTTGGAAAGCTCTCACCGAGCTGAGTTCAACGGTGGGTCGACGCAACGGAACGGCCGCCGCACGGCACCGCACGCGGCGCCCAAAGTTTGCCGGAGCTGTGAATTTCAAACGGCCGTATCTCCGTCGTCCGACGTCCGATCAACACGATTTCGGTCCCAATGGACTCAGGGTGAAGAGTAGAACAAAACCCAGGTGGTGTTTCAGCCCAACAGCCACTGAATCATGTCGCCCGAAGCTTCGTTGTCACCACCATCGAATCTCACCATTCCGGCGGAGTTGAGCGATGAGGTGGGTATCAAAATGCTCAGAATTTCACGTAGATCAAAAGCCCCAAGCCAATTTTGGGCAAAAACGTCGGGAAAATAGAGATTGAAGCTTGCCGCCGCCGTCGTGCTTTCGAGGGTAAATTTCCGCCCATAGGAGCTTCAATTGGTGAAATTGACACCACCAATGAGTTCCTCACGTCGAGATCTTCAAGATAGACTACCCACCTTCCACCGTCACCGCTGTCACCACTGGTCAACGGATGGTCAACGACAGTCAACACCAATCAATGGCGACTGTTGACCAATTTTGGAAGTTTGGCCCGTTGGCCTATTTTCGACGTTCCGGACGCATCCGCGGAGTCAGATTTGCAAGACGGGACCTCAGATATGAAGAACAAAGAATTAGGGTTTATGCCGTCGAGATCGGACTGCAATTCGGTATAAATCTCGACCTCTTTACATTCCACAATTTAATTGTTTGGGACTATTATATGATTTTATGATTATTGGTATGAAAATTATGGAAAAGAATGTATGTAAAAAGAAGAAAATGGCTGTAATGGAGGAAAAGAAAAATATGTAATAATGTAACGATTTTACGTAAACAGTATGAGTTTTATGTAAAATCTAGGCCTCTGGTATAATACGTGATAGAGTTAGATCAGGATAGATGGTTTTCAGGCGTTTCCTAAATGCTGGAACCTCAAAAATTAAGGGGAAACTCTGCCGAAATTTCTAAAAACGACACTAGGGGTAATATGGGAAACGAGGAGTAAAATATGATCGGGAAGGTAACCCGAGCCCCCTCGAGGAATTAGGGCATGGAAAAAGGAAGGGGCAAGTTACGATTAGTAAACCAACTCTTAGGTCGGAATAATACTTCCTGAGGGCCGAGAATGTGAAAAATTAGAAAAATGATAAGAATAGATCCGGAAAAAGGTCCGATAAGATTTAAAAAGTTAATTAGATGATTTTGGGTCTAGAAAATCCAGCCTAAGTATGAAAATGTAAATGTTATGGTTAAACGACCCATCAGGGGCAAAATGGTTATTTTGCCCGAAGATTCTCAAATTATGGGAAAAGAGCCCCAATGACCCCGAAATAGGGTAATAAAGTTTGTAAAAGCCGAAATTGAGGTTTAAGTTATGAAAAATCATGTCAAGGGCAAAATTGTACTTTTGTCAAAAGTCAGGGGTAAAATTATAATTTTTCAAAAAGTTGGAGAAAAATTCGAAAATGGCCATTAAGGTTTAGAAAGCTATCCTAAGGCTATAATTAAGAGTTGTAAGATCAGAATCAAGCTTTGTTATAAAATAAAAGCTATAAATGAAAATGTGATTTACGGACAAAGTTTATCTGTAGGAACCCGATCCAGACGCGACAAAGGACGTCGATGGATTCCAAGAAGAGGATAAGCACGTTATGAGTAAGTTCAGACATTTAACCGTCTGCAACTATGAACAAGCTTATTGTATTTATATGTTTTGTATGCAAATGTCATGATGTGATTTGTGATGATGCTATAGTAACGCTATAGCAATACTATGATGATGTTAAAAGATAGGTTTTAATCAATAATTTATAAAAAATATATATATGTATATATATTGAATTATGAAGGAAATGTATTATAAAAGCTTTATGAGAGTAAAGATGTGAGAAAGAGAGATAGAAGAATGGAAAGAGTAAGAACGAGAATGTTATGATAGAATGCATAAAAAAAGAGATGAGATATGAAAGGAAAGAATAGATGTTTATAAAAAGTTTTATGGAAGTTAAGTTATGATTGATAAAGCAACGATGATCGGTAATGAATGGAATTAAGAAAAGGTATGTTTTATGAGAACGAAATGATAGGTGTTTTATGAAAAATGATATGAAAGCAAAGAGTTAGACAAGAAAGAGAAGCAATGATAGGTTATGATGAAAGGTATGATGAAAGAATTAGAATATAACGATAAGATGTGATTAATAGAATAGAACGATAGGCTATGATCGATAGGAGTATGATGATAAGATACGATAGATAGAATAATACAAATGATAAACAGAGAATAATTGTCTGCACATAACTAAATGAATTTTTGTTTGTTATAATATGATGTGATGATATATAAGTAATATGTGCTATATATGCTAAAGTGTGACTAACATAATTCACACGAGTAAGGTAAAGAATTAAGAAAAGAAAAACAACAATGTGAAACAACGATATATGTCTTAAGAAATGAGAATGAAAGAATGAGATGTTAATGAGAAAGAATTACGAAAGAATGATAGAACAATGAAAGAACAAATGTCCCATGAAATGTTCTATGAAAAATGAGAGAGGAAAGATTATGAATGTCATGAAAAGGATGTACAACGAAAAATTAATATAAGAAAAATAAAAGCATATAAGATAATAAGACTGAAAACTTAAGTTGTTGGCGTACCGGTCTCCCTATACGGTCGAGACTTCAGGTCTATATCCTCCACGCAGATGTGGCACTACCCCGAAGGTGTGGTAGTTTATAGGTTGAACCCTATCCCGAAGGTGCGGTAGCTAATGTGATTGTGAGGTAAGTTGGTGGGTCGCTCCCCCTCCTCCCACTGTCTATGCGCAATTAGGTACGTTCAACAACGGGCCCACCAAAGGAAAGTGAAAGGAAAAGAAAGAAAAAAAAGGAAAGGAGAGTGACAAGAAAAGAAAGGAAAAGAGAGTGACAAGAAAAGAAAGGAAAGGAGAGTGACAAGAAAAGAAAGGAAAAGAGAGTGAAAAAAGAAAAGAAAGGAAAGGAGAGTGAAAAGAAAAGAAAGGAAAGGAGAGTGACAAGAAAAGAAAGGAAAGGAGAGTGAAAAGAAAAGAAAGAAAAGAAAGGAAAGGAGAGTGACAAGAAAATAAAGGAAAGGAGAGTGAAAAGAAAAGAAAGGAAAGAAAGGAAAGGAGAGTGACAAGAAAAGAAAGGAAAGGAGAGTGAAAAAAAAAAGAAAAGAAATGATATGAAAAGAAAAGAAAAGTAAAGAACGATAAGAAAAGAAACGAATGATATGAAAGAATAACATAATGAAATCGATGAAAAATAAATAAATAATAAGACGAAGTTTATAAGAACATAATGGAATTAATATATGTGATGTGATGTATTTGATGTTATGTGTGTGATATGACACGTTTTCATGTGATATTATGCTAGTGTATATGTTACTGGCTTTTAAGATATGAAAGGTCAAGAAATGATGATAAAACGATAGAAAAGATAAGAAGGTTTAGAATGGAAAGTTAAGAAATGATAGGAATGAAAAGAAAAGAAATGAAGAGATTAGAATAGAATGATAAGAGATGATCGATAGAATGATGAGAACAATGGGCGAAGAGATAAATGAGCATGAAGAGGCTAACATATTATGTTATGTTTCGATGTTATGTTTTGATGATGTGTATGATGCGTCCATACATGATGTCATATATTCTAGTAATAATATATATTACTAGTATTTATAAGTTAATGAATGCATGTTTGAACTTACTGAGCATTTAGCTCATTAGTTATTTATATGTTGCATGTAAGTAACCTGTTAGTTTAAAGTAATATGATGGACAACGAACGGATCTACACGTGCCAAGGGACTGGGCGAGGGTATGGTATTACCATAAGTCTTTCGTTGAGTGTTCAAAAAGGAAGTTAAACGAAAGAAATTTATGAGTTATATGTTATAAGAATATGATGGAGATATAGGTATAATGTGTAAGTTAAAAAAAAATTGCTATAGAAATTGCTTCCGTTTTAAAAGAGAACACTAAAAAATGGAAAGTTAAGTATGTTAAGTAAGAGGACGACGATCCACAAGGTTGCCAGCCATTATGGTCAGCATCAGAGCTTGGCTGGATGGTATGGTAACGTATAGGACGTCACATGCTCAGTAAGTTCAAACATACATTCATTAACTTATAAATACTAGTAATATATATTATTACTAGAATATATGACATCATGTATAGACACATCATACACATCATCAAAACATAACATCGAAACATAACATAATATGTTAGCCTCTTCATGCTCATTTATCTCTTCGCTCATTGTTCTCATCATTCTATCGATCATCTCTTATCATTCTATTCTAATCTCTTCATTTCTTTTCTTTTCATTCCTATCATTTCTTAACTTTCCATTCTAAACCTTCTTATCTTTTCTATCATTTTATCATCATTTCTTAACCTTTCGTATCTTAAAAGCCAATAACATATACACTAGCATAACATCACGTAAAAACATGTCATTCACATCATACACATAACATCAAATACATCACATCACATATATTAATTCTATTATGTTACTTTAAACTTCGTTTTATCATTTATTTATTTTTCATCGATTTCATTATGTTATTCTTTCATGTTATTCGTTTCTTTTCATGTCGTTCGTTTCTTTTCTTATCGTTCTTTACATTTCTTTTCTTTTCGTATCATTTCTTTTCGTATCATTTCTTTTCACTTTCCTTTGGTGGGCCCGTTGCTGATCACACCTTAAAGATTATCGCTTCCTTCTCTGAAAGGGTGATCTTTGACTACCGCACCTTCGGGGTAGTGTCCAACCTATAAACTACCACACCTTCGGGGTAGCACCACATTTGCGTGGAGGATATAGACATTAACCTCACCTACGGGAGGCCGGTACGCCAACAACCTAAGTTTTCAGTCTTATTATCTTGTATACTTTTATTTTTCTTATATTGATTTTTCGTTGTACATCTTTTTCATGACATTCATAATCTTTACTTTCTCATTTTTCATAGAACATTTCACGGGACATTTGTTCTTTCGTTGTTCTATCTTTCTTTCGTAATTCTTTCGCATTAACATCTCATTCTTTCATTCTCATTTCGTAAGATATATATCGTTGTTTCATGTTGTTGTTTTTCTTTTCTTAATTATTTACTTTACTTGTGTGAATTATGTCAGTCACACTTTAGCATATATAGCACATATTACATATATATCATCATATCACATCATAACAAACAAAAATACGTTTAGTTATGTGCAGACAATTATTCTCTGTTTATCATTTGCATCATTCTATCTATCGATCATAGCCTATCATTGCTTCTCTTTCTTGTCTAACTCTTCACTTTCATATCACTTTTCATAAAACATCTATCCTTTCGTTCCCATAAAACACATCATTTCTTAATTCCTTTCATTACCGATCATCGTTGCTCTATCAATCATAACTTAACTTCCATAAAACTTTTCGTAAACATCTATTCTTTCCTTTCATATCTCATCTCTTTTTTTATGCAATCTATCATAACATTCCATTCTTACACTTTCCATTCTTCTATCTCTCTTTCTCACATCTTTACTGTCATAAAGCTTTTATAATACATCTCCTTCATAATTTAATATATATTTTTTTATAAATTATTTATTAAAACCTATCTTTAACATCATCATAGTATTGCTATAGCGTTATTATAGCATCATCATAAATCACATTATGACATTTGCATACAAAACATTTAAATACAATAAGCTTGTTCATAGTTACAGATGGGTAAATGTCTGAACTTACTCATAGCGTGCTTATCCTCTTCTTGGAATCCATCGACGTCCTTTGTCGCGTCTAGATCGGGTTCCTACAGACAAATTTTATCTGTTAATCACATTTTCATTTATAACTTTTATTTTATTAAAAAGTTTGATTCTGATCTTATAACCCTTAATTATAGCCTTAGGACAGCTTTTTAAACCTTAATGGCCATTTTCGAATTTTTCTCTAACTTTTTGAAAAATTACGATTTTATCCCTAATTTCTGACAAAATTACAATTTTGCCCTTGGCGTGATTTTTCATAACTTAAACCTCAATTTTGGCTTTTACAAACTTTATTACCCTATTCCGGGGTCATTGGGGCTCTTTTCCCATAATTTGAGAATCTTTGGGCAAAATGACCATTTTGCCCCTGATGGGTCGTTTAACCATAACATTTTCATTTTCATACTGGGCTAGATTTTCTAAACCTAAAATCATCTAATTAACTTTTTAAATCTTATCAAACCTTTTCCGGATCAATTCTTATCATTTTGCCAATTTTTCACATTCCCCACCCTCGGGAAGTATTATTTCGACCTAAGAGTTTGTTTACTAATCGTAACTTGCCCATTTCTTTTTCCATGCCCTAATTCCTCGAGGGGGCTCGGGTTACCTTCCCGATCATATTTTTACCCCTTGTTTCCCATATTACCCCTAGTGCCATTTTTAGAAATTTCGGCAGCAATTCCGCTTTATTTTTGAGGTTCTAACGTTTAGGAAATACCTGAAAACCATCTATCCTGATCTAATTCTATCACGTACTATACCAGAGGTCTAGATTTTACGTAAAACTCATACTGTTTACGTAAAATCATTACATTATCACATATTTTTCTTTTCCTCCATTACAGTTATTTTCTTCTTTTTACATACATTTTTTTCCATAATTTTCATACCAATAATTATAAAACCATACAATTGTCCCAAACAATTAAATTGCAGAACGTAAAGAGGTCGGGATTTATACCGAATTGCAGTCCCGTCTAGACGGCACAAACCCTAATTCTTCGTTCTTCATATCTAAGGTCCTATTTTGCAAATCCGACTCCACGGATACGGCCGGAACGTCGAAAATAGGCTAACAGGCCAGACTTCCAAAATTGGTCAACGATCGCTGTTGACCGTCTGTTGACCACCATTGACCGGCTGCGACGGTGGAAGGTGGGTAGTCTATCTTGAAGATCTTGACAGAAGGAATTCATTGGTGGTCTCAATTTCATGTTTAGAGGCCCCTATCACGGGAAAATCCCCCCTCGAAAGATCCGTGACGACGGTGGCTTTGGAACTCCGCCGTGTCGTGGTGGTTTTCCAAAATTACCTTTGGGCTTTTCTTCCCCATGCCGAGATGTCCCTTTTTGCACCGGTGGCATACCTCAACATCGCCTGAAACAGCAAGTCTCACGGCGGCGATACGACGGTGATGGTGAGAGCTACGACGGCGCAATCTGGCCGTCGTCGGGCTGAAAGAAGGCTTGGGTTTTGTAGTACTCTTCACCACAAATCTTTTGGGACCGAAATCATGGCAATCGGAGCTTGGACGGCGGAGAAATCTCACCGGAAAGATTTCGGCTCCAGTGACCTTCAGGCAGTGCATGCGGTGGCATGTGGCGGCCGTTCCGTCGCGTCGACCCACCGTTGGACTCAGCTCGGTGAGAGCTTTCCAGCAGTGTCGGCGGTGTCGTAAATGGAGGCCGTACGTGAAAGTTGGTTACTGTTCATATTTGAGAGAATTTTGGGGTGAAAATCTGATTTTTTTAAAATTATGGAGAATTTCTAAATTTAACCCCTAAGATTTCCTATTTATACTCCCCTCCCCAAAATTTTTAACTTGGGTTATCCTAACTAATTTAGACGTGCTGAATTCAAATTTATCAGTTTTATCTTAATCCGAGATCATCTCGACCAGTTTCCGGTATTACGTATTTTTTGCATTCCTGGTAGAAATTTCTGTTTTGTGCTCTATTGACTAATTTGAGCGTCCTGATCTCAAATATATCAATTTCGGATTGAAAAAATATCGTTTTGATCCTTTTCCCGATACTGTATATTTTCGGGTCAAAATTCCTTTTTTGTGCTTCATAGCCTAATTTGGGCATACTGATTCCAAATATATCAGTTTTATGTCAAGATAATATCATCTTGACCTACTTCTTGATACTGTGAGTGGCACACACGTGCTCTCACCTAAAATGACTGTCAATCATTTTTTATCCTTTAACATTGTTAGAATATTTTATTTAGTTCTAAACAATATTAAATCACTTAATTTCACATTTTAACGCTTAAATTCATTGTGTATTATTTCTTCGAGTCCCGGTTATTACAAAAACCACCTTCCCCAAGCTTACTCTTGACTGAAAAATTATCAGTTGCAGTACTTATTGTAGCTAGGCTGAACAATGGGATCTCAAACTCTTCCTCTTTTGCTCTGTTTTTCTGAGTTCCTTTATTATTTCTCCCTGTTTTCTCAAAAGATACCACAAGTTCGAGCAAGTTTGAAATCTCTATGAACCAAAAGCACAAAAAATTTAACATAAACGGTAATAACAAGAAAAATCGAACTAGATTTTCGGAGAAATAAAGTGTTAAGAAGTCAGGTATTTTATGTAAGTTACACAACGCATTAAGAGTACTAGTATTGTTTACTCTGTTCTAAATCTCATTTTAGCCCAAAGCCAACAAACATGGCCGTTTCCTTTTTTTTTTTTTCAAAGATGACAATTCATTCATTTATTTGTGATAATCCACTTTCAGCCTATTTTTCAGGAATACATGCCAAAATTTTTTAATGCTGAAGATCAAATTATTACAATTCAGATGATGATCAACATAAGTCTAAAAAATCTGATGATGTTGAGAATAATATTGTGATGATCTCAGACAAGAATGATCAAATTGATGAAACAACAGAAAATGGGATGAATTTTCTTATCAACGATGTCTCCATTTTATAATTTTTTTTTCCCTAGAAAGTGCAAACAGAGTACAAAAACATTAATACCTTTTAAGCCTCGCCTGAAAATGCAGTAGCCAAGTAAGAGCATCCCAGAAACGCCGCCAATGACAGCTACAACTATCACTACTCTCACCTTATGATCCCCTTTTCCTTTTCATTTTTCAGTTATTTTGGTGCAACAAAAAGTTTAATTAAGAGTCAACAACATAAATAAGTAGAATATGAAGATATGTAGTGATGTGGTAATATTGTGTAAGAAAATTAGGTTCCTACCTATCTCAGAATGTGTCACACGGATAAATAGATCATGTCCACTATCGGAAAATTGCCTAATATCTATTAGGTCACCATACCAGATGACACAACCACTGCCTTTTCCTCTGATATCGGAGTTTGTATAAGCTGTACAAGAGCATTTGTTCAAGCATATGGCCCTACATTCCTCTAGATTCAAGTTTTCGGCCATCCAAGAACGTGAAGTATCTGGCAGTTTCGAGCCTGAAAATTTCACAAATCCATCTTTATCTTTATGCTTGCAGCTAGATGTGTTATTTCTTACACATCCTTCAGACCATTTCATTGACTCCCATTTCTCTGGAAACTTGGGCTTAAATCCATCTAGACATTGGCATATTGGATTCTCCGTTATGGTACGATTCCCATTAGGCCCACAGGCACCATGATAGTCATAGGTATCTTTAGGCACTGCATCATAAATCCCCCAACTTTGATGTGTCTCATTCTATATTAAGCTTTGATGCTTAGAAGTTGTTTGGTTCAAAACTATAATGAAAAACATCGACTTATTCTTCAGGTCATAGGTATAATACACCTCGTCATCATTGTAAACAAAGTTGAAATCATAAATTTGGCTAGGCAGTATGCCTGGCAAGCCGCTGGGATGAAGGCCATTCCACGATCCGCTAGTATAGAGTTTTGTGGTGCTGTTCTGGATATTAGCTTCAGGAAATGTATGAAGCTGTGGACCAAATTCTATCCAATAAACGAAATTTGCAGGACAAGGGTCATCCCAACTCCTCCACGTTGAGAGACGCCTATTAAGACCTTTTCTTAAATACCACCCCAATTTCATGCCTGGCAGCATCGTATCTGAAGGATAGTCAAAGCTCTGCCACAAAACATTTTCCAACTTTGTATCTTCCTCATCTCTTAGTACAAGATTTCCAGAATCTAGAAGCTCTACTATTGGTTTATTGACTTGTTCTGATGAGCTCGTGGACCACATGACGCTCCTGTTCTGATGAGAGAGCACAAGATTTCCCAGGTTGTTTATCATTAACAAGCCTGAGGAATCATCAATTGGGTTTCGTCTATTTGCAACCCAGACAATAGTTTGAACCCGGATGTTCTTGTACCAAATTCCCACATAACGATTCTTGGAATTGCCCAGAGTAACGAAACCAACCTCAAAGATTCCTTCTTTAGAAACCAAAGTTGTGCCATCACTGAGAGATTGGAATGGACCAATTCTATCAACCGCAGAGGAAACTGTATGGAATATAATAAGGATTATGAACATCTTGAGCATGAAAACGAATATAGCCATTTGTTTCAGTTTCTTTCTTTCCTTGCTTAAAAAAAAATGGAGGAAATGAAACACATTGTAGTACATGAAAGTTAATCATTCTTAATCTATAAATTTTCCATGAAAGTTCATCTTTCTTATTCCTTCTAAGAAATGAAGACAAGTGTTACATAAGTAAGAGTCAATGGTGCTAATTATAAAATACTAAATTTTGGTTAACATCATTTTAATGTATCATAAACTATTATAGGCAATGTCAATGGTCCAATAAATGATGATAATAATCATAGTATGTGACGTCCCCCACGTATGTTACCATACCAACCAGCCGAGCTCTGACGCCGATCGCGATGGCTGGCAACCTCGTGGGTCGTCATCCTTTTACTTAACATACTTAACTTTCCATTCTTAACGTTCTCATTTTGAAGTGGAAGCAATTTCTATAGCAAATTTTTTTTTCTTTTAACTTGCATATTATGCCTATATCTCTATCATACTCTTATAACATATAATTCATAAATTTCTTTCTTTCATCTTCCTTTTCGAATGCTCAGCGAAAGACTCATGGTAGTACCATACCCTCGCCCAGTCCCTTGGCACGTGCAGATCCGTCCGTTGTCCATCATATTACTTTAAACTAACAGGTTACTTACCTGCAACATATGAACAACTAATGAGCTAGATACTCAGTAAGTTCAAATATACATTCATTAACTTATAAATACTAGTAATATATATTATTATTAGAATATATGACATCACGTATATACACATCATACATATCGTCTATACAATACATATCCTCGAAACATAACATATTATGTTAGCCTTTTCATGCTCATTTATCTCTTCGTTCATCGTTCTTATCATTCTATCGATCATCTCTTATCATTCTAATCTAATCTTTTCATTTCTTTGCTTTTCATTCCTATCATTTCTTAACTTTCTGTTCTAAACCTTTATAACTTTTCTATCGTTTTGTCCTCATCTCTTATCTTTTCGTATCTTATAAGCTAGTAACATATACACTAGCATAACATCACGTAAAAATGTGTCATTCATATCATACACATAACATCAAATACATTACATCACATATATTAATTTTATTATGTTCTTTTAAACTTCGTTTTATTATTTATTTATTTTTCATCGATTTCATTATGTCATTCTTTCATATCATTCGTTTCTTTTCTTATCATTCTTTACTTTTCTTTTCTTTTCGTATCATTTTTTTTCTTTCCTTTTCACGCACTTTTCCTTTCTTTTCTTTTCACGCACTCTCTTTTCCTTTCTTTTCTTTTCACACTCTTTTCCTTTCTTTTCTTTTCACGCTCTTTTCCTTTGTTTTCTTTTCACGCACTCTCCTTTCCTTTCTTTTCTTTTCACGCTCTTTTCCTTTCTTTTCTTTTCTTTTCTTTTCACTTTCCTTTCCTTTCCTTTCTTTTCTTTTCTTTTCACTTTCCTCTAGTGGGCCCATTGTTGAACGTACCTATTTGCGTGCTGACAGTAGGAGGAGGGGGAACGACCCACCAACCTACCTCACAGTCACATTAAATACCGCACCTTCGGGATTGGTCCATCCTATAATCTACCACACCTTCGGGGTAGCACCACATCTGCGTGGAGGATATAGACCTAAAGTCTCGACCATATAGGGAGACCGGTACGCCAACAACTTAAGTTTTCAGTCTTATTATCTTGTATGCTTTTATTTTTCTTATATTGATTTTTTTTTTCGTTGTACATCTTTTTCATGACATTCATTATCTTTCCTTTCTCATTTTTCATGGAACATTTCATGGAACATTTGTTCATTCGTTGTTCTATTTTTCTTTCGTAATTCTTTCTCGTTGACATCTTATTTTTTTCATTCTCATTTCGTAAAATATATATATCGTTGTTTCACGTTGTTTTTTTTTCTTTTCTTAATTCTTTACTTTACTCGTGTGAATTATGTTAATCACACTTTAGCATATATAGCACATATTACTTATATATCATTACATCACATCACATCACATCACATCATAACAAACAAAAATACGTTTAGTTAAGTGCAGACAATTATTCTCTATTTATCATTTGCATCATCCTATCTACCGTATCTTATCATCATACTCCTATCGATCATAGCATATCGTTCTATTCTATCAATCATATCTTATCGTTATGTTCTAATCCTTTCATCATACCTTTCATCATAACCTATCATTGTTTCTCTTTCTTGTCTAAATCTTTGCTTTCATATCATTTTTCATAAAACATCTATCCTTTCGTTCTCATAAACCTACCATTTCTTAATTCCTTTCATCACCGATCATCGTTGCTGTATCAATCATAACTTAACTTACATAAAACTTTTCATAAAACATCTATTCTTTCCTTTCATACCTCATCTCTTTCTTATGCATTCTATAATAACATTTTCGTTCTTACTCTTTCCATTCTTCTATCTCTCTTACTCACATCTTTATTCTCATAAAACTTTTATAATACCTTTCCTTTGTAATTCAATATATTCATATATATATTTATATTTTTTTATAAATTATTTATTAAAACCTATCTTTTAACATCATCATAGTATTGCTATAGTGTTACTATAGCATCATCATAAATCACATCATGACATTTACATACAAAATATATAAATACTATAAACTTGTTCATAGTTGCAGACGGGTAAATGTTTGAACTTACTCATAATGTGCTTATCCTCTTTTTAGAATCCACCGACGTCCTTTGTCGCGTCTGAATCGGGTTCCTACAGACAAACTTTGTCCGTTAATCACATTTTCATTTATAGCTTTTATTTTATTAAAAAGCTTGATTCTGATCTTATAACCCTTAATTATAGCCTTAGGACAACTTTTTAAACCTTAATGGCCATTTTCAAATTTTTCTCCAACTTTTTGAAAAATTACGATTTTACCCCTAACTTTTGACAAAATTATAATTTTGCCCTTGACGTGATTTTTCATAACTTAAACCTCAATTTTTGCTTTTACAAACTTCATTACCCTATTCCGGGGTCATTGGGGCTCTTTTCCCATAATTTGAGAATCTTTGGACAAAATGACTATTTTTCCCCTGATGGGTCGTTTAACCATAACATTTTCATTTTCATGCTTAGGCTGGATTTTCTAAACCCAAAATCATCTAATTAACTTTTTAAATCTTATCAAACCTTTTCCGAATCAATTCTTATCATTTTGCCAATTTTTCACATTCTCGACCCCTGGGAAGTACTATTCTAACCTAAGAGTCGGTTTCATGTTTTTCTTGCGTTCTAGGGTCTCGAAGGGTCGGTTTACTAATTATAACTTGCCCCTTCCTTTTTCCATGTCCTAATTCCTCGAGGGGGCTCGGGTTCCCTTCCCGATCATATTTTACCCCTCGTTTTCCCATATTACCCCTGGTGCCGTTTTTAGAAATTTCGGCAGTATTTCCGCTTAATTTTTGAGGTTCCAGCATTTAGAAAATGCCTGAAAACCATCTATCCTGATATAATTCTATCACGTACTATACCAGGGCCTAGATTTTACGTAAAACTCATACTGTTTATGTAAAATCGTTACATTATCACATATTTTCTTTTCCTCCATTACAGTCATTTTCTTCTTTTTACATACATTCTTTTCCATAATTTTCATACTAATAATTATAAAATCATATAATAGTCCCAAACAATTAAATTGCGGAATGTAAAGAGGTCAGGATTTATACCGAATTGCAGTCCGGTCTCGACGGCATGAACCCTAATTCCTCGTTCTTCATATCTGAGTCCCGTGTTGCAAATCCGACTCCGCGGATGCGTCCAGAATGTCGAAAATAGGCCAACGGGCCATTCTTCAATTTTCGGTCACCGATCGCCGTTGACCGGCCGTTGACCATCCGTTAACCGACGTTGATCGGTGGCGACGGCGGCGACGGTGGAATGTGGGTAGTCCATCTTGAAGATCTCGACGAGAGGAATCCATTGGTGGCTTCAATTTCACAATTCGACGCCTCTATCGCCGGAAATCACCCCTTGAAAAATCGGTCACGACGGCGGCTTTGAAACTCCGCCGTGCCGAGGTTGTGGCGTGCAATTGACTTGGGGCTTTTGCTCCCCTCTTCACGGCGAGCATTTCTGTACCGGTGGCGCGGCCCAACATCTCCGGACACGGTGAGTTCCACGACGGCTTCACGGCGGCGACGTCGCGGCTTCGGGCGGCGCGATCCAGCGGCCGTTGAGCTAAAACACCACTTGGGTTTTGTTCTACTCTTCACCACGAGTCTTTTGGGACCGGAATCAGCTTGATCGAACGTCGAACGGTGTAGATACGGCGTCACGAAATTTCCGGTGGCCCGCGGCGTGCGGCGGCGCGCAGCGGCCGTTCCGTTGCGTCGACCCACCGTTGAACTCAGCTCGGCGAGAGCTTTCCAACGGTGTCGGCGGTGTTGTGAACGGAGGCCGTACGTGAAAGTTGATTACTGTTCACATGCGGGTAGAGAGAGAAAGAGAAGGGAGGAGAGAGAGTGTGTATGTGGACAAATGAGTAAATTTCACTTTTTTTCGGCCTTTATATACTTTTTCGCCCAAAATTTCAACATGGGCTTTCCTGACTAATTTGGACGTCCTGAATCCAAATATATCAGTTTTATTTTCATCTGAGGTCATTTCAATCAGTTTCTGATACTGTGAATTCTCGGTCAAAAATTACCCTTGTACTCAATTATCAAATTTGAGCGTGCTGATAGGCTATCCTAACTAATTTGGGAGTGCTGAACCCAAATTTATCAGTTTTATGTCAAGATAATATCATCTTGACCTACTTTTTGATACTGTAAGTGACACACACGTGTACACACATAATATCACTATCAATCATTTTTCATCCTTTAACATTGTTAGAACATTTTATTTAGTTCTAATCAATATTAAATCACTTAATTTCACATTTTAACACTTAAATTCAATGTGTATTTATTCTCCGAGAAATATGGATTTTCCCGGTTATCACATAATAAGAAAAGATCAGTACAACAACATGTTTTTTTCTTTTTTCCAAGTAATTAACGAAATAGATATCACTCTCCAACAACGTCCTGCAATTCAGCTACTTCTTCCAAATGGAGGCAACATAAAGGGTGACTCAAAAGTTAATTTGTAATTTCGTTGACAAATTTTATTTTTTGTTTTTTATCCGGTAACCGGTCATGTGTCGGGAAAGACTACGCCGCTAGACAGTTATTTGTTTTTCCTTTTGGATAAATTTGTAGGAATGATTTTACTGCATTCAAAAAAATTTTTTCCCCTCTATCTCCGGAATCAGCCCTGATTTTTTGCTTTCTTAAATCAGTCTTCGTACTTTGAACTGGAATTAAATAATTCCTAGGATTTAAACGTGTTGAAAGGACACTTTTGGTCAAAATTTCATTTCTGATCCATATAATAGTTCTGTTCATGTAATAATGGTACCAAACTCTCAACATAAATTTATATATTTCCTCAATTCCGCATAGTTAATCCTGAAAATGGGGAGAAAGAGTCAAATAGCGTTTTTAAAGAGAGTAATAGTAAATTACAGCATAAAATTTTAAATATAATAATAATAATAATAAAAAAAACCATCCTCCTTCCTCTCTCTCTCTATTCCTCTCTATAATTTGAAACTATGCAAATAAATCTGTTATTATTTACTAAAAAATCCAAGGATTTACCTGTAAATATATGTTACAATGTATCATATTTTAAAACACTTACAATAAATTTCAAAAGTACATTATAGTTATGCGCTACAATGACTCTATGTAAACATACACATATTACATATATATGTATACATATATATTGTCTACATGGGATCATCCAAATACACTCACCAACTAAACCTGTAACAACCGGAAAAAATTCATATTTCTTGGAAAATAAATATATAATGAATTTAAGCGTTAAAATGTGAAATTAAGTGGTTTAATATTGTTTAGAACTACAATAAAATATTCTAACAATGTTAAAGGATGAAAAATGAGTAATAGTGATATTATGTGTGTGCACGTGTGTGCCACTCACAGTATCAAGAAGTAGGTCAAGATGATATTATCTTGACATAAAACTGATAAATTTGGGTTCAGCACACCCAAATTAGTCAGGATAGCCTATCAGCACGTTCAAATTTGACAATTGAGCACCATGGTAATTTTTGACCGAGAATTCGCAGTATCGGAAACTGGACAAGATGACCTCAGATCAAAATAAAACTGATATATTTGGATTCAGGACGTCCAAATTAGTCAGGAAGACCCATGTTGAAATTTTAGACGAAAAAGTATATAAAGAGCGAAAAAAAGTGGAATTTCCTCATTTGCCCATATGCACACTCTCTCCTCGTTTCTCTTTCTCTCTCTACCTGAATATGTACAGTAACCAACTATCGGAAATGGTGTCCGTTTTCGACACCGCCGGTGTCATCGAAAAGCTCTCGCCGAGCTGAGTCCGATGATGGGTCGACGCGACAGAACGGCTGCCGCACGCCGCCGCACGCGCTGCCCGAAGCCGCCGGCCATCGGAAATTTCGCGACGCCGTATCTTCGTCGTCCGACGTCCGATCAAGGTGATTCCGGTCCCAAAAGACTCGTGGTGAAGAGTAGAACAAAACCCAGGTGGTGTTTCAGCCCAACGGCCGCCGGATCGTGCCACCCGAAGCCGTGACGTCGCCGCCGTGAAGCCACCGTGGAACTCGCCGTTTCCGGTGATGTTGAGCTGCACCACCGGTACAGAAATGTTCGCTGTGAAGAGGGGAGCAAAAGCCCCAAGTCAATTGCATGCCACAACCGCGGCACGGCGGAGTTCCAAAGCCGACACCGTGATCGATTTTTCGAGGGTTGATTTCCGGTCATAGGAGCTTCAATTGGTGAAATTGACACCACCAATGGGTTCCTCTCGTCGAGATCTTCAAGATGGGCTACTCATTTGCCACCGTCGTCGCCGTCGCCGCCGGTCAACGGTGGTCAATGGCGACCGTTGACCAATTTTGGAAGTTTGGCTCGTTGGCCTATTTTCGACGTTCCGGACACATCCGCAGAGTCGGATTTGCAAGACGGGACCTCAGATATGAAGAACGAGGAATTAAGGTTTATGCCGTCGAGATCGGACTGCAATTCGGTATAGATCTCAATCCCTTTACGTTCTGCAATTTAATTGTTTGGGACTATTGTATGATTTTATAATTATTGGTATGAAAAATTATGGAAAAGAATGTATGTAAAAAGAAGAAAATGGCTGTAATGGAGAAAAAGAAAAATATGTGATAATGTAACGATTTTACGTAAACAGTATGAGTTTTACGTAAAATCTGGGGCTCTGGTATAGTACGTGATAGAATTAGATTAGGATAGATGGTTTTCAGGTGTTTCCTAAACGCTGGACCTCAAAAATTAAGGGGAAATTCTGCCGAAATTTCTAAAAATGACACCAGGGGTAATATGAGAAAACGAGGGGTAAAATATGATCGGGAAGGGAACCCGAGCCCCCTCGAAGAATTAGGGCATGGAAAAAGAGAGGGCAAGTTATAATTAGTAAACCGACCCTTCGAAACCCTAGAACGCAAGAAAAATATGAAACCGATTCTTAAGTCGGAATAGTACTTCCCGAGGGCCGGGAATGTGAAAATTGGTAAAATGATAAGAATTGATCCGTAAAAGGCCTGATACGATTTAAAAAGTTAATTAGATGATTTTGGATTTAGAAAATCCAGCCTAAGTATGAAAATGAAAATGTTATGGTTAAATGACCCATTAGGGGCAAAATGGTCATTTTGCCCAAAGACTCTCAAATTATGGGAAAAGAGCCCCAATAACCCCGGAATAGGTTAATGAAGTTTGTAAAAGCCAAAATTGAGGTTCAAGTCATGAAAAATCACGTCAAGGGCAAAATTGTAATTTATCAAAAGTTAGGGGTAAAATCGTAATTTTTCAAAAAGTTAGAGAAAAATTCGAAAAGGGCCATTAAGGTTTAAAAAGCTGTCCTAAGGCTATAATTAAGGGTTATAAGATCAGAATTAAGCTTTTTAATAAAATAAAAGTTATAAATGAAAATGTGATTGACGGACAAAGTTTAACTGTAGGAACCCGATCCAGACGCAACAAAGGACGTCGATGGATTCTAAGAAGAGGATAAGCACGCTATGAGTAAGTTCAGACATTTATCCGTCTGCAACTATGAACAAGTTTATAGTATTATATGTTTTGTATGTAAATGTCATGATGTGATTTATGATGATACTATAGTAAATGCTATAGTAATGCTATGATGATGTTAAAAGATATGTTTTAATAAATAATTATAAATATATATATATATAAATATATGTATATATTGAATTATGAAGGAAAGGTATTATAAAAGCTTTATGAGAGTAACGATGTGTAAAGAGGGATAGAAGAATGGAAAGAGTAACAACGAGAATGTTATGATAGGATGCATAAGAAAGAGATGAGATATGAAAGGAAAGAATAGATGTTTTATGAAAAGTTTTATGAAAGTTAGGTTATGATTGATAGAGCAACGATGATCGGTGATGAAAGAAATTAAGAAAAGGGTATGTTTTATGAGAACGAAATGATAGGGGTTTTATGAAAAATGATATGAAAGCAAAGAGTTAGACAAGAAAGAGAAGAAATGATAGGTTATGATGAAAGGTATGATGAAAGGATTAGAATATAACGATAAGATGTGATTGATAGAATAGAACGATAGGTTATGATCGATAGGAATATAATGATAAGATAAATAAAGAATAATTGTCTGCACATAAATAAATGTGTTTTTGGTTGTTATGATGTGATGTGGTGTGATAATATATAAGTAATATGTGCTATATATGCTATGCTAAAGAGTGATTAACATAATTGACACAAGTAAAGTAAAGAATTAAGAAAAGAAAAACAACGAAAGAACAAATGTTCCATTAAACGTTTTATGAAAATGAGAAAGGAAAGATGATAAATGTCATGAAAAAGATGTACAACGAAAAAAAAAAATCAATATAAGAAAAATAAAAGCCTATAAGATAATAAGACTGAAAACTTAAGTTATTGGCGTACCGGTCTCCCTACAAGGTCGAGACTTCCAGTCTATATCCTCCGCGTAGATGTGGTGTTACCCCGAATGTGCGGTAGATTATAGGATGGACCAACCCCGAAAGTGCGGTTTTTATGTGATTGTGAGGTAGGTTTGTGGGTCGCTCCCCCTCCTCCCACTGTTCGCGCGCAAATAGGTACGTCCAACAACGGGCCCAACCAAAGGTGTGGCGCCCCCCACGTATGTTACCATACCAACCAGCCGAGCTCTGACGCCGACCGCGATGGCTGGCAACCTCGTGGGTCGTCATCCTCTTACTTAACATACTTAACTTTCCATTCTTAACATTCTCATCTTAAAGCGGAAGCAATTTCTATAGCAAAATTTTTTTTGTTAACTTACATATTATATCTATATTTCTATCATACTCTTATAGCATACAATTCATAATTTCTTTCTTTCATCTTCCTTTTTGAATGCTCAGCGAAAGACTCATGATAGTACCATACCCTCGCCCAGTCCCTTGGCACGTGCAGATCCATCCGTTGTCCATCATATTACTTTAAACTAACAGGTTACTTACCTGCAACATATGAACAACTAATGAGCTAGATGCTCAGTAAGTTCAAATATACATTCATTAACTTATAAATACTAGTAATATATATTATTATTAGAATATATGACATCACGTATATACACATCATACATATCGTCTATACAATACATATCCTCGAAACATAACATATTATGTGAGCTTCCTCATGCTCATTTATCTCTTCGCTAATCATTCTCATCATTCTATTGATAATCTCTTATCATTCTAATCCAATCCTTTCATTTCTTTGCTTTTCATTCCTATTATTTCTTAACTTTCTGTTCTAAACCTTTATAACTTTTCTATCGCTTTATCATCATCTCTTAACATTTCATATCTTAAAAGCTAGTAACATACACACTAGCATAACATCACATAAAAACGTGCCATTCACATCATACACATAACATCAAACACATCACATCACATATATAATTCTATTATATTCTTTTAAACTTCGTTTTGTTATTTATTTATTTTTCATTGATTTCATTATGTCATTTTTTCTTTTTTTTTTCATATCATTCGTTTCTTTTCTTATCGTTGTTTACTTTTCTTTTCTTTTTGTATCATTTCTTTTCTTTTCTTTCCTTATCTTTCACTGGTGGGCCCCGTCGTTGAACGTACCTAGTTGCGCGCTGACAGTGGGAGGAGGGGGAGCTACCCACCAACTTACCTCACAGTCACATAAAACCTCACTTGTGGGGTTGGTCCATCCTATAATCTACCACACCTTCGGGGTAGCACCACATCTGCGCGGAGGATATAGACCGGAAGTCTCAACCTTGTAGGGAGATCGGTACGCCAACATTAAGTTTTCAGTTTTATTATCTTGCATTCTTTTAGCTTTTCTTATATTGATTTTTCGTTTTACATCTTTTTCATGACATTCATTATCTTTCCTTTCTCATTCTTCATAGGACATTTTATGGGACATTTGTTCTTTCGTTGTTTTTCTTTTCTTAATTCTTTACTTTACTTGTGTGAATTATGTTAATCACACTTTAGCATAGCATATATAGCACATATTACTTATATATTATCACACCACATCACATCATAACAACCAAAAATACATTTATTTATGTGCAGACAATTATTCTTTATTTATCTTATCATTATATTCCTATCGATCATAGCCTATCGTTCTATTCTATTAATCACATCTTATCGTTATATTCTAATCCTTTCATCATATCTTTCATCATAACCTATCATTGCTTCTCTTTTTTTTGTCTAACTCTTTGCTTTCATATCATTTTTCATAAAACACCTATTATTTCATTCTCATAAAACATACCCTTTCTTAATTCCTTTTATTACCGATCATCGTTACTCTATCAATCATAACTTAACTTCCATAAAGCTTTTCATAAACATCTATTCTTTCTTTTCATATCTCATCTCTTTCTTATGCATTCTATCATAACACTCTCGTTCTTACTCTTTCCATTCTTCTATCCCTCTTTATCACCTAGTTACTCTCATAAAGCTTTTATAATACCTTGCCTTCATAATTCAATATATACATATATTTATATATATATATTTTTTATAAATTATTTATTAAAACATAACTTTTAACATCATCATAGTATTGCTATAGTATTACTATAGCATCATCATAAATCACATCATGACATTTGCATACAAAACATATAAACACGATAAACTTGTTCATAGTTGCAGACAGGTAAATGTCTGAACTTACTCATAGCGTGCTTATCCTCTTCTTGGAATCCATAGACGTCCTTTGTCGCTTCTGGATTAGGTTCCTACACACAAGCTTTGTCCGTTAATCACATTTTCATTTATAACTTTTATTTTATTAAAAAGCTTGATTCTAATCTTATAAACCTTAATTATAGCCTTAGGACAACTTTTTAAACCTTAATGGCCCTTTTCGAATTTTTCTCCAACTTTTTGAAAAATTACTATTTTACCCCTAACTTTTGACAAAATTACAATTTTGCCCTTGACGTGATTTTTCATAAATTAAACCTCAATTTTGGCTTTTCAAGCTTCATTAACCTATTCCGGGGTCATTGGGGCTCTTTTCCCATAATTTGAGAGTCTTTGGGCAAAATGACCATTTTACCCTTGATGGGTCATTTAACCATAACATTTTCATTTTCATGCTTAAGCTGGATTTTCTAAACCCAAAATCATTTAATTAACTTTTTAAATCTTATCAAATCTTTTCCGGATCAATTCTTATCATTTTACCAATTTTTACATTCCCGGCCCTCGGAAAGTACTATTCCGACCTAAGAATCGGTTTCATGTTTTTCTTGCGTTCTAGGGTTTTGAAGGATCGGTTTACTAATTATAACTTGCCCCTTCCTTTTTCCATGACCTAATTCCTCGAGGGGGCTCAGGTTCCCTTCCCGATCATATTTTTACCCCTCGTTTCCGATATTACCCCTGGTGCCCTTTTTTTAGAAATTTCGACAGAGTTTCCCCTTAATTTTTGAGGTTCGAGCGTTTAGGAAACGCCTGAAAACCATCTATCCTGATCTAATTCTATCACGTACTATACCAGAGGCCTAGATTTGACGTAAAACTCATAATGTTTATGTAAAATCGTTACATTATCACATATTTTTCTTTTTCTCCATTACAGCCATTTTCTTCTTTTTACATACATTCTTTTCCATAATTTTTCATACCAATAATCATAAAATCATACAATAGTCCCAAACAATTAAATTGCGGGACGTAAAGGGGTCGGGATTTATACCGAATTGCAGTCCGGTTTCAACGGCATAAACCCTAATTCTTCATTCTTCCAAAATAGGCTAACAGGCCAAATTTCCAAAATTGGTCAACGGTCGACGTTGATCGGTGTTGACCGGCATTGACCGTCCGTTGACTGGCGTTGACCGACGGCGACGGTGGAAAGTGGGTAGTCCATCTTGAAGATCTCGACGAAAGGAATCCATTGGTGGTCTCAATTTCACCATTCGACACCTCTATCGCCGGAAATCGCCCCTCGAAAACTCGGTCACGGCGGCGGCTTTGTAACTCCACCGTGCCGAGGTTGTGGCGTGCAATTGACTTAGGGCTTTTGCTCCCCTCTTCACTGTGAGCATTTCTGTACCGGTGGTGCAGCTCAACATCACCGGAAACGGTGAGTTCCCTGGCGGCTTCACGGCGGCGGCGTCGCAGCTTCGGGTGGAGCTATTCCGCCGGTGTTGAGGCGATCCAGCACATGGGTTTTGTAGTACTCTTCACCACGAGTCTTTTGAGACCGGTTTCAGCTTGATCGGACGTCGGACGACAGAGATACAGCGTCGCGAAGTTTCCAGTGGCGGGCGGCTTCAGGCGGCGCGTGCGGGCTCCTCCGGCGTTGGTTCCGTCGACTCGGCCCACCGTTGAACTCAGCTCGGCGAGAGCTTTCCAACGGTGCCGTCGGTGTTGAAAACGGACACCATTTCCGGTGGTCAGTTACTATTCATCAATGGGGGTAGAGAGAGAAAGAGAATGAGGAGAGGGAGAGAGCATGTAGACAAATGAGAAAATTCCACTTTTTCCCGCTCTTTATATACTTTTTTGCCCAAAATTTCAACATGGGCTTCCTTGACTAATTTGGGCGTCCTGAATCCAAATATATCAGTTTTATTTTCATATGAGGTCATTTCAACCAATTTCTGATACTGTAAATTTTCGGTCAAAAATTACCCTCGTGCTCAATTATCAATTTTGAGCGTGCTGATAGGCTATCCTAACTAATTTCGGAGTGCTGAACCCAAATTTATCAGTTTTATGTCAAGATAATATCATCTTGACCTACTTCTTGATACTGTGAGTAGCACACACGTGCTCACACATAATATCACTATTACTCATTTTTCATCCTTTAACATTGTTAGAACATTTTATTTAGTTCTAAACAATATTAAATCACTTAATTTCACATTTTAACGCTTAAATTCATTGTGTAATTATTTTCCGAGAAATATGAATTTTCCCGGTTGTCACAAAAGGAAAGTGGAAAGAAAACAAACGAAAAGAGAGTGAAAGATAAGAAAAGAAAAGAAAGTGAAAGAAAAGAAAAGAAAAGAGCGTGAAAAGAAAAGAAAAGAAAAGAGAGTGAAAAGAAGAGAAAAGAAAAGAAATGTTACGAAAAGAAAAGAAAAGTAAAGAACTATAAGAAAAGAGACGAACGATATGAAAGAATGACATAATGAAATCGATGAAAAATAAATAAATAATAAAACGAAGTTAAAAGAACATAATGGAATTATATATGTGATGTGATGTGTTTGATGTTATGTGTATGACGTGAATGACACGTTTTTACGTGATGTTATGCTAGTGTGTATGTTACTAGCTTTTAAGATAGGAAATGTTAAGAGATGACGATAAAGCGATAGAAAAGTTATAAAGGTTTAGAACAGAAAGTTAAAAAATGATAGGAATGAAAAGCAAAGAAATGAAAAGATTGGAATAGAATGATAAGAGATTATCAATAGAATGATGGGAATGATTAGCGAAGAGATAAATGAGCATGAGGAAGCTCACATAATATGTTATGTTTCGAGGATATGTATAGACGATGGGTATGATGTGTATATACGTGATGTCATATATTCTAGTAATAACATATATTATTAGTATTTATAAGTTAATGAATGTATGTTTGAACTTACTGAGCATCTAGCTTATTAGTTGTTCATATGTTGCAGGTAAGCAACCTGTTAGTTTAAAGTAATATGATGGACAACGGACGGATCTACACGTGCCAAGGGACTGGGTGAGGGTATGGTACTAGCATGAGTCTTTCACTGAGCGTTCAAAAAGGAAGATGAAAGAAAGAAATTTATGAAATATATGTTATAAGAGTACGATAGAGATATAGATATAATATGTAAGTTAAAAAAAAATTGCTATAGAAATTGCTTCCGCTTAAAAATGAGAATGTTAAAAATGGAAAGTTAAGTATGCTAAGTAAGAGAATGACGACCCACGAGGTTGCCAACCATCGTGGTCGGCGTCAGAGCTCGGCTAGTTGGTATGGTAACGTTTGTGCGGGGCGCCACAAAACCAAAGGAACAAGAGTTTATTTGCTCATTCTCTTCCCTGGAATTGGAGTGCGAGTAGAGGGCCCCACATAAATTTGGGATTAAGGCATCAGATACAGAATGATCATCTCATGTTCCATCTAGATTGGCACTCTCAATCCTGGTTATAATATGAAATTACTCTCTCACCCTTACTTTACCAAATAAAGATGTTGGGTTCATTGGCAGAGCCACACTGGGCCGAGAAGGCAGCTGCCCCCAAGTCCTATAGACTCATATGCTTTTCTACAACTATTACATTAATTTTTTCAATTAAATCCTTTATTTATTTTGAAATTATAAAATTTACTTAGATTTTTTCAAAAAAGTTTCAATTATGTCTAAGATTTGATTCATAAATGTACATTATTTTACACTTGACACCCTAAATAAATAAAAAGTTAATTACATTACTATTTAAATTCCGATTTAAGGCTTTTTAAAGTTGGTTATTTTATATTACAGAGTTTACATAAATAAATAAAAGAAAAAGATTAAGTTGAGCAAATTTTTAGTTTAAAATTTAGTTTAACTCACGTCCCCTGAAAAAATTTCTAGCTTTGTCACTAGTTGGGTTCCATCCTCCACATCCAAATTGTTCTAATGTTCCCTTGTAGATGAAAAAACTATATCATGTTTGATTTGAAAGGGAAAAAAAAAATGAAACCTTTCCACTTAAAAATTCTGTAACTCTTCTAGATGAGACAAGTGATTTAAAGAAAAGAATAAACCGTAAGTTAAATCACCAAACTGTTACTTGCAATATATGCCATTACACGACACTTCTCAGAGAAACGAACTTATCCACTAGATCACCAGCCCGACCATTCTTTTCTTGATTGTTGAGCTATCAGAAATGCAAAACATGCTTGCCATGGTTGTGTTGTAAGGCTTATCGACCACCGAATGAGGTCACGGTCATCGTATTTTTAGAAAATGAGTCTGGCTTTTGGGAGACATATTCTCTTTCTTGTGAATCTGTTTCAATGAAATAGCCCGGTGGTTTTGGTTGGGGCAGCTCACGTTCACCACTTAACATGAGAACGACAGATGACATGTTGGGTCGATCCATTGGATGTTGTTGCACACATAAGAGACCCACATGTATGCAACGTAACACTTGCTGCAGATCATCACATGAATCCCTCAAGTGTGCATCAATCAGTTCAAATGGCCTTCCTTCTTGTAGCAACGTCCATGCCTAGAAATTTTAAGAAAACAATGTATCATTCATAAGTCTGACATGAAGTGTCTTTACGTTGGAGGACGTGGCTCCCTCTAGCCACCATATTTTAGCCTTTTTTTGAGCTTACCAATAAAGATGTTTATTCAGGATAAAAAAAAGAGCCAAAAAAAAAAAAAAAAGAACAGAAAATAATAGAACTACTAACAAGAAATGCAACTTTTTGAGACTTACATGTCCAATAAGAGTAAGGTTGTGGTTCTCTTGGAGAAACCGTATACTCCTCTTTCCACTTATAATCTCCAATACTACTATACCAAAGCTAAAAACATCTGATTTCGTTGAGAATAGACCGTTGAACGCATATTCTGGTGCCATGTAGCCACTACATACATAACCAAAACTTTAATAAATACAAAATTCCTTCATATGCAGTGGTGGAGCCATATACACTATCTGGCTCATGTCACCACTCATGTCTTTTCTTAATAAGAAAAATTATAACTTTTTCCCCAACCAACAATAGAAACTAATAGCGACATGCTGATTTAGAAAAAATTTGGTTGACCATTTGAAGAAAAAAAATGGCTTCACCACTGCACGTGTGTGTTAGAAAGCAATAGTTTTCTATGTGAAGAGCTCTTAAGAACACTCACTGAGTTCCTGCTATTCTATTTGTGTTTCTTTCGGTTTGATCTCCTCCAAAAGTTTTAGCCATGCCAAAGTCTGAAATTTTTGGATTCATCTTATTATCAAGTAGTATGTTGCTAGCTTTGAGATCTCTATGAACAATCCTTAATCTTGAATCTTGGTGGAGATATTGAAGTCCTCGAGCGATCCCGCATAAAATTTCAAAGCACTTATGCCAATTCAACAGTTTCCGTTGTTGTTGATCTAGAAAATAGGTTTATCCAGTTATATAGGCAATACCAAAAAATATCACCATACAAGAATATGTACAAATTTACAAAAATTAATTGATAAAGGGTTTTTACCAAAAATGAAGAAATTTAGGCTTTTGTTCGGCATATACTCATAGATCAACAGTTTTTCTTCTCCTTGAATGCAACAACCAAGAAGCTTTACAAGATTTCGATGCTGGAGCTTGGCAATTAGCATAACTTCATTTTTAAACTCATTTATTCCTTGCCGTGAACTCAACGACAGCCTCTTTACAGCAATTTCTTGTCCATCTTCTAGCTTACCCTGAAATTTCACATTTATAAAAGAATTGCAAATTTGCTTTCATAATTTCGCATTACTTTTTATTCATTATTTTCTTGAAATATCATATGAAGGGCTTACGCTGTAAACGGGTCCAAAACCACCTTCCCCGAGCTTATTGTTTACTGAAAAATTATCAGTAGCAGTACTTATTGTGGCTAGGCTGAACAATGGGAGCTCAAACTCTTCCTCTTTTGCTCTGTTTTTCTGAGTTCCTTTATTATTTCTCCCTGTTTTCTCAAAAAATACCACAAGTTTAAACAAGTTTAAAATCTCTATGAACCAAAAGCACAAAAAAATCAACATAAACGGTAACAACAAGAAAAATTGAACTAGATTTTCGGAGAAATAAAGTGTTAAGAAGTCAGGTTTTTTATGTAAGTACCACAACGCGTTAAGAGTACTAGTATTGTTTACTCTGCTCTGAATTTCTTTTTAGCCCAAAGCCAACAAACATGGCCGTTTCTTTTTTTCAAAGATGACAATTCATTCATTTATTTATGAAAATCAACTTTCAGCCTTTTTTTCAGGAATACATGCCAAAATTTTTTAATGCTGAAAATCAAATTATTACAATTCAAGATAAGTCTAAAAAATCTGATGATGTTGAGGATAATATTGTGATGATCTCAGACAAGAATGATCAAATTGATGAAACAACAGAAAACGGACGAATTTTCTTATCAATGATGTCTCCATTTTATTATTATTTTTTATCTAGAAAGTGCAAACAGAGTACAGAAACAATAATACCTTTTAAGCCTCGCCTGAAAATGCAGTAACCAAGTAAGAGCATCCCAGAAACACCGCCAATGACAGCTACAACTATCACCACTGTCACCTTATGATCACCTTTTCCTTTTTTTTTTTTTCAGTTATTTTGGTACAACAAAAGGTGGAATTAAGAGTCAACAACATAAATAAGTAGAATATGAAGATATATAGTGATATCGTAATATTGTGTAAGAAAATTATGTTCATACCTGTGTCAGAATGTGTCACACGGATAAATAGATCTTGTCCACCATCGGAAAATTGCCTAATATCTATTAGGTCACCATACCAGATGACACAGCCACTGCCTTTTCCTCTGATATCAGAGTTTGTATAAGCCATACAAGAACAGTTGTTCAAGCATATGGCCGTACATTCCTCTAGATTTAAGTTTTCGGCCATCCAAGAACGTGAAGTATCCGGCAGTTTCAAGCCTGAAAATTTCACAAACCCATCTTTAACTTTATGCTTGCAGTTCGGGGTATTATTTCGTACACATCCTTCTGACCAGATCTTCAAATCCCAATTCTCTGGGGACTTGGGCTTGAATCCATCTAGACATCGGCACACCGGATTCTCAGTTACGGTACAATTCCCATTAGCCCCACAGACACCATAGTTATCGCAGTAGTCTCTAGGCACTGAACTGTACCGCTCCCAAGTTTGATTTGTCGCACTCCATATCAAGCTATAATGCGTAAGAGTTGTTTGGTTCATAACCAATCTTAAGATCACCGACTTATTCTTCATGTTATAGATATAATACACCTCATCATCATTGTAGACAAAGTTGAAATCATAAATTGGGTTTGGCCTTAGTTCCGGCGAAGCACTGAGACGAACCCCATTCCATGATCCACTACGATAGAATTTTGCATTGCCCTTTCGGATATTAGCTTCAGGGAAAGAATGAAGCTGTGGACCAAACTCAATCCCAAAAGTGAAGTCTCCAGGACAGGGGTCATCCCAACTCTTCCACGCTGTAAGACGCCGCCTAAGAACTGTCCTAAAATCCCACCCCATTTTCATGCCTGGCAACAATGTATCTGAAGGAAAGTCAAAGCTTTGCCACAAATAGTTCTCCAAGTTTTTATCTTCCTCATCTCTTAGTACAAGATTTCCAGAATCTAGAAGCTGTACTATTGGTTTCCTGGCTTGTTTTGATGAGCTCGTTGACCAAACAACACTCTTGTTCTGGGGCAAGAGCACAAGATTGCCGATGTTGTTTATCATCAATAGGCCAGAAGAATCGTTAATCGGGTTGCACCCATTAGCAACCCAAACAAAAGTTCGAACTGGGATGTTCTTGTACCAAATTCCCACGTAACGGTTCTTGGAATTACCGGGAGTGAAGAAACCAAGCTCAAAGCTTCCTTCTTTAGAAACCAAAGTCTCACCATCATTGAGAGATTGGAGTGGACCAATGCTATCAACTGCAAAAGAAACTGTAAGGAAGAGAAAAAGGAAAACAAAGGTCAAAAGCATAAAAGTGAAATAAGCCATTTGCTTCAGTTTCTTGCCGTCCCTGCTTGTAGGACAAAACTTGAATGTGGAAAACTTCGTATTGTAGTACACGGCTAGCTATTGACTTTCGCTGGGACATGTCACCTTCATGCTCACCCGCACAACCAACAATCATGTAATCGTGGACAAAGATATAGTTCACTATGGCAGTTCAATTTTGTACAACGGATAATTACATAAATATCCCATGTACACAGTATAAGACCTATGACTCTAATTTATTAAAGAGAAATGAAAACACTCTTAGGTTTTAAATCTAAGAACTCTTACTCGTACCCCTTCCCTCCTACCTACTGAGCTAGCCCCAGTGGGGATTCAATTTTATTATCATGAAAGCTTATTAGCAAATTACAGTCCCAACAATTCTACTTGTAGAGATCATCTTTCTTATTCCTGTAATTAAAATATTAGCAACCTGAGTCAATATTCAATGGTGCTAATTAAAATACTAATGTTGGGTATAACATTATTGGAATGTATTATAAACTACAATAAATCTGGCACATGGCCAATAAAATAATAATCAAAGTAAGATATGATTGGTAAAGCAACATGTTTTTTTAATCAATTAAGTATTCAGACATTGCTCAACGACTTCTAGCAATTTTCTACTTCTTCCAAGTCCGTAATGGCGGCAAATATCCGCCAACCATTTTCACATTCTTATTTCTTCTTGCAATTTAATCTGTTCCAAAAATTGGCTAGAAATGGAAAAGTGTCTCATTTTGGAGTTCTAACCGTCAAACATTTTTATGGAATTGTTAAATGGAAGGGTTAGTTGTTATAGTTGAATTATTTTAGGCGTATAAGAATGAGGAATTTGGAGCTCCCTGGTTTTTTCTCTCCCTATAATCAATCTCTGATTTTTTTTTCCCTCTGGAATCAATCCTCGTACATTAAAATTTAATCATGTCATCCTTAAGCTGATATAAATGCGTCTATGTTTCATTCATGAATCATTCACGTTCGTACAATAATGTAGCGTAGTTCTTCAACAAATTACAATGACCAATCAAGACACGTCGCTTACAACGTACCAAAAATATATTGGATACAAAAGAAAAATAAATGTGAGAAATTTGTTTATAATCAAAATTACACTCAAAATTTTCATCTCTCTTTTATTAATCTTTTTTTTTTGTATGAATATGCCAATTATGATCACTGCAGCCAACAGGAAGCGAGTCTCAAGTGAATGTACAAGCTAAATGCGAAATGTTTGTAGACCTGATTATATGGTCTAAAACAAAAAATGACTGGGGTAAACCCAAATTCCCAACAAATGGCACGAGAAACCAACAAATTCACAATCTCATTTAACAATTGTACTTACATGCTTTTGTGATCCACCGGGAATATATAAAACAGAGGCAAAAATCAAATATACTTCTGCATCTCATGAAACGTATTTGTCATGCATAAATAGAGATTAGTCCTCACCGACCCTCCAACACTGACATGGTTATATTGTTTGTTGGAGGTGACTCCAGACATTCTTGTGGTACATCAGTTTCCATGAAAAACCCTGGTTTCTTCGGTTGAGGTAGCTCACTCTCACTACCCAACATAACGACAACAGATGATATGGTTGGTCTATCCATTGGGCGTTGTTGCACGCATAGGAGTCCAACATGGATGCAACGCAACACTTCAAATGAATCATGTGAGTCCTTTAAGCAAGCATCAAGCAGTTCAATTTCCCTGCCTGCCTTCATCAGTTTCCATGCCTAGAATATTCCAAACAACAATATCATTCTCTTGTGCATAGGTAAATTCTTATAAGGTAGAATCTGAAAGAAACTCATAGTTGACCAAATTAGACATCTAATACGGATGTTTTGGGAACCAATAAACAGCTTCCTTTAAACAAAGTAAGAAATGCGGTTTATCAACACTTACATATCCAGTGAGAGTAAGGCTGTTGTTTTGTGGCCGAAAGACTCTACTTCTCTTTCCGCTTACAATCTCCAAGACTATCATACCAAAACTAAAGACATCAGACTTGATTGAGAATCGGCCATTGAAAGCATATTCTGGTGCCATATATCCACTACATGCATAACAGATGCAAGACTTGAATTAGTGTTAGAAAAATAAAGAAAATCATCTATTTTGAAAGGAAGTACTAGATTACCATAGAAAGCTTTGTTGGAATACTCACTAAGTTCCCACAACTCTGTTTGTGTTTTCTTCCAGCTGATCTCCTCGAAAAGTTCTAGCCATACCAAAATCTGAAATTTTGGGATTCATCTCAATGTCAAGTAATACATTACTAGCTTTGAGATCTCTGTGTATTATTCATAATCTCGAATCTTGATGAAGGTATAGAAGGCCCCTTGCAATACCACTTAAAATTTGGAAGCGCCTAGGCCAATCTAGTAGTTTACCTTGCACTTGATCTGAAAAGTATCTTCGAAACAGACAAGACATTAAGTTTTCTATTAATTCCGTCCAATTATTACGTGTTGGCATTATAAGATTCAGATGGATTCTAACCAAAAATGAAAGAGTCAAGACTTTTGTTTGGCATATATTCGTAAACTAACAATTTCTCTTCTCCTTGGACACAGCAACCAAGAAGTTTCACAAGATTCCGATGTTGCAGCTTTGCAATTAGTGCTACTTCGTTTTTAAACTTGTCTTCTCCTTGCGCAGAACTCATTGAAAGTGTGACGCCCCCCACGTACGTTACCATACAACCAGTCGAGCTCTGACGCCGACCGCGATGGCTGGCAACCTCGTGGGTCGTCATCCTCTTACTTAACATACTTAACTTTCCCTTCTTAACGTTCTCATAAAACATACCCTTTCTTAATTCCTTTCCTCACCGATCATCGTTGCTCTATCAATCATAACTTAACTTCCATAAAACTTTTTATAAACATCTATTCTTTCCTTTCATACCTCATCTCTTTCTTATGTATTTTATAATAATATTCTCGTTCTTATTCTTTCCATTCTTCTATCTCTCTTACTCACATCTTTATTCTCATAAAACTTTTATAATACCTTTCCTTTCTAATTCAATATATATTCATATATATATTTTTATAAATTATTTATTGAAACCTATCTTTTAACATCATCATAACATTGCTATAGCATTACTATAGCATCATCATAAGTCACATCATGACATTTGCATACAAACATATAAATACCATAAGTTTGTTCATAGTTGCAGACGGGTAAATGTCTGAACTTACTCATAGCATGCTTATCCTCTTTTTAGAATCCATCGACGTCCTTTGTCGCGTCTAGATCGAGTTCCTACAGATAAACTTTGTCCGTCAATCACATTTTCATTCATAACTTTTATTTTATTAAAAAGCTTGATTCTGATCTTATAACCCTCAATTATAGTCTTAGGACAACTTTTTAAACCTTAATGGCCCTTTTCGAATTTTTCTCCAACTTTTTGAAAAATTACGATTTTACCCCTAACTTTTGACAAAATTATAATTTTACCCTTAACGTGATTTTTCATGACTTAAACCTCAATTTTGGCTTTTGCAAACTTCATTAACCTATTCCGGGGTCATTGGGGCTCTTTTCCCATAATTTGATTATCTTTGGGCAAAATGACCATTTTGCCCCTGATGGGATGGGTCGTTTAATCATAACATTTTCATTTTTATATTTAGGCTGGATTTTCTAAACCCAAATCATCTAATTAACTTTTAAAATCTTATCGGACTTTTTCTGGATCAATTCTTATCATTTTACCAATTTTTCATATTCCCGGCCCTCGGGAAGTACTATTCTGACCTAAGAGTCGGTTTCATGTTTTTCTTGCGTTCTAGGGTTTTGAAGGGTCGGTTTACTAATTATAACTTGCCCCTTCCTTTTTCTATGCCCTAATTCCTCGAGGGGGCTCGGGTTCCCTTCCCGATCATATTTTATCCCCTCGTTTCCCATATTACCCCTGGTGTCGTTTTTAGAAATTTCAGCAGAGTTTCCCATTAATTTTGAGGTTTCAGCGTTTAGGAAACGCCTGAAAACCATCTATCCTGATCTAATTCTATCACGTACTATACCAGAGGCCTAGATTTTACGTAAAACTCATACTGTTTACGTAAAATCATTACATTATCACATATTTTTCTTTTTCTCTGTTACAGTCATTTTCTTCTTTTTACATACATTCCTTTTCCATAATTTTCATACCAATAATTATAAAATCATACAATAGTCCCAAACAATTAAATTGTAGAACGTAAAGGGATCGGGATTTATACCGAATTGCAGTCTGGTCTCGACGGTATAAACCCTAATTCTTCGTTCTTCATATTTGAGGTCCCGTCTTGCAATTCTGACTCCGCGGATTCGTCCGGAACGTCGAAAATAGGCTAACGGGCCAAACTTCCAAAATTGGTCAACGGTCGCTGTTGACCGCCGTTGACCGGCGTTGACCGGCGGTGACGGTGGCATGTGAGTAGTCCATCTTGAAGATCTCGACGAGAGGAATCCATTGGTGGCTTCAATTTCACCATTCGACACCTCTATCGCAAGAAATCGACCCTCGAAAAATCGGTCACGGCGGCGGCTTTGAAACTCCGCCGTGCAGGGGTTGTGGCGTGCAATTGACTTGGGGCTTTTGCTCCCCTCTTCACGGTGAACATTTCTGTACCGGTGGTGCAGCTCAACATCGCTGGAAATGGCGAGTTCCATGGCGGCGACGTCGCGGCTTCGGGCGGCACGATTCCGCCGGTGTTGAGGCGATCCACCACATGGGTTTTGTAGTACTCTTCACCACGAATCTTTTGGGATCGGTTTCGTGGCAAATGGTGGCCGGACGGCGAAGAAATCGACGTTCGAAACTCTCGGCTCCGGCGAGCTTCGGGCGGCGCGTGTGGCGGCGTGCGGCCGCCGTTCCGTCGCATCGACCCACCGTCGGACTCAGCTCGACGAGAGCTTTCCGATGACACCGGCGGTGTCGAAAACGGACACCATTTTGGATGGTTGGTTACTGTACATATTCGGGTAGAGAGACAAAGAGAAATGAGGAGAGAGAGTGTTTGTGGACAAATGAGGAAATTCTACTTTTTTTCGCTCTTTATATACTTTTTCACCCAAAATTTCAACATGGGCTATCTTGATTAATTTGGGCGTCTTGAATCCAAATATATCAGTTTTATTTTGATCTGAGGTCATCTTGACCCGTTTCCGATACTGCGAATTTTCGGTCAAAAATTACCCTTGTACTCAATTATCAAATTTGAGCGTGCTGATAGGCTATCCTAACTAATTTGGGAGTGCTGAACTCAAATTTATCAGTTTTATGTCAAGATAATGTTCATCTTGACCTACTTCTTGATACTGTGAGTGACACACACGTGCACACACATAATATCACTATTACTCATTTTTCATCCTTTAACATTGTTAGAACATTTTATTTTAGTTCTAAACAATATTAAATCACTAAATTTTATATTTTAAAGCTTAAATTCATTGTGTATTAATTTTCCGAGAAATATGAATTTTCCCGGTTGTTACAGAAAGTCTCTTCACAGCAATTTCTTTTCCATCTTCTAACTTTCCTTGAAGTATCACATCAACAGAAAGAACAGGAAAAATCATCTCATCATTCCAAATTTTTTTCTTTTTTTGTATTCATAGTACTACCAAACTGGCATACAAAATGCTTAAATGCTTACTTTATATACAGGTCCAAAACCACCTTCTCCAAGCTTATTGTTCATCGAAAACTTGTCAGTGGCAGTAGCTAGAGTTGACAGATCGAACAACAAGAGCCCCAATTCTACTGCTTGGACTCCATTGTTCGGAGATATTCTCCTATTATTCCCTGCTTAGTATGATAGAGTTAGCAAATAAAAAGAGACAATAACGTGAAAAGATGAATTTCATATTGCATATGAAAAATAAGAACCTCAGACATGACTCCAACTGAAAGCAAGAATAGCCATCAGAAGTTCAGGTTGACAATACGGTCATAAGGTTTTCTTATAGATGATCAGGAGAAGTGTAATATTACCTTTTAATGTCACCCTGCCAATGTAATATCCAGCGGAGAACAACGCAGATACTACTGCAATAACACTTGCCACAATCACAGCTATCACATCCCGACCAGCTTTTGCTTTACCTTATCAATTTAGTTCAAAACAGAAAACAGAATAAACTCAAACAATTGGCCAAAGACACAAACAAAACACAAGAGTAAAGTAAACGAACTTGAAATTTTTTTTTTAACAAAATTAGAACATACCTATCTCCGAAGCTCTCATTGGAACATAAAGATCCTGTCCACCACCTGGAATATTTCTGATATCAATTAAATTGCCAAACTAGATGGCACAGCCACTGCCATCACCTCTGATATCTGTGTTTGCATAAGCCATACAAGAACAGTTGCTCAAGCATTTAGCCTTGCATTCCTTCAAGTTCATGCTTGTGTTCATCCAAGAATGTGCAGCATCCGGAAGTTTCAGGCCAGAAAGTTTGATAAATCCGTCTTTATTTTTCTCCTCATAACTCGGTGGATTACTCCGTACACATCCTTCAGACCAATCCATTGAATTCCATTTTTTTTTAGAATTGGGCCTGAATCCTCGTAGGCATTTGCAGCTTGGACTATTGCTTGTGTCACAAATTCCATTGGCTCCACATATGCCATAGTTATCACAATAATCTGTAGGTACTGATGAATCAACCCTCCAAGTTTGATCAGCATCAATCCATGTAACCCGTTGAATCATTCTAGGGAATTGGGTTACAACTACTATCGAGATCATCAAATTAACCTTGAGGTTGTACGTATAATACATTTCATCATCATTGTAGACAGACTTGAAACCATAGAGAAAGTTTGGCCTTGGTTCCAAATTTCCACTTATGCGAAGGCCATTCCACGGTCCGCTACGATATAATTTTTCCAAGCCCTTCCAAAGATAAGGCTCAGGTAACGTATTAAGCTTTGGATCAAACTCAAACACAAAAGTGAGATCAGAAGGGCAAGGGTCCTCTGTATTATTCCAAGCACTTACACGGCGCTTAAGACCTGTCCTCAAATCCCACCCTAGTTTCATGCCCGGCAAAATTGTATTAGAAGGATAGTTAAAGCTTTGCCACAAATAAGTTCCTGAGTTTCTATCCGCCTCATCTCTTAGAATTAGATTTCCAGAATCTAGAAGTTGCACTATTGGTTTCCGAACTTGTTTAAACAAGCTCGCAGACCAAACAACACTTTTATTATGGTACAAAAGCACAAGGTTTCCTGTGCTATTGATCGTAAACAACCCTGATGAATCATTAATCAGGTCACATCTATTTGCAACCCAAACAACAGTTTGAACTGCGATGTTCTTGTACCAAATTCCCATATAGCGTTTCTTCGAAGCTCCTGGACTGAAGACACCTTCTTTAGAAACCAGAGTTTCACCATCACGGATAGATTGGAATTGATTGATGCTATCAACTTCAGAGGAAGTTGTATGTACGAGAAATAGGAAAACAGTGGTTATACGCACAAAAGTAAAATCAGCCATTTGTTTCTATTTATCACAATCTCTGCTTAGATGATACAAATTTAAAATAAGGCCCCACGATTCGGCTCCGAGAAATGTACCTTGGATGATGTAGGTCCTCAGCTAAGTATCACCTTCGTCAATAATTCATCACCAGCGGACACTTTACTCCAATTTCAGGGCTGATCAAAACATACACTTGATTCCAAACCATCATGTAACGAAGGAAAACATATATTTCCCTTGTTGAACTTAAATGCCAACTTTAACTGAAACAAGAAGAGCAAATAACCGAGACAGCTATAGAGTATAATCAGATTTTTTAACATTAGGTCGCAGACAATTGTTTGGTGTTATTTATGTAATAACCCGGAAAATTCATATTTCTCGGAGAATAAATATACAATGAATTTAAGCGTTAAAATGTGAAATTAAGTGGTTTAATATTGTTTAGAACTAAATAAAATGTTTTAACAATGTTAAAAGATGAAAAGTGAGTAATAGTGATATTATGTGTGTGCCACTCACAGTATCAAGAAGTAGGTCAAGATGATATTATCTTGACATAAAACTGATAAATTGGGTTTAGCACTCTCAAATTAGTTAGGATAGCCTATCAGCACACTCAAATTTGATAATTGAGCACAAGGGTAATTTTTGACCGAGAATTCGCAATATCGAAAACTGGTTGAAATGACCTCAGATGAAAATAAAACTGATATATTTGGATTTAGGACGCCCAAATTAGTCAGGAAAAGCCATGTTGAAATTTTGGGCAAAAAAGTATATAAAGAGCGAAAAAAGTGAAATGTCCTCATTTGTCCACATACACACACTCTCTCCTCGCTTCTCTTTCTCTCTCTACCCGAATGTGTACAGTAACCAACTTTCACATATGACTTTCGTTGACGACACCACCGGCACCGTTGGAAAGCTCTCGCCGAGCTGAGTTCAACGGTGGGTCGACGCGACGGAACGGCCTCCGCACGCCGCCGCCCGAAGCTGCCGGCCATCGAAAACTTCGCGATGCCGTATCTCCGCCGTCCGACGTCCGATCAAGGCGATTCTGGTCCCAAAAGACTCGTGGTGAAGATAGAACAAAACCCAGGTGGTGTTTTAGCCCAACGGTCGCCGGATCGCACTGCCCGAAGCCGTGACATCGTCGCCGTGAAACCGCAGTGGAACTCGTCATTTCCGACGATGTTGAGCTGCACCACCGGTATAGAAATGTTCGCCGTGAAGAGGGGAGCAAAAGCCCCAAGTCAATTGCACGCCACAATCCCGGCACGGCGGAGTTCCAAAGCTGCCACCGTGACCGATTTTTCGAGGGTCGATTTCCGGCCATAGGAGTTTCAATTGGTGAAATTGAGACCGCCAATGAGTTCCTCACGTTGAGATCTTCAAGATGGGCTACTCATTTGCCACCGTCGCCACCGTCAAATGCCGGTCAACGGCGAGTCAACGCCGGTCAATAGCGAGTCAACGCCAGTCAACGGCGACCATTGACCAAATTTTGGAAGTTTGGCCCGTTAGCCTATTTTCGACGTTCCAGACGCATCCGCGGAGTCGGATTTGCAAGACGGGACCTTAGATATGAAGAACGAAGAATTAGGGTTTATGTCGTCGAGACCGGACTGCAATTCGGTATAAATCCCGACCTCTTTACGTTTTACAATTTAATTGTTGGGGACTATGGTATGATTTTATAATGGTTGATATGAAAATTATGGAAAAGAATGTATGTAAAAAGAAGAAAATGGCTGTAATGGAGAAAAAGAAAAATATGTGATAATGTAACGATTTTACGTAAACAGTATGAGTTTTACGTAAAATCTAGGCCTCTGGTATAGTACGTGATAGAATTAGATTAGGATAGATAGTTTTCAGGCGTTTCCTAAACGCTGAAACCTCAAAAATTAAGGGGAAACTCTACCGAAATTTCTAAAAACGGCATCAGGGGTAATATGGGAAACGAGGGGTAAAAATATGATCGGGAAGGGGACCTGAGCCCCCTCAAGGAATTAGGGCATGGAAAAAGGAATGAGCAAGTTACAATTAGTAAACCGACCCTTCGAAACCCTAGAACGCAAGAAAAATATGAAACCGACTCTTAGGTCAGAATAGTACTTCCCGAGGGCCGGGAATGTGAAAAATTGGTAAAATGATAAGAATTGATCCGGAAAAGGTCTAATAAGATTTAAAAAGTAAATTAGATGATTTTGGGTTTAGAAAATCCAGCTTAAGTATGAAAATGAAAATGTTATGGTTAAACGACCTATCAGGGGCAAAATGGTCATTTTACCCAAAAATTCTCAAATTATGGGAAAAGAGCCGCAATGACCCCGGAATAGAGTAATGAAGTTTGTAAAAGCCAAAATTGAGGTTTAAGTTATGAAAAATCACGCCAAGGGTAAAATTATAATTTTGTCAAAAGTTAGGGCTAAAATCGTAATTTTTCAAAAAGTTGGAGAAAAATTCGAAAAGGGCCATTAAGGTTTAAAAAGCTGTCCTAAGGCTATAATTAAGGATTATAAGATTAGAATCAAGCTTTTTAATAAAATAAAAGCTATAAATGAAAATGTGATTGACGGACAAAGTTTAACTGTAGGAACCTGATCTAGAGGCGACAAAGGACGTCGATGGATTCTGAGAAGAGGATAAGCACGCTATGAGTAAGTTCAGACATTTATCTGTCTGCAACTATGAACAAGCTTATCGTATTTATATGTTTTGTATGCAAATGTCATGATGTGATTTATGATGATGCTATAGTAATGCTATAGCAATGTTATGATGATGTTAAAAGATAGGTTTTAATAAATAATTTATAAAAAATATATATATGTATATATTGAATTACGAAGGAAAGGTATTATAAAAGTTTTATGAGAATAAGGATGTGAGTAAGAGTGATAGAAGAATGGAAAGAGTAAGAATGAGAATATTATGATAGAATGCATAAGAAAGAGATGAGATATGAAAAAAAAGAATAGATGTTTTATGAAAAGTTTTATGGAAGTTAAGTTATGATTGATAGAGCAACGATGATCGGTGATGAAAGGAATTAAGAAAGGGATGTTTTATGAGGACGAAAGGATAGATGTTTTATGAAAAATGATATGAAAGCAAAGAGTTAGATAAGAAAGAGAAACAATGATAGGTTATGATGAAAGGTATGATGAAAGGATTAGAACATAACGATAATATGTGATTGATAGAATAGAACGATAGGCTATGATCGATAAGAGTATGATGATAAGATACGATAGATAGATGATACAAATGATAAACAGAGAATAATTGTCTGCATTTAACTAAATGTGTTTTGTTTGTTATGATGTGATGTGATGTGATGATATATAAGTAATATGTGCTATATATGCTAAAGTGTGATTAATATAATTCACACAAGTAAAGTAAAGAATTAAGAAAAGAAAAACAACGAAAGAACAAATGTCCCATGAAATGTTTTATGAAAAATGAGAAATGAAAGATAATGAATGTCATGAAAAAGATGTACAATGAAAAAAATCAATATAAGAAAAATAAAAGCCTACAAGATAATAAGACTGAAAACTTAAGTTGTTGGTGTACCGGTCTCCCTACAAGGTCGAGACTTCCGGTCTATATCCTCCGCGTAGATGTGGTGCTACCCCGAAGGTGTGGTAGATTATAGGTTGGACCAACCCCGAAGGTGCGGTTTTATGTGACTGTGAGGTAGGTTGGTGGGTCGCTCCCCCTCCTCCCATTGTCCGTGCGCAAATAGGTATGTTCAACAACGAGCCCACCAATGGAAAGTGAAAAGAAAAGAAACGAAAGGAGAATGAAAAGAAAAGAAAAGAGCGTGAAAAGAAAAGAAAAGAAAAGAGCGTGAAAAGAAAGGAAAGGAAAAGAAAGTGAAAAGAAAAGAAACGAAAGGAGAATGAAAAGAAAAGAAAAGAAAAGAGTGTGAAAAGAAAGGAAAGGAAAGGAGCGTGAAAAAAAAAAAAGAGAGAAAGGAAAAGAGCGTGAAAAGAAAAGAAAGGAAAGGAGAGTGAAAAGGAAAAGAAAAGAAATGATACGAAAAGAAAAAAAAAAGTAAAGAACGATAAGAAAAGAAACGAATGATATGAAAGAATGACGTAATGAAATCGATGAAAAATAAATAAATAATAAAACGAAGTTTATAAGAACATAATAAAATTAATATATGTGATGTGATGTATTTTATGTTATGTATATGATGTGAATGACACGTTTTTACGTGATGTTATGCTAGTGTATATGTTACTAGCTTACAAGATATGAAAGGTTAAGAGATGAGGACAAAACGATAGAAAAGTTATAAAGGTTTAGAACAGAAAGTTAAGAAATGATAAGAATGAAAAGCAAAGAAATGAAGAGATTAGATTAGAATGATAAGAGATGATCGATGGAATGATAAGAACGATAAACGAAAAGATAAATGAGCATGAAGAGGCTAACATAATATGTTATGTTTCGAGGATATGTATAGACGATGTGTATGATGTGTATATACGTGATGTCATATATTCTAGTAATAACATATATTACTAGTATTTATAAGTTAATGAATGTATGTTTGAACTTACTGAGCATCTAGCTCATTAGTTGTTCATATGTTGCAGGTAAGCAACCTGTTAGTTTAAAGTAATATGATGGACAACGGACGGATCTGCACGTGCCAAGGGATTGGGCGAGGGCATGGTACTACCATGAGTCTTTCACTGAGCGTTCAAAAAGGAAGATGAAAGAAAGAAATTTATGAATTATATGTTATAAGAGTATGATAGAGATATAGGCATAATATGTAAGTTAAAAAAAAATTTTGCTATAGAAATTGCTTCCGCTTCAAAATGAGAACGTTAAGAATGGAAAGTTAAGTATGTTAAGTAAGAGGATGACGACCCACGAGGTTGCCAACCATCACGGTCGGCGTCAGAGCTTGGCTGGTTGGGATGGTACCGTACGTGTGGGGGGCGTCACAGGTTGATTATAGGTTGGACCAACCCCGAAGGTGCGGTTTTATATGACTGTGAGGTCGGTTGGTGGGTCGCTCCCCCTCCTCCCACTGTCCGCGCGCAAATAGGTACATCCAACAACGGGCCCACCAATGGAAAGTGAAATGAAAAGAAACGAAAAGAGAGTGAAAAGAAAAGAAAAGAGCGTGAAAAGAAAAGAAAAGAAAAGAGCGTGAAAAGAAAGGAAAGGAAAAGAAAGTGAAAAGAAAAGAAACGAAAGGAGAGTGAAAAGAAAAGAAAAGAAAAGAGCGTGAAAAAAAAGGAAAGGAAAGGAGCGTGAAAAAAAAAAATAGAAAGAAAGGAAAAGAGTGTGAAAAGAAAAAGAAAAGAAATGATACGAAAAGAAAAGAAAAGTAAAGAACGATAAGAAAAAAAACGAATAATATGAAAGAATGACGTAATGAAATCGATGAAAAATAAATAAATAATAAAACAAAGTTTATAAGAACATAATAAAATTAATATATGTGATGTGATGTACTTCATGTTATGTGTATGATGTGAATGACACGTTTTTACGTGATGTTATGCTAGTGTATATGTTACTAGCTTATAAGATATGAAAGGTTAAGAGATGAGGACAAAACGATAGAAAAGTTATAAAGGTTTAGAACAGAAAATTAAGAAATAATAGGAATGAAAAGCAAAGAAATGAAGAGATTAGATTAGAATGATAAGAGATGATCGATGGAATGATAAGAACGATGAACGAAGAGATAAATGAGCATAAAGAGGCTAACATAATATGTTATGTTTCGAGGATTTATATGGAGGATGTGTATGATGTGTATATACGTGATATCATATATTCTAGTAATAACATATATTACTAGTATTTATAAGTTAATGAATGTATGTTTGAACTTACTGAGTATCTAGCTCATTAGTTGTTCATATGTTGCAGGTACGCAACCTGTTAGTTTAAAGTAATATGATGGACAACGGACGGATCTGCACGTGCCAAGGGACTGGGCGAGGGTATGGTACTACCATAAGTCTTTCGCTGAGCATTCAAAAAGGAAGATGAAAGAAAGAAATTTATGAATTATATGTTATAAGAGTATGATAGAGATATAGGCATAATATGTAAGTTAAAAAAAAAATTTTGCTATAGAAATTGCTTCCGCTTCAAAATGAGAACGTTAAGAATGGAAAGTTAAGTATGTTAAGTAAGAAGATGACGACCCACGAGGTTACCAACCATCACGGTCGGCGTCAGAGCTTGGCCGGTTGGGATGGTAACGTACATGTGGGGGGCGTCACAATTTAACTGTGTGAAACTCAAATTTTTTTTACCACATTCAGTATCATTTTGAATGTGTCAAAATGAGGGGGTGTTTCAAGGACGTCTGGAGATGATGTTTTAAAAGATGGAAATTAAGTTGAGTTTTGGAAATATACGGTTGGTGAAAATGAATAGTTTAGGATGAAAAAGTGTTGAAATTTGAAATATGCTAAAAAAATAAATTAACAATATAGATTTTGTTTCATTATTCTTAAAATTTTATATAATTATTTTTTCTCTTTTTATAAATTATCTCATTTCAACTTAAAATAAGAAAATTATAAACTTTTAAAAATAAAAGCTTGTTTTAAATGATTAAAAATGTGAATAGTGAAATTTAAGAAAAATAAATAAAAAAGAATTTTGAAAAAGAGTTTTGGGAAAATCCACCAAATGGCCCTGATAGTTTGAAAATTTGACCGAGTCATGGTGAAATTTTATCAAGGTCTTTTACCTCGAAGTCCACGCATAAATGCCGGTTCAAACATGGCATAATTTCTCTAGTTCCAATCTTTGTACACATTAGTGAATCAGACTTGTTAGTGGTAGGATTATGACACTTGTTGTAATGGCCTTTGAGCCAATTGGTACTAGAACAAGGAAATTCAGGATCTCATTTCAAATCTTTAGACTAGAACAAGTTCTGAAATTTCTTCTCAAGATATATAGATCAAATGGGGCATTTATTCAACGGGAATCTTGGAAAAAGAGTACCAAAAACATGGTACTAAATTTAAAAAATGACACGTAGAAAACCCATTTGTCAATTGTCAATTGTCAATTTTGAATCATATGTCAAAAAAGCACGCAACTAATTTTTATTGTTTTTTAAGTGATAATTGTATTTCAAACCAAGAAAATACAGATACTTTGAATGACCTCATAACACAAGTATTGATTCTACTAGTAATTCTAATGAAACGCACAAAGAGGTAAAACAAACATCGAATTCCAACAATAGAAAATCAAAAAGACATCATCAAACACATATATAGCTCTTTCTACAACACCATTACAATCGATTGAAATCTCTTATCAATTTAGACCAAGAGACCTTTAGCAAAAAGATCACTACCTAACACCACAAAGAAATAACTCTAACGGATTAGATATACATCCGATAGGAAAGCCTAAGGAGACCAACACAAGCAATTTTTATGAGGTTTGGTTCCACCTACTCCTCGGGGTCATGTCTAGCTCATCGATTACAAGTACTACTAGGTCTTATGCAAACTAAAGACTCTCCTTTTATTGTGATCATCGATCGTCTTGTACCCAGTTAATAAATTTATTTAGTGAGATCCCATTGACTTATGTATTGAACTCCCTTTAACCAAAAACGTCCTCTTCCAAAGACTTCAAATTCTTCTCCCAAAGAATGATAGATATTTGAACTCCTTTCAACTGTAGAACGCCTTCTCTTAAAGATTACAAATCTCTCTCCTGAAAGACAAAATAAACAACAACTATCATGCTCCCTTAAAATCTATCAATGGCAGCTTTTTATTTCATGCTCCCTTAAAATCTAATATGCATGCTCAAAGCATATCTTCCAATGTTTGAATCGTGCGCTCAGATTGTCCATCAGTATGAGGGTGAAAAGCTGTGTTGAACCTCAGTTCTGAGCCTATAGCTACTTGTACACTCATTCAAAAATTTGATGTGAACCAACTATCGTGATCTGACACTATCGTTGTCGGTACTCCATGCAATCTCATGATGTTAGAGATGTACAGCTCTGCCAGCTTTTCTAGCATGTATGTCATCTTTACAGGTATAAAATGGGCTGATTTCGTCAGTCTGTCCACCACTACCCATATTGCATCAAATCTTTCACTAGTTTTAGGTAATCTAACCATAAAGTCCATGGTCACTTTTTCCCATTTCCATTCTGGGATTTCTAGTGGTTGTAGCTCACCTGTTGGTCTTTGATGCTCTGCCTTGACCCTTTGACACGTCAAGCAATGACTGACATATTTAACTACGTCGTTTTTCATGTTTTTCCACCAAAATTACTGCTTTAAATTTTGATACATCTTGGTACTACCAGGATGGACTGAATAAGGGGTATCATGAGCTTCTGTCAAGATTCTTCTTCGTAATTCATCATTGCCAGGTACACAAATCCTTCCATGGAACAATAATACCCCATCTTCCGAGAGGTGAAACTCGGACTTTTCATTTTGAGAAGCCTAATCCTTAAATTTCCCAAGGATTTCATCTCGCTCTTGAGCCTCCTTAATTTCCTCAAAAAGCATTGGTTTAATTTGTATAGCAGCCAATCTTTCTGAAATTAGTTCCATTCCTAGTGAGGAAATCTTGTATTAAAGCGGTTTGGGTAATTTATCAATGGCTACCCAGCCCAGCATTATAGACTTCTGACTTAATGCATCTGCCACTCTATTAGCCTTACTGGGATGATATAAGATCTCGCAGTCATAATCTTTAACTAACTCGAGTCATCTTTTTTGTCTCATGTTGAGTTCCTTCTGGGTGAAGAAATATTTTAAATTCTAATAGTCAGTGAAGATTCTGCACTGAATTCCATACAAATAGTGCTGCCATAGCTTAAGAGCAAATACCACGGCTGCTAATTCTAAATCATAAGTTGGGTAGATTTTCTCATGTTCCTTAAGTTGTCTAGAAGCATATGCTATTACCTTTCCATCTTGCATTAAGACAGCTCCCAATCCCATTCTAAAGGCATCACTATAGATGTCAAACTCCCCTTCATCTTTAGGGATCGTAAGAACTGGGGTACTTTTTAATCGCCTCTTTAATTCTCAAAAACTCCCCTCACATTTACTTGTCCATTCAAACTTCTTCTCGTTGCATGTGAGGGCAGTGAGAGGAGTAGCTAGCCTTGCAAATCCCTCTATGAACTTATGGTAGTATCCTACTAATCCTAGGGAACTCCATATTTCAGTGACATTCTTCGGAATAGACCATTTGCTGACTGCCTTTACTTTCACAGGATCTACTGAAATCCCATTTTTGGAGATGACATGTCCTAGGAAATGAACTTTGTCTAACCAGAATTCGTATTTCAAAAATTTTACAAATAACTGATGCTTCTTTTGAGTGCTTAATGCAATCCGAAGATGGTCTTTGTGCTCCTTTTTATCTTTCGAATAAATAAGGCTGTCATCGATGAACACAATGACAAATTTGTCCAAATATTCCTTAAATACTCAATTCATAAGATCCATAAAAGTAGCTGGTGCGTTTGTCAGTCTAAAGGGCATGACTAAGAATTCATAATGTCCATATCTCGTTCGAATGGAGCTTTCGAAACATCCCTTCTTTAATCTTTAACTGATAGTAACCGGATCGCAGGTGTATCTTAGAGAAGATCGCGGCTCCCTTGAGTTAATCAAATAAATCATTAATCCTCGGCAACGGATACTTGTTCTTTACTGTAAATTTATTGAGCTCCCGATAGTCAATGCACATTCGCAGCGTTCTATCTTTCTTTTTCACGAAGAGAATTAGAGCTCCCCATGGCAAAAAACTAGGTTGAATAAATCCTTTCTCCAACAATTCTTTCAGTTGGACTTATAACTCTTTAAGTTCTGCAGGGGCCATCCTGTAAGGAGCTTTCGATATCGGAGATGCACCAGGCCGCAGGTCGATCTCAAAAGTAATCTCTCGATCCGGAGAAAGTTCTGGTAATTCTTCTGGGAACACTTCTAGGAATTCATTAACCATTGGTACGTCTCTCGATTATAGCTTCACTTCGGCATCAATGTCAGTGATGTAAGCTAAATATCTAGTAACCCACTAGATGTTAGCTTCCTTGCTTTCATGGAGCTTATTATCATGTCGAATAATCTAGGGTAACGATCCACATACTCGAACTGGTCTTTCTCTCCAGACTGAAACACCACCTTTCATCGATGACAATTGATTACTGCTCGATACTTGCTGAGAAAATCCATTCTAAAAATAACATTGTAGTCAACTAATTTTAGTATGACTAAATCGATGTATAGCTTTCAGTCGACAACAATTACCGGTACATGATGTAGCTAGTAATCAGACAACAATACCTCACAGAGGGCAAGGTGGTTCTGAACAATTGTCCAATTTTATCCTTAGCATACTTAACCTTCTTAACAAAATCATGCGAGACAAATGAATGTGACGCACCCAAATCAAATAAAGCATATGCAGAGTTTTGGGCAACAAGAATCTGACCTGTTATCACGTTAGAGGCACCTGCCTCCACATCCTCTCTTGTATATGCCAGGAGATGAGCATTTGCCCTGGGTGCATCCTCTAGTCATCTCATTTGAATTTGAGGTCCCTGTAATCTGGTTTGCATAGTGTGCATCTGTCTGACAGGTTGTCGGGATTGAAAGGACCCAAGTTGATACTGAGGGTTTTGCATAAAGTTCTTTGCAAAGTGGCCTTCTTTGCCACATATATAATAAGCAATGGTGCCGGCTTTGCATTCTCCCAGGTGCATTTTCTCATAATTTGAACACGCTGATCGCCCCTGACCGACATTCTGATCGGGCCTTCGTTGAATATTGCGAACATTTTGACCCCGATTATCATTCGGGTTGGCCCTTCGCTTATTTGAGTTTGCCTAATCTTGATTTTGGCTTTGACCAGGTCTAGGTCCTTGGTTCAGTTTATTGCTTTGACTAACTTGATTATTCCTCTAAGTTTGCTTGGCCTGCTCTCTTTCATTCTTCTTATCTTCCCACACTTTGGTTCTTTCTTCTCTAGCACAACCCAAATGATGTTCTACTCTCATCGCCCTACCAACACAATTGGCTACTGTGTGTGGTGGGGTCTCCCCACTTTCCACTAATGTCGCTATGTCGGGCCAAAACATGTCAATCATATGTCGCACCCGTTGCCTCTCCGTTGGTACCAAATGAAGGTATAACCAGGCCAGCCTATCAAACTTACAGCATGCCTCAGTCACTGACATGTCTCTCTGCTTCAAGTCATTGAACTCCCTCTGCTGAGCTCGAAGGGTGTCCAGATTTAAGAACTTCCTATTGAACTCCTTTAGGAAGTCGTTCCATGTCATTGTTCTAACATCTCTTCACATTCGTACCATTTCCCACCAATACCGTGCATCTTTTTTTAGCATATAGGAGGCATAAAGAACCTTTTCTTGATCGGTAAGGTTCATGAACTCAAAGATCATTTAGATTAAAGCCAACCATTCTTCAGCTTCCAACTGTTCTATCGAGCCCTTAAACTCCTGTGGTATCAACTTTCTGAACTGTTCATATAAAGGCTCCTGATTGACTATAGCTTGGACACCAATAGCTACTACTGGCCTAGCTGGCATTGGTGGCATTGCTGGTTCCGATGCTGGTTGTGGTTCTGGCATTGGGGCTTGAGGTGGAGGTGCTTGAGGTAGCGAATCTTCACCTACGTCAGCTGGTTCAGGGTTTCTTTGGGCTAACATATCTCGTAACCTTTGATTTTCTTGCTCTTACGCATCCAATCGTGCTTGTATATTGGTTAGCTGAGTAGCAAACTCAATCTCTTGAACCGATCTAACATTTGTAGCTCGTGTTCGGACCATGTTGTCGTGTACTACCTATTATAACCAACAACAACATGGTATAGTGCAAAAAAAAAAAAAAAAACTTAATTAAATACTATCTTACTTGGACTGTGATAACCGGGAAAATTCATATTTCCCGGAGAATAAATACACAATGAATTTAAGCGTTAAAATGTGAAATTAAGTGATTTAATATTGTTTAGAACTAAATAAAATGTTCTAACAATGTTAAAGGATGAAAAATGATTGATAATGATATTATGTCTGTACATGTGTGTGCCACTCACAGTATCAAGAAGTAGGTCAAGATGATATTATCTTGACATAAAACTGATATATTTGGATTCAGGACACCCAAATTAGTTAGGATAGCCCATGTTGAAATTTTGGGCGAAAAAGTATATAAAGAGTGAAAAAAAGTGAAATTTCCTCATTTGTCCACATACACTCTCTCTCCTCCTTTCTCTTTCTCTCTCTACCCCCATTGATGAATAGTAACTCACCACGGGAAATGGTGTCCGTTTTTTACACCGCCGACATCGTTGGAAAGCTCTCACCGAGCTGAGTCTAACGGTGGGCCTAGTCAATAGAACCGACACCAGAGGAGCCCGCACGCGCCACCCGAAGCTTGCCGGAGTCGAAAAATTCAAACGCCGATTTCTCCGCCGTCCGGCCACCATTTGCCACGAAACCGGTCCCAAAATGTTTGTGGTGAAAAGTACTACAAAACCTATGTGGTGGTTCATCTTAACAGCCGCCGAATCGCGTCGCCTGAAGCCGCGACGTCGCCGCCGTGAAGCCGTCGTGGAACTCGCCGTTTCTGGCAATGTTGAGGTGTGCCACCGGTGCAGAAAGGGACACCTCGGCATGGGGAAGAAAAGCCCCAAGGTAATTTTGGGAAAAAGTCCAGCACGGCGGAGTTCTACCGTCGCCATCGTGGCCGTGGCTTTCGAGGAGATTTTCCAGTGATAGAGGCGTCGAATGGTGAAATTGAGACCACCAATGAATTCTTCTCGTCGTGATCTTCAAGATGGACTACCCACATTCTACCGTCGCCGTCGGTCAACAGACGGTCAACGTCGGTCAACGACGACCGTTGACCGAAAATTGAAGAATGGCCCGTTGGCCTATTTTCGACATTTCAGACATATCCGCGGAGTCGGATTTGCAAGACGGGACCTCATATATGAAGAACGAAGAATTAGGGTTTATGCCGTCGAGACCGGACTATAATTTGGTATAAATCCTGACCTCTTTACGTTCCGCAATTTAATTGTTTAGGACTATTGTATGGTTTTATAATTATTGATATGAAAATTTTGAAAAAGAATGTATGTAAAAAGAAGAAAATGACTGTAATGGAGGAAAAGAAAAATATGTGATAATGTAACGATTTTACGTAAACAGTATGAGTTTTACGTAAAATCTAGGCCTCTAATATAGTACATGATAGAATTAGATCAGGATAGATGGTTTTCAGGCGTTTTCTAAACGCTGAAACCTCAAAAATTAAGCAGAAATGCTACCGAAATTTCTAAAAACGGCACTGGGGGTAATATGGGAAACGAGGGGTAAAAATATGATCAGGAAGGTAACCCGAGCCCCCTCAAGGAATTAGGGCATGGAAAAAGAAAGGGGCAAGTTACGATTAATAGTACTTCCCGAGGGCCGGGAATGTAAAAAATTCATAAAATGATAAGAATTGATCCAGAAAAGGTCTGATAAGATTTAAAAAGTTAATTAGATGATTTTGAGTTTAGAAAATCCAGCTTAAGTATGAAAATGAAAATGAAAATGTTATGATTAAACGACCAATCAGGGGCAAAATGGTCATTTTGCCCAAAGGTTCTAAAATTATGGGAAAAGAGCCCCGATGACCCCGAAATAGGGTAATGAAGTTTGTAAAAGCCAAAATTGAGGTTTAAGTTATGAAAAATCACATCAAGGGTAAAATTGTAATTTTATCAAAAGTTAGAGGTAAAATCGTAATTCTTCAAAATGTTGGAGAAAAATTCGAAAATGGCCGTTAAGGTTTAAAAAGCTGTCCTAAGGCTATAATTAAGGGTTATAAGATCAGAATCAAGGATTTTAATAAAATAAAAGCTATAAATGAAAATGTGATTAACGGACAAAGTTTGTCTGTAGGAACCCGATCCAGACGTGACAAAGGACGTCGATGGATTCCAAGAAAAGGATAAGCACGCTATGAGTAAATTTAGACATTTATCCGTCTACAACTATGAACAATCTTATTGTATTTATATGTCTTGTGTGCAAATGTCATGATGTGATTTATGATGATGCTATAGTTATGCTATATCAATGCTATGATGATGTTAAAAGATAGGTTTTAATGAATAATTTATAAAAATATATATATGAATATATATTGAATTAGGAAGGAAATGTATTATAAAAGTTTTATGAGAGTAAAGATGTGAGAAAGAGAGATAGAAGAATGGAAAGAGTAAGAACGAAAATATTATGATAGAATACACACAAAAAAAGGTGAGATATGAAAAGAAAGAATAGATGTTTTGTGAAAAGTTTTATGGAAGTTAAGTTATGATTGATAGAGCAACGATGATCGGTAATGAATGGAATTAAGAAAGGGTATGTTTTATGAGAACGAAATGATAGGTATTTTATGAAAAATGATATAAAAACAAAGAGTTAGACAAGAAAGAGAAGCAATGATAGGTTATGATGAAAGGTATGATGAAGGGATTAGAACATAACAATAAAATGTGATTGATAGAATAGAATGATAGGCTATGATCGATAGTAGTATGATGTTAAGATACGATAGATAGAATGTTGCAAATGATAAACAGAGAATAATTGTCTACACATAACTAAACATATTTTTATTTGTTATGATGTGATGTGATGATATATATGTAATATGTGCTATATATGCTAAAGTATGACTAACATAATTCACACGAGTAAGGTAAAGAATTAAGAAAAGAGAAAAAATAACATGAAACAACGATATATGTCTTACGATATGAGAATGAAAGAACGAGATGTCAATGAGAAAGAATTACGAAAGAAAGATAGAACGACGAAAGAACAAATGTCCCATGAAATGTTCTATGAAAAATGAGAAAGGAAAAATTATGAATGTTATGAAAAAGATGTACAACAAAAAATCAATATAAGAAAAATAAAAGCATACAAGATAATAAGACTGAAAACTTAAGTTGTCGGCATACCGGTCTCCCTATACGGTCGAGAAAGAATAACATAATGAAATCGATGAAAAATAGATAAATAATAAAATGAAACTTAAAAGAACATAATAAAATTAATATATGTGATGTGAGGTATTTGATGTTATGTGTATGATGTGAATGACACGTTTTTACGTGATGTTATGCTAGTGTATATGTTACGAGCTTATAAGATACGAAAAGATAAGAGATGAGGACAAAACGATAGAAAAGTTATAAAGGTTTAGAACAGAAAGTTAAGAAACGATAGGAATGAAAAGAAAGGAAATGAAGAGATTAGAATAGAATGATAAGAGATTATCAATAGAATGATGGGAATGATTAGTGAAGAGATAAATGAGCATGATGAAGCTCACATTCTATGTTATGTTTTGATGATATGTTTCGATGATGTGTATGATGTGTCTATACGTAATGTCATATATTCTAGTAATAATATATATTACTAGTATTTATAAGTTAATGAATGTATGTTTGAACTTACAGAGCATCTAGCTCATTAGTTGTTCATATGTTGCAGGTAAGTAACCTGTTAGTTTAAAGTAATATAATGAACAACGGACGGATCTACACGTGCCAAGGGACTGGGCGAGGGTATGGTACTACTATGAGTCTTTCGCTGAGCATTCAAAAAGGAAGTTGAAAGAAAGAAATTTATGAATTATATGTTATAAGAGTATGATAGGGATATAGGTATAATATGTAAGTTATGAAAAAAAAAATTTGCTCTAGAAATTGCTTTCGCTTTAAAAGAGAACACTAAAAAAAAGGAAAGTTAAGTATGTTAAGTAAGAGGACGACGACCCACGAGGTTGCCAGCCATCACGGTCAGCGTCAGAGCTCGGCTGGATGGTATGGTAACGTACGAGGGACGTCACATGGACTGTACAGAGTAGATAATTGAAATGTCATGGAAGGTCGATGGGAGAACCGCACTCTGATACCAACTCTTATCGATGACCCGACTCACTCAGGCTGTCGACTACTTTCTTTTTTTCTTACTCTTACGTAACCTAGCTTTACTTCTTGTTTTGCAGAAGCATGTTTGAAGAACTTACTTTTGGTTTTAGAAATTAGGTGTGAAAAACTAGAGATTGTTTTTTTGCACAACAAAATATATGCTACTAAAATACATATATACATATACATGACTTGTATCATACATATAAACTTTCTTATTCTCTCTCTTTTTACATAACTGTTAAGCTTTCCTTTCTTCTTTCCTTTCATAGCAGAAAACTTAGCAGGACCACTTCCCTATTCATGACATCTTGGGAATCTATCCGCCAATTTATCAGTTACTTTCTTCATTGTGTTGGCTGTTTACCCTTGCTACCTACACCACAAACAAACTAGTGAGCTAAAGCTCAGTAAGTACAAACATACATACTAATCGATGTGTGTAGCATTTAGGGTTAGCCTTACTATGTTTTCTATTTTACATTAGGGTTTCTTGTTAGACCTTCTGTACTTTAATTTTTGATTTTTTTATATTTCTTATTATGAACTATACTGTTCTACTCTTTGTTTATCTTTTCTTTTCATACATTCTGTCTTTACTTTCTTTCTTTTCTTTCTTTCTTTACTTTCACTTATGGGCCCGATGTTGAACGTATCGAGTGTGCGCAGACCAATGGGAGGAGGGGGAGCAACCCACCATCCTACCACACTGCCATTTCAATCCACCTTTTTTTTTATGAATAGATTATAGCTATCACCCTTGTGGGGTAGGGTCAACCAACTACCTCTCTTGTGGGTAGCACCACATCTGCGTGGAGGTTATAGACCTGAAAACCTCCCTTGTGGAGACTGGTATGCCAACATTTAACTTTTCAGTCTTATTATCTTGCTTATTCGCATTCTTAATCATTCTTTTTCCTAAACTTTTCATCTAGACCCAAATCGTCTTTTTATACGATTTAGTGAACATAGTTAGTACAATCCAGTCAATTTATGGGTAGACAAGTGAATACTTGTACTTACAAAACTTGCTCTAACGTGGTCATCCTTGAGTCCTTTGTAATTTTGTCCTTGTCTTTCGTCGTGTTTCCTATAAACAATAATGTTATCGATTAATTACTTTCTTTAAACTACCTTTATTCTACTTAGAAATCTAAACTATTTTTTTTTATACACGGTCTGGTACACGGCCGTGTCTATGACGTATACCTCTTTGTCTACATAGTATCTTCCTTACACGGTCGTGTTACATAGCCGTGTAAACTATATTTTATATGTACACGGTCTGGTACACGACCGTGTCTCTGGCCGTGTACCTCTCTGTGTTTTAATTCCTCCCAACATGGTCGTGTAACCAACCCGTGTAGCTTGAACCTTCCATGTACATGGCCTCATACATGGCCATGTCTCTGACCGTGTAATCCTCTGGAATTTTTCTCTCGTTACACGGCCATGTAACTTGCCTGTGTAGCCTGAACATTGCCTGTATACAGCCTGATACATGGGCGTGTCTCTAGTCGTGTACTGTAGGAAAATAAATCGGTAAAAACGTATCAGAGTGGCGCAGTGGAACAATAAAAAATTTTTAGATCGTTAAATATCTCATGATGCCATATACAATAAACCAACAACAATTAAAACTCATACCTCAAGGACGCCAATCTGCAGGAGGAGAATGACCGGAGACTTCAACCAACTAGCCTTCTCTACTATTCTCCAATTCTTGAATGGCTGAGTGTATGGGCACTCTGAACCTCGATCGGTATGCTAGCACTGCTAGTCTTCTTCCGACCACCCAGATCTCTAAAGAACTTTATTGTCACGGTGGGCTGTGCAACAATAAGCCTGCTCACCTGAGAGTCTGTGGTCTGTGAGAACTGGAGTGGCAGGACCTCTATTTATAGACCTACATGAGGTGATTCTCTGAATTCGAATTGGATTAGGAAAAGATATTCTCCCTTATCCATAACCATAAAATCTGAATTTTCCATGGGAAAATCCCAACAATAAAATTCGGCCATTTAGGATAAATCCAATCCAAATCTAAACAAGATTTTAACTAGAATTTTATCTCCCTTTTTCAACCAAAAAATCCGAAATTTCCTAGGAGAAAATCTCCTAAAATTTTCGGCCACTTTTAGGATAAGGGAGAATCAAAATTCCACTAGGATTTTCAAGCTTGAATCTTATCTCATCCTTATCCAAAATAACTGAATTTTCCTAGGAGATTTTCTCCATAATTTCGGCCACTTTTCAGGGAGGAGAGAATCCAAATTCAACTGGGATTGAAACTTGAATTTTTCCCTTGAACCTTATCCACAAAAACCGAAATTCCATTGAGGATATTCCTCAAAATTTTGTCCACTATTTGTTAGGATTTGGATTCAAAATTTAAGTAGGATTCTAACAAGATTATCCTTTCCAAATCCAACTCAAATTCGAATTTCAAACCTTGTGGATTTTCCACAACAAATTCGAATCCCACTTGGACTGTGATTCAAAATTTGAATTTCAAATTTCAAATTCGAATTTTAAATTCAAATTTCAAATTCGAATTTTAAATTCAAATTTCAAATTTCAAATTTCAAAATCCACAAAACAGTTGTGTTTCAAATTCTTGTTCTCATGGATAATTTTCTATAACTCCAATCCAATCTCAAATAAAATCATGGCAACTTTATTTGGAGTTCGAATAATTGTGTACTCTATTATCCAAAACAAAATCTGAATCCAACCGAAGAGAATCTTGTCTACTATCCTAATCCTGTGTCATCACCATCCATGCATAATAAACCAACCAATAGCATACACAAATCAATTTGCCAAACCTTAAGGAATTATGTAGAGCTAGTAGAGGGACTGATTAGACATATATAATCAGGCTCTCGCAAATCCATATGATCATCATTCTTTACCAAACAACTCAATCATATGATCACTAGTTTCAGAGTCACACCACTATAAACCTGAAACTGAACTTCCAATTATATACCATATTACGTAAGCCTGTGACGAGCTACTATCCAATGACCTTGTAATATATGCAAAACCCTCATATGATATCATGATCAGCCTTAGGTCAAAGTCCGTTTAATCCTACTGATCAGGCTATCTTAAAGTTCCATTATACTACCGAATTAAGAAAATGATTATTCACCATATGTGAATAAGAAGTCATCTGCCCAGCATACGACCCAAGGCCTTGTCCATTTTCACATTCAGTATAATGCTTTTAAGAGGATACCTTTAACTCCTTAGAGCTATGATTCCGATATCTGCAAACAAACCCTTCATCGTATATAAGTCATGCATCCAACGAACCGGTCTATAAGCTTACTACCTCTGAGACACTTTAGCCATTGGAACATCAAAGTACACAAGTCATATACATGAAGTAGTTCATTTACTCAGGATTAAGGTTATTGCACAATGAACGTCAAAAGCAGATTGATCCACTCATAGCGGACTACGTACATCAATCACGCTTTAGTCCCGATCTAATATGTCATCACCAAGCAACATATCTATGTCTCTACTTGGGAGTCCAGCTCCAGACAGTCAAGACAAACCATCCCCTCCAAGGCTTTAGACAACATAATAGTCTTAACATGAGTTAGATGCTCGGTCTAACCCCATAGACTACAGACCGTAGTTTAGACCGCTAACTTTAGAACATTGTCTTCTCGCATACAAAAGTCCATTGCATGCAACGTTCTAACAGTTTTAACACAAGCAGTCAGTGAGTCATATTTGCTTACATTTACTTTAACATGTAAATAAAACGAGGACAGATAGCAATATAATGAATAACCTCTATATATAATTTTATTATCCAGTTCAAAATAAATACATCAAAATGTCTCTAATGCTTAGGGCATTTCCTAACATGTACCTCTCTGGAATTTGTTTTTCCTCATTACACGGCCATGTGTACTGTGCAAAACTTGATTTTTAGCTTTAAAAACCTAAGTTTTGACTCTTAGAAATTTATTTAAACTTTTCTTATGACACTTTTAGCCCTTTTTTTGTGCATTTTCAGAAATTTTCTTGATTTATCCTATCCTGTTTCTCGAGGGGCACTATTTTAACAATCGTTTAGTCATTAATTCTCTTTTTTTCTCACCTTTCTAAATCCTAGATGGATGTTTCACCAGTCTTTAAAACATCCGTTTTATTATTTCCCAATCTTAAGTTGTTAAGGGCTCGGTTTTTAATCTAAACCTTAGTTTACTCCTCATTTTTCAAAATACCTATTGGTATCATTCTTAAAAAATTTTGGCAGCATTTCTGCTAATTTTCTAGGTTCCCGACGTTTAGGAAATGCCTCAAAATCATTTATCCTAATTCATCTACTACGTACTATACCAAAGGCTTAATTTTACATAAAACATTCTAAACATTTTATGTAACATACGTATATAAACAAAATCATCAAAACTAACATTGCCATCTCAAAACTTATGTCATCACATGCCAAATCCTTTTTCTTAAACCATTACTCATAACAATATAACTCAAAATTCTACAATCTATCACATACATGTCTGATTTTTCTTGAAAACATATGTCAAAGTTTTTGGTTTATAAAACGCCAAACATACTAGGTTTCACAATCAACCTTTTTAACTAATCCATCAACCAAAACCACCAAGTTTTTAAACAAATTTTTATCATTCATCCTTCACTTAAGAACCATAAATTTTAAACTCAAAACTCACAAGAAATTGAGTAGTATGTGATTACCATGTTACTAAAGAAATCCTCTTGCTCTTAGTAAGTTGTGGTTGAATTTTTGTTGTGAAATTTTTGAAGAAAACTCTTGGTTAGGGGAGGGATTGCTTACATTTTCTCTTGATTGCACAGGGAACAAAATTTGTAGAAAAATAGCTTAATATTTTGGGGATTTTCTTGCTAATTTTTGTTGCATTCTTATCCACTAATAAAACCAATTAATTCACCCTTCTTCCAATGCAATTTTGACACCTAGCAACCCTAATACTTTCCAATTTTCCCATAAATAAAAAATAGGACAAATTTTGGCTTAATTATAGCCCTTGGATTAAGATAAAGTCAAATCTTAGCCTTTGGATTCACCTAATACTTTCTCTTGCTTTTTGAAAAATACTAATTATGATGTCATAATTTGTGATATAATTCAAATAAATCACATGTTATATTTGTGATTACTATTCATATTAATTAAATCTTCATTTTGACCAAAAAGTTAAATTAAAGAAACTTTATTAGAATCGCCCCAGCAGTTTCCTGAGGCCTCCGGTGCAGTTGATTCACCTTATTTTTCTTCTGTTTGGCCAAAAATCTCAATCAAACATTTTTGTCTTTTAGTGTGATTTTTGCACTTCCTAGGGTTTTCGATGCCAATTTGATACCGTTCCACACATTTTGGCTCGATAAAATTTTTATTAATGAATTCCTAATTTTTGACACTGTTAGAACATTTTATTGCATTCTAAACATTATCAAATCATTCATTTGACATTCTTTAAACATAAAAATTATTTTATTATACATAATACACATTTCTTCGAGAATGATGAATTTTCTCGGTTATTACACCTTATATCTCACAACTTTTAATTAAAACATTTATTTATATTTTCATCGTCATCGTCATCGTTATCATCATCATCAAATAAATTGTCATTATAAACATAAATATCTTAGAAAACTTTTCAACTTTTAAAATATTATCATATATTGGGCCCAGTGTTATACCATCATAGCATGTAAGTTACGGAAAAAATGAGATAGCAAATTCCAAATAAACCATGACAATAAGTCATGGCATGCATTATATAAGTCATGACAATAAGATGCAAGTTATGGCATGCATCTTAGAAAACTTTTCAACTTTTAAAATACCATCATATATTGGGCTTAGCGTTATACCATCATAGCATGCAAATTACGGAAAGAGTGAGGTAGCAAATCCTAAATCCACTATGACAATAAGTCCACTCACCAGAGAAGACCACTCATCGGTCACCATCAACATCAAGGGTATGCAATGTCATTTTAAAACATAAATATATGTATACACACATATACACACATACTTTTCATTAAAACATCATCTTATATTTTCAACAAAATTCATATACATACTTTTCAGGAAATTATCAACATAATAGAAATGTTAGGACATCATAACATCATCATCAATATTTTAATTTATATTACAGGTGAGAGTATACTTATATAAGCGTATTACTTATCCACTTGAATTTTCTAATGGTGACACAATGATTGAGGTTCTCGGGTACTCACCTCTAAAACCTTTCATACCATAAATAATAAATATAATAAAATTACATTTCATCATCCTATATTGTTGAATCATAAAAACATAACAATTTCATGACTTACAAAACTTCATCTCTTTAAAAATTCATTAAAATTCGTAAAATATTCCAAATAGCCTAAAATAGGTTTCAAAAGAAAGTAAGCATCTAGAACTTTCCAACAACGTCTAATTCATTAAAACTGGAGTTCATTTGGACCCTTATACCTATTTTTGAACTCTTATCACAAAACTTAATTAAAATTGGCAATCAAACCTTTGCCATTTTGAAAATTCATAACAAATCATGTAGAGCTCTAGACTATCGAAAACAAGTCCCAAAAGTAAGTAGACATCTAAGGCTTTCTAACAATACTAAATTTGTTAAAAACAGAGTCGGTTTGGATTGTTAAACAGAGTACTAAATATCAAGTTTAAAATCTAAAAATTTTCAATCAAGACCAAATCTGAAAATTTACATTTGATTTTCATATTAACTATCAAAATCTCTTCATAAATCATAGTCTCTTGATATAAAATCTATTATGATAATTCTATATAAACCTAACCAAATCAATATAGTAAATTAAAAAAAAAACTTCAAAGAAACCATATCATGCTTTGGTATCAAATAAGAAAATTAATATCATCGCCAACTAGCACAAATCCTAAAGATTAAAAGAAAAACAACCAACTCTAGATTTCAATCTCCACTAAAACACAACCAACACCATAGGTATACGTATCAACCATAGTATAATCATTAACATCTTCGAACTAACAAAATTATCAGGAAAAATCGTCGAAGACATCAAGGCCATCAAACCAACATGCAATAGAAAATCTCGTCACCAAAAAAAGAATTAATAATTAATACTAGAAACAACAATAGTAAAAACATAGCTTACCAAAGAAAATTATCTTTATCGTCTTCAAAAGAAAATGATAAAAGTGAATAAAGGATGATGATAATAGTGGTTATATAAAGTGTGATATCTTAGTAACTCTATCTTCTTCGCATTTTCCTCTCCTCCTCATTTATTTATTTATTTTTTTTGAACGGTTCTAAAACCGTTTCTGGACGATGAACCATGCATATGTATATAACACATATACATGTTTAAGGTTTCAATTTATACCGTATATATATTCTTAAGGAAAGATTGAAAACAAACCTCGCTAACTTCATGAAATTTGGCAACCGGGAATAGAAGGAAAATAAATAAATAAGTAAATAATATTAGAGTTGAAAACTACAAGTCAGCCCTTAAACTCCTTGATTCAAGGGGGGAAAAAAAGAAATTAAAAAATTATTTTTTATATATTTCTAAGAATAGAACCCATAACTATTGGTTAATAACTATCCAAAATTTTTTGTATGTAGGCTGTCAAAGACTAATCATTTATTAAGGTCATATTTCAAGCATAAACTTAAATATGCTCCATAAGACCTTAAACATATAATGAATATACCATATATATATAATATAGATGTATAAAATTAAATGTATAAATTTACATGTACTACAACGTAAAAGTGTCATATAATTGTTTATATATACTTATATGTATAATCTATTTATATTATAAAACCATTATACGAATCATCAAATAATTAGATAAAACACATCAATTTTGACATGGACTTTGTTCTAGCACATGGAGCCCTCGTCGCATTCACGTGCAGAAATTTCTCAAAAATAACGTAAATTAACTAACTATAGTATTGTTTTATTACTCAAACTGATTTCTAACATCAAATTGTAACATTATTATTTTGTTAATTATATTTGGGGCATTACATCGTAACACCTAAGATCAGATTTTTTTATCCAAATTTTTCAAGAAAAATTATTCTTCAAATCAGTTTTAGACTTAGGTGAAGAACTTGACTTAGCAGAATATGGTAGATTAATAATCATTCCTCCTTTTAAAGTATTCAAATACTTAAAACATCTAAACCTAATATGTCCAAGTAAGCTGTGATAATGACAAGTACAAATAAATCTCTTTGATTTACGGCTAGAAAGTATCGGTCTAGGCAACTTACCTGAGTGAGAACTTGGATCCAGAGGTGATGATTCCTCAAACATGGTCTTAGAGGTAGAGCATTAACTTATATAGCCTAGTCCGTGATGATGTCAATTATGCTTTGCAATGAAAAAAATATGATCCAATCTGGCTGTTCCAGAATTAAGCATTTTCAAGGACTTTTGATTATTTTCAAGTTCAATTCTAGTTGCTTGAAGCTTCTTCTCTTTTTTGGCAGCAAGTAAATTCATAATTAGTCATAGGCTTCTTTATCGCTTCCTTTTCTTTGACTAGTTCTGCAATCTAGTCTTCTAAAGACTTGTTGTGCTTCCACACTTGGATCCACTTAGTGCACATCTCCACAAATACCCTTTGTATATCATCATTACTATCATCACTACTGTAGTTAGATTTGGAATCATCAAAATCAACAGTTGCAGCTAGTGTTATAGTTGGTATTGTAAAAGGTGTTGCAATAGTACCCAATGTTGTAGAAGGTATTGCAATAGTTTTGCAACAGTGATGACAAATTTCCCCGTAGTGTCCTGACTAGTCAATATATTGAAAGTCATGTTGATGCTCATGGGATCTTTATCATTATCTTGGCTGCCTTTAGATTCCTCATCACTCTAAGCGGTAGTTGCTCTAGATTTCTTCATGAGGGTGTTAGCACATACAGCTAAAACATAACCATACCCTTCACATTCCCTACACTAGATTCTTTTACCTTTTCAAAAGTTGCTAGATTTTATGAAATTTGAAGCCTTCATAAACGCCTTCATGCGATCTTTCCGATAAGATTAGCAAAATACTGTAGTGTGTCTTTACATGTCATTCTTTTCCCTTGATTTAGGGGGATTTGACTCTAGCTTTTTGGGTGGATGATTCTCAACCATATATTGCAGTGTAGGAGTGGCTCTAATTGCGATCTAAGTTTGTTCTGTAGTCTAAGTTTTATCCAAATATTTTTTCAGTTGTAATTTGACAGTGAAAAATGTCCTATTTTGCTCTAATCGTCAAATAACTAATATATTTATTCTCCAATTATACCATTTCATCAATAATTGTACATGGTTCCTTACATGTTTATAAAATACAATATGATGTCTGAAAATACAGTCTGAGTTAACGTGTTAATCAGTACAATAAATTTTCTTGTTTTGCTTCGATATTCAAATAACTGATATTTTTATTTCTTAGTAGTGTTTGTAAGGTCCATGTAAACTCTTAATTCTTTAATTGATCATAATTCAATATCTAACTATTTGAAATTACAACTTGAGTCAAAATTACACACTGAGAAAATTTTTCCCAAATAGTATTCTAATTGACCCAAAATGCTTATCTGAGCTTTTCCTACATTAAAATAAGGTTAGCTTGTAGTTTTGTTCTGCAAAACTCTAATTATCCCTGTACTATGCTAAATTTCATGATCTAGGAATTATACTATACATGCTAATGTTTTTCCCATGTTTGGCTTTTCCGGTCATTTCTACACTTAGTTATTCTATATCTTATCTTATTTATACCATTCTTATGATTGGTGTCAATTAACGTAAAATTTTGATACGGTATGCTAATTTAACACTTGACACATTGTAAAATTTACACCATGTGACTTCAGAACAATTTAGGCATTCCTATAAATTAGGAGTCCAATTTAAACTGCATGGAAATCTTATATTCTTCTATATATGCATGGAGTTTTCCTAACAAAAACTTGATTCGGTAGAATTGTTACAGTATCAAAATACACTGCTTACTAACATAAACTGTTGTAAAATATGAAATTTTAAGCATTTTGTTGCAAAAATTCATATTTCCATAAAAAATGATTTCACTGTTAGGAATGCCCTAAGAGGAAAAGATATTTTAATGTATTTTATTTATTTTTAAATTGATTAATAATATATTGAAAGTTATTCATTATATCATTGCTTTACGTCCTTATCTTATTTACATATTAAAGTAAATATAAGCAAATATGAATCGTTGACTACTTGATGTTTAACTATTAGAATGTTACATGTAATGATCTTTTGATTGCGAGAAGAAAATGTTCTAAAGTAAGTTATCTAAATCTATAGTATAAGGTTAGAGTGAGCATCTAACTCATGTTAAGACTATTATATTATCTAAAGCAAATTAGTAAGATGGTTTGTCTTAACCATCTAGAGCGAGCCAACTTCTAACTAGAGACATAGATATTTTGCTTGGTTGTGGCATATTAGACTTAAACCAAAGTATAATTAATATATGCAATCTATTTAAGTAAGTCACTTTTGATGTTCATTATGTAATAACCTTAATCATGAGTAAGTAAACAGCTTCATGTGTATAACTTGTATATTTTGATATTCCAAAAGCTAAGGCATCTTGAAGGAGTAAACTAATAGACCAATTCGTTGGGTACATAACTTATATTTGATAAAAGATTTGCTTATAGATATGGAATCATAGTTCTAATAAGGAGTAAAGGTTTTCTTCTTAATGGCATTATACAAGATGTGAAAATGGATAAGGTCTTAGGTCATTTGCTTGGAAAATAATTTATTATTCACATATAGTGAATAATTATTTTTTCATTAGATGTATAATAAATCTTTAAGTGTGGGCCACTCGACTAGCTCGAGTCGTCCACTCTCTTTTTCTTTACTTCTTCTTATTTAATGTGCTTTTCTTTATTTCTTGTATAAGACTTGTTTTTTAAAAACCATAGATTTTTTTTTTTATAGAACTTATTTAAAATATGAGTTCTTTGAAATCACATAAATATATTACTCTATTTCATTCTTCATAAAATACTTGCAATCTTATTTTCTTTAAAATACTTAGTAATATAAACATACTTTATTACATAAGTATTCTTTTAAACTTGCTTCACTTCTATACATAATACACTTGTTTTGTCTTTATACATTTATACATATACCTTTCCATTACATTTCTTTCACAGCGAAAAATTTTGCGAAGCGGATCCATAACCCGTCTATGACACTGTGGGGATCTGCCTGCCCATCATTCAGCTTTCTTTTCATAATGTAGGATGTTTACCCTTATTACCTACATCACGAACTGACTCGTGAGCTAAAGTTCAGTAAGTACAAACATACATATAAAACATGCCTCATGCATAACACTTAGGGTTAGTCCTTTTATGTGTAACAACTTCTTGCTCTTGTGATTTCTTTATTCTTTCTAATCTATTTTTGCTTTTCTTTTCTTTCTTTATCTTTCACTTGTGGGCCCGTGTTTGGACGTACCTAATGCGCACAGACTAATGGGAGAAGGGGGAGCGACCCACCAATCAACCCCAAGGTCAATCTTTAAACTAACAAACTTGGGGTAGCACATTTAGCCATTAACTACCATATTCTTGCGGTAGTACCACTCATCTGGGTTAGAGGTTATTCTTAAACCTCACTTCTACTGTAATAACCGAGAAAATCCATTATACTTGGAAATAAGTATATTGTATTTAATACAATAATTTTTATGTTTAAAAATACAAAGTGGATAATTTAATACTGTTATGAATGTAGGAAAATATTCTAACCGTGTTAAAAGTTAGGAAATTGGGAATAGAAATTTTTATCGAACCAAAAATGTAAGGAACTGTGCCATATCTACATCAGAAATTCGTGGAAGTGCAAGAAACTGCGTAAAAAGACAAAGATGTTTGACCGGAAATTTTTGGTCAAACAGAAGAAAAATAAGGCAAACCAACTGAATTGGAGGTCCCAGGAACCTGCCGAGGCGATTCTGGTGAAATTTCTTTGATTTGACTTTTTGGTTAAATTATGATTAAATTAATATGTATAGTAAATAAACTATATTAATGTGTGATTAAGTGAATTATATAAAATATTATGACCTCACAATTGTATTTATTAAAAAGTAAGAGAAAGAAATGGAAAATCCTAAGGCTAGAATTTGTTGCTATCTAGAATCAATGGCTTAGATTAAGCCAAAATTTTAATGAATGGCATTTTTGAAATTTGGGAAAGAATAGAGGTGCTAGGTTTCAACATCTTGTGGAAGGGAAATTTAATAAATTGGCTTGATTAATTAAAAGGGGAGCATTGGTTTTGATGGAGAAAAACCAAAGAAAAAGAAAAAGAAGAGAGTGAGAAGAACCAGAAGAAGAAAAAGAAAGAGAGAAAGAGAGAGAGAGAGAAAAAGATTTGTAGCCAAGATTTCCTTCAAGATTTTCACACTAAACTTCAATCACAACCTCCTAGGAGTGAGAAAATTTCTTCGATGAAAAGGTAAGTTTAAATTTCTTGTTTACGGTAAATTTGAAATTTGAGATTTATGATTTTTAAGCATATGATAGAAGATGGAGTATTGAAATGAAATTTGAGAGTATTGGTTGATTTTGAAAATATGTGTAGTGTATGGATTTTAGAAACTATTGAGTTACATTGTTGTTAATGTTGGTTAAGAAAAAGAGTTTTTGGGCATGTGAAATTTTAGGATATATGGTTTTGAGGCGTTTTCCTAAACGCCGAGAACCTAGAAAATTAGCGGAAATGCTACTGAAAATTTTAAGGATTATACAAAAAAAAAATATTTTTGGAGAAATGTTGAGAAATAAAGAGGTTGATGTTAAAACCAAGCTCTTAGTACTCTACGTTGAGGAAAAAGGAACAAAAAGGGATTAGGAATGTTATAGGAGAGTTTAAATAAGTTTTTAAGAGTCAAAACTTAGGTTTTTAAAGCTAGAAATCAAGTTTTATATAGTACACGGACGTGTACTTTAGGTACACAGGCATGTAACAAGGAGAAATGTATTACAGAGAGGTACACGGCCAGAGACACCCCCGTATATCAGGCCGTGTATACTTAATGTCCAGTCTACACGGGCAATTTGCACGGTCATGTGTCGAGAAGAAAAATTCCAGAGGATTACACGGCCAAAGACACGTTCGTGTATTAGGCCGTGTAGATGCACGGTGCAGGTTACACGGATAGATCACACGGCTAGGTTGAGAAGAATTTTAATCACAGAGAGGTACACGGTTAGAGACATGGACATGTACCAAACTGTGCACATAATGTATAGTTCACAGTGCCATATAACACGGTCATGTAAAGAGGGAGCTTGATAGACAGAGAGGTACACGGTCATGGACACGGTCGTGTACCAGATCATGTTTAAAAGAAAAAATCCCACAACACATATAATTTCTTTAAGAAGAATAAATGTAACTTAAGAAAAGGAATTAATCGATAATATTATTGCTTGTAGGGAACATGACGAAAAGTAAGGATGATATTGCAAACGACCCAAGGACGACCACATTAGAGCAAGTTCTGTAAGTACTGACATTTAATTGTGTAACAACCTGGAAAATTCACATTTTTCGGAAAATAAATACACAATGAATTTAAGCATTAAAATGTGAAATTAAGTGATTTAATATTGTTTAGAACTAAAATAAAATGTTCTAACAATGTTAAAAAATGAAAAATGAGTAATAGTGATATTATGTGTGTGCACGTGTGTGCCACTCACAGTATCAGGAAGTAGGTCAAGATGATATTATCTTGACATAAAACTGATAAATTTGGGTTCAGCACACCCAAATTAGTCAAGATAGCCTATCAGCACGCTCAAATTTGATAATTGAGCACAAGGGTAATTTTTGACCAAAAATTCACAGTATCGGAAATTGGTCGAAATGACCTCAGATGAAAATAAAACTGATATATTTGGATTCAGGACGCCTAAATTAATCAGTATAGCTCATATTGAAATTTTGGGCGAAAAAGTATATAAAGAGAGGGAAAAAGTGGAATTTTCTCATTTATCTACACACACTCTCTCTCCTCCTTCTCTTTCTCTCTCTAACCAAATATGTACAGTAACCGACCATCGGAAACGGTGTCCGTTTTCGACACCGCCGGTGTCATCGGAAAGCTCTCGCCGAGCTGAGTCCGATGGTGGGTCGACGCGACGGAGCAGCCGCCGGAGCAAGCCGCACGCGCCGCCCGAAGCCGCCGGCCACCTGAAAATTCGCGACGCCGCATCTCCGCCGTCCGACGTCCGATCAAGCTGAAACCGGTCCCAAAAGACTCGTGGTGAAGAGTAGAACAAAACCCAGGTGGTGGATCGCCTCAACACCGGCGGAATCGCGCCGCCCGAAGTCGCGACGTCGCCGTCGCCACCGTGAAACTCGCCGTTTCCGGCGATGTTGAGCTGCACCACCGGTGCAGAAATGGTCGCCGTGAAGAGGGGAGCAAAAGCCCTCAATCAATTTCAGGGAAAAAGTCTGGCACGGCGGAGTTCCACCGCCGCCGCCGTGGCCGTGACTTTCAGGGTGATTTTCCGGCGATTGGGGCCTCCAAATGTGAAATTGAGGCTACCAATGGATTCCTCTCGTCGAGATCTTCAAAATAGACTACCCACTTGCCACCGTCACCGCCGTCGCCGCCGGTCAACGCCGGTCAACGGCGGCCAACGCCGGTCAACGGCGGCCAACGCCGGTCAACGGCGGCCGTTGACCGAAAATGGGAGTTTGGCCCGTTGGCCTATTTTCGACGTTCCGGACGCATCCGCGGAGTCAGATTTGCAAGACGGGACCTCAAAAATGAAGAACGAGGAATTAGGGTTTATGCCGTCGAGACCGGACTGCAATTCGGTATAAATCCCGACCCCTTTACGTTCCGCAATTTAATTGTTTGGGGCTGTTATATAATTTTATGATTATTGGTATGAAAAATATGGAAAAGAATGTATGTAAAAAGAAGAAAATGACTGTAAATGAGAAAAAGAAAAATATGTGATAATGTAATGATTTTACGTAAACTGTATGAGTTTTACGTAAAATCTAGGCCTCTGGTATAGTACGTGATAGAATTAGATTAGGATAGATGGTTTTCAGGCGTTTCCTAAACGCTGGAACCGCAAAAATTAAGGGGAAACTCTGCCGAAATCTCAAAAAAACGGCACTAAGGGTATTTTGGGAAACGAGGGGTAAAATATGATCGGGAAGGGAACCCGAGCCCCCTTAAGGAATTAGGGCATGGAAAAAGGAATGGACAAGTTACAATTAGTAAACCGACCCTTCGAAACCCTAGAACGCAACGAAAACATGAAACCGACTCTTAGGTCGGAATAGTACTTCCCGAGGGCCGGGAATGTGAAAATTGGTAAAATGATAAGAATTGATCCGGGAAAGGTCTGATAAGATTTAGAAAGTTAATTTGATGATTTTGGGTTTAGAAAATCCAGCCTAAGTATGAAAATGAAAATGTTATGGTTAAACGACCCATCAGGGGCAAAATGGTCATTTTGCCCAAAGATTCTCAAATTATGGGAAAAGAGCCCCAATGACCCCGGAATAGGTGAATGAAGTTTGTAAAAGCCAAAATTGAGGTTTAAGTTATGAAAAATCATGTCAAGGGTAAAATTGTAATTTTGTCAAAAGTTAGGGGTAAAATCGTAAATTTTTCAAAAAGTTGGGGAAAAATTCGAAAAGGGCCATTAAGGTTTAAAAAGCTGTCCTAAGGCTATAATTAAGGGTTATAAGATCAGAATCAAGCTTTTTAATAAAATAAAGGCTATAAATGAAAATGTGATTAACGGACAAAGTTTGTCTGTAGGAACCTAATCCAGAAGCGACAAAGGACGTCGATGGATCTCAAAGAAAGGATAAGCACGCTATGAGTAAGTTCAGACATTTATCCGTCTGCAACTATGAACAAGCTTATAGTATTATATGTTTTGTATGTATATGTCATGATGTGATTTATGATGATGCTATAGTAAATGCTATAGCAATGCTATGATGATGTTAAAAGATATGTTTTAATAATTAATTTATAAAAATATATATATATAAATATATGTATATATTGAATTTACGAAGGAAAGGTATCATAAAAGCTTTATGAGAGTAACGATGTGATAAAGAGGGATAGAAGAACGGAAAGAGTAAGAATGAAAATATTATGATAGAGTGCATAAGAAAGAGATGTGATATGAAAGGAATTAAGAAAGGGATGTTTTATGAGATTGAAAGAATAGATGTTTTATGAAGGTTAGATTATGATTCATAGACCAACGACGATCGGGGATGAAAGAAATTAAGAAAAAGGTATGTTTTATGATAACGAAATGATAGATATTTTATGGAAAAATGATATGAAAGCAAAGAGTTAGACAAGAAAGAAAAATAATGATAGGTTATGATAAAAGGTATGATGAAAGGATTAGAACATAACGATAAGATGTGATTGATAGAGTAGAACAATAGGCTATGATTGATAGGCTATGATTGATGGAATGATGCAAATGATAAGACGAACAAAGAATAATTGTCTACACGTAACAAAACATGTTTTTGTTTGTTATGATGTGATGTGATGTGATGTTATATAAGTAATATGTGCTATATGTGCTATGTTTTTGAATGAAAAAGATATACAACGAAAAATCAATATAAGAAAAATAAAAGCTTACAAGATAATAAGACTGAAAACTTAAGTTGTTGGCGTACCGGTCTCCCTACAAGGTCGAGACTTCCGGTCTATATCCTCCGCGTAGATGTGGCGCTACCCCGAAGGTGCGGTAGATTATAGGATGGACCAACCCCGAAGGTGCGGTTTTTATGTGACTGTGAGGTAGGTTGGTGGGTCGCTCCCCCTCCTCCCACTGTCCGCGCGCAACTAGGTACGTCCAACAACGGGCCCAACCAAAGGAAAGTGGAAAGAAAATAAACGAAAGAAGAGAAGAAAAGAAAAGAAAGGAAAAGAGAAGAAAAGAAAAGAAAGGAAAATAGCGTGAAAAGAAAAAAAAGGAAAAGAGCGTGAAAAGAAAAGAAAAAAAAGAGTGCGTGAAAAGAAAAGAAAAGAAAAGAGCGTGAAAAGAAAAGAAAAGAGAGTGCGTGAAAAAAAAAAAAAAAAGGAAAAAGAGAGTGGAAAGAAAAGAAAAAAAAAATGATACGAAAAGAAAAGAAAATAAACGAACGATATGAAAGAACAACACAATGAAATCAATGAAAAAAATAATAAAACGAAGTTAAAAGAACATGATAGAATTATATATGTGATGTGATGTGTTTGATGTATATGTATGGAATGACACGTTTTTACGTGATGTTGTGCTAGTGTATATGTTACTAGTTTTAAGATATGAAATCTTAGGAGATGATGATGAAGCGATAGAAAAGTTATAAAGGTTTAGAACAGAAAGTTAAGAAATGATAGGAATGAAAAGCAAAGAGATGAAAAGATTGGATTAGAATGATAAGAGATGATCGATAGAATGATAAGAACGATGAACGAAGAGATAAACGAGCATGATGAAGCTCATATTTTATGTTATGTTTTGAGGATATGTATAAATGATGTATATGATGTGTATATACGTGATGTCACCTATTCTAGTAATAATATATATTACTAGTATTCATAAGATAATGAATGTATGTTTGAACTTACTGAGCATCTAGCTCATTAGTTGTTTATATGTTGCAGGTAAGCAACGTGTTTATTTAAAGTAATATGATGGACAACGGACGGATCTGCACGTGCCAAGGGACTGGGCGAGGGTATGGTACTACCATGAGTCTTTCGCTGAGCGTTCAAAAAGGAAGATGAAGGAAAGAAAGAAAGTTATGAAATATGTGTTTTAAGAGTATGATAAAGATAGGTATAGTATGTAAGTTAAGAAAAAAAAATTTGCTATAGAAATTGCTTCCGCTATAAGATGAGAACGTTAAGAATGGAAAGTTAAGTTAAGTAAGAGGATGACGACCCACGAGGTTGCCAGCCATCGCGGTCGGCGTCAGAGCTCGACTGGTTGGTATGGTAACGTACGTGGGGGTGGTCGCCACAGGTGGTATCAGAGCAAGGTTTACGATGGGTCTAGTTTAGAGTACCACCTGTTGCCACAGGTGGTATCAGAGCGAAAGGTTGACCATATCCCTCCTGGCACACTGCACATCCTGCCGTTATTCCAAGTAAGTTAGATTTGTGTTATGTTAGTAATCGTTTATTATATAAAATAAACAAATTTTTAAAGGACAAGATGACGAACTCACGGTACAATCGTGGGTGGTATGGTATGAGTACGATGTTAGAAGACTGATTAGAAGATGGACGGGATCAGTTGTCCACCAAGTTTCGAGGGCGGACAGCACTCCAGCACTTTATGGGAATACAGGATTGGGTTCATGATATCAAGATGATTCTCTGACTGTGCACCATTGATCAGGATAATTGGGTCATGATGGCTGTGACATGTATGCACCTTTCAGGAAGATGCTCTCATGTGTATTGGGATTCTTGTGACTAGGATGAGCTCTAACTGGACCGAGTTTCACCATACCATGATTGAGTGACTTCCTCAGAGGAGCCCAGTATCAGTCCCAATTTCCTCATGGGCACGGGGGGACATGACACCGCCTATATTCCCTAGAGTTGCGGATATGTGAGAATTTGTTCATCGGACCGAGAAACTGTAGTCGACGTCCGGTGATATAGTTCTAACAGATGCTGTGCGTTACGAGGAACTGATGAGGGCTTCTGCAATATAGGTTGGAAAGGACTCACAGTGGAACTAAGTCAAAGTAAATGTAGATCAAGAAAAAGTCCACCGAGGTTAGGAATGACTGAGATGATATAGGACAAAGTCAAGATCTGGAGAGATTTTTATTGATATGGAGGGAAAAGACGAATAATGTATAACTGTATATGTATGTATATGATTATATGTATATGTATATATATGAGTATATTTGAAATGAAAGGCTACATATAAAGCCTTATTGATGAATGTATATGATTATATGTGTATGATATGTAAATATTATGAAATGTTAAAATGATGAAATGATATTAAGTAATGTCCCATAATGATATGACGTTACTTAATGTGAATTTCATAGAAAATTGTATTAAGTATGTTTATGAAAGGAGACGTTGGACTACGACAGCGCAATCCATGGTAATGATGCACGAATGTACAGAAATGCATGGATACGTAGAGATGCATGGTTCATCCCAAATTCTTGAAGGTACATACAAGGAGATTCTAATTCAGGAAAGATCTAGTTTATAAAGATGTCATAGAAAAAGAAAATCCCGATGATGAAGAGGTTACACAAGATGTGAAGAAGAAATGAAGACGTTGAAACCCTACTTGTCTTAATTTTCGAGGACGAAAATTTTATAAGGAGGGGTGAATGTAACAACCTGGAAAATTCACATTTTTCGGAAAATAAATACACAATGAATTTAAGCATTAAAATGTGAAATTAAGTGATTTAATATTGTTTAGAACTAAAATAAAATGTTCTAACAATGTTAAAAAATGAAAAATGAGTAATAGTGATATTATGTGTGTGCACGTGTGTGCCACTCACAGTATCAGGAAGTAGGTCAAGATGATATTATCTTGACATAAAACTGATAAATTTGGGTTCAGCACACCCAAATTAGTCAAGATAGCCTATCAGCACGCTCAAATTTGATAATTGAGCACAAGGGTAATTTTTGACCAAAAATTCACAGTATCGGAAATTGGTCGAAATGACCTCAGATGAAAATAAAACTGATATATTTGGATTCAGGACGCCTAAATTAATCAGTATAGCTCATATTGAAATTTTGGGCGAAAAAGTATATAAAGAGAGGGAAAAAGTGGAATTTTCTCATTTATCTACACACACTCTCTCTCCTCCTTCTCTTTCTCTCTCTAGCCGAATATGTACAGTAACCGACCATCGGAAACGGTGTCCGTTTTCGACACCGCCGGTGTCATCGGAAAGCTCTCGCCGAGCTGAGTCCGATGGTGGGTCGACGCGACAGAGCAGCCGCCGGAGCAAGCCGCACGCGCCGCCCGAAGCCGCCGGCCACCGGAAAATTCGCGACGCCGTATCTCCGCCGTCCGACGTCCGATCAAGCTGAAACCGGTCCCAAAAGACTCGTGGTGAAGAGTAGAACAAAACCCAGGTGGTGGATCGCCTCAACACCGGTGGAATCGCGCCGCCCGAAGTCGCGACGTCGCCGTCGCCGCCGTGAAACTCGCCGTTTCCGGCGATGTTGAGCTGCACCACCGGTGCAGAAATGGTCGCCGTGAAGAGGGGAGCAAAAGCCCTCAATCAATTTCAGGGAAAAAGTCCGGCACGGCGGAGTTCCACCACCGCCGCCGTGGCCGTGACTTTCGGGGTGATTTTCCGGCGATTGGGGCCTCCAAATGTGAAATTGAGGCTACCAATGGATTCCTCTCGTCGAGATCTTCAAAATGGACTACCCACTTGCCACCGTCACCGCCGTCGCCGCCGGTCAACGCCGGTCAACGGCCGGTCAACGCCGGTCAACGGCCGGTCAACGCCGGTCAACGGCGGCCGTTGACCGAAAATGGGAGTTTGGCCCGTTGGCCTATTTTCGACGTTCCGGACGCATCCGCGGAGTCGGATTTGCAAGACGGGACCTCAAAAATGAAGAACGAGGAATTAGGGTTTATGCCGTCGAGACCGGACTGCAATTCGGTATAAATCCTGACCCCTTTACGTTCCGCAATTTAATTGTTTGGGGCTGTTATATAATTTTATGATTATTGGTATGAAAAATATGGAAAAGAATGTATGTAAAAAGAAGAAAATGACTGTAAATGAGATAAAGAAAAATATGTGATAATGTAATGATTTTACGTAAACTGTATGAGTTTTACGTAAAATCTAGGCCTCTGGTATAGTACGTGATAGAATTAGATTAGGATAGATGGTTTTCAGGCGTTTCCTAAACGCTGGAACCGCAAAAATTAAGGGGAAACTCTGCCGAAATCTCAAAAAAACGGCACTAAGGGTATTTTGGGAAACGAGGGGTAAAATATGATCGGGAAGGGAACCCGAGCCCCCTTAAGGAATTAGGGCATGGAAAAAGGAATGGACAAGTTACAATTAGTAAACCGACCCTTCGAAACCCTAGAACGCAACGAAAACATGAAACCGACTCTTAGGTCGGAATAGTACTTCCCGAGGGCCGGGAATGTGAAAATTGGTAAAATGATAAGAATTGATCCGGGAAAGGTCTGATAAGATTTAGAAAGTTAATTTGATGATTTTGGGTTTAGAAAATCCAGCCTAAGTATGAAAATGAAAATGTTATGGTTAAACGACCCATCAGGGGCAAAATGGTCATTTTGCCCAAAGATTCTCAAATTATGGGAAAAGAGCCCCAATGACCCCGGAATAGGTGAATGAAGTTTGTAAAAGCCAAAATTGAGGTTTAAGTTATGAAAAATCATGTCAAGGGTAAAATTGTAATTTTGTCAAAAGTTAGGGGTAAAATCGTAAATTTTTCAAAAAGTTGGGGAAAAATTCGAAAAGGGCCATTAAGGTTTAAAAAGCTGTCCTAAGGCTATAATTAAGGGTTATAAGATCAGAATCAAGCTTTTTAATAAAATAAAGGCTATAAATGAAAATGTGATTAACGGACAAAGTTTGTCTGTAGGAACCTAATCCAGAAGCGACAAAGGACGTCGATGGATCTCAAAGAAAGGATAAGCACGCTATGAGTAAGTTCAGACATTTATCCGTCTGCAACTATGAACAAGCTTATAGTATTATATGTTTTGTATGTATATGTCATGATGTGATTTATGATGATGCTATAGTAAATGCTATAGCAATGCTATGATGATGTTAAAAGATATGTTTTAATAATTAATTTATAAAAATATATATATATAAATATATGTATATATTGAATTTACGAAGGAAAGGTATCATAAAAGCTTTATGAGAGTAACGATGTGATAAAGAGGGATAGAAGAACGGAAAGAGTAAGAATGAAAATATTATGATAGAGTGCATAAGAAAGAGATGTGATATGAAAGGAATTAAGAAAGGGATGTTTTATGAGATTGAAAGAATAGATGTTTTATGAAGGTTAGATTATGATTCATAGACCAACGACGATCGGGGATGAAAGAAATTAAGAAAAAGGTATGTTTTATGATAACGAAATGATAGATATTTTATGGAAAAATGATATGAAAGCAAAGAGTTAGACAAGAAAGAAAAATAATGATAGGTTATGATAAAAGGTATGATGAAAGGATTAGAACATAACGATAAGATGTGATTGATAGAGTAGAACAATAGGCTATGATTGATAGGCTATGATTGATGGAATGATGCAAATGATAAGACGAACAAAGAATAATTGTCTACACGTAACAAAACATGTTTTTGTTTGTTATGATGTGATGTGATGTGATGTTATATAAGTAATATGTGCTATATGTGCTATGTTTTTGAATGAAAAAGATATACAACGAAAAATCAATATAAGAAAAATAAAAGCTTACAAGATAATAAGACTGAAAACTTAAGTTGTTGGCGTACCGGTCTCCCTACAAGGTCGAGACTTCCGGTCTATATCCTCCGCGTAGATGTGGCGCTACCCCGAAGGTGCGGTAGATTATAGGATGGACCAACCCCGAAGGTGCGGTTTTTATGTGACTGTGAGGTAGGTTGGTGGGTCGCTCCCCCTCCTCCCACTGTCCGCGCGCAACTAGGTACGTCCAACAACGGGCCCAACCAAAGGAAAGTGGAAAGAAAATAAACGAAAGAAGAGAAGAAAAGAAAAGAAAGGAAAAGAGAAGAAAAGAAAAGAAAGGAAAATAGCGTGAAAAGAAAAAAAAGGAAAAGAGCGTGAAAAGAAAAGAAAAAAAAGAGTGCGTGAAAAGAAAAGAAAAGAAAAGAGCGTGAAAAGAAAAGAAAAGAGAGTGCGTGAAAAAAAAAAAAAAAGGAAAAAGAGAGTGGAAAGAAAAGAAAAAAAAAATGATACGAAAAGAAAAGAAAATAAACGAACGATATGAAAGAACAACACAATGAAATCAATGAAAAAAATAATAAAACGAAGTTAAAAGAACATGATAGAATTATATATGTGATGTGATGTGATGTGTTTGATGTATATGTATGGAATGACACGTTTTTACGTGATGTTGTGCTAGTGTATATGTTACTAGTTTTAAGATATGAAATCTTAGGAGATGATGATGAAGCGATAGAAAAGTTATAAAGGTTTAGAACAGAAAGTTAAGAAATGATAGGAATGAAAAGCAAAGAGATGAAAAGATTGGATTAGAATGATAAGAACGATGAACGAAGAGATAAACGAGCATGATGAAGCTCATATTTTATGTTATGTTTTGAGGATATGTATAAATGATGTATATGATGTGTATATACGTGATGTCACCTATTCTAGTAATAATATATATTACTAGTATTCATAAGATAATGAATGTATGTTTGAACTTACTGAGCATCTAGCTCATTAGTTGTTTATATGTTGCAGGTAAGCAACGTGTTTATTTAAAGTAATATGATGGACAACGGACGGATCTGCACGTGCCAAGGGACTGGGCGAGGGTATGGTACTACCATGAGTCTTTCGCTGAGCGTTCAAAAAGGAAGATGAAGGAAAGAAAGAAAGTTATGAAATATGTGTTTTAAGAGTATGATAAAGATAGGTATAGTATGTAAGTTAAGAAAAAAAAATTTGCTATAGAAATTGCTTCCGCTATAAGATGAGAACGTTAAGAATGGAAAGTTAAGTTAAGTAAGAGGATGACGACCCACGAGGTTGCCAGCCATCGCGGTCGGCGTCAGAGCTCGACTGGTTGGTATGGTAACGTACGTGGGGGTGGTCGCCACAGGTGGTATCAGAGCAAGGTTTACGATGGGTCTAGTTTAGAGTACCACCTGTTGCCACAGGTGGTATCAGAGCGAAAGGTTGACCATATCCCTCCTGGCACACTGCACATCCTGCCGTTATTCCAAGTAAGTTAGATTTGTGTTATGTTAGTAATCGTTTATTATATAAAATAAACAAATTTTTAAAGGACAAGATGACGAACTCACGGTACAATCGTGGGTGGTATGGTATGAGTACGATGTTAGAAGACTGATTAGAAGATGGACGGGATCAGTTGTCCACCAAGTTTCGAGGGCGGACAGCACTCCAGCACTTTATGGGAATACAGGATTGGGTTCATGATATCAAGATGATTCTCTGACTGTGCACCATTGATCAGGATAATTGGGTCATGATGGCTGTGACATGTATGCACCTTTCAGGAAGATGCTCTCATGTGTATTGGGATTCTTGTGACTAGGATGAGCTCTAACTGGACCGAGTTTCACCATACCATGATTGAGTGACTTCCTCAGAGGAGCCCAGTATCAGTCCCAATTTCCTCATGGGCACGGGGGGACATGACACCGCCTATATTCCCTAGAGTTGCGGATATGTGAGAATTTGTTCATCGGACCGAGAAACTGTAGTCGACGTCCGGTGATATAGTTCTAACAGATGCTGTGCGTTACGAGGAACTGATGAGGGCTTCTGCAATATAGGTTGGAAAGGACTCACAGTGGAACTAAGTCAAAGTAAATGTAGATCAAGAAAAAGTCCACCGAGGTTAGGAATGACTGAGATGATATAGGACAAAGTCAAGATCTGGAGAGATTTTTATTGATATGGAGGGAAAAGACGAATAATGTATAACTGTATATGTATGTATATGATTATATGTATATGTATATATATGAGTATATTTGAAATGAAAGGCTACATATAAAGCCTTATTGATGAATGTATATGATTATATGTGTATGATATGTAAATATTATGAAATGTTAAAATGATGAAATGATATTAAGTAATGTCCCATAATGATATGACGTTACTTAATGTGAATTTCATAGAAAATTGTATTAAGTATGTTTATGAAAGGAGACGTTGGACTACGACAGCGCAATCCATGGTAATGATGCACGAATGTACAGAAATGCATGGATACGTAGAGATGCATGGTTCATCCCAAATTCTTGAAGGTACATACAAGGAGATTCTAATTCAGGAAAGATCTAGTTTATAAAGATGTCATAGAAAAAGAAAATCCCGATGATGAAGAGGTTACACAAGATGTGAAGAAGAAATGAAGACGTTGAAACCCTACTTGTCTTAATTTTCGAGGACGAAAATTTTATAAGGAGGGGTGAATGTAACAACCTGGAAAATTCACATTTTTCGGAAAATAAATACACAATGAATTTAAGCATTAAAATGTGAAATTAAGTGATTTAATATTGTTTAGAACTAAAATAAAATGTTCTAACAATGTTAAAAAATGAAAAATGAGTAATAGTGATATTATGTGTGTGCACGTGTGTGCCACTCACAGTATCAGGAAGTAGGTCAAGATGATATTATCTTGACATAAAACTGATAAATTTGGGTTCAGCACACCCAAATTAGTCAAGATAGCCTATCAGCACGCTCAAATTTGATAATTGAGCACAAGGGTAATTTTTGACCAAAAATTCACAGTATCGGAAATTGGTCGAAATGACCTCAGATGAAAATAAAACTGATATATTTGGATTCAGGACGCCTAAATTAATCAGTATAGCTCATATTGAAATTTTGGGCGAAAAAGTATATAAAGAGAGGGAAAAAGTGGAATTTTCTCATTTATCTACACACACTCTCTCTCCTCCTTCTCTTTCTCTCTCTAGCCGAATATGTACAGTAACCGACCATCGGAAACGGTGTCCGTTTTCGACACCGCCGGTGTCATCGGAAAGCTCTCGCCGAGCTGAGTCCGATGGTGGGTCGACGCGACAGAGCAGCCGCCGGAGCAAGCCGCACGCGCCGCCCGAAGCCGCCGGCCACCGGAAAATTCGCGACGCCGTATCTCCGCCGTCCGACGTCCGATCAAGCTGAAACCGGTCCCAAAAGACTCGTGGTGAAGAGTAGAACAAAACCCAGGTGGTGGATCGCCTCAACACCGGTGGAATCGCGCCGCCCGAAGTCGCGACGTCGCCGTCGCCGCCGTGAAACTCGCCGTTTCCGGCGATGTTGAGCTGCACCACCGGTGCAGAAATGGTCGCCGTGAAGAGGGGAGCAAAAGCCCTCAATCAATTTCAGGGAAAAAGTCCGGCACGGCGGAGTTCCACCACCGCCGCCGTGGCCGTGACTTTCGGGGTGATTTTCCGGCGATTGGGGCCTCCAAATGTGAAATTGAGGCTACCAATGGATTCCTCTCGTCGAGATCTTCAAAATGGACTACCCACTTGCCACCGTCACCGCCGTCGCCGCCGGTCAACGCCGGTCAACGGCCGGTCAACGCCGGTCAACGGCCGGTCAACGCCGGTCAACGGCGGCCGTTGACCGAAAATGGGAGTTTGGCCCGTTGGCCTATTTTCGACGTTCCGGACGCATCCGCGGAGTCGGATTTGCAAGACGGGACCTCAAAAATGAAGAACGAGGAATTAGGGTTTATGCCGTCGAGACCGGACTGCAATTCGGTATAAATCCTGACCCCTTTACGTTCCGCAATTTAATTGTTTGGGGCTGTTATATAATTTTATGATTATTGGTATGAAAAATATGGAAAAGAATGTATGTAAAAAGAAGAAAATGACTGTAAATGAGATAAAGAAAAATATGTGATAATGTAATGATTTTACGTAAACTGTATGAGTTTTACGTAAAATCTAGGCCTCTGGTATAGTACGTGATAGAATTAGATTAGGATAGATGGTTTTCAGGCGTTTCCTAAACGCTGGAACCGCAAAAATTAAGGGGAAACTCTGCCGAAATCTCAAAAAAACGGCACTAAGGGTATTTTGGGAAACGAGGGGTAAAATATGATCGGGAAGGGAACCCGAGCCCCCTTAAGGAATTAGGGCATGGAAAAAGGAATGGACAAGTTACAATTAGTAAACCGACCCTTCGAAACCCTAGAACGCAACGAAAACATGAAACCGACTCTTAGGTCGGAATAGTACTTCCCGAGGGCCGGGAATGTGAAAATTGGTAAAATGATAAGAATTGATCCGGGAAAGGTCTGATAAGATTTAGAAAGTTAATTTGATGATTTTGGGTTTAGAAAATCCAGCCTAAGTATGAAAATGAAAATGTTATGGTTAAACGACCCATCAGGGGCAAAATGGTCATTTTGCCCAAAGATTCTCAAATTATGGGAAAAGAGCCCCAATGACCCCGGAATAGGTGAATGAAGTTTGTAAAAGCCAAAATTGAGGTTTAAGTTATGAAAAATCATGTCAAGGGTAAAATTGTAATTTTGTCAAAAGTTAGGGGTAAAATCGTAAATTTTTCAAAAAGTTGGGGAAAAATTCAAAAAGGGCCATTAAGGTTTAAAAAGCTGTCCTAAGGCTATAATTAAGGGTTATAAGATCAGAATCAAGCTTTTTAATAAAATAAAGGCTATAAATGAAAATGTGATTAACGGACAAAGTTTGTCTGTAGGAACCTAATCCAGAAGCGACAAAGGACGTCGATGGATCTCAAAGAAAGGATAAGCACGCTATGAGTAAGTTCAGACATTTATCCGTCTGCAACTATGAACAAGCTTATAGTATTATATGTTTTGTATGTATATGTCATGATGTGATTTATGATGATGCTATAGTAAATGCTATAGCAATGCTATGATGATGTTAAAAGATATGTTTTAATAATTAATTTATAAAAATATATATATATAAATATATGTATATATTGAATTTACGAAGGAAAGGTATCATAAAAGCTTTATGAGAGTAACGATGTGATAAAGAGGGATAGAAGAACGGAAAGAGTAAGAATGAAAATATTATGATAGAGTGCATAAGAAAGAGATGTGATATGAAAGGAATTAAGAAAGGGATGTTTTATGAGATTGAAAGAATAGATGTTTTATGAAGGTTAGATTATGATTCATAGACCAACGACGATCGGGGATGAAAGAAATTAAGAAAAAGGTATGTTTTATGATAACGAAATGATAGATATTTTATGGAAAAATGATATGAAAGCAAAGAGTTAGACAAGAAAGAAAAATAATGATAGGTTATGATAAAAGGTATGATGAAAGGATTAGAACATAACGATAAGATGTGATTGATAGAGTAGAACAATAGGCTATGATTGATAGGCTATGATTGATGGAATGATGCAAATGATAAGACGAACAAAGAATAATTGTCTACACGTAACAAAACATGTTTTTGTTTGTTATGATGTGATGTGATGTGATGTTATATAAGTAATATGTGCTATATGTGCTATGTTTTTGAATGAAAAAGATATACAACGAAAAATCAATATAAGAAAAATAAAAGCTTACAAGATAATAAGACTGAAAACTTAAGTTGTTGGCGTACCGGTCTCCCTACAAGGTCGAGACTTCCGGTCTATATCCTCCGCGTAGATGTGGCGCTACCCCGAAGGTGCGGTAGATTATAGGATGGACCAACCCCGAAGGTGCGGTTTTTATGTGACTGTGAGGTAGGTTGGTGGGTCGCTCCCCCTCCTCCCACTGTCCGCGCGCAACTAGGTACGTCCAACAACGGGCCCAACCAAAGGAAAGTGGAAAGAAAATAAACGAAAGAAGAGAAGAAAAGAAAAGAAAGGAAAAGAGAAGAAAAGAAAAGAAAGGAAAATAGCGTGAAAAGAAAAAAAAGGAAAAGAGCGTGAAAAGAAAAGAAAAAAAAGAGTGCGTGAAAAGAAAAGAAAAGAAAAGAGCGTGAAAAGAAAAGAAAAGAGAGTGCGTGAAAAAAAAAAAAAAAAGGAAAAAGAGAGTGGAAAGAAAAGAAAAAAAAAATGATACGAAAAGAAAAGAAAATAAACGAACGATATGAAAGAACAACACAATGAAATCAATGAAAAAAATAATAAAACGAAGTTAAAAGAACATGATAGAATTATATATGTGATGTGATGTGTTTGATGTATATGTATGGAATGACACGTTTTTACGTGATGTTGTGCTAGTGTATATGTTACTAGTTTTAAGATATGAAATCTTAGGAGATGATGATGAAGCGATAGAAAAGTTATAAAGGTTTAGAACAGAAAGTTAAGAAATGATAGGAATGAAAAGCAAAGAGATGAAAAGATTGGATTAGAATGATAAGAGATGATCGATAGAATGATAAGAACGATGAACGAAGAGATAAACGAGCATGATGAAGCTCATATTTTATGTTATGTTTTGAGGATATGTATAAATGATGTATATGATGTGTATATACGTGATGTCACCTATTCTAGTAATAATATATATTACTAGTATTCATAAGATAATGAATGTATGTTTGAACTTACTGAGCATCTAGCTCATTAGTTGTTTATATGTTGCAGGTAAGCAACGTGTTTATTTAAAGTAATATGATGGACAACGGACGGATCTGCACGTGCCAAGGGACTGGGCGAGGGTATGGTACTACCATGAGTCTTTCGCTGAGCGTTCAAAAAGGAAGATGAAGGAAAGAAAGAAAGTTATGAAATATGTGTTTTAAGAGTATGATAAAGATAGGTATAGTATGTAAGTTAAGAAAAAAAATTTGCTATAGAAATTGCTTCCGCTATAAGATGAGAACGTTAAGAATGGAAAGTTAAGTTAAGTAAGAGGATGATGACCCACGAGGTTGCCAGCCATCGCGGTCGGCGTCAGAGCTCGACTGGTTGGTATGGTAACGTACGTGGGGGTGGTCGCCACAGGTGGTATCAGAGCAAGGTTTACGATGGGTCTAGTTTAGAGTACCACCTGTTGCCACAAATTGTCTACCCACAAACTGACTTCTTGTTTGACTAACTTGTTATGGCTATATTTCTATAAGTCCTTAGAAGATTGCTTGAGGAAATAGATATGAACATAAGGTGAGTTAATGGAATAGTAATAAAAGAAAGAAAGATAATAAAATTTAAAATTTAAGTGTTTGGCGTATCGGCCTCCTATAAGTGAGGTTTAAAGTTATAAATTCCACTACCATTAAATAGCGACCTCACAGGATTATGAGGTTAATGGCTTACAGTGGAACGCTACCTCTCAAAAGTGTGAGGTTAATGGCTAAAGTTAAAGATTTTCCATGTGGTAGGTTAGTGGGTCGCTCCCCTTCCCTCCCACTGGTCCGTGCAATAGAGATACGTCCAACACAGGGCCCACAAGTGAAAGTAAAAATAAGAGAAAAACAAAGAAGCAAACAAGGAAAGAAAAGAAATGAAGGATATAGAATGACAGAAAAATGATATGATCTAAAGAACATTTAAGATGATTTTAAGTATCGTGATGGAACTAACCCTAATTACCTCATACCTAAGTGTTTTTGCATGTATGTTTGTACATGCTGAGCTCTAGCTCATTAGTTTTGTTTGTGGTGTAGGTAACAAGGGTAAGCAGCGGTCGAGATAAAGAGTAGACACATGATGTACTGGCGGGCAGATTCCCAAGATGTCATGGATAGGAAAGTGGACTCGTTATGTTTCCGACCGACCAAAGAATATATGTTTTGTAAAGAGATAAAGTAGTATCAATGTAAATTTATGTATATGGTATTTTGTGAACCAAGAACAAATGTATTACGTTGAAAAGGTATATGTTTTAAAAAAAATGTCCTCAGTTTCTACTAAATAGACTATTAAATTAAAGTATGAACTTTTAAACATGTTTCCGCGTTTTAGAAAACGAAAGTATGATATATATATAAGAGTAAGAAGGAAAGGAAGTATGGATGACGGCTTGGGCAAACCGGGTCGGCGTCCACATCTGCAGAGGCTAGTACATCAACCTTAAATTTTTAGTCTTATTATCTTGCTTATCTTCATCTTTCTACTCTTCTCAGCCACTCGACTAGCTCGAGTCGTCCACTCTCTTTTTCTTTGCTTCTTCTTATTTAATATGCTTTTCTTTATTTCTTTTATAAGACTTGTGTTTGAAAAACCATGGATTTTTTTTTTCCAAATTTTTCACTAAATCATGGCTTTTTTGGACCAATCAAATGGCTCCAACTTAACAAAATTTTTTACTCTAATATAATAAAATTTTATCACTTCCATCTGGATCAACTCAAGAAAATTCTCCCAATTTACAAAATTTTATTATGTCATTTTGTCACTTTCTTAGCCTTTAGATCAAACTTCCTTTAAATCCCATCCTTTGGATCTACCTACCACCTTTCCACATCATTTCTTTCTTTACTTATGACATCATGCATGTGACATCATGCATGACCTCACCCAATTAATCCGAAAGTCAAAGTTTGACCAAAAGTCAAACTAAACTAAATTTCACTGAAATCGCATAGGCAAGTTTCTGGGGCCTTCCGCATGATCGGTTTGCCTTATTCTACTGTCGTTTGACTAAAAATCAAAACCGTAATTTTTCGTCTTTTAGTGAACTTGGTTTACCTAGGGTAATCTCTTGGGGGTATTTAGTTCCGAAAAGCATTATCATTTTTCCGAAAATGATGAAATTTATCAAGAAATGCATCGGAGGACTTATCTAGCCATCTGTGCTATTAGTTTGATCTAACTCTATCTCAAAACTCTTAAAAATCCTATAACATTTATTTTGTCTTATATTTACTTTGACTTGCCATTTCTTATATCTATCTTTTTCAGATACCGAAACCACTCAATTTGAGTGTTTTGGTCTGAAATCACTTTCTCAATCATGAACTTTATTCTTTAATCATTTTTAGATATTTTAAATCCTCCAAAACATTTATCTATATCTATTAACACTATTATTTGTCTATTTACAAATACAGTGTTTTTATACAATTTTTTTTATAGGAAATTTCCAGAAACCCTAGCTTAATTCTAGGTAACATTGTTAAGATTCTCTGATCTGTCACATTAAGATAGCATGATCAAAAGTTTAAATGGACTTTGAACTTAAGTTGATCATGGATATCATATGAGGATGTTGCATATATGACAAGGTCATTGGACTGTAGCTATTTACTAGCTTAGGTAATATGATATATAATTGGGAGTGTAGATTCAGGTTTATAATAGTGTGACTTTGAAACTAATAATTATGTAATTAATTTATTTAGTATAGCATAATTAATTACTTAGATTATTGGAGCCCATATTATATATGTTCAATCGGTCCCTTTAATAACTCCACATAATTCTTTTACAGATGATAATTAATCGATAGTAATTAATCGAAATATTCTTTATGACTTTAATTCTTGAACTTAGTGTGGGTGTACGCATTTTTCTTATTGAGGGTAGAATGTGAATTTCATTTTATTTAATTAATGAGTATAAATATTTATTTGGAAGATAAAATTTGAAATTAAATTAATTGTATTTATCTTTTGAGATAAATATAAGATTGATTCAAATTTTGAAAAATATGGATAAATTAATTATTTGGATAATTAATTTAAATATCTAGCTAATTTTATTTAAATAAATGTCTTAAATTAAATATGTTGTCCTATTTGAATTTGAATTAAAACAAAATCTTATCCTTTTGTGCTTAATGTAGGCGCAATTTTGGAGGATAAGGCAAGGAAAAAAATGATTTTCTCCTTATTTGATTTTATTTGAATAATTATTATATAATTATTTAATTCAAATAAAGTTATCATAATTTTATGTTGAATTTAAACTAGATTTATAAACATTATTGTGATGTCTCGTACGTTACCATACCATCCTGTCGAGCTCTGACGCCGACCGTGATGGCTGGCAACCTTGTGGGTCGTCGTCCTCTTACTTAACATACTTAACTTTCCATTTTTTTAATGTTCTCTATTTAAAGTGGAAGCAATTTCTATAGCAAAATTTTTTTTTAACTTACATATTATACCTATATCTCTATCATACTCTTATAACATGTAACAACTGAGATTTTCTAACTGTTCTCGGGATCACGGTATAGTAGAAATTTATATATATATTAGTGTGATGTAAATATATATAAATTTTACTTTAATGATGATTTATTAGAGTTGATAAATGTTTTATGGCTATATATGTAACGATTTTCGAATCGAGACGCCTCAAATAGTGCATTTTCGGTATCGAAAAACAAAATTTTACTGAGAGTTAAATTGTTGCAAACATAGACCCCAAATGGAAAATAATGAAATATCTAGGGTTTATGGAGTGTTTCAAATGATATAAATGCATCAAAAGGCTCTAATAGCATTTCGGGAGGCAAACTGCGAAATTTGACCAGTATAGCTTCTCGATCAAAATTTCGACAGATGAAAATTATACTGTAATTAAATAAAAACCTATACTGTATAAACAAATAATATTTTCTTATTAATATAAGAATCAATGGATGAGATCAAAGATACCTTTTAATCCAAGGGTTACCAAAAATAATGGATTTTTAGTATTTTCCTCAAAATCCCTTTTAAAGAAAGAAACTTTGCATTTAATGCAAAGCTTAGCTGCCCATGCACGTGGAAGAGAGGGGGAGAAACAGATGTGTTTCAGCTGAAAAAGTCCCAAAAATTTTGCAAAAATGCCCCAAGAAATTTTTATTTTTACCCTAAAATTTTCAAAAATTACAAAAGGCCCCTAAGGATTTGTATAAACTTTTGCTCTGATTTCTCACGTCCCCCACAGCAGAAAACCACCATTTCCCCTATTCTTTATCTTCTCCACGTTCCCAAAACCACCAAAATTTCTAAGTTTTCAAAACTTGCAAATTTTGAAGAAAAAGTGTGAGAAAACTTCAACTTAAGGAGTCTTCACCCTAAAGGTCAAGTAAGTCTTTCAAAATCCTGTTTTAATGCTTGTTTTTAAGTGTTTTTGTGTTTATGGGAATAGTGGAACAAAATGAGGTTAGAATGGTTTTGAGTGTTTGGATGAAATTCATGTGGAAAAACATGTTTTAAGCTTGTTTTTGAAGTGTTTGTGGGGTTAGTTTTTGAAAACAAATGTGTTGCATAGGGGAGGAAAAATTGACGTGAAAAAGAGGGTGAAAACCCTTATGGAATAGTGATGAACATGTATTGTGAATTAGAAAAGGAATTGATGTTGTATATAAGTGTTGAAAGGAAGAAAGAAAAAGAGGAAATTTAGGGTTGTGAGTAAAACCCTAAGTTTGTATGCCTTGTATATGAGAATGAATTTGTTATTGTGTATTGGGATTTTGAGCAGGTTTATAATGAAAACTGTGTTCAATAACGTAATTTAAGTCATTTTGGCACAGTGAAAAAATAAGAATTTAAGTCGTTATAATGTCGAAATTTTCGGACTTATAACCACCGCTAAGGGTTTAAGGATGATAATGTATAGAAGAAATGTTTAAATGCTCTAGTGTTGACCTATAAACATTTCACTGAATGTTGAACTGTTTCATTATAGGGCAATGACTAGAAATCAAGGAAAGGATATATTAGCAGATTTCTGGTAAGTTCTGGCATTTAAATGTCTGGACATAAATAACTGGAACCCTATGTTGTTTTTGAATTTCAATTCATGTATAGCCTAATTTCTTTGGCTAGAAAAGTTATATGTTGTTGTGAACTCGTTAAAACATCTAAATTGGTGAGTATATGAGTATGTATTGATGTGTTATGTGTACATGATAATGTTTTATGGATTTTTTGACCCTAGAATGCATTAATCATGTTTTAGGGTTGATTGTATGTGTACGAAATGGCTTTGGTGTCAAAATGTGTTTAAAAACTCATTTTAGCCGGAGCTAAGCGCTAAACACTGGTCAAGGAGCACCCCGGCGCTGAGCTCTCGGCTGAAAGTTAGTGTCAAAAAATCCAATAAGAGCGCCAGGCTCTAGGGTATGAGTGCCAGGCGCTAGTGTAAAAATTGGTAAAAGCACCAGGCGCTAGGGTATGAGCGCCAGGCGCTAGTGTAAAAGTTGGTGGAAGTGCTAGGCGCTAGGGTATGAGCGCCAGGCGCTTACACCGGATTTTCAAGGAGCGTCGAAGCGCTAAAGTTTCTGTCCAAAGTTTTGCAGAAAAATAAGATGAAGGGCCAGGTGCTCGGGGATGAGTGCCAGGCACTCCAACTATTCCAAAAATGTATAATTAAAGTTTTGTACCTCATTTCCGGTTCCAAGCACGCCCCAATGTTTAAGTGCGTGGATGATGAATTTTAAACAGTATTTTTGGACTGAATAGGCATAACATCGAGTACATTAATTATGAATGTATACACTGGAATAGTTAAGATGTCATAGTAAGTAGCATCGCACAGTAAACAATAGGGTAATGAAAACCTAATGTTTTGGCGTACCGGCCTCTGGCGAGGGGAGGTTACCTTATGTCGAAGCAGAAGACATACCATAGATGAGGGAGAGTCAAGGTCACTCCCAGGCCTCTCTTACAGCGCGCACAAGGTACGACCAAAACAGGCCCATAGACATAGTAAATGAACAATACAAATGTAAATTGAGCATAATGAACTCCATGCATATTTGTTGAGTTGCATTGTGATGTTTTATTATTTTAAATGTTATGTCTGAACTTACTAAGCATGTAGCTCACCAGTTTGTTCATATTCAGGTAATCGTGGTAAGCAACCTGTAACCTGAGCCACAGTGTATGGATTGGACTGCCGGGATGAAGTGCCAGTGTCATGATAAAAGGTTATGGACCTGCTAGGCTAATTTCGCAAAGAAGAAAGAAAAGGAAAATGAAAACTACAATTGTATGATATTGTATAAAGTACACTGTTATGTTTAACTTTAACTATTTCTAAAATAGTATGATATTATTATATACAAGTAATATGAAATAGTTTTCCAACTATGATAACTTAGTTTTGGAAAGTTGTATTACTACGGATACTGATGGTTTTAAAAAAAAATTTCCGCAATCTATGATGATACGTTTTGAAAAAGAAGAAGTAAAGTAGCAGAGTTTTCGAGTGACGTACCCCATGCGAGGCGGGGGGTGTCACATAACATATAATTCATAAATTTCTTTCTTTCAACTTCCTTTTTGAACACTCAACGAAAGACTCATAGTAGTACCATACCCTCGCACAGTCCCTTGGCACGTGCAGATCCGTCCGTTGTCCATCATATTACTTTAAACTAACAGGTTACTTACCTGCAACATATAAACAACTAATGAACTAGATGCTCAGTAAGTTCAAACATACATTCATTAACTTATAAATATTAGTAATATATATTATTACTAGAATATATGACATCACGTATGGACACATCATACACATCGTCTATATATATCATAGAAACATAACATAATATGTTAGCCTCTTTGTGCTCATTTATCTCTTCGCTCATCGTTCTCATCATTCTATCGATCATCTCTTATCATTCTATTCTAATCTCTTCATTTCTTTATTTTCATTCCTATCATTTCTTAACTTTCCATTCTACACCTTCTTATCTTTTCTATCGTTTTATCATCATCTCTTAACCTTTCGTATCTTGAAAGCCAGTAACATATGCACTAACATAACATCACCTAAAAACATGTCATTCACATCATACACATAACATCAAATACATCACATCACATATATTAATTCTATTATGTTCTTTTAAACTTTGTTTTATTATTTATTTTTTTTCATCGATTTCATTATGTCATTCTTTCATGTCGTTCGTTTCTTTTCTTGTCGTTCATTCTTTTCTTGTAATTCTTTACTTTTCTTTTCTTTTCTTTTCGTATCATTTCTTTTCTTTTCTTTTCACTTTCCTTTGGTGGGCCCATTGCTGGTCAAACCTTAAAGATTACCGCTTTCTTCTCTGAGGGGGTGATCTTTAACTACCACACTTTCGGGGTAGTGTCCAACCTATAAACTACCGCACCTTCGGGGTAGCACCACATTTGCATGGAGGATATAGACATTAACCTCACCTACGGGAGGCCGATATGCCAATAACTTAAGTTTTCAGTCTTATTATCTTGTATGCTTTTATTTTTCTTATATTGATTTTTTCGTTGTACATCTTTTTTATGACGTTCATAATCTTTCCTTTCTCATTTTTCATAGAACATTTCATGGGACATTTGTTCTTTCATTGTTCTATTTTTCTTTCGTAATTCTTTCTCATTGACATCTTATTTTTTCATTCTCATTTCGTAAGACATATATCGTTGTTTCATGTTGTTGGTTTTCTTTTCTTAATTCTTTACTTTACTTGTGTAAATTATGTCAGTCACACTTTAGCATATATAGTACATATTACTTATATATCATCACATCACATCATAACAAACAAAAACTCATTTAGTTATGTGCAGACAATTATTCTCTGTTTATCATTTACATCATTCTATCTATCGTATCTTATCATCATACTCCTATCGATCATAGCCTATCATTGCTTCTCTTTCTTATCTAACCCTTCACTTTCAAATCACTTTTCATAAAACATCTATCCTTTCATTCTCATAAAACACACCCTTTCTTAATTCCTTTCATTACCGATCATCGTTGCTCTATCAATCATAACTTAACTTCCATAAAACTTTTCGTAAACATCTATTCTTTTCTTTCATATCTCATATCTTTTTTATGCATTCTATCGTAACATTCTCATTCTTACTCTTTCCATTCTTTTATCTCTCTTTCTCACATCTTTACTCTCATAAAGCTTTTATAATACATTTCCTTCGTAATTCAATATATATACATATATATATTTTTTATAAATTATTTATTAAAACCTATCTTTTAACATCATCATAGTATTGCTATAGCGTTACTATAGCATCATCATAAATCACATCATGACATTTGCATACAAAACATATAAATACAATAAGCTTGTTCATAGTTGCAGACGGGTAAATATCTAAACTTACTCATAGCGTGCTTATCCTCTTCTTGGAATCCATCGACGTCCTTTGTCGTGTCTGGATCGGGTTTCTACAGACAAATTTTGTCCGTTAATCACATTTTCATTTATAGCTTTTATTTTATTAAAAAGCTTGATTTTGATCTTATAACCCTTAATTAGAGCCTTATGATAGCTTTTTAAACCTTAACGGCCATTTTCGAATTTTTCTTAAACTTTTTGGAAAATTACGATTTTACCCCTAACTTTTGACAAAATTACAATTTTACCCTTGGCGTGATTTTTCATAACTTAAATCTCGATTTTGGCTTTTACAAACTTCATTACCCTATTCTGGCGTCATTGGGGCTCTTTTCCCATAATTTGAGAATCTTTGGGCAAAATGACCATTTTGCCCCTGGTGGGTCGTTTAATTATAACATTTTCATTTTCATACTTAGACTAGATTTTCTAAACCCAAAATTATCTAATTAACTTTTTAAATCTTATCGGGCATTTTCTGGATCAATTCTTATCATTTTGCCAATTTTTCACATTCTTGGCCCTCGGGAAGTATTATTCCGACCTAAGAGTCGGTTTACTAATCGTAACTTACCCATTCCTTTTTCCATGCCCTAATTCCTCGAGGGGGCTCGGGTTCCCTTCCCGATCATATTTTTACCTCTTGTTTCCCAAAATACCCTTATGTGGTTACCAAAATTTCGACAACATTTTTGCTTAATTTTTGAGGTTCCAGCGTTTAGGAAACGCCTGAAAACCATCTATCCTGATCTAATTCTATCATGTACTATACTAAAGGCCTAGATTTTACACAAAACTCATATTGTTTACGTAAAATCGTTACATTATCACATATTTTTCTTTTCCTCCATTACAGCCATTTTCTTCTTTTTACATACATTCTTTTCCATAATTTTCATACCAATAATTATAAAACCATACAATAGTCCCAAACAATTAAATTGCGAAATGTAAAGAGGTTGGGATTTATACCGAATTGTAGTCCAGTCTCAACGGCATAAACCCTAATTCTTCGTTCTTCATATCTGAGGTCCCGTCTTGCAAATTCGACTCCGCGGATGCGTCTGGAACGTCGAAAATAGGCCAACAAGCCAAACTTCCAAAATTGGTCAACGGTCGCCGTTGACCGGCGTTGATCGTCAGTTGACGGCATTGACCGGCGGCGACGTTGGAAGGTGGGTAGTCCATCTTGAAGATCTCGACGAGAGGAGTCTATTGGTGGTGTCAATTTCACCATTGGAGGCTCCGATCGTCGACAATCGGCCTTGAAAACTCGACCCACGGTGGTGGTGTTGAATCTCTGCCGTGTCGGGGTTGTTGTCCATAATTACCTTGGGGCTTTTGCTCCCCTCTTCACGGTGAGCATTTCTGTACCGGTGGCGTGGCTTGACATCACCGGAAACAGGGAGTTCCACGATGGCGACACGGCGACTCCACGACGAGGCTCGACGGCGCGATTCCGTCGGAGTTGACGTGAAACAAGACATGGGTTTTCTTCCTCTCCTCACCACGATTCCATTGGGACTGGAATCGTGGTAAATGGTGGCCAGACGGTGGAGATACGGCGTTCGAAAACTCTCGGCTCCGACGACATTCAGACGGCGCGTGCGGGGTGCTCCGGCGGCCATTCTGTCGCGTCGACCCACTGTCGGACTCAACTCGGCGAGAGCTTCCCGATGGCACCGGCGGTGTTGTGAACGAAGGCCTGAATCGGAAGTTAGCTACTGTTCATCCATGGGGGTCGTGAGAGAGGAGAGAGAATCTTTGGGCTGTTTTTGTAGTTTTTTCAAAATTATTCAATTTTCGCCCTTTATGTACTTTTTCGCCCAAAATTTCAACATGGGCTATCCTGATTAATTTGGGCGTCCTGAATCCAAATATATCAGTTTTATTTTCATCTGATGTCATTTCGGCCAGTTTCCGATACTGTAAATTCCCGGTCAAAAATTACCTTTGTACTCAGTTATCTAATTTGAGCATGCTGATAAGCTATCCTGACTAATTTGGGTGTGCTAAGCCCAAATTTATCTGTTTTAATTTCATTTAAGGACATCTAGACCAGTTTTTTGATACTGCGTATTTTTTGCATTCCTGGTCGAAATTTCTGTTTTGTACTCAATTGATTAATTTAAGCGTCCTGATCTCAAATATATCAGTTTCGGGTTGAAAAAATGTCGTTTTGACCCTTTTCCCGATACCGTATATTTCCCGATCAAAATTCTCTTTTTGTGTTCCATAGCCTAATTTGAGCGTACTGATTCCAAATATATCAGTTTTATGTTAAGATAATATCATCTTGACCTACTTCTTGATACTGTGAGTGGCACACACGTGCTCACACCTAAAATCACTGTCAATCATTTTTCATCCTTTAACATTGTTAGAACATTTTATTTAGTTCTAAACAATATTAAATCACTTAATTTCACATTTTAACGCTTAAATTCATTGTGTATTTATTCTCCGAGAAATATGAATTTTCCCGGTTATCACAATTATCCATGCAAATAAATTCACAATATAAATGGAGATTGAAATTTGAATCAAATTTTGGATCTCCTATGCCTATTGTGTGCCTTTTTTTTGGGGGGGGGGGGGGGGGGGGTGTGTTAATCCCGAGGAGAAAAAATGCCAAATAGGAGGAAGAAGAGGGGAAAATATCTTTTTGAAATGTCCCATATAAATTTGAAATTAATCTAGTTCATTCATTATAAATAGGATCTTTTCGGCTTCTATTTTAGTCAGACCACAGACTCTCAGGTTAGCGAATTTATTATTATAACTCTCACTCGTAATAATAAATTCCTATAGTTATGGATGGTTGAAAGAGAAATGTGATAACCGGGAAATTTCATCATTCTCAGAAAATTGGTACATGAAATGTACACAATGAATTTCACATTTAAAATGTGAATTATAGTGATTTTATGTGTGTATGTGTATGTGTAACACAGTATCAAGAAATTGGTCAAGATGACCTTTTCTTGATATAAAACTGATATATATTTAGAATTAGTATGCTCAAATTAGTTAATTGAGCCCAAAACGTGAATTTTGACCGAGAAACAGAGAGTATCAGAAAACTAGTCTAGATGACCTTGAATGAAGTTAAAACTGATAAATTTGGATTCAGCACTCCCAAATTAATCAGGATAGCCTATCAGCACGCTCAAATTAGATAATTGAGTACAAAGGTAATTTTTGACCAGGAATTCACAGTATCGGAAACTGGCCGAAATGACCTCAGATGAAAATAAAACTGATATATTTGGATTTAGGACGCCCAAATTAGTCAGGATAGCCCATGTTGAAATTTTGGGCGAAAAAGTATATAAAGGGCAAAAAAAGTGAAATTTCCTTATTTTTCCACGTACACTCTCTCTCCTCCCTTCTTTTTCTCTCTCTACCCGCATGTGTACAGTAACCAACTATCGGAAACGGTGTCCATTTTTGACACTGTCGGTGTCATCGGAAAGCTCTCACCGAGCTGAGTCTAACGATGTGCCAAGTCGACGGAACTGACGCCGAAGGAGCTCGCACGCGCCGCCTGAAGCAGCCGACCATTGGAAATTTTGTAACGCCATATCCCTGCCGTCCGACGTCCGATCAAGGTGATTCCAGTCCCAAAAGACTCGTGGTGAAGAGGAGAACAAAACCCATAGCTCATTTCACCTCAACGACCGCTAGATCGCACCGCCCAACTCCACCCGTCACCGTCGTCGCCTTGAAACCCGTCGTTTCCGGTGGAGTTGAGTTACAAGGTTGGTACTAAAATGCTCAGAATTTCATGGGGAACAAAAGCCCCAAACTAATTTCAAGGAAAGAAGCCGACAAGACGGTGAATCGAAGCTCGCCACCGCCGTCGGTTTTCAGGGGCTTGATTTCCGGTGATAGGAGTTTCAATTGGTGAAATTGACACCACCAATGAGTTTCTCACGTCGAGATCTTCAAGATGGACTATCTACTTTCCACCGTTGCCACTGTTGCCGCCGGTCAACAGCCGGTCAATGCCGGTCAACGGCGATCGGTGACCGAAAATTGAAGAATGGCCCGTTGGCCTATTTTTGACGTTTTGGATGCATCCACGGAGTCGGATTTGCAAGACGGGACCTCAGATATGAAGAACGAAGAATTTGAGTTTATGCCGTCGAGACCGGACTGCGATTCGATATAAATCCCGACCTCTTTACGTTCCACAATTTAATTGTTTGGGACTATTATATGATTTTATGATTATTGGTATGAAAATTATGGAAAAGAATTGTGACGTCCCCCGTATGTTACCATACCATCCAGCCGAGTTCTGACGCCGACCATGATGGCTGGCAACCTCGTGGGTCGTCGTTCTCTTACTTAACATACTTAACTTTCCATTTTTTTTAATGTTCTCTTTTTAAAGTGGAAGCAATTTCTATGGCAAAATTTTTTTTTTAACTTATATATTATACCTATATCCCTATCATATTCTTATAACATATAATTCATAAATTTCTTTCTTTCAACTTCCTTTTTGAGCACTCAGCGAAAGACTCATAGTAGTACCATACCCTCGCCCAGTCCCTTGGCACATGCAAATCCGTCCGTTGTCCATCATATTACTTTAAACTAACAGGTTACTTACCTGCAATATATGAACAACTAATGAGCTAGATGCTCAATAAGTTCAAACATACATTCATTAACTTATAAATACTAGTAATATATATTATTACTAGAATATATGACATCACATATAGACACATCATACACATCGTCTATACATACCATCGAAACATAACATAATATGTTAGCCTCTTCATGCTCATTTATCTCTTCACTCATCGTTCTCATCATTCTATCGATCATCTCTTATCATTCTATTCTAATCTCTTTATTTCTTTTCTTTTCATTCCTATCATTTCTTAACTTTCCGTTTTAAACCTTCTTATCTTTTCTATCGTTTTATCATCATCTCTTAACCTTTCGTATCTTAAAATCCAGTAACATATACACTAGCATAACATCACGTAAAAACATGTTATTCACATTATAGACATAACATCAAACACATCACATCACATATATTAATTCTATTATGTTCTTTTAAGTTTCGTTTTATTATTTATCTATTTTTCATCGATTTCATTATGTCATTCTTTCATATCATTCGTTTCTTTTCTTAACGTTCTTTTCTTTTCGTATCATTTCTTTTCTTTTCTTTTCACTCTCCTTTCCTTTCTTTTCTGTTCACTCTCCTTTCCTTTCTTTTCTTTTCACGCACTCTCCTTTCCTTTCTTTTTCTTTTCATGCACTCTCCTTTCCTTTCTTTTCATGCACTCTCCTTTCCTTTCTTTTCTTTTCATTCTCCTTTCGTTTCTTTTCTTTTCACTTTCCTTTGGTGGGCCCATTGTTGAACGTATCTATTTGCGCACAGACAGTGGGAGGAGGGGGAGCGACCCACCAACCTACCTCACAGTCACATTAGCTACCGCACCTTCGGGGTAGGGTTCAACCTATAAACTACCACACCTTTGGGGCAGCGCCACATCTGCGTGGAGGATATAGACCTGAAGTCTCGACCGTGTAGGGAGACCGGTACGCCAACAACTTAAGTTTTCAGTCTTATTATCTTGTATGCTTTTATTTTTCTTATATTGATTTTTCGTTGTACATCTTTTTCATGACATTCATCATCTTTCCTTTCTCATTTTTCATAGAACATTTCATGGAACATTTGTTCTTTCGTTATTCTATCTTTCTTTCATAATTCTTTCTCATTGGCATCTCATTCTTTCATTCTCATTTCGTAAAACATATATCGTTGTTTCATGTTGTTGTTTTTCTTTTCTTAATACTTTACTTTACTCGTGTGAATTATGTCAGTCACACTTTAGCATATATAGCACATATTTCTTACATGTCATCACATCACATCATAATAAACAAAAATACGTTTAGTTATGTGCGGACAATTATTCTCTGTTTATCATTTGCATCCTCCTATCTATCGTATCTTATCATCATACTCCTATCGATCATAGCCTATCGTTCTATTCTATCAATCACATATTATCGTTATGTTCTAATCCTTTCATCATACCTTTCATCATAACCTATCATTGCTTCTCTTTCTTGTCTAACTCTTTGCTTTCATATCATTTTTCATAAAACACCTATCATTTCGTTCTCATAAAATATACCCTTTCTTAATTCCTTTCACTATCGATCATCGTTGCTCTATCAATCATAACTTAACTTTCATAAAACTTTTCATAAAACATCTATTCTTTCCTTTCATATCTCATCTCTTTCTTATGCATTCTATCATAACATTCTCGTTCTTACTCTTTCCATTCTTCTATCTCTCTTTCTCACATCTTTACTCTCATAAAGCTTTTATAATACATTTCCTTCGTAATTCAATATATATACATATATATATTTTTTATAAATTATTTATTAAAACCTGTCTTTTAACATCATCATAGTATTACTATAGCGTTACTATAGCATCATCATAAATCACATCATGACATTTGCATACAAAACATATAAATACAATAAGCTTGTTCATAGTTGCAGGCGGGTAAATGTCTGAACTTACTCATAGCGTGCTTATCCTCTTCTTGGAATCTATCGACGTCCTTTATCGCGTCTGGATCGGGTTCCTACAGATAAACTTTGTCTATTAATCACATTTTCATTTATAGCTTTTATTTTATTAAAAAGCTTGATTGTGATCTTATAACCCTTAATTATAGCCTTAGGACAGCTTTTTAAACCTTAATGGCCATTTTCAAATTTTTCTCCAACTTTTTGAAAAATTACGATTTTACCTTTAATTTCTGACAAAATTACAATTTTGCCCTTGACGTGATTTTTCATAACTTAAACCTCAATTTTGGCTTTTACAAACTTCATTACCCTACTCTGGGGTCATTGGAGCTCTTTTCCCATAATTTGAGAATCTTTGGGCAAAATGACCATTTTGCCCCTGATAGGTTGTTTAATCATAACATTTTCATTTTCATGCTTAGGCTGGATTTTCTAAATCCAAAATCATCTAATTAACTTTTTAAATCTTATCGGATCTTTTCCAGATTAATTCTTATCATTTTACGAATTTTCACATTCCCGGCCCTCGAGAAGTACTATTCCGACTTAAGAGCCGGTTTACTAATCGTAACTTGCCCATTCCTTTTTTCCATGCCCTAATTCTTCGAGGGGACTCGGGTTCCCTTCCTGATCATATTTTACCCCTCGTTTCCCATATTACCCTTAGTGTCGTTTTTAGAAATTTTGGCAGCATTTCCGCTTAATTTTTGAGGTTTCAGCGTTTAGGAAACGCCTAAAAACCATCTATCCTGATTTAATTCTATTACGTACTATACCAGAGGCCTAGATTTTACGTAAAACTCATACTGTTTACGTAAAATTGTTACATTATCATATATTTTTCTTTTCCTCCGTTACAGTCATTTTCTTCTTTTTACATACATTATTTTCCATAATTTTCATACCAATAATTATAAAATCATACGATAGTCCCAAACAATTAAATTACGGAACGTAAAGAGGTCGGGATTTATACCGAATTACAGTCCGGTCTCGACGGCATAAACCCTAATTCTTAGTTCTTCATATCTGAGGTCCCGTCTTGCAAATCCAATTCCGCGGATGCGTCCGGAATGTCAAAAATAGGCCAACGGGCCATTCTTCAATTTTCGGTCACCGGTCGCTGTTGACCGACGTTGACTCCGGCGTTGACCGACTGCAACGTCGGTAACGGTGGATGGTAGGTAGTCCATCTTGAAGATCTCGACGAGAGGAATCAATTGGTGGTCTCAATTTCACCATTCGACGCCTCTATCACCAGAAATCACCCCTCAAAAAACCGACGGCAGTGACGAGCTTAAATCTCCATTTTCCTGATGTTTTTGCCCAAAATTGGCTTGGGGCTTTTGATCTATGTGAAATTCTGAGCATTTTGATACCCACCTCATCACTTAACTCCGTCGGAAATGGTGGGTTTCACGGCGGTGACGGCGACAGGCGGAGTTGGGCAGTGCGATCCGACAGCCGTTGAGCTGAAACAACACCCGGGTTTTGTTCTACTCTTCACTACGAATCCATTGGACCGGAATCGTGGCATTTGGATGTCGGACGGTGGAGATATAGCGTCATGAAATTTTCGATGGCTGGCGGCTTCAGGAGGCGCGTGCGGGCTCCTCCGGCATCGGTTCCGTCAACTCGGCCCACCGTTGGACTCAGCTCAGCGAAAACTTTCCGATGACACCGATGGTGTCGAAAACGGACACTATTTCCGATAGTTGGTTACTGTACACGTGCGGGTAGAGAGAGAAAGAGAAGGGAGGAGAGAGAGTGTACGTGGACAAATGAGGAAATTTCACTCTTTTTCGCTCTTTATATACTTTTTCACCCAAAATTTCAACATGGGCTATCCTGACTAATTTGTGCATCCTGAATTCAAATATATCAGTTTTATTTTCATCTGAGGTCATTTCGACCAATTTCCGATACTGCGAATTCCCAGTCAAAAATTACCTTTGTACTCAATTATCAAATTTGAGCGTGTTGATAGGCTATCCTAACTAATTTGAGTGTGCTGAGCCCAAATTTATCAGTTTTAACTTAATTCAAGGTCATCTAGACTAGTTTTCTGATACTGCCTGTTTCTTAGTCAAAATTCACATTTTGTGCTCTATTGACTAAATTGAGCATACTGATTCTAAATATATCAATTTTATGTTAAGATAATATCATCTTGACCTACCTCTTGATACTGTGAGTGGCACAGACGTGCACACGCCTAAAATCACTATCAATCATTTTTCATCCTTTAACATTGTTAGAACATTTTATGTAGTTCTAAACAATATTAAATCACCTAATTTCACATTTTAACGCTTAAATTCATTGTGTATTTATTCTCTGAAAAATATGAATTTTCCCGGTTATCACAAGAATGTATGTAAAAAGGAGAAAATGGCTGTAATGGAGGAAAAAAAAATGTGATAATGTAATAATTTTACGTAAACAGTATGAGTTTTACGTAAAATCTAGGCTTCTGGTATAGTACGTAATAGAATTAGATCAGGATAGATGGTTTTCAGGCGTTTCCTAAACGCTGGAACCTAAAAAATTAAGCAAAAATGCTGTAGAAATTTCTAAAAACGGCACTAGGGGTAATATGGGAAACGAGGGGTAAAAACATGATCGGGAAGGGAACCCGAGCCCCCTCGAGGAATTAGGGCATGGAAAAAGGAAGGGGCAAGTTACGATTAGTAAACCGACTCTTAGATCGGAATAGTACTTTCCGAGGGCCGGGAATGTGAAAAAATTAGCAAAATGATAAGAATTGATCTGGAAAAGGGCCGATAAGATTTTAAAAAGTTAATTAGATGATTTTGGGTTTAGAAAATCCAGCCTAAGTATGAAAATGAAAATGTTATGGTTAAACGACCCATTAGGGGCAAAACGGTCATTTTGCCCAAAGATTCTCAAATTATTTGAAAAGAGCCCCAATGACCCCGGAATAGGGTAATGAAGCTTGTAAAAGCCAAAATTGAGGTTTAAGTTATGAAAAATCACGTCAAGGGCAAAATTGTAATTTTGTCAGAAGTTATGGGTAAAATCGTAATTTTTCAAAAAGTTGGTGAAAAATTCGAAAATGGCCATTAAGGTTTAAAAAGCTGTCCTAAGGCTATAATTAAGGGTTATAAGATCAGAATCAAGCTTTTTAATAAAATAAAAGTTATAAATGAAAATGTGATTAACGGACAAAGTTTGTCTGTAGAAACCCGATCTAGATGCGACAAAAGACGTCGATGGATTCCAAGAAGAGGATAAGCACGCTATGAGTAAGTTCAGACATTTACCCGTCTACAACTATGAACAAGCTTATTGTATTTATATGTTTTGTATGCAAATGTCATGATGTGATTTATGATGATGCTATAGTAACGCTATAGTAATACTGTGATGATGTTAAAAGATAGGTTTTAATAAATAATTTATAAAAATATATATATATATATGAATATATATTGAATTACGAAGGAAATGTATTATAAAAGCTTTATAAGAGTAAAGATGTGAGAAAGAGAGATAGAAGAATGGAAAGAGTAAGAATGAGAATGTCATTATAGAATGCATAAGAAAGAGATGAGATATGAAAGGAAAGAATAGATATTTTATGAAAAGTTTTATGAAAGTTAAGTTATGATTGATAGAGCAACGATGATCGGTAATGAAAGGAATTAAGAAAGGGTATGTTTTATGAGAACGAAATGATAGGTGTTTTTATGAAAAATGATATGAAAGTAAAGAGTTAGACAAGAAAGAAAAGCAATGATAGGTTATGATGAAAGGATTGGAACATAACGATAAGATGTGATTGATAGAATAGAACGATAGGCTATGATCGATAAGAGTATGATGATAAGATACGATAGATAGAATGATGCAAATGATAAACAGAGAATAATTGTGTGCACATAACTAAACGTATTTTTGTTTGTTATGATGTGATGTGATGATATATAAGTAATATGTGCTATATATGCTAAAGTGTGACTGACAAAATTCACACGAGTAAAGTAAGAATTAAGAAAAGAAAAACAACAACATGAAACAACGATATATGTCTTACGAAATGAGAATGAAAGAATGAGATGTCAATGAGAAAGAATTACGAAAGAAAGATAGAACAATGAAAGAACAAATGTCCCATGAAATGTTCTATGAAAAATGAGAAAGGAAAGATTATTAATGTCATGAAAAAGATGTACAACGAAAAATCAATATAAGAAAAATAAAAGCATACAAGATAATAAGACTGAAAACTTAAGTTATTGGTGTACCGGTCTCCCTATACGGTCGAGACTTCAGGTCTATATCCTCCATGCAAATGTGGCACTGCCCCGAAAGTGTGGTAGTTTATAGGTTGGACCCTACCCTGAAGGTGCGGTAGCTAATGTTTCACCCCTAAAATGAGGTAAACATATGTGACTGTGAGGTAGGTTGGTGGGTCGCTCCCCCTTCTCCCACTGTCTGTGCGCAAATAGGTACATTCAACAATGGGCCCACCAAAGGAAAGTGAAAAGAAAAGAGAGAAAAGAAAGGAAAGGAGAGTGACAAGAAAAGAGAGGAAAGGAGAGGGACAAGAAAAAAAGGAAAGGAGAGGGACAAGAAAAGAAAGGAAAGGAGAGTGAAAAGAAAAGAAAAGAAATGATACGAAAAGAAAAGAAAAGTAAAGAACGATAAGAAAAGAAACGAACGATATGAAAGAATGACATAATGAAATTGATGAAAAATAAATAAATAATAAAACGAAACTTAAAAGAACATAATAGAATTAATATATGTGATGTGAGGTATTTGATGTTATGTGTATGATGTGAATGACACGTTTTTATGTGATGTTACACTAGTGTATATGTTACTGGCTTTTAAGATACGAAAGGTTAAGAAATGATGATAAAATGATAGAAAAGATAAGAAGGTTTAGAATGGAAAGTTAAGAAATGATCAGAATGAAAAGAAAAGAAATGAAGAGATTAGAATAGGATGATAAGAGATGATCAATAGAATGATGAGAACGATGAGCGAAGAGATAAATGAGCATGAAGAGGTTAACATATTATGTTATGTTTCGATGATATGTATAGACGATGTGTATGGTGTATCTATACGTGATGTCATATATTCTAGTAATAATATATATTACTAGTAATTATAAGTTAATGAATGTATGTTTGAACTTACTGAGCATCTAGCTCATTAGTTGTTCATATGTTACAAGTAAGTAACCTGTTAGTTTAAAATAATATGATGGACAACGTATTGATCTGCATGTGCTAAAGGACTGGGCGAGGGTATGGTACTACCATGAGTCTTTCGCTGAGCGTTCAAAAAGGAAGTTGAAAGAAAGAAATTTATGAATTATATGTTATCAGAGTATGATAGAGATATAGGTATAATATGTAAGTAAAAAAAATTCGCTATAGAAATTGCTTCCGCTTTAAAATGAGAACGTTAAAAATGAAAAGTTAAGTATGTTAAATAAGAAGACGACGACCCACGAGGTTGCCAGCCATCACGGTCGGCATCAGAGCTCGGCTGGTTGTATGGTAACGTACGGGGGACATCACAAGATAAGCCGCACAAATACCGATTGAATAACCTAGTGCCCACACACTCCACTGCCTAAGAATTGGAGAATAGTAAAGAAGGCTAGTTAGTTGAAACTTTATCAGTTACATCCTTTTGCATTCTTGGTGTTTTCCTCACAAGATATATATAAATTTTTATATAATTTATTGTATATGACAATACGAGTTAGTATAATTCTTTAGAAAATTTTTAAAATTCCGGAGTGTATGTTTTTTGATTTTCCTACAGTTACAAGCAACAATTTATATTTTTCAAAGGCATATATAAGATTGTATGACAAAACAATAGAGACGTCTAATTCCTCTTCCTATCTTAGATTACCGTTTTTTATGGGGATATACTAAATTTGTGCTTAATTGCCTTGCTAAAATTTTTACATCTATTTCTTCGAAGATTCCATGATTTTTAAGCTTAAATTGCACTAACTATTTTTGCCCCTAAACGTCTTTGCTATCAACATCTATTATTTAATTAAAAAAAAAAAGAACAAAACCTATAGGTAAAAGTACCAAAGTTCACACCAACCTACAATGAATATTAAAAATCTATTTGGAAAATAATAATCATCCTAAATATTAAAAAAAAAAAATCTTATAACAAGATGAATTAAAGTTTTTGAAAAAAAAAAAAGCCTAATTTTAAGTAAGCTGGAGAGAAAGGAGAAGCGGGCGGTAGCAGCGGTCATAGAGAGAGGAATGGCGTCTGCAGCGGAAAGAAAAACAGCTATGGTAGTCGAATCAAGCGACATCTCAAACATTTCAATACCCAACTAAATCTCAACGAAAAACCTAATTTCAAACAAATAAATACCAAACATTTGAACAAAAAAATACCATACTATAAATCTGATTCTTATAATATTTAATATTTGTGTATGTGGTAGAAGTGAACGAAATTGAGTTGAAAAGCATGATTTACCGAAAAAAAAAATGGCAGATTTGCGCGGCTGCCGGCAGAGAGAGAAAGTCGGGAGGTCAGAGAGATAAAGAGAGTGGTTTTTTGGTGGGGGTCGCGATCAAAAAGACTGAATGGAAGGAGAGAAAGTGTGGATTTTTTGGAGGAGGGGGTCGTGTTTGGGTGGAGAGGACACACGGCGAAGAGAGTGGGGTGGACGAGAGAGGTAGAGAAAGAGCGGGGCTCGGGCAGGCAAAAGAGGTAGATAGAGAGTAGGGCGGCTGGGTAGAACTGATACAGAAGATCAAAGATACAACGAGAGGGGAGAGCGGTTTTTTTTTTCTTAAATTGTTTTCTCATTGATTGCCAGGGAACCGACATAAACAACGCTCAAAGATGCGCTTTCCTCATCGGTTCTGTGGCAACCAACGAGAAAACCCTTCCTCGTCCGCAGGTGCGCCAACCGACGAGGAAGGGATGACGAGAGTGAATGTGTTTTTTTGTAGTGTTAGGTGGTCTAAAATCAAAATTTCACCTTAGTCGAACAGTGTTATATAAGCTATTTTTACAAAAAACGGTTCCAGAAACCGACAAATTCAATCTCACTAACTATGCTTTTTGTGGCAGACAAATGTACTTCAGAATCTCATGTAACATATTTGTCACGACTCTCATCGACCCTCCAAAATTGACATGGTTGTATTGTTTGTTGGAGGTGACTCCAGACATTCTTGTGGTACATCTGTTTCCATGAAATAGCCTGGTTTCTTAGGTTGAGGAAGCTCATTCTCACTACCCAACATCACAACTACAGATGATATGCTTGGTCTATCCGCAGGACGTTGTTGCACGCATAAGAGACCAAGATGGATGCAACGCAACACTTCAAATGAATCATGTGAGTCCCTTATGCAAGTATCAAGCAGTTCAATTTCCCTGCCTGCCTTCATCAGTTTCCATGCCTAGAATATTCCAAACAAAAATATCATTTTGTTGCGCATATGTAAATTCTTATAAGGTACAAATTAGACTTCTAATAACAAAGTAAGAAATGCAGTTTATCACACTTGCGTATCCAGTGAGTGTAAGGCTGTTGTTTTGTGGCCGAAAGACTCTACTTCTTTTTCCGCTAACAATCTCCAAGACCATTATGCCAAAACTAAAGACATCAGATTTGATTGAGAATTGGCCATTAATAACATATTCTGGTGCCATATAACCACTGTATGCATAGCAAAACCAAGATCTAAATTAGTTTTGGTAAAAAAAAAAAAAAAAAGAATATCATCTATTTTGAAAGGAAATACTATACTAGTATATGGATCATTGTAGGAGTACTCACTAAGTTCCCACAACTTTGTTTGTGTTTCCTTCCAACTGATTGCCTTCAAAAGTTCTTGCTATACCAAAATCTGAAATTTTAGGATTCATCTTAATATCAAGTAAAACATTACTAGTTTTGAGATCTCTATGTATTATTCGCAATCTTGAATCTTGATGAAGGTATAGAAGGCCCCGTGCAATGCCACTTATAATTTGGAAGCGCTTAGGCCAATCTAGTAGTTTACTTCGCACCTGATCTGAAAAGTATCTTCCCCAAGTTAATGTAGGTAATCAAACTAAAAGATAATTAGAAATAGACAAAACATTTAAATGTTGGCATTGTATGATTTATATGGATTCTCACCAAAAATGAAAGTGTCAAGGCTTTTGTTCGGCATATATTCATAAACTAGTAATTTCCCTTCTCTCTGAATGCAGCAACCAAGAAGTTTCACAAGATTTCGATGTTGTAGCTTCGCAATTAGTGCTACTTCATTTTCAAACTCGTCTTCTCCTTGCCTAGAACTCATAGAAAGTCTCTTCACAGCAATTTCTTTTCCATCTTCTAACTTACCCTGAAATATTATGTCAATAGAAAGAATAGGCAAAATCATATCTCATTCTCAATTATTTTCCTTTTTTTATTATTCACAAATTTAGTAAATTGGCATATAAAAACTTACTTTATATACAGGTCCAAAACCACCTTCACCAAGCTTATTGTTCATCGAAAAATTGTCAGTGGCAGTTGCTATAGTTGACAGATCGAACAACAAGAGCTCCAATTCTACTTCCCGACCTCCATTGTCCGAAGTTATTCTCCCGTTAATCCCTATTTAGTATGAGAATATCAAATAAAAAGAAATAATAACGTGAAAAGATGAATTTCACATTGCATACGAGAAATAAGAGACAATTACTTGAATTCGAGACAGCTACTTGAAATCCTAGTGAAAGACTGGATTTAATATTACCTTTTAATGCCACCCTGCCAACGTAGTATCCAGCAGAGAAAATCCCAGATACTACTGCGATAACACTCGCCACAATCACAGCTATCACATCCCGATCAGCTTTTGCTTTACATTTTTAGTTCAACACAGAAAATTGAATAAACTCAAACTTTTAAGCCAAAGACAAATAAAACTTAAAAGTAAATGAACTTCACTTAAAAAACAAATCAAAACAAAACAAAAATAGAACATACCTATCTCTGAAGCTCTTATTCGAACGTAAAGATCCTGTCCGCCACCTGGAATTTGTCTGATATCAATTAAATCGTCAAACCAGATGGCACAGCCACTGCCTTCACCTCTGATATCTGTGTTTGCATAAGCCGTATAAGAACAGTTGCTCAAGCATTTAGCCTTGCATTCCTTTAAGTTCATACTTGTGTCCATCCAAGAATGTGTAGCATCCGGAAGTTTCAGGCCAGAAAGTTTGAGAAATCCGTCTTTATCCTTCTCCTCGCAACTCGGTGGATTATTCCGTATACATCCTTCAGACCAATCCATTAAATTCCATTTTTCACGAGAATTGGGCCTAAATCCTATTAGGCATTGGCAGCTTGGACTGTTGCTTATTTGACAAATTCCATTGGCTCCACATATGCCATAGTTATCACAGTTCTCTCTAGGCATTGACATGACATTCCTCCAAGATTGATCTGCATCAATCCACGTAAGTCGTTGAAATATGCCTGTGATTTGGTTTACAACTATTATCGAGATCATCGACTTAATCTTGAGGTTGTACGAGTAATACATTTCATAGTCGTTGTAAACATACTCGAAACCATAGACAAAGTTTGGCGTTTGTTCCGTACCTGCACTAAAACGAAGGCCATTCCATGGTCCGGTACGATATAATTTCTTTGAGCCCTTCCAAAGTGTAGGTTCAGGTATTGTATTAGCCTGTGGATCAAACTCAACCCCGTAAGTGAGATCACCAGGACAAGGGTCCTCGGTAGTACTCCAAGCACTTACACGGCGCTTAAGACCTGTCCTCAAATCCCACCCTATTTTCATGCCCGGCAAAATTGTATTAGAAGGATAGTCAAAGCTTTGCCACAAATTAGTCCCTGAGTGTCTATCCGCCTCGTCTCTCAGTATTAGATTTCCAGAATCTAGAAGTTGCACTATTGGTTTCTGAACTTGTTTAAACAAGTTCGTAGACCAAACAACACTTTTACTTTGGCACAAAAGCACAAGATTTCCTGTGCTATTGATCGTAAACAACCCCGATGAATCATTAATCGGGTCACATCTATTTGCAACCCAAACAACAGTTTGAACTGCAATGTTCTTGTACCAAATTCCCATATATCGTTTCTTCGAAGTTCCTGGACTGAAGAAACCAAGCTCAAAGACACCTTCTTTAGAAACCAGAGTTTCGCCATCACGAACAGATTGGAATTGATTGATGCTATCAACTTCAGAGGAAGTTGTGTGTAAGAGAAATAAGAAAACAGCGGTTATAAGCATAAAAGTAAAATCTTCCATTTGCTTCTATTTATCACAATCACTGCTTAGATGACGATTCGGCTCCAAGAAATGTACCTTGGATGATGCTGTTCCTCAGCTAAGTATCACCTTCATCAATAATTCTTCACCAGAAGACTCTTTACTCCAACTTTACAGCTGATCAAAACATACACTTGAGTCCAAGCCACTAAGTAATGAAGGAAAAGATATATTTCACTGGTTGAACTTCAATGCCAACTTTAACTGAAACAAGAAGAGCAAATAACCGAGACCGTTATAAATATAATCAGATTTTTCAACATTGTTTAGCAGACAAATTGTTTGGTGTTATTCAACTGTGTGAAACTCGTATTTAACCACATTCAGTACCGTTTTGAATGGGTCAAAATGAGGTGGTGTTTGGAGGGACGTTGGAGATGGTGATTTGAAGGTCAGAAATGAATTGATTTTTGGAAATACGCATTTAGTGAACATAAATAGTCTAGAGTGAAAAAATGTTAAATTTTGAAATATTCACTAAATAGTTTAGAGTGAAAAAGTGTTAAAATTTGAAATATGTCCCAAAAAAATAACAACGTTTGTTATTTTCGAAATTCTATGCTATTGTTTTTTTTTTTTAATATAAATCATCTCATTTCTACTTATTTAAGACAGTTGAAATTTTAAAGTTTAGTTTTTTTTTCCTAAATAATTGAAAAAATAAACAGTAAAATTTGAGAAAAAATAAAAAAGTGCTTTGAAAAAGGGTTCTGGAAAAATCCCCAAACGGCCCTGATAGCTTTAAAATATAACCGAGTCACCGTGGAATTTTATCAAAGTCGTCTACCTTCTAGTCCACGCGTAAATGCCGGTTCAAACATGGCATATTTTCTCTAGTTCCATTCTTTGCACGTGTTACTGAATCAGACTTGTGGGTAACAGAATTGTATAATACTTGTTGCAATGGTCTTTGAGTCAATAGGGGAAATAACAAGGAAATTCATGATCAAAATAAGAGGGGAAAGCCCAAACAATTTGTACCCAAGAATATATAGATCAAATAGGAAAATTTATTCAACGGGAATATTAGAAAAAGAGAAAAAGAAATATCAATATCTCCGAAGAATAAACTAGTTTTCAAACATAATGTGGTACTAACTTACCCAAAACAAAATGCATAAAATGGTTCTATATTTAAAAAAATATATCACGTAGTAAACCCACTTATCAATTGTCAATTCTGAATCATATACTCAAAAGCATGCATCATTTTTTTATGACAAACAAAAAAAAAATTATAATACAAACTGTACTTTTATTTTGTACGTAAGATACTTTTTCTTTAATCATTGAATTGACGGTTTTATCTATGTGTTTATTTCAAAAATTTATAAGCTTTACATTATAAATTTATGGCTTACGGCTTACAGTTATACATGAAAACGTTTACATTATCCACTGATAAAAATACACTTCCTATCATAAGCTTTACCCAAGCAAAAAAAAAAAAAAAAAGGCTTTTGCCAATCACAATCCTAGGGCTGAACAACAATCGATATCGGACCTTTTTTGTCAATTTGGTTTACCAACCGATCCTATCAGTTCCCCTCCATGGAAACTGAGCACCGACAGATGAGAGTGGCAGTGGTTCGGTATACCAAGAGAAATCGAATGGTTCTTTTGTCTGTCAGCATATTAGTTTTGGATGCTGGAGTTGATGAGGGAATGTGTGTAATAAGGAGAAGAAAATTGGCTGAGACTGTGGTGCTCCGACCTGGCTCGCCCAAGCCGTCAACCACATTCTTTTCTCTTTACCCTTTCAAATCATCATTTCATCTTATAAATCACGAAAACATATTTATAAACTCGCTTTTTAAATTAATAATTTGTTTAGTAAAAACTGCAGACATTTTTTTATATAAACATATATCATTTATATATTTGTTTTTGGTCCATAAAATACTTTGTACATACATTTACATTCATACTATTCTATCTCTTTACAAAACATATACTCTTTAGGCAGTCGGAAACATAACGGGTCCACTTCCCTATCCATAATATCTTGGGAATCTGCCTGCCAGCCCATCATGTATCTTTACTTCATCTCGACTGCTGCTTACCCTTATCACCTATATCACAAACAAACTAATGAGTTAGAGCTTAGTAAGTACAAACATACATGCAATTTCACTTAGGTGTAAGGTAACTAGGGTTAGTCTTGTTATGCTTCTTAGAGTCATCTTCATTTTTCTTTAGATCATATCCTATTCTGTCATTCTATTTCCTTCCTTTCTTTTCTTTCTTTATTTGCCTTTTTGCTTTTCTCTTCTTTTTACTTTCACTGGTGGGCCCTGTGTTGGACGTACCTAATGCACACAAACCAGTGGGAGGAAGAGGGAGCGACCCACTAACCTACCTCACGGTTGATTTTTAACTTTTAGCCATTAACCTCACACCTTCGGGAGATAGCGTTCCACTGTAAGCCATTAACCTCACACCTTCGGGAGGTAGCATTCAATTGTAGTGGAATTCATAACATTAAACCTCACCTACAGGAGGCCGGTACACCAACACTTAAGTTTTCAATCTTATTATCTTTCTTTCTTTTATTTCTCATTTCATTAACTTACCTCATACACACTTCTTCTTCCTTAAGTAATCATCTAAAAGCTTATCGTAACATTACTACAAAGAAGTAAGTCAATCAAATAAGTTAGTTTGTGGGTAGACAATTAAATTTCTGTACTTACAAGACTTGTGCTAACGTGGTCATCCTTGGGTCCTTTGCAATTTCGTCTTTATCTTTCATCATGTTTCCTACAGACAATCATGTTATCGGTTAATTACTTTCTTTAAACTATCTTTATCCTACTTAAAAATCTAAATTTTGGCTTTTAAGATCTTAATTAAAGTCTTACAGTGGCATCTAAAACTTTAACGGTCCTATATAGACCTTTCTAGAAAACCCCCCCTTTATTTTTTTTTACACGGTCTGATATACGGCTGTGTCCATGACCATGTACCTCTCTGTTTACATAGTTTCCTCCTTACATAGCCGTGTTATATGGCTGTGTGAACTGCATATTACATGTACATAGTCTGGTACACAGCCGTATCTTTGACCGTGTACCTCTTTGTGATTTAGTTCTTCCTAACATGGCTGTGTACCCTACCCGTGTAACCTGAATAGTGCATGTACACAGCCTCATACACAATCGTGTCTCTGGTCGTGTAATCCTTTGAAATTTCTCTTCTCGCTACACGGCCGTGTAGCTTGCCCGTGTAGCCTGAACATTTCATGTACACGACCTGATGCACGGGCGTGTCTCTGGCCATGTACCTCTCTGGAATTTGTTTTTCCTTATTACACACCCGTGTACTGTACAAAACTTGATTTTTAGCTTTAAAAACCTAAGTTTTGACTCTTAAAAATTTATTTAAACTTTTCTATAACACTCTTAACCCCTTTCCATGCATTTCCAAAAATTTTCTTGAATTACCCTATCCTGTTTCTCGAGGGGCACTATTTTCAAAATCATGCAGTCATTAATTTTCTTTTTTCCTCACCTTTCTAAATCCCAAATGGACGTTTCACTAGTTTTTAAAACATCCATTTTTCTATTTCTTTTTAAAACATCCATTTTTCTATTTCCCAACTTAAGTTACTAAGGGTTCGGGTTTTAACTTCAACCTTTGTTTTATCTTCATTTTCTAAAATACCTTTTTAGTATTATTCATAAAATTTTCGGTAGTATTTCCGCTAATTTTCTAAGTTCCCGGCATTTAGGAAATGCCTCAAAACCATCTATCCTAATTCATCTACCATGTACTATACCAAAGGCTTAATTTTACGTAAAATGTTCTAAACATTTTACGTAAAATGCTCATATAAACAACATTTTAACTCAAAATCTCACAATGCATCACATATATGTTCCCAAATTTCTCTTACATAAATCTCCCTAATAATTTCACATGTTGATTCCTTCTTCTTAAACCATAAACCAAAAATAATCAATTCATCATACTATACATGCAACCCTTATTTTACATAAACAAAACATGCCTCAAAGTTTTTATTTTTAAGATACCAAACACACCAATTTTCACAATCAACCCCTTTTTAACTACTTTATCAACCAAAAATCCCCAAGTTTCATTTTAATTTTTCATCATCTATTTTATACCTAGGAGCCATAAATTTTTAACTCAAAAAGCCACAAGAAAAGGAGAGATTTATGATTACCGTGTCACCTAAGAGATCCTTTTACACCAAGGAGATAGTGGTTGAAGCTTGGTGTAAAATTTTTTTGAAGAAAATGCTTGACTAGAGGGAGGGATTTCTTACGTCTTCTCTTGGCTACACAGGGATGAATAGTTGCAACAATGGCTAAGTCTCTCTCTCTCTCTTTCTTCTTCTTCTTCCGATTCTTTCCTTGCCAAAATTGATGCCCCTTTTTTGTTAATCAAAATAAATTAATTCACTTTCCCTCCACTAGATCTTTGACATCTAACACTCCTATTTCTTTCCAAATTTCCAATAATATAAATAAGGAAATTTTTGGTTTAATCTTAGCCATTAAATCTAGATAGGATCAAATCCTAGTATTAGGATTTCCTATTTCTTCTCTTACTTTTTGAGAAATACATTTGATGTCATAATTTGTGATACCATTTGTTTTAATCACATATTTATTTATGTGATTACTATTCACATTAATTCAATCCTCATTTTGAACAAAAAGTCAAATCAAAGAAACTTCACCAGAATGGCTCCGGCGGGTTCTTGGGGCCTCCGTTGCAGTCGGTTTGCCTTATTTTTCTTCTGTTTGACCAAAAATTATGGTCAAACATTTTCGTCTTTTAGTGCAATTTCTTACACTATCTAGAGTTTTCAACGCCGATATGGCACCATTTCTCACATTTTAGTTCGGTAAAAATTTCTATTTTCAAATTCCTAACTTTTAACACTGTTAGAACATTTTTTTACATTCTAAATAGTATTAAATCATTCATTTTATATTTTTAAACATAAAAATTATTGTATTAAATACAATATAGATATCTCCGAGAATAGTGGATTTTCTTAGTTATTACATTCACCCTTCCTTATAGAATTTTCATCCTCAAAAATTTAGAACAAATGGGGTTATTTAGTCTTCATTTCCTTCTCGCATTCACACGTAGCTTCTTCTATATTATGGTTTCTCCACAAAACCTTGACTAGTGGGATGCTTCTGCTCTTAACATGTTCTCCTCTCGAGCAAGTATTTGAACTGGTTGCTCTTCATAGGATAAATCTTCCCAAACTTGAATTGGCTCATACTCGAGGATGTGTGAAGGGTCCGATATGTATTTCCTCAGCATCGATACGTGAAAAACATTATGCATTGAGAATAATTAAGGGGGTAGTGCTAACTTGTAAGTTACTTTTCCTGCTCGACTGATGATTGGAAAAGGTCCAATATATCGTGGGCTTAACTTCCCTTTCTTTCCGAAGTGCATAACACCTTTCATCGGTGCAACCTTCAGGAATATGAAATCTTCCTTCGCAAATTCCAGGGGTCTTTGTCGCTTGTCTGCATAACTCTTTTGCCGACTCTGTGCTATTTTCATCTTTTGCTGTATTTTCTTAACTACATCTATTGTCTCTTGGATGAACTCAGTCTTCTGTAGCTCTTTTTCCCTTAGATCATAACAATGAATGGGAGATCTACATTTTCGTCCATAGAGTGCTTCATATGGAGCCATTCCAATAGAAGATTGGAAACTGTTATTGTAAGAGAATTTTTATCAGTGACAGCTTTTTATTCCACGCTCCTTTAAAATCCAATGCACATGCTCGAAGCATGTCTTCCAATATTTGAATAGTGCACTCCGATTACCCATCAGTCTAAGGGTGAAACATTATGCTAAACCTTAGTTCTGAACCCATAGCTTTTTGTATACTATTTCAAAAATTTGATGTGAACCGACTATCACGATCTAAAACTATCGTTGTCGGCACTTCATGTAACCTTATGATGTTGGAGATGTACAATTCTGCCAGCTTTTCTAGCATGTATGTCATCTTTACATATCTACCACTACCCATATTGCATCAAATCCTTCACTTGTCTTCGGTAGTCCAACTACAAAATCCATAGTCACTTTTTCCCATTTCGATTCTGGGATGTCCAGTGGCTACAGCTTGCCTGCGGGCCTTTGATGCTCTGCCTTGACCCTTTGACATGTTAAACAATGACTGACATATTTGACTATGTCATTTTTCATGTTTCTCCACCAGAATTGCTATTTTAGATCTTGATTACATCTTGGTGCTACCAGAATGTATTGAATAAGGGGTATCATGCCTCTGTTAGGATTCTTCTTCATAATTCCTCATTGTTAGGTATGCACATCCTTCCTTGGAATAGTAGTACCCTATCTTTAGCAAGGTGGAATTCAGAATCTTCATGTCGAGAAGTTTTATCCTTAAGTTTCCTAAGAAGTTCATCCCGCTTTTGAGCCTCCTTAATTTCCTCAAAAAGCGTTGGCTTAATTTGCACAGCAGCCAATTTTCCTAAAATCAACTCCATTCTTAGTGAGGAAATTTCGTATTGAAGCTGTTTGGGCAGTTTATCGATGGCTACCCACTCCGGCATCGTAGACTTCAGACTTAGCACATCTGCCACTCTATTTGCCTTGCTGGGATGGTACAATATCTCGCAATTATAATCTTTAACTAATTCAAGCTATCTTTTTTGTCTCATGTTAAGTTCCTACTAGGTAAATAAATACTTTAAACTCTGATGGTCTATTAAGATTCTGCACCGAACTCCATATAAATAGTGCTGCCATATCTTGAGAGCAAATACAATGGCTGTCAATTCTAAATCACGAGTCGGATAGTTTTTCTCATGTTCCTTAAGCTGCCTAGAAGCATATGCTATTACCTTTCCATCTTGCATATGCCAATCGGTCAAATTTGTTGCAAGCTTCGGCTACTATCATTTCTCCTTACCTCAACTCATCAAACTCCCTCTGTTGTGCTCAAAGGGTGTCCAGGTTGAAGAACTTCTACTTAAATTCTTCCAAGAAGTCATTCCATGTCATCCTCCTAACCTCTCTCTGGATCCTTATTGTTTCCCACCAATACCGTGCATCCTTCCTTAGCATATAGGAAGCACAAAGAACCATTTCTTGGTCTGAAAGGTTCATAAATTCAAAAATCATCTGAATTGAAGCCAACCATTCTTCGGCTTCCAATGGGTCTAGTGTTCCCTCGAACTCTTGTGGCTTCATCCTTCTGAACCACTCGTATAATGGCTCCTGATTAACCATCGGTTAGACTTGAGTACCTATAGACACTTCTGGTGTAGCTGGTACTAGTGGTGTGATTGGTTCTTGATAAGGCACATTTACCATATATTTCTTATCGGTAATTTTTTGGTTTTTTCGAGTTTATGTTTGGTATTTTGGTATGTTTTATTTACAATTGAATAGGTAGGGGATTCAAGCATTTGTGAGTGTTTCTAAAGCTAAAAGATCAAGTTGTGGCAAGTTCCGTTTCGGTTGCGGTGAGAGAAGCACCCAAGGAGTGTTTTGTGTGGAAGCAATTTGGCTGTAGCTGGAATCAATTTGGCTACAGCCGTAAACATTTTGGCCGCAGCCAGAATCAATTTGGCTACAGCGAGATTGGTCTAGGCTGCAGCGAGTTTCACGTAAAGTTTCGACGAATTTTGAAGCCCGAAACTCATCGCACCGAGATCCTTTTCCGTTGTAGCGAGTTACGATTTTTATGCCGTGCGTTTTAAGATTTTTTAAGTCGGTGCTTCTCAAATAAATAGCCAAGTTTCGACCTACGAAAGGACTTTTTGGCAGAGGGACCCTAGAGAGCTTGGAGGCCATTCTAGCCTAGAGGAGGTGGATTTGGAGATTGAAGATGGCTTCTCAAGAGTTTTCATCTCTTAATTCCTTTCTTTCTCTTTATTATTGATATGATAAACACCATGTTTGTTTCTATATTGAACATGCTTGGCTAAATTGTTAGTTAGGGATTTGATGTAGCCTAGCTAGATACTATGTTTTGAATGCCAATTTCATTTGTTTAATTTTTTCATTCAGTTTATTTGTTCTATTTTGTTCTTAATGCTTTTGAATTTTTGATCAACTTTTAGATGATATTTAATTTGATATTTAGTGCCCGGGAGGGGAAATATTGAATTGGAACATGAATAGAACAACCTAGGCTAATTAATTGGTTGGGAAACGGTTAATTGCCTTGGAAACCATTCAAGAGAATCAAGATCTTAAGGGATTTCTATTTCTTGATTTTGGCGCAAGAATATGGAAATTGGGAATTAGGAATACATTTGATTTAGAGCTCGGAAGAGAGAATCAAATACATTAGGATTCTTGGTTTATAAATTAGGAAAGTAAATTGGTATTTGGCATAAAAAACATAGTTGAAGGTTAAGTGAAATCAAATCTCTAGTGTTTAATCATATTGGCTCTCTTGCTAATTGTCATTCGTTACTTTAGTTTGTTAATTGTTTCTTTTTATTTATTTATTTAACTTTATAATTCCATTTAATCGGTTTCTAAAAAAAGTTGATATCTCTTATATTACAGTAATTAACAGGATTTAAATATTTTTCCCTGTAGATTCGACGACCCTTATCATCATTATACTATTAAAACTTGACACCATACACTTGCGGTTTTGCATACTTAAAATATCGCAACAAGTTTTTAACGTCGTTGCGGGGGAAAAATAATTTAGATTTTGTTAATATTGTTATCAAGTGATATTAGCTTTAATTTAGATTTGTATTTTTTTTTATTAAACTTGTTTACTTGTGCTCTTCAGGTGAACAGGTACTTGTATGGTTCGATCTCAAGAAGGTGATTTAACTCCTTACAATCCTGAGATTGAAAGGCTTGCTAGAAGAAATAGAGCTGAAAGAAGACAGAGACAAGCTCTTAAGATCGAAGCAATGGCAGACTGTGATAACCGGGAAATTTCATCATTCTCAAAAAATTGATACATAGAATATACATGATGAATTTCATGTTTAAAATGTGAAATATAGCAATTTTATGTGTGTATGAGTGTGATTTTTAAGGTTAAATGTAAATTTTAACAGTACACGGGCGTGTACTAGAGGCACACGGCCGTGTAGTGAAAAGGAAACCTAAACACACCCAAGCTACATGGCCATGTAGTGAGAAAATCAAATTACAGATAGGTACATGATCAGAGACACGACCGTGTACATGAAATGTATAGTTACATGACCATGTTACACGGTCGTGTAAAGGGAAAATTATTTAGACAGGGAGGTACATGGTCATAGACACGGCCGTGTGTAAAAAAATTAAATAAATAATTAAAATAATTAAAATAAAAATATAATAATATATATAATTTTTTATCAGAAAACACATAGTATCAAGAAATTGGTCAAGATGACCTTTTCTTGATATAAAACTGATATATTTGGGATCAGCAAGCCTAAATTAGTCAGTATAGCCTATCAGAATGCTCAAATAAGTTAATTGAGTACAAAGGTAATTTTGACTGGGAATTCGCAGTACCGGAAACTAGTCAATATGACTTCGGATGAAAACGAAACTGATATATTTGGGTTCAGCACGGCCAAATTAGTCAGGATAGCTCATGTTGAAATTTTGGACAAAAAGTATATGCAAGGGCGGAAATTGGATAATTGCAAATAGGGCCTCCATATTTTCATTTTCTAAATTTTCTCCCTCACACCACCCCAAAAGTGAACAGTACCGATGAATCGGAAACGGTGTCCGTTTTCGACACCACCGGTACCGTTGGAAAGCTCTCGCCGAGCTGAGTCCAACGGTGGGTTGACACGATGGAATGGCCGCCGAAGCACGCCGCATGCGCCGCCCGAAGCCGCCAGTGGCCGAAATTTTCCTGCCGTCGTATCTCTATCGTCTGACGTCCAAATGCCACAATTCCAGTCCCAATGGATTCGTGAAGAAGAGGACAACAAAACCCAAGCCTTGTTTTAGCCCAACGGTCGCTGGATCGCGCCGCCTAACTCTGCCCGTCGCCGTCGCGGCCGTGGAATCCGACGATTCCGGCGGAGTTGAGTTGCAAGGTGGGTATCAAAATGCTCAGAGCAACACGTAGATCAAAAGCCCCAAATCAATTTTGGGCAACAATCGCCGGAAAATGGAGGTCCAACACTGCCGCCGTCGTCGATTTTTCGAGGGTCGATTTCCGACCATGGGAGCTTTAATTGGTGAAATTGACACCACCAATGGATTCCTCACGTCGAGATCTACGAGATGGTGGTCTCCTTTCTCCATGCCGCCGCCGGTCAACACCGATCAACGGCGACCGGTGGCCAAAAATTTTAAGAATGGCCCGTTGGCCTATTTTTGATGTTCCGGACACATCCGTGGCGTCGAAATTGCAAGATGAAATTTCAAATGTAAAGAACGGAGAATTAAAGTTTGTGCACGCGAGACCAAACAGTGCGTTCAATCGCCGATGGGACGATTTCGGTAGTGATTTCTGTCCCTTCATTCCTTAATTTATATTTTGGAATGATTATGTGTTAATTATGTAATTTGGTATGTGAAATTGTAAGAAAAATGGATGAAAAAGATGAAAAATAAAATGTATAAAATGTAAAGATTTTTACGTAAAAGTTGAGTTTTACGTAAAAATATAGGCCTCTGGTATAATACGTGGTAAATTAGAATAGGTTAGGTGATTTTGAGGCGTTTTCTATAAGCGAAAATACTGTCGAAATTTCTAAAATGGCACAAAAGGGTATCTTAGGAAATGAAGGGTAAAAATGTGGTCAGGATGAAAAACCGAGCCCCCTCAAATGATTTTAAGGATTAATGAATGAATTAGATTCAGAAAAGGATGATGGATGTTTTAAGGATTAGTAAACCGAGAATTTCAGTAATTAATGCTGTAAATGCTCGGTAAAGCCTAAGAAAAATTATTTTATGATTTTTGGGCTTAGAAAATCCAGTCTAGACATTAAAATGAAAATGATACGACCTAAAGACCTGTTAGGGGTAAAACGGTCATTTTAACTGAAAATTTCAAGAATGATAGAAAAAGGCCCTAATGGATTTAAAATGGCTTAATTAAGATTGTAAGGGCCAGAATTAGGTTGTAAATCTAAGAAAAGTAAGGTTACAATAAAAAATCATGTTAAAGGTGAAATGGTAATTTTGTTAAAAGTTCAGGACAAAACGGTAATTTTGCCAAGGGTTAGCAGAAAAGTTATAAATAGGATATTAGACCCTTAAGTTTATGATCGAGAAATGAAACGTAGAATTTTTACGTTTTATTAAGTTTTATATATGAAATAAGTATGAAAAATAATCGTGGTTATTTTGATTATAGGGATCCACTCCAGACAAGATGAAAGGACGTCTGCGGATTAAGAAAGCAAAAAGGGAGATGCTAGCAAGTAACAGTAAGTTCAAACATGTGATTTGTCTGCAACATGAACTAACATGTGATGTTATGTCTATATGATATGTGTAGTAAGTTCAAGCATTTATTTTTCTACAACATGAACCAACATGTGATGTTAGGTCTATGTTTAAGTATTATATGAAAGTTATATATGTGAGTGCAATATGTACTAAAGTGTGACTAACATAATGCACACTATGAAAATTACGCTAAGAAAGAAATAATTTATGAAATGCTTATGAAAGAAATGAAATAAACGAAAGAAAGAAAGAAAGAAAAGAAATGAAAGAAAGAGAGAATGAATGTACGAACGAAAAGATAAAGTAAAGAAAGAGAAAGATAAGCAAGATAATAAGACTGAAAAGTTAAATGCTGGCGTACCAGCCTCTTATAAATGAGGTTATAAATGAATGGCTATCCAATCCAACAATTTATTATCTTGATGGTGCAGAAGTAAATGTTAAGTTCGACCATGAGGTTGGTTGGTGGGTCGTTCCCCCTCCCTTCATTGGTCTGCATGCATTTGGTATGACCATTGAATAGGGCTCGCAAGTGAAACTAAAGTAAAGTAAAGAAAAGAAAATAACAGAATGATATGAAAGAAAGAAAATGAAAGAAAAGACAAGTAAAGACCAGTGAAAATAAAAAAAAAAAGAAAGAAAAGAAAAGAAGGAGATAGAATGACAGATTAGGACATGATCCACCAGCAAAAGAGAGGAAAAGAAAAGAAACAAATAAAGAAAGAAAAGAAAGGAAAAAGATAAAATGACAGATTAGGATATGATCCACCAGTAAAAGAGAGGAAAAAAAAAAGAAACAAATAAAGAAAGAAAAGAAAGAAAGGAAATAGAATGACAGATTAGGATATGATCCACCAGTAAAAGAAAAGAAAAGAAAAGAAAAGAAAGGAAGGAGATAGAACGACAGATTAGGATATGATGACCACCAATGAAAGAAAAGAAAAGAAAAGAGACAAATAAAGAAAGAAAAGAAAGGAAGGAGATAGAACTACAGATTAGGATATGATCCACCACCAAAAGAAAAGAAAAGAAAAGAAAAGAAAGGAGATAAAATGACAGATTAGGATATGATGATCCACCAGTGAAAGAAAAGAAAAGAAAAGAAACAAATAAAGAAAGAAAAGAAAGGAAGGAGATAGAACGACAGATTAGGATATGATGAGCCACCAATAAAAGAAAAGGAAAGAAAAGAAAAGAAGCAATTAACGAAAGAAAGAAAATGAGGGAAATAGAATGACGGAATAGGATAAGAAAAGAAAAGAGACAAATAAAGAAAGAAAAGAAAGGAAGAGGATAGGATGACAGATTAGGATATGATCCACCAGTGAAAGTAAAAAGAAAGAAAAGAAAGAAGGGAAGCAAGTAAGGAAAGAAAAGAAATGAGGGAAATAGAATGATGGAATAGGATATGATATATAGAACAAGAAGAACGACATAATATGAAAGAAAGAACGAACAATGAAAATGAAAGTTAAGCAAGAAAAGAAAAGAAAAATAAAAGTATGACATGAAAGAAAGAAAGAACAAAAGAATACAATGAAGAAGAAAGGATGAAAATAAACAAGCATAATGCAACTAACATATATGCACATGTTATGTTATGCATAGATTGATATGCATAAATCAGTCTTACTATTTTAAGTATGTTTGCGATGTTTAAGTATACCTTAAGTATGCTATGTTTAAATTGATATGTGTATACATGTTTTGTATGATATTAAGTATGTTATATGATATATGTTATATTAATATTCTAATGCCACAGTTGGTATCAGATATGCTCTGTCCAAAAAGGTACGAGTTTTTTTTTTATGTCATGAATGTATGTTTGAACTTACTAAGCCTGTCGCTCACAAGTTTGTTTATGTTGCAGGTAAGCATCCTGTACGAAAATAAAACAAGTGATGGATGACGAATGCGATCTGCATGTGCCAAGGGACTGGGCGAGGGTTATGGTACTGCTATGAGTCTTCCGCTGAGCTGTTTAAAGAGAGTATTAAAACGAAATGTTTATGAAGTAATTAAGTTTTAAAAAAATTAATTAAAATATTTACTATAGTAAATGTTTGACAATAATACAGTTTTCAAGCTTAAAGTTTAAAGTTTGAGAAAAAAAATATTCTCAATTTTTACATTCAAAGAAGTATGTTAAAGAAAGCAAGTTAAAAAGTAAGATGCCGATGAGCCAAGAGGCGACAATCTATCGTAGTCAGCTATGGTGCTCAACCGTGATGGCGTACCAAACCTCTGGATGTCACACAGACCATCAGGATCATCAACGAGTGATAAAACAAGCTCAGGCTCAACAGGAAGCTATTCGCAATTATTTCAGGCCTGTGGTGAATGAGAACTATTCAGGCATTGCACAACCACCCATTGCTGCTAACAACTTTGAGTTGAAGCCATCTCTGATTGCAATGGTGCAGCTGAATCAGTTTGGGGGAGCACCATTGGAAAATCCTCATGCTCATTTAGCCTCATTTTTGAAGGTGGCTTATGCAGTAAAAATGAATGGCGTTTCTAAAGATGACATTCAATTACGCTTGTTCCCATTTTCACTAGGGACAAGGCAAAGGCATGGCTTCAGAGTCTTCAGCCAGGGAGAATTACTACTTGGGCTATGATGCATGAAAATTTTTTGTCCAGGTATTTTCCTCTAGGAAAAACAGCTCAGCTGAGAGCTAAAATTGGCACCTTCAGGCAGCGAGAATATGAGCCTCTCCATGAGGCTTGGGAGCGTTACAAGGAGTTATTGCGTTGATGTCCCCAGCATGGTTATGATGATTGGGTGCAAGTTCAGATATTTTATAATGACATTAATGCTCAAGCGAAGAACTTTATTGATACGGCTTCAGGGGGCAGTCTATGGTCAAAATCGGCTCCAGAGGCATTTGAGCTGCTTGAAGATATATCTAGCAACAGCTTCCAATGGCCATCAGAGCGAAGTATTGTAAGGAAACTAGCAGGGGTTTTTTAAGTTGATCAGTTTACTACTCTGTCAGCGAAGATTGATGCGTTGACCACCCACTTTAACTCTCTAAATGCAGCAGGAGCAGATCCTAGTGCTGGACTGAAACTAATATATAGTAGGTGCAATTTGTGAATGATAGAAACTTTGGTTTCAGGGGTAATCAATCTCAGGGTTACAACAACAATAATTACTCGAATTACAGGAACCAACAGTTACTGTCCTATGGTAATAACCATAATGCCCTCCAACCATTGTATGAATAGTTCAATCAGCAGTTAGATAAGAGGTCATTAACAGAAGACACTTTGAACAAGTTCATGGCAGAAACGGCAAAATTGTTCCAACGTACTGACTCGAGAATTAATAGCATGGAATCACAAATGGAGAGCATGGGAGTTGCTTTGAAATCTCTTGAAGTACAGGTTGGCCAGATAGCCACTGTAGTTAACGCTCAACAGAAAGGAAAGCTTCCAAGTGATACTGTAGTGAACCCGAGGGAGCAGTGCAATGCCATTATATTGAGAAGTGGTAAAGAGATTCATGATAGAGATGTGGAGGTGAAAATAAATCAAGATGAAGCTGAGTTATCCAAGACAACAAAAGAGGCGTCTAAAGAAAAAAAGAAGGAAGAGCAAAAAGGGGTGGTGTTTCCGAATAACCCACCGATCAGTGTTGGTTTTCTCTCGTACCCTCAGAGGTTTCAAAAGAAGAAATTGGATGAACAGTTTGGAAAGTTTCTGGATATGCTCAAGAAAATCCACATCAATATCCCATTCCTAGACGCCTTAGAGTAGATGCCCAATTATGGGAAATTTTTGAAAGAGATCATGTCAAAGAAGAGGCTGCTCAAAGATTTTGAGACAGTTAAGCTCAAGAAGATTGTAGTGCAATTCTACAAAAGAAGCTACCTCAGAAGCTAAAAGATCTGAGGAGTTTCACTATTCTGTGTAATATTGAAGGTATCTCTTTTGACAAGGCTTTGTGTGATCTGGGGGCGAGCATTAATCTCATGCCGTTGTCTGCATTTAAAAAGTTGGTAATGGGAGAAGTTAAACCTAGCACTATTACTTTGCAGTTGGCGAATAGATCTCTCACTTATCCGCATGGAGTTATTAAAGACGTGCTTGTCAAAGTCGACAAATTCATATTCCCAATTGACTTTATGGTTTTGGATATAGAAGAGGATGCTGACATGCCTCTAATTTTGGGTCGTCCGTTCCTAGCTACATCTCTAGCACTCATTGATATGGAGAGTAGAGAACTAACCTTGCGAGCCAATGATGACAAGGTTAAGTTTAGTTTCTACAAAGGTGATGAGGACCTAATGAAGTTCAAATGTGCCATAACATAGAAACGGTCACAAGTTCTCCCAATGATAAGCTGAAGAGGAGAATATTTCAATCTGGGGACAAGGTTCATCTTCATCAATCCCGATGGAGAAAGGCACTTAGCATGAATAAATCAAAGTGGATCGGTCCTTTCACTATACTCCAAATATTACCTCATGGTGACATCGAGTTAAAAGGGCAGAACAAACACATTTTTCGTGTTAATCAGTGGCGAGTCAAGCATCTTGAAGGAGATGGAGATCTCAGTGAGGAAGAACTCTTTCTACAAGTTCACGATTGAAATCAATATCCTGTCCAAGTCTGGCTGAAGACGTTAAACTTAGCGCTTGTTGGGAGGCAACCCAATTAACACACTGCCACCGATTTTCAGGGAAGTCCTCTTATCCTTATCTTCTTTTTCTTACATTGAGGGCAATGCAATTCTTAAGTTTGGGGGTGTAGTCAATTTGTTCATTTTTTTGTTTTGCTTGGTTTGAAAAAAATTTTTTTTTTATGATTGGGTGGTGATTTAATGGAGTCTTAAGCTGATGATATGTGTGATTGAATTACCTGCGACTTGTTAAAATTGATTAACATTGTGATGTGGTGTATGATTTACTTTGTGACTTGTTGATTATTTTAAAGAACATATTCCTGACTGCTTAGTTTTATTAGCTTAGAGAAAGTTTGTGCAATTGGTGATCATTTTGTGACTTTATATGAACTCTAGAACCACTTTGAGAGTTACTTGAGGCGAATTCCTAGACAACCATATTATTAAAAAAAGTTTGGGGGTGTTAAGCAGTTTAACAAAAAAACAGAAAATAATAAAATAAATATATGGACTTACTCCGCTATCTTGAGCCACCTAGTAACCAGGAGTAACATGAGCCTCATGTGTATTTTTGTGTCAAAAAGTAGTTCAAGATATGAGTGCAACGTCTCTTAATCGTGACTCTATTGAGTAACCGAGTGCCTTCATCACAAATGTAGGCATTCATGTCAAAAAGCAGTGGTGACATGAGCGATTGTCCATTTAAAAAAAAAAAGGGAAAAGTTTTTTAACTGAAGCCTCCTTACAAGTCGATAAAGTTCTTTTGATCCTTATTATATGTTTTGCCTACATTAGTGGAGAGTGACTCAAAAATTTGGCATATGAAGTTCTGTGCGTTATTTTATGATTGTTGGTTGCATGAACTTGTTTGGATTGGCAGTAATTGAGTAGAAAGGAATTGCACACACACACTATTAAAAGTTAGAAAGTTGAATAAAATTAGTACTTGAGTGAAAAACATATGAAGTTATAATGTTTTGAAAATTTTAATGAGTTGCAGGTTTGTTTGGTCCTTAGACAATTTTTAGATGAAATTGAATCACTACCCGATCACTTGATTATTGAGTTTTTAGTTGTGTCTTTTAGTTTTATTTTGTTTTGCTCGAGACTAGCAAAATACTAAGTTTGGGGGTATTTGATAAGGCACATTTACCAAATATTTCTCATCGGTAATTTGTTGGTTTTTCCGAGTTTATGTTTGGTATTTTGGTGTGTTTTATTCACAATTGAATAGGTAGGTGATTCAAGCATTTGGGAATGTTTCTAAAGCTAAAAGATCAAGTTGCGGTGAGTTCCGTTTTGACTGCGGCGAGAAAAGCACCCAAGGAATGTTTTGTGTGGAAGCATTTTGGCTGCAGCAGGAATAATTTGGCTGCAACGAGATTGGCCCGGGCTACAGCGAGTTTCACGTAAAGTTTCAACGAATTTTGAAGCCCGAAACTCGCCGCAATGAGATCCTTTTCTACTGCAGCGAATTGCGATTTTTATGTCATGCGTTTTAAGATTTTTTAGGTCGGTGCTTCTCATATAAATAGCCAAGTTTCAACCTAAGAAAGGACTTTTTGGCAGAGGGATGAACCCTAGAGAGCTTGGAGGCCATTCTAGCCTAAAGCAGGTGGATTTGGAGATTGAAGACGGCTTCTCAAGAGTTTTCATCTCTTAATTCCTTTCTTTCTCTTTATTATTGATATGATGAACACCATGTTTATTTCTATATTAAACATGCTTGGCTAAATTATTGTTAGGGATTTGATGTAGCCTAGCCAGATACTATGTTTCGAATGCCAATTTCATTTATTTAATTTTTCCATTCAATTTATTTGTTCTATTCCGTTCTTAATGCTTCTGAATTTTTGATCAACTTTTAGATGATATTAAATTTGATATTTAGTGCCCGGGAGGGGAAATATTGAATTGGAACATGAATAGAACAACCTAGGCTAATTAATTGGTTGGGAAACGGTTAATTGCCTTGGAAACCATTCAAGAGAATCAAGATCTTAAGGAATTTTTATTTCTTGATTTTGGTGCAGGAATATGGAAATTGAGAATTAGGAATACATTTGATTTAGCACTCGGAAGAGGGAATTAAATACATTAGGATTCTTGGTTTATAAACTAGGAAAATAAATTGGTATTTGGAATGAAAAGCATAGTTAAAGGTTAAGTAAAATCAAATCTCTAGTGTTTAATCATATTGGCTCTCTTGCTAATTGTCATTCGTTACTTTAGTTCGTTAATTGTTTCTTTTTATTTGTTTATTTAACTTTATAATTCCATTTAATTGGTTTCTAAATAAAGTTGATATCTCTCATATTACAGTAATTAACAAGATTTAAATATTTTTCCCTATGGATTCGACAACCCTTCTCATCATTATACTATTAAAACTTGACACCGTACACTTGCGGTTTTGCATACTTAAAATATTGCAACAGTTCTATAGATGGTTGGGGTTCAAGTGTTGGTATTTGGGGTGGAGGTGTGTAAGGTAAAGGAGTTCTGCCTCTATAAGTCTGTCCTACATTTCTTTGTTCTAACTGTTCCTTTAATCTCTGATTTTCTTGTTCTTGAGCATCCATCAAGCTTATATACTAGCTAACTGAGCAGCAAACTCGATTTCTTGAACTGATCTAACATTCGTTGCTCATGTTCAAACCATGTTGCTATGTATAACCTGTGGCGGCCTGCCCTACTGTAGAGGCTCTACAGTGCTATTTCGGTCAACTCTGAAGTTAACCGCAATAGTCCGCAGGCCTTTAGGGTCGCTGGCAATCATGCTGAACTGTAAACTACTTGCTAATTTTGCGGAATAAATTTTTTTTCTTTAAATTCATAAACTGTTTGAGAATATGATAAGGAAATCATGTTAACAAAATAGCATACACCTGACTCATGATTCCCCTATCACATAATCTTAACTTGAAAACTTGTTCTTTTAACTACATGGTATAAATAATCAAAATCTGTACAGCGGAAGACTATCGGTGACCAATATCCCTCACCCAATCCTGCCCGGCATGTAACTTCCCTGTTCGTCGTCCACCAATACTACTGGTGAACAGGTCTCTTACCTGCAACATGTGAACAAACTGATGAGCTATGGGCTCAGTAAGTTCAAACATAAAAACATGAAACTGACATGCTGTACTGCTGTGCTCATGCATGATACTAGACTCTGTGAACATGCTTCTGGCTGAAGGTTTAGTCTTAGGACATTAATCTATTATTAAGTTCTGGTTTTGGGCCCCTGATTGGACGTACCGACATGCTAGCGCAACCGAGAGCGGTACTTTAGTGCTGACCTCCTCAGTCTTAACTGATGCTAAACATGCAAACCTCCCCGTGGGTCGAGAGGCCGATACGCCAATATCTGGTTTATTTACCATCTTGCTGGTGTTCCAACTGGGTAGCATACTGCTTGCCCCCACAGTCGGAACCTGTTAATCAAATTACTGGGGTGTGAATTAATTAACACACTAGGGTGCCTTGTGCACCTAACTGTTTTCTTATTCTGGTACTGTCTGGTCTGTGTACTGAAACACGCAACTCTATATGCATGACATGAACTGACCTATGCTGTGACTGACATGAACTGACATAGACATCGTGATGCAGACAATCAATGCCTAACATATATGTCATGCAACATACATAATATCATAACTAACAAGCTTGTCCACGTTGCAGTCAGGATAATGCTTGAACTTACTAAAAATCCTCTAGTGTAAGCTTCTGCTGCTCTAGGACTGCTGATTTGGGTTATCTGGCTTGATCTCCTATAAAAGGAAAAATCACTAATTATTTACCATATTTATCTTATATTGGAAATATGGCAAAACATGAAAATTTTCCTTTCCAGACTCTTTTTTTTTTTTTTTACTTTCTGGCTTCGAACACGCCCTCCTACACGGGCGTGTATCTGCTCGTGTACCCCTCTGGTCTTCTAAGCCTGGCCGTGTAATTTGTGGAACATGGCCGTGTATGCTTACACGGGTGGGTACACGGCCGTGTTACTGGCTGTGTACTCCTCTGTACTCTTACACGGTTACTTACACGGCCTTGTTACTGGCCGTGTACTCCTCTGTACACTTACACGGTTACTTACATGGCCGTGTTTCTGGTCGTGTTCTCTTACTGCCTAACATGGCCTGCTACACGCCTCCCTCTTGACCGTGTGCCCCTTGACACGGCCCGATACACGACCGTGTTCTTGGTCGTGTACCTCTCGGGTCTGATTTTTTTCTTGCAACACGGTTGTGCGTATGGGCATGTTCAGGGCCGTGTTCTGAACACACCCTTGTACACGTCCGTGTTCATACCAGAATCAAGATTCTGGGTCCGAACTACTCTGCTCTGATTTTCTAAGGCTTTTATGGCCTTTGTTCTACTTCTTACACTTGAAATCGATCTTCATAAGATCATTTCAAGGTATCTACTGCATTTCTACTATCACAAATCCATGATTTCATAAGCAAGAATTCCACATTTTGCTCATTTACAACTCTTGACTCAACTTTTGAAAAATCTGCATTTTCGTGAAGAACATTCACTAAACTTGGTTTTCTAAACCATCTGTTCATGGATTCATGTTTGAAAACATCTAGACTCGAACCATGTTTCGATTTTAACCGGAAATCTAAACGTGATTCACTCACATTCCCTTTTTCCTCTCAAAACCCCAGATTTTTCCCCAAAGAAAAAAACGTGAGAACTAGGGTTTACCTTGCTTTGAATCTTGCGAGCTTCTTACTGCGGATTCGTGACTGAATCTCGATTCATCTGCTGCTTGAACTAGAAATCCGAACTTGAATGGATTTCCTTTTTCCTTCTCCCCTTTCTTTCTCGGTTTCCTTTCTCTCTTTCTTTTCTTTCTTTCTTTTCTTCTTTCTTTCTTTTCTCTTTCTTTCTTTTCTCTTTCTGCCGGCTGCATCTGCAGCTAAGGGATTAATTAATCCCCCTAAGCTCACGTGCCTCACACTCTCCCCCTTACTTTCATTTTTTTTTTTTTGAAAAAGTAAGGCCTTGTTTCGCTACCTTTTAGCCATTGATCAATATGGCTCACTTGTGTGCCATTGATCTCTTAATATGTGTTTTTCACATACTTTTCTATTAATTTTAAAACATCATAAATTGAATTAATGCTTAGCTTTCAACTATTTTCATTAATTAATCATAAAATTTTGATTAAAACTCAATTAATCAAAATTTTCCTCTGCTCTGTATTCTGTAATCTGTATCACTGTAATTGTACATTTATTTACATATTTGTACAAATATTTATGAGAACGTAGATTTCTCGGTTATCATATAACCTATTTCAAACAGTCGCGACATGGTTTAGTGCTCATAAAAGGAGATAATATCAATTTAAATACTATCTTAATTGGACTTTGCAAGAATAGATGCTTGAAATGTCATGGAAGGTCGATGGAAGAACTACCTTTTCGCTCTGATACCAACTCTTGTGGTGCTCTGAACCAGCTCGCCCAGGCCGTCGACCACATTCTTTTCTCTTTACCCTTTTGAATCATCATTTCATCTTATAAATCATGAAAACATATTTATAAACTCGCTTTTTAAATTAATAATTTATTTAGTAAAAACTGTGGACATTTTTTTTATATAAACATATAGCATTTCAAAATAATACATTTGTTCTTGATCCATAAAATATTTGTACATACATTTACATTTATACTGCGACGTCCCACCCTTCCGACGAGGCCTTACGCGGTTAGGCTCCATAGCTGACTACAATAGACAGTCGCCTCTTGGGTCGTCGGCATCTTACTTTTAACTTGCTTTTTTTAACATACTTCTTTGAACTTAAAAATTGAGAATATTTTTCTTCTCAAACTTTAAACTTTAAACTTTAAGCTTGAAAACTGTATCATTGTCAAACATTTACTATAGTAAACATTTTACTTAATTTTTTTAAACTTTATTACTTCATAAACATTTCGTTCCAATACTCTCTTTAAACAGCTCAGTGGAAGACTCATAGCAGTAACATAACCCTCGCCCAGTCCCTTGGCACATGCAGATTGCATTCGTCATCCATCACTTATTTTATTTTTGTGCAGGATGCTTACCTGCAACATAAACAAACTTATGAGTGACAGGCTCAGTAAGTTCAAACATACATTCATGATATATAATAATTCACACTATATAGGACATGATAATTCTGATACCTGCTGTAGCCTTGGAACATTGCATAACGTACTTATCACACATAGCCTTGTAAACATATTTGTACATATCTGAACATATTTTACATCATAATCATAAACATACTAAATGTACTTTATACATGCTTAACATCATGAATGTACTTTAGTACTTATCATGCTTTAATCTCTTGAACATGCTTTCATACTTGACCTCGTGAACATACTTTAACGTCATGAACATACTTAATATACTTAGCATCATAACCATACTTGACATATTTCATATCGTGAGCATACTCTCATACTTAACATGCTTTAAATATACTTAATATTCTGATACTTACTGTAGCCTCAGAACATTGCATAATGTACTTATCACACATAACTTTGTAAACATACTTGTACATATCTGAACATAATTTACATCATAATCATAAACATACTAAATGTACTTTATACATGCTTTAATCTCTTGAACATGCTTTCATGCTTGGACCTCGTGAACATATTTTAACGTCGTGAACATACTTAATATACTTAGCATCATAACCATACTTGACATATTTCACATCGTGAGCATACTCTCATACTTAACATGCTTTAAATATACTTAATATTCTGAACATACTTTCATGCTTAACATACTTTTAACATATTTTAACATCTTGAATGTACTTATCATACTTAAATACGTAAAACATCGTAAATATACTTAAGCATCGTAACTTATACTTACATATGCTTAAACATCCTTAATATCCAACATAACATGGATCATTCACATAATAAACAACATGCATTACTTTTTCATTACTATTCATATAGTAATTCTGATCATGAATAGTATTTACATTGTGAACATATCACATTTTAAACTTCCGCAACTAGGACATACCACCGTCGGATTGGAGGACATAAACATGAATAATACTGTTGACTATAAACAGTACCATTGACCGTAATAGTATCTTTGACGTCGACGGTACATGTAGTGTTAGTATATCTTATGCTTGTTATAGGCTGCATTTTCAATCTTGGGTCTTTATCTTTCATTACATTCTAGTTTTGGGCCCCATGATTGGTTGTACCATTCTTTTGCGCGCATGACTGAGAGAGACTCTGGGGAGCGACCCACTGGCCAATCCTCTACAGTCTACTTGAACATCAGACTACCAAACCCAGGACGTATCACCATCAGTTTGGGAGCCGTATCAGAACTGATCATGAGAAACTTCCATACCCGAGATGTACCACCATCGGTATGGAAGCCGTATCATAACTGAACATGGAAAACCTCCACCTGTGTGGGAAGCCGGTATGCCAAAGTAGTTTCATTACCATAGTATCTTGATACTAAACCTGCACATAGAACACATAAACATGACCAGTCCATTTATGTTGCAAACATGAAAATATTTAAACTTGCATGCTGCATATAGAACACATAACACATAAACATGTCAAGTAAGTTCACATTGCGGATAATTAAATGTCTAAACTTACTATATATAACACTTAAACATAGAAGTCAATTTATGTTTGACTTAGACCTATCACATAAACATTCAACGTTTAAAGATTCAGTCTTATTATCTTATTTATCTTTCTCTTTCTTTACTTTATATTTTCGTTCATTCATTTATTCTTTCTTTCTTTCTTTCTTTCTTTCTTTCTTTTGTTCATTTCTTTTCTTTCATTCATTCATCTCTTATCTTTCCTTATTATCTTTCTTATGATTCCGACCAGGTGGCATTATCATTACCTCTTTGATCTGGAACACCTTACATAAGTATTTCATATAACACACTTTAGTGTGTTTCATAAGCATTTCTTAAATTATTTCTTTTTTAACGTAATTTTCATAGTGTGCGTTATGTTAGTCACACTTTAGTGCGTATAACACTCATATATAGAACTTTTCATATAACACATAAACATAGACCTAACATGTCAGTTCATGTTGCAGACAAATAAATGCTTGAACTTACTATTATTTTGCTAGTATCTCCTTTCTTGCTTTCTGGATTCGCAAACATTCCTTCGTTGTGTCTGGATCGGGTTCCTATAACTGAAATAATCATGGTTATTCTTTCCATACTTATTTTATACATAAAACTTAATTAAACGTAAAAATTCTATGTTTCATTTCCCGATATAAACTTAGGGGTCTAATATCCCATTTATAACATTTCTACTAAACTTTGGCAAAATTACCGTTTTACCCCTAACGGGTCTTTAGGTGTTATCATTTTTATTTTAATGCTTAGACTAGATTTTCTAAGCCCAACAATCATAAAATAATTTTTTCTTAGGCTTTACCAAGCTTTTACAGCATTAATTGCTGAAATTCTCAGTTTACAAATCCTTAGAACATCCGCATCCTTTTCTGAGCCTAACTCATTCATTAATCCTTAAAATCATTCGAGGGGCTCAGGTTTCCACCCCGACTACATTTTTACCCCTCGTTTCCTAAAATACCCTTTTGTGCTGTTTTAGAAATTTCGGCAGCATTTCCACTTAATTTTTAGGTTTCCGGTGTTCAGGAAATGCCTCAAAACCATATAATATATTTTTATTTTACCACGTACTATATCAGAGGCCTATATTTTTACGTAAAACTCAACTTTTACGTAAAAATATTCAAATTTCTACACATTTTCTTTTTCATCATTTTCATCCATTTTTCTTGCAATTTCACATGCCAAATTACATAATTAACTTATAATCATTCCAAAAATATAAATTAAGGAATGAAGGGAAAGAAATCACTACCGAAATTGTCTCATCGGCGATCAGACGCATCGTTTGGTCTCGCATGTACAAACTTTGTTTCACTATTCTTTACGTCTGTAATTCCGTCTTGAAATTCTGATGCCACGGACGTGTCTGAAACATCAAAAATAGGCCAACGGGCCATTCTTCAATTTTCGGTCACTGGGTCACTGTTAACCGGCGTTGACCGCTGTTGACTGGCGTTGACCGCTGTTGACCAGCATTGACTCGCCGTTGACCGGTGTTGACCGGTGTTGACTAGCGGTAGTTTGGGTCAAGCTTGGTACCAAAACGTAGATCTCGACGAGAGGAACCCATTGGTGGTGTCAATTTCACCAATTGAAGCTCCTATCGCCGGAAATCGACCCTCGAAAGTGCGATGACGGCGGCGAGGTTAGTTCTCCATCTTGCCGTGGTTGTTGCCCAAAATTGACTTGAGCCTTTTGTTCTACTCTTCATTCTGATCATTTTGACACCCACCACGTCACTTAACTTTGTCGGAATTGTCGGATTCCACGGCGGTGATGGCGACAGGCGAACTTGGGTGGCGCGATCCGACGGCCATTGAGCTGAAATGAGGCCTAGGTTTTATTCTACTCTTCACCACAAATCCATTGGGATCGGAATCGTGGCATTTGGACGTCGGATGGCGAAGATATGACGGCGGGAAGATTTCAACCACCGGCAGCTTCGGGCGGCACGTGCAGCTTCCTCTGGTGGCTACTCTGTCGCGTCGACCCACCGTTGGACTCAGCTCGGCAAGAGCTTTCCAACAGTACCGGCGGTGTCAAAAACGGATGCCGTTTCTGATTCATCGGTACTGTTCATTTTTGGGGTGGTGTGGGGGAGAAAACATAGATAAAGAAAAATCTGAAGTCTTTTTTGCAATTATCCCATTTTCATCCTTATATATACTTTTTGTCCCAAAATTTCAACATGAGCTATCCTGACTAATTTGGGCGTGCTAAACCTAAATATATCAGTTTCGTTTTCATCTGAGGTCATCTTAATCAGTTTCTGATACTATGAATTCTTGATCAAAAATTACCTTTATGCTCAATTAACTAATTTGAGCATTCTGATAGACTATATTGACTAATTTGGGCATGCTGAATCTAAATATATCAGTTTTATATCAAGAAAAGGTCATCTTAACAGATTTCTTGATACTGTGTGTGTCCTGATCAAAAATTATATATATATATTTTTTCACACAGTCTGGTACACGGCCGTGTCTATGACCGTGTACCTCTCTGTCTAAATAATTTCTCCTTTACACAACCATGTAACATGGCCGTGTAACTGTACATTTCATGTACACGGTCCGGTACACGGTCGTATCTCTGGCCGTGTACCTTTCGGTAATTTGATTTTCTCACTACATGGCCATGTAACTTGAGCATGTTTGGGTTTCATTCTCATTACACGGCCATGTTCCTCAAGTACACGCCCATATACTGTTAAAAATTACATTTAACCTTAAAAATTACACTCATACACACATAAAATCACTACATTTAACATTTTAAATATGAAATTCATCGTATATATTCTATGTACGATTTTCCGAGAATGATGAAATTTCCCAGTTATCACATATACTGTTCTGTCTCTTTACAAAACATGTACTCTTTAGGCAGTCGGAAACATAACGGGTCCACTTCCCTATCCATGACATCTTGGGAATCTGCCAGCCAACCCATCATGTATCTTGACTTCATCTCAACTGCTGCTTACCCTTATCACCCACACCACAAAAAACTAATGAGCTAGAGCCAGTAAGTACAAACATACATGCAATTTCACTTAGGTGTAAGGTAACTAGGGTTAGTCTCGTTATGCTTCTTAGAGTCATCTTCATTGTTCTTTAGATCATATCCTATTCCGTCATTCTATTTTCTTCCTTTCTTTTCTTTCCTTATTTGCCCTTTTGCTTTTCTCTTCTTTTTACTTTCACTGGTAGGCCTTGTATTGGACGTACCTAATGCGCGCAGACTAGTGGGAGGAAGGGGGAATGACCTACCAACCTACCTCACGGTCGATCTTTAACTTTTAGCCATTAACCTCACATCTTCGGGAGGTAACGTTCCACTATAAGCCATTAACCTCACACCTTCGGGAGGTAGCATTCAATTGAAGTGGAATTCATAACATTAAACTTTACCTACGGGAGGCCAGGATGCCAACACTTAAGTTTTCAATCTTATTATCTTTCTTTCTTTTATTTCTCATTTCATTAACTCACTTCATACACACTTCTTCTTCCTTAAGTAATCATCTAAAAGCTTATCGTAACATTACTACAAAGAAGTTAGTCAATCAAATAAGTTAGTTTGTGGGTAGACAATTAAATATCTGTACTTACAAGACTTACACTAACATAATCATCCTTGGGTTCTTTGCAATTTCGTCTTTATCTTTCATCGTGTTTCCTATAGATAATCATGTTATCGGTTAATTACTTTCTTTAAACTATCTTTATACTACTTAAAAATCTAAATTTTAGCTTTTAAGATTTTAATTAAAGTCTTACAGAGGCATCTAAAACTTTAACGGTCCTATATAGACCTTTCTAGAAAACCCCCCTTTATTTTTTTTTACACGGTCTGGTACACGGCCGTGTCCATGACTATGTACCTCTCTGTTTGCATAGTTTCCTCCTTACACGGTCGTGTTACATGGCCATGTGAAATGTACTTTACATGTACATGGTCTGGTATACGGCTGTATCTTTGGTCGTGTACTACTCTGTGATTTAATTCTTCCCAACATGATCGTGTAATCTACCCGTGTAACCTGAAAAGTGCATGTACACAGCCTCATACATAGCCGTGTCTCTGGTCATGTAATCCTATGGAATTTCTCTTCTCGCTACACGGCCTAATACATAGGCGTGTCACTGGCCGTGTACCTCTCTGAAATTTGTTTTTCCTTATTACACGCCAGTGTACTGTACAAAACTTGATTTTTAACTTTAAAAACCTAAGTTTTGACTCTTAAAAATTTATTTAAACTTTTTTATAACACTCTTAACCTATTTCCGTGCATTTTCAGAAATTTTCTTGAATTACTGATAACTCTATAAAATAGAGTTATTTTATCACTTTTTCATACACAAAAGTCAACTTGTTCTTGAGAATTTTAATTGTTTTTTATTTATTTTTGATTTATTTTGTTTTATGTACTTTAATTTAGATTTTCATAAATTTCGTAAAGTTTTTATTTAATTTTCATCGTTTTTTAATAGTAATTAAATAAGTTTAAAATTAAATATTTCCAATGAGTCTACTTATAACATTTTATTTTGGAAATATCTAATTTTAGCACTTTGTTTTTCTGTAGCATCAAAAAGGGCATCACTATTCATGTCAGGAAACTGTAAAAACCAAGTTCATCACGCATTCTATAGCACTGGATCCTTCCTAATTTCACACACTAGATTGGAGCTAATGTACTACTGTAGCAGCTGTAGCAGTGTGCATGGACATTGTAGTAAGCATGCTAACACTGTGGACAAGCATGCGACACTGTAGCACTGTAGCAGACTGTTGCAAGCATGCACCGATCACTGTAGCACTATAGCAAGCACGCGACCTGTAGCAGTACTGTAGCAAGCATGCACCGATAATGTAGCACTGTAGCAAGTTTGAAAATTTGTATTGTGTAGCACCGAATACTGTAGTATGTTTGAAAATTGTGTTGTGTGGGAACCGAATACTGTAGAAGGTTTGAAAATTTGTGTGAAAGTTAGGTGGAATAGTGCAAATTTATGCTTATAAAATGGGGCATTCTTGGAGAGTTTGAGGAGGGGGATACACTTTGTCTCTCTTATTTTTGCCTTGCTTTCATTCTCATATTTTCTCTCTAGAATATTGTGAGAATGTTTTGCAAGTTAGGCTAGAGTTCTTGGGTGAGGCTAGAAATGATCCTATACATGTAGTGAGCTTATTTGGGTTTTGATTCTCTATGATTTGTAGTGCTTATACATTTGAGTAATTAATTTTCTTTCATCTCATTTATTTCTCACATCAATATATTTTGTTGACAACTTTTATATAAATTAAGTCAAGCTTTTTTTATGTGATTGTTGTATGATACACCATATTGATAACATAGTTTTATAAGTAGTCTTTTACTGCATTATCACCAGTGGCATATTGTCGATTTTAGATATCTTATAAGATAATATTTCCTAACACTTAACATAAGAATTTTATTTACTCGAATACATTTAATTCACAAGTTCTTCAAATCTTAGCTTCCGATTGATTGTTTGGAATGTAAAACTTTCAATTGAGTCAAATTATAAATCAAAATTCAAATAAGTGAACGAAGCATATAGGGGATTCTCAATGTCTTACCAATTTTAACTATTGACTTTTCTCTACTTTAAATTGTATTATCTTTTAATCAAATTGTTCTAAAATCACAAAAAAACTTTCTTTCTTTACTTGTTTAATTGAGTACCACTCTAACACTTATGTTCTACTAATCTCTTTTGTTTGTTTTTATCACCTCCTCGTGGGATCGACCGTCCTAATTGTACTATAACTGACCGCTTTGTTTTGTCATAATTTGGGCATAATCAATTACCCTATCATGTTTCTCGAGGGGCACTATTTTAAAAATCATTTAGTCATTAATTTTCTTTTTTCCTCACCTTTCTAAATCCCAAATGGACGTTTCACTAGTCTTTAAAACATCTATTTTTCTATTCCCCAATCTTAAGTTACTAAGGGTTTGGGTTTTAACCTCAACCTTAGTTTTCTCCTCATTTTCTAAAATACGTTTTAGCATTATCCATAAAATTTTCGACAGTATTTCTGCTAATTTTCTAGGTTCCTGGCGTTTAGGAAATGCCTCAAAACCATCTATCCTAATTCATCTACCACGTACTATACCAGAGGCTTAATTTTATATAAAACGTTCTAAACATTTTACCTAAAATGCTCATATAAACAACATTTTAACTCAAAATCTCACAATCCATCACGTATATGTTCCCAAATTTCTCTTCCATAAATCTTCCTAATAATTTCACATGTTGATTCCTTCTTCTTAAACCATAAACCAAAAATAATCAATTCATCATACTATACATGTAGCCCTTATTTTACATAAACAAAACATGCCTTAAAGTTTTTATTTTTAAGATACCAAACACACCAATTTTCACAATCAACCCTTTTTTAACTACTTTATCAACCAAAAATCCCCAAGTTTCATTTTAATTTTTCATCATCTATTTTATACCTAGGAGCCATAAATTTTTAACTCAAAAACCCATAAGAAAAGGAGAGATTTATGATTACATTTTCACCTAAGAGATCCTTTTACACCAAAGAGATAATGGTTGAAGCTTGGTGTAAAATTATTTTGAAGAAAATGCTTGACTAGAGGGAGGGATTTCTTATGTCTTCTCTTGGCTGCACAGGGATGAATAGTTGCAACAATGGCTAAGTCTCTGTCCCTCTCACTCTCTCTTTCTCTTTTCTTCTTCTTCCGGTTCTTTCCTTGCCAAAACCAATACCCCCTTTTTGTTAATCAAAACCAATTAATTCACTTTCCCTCCACTAGATCTTTGACACCTAACACTCCTATTTCTTTCCAAATTTCCAATAATATAAATAAGGAAATTTTTGGTTTAATCTTAGCCATTAAATCTAGATAGATCAAATCCTAGCATTAGGATTTCCTATTTCTTTCTATTACTTTTTGAGAAATACATTTATGATGTCATAATTTGTGATACCATTTGTTTTAATTACATATTTATTTATGTGATTACCATTCACATTAATTTAATCTTCATTTTGACCAAAAAGTCAAACTGAAGAAACTTCACCAGAATCGCCCCGACGGGTTCCTGGGGCCTTCGGTGCAGTCGGTTTGCCTTATTTTTCTTCTGTTTGGCCAAAAATTCAGGTCAAACATTTTTGTCTTTTAGTGCGATTTCTTGTACATCCTAGGGTTTTCGATGTAGAAATGCCACCGTTTCTCACATTTTGGTTCGGTTCTATTCCAAATTCCTAACTTTTAATACTGGTAGAACATTTTTCTGCATTCTAAACAGTATTAAATCATTCAATTTATATTTTTAAACATAAAAATTATTGTATTAAATACAATATACATATCTCCAAGAATAGTGGATTTTCTCGGTTGTTACAGAGACTAAGTTACTGTCTGTGTTGTAAAGGTTGGCTAATGATGTTATAGAACGTAGGGCAGGCTAGGGTTATTTCTTGTGACGTTAGTTTTGTGCTCGGTTATGGGCTTACACTTATAAGTTAGGGGGAAATTGTAGCAAATATACTTTTTTTTTTGTGGTGTGGAAGTAAATAGTATAATTTGTAATCTTTGAAAATTTATAGCATAATTTATTTTATAATTTACTATATTCCATTTTTACCCCTCTCCTCCACAGTCTTTACTATATTCCATTTTTTATCCCTCTCCCACACAATCCTCACCACCCCCCATCTCTCTCTCTTTCTCTTCCTCTCTGGAAGCTGCCATGGTCACTGGCCAACCCAATGGCAATAAGGAACAGCGACAATTGTCACCATGACCTTATAGTGATCTAGGTCTCCACCTTTCTTCTCCATGAGCAAATCTTCCAGTCAATCTAAGATCGCGGATCTTGATTTCAAAGAGATTATGATGGTGATCGAATCTTCACATGGGATCAATTCTTGGTGACATCAAGAGAGCAACTATGACCAAATCTCAACAAGATCACAATGGTGGTCGACTGTAGTGGAAATGGAATCATGATCTAAATTGGATCTCTGATTTTTCTCCTTCTCTCTACCGCCACCGCCTATCTTCGTCTAAGTATACTAACTAATTTTATGGTTTATGGGTTTTGAGAAAAATGGGGCTAGGGTTATGATTTAATTAGATTTGGGTTTAATTTGGGAAAAATTTTTATGTTAGGGTTTTGTTGGAATTGGGGCATAATTTGGGGTTTTTCAATTTCAAAAACCTTTGTAAATAATATATATGGTAAATATTGGTGTAAAAAAAGGATTTACACCGTAAATCAACGATTTACTAGAATAAATTAAAAACTTACACAAATCAGCAAATATAAATCAATGATACATTAGAGTAAATTAAGAATTCATAATTAATTATAGTAGTAAACTAAGATTTTACGAATGATTTACCAAATGTGACGTCCCGTACATTACCATACCAACCAATCGAGCTCTGACGCCGACCGTGATGGCTGGCAACCTCGTGGGTCGTCGTCCTCTTACTTAACATACTTAACTTTCCATTTTTAACGTTCTCATTTTAAAGCGGAAGCAATTTCTATAGCAAATTTTTTTTTCTTTTTTTTTTTAACTTACATATTATACCTATATCTCTATCATACTCTTTTAACATATAATTCATAAATTTCTTTCTTTCAACTTCCTTTTTGAATGCTCAGCGAAAGACTCATAGTAGTACCGTACCCTCGCCCAGTCCCTTGGCACATACAGATCTATCCGTTGTCCATCATATTACTTTAAACTAACAGGTTACTTACCTGCAACATATGAACAACTAATGAGCTAGATGCTTAGTAAGTTCAAATATACATTCATTAACTTATAAATACTAGTAATATATATTATTACTAGAATATATGACATCACGTACGAACACATCATACACATCATCAAAACATAACATCGAAACATAACATAATATGTTAGCCTCTTCATGCTCATTTATCTCTTCGCTCATTGTTCTCATCATTCTATCAATCATCTCTTATCATTCTATTCTAATCTCTTCATTTCTTTTCTTTTCATTCCTATCATTTCTTAACTTTCCGTTCTACACCTTCTTATCTTTTCTATCGTTTTATCATCATCTCTTAACCTTTCGTATCTTAAAAGCCAGAAACATATACACTGGCATAACATCACATGAAAATGTGTCATTCACATCATACACATAACATCAAATACATCACATCACATATATTAATTCTATTATGTTCTTTTAAGTTTCGTTTTATTATTTATCTATTTTTCATCAATTTCATTATGTCATTCTTTCATATCGTTTGTTTCTTTTCATGTCGTTCTTTACTTTTCTTTTCGTTCTTTACTTTTCCTTTCTTTTCGTATCGTTTCTTTTCATTTCACTTTCCTTTCCTTTCTTTTTTTTTTTCACTTTCCTTTCCTTTCTTTTCTTTTCACTTTCCTTTGGTGGGCCCGTTGCTGGTCGCACCTTAAAGATTACCGCTTCCTTCTCTGAGGGGGTGATCTTTAACTACCGCACCTTCGAGGTAGTGTCCAACCTATAAACTACCACACCTTTGGGGTAGCACCATATCTACGTGGAGGATATAGACATTAACCTCACCTACGGGAGGCCGCTATGCCAACAACTTAAGTTTTCAGTCTTATTATCTTGTATGCTTTTATTTTTCTTATATTGATTTTTTGTTGTACATCTTTTTCATGACATTCATAATCTTTCCTTTCTCATTTTTCATAAAACATTTCATGAAACATTTGTTCTTTCGTTGTTCTATCTTTCTTTCGTAATTCTTTCTCATTGACATCTCATTCTTTCATTCTCATTTCGTAAGACATATATCGTTGTTTCACGTTGTTGTTTTTATTTTCTTAATTCTTTACTTTACTCGTGTGAATTATATCAGTCACACTTTAGCATATATAGCACATATTACTTATATATTATCACATCACATCATAACAAACAAAAATACGTTTAGTTATGTGCAGACAATTACTCTCTGTTTATCATTTGCATCATTCTATCTATCGTATCTTATCATCATTCTCCTATCGATCATAGCCTATTGTTTTATTCTATCAATCACATCTTATCTTTATGTTCTAATCCTTTCATAATACCTTTCATCATAACCCATCATTACTTCTCTTTCTTGCCTAACTCTTTGCTTTTATATCATTTTTCATAAAATCCTATCATTTCGTTCTCATAAAACATACCCTTTCTTAATTCCTTTCATTATCGATCATCGTTGCTCTATCAATCATAACTTAACTTCCATAAAACTTTTCATAAAACATCTATTCTTTCCTTTCATATCTCATCTCTTTTTTTTTTAGGCATTCTATCATAACATTGTCATTCTTACTCTTTCCATTCTTCTATCTCTCTTTCTCACATCTTTACTCTCATAAAGCTTTTATAATACATTTCCTTCATAATTCAATATATATTCATATATATATATATATTTTTTTATAAATTATTTATTAAAACCTATCTTTTAACATCATTATAGTATTGCTATAGCGTTACTATAGCATCATCATAAATCACATCATGACATTTGCATACAAGACATATAAATACAATAAGCTTGTTCATAGTTACAGACGGGTAAATGTCTGAACTTACTCATAGCGTGTTTATCCTCTTCTTGGAATCGATCGACGTCCTTTGTCGCGTCTAGATCGGGTTCCTACAGACAAACTTTGTCCGTTAATCACGTTTTCATTTATAACTTTTATTTTATTAAAAAGCTTGATTCTGATCTTATAACCCTTAATTATAGCCTTAGGACAGCTTTTTAAACCTTAAAGGCCATTTTTGAATTTTTCTCCAACTTTTTGAAAAATTACGATTTTACCCCTAACTTTTGATAAAATTACAATTTTACCCTTGACATGATTTTTCATAACTTAAACCTCAATTTTGACTTTTACAAACTTCATTACCCTATTCCAGGGTCACTGGGGCTCTTTTCCCATAATTTGAGAATCTTTGGGCAAATTGACCATTTTTCCCTTGATGGGTGGTTTAACCATAATATTTTCATTGTCATACTTAGGCTGGATTTTCTAAACCCAAAATTATCTAATTAACTTTTTAAATCTTATCGGACCTTTTCTGGATCAATTCTTATCATTTTACCAACTTTCACATTCCCGGCCCTCGGGAAGTACTATTCTGACCTGAAAGTCGGTTTACTAATCGTAACTTGCTCATTCCTTTTTTCCATGCCCTAATTCCTCGAGAGGGCTCGGGTTACCTTCTCAATCATATTTTACCCCTCGTTTCCTATATTAACCCTAGTGCCGTTTTTAGAAATTTCGGCAGTATTTCCGCTTAATTTTTGAGGTTCCAGCATTTAGGAAATGCCTGAAAACCATCTATCCTGATCTATTTCTATCACGTACTATACCAGAGGCCTAGATTTTACATAAAACTCATACTTTTTATGTAAAATCGTTACATTATCACATATTTTTCTTTTCCTCCATTACAGCCATTTTTTTCTTTTTACATACATTCTTTTCCATAATTTTCATACCAATAATCATAAAATCATACAATAGTCCCAAACAATTAAATTGCGGAACGTAAAGAGGTCGGGATTTATACTGAATTGCAATCCGGTCTCGACGGCATAAACCCTAATTCTTCGTTCTTCATATCTGAGGTCCCATCTTGCAAATCCGACTCCGCGGATGCATCCGGAACGTCGAAAATAGGCCAACAGGCCAAACTTCCAAAATTGATCAACAGTCGCCATTGACTGCCGTTGACCGACGTTGACCGACAGCGGCATGGAGAAAGGAGGCCACCATCTCGTAGATCTCGACGTGAGGAACTCATTGGTGGTGTCAATTTCACCAATCGAAGCTCCTATGGTCGGAAACTAACCCCCGAAAAACTGACGGTGGCAGAGAGCTTAAATCTCCGTTTTCCCGACTTTTTTGCCCAAAATTGGCTTGGGGCTTTTGATCTCTATGAAATTCTGAGCATTTTAGTACCAACCTTACAACTCAACTCTGCCAGAATAGTAAGATTCGATGGTGGTGACACGGCGGTGACAACGGAGCTTCGGGCGGCGTGATCCGGTGGCCGTTGGGCTGAAACACCACCTGGGTTTTGTTCTACTCTTCACCCTGAGTCCATTGGGACCGGAATCGTGTTGATCGGACGGTGGAGAAATCGACGTTTGAAAATTCCAGCCACCGTAGCTTTGGACGGCGTGTGTGGGCTGCTCCGGCATCCAATCCGTCGACTCGACGCACCGTTAGACTCAGCTCGGCAAGAGCTTTCCGATGACACTGGCGGTGTCGAAAACAGACACCGTTTCTGATAGTTGGTTACTGTTCATTTTCGTGTAAGGGGGGAGGAAAGAGAAAGTTAAATAAAATTATGGGTTTGTTTTTGAAATTTCTGATTTTTCGCCTTTTATATACTTTTTCGCCCAAAATTTCAACATGGGCTATCCTGACTAATTTAGGCATCCTGAATCCAAATATATCAGTTTTATTTTCGTCTGAGGTCATTTCGGCCAGTTTCCGATATTGCAAATTCCCGGTCAAAAATTACCTTTGTACTCAATTATCTAATTTGAGCATGTTGATAGGCTATGCTGACTAATTTGGGTGTGCTAAGCCTAAATTTATCAGTTTTAATTTCATTCAAGGTTATCTAGACCAATTTTCTGTCAAAATTCACATTTTGTGCTCAATTGACTAAATTGAGCATACTGATTCCAAATATATCAGTTTTATGTCAAGATAATTTTATCTTGGCCTACTTCTTGACACTGTGAGTGGCATACACGTGCTCACACCTTAAATCACTGTCAATCATTTTTCATCCTTTAACATTGTTAGAACATTTTATTTCATTCTAAACAATATTAAATCACTTAATTTCACATTGTAACGTTTAAATTCATTGTGTATTTATTCTTCGAGAAATATAAATTTTCCCTGTTATTACACCAAATAATAAAAGATTTATAAAAATCCATAAGTAAATGATTTACTAAGTAAAAAAAAATTTACCAAAATCAATAAATAAATGATTTACCAAGTTAAAAGGTAATTTACATATTTTATAAATAAAGAGTATTTTTGGAATTTTAGGTTGTAATAATTCATGATTTACTAATTTTATGCTATTTACTAAATGTCCAAAACTTTTATGCTATTTATTTATACTAAAGTTGGATTTTAGCCTATTTCCCTCTTTCAAATAAGATTTGGGTGGGCTTGGCCTTAGGCTTAGGCTTGGGCTTGGTCTTTAGGCTTTAATGTTTTTTTAAATTCTAAAGTTGCCTTCTTCAACCTCCTAAATTTTGGGGCTGTAAAACTGAACTTTACTCATGGCATTGCAGAAGTTCACGACTATCATAGCTGAAACTTTTGGCCTCTTAATCGACTTGGTTTGCCAACCAAACCTTATATCTAAAACCAAGAACCACGCTATGGCCTTCAGTTTTCCAACCAAAATTTTTAGTTTTTGGCATCGGTTTTGCAATTTCAATTGCTTTGGTCAGTGCATTGATCAATGTCAGTACGTCGGTCTCCCTGAGTAGCCCTACACAATCCCTATGATTGTTCAATCTTAACAAAAGAGAAAAAATAATTCTTACACAGTGACTGAAAATATGCCATTGTTTTTTATCCAAAAAGATTTGGTCCCCTGTTGGAAGAACAACTTAAGATGGAGTTTTGACTACTTAACTTCAAAGCTATTAAATTTACATCTTTTTCTCTCTATTCATTTTTTTTTTCCAAAAACTCAAACTTTAAAAGTTCATGACTTTCTTTTTTCAACTCGAATTAGTTTGCCTTGGTTTTAGAAATCCACTGATGTAAAGGCCATTTTACGGTCTGTTACAATATAATTTTTCCAAGCCCTTTCAAAGATAAGGTTCAAGTAACGTATTAAGCTTTGGATCAACTCAAACCAAAAAGTGAGATCACTAGGACAAAGGTTGTAGAGCATGTGTCTACCTTAACTTTAAACTTACTTTTAAACTTGGTCTGATACCAAATGTGGAGGTTACTACCCTAACTTTCTCCCTGATACTATTTCTTGTGGGTGACCCAACTCGCTCGAGCCGTCCACTTAAAACTTTGCTCTTCTTAACTATACTTTTCTTAAATTTACTCTTCTTGACTTTACTCTTCTTAACTTAGTATACTTATTTTACTTCTTATACTTTTCTAGCCTTCTTTAAACTTTTTACTTAACTTTATCCTTTTTAAGTACTTTAAGAAGTACTTTCTTTAACATACTCATTTTACTTGAAAAATTACTGATAAAATTTTTTTTCTTTCTTAAACTTGACTTAAACATATGAGTTTTCAAAAAGCATATTGAAATACTTTCTAAACTTAACTTACATTAAACCTTGTCTCTTTTCTTTGTATTACATATATATTTTCTTTTTATTGCAGTGAAAAATCACAGTAAAACCATAACCCACTCCATGACATTCTGGAAATCTGTCTGTCAGCCCATCTGTTTCTTCTCTCATAATGCAGGTAACTTGATTTTGTTACCTACATCACGAATAGACTAGTAAGCTAGAGCTCAGTAAGTATAAACATACATATAAAAACATTACATATACATATATACATGCTAAAACTTTATGTAGACATAACATACATTTAAAACTTTACTTAAACACATCAACTAATAATGAAGGTTACTCAGATTATACTTGCTTATTTTTCTTTTTCGTTCTCATTGGTCTTTCTGTTCTTTCATATTCTTCTGTTCTTTTCTTAACTTCTCTTAATTTTTCTTTGCTTTTCTTTCTTTTCTTTTCTTTTCTTAACTTTTCTTTGCTTTTCTTTCTTTTCTTTCCTTTTCTTTATCTTTCACTACCTTGTGGGCCCATGGTTGGATGTACCTAATGCACGCAGACTAATGGAGGAAAGGGGGAGCGACCCACCAATCAACACCAAGGTCAAACTTTGAACTACCAAACTTGGGGGTAGTACATTGAGCCATTAACTACTATATTCTTGCGATAACACCACACAACTGGGGTGAAGGCTATTCTTAAACCTCACTTCTGGGGAGACCGGTACGTCAACCTTAAATTTTTAGTTTTACTATTTTGCTTATCTTCATCTTTCTTTTCTTTAACTTTTTGTACTTTTCTAACTTCATAAACATGTTAGGTTTGCATATCACAAGTGTATAACTTATATATATAAAACACAGTTCTATAGCAAGTTAGTTTGTGAGTAGACATTTATATGTCTGTACTTACAAATACATCACTCGTATCTCCTTCTTTGCTTCTGGATCTGCAGACATTCTTTTGTTGCATCTGGATCGGGTTTCCATAACCGAAATAATAATAATGATTATTTAAATCTTTATTCTTATGTAAAACTTAGTAAAACATAAAAATTCTATGTTTAATTTTCCAATCATGAACTTTGGAGTCTAATATCCCATTTCTAGCCTTTTCGTCAACTTTTTTCAAAATTACCATTTTGTCCCTAACTTTTGGTAAAATGACAATTTCATCCCTAGCAGACTTTTCTTTCTTTTCTCTTCCTTAAATCTTGAATTTGGCCTTAAAAATCTTAATTAACCTCATTTTTCACTTTTCCACTAACTTTTGAAAAAAATGACCATTGTATCCTTAACTTTTGACAAAATTATCATTTTACCCCTAACAGGATTTTTCTCACTTAAACTTTACTTTTGCCCTTTAAAATCCCAATTAGAGCCTTTGGATCACATTTAAAACCCTAATGGTTCATTTTAACTATTTCTCAAATTTCTAGTCAAAATGACAATTTTACCCCTGACAAGTCTTTCTTACTTTTCTTCAACTTAAAACTCAATTCTAGCCTTTAGAATTCTATTTAAGCTATTCTAAAGCTTTAATGGTCCTTTCCGAGCGTTTCAGAAATTTCGATCAAAATGATAAATAGTAACTTTGACCGTGAATAGTATTATTTATCATGAATAGTACTTTGACTTTGATTGTGAATATTTTCATTTATTACTTAGACTGGTTTTTCTAAGTCTAAAAATCATAAAAATAATTTTTCTTAGGCTTTACTAAATTTTTATGGCATTATTTACTATAATTTCTTGGTTTACTATTCCTCAAAACGTCCATCCTTCTTTTTCGAGACTAGGTCACCGAGGGGCTCGAGTTTCCATCCCGACCACATTTTACCCTTCGGTTCTTAAAATACCCCTTTGTGCCATTTTAGAAATTTTGGCAGTATTTCCGCTTAATTTTGGGTTTCTAGCATTTAGGAAACGCCTCAAAATCATCTAACCAATTCTAATCTACCACGTACTAAACCAGAGGTCTAATTTTTACGTAAAAACTCAAACTTTTTATGTAAAAATCTTCACATTTAACACATTTTCTTATTCGACCATTTTTCATATAAATAGTCCATAATTAACATTTAATCATTCCAATTAATAAATTAAGGAATGAAAATAGTTGAGATCACTACCAAAGTCGTTCAATGACATCCACTGGGTAGGTCGACTCCAATCGATGATCAATGGAGCCATTCGATCTCACACATACAAACTTTGATTCACCATTCTTTACGTTTGAAATTCCATCTTGCAATTCTAATGCCGCGGACATGTCTGAAACGTCAAAAATAAGCCAGAGGGGCCATTCTTCAAATTTTGGGGTCCGGTCACCATTGATCGACATTGACCACCATGGACCGGCATTGACCGGTGGCGGCGTGGGCAACGATGGACACTATTTCATAGATCTCGACGAGAGGAAACCATTTCCGATGTCAATTTCCCGAATTGGAGCTCCTATCATCGAAAACAAACTAGCTCACCGTTGGCAAGCTCCGATCTCCGCCATGCCGTGGTGGTTTCTTGAAATTAGCTTGGGGCTTTTGTTTATCGCCTTATTATGATCATTTTGAGCTGGGCGGTGTCGCTCACCTCCGTCGGAATCGACAACTTTCACGGCCACAACAGCGAAGGCTTGGGCGGTGCGATTCGACGGCCGTTAAGGTGAAACAAGACTTGGGTTTTGTTCTACTCTTCACCGTGAATCTTTTGGGACAGAATCAGCTCGATCGGAGGTCGGACGGTGGAGTTACAGCGTCACGAAATTCACGTTCCTCTGGCAACTTTGGGCGACGTGTGCGGCTTCCTTCAGCAGCGATTCTATCGCGTCGACCCACCGTTGGACTCAACTCGTTGAGAGCTTTCCAATAGTACCGGTAGTGTCGAAACAGGACACCGTTTCTAGTGGTTGGTTACTGTTCATTTCAGTGGTGTTGCAGGAAAAGAGAGAGAAACAAAAAATGTGAGACCCTTTTTGAAATTTCTGAATTTTCCCCCCTTTTATACTTTTTTTTTATTTTAACATATGTTATACTGACTAGTTTGGGCGTATTGAACCCAAATATATCAGTTTTACATTTATTCGAGGTCATCTCGATCAGTTTTCTGGTATTACAATTTCTTAGTCAAAAATTACTTTTTATGCTCGATTGACTAATTTGAGTATGTTGATTCCAAATATATCAGTTTTATATCAAGAAAAGGTCATCTTGACTAATTTCTTGATACTGTATATTTCCTAATAAAAAATTACTTTTTACCATAACCATTGGATCCAACTACCACATTTGTTTAAAAGAAATAAATCAATTATGACATCATCATGCTTACATCATCTGATTAACTCAATGATCAAAGTTTGACCAAAAGTCAAACCGAACGAAAATTTACCGAAATCGTGTAGGCGGGTTTCTGGCGCCCCTTGTGTGATCGATTTGCCTTATTCTACTATCGTTTGACTAAAAATGCTTACCAAAGTTTTTCATCTTTTTCCCCAATCTTGGTTTACCTAAGGTAATCTCTTAGGGTTTTTGGTTTCTAAATAGCATCTTCGTTTTTTTAAAATAACGAAATTTCTGGAGAAGCACACTGGAGAACATATCTAGCCATCTGTGCTATCATTTTGATCTAACTCACTCTCAAAACTCTCAAAAACCCTAAAACACTTATCTTGTCTTATCTTTACTTTTATTTGTCATTTTCTTATATCTATCTTTTTCGGATACCAAAACCACTCCATTTTGAGCGCTTTGGTCTGAAATCACTTTCTCAGTTGTGAACTTTATTCTTTAATCATTTTTGGAGATTTTAAATCCTCCAAACATTTATTTATTTCTATTAACACTGTTATTTGTTTATTTACAAACATAGTGTTCTCATACATTCTTATTTACAGAAATTCTTATAAAAACCTAGCTTAATCCTAGGTAGCACAATTGGGATTTTCTGGTCTATCACAAGGTTCCTCCATATTATTCCAAGCAGTTATACGGTGCTTAAGACCCATCCTCAAATCCTACCCTTGTTTCATGCTGGTAAATTTTATTAGAAGGACAGTCAAAGCATTGCCACAAATGAGCCCCTGAGTTTCTATCCACCTCGTTTCTTAGTATTAGATTTCCAGAATCTAGAAGTTGCACTATAACTTGTTTAAATAAGATTGTTGACCAAACAACACTTTTATTTTGGTACAAAAGCACAAGAATTTCTATGCTATTGATCATAAACAACCCTGATGAATCATTAATCGAGTCATATATATTTGCAACCCAAACAACAGTTTGAACTGCGTTGTTCCTGTACCAAATTCCTATATGGCATTTCTTTGAAGCTCCTGGACTGAAGAAACCAAGCTCAAAGACACCTTCTATAGAAACTAGAGTTTCACCATCATGGACAGATTGGAATTGACTGATGCTATCAACTTCAGAGGAAGCTGTATGTAAGAGAAACATGAAAACAGTGGTTGTAAGCATAAAAGTAAAATCTACCATTTGCTTCTATTTATCACAATCATTGCTTAGATGATGATTCAACTCCGAGAAATGTACCGTAGATGATGCAGGTCCTCAGCTAAGTATCACCTTCATCAATAATTCTGTTAGAAAAATATATAGAACATAGAAAACAAACAAGTTTAATATAAACAAATGAAATATTACAAAGACTTGAAAATAAAAACAACAATTATAATTCAACCTTAACCCGAATTAGAACAATTTGATAGATGTCGAGGCACGTGAAATTCATGCTTTCCTTAAAACAGATTCGTCCCTTCCTGTAAGTGCCTGAGGATTCAACGGACATTTGTCTCCCAGGATACAATGACAACAGTTGTATTCTAAGCATGATCAAATACCACTTCCAATGAACTCAAAACCGAGCCTTCTCTCTATCACAAAAACACCTAGAAATACTCTAGAACACACTTAGAACACACCTAGAATACAATGAAAACAAGAAGAAAGAATACTTGGAAATTTTTATGTGTAACATGAGGTGAAAGCCTCCTTATATAGGCTTCTAATGAGGGGTGTTACAAGCTTGAAATAATGAGACTTAATTATGGTTTAATGAGAATTATTTCCTTGATGTTACAATCATTCATATTTAAGTTGAACGAGCTCAACATATTGTCCATATACATGCAATAAGGGTGAGTAAAACTATTCATATTCACTATTTACCACCCACTAATGCCCAATAATCACATGCATATTTATACTCATTAACATGCATTAGAATATCAATAGATAAATGATTGATATTCCAAAAAAAATCAGTTTAATATATTGGTAAAATAAAAAAAATTGTCATTTTTCCAAATTTCCAATGGGCAAACTTTGGATATCAATTTCTCATTCACCTCATATTATTTTGAGTATATAAATATACGATTTCGATCCCCTTGTGATGAAGAACGCAAATCCATCAAGACTCGTCATTTTTGCAAAGTGGGCCCCACTCAAATAAGGGTCTCAAAATGGCTCCTTAACATGGTTTACAAATCATTTTTCCAACAAATTCTTCACCAGAAGACACTTTACTCCAACTTCACAGCTGATCAAAACATGCACTTGAGTCCAAGCCATCCTGTAATGAAGGAAAAGATATATTTCGCTGGTTGAACTTAAATGCCAACTTTAACTACAACAAGAAAAGGAAATAACCGACACAGTTATAGAATGTAATCAGATTTTTTTACATTATTTGAAAGACAATTGTTTGGTGTTATTCGACTGTGTGAAACTCATATTTTTATTTTACCACAGTCAGTATCATTTTGGATGTGTTAAAATGAAAGGGTGTTTGGAGGATATTTGGAGATGGTATTTTGAAGGTTAGAGATGAGTTGGGTTTCAGAAAAGTGCATTTAGTGAAATTGAATTGTTGTAATGAAAAAGTATTGAAAATTACCAATATATATCATGTTTTATTGCTCTCGATACTCTATGTAATTTTTTTTAGAAAATTAGTAATATATATCGTGTTTCATTACTTTCGATATTCTATACAATTTTTTTATTTAAAAAAAAAACTCGTTTCAATGTGAAATAAGAAAGTTATAAATTTTTAAAGTTTAAGTTTTTTAAAATAAGAAAGTTTAAAGTTTGAGACTTCAAGAAAAATCCCCCAAACTGTCCCTGATAGTTTAAAAATACGACCGAGTCACGGTGGAATTTTGTCAAGTCTTTTACCTTCTAGTTCACACATAAATGCCGGTTCAAACATGGCACAATTTCGCTAGTTCCAGTCCATGCATACATTACTGATCATTCACACTTAAAAGTGGCAGTGACAGAACTATGTAATACTTTGTTGCAATGGTCCATGAGTCAACAGGGGAAAGAAAAAGGAAATTCATGATCTCATTTCAAATCATTAGACTACAACAAGTCCTGACAAGTTGTCCCCAAGACCATATAGATCAAATGGGACATTTATTTAGCTGGAATCTTAGAGAAGTAGAAAAAAGAAAAATTATTATAGTCAAAGAATAAACTAGTTTTCACACCTTATAGACCCATCGTTGGATACAAAATTGTGTTTTTATCATATTGTAATACCAAACAATGAATGTTATTTGTATCTAGACGCTGTATCATATTGTAATACCATACAGTAAATGTTCTGTATTTTTATTACATTCAAATATAATGTGTATTTAAATTATTAGTAAGATAAAATATGTGATGTGATAAATTAAAATAGATAGAAAATGCTAGGGTTAATCTTTTCATCACTCTCTTTATCATTCTCTAACTTCTTCTTTTGCATTTTATCCACTCATTTTTCTATAATAACTAAAACTAAAACTAGCCTTTTCTTTTTCATTTATTACAAGAATGCCATTCTTTCTCACTCTTTATCACTTCCTTTCTTTAGTGAAAATTCATAATCATATATAAAAGAATTATGAAAAATAAGAAACGCCATTTCCTTTTAAACATGGCTTCATTCCACCTATTGCAACTCCCTCTTTTTTTTTCCCTAAAAGATATCCAATGTTGAAGTTAAGAAAAATAAATCAAGTGGTTCGCTAGGCAAATTTTGAGCGACTTCAAAATTTTATTTTCTGTATTTTTAATTAAAATTTTTTATATAATGTCATGAAAATAAGTTGTAATTGCATGTTTGTAATAAATAGTAAAAAAATGGTTTGGAGTGTTGTTTGTTTCTTTTGGGATAACGAAAAAACAAATGTAATTTTTTCTTTCCTCTTTTTTTTTTTTTTTTGGAAAGGACTAAACTTACTTTTATTTAGAATTTAAGGAACATTTTTTTGGAAGTACATCTTAACGAACATACACACACACATCATCATCTTTTAAACAAAATAGGTATAACATCTTCTCTTTACTTATCATTAATAACTAATCACTTACTAATATATACATTAAACATGTCTGCACGCTTAAACATTACAAATTAGTTATAATTTAATATTCAAAAAAATAAGTGGAAGTTCTATGTAGTGGTATCCCATCCCTTTTCCGCATCTATTTTCGCCACTTGTTCGTCTAGCATTCATATTACAGGCTTCTTATCTACAGTACAAATATTTCTTCATAAGCTTTCACATAGCAAGTACAAACATATTTCTTGTAAAAACTATAAAAACATAATTAAAATATGCATGATTCTATTATGCTTAATTTATGAGCTTACATAACTTGTTTAGGACCCTTAGTATACATACCAAGTGTGCACGATCATCTAAAAGTTAAGGTTCGTGAGGTCCCTAATGACATCAATATCATAAACTAAATCAATCTTCCTCCCTCTATAGAGAGGTTGGTACAATACATCTTAACTTATCATAACTTAATTTTACCATTCGTCTTAATTCTGATCTTGTGTCATCTTATTATAGTAAGTATGCAGTATGACATATTTCAGTATAATTAGAATTCATAAAAGTAACATGAAATCATGCATAAAACATTTCATAAACATCATTTAAAACATTTTATTCATATTGTGGGCGAGATTTGTATTTACTTGACTTTCTCCATAGTATTTTGCTAATCTTGTTCACTTAATGTTTCAATAGGCCCATGCCCTATTTGATCATTCATAACATGTAAAGTTTTAATCTAGCTAATTAGATTTCTACTTTAGAAATTTAATTAGTTATATCTCCATTTGTTAGATTTAATTGATCTAGTACTAGATTATCTAAATCAAGTATATTTAGGCTCCTAAACCGATTACATTAATTTGTAAAATAGCTTATAATCCCTTGCTTCATATTCTATATTCATTATGAGGACCTTAGTACTAATATGTAGCGCTAAGTCTACGATAAATAAATACTTCTATCGACAAAAAATAACCTTGATATGTAGGGAAAAAAAAAATACATAGTGGAATTTTAAAAATTTTCTAAAGATCATAATAACTCGTTTTGTGATATATAATAAATTATACAACAATTTAATACTTTTAGAGGAAAACACCAAGAAAGTCAGAGGATGTGACTAAAAAAACTTCAACTAATTAGTATTCTTTATTATTCTCCAATTCCCAGATGGTGGAATATGTGGACATTCAATTCCTCTATTGGTATTTTGTGCAGCTTGTCTCCTTTCAACCAACAAGAGCTCTAAGAATTTATTATTATAAATGAGAGGTATAATAATAAATTCCCTCAATTAAGAGTCTGTGGTCTAAAGAAAATAAAAGCTTTCAGGGTCCTATTTATAAAATTGTATTAGGTGGCTTTCAGAATTTAAACAAGACTCTAGAAAAGATTTTCCTCTCTCCTCCATTCACCATGGCCAAAATTTTTCCCTAGGTTTGTGCCTCAAAAGATTTGGCCACCACAGGTCTAGGGTATTCAAAATTTAATTTAATTTTCAAACTTCACAAATCTTATGATTTTATCTACATAGATAATGTTCCATAACTTTAGTTTAAATTTAAAATAAAATCATAACAACTTTATTTGAATTAAACAATTATGTAATCATGCTTTCACATATGGATCAACAATGGAGGCGTTACCATGCTTTCACATCTGGATCAACAATGGAGGCCGTGGGTTTTGTTTGAAACCCTCTCCCACTCAATATTTTGTAAAACATGCAAGTTTTGACAAATTATGTATGATCAATATAGTATGAGCGGCACTCACCCATCTTATATGACATGTTATCAAATATGCATACAAAACATCCATCAATACATATTTATACATCCATGACATATCACAGAAAAAATAATTGACAGAATAACCAAGCTATGGTTCCATCCTAGAACAAAGAAAATAAAGATTACAAAATTCCATCCAAAGCATTCTTTGGGTCTTGAATTTCTTTCCGTCTTCTTGTATCCATCTTTATGCAGCCTCCCCATTTATTTCTCATCCCAAGAATTATTTAAAATTTAAATCTCCAAAAATTTAAATTTCAAATTTAAACTCCAAATTCGAATTTCAAATTTAAATTTCAAATTTAAATTTTAAACAATTTTAAAAACATCATGTGTAATAATATGTAATTTCAAATTTTCAAATTTTCAATTACATATTTTTAAACATGATTTAAAATTAAATCTCAAATTTAAAAATCAAAATTTTTCGATTTTTAGACCGTCGCACCGCCGCCCCCGAAGGCGGCAGCCGCCGTGGGCAGCCACCAGCACCGGAGGGGCTGGCAACCCACGGCCGCCCCCTATGTGCAGCCTTGCCGGGCTGCAGGCCAAGCCTGCAGCGCCAGACTGCACGCCCAGGCTGGACGCAGCAGCTGGCAGGCTGCAGGTAGTGCTTGCCAGAGGCTGCACACCCAGGCTGCGGCCAGCCTTGGGTAGGCCAAGGCCACCCTTTGCCTGCAGCCGTGGGTGGTTATGGCCTGCACAGGGGCTGCCGCAGCCCTATCCTGCCCGAGGGCAGGGGCTGCAGCCCCACCAAGGCCTGTCGGCCTATCCCGAGGGGTCGTGTCTCGATTTTCATACCATATTTCAATTTACCTATTAGGATCTCCAAAAATTAATTTGAATCCCAATTAAATTGAAATTTTCCACACAATCAAAATTTCAATCTTTAAATCAAATTTAACTTTTAGGAAAAATAAATTACGATCTTCAATCTTCAATCTCCTCCAAGAATAATTACATAAAATTTCCTAAACCGTTTCCGGTGTACAAAAATTCTAACCATAAAAATTCTAAGAGACAAAAATTAAAATCCATGGGAAAATTACAGTGTTAATAAACTACTCCCATGGTTACATAAAAAATCCTAGATACAATTTTTCTAAATTCTAAGGAACCATAACTGACATAAACAAGCATGCTTATAATAATTCAGAAAATTAAAATAACCACATACTTTATACATAATCCATGATAACAACATAAAGGAACCCTAGAATGCCACTCTCTAAATATCAAATCCATACATAAATAAAAAGACTAAGTAATTGTCTAATTTATGTACATGGCATAGTCATGAGATGGCTCTGATACCAATTGTAGGAAAATAAATCGGCAAAAAACGTATCAGAGTGGCGCAGCGGAACAATAAAAATTTTTAGATCGTTAAATATCTCATGATGCCATATACAATAAATCAACAATAATTAAAACTCATACCTCAAGGACGCCAATGTGCAGGAAGAGAATGACCGGAGGCTTCAACCAACTAGCCTTCTCTATTATTCTCCAATTCCCGAATGGCTGAGTGTGTGGGCACTCTGAACCTCGATCGGTATGCTAGCACTGCAAGTCTTCTTCTGACCACCCAGATCTCTAAAGAACTTATTGTCACGATGAGCTATGCAACAATAAGCCTGCTCACCTGAGAGTCTGTGGTCTTAGAGAACTGGAGTGGCAGGACCTCTATTTATAGACCTGCATGAGGTGATTCTTTGAATTCGAATTGGATTAGGAAAAGATATTCTCCCTTATCCATAACCATAAAATCCGAATTTTCTATGGGAGAATCTCAACAATAAAATTCAACCATTATGGATAAATCCAATCCAAATCTAAACAAGATTTTAATAAGAATTTTATCTCCCTTTTTTCAACCAAAAAATCCGAAATTCCTAGGAGAAAATCTCCTCCACAAATTCGGCCACTTTTAGGATAAGGGAGAATCAAAATTCCACTTGGATTTTCAAGCTTGAATCTTATCTCATCCTTATCCAAAATAACCGAATTTCCTAGGAGATACACTCCAAAAATTTCGGCCACTTTTAAGGGAGGAGAGAATCCAAATTCAACTGGGATTGAAACTTGAATTTTTCCGTTGAACCTTATCCACAAAAACCGAAATTCTATTGAGGATTATCCTCAAAATTTCGTCCACCTTTTGCTAGGATTTGGATTCAAAATTCAAGTAGGATTCTAACAAGATTATCCTCTCCAAATCCAACTCAAATTCAAATTTCAAACCTTGTGGATTTTCCACAACAAATTCGAATCCCACTTGGACTGTGATTTAAAATTTGAATTTAAAATTTCAAATTTCAAATTCAAATTTCAAATTCGAATTTCAAATTCAAATTTCAAATTCAAATTTCAAATTTCAAAATTCAAATTTCAAAATCCACAAAGTAGTTGTGTTTCAAATTCTTGTTCTCATGGATAATTTTCTACAGCTCCAATCCAATCTCAAATAAAATCATGGCAACTTTATTTGGAGTTCGAATAATTGTGTACTCTATTATCTAAAACAAAATCTGAATCCAACCGGAGAGAATCTTGTCTACCATCCTAATCCTGTGTCATCACCATCCATACATAATAAACCAGCCAATAGTATACACAAATCAATTTGCCAAACGTTAAGGAATTATGTGGAGCTAGTAGAGGGACTGATTGGACATATATAATCGGGCTCCCGTAAATCCATATGATCATCATTCTTTACCGAACAACTCAATCATACGATCACTAGTTTCAGAGTCACACCACTATAAACCTGAAACTGAACTCCCAATTATATACCGTATTACGTAAGCCTGTGACAAGCTATCATCCAATGACCTTGTCATGTATGCAGAACCCTCATATGATATCCATGATCAGCCTTAGGCCAAAGTCCGTTTAATCCTACTGATCAAGCTATCTTAAAGTTCCATTATACTATCGAATAAAGAAAATGATTATTCACCATATGTGAATAAGAAGTCATCCACCCAGCAGACGACCCAAGGCCTTGTCCATTTTCACATTCAGTATAATGCCTTTAAGAGGATACCCTTAACTCCTCATTAGAGCTATGATTCCAATATTTGTAAACGAACCCTTCATCGTATACAAGTCATGCACCGAATGAACCGGTCTATAAGCTTACTACCTCTGAGACGCTTTAGCCATTGGAACATCAAAGTACACAAGTCATATACATGAAGCTATCCTTTTACTCAGGATTAAGGTTACTGCATAATGAACGTCAAAAGCATATCGATCCATTCAAAGCGGACTTCGTAGATCAATCACGCTTTAGTCCCGGTCTAATATGTCACCACCAAGCAACATATCTATGTCTCCACTTGGGAGTCCAGCTCCAGACAGTCAAGACAAACCGTCCCCTCCAAGGCTTTAGACAACATAATAGTCTTAACATGAGTTAGATGCTCGGTCTAACCCCATAGACTACAGACCATAGTTTAGACCGCTAACTTTAGAATCTTGTCTTCTTGCATACAAAAGTCCATTGCATGCAACGTTCTAACAGTTTAACACAAGCAGTCAGGGAGCCATATTTGCTTACATTTACTTTAACATGTAAATAAGACGAGGACAGATAGCAATGTAATGAATAACCTCTCTATATATATAATTTTATTATCCAGTTCAAAATAAATACATCAAAATGTCTCTAATGCTTAGGCATTTCCTAACAATCTCCCACTTGCCCTAAGCCAGCAGATGTGCCATGTTACGCATCCCCATCGCCTCTACGTGCCTCTCAAAGCTTCTAGCCACCAAAGTCTTAGTAAAGGGATCGGCGATGTTATCCTCGGATGCGATCTTACATACATCCACTTGTCCTGTCTCCACGTGCCCTCTAATAATATGATATCTCCGATCGATGTGCTTGGTCCTCTTGTGGTGCCGAGATTCCCTTGTGTTGGTAATAGCCCCTGTATTATCACAGTAAAGTGTGATAGGCTTGTCAACACCCGGAATGACCTCAAGGTCTCTAAAGAACTAGCGGAGTCAAACCGCTTCTTTAGATGCCTCAGCCGCAGCCACATATTCAGCCTCCATAGTAGAGTCAGCTGTACAGCTCTGCTTCACGCTCCTCCACACAATGGCTCCTCCTCCGAGTAAAAACACTGATCCAGATGTCGATTTCCTTGAATCCTTACAAGTCTGGAAGTCTGAGTCCGTGTATCCTACGAGTGTTAGGTCCCCTCCAGAATACACCAGCATATAATCCCTCGTTCTCTTAATATACTTGAGTATATGCTTTACAGCTTGCCAGTACTTAGTTCCAGGATTTGCTTGATATCGACTCACCATACCTACTGCAAAACATATATCCGGGCGAGTGCAAAGCATAGGGTACATAAGGCTACCCACAGCGGATGCATAAGGGACCTTACTCATACGCTCTCTTTCTTCCGATGTCTTGGGACAGTCATCCAATGAAAGAGTTAGACCGGCAATAGAAGGTTGTGAGCCTTTCTTTGCCTCTTGCATTGCATATTTGTCAATTATTTTATCTATGTATGAAGCTTGGGATAACGCTATCATTTTGTTCTTTCGATCTCTGAAGAGACGAATGTCTAGAACATAATTAGCTTCTCCCAAGTCCTTCATGTCAAACTATTGGTGTAACCAAAGCTTGACCGATGAGAAGTTCCCTACATCATTCCCAATGAGTAGTATATCATCGACATAGAGTATCAGAAAGACCACTTTTCCATCCTTAATACGTTTATAAACACAGGGTTCATCAACGTTCTGCTCAAAACCAAATGTCTTAATCGCTTGATCAAACCTCTGGTTCCATGAGTGGGATGCTTGCTTTAATCCATAAATGGATCTAAGCAACTTGCAGACTTTCCTTTCTTGGCCTTTTGCTACGAACCCTTCGGGCTGTATCATATAGATACACTCTTCAAGATGGCCATTCAAGAATGCCATCTTGACATCCATTTGCCAAATCTCGTAATCGAGAGCCGCAATAATGGACAGAAGAATACGGATAGACTTCAGCATAGCAACAGGCGAAAAGGTTTCATCGTAATCGATTCCAGCCTTTTGCGTGTACCCCTTTATAACCAGTCTAGCTTTGAAAGTTTCCACTCTCCCTTCCATATCCTTATTTCTTTTGTAGATCCATTTGCATCCAATGGGTTTTATCCCATCCGGCAAATCTATAAGTTCCCAAACAGAGTTGGATTTCATAGAATCCATCTCATTGTTCATAGCCTGTTTCCAAGATTTAGAATCAACATCATTTATAGCTTCATCATAGGTGATCGGATCATCTCATGCTCATGAGCCTCGGCCTGGTATACCTCAGCATCATACATGAAGAAATTAGGTTTCTTCGAAACCTTCCCACTACGACGAGGCACCCTAAATTGTTGATCGTCTGCAGGTCTTTCACTGGAACTCGGACTTGCGTCCAAGACCGAAATCTGTGGAGCAGTTCTTTCACCCGATAACTCCTCTAGCACCACTTTGCTTCGAGGCTTAAAGTCATTCATGTGACTTTCCTCCAAGAATGTCGCATGGGTTGAGACAATGACTTTTTGTTCCTTCGGGTTATAGAACAGACCTCCTTTAGTTCCCTTTAGATACCCTACAAACATGCACAATTCTGATCTTGGTTCCAACTTTTTCACATCCCCATCCAGTACATGCACCGGGCAACCCCATATTCTCATATATCCAAGGGAGGGCTTCTTGCCACACCACAATTCATATGGAGTTCTAGGAATTGATTTGCTTTTAACCTGGTTCAGAATATAGCACGCCGTTTGTAAAGTATATCCCCAAAATGATAATGGCAGCATTGAATAACTCATCATGGACCGTACCATATCCAATAAGGTCCTGTTTCTCCTTTCGGCTACACTATTCTGTTGTGGAGTACCAGGTGCAGTCAATTGGGATAATATCCCGTTCTCTACAAGATGTCCTAGAAATTCATCAGAGAGGTATTCGCCACCTCGATCAGATCGAAGTGTCTTTATGGATTTATCCAATTGCTTTTCCACTTCTGCATAATACTCTTTGAACTTGTCAAAGGTTTCGCTCTTGCGGTGCATCAGATACACATATCCATACCTCGAGTAATCATCTATAAAAGAGACATAATACTCGAACCTTCCTCGTGCTGTGACGTTCATGGGGCCACATACGTCAGTGTGCACAATTTCTAAGAGCTCTTGAACCCTTGTACCCTTAGCTCCAAAAGACCTCTTAGTCATTTTACTCTCTGGACAAGAGTCACATTGGGGAAGTCGTACCTCCTCCAGAGATTCCAGAGGACCATCTTTCACCAATCTTTGAATCCTATCCTGATTAATATGACCAAGTCTTAAATGCCAAAGATACGCCTTGTTAGAGTAAGAAACTTTCAACCTTTTAGAGTTATCAATTAATTCAGTGTCAAGCAGTGAGTACATCTTTGGTTTGATCAAATATAGGTTTCCATCTATCCATCCAGAACAGATAAAAGACTTATTTCTACGAATATCAACTCTTTTACTAAAAGAAACTGAATAAGAATCCTTTATTAAAAAAGCTACCGATATAAGGTTCCTCGTAAAATTAGGAACATAAAAAACAGTCTTTTAATAAAATAAACCTAAATTGATCAAAATAAAAGTAAACATCTCCCACTGCCTCAGCCACCACCAAGCTGCCGTCCCTAGTTCGCAACAAGAGGCTCCTATCATGTAGACTTCTCGTTTCTACGAACCCCTGCATAGAAACACAAACATGATTAGTGGCACCCGAATCAATGACCCAAGTGTCTTTCGATTCTTCCACCAAACACGCTTCCAAGTAATGAAGTTCCTTACCTTCCTTGCCCTTGACGGCTAAGAATTCCGGGCAAGCCTTCTTAAAGTGACCTACCTTCCCATAATGGAAGTATTTGGACTTTTTAGGGTCCTTTGGCTTCTTGTTCTTCTTCTTCTTCTTCCCGTCCGAGACAGGAGGATTAGAAGAACTAGAAGCCACTTGCTTCTTATTTGGCCTCTTCCTCTTCCGTGAGGGATTGGAAGATTCTGCCAAATTGGCCTCACCTTTAGGTCGGACCACATCCTCATCCCTGATCATCCGCTCATAAGCCTGTAGTTGCTTCATGAGCTCGGTTAGTCCTAACTCTTTTGTCACCAGATTGTATGCGGCCTTAAACCCCATAAAATCTTTAGACAGAGTCTTGAACACCATCTCGATCTGGGTGTTGTAGTCCAACTCAGCACCATTCTCGGCAGCCTCAGCGAAGAATCCCATTAGAGTGATCATATGGTCCTTCACCGGAGTACCCGCCTTTTGCTTAGAGTTCATAATGCTGGTGATAGCGGACTGTCGAGCCAATTTTTCTTGGCCTCCGAACATGTCCTCCAGATTTTCCATGATCTCCCCAGCAACTTGATAAGTCTCATGCTGCTTTGGTAAAGCATTCGTCATGCTAGCAAGGATGTAGTATCGAGCTATCTCATTGGATTCTCTCCAATGATTATAGGCAACCGGGACCTCCTCAAGTGGTGTGTCAGGTTTGGGCCCAGGTAGGCATGGTTCATCCAGTACGAACTTGTGTCTCTCGCAGCTGAGAACTATTAATAGATTTCTTTTCCAATCCTTATAATTATCGCCATTCAGTTTATTCTCAGTGAGTATTGAAATGAGGGGTGTCGGTGACATTTTGAACTGAAATAAAATTATACTAGACATCATTACAAAGCCCAAGCAAATATACAGATAATTTAGCAAATAAAACATACAAGTATGTTCCTACATGAAACTTGAAAAACATGTAGCATTGCAATGATAATTCTCAGCACCTATTGCCCCAAGCCACCGAGGGGTGGTCATGGAAACAAATAGCCGAAACATGGACCCCGTCCAATTAATATATGTTGCCTTAAATCCTCCAAGGTTAAGACATATATTAATAACCGCTTATTTAGCCACCAGTTTAGTTAACAGAGCTTCTAGGGAAGGTTAATAACTAAACGAGTCTTGAGTGTATAACCATTGTTTACGTAGCTCGATCCACGTCCTACCAAGCCACCGAGGGGTGGTCATGAATAGGATCGTACCCGAACACGTTTTCCACATAGGAGATCCAATCTAGTATACCGACGGCGGTAAACACCTACCGAGGGGTGTGGTCAGGGCAGAACTGACGTGAAGCGTTACCATGCTTTCACATATGGATCAACAATGGAGGCCGTGGGTTTTGTTTGAAACCCTCTCTCACTCAATATTTTGTAAAACATGCAAGTTTTGACAAATTATGTATGATCAATATAGTATGAGCGGCACTCACCTATCCTACATGACATGTTATCAAATATGCATACAAAACATCTATCAATACATATTTATACATCCATGACATATCACAGAAAAAATAATTGACAGAATAACCAAGCTATGGTTCCATCCTAGAACAAAGAAAATAAAGATTACAAAATTCCATCCAAAGCATTCTTTGGGTCTTGAATTTCGTTCCGTCTTCTTGTATCCATCTTTATGTAGCCTCTCCATTTATTTCTCATCCCAAGAATTATTTAAAATTTAAATCTCCAAAAATTTAAATTTCAAATTCAAACTCCAAATTCGAATTTCAAATTTAAATTTCAAATTTAAATTTTAAACAATTTTAAACATCATGTGTAATAATATGTAATTTCAAAATTTCAAATTTTCAATTACATATTTTTAAACATGATTTAAAATTAAATCTCAAATTTAAAAATCAAAAATTTTCGATTTTTAGACCGTCGCACCGCCGTCTCCAAAGGTGGCAGCCGCCGTGGGCAGCCACCAGCCCCGGAGGGGCTGGCTGCCCATGGCCGCCCCCTATGTGCAGCCTTGCCGGGCTGCAAGCTAAGCCTGCAGCGCCAGGCTGCACGCCCAAGCTGGGCACAGCAGCTAGTAGGCTGCAGGCAGCCAGAGGCTGCACGCCCAGGCTGCGGCCAGCCTTGGGTAGGCCTCGACCACCCTCGGTTGTAGGCCAAGCTTGCAGCCGTGGGTGGTTATGGCCTGCACAGGGGCTGCCGCAGCCCCATTCTGCCCGAGGGCAGGGGCTGCAGCCCTACCGAGGCCCGTCGGCCTATCTCGAGGGGTCGTGTCTCAATTTTCATACCATATTTCAATTTACCTATTAGGATCTCCAAAAATTAATTTGAATCCCAATTAAATTGAAATTTTCCACACAATCAAAATTTCAATCTTTAAATCAAATTTAACTTTTAGGAAAAATAATTTCGGTCTTCAATCTTCAATCTCCTCTAAGAATAATTACATAAAATTTCCTAAACCGTTTCCGGTGTACAAAAATTCTAACCATAAAAATTCTAAGAGACAAAAATTAAAATCCATGGGAAAATTGCAATGTTAATAAACTGCTCCCATGCTTACATAAAAAATCCTAGATACCATTTTTCTAAATTCTAAGGAACCATAACTGGCATAAACAAGCATGCTTATAATAATTCAGAAAATTAAAATAACCACATACTTTATACATAATCCATGATAACAACATAAAGGAACCCTAGAATGCCACTCTCTAAATATCAAATCCATACATAAATAAAAAGAATAAGTAATTGTCTAATTTATGTACATGGCATAGTCATGAGATGACTCTGATACCAATTGTAGGAAAATAAATCGGTAAAAAACGTATCAGAGTGGCGCAGCGGAACAATAAAAATTTTTAGATCGTTAAATATCTCATGATGCCATATACAATAAATCAACAACAATTAAAACTCATACTTCAAGGACGCTAATGTGCAGGAGGAGAATGACCGGAGGCTTCAACCAACTAGCCTTCTCTACTATTCTCCAATTCCCGAATGGCTGAGTGTGTGGGCACTCTGAACGTCGATCGGTATGCTAGCACTGCTAGTCTTCTTCTGACCACCCAGATCTCTAAAGAACTTATTGTCACGATGAGCTATGCAACAATAAGCCTGCTCACCTGAGAGTCTGTGGTCTTAGAGAACTGGAGTGGCAGGACCTCTATTTATAGACCTGCATAAGGTGATTCTTTAAATTCGAATTGGATTAGGAAAAGATATTCTCCCTTATCCATAACCATAAAATCTGAATTTTCTATTGGAAAATCTCAACAATAAAATTTGGCCATTATAGATAAATCCAATCCAAATCTAAACAAGATTTTAACAAGAATTTTATCTCCCTTTTTTTAACCAAAAAATCTGAAATTCCTAGGAGAAAATCTCCTCCATAAATTCGGCCACATTTAGGATAAGGGAGAATCAAAATTCCACTAGGATTTTCAAGCTTGAATCTTATCTCATCCTTATCCAAAATAACCAAATTTTCCTAGGAGATACACTCCAAAAATTTCGGCCACTTTTCAGGGAGGAGAGAATCCAAATTCAACTAGGATTGAAACTTGAATTTTTCCCTTGAACCTTATCCACAAAAACTGAAATTCTATTGAGGATTATCCTCAAAATTTCGTCCACCATTTGCTAGGATTTGGATTCAAAATTCAAGTAGGATTCTAACAAGATTATCCTCTCCAAATCCAACTCAAATTCAAATTTTAAACCTTGTGGATTTTCCACAACAAATTCGAATCCCACTTGGACTATGATTTAAAATTCGAATTTCAAATTTCAAATTTCAAATTTAAATTTCAAATTCGAATTTCAAATTCAAATTTCAAAATCAAATTTCAAATTTCAAATTTCAAATTTCAAAATTCAAATTTCAAAATCCATAAAGCAGTTGTGTTTCAAATTCTTGCTCTCATGGATAATTTTCTACAACTCCAATCCAATCTCAAATAAAATCATGACAACTTTATTTGGAGTTCAAATAATTGTGTACTCTATTATCCAAAACAAAATCTGAATCCAACCGGAGAGAATCTTGTCTACCATCCTAATCCTGTGTCATTACCATCCATGCATAATAAACCAGCTAATAGCATACACAAATCAATTTGCCAAACGTTAAGGAATTATGTGGAGCTAGTAGAGGGACTGATTGGACATATATAATCAGGCTCCCGCAAATCCATATGATCATCATTCTTTACCGAACAACTCAATCATATGATCACTAGTTTCAGAGTCACACCACTATAAACCTGAAACTGAACTCCCAATTATATACTGTATTACGTAAGCCTGTGACAAGCTATCGTGCAATGACCTTGTCATGAATGTAGAACCCTTATATGATATCCATGATCAGCCTTAGGCCAAAGTTCGTTTAATCCTACTGATCAGACTATCTTAAAGTTCCATTATACTACCGAATAAAGAAAATGATTATTCACCATATGTGAATAAGAAGTCATCCGCCCAGCAGACGACCCAAGGCCTTGTCCATTTTCACATTCAGTATAATGCCTTTAAGAGGATACCCTTAACTCCTCATTAGAGTTATGATTCCAATATCTGTAAACGAACCTTTCATCGTATACAAGTCATGCACCCAACGAACCGGTCTATAAGCTTACTACCTCTGAGACGCTTTAGCCATTGGAACATCAAAGTACCCAAGTCATATACATGAAGCTGTCCATTTACTCAGAATTAAGGTTACTGCATAATGAATGTCAAAAGCAGATCGATCCACTCAAAGCAGACTTTGTAGATCAATCACGCTTTAGTCCCGGTCTAATATGTCACCACCAAGCAACATATCTATGTCTCCACTTGGGAGTCCAGCTCCAGACAGTCAAGACAAACTGTCCCCTCCAAGGCTTTAGACAACATAATAGTCTTAACATGAGTTAGATGCTCGGTCTAACCCCATAGACTACAGACCATAGTTTAGACCGCTAACTTTAGAACATTTTCTTCTCGCATACAAAAGTCCATTGCATGTAACGTTCTAACAGTTTAACACAAGCAGTCACGGAGCCATATTTGCTTACATTTACTTTAACATGTAAATAAGACGTGGACAGATAGCAATGTAATGAATAACCTCTCTATATATATAATTTTATTATCCAGTTCAAAATAAATACATCAAAATATCTCTAATGCTTAGGGCATTTCCTAACAAGTTGACCTCTTGATCATGCTATCTTAAAGATCCATTATACACCCGATTAAGAAAATGATTATTCATCATATGTGAATAAAATGTTATTTGCCAAGCAAACAACCTAAGCCCTTGTCCATTTTCACATCTAGTATAATGTCATTAAGAGGATAACATTTACTCCTTATTAGAGCACGATTCCATATCTATAAACAAACCCTCCCATATCTATAAACAAACCCTTCATCTTATACAAGTCATATACCCAACGAATCGGTCTATAAGCTTACAACTTCAGAGACACTTTAACCTTTGAAACATCAAAGTACACAGTCAAATACATGAAGTCATTCACTTATTCAGGATTAAAGTTATTGCATTATGAACATCGAAAGTGAATTAATCCACTCGAGTGACTACGTAGATTAATTGTACTTTGGTCCCAGTTTAATATGCTATCACCAAGCAACGTATCTATGTCTCTACTTAGGAGTCAAATACTCCAGATAGTCAAGACAAACCATCTCCCCAATTAGCTTTAGACAACATAATTATCTTAATATGAGTTAGATGTTCACTTTAACCACATAGACCACGGACTATAGATTCGGACTACTTACTTTAAAACGTTATCTTCTCGTATACAAAAGACCATTGTATACAACATTTTAATCGTTTAACAATAAGCAGTGAATGAGCCATATTTGTTTACATTTATTTTAATATTTAAATAGGATAAAGACATATAACAATATAATGAATAACCTCTAATATATTATTAATCAGTTCAAAAAATAAACAAAATACATAAATTTTTTTTCACCTAAGGCATTCTTAACAATCTCCCACTTGCCCTAAGATGGTAAATGTGCCATGTTGCACATTTCCATTGCCTTTACATGCCTTTCAAAATTTCTGACCACCAAAGTTTTAGTAAGGAGATCAGCAATATTACCCTCGGATGCGATCTTACATACATCTGCTAGTCTTACCTTCATGTATTCTCTAATCATATGGTATATCCGATTGATGGTCTTGGTCATCTTATGGTGCCTAGATTCCCTTGTGTTGGCAATAGCCTCATTGTTATCACAATAGAGTATGATAGCCTTGTCAACACCTAGAATGACCTTAAGGTTTCTAAAGAACTTGTGGAGCTAAACTACTTCTTTAAATGCCTCAGTTACAGCCATATATTCAGCCTCCATCATAGAGTCAATAGTACAACCTTGTTTCACACTTCTTTATTAGAAATACCCTAAGTGGGAAAGACATTTTTATGTATTTCATTTATTTTTATATTGATTAATAATATATTAGAGGTTATGCATTACATTGTTATATGCTCTCATCTCATTTATATGTTAAAGTAAATGTAAACACATATGACTCATTGACTGCTTGTTGTTAAACTGTTAGAATGTTGCATACAATGTTCTTTTGTATACGAGAAAAAAGAGATGATTATTTTAAGTCAAATTAGATGATTTTATTTTCAAATCGCACAAAAAAAAGAGATGAATGAAATAAGATCCATATTATATTTTTTTTTCTAGAACACATTTTAAATTTTTACATTACTTCTATATCACAATTCATTTCTAATTTACAACTCTTCCCACACATTTTCAAACCAACCTCCAAAACTCCATCTCTAATTGGCACACCAAATGACTCCTTAGAGAACAAAGCTTGAATTACTAGAAAACAAATGAAAAATAAAAGAACCTATTTTCTTAACAGCCAAACATAATGGGAGCCTTTAAAAAAAGAAAAAAAGAAGAAAGTACTCAACTAAACCTCAAAGATGACTTGAACCATTGCTCTATTTGGGATACACATGTGAAGCGACCCGACTCGCTCAGGCAATGGATTGCTTAATTTAACTTAACTTCTTATGTGTCATAGTCTTACTTTATAGTTTAAAATCCATGTTATTTATAGTTTAAGGATTCATGTTTGAAAACTACTGATTTATATATATAACTTAATTAAAATATAAGTTTCCGAAAACATACATAAAATACATGTGTTCTTGTTTCTTTGAAATGCTTTTTTAAACATAATGTACATTCATCCTTATCTTATTTCTTTACATTACATATACATTTCCTTTGTAGCTGTAAAGCATAGTGAAACCATTTCCTAATCCATGACATTCCGGGAATCTATCTGCCAGCCCATCAGTTTCTTCTTTCATTGTGTCGACTGCTTACCCTTGTTTCCTACATCACAAACAGACTAGTGAGCTAAAGCTCAGTAAACACAAACATACATATATAACATTACATATACATATCCATTTATGTTAGTAACATTATGCTCGCTTATCTTTCGTTCTTTCATTTCTATTTTTTTTTCTTTCATATCATTCTATTCTTTTCTTTTCTTTACTTTACTTTAGTTTCACTTGTGAGCCCTATTAATGGTCGTACCATAATACGTGCAGACTAATGAGGGGAGGGGGAGCAACCTACTAATCTACCTCACGGCCAAACATGAACTTTAAACTTTCGCACCTTTGGGGTAGTGCCCTATCAGATTGGAAGTCATAAACATGAAACCTCACCTTTGGATGCCAGTACGCCAATGTTTAAAGTTTCAGTCTTGTTATCTTACTTATTTTTATCTTTCCTTACTTTAACTTGTTATTCTTACTCACTCTGTGAACATGCTAAAATGTCATGTCATAATTACACAATTTTCATAACGTGCAAAGCCAGAAATTTTTCTAGTTATTTCATAAAACATTTCTTTCATAAGTATTTCATAAAATAGTTCTTTCATAACATAACTTTCATAACATTCATATCTTGGCATCTTATCATTAAACAGACATACGACAGTCAGTTTGTGGGTAGACAAGTAAATATCTATACTTACAGCATTTGAGCTAGTGTGAGCTTCCTCGAGTCCTTTATGGTTCCTTTCCTGTCACTAGTCGGGTTTTCTATCATCGGAATAATCAATAATTATTTCCATTACTTATTTCATGCTTAAAACTTAGTAAAACATAAAAATTCTATGTTTTATTTTCTAATAATGAACTTAGGTGTCTAATGTCCCATTTTTAACTTTTTTACCAACTTTTGAAAAAATGACCATTGCGTCCCGAACTTTTGGCAAAATTACCATTTTGCTCTTAGTGGGATTTTTCCACTTAAACCTTGCTTTTGGCCTTTAAAATCCTAATTAGAGCCTTTAAATCACATTTAAAATCTTAACGGTTCGTTTTGACCATTTCCTAAATTTTTGGGCAAAATGACCAATTTGTCCCTAACGGGATTTTCTTACTTTTCTTCGACTTAAAACTTGATTCTGGCCTTTAAAATCTTAATTAAGGCCTTAGGTTACTATTCTACTCCTTAACGGCCCTTTTTCTAACTTTTGACAAAATGACCATTTTGTGTCCCTAACTTTTGACAAAATGACTATTTTGTTTCTAGTGTGATTTCTCTTCGTAAATCTACTTTTCTTTGACTTAAAACTTAATTTTGGCCTTTAGAATCTTAATTAAGCTATTCTAAGGCCCTAACGGTCCTCTTTTAACATTTCTAAAATTTTTGATTAAAATGATCGTTTTGCCCCTAACGGGTCTTTGGGCTGTAACATTTCACTTTAGCATTTTGACGGGGTTTCTAAGCCTAAAAAATCATAAAATCAACTTTCCAAAGTCTTATTAGGTTTTTGCAATATTAATCACTATAACTTTGCTATTTATTTTTCACCCGACCCTCGGGTGGCACTATTCCGACCTTAGGTTGTTTTTCCTCTTTTTCTAACGTTTTGAGACTTCAAATGAACGTTTATTTATCCTTAAAACTTCCGTCCTTCTTTCCTGAGCCTAACTCATTAAGGGTCTCGAGTTTTTACCTTGACCACATTTTTACCCCTCGTTTCCCAAAATACCCTTTATGCCGTTCTAAAAATTTTGGTAGCATTTCAACCTAAATTTAGGTTCCTGGCATTTAGGTAACACCTCCAAACTATTATACTTGCCATGTACTAAACCAGAGGCCTAATTTTTATGCAAAATACAAATTTTTTACGTAAATATTTTCATAAAAACCTAATCGTTTCTAATGACATTTCAATGCATTCTTTTCCAATCTCACCCTCGGTTTTTGTTCACAATTCAAACACAAACTTTTCTTCACAAAATCTTAATTCACCTCACTATAAACCCACGGTTTTCTCCTTGAATCATGCATAAAAATTTTGTTTTCAAGATTCTAATTCATTCTCTAATTCAATCATATACCAACCTAGCTTTTTAGAGCACAAACTAACAAGATACAAGCTTAAAATTCACAGCCAATCTCACATGCTAGCCCACAGTTTTCTTCACCAAAAACTCAAGAAAAGATTGAGAAATGAAGCTTACCTTACAACAATGATCAACTTGAGCTTGGGAAGGATTTTGCTCAAAGTTTGGTGTGAAAACTTGAAGAAAAAACTTGGTTTGGTGGGGTGGTGAATCATGACAGCAAAAGGCAGCAAGGAACTGAAATTTTTCTTGTTTTTTTTCCTTGTCCAACTGTGCATTTAAAGGCAACCAAAAAGGAGCGAACAACTTGCAAGCAATTTGGGCAATTTTGAAACACTTTCAGGGGTATTTTGAAACTTTTTAGGGGTTGTTTTGCAATAAGCAAAATTTTTTCTGATTTTTACTTCATCACAACGGACTCCACTTACCCCTAATTTTCTCAAATTTTTTGAAAACTTCTTCATGCAATTTTAGCCAAATTTTGGCCCTTGAATCAAGATCTCTTTGAACCTAAACCATTGGATCTTCTAAATCTTTCCACAACATATTTACTTATTCATTTATGACATCATATTGATGTCATCATTCCTCACTTTATCAGTCTAAGTTTGACCAAAAGTCAAACCGAACAGAATTTTATGGAAATCGCATAGGTGGGTTTCTGAGGCCGTCTGTGCAATCGGTTTATCTTAAATTACTTCTGTTTGACCAAAAATTATTTCCGTACGTATTTCATCTTTTCCTACACTTGGTTTACCATAGGTTACCTTCTAGGTTTTTCGATCTCTAAACGTGATCGTTTCTTCTGTTACGGTTTGGTAAAATTTCCTATTACCGAATTCCTTATGTTTAACATTTTTAAAACATTTTATTGTGTTCTAAACAATATTAAATCATATATTTCACATTTTAAATACTAAAATTATCATGTACATGTTTTCCGATAACGATGAAATTTCTCGGTCGTTACAATATATGATGAGAGGAAAAACAAAAAATCCTACATTACACCAACACAGTGCAAAAGTACACTCATTTGTCATAACTCGATAAAAGTATCGTTTGTGTCATTCAGAAAATTGGTAGCTTGATGAGAATTAGCACTTGTCTGATGCATGGATCTTGACTAAATAATTACAGTTTAGATTGTGGTTTAAGTTATGATATGGATTTGGCATGCATTGGAGCTATTGAAGCTAAAAAGTATAAAGACTTGAAATGTATTTAGAAAAATTAATATGGATCTTATTTCATTCGTCTCGAAATTTTATGCAAATTAAAAAAAAATTCATCTCATTTCAACAAGTTTTTATTTATTAGTTAAAAAATTAATCTTTAAAGGGAAAAATGGTGGTGTATAATAAATAAAAGAGAAATTTAATTTTTGGATAAAAAAGTAGAAACAAAATTCAACATACCATGAGCTAAATGCTTCTTTTTTTTTATCACAAGACTAACATTTGAGATAAAATTCAATAACAAACAATACAATGCTTTCAAAATCTAAAAACCATATGTAGTAGCTAAAACATATTATTTAATATGAAAAAAGCAAAATTCTTTTAAAATAAAAAGATATGGAACTTTTATTCATATAAAGTCATTGTTTTGAATTTAAAAATTATATCCTTATATATGCTCTCACTAAGATAAATTTATAGATCCATCACTAGTAATCATCTGACATGAACCTAGAAACACTAGCAATTAGGAAAAAAAACAAACAAACAAAAACAAAGAAGAAAAATAACTATTCCTTTTGGTACTATCATTGGAATGGTAACATTTTGAATAGAAAATTTTAGATAAAAAATTGAAAAAAAAAGATATTTAAATTATCATCCGAATTAATGTTTGAATATTCATATTTAGAATGGAATCATTTGAACATAACCAATGGTGAAAATATCAACAACTTTATCTATGTTTCCCCAAAATTATCTGTAAATAGGGACATCGATATAGATATAGGGGTAAAGATATTTCTTATCGAAGTATCCATCTGATACCGATAATTTCTGAAAAATTTCCATAATATATCAGTATTTGTTGTCTTCCTTCACAATTTTACTGAAATATCTAGATACATATGGATATTTCCACAAAAATATTCGTTAAATATCTATTGATTTCCATGTATATATAAATGAGAAAAAAATATTTTAAAAAGAAATAAAAGGATTTTTTTTCTATTCACATGAATTATTTCCTTTTGGCAATTGACACTTTCTAGCTATGAATAAAATATAATTTTGGTATCTAAATAACTATTTTTAAAATTATTCAAGCATTATTTTATAGGAAAAATATTGCTTAGATCAGGATAGTTTGCAAATTTATGCCTTTAAACCTCAAAGGGGTTCATTTTGCTATTGAATTTTATGTGTGCAAAGAATGTTTGTATTTAATTTTAGACCTTGTATGCTTTTATTATGCAAAGCATTATGAGATTCTAATATTTAAACTTAATAAAGTTATTATTCTGTCGATGTATTTTTTTAATAATAAACTGTATTTAAATACATTGTGTTTACATATACTTTTTATGTACATAATTTGATAGTAAAAAACATATCAATTTAAATATTTTTTAGTTCTCATTCATTTTCTATAATTTCACCGATATCAACATGGACATCGGTATCGATGATACCGTAGACATTACCTTAAATCTGGATCCACAATATTTTTGTTGATATCGATATTTTCATCAATGAACATAACCTACGCTTAGGACAACCATTTAAGTCCATATGCATCATTCCATTCAATTTTAACATTGGAATACTTATTCGGCCTGTGTGATTTGGACGGCCCATCTGAGATTTGAACACAAAAGGCCCCACCAAAAATAAAATTTTATCTTTTTTTCTATAATAGAATTGGAAAAAAAAAAAAATCCAAATGGCCGGCCGAATGGCCCTGGTCCCAATTCACTAGAACAATTTGGGGCTTTCATGTCACTCGGAAAATCAATCACGTCGATTGGTGTGGTTTGTCAGATTTTTTATTTTTTATTTTATTCTTTACGGTATGAGGCTATGACTACGGGCGTTCATCAGTCTGTGACTGACAATTTTCGTCGGTTCTATCACCGACCGACAACGGCATTTTCCATAAAATAAGAACCGAACACTACCTGACAAAATAGGAAACCCATCAATCACCGACCGACTTTTCTCGGGTTGATTTCGGTCGGTTTCCATGGCATCAAGGAACAGCTTCTTGCCAGCGAGGAATATTATATTTAAATAAAAAATATTTAAATTATATTCTAATAATAAATATATAATGTGATTGATAAAAATAAAAATAAAAAGAAAGTGAATATATAATGTGATTAATAAAAATAATAAAAAAATAAAAAAATAAATAATAATTATATTAGATTTAAAATATAATAAAATTAATATTTAAATAAAATATTTTTATTTTTAAGTAAAAATTATGCTATATTTAAATATAATATAATCCTAGTATTTATACGAAAGGAAGATGTTTGTTGAATGATGACATTTCAGGGGGCATTTGGAGAAAGTATTCAATTTTAATTTTATTTAAATACAATACAATTTTACACCAAACATAAATTTTACAACAGTGCTATGAAAACAATTACTATTCAAAACATTTTTAAAACAATCACATCAACTTTTCAATTCTACTATTTATCTCTACTTTTACCAATCACATCAACTTTTCAATTCTAAAATACTTTTCATCCAAATACATATTTCATTCAAATACAAAACAAATACTTTTCAACCAAATACAACATTCAAAAAACAAATTTCATTTAAATACAATCAAAATATAATGTGTTTACCAAACGCCCCCTCAGTTGTATAAGTGTGAACAAATAAAATTTATGGGTTTAAAAGGATTGGTCGAACGGCCATATGGGTTATGATGCATTTGGGTTAATGGGCTTTTGGGTTGAAAAAAAAAAAAAAAAAAAAGGCCTTCATATCCTGGCTCTAGAAACTGAAACATCAGACACCATGAATGCAAAGCCGGGCTGCATCGGTGCTAGAAGAAGATCGCAAATAGATGTCAGTTTTTTGGTCACCGACTGAAGGGGAGATGATAAAACTATTCACCGACCGATCAGTGATACGCGGTGTGGTTCACTGAACCGTCATCGTCAGCCATCGCATTCCGGCGGTTTCGGTCGGTGCACTCGGTTACCGTCTGTTTGTGGTTCTTTTGAACAATCCTATCTATGACTGCATTTCTTACAAAATAATAATAAAGACAAAAATAAAGAAACTACGAAGATTTTAATTTTAAAAGCTCCTAACAAAGCTCATTTTCCTTTCTTCCACCGGTCTAATTCTGTTTCATACGTAGAAAATTTGTTGGTTAGGGTGTGTTTAGTAGGAAGATTTGAAATTGAGTTTTTAATATTAGAATTAAATTAAAATGTTATGTTTTTTTAATAAAATTTAAATGATTAAGATTAAAAAATATAAAAAATTAAAATATATTTAATAAAAAAATATTAATATAAAATTTATTTTATTCGTTTTATAATTATACATTATTAAAGAAATTAAAAAATTATTTGAATTTATATATATATAATTATAAATATTTTAATTTTCAGTTGTAAATTATAAATAATGAATACTGGAAAAAAAAAATCAACAATAACAACTGCATTTGAGTAACGCAAACGCAAGTTTAGAATTCATTAGTTTAGTTTAATTTAGTTTAGTATAAAAAAAATTTTACCTAAGTTAATTTAATTCACTTTTAATATTTTTTATTTTTATTATTATTATTATTATTTTGATATAAATTTTAATACAAATTAATTCTATTTTTATAATTTTTAATGAAATCAAACTAAATGAAATGAAATTAAAAGGATTAATTTAATTTAATTTAATTTGTGAATTAAATCAAGCTACGACACATTTAATGATTACATCTTCTCTAATTGTTGTCGTTGTCAGCTTTATATCGTTATCTTTAATTACGACGATATAGTTTCTTATCTCTCTCTCTCTCTCTCTCTCTTCCCCTATCTAATAGCAATCGCATATCCATTAGACGGATCTCGTTTGTTCTTTTTCATCAAATAATATCCTTCGGTGTTTTGGCTACAATTGGCTAGTTACAGTCGATATTTTTATTTACATCTAAAATAAACAACAAAACACTGTTTTTTATATAGTGTAATTTCCTTAATAACTATGATAGGTGCTATGACCGATTTGTTCTTCAATCTATGGTTGGACTTGGTTTTTGGCATGAATTTTCGATCTTTTTCCAGGGTCTTGCTCAAATGAGTCGGCTAGAGAGCTTGCTCAAATGAGTCGGCTAGAGAGCTGTAGGAAAGCTTATGAGCTAAAGTTTACAATTAAACTTTACATGGCTCTTGATTTATCGTAAAAAAACATTTTATATATACATATATTATATTATAAAGAATAATTCAAATTTTAAAATATATATCTTTCTCGTTTAGACTTTAATTTGAGTGATTTTTTTTTAAATATACACGACAACAAACTCTTTAAATCAAGACCAATTATACATATGCCTTAAATGGTGATGTCCGGTAAGTCCCATAGCTAATTATATAATTTTATATTATTTTTCAACCTAAAATGGTAAAAATGCACATGATAAAATGCTTTATAAAATAAATTATACCAATTAAAATGCACTCTTAATACATATATATTTTTTAATATTATTAACTTGCTTTAGTTTTCTTTCTTTTTTTTTTTTTACAACTTCTTTCATGCAGTGATAAAGAACAAAAAAAAAAAAAGGAAAACAAAAATGTAAAAAATTAAGAATAAAATTTTCAATATTAATGTATAGATATAGGTATATATATATATATCTATATCAACTCGTTTTATGTTGTAAAAAAATTTTATTTTTTGTATGATATAACAATATTTCTTGCAGTGACGCGTGGTTTTTTGGCTTGTTATTACTATCAGGTGTGATAACCGAGAAACTAATCATTCTCGAAAAATTTTGTACAAGATAATGTGAATCAAAGAACGGCTTTAAAGGAACCAATCAACGTCAAGGGAACCAATTCAAATACCAATTGGGCCGGTTACAAGAGCAAGAGTGGCTAATTCAAGAGATTTGGGCTCAATCAAATTCGTGGCCCATTGAGCATAATTCATGATACATTAACTTAATTCAAGCCCATGAGGAATTCAGCTAATTCAATCAAGCCCAAGACGTTTTTTAACCAAGGATTTTCAAATTCTGTGGCAGAATAACTACCTTCCTATATTTACGAATTTGGTTAGGATTAGATTTCCAGATTTGTTAGGATTTAGCAAGATTTAGGATTATCTTTTGTAACAAATTTCAGTTAGGATTTAGGATTATCTTTTGTAACAAATTTTTAAATAATTTTCGGATTTTTTAGGCTTATTTTTTTCAGATTTTTTTTAGGAATATTCTTTGTAACAATTGCCTATAAATAGGCATCCCTATAGTAATAAAACAGAACACATCAGTTTAATTCATAAATTTGAGAGTTTTAATTCTCTTTGGTTCTTTGAAGAACTATCTGAACTTATCGGAATTTTCCGTGGCGTTCGCTTCTGACTTATCAATCAACCCTTCCATAGTTGATTGTAACGTCTTCATTATACCAAGGTTCTTATTTCACATTAAGCAACGGGTTGAGGTCCATATACCAAGGTTCTTGTTTTTGCTGAAGCAACGGGTCGAGGTCTCCCATCCATTCGAACCTTATTTTAGAATGTTCTTGGGTTCATAATCTTGATGGGTCTCGTTGTTCTTGATGAGGTTCGTATCACAAGATATATAAATAAATGTACATTCATGATGAGACATGTTATAGAATACAGAGCAGATGAAAATTATGATTAACTGAGTTTTTAATCAAAATTTGACAATGAATTAATGCATATAGTTTAAAAGCTAAGCATTAATTCAAATTAAGATGTTTTAAAATTAATAGAAAAGTATGTGAAAAATGCATATTAAGAGATCAATGGCACACAAGTAAGCCACATTGATCAATGGCCAAGATAAGCCAAGAAAATAGCCCATTTTCCTTAAAAGAAAATTTAAGAAAATGTGAGAAAGGAGAGCCACGTGAGGGGTAGCTGCTACACAGTAGCCAAGTGAATTAATTCACTTAAGTGGGCTGCAAATAAGCGGCCGAGAGAGAGAAAGAAAGAAAGAGAAGGAAAGAAAGAAAGAGAAAGAGAGAGAGAGAGAGAGAGAGACCGAGAAAGAGAAAGAGAAAGAGAGAAGAGAAAATCCTTTTCAAGCTCGGATTTTCTCTTCATCTGCAGCAGATCATTCAAGTTTCAGCCAAGAATCAACAGCAAAAAGTTCTCAAGCTTCAAGTAAGGTAAACCCTCGTTTTTCTCACATTTTTCGAGTGGAAAAATCTGGGGTTTTGAGTGGAAAAAAGAGAATGTGAGTAAATCATGTTGAGATTTTCGGTTAAATCAAAACATGGATTGAGTCTAGTTGTTTTTAAACACGAATCCATGAGTTGATGGTTTAGAAAACCAAGTTTAGTGAGTTTTTTTCAAAAAAATTCAGATTTTTCAAAAGTTGAGTCAAGAGATGTGAATAAGCAAAATGTAAAATTTTGCTTATGAAACCATGGATTTGTGATAGTAGAAATGTAGTTGATACCTTGAAACGATCTTATAGATGTCGATTTTGAGTGTAAGAAGTAGAATAAAGGCCATAAAAGCCTTAGAAAATCAGTACAGAGCATTTTGGACCCAGAATCTTGATTCTGGTATGAACACGGGCGTGTACAAAGACGTGTTCAAAACACGGCCCCGAACATGCCCACAGGCACAATCGTGTTTCAACAAAAATTAAGATCCTAGAGGTACACGACCAAGAACACAGTCATGTATCGGGCTGTGTCAAAGGGCAAACAGTCACAAAAAGGGTGTGTAGCTGACCATGTTCGACAGTAAGAAAACACGACCAGAAACACGACCGTGTAAGTAACCGTGTAAGCATGCACGTATAATCCAGAGGAGTACACGGCCAGAAACACGGCCAGAAACACGGCCGTGTAGACACCTGTGTAAGCCAGTATGAATTACACGACCATGTTGTATGAATTACACGGTCATGCATGTAAAGTCCAGAGGAGTACACGGCCATGAACACGCTCGTGTAGGAGGGCGTGTTTGAAGCCAAAGTAAAAAAAAAAAAAAAAGAGTCTAGAAATAGGAATTTCATGTTTTGCCATGTTTCAAGTATAAGATGAATATTGGAAATAATCAGCGATTATTTCTTTTATAGGAGTTCAAACCAGAGACGCCGATACAGCAGTCCCACAGCAGCAGAGGCTCACGCTAGCAGATTTTTTGTAAGTTCAAGCATTGTCCTGACTGCAACGTAGACAATCTTGTTATGTTTATGATGTTATGTATGTTGTGTGACGTGCATGTTAGACATTGATTGTTTGCATTACGATACTCAGGTCAGTTCATGTCATGCATGTAGAATTTCATGTTTCAGTGCACATGTCAGATAGGTACCAAGTACACGAAAACAGATAGGTGCACAAGGCACCTTAGTGTGTTAATAAAACTCACACCCCAAGTAAATCATGTAACAGGTTCCTACTGTGGGGGCAATCAGTATGCTACCTAGTTGGAACTCCAGACAAGATGGTAATTAAACCAGTTATTGGCGTACTGGCCTCTCGACCCACGGGGAGGTTGTCATGTTCAGGTTCAGTTAAGACTGAGGAAGTCAGCACTAAAATACCGCTCCCAGTTGTGCTAACATGTCGGTACGACCAATCAGGGGCCCAAAACCAAAACTAAATATCAGATAATGTTCTAAGACTAATCTTTCAGCCAAGAGCATGTTTTACAGAGTCAAGTTTCATGCATGAGCACAGCAGTACAGCATGTCATGATTCATGTTTTTATGTTTGAACTTACTGAGCCCATAGCTCACCAGTTTATTCACATGTTGCAGGTAAGAGACCTGTTCACCAGTAGTACACGGTGAACAACGGACAGGGTATGTGCATGTCAGAGAGATTGGGCGAGGGATTGTGGTCATCTTTAGTCTTCCGCTATACAGTTTTGAAAGAATTAAATATGTAATTTCAAGAACACGTTTTCAAGTCAAGATTATATGATAGAGGAATCATGATCCATGTACATGTTATTTTGTTAACATGATTTCCTTATCACATTCTCGAATGGTTTATAGTATTAAGAAAAAAAAAATTTATTCCGCAAAATTAGCAAGCAGTTTTCAAGTTCAGCATGATTGCCGGTGACCCTAGAGGCCTACATGCTATTGTGGTTAACTACAGAGTTGATTGTAATAGTACTGTAGAGCCTCCACAGTAGGGTGGGCCATCATATTTGGTATCAGAGTCCAAGTTTTTTTAAATGAGTTCAGTTTAGAATACCAAACGTAGTCACAGTTGGTATTATCAGAAAAGTTGGTAGACCACAACTCACCTGATTCCGTGCATATCCTGTTCGCTGATCCAAGTAAGTTAAGTTTATGTTAAGATAAGCAGCTAGTTATACATGAAAGTAAAGGTCTGTAGAGACCTATACTTTGTAGTAAGTATATGATGTTATAATAATGCAAGAAATCATGTAAGACCTCTTGTAGAGGATCTAATATAAGTTCATCGTGTGATTACATGATATAAGGTAACACGATGGAAAACCAGGGCCAAGGCCAGAGACGGAGAAGGGGACGCCCATCTCTGGTTCAGAGATTAGAAGAGATGCAAGCTCTTCTAGAAAACCAGATAAGAGAAAATGCAGAATTGAGACAGAGATTAGAACAGCTAGAACAAGGGTAGGGATCAGTAGGGACTCCTGCACAACCAGCCACTGAAGCAGAACAAGTAGTGCCACCAGTGGCACCAGAAGTGGTTCAGGAACCACCGGTTATGGTGAACCTAGAGCCACTATACGAGAGATTTTGAAAGATGAGACCTCCGGAATTTGAAGGTTCAACAAATCCTCTGGAAGCAGAAGATTGGCTTTCTTCGATCTAGATGATTATAGAGTTTATGAGACTCACAGATGAAGAGAAAGTCTTGTGCGCATCCTTTGTTCTAAGGAAGGATGCAAGATTTTAGTGGGACACAGTCTGTATGAGGAGGGACGTGACCACAATGTCATGGGCGGAGTTCTTGGAGGAGTTCAACCAGAAATACTATAATCCTGCATCACTCCGACCCCAACAGAAAGAGTTTTCAGAGTTACAACAAGGTGACATGTCAGTCAGTGAGGTTTGCAGGAGATTTGATCAGTTCTCCCGCCTGTGTCCGTATGTAGTTAGAATACCCTAGAGATCACATGGGAAGAACTTTTAGAACTGCTCTTCCATTAGGAGAAATCATATTGTTCGAGTACTGGTAACCTTATATACCAGTAATCATGGCAAATAAAGAGCTGTATGCAGAATTGATCATGATGAAGATAGTAGACTATGATGTAACCTTGGGAATGGATTTCCTAGGAAAATATCAAGCCACGATAAATAGCAGAAACAGAAGAATAGTATTCAAGCCAGAAGATGAAGAATGTTTTGAATATGTTGATTCTTCGAGAATGTCAAGCAAGATGATGATCAGTTCATTGAAAGCCAAGAAGCTAATAGCCAGTGGTTGTACTGGATATTTAGCTTATGTGACAGATACAGCAGAAGAGAAGACGTTACAACCGGAAGATGTTCCTGTTGTTAGATAATTTCTTGAAGTCTTTCCCGAGGAACTACCAGGAATACCTCCAGAGCAAGAAATCTCATTTGAGATAGAGCTCCTACCTGAAACAGCACCGATCTCCAAGGCACCGTACTGCATGGCACCAGTGGAGTTGAAAGAGTTACAAGTGCAGTTGAAGGATCTGCTTGACAAAGGATTCATCAGACCGAGCTATGCCCCATGGGGTACTCCCGTACTGTTTGCCAAGAAGAAAGACGGGACATTCCGCATGTACATAGATTACTGAGAATTGAACAAGGTTACAGTCAAGAATAGGTACCCATTACCTAGGATTGATAACCTGTTCGATCAACTCAAGGGTGCAGCAGTGTTCTCAAAGATTGATTTGAGATCATGATACTATCAGCTGAGAATCAAGGAAGATGATGTTTCCAAGACAGCTTTCAAAACCCGTTATGGGCATTATGAATTCCTAGTATTGTCGTTTGGGTTAACGAACGTGCCAGTCGCTTTCATGGATCTGATGAACAGAGTCTTCAAGGAGTATCTTGACAAGTTTGTCATTGTGTTCATTGATGACATCCTTGTATATTCAAAGACTCATGCAGAGCATGAAGCACAGTTAAGAGTTGTTTTTCAGAAGCTGAGAGAGCATCAACTCTATGCCAAATTCTCAAAATGTGAGTTTTGGCTAGACAGAGTACATTTTCTCGGACATGTAGTGTCCAAGAAGGGAATTGCAGTGGATCCATTCAAGGTGGATGCAATCAACAAATGGCCTACACCTAAGAGCGTGATAGAGATACGCAGTTTCTTAGGGCTAGCTAGCTATTAAAGGAGATTTGTAGAAGGGTTTGCATGATTGGCAGCACCTCTCACAACCCTCACACGCAAGGAAAAGAAGTATGTATAGATAGAAGAGTGCGAAAGAAGCTTCCAAGAGCTAAAGAAATGGCTGACAAGCGCGCCGATTCTCACACTCCCTACTGAAGGGGAGAAGTATGAAATCTACAGTGATGCTTCAAGAGTGGGTTTAGGAGCAGTATTGATGCAAGAAGGCAGAGTGATTGCCTATGCTTCACGCCAATTGAAAGAGCACTAGAAGAATTACCCCACCCACAGCCTAGAACTCGCTGCAGTAGTGTTCGCACTTAAAATTTGACAACACTATCTGTATGGAAGAGTGGGTTTGGGAGCAGTATTGATGCAAGAAGGCAGAGTGATTGCCTATGCTTCACGCCAATTGAAAGAGCACTAGAAGAATTACCCCACCCACAACCTAGAACTCGCTGCAGTAGTGTTTGCACTCAAAATTTGACAACATTATGTGTATGGAGCACAGTGCCAGATTTACACAGATCACCAAAGTCTAAAATACTTCTTCACACAGAAGGAGTTGAACATGAGGTAAAGAAGATAGTTGGAGTTAGTGAAGGACTTTGATTGTGAGATCCTCTACCATCTAGGAAAAGCCAACCAAGTAGCAGATGCTTTAAGCAGAAAAGCTACAGTTCCGCAGCAGTTGCCTATTGACAGATTATCAAGACCATTGTAGTAAGAGATTCATTCGCTTGAGTTAGAGCTGATATCAAGAAAATTATCAGCACTGTAGCTGAAGTCATCATTGTTTGATGATATCAAAGAAGCTCAGAAGCAAGGTTCAAGTCTAACAGATTCCCAAGAAGAGATGTCCACAGATGGATTAATCATGTATCAAGGGAGAATTCATGTTCCAGCAGATGAAGAACTTCGAAGGTGAATCATGTCAGAAGCTCATGAAACACCATATTCAATCCATCCTAGAGCCACCAAGATGTACCAAGACTTAAAACTACAGTTTTGGTAGAAAGGAATGAAAGGAGACATTGCAAGATTTGTAAGTCAGTGCCTTACTTGTCAAAAAGTCAAGGCTGAGCATCAGCATCCTGGAGGAAAGTTAGAACCTCTGGAGATTCCAGAATGGAAATGGGAGAATGTTACCATGGATTTTATGGTAGGGCTACCTAAAACAAGAGGAGGGTACGATGCCATTTGGGTAATCATGGACAGGTTGACGAAGACAGCCAGATTCATACCAATGAAGATCACTTACTCATTGGAGAAGCTGGCACACCTTTATGTAGATCATGTAGTCAGGTTACATGGAGTTCCAAAGTCCATAGTTTCTAATAGAGATGCACGGTTCACTTCAAACTTTTGGGAGTGTGTGCAAAGAGCCATGGGTACAGAACTAAGGTTCAGTACAGCCTTCCATTCTCAGACAGACGGATAATCAGAACGGACTATCCAGACCTTAGAGGATATGCTCCGGGCATGTGTTATGGATTTTCCAAGAGCTTGGGACGAGAAGCTACCACTAGTGGAATTCTCATATAACAACAGTTACCAAGCTTCCATCAAGATGGCACCGTATGAGGCCCTGTATGGACGAAAGTACAGATCACCCATCCACTGGTATGATCTGAAGAAAAAACAACTGTATAAAACAGATTTTATGTAGGAAACTTGTGATGTACTTGCCAAGATCCAGTAAAGGATGAAAATGCTCAGAGCAGACAGAAGAGTTATGCAGATAAAAGACGGAGATCCATAGAATTCAAGGAAGAAGACTTCGTATTTCTGAAAGTGTCACCCATGAAGGGGATTATGTGTTTTGGTAAGAAGGGAAAACTGAGTCCAAGGTATATTGGACCCTATGAGATTATCAAACGCATTGGGAAGGTTGCCTATAAGTTGGCATTACCTCCTGAGTTATCAGCAGTGCATAGTGTATTTCATGTCTCCATGCTCAGAAAGTACATGTCAGATCCATCTCATGTGCTACAACATAAACCAGTCCAAGTCCAAAAGGATTTGACCTATGAAGAACAGCCTGTTCAGATACTGGCTAGAGAAGAAAAGGTGCTGAGACACAAGACCATCCCAATAGTTAAGGTATTGTGGAAAAATCACAACATTGAAGAAGCTACGTGGGAAAGAGAAGATGAGATGAGACTTTCATACCCTCACTTGTTCTAAATTTTCGAGGACGAAAATCTTATAAGGAGGGGTGAATGTGATAACCGAGAAACTAATTATTTTCGAAAAATTTTGTACAAGATATGTAAATAAATATACATTCATGATGAGACATGTTATAGAATACAGAGCAGATGAAAATTTTGATTAACTGAGTTTTTAATCAAAATTTGACAATGAATTAATGAATATAGTTTAAAAGCTAAGCATTGATTCAAATTAAGATGTTTTAAAATTAATAGAAAAATATGTGAAAAATACATATTAAGAGATCAATGGTGCACAAGTAAGCCACATTGATTAATTGCCAAGATAAGCCAAGAAAATAGCCCATTTTCCTTAAAAGAAAATTTAAGAAAATGTGAGAAATGAGAGGCACGTGAGGGGCAGCTGCTACATAGTAGCCAAGTGAATTAATTCACTTAAGTGGGCTGTAAATAAGCGGCTGAGAGAGAGAAAGAAAGAAAGAGAAGGAAAGAAAGAAAGAGAAAGAGAAAGAGAGAGAGAAAGATCGAGAAAGAGAAAGAGAGAAGAGGAAACCCTTTTCAAGCTTGGATTTTCTCTTCATCTGCAGCAGATCATTCAAGTTTCAGTCAAGAATCAACAGCAAGAAGTTCTCAATTTTTCTCACATTTTTCGGTGGAAAAATCTGGGGTTTTGAGTGGAAAAAAGAGAATGTGAGTAAATCATGTTGAGATCTTCAATTAAATCGAAACATGGATTGAGTCTAGTTGTTTTTAAACACGAATCCATATGTTGATGGTTTAGAAAACCAAGTTTAGTGAGTTTTCTTTAAGAAAGTTTAGATTTTTCAAAAGTTGAGTCAAGAGATGTGAATAAGCAAAATGTGAAATTTTGCTTATGAAATAATGGATTTGTGATAGTAGAAATGTAGTTGATACCTTGAAACGATCTTATAGAGGTCGATTTTGAGTGTAAGAAGTAGAACAAAGGCCATAAAAGCCTTAGAAAATCAGTGCAGAGCATTTCGGACCCAGAATCTTGATTCTGGTATGAACACAGGCGTGTACAAGGGCGTGTTTAGAATACGGCCCCGAACATGCCCACAGGCACAACCATGTTTCAAGAAAAATTAAGACCTGAGAGATACATGGTCGTGTATCAGGCCGTGTCAAAGGGCACACGGTCACGGAAAGGGCGTGTAGCAGACCATGTTCGACAGCAAGAAAACACGGCTAGAAACACGGCTGTGTAAGTAACCGTGTAAGCATGCACGTATAGTTCAGAGGAGTACACGGCTAGAAACACGGCCATGTATCCGCCCGTGTAGCACGCATGAATTACACGGCCATGCTCCATAAAATACACGACCATGCACATAAGTCTAGAGGAGTACACGGCCAGAAACACGACTGTGTAGACACCTGTGTAAGCCAGCATGAATTACACGGCCATGTTGTATGAATTACATGGTCATGCATGTAAAGTCCAGAGGAGTACACGGCCATGAACACGCCCGTGTAGGAGGGCGTGTTCGAAGCCAAAGTAAAAAATAATAAAAAAAAAGAGTCTAGAAATAGGAATTTCATGTTTTGCCATGTTTCAAGTATAAGGTGAATATTGGAAATAATCAGCGATTATTTCTTTTATAGGAGTTCAAGCCAGAGACGCCGATACAACAGTCCCAGAGCAACAGAGGCTCACGCTAGCAGATTTTCTGTAAGTTCAAGTATTGTCGTGACTATAACGTGGACAATCTTGTTATGTTTATGATGTTATGTATGTTGTGTGACGTGCATGTTAGACTTTGATTGTTTGCATCATGATATTCAGGTCAGTTCATGTCATGCATGTAGAATTTCATGTTTCAGTGCACATGTCAGACAGGTACCAAGTACATGAAAATAGGTAGGTGTACAAGGCACCTTAGTGTATTAATAAAACTCACACCCCAAGTAAATCATGTAACAGGTTCCTATTGTGGGGGCAAGCAGTATGCTACCCAGTTAGAACTCCAGACAAGATGGTAATTAAACCAGTTATTGGCATACCAGTCTCTCGACCCACGGGGAGGTTGTCATGTTCAGGTTCAGTTAAGACTGAGGAGGTCAGCACTAAAGTACCCCTCCCAGTTGTGTTAACATGTCGGTACGACCAATCAAGGACCCAAAACCAGAACTAAATATCAGATAATGTCCTAAGACTAATCCTTCAGCCAAGAGCATGTTTTTACAGAGTCAAGTTTCATGCATGAGCACAGTAGTACAACATGTCATGATTCATGTTTTTATGTTTGAACTTACTGAGCCCATAGCTCACCAGTTTGTTCACATGTTATAGGTAAGAGACCTATTCACCAGTAGTACACGATGGACGACAGACAAGGTATGTGCATGCCAAGGAGATTTGGCGAGGGATTGTGGTCATCTTTAGTCTTCCGCTGTACAGTTTTGAAACAATTAAACAAGTAATTTCAAGAACACGTTTTCAAGTCAAGATTATGTGATAGGGGAATTATGATCCATGTACATGTTATTTTGTTAACATGATTTCCTTATCACATTCTCAAACAGTTTATGGTATTAAGAAAAAAAAAAATTTATTCCCCAAAATTAGCAAGCAGTTTTCAAGTTCAGCATGATTGCGGGCGACCCTAGAGGCCTACATACTATTGCGGTTAACTATAGAGTTGACTGTAATAGCACTGTAGAGCTTCCACTGCAGGGTGGGCCGCTACATCAGGAATTAGCCTAAGTCCACTAAAAATCTTGAGATCGAGTACACCATAATAAAATGAATGTTAATTCAATCCTATAAATTTAGTTTAAAATTAATATTCCTAGCTTGAATTTTTTGTTTATTATATGAAGTTTTCGAATGTTTGCTGATGCTTTATTTTTAACCTTTAAATTTCACTATTTGGAAAAATTTTGTCAAGTGTTATTTTTTTGGATATATATTTTTTTAAATCTCTGTTTATTTTTCCCCTCTTCTTGTTTACATTTACAATTCCTTTACTCATATTTAGTAGATAACGACTGTAGTCAAGCAAAAAGAGAACAAATTAAACACTCTTAAAATGAAAACAACAAAATATGCAAAATTGATAAAATATTATTAAAAGCAGTAATAAGGAAGAAAAAAAGATTAAAAAAATAAAGGAAACTAAGGTAGTGTTTGGTATTATTTTTGAAATCTGTTATGTTTTCAAATTCTCTGAATTTGATATCGTTTTGAAAACAATTCTGAGAACGTTTCTGAAATTGTGTTTGGTTTTATTTTCTGAGTGTATGTTTTGAGAAACAAAAAAGTGAAACTTTGTTTGGTTATATTTTTGAAAACCAGTCATTTTATAAGTATTATATAAAAACATATTTATGTTTGATTTAAAAAAAATTTATTATGAATACCAAAAATTAAAAATTAATAAAATTTTTTAATTGAAAAATGAATTAAAAATTAATAACCATAATATTTAAGTAATTACTATATCAATTAAATCTTAATTAACCATAATAATTAAATCAGAGAAATGGGAGAAATGGGAAAAATGAAATCAGAGAAAACGACTTTTAATCGTTTTCAATTTTACATTGAGAGCAAAGGCGATTTTGGATTCGTTTTGAAATCTGTTTTCAAAAACAATACAAACCAAACACAATTTCACACCGATTTTGAAATCGATTTCCTAGGGAATCGTGAAATCAGTTTTGGAAACAAAACCAAACACCCTCTAAAGAACGCAAGACGTAGTTACAGTGTAATGCTCGTTAGAATTGATCATGTTTAATTAATCTAAACCGAATTAATTAGTGTGTTAAAATGTGTTCAAAATAGTTAATTTGCATAAAATTCTTAAAAATTAAAATCTAAAGAATATTTTAAAACTATATTTTTATCCACGAACTTTTTCAAAATTACAATTTTGTCCTACAGTTAATCGGACCACCGCCCATCAGCCACCGTTTGTGCCACCTAACTGTTCTTAAAATGCAAAATTTCGTTTTTCTAAAACTCCTGCAACAAATTATTTTCTCGTGAAGTAGTTTTAAAAAAAAATCTATAAATAATGAATAAATAAAAAAAAAGGAGCTTATACCGTGGATTAGGTTTTTTATTCTATTAATAGAGTAATATTTAATGGTTAAAAATGAACAGATGTCCAAGTAGGTCTCATTTAATGATTAGGATAAGTAAGGAAGGGGAGTAGGGGATTATGTCCAAAAAAGAGACAAAGTTTATATAAATCTTTATCGTCAAGTATTTGGTATTCTGGAAAATGGAAAAATAATTTGTAGAAAATTCAAGCTATATCGTCGAGAGATTGTATATCTATACAGCTTCCTGTGTTGGATGATTATGATGTGTGAATGCATGAATACATGTAGTCATGTGTTTTCAACATCTTAGTAATACTTAGTACAAGAATTTTATGCTTGTTACAGACTAAGGACTCATCCAGCAATTGCAAAGTTGCATGTATGCTTGCTCAGACTGAAAGCTATGAGCGTGTTCTTTTCCGACATGTATTTAATACAGGAAGCCAATTTATAAGGTCGATTTCATGTTGTTTTACCAGTGAGTGATATTATTGGACTGATCTTTTGGTGGGAAATGTTCTTTATTTTAGATAATGAAACCGTTCCCTTACTACCAACTTGGTCAGATGTGATATTTCTGGTGTGAGCTTTTATAATAATGAATTCTAACTTATTACTAACTTAATATTCTACCAGAATTTAAAATATATAATACAAGTGTAATAACTTTATTCTATCAAAATATCAATTACATTCTATTAGAATCTATAGAGTATTCTATCAGAATCTCAATTATAGTTTGTAAGAGTAATAACTTTATTCTACCATAATCCTTAGAATAATAACTAATTTTATTCTACCAAAATTTCTATTAATCTTTACAAGAGTAATAATTTTATTCTACCATAATCTTAATTATACCATGCAAGAGTAATAACAATCTCTAAAGTAATAAATAACTTTATTCTACCAAAACCCTATTATACTTTGTAAAAGTAATAATTTTATTTTACCAAAATCTCAATTATATTCTATCAAAATCTCTAGGGTTTTCTACAGTTTTCTACCATAATCTTAATTAAACTATGCAAGAATAATAATTATATTATATCATAATCTTAATTATATTATGTAAGAGTAATAACAATCTCTAAAATAGTAACTAATTTTATTTTACCAAAATATCTATTATATCATGTAAAAGTAATTTCAAAAAAGGAACCATTAATATGTTTGCCTTAATTTCAACACAATTTTATTTTATTTTATTTTTTTTCCCTTTTCTTAGATTCAACAGGTCTACTGGAATTCTAAAAAAAAACAAAACAAAACAAAAAAAATTCATGCATCTTGGAGAACTAACCAATAAAAAAGAATTTTTTTTAAGAAAAAAAAAAGTATTTGATTGGTATTACTCGCATCAATATGCACGCACACAGGAACTTTTATTTATTCATTTATTATTTTTATTTTTATTTTTTCTAAAACGCATACAGTAACTTATTTTCACACAAATATCAACCAAGAGATTTTAGCAAAGAATCGACCAAAACTGTCAACACTTGCTGATATAATTATATACAACAGTATTCAAGCAAAAAAAATTGCATACAACACCAAGTATAATTCTCTTATATACACACAACTATAACTAGGATTTATGTAACAAAACTAGAAAATGAAGAACAAAAAATAAAAATAAAAACTTTTTTTGGATCAATACTGGAGAACCAAGCGTCTAGAATAAACAAAGTAGTAGAATTTTGCGTATGGTTTTCACAGGACGCAGCCGGCTGGACCTGTGCGGTTTGGCGTCCTCAATCGCTCTTCTTGCAAGTAGATCCAATTGCCGGAATCGTGCTGATATTGTCGAACCGGATGGAGGAGACGGCGGAAACTTTGAGCGATGAAATCTTTGAGTTCACTGCTGGGATTCGTTGTCAGAAGAGCGACAAAACCTCAGAGTTCATTGCTGTGATTCGTCGGTGGCAGCGCAGATCTGCAATTCCACCGAACCTTCAGAGAGATGGATGTGATAACACACCTAACGAGGTCATCACTTATTCATACTTAACTTGTTCTTAATCATTTTGTCAACGTAAAGTTTGAGGAAAATTTTTTTTTTTATAACATAACATATTCATGTTGATATAAAAATATAATAGAGCTCTTAACTCGTACATATAGCTATCAATAACTTAATCATCTTAATTAAAATACATGTAGATAAATACATTCTTTTTTTTTTAAATAATATTGAAATCTTATCTTGAAACTTCTATAACATAACATTGTAGAAACTTTTAAAATATTTATACAAAATATTACAGAACCTTTTACTCGTAGCACTACCCATAGATCCTTAAATTCACATCCACATTGTCATCCACTCTGTCCAGCTAAGATTCAATCAATAGACTTCTTACCTACAGATGAACACACACAGTGAGCTTTACGCTCAATAAGTACAACATTATTCCGTAAAACATACTTAACAAAATCATAATTCATTAATATGTTGATTATGCTCAATTATGAATTTCATTATCTAGTGTAATCGTAACTTGTCTTGTATTGCATATCTAAGGGTCCTACTTAATGTGTCAGTACCGGGTGTGCACGACCAAACGGAAAGCTAGGAGTCACAAGGTCTCAAGTATACCGTGGTCAAAACTTACTTAATATGAACCTTCCTCTGAGCGAAAGGGTGGTATGCACTCTTAACATGAACCTTCCTTTGGGCGGAAAGGTAGTGTAACATTCTTAACTTAACTTAATTATTTCTTATGTTATGGAAATTTTATCATAATATGGTATTAAAACGTGATCCATTAGTTTAAGCATATAATACCCATACCATCATGCTCATAAAAACATTTATATTAAAACAGTTTTATTCATGCTATAAGCGGGGTTGTACTTACCTGTTAGCTTAACACAAAAGACGAATTAAATCGCACATCTCTAGATCCTATAGATTCTACTCCACTATTCTCGTTCCTTACTTCCTGTTTATACTAATATATTAGTTTCATAATACAAAACTGATTCTTAACTATTTCCTAACTACTTGACCATTGTCTTGGATTTCCTATAGAAAATTGAAAAGAGTCTCTTTTTTTTTTTCCCCTATCTGACTCCTGTTGTGGCGTCCCCCGTACGTTATCATACCAACCAGCCGAGCTCTGACGCCAACCGTGATGGCTGGCAACCTCGTGGGTCGTCGTCCTCTTACTTAACATACTTAACTTTCCATTTTTAACGTTCTCTTTTTAAAGCGAAAGCAATTTCTATAGCAAATTTTTTTTTTAACTTACATATTATACCTATATCTCAATCATACTCTTGTAACATATAATTCATAAATTTCTTTCTTTCAACTTCCTTTTTGAACGCTCAGCGAAAGACTCATAGTAGTACCATACCCTCGCCCAGTCCCTTGGCATGTGCAGATCCATCTGTTTTCCATCATATTACTTTAAACTAACAGGTTACTTACCTGCAACATATGAACAACTAATGAGGTAGATGCTCAGTAAGTTCAAACATACATTCATTAACTTATAAGTACTAGTAATATATATTATTACTAGAATATATAACATCACGTACATCAACTATACATATCATCAAAACATAACATAGAATGTGAGCTTCATCATGCACGTTTATCTCTTCGCTAATCATTTCCATCATTCTATTGATAATCTCTTATCATTCTATTCTAATCTCTTCATTTCATTTCTTTTCATTCCTATCATTCCTTATCTTTTTGTTCTAAACCTTTATAACTTTTCTATTGTTTTGTCCTCATCTCTTATTTTTTTGTATCTTATAAGCTAGTAACATATACACTAGCATAACATCACGTAAAAAACGTGTCATTCACATCATACACATAACATCAAATACATCACATCACATATATTAATTCTATTATGTTCTTTTAACTTCGTTTTATTATTTATCTATTTTTCATCGATTTCATTATGTCATTCTTTCATATCGTTCGTTTCTTTTCTTATCGTTCTTTACTTTTCTTTTCTTTTCACTCTCCTTTCCTTTCTTTTCTGTTCACTCTCCTTTCCTTTCTTTTCTTTTCACGCACTCTCCTTCCCTTTCATTTCTTTTCTTTTCACGCACGCTCCTTTCCTTTCCTTTCCTTTCTTTTCTTTTCTTTTCACGTTCTCTCCTTTCCTTTCTTTTCACTTTCCTTTCCTTTCCTTTCTTTTCTTTTCACTTTCCTTTGGTTTCTTTTCTTTTCACTTTCCTTTGGTGGACCCGTTGCTTAACGTACCTATTTGTGCGAGGACAGTGGGAGGAGGGGGAGCGACCTACCAACCTACCTCACAGTCACATTAGCTACTACACCTTCGGGGTTGGTCCAACCTATAAACTACCGCACCTTCGGGACAGCGCCACATCTGCGTGGAGGATATAGACCTGAAGTCTCGACCTTGTAGGGAGACCAGTACGCCAACAACTTAAGTTTTCAGTCTTATTATCTTGTATGCTTTTATTTTTCTTATATTGATTTTTGTTGTACATCTTTTTTATGATAGTCATAATCTTTCCTTTCTCATTTTTCATAGAACATTTCATGGGACATTTGTTCTTTCGTTATTTTATCTTTCTTTCGTAATTCTTTCTCATTGTCATCTCATTCTTTCATTCTCATTTTGTAAGACATATATCGTTGTTTCATGTTGTTGTTTTTCTTTTCTTAATTCTTTACTTTACTCGTGTAAATTATGTCAGTCACACTTTAGCATATATAGGACATATTACTTATATATCATCACATCACATCATAACAAACAAAAATACGTTTAATTATGTGCAGATAATTATTCTCTGTTATTATTTGCATCATTCTATCTATCGTATCTTATCATCATACTCCTATCGATCATAGCTTATCGTTCTATTTTATCAATCACATCTTATCGTTATGTTCTAATCCTTTCATCATACCTTTCATCATAACCTATCATTGCTTCTCTTTCTTGTCTAACTCTTTGTTTTCATATCATTTTTCATAAAACACCTATCATTTCATTCCCATAAAACATACCCTTTCTTAATTCCTTTCATTATCGATCATCGTTGCTCTATCAATCATAACTTAACTTCCATAAAACTTTTCATAAACATCTATTCTTTCCTTTCATATCTCATCTCTTTTTATTTTTATGTATTCTATCATAATATTCTCGTTCTTACTCTTTCCATTCTTCTATCTCTCTTACTCACATCTTTACTCTCATAAAGCTTTTATAATACATTTCCTTTGTAATTCAATATATATACATATATATTTTTTAAATTATTTATTAAAACCTATCTTTTAACATCATCATAGTATTGCTATAGTGTTATTATAGCATCATCGTAAATCATAACATGACATTCATATACAAAACATATAAATACTATAAGCTTGTTCATAGTTGCAGACGGGTAAATGTCTGAACTTACTCATAGCGTGCTTATCCTCTTCTTGGAATCCATCGGCGTCCTTTGTCGCGTCTGGATCGGGTTCCTATAGACAAACTTTGTCCGTTAATCACATTTTCATTTATAGCTTTTATTTTATTAAAAAGCTTGATTCTGATCTTATAACCCTTAATTATAGCCTTAGGACAGCTTTTTAAACCATAATGGCCATTTTCGAATTTTTTTCCAACTTTTTGAAAAATTACGATTTTACCCCTAATTTTTGACAAAATTACAATTTTGCCCTTGGCGTGATTTTTCATAACTTAAACCTCAATTTTGGCTTTTACAAACTTCATTACCCTATTTCGGGGTCATTGGGGCTCTTTTCCCAAAATTTGAGAATCTTTGGGCAAAATGACCATTTTGCCCCTGATGGGTTGTTTAACCATAACATTTTCATTTTTATGCTTAGGCTGGATTTTCTAAACTCAAAATCATCTAATTAACTTTTTAAATCTTATCGGACCTTTTCCGGATCAATTCTTATCATTTTGCTAATTTTTCACATTCTCGGCCCTCGGGAAGTACTATTCTGACCTAAGGGTCAGTTTACTAATCGTAACTTGCCCATTCCTTTTTCCATGCCCTAATTCCTCGAGGGGGCTCGGGTTACCTTCCCGATCACATTTTTACCCCTCGTTTCCAATATTACCCCTAGTGCCGTTTTTAGAAATTTCGGCAGCATTTTCGCTTAATTTTTGAGGTTCCAGTGTTTAAAAAATGCCTGAAAACCATCCATCCTGATCTAATTCTATCACGTACTGTACCAGAGGCCTAGATTTTACGTAAAACTCATACTGTTTACGTAAAATCGTTACATTATCACATATTTTTCTTTTCCTCCATTATAGCCATTTTCTTCTTTTTACATACATTCTTTTCCATAATTTTCATACCAATAATCATAAAATCATATAATAGTCCCAAATAATTAAATTACGGAATGTAAAGAGGTCAGGATTTATACCGAATTGCAGTCCGGTCTCGATGGCATAAACCCTAATTCTTCATTCTTCATATCTGAGGTCCCATCTTGCAGATCCGACTTCGTTGATACGTCCAGAACGTCGAAAACAGGCCAACGGGCCAAACTTCCAAAATTTGGTCAACGATCACCGTTGACCGGTGATTGACCGGCGGTGACGGTGGAATGTGGGTAGTCCATCTTGAAGATCTCGACGTGAGGAACTCATTGGTAGTGTCAATTTCACCAATTGAAGCTCCTATGGCCGGAAATCGACCCTCGAAAAACCAACGGCGACGACAGTGTTGGATCTCCATTTTCCGGTGATTGTTGCTCAAAATTGATTTGGGGCTTTTGATCTACGTGTTGTTCTGAGCATTTTGATACCAACCTTGCAACTCAACTCCGCCGGAAACGGCAGGTTTCAAGGCGGCAACGGTGACGGGCAGAGTTGGGCGGCACGATCCGGCGGACGTTGAGGTAAAATGAGCTATGGGTTTTGTTCTTCTCTTTACCACGAGTCTTTTGGGACCGCAATCACCTTGATCGGATGTCGGATGGCGGAGATACGGCGTCGTGAAATTTTCGATGGCCGGCGACTTCAGGCGACTCGTGCGGGCTCCTCCGGCGTCGGTTCCGTCGACTCGGCCTACCGTCGGACTCAGCTCGACGATAGCTTTCTGATGACACCAGCGGTGTCGAAAACGGACACATTTCTGATAGTGGGTTACTGTCTACATGTGGGTAGAGAGAGAAAGAGAAGGGAGGAGAGAGAGTGTATGTGGACAAATGAGGAAATTTCACTTTTTTTCGCTCTTTATATACTTTTTCGCCCAAAATTTCAACATGGGCTTGCCTGACTAATTTGGGTGTCCTGAATCCAAATATATCAGTTTTATTTTCATCTGTGGTCATTTCAACCAGTTTCCGATACTGCGAATTCTCAGTCAAAAATTACCCTTGTGCTCAATTATCAAATTTGAGCATGCTGATAGGCTATCTTAACTAATTTGGGAGTGCTGAACCCAAATTTATCAGTTTTATGTTAAAATAATATCATCTTGACCTACTTCTTGATACTGTGAATGGCACACACGTGCTTACACCTAATATCACTATCAATCATTTTTCATCTTTTAACATTGTTAGAACATTTTATTTAGTTCTAAATAATATTAAATCACTTAATTTCATATTTTAACACTTAAATTCATTGTGTATTTGTTCTCCGAGAAATATGAATTTTCCCAGTTATCACATTCACCCCTCCTTATAAAATTTTCGTCCTCAAAAATTAAGACAAGTAGGGTTTCAACGTCTTCATTTCTTCTTCACATCTTGTGTAACTTTTTTAATATCGTGATTTTCTTTTTCTATGACATCTTTATAAACTAGATCTTCCTGGATTGGAATCTTCTTGCATGTACCTCCAAAAATTTGGGATGAACCATGCAGCTCTACGTATCTGTACATTCCTGTACATTCATGTATTATTACCATGAATTACACTGTCGTAGTCCAACGTTTCCTTTCACAAACATATTTAGTAAAATTTCTATGAAATTCACATTAAGTAACGTCATATCATTATGGAACATTACTTGAGATCATTTCATCATTAACATTTCATAACATTTACATATCATACACATATAATCATATACATTTCATCAATAAGGCTTTATATGTAGCCTTTCATTTCAAATATACTTATATACATACATATACATTTATACATTATTCGTCTTTTCTATCCGGATCAATAAGAAATTTCTCCGGATCTTGACTTTCTCCTATATCATCTCAATCATTCCTAACCTAGGCGGACTTTTCTTGATCTACATTTACCTTGACTTAGTTCCACTGTGAGTCCTCTCCAACCTATGTTGCAGAAGTCCTCATCAGTTTCTCATAATGCACAGCATACGTTAGAACTATATCACCGGACGTCGACTGCAGTTTCTCAGTCCGATGAACAAATTCTCACATATCCGCAACTCTAGGGAATATAGGCGGTGTCATGTCCCCGTGCCCATGAGGAAATTGGGACAGGTACTGGGCTCCTTTGAGGGAGTCACTCAATCATGGTATGGCAAAACTCGGTCTAGTTAGAGCTCATCCTGGTCACAAGAATCCCAATACATATGAGAGCATCTTCCTGAAAGGTGCATACATGTCACAGCCATCATGACCCAATTATCCTGATCAATGGTGCACAGTCAGAGAATCATCTTGATATCATGAACCCAATCCTGTATTCCCATAGAGTACTGGAGTGTTGTCCGCCCTCGAAACTTGGTGGACAACAGATCTCGTCCATCTTCTAATCAGTCCTCTAACATTGTACTCGTACCATACCACCCACGATCGTACCATGAGTTCGTCATCTTGTCCTTTAAAATTGTTTATTTTATATAATAAACAATTACTAACATAAAACAAATCTAACTTACTGGGAATGACGGCAGGATGTGCAGTGTGCCAGGAGGGATATGGTCAACCTTTCGCTCTGATACCACCTATGACGTCCCCCGCACGTTACCATACCAACCAGCCGAGCTCTGACGCGGACCGTGATGGCTAGCAACCTCGTGGGTCATCGTCCTCTTACTTAACATACTTAACTTTCCATTTTTAATGTTCTCTTTTTAAAGCGAAAGCAATTTCTATAGCAAATTTTTTTTTAACTTACATATTATACCTATATCTCTATCATACTTTTATAACATATAATTCATAAATTTCTTTCTTTCAACTTCCTTTTTGAACGCTCAGCGAAAGACTCATAATAGTACCATACCCTCGCCGAGTCCCTTGGCATGTGCAGATCCGTCTGTTGTCCATCATATTACTTTAAACTAACAGGTTACTTACCTGCAACATATGAACAACTAATGAGCTAGATGCTCAGTAAGTTCAAATATACATTCATTAACTTATAAAATGCAGAGGGGGTTACCTTTTTCCATGCCCTAATTCCTCGAGGGGGCTCGGGTTACCTTCCCGATCACATTTTTACCCCTCGTTTTCCATATTACCCCTAGTGCCGTTTTTAGAAATTTCGGCAGCATTTTCGCTTAATTTTTGAGGTTCCAGTGTTTAGGAAACGCCTAAAAACCATCTATCCTGATCTAATTCTATCACGTATTATACCAGAGGCCTAGATTTTATGTAAAACTCATACTGTTTACGTAAAATCGTTACATTATCGCATATTTTTCTTTTCCTCTATTATAGCCATTTTCTTCTTTTTACATACATTCTTTTCCATAATTTTCATACCAATAATCATAAAATCATATAATAGTCCCAAACAATTAAATTGCAGAACGTAAAGAGGTCAGGATTTATATCGAATTGCAGTCCGGTCTCGATGGCATAAACCCTAATTCTTCGTTCTTCATATCTGAGGTTCCGTCTTGCAGATTTGACTTCACAGATGCGTCCGGAACGTCGAAGACAAGCTAACGGGCCAAACTTTCAAAATTTGATCAACGATCGCCGTTGACCGGTGGCGACCGCGGCGATGGTGGAATGTGGGTGGTCCATCTTGAAGATTTCGACGTGAGGAACTCATTGGTGGTGTCAATTTCACCAATTGAAGCTCTTATGAACAGAAATCGACCCTCGAAAAACTGACGGCGGCGGTAGTGTTGGATCTCCATTTTTCGACGATTGTTGCCCAAAATTGATTTGAGGCGTTTGATCTACGTGTTGTTCTGAGCATTTTAATACCAACCTTGCAACTCAACTCCGCCGAAAACGGCAGGTTTCACGGCGGCAACGGCGACAGCAACGGGTGGAGTTGGGCGGCGCGATCCGGCGGCCGTTGAGGTGAAATGAGCTATGGGTTTTGTTCTTCTCTTCACCACGAGTCTTTTGGGACCGAAATCACCTTGATCGAACGTCGGACGGCGGAGATACAGCGTCGTAAAATTTTCGATGGCCGGCGGCTTCAGGCGGCGCGTGCGGGCTCCTCCGGTGTCGGTTCCGTCGACTCGGCCCACCGTCGGACTCAGCTCGGCGAGAGCTTTCTGATGACACCGGCAGTGTCGAAAATGGACACCGTTTCCGATAATGGGTTACTGTACACATGCGGGTAGAGAGAGAAAGAGAAGGGAGGAGAGAGAGTGTATGTGGACAAATAAGGAAATTCCGCTTTTTTTCGCTCTTTATATACTTTTTCGCCTAAAATTTCAACATGGGCTTTCCTGACTAATTTGGGCATCCTGAATCCAAATATATCAGTTTTATTTTCATTTGAGGTCATTTCAACCAGTTTCCGATGCTGCGAATTCTCGGTCAAAAATTACCCTTGTGTTCAATTATCAAATTTAAGCGTGCTGATAGGCTATCCTAACTAATTTGGGAGTGCTGAACCCAAATTTATCAGTTTTATGTCAAGATAATATCATCTTGACCTACTTCTTGATACTGTGAGTAGCACACACGTGCTCACACCTAATATCACTATCAATCATTTTTCATCCTTTAACATTATTAGAACATTTTATTTAGTTCTAAACAATATTAAATCACTTAATTTCACATTTTAACACTTAAATTCATTGTGTATTTATTTTTTGAGAAATATGAATTTTCCCGGTTATCACACCTGTAATCAAGAACTACTTAATATTCTTGTTTTGAATTACAAAAAAATGGACAGAATTTCCCCTATTTTTCCACATTTCCCTGCAGTCCAAAACTGCTTAAAAAGTACATATAAAGAAAATTTTCAATTCCCAAAACAAGATATAGCAACTCACATATTCATTTTACCTCAACATTTCATATCTCAACATAAAATGCAATAAAGAACACTTACATTTGTTTTGAAACTTATTTCAGTTAACATTTCAAATTTTCGAACTTAGTATACATGAAGAAGGCCTTTTTTTTTTAGCCTAACCCTAAACATTTGGTGAAAACAATTGGTGAAAACAAACTTATTTCATATTAAAGCTACTATCGAAGCTACAACACATTCCATTTCATTCATTTTTTTCCATTTTTTTCTTATATAGAATAACCACAACTTATTTCAAAAAGCCATACACTTACATGATGCCCAACTTATTTCACCTTAGAAGTCTACTCTAGAGACATTTTTAGATAAAATGGCCTTCACAAAACTTTTAAATTTTTAAGAGATTTAAAACTTTCGTGTTTTAACTAGAAGCTAAGTCAGCCTCTAAGACTCTAGTTTGGACTTAAATCTGTGGCTGGGTTGGTTTATTCTAAATCCTGTCCAGTTTTGAAAAATGACTTAAAACTAGGTCTTAAGCTTTGAATATGAGAACTGCTTTGAGTGGAACTTGTTCCTAATATCTAGATCTAAAACTTTTTAGTTCATCATAAGACCTAAAAACGTCATTTATGTAGTCATTTCAGCCTAACCATTACTGAAAAGTTTTGAATAGGTTTTGAAATGGGTTATCACCCAAGCCTAAATAGCTCAAATGTAATTTTAGTGCATAAACATAACCAAAAATCATTATAAACATAATCATCTCTTGTATCTAAAGCTATTAAACATAGAAACTTAAACAACCATAATCATAAAGCATTATACTATCCAAAAATCAAATTCTTTTATAGGTTCTAAATATAAAATATAGCTTGAAACTTAATGAGAATGGTTCTTATGTCTTATTCTAAGTATCACCAGCACATATACACACGCACACATATATATATATATAACGTCTTAGAATCTCAAACTACAACATTTTAAATTGTATACTTCTCTTTGTCATTTCACTTAACACTTGATATGCAAGTAAAACAACAAACACCAAAACTTTCTAAACTCTAAATTTGACAATCTCAACCTGCCAAATTCAGATTCTAAAGTTTCCTATATCTTTGTTGTGTGTGTGAATTGTCAGAAATCACCATTCAAAGTGCGTGAACTTCAAAATTTGAGTTGCTCATATAGTTTTAACTTCTAATTGACAAAAAGAACTGTAATAGCTCTTGCCTTTCTTTCTCGTGAGATTTAAGGGAGATGGTAACTGCTGGGCTTGTGAGACTTAGTTATTGAAAAAAAGGAAGCAATTGGAGTGGAAAAGAAAACAAAGTGTGAAGGCGTCTGTCGTCAACTAGAAAACGCATTGAAGAAAGGGAAAAAGAAGGAGAGGGAGATTGAAGAATTTACCAAGCTTATGGGTATTCATATTTGAGTTCTCCCTACCTTCATTAAATGCAACGTGCAAGTGCATAGAGAAGGTGAGGTTTAGTCTGCAAATCCCCTCCCCTGCCTTACTGAACACCATGCCTCCCTATACTTCTTTGAAAAAAAAAAATTTTCCAAAACTGAACTGGACGTGTACTGAGATATGATTTTTTTTTTTTCTGCTTAATTCTGGAAGCGTTTGGTGAGATTATGCTCGTCAAACAACTCACGCCCACACACACGCACACACAGAGGACGACCATCTGTGAAACAGGGGGGCTTGCGTGAGTTAATATGAGCCATCCCCCTTATTGTTGCTGTTTTTGGTGTTGCTGCTGACACCCTTCTTAATGTTGTCATTTTTGTTGTTTCTTTGATTGTTTTGGTTTTTTTTTTTTTTTATTATTTGAATACTTAGTGTCGTTTTTTTCCTTTTTTTGGTTTTTTTTTTTTTGTTAAATCCTTCATGTTGTTGTCGTTTGTGTCATCTCTCGAGTTAGTATTACACTTTTGTATTGTTATTGTTGATGTCATTCCCGTTACTTTTAGTCATTCACGTTTTTTTTTTTTTTTTTTGCTTTCTTTTTTTTAATAATAGTATATATATAATAATATGTATAGGTATATATATACAAATTATTATGTATATATACATATGTATATACATTTTCATTCTTTTATCATTTTTTTATTTTTTTAATGATTTATATACATATTCATATATATATACATAAATTATTATTGTTATAGTCATAGTATTTTTTTTATCCCCAATAATTATTAAGGCTTGATTATGAAAATCAATGTAACTGTAAAAGTTTCGATCTAAACTTAATAACTGAGTTTTAATATAGTCTAAATTTTGGAATTAAGTTTGAAATTTCATCAAACTAACTATTTTGAAACTAACAATGATTTCAAAATCAATATTGTGAAATTGAATATATCAATATATTTTTTTTAATACTGTATCATACTATGACATATTCTAATTTTAAAGTCTCTCTGATTTGCAAAGATTATGTCCAATATTTTTTTTTTTTTTGGGTCATTACAATGGATCTGTAGCTCGCCGGCATTTCGGAGAGAGCTCCGAAATCGTATCAGAGCCAAGCAAATCTCAAACGACTCGGTGCCAGATTTCCATGTCGTCATCTTCCACTAAAGCTTGCCAAAGACAACCGTGACGAAGCCGATGAAGCAGAGGCTCGTACCGGAAACATATTCGCCACCAGCGCCGCAAGTGAACCCCGACACAATCTCGCTAAACATGGCCGGATTTGTGACTGAGCATGGGAGGGAGCCGGAGAGAGAGATCAGAGAGAGTGTAGACTATGGGGAAATAGAAAGAATCGTTGAGCCTGCAATGTATGAGAGTAAGAGAGAGTTTCTGCAATGTGGGAAGTGTTTGAAAATATTAGAGTGTAAAAGAGGTTTATTGGTAATTTCATATATTTTTAAATTTGTTTTAAATTATAATATTTAGTTTGTATTATGTTAGTTAAATGATTAAATTTTATATTATATTAGTGAAATGGGTTTAAGTGTGTATGATTTAGGTGCCTTTTTTAACAAATATGTGTGTGTGTGTGTGTGTGTGTGTGTGAGTGTGTGTGTGTGTTTTGTATGTGTTTATGCATATATAAAAGAAAAATATATATGTGATATTAATAATATAATGATAATGAATATAAAGATAAAATATAAAAAATTAAAATTAAAAAATTAAAAATATGTATATGTGTTTGTATATTTGAGATTTGGAAAAGGAAAAAAACTGTGTTTTATAATTATATTTGAACTGCTTTACGAATTGTAAATATTTTTCAGAAGGTTTACACCTTGTTTAGGATTTGAGCACTTAATATTTTAGTGCAGGTCATGTCAAAATAAAATTTTGTGAATTTAAAAAATCAAATATTATTTTAAAATTTAAAATAAATTACACACTAATTAATTGAATTCATCGTAATTGAGATTACAAAGTTTTTGGAGGGGTTTTGAGATAGATAATTAAATTATTTATGATTGTATTTTAAGTACTTTTCGATACTTTTCAGCTTTCTTTCTTTTCCAATATACATGGTACATCCAAAATTATATAAGAAGCTACACAAACTTCATGTATTGGTATGATTATTGCATATACCAAGAAGGTATTCCAAATACTTTTAAACTCCTAGAAGCTTCTTTTGATATTGATATTCTCTCATTGTATGGATGTTTGGATGTAACGTGCTTTTATTATGTTGGCTTTCAGTTATTTACCTAATTTATTAACTAATGCGTATCATTATTGTTCTATAATCAATTCTTATTATGCATACTTATTAAATACTTAGTTTTTTTTTATTAAGATTCAACATATTTATGTATTATTAGCTATTTTATGGTTTCCTAAAGTTTCATTTAAAAATTCAATATCTTAAGATCAATTTCCATATTTTTCATCAATTTTCACCAATATCAACATTTCTGTAAAGTCTAAGTACCAATATTTTCACAAATATCAATATTTTAATCCTTGGTAATGACAACACTATGTAACTGTAAAAGTATATATTATTTTTAGTTCTTTACATAATTGCTTTAATTCATATGTGGTTTATTTTTACGACATTGTCACTCTCCTGTTTTGTTGTATTTTAGTATTTTTTTTTTTTTTTACTGAATCCTAGTATCCTATTGAGTTGGTAGCTCAAATTTTTGTGTCACCCCACCGAGTGCCAAGAATAGGTTGATTAGACATTTGCTACAAGGCCATTGCAGCACAGTAGTGATCCTCTATATTTTATTTTTAGCTTATTTATCATTTCAAAGCATGTATAACTAAACTCCCTCTTTAGACTGAGTTTGATGTCTGTCCTATCTTTTATTTTCCTGTGAATTTTATTTTGTATGTTAGGTTGTTGACCTGATGATATCGAAGGTTATTTTCTTCAAACTTATTTTATAAAAGAAAACTTAATGGCTTCACCACTGGACGTGTGTGTTAGAAAACAATAGTTTTTCTATGTAAAAAGCGCTTAAGAACACTCACTAAGTTCCTACTATTCTGTTTGTATTTCCTTTTGTGATAACCGGGAAAATTCATATTTCTCGGAGAATAAATACACAATAAATTTACATGTTAAAATGTGAAATTAAGGGATTTAATATTGTTTGGAACTAAATAAAATGTTCTAATAATGTTAAAGGATGAAAAATGATTGATAGTGATGTTATCTGTGTACACATGTGTGTCACTCACAGTATCAAAAAGTAGGTCGAGATGATATTATCTTGACATAAAAGTGATAAATTTGGGTTCAACACTCCCAAATTAGTTAGGATAGCCTATCAGCACGCTCAAATTTGATAATTGAGCACAAGGGTAATTTTTGACCAAGGATTCGCAGTATTGGAAACTGGTCAAGATGACCTCAGATGAAAATAAAACTGATATATTTGGATTCAGGATGCCCAAATTAGTCAGGATAGCCCATGTTGAAATTTTGGGTGAAAAAGTATATAAAGAGCGAAAAAAGTGAAATTTCCTCATTTGTACATGTACACTCTCTCTCCTCCCTTCTCTCTCTCTCTACCCACATGTGTACAGTAACCGACCACCGGAAACGGTGTCCGTTTTCGACACCACCGGCATCGTTGGAAAGCTCTCGCCGAGCTGAGTCCAACGGTGGGTCGACTCGACGGAACCGACGCCGGAGGAGCTCGCATGCGCCGCCTGAAGCTGCCGGCCACCGGAAATTTCGCGACGCCGTATCTCCGCCTTCCGATGTCCGATCAAAGTGATTCCAGTCCCAAAAGACTCGTAGTGAAGAGTAGAACAAAAACCAAGTAGTGTTTCAGCTCAACGGCCACCGGATTGCACCGCCCAACTCTGCCCGTCCCCATCGCCGTCGCCGTCACTGCCGTGGAATCCGATGATTCCGGCAGAGTTGAGTTGCAAGGTGGGTATCAAAATGCTCAGAACAACATGTAGATCAAAAGCCCCAAATCAATTTTAGGCAATAATCGCAGGAAAATGGAGATCCAACACTACCGCCGCCGTCGATTTTTCGAGGGTCGATTTCCGGCCATAGGAGCTTCAATTGGTGAAATTGACACCAGCAATGAGTTCCTCATGTCGAGATCTTCAAAATGGACTACTCACCTTTCACCATCGCTGCTGGTCAACGCCGGTCAACGGCGACCGGTGACCGAAAATTGAAGTTTGATCCGTTGGCTTATTTTCGGCGTTCCGGATGTATCCGCAGAGTCGGATTTGCAAGACGGGACCTCAGATATGAAGAACGAAGAATTAGGGTTTATGCCGTCGAGACCGAACTGCAATTCGGTATAAATCCCGATCTCTTTACGTTCTGCAATTTAATTGTTTGGGACTATTGTATGATTTTATAATTATTGGTATGAAAATTATGGAAAAGAATGTATGTAAAAAGAAGAAAATGGTTGTAATGGAGAAAAAGAAAAATATATGATAATGTAACGATTTTATATAAACAGTATGAGTTTTACGTAAAATCTAGGCCTCTGGTATAGTACGTGATAGAATTAGATCAGGATAGATGATTTTCAGGCGTTTCCTAAATGCTGGAACCTCAAAAATTAAGCGGAAATGCTATCGAAATTTCTAAAAACGGCACTAGGGGTAATATGGGAAAACGAGGAGTAAAAATATGATCGGGAAGGTAACCCGAGCCCCCTCGAGGAATTAGGGCATGGAAAAAGGAAGGGGCAAGTTATAATTAGTAAACCGACCCTTTGAAACTCTAGAACGCAAGAAAAACATGAAACCGACTCTTAGGTCGGAATAGTACTTCCCGAGGGCCGGGAATGTGAAAATTGGTCAAATGATAAGAAATGATCCGGAAAAGGTCCGATAAGATTTAAAAAATTAATTAGATGATTTTGGGTTTAGAAAATCCAGCCTAAGCATGAAAATGAAAATGTTATGATTAAACGACCCATCAGGGGCAAAATGGTCATTTTGCACAAAGATTCTCAAATTATGGGAAAAGAGCCCCAATGACCCCGGAATAGGGTAATGAAGTTTGTAAAAGCCAAAATTGAGGTTTAAGTTATGAAAAATCACGTCAAGGGCAAAATTGTAATTTTGTCAAAAGTTAAGGGTAAAATCGTAATTTTTCAAAAAGTTGGAGAAAAATTCGAAAATGGCCATTATGGTTTAAAAAGTTGTCCTAAGGCTATAATTAAGGGTTATAAGATTAGAATCATGCTTTTTAATAAAATAAAAGCTATAAATGAAAATGTGATTAACGGATAAAGTTTGTCTGTAGGAACCCGATCTAGACGCGACAAAGGACGTCAATAGAGTCCAAGAAGAGGATAAGCACGCTATGCGTAAGTTCAGACATTTACCCATCTGCAACTATGAACAAACTTATAGTATTTATATGTTTTATATATAAATGTCATGATGTGATTTATGATGATGTTATAGTAATGCTATAGCAATGTTATGATGATGTTAAAAGATAGGTTTTAATAAATAATTTATAAATATATATATATGAATATATATTGAATTACGAAGGAAATGTATTATAAAAGCTTTATGAGAGTAAAGAGGTGAGAAAGAGAGATAGATGAATGGAAAGAGTAAGACTGAGAATGTTATGATAGAATACAAAAAAAAAAAAAAGAAGAGATGAGATATGAAAGGAAAGAATAGATGTTTTATGAAAGGTTTTATGGAAGTTAAGTTATGATTGATAGAGCAACGATGATCGGTAATGAAAGGAATTAAGAAAGGGTATGTTTTATGAGAACGAAAGGATAGATGTTTTATGAAAAATGATATGAAAGCAAAGAGTTAGACAAGAAAGAGAAGCAATGATAGGTTATGATGAAAGGTATGATGAAAGGATTAGAACATAACGATAAGATGTGATTGATAGAATAGAACGATAGGCTATGATCGATAGGAATATGATGATAAGATACGATAGATAAAATTATACAAATGATAAACAGAGAATAATTGTCTGTACTTAACTAAACGTATTTTTGTTTGTTATGATGTGATGTGATGATATATAAGTAATATGTGCTATATATGCTAAAGTGTGACTGACAAAATTCACACGAGTAAGGTAAAGAATTAAGAAAAGAAAAACAACAAAACAAAACAATGATATATATATCTTACGAAATGAGAATGAAAGAATGAAATGACAATGAGAAAGAATTACGAAAGAAAGATAGAACAACAAAAGAACAAATGTTCTATGAAAAATGAAAAAAGAAAGATAATGAATGTCATGAAAAAGATGTACAACGAAAAAATCAATATAAGAAAAATAAAAGCATACAAGATAATAAGACTGAAAACTTAAGTTGTTGGTGTACCGGTCTCCCTACACGGTTGAGACTTCAGGTCTATATCCTCCGCGCAGATGTGGTGCTACCCCGAAGGTGTGGTAGATTATAGGTTGGACCAACCCCGAAGGTATGGTAATTAATGTGACTGTGAGGTAGGTTGGTGGGTCGCTCTCCCTCCTCCCACTGTCCGCGCGCAAATAGGTACATTCAACAACGGGCCCACCAAAGGAAAGTGAAAAGAAAAGAAAGGAAAGAAGAGTGAAAAGAAAAGAAAGGAAAGGAGCGTGCGTGAAAAGAAAAGAAAGGAAAGGAGAGTGCGTGAAAAGAAAAGAAAGGAAAGGAGAGTGAACAGAAAAGAAAGGAAAGGAGAGTGAAAAGAAAAGAAAGGAAAAGAGAGTGAAAAGAAAAGAAAAGAAATGATACGAAAAGAAAAGAAAAGTAAAGAACGACATGAAAAGAAACAAACGATATGAAAAAAAAATGACATAATGAAATCGATGAAAAATAAATAAATAATAAAACGAAGTTTAAAAGAACATAATAGAATTAATATATGTGATGTAATGTATTTGATGTTACGTGTATGATGTGAATGACATATTTTTATGTGATGTTATGCTAGTGTATATGTTACTAGCTTTTAAGATATGAAAGGTTAAGAGATGATGATAAAGCGATAGAAAAGTTATAAAGGTTTAGAATGGAAAGTTAAGAAATGATAGGAATTAAAAGAAAAGAAATGAAGAGATTAGAATAGAATGATAAGAGATTATCAATAGAATGATAGGAATGATTAGCGAAGAGACAAACGAGCATGATGAAGCTCACATTCTATGTTATGCTTGGATGATATGTATAAACGATATACGTGATGTCATATATTCTAGTAATAATATATATTACTAGTATTTATAAGTTAATGAATGTATGTTTGAACTTACTGAGCATCTAGCTCATTAGTTGTTCATGTGTTGCAGGTAAGTAACCTGTTAGTTTAAAGTAATATGATGGACAACGGACGGATCTGCACGTGCCAAGGGACTGGGCGAGGATATGGTACTACTATGAGTCTTTCGCTGAGCGTTCAAAAAGGAAGTTGAAAGAAAGAAATTTATGAATTATATGTTATAAGAGTATGGTAGAGATATAGGCATAATATGTAAGTTAAAAAAAAAATTTGCTATAGAAATTACTTCCGCTTTAAAATGAGAACGTTAAAAATAGGAAGTTAAGTATATTAAGTAAGAGGACGACGACCCACGAGGTTGCCAGCCATCACGGTCGGCGTCAAAACTCGGCTGGTTGGTATGGTAACGTACACGGGACGTCACACCTTCAGTTTGATCTCTCCCAAAAGTTTTAACCATGCCAAAGTCTGAAATTTTTTTATTCATCTTGTTATCAAGTAGTATGTTGTTAGCTTTGACATGTCTATAAACAATTTTTAATCTTGAATCTTGGTGGAGATATTGAAGTCCTTGAGCGATCCACATAAAATTTCAAAATACTTAGGCCAATTCAATAGTTCTCTTTGTTGTTGAGCTACAAAATTGGTTTATTTAGTTATACAGGCAATACCAAAAAATATCACTATGCAAGAAAATGTACAAATTTACAAAAATTAATTGACAAAGGGTTCTTACCAAAAATGAAGAAATTCAGGCTTTTGTCGGTATATACACATAAATCAGCAGTTTTTTTTCTCTTTGAATGCAACAACCAAGAAGTATTATAAGATTCTAACGCTGAAGCTTTACGATTAGCATAACTTCATTTTTAAACTCATTTATTCCTTACTGTGAACTCAACGACAGCCTCTTTATAGTAATCTTTTGTCCATCTTCTAGCTTATCCTGAAATTTCACATTCACAAAAGAATTGCAAATTCTTTTTCATAAATTCGCATTACTTTTTATTCATTATTTTCTTGAACTATCGTATGAAGGGCTTACTCTGTAAACGGGTCCAAAACCACCTTCCCCGAGATTATTGTTTACTGAAAAATTATCCGTAGCAGTACTTGTTGTAGCTAGGCTGAACAATGGGAGCTCAAACTCTTCCTCTTTGCTCCATTTTTCTGAGTTCGTTTATTTTTTCTCCGTGTTTTCTCAAAAAATACCAAAAGCTCAAACAAGTTTGAGATCTCTACGAACCAAAAGCACAAAAAAATCAACTTGAACAATAATTCCATAAAAAATTCAACTAGGTTTTCGGAGAAATAAAGTTTAAGAAGTCAGGTTTTTTATGTAAGTACCACAACGCATTAAGAGTACTAGTATTGTTTACTCTGTTCTGAATTTCATTTTAGCCTAAAGCCAACAAACATGGCCGTTTCTGTGGGTTTTTTTTTTTTTTTTTTTTTCAAAGATGACAATTCATTCATTTATTTGTGATAATCCACTTTCAGCCTATTTTTCAGGAATACATGCCAAAATTTTTTAATGCTGAAAATCAAATTATTACAATTCAGATGATGATCAAGATAAGTCAAAAAAATCTGACGATGTTGAGAATAATATTGTGATGATCTCAGACAAGAATGATCAAATTGATGAAATAACAGAAAATGGGATGAATTTTCTTATAAATGACGTCTCCATTTTATTATTTTTTTTTTTTCTAGAAAGTGCAAACAAAGTACAAAAACATTAATAACTTTTAAGCCTCGCCTGAAAATGCAATAGCCAAGTAAGAGCATCCCAGAAACACCGCCAATGACAGCTACAACTATCACCATTCTCACCTTATGATCACCTTTTCCTTTTGTTTTTCAGTTATTTTGGTACAACAAAAAGTGGAATTAGGAGTCAACAGCATAAATAAGAAAAATATGAAGATATATAGAGATATCGTAATATTGTGTGAGAAAATTAGGTTCATACCTATCTCAGAATGTGTCACACCGGTAAATAGATCTTGTCCACCATCAGAAAATTGCCTAATATCTATTAGGTCACCGTACCAGATGATACAAACACTGCCTTTTTCTCTGATATATCGGAGTTTGTATAAGCCATGCATGAACAGTTGTTCAAGCATATGGCCCTAAATGTTGGGAATATGGACAAATTCCAATTCCCCTGCAAGATCTAACTTATACAGAAAAAATAAAAATTGATACAAAGAATTTTATCTTGAGGAAAATCTTTCAATTTGAAAAGAAAAAAACTATGGCACCCACAGAAAAAAACTTTCATTATAAAAATGCATATACAATAATTTCTCAAGCTTTAACAGTAACTTGAGGAATACTCATAATAAAAAAATTCTCTCACACTCAGAATCTCATGTAACATAGTTGTCAAGCCTCTCATCGACCCTCCAACATTGACATGGTTATATTGTTTGTTGGAGGTGACTCCAGACATTCTTGTGGTAAATCTGTTTCCATGAAATAGCCTGGTTTCTTGGGTTGAGGAAGCTCATTCTCACTACCCAACATCACAACTACGGATGATATGCTTGGTCTATCTGCAGGACGTTGTTGCACGCACAGGAGACCAACACGGATGCAACGCAATACTTCAAATGAATCATGTGAGTCCCTTATGCAAGTATCAAGCAGTTCAATTTCCCTGCCTGCCTTCATCAGTTTCCATGCCTAGAATGTTCCAAACAAAAATATTATTTTGTTGTGCATATGTAAATTCTTATAAGGTACAATTTGAAAGAGTCTCATAGTTCACCAAATCAGACTTCTAATAACAAAGTAAGAAGTGCAGTTTATCAACACTTACATATCCAGTGAGTGTAAGGCTATTGTTTTGCGGCCGAAAGACTCTACTTCTTTTTCCACTAACAATCTCTAAGACCATTATGCCAAAGCTAAAGACATCAGACTTGATTGAGAATTGGCCATTGAAAGCATATTCTGGTGCCATATAGCCACTGCATATACAGCGTAACCAGGATCTAAATTAGCTTTGATTAAGAAAAAAAAAAAAAGAATATCATCTATTTTGAAAGGAAATACTATACTAGTGTATGAATCATTGTAGGAGTACTCACTAAGTTCCCACAACTCTATTTGTGTTTCCGTCCAACTGATCGCCTCCAAAAGTTCTTGCTATACCAAAATCGGAAATTTTAGGATTCATCTCAATATCAAGTAAAACATTACTAGCTTTGAGATCTCTATGTATTATACGCAATATCGAATCTTGATGAAGGTATAGAAGGCCCCGGGCAATACCACTTATAATTTGGAAGCGCTTAGGCCAATCTAGTAGTTTACTTCGCACTTGATCTAAAAAGTATCTCCCCCAAGTTAATGTAGCTAATCAAACTAAAAGATATTTAGAAACAGACAAAATATTAAAATGTTGACATTGTATGATTCAGATGGATTCTCACCAAAAATGAAAGCGTCAAGGCTTTTGTTTGGCATATGCTCGTAAACTAGCAATTTCTCTTCTCTCTGAATGCAGCAACCAAGAAGTTTCACAAGATTTCGATGCTGCAACTTCGCAATTAGTGCAACTTCATTTTTAAACTCATTTTCTCCTTGCCCAGAACTCTTAGAAAGTCTTTTCACAGCAATTTCTTTTCCATCTTCTAACTTACCCTGAAATATCATGTCAATAGAAAAAATAGGCAAAATCATATCATCATTCTAAATTATTTTCCTTTCTTTAATTCACAAAATTAGTAAACTGGCATATAAAAACTTACTTTATATACAGGTCCAAAACCACCTTCACCAAGCTTATTGTTCATTGAAAAATTGTCAGTGGCGGTCGCTATAGTTGACAGATCGAACAACAGGAGCTCCAATTCTACTTCCAGACCTCCATTGTCTGGCGTTATTCTTCTGTTAATCCCTTTTTAGTATGACAATATCAAATAAAAAGAAATAATAACGTGAAAAGATGATTTTTACATTGCATATGAGAAATAAAAGATGATTACTTGAATTCGAGACAGCTACTCAAAATCTTAGTGAAAGACTGGATTTGACATTACCTTTTAATGTCACCCTGCCAATGTAGTATCCAACTGAGAAAATCCCACATATTACTGCGATAACACTCACCACAATCACAGCTATAACATCCCCATCGGCTTTTGCTTTACATTTTTATTTCAACATAGAAAATTGAATAAACTCAAACATTTAGGCCAAAGACAAACAAAACTTAAAAAGTAAATGAACTTCACTCGAAAAAGAAAACAAAACAAAATTAGAACATACCTATCTCCGAAGCTCTTATTCGAACGTAAAGATCCTGTCCACCACTTGAAATTTGTCTGATATCAATTAAATCGCCAAACCAGATGGCACAGCCACTGCCTTCACCTCTGATATCTGTGTTTGCATAAGCCGTACAAGAACAGTTGCTCAAGCATTTAGCCTTGCATTCCTTTAAGTTCATACTTGTGTTCATCCAAGAATGTGTAGCATCCGGAAGTTTCAGGCCAGAAAGTTTGAGAAATCCATCTTTATCTTTCTCCTCGCAACTCAGTGGATTATTCCGTATACATCCTTCAGACCAATCCATTGAATTCCATTTTTCATGAGAATTGGGCCTAAATCCTCTTAGGCATTGGCAGCTTGGACTGTTGCTTGTGTCACATATTCCATTGGCTCCACATATGGCATAGTTATCACAGTACTCTCTAGGCATTGATGCGCCAGCCCTCCAAGTTTGATCCGCATCAATCCATGTAACTAGTTGAATCATGCTAGGGAATTGGGTTAAAACTACTATCGAGATTGTCAAATTAACCTTGAGGTTGTACGTAGAATACATTTCATCATCATTGTGGACAAACGTGAAGCCATAGAGAAAGTTTGGCCTTAGCTCCGGAAATCCACTGATGCGAAGGCCATTCCACGGTCCGCTACGATATAATTTTTCCAAGCCCTTCCAAAGATAAGGTTCAGGTAACCTATTAAGCTTTGGATCATACTCAAACCCAAAAGTGAGATCACCAGGACAAGGGTCCTCTGTATTATTCCAAGCAGTTATACGGCGCTTAAGACCCGTCCTCAAGTCCCACCCTAGTTTCATGCCCGGTAAAATTGTATTAGAAGGATAGTCAAAGCTTTGCCACAAATTAGTCCCTGAGTGTCTATCCGCCTCGTCTCTTAGTATCAGATTTCCAGAATCTAGAAGTTGCACTATTGGTTTCTGAACTTGTTTAAACAAGCTCGTAGACCAAACAACACTTCTATTTTGGTACAAAAGCACAAGATTTCCTGTGTTATTGATCGTAAAAAACGCCGATGAATCACTAATCGGGTCGCATCTATTTGCAACCCAAACAACAGTTTGAACTGCGATGTTCTTGTACCAAATTCCCATATAGCGTTTCTTCGAAGCTCCTGGACTGAAGAAACCAAGCTCAAAGACACCATCTTTAGAAACCAGAGTTTCGCCATCACGCATAGATTGGAATTGTTTGATGCTATCAACTTCAGAGGAAGTTGTATGTAAGAGAAATAGGAAAACAGTGGTTATAAGCATAAAAGTAAAATCGGCCATTTGTTTCTATTTATTACAATCTCTGCTTAGATATATTTCGCCGGTTGAAATTCAATGCAAACTTTAACTGAAACAAGAAGAGCAAATAACCGAGACAGTCATAGAATATAATCAGATTTTTCAACATTATATAGCAGACAAATTTTTTGGTGTTATTCAACCGTGTGAAACTCGTATTTTTTACCACATTCAGCATCATTTTGAATGTGTCAAAATGAGGTCAAGTTTTTTTTTTTTTAAATGATTGAAATAAAAAAGTCATGAAATTTTGAAGTTCAGTTTTTTTTTGAAATGATTGAAAATGTGAATAGTGAATTTAAGAATAAATAAAAACGAGCTTTGAAAAAGAGGTTTGGAAAAATCCCCAAGCGCCCTGATAGCTTTAAAATATGACCGAGTCATCGTGGAATTTTATCAAGTTTTTTATCTTTTAGTCCACACATAAAGGCCGGTTCAAACATGGCATATTTTCTATTGTTCCGGTCTTTGCACGCATTACTGAATCAGACTTGTAGGTGGCTGAATTATATAATACTTGTTTCCATGGTCATTAAGTCAATAGGGGAAGAAACAAGGAAATTCATGATCTCAATAAGGGGAAAAGCCCTATCAATTTGTCCCCAAGAATATATAGGGTTAGATTGGGGGAGGTTTTGGAGATTTTTTTTTTTTGTTGGAAAAAAGTTATTTTGGAAAAATGTGTTTGGGGGAAAAAAGTAAAAAAAAATTAAAAATTTTTTTAGAAAAAAAATATCAATAAGGATATTGTTTCGTTCTTCTTGAAATTCTATATAATTTATTAAAAAAAAAGGAGAAGGAGGTAAATAGGTTAAAATTAAAATTGAATAAAAATAAATAGCAGAAAAGTTTTGGACCTTTAATAAATAGCATATTTTTGGTAAATAATGATTTACCATAACTAAAATTCCAAAATACCCCTTATGTGTAAATCTTGGTAATTTATTTGGAAATCATTTTTTACTTGGAAAATCATTTATTTACGTGTGTAAATCATTGATTTACCAATTCTCCACCCATAATTTTCTCAGGAAACAAGCAGATAATTTTAAAATTTTACTGGTAAATCATTTGTTCACGTGTGTAAATCATTGATTAACCAATTCTCCACTCAAAATTTTCTTAAGAAACAAGCAAATAATTCCTCAGAAAAAACAAAAACAAGAAGTCTAGCCCCCTAGTTCGCAGAAGAAAAAGAAAAGGAAAGGGAAAGAGAGAGAAATAAAATCTAGAAAGAAATATGGGTATAATTGTAAAATTACATGACTCTTAAATCAAAATTGCTATTTATTTTCTAAGTTAAGTAAATATGCTATTTACTTTTATTGACTAAAACAATTGACCTATTTATTATAATTTCTCAAAAAAATATATCTCATTTGGACTGATATATACAAAGTTATGGACTTTTAAAGTTTAGAATTTACTGTAGTATTTTGGAGATATCAATATGGATATTGTTTCGTTCTTCTTGAAATTCTATGCAATTTATAAAAAAAAAATATATATCTCATTTGGACTTTTAAAGTTTGGAGTTTATTGTAGTATTTTGAAGATATAAATAGTAAAAAGTAATAAAGTGTTAGAAAAAATGTATTTTGGAGATTTTTTTTTTTTTTTTTGGCGCCTCAATTGTACCCATAGATCAAATGGGAAAATATATTAAACAGGAATCTTACAAAAAGAGAAAAAGAAATACTATCTCCAAAGAATAAACTAGTTTTCAAACATAATATGTTACTAACTTACCAAAAAAAAAAAGCATAAAATAGTACTATATTAAAATAAAAATAACACGCAGTAAACCCACTTGTCAAATGTCAATTCTGAATCATATATCCAAAAGAATGCATCTTTTTTTTTTATGACAAACAAAAAAAAATTATACTACAAACTGTACTTTTATTTTGTAGGTAAGATACTTTTTCTTTAATCATTGAATTGACGGTTTATCTATGTGTTTATGTCAAAAATTTGTGACTTACTGCTTACGGTTATACATCAAAATGTTTACGTTATCCATTGATAAAAATACACTTCCTATCATAAGCTTTGCCCAAGAAAAAAAAATGTTTTTTGCCAATCACAATCCTAAGGCTGAACAACAGTCGATAACCGACCTTTTCCGTCAGTTCGGTTTACTGATCAACCTTGTTAGTTTCCCTCCATGGAAACTGAGCATGACCGATGAGAGCGGCGGTGGTTCAGTTTACCAAGAGAAATTGAATGGTTCTTTTATCAGTCGACATGTTGGGTTTGGACGCCGGAGTTGATGAGGGAATGTGTGCAATAAGGAGAAGAAAATTAGCTGAGACTAAGTTATTGGCTGTGTTGCAGAGGTTGGCTGATGATGTTATAGAACGTACAGCAGGCTAGAGTTACCTCTTGTGACATTAGTTTTGTGCTTGGTTATGGGCTTAGACTTATAAGTTAGGGGAAAATTGTAGTAAATAGACTTTTTTTTTTTTTTGGTTCCGAAGTAAATAGTATAATTTGAAATTTTTGAAAATTTATAGCATAATTTATTTTATAATTTACTATACTCCATTTTTGCCCCTCTCCCACCTAGTCTTTACTATATTCCATTTTTTATCCCTCCCCCACAAAATCCCCACCACCCTATCTCTCTCTCTCTCTCTCTCTCTCTCTCTTCCTCTTTGGAATCAACCATCGTTGCCAACCAACTTAGTGGCAACAAGCGACAACAGCAACTGTCACCATGATCTCAGAGTGATCTAGGTCTCCACCTTTCTTCTCCACGAATAGATCTTCCAATCGATTTGGGATTGTGGATCTAGATGTCAAAGAGATTGTGATGGCAATCGAATCTTCACATAGAATCAACTCTTGGCAACATCAGGAGTGTGACTATGACATGATCTCAACAAGCAACTGTCAGTGAAAATGGAATCATGATTTGAATCGGATCTCTAATTCTTCTACTTCTCTCCACCGCCACCACATGTCTTTGTCAAAGTCCACCAACTGAATTTTGGTTTATGGGTTTTGGGAAAATTAGGGGTTAAGGTTGGGGTTTGATTGGATTTTGGGTTTAATTTGGGAAAAATTTTAGGTTAGGGTATTATTGGAATTGGGGCATAATTTGGGGATAATTTGGGGTTTTTCAATTTTAGACACCTTTGTAAATTATATAAATGGTAAATATTGGTGTAAATAAAGGATTTACATCATATATCAACAATTTACTGGAGTAAATTAAAAGTTTACACAAATCAGTAAATATAAATCAATGATATACTAGAGTAAATTAAGAATTTACAACTAATTACACTACTAAACTAAGGTTTTATGAATGATTTACCAAACTTAATAATTTACTAAATAATAAAAGATTTACAAAAATCCATAAATAAATTATTTACTAAGTAAAAAAGTGATTTACTAGATAAATTTATCAAAATTTACTGAAATCAATAAATAAATTATTTACCAAGTTAAAAGGTAATTAACCATATAAATTTACCAAATTTTACACATAAAGGGTATTTTTGAAATTTTAGATTGTGGTAAATCATGATTTACCAAAATTATATATTTAAAAAATGTCCAAAACTTTTATGCTATTTATTTTTACTCAAGTTGAATTTTGGCCTATTTTCCTCTTTCAAATAAGATTTGGATGGACTTGGGCTTGGGCTTTAAGCTTTAATGTTTTTTTAAATTCTGAAGTTGCCTTCTTCAACCTCCCATATTTTGGGGCTGTAAAACGGAACTTCATTCACAGCATTGCAGAAGTTCATGACTGTCATAGCTGAAACTTTTGGCCTCTCAGTTAGTTTGGTTTGCTGACCAAACCTTGTATCTAGACCGAGAACCCGAGGCCTTCGGTTTTCCAACCAAAATTTCAGTTTCTAGCATCAATTTTGCAATTTCGATTGCTTCGTTTGGTGCATCGGTTAGTGTCGATATGTCAGTCTCCCTGAATAACCCTACACAATCCCTATGATATCTTAACAAAAGATAAAAAATAATTCTCCCACGATGATTGAAAATATGTCCTTTTTTATCCAAAAAGGTTTGGTCCCTAGTTGGAAGAACAACCTAAGAAGGAGTTTTCACTACTTAACTTCAAAGCTCTTAAATTTACATATTTTCTCTCTGTTCATTTTTTCCAAAATCTCAAACTTGAAAAGTTCATAACTTTCTTATTTCAAGTCAAATTAGATGATTTTATTTTCAAATCACACACAAAAAAAAAAGAGACGAATGAAATAAAATTTATATTGCATTTTTTTCCCCAAACACATTTTAAATTTTTATGATACTTCTATATCACAATTCATTTCTAATTCTGTGGCGACCCCCCAATTACGTTACCATACCAACCAGTCGAGCTCTAACGCCGACCGCGATGGCTGGCAACCTCGTGGGTCGTCATCCTCTTACTTAACTTAACTTTCCATTCTTAACGTTCTCATCTTATAGCAGAAGCAATTTCTATAGCAAATTTTTTTTTTTTTAACTTACATACTATACCTATCTTTATCATACTCTTATAACACATATTTCATAACTTTCTTTCTTTCTTTCATCTTCCTTTTTGAACGCTCAGCGAAAGACTCATGGTAGTACCATACCCTCGCCCAGTCCCTTGGCACGTGCAGATCCGTCCGTTGTCCATCATATTACTTTAAACTAATAAGTTGCTTACCTGCAACATATAAACAACTAATGAGCTAGATGCTCAGTAAGTTCAAACATACATTCATTAACTTATAAATACTAGTAATATATATTATTACTAGAATAGGTGACATCACGTATATACACATCATATACATCATTTATACATATCCTCAAAACATAACATAAAATGTGAGCTTCTCCATGCTCATTTATCTCTTCGTTCATCGTTCTTATCATTCTATCGATCATCTCTTATCATTCTAATCTAATCTCTTCATTTCTTTGCTTTTCCATTTCTATCATTTCTTAACTTTCTATTCTAAACCTTTATAACTTTCTATCGCTTTATCATCGTCTCTTAACATTTCATATCTTAAATGCTAGTAACATACACACTAGCATAACATCACGTAAAAACGTGTCATTCACATCACATCACACATATAATTCTATTATGTTTCATATCGTTTGTTTCATTTTATGTCGTTCTTTACTTTTCTTTTCTTTTCGTATCATTTCCTTTCTTTTCTTTTCTCTTCTTTTCCTTTCCTTTCCTTTCTTATCATTATTTTTTTTTTTCATTTTCTTTTCTTTTCTTATCTTTCACTGGTGGGCCCCGTTGTCGAACGTACTGTGGCGTCCCCCAACGTACGTTACCATACCAACCAGTCAAGCTCTGACGCCGACCGCGATGGCTGGCAACCTCGTGGGTCGTCATCCTCTTACTTAACTTAACTTTCCATTCTTAACGTTCTCATCTTATAGCGGAAGCAATTTCTATAGCAAAATTTTTTTTTTTCTTTTAACTTACATATTATACCTATTTCTATCATACTCTTATAACACATATATCATAACTTTCTTTCTTTCACCATCCTTTTTGAACGCTCAGTGAAAGACTCATGGTAGTACCATACCCTCGCCCAGTCCCTTGGCACGTGCAGACCCGTCCGTTGTCCATCATATTACTTTAAATAAACACGTTGCTTACCTGCAACATATAAACAACTAATGAGCTAGATGCTCAGTAAGTTCAAACATACATTCATTAACTTATAAATACTAGTAATATATATTATTACTAGAATATATGACATCACGTATATATACACATCATACACCTTGTCTATACATATCCTCAAAACATAACATAGAATGTGAGCTTCCTCATGCTCATTTATCTCTTCGCTAATCATTCCCATCATTCTATTGATAATCTCTTATCTTATCATTCTATTCTAATTTCTTCATTTCTTTTCTTCTCATTCCTATCATTCCCTAACTTTCTGTTCTAAACCCTTATAACTTCTCCATCGCTTTATCATCATCTCTTAACATTTCTTATCTTAAAAGCTAGTATCATACACACTAGCATAACATCACGTAAAACGTGTCATTCCATACATATAACATCAAACACATCACATCACATATATAATTCTATCATGTTCTTTTAACTTCGTTTTATTATTTTTCGTTGATTTCATTGTGTTGTTCTTTCATATCGTTCGTTTCTTTTCTTTTCTTTTCGTATCATTTTTTTTTCTTTTCTTTCCACTCTCTTTTTCCTTGTTTTTTTTTTTCTCTCACGCACTCTCTTTTCTTTTCTTTTCACGCTCTTTTCTTTTCTTTTCTTTTCACGCACTCTCTTTTCTTTTCTTTTCACGCTCTTTTCCTTTCTTTTCTTTTCTTCTCTTTTCCTTTCTTTTCTTTTCTTCTCTTTTCTTTTCACTCTTCTTTCGTTTGTTTTCTTTCCACTTTCCTTTGGTTGGGCCCGTTGTTGGACGTACCTAGTTGCGCGCGGACAGTGGGAGGAGGGGGAGCGACCCACCAACCTACCTCACAGTCACATAAAAACCGCACCTTCGGGGTTGGTCCATCCTATAATCTACCGCACCTTTGGGGTAGCGCCACATCTACGCGGAGGATATAGACCGGAAGTCTCGACCTTGTAGGGAGACCGGTACGCCAACAACTTAAGTTTTCAGTCTTATTATCTTGTAGGCTTTTATTTTTCTTAGATTGATTTTTCGTTGAACATCTTTTTCTTTCAAAAACATAACACATATAGCACATATTACTTATATAACATCACATCACATCACATCACATCACATCACATCATAACAAACAAAAACATGTTTTGTTACGTGTAGACAATTATTCTTTGTTCGTCTTATCATTTGCATCATTCCATCAATCATAGCCTATCGATCATAGCCTATCGTTCTATTCCATCAATCACATCTTATCGTTATGTTCTAATCCTTTCATCATACCTTTCATCATAACCTATCATTGTTTTTCTTTCTTGTCTAACTCTTTGCTTTCATATCATTTTTCATAAAACATTCATCATACCTTTTATCATAACCTATCATTGTTTTTCTTTCTTGTCTAACTCTTTGCTTTCATATCGTTTTTTCATAAAACATTCATCATACCTTTTATCATAACCTATCATTGTTTTTCTTTCTTGTCTAACACTTTGCTTTCGTATCATTTTTCATAAAATATCTATCCTTTCGTCCTCATAAAACATCCCTTTCTTAATTCTTTTCATCACCGATCATCATTGCTCTATCAATCATAACTTAATTTCCATAAAACTTTTCATAAACACCTATTCTTTCCTTTCATATCTCATCTCTTTCTTATGCATTCTATCATAACATTCTTGTTCTTACTCTTTCCATTCTTCTATCCCTCTTTATCACATCGTTACTCTCATAAAACTTTTATAATACCTTTCCTTCATAATTCAATATACATATATATACATATATATATATTTTTTTATAAATTATTTATTAAAACATAACTTTTAGCATCATCATAGTATTGCTATAGTATTACTATAGCATCATCATAATTCACATCATGACATTTGCATACAAAACATATAAACACAATAAACTTGTTCATAGTTGCAGACGGGTAAATGTCTGAACTTACTCATAGCGTGCTTATCCTTTCCTTAGGATCCATCGATGTCCTTCGTCGCTTCTGGATTGGGTTCCTACAGACAAATTTTGTCCGTTTATCACATTTTCATTTATAGCTTTTATTTTATTAAAAAGCTTAAATCTGATCTTATAACCCTTAATTATATCCTTATGACAGCTTTCTAAACCTTAATGGCCCTTTTCGAATTTTTCTCCAACTTTTTGAAAAATTACAATTTTACCCCTAACTTTTGACAAAATTACAATTTTACCCTTGACATGATTTTTCATAACTTAAACCTCAATTTTGGCTTTTACAAACTTCATTAACCTATTTCAGGGTCATTGTGGCTCTTTTCCCATAATTTGAGAATCTTTGGGCAAAATGACCATTTTGCCCCTGATGGGTCGTTTAACCATAACATTTTCATTTTCATGCTTAGGCTGGATTTTCTAAACCCAAAATCATTTAATTAACTTTCTAAATCTTATCGGACCTTTTCCGGATCAATTCTTATCATTTTACCAATTTTCACATTCCCGGCCCTCGGGAAGTACTATTCTGACCTAAAAGTCGGTTTCATGTTTTCCTTACGTTCTAGGGTTTCGAAGGGTCGGTTTACTAGTCGTACCTTACCCATTCTTTTTTCCATGCCTTAATTCCTCGAGGGGGCTCGGGTTCCCTTCCCGATCATATTTTTTACCCCTCGTTTCCCATTTTACCCCTGGTGTCATTTTTTTAGAAATTTCGGCAGCATTTCCGCTTAATTTTTGAGGTTCCAGCGTTTAGGAAACGCCTGAAAACCATCTATCCTGATCTAATTCTATCACGTACTATACCAGAGGCCTAGATTTTACGTAAAACTCATACCGTTTACGTAAAATCATTACATTATCACATATTTTTCTTTTTCTCCATTTCAACCATTTTCTTCTTTTTACATACATTCTTTTCCACATTTTTCATACCAAAAATCATAAAATCATATAACAGTCCCAAACAATTAAATTGCGGAACGTAAAGGGGTCAGGATTTATACCGAATTGCAGTCCAGTCTCGACGGCATAAACCCTAATTCCTCGTTCTTCATATTTGAGGTCCCGTCTTGCAAATCCGACTCTGCGGATGCGTCCGGAACGTCGAAAATAGGCTAACGGGCCAAACTTGCATTTTCGGTCAACGGTCGCCGTTGACCGGCGTTGACCGGCCGTTGACCGGCGGCGGCGGCGGCGACGGTGGCAAGTAGGTAGTCCATTTTGAAGATCTCGACGAGAGGAATCCATTGGTGGTGTCAATTTCATATTTGGAGGCCCCAATCGCCGGAAAATCACCCCGAAAGTCACGGCCACGGCGGCGACGGTGGAACTCCGCCTTCCCCGAAATTGATTGAGGGCTTTTGCTCCCCTCTTCACGGTAACCATTTCTGCACCGGTGGTGCAGCTCAACATCGCCGGAAACGACGGGTTTCACGGCGGCAACGGCGACGGCGACATCGCGGCTTCGGGCGGCGCGATTCCGCCGGTGTTGAGGCGATCCACCACATGGGTTTTGTAGTACTCTTCACCACGAGTCTTTTGAGACCGGTTTCAGCTTGATCGGACGTCAGACGGCGAAGATATCGGCGATCGAAATTTCCGGTGGCCGGCGGCTTCGGGCGGCGGGTGCGCTCCCCTCCGGCGTCGGTTCCGTCGACTCGGCACACCGTTGAACTCAACTCTGCGAGAGCTTTCCAACGGTGCCGGCGGTGTCGAAAACGGACACCGTTTCCCGTGGTCGATTACTATTCATCAATGGGAGTAGAGAGAGAAAGAGAAGTGATGAGAGAGAGTACACACGGGCAAATGAGGCAATTCCACTTTTTCCCGCTCTTTATATACTTTCTCACCCAAAATTTCAATATGGGCTATCCTGATTAATTTGGGCGTCCTGAATCCAAATATATCAGTTTTATTTTCATCTGAGGTCATTTCGACCAATTTCCGATACTGTGAATTTTTGGTCAAAAATTACCCTTGTGCTCAATTATCAAATTTGAGCGTGCTGATAGGCTATCCTGACTAATTTCGGTGTGCTGAACCCAGATTTATCAGTTTTATGTCAAGATAATATCATCTTGACCTACTTCCTGATACTGTGAGTGGCACACACGTACACACACATATCACTATTACTCGTTTTTCATCCTTTAACATTGTTAGAACATTTTATTTTAGTTCTAAACAATATTAAATCACTTAATTTCACATTTTAATGCTTAAATTCATTGTGTATTTATTCTCCGAAAAATGTGAATTTTCCCGGTTGTTACACGTACCTAGTGCGCGCTGACAGTGGGAGGAGGGGGAGCTACCCACCAACCTACCTCACAGTCAATCTTTAACTTTTAGCCATTAACCTCACACCTTCGGGAGGTAGCGTTCCACTATAAGCCATTAACCTCGCCTACGGGAGGTAACATTCAATTTTAGTGGAATTCATAACATAAAACCTCACCTACGGGAGGCCGGTACGCCAACAACTTAAGTTTTCAGTCTTATTATCTTGTAGGCTTTTATTTTTTTTATATTGATTTTTCGTTGTACATCTTTTTCATGACATTCATTCTTTCATTTCTCATTTTTCATAAAACATTTCATGAAACATTTATTCTTTCGTTATTTTTCTTTTCTTAATTCTTTACTTTATCACATCACATCACATTATAACAACAAAAACATGTTTTGTTACGTGTAGACAATTATTCTTTGTTCGTCTTATCATTTGCATCATTCCATCAATCATAGCCTATCGATCATAGCCTATCGTTCTATTCCATCAATCACATCTTATCGTTATGTTCTAATCCTTTCATCGTACCTTTTATCATAACCTATCATTGTTTTTCTTTCTTGTCTAACTCTTTGGTTTCATATCATTTTTCATAAAACATCTATCCTTTCGTTCTCATAGATATACCCTTTCTTAATTCCATTCCTCACCGATCATCGTAGCTCTATCAATCATAACTTAACTCTCATAAAACTTTTCATAAAACATCTATTCTTTCGATCTCATAAAACATCCCTTTCTTAATTCCTTTCATATCTCATCTCTTTCTTATGCGCTCTATCATAATATTATCATTCTTACTCTTTCCATTCCTCTATTCCTCTTTATCACATCGTTGCTCTCATAAAACTTTTATAATACCTTTCCTTCATAATTCAATATATACATATATTTATATATATATTTTTATAAATTAATTATTAAAACATATCTTTTAATATCATCATAGTATTACTATAGCATTTACTATAGCATCATCATAAATCACATCATGACATATACACACAAAACATATAATACTATAAGCTTATTCATAGTTGCAGACGGGTAAATGTCTGAACTTACTCATAGCGTGCTTATCCTTTTCTTGGAATCCATAGACGTCCTTTGTCGCTTCTGAATCGGGTTCCTACAGACAAATTTTGTCCGTTAATCACATTTTCATCTATAGCTTTTATTTTATAAAAAAGCTTAATTCTGATCCTATAACCCTTAATTATAACCTTAGGACAGCTTTTTAAACCTTAATGGCCATTTTCGAATTTTTTCTCCAACTTTTGAAAAATTACGATTTTACCCCTAACTTTTGACAAAATTACAATTTTTGCCCTTGACGTAATTTTTCATAACTTAAACCTCAATTTTGACTTTTACAAACTTCATTCACCTATTCCGAGGTCATTGGGGCTCTTTTCCCATAATTTGATAATCTTTGGGCAAAATGACCGTTTTGCCCCTGATGGGTCGTTTAACCATAACATTTTCATTTTCATGCTTAGACTGGATTTTCTAAACCCAAAATCATTTAATTAACTTTCTAAATCTTATCGGACTTTTTCCGGATCAATTCTTATCATTTTACCAATTTTCACATTCCCGGCCCTCGGGAAGTACTATTCGAACCTAAAAATCAATTTCATGTTTTTCTTGCGTTCTAGGGTTTCGAAGGGTCGGTTTACTAATCGTACCTTACCCATTCCTTTTTCCTTACCCCAATTCCTCGAGGGGGCTCGGGTTACCTTCCCGATCATATTTTTACCCCTCGTTTCCCATATTACCCCTGGTGCCATTTTTAGAAATTTCGGCAGCATTTCCGCTTAATTTTTGAGGTTCCAGCGTTTAGGAAACGCCTGAAAACCATCTATCCTAATCTAATTCTATCACGTACTATACCAGAGGCCTAGATTTTACGTAAAACTCATACTGTTTACGTAAAATCGTTACATTATCACATATTTTTCTTTTTCTCCATTACAGCAATTTTCTTCTTTTTATATACATTCTTTTTCCATAATTTTCATACTAAAAATCATAAAATCATATAACAGTCCCAAATAATTAAATTGCGGAACGAAAAGGGGTCGGAATTTATACCGAATTGCAGTCCGGTCTCGACGGCATAAACCTTAATTCTCCGTTCTTCATATTTGAGGTCCCGTCTTGCAAATCCGACTCCGCGGATGCGTCCGGAACGTCGAAAATAGGCCAACGGGCCAAACTTCAATTTTCGGTCAACGGTCGCCGTTGACCGGCGTTGACCGCCGTTGACCGGCGGCGACTGTGGCAAGTGGGTAGTCCATTTTGAAGATCTCGGCGAGAGGAATCCATTGGTAGCCTCAATTTCACATTTGGAGGCCCCAATCGCCGGAAAATGCCCTCGAAAGTCTCGGCCACGGCGGCGACGGTGGAGCTCCGCCGTGCCGGACTTTTTCCCCGAAATTGATTGAGGGCTTTTGCTCCCCTCTTCACGGCAACCATTTCTGCACCGGTGGTGCAACTCAACATAGCCGGAAACGACGGGTTTCACGGCGGCGACGGCGACGGGCAGAGTTGGGCGGCGCGATCCGGCGGCCGTTGGGCTGAAACTCCACCTGGGTTTTGTTCTACTCTTCACCACGAGTCTTTTGGGACCGGTTTCAGCTTGATCGGACGTCGAACGGCGAAGATATCGGCGATCGAAATTTCCGGTGGCCGACGGCTTCGGGCGGCGCGTGCACTCTCCTCCGGCGTTGGTTCCGTCGACTCGGCACACCGTTGAACTCAGCTCGGCGAGAGCTTTCCAACGGTGCCGGCGGTGTCGAAAACGGACACCGTTTCCGGTGGTTGGTTACTATTCATCAATGGGGGTAGAGAGAGAAAGAGAAATGTAGAAAGAGAGAGTTCATGGGCAAATGAGGAAATTCCACTTTTTCCCCCTCTTTATATACTTTTTCACCCAAAATTTCAACATGGGCTTTCCTGATTAATTTGGGCATCCTGAATCCAAATATATCAGTTTTATGTTCATCTGAGGTCATTTTGACCAATTTCCGATACTGCGAATTTTTCGGTCAAAAATTACCTTTGTGCACAATTATCAAATTGGAGCGTGCTGATAGGCTAGCCTGGCTAATTTGGGAGTGCTGAACCCAAATTTATCAGTTTTATGTCAAGATAATATCATCTTGACCTACTTCTTGATACTGTGAGTGGTACACGCGTGCACGCACATAATATCACTATTACTCATTTTCCATCCTTTAATATTGTTAGAATACTTTATTTAATTCTAAATAATATTAAATCACTTAATTTCACATTTTAACGCTTAAATTCATTGTGTAATTATTTTCCGAAAAATGTGAATTTTCCCGGTTGTTACAAATTCACAACTCTTCCAAACACACATTTTCAAACCAACTCCAAAACTCCATCTTTAATTGGCACCCCAAATGACTCCATAGAGAACAAACTTGAATTATTAGAAAACAAAGGAAAATAAAAAATAAAAAATAAAAACTATTTTCTTAGCAGCCAAACATAACGGGAGCCTTTAAAAAAAGAAAAAAGAACTCAATTAAATCTCAAAGATGACCTGAAAGACCCGCCATTGCTCTACTTGGGATACACATGTGAAGAGGGAAAAACAAAAAAATCCCACATTAAACCGGCACAATGCGAAAGTACACTCATTTTCCATAACTCAGTAAAAGTATCATCTGTATCGTTTAGAAAATTGGTAGGTTGATGAAAAGTAGCACTTGTTTGGTGCATGGATGTTGACTCAAGAATTACAGTTTAAATTATGGTTTAAGTTACAATTTGCATTTGACATGCGTTTGAACTGCTGAAGTTAAAAAGTTGTAAAAACTTAAAATGTATTTGAAAATATATATATTGATATGGATATTATTTTATTCGTTTCGAAATTATATGTAAATTTAAAAAAAAATTTATCTCATTTCAATTTGTATATATAAAGTTATGAACTTTCAAAATTTGAGTTTTTAAGATAAAATCTTCATTGTTGAATAGTAAAACTTGTTGACTTTTTAGAAAAAGACAAAAGCTAAGTTGTAATTCTTGGGTCTTGAATGTGGATCCAAACAAGGGCTTAGAGAATTTTTGAAGTGACATGAAAGAGGATGAATAAGAGGGGATAGTGGTTGGAAATTAGGAATTTTTCATAAACAACAACAACAGAAAACAATAGTAATCAATGTTTACTTACATGGGGGGCCAGGAGGGACACATGTCCCCACTCAACTTTATGAAATTCATATTAACCCCCCAAACTTCTTTAAATATTTGTAGTATGCCCCCACTAATATTTTTTTTTAAATATGCCCCAACATGGCACTTAGCTTATTGTTATATTTTAGTATCAAAACCGACATTTAAATCTTTTTTTTTTTCCTTTAGTCTCTTTATCTACTTTTCTATTAAATTTTTTTAATTTTAAAAGATATTTTGACTTTAAGATTACCAACAATTAAAATATTGGTACACGTAAGTTTTTATTTATTAGTTATCTAAAGGGAAAATGGTGGTGTATAATAAATAAAAGTGAAATTTAATTTTCTGTTAAAAAAGTAGAAACAATATTTAACATACCATGAGCTAAATGCATCCTATTTTTATCAAAGACACTAACATTTGAGATAAAGTTCAATAACAAATAATACAATGCTTTCAAAATCTAAAAACCATATGTGGTAATTAAAACATATTATTAAATATGAAAAAGGCAAAATTCTTTTAAAATAAAAAGATATTGAACTTATATTCATATAAAGTCATTGTTTTTAATTTAAAAATTATATCCTTATGTGTGCTCTCACTAAGATAAATTTATAAATCCGTCATTGATGATCATCTAACATGAACACAGAAATGATGACAATTAGAAGGAAAAAAAAAGAAGAAAAATTACTACTCCTTTTGGTACAATCATCGAGATGGTAAAATTTTGAATAGAAAAGCTTAGATAAAAAATTAACAAAAAAGATATTTAAATTATCATCCAAATTAGCGTTTGAATATTCATATTTAAAATGGAATCATTTGAACATAACCAATAATGAAAATATCAACAATTTAATCGATATTTCCCCAAAAATTATCCGTAAATAAGGACCTCGATATAGATATAAGGGGTAAAAATATTTCTTATCGAAGTATCTATCTGACTTTGATAATTTCTGAAAAATTTCCATAATATATCAGTATTTGTTGTCTTCCCTCACAATTTCACCGAAATATCTGAATACATACGGATATTTCCACAGAAATATCCATTAAATATCTACTGATTTCCATGTATATAAAAATGATAAAAAAAATATTTTAACAAGAAATAAAAGGATTTTTTTTCTGTTCACGTGAGTTATTTGCTTTTGGCAATTGACACTTTCTAGCTATGAATAAAATATTACTTTTGGCATCTAAATAACTATTTTCAAAACTATTCAAGCATTATTTTATAGGAAAAATATTACTTAGATAAGGATAGCTTGCAAACTTATGCCTTTAAACCTCAAAACAGCCATAAATATATATATTTTAGTTAAATAACAACATTTCACTTGTATCAGTGGGAACAAATAAAATTAAGAGAAATTATAATAAATAGATCAATTCTTTTTAGATAATATAAATAGTATATTTACTTAATTTAAAAAATAAATAACAGTTTTAGTTTAAGGGTAATGTAAGTTTACAATTGTATTCATATTTCTTTTTAGACTTTATTTCTCTGTCTTTCACTTTCTCTCTCTCTCTCATCATTCACGATCAAATATTCAAGCACTATCATAGTTGTTGCCAAATATTGCTGCTGGAAATGTGGATTGTTGGTGAAGAATATCCGACTTGCAGCGGTGAGGGCCAATGGGTTTGTAATCTAGATTTTGCAATTTTCACTATTGCAAAGCCCCCTTGTCACCATTGTTGATTGCGGCGACAAGATCTCTGGCCCTTCGGTGTCATCTTCTTAAACGATGGTTTGCCATCGATTGTGGCTTCACGAGGGTTAGATCGATCGCGAAAATTAGAACTCGTACAGCATCATCTTCTTCGATGACGATTTGGGGTTTTCATTTTGGGATTTTTTTTTTACAAAATTGGTAAATTATTGATTTACATGATAAATCATATCAACCATTAACACAGTAAATCAATAATTTACACATATAAATAAACAATTTATCAGTAAAATTTGATTTATCAGATAAATTTATCAAAATCGATAAATAAATGATTTACTGAGTAAAAAATGATTTACCAAATAAATTTTTCAATATTTACACATAAGGGGTATTTTTAAAATTTTAGTTATAATAAATCATAATTTATTAAAAATATGCTATTTATTAAAGGTCTAAAACTTTTTAACTATTTATTTTTATTCAAGTTTAATTTAGACTTATTTTCCTCCCTCTCCCTAAAATATATGGGTTTTAAAGGATTTGGCGAATGGGCTCATGGGTTATGAAGCATTTTGGGTTAATGGGCTTTTACGTAAAATAATAATAATAATAAATAAATAAAACCTTCATCTCCTAGCTCTAGAAACTGAAACATCAGACACCATGAATGCAAACTAGCGACATCGGTGCTCGAAGAAGATCGGAAATAGATGTCAGTTTTTGGACACCAATAGAAGGGAAGATGACGAAACTATTCACCGACCAATCAGTGATACGTGGTTCGGTTCACCGAATTGTCAGCGTCAGCCATCGCATTCCGGCGGTTTCAGTCTGTGCACTCAGTTAACGTCTGTTTGTGGTTGTTTTGAACAGTCCTAGCTATGACTGTGTTTTTTAAAAAATAAAAATAAAAAAATAAAGATACCACGAGATTTTAATTTTAAAAGCTCCTAACAAAGCTTATTTTCCTTTCGTCCACCAATCTAATTCTGCATCATCGGTAGAAAATATGCTTCTTAGCATGCGTGCTTGGTGAATAGGTTTAATATTAATACGTTAAACCCCGTTTACTGTATTGTATTTGCATTCTATTTAAACATAATTAAATTTTTATCCAAATGTAAAAGTATTACATTCAAATACCAATCAAATTATATTTTAAATCTAATACAATCATTATTCATTATTCCACTTTTTTTATTACTTTTTCCGATCGCATCACACATTATTTTTCTCTCTCCCTTTTTCTCTCTACTTTTATCAATCACATTACATACAATACAATTTAAATATTTTTCATCCAAACACATATTACATTCAAATACAATGCACATACTTTTCATCTAAATGTAAATTGCATTTGATGAATTGCATTCAAACACAATATGAACGTAATACATTACCCAAACGCCCCATAAGTTTTTTATATTAGAATTAAGTTGAATTATTATATATTTTATACACGAATTTTAATGGTAGAGTTAAAAAAAAGTATAAAAATTTAAAATATATTTGAAAAAAAAATATCAATATAAAATTATATATAATTTAAAAAAAATTAAAAATTTATCTGAATTTATATATATATAATTATGAATTTTAAATTTAAGTTAAACATTATAATTAGGGGTATGTTTGAATAATGAATTGAGTTTAAAATAAATTGATATTTTATTATTAAAGTTAGTTGATTTAATTATTATGAATTGAGTTTAAAATAAATTGATTTAAGTATAATTTTTGTTGATTTTTAAAAAAAAAAAAAAGACAAAAATTGTCTCAAAATTTTAGGTCCAGATTTTTGAACCAAGCATACCCTATGATTGTAAATAATAAACAAACCGAAAATAAAAAGAAAAAAAAAATCAACAACAACAACAACTGTCTTTGAGTAATGCAAACTCAAACTTAGGTTTCATTTGCTTTTACATTCAAATCTAATTTAACTTACAAGTTAAGTTAATTAGTCAAAATAATTCTAACTTAGTTTAATTTAGTTTAGTATGATAAAACCTATTTTTTCTATTTCTTATTTTTACTTTTACTATTTCAGTATAATTTTCAATATAAATTAATTTTACATTCATAATTTTTGATACAAATTAATTTCAAACAAATTAAAATAAAATAATTACTTTAATTTAATTTAATTTATAAACTAAATCATATTAAAATGCGAAAGGATTTCGTCTTCTCAAACTGTTCTCGTTGTCAGCCTTATATTGTTCTCTTTGATTGCCACGATTTTGTTTCTCCTCTCGCCCTCCTTTTTTTTTTTTTCCCAGCAATCGCATATTAAAGTCATAGCGTGAGAATAGCTCAATTTCGTCAAAAATATCCATTAGACGGATCTCGTTTGTCCTTTTTCATCAAATAATATTCTTCCATGTTTTGGCGACATTTTGTTAGTTGCAGTGGATATTGTTACCTGTCAGGAATGCGCCTAAATCCACTAAAAATCTTCAGATCGAGTACACCATGATAAAATCAATGTTAATTCAATCCTACAAATTTAGTATTTTAAAATTAATATTTCTAGCATTATTCTTGAAATTTTTTTTTTATAACTGAAGGTTTCGAATGTTTGCTGATGCTTTATTTTTCACCTTTAAATTTCACTATTTGGAAGAAATTTTGTCAAGAGTAATTTTTTTGATATATTTTTTTTAAATCTCTGTTTTTTTTTTTTCGCCCCTTCTTGTTTACATTTACAGTTCCTTTGCTTACATATTTAGTGGATAACGACTGTATTCAAGCAAATTGAGAACAAATTAAACACTGTTAAAATGAAAACAACAAAATACGCAAAATTGATAAAATATTTTTGAAAGCAGTAATAAGGGAAAAAAAAGGATAAAAAATAAAGGAAAATAAAGAATGCAAGAGGTAGTTACAGTGTAACGCCCATTAGAATTAATCATGTTTAATTAAGCTAAACTTAATTAATTAATGTGCTAACATGTGTTTAAAATAATTAATCTGCATAAAATTTTTCAAAATTAAAATCTAAAGAATATTTTAAAACTATATTTTTATTCATGAACTTTTTCAAAGTTACAATTTTGTCCTACGATTAATCGGACATCAGCCACCATTTGTGCCACCCAACTGTTCTTATAATGCGAAATTTCTTTTTTCTAAAAATACTGCAACAGATTACTTCCTCGTAAAGTAGTTTTAAAAAAATAACAATAAATAATGAATAAATAAAAAAAGATTATACAATAGGTAAAGTTTTTTTATCCTATTGACAAAGTAAAATCCAATGGTTAGAAATAAGTAGATGTCCAAGTAGGTCCCATTTGATGGCTAGGATAAGTAAGGAAGGGGAGTAGGGGATTATGTCCCAAAAAGAAACAAAGTTTATATGAATCTTTATCGTCAAGTATTTGGCATTCTGGAAAATAGAAAAATAATTTCTAGAAAATTCAAGCTATATCGTCAAAAGATTGTATATCTATATACAGCTTCCTGTGTTGGATTATTATGATATGTGAGTGCATGAATACATGTAGTCATGTGTTTTCAACATCTTAGTAATACTTAGTACAAGATTTTTGTACTTGTTAGGCTTACTGGTGACAAGTTGCTCATAACAGACTAAAAGGACTCATTCACCAATTGCAAAGTTGCGTGTATGCTTGCTCAGAGGGAAAGCTATGAGCGTGTTCTTTTCCGATATATATTTAATGCAGGAAGCCAATTTATAAGGTTGATTTCATGTTCTTTTACCAGTGAGTGATATTATTGGACTGTTCTTTTTTTGGGGAATGTTCTTTATTTTAGATAATAAAACCGTTCCCTTACTACCAACTTGGTCAGATGTGGTATTTCTGGTGTGAGCTTTTATAATGAATTCTAACTTATTACTAACCACATATTCTACTAGAATTCAAAATATATTATGCAAGAGTAATAACTTTATTCTACCAAAATCTCAATTATATTCTAACAAGATCTCTAGAGTATTTTACTAGAATTTCAATTATATTTTGTAAGAGTAATGACTTTATTTTATTAGAATATCAAGAGTAATAACTAATTTTATTCTACCAGAATCTCTATTATACTTTACAAAAATAAAAACTTTATTCTATCAAAATCTCAATTATACTATGCAAGAGTAATAACGATCTCTAGAGTAACAATTACATTTATTCTGCCAGAAACTCTATTATACCCTATAAGAGTAATAACTTTATTTTATCAAAATCTCAGTTATATTCTATCAGAATCTTTAGAGTTTTCTACAGTTTTTTACTAAAATCTCAATTATATTATACAAGAATAATAACTTTCTTATATTATAATCTTAATTATATTATATCAAAATCTATAAAGTATTTTATTAGATTCTCAATTATACTTTATAAGAGTAATAACAATCTCTAAAGTAATAACTAATTTTATCTACAGAATCTCTGTTATACTCTATAAAAGTAATTTCAAATTGTAAAAAACGAACCGATAATGTGTTTGCCTTAATTTCAATGCAAGTTTTGTCTTTTTTTTTTTTTTTTTAGATTCAATAAGTCTACTGGAATTAAAAACTCAAAACAAAACAAATTCAAGCATCTTTGGAGAACTTACCAATATAAAAGAATTTTTTTAAGGAAAAAAAAAAGAATTTGATTGGTATTACTCGTATCAATATGCACGCACATAGGAACTTTATTATTATTATTATTATTATTATTATTATTATTATTTGCTAAAACGCACACGGGAACTTATTTTGGCATGAATATCGACCAAGAGATTTTAGCAAAGAATCGACCCAAACTGTCAATACTTATTGATATAATTATATACAACAGTATTCAAGCAAAAAAAATTGCATACAACACTAAGTATAATTCTCTTACATACACACAACTATAACAACGATTTATAAAACAAAACCAGAAAATGAAGGAAAAGAACTTCGATTTTGGATCAATACTGGAGAACCAAGCGTCTAGAACAAACAAAGCAGTAGAATTTGCGCTTGGTTTTCACAGGACGCAGCTGGCTGGTCCGGTACGGTTTGGCGTCCTCAATTTCTCTTCTTGCTAGTAGATCCGATCGCCGGAATCGTTCAGATCTCGTCGAATCGGATGGAGGAGACGGTGGAAACTTTGAGATACGAAATCTACGTGTTCAGCACTGAGATTCGTTGTCGGAAGCGCGATGAAATCTCGGAGGTCACCACTGTAATTCGTCGTCGGCGGAGCAGATCTGCAACTCCGGCGAACCTCCGGAGAGATGGATCTGCAGCTCGCCGGCACTTCGGAGAGAGCTCCAACCAGATCCGGATCTATGCGGTCGGGTCAGACTCCATCGGATCGCTAGGAGATCCACAGCCAAATCGTAGCAGAGCCGAGCAAATCTCAAACGACTCGGCGCCGGATTTTCACGCCGTCGTCTTCCTCTAGAGCTTGCCAAAGACAACCGTGACGAAGCCGATGAAGCAGAGGCTCGGACCGCGAACAGATTCGCCGCCGGCTCCGCGAGCGAACTCCGGCACGATCTCGGCAAACATGGCCGGATTTGTGTCTGAGCGTGAGAGGGAGCCGGGGAGAGAGATCGGAGAGAGAGATCGGAGAGAGTGTAGAGTACGGAGAAATAGATTGAATCGTTGAGTCTGTAATGTATGAGAGAGTAAGAGAGTTTCCACGATGCAGTGAGTGTTTGAAAATATTAGTGTAATAAGAATTTATTGGTAATTTCATATATTTTTAAATTTATTTTAAATTAGAGTGTTTAATTTGGGTTATGTTAGTGAATTAATTAAATATCATAGTAGTAAAATAGGTTAAGTTTGTATTATTTAAATGCTTTTTTTTAGCAAATATATATATGTATATTATACATATGTGTGAGTGTGTGTGTTTGTGTGGGTATATACATGTAAACAAGAAAATATGTGTATATATATTTGATATTAATAATATAGTAAAAATGAATATAAAGATTAAAAAAATAAAAAATAAAAATAAAAACAAAATAATATGTATATGTATATGCATAGTTGGAATTTGGAAAAAAAAAAATTTTGTTTTGTAATTATATTTAAACTATTTTGGGAATTAGAAATATTTTTCTATATAGACACATTTTTGAAGATTTGGATAGTCAATATTTTAGGATAAGTCATTTCGAAATTTTTGAAAAATTTTGTAAATTTTAAAAATCAAATATTGTTTCAAAATTTAAAATAAACAGTATGTTAATTAATTGATTTCACCATAATTGAGATTACGAAGTTTTTGGAGGTGTTTTAAGACAGATAATTAAATTATCTATGATTGTGTTTTAGATACTTTTCGATCTGGAGTTGTTGAAGAAAATCGATTCGAAAATTCATACTATAAATTATCAGTAGATTTATTTGCCAAAAGAGATAGGAATATGCTATCCTCTATTTTATTAAACTGATTGTTATTCCACCTATTGTTTTAAAATTATTTTCGAAAATAAAATGGTTTATGAAAATTTGTTTTTGAATTGAGCATATATATGTTTATATAAAAATATTTTTGGTCAAAATTATGTATATGTAGATATATTATTTTTGTGACTCAAGTGAGATGATTTGAAATTTGGCTTGTATTATCCAAATGATTTAAATGAGATTTTAAATACTGTCCAGTTAGACACCGATAATTGACATTTTACCTTGATATTGTGTTTAGATATTAAGATAGTATCTTGATAACTAACCAATCCACTTCAGTGGTGATCAAGGATTGAAAAATCGATATTTCCATTGGTATTTCCTCGAAAATTTTTGTATTTTAAAAGTACTGATATGGAAATATGAGTGTAGTATTTTTCCATAAAATATCCACAAAATTATTGTGGAAATTTTCATAAATATCGACATTTTACGGAAATATCTATTTCCATGAAAACTATAGTGTAAAATTATGAAATATCACGGAAATTTTTGCAAATATGTCGCTAAAATATCCATAAAATATCGCTACTCTTTTTTTTTCTTTTTTCTTTTACCTTAGTACACTTCCATTTAACACTCCGTTTTGAATTGATCTTCCAAACTTTTTTCTATATCATAAAAATTTGAAATTATTATGTGAATATAGATTCAAAGCTCAAACCTATAATTTAAACAAAGTCTAAATATAATTACTCTTCATTTTCATAGTTTTGTACACTATCAGTCTTTTTTTTTTTTTTCTTTACTTTAAAGCTAACTTTGTTTCTATTCATCTTTTACTTTTCAACTTTCTTTTTTTTCATATATATATATATGACATATCCAAAATTATATAAGAAACTATATGAACTCCATGTCTTTGTATGATTATTACTTATATCAAGAAGGTATTCCAAATAACTTTGAATCCCTAGAAGTTCCTTTTGGTATTGATATTTTCTCATATGTATGAATATTTGAATATAAGGTGCTTTTATTATGTTAGCTTTCAATTATTTTACTTAATTTTTTTTATCTAATGGGTATCATTATTGTTCTATAATCATTTCTTTCCATGCATATTTATCAAATACTTAGCTTTTTTTTTTTTTAGAGAGATTCAACTTATTTATGTATTATTAGCTATTTTAGAGTTTTTTAAAGTTTTATTTAAAAATTCAATATTTTAAGATCAATTTTCATATTTTACATCAATTTTCACTTATATTAATATTTCCGTAAAATCGAAATACTAATAATTTTGCAAATATCAATATTTTCATCCTTGGTGACAATAATATTGGTTTGTGCAATTGTAAGCATATATTATTTTTAGTCATTTATATTATTGTTTTAATTTATTTATGGTTTATTTTTACAACATTGTCGCTCCTTGTTTTGTTGCATTTTAGTATTATTTATTTTGATTGAGTCCAAATATCTTACTGAGCCAGTAGCTCATGTTTTAGTGTCCCCTCTAGAAAGTGCCAAGAGCAACGTTGATTTGACGTTTACTACAAGGCCATTGCGATACAATGGTGATCTCTTTATATTTTATTTTTAGCTTATTTATCATTTCAAGGCATGTATAACTAAACTCTCTCTTTAGATTGCATTTGATATCTATCTTGTTTTTTATTTTCCTATGGATTTTATTTTGTATGTTGGGTTATTAAACTCTAATGATACTAGAGGTTGTTTTCCTCAAACTTATTTTTTGAAAAGAAAACTTAATATTTAGGGGTTCCTATCATTTTGATTTAAAAAGCTACTTGACATGGTTTTCCTAAATTAAAATTGGTAGACTAAGAGCTTGTTTGGCTCAAAGGCTTAGACCCATTATTTCGGAATATTTTGTGATTAATTACCGAATTATTCTAATAAACCCCTCCATATCACCAATCCGATCTCAGGGATCGTGACATGTAGACATAACCTAATAGTAATTACACACTCAACTTTATAATAAGATGTAGAGTTTGAATCACTATTCTTAAATTAAAAAAAAAAGCAACTAAAAAAGGAAGAAACTATTTCAATTAAATGAAGGGAGAAAGAAGCAAATAGTTGTACTCAGTAAATAGTAGTTTTTTAAAATATTTAGAATAAATAGTAGTAAATAAATTTACTACTTAAATAATCTATTTACTAGAAGTAAATTTTCTTTTTAATAACTTATTAAATTACCTATGTACACAATAATTTGTTATTTACTTCAATTATTTTGAAACCTTACTATATACTTCAATTATTTTTTGAAAAGATGTTATTTTCTATAATTTCCCTTAAATGAAATGGATATACCTCTCTTTCTTCTCCGTCTCTTTTTAACACGAAAAAAAAGCTATGATTTATCAATCATTTTTGCCAATAATAACTTTATGAAAATAGAGTTACAGTAACCATTATGAAAATAGAGTTATTTCACTATTTTTGAACATTATTTAGGCTATATTTTTTAGTACTTTGATTTATTTTGAGTTACTTTAGTTTAATTTTACTTAATTTTAATTTAGATTGGTTTATTTTAATTTTTTATTCAATTTTTTTTTCATTTTATTGTGTTTAGTTTATATTAATTTTAATATTTTTTTTAATTTGTCACTCCAAATTATTAATTTTACTCATTTATGTAATTAAATAAGGTAAAAATGGGATTTAAGGACTCACTTTGAAGCAAAATGGTGTTAAAAATGCATTATAAAATGTTAAAATTCAAAATTAATCCAAATTATCAAATCCAACTAGCGTGCCCTCTGCTCATGGCAAATGGAAGTCCCAGACGCGCGTGTTCATTTCCAAGCCGATAGAGCGCGTTCACTCAGGCACTCGTCAGCCCTCCCCTTAGCAGTGTTCAGCTCCCGTGCCCATGTGCCCATGATTTTCCCATGCGCCTGCCTCTTAAGCCCAGCCGCTGCGAGCCACGCGTCTAGACGGGCCCCAGTTCAATCCACGTGCCAAACCAAAGTCCGCCATGTGGAAAGCTGCGGAAATTAAAAAAAAAAAAGAAGAGAGAAGAAAGTAGCATTTCCAGCTGGCGAGCACATATGAAAGGAAAGAAAAAGAAAGAAGGGGAGAAAGGGTAGAAATTGGTGGCAGCCGGTGGTTTAGCTAGGGGAGGCCGTGGGTAGTGAGGCCAAACCAGAAAAAGAGGAGAAAAAAAGGAAGAAAATGAGGAGGAAAAAGAAAAAAAAATGAAAAAAATAGTAGTGTAGGATTTTTAGGTTTAGGATTTGAATTTTATTTTCAGTTTTAGGATTTTTAGTTAATAAATTTTGTAGAGAGATTGCATTGTTGAAGAGGATAAAGAGGAAGAGAAAATTAAGGGAAATTCTTGAAGTTTTGTGACAACTTCAAAGGTTTTTTTTAAAACCATTTTCTCTCTTTAATTTGTGTAATTTGATGGTGTTTGAACTCTTGATTTGATCAATTTTTGTTTTAATTTCATTTATGAGTTAGGTTATGTTATAGGGTTCCAATGGATCCTTTTTTATGGATTTTGATTTATTTTTGCTCTTTTGTTTTGATGATTAATGGTTGGTGATTGTTGATCCTGTAATATGCTTTAATGCCTTTAGTGGTTTGGCTGACTATCAGGATATGTTGTTGGATTTAATTGAAATGGAAAATTAAGATTAGGTTTTGATTAGTAATAGGATTTCACATATTATATGAAATAGGAATATATCCACAGAGTATGTATAGTTATTTTGAGTGCTTGAACTTAATGAATTTATATTAATTAATGCTTTATAGGAATATAGGGGTTTTAATTGGTATAAATAGACCTATTAATTTATCAAAAGAGACTTTTAAGTAATTTTGTGCATTCGGCTAACAATTCTATCAATTAACATTAATTAATTAACGGATAATTCTGATTCATATAAAATTAAATAGGAGAAATTGGATCCTTAGAGCTTGTTTTTATTATTTTAGTTTAGTTATTTTTTTTATTTATTTTCTTGCATTTCATTTTTTTATTTTTAATCTCGATCGTTTAAATAATTCTAGAATTAATCAATTTTGGTAATTAACTTAAATTAAATGCAATACTCGTACGAACAATATCTTAACTCACTTTGTATGACTTGTGCAACTAGTGCACCTGTAAGTTTTCACACAACAGCTAGACTTTAGTGGTGGCCCTCAACATATCTCTCATTTCCCGACCTAAGGATGGAAGTGAGAATTATATGGTGAGGATTTTCAAAGAGGTAGGCCTTTAGGAAGAGGATTGACATTGTGGATAGAAGCAAAGTAGGGATGAGACTATTGGCTATGGTATGTGACCATCACAGGCCAAGGAGGTCCTGTAGTAGCTCGGCTTCAATAACCCAGCTTTCTCCTGATGACGTGGAATATTTTGTGGGCAAGGACCCATTTTGTGTGATTAATTTTTTGATTTGTGACACGTAGTTTTGTGTTTTATAATGGTGATGTTTTCGTCGTCTTTTATCTAAGTATTGTATTTTCCTTACCTTTCATGTCGATTGTTTTTGTTAGGAATTCCCTAAGTGGAAAAAATATTTTAATGTATTTCATTTATTTTGATTGATTAATAATATAATATTCATTACATTGTTTTGTGTACTTATCCTATTTACATGTTAAAGTAAATGTAAGCAAATATGACTCAATGACTACTTGTTGTTAAATTATTAGAATATTGCATGCAATGGACTTTCGTATACGAAAAGACAACATTTTAAAGTAAGCAGTCTAAATCTATAGTCTATAGTTTATGGAGTTAGAATGAGCATCTAACTCATATTAAGATTATTATATTATCTAAAGCTAATTAGGGGGACGGTTTATCTTGACTATTTGAAGCATTTGACTCTCGAGTAAAGACATAGATATGATGATTGGTGGTCACGTATCAGACTTGGAACAAAATGCAATTAATTTGCATAGTTCACGTGAGTAGGTTAATTTACTTTTGACGTTCAATATGAATAACTATAATCCTAAGTAAGAAAATCGTTTTATGTATATAACTTGTGTACTTTAATGTTTCAAAAGCTAAAGCATCTCAAAAGCAGTAAGTTTATAGACCGATTTGTTAGGTACATGACTTGTATACAATGAAGGATTTGTTTATAGATATTAGAATCATGGCTTTAATAAGAAGTAAAGGTTATTCTCTTAAACATAATATACTGGATGTGAATATAGACAAGACCTTGGGTAGTTTGCTTGGCAAATGACTTCTCATTTACATATGGTGAATAATCATTTTTTTAATCAAGTGTATAATGGATCTTTACAATAGTGTGATCAATAAGTCGAACGGACTGTAACCTAAGGTTAATCATGGATATCATATAAAGGTGTTACATATCATCGGATGATAGCTAATTACTGACTTGTGCAATACGATGTATAATTGGAAATGTAGTTTCAAGTTTATAATGATATGACTTTGAAACTAATAATTATGTAATAGGTTTATTCAATATAGAATAATAGTTATAGAGATTATTGGAGCCTATAATTCTTTAACGGATGATAATTGATTCGAGGTATTCTTTATTACTTGTATTATTGCATTTAGTGATGAGAAAAATCAAGATCACCTATTCTAAGGTGTAGGCCCTTTTTTCTAGGAGTCAAGGGCAAAATTGTAATTTTGTATTATTCAATAAACGGGATAAATATTTAATTTGTGCAAATATTCATTTTGGAATATAAGATTTGAAATTTAAATTAATTGTATTGATCTTTTAAAAGATAAATATGAGATTGATTTAAATTTTAAAAATCTTTTTTGAATAAATATTTTGAAATTTAAAAAATTATTCTATTTGAATTTGAATTGAACAAAATCTTGTCTTTGTGACACCCCTCGCCTCGTGCGGGAGACGTCACTTGAAAACTCTTTACTACTTTACTTCTTCTTTTTCAAAACATAACAAACTAGATTGCGGAAAAATTTTTTTTTTTTAAATCATCGATATACATAGTACTACAACTTCCCAAAACTAAATTATTATAGTTGGAAACTATTTCATATTTCTTGCATATAATAATATCATACTATATTAGAAATAGTTAAAGTCAAACATAGCAGTGTACTTTATACAATATCATACAATTGTACTTTTTTTTTCCTTTTCTTTCTTCTTTGCGAAATTAGCCTGGTAGGTCCATAACCTTTTATCATGACACTGGCACTTCATCCTGCAGTCTAATCCATACACTGTGGCTCAGGTTACAGGTTGTTTACCTCCATTACCTGAACACGAACAAACTGGTGAGCTACATGCCCAGTAAGTTCAGACATAACATTTAAAACAATATAATATCACAATGCAACTCAACAAATATGCATGGAGTTCATTATGCTCAATTTACATTTGCATTGTTCATTTACTATGTCTATGGGCCCGTTTTGATCGTACCTTGTGTGCGCTGTAAGAGAGGCCTGGGAGCGACCCTGACTCTCCCTCATCTATAATATGTCTTCTGCTTCGACATAAGGTAACCTCCCCTCGCGAGAGGCCGGTACGCCAAAACATTAGGTTTTTCATTATCCTGTTGTTTACTGTGAGATGCTACTTACTATGACATCTTAACTGTTCCAGTGTACATATTCATAATTAATGTACTCAATGTTATGCCTATTCAGTCCAAAAATATTGTTTAAAACTCATCATCCATGCACTTAAACATTGGGCCGTGATTGGAACTAGAAATGAGGCACAAAACTTTAATTATACATTTTTAGAACAGTTGGAGCACTTGGCACTCATCTCCGAGCGCCTGGCCCTTCATCTACCAATTTTTACACTAGCGCCTGGCGCTCATACCCTAGCGCCTGGTGCTCATACCCTAGCGCCTGGCGCTTTCACCAATTTTTACACTTGTGCCTGGCGCTCATACCCTAGTGCCTGGCGCCCCTACTGGATTTTTAACACCAAATTTTGGCCGAGAGCTCAGCGCCGGGCGCTATTTGGCCAGCGCTTAGTGCTTGGCTCCGGCTAAAATCGGTTTTTAAAAACATTTTGACACCAAAGCCATTTCTCACGCATACAATCAACCCTAAAACATGATTAAAGCATTCTAGGGTCAAAAATCGATAAAACATAATCATATACACATAACACATCAATGCACACTTGTATACTCGTCAATTTAGGCGTTTTAACGAGTTCACAACAACATATAACTTTTCTAGCCAAAGAAATTAGGCTATACATAAATTGAAATTCAAAAATAACATAGGGTTCCAGTTGTTCATGTCCAGACATTTAAATGCTAGAACTTATCAGAAATCTGCTAATGTTTCCTTTCCTTGGTTTCTAGTCGTTACCCTATAATAAAACAGTTCGACTCTCAATGAAATGTTTATAGGTCAACACTACAGCATTTAAACATTTCTTTTATACATTATCATCCTTAAACCCTTAGCCTTGGTTATAAGTCCGAAAATTTCGGTATTATAACGGCTTAAATTCTTATTTTCCCACTGTGCCAAAACGACTTAAATTGCGTTATTGAACACAATTTTCATTATAAACCTGCTCAAAATCCCATTACATAACAATAATTCATTCTTATACACAAGGCATAGCAAAATTTCCAAACTTAAGGTTTTACTCACAACCCTAAATTTCCTCTTTTTCTTTCTTCCTTTCAACACTTATATACAACATCAATTCCTTTTCTAATTCACAATACATGTTCATCACTATTCCATAAGGGTTTTCACCCTCTTTTTCATGTCAAATTTCCCTCCCCCATGCAACACATTTGTTTTCAAAAACTAACCCCACAAACACTTTAAAAACAAGCTTAAAACATGTTTTACTACATGAATTTTATCAAAACCCTCAAAACCATTCTAACCTCATTTTGTTCCACTATTCCCATAAACACAAAAATTACTTGAACTTTAGGGTGAAGAATCCTCAAGATGAAGTTTCCTCACACTTTTTCTTCAAAATTTGCAACTTTTGAAAACTTAGAAATTTTGGTGGTTTTGGGAATTGGGAGAAGATTAAGAATAGGGGAAAATGGTGTTTTCTGCTGTGGGGGATGTGAGAAATCAGAGGAAAAAGTTTATACAAATCCTTAGGGGCTTTTTTGTAATTTTTGAAAATTTTGGGGTAAAAATGAAAATTTCTTGGGGGTATTTTTACAAAATTTTTGGAACTTTTTCAGCTGAAAACACAGCTGTTTCTCCCCCTTCTCTTCCACGTGCATGGGCAGCTAAGCTTTGCATTAAATGCAAAATTTCTTTCTTAAGTGAATTTTGAAAGAAATTATAAAAATCCACTATTTTTGGTGACCCTTAAATCAAAAGGTATCTTTGATCTCATCCATTGATTCTTATATTAATAAGAAAATATTATTTATTTATACAGTATAGGTTTTTCTTTAATTACAGTATAATTTTCATCTATCAAAATTTTGACTGAAAAGCTATACTGGCCAAATTTCGCAGTTTACCTTCCGAAATGATATTAGAGCCTTTCGATACATTTATATCATTTAAAACACTCCATAAACCCTAGATATTTCATTATTTTCCATTTGGGGTCTATGTTTGCCACATTTTAAGTCTCAGTAGAATTCTGTTTTTCGATACCGAAAATGCACTATTTGAGGCGTTTCGATTCGAAAATCGTTATATTTATAGCCATAAAACATTTATCAACTCTAATAAATCATCATTAGAGTAAAATTTATACATATTTTCGTCACACTAATATATATAAATTTTCTACTATACAGTGATCCCGAGAACGGTTAGAAAATCTCGGTTGTCACAACCCTCCCCCCTTAAAGAATTTTTGTCCTCGAGAATTTAAAACAAGTGGGGATATAGGGCTCTCATTTCATCTTCTCTTTCCCATGTAACCTCTTCTATTTGGTGATTACGCCACAGCACTTTGACTAATGGGATTGTCTTGTTCCTCAGTACCTTGTCTTCTCGTGCGAGTATCTGAATAGGCTTTTCTTCATAAGACAGGTCACTCTGTACTTGTATCGGTTCATATCTAAAAATGTGCGATGGATCAGGTATATATTTACGCAATATAGAGACATGAAAAACATCATGTACCTTAGATAAATCAGGTGGTAATGCTAATCTGTAAGCCACCTTCCCAATCCACTTGATAACTTCGAATGGTCCGATGTATCTCGGACTGAGTCTGCCCTTCTTTCCGAAACGCATAACTCCTTTCATAGGCGCAACTTTAAGAAATACAAAGTCGCCTTCTTGAAATTCCAGAATTCTGCGTCGTTTGTCAGCATAACTCTTTTGTCGACTTTGGGCTGTTTTTATTCGTTTTTGTATCTTTTCAACTGCTTCTGAAGTCTCTTGAATAAAATCAGTTTTATGCAATTGCTTTTCTTTTAAATCGTACCAGTGGATTGGGGACCTGCACTTCCTGCCGTAAAGAGCTTCATAGGGTGCCATTCCGATCGAAGCTTGATAACTGTTGTTGTAGGAGAACTCGATCAACGACAGTTTCTCATTCCATACTTCTTTGAAATCCATGACACAAGCTCGTAACATATCCTCTAAAGTTTGAATGGTTTGCTCAGATTGTCCATCAGTTTGAAGATGAAAAGCAGTGCTAAACTTCAATTCTGTGCCCATCTCTTGTTGTACACACTTCCAGAATTTAGAGGTAAAACGGCCGTCTCGATCTGATACAATGGATCTTAGAACTCCATGTAATCTAATCACATTAGCAATGTATAAGCTTACGAATTTCTCCAATGTGAATGTCATTTTTACCGCTATGAATCGAGTTGTTTTCGTCAGTCGATCTACTATCACCCATATGGCATCATATCCTCCTCGTGTCTTGGGTAGCCCTACCACTAAATCCATGGTAATATGCTCCCACTTCCACTCTGGAATATCTAGGGGTTCTAGTTTCCCGCCTGGGTACTTGTGCTCTGCTTTGACTCTCTGGCATGCTAGACATCGACTAACAAATTCGGCAATGTCATTCTTCATTCTCTTCCACCAAAATTGTAATCTTAAGTCATGATACATTTTGGTGGCTCCCGGATGAACATAATAGGGTATCTGATGGGCTTCTTTCATAATTTGCTCCTTCAATTCTTTATTGGCAGGTATGCAAATTCTTCCTTTCATTAATAGCATTCCATCTGTCTCGATGTTGAAGTTAGTTTTTTCTCCTTTGTTGACTCGGTCTCTCATCTCTTCCAAGTACACATCTTGTGTCTGAGCCTCCTTAATCCTATCATATATTGTCGGTTTCAATTGTAGCGTAACCAAGCTTCCGGAAATCAATTCTATTTCTAACGAATTAATCTCCTTTTGTAATGGCTTGGACAATCCATCGATAGGCAATTGCTGGACCGATGTTGATTTGCGACTCAATGCGTCAGCAACTCGATTCGCCTTCCCTGGATAATATAAAATCTCACAGTCGTAATCTTTTACGAGTTCTAGCCATCGTCGCTGTCTCATGTTCAACTCCTTTTGAGTGAAGAAGTATTTCAGGCTCTTGTGATCTGTGAAAATTTGACATTGAACCCCATACAGATAATGCCTCCAAATTTTTAATGCAAACACGACTGCAGCTAGTTCCAAATCATGAGTTGGATAATTCTTCTCATGATTCTTTAGTTGCCGTTAAGCATAAGCTATAACTCTCCCGTTTTGCATTAATACTGCTCCTAATCCTTCTTTCAAAGCATCGCTGTAGATGTCAAATCTTTGCCCGTCAATAGGAATGGCAAGGATAGGTGTGCTTGTTAATCTCCTCTTTAATTCTTGGAAGCTTTCTTCACATGCTGCTGTCCACTCGTTCTTCTTTTCTTTTCTAGTTAACGCCGTAAGAGGTTCAGCAAGCCTAGCGAATCCCTCCACAAAACGCCTATAGTATCCGGCTAATCCTAGAAAACTACGAATTTCAGTAACATTTTTCGGGATAGGCCACTTGCTAACAGCTTCAATCTTTGCGGAGTCAACAGAAATTCCATGCTTAGACACCTTGTGTCCTAGGAAATGAACTTGATCTAACCAAAATTCACACTTTGAAAATTTGGCATACAGCTAGTGATCTCTGAGTGTTTGTAGTATCCATCGCAAATGTTCTTCATGGTCTTCTCGGGTCTTTGAATAAATAAGGATGTCATCAATAAATACAATGACAAACTTATCTAAAAATTTCTTGAAGACTAGGTTCATCAAATCCATGAAAGCAGCTGGGGCATTCGTCAATCCAAACAGCAACACCAGAAATTCATAGTGTCCGTATCTCGTTCTGAACGCCGTCTTCGTTACATCGCTATCTTTAATCCTTAGCTGATGATACCCAGAACGTAGATCAATCTTCGAAAAGACTGAGGCTCCTTTCAATTGATCAAATAAATAGTCGATCTTGGGTAGTGGGTACTTATTCTTAATGGTGGCTTTATTCAACTCCCTGTAGTCTATGCACATTCGTAGAGTTCCATCCTTCTTTTTCACGAATAAAACTGGAGCTCCCCAGGGTGAATAGCTTGGTTGAATGAAACCTCTATCCAACAACTCCTTTAATTACGTCTGTAGCTCCTTTAGTTCTGCTGGAGCCATCCGATAAGGGGCCTTGGATATCGGTGCCATTCCTGGTACTAATTCGATCTCAAAAGAAATCTCTTGTTCCAGTGGAAACCCAGGTAATTCGTTTGGAAATACGTCCATGAATTCATTGACTATGAGAATATCCTTTCGTTGTAGCTTTTCTTTTTTTGTCACATCAGTCACAAAAGCTAGATATCCCACGCATCCTTTAGCTATCAGCTTGTGAGCCTTCATTGAATTAATCATGCTCTTCAATGGCTTTGGAGGTGAAGCGACGTATTCAAAGCTTTCTTCTCCATTTGGTCGAAAGATTACCCTTCGATGGTGATAGTCGATCATAGACTGGTACTTTCCCAGGAAATCCATTCCCAAGATTACATCATAATCCGCTATCCTTATCACAATTAAGTCAAGAAAAAGCTCTCTATCTGCCACATTTACTGGCACATGTCGTAACCAATAATCTGATAATAATACTTCACCCGAAGGCAACATAGTCCTAAAGGTAATTCCAATTCTATCCTTAGCATGCTCTAATCTGGCGGTAAATTCTTGTGATGCAAATAAATGTGAAGCACCCGAATCAAATAAAGCATAAGCTGAGTGTTGAACGATAGAAATTTGACCTGTAACAATGGTAGACGTGCCGCTTCTGTATCCTCTCTTGTGTAGGCCATCACTCGTGCATTAGTTGGAAGTGCCTTTTCAATTTGCTCCTGTTGTCGTGATGGCGTTTCTGCCTTTGCTACAATAGCGTACATTTGAGGATTTGGCAGTCGTTGAGGAACCGTGCCAACTTGATTCTGCCGGTTACTCGGGCAACTTCTTGCATAATGGCCTTCTTTGCCACAGTAGTAACAAACGTTTCGGCCTAATATACATTCTCCCAAGTGCTTCTTTCCGTACGTAGGACAATTAGTTATGCTCACAGGGCCTGGTGCACTGGGACCAGCATTTGCTGCGTTCTTTTGTTACTGGTTCCTGTTACCCCTGAAATTCCCTTTTCTTTTATTGGAATTCTGAGGCCTCTGTCCACCTCCTTGTCCAGACTTTGGAGACTGGTTGGAGCGATTTTCCTGTGGCGCTTGATTTCCACCTTGACCTTGTCTCGATTGCTGTCTCTCATTTTTCCGGGCTTTCCATACTTGAGCCCGTTCTTCCCTGGCTCTTATAAGGTGAAATTCAGCTTTCAAAACTCTGGAGACACATTCAGCCACTAACATTGGTGGAGATGCTGCACTATCGACCATTACGGCGATTTCTGGTCGAAATGTCCCAATCATCTTTCGAATGCGATCCCCTTCAGTACGGATCATATATGGACATAATCTCGATAGCCGGTTGAATTTACGGCATACTTCCATCACTGTCAGGGTTCCTTGCTTCAAATTCTCGAACTCTCTCTGTTGTGGTCCTAGAGCAGCAGGGTCGTAGTATTTTTGATTAAATTCCTCGACAAAATCATCTCATGTCATTTGACTCTCATCCCTTCTCAAACAGACCGTTTCCCATTAGTATCATACATCTCTGTTCAGTACGTATGAAGCACAGAGAACTTTTTCCCGGTCCGTCAGATTCATAAAATTTATGATTCTCTGAAAGGATGATAACCACTCATCCTCTTCTAACGGATCTAAAGATCCATCAAACTCTGGTGGTCTCATACGTCGAAACCTTTCATATAAAGGTTCCTGTGGAACGATAACTTGTGGTTCCGGAATTCTTTCCTGCGAAACTGAGGCTGCCAGTGTGTTAGGTTCAACTTCCGGAGCTATAGGAGCTTCTAGTGCCGGGGGTGGAGGTGAAGCTTCCCTTTCAGCGCGTTCGCGATGTATCTGGTTTAGTTGATCTCTTAGTGCTTGATTTTCTTGTATTTGGGTTACCAATAAGGCTTCCAATTCAATCACCCTTTTAGTCAGGGTAGAAGGTCTACCACGTCTAGGGGGTTAGACTCTCCTTCGTGCCATTTCGTTCTTTTAGATCTATCAACAAAGATCAAACGATTCAGTATCTATATTGAGAGAAATATCATTAATTCTCTCTTTTCATTTATCATCATTTATAAGTAATTTCACTCAATAATGAAATCATAACAGAATATACAATCACTTAGTCATAAATAAGCGATCCTATTATAAACATATTTTGCAGTCATATATAGATAATTCACATCTAGCACTTATACATATTCTAGTCAGTTTCCCAAAATTAGGCCCTTTTTGCCTTGATATACAAAACCTGTATTTAAATACACATAAGTTAATATCAACAACTTACGGGGTATCGCTTCTATCTTCATCACTGTCTAAAGGAAATTCCTCTAGATCTTCTTCACTGTCATCCTCATTTTCATTGGTCGAGTCACTAATTACATGGACGGGACCCGCAATACATGATTCTCCTGAAGATTTCACATCATCATTCTCCCTCACCGGTAGTGGTTCATTGAGTCTGGAGGATACATCACCGCGGGGATCATGATCTCTCATTATCCAATCATATTTTTCTATTAACATTTTTCTTTCTACCTCTCTCACTGAAGTAATATATTGCTCCAATGTATCGTCAAGTGTAGGGACCATTCGAAGCTTCAATTCGTGAGTTAACCCTCTCCAGAACATTGCACACTACTCCTCTTTGGTCAGGGTTGGCCAGGGACTACTCAAAATAATTTCATTCCGAAAACGAGCCGTATAGGATACTACTATATCTGATAGACGCATCATAAAATTCTCTGCTTTCAAAACAAAATTTTGACCCTCTGTAAAAGTTGGAGTCATAGGTGGTGATGATGACAATGGTACGTCGGCAGTGGAAGGAATCATTTCCGACGTTCTTATCATTCGGAGTTGAATAACAGGTCTTTTACTAGTTGTTCGGGAATCTGGTCGGTTACTCATTTTCAAATCCTATTATTCATGCATCACGTATGAAATTTAGAGTAAGAAAACAATGAAACATTAACTTACTTGAACTGCGCAGAAGGAAATGCTTGCAATGTCATAACAGGTTATGAAGAACCGCCCGCTCTGATACCATCTATGACACCCCCCGCCTCGTGCGGGAGACGTCACTTGAAAACTCTTTGCTACTTTACTTCTTCTTTTTCAAAACATAACATACTAGATTGCGGAAATTTTTTTATTTTAAAACCATCGATATACATAGTACTACAACTTCCCAAAACTAAATTATTATAGTTGGAAACTATTTCATATTACTTGCATATAATAATATCATACTATATTAGAAATAGTTAAAGTCAAACATAGCAGTGTACTTTATATAATATCATACAATTGTACTTTTCTTTTTTCCTTTTCTTTCTTCTTTGCAGAATTAGCCTGGCAGGTCCATAACCTTTTATCATGACACTGGCACTTCATCCCTACAGTCCAATCCATATACTGTGGCTCAGGTTACAGGTTGTTTACCTCAATTACCTGAACACGAACAAACTGGTGAGCTACATGTCTAGTAAGTTCAGACATAACATTTAAAACAATATAACATCACAATGCAACTCAACAAATATGCATGGAGTTCATTATGCTCAATTTACATTTGCATTGTTCATTCACTATGTCTATGGGCTCGTTTTGGTCGTACCTTGTGCGCGCTGTAAGAGAGGCTTGGGAGCGACCCTGACTCTCCCTCATCTATGGTATGTCTTCTGCTTCGACATAAGGTAACCTCCCCTCGCGAGAGGCTGGTACGCCAAAACATTAGGTTTTTCATTACCCTGTTGTTTACTGTGCGATACTACTTACTATGACATCTTAACTGTTCCAGTGTACATATTCATAATTAATATACTCAATGTTATGCCTATTCAGTCCAAAAATACTGTTTAAAACTCATCATCCATGCACTTAAACATTGGGGCGTGATTGGAACTGGAAATGAGGTACAAAACTTTAATTATACATTTTTGGAACAGTTGGAGCGCTTGGCACTCATCCCCGAGCGCCTGGCCCTTCATCTTATTTTTCAGCAAAACTTTGGACAGAAACTTCAGCGCTTTGGCGCTCTCCTTGCAGCGCTTGGCGCTTTTGAAAATCCGGTGTAAGCACCTCGCGCTCATACCCTAGTGCCTGGCACTTCCGCCAACTTTACACTAGCACCTGGTGATCATACCCTAGCGCCTGGCTCTCCTACTGATTTTTACACTAGTGCCTGACACTCATACCCTAGAGCCTGGCACTCCTACTGGATCTTTACCCTAGCGCCTGGTGCTCATACCCTAGAGCCTGGCGCTTCCATCAATTTTTACACTAGCGCCTGGCGCTTTCACCAATTTTTACACTAGCGCCTGGCGCGCATACCCTAGTGCCTGGCGCTCCTATTGGATTTTTAACACCAAATTTTAGCCGAGAGCTCAGAGTCGGGGCGCTCTTTGGCAAGCACTTAGCGCTTAGCTCCGGCTAAAATAGGTTTTTAAACACATTTTGATACCAAAGCCATTTCTCACGCATACAATCAACCCTAAAACATGATTAAAGCATTCTAGGGTCAAAAATCGATAAAACATAATCATATACACATAACTGTGACGCCTTAAATTTTATTTAAGGGTCAATATATATTTTAAATAAAATTAGTGTGCCAAAAATTAATTAAAAATCCTTTCGGAAAACCTAGGTTGGTTTCCTAGTCAAATTCCGCTCAAAAAGTCAACAATTTAAACTTCAAAAAGAAACCCTAAAATATTCGACCATCACTTAGGATTTTAATTAAAATTTAAATTCCACAAATCCAAGGAGAATTTAAATTCAAATTTCATTCCTTAGATATAAAGAAGAAATTTGGCCATAAAGTGTAGGAAATAAAGGAGATTTTATTGAATTAAAAGCTAGGTCAAAATTCAATCAAAATTCAAATTATTTTTCCTTAAAAACTAAGGGATAATTTTGGCCACTTAAGGGGAAATAAGAGAGAAAACCCTAACCTCAAAACAGCACAAAAACTTTCCCTTTTGCCCCTTACAATTTTCGGCCAAACAAGGAAGAGAAAGGGAAAGAAAAACCTAGTATAAAAACCCCCTTTTAACTCTCATTCACCCTTCCTTTCACCCTCAAAAATTCGGCCAGCTTTCCCCTCTCTCCTCTCTGAATTTTGACTCCCAAAACACACCCAAAACAGCAAACAAAACTTACCAAAAGGCAGCTCAAAAAATTCAACAACCTTTGAGACAAAAACAAGGTGAGAAATCAAAAATTTTTTTTCCTTCCTTTTCCTTTTGATTTCAAATCCGAAATTTTATATGGTTTTCTCCACTGTTTCCCTACTGTTTTGAAGACTCCAACACTCACACAAATTCAGCCAAAAGGGAGACCAAACATCAAAAATAGTGCAGCACAAACAAGGTGTGATTTCTCTCTCAAACCCTAAAATTTTGCCTCATTGATCCCCTTTTCAAAAACCCTATTATCATATGTGTAAGATTTTATGATTTTGTCAATTTGATTCTTGGGTTGTGTTAATGACATATAAATAAGGTTTTCCACAAAATTTCGTGATCATTGAATGAAAATTGAATTGGTTTGAGGCTAATCGAAATTCGGACACAGAAAAACGGAAATCTGGAAAATTACCATATAAATAGTAACTTTATGTCAGCCATAACATGAGTTTTAAAAACGATTTTTGAGTGATTCTTGAGCCTAAAATTAAATTCAAGATGTCCCCTAAATGCCTGAAAAATTTCAGAACCAAACCCATCCATTTACCTAGTCAAAATATTTTTCTAAGATAGGCGGATAGAACTGCCAGGTTTTGAACCGAAACTGAAACCCAGATTTTTATGCCTGAAAACAACCCTCGGTTTTTGGCCTAGTTGAATGATCAAATGATGTCCAAAAATTATAAAAATTATATGGAATTAAAGCTACGGATGTCTAGTTTAACATATTAAAAATTTAGAATTTTTGGGATGAAAAATAAATTAATATGGATTTTACATTCAGCCTAAGTCAGTCTGCCCATGCCCAGTAATATCTTAACTTAGAGTTTTTCATAAATTTTAAATCCCAAATGTTTATTAAATGTTTTAAAAATCTTTTGTGGCACACTAAAATGATTGGATGATTATGTCTAGACCTAGACTAATCATATGTTGTGATTATAGGACTTATTTGACGTTCTTGCTGGATTTGTGGATCACGTTATCGTAACGCTTGTGCGATAATCGAGGTAGGACGTTCAAGCCTTTTCTGGGAGTAGTCAAGTGTTTTAAATTTCCCTGTTTTATCGATGGCATGCTGTTTTCAGTTTATGAAATTATTGTATTGTTTTTGATGAAATAAACGCATGCAACGTATCTGGTAATTAAATGTATATTTTAAAACGTGTTTTGATTTATGACATAATATAACTTGGTAAATACCATCTTTTGAATAATCCGGTGAACATAATTGAGCTCTAGTTCACGATCATTGTAAATGATGCGTGCGTCCCAAAGTTGACGCCATGGGGGAAGGTCCCTAAACCTGCGCAGGGCCGTTCGGCCTATTTAGACCGTAACGAGATGATCTAGGATAATTCAAATTCGAGGCACGTATATTATAGCTACGACAAGTCCTCACTCATAATATGATGGTTGTTTTAATGATTTATTATTTTAATATTGGGGCATGTATATTGCAGCTACGCTAAGTCCTCAGCAGAATAAAACTTGCATTAAAAATATTTTTCACGAAATTGTTGATTATTGTTATGATTATTATGTCATGTGTTTTTTTTTTAAACTGTTGATTATTTTTGGAAACGAATATTATGCCATATTTTTAAATGTTATCTGTTAACCCACCTTTGTTTCTGTCCTACTGAGCCAGCGCTCACGTCCCTTTTTCTTTGTGATTTCGAAATGACTACTTCCAGGTACGGGAGGTAGCAGTTCCGAAATTCGTTGAGATATCCGTTACTACCAAAGATGATGCTATCCGTTTTCTCCATCTTCTTCTTTCTGTTTCTCGTTCTGATGTAATGAGACTTTAAGTTTGTACTTTATTTCACGTTATTCAAATTTCATGCTTGGGAATATTTTATGGTTAGTAATTTCTTTTGAAAACCGATTTTGTGTTTGACTTCCGCATTAAAAAGCATTTATTTTCTCCTTTATTTTTTTTTGTGGTTATGATGCTACTTTATAATTAGGCTTAGCTAAATTATAATGTTGACCCGTTATTTTTGTAATAAATGTTTTCCTTAAATCTCGGGTTGATATTATGATTTGGCTGCCATGTCACGTGTCTAAATTTTGGGCCGTGACAATAACACATCAATGCACACTCGTATACTCGTCAATTTAGGCGTTTTAACGAGTTCACAACAGCATATAACTTTTCTAGCCAAAGAAATTAGGCTATACATAAATTGAAATTCGAAAATAACATAAGGTTCCAGTTATTCATGTCCAGACATTTAAATGCCAGAACTTATCAAAAATCTGCTAATGTTTCCTTTCCTTGGTTTCCAGTCGTTGCCCTATAATGAAACAGTTCGACTCTCAGTGAAATGTTTATAGGTCAACACTAGAGCATTTAAACATTTCTTCTATACATTATCATCCTTAAACCCTTAGCCTTGATTATAAGTCCGAAAATTTCAACATTATAATGGCTTAAATTCTTATTTTCTCACTATGCCAAAACGACTTAAATTGCGTTATTGGACACAATTTTCATTATAAACCTGCTCAAAATCCCAGTACATAACAATAATTCATTCTCATACACAAGGCATAGCAAAATTTCCAAACTTAGGGTTTTACTCACAACCTTAAATTTCCTCTTTTTCTTTCTTCCTTTCAACACTTATATACAACATTAATTCCTTTTCTAATTCACAATACATGTTCATCACTATTCCATAAGGGTTTTCACCCTCTTTTTCATGTCAAATTTCCCTCCCCCATGCAACACATTTGTTTTCAAAAACTAACCCCGCAAACACTTTAAAAACAAGCTTAAAACATGTTTTTCTACATGAATTTCATCAAAACCCTCAAAACCATTCTAACCTCATTTTGTTCCACTATTCCCATGAACACAAAAACACTTAAAAACAAGTATTAAAACAGAATTTTTAAGAGCTTACTTGAGCTTTAGGGTGAAGACTCCTCAAGATGAAGTTTCATCACACTTTTTCTTCAAAATTTGCAACTTTTGAAAACTTAGAAATTTTGGTGGTTTTGGGAATGTGGAGAAGATGATGAAGAACAGGGGGAAATGGTGTTTTCTGCTGTGGGAGACGTGAGAAATCAGAGGAAAAAGTTTATACAAATCCTTAGGGGCCTTTTTGTAATTTTTGAAAATTTTAGGGTCAAAATAAAAATTTCTTGGGGGCATTTTTATAAAATTTTTGGAACTTTTTCAGCTGAAAATACAGTTGTTTCTCCCCCTTCTCTTCCACGTGCATGGGCAGCCAAGCTTTGCATTAAATGCAAAATTTCTTTCTTAAGTGAATTTTGAAAGAAATTCTAAAAATCCACTATTTTTGGTGACCCTTAGATCAAAAGGTATCTTTGATCTCATCCATTGATTCTTATATTAATAAGAAAATATTATTTTTTTATACAGTATAGGTTTTTCTTTAGTTACAGTATAATTTTTATCTGTCGAAATTTTGACCAAAAAGCTATACTGGCCAAATTTTGCAGTTTAGCTCCCGAAATATTATTAGAGCCTTTCGATGCATTTATATCATATAAAACACTCCATAAACCCTAGATATTTCATTATTTTCCATCTGGGGTCTATGTTTGCCACATTTTAAGTCTCAGTAGAATTCTGTTTTTCGATACCGAAAATGCATTATTTGAGGCGTTTCGATTCGAAAATCGTTACATTTATAACCATAAAACATTTATCAACTCTAATAAATCATCATTAGAGTAAAATTTATACATATTTTCGTCACACTAATATATATAAATTTTCTACTATACAGTGATCCCGAGAACGGTTAGAAAATCTCGGTTGTCATAGTCTTAGCACACTAATAGGCTTCAGCTTCTTGTGGGATTTAGAAGACAAAATTTTCTCCTAATTTGATTTTGTTTTGGATAAGAGATTACATAATTGTTTGAATTCAAATAAATTGATATAATTTTATTTTGAATCTAAGCGAAAGTTGTAAAAAATTATCCATACAGACAAAATCACAAGATTTGTAGAGATTAAAATTTGAATCAAATTTTGAATTCCCCAAACAGAGGCAAACGAAATTCATGGGGAGAAATCCTAAGGAGAAATTTTGGCCATACCTATGGAAAGATAGAGAAAATTTTTTTCTATAATCTTGTTTGAATTTTGAATGTTCCTTACTTTGTGGTGACTGAATTTTTTAGGGTTTTTCCTAAGGGAAAATTCGGCCTTGGTGTGAGGGTAGAGAGAGAAAAATCTTTGCTTGAGTTCTATTCAAATTTTGAAAGCCATCTAATGCAATTTCATAAATAGGATTCTTGAGACTCTTATTTTCTTTAAATTACAGACTCTTAAGTGAGCGAATTTATTATTATATCTCTCACTAATAATAATAAATTCTCAGAGATCTGGGTGATTGGAAGGAGACAAGCCTTACTAAAATACCAATCGAGGAACCGAGTGCCCATATAATCCACCGTCTAAGAATTAGAGAATAGTAAAGAAGACTAGTTGGTTGAATCCCCTCGGTCACATCCTCCGACATTCCTAGTGTTTTCCTTCGAAATTATAATGATTGTTGAATAATTTATTATATATGACAATACGAGTTTTTAACAATCTAAATTTTTTTTAAAATTTCGCTATGCATGTCTCACTAATTTTCCCACAGTTTTTCGGTCATATCTAAGTCTTGGCAGTATTATGGTCCTACTAGAGTTAGTGGTAACTACTCTAGTACTACTAAGTGTTGGCTTTTGATCGATCAGGAAATTTGTTTGTTTTCAGTGTGCTAAGGTATTTACTCATTATCTAGCCAAAGTATACGCCTTTTCATTTGAACATTATCAGTCTTTATCGGTGGATCTCATCTTTTTGAAAGGTTTTGTTTGGAGTCATTTGTTATATTTAGTGTCGTTGTACTTGCTTAATGAGTTTAATGAAATTTGAAAAGTTATGAATGTAAAGAGGTGCAAGTATTAATAACTAGAAAAGGAAAGGAAAATAAGTGTGAAAGTACGAAAAATATATTTATAGGTACATATATGTAGATATATGTAACCTGATATAGACAATTCAGGCAAATTATCTTAAGAAAGGAAAAAGACGTGCACAACAATGATATTGCCCAAAAAATAAAAAAGCAAAAAAGAAAAAAAAAATGCTATTCCGGAAAAAATGCATAATGGAAACTCATTTTCTGGCATAAAGACAAAATATAGTGATAAGGCTTGTATCAACTTAACCACATGTGATTCATGTTCTTTTTCCAGCTTTCAAAGGCAAAGAGTCATCTTCTCTACCGAGTCATGATTGCGGTTTTAATGTCATGGTGGTCGACGCATCATCGTTCATTTTCATAGGACCGTACAGGCATTGTGAGTAGAAAAATTCTTCTTGATGTTCATATAAAGCGGCTAAACCCCGACGGTCCAGCGGATATTTGTGTCGTTCATCATACATTCTCATACATGTAATTTTAAAATAGAGTTCAACCTGATATAGACAATTCAGGCAAATCATCTTAGGAAGGGAAAAAGACGTGCACAACAACGATATTGCCCAAAAAAAAAAAAGAAAAAAGAAAAAAAAATGCTATTCTGAAAAAATTGCCATAATGGAAACTCATTTTCTGGTATAAAAACAAAATATTCTGAAAAGGCTTGTATCAACTTGAGCCACATGTGATTCATGTTCCTTTTCCAACTTCTAAAGGCAAAGAGTCATCTTTTCTACCGAGCCATGATTGTGGTTTCAGTGTTGTGGTGGTCGACGCATCGTCGTTCATTTTCATAGGACCGAACAAGTCCTGTAAATAGAAAAATTCTTCTTGATGTTCATATAAAGCGGCCAATCCTCGACGGTCCAGCAGATGTTTGTGTTGTTCATCATACATTCTCATATGGTTTTTTATTTTGTACCGCTAAACAGACAGACTTTTTTAGAACTCACAAACAGTTACGAGTGCTTTTACTCTCTTGTTGATCAATGCTATTTTGATTTTACGATTCTCTGCAGTTTCATTCGCGGCTGACAGTATTAGCTCTGGCCAGTCTATCCGTGATGGAAGAACCTTGGTGTCCAGCAGCAATGGAATGTTCGAGTTTGGTTTCTTCAGTCTGGGAAATTCCCAGAACCGCTATGTCGGAATTTCGTACAAGAAAATCCGGGTTCGGACTGTTGTTTGGGTGGCAAATAGATGCAACCCAATTAAAGATTCCTCTGGCTTGTTGATGGTAAATAGTACAGGTAATCTTGTGCTTTTGCATCAGAACAAGAGCGCTGTTGTTTGGTCGACGAGCTTATCAAAACAAGCTAAGAAACCAATAGTGCAACTTCTAGACTCTGGAAATCTTGTAGTAAAAGAAGAGGGAAACATAAGCTCAGAGGACTACTTGTGTGACGTCCCCCACGTACGTTACTATACCAACCAGTCGAACTCTTACTTAACATACTTAACTTTCCATTCTTAACGTTCTCATCTTATAGCGGAAGCAATTTCTATAGCAGAAAAATTTTTTTTTCTTTTAACTTACATATTTATTGCCTATATCTCTATCATACTCTTATAACACATATATCATAACTTTCTTTCTTTCTTCTTCCTTTTTGAACGCTCAGCGAAAGACTCATGGTAGTACCATACCCTCGCCCAGTCCCTTGGCACATGCAGATCCGTCCGTTGTCCATCATATTACTTTAAACTAACTAGTTGCTTACCTGCAACATATAAACAACTAATGAGCTAGATGCTCAGTAAGTTCAAACATACATTCATTAACTTATAAATACTAGTAATATATATTATTACTAGAATATATGGCATCACATATATACACATCATATACATCGTTTATACATATCCTCAAAACATAACATAGAATATGAGCTTCATCATGCTCGTTTATCTCTTCGTTTATCATTCTTATCATTCTATCGATCAACTCTTATCATTCTAATCTAATCTCTTCATTTCTTTTCTTCTCATTCCTATCATTCCTTAACTTTCTGTTCTAAACCTTTATAACTTCTCTATCGCTTTGTCATCATCTCTTAACATTTCATATCTTAAAAGCTAGTAACATACACACTAGCATAACATCACGTAAAAACGTGTCATTCCATACATATAACATCAAACACATCGCATCACATAAATAATTCTATCATGTTCTTTTAACTTCGTTTTATTATTTTTCATTGATTTCATTGTGTTGTTCTTTCATATCGTTCGTTTCTTTACTTTTCTTTTCGTATCATTTTTTTTTTCTTTTCTTTCCAATCTCTTTTTCCTTGTTTTTTTTTTCTCACGCACTCTCTTTTCTTTTCTTTTCACGCTCTTTTCTTTTCTTTTCTTTTCACGCTCTTTTTCTTTCTTTTCTTTTCTTCTCTTTTCCTTTCTTTTCTTTTCTTTTCTTTTCTTTTCACTCTTCTTTCGTTTGTTTTCTTTCCACTTTCCTTTGGTTGGGCCCGTTGTTGGACGTACCTAGTTGCGCGCGGACAGTGGGAGGAGGGGGAGCTACCCACCAACCTACCTCACAGTCACATAAAACCTCACCTTCGGGGCTGGTCCATCCTATAATCTACCGCACCTTCGGGGTAGCGCCACATCTACGCGGAGGATATAGACCGGAAGTCTCGACCTTGTAGGGAGACCGGTACGCCAACAACTTAAGTTTTCAGTCTTATTATCTTGTAGGCTTTTATTTTTCTTATATTGATTTTTCGTTGAACATCTTTTGCTTTCAAAAACATAGCACATATAGCACATATTACTTATATAACATCACATCACATCACATCACATCATAACAAACAAAAACATGTTTTGTTACGTGTAAACAATTATTCTTTGTTCGTCTTATCATTTGCATCATTCCATCAATCATAGCCTATCGTTCTATTCCATCACTCACATCTTATCGTTATGTCCTAATCCTTTCATCATACCTTTCATCATAACCTATCATTGTTTTTCTTTCTTGTCTAACTCTTTGCTTTCATATCATTTTTCATAAAACATTCATCATACCTTTTATCATAACCTATCATTGTTTTTCTTTCTTGTCTAACTCTTTGCTTTCATATCATTTTTCATAAAACATCTATTCTTTCGTCCTCATAAAACATCCATTTCTAAATTCTTTTCCTCACCGATCGTAATTGCTCTATCAATCATAACTTAATTTCCATAAAACTTTTCATAAACACCTATTCTTTCCTTTCATATCTCATCTCTTTCCTATGCATTCTATCATAATATTCTCATTCTTACTCTTTCCATTCCTTTATCCCTCTTTATCACATCGTTACTCTCATAAAGCTTTTATAATACATTTCCTTCGTAAATTCAATATATACATATATATATATTTATAAATTATTTATTAAAACACATCTTTTAACATCGTCATAACATTGCTATAGCATTACTATAGCATCATCTTAAATCACATCTTGACATTTACATACAAAACATATAAACACAATGAACTTGTTCATAGTTGCAGACGGGTAAATGTCTGAACTTACTCATAGCGTGCTTATCCTTTCTTTGAGATCCATCGACGTCCTTTGTCGCTTCTGGATTAGGTTCCTACAGACAAACTTGTCCGTTAATCACATTTTCATCTATAGCTTTTATTTTATTAAAAAGCTTAATTCTGATCTTATAATCTTTAATTTTAGCCTTAGGACAGCTTTTTAAACCTTAATGACCCTTTTCAAATTTTTCTCCAACTTTTGAAAAATTACTATTTTACCCCTAACTTTTGACAAAATTACAATTTTGCCCTTGACATGATTTTTCATAACTTAAACCTCAATTTTGGCTTTTACAAACTTCATTAACCTATTCCAAGGTCACTGGGGCTCTTTTCCCATAATTTGAGAATTTTTGGGCAAATTGACCATTTTGCCCCTAATGGGTCGTTTAATTATAACATTTTCATTTTCATACTTAGGCTGGATTTTCTAAACCCAAAATCATTTAATTAACTTTCTAAATCATATCAGGCCTTTTACGGATCAATTCTTATCATTTTACCAATTTTCACATTCCCGACCCTAGGGAAGTACTATTCCGACCTAAGAGTCGGTTTCATGTTTTCCTTACGTTCTAGGGTTTCGAAGGGTCGGTTTACTAATCGTACCTTACCCATTCCTTTTTCCTTGCCCTAATTCCTCGAGGGGGCTCGGGTTCCCTTCCCGATCATATTTTTACCCCTCGTTTCCCATATTACCCCTGGTGCCATTTTTAGAAATTTCGGTAGAGTTTCCCCTTAATTTTTAAGGTTCTAGCGTTTAGGAAACGCCTGAAAACCATCTATCCTAATCTAATTCTATCACGTACTATACCAGAGGCCTAGATTTTACGTAAAACTCATACTGTTTACGTAAAATCATTACATTATCATATATTTTTCTTTTTCTCCATTACAGTCATTTTCTTCTTTTTTACATACATTCTTTTCCACATTTTTCATACCAATAATCATAAAATCATATAACAGTCCCAAACAATTAAATTGCGAAACATAAAAAGGTCAGGATTTATACCGAATTGCAGTCCGGTCTCGACGGCATAAACCCTAATTCCTCGTTCTTCATATTTGAGGTCCCGTCTTGCAATTCCGACTCCGCGGATGCGTCCGGAACGTCGAAAATAGGCTAACGGGCCAAACTTCCATTTTCGGTCAACGGTCGCCGTTGACCGGCGTTGACCAGTCGTTGACCGGCCGTTGACCGGCGGCGACGGTGGCAAGTGGGTAATCCATTTTGAAGATCTCGACGAGAGGAATCCATCGGTAGCCTCAATTTCACATTTGGAGGCCCCAATCGCCGGAAACTCCCCCCGAAAATCACGGCCACGGCGGCGACGGTGGAGCTCCGCCGTGCCGGACTTTTTTCCCGAAATTGATTGAGGGCTTTTGCTCCCCTCTTCACGGCGACCATTTCTGTACCGACGGCATGTTTCAACTCGACCGGAATCGGCAGTTTCGACGGCGGCTCCACGGTGGCGTTTCGTCGGACTTTTCGAAGCTCGGGCGGCGTGATTCCACCGGTGTTGAGGCGATCCATCACATGGGTTTTGTAGTACTCTTCACCACGAATCTTTTGGGACCGGTTTCGTGGCAAATGGTGGCCGGACGGCGGAGAAATATCGCCGGGAAGATTTCGGCTCCGGCGACCTTCAGGCGGCGCGTGCGGCTTGCTCCAGCGGCTGCTCCGTCGCGTCGACCCACCATCGGACTCAGCTGGGCGAGAGCTTTCCGATGACACCGGCGGTGTCGAAAACGGACACCGTTTCCGATGGTCGGTTACTGTACATATTCGGCTAGAGAGAGAAAGAGAAGGAGGAGAGAGAGTGTGTGTAGATAAATGAGAAAATTCCACTTTTTCCCGTTCTTTATATACTTTTTCGCCCAAAGTTTCAATATGGGTTATCCTGATTAATTTGGGCGTCCTGAATCCAAATATATCAGTTTTATTTTCATCTGAGGTCATTTCGACCAATTTTCGATACTGCGAATTTTCGGTCAAAAATTACCTTTGTGCTCAATTATCAAATTTGAGCGTGCTGATAGGGTATCCTGACTAATTTGGGTGTGCTGAACCCAAATTTATCAGTTTTATGTCAAGATAATATCATCTTGACCTACTTCTTGATACTGTGAGTGGCACACACGTGCACACACACAATATCAATATTACTCATTTTTCATCCTTTAACATTGTTAGAACATTTTATTTAGTTCCAAATAATATTAAATCACTTAATTCCACATTTTAACGCTTAAATTCATTGTGTAATTATTCTCCGAAAAAAGTGAATTTTCCCGGTTGTTACAACTTGTGGCAAAGCTTTGACCATCCTTCGGACACGTTGTTGCCGGGGATGAAATTGGGATGGGACTCGAGGAAAGGTCTTAACTGGCGCTTATCGGCTTGGAAGAGATGGGATGACCCGTGTTCTTCTGATTTTACGTTTGGGGTTAAGTCCCGAGAAGGATACATACAACAGGGTGGTCTGGTGTATTACCGAACGGGGCCATGGAATGGCATTGGTTTGGGTGGCTCGCCGGATTTAAATCCCGGAAATCTGATTTATGATTATGAGATTGTTTATAATGCCTACGAAATTTATTTAATGTACAACCTCAAGAACAGCTCAGTGATCTCAACAATGGCTTTGAACCGAACAACTAAAACGAGACAGCGACTAGTATGGATAGAAAGAAGCAGTAGTTGGACGATTTTTTCTTCTGTACCAAGTGACTTTTGTGACAGCTACGACAGCTGTGGAGCCAATTCAAATTGTGTCATAAACGAGAATCCGGCATGCCAATGTCTCGAAGGATTCGAGCCTAAGTCCAAAGAGAACTGGAATTTAAGGGAGTGGTCAGATGGATGTGTTCGCAATAAATCGTTAAGTTGCCAAGATAGAGATAAAGATCGAAGTGAGGTTGATTTTGTCGAAGTTGTTGGCCTGAAACTGCCAGATTCTAGAAATATCTGCGTTGATAGAAGCATGAATCTGAAGGAATGCAGGGCTAAATGCTTGAGCAATTGTTCTTGTACGGCTTATGCAAATAGAGATAGTAGAGACAGAAGCAGTTGTCGTATCTGGTTTGATGATCTACTAGATATCAGACAAATTCCAGAATCCGGACAGGATCTATACATTCGAATACGAGCTTCCAAACAAGGTATGCTCCTAATTACTTATCTTGTCTACAATTGTTTATCTTGTCTACAATAGTTACTGCTACTGATAATTTTTCTGAGAACAATAAGCTCGGAGAAGGCGGTTTTGGACCTGTATACAGAGTAAGTTTTTCAAATTCTAGTTCAAGAACATAATGGAATGAGGGAAACTCTTGAAATTTATGGCTATGCCTTTGGCAATTGTTTTTGACAATGTTGGGTTTCAGGGTAGACTAGAAGATGGACAATAAATTGCTGTGAAAAGGCTTTCATTGAGTTCTAAATAAGGAATTGATGAGTTTAAGAATGAAGTAATATTAATTGCCAATCTTCAACACCGAAATCTTGTGAAACTTCTTGGTTGCTGCATTCAAGGAGAAGAGACGTTGTTGATTTATGAATTTATGCCTAATAAAAGCCTAAACTCTTTCATTTTCGGTTAGGACACTCTTTAGTTATAGAATGCACATCTTTCATGTCGTTGCAAATATTTTAGTATTAGTTGATTAATTTAAACATATTTTGCAGATGAAGTGCAAGCTAAACTATTAGATTGGCCTAAGCGCTTCCAAATCATATGTGGAATCGCTCGAGGGCTTTTATATCTGCATCAAGATTCCCGATTGAGAATTATACATAGAAATCTGAAAACTAGTAATGTTCTACTTGATAATGACATGAACCCAAAAATTTTCGACTTTGGTATGGCTAGAATTTTTGGTGGAGATGAGATAGAAGGGAACACAAACATAGTAGTAGGAACCTAGTGAGTTTTCTTGCCATGCTCTTTTTGAGAAAATTATTGCTCTATTCTATGCAAATTTAATTTCATTTTTTATTAATGACAATTATCGGTACAGTGACAATAAGTCACCCGAGTATGCTTTCAATGGCTTATTCTCAACAAAATCCAATGTCTTTAGCTTCGGTGTAATTGTGTTAGAGATTGTAAGTGGACAGAGAAGTAGTTGCTTTCATGATGAAAATCATGGCCTCACCCTCGTTGGACATGTAAGATTTAAAACTGTTGATCTACTATTTAAATTGAGAATAAGGTTTAAAAAATCCTACTTAAGTCTTCGTGCGCACCCCACCACACGACGGTGATACCCATCTATTGGGAGTTGTGGTGGACGCCACTACTAATTCCATATAGCATGGCACATCGATTATATATATATATATGTACTTTTGTTTCTAGGCGTGGAAATTGTTGAAGGCGGGGAGGACATTTGAATTTATTGATGTGCATGCAAGGGAATCATACAATGCAGAGGAGGTATTGCGTTGCATCCATGTCGGTCTATTATGCGTGCAACAACGTCCTATCGATAGACCAAGCATGTCGTCTGTCATCCTAATGTTGAGTAGTGAGAGTGTTTTGCCTCAGCCTGAAGAACCTGCGTTCCATTTCATGGGCACTGATTCACTAGAACATGATCATTTCTCATGCACGCCAAACAATGTGACCTTATCTGAACTTGTGGCCAGATAATTGTTACTATATAATCATGTAAGTACATACGTTGCATTAATTAAATTTATTGGTGAATTTTTTTTCAGATTGTAAATAGATTTGATTGCTTGATTTCTTCAGAACAAATTTTGTTAGTCTGACCCTTGGCCACCAACACTTTTTCTCCTTCTCTCTTGCTATGCCCCTCCCCTGTGTCCACAACCGTTGTGGTCACTCATATTCTCTAGTTCCAAGTTCCAAACAAGTTTTGTTTTTGTTTTTTATTTTTTGTTTTTTTATTTGACTTTTATTTTTTAATAATGTAAATAGCTAGTTTGGTCTCCAAATTTTATTTAAAGTTACAATTTAGTCTCCAACCTTTATTTTTTGGGTTAAAAGATCCCTAATATCTTTAAAAATGTGCAATTTGGTCATTTTTTCAAAAAAAAGATTAAAAATTAGATGAAATATATTACATCTATGATACCTATAAGTTGAATCATGGAATTTTTTTCATTAGAACTCATATAGAGAGATGGATTGGAATCCATATAATACAGATTGAGATAAATTGAAACAGTAAAAGCTGAGAGTAAAAATTAAGAAAAAATACAAAAAACATGGTAACAACCTATGAGAGATAGATTGGAACTTATCCCCTAAATGAGTTCTTAACAACCCTTAAATAGTAAATCATGTGTAATTCACATGACATTTTTTCTACTAAATTTTTTTAACGTTTTTTAGTAAAAAGGACCAAATTGCACATTTTTAAAAATTTAAGAATCTATTAGCTACAAAAAAAAAAAGATGGGGACCAAATTGCAACTTTCTTAAAAGGTTACAAACCAAATAAGTAATTTTCTCTTTTTAATATACATAATAAATTAGATGAGGAGTTTCTGAACAATTATTTTAAAAAAAAACTCAACTTAGGAAAATGACTTGTGGTCATTAAAAATAAAAAAGTTGATCGTACATAGTCAATTAGATTCGGTTATTTATCCATAATTGATAAGTGATTGACTATGAAAACACATATTTATATCGGTTGTCACTGACAGATCGATCATTTTTAAAAAGGCTATTATTTTTCTAACTTAACCAAATTTGAGACATTTATTTAAAAAATGGTAAAATAGACCATTTTTCGTCCAAATAATTTTTTTTTAAGATTGCTGTGGTCTTTAAGGTTGATGTTTTCCTGTTGTTTATATGGTTATGAAATGCTGTTTCAAACCTCAAGTTTTTCTTTTGGCGGTTTTTATTCATTTTAAGTTGTCTTCGTCCTTCTCATTGTTATCTGGTTTGTTGTCGTTCTCGTTGATACCATCGTTTATCTTTTAGCAAAATGTGCTTTCTAAGTTATTGTTGTTTATATTTTTGCAATTTCTATTTTTATTTGATGTCACTTTCATGAATGCTGTCGTTTCAATTGTTTTCTTTTTTTTTTTTTTCTTCTTTGTTTATGGTTTCTAAGAGAGATGTTTGTTTGTTTGTTTTTTTATAGGAAAGAGAGATGTTTGTTTTCCCATGCGAAATTGTTTTCTAGGCTCTTGTCGTTTTGAAGGTTGATGTCGTTTATAGTTAATTTCAAGTTTCAACATTTCTGCTCTTGTCGTTTCTGCTATTTACTTCCGCGTGTGTTTATTTCTTTCTTTTTTTTTTTTTTTTTTCAAATTGTTATCTGCTATCGTTTGTAGCCTGCGGTTGACAATTCCACCCCCTCCCCCCGCCCCCTAATCCATCTTAAAGGCGGCCCAGAAAAAAAAAAAAAAAAAAAATCCTACCAGTGAGAAGGTAACTCTCTCCATCAAAATAAAACTCTCTGTGTATGGCTCTAACTGGCCAGGATAAATAATGAGGCAATTCAGAATTATTAGCTTTACTGGAGCTATGATGTTTCTTTCCTTTGGGCTATTTCTTGTTTAGAAGAAAGTGTGGGAATAGCTTTTTTTAGTATTCATATTTAGGATTTTTGCCATATGATGTTTGATTTTTGCTTTGAAATTGCTTTTTATTTGATATGGTCAGAGTGTAACTTTTGAAGTCGTTATGGATTGAGCATTATTCCATGGGTATACTCTTTTTAGGGACATTTGTAACGACGATACTCACGTGAATATTACCAAACTTACTTAATACACTTACTTAGCTTAATTACTTAAAATTTGTGAATTTTTTTAATACATTTTAACGGACATAAATATATATATATAAATATATATATATATATTTATACATACATATCATCGTCTTTTAATCAAAACAAGTTTAACATCTTATCTTATAAACTTACTTGTTATAGATAACTAGTTCGTGAAACATATTTGCATAACTAAACATTAGTAATTTGTCATAATATATTATTCAAAATATTAGCATAACTTCTGCATAATAGTATCCCATCCCTTCCCCACATCTGCTTCGACTTTTGCTTATCTAGCATTTATATTGCAAGCTTCTTACCTATAGTACGAATATTTCTTGATGAGCTTTGCTCAACAAATACAAATATACTTCTTGCAAAAACTATAAAATATCATAAAAATATGCATTGATTCTATTATGCTTAAATTTTGAGCTTACATAACTTGTTTAGGGCGCTAGTATACATACCGGGTGTGCACAATCATCAGGAAATTAGGATTTGTGAGGTTCCTAACCACGTTGCGATCATAAACTTAACTTAATAGTCCTCGTAGGTCTAGATGTTAGTACGATATATCTTAATTTATCATAACTCAATCTTACTACTTGTCTCTAAATTCTGATCTTGTGTCATGTTATTATGGTGAATATGCAATATAAAATATCCCAGCATGATTAAAATTCGTAAGAGTAAACGTGAGATTATACATAAAAAATTTCATAAACATCATTTAAAAAATTTTTATTCATATCGTAAGCAAGGTTTGTATTTATACTACTTTTGCTATAGTATTTTGCTGATCTTGTACACTTAGTGTTTAACAGGTTCACACCCTGATTGATTACTGATTATGCCCAAATTGTGACAAAACAAAACGATCAGTTATAGTACAATTAGGACGGTCGATCCCACGAAGAGATGATAAAAAAAACAAATAAAAGAGATTAATAGAACACAAGTGTTAGAGAGATACGCAATTAAACAAGAAAATAAAGAAAGTGTTTTTGTGATTTTAGAACAATTAGATTGACAGATAATGTAATTTAAAGGAGAAAATTTAATAGTTAAAAACGGTAAGACATAGAGAATCCCCTATATGTTTCGTTCACCTATTTGAATTTTGATTCACAAATTAACACAATTGAAAGTTTCACATTCCAAACAATCAATCGGAAGATAAGATTTGAAGAACTAATGATTTAAATATATTCGAATAAATAAAATTCTTACGTTAAGTGCTAAAAAATATTGTCTTATAAGAAATTTAAAACCGACAATATGTCACCGGTGATAATGTAATAAAAGACTACTTATAAAACTATGTTTATCAATATATTATATCATACAACAATTACATAAAAAAAGCTTGACTGAATTTATATAAAATTTATCAACAAAATATATTGATGTGAGAAATAAATGAGAAAAAAGAAAATTATTTACTTAAACATATAAGCATTACAAACAATAGAGAATCAAAACCCAAATAAGCTCACTACACATATAAGATCATCTCTAACCTCACCTAAGAACTCTAGCCTACCTTGCAAAACATTCTCACAATATTCTAGAGAGAAAATATGAGAATGAAAACAAGGCAAAAATGAGAGAGACAAAATGTATCCCCTCCCCCACTCAAACTCTCCAAGAATGCCCCTTTTTGTAAGCATAAATTTACACTATTCCACCTAACTTTCACACAATTTTTCAAATCTACTACAATATTCGGTGCTCACACAATACAATTTTCAAACATGCTACAGTATTCGGTGCTACACAACACAAATTTTCAAACTTGTTACAGTGCTACAATGATCCGTGCATGCTTGCAATAGTACTGCTACAGTATTCGCGTGCTTGCTACAGCTGCTACAATGCTACAAGTTTTCAAACTTATTACAGTACTACAGTGATCGGTGTATGCTTGCAATAGTACTGCTACAGTGTTCGCATGCTTGCTACAGCTGCTATAGTATCACATACTTGTTCACAGTGTCAGCATGCTTACTACAGTGTCCATGCACATTTGCTACAGTACTACTACAGTAGTACATTAGCTCCAATCTAGTGTATGAAATTAGGAAGGATCCAGTGTCATAGAATGCGTGATAAGCTTGGTTTTCAAAGTTTCCTGACATAAATAGTGATGTCCTCTTTGACGCTACAGAAAAACAAAGTGCTAAAATTAGATATTTCTAAAACAAAATGCTATAAGTAGACTCATTGGAAATATTTAATTTTAAGCTTATTTAATTACTATTAGAAAAAGATGAAAATTAAATAAAAACTTTACGAAATTTATGAAAATCTAAATTAAAGTACACAAAACAAAATAAATCAAAAACAAATCAAAAACAACTAAAATTCTCAAGAACAAACTAATTTTTGTGTATGAAAAAGTGGTAAAATAACTCTATTTAATAGAGTTATCACACCTCCAAACTTAAGATTTTGCTTGTCCTTAAGCAAAAGAAAAGAAAAGAAAGAAAGAAAGAAAGAAAGAAAATATTTTATTAATAATGGTGATTTCCAAAAATTTCCTCATAGGTTGCTGTAAAAAATATAGTTTATAGAAAATAAAAAACATAAATTTTGATCAAAAATTTGAGTTTAATTTAAGAGTATATCTACTTACAGTTGGATATTCTATGTGTGTGTGTGCAAAATTTCTTTTTCATTAAATTGTATGCAATTTAGATTAGTTTTTGAGAAATGAAACAATCGATCTCGGATAATTATTAAATCTCATAGGTTCATTTTTCATTTCTCTCTCCACTAATGTCGACAAACACAAAACTAAGGATTATTAGGACTTTTATTAGGCTTGTAATGTGTGGCAGGGGTGAAGGTAAGATATAGGATAATATAACTTAGATCATCCTTCAACACATTAATTATTTTAAAACTTGTTGTAGAGCTTTTTATTTACACCCAAGTAACACTCCCAAACTTATTCATAACTTTCCCTTATTAAAAATAAAACTTTTTTTTTGTTTTGTTTTGTTTTGTTTTTTTTTTTAGAATAACTACATCCCCAAACTTATTATAATAAACAAAGGATATAATATTCTTCTTTTTTTTTTTTTACTTCTTTTTTTTTTTTTTTTTGTATTTCGTAATCCCAACCTTTTTCCCAGATTTCAGTATAATTCAAAATAATTTCTAAAATGATCAACATGCTTAAGGGCTAGAGGTTGATATTTTATTTAAAAGGCTAAGCTAAAAATGTAAGTGACAAGGAAAATATTGTATAAAACAAGGCTCAAAAGGAGTAAACTAAGGATAAAGATATTACAAGATTAGCTGGAAAAGCTCAAACGTTCCCAAAAAAAAAAAGCCTAAATCATTTCCTTAATTTTTGATATTGTCTGGGATTTTGCCTCAAGAGAAAATCAAACAAATTCTAGGACTTGTGAGACCAAAAAATTTCATATTCACAAAACTTTCTCTAAACAAATACACAACTTATAGATCAAGAATTAGTGCTCAAATATTGAATATCACAACTGAGTTAGACTAACTCAAAAATTTAAATGCAAATTTGTCCAAAATTTATACTTTTCTGAAAGATTATATAAAATAAAGCAACCAAAGTTTTAATCATCGGATCTGTGGGAAATCACCCTTTCTTTTTTTTTTTTTTTAAATAAAAAAAAAGACAAAACAATGACACAAGAAAACAATCATTATTATAAGATGCACATCAAGAGTACTAAAAGTAACTCTTTACTCAACCATCTTGTAAATAATATATCTAGTTGTTAAAAAAAAAATTTAGTAAAAACATAAAAAACTGAACAAACAAAAAAAATAAAAAATCAAACAATTCCCTCCCCACAACCTAATTGAGACATTGTCCCCAATGTCTGATGTAGATAAGTAGAGAATGAACGGTCTCACCTGATCTGGTGTTATTGAAAGCAAAAACTGACAAATTGAAAAAAAAAAAATCAAATGTTACGAAGAAAAAAAAAACAAGTTAAGGAAAGTTACAACCGTAACGTCAGATACAACCCTCGCTTCTTACTGCTTTTGTTGTCCGTAATTGACCATACTACCTGTGACATTAAGGGGTCAGGTTCAGGCACAAAGATCTGTAGTTGATCAATTAGTTAATCAGCAGTTAGAGCTGAGACTAGGATTTTCTGAGCCGATGGTGTAATGAATTCCTGTTCCATAACATGATCTAGAAAAGACAATAAACCATCATAAAATCTATTAACATTTAACAATCCTAACGGCTTTTGAGGAAGATTAAGTTGGACCCAAGAGACAGTGTTGAAAATCTCTTCCAGGGTTCCTAAACCACCAGGTAAAGCAATAAAGACATCTGCATTACACATCATGTTACCTATTCTCCCATGCATGGATGAGACCTTTAACTCATTACGCAGAATATGACCGGTGATTTTTTTGCCAGCTAAAGCACTAGGAATGATACCTAAGACTTTACTGGCCCCCACATATGCACTGGATGACACACAACCCATTAACCCAAGACTTCCTCCCCCATATATTAGATTAATTTGTCTAGCAGCTAACACCCTACCAAGGTTGTTTGCTGCTTTCAAAAACTCTTTATCTTTTCCCAAACTAGTCCCACCGAAAACACAAATAGTTTTAAACTTACGAACATAAGGACCTTCCATCTCAACTCACTTCTTTCTAACCTTACAAATAGATATGTGTGTGATGAAACTAGTGAAAATGCATACATATTTATAAGGTGAGGAAAGACGATGCTGAGTTAAGTCTATTAGGGGGTAGATTAGCTGTTTGTCAGAAATCTTTGAAAAATAAAAAGAAAAAAAATCAAAAATACACACTCGATGTGAAAAGAAAAAGTCAAAAATATACTCTCGATGCAAAAAGAAGAAAACGATAAAATTACACACTTAATGCAAAGAAAAGGTAAAAAAATGCACACTCGATGCAAAAAGAAAAAGTCAAAAATACACACTCGATGAAAAAAAAAAGATAAAAATATAGACTTGATGTAAAGAAAAAGTCAAAAATACAAACTTGATGCAAAATAATAATAATAATGACTAGAGTAAAATATGAAAAAAAAAATAAGCAAGATTTATATAGTAATTGTGATTGTGACTCACATCTTCCTTTGGTTTTACGTCCAGTAACGACTTAAATGTCTTTTATGAGTCGAGGATGAGCTTCCCATCCAGTTTTCTTATAAACTGGCAAACAGGGTCTTTTAACGTCAGATTCCCTAGACTGTAGCGCTTCTGTTCATCCATGAATAAACTCCATAGGTCAAGAATGATACCTTGAACTTGTCTACTTGGATGTGCATCAAGAGACAAAAGGATATCATCCAATGACTCTTTACTCAAACCATCCTTTATGAACTGAATTTCGTCATCTCCATTTATGGAGGTCATTCTTATGTTTTTACATCGTTTATTACAGTTCCATCGCGCACATCTAAACCAGACTCCCATTCCCTTTGCTCTTCTTTTCTTGGCAAAAGTACTTTTTCCCATTCTTGGCATATGTTTGTCAAATGTATTAGGAAATTCACCTGATAAACGTACCTTAGCCTCAATAATCCAACGCAGATCTTCTGATATGCCAAAATGCATGAGCAGCTTCATCCTTTCTTATCTGCATCTATATATCTTTAGCAAGGCATTTTGAGGAAGAGAAGGAAATCTATTCTGGAGTTTTAATAGAGCGCCTTCCATATCTAAAACTAAGAAAGTTAAAAAATATATGTGAAAATAAAATAAAGAACAAACAACAAAGAAAATACAATTAAGGAAAAAAAATAAAGAAAAGACAGTTTGGGTTGCCTCCCAAAAAGCGCTTGATTTATAGTCATCGGCTTGAATTCAAAACACATTTTGTCAAAAAGCAGCTTCCACCCATAATAGGTGTCATGCAACATCACATACGGGTCTTTGCTAATGATGCCCTCAAGCTTGGCTAAATGTTGAGTAATTCAACACGTGTGTCCAACAAAAATTAGTTTCAAATATTTTGCTTTATGGACCCCAAGGATTAATGCTATTGATGGTTTCGGAGGAGTTGGCCACATGGGATCTTGATATTCCAACACTTTCCCAACAGGTTCAAGATCTTGGTAAAAAGGCTCTTTAACCGAAAGATTGGTTGGCTTTTTCTTGGAGGCGACTTTTTGACCAATTGAAGTGACTGTAGTTGTTGGTGGATCATCCAAAATCTTGTCCCTATGAGTGGTGATGGCATTGTCCTCTTTAAAGTTATGATCTTCAGGGTTAGAGGTTTATGCCATTTGTTGCTCCTTTTGGTTAGATTGAGCTTGTGAAGAGAACTTATCACGTTCTTCAATAAAAATAGTTATAGCTTCAGTCAGCTTTGAGATCTGGCTCTTTCTCTCTTTTCTTTCATCTATCATTTACGTAAGAAGAGATTTAAACTCTTGGTTCGTCTTATTCTACATCTCTATAAAAGCCTGCTCAGTATTCTTGAATGAACTTCTTGATAATTGTACATGGTACTGAGGTGCAAAATACGCCTTTGGTGGTTGTGGCTGTTGCTCAATTCTCTATAGTCCTCCATTGGAATCTCTCAAATTGAAATTCAGATGGTTCCTCCAGCTAGCACTGTATGTGTTAGAGAAAAGGTTATTGTACGCCTCTAAGTTGTTACATTGCTCCTCATAAATTCACCTCGTTTCACTGTAAGTAGGGGAATCGTTAGCTAGATGTCCTATCCCTCCACCAATGAAGCTTGGCTCTTGTAATTCTGCTCTCGTGACCATGTGGATTCTTTTACTTTCTTTGGATTTGAGGGCCTCAAGTTGTTGGGTCAAAGACGCGATTTAGGCCTTGAGGTTGTCGTCTTCCCTTAGTTGGTAGATTCCAACAGGTCAAGATCGACTAGTACTATCAGTAGTACTTAGTCCAGTCCATGTGTGGGATTTCTCAGCTAGCTCGTTGAGATACTCAAATGCTTCTGCAGGGTCTTTTTCGAAAAACTCTTCGTTGCACATCGTCTCCACAAACTGGCGCTCTCGAATTGTGAGTCCTTCGTAGAAATAGCTGACGAGACGCCAACTCTCGTAACCATGGTAGGGACACTGATTTAATAGATCTTTGAACCGTTCCCAAGCTAGATAGAAAGTTTCATTATCCTTTTGGGTAAAGGTCAAGATATGCCGCTTCAAAACATTGGTTTTATATTGTGAGAAAGATTTGTTGAAAAACACAGTTGTCATCTTCTTCTCATGTTCCAATCGACCTCTTTTATTTTTTTTATTTTTTTATTTTTTTTAATTTTTATTTTTAAAAACAAGGAATTTTTTTTTTTTTTTTTTATAAAAACAACAATAATGTAAAACCATGAATCATAACCTCTAACAGTGCTCTCAGGAAAGATTGGTGGGTGAGGCCTCCTTAAAAACCAACCTCCTAGACAGAGCAACGTTCCCAGGAAAGACTGATGACATAGAACGCTAACAAAACCCAGCTTCTTAGACTTGTACTTTTCAACGATTCCACACAATTGTTTGAAAATTTTATTAAATTTTATGACGTGTTTTATGAAATGTTAAATGTTAGATGTTAGATGTTAGTACCCTAAGTTAATACTACTTTAAATCTACAGTTTTACCAATTATGAAACCTAATTAAAATTGATAACCTAAAAACTAATTTAAAAATTAAAACTAGTTGTTAATTTTTCTCTCTCTTTTTTTTTTAAGAACAAGAAAATAAAAGGGTAAAATAAATAGAAGAAAATAAAAGAAAGTCGTACGTACCTCTTTTCGCTTAAAATCTACCAATCAATCTTGTTTGAAGCACCTCCCTGGCAGCGGCGCCAAAATTTGATTACGCTCAAATTGTGACAAAACAAAGCGGTCAGTTATAGTATAATTAGGACGGTCGATCCCACGAGGAAGTGATAAAAAAACAAACAAAAGAGATTAATAAAACACAAGTGTTAGAGAGATACGTAATTAAACAAGAAAATAAAGAAAGTGTTTTTGTGGTTTTAGAGTAATTAGATTGACAGATAATGTAATTTAAAGGAGAAAATTTAATAGTTAAAAACGGTAAGATATCGAGAATCCCCTATATGCTTCGTTCACCTATTTGAATTTTGATTCACAAATTGACACAATTGAAAGTTTTACATTCCAAACAATCAATTGGAAGATAAGATTTGAAGAACTAATGACTTAAATCTATTCAAGTAAATAAAATTCTTACATTAAGTGCTAGAAAATATTGTCTTAGAAGAAATCTAAAATCGACAATATGCCACTAGTGATAATGCAGTAAAAGACTATTTATAAAACTATATTTATTAATATATTGTATCATACAACAATCACATAAAAAAAGCTTGACTGAATTTATATAAAAGTTGTCAACAAAATATATTGATGTGAGAAATAAATGAGAAAAAAGAAAATTATTTACTCAAATATATAAGTATTACAAACCATAGAGAATCAAAATCCAAATAAGCTCACTACATATATAAGATCATCTCTAACCTCACTTAAGAAGTCTAGCCTAACTTGCAAAACATTCTCACAATATTCTAAAGAGAAAATATGAGAATGAAAACAATGCAAAAATAAGAGAGACAAAATGTATCCCCCCCTCAAACTCTCCAAGAATGCCCCCTTTTACAAGCATAAATTTGCACTATTCCACCTAACTTTCACACAATTTTTCAAATCTACTACAGTATTCGGTGCCCACACAACACAATTTTTAAACATGCTACAGTATTCGGTGCTACACAATACAAATTTTCAAACTTGTTACAGTGCTACAATAATCGGTGCACGTTGCTACAGTACTGCTACAGTATCACGTGCTTGCTACAGTGTTATAGTGATCGGTGCATGCTTGAAATAGTATTGTTACAGTGTTCGCGTGCTTGCTACAGTGTCCATGCACATTGCTACAGTACTGCTACAGTGTACATTAGCTCCAATCCAGTGTATGAAATTAGGAGGGATCCAGTGCCATAGAATGCGTTTCACAGTTTCCTGACATGAATAGTGATGTCCTCTTTGACGCTACAGAAAAACAAAATGTTAAAATTAGATATTTCCAAAATAAAATGCTATAAGTAGACTCATTGGAAATATTTAATTTTAAGCTTATTTAATTACTATTAGAAAAAGATGAAAATTAAATAAAAACTTTACGAAATTTATGAAAATCTAAATTAAAGTATACAAAACAAAATAAATCAAAAACAAATCAAAAACAACTAAAATTCTCATGAATAAGCTAATTTTTGTGTATGAAAAAGTAGTAAAATAACTCTATTTTATAGAGATATCAATCACCCATAATGTGTAAGTGTTTAATCTAATTAACAGGTTAACCCCCTTATTGATCACCCATAATGTGTAAGTGTTTAATCAAATTAATTCGATTCCTACTTTAGAATATAATTGATTGTATCTCCATTTGTTTGATTTGATTGTTCTAATACTAGATTATCCAAATCTAGTATATTTAGGCCCCTAGACCCATTACAATAATGGGTTTACTAAAATATCTTAAAATCCCTTATTTCATACTCTATATCCGTTAAGAGGACTTTAGAGCTAATATTTAGGTCTAAGTTACCGTCAAATAAATACTTCTATCGTGAAATAGCCTTGATTTACCGTGTTAAAAATTTCTAGAAACTATTTTTCTTCTAACTAGTTTGATGCAACCCATAATAAGAAATGTATCATTTTGTGGTCCAAAGGCTAAATCTTAGTGTATATGAGTGAAAGCACTATTTTAACCATTTTAAAATTTTTGTGATAATAATTATATCTTTTAATAAAACTATATTTGAGAAACCTTCTTCTACTGGCCAGTGCAGACTTAAGAATTCTTCAAATATTATGTTTTATATAAAAATAGTTTTTAATCGTTGGAAAAGTATTTTGATCGTTTCAAAATTCTACTAAAAAGACAACTTATGTTAGAGGATTTTTTTAAAAACGACTTTCTTCACAAAACTTATAGATCCTTTTAAAATCTAAAAATTTCATATTTTTGTTAAAAAGCTACTTTTGATCTCTAACATTGTTAATTTTTATTTTTTTTCAACAGTTTTCAAAACTTTGAAATGTGACATAAAAGTTAAAGTGAAAATCATTTCTTGGAACACTTTCTAAAAGTCACATAAACCTATATCATAAATTTGTTAATTGCAATTTCATCATTCATAAACCTTTTAAAAGTTAATGAGATCTACAATTTTTGTGTTTTATACAAAATCCAATTCCAACTCTACCTTATTGTTTTGGAAGAAAATCCATAGTTGCTGTATTGAAAAATAGTGTTTTGGTTTGTTTATCAATTATTTTCTTATACACTCTAAAACGATGTCTTAGAGACACTTTCAAACAAAACTATCGCCATGAAACTATTAGGTTTTAAGGAGGTTTACAACTTTTATATTTTGATGGAAGCTAATTTAGCCTCTAAGATACTTAAATAGATAAAAATTTGTGGTTGGTAATGTAAAAATAGCTTCTACCAAGTTTTCAAAACAATCTTATAACAATGTTTAGAGACCTTTTGTTTTTTTTTAATAAAGGGACATTCATGAAACTTTTAGATACTAAGATCTAAACTTCTTAGTTTATCACAAAAGCTAAAAATATCATTTAGGTTGATTTTCATGAGTAAACCTAAATGACAGTTTTTATGACATTATTGTTCTTAAACCACTTCTAATCTTATTTTAGAGCATAAATCATGATCATAAATTATCACTCAGATCTAGAACCATATAGCCCAAAAAAAAATAAATAAGTAAAATCATAAAACTTGGTGAAAACGGGACATGTAGACACTGTTTAGGAGAAAAATGGCCATTAAAATACTTAAAAAAGATTCAAAATTTCACCCGGTGCAAACCAAAGTCCACACGCAGAAGGGAGAAGTGCTCATGCAAGCACGATTTAGACCGTCGGATCGGCTCTCCACAGCCCCGATGCGCGGGTAAACGTCACGGCTACCCGTGAACGTCACGGCCAGAAGTCCCGAGTTGCTGCAAGGCTGTTCAAACCGACTCAGGCGTCTCGGCTCCGGTCTTTCGCGCTACACTGTATTCCGTGCATCCGTGAGTCTGGCCCAACAACTGTCGTCCACGCGTACTGCAGGCAGCAGCCCCATTCATGAGTCCAACCGTCGCCCACCATGTGTCCCGCAGAGATTTGAAAAAAGGTGGGGAATATTTGATGCTCTCTAGCTGGCGTTTTCTGAGCCAAAGCAAGGGAAAAAAAAAATGAAAAAGAAAAGAGAAAAGGCCAAAAAAAGGGTTTTTGTAAGCTGAGGAAGGCCGTGGTTCGTTTCCCAGGCTGGTTAAGACCTAGAGGGCTGATAATTTAGATTACGACACGATAACATGATACGAAATTCACATAAAATTAGAGAGTTTTGGTTTTTCTTAAATAAATTTGGGTCAAAAAAGGTCGAACCCGTCAATCACGATTAAATAAAGAGTCGAACCCGCCAACTCGCAATTGATACGAAATAACTCATTTAACAAATTAATTATATATGAGTTGACATAAATATAACTCATAAATTACCAATTTATAATCTTTAATATATTTATATTATTATATATATTAAATGTTTTACTATTTTTAATTTTGAGTTTTCAAAATTCAAAATTCAGATATAATATTTATCTTTTATTATATATATATATTTTTAAAAAAATTTTAACATAAAAAAGAAAATCTAGATGAAAATCTAGATTTTACTTTATTTTTTTTAGTCTTTCATTGTTTTTGTAATTTTGTTCACCTCACCCAATCGCCCTCCCCTTCCCTCACGATAACACGACCAGTCGTCTCTGATCTTGTTATCATTATTTTATTTATATTTAATTTAAACGGGTTAATTTGGGTCAACACGATTAACACGATTAATAAATGGGTTGGATTTGGGTTTGAGATTTTGACACGAATATTAAATGGATTGCGTTTGGGTTTGAGATTTTGACACGAATATTTAATAAACACGACACGATAACACGAATTACCAGCCCTAAGGCCATGAAGCAGAGAAGCTGCCAAGGGAGGATGAAGGAGAAAAAGAAGAGAGAGAGAGAGAGAGAGAGAGAGAGAATATTTTCTAAACTTTTAGTGCTGTAGATTGAAGTCCAGCATTTTGCAAACTCATTGCAACTTTGAAAGGGGTTTTTTCTCAACTTTTTACTTCTTGAATTTTGATTTATAATTTTGTGATAATTTTGGTTTTATGGTGTTAGATTTTTATCTTTCTTACACTTTAATTTTGAAAATGTTTTAGTACAATAGCCTAGAATTGTATTTTGCCCAAACAATGGATTTTGATTAATTTATGCTCTCTTTGATTTTTGCTTGGTTATTTGAAATTAGTAATCCTGTTGTGTGTTCAATACTCTTAATTAGTTGATCACTAATTAGGTGATGCTGTTGGACCTTAATAAAATTAGAAAATTGAATTTTGATCTTGATCAATAATAGGTTTTCATGCACAATTTGAAATGTGCATGAAAGATCAAGATCAAAATTCGATTTTCTAATTTTATTAAGGTCCAACAGCATCACCATGTGCATGTAGTCTTGTGGATATTTGAGCTTAATAAATTTATGTTAATTAGTTTTCCATAGGAATATAGAAACTTAAATTAACATAAATAAATCTATTAGTTTATCGGAAGAGACATATAGATAAATTAATACATTCGGTTAACAATTCAATTAATTGTCATTAATCGATTAGAGAACGAAATTAATTCAATTGAAATTATTCAGGTAAAATTGGAGCTTAGGTTATTTTTTTTCTAATCCGTTTTGTTTTATTTTTCTTTATTTATTTTCTTGCATCTGCTCTTTTTTTTTTTTTTTTGTAGTTTCAATTGTTTAAATAATCTTAAAGCTAACTAATTTTAGTAATTAACTCAAAATTGGATACAATTTTCATAATAACATTATCTTACTCAATTTGTATTATTTGTATAAGTATTTCACGTAACATCTGACAACTCTATTTAGATTAGTCACAAGATTTCTTGTTAAATAAATGTCCTACTAGATATCTGTGTTATTCTGACTTATTCTACTTAAGTTTTATTGATTTGAAATATAATAGAATAATAAAGATACATTATAATTTGATGGAGGGAGTTTTATATATTTAGTTGGGAGTGAATTACACGAACACCTGTATGTTTTCACAAAATTACAGAGGCATTGTTTTAACAAAAACTAATAACGTTAACTCTGACTTTTTAAAAAAATTACAGAAACACTTATTATTCATCGTAAGTTTAACCATTAGTTTGACATTAATTATTATAAAAATACTAAAAATGCCCCTCCTTGCATTAAAAAAAAAAAAAAAAAAGTCTTTCGCCATCTACTTAATAATAAAATGACACTTTTACCCTTCTTTGACACAAAAACAATGATTTCTAATTGATTTTTTTTAAATTTATAATCATTATTTGCATTTTTTATTTCTTTTTTGAAAATTTTATTATTTTGGCAAATAATTTATACTTGCTAGAGTTTTTTTAAAATTAGTATATAATTGTAAAATATTCAAAACTATAATTAGAATATCCAAAATAAAAGTTTATTTTTATAAGAAAAATAAAAAAAAGTTGTTATAAAAAAAACTACGTGATAAAAGATAATTAACATATCTAACAAAGACAAAAAAAAAAAAAAAAAGACCCACATACAAAAAAAATAAAATAAAATAAAAAGTGATACATACATCAACCATTGAGTTTTTTTTTTTTTTTAATTTGAGTATGAGAGGATTTTGATTTTTTATCTTATAATAAAATCAAATTTAAAACCATCGTTGGATGCTAATATATATATTTTTAGAAATATATGACAACTGCATTAAGAGCTTATATCAAATGGAAAAAATAAATGGAATATTACGGTGACTTGGTATTATTTTTGAACTGTTTTCCTATTTTCAAAAAAATAAAAATGAGAATACTTTAAAAATTATATTAAGACTATTTTTGAAGTTGTGTTTAATTATGTTTTCTGAATGTATATTTTGAGAAACATAAAAATGAAATTTTTTTGGTTATATTTTTTAAAATTTATTTTATAAGTGAGTATTTTATAAAAACATATTTATATTTAATTTTTAAAAAAATAACAAAAAATAATTTATTAGTCATAATAAAAAAAAAAACTCTTTGGTGGTGGGTTTTACATGAGGGTAGGGATGGAAGATATTAGTGGTCTGAGCTTTAAGAAGCGACAACAGCGAGATTTGCATCGCGAGTTGATGGTTATCGTTGCGAGAGGGCTATCACCACCATTGTCATCGCCAATTCGTAGTCATTGCTCTTCATTAGAGATAGAAGTCATTGTCAGATATGATCATTATCACCAATACTACACAAGCACAGAGAGAGAGAGAGTGGAGAAGAGAAAGGAGAAAATGAAAACAAAAACAGAAAAATAACTTTTTTACATTTTCAAAAAATCTAAAAAAAATAACATATATTGTGATAACCGAGAAATCTACGTTCTCGGAAATATTTGTACAAATATGTAAACAAATGTACATTTACAGCGACACAGTTTACAGAATAAAGAGCAGAGGAAAATTTTGATTAATCAAGTTTTTAATCAAAATTTGAAAATGAATTAATGAAAATCATTTAAAGCCAAGCATTAATTCAATTTATGATGTTTTAAAAAATTATAGAAAAGTATGTGGAAAATACATACTAAGAGATCAATGGCACACAAGTGAGCCACATTGATCAATGGCTAAAATAAGAAGCCAAACAAGCCCTTACAACATTTAAAAAAATAATAATAAAAGAAAGTAAGGGAGAGTGTGGGAAGCACGTGAGCAAAAGAGAGAAAGGGAATTAATTCCCTTAGCTGCTGATGCAGCCGGCGGAAAGAGAAAAGAAAGAAAGAGAAAAGAAAGAAAGAAAGGAAAAGAGAGAAAGAGGGAGCCGAGAAAGAGAGAGAGAAAAGCAAAGGAAATCCAAAAGTTCGGATTCCTTGTTCCAGCAGCAGATAGATCGAGATTCGATCACTAAGCAGCAGCAAGAAAGCTCACGATCAAGTAAGGTAAACCCAAGTTCTCACATTTTTCGTTTGGGGAAAAATCTAGGGTTTAAGTGAGAAAAAGAGAATGTGAGTGAATCACATTCAGATTTTCGGTTAAAATCGAAATGTGATTCAAGTCTAACGTTTTCAAACACGAATCCATGCACAGACGGTTTAGAAAACCGAGTTTAGTGAATATTCTTCACAAAGATACAGAGTTTTCAAAAGTTAAGTCGAGGGGGATTCATAAGCAAAATGTGGGAATTTTGTTTATGAAATCATGGATTTGTGATAGCAGGAGTGTAGTAGATACCTTGAAATGATCTTATGAAGGTCGATTTCAAGTGTAAGACACAGAACAAAGGCCATAAAATCCTTAGAAAAGCAGAGCAGAGCAGTTCGGACCCAGAATCTTGATTCTGGTATGAACACGGGCGTGTACACGGGCGTGTACAAGGGCGTGTTCAGAACACGGCCCCGAACATGCCCATACGCACGACCGTGTTGCAAGAAAAATCAGACCCGAGAGGTACACGGTCAAGAACACGGCCGTGTATCAGACCGTGTCAAGAGACACACGGTCAAAGAGAGGCGTGTAAGAGACCGTATAAGAAGATAGAGGAGTACACGGCCAGTAACACGGCCGTGTACCAACCCGTGTAAGCATATACGGGCATGTTCCAGAGATTACACGGTCAAGCTTAAAATCCAGAGGGGTACACGGCTAGTAACACGGCCGTGTACCAACCCGTGTAAGCATACACGGGCATGTTCTAGAGATTACACGGTCAGGCTTAAAATCCAGAGGGGTACACGGGCATGAACACGGCCGTGTAGAAGGGCGTGTTCGAGTCCAGAGAGTAAAAAAAAAAAAAAAAAAGAGTCTAGAAAGGAAAAATTACATGTTTTGCCATATTTCCAGTATAAGCTAAATATGGTAAATAATCAGTGATTTTGCCTTTTATAGGAGTCCAAGTCAGAGACCCCAAATCAGCAGTCCCAGAGCAGCAGCAGCTTACGCTAGAGGACTTTCGGTAAGTTCAAGCATTGTCCTGACTGCAACGTGGACAAGCTTGGTTTATTACAATGTTATGTATGTTGTATGACGTGTTGTTAGACGTGGATTGTCTGCATCACGATGTTATGTCAGCTCATATCAGTCACAGCAGAGGTCAGTTCATATCAGTGCATGTCATGCATATAGAGTTGCATGTCCCAGTACACAGACCAGCAGTAACAGAACAAGAAAACAGTTAGGTGCACAAGGCAACCAAGTGTGTTAATTAATTCATACCCCAGTAAATAGATTAACAGGTTCCGACTGTGGGGGCAAGCAGTATGCTACCCAGTTAGAACACCAGAAAGATGGTAATTAACCAGTTATTGGCGTATCGGCCTCTCGAATCACGGGGAGGTTATCATGTTTAGCATCAGTTAAGACTGAGGAGGGCAGCACTAAAGTACCGCTCCCGGTTGCGCTAACATGTCGGTACGTCCAAGCAGGGGCCCAAAACCAGAACTAAAGTAAAAGATTAATGTCCTAAGACTAAATCTTTAGTCAGTACAGCATGTTTACAGAGTCCAGTCAGCATGAGCACAGCAGTCAGCATGAGTACAGCAGTACAGTATGAGTACAGCAGTACAGTATAAGTACAGCAGTCAGCATGAGTACAGCAGTACAGCATGAGCACAGTAGTACAGCATGAGTACAGCAGTATAGCATGTTAGATACATGTTTTTATGTTTGAACTTACTGAGCCCATAGCTCATCAGTTTGTTCACATGTTGCAGGTAAGAGACCTGTTCACCAGTAGAATATACGGTGGACGACGAACAGGGAAGAAGCATGCCGGGGAGGATGGGGCGAGGGATATTGGTCACCATTTAATTTTTTCCGCTGCATAGTTTTGAATGTAAATTTCAAAGAGACAAGTTTTCAAGCCAGGAGTATGTGATAGGGGAATCATGATCAGTTAGCATGATTTCTTTATCACATTCTCAAACAGTTTATGTATTTAAAAAGAAAAAAAAATTTATTCCGCAAAATTAGCAGTAGTTACAGTCCAGCATGATTGCCGGCGACCCTAGAGGCCTGCAGACTATTGCGGTTGACTACAGAGTTGGCCGTAGTAGCACTGTAGAGCCTCTACAGCAGGGCGGGCCGTCACATATATGAAAACAGTATTTTCAAAATAATTTTAAAAATGTTAAATAAACAAATTTTAAAACTGTTTTTATTTTTTATGTTTTTAAAGATGAAAAATCATTTTTAAAAACAAAATCAATGACCGCCTGTATGTGCCATCCAATAACAATTATCAACACGTTCAAATAAAAAATGAATAAATAGACAAAAAAAAAAATCCCCAAAAAGAAGACTCCCTCCTTTAGTAAAACCAAAACAAAACGGCATGACCCCCTTTAAAGAAGCGAAAAAAAAAAAAAAAAAAAGGTTATTATAAACGACGAGTACAATAGCTTGTCCTAAGAAACGATTGGGCTGGTGCACTTGAAACGGCAGGTCGTCGTCTAATACCCACATCATAAGTAATCTTCCTCAAGTCAAGTTCAACAACACTGCGACGGCGGACTTCACGGGCGACGGACAGGGACGGCATCACGGGGCGACGGATGGGGCCGGCTTAGCGAACACGCAGCAAAGCGAACATGCGCGCGACTCGGGATCTAGCGAAGGTGGACTTCGGCGCAGCAAACTTCGGCACAAGCGAACTCCAGTGCGGAGAACGGCTGCGCGGTGGACCAGATCTGCCGAGGACGGGGTGGAAGGTTTGGTGGCCGTTCCTTCACTGCTAGTAGTTTTTATTTATTTATTTATTTTTATTTAAATTTTTTAAGTTCAAGTGAGATGAAAAATGGTTATATTAATGTCAATAGTTTGGATTTATTAAGTCATTTTAATTATTTAACATATAAATTTAACAAAAATAATAAAAATAGTGTTATTGTTATTAATTTTAAATTAGGTATTTATAATTTTGAAAAAAATATAAAAGACGTTGGTGTAATTCACTTATTTAGTTGGGTCAAAGGATCTTTAGTTTGCTTTCCCATAAAATTATTAGATTTTTCTTTTAATTTTTAATTGTGACCTAAGATTTGACTTTTAGGGTGTGTTTGGGGTATTTTTGAGTGTTTTTAAAATATTTTTTTAAGATATTATCACTTTTTATTATTTATATCTTCAAAATATTATAATAAACTCTAAACTTTAAAAGTTCATAACTTTGCATATACAAGTTTAAATATGATGATTTCTTTTTAAATTACATAGAATTTTGAAATAATTCTATGTAATTTTTGATAAAATTTTGAGATAATTCTATGTAAATTACATAGGGTGTGTTTGGGGTATTTTTGAGTGTTTTTAAAACATTTTTTTAATATATTATCACTTTTTATTATTTATATCTTCAAAACGTTATAATAAACTCTAAACTTTAAAAGTCCATAACTTTACATGTACAAGTCTAAATATGATGATTTCTTTTTAAGTTACATAGAATTTTAAGATGAACAAAATAATATCTATATTGATTTTTTTTTAAATTTTAAAATTTTTTTTTGTTACCCCAAACAGTTTTTCCTTCAAAAATATTTTTCAAAATAACTTTTTTCCAATAAAAAAAATATCTCTAAATATCTCTCCACACTATTCCTTGAAAAGACAAGGGTAAGTTTGAAATTGTGATGCTATGAGAAATTTTTACTACAGTTGAATTGTGAGTTTAAAATTATTGGGTCTAAAAGTAAGTAGGTGTTTGACAAATTTTTAATTTGAAAGTTACTGTAAATATTAAAAATAGAATCTTAGGTGTTCAATAAATTATAAATAAAATTGTTGTATATATTTAATGATAAAAGACGATATATTATTATTTTTTTCTAGTAGCAAGATGTGTAAATGGCATGTCCCAATGGCAATAATTAATGGTAATAATAAAATTGTCAAAATAGAAATTATTTATTTTTATCTTTTCTAAATAAAAATAATAAAATAAGTTAAAATTTATATTTTACAATTTAAAATTATTTTTAAAAAGAAAAGAATTTATAAATTTTAAACAAATAGTGGAATGTAATTTTATAATTTGTTACGCGTAGGAAAAGAGTAGGCAGATTAGAATTATTATTTATTGTTAATTATACTTTAATAAATTTGTATGATGACAGCAAAAGCTATTATACGGAAATAATCCCTAATTTGCGTTTCAAATTTTGCTATGTTGAAGCAGTTTTTACAAATTTTTTTGGACACAGGAACACCTCTAACCTATTGTAGATTTTTTAATAATCATAAAGTAGCATGTGAAAGTAAAAGCCGAATTCAAAAGTAATGTCAAACGGGATCATTATTTCAAATTTAAAATCTCAAATAAGTCAAATTTAATTACATTAATTAGTTAAATTCGTATTTTTTTTATTAAACAATTTTTCAATTTGGAATTTAGTTTAATTTACATCCCCTAAAAAAATAAAAAATCTAACTCTGCCACTTATGACAATTGTAGTAAAAGGCCCCACTTATTTCTCCTTACTTGAAAAAAAAAAAAAAAAAAGAGGGCCCCAATTATTTTAGTTCTTAATCTGGTGCTTTATGAAAATATCGCAATTAAAAATCTCATTTGAAAAATGACTTCTTAAAATATTATTTTGCAAAATGATTTCCCTTACAAGGCGCTCAGACATTAAAAAAAAAAAAAAAATGAAGATCATTATGCTAATTTCAGTTTCTGTTGCTGTCACTCTAGCCAATTCCTTAAAGTTTTAAAAGCCGCCATTCTAGAGTTGGAAGAAGTCCCAAAATGGAAGAAAGTCATTGGAGAGAAAATTTATTTAGTTAATCACTTAAAAATACGTTGCTTCACAATTCACTTCCGAGGTTTTTGTTTTGTTTTTGTTTGTCCGTTTCTATTTTATAAATTGTCTGACTTTGGTTATTAGTAGTTTATGATACATTCAAATGAAGTTATCACCATAGTTTGAATTTTAGCACCATTGACTATTGGCTTATGTATTTCGATTTATAGTCAATAGCTAGCCGTGTACTTCAATTTTTGTCCCTAAGCAGGGAAAGCAGAAACTAAAGCAAATGGCCATTTTCCCTTTTATGTTGAAGATCATTTTGTTCCTTTTTTGCTTCCTTAAAGCTTCCTCTGCAGTTGATAGCATTAGTCCATCGCAATCTCTCAATGACGGTGCAACTCTGGTTTCTAAAGAAGGAAGCTTTGAGTTCGGTTTCTTTACTCTGGGAAAGTCCAGGAATCGTTATGTGGGAATTTGGTACAAGAACATCACAGTTCAAACCGTTGTTTGGGTTGCAAACGGGTGCAGTCCGATTGATGATTCCTCTGGCTTGTTGATGATAAACAGCATAGGCGATCTTGTGCTTTTGAATCATAACAAGAGCATTATCTGGTCGACGAGCTCGTCGAAACAGGCCCAGAAACCAATAGTACAGCTTCTAGATTCTGGAAATCTTGTACTAAGAGATGAGGAAGATAGAAACTTGGAGAATTATTTGTGGCAAAGTTTTGATTACCCTTCAGATACAATGTTGCCAGGTATGAAATTGGGGTGGGATTTTAGGACAGGCATTAGGCGGAATCTCACAGCATGGAGGAATTGGGATGACCCTTGTCCCGGAGATTTCACTTGTGGGATTGAGTTCGGTCCACAGCTTCATACATTACCTGAAGCTTATATCCGAAATGGCACCACAAAATTTTATCGCACTGGTTCGTGGTTTGGCCTTAGCTTCAGTGGCTCGCTGGAGTTAAGGCTTAATTCATATTTCAACTATAGCTTTGTTTACAACAACGATGAAGTTTACTACACGTATAATCTCAAGAATAAGTCGGAGATCTCTAGAATGGTTTTGAACCAGACTACAAGTTCTCGTCAACGCCTTTCATGGATCGAGTCGGATCAATCTTGGAAACCTTTCTCATCGGTGCCTAGAGACTACTGTGATAGGTATGGTGTCTGTGGAGCCAATGCAAATTGTACGATAAATGACAAAACAATCTGCCAATGCCTAAGAGGATTCAAGCCTAAGTCTCAAGAGAAATGGAATTTGATGAATTGGTCTGATGGATGTGTATGGAATAATACTCCAAGCTGCGAGCATAAAGACAAAGATGGGTTTGCCAAGTTTTCTAACTTGAAACTGCCAGATACTTCAAAGGCCTGGATGGCTGAGAATTTGAACCTTGAGGAATGTAGGGCCGTATGCTTGAATAACTGTTCTTGTATGGCTTATACAAACTCTGATTTTATTAGCGAACAAGGCAGCGGTTGTGTCATCTGGTATGGTGATTTGATAGATATTAGGCAATTTTCCACTGGCGGACAAGATCTATATATCCGTGTGCCACATTCAAGTCTGGGTATGTTGTTTAGGAATTTTGCTACTTCAGCTTTTATATGTGGATTCTCCTAGATATACTTTTTATGTACTTATATTATTGTCTCCAAGAAAGCATATTTCATAATTAAATTGATTTTTGCGGTTCTTCTGGCTCCGATTTATTAAAGGAAGAGATGATCGTATAGTGATGATACCATTGATAGTTGTATCTGTCATTGGAGTTGTTTCTGTGGTGCTCCTTCTAGGCTATTGCATTTGCAGGAGAGGCTCAAAAGGTAATAATGTCTTTTCCTTATTATTATTTTTTTTTAACTTGAAAAAATGAAAGAAAATGACGGGTTCTTGTAATCATTGCCAAAAATACAACCCGAATAAAAGAGAGATGCGTATATATATAAAGATGAAAACTACTAGAACAAAACATAAAAGTTAATTATGATTAAATTTGATTTGCAAAAAGGAAAAAAACGTTAATTGAAATTTTTTCAAACATTTTTAATGTTAAGTTAATCTAATCCAGTTTTTACAAAATTCATAGCACCTCTGTTACTTTATTTTATAATGCCAATACTCTTGTTTTTTATCACCTTTGCTTGGATTGAAATTTCACAACTAAAAAGTAAAGTCATGTAAAGCAAAATGCTAGTTGCAAGAAGAAACCAGATTTGTAACACTCTTGGATGCTCCAAAACTATTACGCAATTTTTCCAATTATTATCATTCAAGTTAATTTTTTCTTTTTTTCTTCTGTTTGTCCTTTTGGTAAGTCCAAGTTTTCTGATTTGCTTGAACTTGTGGTATCTTCTGAGAGAAACAGGGAGAAAAAATAAAGCTACTTCTATAGACAGAGCAAAAGAGGAAGATTTTGAGCTGCCATTCTTCAGCTTTGCTGCAATAAGCACTGCTACAGACAATTTTTGGGTAAACAACAAAATTGGAGAAGGAGGTTTTGGACCTGTATACAGAGTAAGCTTTTTGATGATAGTTCAAGAAAATGAAGGATTGAAGGAAATTTTAAAATTTTGCAATTCTTTTGGAAATTATGTGAGATTTCTAATTTCAGGGTAAGCTAGAAGATGGACAAGAGATTGCTGTGAAGAGACTCTCGTTAAGTTCTCAACAAGGGATAAATGAGTTTAAAAATGAAGTTACAGCAATTGCTAAGCTTCAACATCGGAATCTTGTAAAACTTCTTGGTTGTTGCATTCATGGAGAAGAAAAGTTGTTGATTTATGAGTATATGCGAAATAAAAGCCTGGATTTCTTCATTTTTGGTAAGAACCCCTTGTTAATTAATTTTTAGAAATATATTCATTTTATAGTGTCGTAAATGTTTTTCTACTACTTGTCTAAGTGGACCAATGTATTTTCCAGATCCACAGCAAAGCAAACTATTAGAATGGCCTAAGCGGTTTGAAATTTTATGTGGGATTGCTCGAGGACTTCAATATCTTCATCAAGATTCCAGATTAAGAATTGTACATAGAGATCTCAAAACTAGTAATATTCTACTTGATAATAAGATGAATCCAAAAATTTCAGATTTCGGCATGGCTAAAATTTTTGGAGGAGATCAAGTTGAAGGAAAAACCAACAGAATAGCAGGAACTCAGTGAGTATACTTGAGAGCTCTCTTTACATAGAAAAAATATCAAAGCTTTTTTTTAGAGGGGCACAATATGCAACATATGAGAGATACCTATTGTGATTTTGTTTTTATATATTGAGTAGGGAAATTGTTTTTATTTTTATTTTTAAATAAATAAGAGTATATGATTGAAATTTAAGATAAACTCTAAGCATTCAAGTTAAAATTTTAAAATTTGAGTGGAGGCATATGCCACATAGTTGTTTGTGTATGACTCCAGCGTTACATGTGAAGGTATTTAAATTTTATTAATGATGTTACGCATGTATAGTGGCTACATTGCACCAGAATACGCCTACAATGGTCTATTCTCGACAAAATCCGATGTCTTTAGTTTTGGTGTAATGGTATTGGAGATTATAAGTGGAAAGAGGAGCATATGCTTTCACAGGAAGAAGCTCAACCTTACTCTTATTGAGCATGTAAGTCTCAAAAAGTTGCATTTCTTGTTGTACCAAAATTCACGAAAGCATTGTTTGCTCTAGCAATCCAATATATATAAAACACATATCTCAAACTTATGAATGGTACATTGTTTTCTTGATATTTCTAGGCATGGACATTGCTAAAAGAAGGAAGGCCATTTGAACTAATTGATGCACACTTGAGTTATCCATGCGACAATCTCCAGCAAGTGTTGCGTTGCATACACGTTGGTCTCTTATGTGTGCAACAACATTCTATGGATAGACCCGACATGTCATCTGTTGTTTTTATGCTAAGTAGTGAGAGTGAGCTGCCTCAACCAAAACCACCAGGCTATTTCATGAAAACAGATTCACAAGAAAGTAATTATGTCAAGACGGACTCATATTCAATAAACACGATGAGCGTAACTGCACTCGGGGGTCGATAAGTTAGGCAAAGCACAACCATAGCAAACATGTTTTCCGCATCTGATGATTCAGCATCCAATAAAGAATGCCCAAGCTAGTGATCAAGTGGATAATTTCTTTTCTCAAGTAATCTTCTAGTTCTATCCTTGTTTGAAATAATTTTGTCTTCTCTATATTACTATATTCAATAATTTTATGAGTGATTACTAAACTCAATCACTTACTAACGTTACCGTTAAGCTTTTTAGTGTTGACATTTATAGCAATTATATTTAGCAAAAACCAAAAACAAAATTTGTTAGCTAGTTAATTTTTAGATAGTTTTTAAGTTTTGTATCGTATAATATGTCGTAACATAAGTCTGTTTAAGCAAATTACGTTTTAAATCAAGGTCAAACTGACGTAGTAAGTGATGACCAGGATTACTAACGTGGATAAGTATGTGGAAGTAGATTTCGACAGATTTGGAAAGTTTGAATGCATTTAGAGATAATCTTGGAAGATTTGGTTTAAATATTGAGAATCATCAATTTTGAAGATTTAAAAAAACGAATTTGGTGGATTTATATGAGAGATTTGTGGCTAGATAAGTTAAAGATAATTTTGGGATTTGAAATTAAAAAGAAATCTTAACTTAAGTAGGATTTTAAGTTCTATTTGAATTAGGATTACTATTCCTAATTAAAGGCAATGAATTTTTGAGTATTAAAGTAGATTTGATGAGAAAAAATGCATGGATTTAATAAAGTCCGATTTTAGTTTAAATTTAGAAGATTTGAAATTTGGATGTTTCAAGGTGTGTCACAATAGGTTGAAAAACAATTTGAAATTTGAATATCTTATAAGTTCGATATTGACTTAGATTTTTTAGAGTTGTCTATTTAAATCTCAATACCATGAATGGTAAGGATATGGAGTACATATATGTTAGAGTATATTTTAAGATTATTGAAGCTGCTGCTTGTTTCATCTTTTAGGAAAGAGACTTGACGTCTTCGGAAGAAGATAAAAGTAGTTAAAGGGATTTCAACATATATTAGTAAGGGGATATTGTAAAATAAGTTCATTGACTAGATTTCAAGACGATCTGCGACAAAAACAAAGAGAGAGTCTTTAAATTGCATAAAACTTAGTAGCTCGTAACTTTTAAGAGTTAGTGGATTGTTCAACGTCTGGACATGAACTCAAGAAATAGGAAAACCGAATCTCATTAAATTTGCCTGTCTCTTTCATTTACTTACTTTTAATAATTAATTAATTAGATTAATTAATTAAATTTAATAAATAAATTAAAATCAAAACTTTCAATTACCTTTTTTTTTTTTTGAGGTCTATTCTATACAGGTTCTCAAATTGGTCTACTAACAGATTGGTGAATGAGCTTATGTTTTTGTTCTCCCCTTTTAAGTCACTTTTGTCGTCTTGAAGAGATACAAAATTGTAAATGGGATTTTATTTTTCAGTTAAACAAGAAATATGCATTTCGTTTATACGAAGCATTATTACAACATTTGGGTGGAAGAAGAACAACGGAACGTTGTGATTTGATGCTTGTCATAGTTGAACTAGGCGACTGGTTTATGAGTTTGGATTCAAAATTTTAGATCTAATTTTTTTTTTTAAAGTTAATAAAAATTATAACTAAATCAACAAATTTCAATAATAAAATTTCACTTTATTTCAAATTCAATCCATAAACAAATATATCCTAACTCTTTAATTTTTTATTGAGTGCTATCCCATAGAAGTATTTAAATTGTTCTATTAACAAATTGGTAATTGAGCTTATTTTTTTTTTTTTTTTTTCCTCTCTTTTTCTTTTTTCCTAATCACATTTCTCATCTGGAAGAGATAAAAGAGATTACCATATGGCCGAATGCTAGACCCCATTTTAAGTGGATGGCCCAAGCTTTTTAAATTTAGTTAAAAAGCATTTTTCTCCTTTTAACGTACCTTAAATGACTCGAAAGCCCCCTTTTAACTTACTTAACCGAAAAAGCCTCTCACAAGGGCACAAACTCTTTATGCAAGGATACGTACCCAGCATCACCTTCACTCTTCCTCACAATTGCGTGCAACCGCCACCACCACCACCATCAATCTTCCTTGCTACCGCGCAAAAATACCGCTACCCATTGTCACGCCACATATCAGTTGCCAAATCATTGTGCACCCACTGTCGTTCTTGCACCACCCGCCACTACACAATTATCTCTGATCATTCAACGTAACTATTTGTTTGTTGATGTGAATGGTACATCGATTTGTGTTTGGAAATTGATTAATTGAGGAATTTTGAGAAAGGATTTAGAATCAACTGAGTGACAAGTGCATATTTTTAGAGTAGGAAAAACCCTAATTTTTTTTTATTAAATTGTTTCTTGTTATTTTTTGTGGAGTATGAGATAATAAAGTTGTGAGTTAATCAGCCATTAACTAGAGCCAATCAATTAATCAAAATAGTCAATCAGTGGTTGACTAAAGTTAATCAATGATTAACTGTTTGTTGTAATTTTTTGTGAATTTGAGATAGATAAAGTCTAGAGTTAATAACTTGTTAACTTGATTATTAGTTATTGACTATCCGTTGATCAGTGATTGACTAAGATTAATAAATGATTAACTATTTGTTGTTGTTTTTAGTGAGTTTGAGATGACAAAGTCTAGCATTAATAGTGATTAACTTGAATTAACAATTTATTGACTACCAGGCAATCATTGATTGATTATGGGTTCTTGATTTTTTAGGTTTTTGTTTTTAGTTAATGTGATTTCATAATGGAATATGAGATAATTAGATTATGTATATTAACATTTGTTGTATTTTTTAATAGATAAAAAATGTTACTTTAAGCCAATTTTCAAGGGAACATAACTTTCCTTTTCTTTTACTGTGTAAATATCACGATGAAACCTCATTCTCCTCATCGTTCTAATTAAATGGGTGCCACCAGCAACCTTCCTCCCAGGAATCATGCTCTGTTTTAATAGGTGGTAAAACCAAAATGAATCATTTCCTCCCACGAATCATGTTTTGTTTCATGAGGGTATGAATCATGCTTAACAGTCTTCTTCTTCTTCTTCTTCTTCTTCTAGTATGACTAAACTACTACATGTCCTAATTTCTCGATATAAAATTATATTTTTATGTGATGGTTTATATTGATGTATGCAATGTTTCACAAGTAAAGAGCTTATATACTTGCTCAATAAATTTCCCTTTTGCTCCACTTGATGTTTATATGTTGACATTTATTGTTTTTTTTTTTCCTTGAAATTCTGTTGTTGTTTTTAAGATCAAGTTAGAAAATTTTGTTTTGTTTTGTTTTTGAAGTGAAAAGTGGAAGGATTCAAATTTTTTTATCTTTTTAATGAAGTCAAGTGTGAATTACGATACATCTACATAAATTTTTGGCAAGGAGGAAAAGAGAAAAGGAAATAAATATAAAAGTGATAAGGATTGAGGTTTTTTTTAGAAATGCGTGTTTCAAAAAAATATATCTCTAGAATGTTATCATATCTGTATGATTTTTTTGTATTTGAAAATATTTTTAAATATTGGTTAAATTATATATAAATATAACATATTTAAGAAAAAAGATTTTAATCGTGTGAAATTAAATATTAAATTTGTTAGAGGTACAAATGAGAAAGAAAAAAAATTATAGAAATAGGAACATCATTGAGAAAAAAAAATTTAATAGGACAAAGAAAGAATTGTTTTATAGGGAGAAGTTCAAATAAAAAATAATTTAACCAAAAAAAAAAGTGTAAGACAAAAAGAAAAGTGAAATTAAAAAGAAAAAGAAAATAAAAAAGAAGACAAGTAGCAAGCGGTATAAGACGAACAAGTCAAAATGCATGTCTTTTCTGCAAGGTTATATGAGACGCATAAAAAGTGGAGTGAGTTTTTTTTCAACGTATCATCTTCTATGACATTCACATCGGAGAATATCAATTATGAAGCCTGTGGCGGCCCGCCATGCTGTGGAGGTTCTACAGTGCTATTACAGTCAACTCTATAGTCAATCGTAATAGCATGTAGGCCTCTAGAATTGCCGACATCATGCTTAACTTGAAAACTGCTTGAAAATTTTACGAAATAAATTTTTTTTTCTTAACATAACAACTTGTTCGAGAATGTGATAAGGAAATCATGTTAACAAAATAATATGTACATAAAATCATGATTCTCGTATCACATAATCTTGACTTGAAATCGTGTGCTTAAAATTACATGTTTGGGTTTTCAAAACTATACAGCGGAAGACTCATGGTGACCACAATCCCTTACCCAATCCTCTTTGCATACACATACCCTGTCCGTCGTCCACCGTATACTACTGGTGAACAGGTCTCTTACTTGCAATATGTGAACAAACTGGTGAGTTATGGGCTCAGTAAGTTCAAACATAAAAACATGAATCATAACATGCTATATTATGCTTATGCATGAAACTTGACTCAATAAAATATGCTCTTGGCTGAAAGTTTAGTCTTAGGACATTATCTGAATTTTAGTTCTGGTTTTGGTCCCCTGATTGGTCGTACCGACATGTTAGTATGACTGGGAGCGGTACTTTAGTGCTGACCTCCTTAGCCTTAACTGAAGCTGAACATGAAAACCTCCCCGTGGGTCGAGAGGCCAGTACGCCAATAACTGGTTTAATTACCATCTTGTTTGAAGTTCCACTGGGTAGCATACTGATTGCCCCACAGTAGGAACCTGTTACATGTTTTACTTGGGGTGTGAGTTTTATTAAACACACTAAGGTACCTTGTGCATCTACATGTTTTTGTGTACACGAAACTTGTCTATCATGTGTACCTGAAACATTTACTGAATCATGAAATTCTACATGCATGACATGAACCTGACATGAGTATCGTGATGTAGACAATCAATGTTTAACATACACATCATACAATAAAACATGACATCATAACATAACATGATTGTCCACGTTGCAGTCAGGACAATGCTTGAACTTACAGAAAATCTGCTAACGTGAGCCTCTACTGGTCTAGAACTACTGCCTCAGAGTGTCTGGCTTGAAATCCTATAAAAGAAATAATCATTGATTATTTCCAACATTCATCTTATACTGGAAACATGGCAAAATATGTAAATCCTATTTCCAGACTTTTTTTTTTTAACTTCGAACAAGTCTTCCTACATGGGCGTGTTCCTGGCCGTGTACTCCTCTAGACTTTACGTGCATGGCCGTATAATTCATGCAACATGGCCGTGTACTCATGCGTGCTTATACGGGTGGCTACACGGCCATGTTCTGGCCGTGTACTCCTCTGGACTTTACATACATGGCCGTGTAATTCGTGGAACATGGCCGTGTAATTCGTGCAGGCTTACACGGTTACTTATAAGGCCGTGTTTTCCTGCTGTCGAACATGGTCTGCTACACGCCCTTCCCATAACCGTGTACTCTTTGAAACGGCCCGATACACGGTCGTATTCTTGGCCGTGTACCTCTCGGGTCTCAATTTTCTTGCAACATGGTCGTGCATGTGGGCTTGTTTGAGGCCGTGTTCTGAACACGTCCTTGTACATGCTCGTGTACACGTCCGTGTTCATACCAGAATCAGGATTCTGGGTTCGAAATGTTCTACTCTGATTTTCAAAGGCTTTTATGGCTTTTGTTCTACTTCTTACACTCAAAATCGATCTCAATAAGATCGTTTCAAGGTACCAACTACATTTCTACTATCATTAATCCATGGTTTCATAAGCAAAATTTCACATTTTGCTTATACACATCTTTTAACTCAACATTTAAAAAAAATCTGAACTTTCTTGAAGAAACTCACTGAAACTTGGTTTTCTAAACCATTAACTCACGAGTTCGTGTTTAAAAACAACTAGACTTGAACCATGTTTCGATTTAACCGAAAATCTCAACATGCTAAACTCACATTTTCTTTTTCCACTCAAAACCCCAGATTTTTCATCCAAGAAAACGTGAGAAAAACGAGGGTTTACCTTGCTTGAAGCTTAAGAACTTCTTACTATGGATTCTTGGCTGCAAACTTAAACGATCTGCTGCTGGAAGAGAAAAATCTGAACTTGAAAGGATTTCCTCTTCTGCTCTCGCTCTTTCTCTATTTCTCTCTCTCTTTTTCGTTCTTTCTTTCTCTTTCTCTTTCTCTTTCTTTCTCTCTGCCGCTTATTTGTAGCCAACTCAAGTGAATTAATTCACTTGGGCTACTGTGTAGTAGCCCCTCACGTGCTGAATCTCTCTCTCTCTCTCACTTTCTTTAATTTTCTTTAAAGAAAATGGGCTATTTTATTGGCTTATCTTGGTCATTGATCAATGTAGCTTATATGTGAGCCATTGATCTCTTAATATGCATTTTCCACATACTTTTCTAATAAATTTAAAACATCATAAATTGAATTAGTGTTTAGCTTTTGCACTATGCTCATTAATTCATTATAAAATTTTGACTAAAATCCAATAGTTTAAAATTTTCATCTGTTCTATATTCTGTAACATGTCTCATCATGAATGTACATTTATTTACTTATCTTGTATAAAATTTTCTGAGAACGATAGATTTCTCGGTTATCACAAAGCCATTCTGAACATTAAAGAGTTGTAATCACTTACTTTCTCTTAAGTCTTGGAAGTGAAAAGCGTTTTATTCATCACGGGTGGTAGGAAGTACAACTTCCTTTGGTGCTCACATCTTTCCTTTAGATCCTTCCAAGTGATACTTGGATCTTTTACAATGAGCTGTTCACAATTTATGCCATCGTCAGGACGTATATGAAGAAAATCACCGCTTTTAGCTTTGTCTTGTGATGATTTAGGGTTCATTTAGTTAATTTATTAAGTTCGCATTACGTTTGAATATAATATAATTTTCGTCTAAATATAAAATTATTACATTCAAATACTAATCATATAATAATTTAAATTCAATATAATCATTATTTACTATTCTACTTTTTCTACTATTTTTATCAAGCACATCACACACTCTCTTTATTTCTATCTTTTTTTTCTCTACTTTTACCAATCACATCATATAGTTAAATATTTTGCATTCAAACAAATATTGCATTTAAATATAATACAAATACTTTTCATCTAAATACATATTATATTTAATGTATTGTATTCAAATGTAATACGAATATAAACATTATTCATACGCCTTCTTAGTATTCTTCTCTTTAACAGTCTTAGTGATATCCATTTATTCAAGATACCAAGACATTTAAGGTTTTCTTCCCGTGATATCAAGTGCAATAAACTCAAGCTTTTCAAGATTTTGACATGATGATAACTATAACAGAATAGAAATTTAATTAGCATTACAAAATTATTGTTTCAAAATAGACATAATATGATTAATTTGCTGATTAGTCATAATAGTAATATATAAAAGAGAGAAGTTTACAAATATGAGCAATACAAGGAAAGGTAGAAAAATGCTTTCAGGAGTACCTCCAACAAGAAGGGAAATAACTCAGATGAAGATTAAAATAATAATGATCAATAACGATGGGCTAAACATATTGCAATATTTTATTCAAAAAATAAATTTTTATGGAGAAGACGAAGTAGTTTAGGAGGATAAAGAGAAAGTAAGTTGTAAGGGGCTCAAACTTAAGTAATGTATAGAACAAAATTAGTAATTTATATCCGTTGCGTAGCCATTATATTAATGTAAGAAGTGGGGGAGATAATTTTAATTTTTTTACATCTAAACGATATGGAGGGAAAAAAAACAATACATAGCGATAGTAATATTAACAGGCATATGTATGAATAAAAATATAGACTCCTTTAACTACCCGGTGAACCTTTTAAAAAGTGTATATGCACATGAAAATAATAATATAGACACAACAAACTACTCAATAAACCTTTTTTGAAGGATGCATATTTATACAAAAATAAGAATGAATGAGCATATTTATATAAATATAAGAATGAATGATTAAATTAAGTAGGTAGCTCACCTGATCATATTAGTTAATGTTAGCTTTTTTATTTTATTTTAATTAATCATATTGTGGTAAGTGGTAGAGCATCTTGTGTGTGTATACGTATATATGTGAGTAATATTATACAGGCATAAAATAAATGAGTATAATTATGCACATTTTTCTGGAGTTAATATAAGTAGATACTCATAACAAAACTAGAACCCTCGTGCTTATGTTATAAAAGTGACATCGATAACACTAGCAAACAAAATTTTCAGAAGCTAGATTCTAGAGGAGAGAGATCAATTCATTGACGTATGATGTTTGTAAAACTCAAGTGTTCATTTGTACAGTCCGGTTACATATTTAGTTAATATTTATACAGTATATCAATATTCATTTCGATTTATATAGTAATTTATTATTTATCAACATTTACATGTTAATATTATTTATTGATGTGGCAACCCACCCTGCTGTCGAGGCTCTACAGTGCTATTACAGTCAACTCTGTAGTTAACTGCAATAGTATGCAGGCCTCTAGGATCGCTGGCTCATACTCAACTTGAAAACTGCTAGCTAATTTTGTGAAATAACAACTGTTCGAGAATGTGATAAGGAAATCATGTTAACAAAATAACATGTACATAGATCATGATTCCCCTATCACATAATCTTGACTTGAAATCTTGTTTTTTGAAATTACATGTTTAAACTTTTCAAAACTGTTCAGCGGAAGACTAATGGTGACCACAATCCCTCGTCCAATCTCCCTGGCACGTACATACCCTGTCCGTCGTTCACCGTGTACTACTGGTGAACAGGTCTCTTACCTGCAACATGTGAACAAACTGATAAGTTATAGACTCAGTAAGTTCAAACATAAAAACATGAATCATAACATGCTGTACTGCTGTACTTATGCACGAAACTTGACTCTGTAAAAACATGCTCTTGACTGAAAGATTAGTCTTAGGACATTATTTGATATTTAGTTCTGGTTTTGGACCCCTGATTGGTCGTACCGACATGTTAACATAAACATGAAAACCTCCCCGTGGGTCGAGAGGCCGGTACGCCAATAACTGGTTTAATTACCATCTTATCTGGAGTTCTAATTGGGTAGCATACTGATTGCCCCCACAGTAGGAACCTGTTACATGATTTACTTGGGGTGTGAGTTTTATTAACATACTAAGGTGCCTTGTGCACCTACCTGTTTTCGTGAACCTAGTACCTGTCTGACATGTGTACTTGAAATATGAAATTCTATATGCATGACATGAAACTAACATGAGCATTGTGATGTAGACAATCAATGTCTATCATACACATCAAACAATATACATAACATCATAAACATAATAAGATTGTCCACGTTACAGTTAGGACAATGCTTGAACTTACAGAAAATCTACGAATGTGAGCTTCTGCTGCTCGGGACTATTGTATCGGGGTCTCTGACTTGAACTCCTATAAAAGAAATAATCGCTGATTATTTTCAATATTCATCTCATATTGGAAACATGGCAAAATATGTAAATTCAGATTTCCAGACTCTTTCTTTTTACTTTGATTTCGAACACGCCCTCCTACACTGGCGTGTTCATGGCCATGTAATTCATACTGGCTTACACGAGTGTTTACACGGCTGTGTTTCTGGCCGTGTACTTCGTGGAACATGGCCGTGTAATTCGTACATGCTTACACGATTACCTACAAGGTCGTGTTTCTGGCTGTGTTTTCCTGCTGTCGAACATGGTCTGCTACACGCCCTTCTCATAACTGTGTGCCCCTTGACATGGCCCGATACACGGTCGTGTTCCTGGCCGTGTACCTCTCAGGTCTAAATTTTTCTTGAAACACGGTCGTGCATGTGGGCATGTCCACGGCCGTATTCTGAACACGCCCTTGTACACGTCCGTGTTCATACCAAAATCAGGATTCTGGGTCCGAAATGCTCTGTTTTGATTTTCTAAGGGGGAGTTTGGGGGAGGTTCTGGAGATGTGGTTTTGGGGTTTGGAAAAAAGTTGGTTTTGGAGAATATGTTTGGGAGAAAAAACTGTTTGGGATGAAAAAATTAAAAATTTTAAAAATATTTTTAGAAAAAAAATATCAATATGGATCTTGTTTTGTTCCTCTCGAAATTCTATGCAATTTATAAAAAAAATCATCTCATTTGGACTTGTATACACAAAGTTATGGATTTTTAAAATTTTAAATGTACTGTAGTGTTTTGGAGATATAAATAATAAAAAGTGATAAAGTTTTGGAAAAAAGGTAAAATTTTTGGTCTCCAAAACCTGAACCAAACAGGCCCTAAGGCTTTTATGGCCTTTATTCTACTTCTTACACTCAAAATCGATCTCAATAAGATCGTTTCAAGGTATCAACTACATTTCTACTATTACAAATCTATGGTTTCTTAAGCAAATTTCACATTTTGCTTTTATACATCTCTTGACTTAACATTTTTAAAAATCTGAACTTTCTTGAAAGAAACTCACTAAACTTGGTTTTCTAAACCATCAACTCATGGATTCGTGTTTAAAAACAACTAGACTCGAACCATGTTTCGATTTTAACCGAAAATCTCAACATGATTTACTCACATTCTCTTTTTCCTCTCAAAACCCCAGATTTTTCCATCCGAAAAACGTGAGAAAAACGAGGGTTTACCTTGCTTGAAGCTTGAGAACTTCTTGCTGTTGATTCTTGGCCGAAAAACTCGATCGATCTGCTGCTTGAAGAGAAAAATCCAAACTTGGTTGGATTTCCCTTTCTGCTCTCTCTCTTTCTCGGTCTCGGTCTCTCTCTCTCTTTCTTGGTTTCTCTCTCTTTCTCTTTCTCTTTCTTTCTCTTTCTTTCTTTTCTCTTTCTTTTTGCCGCCTCTTTGCAGCTCACTAAGTGAATTAATTCACTTGGCTACTGTGTAGCAGCTACCCCTCACGTGCCTCTCCACTCTCTCTCACTTTCTTTAATTTTCTTTTAAAGAAAATGGGCTTTGTTTGGCTAATCTTGGCCATTTGATCAATGTGGCTTACATGTGAGCCATTGATATCTTAATATGCATTTTTCACATATTTTTTTTATTAAATTTTAAAATATCATAATTTGAATTAATGCTTAGTTTTTAAACTATATTCATTAATTCATTGCCAAATTTTGATTAAAACTCAGTTAATTAAAATTTTCATCTGCTCTATATTCTGTAATATGTCTCACTATAAATATACATTTATTTACATATTTTGTACAAAATTTTCGGAGAGTGATGGATTTCTCAATTATCACAATTGATACCGTACGTGGTTAGTTCAACCCTTAGGCAATTGCCCAAGCTCCCAATCTAAAAAAAAAAAAAAAGGGCCCAAAATTAATCTTGTTTTTAGATATATGATATTGGTGTATTATATGTAAATTAAAGGAAAAACTAAATATATAGATAAGGATTTTAGAGAATTAAGAAGTAGAATTTATACTTATAACTTGAAATATGGTAATCTAATTTTAGAGAAGTTTAAAGTTAAAAAATTGTTTTTTTTTCCTCCAACGTAACATATTATTTTCCGTATTAAAATGAACTGTAGTTTTTTAAAAATGATGAGAGATAAAATCTTTAATCACTTTTTTTTTTTTTTTTCAATATGTATTTCATGCTTTAAATCAATTTGAAATCAAAAATTTTTATTTTTTCTCTTTTGGCTGGAAACAACTACTTTTTAGCATTACTTATGAAACATTTTAAGTGCTATAATTTTCGGAAGCAGTAAGCACCCTTTAACAGGGTTTTATTTTTGTTTTTACTCTTAAAGTTTTATTTTTTTCTAATTTGTTTTGATTTAATTGAATTTTTAGATAAAATTTAGATATTTGTTTAATTTTTTAACATTATATTTTTAATAAGGCCCATTTGAGAATTTTTGCTCAAGGCCTCAAAATTGCTTGAACCGGCCGACGGGGACTTGTGGTATGTTACTTGACTTTTTACCACAAAATTGTCACTTTCTTCTCTACATATTTTAGTAATTTCCAATCCGACAATTACAATAATTTGTAACAAATAAAAATGAAAAACCCACAAGTTTTTAGAAAGTTAGGCTCGATAACTCATCTTAGTTATCTAATCTATCATATAGCCATTTTTTTTTTAATTTGATAAATGGGCTAATGATTAGATTTTGATTAATTTAAGATTTTAGTTTCCCCAAAATCCCCTCTCTCTCACTAAAAATCTAGCAACGTCTCCAAGCCACCATCGCCTCCACAAGCGGTTTTCACCCCTAGCTGTTGTGTTGCAGAATGGCGAAACTAGCTGTCGCAAGCAAAACCTCTCGCGAAGTCCATCGGAATGGCTCGCAACATTCTCCAACGATTTGGATTCAACCTGCAAAAATATTAAAAACCAACAATCCAAAAAATTCATGACAAAAAACGAGGGAAATCGTCACCGGAGAAGATGCCAGGTCTGGGACCATGCCTCACTGTTGATCTCACCACTAGTTGCAGAGCTTCGCTGTCACAACCTTCATTGGCTCTTGCTCTGATCATCTCTGTATCAGCACTTATTCTTGACTAATAAAGAGTCTTGGCTATCGAAATTAGAGTACTCGTCAGAAAGGAGAAAGAAAAGGAAGAGAGAGAGAAAGGGGGCTTGGTAATCATATTTAGGGGAGAGCCAGGGGGAGGAGAGAGGGAGAAAAAATAATTATAATATTTTTAAACTTATTTTGTTTTTGTTTTTGTTAAATTTTTAATGATAAATTAATGATTTATTATAATTAATTATTAATTAACTGAAAAATTAGTATTTTTGTTAAGGTCTATTAGTTTAGTGATTGGTTATAAAAATTAATAATTTATATTATGATCAATTAATTATTAACTTAAAAATTAGTAATATATATTATTATCAATCAATAATTAACTATATAAATTTAATTAATCATTATTGTAATATCCGCTATAATCATGAACATAATTATTTTGTAATGGGTAATTAAGGTGGCGTTTGGTATTATTTTTGAAATGTTTTCTGTTTTCAAAAAAATTGAAAATGAGAATGTTTTGAAAACTGTGTTAAGATCATTTCTAAAACTGTGTTTGGTTATGTTTTCTGAGTGTATATTTTGAAAAACATAAAAATAAAACTTTGTTTAGTTATATTTTTTCAAAACCCATTTCATTTTTAAAAAACCCAAAAAATACAATATTTTTTAGAAATGAAAACAAAAAGTGAAAACAACTTTTTTTCGTTTTCAAAAAACCCAAAAAAATAACATAATTAAAAACGGTGTTTTCGAAACGGTTTTGAAAACGTTAAATAAACAAACGCTATTTTGAAACCGTTTTCATTTTCTACGTTTTTGAAAATGGAAAATTATTTTCAAAAATAAAAACAAACGCACTCTAAGTCTATGAGTACTGTTTAATTATCAATTTGAATGGATTAAACGAAATTAAAAAAAAAGTTTAATTTCTATTCATACAATGAAAGGGATAACCGAAAATAAATCGGTTCACCCTATTTATTACTGAGCAATATATATGTATATATATATTGAGTAATAGATTATTACATGTGTGTCCGTGTGTGTAACACGCAATATCAAGAGACTGGTCAAGATGACCTTTTTTTAATATAAAACTGATATATTTATAATCAGTATGCTCAAATTAATTATTTGAGCACAAAAGTGAAATATGAACAATAAATATGTAGTATCGAGAAAATGGTCAAGATGATATTTCTTTGACATAAAACTGATATATTTATAATCAGTATGCTCAAATTAATCAATTGAGCATAAAAAGTGAATTATGAATAGAAAATATGTAGTGTTAGGAAATTGGTCGAGATGACATTTACTTGACATAAAACTAATATATTCAGAATCAGTATGCTCAAGTTAGTAATTTGACCACAAAAAGTGACTTCCAAGCAGGAACCACGCAGTATCCAAAAACTGATCGAGATGAGCTCGGATAAGCGTAAAACTGATATATTCATGATCAGCACGCCCAAGTTTGCCAATATAGCATAAGTCAAAAATTCCGCACGAAATAAATATAATTTGCCTGTACAGTGATAGTACAGTATAGAACATAACTACAGAACCGAAAAGGAACAGTAAGCATATGCTGAGAAAGCCCATAGCACCTATAACCCTTTTAGATATGATTAGAATGAGAATCGGATCAAGAAAATACCTATTCAGTAAAGGTTAGAACACAACCGAGTAATTATCGAATACCGTTATAAGAAACTAGATTGTTAAAAAAGCTTTTACAGATAAAATTTACACTGCTAAACTTGTGCAATCAGTTAAGAGACAAGAAGTGATGGGGAGCCTTCGTTTTAAGAGAGGAAGGTTTGATTTTGTATTTAAAAAATGGGTTTTAGGAGACAAAAGGGTACTTAGCATTACGATATGCATTTATTGCCAAATTTCTAGCCATCCTTAGGCAGCCACCCACCAGATCTTCATGGGCAAGGCAGCTGAAAATTTTGTATCCCTTCAATGCCTAATTAATCAAGTTTAACACCCCATTAAGTTAGTCTATAAATAGGCCACCAAGTCTTTAGGGGTTACTTTTCTTTTCTTGCATTTAAATAACCATCAAAAAGGAACATAAACCCCTCCTTTTTTTCTTGCTACTGGCTGAACCTCTCTCACCTAATAATACACAAAATCCAGCCATAAGCTTGCTTGGTTTGAAGCTTATCCCTCAAGCCACACTAAGGTAATGCAGCAAACCCTTTCCTTAAAAATATTTTCTTTAGTTAAGATTTAGTCTCAAGAAATTTATGATGTATTTACGTACATCGGTTACAATAAGCTTTATTTTGAGCCTTAAATATCTTATCATATGATCATGTGGTCGTGAGGCTATGTTATTACTTGTATGGCTTATGGTATACATGAATCTTTAGGGTTTGCATGAAAAGCCCAACCTGTCTTTTCTTTAGCCACGGTTTTTGCTAGTTTTGGGCATGATATTGGTGGAATCTGGGAATGTATGAAACATGAAATTTTAAGAAATTTCATACTAAACATTTTTGTGTGAAATGGACCTAGGCTAAAAATAACGTTAAGATAGGCAAATGGGCCGTTTTCTGGCCAGAAGTCAAAACGGGGGTTGTGAACCTGAAAACAGGGGTAGTTTCGGGTTTTTATGAAAATGGGCAATCTCGAGTCTAAATTTGGCTTCGGGCTCAACATGAAAAGCATAGACCACATCGAAACCTTAAAAATAGGTCATGTAAGTGTCAAAAATTTGGCTATTTTAGGGCCTAAACAGAACTTTTTTCTTTTACCCTAAAAACTGGAAAATTTTCTAAAAATGGGCCAAGTATAGCTACGTGTTTGTGATGAATAAGACATGTTAGAATCTGAACCAAACTCCGGGTTGAACACAAAATTTGTTCTTCTCGTCGAGATCTTAAAGTCTTGGTTCACCAGTTTTGCAAATTAGGTCTTTTCAAGCAAGTGGTAAATGATTTTTCAAAAGAGGTTCAAAAATCACGTTTTTAAATTAACACCAAGAAAGTATTCTTTTAAAAACGGGACAACAAATTTAAGTAAATGCCTTCACCGTCCAACGGGATGCAAAGGAGATTATGTTTAAATCATGAGGAAATGTCTTTCTAAAAAATGAAGGATGTTCTTGTGAATGATTTTCAAATCGGTAAGATTTTTAAAGAGATACAATGATTAGCTTATTAGGCAATTAGCTGACTAGCAAATTACCTAGCATTACTCTGAGAAAGAGAGAGAAACGTTAATTAATTTATTTAATTTATTAAGAAAATAAATTAATTAACCCCGATTAGAAGGTAATTAATCGAACTCTTAAAAAGAGAGCTGTTTAGTACTAAAAATGATCAGTAATAAATGTCAACCGATATTGTAGTCACTAATGATATTAGTAACCTAAAAACGAATATTAATAAAATGCGTGATAATTACAGGTAGACACCTATATCACGACAAGGTATAGTACAAAACTGCCTACAGGACAGGTAAGTACAACTCCGCCTACAGCACGAATAAAAGTGTTTTCATAAAGTTTTTTTTTTTTTTTTTTTTTTTTACGATAAGCATGACATTCATTCTTTAATCATGTACGATTAACGAATAATATGGTAAAGATCATGACACGATAAAAGTGATTATGTTCCTCATAATTGGTTAATTATGAACAAGTTAAGACATGTTAAGTATATCGTACCGACCTCTCGACCTAAGGGGAGGCTTTCATGTACAAGCTTCAAGTTTAGAAAGATTTGATCTCGGTGATGTTGGGGCCTTGCAAACCCTAATTTTTCAATGATCGCGCACGCTTGGTACTGACACACGGGCCCTCATGACATGTTATGATAGAAAATTAATAAGACACAGCATAATGAATTCATAATGAAGCATAATTGGCATAATGAATTCATATTGAAGCATAATCGATTCATGTATGATTCATGATATGCTTTTAAGCTTATGATTTTGCGGAAGAGCGTTGTACTTACTGAGCGTAAAGCTCATTACGTATGTTCATGTTATAAGTAAGAAACCTATGAGTTAAACTCCAATGAATGATGAAGACGACAGGCGAATGTGGAGGATTGGGTTATAGATACCATCACAAGATTCACTTCCGCGATACATTAAGCCCATGTTTGGGCAACACATTTTTTTTACATTGCATTTGAATGCAATGCAATTTTCCTCCAAATACAAAAACATTTCATTCAAATACTAATCATATCATATTTTAAATACAACACAATCACTATTTATTATTTCATTTTTTATTACTTTTTTAATTATATTATATATTCTCTCTCCCCTTTTTTTTCTCTCTACTTTTACCCATCATATCACATATTCATTATTAAAATACAATTCAAATACTTTTTACCCAAATACACATTGCATTCAAATACAATGCTAATGCTTTTCCTCCAAATACAAATTACATTCAATGCACTGTATTTAAACGCAATGCAAATGCAATGCGTTCACCAAACGAACGCTAAATAGTCTTTTCTTTTGAAAACCAGGCTTATATTAATGGTTCGTTTGGTGAACGCATTGCATTTGCATTGCGTTTGAATGTAATGCATTGAATGTAATTTGTATTTGGAGAAAAAGTATTAGCATTGCATTTGAATGTAATGTGTGTTTGGATGAAAAATATTTAAATTGTATTTTAATAATAAATATGTGATGTGATGGGTAAAAGTAGGGAGGAAAAAAAGAGAGAGAAAGAGAATATATGATATAATTAATAAAAGTAATAGAAAAGGTGAAATAATAAATAGTGATTGTATTGGATTTAAAATGTGATGTGATTAGTATTTGAATAAAATATTTTTGTATTTGAGGAAAAATTACATTGTATTTAAATGTAATGCACTCCAAATATGTGTACCAAACACACACTAAGTGAGATATGCATGTTTGTTCATAAGCTATATTAAGACCCCTGTGTATTAAAGAAAAATACATATATATATATATATGTATATGGTAAAGCACGTAAGATAGAAAAAAATATCCCGTGAAAATTACAATATTAAGATAAATATGTTTAAACGACTACGTCATGATGGATAGTCCCAATTATAAAAAAAAAAAAAAAACCTTTTTATTTTTTTAATTAATTTTTAAAAACATAAACTATTTATTAAAAAAATCTATTAAGAAAAAGACCCTGTAAATCTCTTTTTTTTTTTTTTTCCCCCTTCACCTTTCTTTATTTAATTTCTTTTCTTTTATTTTGACGCCGCTCTTTCCAAGTCTTTTCTCGACATCCGCGTCTCCCGCGGAAGACCCCACAATGTCGCCAGTGCGGACGAGAAATAAAGACAACTAAATAGTGATTTTTAATTGGTGAAGGACTTTTCAATAGAGTGTACTTTCAGTTCATCACCAAAACCCCTACTTGTTTTTTTTTTTGCTTAAATTGTACTTAAAAAATGTAAAAATGTAACAAAAATATGTGCCACATTATCAATTTCATTGTATATTTCAATAATTTCCAATCCGAAAATTACAATGATTTGCAACCCAAAAAAAGAAAAAAAAAAAAAGAAAAACCCATAATTTTTTATCCTTTTTTGGGCTGAAAAGAATAATTTTTTTCTTTTTTAGTAATTTTGATGACCAGTTGTGAATTCTTGTTGCAGAGCTTGTTCCAACCAAAAACGAGAATCCTCCATCAACTCAGGGCTCAATCTGAACATAAGCACACAAAACTCCATCTGATTGAGGGCCCCATCACCGTCGAAATCCCCCTCCCGCACCATGGACCGTAGATCATCATCACTCAGGTCCTGGAGGCCCAGCAAGGCCGAGTTCCTCTTCAGGCTCTCGAACGTGATGACCCCTTTATCACCGTCCATCAGAAGATCAAAGCCGTTGCAGAGCTCGCCTATCAGCCCGTCCCCACCCAGCTTGTCCGCTATGATGGGCAGGAAATCCTCGAAAGTGGCTTGTGGGTCTTGAGAAGCCATGAGTTCTAGAGAGAGAGAGAGAGAGAAGATAGTATTTTTAGAGAGAGAATGTTATGAATTGTTGTTGTTCGGAAAAGAAAGGATTTTGGGGAAGTATATAAAGAATTGGAGAGTTGGATTTTCCGAGAAGGAGAGGCCATGGGAGACAACTCAGACACAGATAATGGAAGGCAAGGATTTGTTTTTGTTTTTGTTTTTGTTTTTTTATTTTTTATTTTTTCACTGAAGAAGTTGCCTGTGGAGTTTCTAAGAAAGGCCATGACTTTATGAGGGGTAAAACTGTCATTTTGGGTGGAATAGACTAGGTCAGCAGAACCCGCTGAGGGGTAAAGTTGTCATCTTGTAGGGTTCTTCTTTGAAACTGAATGGAAAGTGACAAAAAAAAAGGGAGGGCTCAGTTGTTGGTGAGCTTACTTTTAGATGGGAAGGTCACCAGGGGTAGACTTGTCTATTCATATTGTTTAGAACTTTTGGACGTTTTCATCCTTTTTTTTTCCAATAGCAAATAAAGAATAACGATTGCTTTTTTCCTTTTCTTTTTCTTTTATTTTTTTCATCCCTTGTCAGATTGTGAAAGAAGGAAATTTCTCTCTTAAGCTCGTTATTCTTTGGAATGAAATTTTAATTTTTCTTTTTAGAGTAAGTGTTCACATCGAGATCATCAAACATCGAAGACGTAGAGAAACTTCAAAGAAAAACTTGATCTAAAAAAACATTTTTTTTTTTAAGATGCGATTCACATAAATATATATATATATGCTTATAGAAGAAGAATGGACTATGTTTTCAGCCCAAAAAAAAAAAAAAAGAACAGAGAAAGAAAGAGAGCAATGTACATTTATAAAAAAACAAAAAGGAAAGAAAATAATGGACATTGAATCTTATAGGAAAAGTTAGATGAATGATTGTTAAAATAAAAAAACAAAAACAAAATAAGAAAGAACGATGCAATGCATTAGTTGTCATTATTAAAATTTTTTAATCTCAGGGAGTTTATAGCATCTCCTATTTCATACTACTAGCAGGAAGTGCTTTTTTATTATTGAATTAAATTTTTAATTTGCAAGTTTTTAAAATTGAAACTTATGAATCACATAATTAAAATATTAATTCAAAATAATTTTTAATAATAATACCAAATAGGGGGTCCTAATGTATAAGTTTTATACAATTATTAGGCAATTTCATATTTTCAAGTTAAATAATCGTTTTAAAAAATTTACCATATAATCATAGGAATTTTCCAAGGGACAGCATTTTTAATTATCGTCAATAAAGGGAAGTGTATCATCTGATATAAAAATATTCTCAATAATTTTGGGTAATTAACTCATGTATTATACCCATATTCCAAAGAACCTTCCCTACCATATATAAACAAGCATGTGATTTGATATTGATAGCTATTGACACGAATTCCATATTATGAAAAAAAAAAAAAAAAGGTGGGGGGGTGGGGGGGGGGGGGGGGGGAGATTTTCCTCTCTCTAGTGCTCTCCATTCAACAAAGTCTTTTTAAAGTTGGTGGAGGCCAATGGTTGATGCGTTGCTGGCTATCTGGCTTCAAAAATCTGCCTAGCGAGTTGCCTTCTTCCAATTTATGTCCGAGGGGGGTTTGATTCACTGTGGATCATGCGGTAGGAGGAGTTTACTGATTGAGATCTTTGCTAAATCTAGGGAGTGACGTGGCAACTAGAAGCTTCACTAGTAAGAAGTTAGCTTGGCAGTGAGGAGCTTTTATGAGAAATCTTCTTCCTGGGTTATCAGTGAGAAGCCTTATCAAAATAAGTGGTGGATTGACGACTAGTTTATATGTCTTTTATTTTTTTTTAATTGTTATTTTATTTGTAATAAGGGTGGTGATCTCCTTACCAAACTTTATTTTGTGTGTATTTTGAATTTATCACTATCTTTTGTGTGTTTTCACGACATATCTAAGGTAGTTTTAATTCCGCTTGAATTGTCTTAATGTGGAGTTTTATGATAGCCTTTGTGTTATAAAATTCTTACTCTTAATCAATCAGTTTCCATCAATTGTAGATGATTTCAAAGAGAGCTTTGTGAGTGCTTGATATGGATATGTTAAAATGGCATTCGTTCTCCTTTTCAGTGTCATCAGATTTTACTAATGGATTTGGTCTCATTTGAAAGTTTGGTTTTTTGTGTTGTAAGGTTATTCACTTGTTTTTATAGCATTTATCACTTTCTTTCTTGAATGAATATTCTCTTTTCAAAAAGATAATGTGTACGGGGGGTGTGGCTTGGGGTTTAGGAATTATAAATTCAAAGTTTAATCTTTAATCGCTGCAAAAGCTGGTAATAGATTATATCAATACATTATAGGTGCTTGCATTAAAAAAAAAGAAAAAACCGTTTCCTTTAGAAAAACAAAAGCGTACACTTTCTCAACACTTTCTATAGTCTTAAGGGATGTTTGGAACACATTTTTCAGACATCCAAAATTAATTTTTTTTTCAAAATTTCATCACTTTTCACTATTTATATCTTCAAAATATTATAATAAACTCCAAACTTTAAAAGTTTATAACTTTGTGTATACAAATCTAAATGAGATAATTTTTTTTTTAAATTACATAGAATTTCGAGAGGTTCAAAAGCGTACACTTTCTCAACACTTTCTATAGTCTTAGGGGATGTTTGGAACACATTTTTTAGACATCTAAAACTAACTTTTTTTCAAAACTTTATCACTTTTCACTATTTACATATTCAAAACGCTACAGTAAACTCCAAATTTTAAAAGTTCATAATTTTGTGTATACAAGTCCAAATGAGATAATTTTTTATTCAAATTGCATAGAATTTCGAGAGGAACGAAACAATATCCATATTGATTTTTTTTTCTAAAAAAATTTTTAAAATTTTTTATTTTTTACCCTAAACATTTTTTTCTTCCAAACACATTTTCCAAAACAACTTTTTTTTAATCCAAAAATAATGTCTCCAAGCATCACCCCCAAACACCCCTTTACTTTTTGGGTCAACCAAAGTACTCGATGATTATAATAAAGGAAAATATTCAGAACACTTTTTTTTTACGTTGAATTAAAATATCTTTGGTGATCTCAAGGGATGTCATAAAAAAATATATATTTGAAATATTATCATATTTATAATCGCTTCAGAATTTATCCCTTTATAAAATTAGTATTAATCTACTATGTTTTTACAAAAATACATTCAACCAATCAAATGGGTATTTTCTTAGATTGCCATACATATTCATTCTGACAATTGAAGTCAACATGGGTTTCCGACAATCTCCGGTTGCCTAGAATACTCTTTGTATTTTATCAAAATGCCTTGTCGTAGAGTATTTTGGTAGAATATGTTTGATTTCTACTATATTGTCTTTGGGGTTTGTTTGGAGAGACGACTAGAACTTTTATTTTGAAAATTAGAGATAGTTGAGTTTTGGAATACATATTTGGTGAAAATGAACTACTTGGAGTGAAAAAATATAACAATTTGAAATATTTTCCGAAAAAAAATAATAATATAAATATTGTTTTATTCCTTCAAAATTTTATGTAATTTAAAAACAATAAATCTCATTTCGATTTAAAATGAGAAACTTATAAACTTTTAAAATTTGAAATTTTTGAAAACTTTTGAAAAAATAAATAGTAAAATTAAGGGAAAAAGACAAAAAAAAAAACATATTGAAAAGGGGTTGGAACTCCCCATCAAGCCCTTAGTATTCTGAATATCTTTCATATTATTAATTATTTAATTTATGAAATTAATTTACTATTTCATCACATCAGTTATGAAAATATATAAACAATCAGATTAAAAAAATAATTTTAAGAACTAAGTACTAAAATAAAAAATCCCTAAATATTTTAAAAATATCTAATTTTTATAATATCTCCCTTTATGTCAAAAACCCACACTACCACCTAGTGATGGCAAGTGGGTTCAGGGCAGGTTGGCCTTTTTGCTAACTTGCCCTCAAATAAAAATGCTTCCCATACCCACTCCATAAACAGTTTAAATTGGTAGGAATGGTGCGGGATTTTCCCATCGTGAGTTTGGGGTATCCCGTTTATGCATTTATTTATTTTCATCATATAAAAAAATTTTAAATTTTAAATTTTAAAGTAAAAATAAAAATTCTTATGATATGAGACTTTTAAGTTAAAATAAATCAAAACTATAATACTAGAATTTTCATATATCAAATATGTTAAATTTCAATACTTAAAATCATATATATTATCAAACATCATGTATGAATACTTAAAATAAAAGTTATATATAACTAATGGGGATAGATAAATAGGGAATGGGGTCGGAGACCCTAAACCCATCCCCACCACATAATTAGTAACGGGTTAAAATTTTAATCTATTTATTATCTGAACCCGTCTAGTTTTCCCCACCATATTTAAGGTGGGTCCCTACAAGTTAACATGGAAAATTATCATGCCGACTGATTGCCGACTACTTGACAATGGATCTTTAATCAACGTTCTTATCTGATCTTTGATGTTGAGGATGAAAACGAGAGAGAGGTGTAAAGGAGACATCGCTGGCATATATGAGGTCACAATGTAGATATTGGTGCACTCGAATGTATATCCTAGAGATCTACGAGGAAGACGCCATTGAGGAAATGGTAAATTTGGATGCAATGGATCATGACTTAGCCGGAGATTGCTACATATTGAGATAGGAAAAGAGGCCTAGGAATGAATTGTGAGGCTATGATCCCTTGTGTTCATCGTCACCATTACCATTTTCTTAAAAAATCGCAATTTGAATAGCAAGATCCGACCACTGCCACCAACAACGAGGAGCACTTGAGAGAAATGAAGACAAAGGGGAAAGAGAGAGGGACAGAGGAGGAGAAAGAGATAGAGACAAAGGGGAAGTGGAGAGAGAGAGTAGGGCAACGATGAAAGATAAAAGGGAGGAGAGAGATATTGGGGAAGAAAATAGGATGATATTTTTACCTATGGCTGCGGGTACCCATGGGTACCCGTCTGGGGCAAGTATGGGGGAGAATATATAAATATGAGGGCATATATGGGAATTAAGATTAACATCCCACGCAAGTGCTGGGTAGTGGTGGGCCTCTTCCATATTTGCACCTGTCCCATATATATTCACTCTTATAAAATAAATGCATTTATATATATATGTATATTATATATATATATGAATTCTTAATTGGAATACAAAAATGAGCCCTTTTGTAAAGAAGAAAAGCAAGCATGTCCATCCCCACTCTACCTTATTGCCATCCCCAAAAGAAAGAGAAACATGGATTGAGGGAGAGGAGCAGCTTTGAGAAGGTTGATATCTGATGTGTTAGGGTTTATTAGATAAGAAAGATATTTTAATCTTTTTAGTGAAAGTTTAAAAGAAAAAGAAAAAATAAATCAAGGATAAAAATTCCAATAGAGTATTAAGAAAGAGCAAAAATCAAGAGCTTGAGGATCTAAGGGGATATCTCTACAATGTTCACAATATGTTTTTTTTTTTTTGTATTTTTTATTATAAAAATGTCAAAAAGATCCATTTTTTTTTTAAATCAGTAACAAAATGTGTCTAAAACAAATATTTTAAAGTAACTAAGATTACTCTTTCAATCTATATTAAATACTATTTAAAATATTAAATGAAAGAGTTTACGGTTATTGCAAGCATAACGTAGTGATAATTTTACACTTGACTTAACTAAAAGGTGAAGAGTTCGAATTCTTCTATTCTCAACTTTCAAAAAAAAAAAAAAAGGTTAATGTAATTTTGATTACAAAATATGTTGTGCACGACTGATTTTTAAATTTAGTTTACCCTTCTAACAAATATACCCTTTTTTTCAAAATGTGAAGATTTCTTCCACATATATATTTTATAATTTTCTATAGAGATTTTATTTCCATATATATATATATATTTTTTCATTCTATTATAATGCCATATCCCTCTTGAAACAAAATACGGAAATCCTCTTATAGCATAATCATTAATCTGATAAATTTATCAAAAACATTATGAAATCCATATGATTTATATCGTTTCATATATTACTTTTTTTTAGGTTCATTAAAGATTACATTAATTCATTGTCATAACTACATAATAATAATGAGCTAAAACCAAAAACAAGAACCAAATAATTAAGATAATGTCACTTTATATAGATTAAACTAAATAATAATTTTTTTGAGGAAATAATAAAAAATTTAGTATTCATCACATGTAATTAAGTTAATGATATTTATGCAAACCACATAATGACATATTAAAAACCAAAACAAAATGAAAGAACTATGTTAATTCATTACCATAGCGACACAATCATTATGAACAAAAAACCAAAAACTTATTAAGATAATGACATTTCGCAATGCAAATAATTACATATTAAAACAAAAATTAATTAGACAAAAAATTTTAAAAAATAGTATTCATCATATCATTAATGATATTTGTGTAGTCTAGATAAAGAGAGATTAAAAAGCAAAAAAAAAAAAAAAAAAAAGTGGGTGAACGCTACGTTAACTCATTATCATAGAGATATAATTATTATGAGCCAAAACCAAAAACAATACAAAAAAGATTAATACATTGACATTCTTGCAACATACATAATGTCAGATTACGGGAAAAGAATGTTTGTATTCATTTGTGCGACTCACTTAATGATGGATTGAAAGGTTAAAAAAAAAAAAAAAAGATTATCAAATCCTTTTGAACATCAAATTTAAAAAACTCTTGCACATAAAAATGGCATGCCAAAAATTGGTCAAAGGTTGTATGAAATTGAAGAAAGTTTATCAATGTCCACACCTTTGAGCCGTGCTAATGTGTGGTTGTCGATGTCTTTTGCTTTAGATTTTTGTGAATCTATATATATATATTATATTTTGGTGAGTTATTTATTTATTTATTTATTTTCTAATATGTGTTTAATTTCAAGAATTAATTTAGCAGATTGTTGTTTTGGATTTACGAAATTATTTTTAATCTTCATTGAACAAGGCAAAATAATCTAGTAGATTATGTGATGTGTGAAGTAGAACTCTATTATAGAAGGCCAGCCATATGTGTTGAGAACGCAAAATAATCTGATACATGATAGGTGACAAACTAGTATATTACCGGTGGCAAAATAGTAGATTACCTTTTGTCCAGTAAGATTGCCGGTCTGCTGCCGGCTCACAAACCGGGGGACCAATTTCTGCTGTATAAATAAGACATTATTTTCCGGCGGTCTTGTTAGAAGAACCCTCACACGTAAAATGACATGCCAAAAATTGGTCAATCGTTGAATCAAATTTGAAGCATATTTTGCAATGTCCACACCGTTGAGTTCCACTAATCTGTGGATTGGAGAGGGTGAGCCCTTGGCAATGAGAAGTTTAACCGACCTATATGTGGAACCAAAGAATTTAAGTTGAATCTTCAACATTTAATGGAAGGGCATCTTTCTTCATCATGCTTGAATAATGGACTAAACAGTTCCCACTAAAGTAACTATGTTCCATGACCTTATTATTATTACTATTCTTTTAAGGATTGGTTTTATTTTTAGAAAAATTCTAGTACATAGCATTTTTACGAGATAATTGAAGTAAATAGAATGTTTTTAAAATATTTAAAATAAATAGTAGATTTAGGTAAATAATATATTTGCAAGACACAAATAAATCATTTTCTTGATAAATTTATAGATTACTTAATAAATATGTCATTTACTTCAAATATTTTAAAAAACTTATATTTACTTCAATTATTTTGAAAAAACTGTTATTTACTTGCTTTTAAATTTTTGAATTATATATCCCATTTCATTTTAGTTTCTAACTTTAAAATGCTCTAGCACCAATCCTCAAATTATTAGTTTGTCCCATAATAGTAAGTCCCTCCATAATACTGCTTTGTTATTTCCTTTTAATCATGGTAAATTTTTTTACTTTAAAGTTCCAAATTTCAATTTTAGAAGTTAAAATTTTTTAAAACACTTGTATTCTAACATTGTAATGACAAAATCAACATTATTTAAAAATCAGTTGATTTTCATGTGATAATTGCGTTCTAATTTTAACAGTTTTAACAAATTAATAGTTTGATGATTACTTTTGGCACATTCTGAATTTCAGAGACAAAAATAATATTTTACCTATAATTCAGGGACCAAAATTAACATACCCTTTCTAAAATAAATCCATGACTTGGTTTTGAGACAGAGAAAATCAAAGAAAAATAATCAAATTTTAGATGCATGCCTCCACAACTTTCTTTTGTCCTCTCAACCATTCCTGGGCCTACCAAATGTGTCAGCAATAATATGTGAAAGGATTTGGTAATGAAAGATGACTGAAGTGAGGTGTTAATTTAATGCCACATGTTTTCTAGGTTAATCTCCTTATTTTTCTAGCTCTTCAATGTCAAATATTTTAAAAAGAGATGTATACCAAACACAGTTGGCATTATCATCATATTCAAAGAATTAAAGCAATATATCTTAACCACAGAATCAACTAACCAATGATTTCCTCATATACAGCTCTAGATGGATTCCCACTAACAGAAATTGAATCTCTATAAATTCTCAAATTCAAACAAAATAAAAAGAAAGAGAAAAAAAATTGTATTCAGTTAGGCCAATTAGGAGGGGGGGAAAAAAAGACATCAAAGAATTTCAGGAACTTGAAGTTTCAGACTTCTTTTTTTTTTTTAATTAATTTTGTAAGTCAATATTTTGAATTAGGTATATCCTTCTGGTATTTTTGCATTATCACACAGCAGTTTGGATTGGAATCCGAGGAAATTCAATGGAAGCCATCAACATAAGACTGCTCTTAACTATTTTCATTTTCTTCAATCTTAACAATCTCCATAGCAATTGACACAATAAATGCCACTCAACTACTTAAAGATGGAGGGTCGATAGTTTCGTCCGGTGGAATCTTCGAGCTCGGATTCTTCAGCCCCGGGAAGTCCAAGAACCGGTACTTAGGAATTCGATACAAGAAAGTAGGTTCTGGGACAGTGGTTCGGGTTGCCGACAGAAATATCCCACTCAAGGATTCTTATGGGGTCCTTAAACTTTCTGGTCAGGAAATTCTGTCCCTTTTGAGTCATGGAAACGTCGCCATTTGGTCCTCAAATGCACCAATACGTGCCGCCGGTCCCGTTGCACAGCTTTTGGATGACGGAAATCTTGTAGCGAAGGATGAAGATGACAATGATGCAGAGAATTACTTGGGGCAAAGTTTTGATTATTCCGGCGATACGCTTCTTCCCGGAATGAAGTGTGAGGTAAGCTTTGCGACCGGTTTGAACTGGGGCCTGACGTCGTGGAAGAGTGATGATGATCCTTCTCAAGGTGATTACACGAATAAACTTGATCCGAATGGTCTACCGCAGTTTTTCCTTAGGAAAGGTTGGGATATCAGTTCAGGTCTGGACCGTGGAATGGTCTTCGGTTTAGTGGTATGCCGAACTTGAAACCAAAGGGCATATATGGCATATACACATACGAGTTTGTTTTCTCCGAGGAGGAAGTTTACTACACTTGCAATCTTGTGAGCAGCTCCGTCACGTCGAGATTGGTTTTGAATCCCAATGGAAACCTTCAGCGCTACGCATGGATTGACCGAATGAAGGAATGATAATTTTGCTTGACAGCGCAAATGGACGACTGCGATAGGTATGCAATGTGCGGTGCATATGGCAGCTGCAATATCACAACTCCGCTGCTTGTGGCTGCTTGGAGGGGTTCGTGCCTAAATCGCCAATAGGCTGGGATTCTGGAGATTGGTCTCACGGATGTGTAAGAAAAACCCCACTAGAATGCAAGAAAGGGGAGGGATTTCAACGATACTCTGGTATTAAATTGCCTGACACAAACCTCTCGTGGCGTAACAAAACCATGAACCTGAAAGAGTGTGAGAAAGAATGCTTGAAAAACTGCTCTTGTACTGCTTATGCAAATTTGGGCATCAGAGAGGGAGAAAGTGGGTGCATACTTTGGTTCAAAGAGCTTTTGACGCGAGACATTATGCGGATTCTAGTCAAGACATTTTCATTAGGATGGCCGCCTCTGACTTGGGTATGTTTCTTTTGTTCTTTCAATCATTATAGATTAGTGTTCAAGTTAGAATTAGACCATGAAAATTATAAGTTTTGACCATGTTTCGTTTGTCGTGTTGCTCATGGTTTTCGTTATGTTTTGACCCTAACGGTGCCGTATAAAAGTTCGAAAGGGAAGACAATTATAAGGACCATAGTAATACCTGTAGTTGCTGTAGGAGTGGCCGTTTTAGGCCTATTTTCCTTATGGCATGTCCCGAAGAAGAGGCAGAACGGGCAGGCAAAAAGAGAAGGTAAGTCAACCGAAAATAAGAAAAAAAAAAAAAAGAAAAAAAGAAAAAAATGGTATAAAAGAAAATGTGGATTTTCGGTTAGGAATTATGAAAACTCTATACTGACATTGGCACCACCTCACTTTCAAAAATTTCGACAAAGTAAGAAGAAAAAAACTTCTTTCGACTCACTATTTCTTGTTTGATTAGTAAAGTTTTTGGTTGATTTTTAGTTGCAGGAAATATGGTGCATAACCGAGAGCAAGACTCAGCTGAAGAAAGTCGAAACGATGATTTAGAACTACCCTTGTTTGGTTTTAACGTAATAGCAGCAGCTACAAACAATTTCTCCATTGACAATAAGCTTGGACAAGGTGGTTTCGGACCAGTCTACAAGGTATGAAAAAACAGAGTGAAAATTACGTTCAAGTACCCGATGCTTTCTCGAATTAACGGATTGGTACCTGAATCTATAGATAATGCCAAATTGGTATGCGGTATTTGAAAAAAAAAAAAAAAAAAAGGACCTCCAAGTATCTCGTTCCCTTTTTTCAAGAATTCAAATGTCATTTATGCTCTTTTAAACATAGACTTCAAATTTTTTTTAGGTTGTGAAAAACGTGCTCAAGATACTTGGAGGGTATTTCTTTTAAGTACTGGGTACTGATTTTGGAATATCTGAACACTGATACCAATCAAATAATTCAATAAAACACGATATCAATTTAAGATCTTGAACAACTTTTTGGTTTTGTTAGTTTTAATTGTTTTGTCTTGTTACACTAGCTGGTATGCTTGACAACAAATTGACTGATAAGGATGGAATACATAGGGGAAGTTTAAGGAGGGACAAGAAATTGCGGTGAAAAAACTCTGAAAAAAATTCAAGACAAGGGATAGATGAGTTCAAGAATGAAGTATTCTGCATTGTGCAACTTCAGCACCACAACCTTGTGAGGCTCTTAGGATGTTGCATTGAAGCTGAAGAAAGAATGCTATCTAAGAATACATGCCCACCAAAAACTTAAAACTTTCTTATTTTCGGTTTGGTTCTTTCAATACCATGGCTTCTTTCTTTTCCAGAAGAAAATAAAATTTTCCATAATGATTTTCTGTGGTTTATATGCATAATTAGAGAGTACATTAACTTGGGCAAAAAATATGGACAGATGAAAAGCAGAGTATACTTGTAGATTGGCCTAAACGATTTCACATTATCAATGGAATTGCCCGGGGATTACTATATTTTTATCAAGATTCAAGATTGGGGATTGTTCATAGAAATCTAAAAGTTAGCAATATCTTATTAGACTATGAAATGAATCCGAAAATTTTGGATTTTGGCATGGTTAGAGGATTTAGAGGAGATGAAATTGAAGCAATTACAAGCACAGTTGTTGGAACACAGTAAGCATTTCTATAAATTCTGTCGTTGAGCAAGATCACACATAAAATAGAAAAACAATAGACGGAAGATTTGCATAAGGAAGGCGTAAGAAAGGAAAGAGACATACTTATCACACAAATATCTACTTTGAAAGAGGGACCGATGATTTAAAAATAGGTTTGGTGAAGGATTGGCACGGTGACTTGCAGGGAAAGAGGGAATCAGGTGGTAGCAGGGAGAGCAAGAGTGTGAGAAGAGTTAAGAAAAAGGTGAGACTCTAAATTTTTTTTTGGTATTAAAATGTTAGTTTTTATGATAGTCAATCATTAATCTAGCAATGGTCAAAAGCTAATTTATTGATTGTAACGACCGGGAAAATTCACATTTTTCGGAGATAAATACATAATGAATTTAAGCATTAAAATGTGAAATTAAGTGATCTAATATTATTTAGAACTAAAATAAAATGTTCTAACAATGTTAAAGGATGAAAAATGAGTAATAGTGATATTATGTGTGTGCACGTGTGTGCCACTCACAGTATCAGGAAGTAGGTCAAGATGATATTATCTTGACATAAAACTGATAAATCTGGGTTCAGCACACCGAAATTAGTCAGGATAGCCTATCAGCACGCTCAAATTTGATAATTGAGTACAAGGGTAATTTTTGACCAAAAATTCACAGTATCGGAAATTGGTCGAAATGACCTCAGATGAAAATAAAACTGATATATTTGGATTCAAGACGCCGAAATTAGTCAAGATAGCCCGTGTTGAAATTTTGGACGAAAAAGTATATAAAGAGCGGGAAAAAATTGGAATTTCCTCATTTGCCCACAAACACTCTCTCTCTCTCCAATTCTCTTTCTCTATCTACCCCCTTTGATGAATAGTAACCAACCACCGGAAACGGTGTCCGTTTTCGACACCGCCGGCACCGTTGGAAAGCTCTCGCCGAGCTGAGTTCAACGGTGTGCCGAGTCGACGGAACCGACTCCGGAGGAGAGCGCACGCGTCGCCCGAAGCCGCCGGCCACCGGAAATTTCGATCGTCGATATCTTCGCCGTCCGACGTCCGATCAAGGTGATTCCGGTCCCAAAAGACTCGTGGTGAAGAGTAGAACAAAACCCAGGTGGAGTTTCAGCCCAACGGCCGCCGGATCGCGCCACCCAACTCCGCCCGTCGTCGTCGCCGTAGCCGCCGTGGAAACTCACCGTTTCCGGCGATGTTGAGCTGCACCACCTGTACAGAAATGGTCGCCGTGAAGAGGGGAGCAAAAGCCCTCAATCAATTTCGGGGAAAAAGTCCGGCACGGCGGAGCTCCACCGTCGTCGCCGTGACCGAGGTGTCGAATGGTGAAATTGAAGCCACCAATGGATTCCTCTCGTCGAGATCTTCAAGATGGACTACCCACTTGCCACCGTCGCCGCCGTCGTCGTCGGTCAACGCCGGTCAACGGCGACCGTTGACCGAAAATGGAAGTTTGGCCCATTAGCCTATTTTCGACGTTCCGGACGCATCCGCGGAGTCGGATTTGCAAGACGGGACCTCAAACATGAAGAACGAGGAATTAGGGTTTATGCCGTCGAGACCGGACTGCAATTCGGTATAAATTTCGACCCCGTTACGTTCCGTAATTTAATTGTTTGGGGCTGTTATATGATTTTATGATTATCGGTATGAAAAATGTGGAAAAGAATGTATGTAAAAAGAAGAAAACGACTGTAACGGAGAAAAAAGAAAAATATGTGATGATGTAACGATTTTACGTAAACGGTACAAGTTTTACGTAAAATCTAGGCCTCTGGTATAGTACGTGATAGAATTAGATTAGGATAGATGGTTTTCAGGCGTTTCCTAAACGCTGGAACCTTAAAAATTAAGGGGAAACTTTGCCGAAATTTCTAAAAATGGCACCAGGGGTAATATGGGAAACGAGGGGTAAAAATATGATCGGGAAGGGAACCCGAGCCCCCTCAAGGAATTAGGGCAAAAAAAAAAAGGGAATGGGTAAGGTATGATTAGTAAACCGACCCTTCGAAACCCTAGAACGCAAGAAAAACACGAAACCAATTCTTAGGTTCGAATAGTACTTCCCGAGGGCCGGGAATGTGAAAATTGGTAAAATGATAAGAATTGATCCGGAAAAGGTCTGATAAGATTTAGAAAGTTAATTAAATGATTTTGGGTTTAGAAAATCCAGCCTAAGCATGAAAATGAAAATGTTATGATTAAACGACCCATCAGGGGCAAAATGGTCATTTTGCCCAAAGATTATAAAACTATGGGAAAAGAGTCCCAATGACCCCGGAATAGGTTAATGAAGTTTGTAAAAGCCAAAATTGAGGTTTAAGTTATGAAAAATCACGTTAAGGGTAAAATTGTAATTTTGTCAAAAGTTAGGGGTAAAATCGTAATTTTTCAAAAAGTTGGAGAAAAATTCGAAAATGGCTATTAAGGTTTAGAAAGCTATCCTAAGGCTATAATTAAGGGTTATAAGATCAGAATTAAGCTTTTTAATAAAATAAAAGTTATAAATGAAAATGTGATTAACGGACAGAATTTGTCTATAGGAACCCGATCCAGACGCAACAACGGACGTCGATGGATTCCAAGAAGGGGTTAAGCAAGCTATGAGTAAGTTCAGACATTTACTCGTCTGCAACTATGAACAAGCTTATAGTATTTATATGATTTGTATGTAAATGTCATGATGTGATTTATGATGATACTATAGTAATACTATAGTAATGTTATGATGATATTAAAAGATAGGTTTTAATAATTAATTTATAAAAATATATATATAAATATATGTATATATTGAATTTACGAAGGAAAGGTATCATAAAAGCTTTATGAGAGTAACGATGTGATAAAGAGGGATAAAGGAATGGAAAGAGTAAGAATGAGAATGTTATGATAGAATGCAGAAGAAAGAGATGAGATATGAAAGGAAAGAATAGGTGTTTATGAAAAGTTTTATGGAAATTAAGTTATGATTGATAGAGCAATGATGATCGGTGATGAAAAGAATTAAGAAAGGGATGTTTTATGAGGACGAAAGGTATGATGAATGTTTTATGAAAAATGATATGAAAGCAAAGAGTTAGACAAGAAAGAAAAACAATGATAGGTTATGATAAAAGGTATGATGAATGTTTTATGAAAAATGATATGAAAGCAAAGAGTTAGACCAGAAAGAAAAACAATGATAGGTTATGATAAAAGGTACGATGAAAGGATTAGAACATAATGATAAGATGTGATCGATTGAATAGAACGATAGGCTATGATCAATAGGAGGATGATGATAAGATACGGTAGATAGGAGGATGCAAATGATAAGATGAACAGAGAATAATTGTCTACACGTAACAAAACATGTTTTTGTTTGTTATGATGTGATGTGATACGATGTGATGTGATGTGATAATACATAAGAATTAAGAAAGGAAAAATAACGAAAGAATAAATGTTTCATGAAATGTTTTATGAAAAATGAGAAATGAAAGATGATGAATGTTATGAAAAATATATACAACGAAAAATCAATATAAGAAAAATAAAAGCTTACAAGATAATAAGACTGAAAACTTAAGTTGTTGGCGTACCGGTCTCCCTACAAGGTCGAGACTTCCGGTCTATATCCTCCGCGTAGATGTGGCGCTACCCCGAAGGTGCGGTAGATTATAGGATGGACCAACCCCGAAGGTGCGGTTTTTATGTGACTGTGAGGTAGGTTGGTGGGTCGCTCCCCCTCCTCCCACTGTCCGCACGCAACTAGGTACGTCCAACAACGGGCCCAACCAAAGGAAAGTGGAAAGAAAATAAACGAAAGAAGAGTGAAAAGAAAAGAAAAGAAAAGAAAAGAAAAGAAAGGAAAAGAGAAGAAAATAAAAGAAAAGAAAAGAAAAGAAAGGAAAAGAGAAGAAAATAAAAGAAAAGAAAAGAAAGGAAAAGAGCGTGAAAAGAAAAGAGCAGAAAAGAAAAGAGCGTGAAAAGAAAAAAAAGGAAAGCAGAGAGAAAAGAAAAGAAAAGAAATGATATGAAAAGAAAAGAAAAGAAAAGTAAAGAACGATATAAAAAGAAACAAACGATATGAAACATAATAGAATTATATATGTGATGTGATGTGAATGACACGTTTTTACGTGATGTTATGCTAGTGTGTATGTTACTAGTTTTTAAGATATGAAATGTTAAGAGATGATGATAAAGCGATAGAAAAGTTATAAAGGTTTAGAACAGAAAGTTAAGAAATGATAGGAATGAAAAGTAAAGAAATGAAGAGATTGGATTAGAATGATAAGAGATTATCAATAGAATAATGGGAATGATTAGCGAAGAGATAAATGAGCATGAAGAAGCTCACATTTTATGTTATGTTTTGAGGGTATGTATAAATGATGTATATGATGTGTATATACGTGATGACATATATTCTAGTAATAATATATATTTCTAGTATTTATAAGTTAATGAATGTATGTTTGAACTTACTGAGCATCTAGCTCATTAGTTGTTTATATGTTGCAGGTAAGCAACGTGTTTATTTAAAGTAATATGATGGACAACGGACGGATCTGCACGTGCCAAGGGACTGGGCGAGGGTATGGTACTACCATGAGTCATTCGCTGAGCGTTCAAAAAGGAAGATGAAAGAAAGAAATAAAGTTATGAAATATGTGTTATAAGAGTATGATAGAGATAGGTATAGTATGTAAGTAAAAAAAAAAAAAAAAAATTGCTATAGAAATTGCTTCCGCTATAAGATGAGAACGTTAAGAATGAAAAGTTAAGTGTGTTAAGTAAGAGGACGACGACCCACGAGGTTGCCAACCATCGCGGTCGGCGTCAGAATTTGGCTGGTTGGTATGGTAATGTACGTTGGGGGTCGCCACATTGATAAAATATTGATTAATAGCAAATAATCAATAGTATTTCAATTAGTTATTTACCATAGTTAATTACTGATTCAACTCATTGAAAAATGATTTATTTTTATAAATAACTCATGAACTATAGATTTCTATTCAAATTGACCCTTATTATTTCAAAACTGGTCCTTGTGTCCTTCGATATATAGAATTTGTTCAAAATGCCTCTTTTGTATATATTTGTTTATGATTTTAATGAAATTTTTAATTTTATGAAAAGTTAATGGAGGGATTATTTTCATAAATGGTTTTTGAACTATAGACCTCTATTCAAGTTAGCCACTATTTGTTTGAAATAGTTCAAAATACCGTCCGATATATAAAAAATAGTCCAAAATGCTCCTTTTGTTTCTGATCTAATGGAAGATATATTTTGAATGATTTTTTATATATTAGGGGGCATAATAATCGGTTTCGAATAAAGCGGTCAACTTGAACGAAGGTCTATAGTTCATGGGTTATTTTAATGAAAATAATCCTTAAAAATTTGGTTGACCATTTAGAACCATTTTCCTTACCTAAGAAAACTTCAGTTATTTTAAAAACAAAAGGCTTAAAAAAGGCCAATAGGTTTCTCATACGAGAATTTGCTTTTGGCCATGGGTATGTTATAGAACTAGAAATTCTACTTTTTTTTTTGTCACTCTCGTGAAGATACGTGACAAGTGGAATTTAATTATGAGCAATATTTTGTTCTCCCGGGAAATTGACTTTTTACATTAGTTTCAGCTAAATTTTGCAAGGTCGAGGCCGCTGTTGAAGGTCTTGGCAGCCATGAACTCAAGCAGAAAAATCTAGTTGTCGTTGTTGCCGTTCCTTTTGTTTTTTATTATTATTAATATTATTTTTTTGTATTTGTATTTGTTTTTCAATTTTGATCTACAGGTTAATCCAATGCAATAGAGATTATATGATTCCTTTAAATTCTTATTGAGATTCAATATTCACCCTTGGATTACTCTCTATCTATACGTAAAAGTAGCCGTCTTCTATCATAGAATTTTCCTTGGAATTTTTCCTTTAACAAAAATTTGTTAGCACATCCGTAATTGTTGTTTGCTAATGACATGGTCCATTATTATATCAAGAGAAAGTGGCTTAAAAACTCAGGTAGAGATGCGAAGAGATGTCAGCTAGGGTAATGCAAGATTCACACAACGAACATCAAAGAGTAATTTTTAAGATTCATATTCAAACAACAAAGACTTGCTCTCTATGATACCAAGTCTGAAAAGAAGAAGCAATGCTTGTACACAAATTCTGTAGCTACTGCCCTTTGATATAGCAGTATTGGGTATAAAAAACGGCGGTATTAATTATAGGAACATCAAATGAAAGCATATGTCTGGGATTAAAAGGAGACAGGTAGGTCAGAACACGAAGGCAATCAACATCTCTTTGGGATGAAAAGTTTGCCAGTTATTTGCCCTCCGTTCCGATATGGGCATGATGGAGTGCGGCCTTTGTCTAACTGCTTGTTCCATTCCGCATTCTTGTCTTGAGTTGAGAATGCGGTCCAATTTCCGGTGGCACTTTCATATCTACTATGTGTGATACGTTTGAACTCCTTTACATCCTTGTTCTTTTCCATGTCAATTGGGTCAATGTCGACAGTGAAGATATCTCCATAAGGCCTTACAGAGTGCAGAAAGTGAGGCAAAGAAATGGGATCAGCGGACACTGCAGCGAGATCTGCAGTCACAACAATACTCTTTCCATCAGGACTGAAGAATGGATGGTTCACATGGCCTGCAAGATCATCTCCACTTCCCATCACTCTTATAACCACATCTGGATTGTTCGCATTCACTAGAAACACCGCAAAGTATCCTGGGTCAAGCTCATTGTCCTTAAGAGGTGCAGTTTGAGGCTTATCACGGGTCGATGAGAAAACTATCCAATCACTATTTGGGGACCATTGACAATGTGTATCAGTGCAGTGCCCTGTTGTAAGCCTTGTAATACTATCGCCTTCTCCATATTCCCCTAATTTCGCATCCATTATGTATAGATTCTTGTATCTTTCCTTCCCTCCATCTCTTGTAGATCGAAAAACTAATTTCGTCCCTGTTACATTGGAAACTATATTATGACAGATGGAACTCATTTGTCATTGAAAACCATATTACTCTCTAATGAACAATACTTAGATCGGTTTGCCGAAGGAATGGTTAGCCAAAATATTAAAGGATTTCATTTATGAACTGGATTTGGATTGCCATTAATGATAAAGTTTATCTACAAAATACTTATATACTTAATAGACAATCCGTTCGAGACACACACACACACACACAAACTGTTGTATGAATGTAGTTATTTGGATAGCAATAAGAGAGAATAAGTAGGGATTTACCGTCTGGATTGGTGGATGGGAAAGCATTATTGGATGGGAATCCATTACTGGAAGGTCTTGTGAGACGTGCACGTTGCTGTTTACCTTTGGCGATGACGGGGATAGCGCAGATGGCCAGTTCTTCGTCAGGGCTGAAAGAAGGTCCGACACACACATACAGTACATCTTTGGCTGGATTTTGGTTCCAAACTGGCGAGAAAATGTTGTCACCTTTCGTCTAACATTAGCAAAACTCATCAGCTCTATATGAATAATGCATGGAGTAGCGTTTTAATACAATTTAAAATATTCTATGTATATATACCTTGTAAACCTCACGCAACCCACTGCTATCGGCTACCCACACGGACTTGAACTCATTGTCCACGAATGCAAGTTTGGAGCCGTCTTTGGAAAATGTTGGAAACACTCCGGACACCCTAAACAGTCCTACATCTCTATCCGGAGATTCAAGCTCGTAGAACTTTCTTGGAACATCGTCTCCACTCTGTTCCATGGCCAACGTAGTTGGGACGTTTTACAGAAATCAGATACTAGTTTTCTCCTCTCTTTGTTCAATATAAAACACGAATTGAAAAAGGAATTTAAGGAGGTTTTGGTACCTTGAGTTTGCTCTTGCAACGGTGGTAACCGATGTGCTTATCGCCGCCAATGTCTATCACAAAGGGATTGAAATGGTCAACTTCTGGTTTGAGTTCTTTAGTTATTTGTATGGGATTTTTGCCATATGTTGAGTCATAAATCTCAATGTGTCGATACTGGTCATTTTCAAGGCCGACATCTTTGAGCTCTGATTTCTTACGAATAGTTGCGACCGCCACTGTGGTGGCATCGATGGCCGCCGGAGTAAACGCATCCATTGTCTCTGGGGTCACGCGGGAATATGGGGGGCCGCGGCTAATTTCGCCTCGGAAAACACCCCAATAGTCCCCAACCTTGCGGTGGAAAAATATGATGTTGTCACTTCCCCACGTCGGCCATCCACCATTTGATACAACCATCTTGCGATCGAACGGCTCCTCCACGTTCATCACAAAAATGCTAGTTTTAAGATCTTCGATCTCACCATTCCAGCCACCCTTTTCCTCGAACGATGCCACCGCTATCTTCTTTCCCGACGGTGACACCGAGGGGCTTAAATCAGCTTGCCCTGTTCGATCATTCATGATCACGAGGCAAAAATCAGCCTAATTTCTCCGCATTTCCCAAAAGAAAAAAACAAATAAAGAACAAATGCTAGATATACTGAGACATAGGAATTAAGGAACCTGGTGGGGTGAGGCGGTCGGTTTTTCCGGTCTTAAGATTGGTTCTATAAACGGCAGTCCAGGGATGACGACGTCGTTGAGCGGGCTCTTTGGTGGAGACATAGATGAGATAATCACCTGCAATGCAACCACTGTCTTCCATTCGAACACCACCGAACGTGCTTGTGCTGAAAACATGGGCCAAACTGAAGACTTTGACTTTGGGTTTTGTGTCGTCATTGAAGCGGAGAGCTATGTGAAGCGTTTCGAGGCTGCCTCTTTCGGAGACGAAAACGATGCCCGAGAGACGACCTGAATACACATCGGCCTCTTTGTAAATGCCTTCTGAAGCCAATTTTGGGCGCCTGATAATTGCGCTGAGAGCCGCCGAGGGAAGGACTTGGCCGTTGTAATTGTAAGACTCTCCATCAGTCAGGTGAAGTTCATGATCTCGGTTCGACGCAGGCGGAAGCGGGCGGGCGAATAGGTCGAGCGCCACCAGTGGTCGGAAGGTTGCGAAGAAGGCAATGCTACCTCTGTTCTTCGCCATCTATGATTTCTTGTGAAGTAAGTCAGCAAATACACCATCTTCAGATGTGTATATATATAAGGTGTGGCACAAAAATGTGAAGTCAACTTTTATTTTTCTTTTCTTTTTTTATCCCTACATAACAATGAGAAAAGAGTATCCTTATAAGACATCAATGATATTAATAACTATCTTCTAATAAAAAATAAATATAATAATATAAGATTTATAAAGAAGTTTACTTTTTATTACCGGTTTTTCTATATATTTTTCAATCGGGAAAATTGAACCTTTATTGGATCAGAAAGACCTTGACAGGAATGCCAAGTTGGCTAGACTTCAAGTTTTAAGTAAAATGAAATTAATTTATTGGCATTGGTAATAAACATATACAGCCAAATTGCTCAAGAACTGACAAGCGAGTTCGGTAAAGAATACAAAGCAAACTAAGTCTTTGTTTATTTATGAATTAGTATGGGACGCACGCCTTTTTAACTCACATTTTTAACTGCTTCTTCTTCTTCTTTTTTGGATAAATACATTTTTAATTATTTCTCAGCTCAAAAATATCTATAAATAGTAACTATAAGAATAATCGAATGATAATTCTATACTCAATGATAATTCTATACTCAATTTTATTGTCAAAAGGTATAGAGTTTGAATTTCCTTTACCCATAATTTCAAAATCAAAAAAATCTATAAATGAAACATAAACACAAATTAATTTAACCATGCATTGTTGCTTATCAAATTAATTTTATAAATTTCAAATTATAATGATGATAAGATAATACTATTTTTCACATTGATAAATGCAAAAAACTAGAAATGAAGTAAAAAATAATTGATTATTGACAAGTCAATTTGCAAGACAAAGTCATGGAATTAACGTAAATTCCTATATATCCTTGCAAGATTTATGTTGAGAAAAGATAAGTATTGTCCATTTGTAGAGTTTTTCCATATTATAATTTAAATCTAAAAAAAACCGTGGTTTTTTTTTTCATTTTTTTTTTCCATCCAAAAGGTTTGTGTCCGGTGCCCATCTTCTTCGGCTTCCTTCATTATGCCACCGGAAAAGAAGGAAGGTCAAGAACAGAAGAAAAATTCTGTTTAGGTCAAAATGTTGTTGCTCAAGAAACGACATGCGAATACGGTAGGCAGAAAGAATAAAAGCAAACCATTTTTTGTTTCCTCAAAAATTCAAAAATTAGTGTGATCGACACGGAAACACTATCATCAAAATATAAAGAATTGATATTGATAAGTCACGTTGAAGGGATAAAGGCTATGCATTCACTTTATTAAATTACAAGAAAATTTCCATAATAGGTTTCAAATGAAGAATTAAGACTATGAAGTCTCTTCTCAACTTCTAAACTAACGGGGACATAGTAGAAAAGGTTGGAGAGAATTTTGTCACTTTTTTGAGTTTTCCATGTCAAAAACCTTCACAATCACAAACAGCATTAATTTCCTTTTGTTTTCTGTTGCGTATCATCAAATTGTCCGTAGAAGTCAACTTTTATTTTTTATTTTTTATTTATTTTTACATAGTAATGAGAAAAGAGTACTGCTATAAGAAAAGAACATTGTTATAAAATATTAATGGTGTTAAGTATTATCTATTAATAAAAGATGAGTATAGCAACGAGACTCATAAATAAACTTCATTTTTTATTAATAATATGTCCTTAAATATTTTTCAATTGGGAAAATTGAATCTTCATTGGATTATAAATAGACCTTGACAGGAATGTCAAGTTGGCTAGACTTCAAGTTTTAATTAAAATGAAATTAATTTATTGGTGTTGGTGATAATCATATACACCCAAATTGCGCAAGAACAGACAAGCGAGTTCGTTATGCCTAAAAATGCAAAGCAAACCAAGTCTTTGTTTATTTATGAATTAGTATGGGACGCACGCCCTTTTAGCTTAAAATATTTGTAAGTGATAGTTATAAATATGCTCTAACGATAATTTTATATTTAATTTTATTATAAAAAAAGGGTAGAATTGAATCTTCTCCACTCTTAATTTCAAAATTTTAAAAAATCTATAAATGAAACATATTTGATTATGTATTGTTGCTTGTCAAATTAAAACATAAAGTCGTATTCTTTTTTAAAAGAATAGCATGGAGAAATTTATAGAATTTGTTGTATATAAAATAAAAATTAAACAAAATCAATACCTACTGTAGAATTCTTCCTAAATCCAAATAAAAATAAAACAAAACAAAAATAAAGGAGAAAGCACAAAAAGGAATAAGGTATAAATCGAGTTCCTCTTATATTCCTTTTTTTTTTTTCTTTTTACACACTCGTTTTAGTTGTTTCTTTTTACTGTTAATTTTCAATTCATGTTGAATATATGTGGTGACCGCCGACCCAGCTCGCCTAAGTCGACGTTCACCATTTCTTTTCTTATTAACTTTGCATACATAAACTTTTCTTTTCATTTGCAGAAGTGTAATTGAAAAGCTTTACTTTCAAAACTAAGTGAAAATTTTGGGAGCATTTTTTTTTTATAAAACATAATTTACATAAACTTCCCTTTTCATCAAAACATACCAGCTTATATACATATTTTTTTTTTCATTTTCGTTCCATTTCATTTACACATTATTTGCACATATATATATATATTTGAACAAATGCTTATACAAAAAAAAAAAACTCTGGCAGCTGAAAACATAGCGGGTCCGTCCCATTGTCTATGACATTTCTGGAATCTGTCTGCCAGTCTCCCTGATCATCTATCATGTCTTAGGTTACTTACCCTTATCACCTACACCACAAACAGACTTGTGAGCTAGGCTCAGTAAGCACAAACATACAAACAATTAACTTATATGCATAACCTCTAAGGTTAGTCACATAATGCAATTCAAATTCCTCATAGGTTAGTGTTCGGGGTTCTTTTATCATAGCTTATCATAACATTCTAATCTTTTCATTTCATGTCTTCTTTTCTTTTCTTTTCTTTTCTTTTCTTTTCTTTTCACTTTCATTGGTGTGCCCGTTGTTGAACGTACCTATTTGCGGGCTGACAGTAGGAGGAGGGGGAGCGACCCACCAATCTACCTCACAGTCACATTAAATACCGCACCTTCGAGGTTGGTCCATCCTATAATCTACCACACCTTTGGGGTAGCACCACATCTGTGCGGAGGATATAGACCTGAAGTCTCGACCTTGTAGGGAGACCGGTACGCCAACAACTTAAGTTTTCAGTCTTATTATCTTGCATTCTTTTAGCTTTTAGATCATAACCTATCATGCATATATACCATTCCTAAGACATCTCTAACATGATTTTTCATTTAACTCATGTCATAGAACACATCACAAAGTTAGTCAGTTCGTGGGTAGACAAGTAAATATTTGTACTTACAGTATCTGTATAAGTGTGATTTCTTTTGGATCCTGGATACTGCTTTCCCCTTCACTTCTTGTGTTTCCTATAATAGAAATAATCATGAATTATTTCTCATATTCACCTTTTATTTAAATCATAGCAAGATTTACATTAAATTTCTACATTTTCCTTATTCCTTTTTTTTTTCCTCCAAATCAACTCTTAAAATGTTGTTACTATCTTTAGTCTTGTGTCTTCACACTTTCCTTTAGCATTCAAAACTTTCTTAACATTCTAATCTTCATAATGTCCACACTCTTAGTTTCTTACAACTAATTCACCTCATTATCGTTACCGAAATTTCGACAACATTTCCGCTTAAAAACTAGGGTCCCAACGTTTAAGTAACACCTCAAAACTTAGGTACCTGCTAATTACTATACCAGAGGCCTAATTTTTCATAGAACATTCAAAACGTTCTATGAAAAATGCTTATCAATCACATACATTACTCATTAACACATTCCAAATCATATCCATAAAATTAACCATCACTTTCATTTTTCATTATCCATTTCCAACATGCCATTTACCACTTTATCTTCTCATTAAATCCTTTCTTACATATTTCATATCCATTTATTCATTCAAAATTACTAACAACATAAAACATTCAAATTTCAACAACCAAAACATCAAACTTAACTTTCAACTTAACTAATCCTTTCCAAACAATTACATAACCATTTTCAATCTCTTTTCTTAACTCTAAGTTTAACAAAACTAGCTTAAAGATTTCACAATCCCATTTTAAAATCTTCACAATTCATCTTAAGGAACTTAACCAACATTTGTTCAAAATTGAACCCAAATACATTTATTGTTAATATAACCCTTATAACCATTTTTTTCACTTAAATCATCAAGTTAACAATCATAAAGTTCAATTATTTCACCAAAAAGAGCCACAAATTCATCATGAAAAATCATCAAATTTTCAAACCCTAACTATGTGCATTCACGTTTTCCTCAAGAGAAACCATTCAAACTTTTGCATTCAAGTTTCCAAACTCATATATATTCTTTTCTAAGCCATCATAAATCAATTCTAACAAATTTTGGACCCTAATATTTCCATTTAAATATTTTCTCACACTACCTCATTTTGAATCCAAAAATCACAAAACAATTCAAGGAAAGGGGTTACCTTTGTTTAAAAACGTTCCCTTACTCCTAGAGGAACTAAAATCGTGTTTTTTGGAAGAGAACTCGAAGAAAATCCGAGTTTGGGGAGGTTAGAAGTCGCGGCTTCAAGTGGCTATACAGGGCCGAAATCGTGAGGAAGAAGAAAGGGGAAAGAGAAGCTCACGTACTCTTGGTTCTCTCCCTTTCTCAGTCGGCATTTTCCCTCTTGATCTCCCTCTTTCTCGCGCTCCTTTCCTCTCACGCTCACGACCACTCCCTCTCGCGCTCGCAGCCGTTTCCTCTCGCGTTCGCAGCCGCAGGAAGGAGGAAGAGGAAGAAGAAGAACAAGAACAAGAAAAGGCAAGAAGGGAGTTCGGATTCTCCCCCCCCCCGAAATCTTTCTCCTCCCGTCGCTCTCTCTCTCTTCCGTCACACCCTCTCTCTTTTCGGTGTGGCTGAGAAGAAAATAAGGGGAAGGGGGATTTTGGTGAGTTATTAATCTCACCCCCCTGTTTCCCTTATTAGCTTAAAAAAAAACGCCTCCCCCTTTTTTTTTTTAAACCCAAAAATTCATTTACTTGGGCTTAATCATAATTCTCCAATTTTTTGGTAATAACCAAACTAAACCATAGGATTTACTTTTTAATAATTCCATTAAGACATCGTAACTTAAAAGTATTTTTTTCTCTTAATAACATATCCTATTTTCGTTATTTCTATTATTGGATCGACTTTTGACTGGAAAGTCTAACCGAAAAAAAAAATATACTAATCACTTGAGTGGGTTTCTAGGATTATCCATACGGTTGGTTTACCTCATTGACACCTATTTGGTAACATCTCGCCCATTCTATAATAATAAACTTTTCTAACTTAGAAATCTTAATTTTTAACACTGTTAGAATATTTTTATTTTATTTTAAACAGTATTAAATCATTCATATATTTATATATATATATAAAAATATCATTACATTATTTAAAAAAAATAATTCCGAGAAAAATAGAAATTCTTGGTTATTACAATATATCTTTCTAAGGTTTTGTCTTCTTGGTAAAAAACTTTAAACACCTTTGACAGAATTATCTCAAAGGGACACGTAGCCAAAGAAATGTTAATTCATATTTGAATTTAAAAAAAAACTTTAGACAAATGTTATAAAAATATTAAGTAGGGTTAATTAGGGAAGGTTAAAAAAAAAAAGATTATTTGAAAGAGCAAATTAAGGATGAAACGTTAGTAAAAGACATTGAAAACGGAAGATTTACCTCCAAAAAAAAAAAAAGAAGTAATAAAGAAAATTATCTTAAAGGTAATTAATTAAAAAATTTATTATAGGGTCATATTTAAAAAAAATCTATAAAGGATTATATGGAAAACTATAAAAATATTGGTATATGGTGAGAAAAAAATACAGTGAAGAAAAAATTAGGAAAAATAATTTCGGAAAAAACATTTAAAGAAATTTTAAGCCAAAAAAAAAAAAAAACTTTAAAGAGCAAGTTAGAGGACAAACTATTTTATGAAGCAACATTACTAAAAACAAAAAACCGTGATTCCTAAAAAAGCATGCAACTAAATTAATGCACTTGAAAAATAAAAAAATGAAATTGAAGTATAATAATGTACTCAGCACGATATACAAAACCAAGTCTAAGTACAAAAATGAGAAAATGATTATAGCCACCTCTAGATATATTGTTGTGTGAGGCGTTGGAGAATAAAGATGACATTAGGTCTAATATTAAACCATTTGATCAAGAAAGAATAAATTTGAACCATTAGATCAATATCAAAAGATCGAAGTGCAGAAATTCAAAACCAATCTTACTATATATTATAGAAACTTTAGATATTCTTTTTGAAATAAAAGTAAAATTGACAAAATCTAGCTACAAAACAAACGAACACTAAAATTGACTGAGATAAGAGCATTTTGGATACAATATTAAATTATTATGTAAATAATAAATTTGATATTTAGGTTAAAAAAAAGTATTTTTTAGTTATAAAATTCTATCTTTAATGTTAAAATTTTCATTTACGGATAATATACCATCAATATCAAATTTAATATTTGATTTTTATTGATTCCTATCTTGAACTTTTCTTGTAATTATTACACAATTTTTATTTTTAATTTATTTTAAATACTAGAATTAAGTTAATTTCATAAATTTCAAAGTATAATGATGATAAGATAATGCTTTTTTTTTTCACATTATTTTATAATAAATATAGTTTTGGCATTGATAAATACAAAAAAATTAGAAACGTAGTAATAAAATAATTGATTATTGACAAGTCAATTCGCAAGACAAAGTCATGGAATTAATGTAAATTTCTATATATCCTTGCAAGATTTATGTTGAAAATAGATAAGTATTGTCTACTTGTGGAGTTTTTCCACATTATAATTTAAATCTCAGACAAGCCGTGGTTTTTCTCCATCCAAAAGGTTAGTGTCTCGGACCCACCTTCTTCGGTGTCCGTCATTATTCCACCGGAAAAGAAGGAAGATCAAGGAAAAAAAAAAAAAAAAAAGAAAAGAAGAAAAGCACTGTTTAGGTTAAAATGTTGTTGCTCAAGAAACGACAAGCGAATTCGGTAGGCAAAAAGAACAAAAGCAAACCAAGTGTTTTTTTTTTTTTTTTTTTGTTTTAACAATTTCAAAAGTTAATTTGATCGACCGACGGAAACACTATCATCAACATAAAAACAATTGATTATTGATAATTCAGTTTGATGATATGAAAGCTATGCGTTTACTTTACTTATTAAAAAAAAAAAAAAAAGAAAAGAAGAAAAGCACTGTTTAGGTTAAAATGTTGTTGCTCAAGAAACGACAAGCGAATTCGGTAGGCAAAAAGAACAAAAGCAAACCAAGTGTTTTTTTTGTTTTTTTTTTGTTTTAACAATTTCAAAAGTTAATTTGATCTACCGACGGAAACACTATCATCAACATAAAAACAATTGATTATTGATAATTCAGTTTGATGGTATAAAAGCTATGCATTTACTTTACTTGTTAAAAAAAAAAAAAAAAAACTTCGATAATAGGTTTCAAATGAAGACTTAAGACTATGAAGTCTCTTTCAAACTTCTAAACTAACAGGGAGACAGTAGAAAGGGTCGGAGAGAATTTTGTTACTTTTTTGAGTTTTCCGTGTCAAAAACCTTCACAATCATAACCAGCAGTAATTTCCTTTTGATTTCTGTTGTGTATCGCCAAATTGTCCGTAGAAGATCAAAATAATGGCTCAAAAGGTCAAACTATTTTTTTTCTCACTATGTACAAGACTACAAGAGAAAGGTATTTCAGCGGGGGGAAAAATAACAAACAAATTGGTGTCTAAATATATAGTTTATTGTGGTTACAGGCATTACTTAATGCTAATTCAATACAGGATTCTATCAAAAATATGAAGAGTTTAAATTTTTTTACCTCAATTTAAAAAAAAAATTGTAGTTTGTTAGTGTCTAACAAATTAATTAAATTTACAGCTTTTAAAAGTCCTACGATCAAAGGTTTTGAAAGAAGGCATTATGCTGAGAGTTGCTAAATGCCATATTTTCATGGTCTGCAACTATAAACCTGTTGTAGCCAATCCAAGAGTTTCTTCTTGAAAAATTTGTGGGGCTATGAAATCACTTTTTTACATTATGAAACGATAAAAATTCTAAAGTTAGTATACATAGGATAATAATATATGAGATATATTGTATTTTGGGGCATTCCTCATAAAACACCTTTCTTTCTCCTCTTCTTCCTTTTTTATTTATTTATTTTTTTTAAATTTCACCCTCTCTTTAGCAATATGCAATTCCGTTCAAGTGTTTATTACGTGATTGCCGGAAATTTACGTCGAAGGAAAATAGAGAGACGCAGGAGAGGAGAGAGAATATAGCAAAAGAAGGAAATGGAAAATACCCAGCTTAAAAGGATAAGAGCAGGGAAAGATTCTATTATATTTGACTTAGTGCAGTACAAAGAAATCAGCCATAGCATGTTGCACAAGCTGAATTAAAAAGATAATAACAAACTCTGAAAAAACTTAAAGAAATAGAAAACATAAAACAAATTGCACTAATCTATATATTACAATCTAATATCCCCCCACAAGCGAATGGGCTGAGGCTCCGCAGTGAACTTGTTGCGAAGAGCAAGAGAAAGAGCAGAACCCAAAGGCTTAGTCATGATATCAGCAAGTTGATCACCGAAAGGAGTGAATTCCACCGCAAGAGTTTTGTCACGTTCCCGAACAAAATGGTAGTCGATCTCTATATGTTTAGTGCGGGCATGCAACACTGGATTTGTTGCCAAGTGCATAGCACTAATGGGGAAGTCACAAGAAGAATGGAAGGTAAGACCATGAGAGATTGTGGCCATTTGACAGCAGCTCAATGAACAGTTATAATAGTGTGCATGCATTGACAAATCTTATTGATAACAAAACTGAGATTAGGATGAGTGATAGTGCAGTATTGAAGAGCTTCAACGATCTTCCTATAAGGAGTAGGATTAGAGAGAACTTCCCCCTCATATAAGGACAAGGTAGTGTTAGAGGCCATGGGAGTGGAAGCAGCTTTGCAGTCAACCATCTCAACAAGTTTGAGAAGACCAGTTACATACTGTTCTTGGCACAAATGAATAGAATCATTGGTACGAGAAACCTGTATACCAAGGTTCTTCAAGGTAAAATTGCTGTGGAGATGATTAATTCACTGTATTGAATTAAAGCGGGTGAGCTGCCGGTAACTGTAATATCTTCAATACATACTAACACAATCAGAACATCAGTAGGAATGTACACCAAGAACATTGAACTATCTACCTTGGAGTGAGTAAAGCCCCATGATAATAAGCACAAACCCAACTTGTGGGGACTTTGCTTGAGACCATAAAGGGGTTTTTGAAGCTTGCAGACATAATCGGGTTTAGAAGAATCAACAAATCGCTGAGGTTAAGACCTATAAACTTCTTCAGAGAGGTCACCATTAAGAAACGCATTGTGAATAGCTAACTGTTTAATGGGCCAGTTACAAGCAACAGCAAGACAAATAGCTCTACGAATTGTAGTGGACTTCGCCACCAAGCTGAATGTCTAAAAATAATTCAGGTTAAGGGTTTAGAGAAAACCTTTTGCAACTAAACGTGCCTTGTGACGTTCATTGGTACCATCAGGTTGTAATTTGAGACGATACACCCATTTACTACCAATCCCTTTGTAAGAGGGTGATGGGAGTACCAAGGTCCACTTTCGATACTTTACCAAAGTAGTGAACTCAGTTTGCATAGCTTGTTACCACTCAGAAAGAGCAATAGCTTGTTTGTACGTGGCGGGCTTAAAATGTTGTAAATGTGGTGCACTATCAATGACTTTAGTGTATCTTAGGCTTATGAATACCTGCTTAGGCTGGAAACCATAGAATGAACGTTAGCAGTATCTAAAGCTCTATGAATCACAGGACCAGATAATGTGAAAGTGATTCAGTTGATACTTAAGATGTTGGAATAGTCTGGGAATAGTCTCTGATTAAAGGATGGGAGAATTAGAGGAAGATGAAGGAAAGGAGATGCGGATGGTGAAGGTGAAGCAATTTTGGAAGATAGATGAGAAGCAAGTGGAGTAGGAATAGCGATGAAGGATAATTAGGGTTACGGGGCAAGTCTTGAGAAAAAGAAAGATCGCAAGGAGGATTTAGAGCGAAAGAGGAAGAATCAGGAGGGAGTGTATTGGTAGAAGTAGCAAAAGATAAAGAAGAGAATGGAAATGATTTTTCATGAAAAATAATATCACGTGAAATATAAATTCTCCCGCTTTGCATATGTAAGCAAATATACACTTTGGGAACGTTGCTAAAACCCAGAAAGACACACCGGGTTGATATGTATTGCAATTTATTGGCATTATAAAGACACAAGAAGGGAAAGCAGGTATTTTCTGGTACAGTACCTCAAATGGGGACTTAAGCTTTAAGACAGGGGTAGGAAGTCTACTTATGAGGTAAATTTCAGCTTGAAAAGTATAAGGCCAATAGGAGAGAGGCATGGGAGCATGGGCAAGAAGGGACAAACCAACTTCAAATATATGACAATTTTTACGCTCGACAAGACCATTTTGTTGGGGTGTAATTGGACAAAGATGTCTATTTTGTACACCAAGTTTATCAAAAAAAGATTTAATTGGTCAAAATTCATTCCCCAACCAGTTTATAGTGTTTTGATTTTTGTGTCAAACTGTGTTTCAACAAGAGCCTTGAATTTTTTAAAAACACTAAAGGTCTCATGCTTGCCATTAAGTAAATATAACCATGAAAACCGAGAGTAATCATCAACAAAGAAGCAAAAAATTTGCACACCAGTAACAGAAGTGTAACAACCGGGAAAATTCACATTTTTTGGAAAATAAATGCACAATGAATTTAAGCATTAAAATGTGAAGTTAAGTGATTTAATATTGTTTAGAATTAAATAGAATGTTCTAACAATATTAAAAGATGAAAAATGAGTAATAGTGATATTATGTATGTGCACGTGTGTGCCACTCACAGTATCAATAAGTAGGTCAAGATGATATTATCTTGACATAAAACTGATAAATTTGGGTTCAGCACACCCAAATTAGTCAGGATAGCCTATCAGCACGCTCAAATTTGATAATTGAGCACAAGGGTAATTTTTGACCAAAAATTCACAGTATCAGAAATTGGTCGAAATAACTTCAGATGAAAATAAAACTGATATATTTGGATTCAGGACGCCCAAATTAGTCAGCATAGCCCATGTTGAAATTTTGGGCGAAAAAGTATATAAAGAGAGGGAAAAAGTGGAATTTCCTCATTTGTCCATGTGTATGCTCTCTCCTCATTTCTCTTTCTCTCTCTAGCCGAATGTGTACAGTAACCGACCATCGGAAACGGTGTCCGTTTTTGACACCGCCGGTGTCATCGGAAAGCTCTCGCCGAGCTGAGTCCGATGGTGGGTCGATGCGACGGAACAGCCGCCGGAGCAAGCCGCACGCGCCGCCTGAAGCTCGCCGGAGCCGAGAATTTCGATCGTCGATATCTTCGCCGTCCGGCCACCATTTGCCACGAAACCGGTCCCAAAATGTTCGTGGTGAAGAGTACTACAAAACCCATGTGGTGGATCGCCTCAACGGCCGCCGGATCGCGCCGCCCAACTCCGCCCGTCGCCGTCGCCGTCGCCGCCGTGAAACCCGTCGTTTCCGGCGATGTTGAGCTGCACCACTTGTACAGAATTGGTCGCCGTGAAGAGGGGAGCAAAAGCCCTCAATCAATTTCGGGGAAAAAGTCCGGCACGGCAGAGCTCTACCGTCGCCGCCGTGGCTGTGACTTTCGGGGGCATTTTCCGGCGATTGGGGCCTCCAAATGTGAAATTGAAGCCACCAATGGATTTCTCTCGTCGAGATCTTCAAGATGGACTACCTACTTGCCACCGTCGCCGCCGGTCAACGCCGGTCAACGCCGGTCAACGGCGACCGTTGACCGAAAATGCAAGTTTGGCCCATTAGCCTATTTTCGACGTTCCGGACGCATCCGCGGAGTCGGATTTGCAAGACGGGACCTCAAATATGAAGAACGAGGAATTAGGGTTTATGCCGTCGAGACCGGACTGCAATTCGGTATAAATCCCGACCCCTTTACGTTCCGCAATTTAATTGTTTGGGACTGTTATATGATTTTATGATTTTTGGTATGAAAATTATGGGAAAAGAATGTATGTAAAAAGAAGAAAATGACTGTAATGGAGAAAAAGAAAAATATGTGATAATATAATGATTTTACGTAAACAGTATGAGTTTTACGTAAAATCTAGGCCTCTGGTATAGTACGTGATAGAATTAGATTAGGATAGATGGTTTTCAGGCGTTTCCTAAACGCTGAAACCTCAAAAATTAAGGGGAAACTCTGCCGAAATTTCTAAAAATGACACCAGAGGTAATATGGGAAACGAGGGGTAAAAATATGATCGGGAAGGTAACCCGAGCCCCCTCGAGGAATTGGGGTAAGGAAAAAGGAATGGGTAAGGTACGATTAGTAAACCAACCCTTCGAAACCCTAGAACGCAAGAAAAATATAAAACCGACACTTAGGTCGGAATAGTACTTCCCGAGGGCCGGGAATGTGAAAAATTGGTAAAATGATAAGAATTGATCCGGAAAAGGTCTGATAAGATTTAGAAAGTTAATTAAATGATTTTGGGTTTAAAAAATCCAGCCTAAGTATGAAAATGAAATTGTTATGGTTAAACGACCCATCAGGGGCAAAACGGTCATTTTGCCCAAAGATTCTCAAATTATGGGAAAAGAGCCCCAGTGACCTTGGAATAGGTTAATGAAGTTTGTAAAAGCCAAAATTGAGGTTTAAATTATGAAAAATCATGTCAAGGGCAAAATTGTAATTTTGTCAAAAGCTAGGGGTCAAATCGTAATTTTTCAAAAGTTGGAGAAAAATTCAAAAATGGCCATTAAGGTTTAGAAAGCTGTCCTAAGGCTATAATTAAGGGTTATAAGATCAGAATTAAGCTTTTTAATAAAATAAAAGCTATAAATGAAAATGTGATTAACAGACAGAGTTTATCTGTAGGAACCCAATCCAGACGCGACAAAGGACGTCGATGGATCCCAAGGAAAGGATAAGCACGCTATGAGTAAGTTCAGACATTTACTCGTCTGCAACTATGAACAAGTTTATCGTGTTTATATGTTTTGTATGCAAATGTCATGATGTGAATTATGATGATGCTATAGTAATACTATAGCAATACTATGATGATGCTAAAAGTTATGTTTTAATAATTAATTTATAAAAATATATATATATAAATATATGTATATATTGAATTTACGAAGGAAAGGTATCGTAAAAGCTTTATGAGAGTAACGATGTGATAAAGAGGGATAAAGGAATGGAAAGAGTAAGAATGAGAATATTATGATAGAATGCATAGGAAAGAGATGAGATATGAAAGGAAAGAATAGGTGTTTATGAAAAGTTTTATGGAAATTAAGTTATGATTGATAGAGCAATTATGGAAATTAAGTTATGATTGATAGAGTAATTATGATCGGTGAGGAAAAGAATTTAGAAATGGATGTTTTATGAGGACGAAAGGATAGATGTTCTATGAAAAATGAGAAATGAAAGATGATGAATGTTATGAAAAAGATATACAATGAAAAATCAATATAAGAAAAGCTAAAAGAATGCAAGATAATAAAACTGAAAAGTTAATGGTTGGCGTACCGGTCTCCCTATAAGGTTGAGACTTCCGGTCTATATCCTCCGCGCAGATGTGGTGCTACCCCAAAGGTGTGGTAGATTATAGGATGGACCAACCCCGAAGGTGAGGTTTTATGTGACTGTGAGGTAGGTTGGTGGATAGCTCCCCCTCCTCCCACTGTCAGCGCGCACTAGGTACGTTCAACGACGGGGCCCACCAGTGAAAGATAAGAAAAGAAAAGAAAATGAAAGATAAGAAAAGAAAAGAAAGTGAAAAGAAAAGAGAAGAAAAGAAAAGAAAGGAAAAGAGAAGAAAAGAAAAAACAAGGAAAAAGAGAGTGGAAAGAAAAGAAAAAAAAATGATACGAAAAGAAAAGAAAAGAAACGAACGATATGAAAGAACAACACAATGAAATCAATGAAAAAAATAATAAAACGAAGTTAAAAGAACATGATAGAATTATATATGAGATGTGATGTGTTTGATGTATATGTATGGAAACACGTTTTTACGTGATGTTGTGTTAGTGTATATGTTACTAGTTTTAAGATATGAAATGTTAAGAGATGATGACAAAGCGATAGAGAAGCTATAAAGGTTTAGAATAGAAAGTTAAGAAATGATAGAAATGAAAAGCAAAGAAATGAAAAGATTGGATTAGAATGATAAGAGATGATCGATAGAATGATAAGAACGATGAACAAAGAGATAAACGAGCATGATGAAGCTCATAATTTATGTTATGTTTTGAGGATATGTATAAATGATGTATATGGTGTGTATGTATGTGATGTCATATATTCTAGTAATAACATATATTACTAGTATTTATAAGTTAATGAATGTATGTTTGAACTTACTAAGCATCTATCTCATTAGTTGTTTATATGTTGCAGGTAAGCAACGTGTTTATTTAAAGTAATATGATGGACAACGGACGGATCTGCACGTGCCAAGGGACTGGGCGAGGGTATGGTACTATCATGAGTCTTTCGCTGAGCGTTAAAAAAGGAAGATGAAAGAAAGAAAGTTATGAAATATGTGTTATAAGAGCATGATAGAGATAGGCATAATATGTAAGTTAAAAGAAAAAAAAAATTTGCTATAGAAATTGCTTCCGCTTTAAGATGAGAATTTTAAGAATGGAAGGTTAAGTATGTTAAGTAAGAGGATGACGACCCACGAGGTTGCCAGCTATCGCGGTCGGCGTCAGAGCTCGGCTGGTTGGTATGGTAGCGTACGTGGGGGGGGTGGTCACAAGAAGAGATAGGCTAAGGACCACAAAAGGTCAGAATAAACTAGTTCAAAAGGTTTTAAAGCACCAGAATCAGAATTGACAAAAAATAATCTATGGCTCCTAGTCATTCGATAAGGAATACAAAAATCCATAGATTTCAAATTATATAGTTGTACAACTTTGCTAACAACAGAAAAAGAAGGATGTCCTAGTTTATTGTGCCATAGTTTGGCATCTTGGAGCTGAGTATGATAAACTTAAAGAAGAGATGTGGAGTGGAGGTTGTTGGGTGTGGACGAGCTGGAACAAGCCTGAAGTGAAAAAGGTGGAGTGGAGGTAGTGGTAGGGAGCAGCTTGTAGAGTCCACCTTGAAGATGTCCCTAGAGAAGAGTTTTCTTCAAATATAGATCCTTCGCAAGAAAGAAAGTGGGCTGAAATAAAACATTGGCTCTATTGTCATGACAAAGTTTACTAACACTTTAAACAATTGTTTAGAGATGGCCGGAGTGCAAAAAACATGGTTAAGTTGAATTGGTTTAACATGAGACTTAAGGATAACATTACCAACATGAGAAATATGAATTTTCTTACCATTTTCCCGCCATCACCTGATCTTCACAAAGGAAAGGCAAGGGGTTATCAAGAGGGCTGAATTCGGGAGTGAAGTGATTAGTAGCTCCAGAGTCAAGAAACCATGGAGTAGTTGTTGATGAGCTTGCTATAGAACTGCATGAAGGATTTACCGTGGCGGCAAAGCCATTTGGCTGATTCTGAGCATTATATTTTCCCCTGCATGATAGGTAAGACTGAGGTTGATAGTGTGGATCATTCCTATGATAATAGATGATAGCAGAGTGGCTTATCTTGTTGCACATTTGACACATTGGCCTCTCAGTGAACTGATTGTTTAGATTTGACCTTGGAGCATGGTTTGGAGAGATGAGGTTTTCCAAGAATTCTAGGTTGGTTATTAGGAAATGGAAAAGGTTGAAAGTTCTGTAGTCTAGATAAATTAGTGAGATGAGATTAGGATTGATATGAAATGAAAAAAGATTTTTCAGTGTGAGGTTATTGTGGGGGTAAGGTTTATGCGGGCCTCTATTTGGTGAGAATTGTGAAAATTTGAGTTGGACAAGCTGGGATTGGATCAGATTAAGGTGATTAACAGATTGTTGTTCCTCAAGACGATAGTCATGATTAATTAAAAAGTTGTGGATTTCATCTATCAAAGGTCTATTAGGTCTAGCGCTCACACAAGATACAATAGCATTATACTCGGGTCCAAGGCCTCTAAAGGTATGAATGATTTTATCTCTGTAACTCAAGGGCTCACCAATAGCAGCAAACTTATCAAAGATTGATTTCAGTCATTCCAAACGCTCAATTATAGTCAGTCCATCCATCTTGACATTCATGAGCTGAGACCTCAGACTCAAAATAATAGAAATTGAAGCTGTTTGGTATACTTGATTCAAGGAATTTCATATTTCTTGAGCAGTGGTCAGTCCAACAATTCTACTTATCATATCTTTGTTTAGAGATGAGCATATCTGTCACGACCCAAACCCGACGGCCATAATTAATTAGAATTAAATCAGATTAATTAAAGTAAACTCATAATTGATTATCAAATTTGGTAATTATCATTATTATTATTTTGCAAAAATATATAATGAAATCTATTATTCTAGAGTCTTTAAATTACATATATTTTCCAAACAATCCGTTTAAAATTACAAACATTGAAAAGATACAACTCAGGGACACTGTTAGACTAATACAATCCATCACACAAGATTTTAATACTGCTTAGAATTAAAAAACAAAAATTGAAATAGCAATACAAACCGATCGAACAACCTGTCTTCATGATACGAAAACTCAAACATAATTCTGCCAAGAACGTCTACTAACCTTGGAGGGGGAAACAATATAGAAGAGGTAAGTCGAAAGCTCAGTAGGACTAAAGTTCCTAAATTATAAACTTATTAGTTATGATGCAACGACATGACATATGTCATAAAATTTGAATGACAACATAAATGTAAAGTGTAACATTTACATAGTATAATAGTAAAAGTGTAGCAAGTATACAAATGTGGCATACTTGTGAACCATGGATAATCATTATGACATACATGCTAACATATAAAGATAGCCAAGTATTCCTTATAACATAACATGTGCCTATTATATGAATATTAATTTCATACTATAGATGAGGTTTGCACTCATTTTACTTATAGCAAAATGCTTTTCTTTTAATGCCATAAACTAAAATTTCTTTCCTAAAATATGTCCAAATTTAGTTTAATTTTTATACTATTGGATAAAGTTTTTCCTTAATATTTCCTAAAAAGAAATTAAGACTTAAATTATATATCATGATTATGAGACTATGATGTATCATAAAAAATTGAAATCATAACTTTTAACATACGAAAGTTGGATTTAAAATTTAAATCCAAATCCTTGCTTTATATCTTATAGAAAGTTCATTTTAAAAATACTCCTTAATTTTAAATTTTTCTTTATTTTTTCTAAGGTTGGGCATTGCAATACCCGTAGCCGTCGCCAAGAAGTGCTACAGAGACACCTGGCCACGTTGTAGTGCACCTAGCCATTGTTTGTCCCAAGCTCGTGCGGCAGCACTAGAAATGGGTGCTGCAGCCTGGGCTACTGCAGTTGCTTGTTTTTGGCCTTTCCCAAAAAATTCCCCTATTTTGCTTTATCTTTGAAAAATCATATATTTTAATCCATCAAGAATTTAACAAAACTTTCCCATGGAAAATGTTCATCTATATGTTATCTAAAGTTTTCATGTTTGTGGAAAATTCTAATTTTGTCCACAAGGTCTTTATTTTTTTTTAATAAATCCAAAACTTGATAGTTTTTGTTAATCTTAACTAAATCACTCAAACTTTGAAACACATATATATACACCACAGTGCACAGTCCATATTATTTCTAACATTTACTATTCAATTCAAATCGAAAATGTAACAAACGGAAAAATTCACATTTTTTGGAAAATAAATGCACAATGAATTTAAGCATTAAAATGTGAAATTAAGTGATTTAATATTGTTTAGAATTAAATAAAATGTTCTAACAATATTAAATGATGAAAAATGAGTAATAGTAATATTATGTGTGTGCACGTGTGTACCACTCACAGTATCAGGAAATAGGTCAATATGATATTATCTTGACATAAAACTGATAAATCTGGGTTCAGCACACCCAAATTAGTCAGGATAGCCTATCAGTACGCTCAAATTTGATAATTGAGCACAAGGGTAATTTTTGATCAAAAATTCACAGTATCGAAAACTGGTCGAAACGACATCAGATGAAAATAAAACTGATATATTTGGATTCAGGATGCCCAAATTAGTCAGCCTAGCCCATGTTGAAATTTTGGGTGAAAAAGTATATAAAGAACGGGAAAAAGGTGGAATTTACTCATTTGTCCACAAATTCTCTCTCTCCTCATTTCTCTTTCTCTCTCTAGCCGAATGTGTATAGTAACTGACCATCGGAAACGGTGTCCGTTTTCGACACCGTCGGTGTCATCGGAAAGCTCTCGCCGAGCTGAGTCCGATGGTGGGTCGACGCGACGGAGCAGCCGCCGGAGCAAGCCGCACGCGCCGCCTGAAGGTCGCCGGAGCCGAAATCTTCACGGTGAGATTTCTCCGCCGTCCGGCCACCATTTGCCACGAAACCGGTCCCAAAATGTTCGTGGTGAAGAGTACTACAAAACCCAGGTGGTGGATCGCCTCAACACCGGCAGAATCGCGCCGCCCGAAGTCGCGACGTCGCCGCCGTGGAGTCGTCGTCGAAACCGCCGTTTCCGGCGATGTTGAGCTGCACCACCGGTGCAGAAATGGTCGCCGTGAAGAGGGGAGCAAAAGCCCTCAATCAATTTCGGGGAAAAAGTCCGGCACGGCGGAGTTCCATCGCCGCCGCCGTGGCCGTGACTTTCGAGGAGGTTTTCCGGCGATTGGGGCCTCCAAACATGAAATTGAGGCAACCAATGGATTCCTCTCGTCGAGATCTTCAAGATGGGCTACTCATTTGCCACCGTCGCCGCCGTCAACCGCCGGTCAACGGCGAGTCAACGCCGGTCAACGGCGTCCGTTGACCGAAAATAGAAGTTTGGCCCGTTGGCCTATTTTCGAAGTTCCGGACGCATCCGCGGAGTCGGAATTGCAAGACGGGACCTCAAATATGAAGAACGAGGAATTAGGGTTTATGCCGTCGAGACCGGACTGCAATTCGGTATAAATCCTGACCCCTTTACGTTCCGCAATTTAATTGTTTGGGACTGTTATATGATTTTATGATTTTTGGTATGAAAAATGTGGAAAAGAATGTATGTAAAAAGAAGAAAATGGCTGAAATGGAGAAAAAGAAAAATATGTGATAATGTAATGATTTTACGTAAACGGTATGAGTTTTACGTAAAATCTAGGCCTCTGGTATAGTACGTGATAGAATTAGATCAGGATAGATGGTTTTCAAGCGTTTCCTAAACGCTGGAACCTCAAAAATTAAGCGGAAATGCTGCCGAAATTTCTAAAAAAATGACACCAGGGGTAAAATGGGAAACGAGGGGTAAAAATATGATCGGGAAGGGAACCCGAGCCCCCTCGAGGAATTAAGGCATGGAAAAAGGAATGGGTAAGGTACGACTAGTAAACCGACCCTTCGAAACCCTAGAACGCAAGAAAAATATAAAACCGACACTTAGGTCGGAATAGTACTTCCCGAGGGCCGGGAATGTGAAAAATTGGTAAAATGATAAGAATTGATCCGGAAAAGGTTTGATAAGATTTAGAAAGTTAATTAAATGATTTTGGGTTTAGAAAATCCAGCCTAAGTATGAAAATGAAATTGTTATGGTTAAACGACCCATCATGGGCAAAATGGTCATTTTGCCCAAAGACTCTCAAATTATGGGAAAAGAGCCCCAATGACCCTGGAATAAGTTAATGAAGTTTGTAAAAGTCAAAATTGAGGTTTAAGTTATGAAAAATCACGTTAAGGGTAAAATTGTAATTTTGTCAAAAGTTAGCGGTAAAATCGTAATTTTTCAAAAAGTTGGGGAAAAATTCGAAAATGGTCATTAAGGTTTAGAAAGCTGTCCTAAGGCTATAATTAAGGATTATAAGATCAGAATTAAGCTTTTTAATAAAATAAAAGCTATAGATGAAAATGTGATTAACGGACAAAGTTTGTCTGTAGGAACCCGATTCAGAAGCGACAAAGGACGTCTATGGATTCCAAGAAAAGGATAAGCACGCCATGAGTAAGTTCAGACATTTACCCGTCTGCAACTATGAACAAGTTTATCGTGTTTATATGTTTTGTATGCAAATGTCATGATGTGATTTATGATGATGCTATAGTAATACTATAGCAATACTATGATGATGTTAAAAGTTATGTTTTAATAAATAATTTAAAAAATATATATATATAAATATATGTATATATTGAATTATGAAGGAAATGTATTATAAAAACTTTATGAGAGTAAGTAACGATGTGATAAAGAGGGATAGAGGAATGGAAAGAGTAAGAAGGAAAATATTATGATAGAATGCATAAGAAAGAGATGAGATATAAAAGGAAAGAATAGGTGTTTTATGAAAAGTTTTATAAAAGTTAAGTTATGATTGATAGAGTAATGATGATCAGTGATGAAAGGAATTAAGAAAATGTATGTTTTATGATAACGAAAGGATAGATGTTTTATGAAAAATGATATGAAAGCAAAGAGTTAGACAAGAAAGAAAAACAATGATAGGTTATGATGAAAGGTATGATGAAAGGATTAGAACATAACGATAAGATGTGATTGATGGAATAGAATGATAGGCTATGATCGATAGGCTATGATTGATGGAATGATGCAAATGATAAGACGAACAAAGAATAATTGTCTACACGTAACAAAATATGTTTTTTTGTTTGTTATGATGTGATGTGATGTGATGTGATGTTATATAAGTAATATGTGCTATATGTGCTATGTTTTTGAAAGAAAAAGATGTTCAACGAAAAATCAATATAAGAAAAATAAAAGCCTACAAGATAATAAGACTGAAAACTTAAGTTGTTGGCGTACCGGTCTCCCTACAAGGTCGAGACTTCCGGTCTATATCCTCCGCGTAGATGTGGCGCTACCCCTAAGGTGGTAGATTATAGGTTGGACCAGCCCCGAAGGTGAGGTTTTATGTGACTGTGAGGTAGGTTGGTGGGTAGCTCCCCCTCCTCCCACTGTCCGCGCGCAACTAGGTACGTCCAACAACGGGCCCAACCAAAGGAAAGTGGAAAGAAAATAAACGAAAGAAGAGTGAAAAGAAAAGAAAAGAAAAGAAAGGAAAAGAGCGTGAAAAGAAAAGAAAGGAAAAGAGCGTGAAAAGAAAAGAAAAGAGAGTGCGTGAAAAGAAAAGAAAAGAAAGGAAAAGAGAAGAAAAGAAAAGAAAGGAAAAGAGCGTGAAAAGAAAAGAAAGGAAAAGAGCGTGAAAAGAAAAGAAAAGAGAGTGCGTGAAAAGAAAAGAAAAGAAAAGAGAGTGAAAAGAAAAGAAAAGAGAGTGCGTGAGAAAAAAAAAACAAGGGAAAAGAGAGTGGAAAGAAAAGAAAAAAAAATGATACGAAAAGAAAAGAAAAGAAACGAACGATATGAAAGAACAACACAAAGAAATCAATGAAAAATAATAAAACGAAGTTAAAAGAACATGATAGAATTATATATGTGATGTGATGTGTTTGATGTTATATGTATGGAATGACACGTTTTTACGTGATGTTGTGCTAGTGTATATGTTACTAGTTTTAAGATATGAAATGTTAAGAGATGATGATGAAGCAATAGAAAAGTTATAAAGGTTTAGAACAGAAAGTTAAGAAATGATAGGAATGAAAAGCAAAGAAACGAAAAGATTGGATTAGAATGATAAGAGATGATCGATAGAATGATAAGAACGATGAACGAAGAGATAAACGAGCATGATAAAGCTCATATTTTATGTTATGTTTTGAGGATATGTATAAATGATGTATATGATGTGTATATACGTGATGTCACCTATTCTAGTAATAATATATGTTACTAGTATTTATAAGTTAATGAATGTATGTTTGAACTTACTGAGCATCTAGCTCATTAGTTGTTTATATGTTGCAGGTAAGCAACTTGTTAGTTTAAAGTAATACGATGGACAACGGACGGATCTGCATGTGCCAAGGGACTGGGTGAGGGTATGGTACTACCATGAGTCTTTCGCTGAGCGTTCAAAAAGGAAGATGAAAGAAAGAAAGTTATGAAATATGTGTTATAAGAGTATGATAAAGATAGGTATAGTATATAAGTTAAAAAAAAAAAATTTTTGCTATAGAAATTGCTTCCGCTATAAGATGAGAACGTTAAGAATGGAAAGTTAAGTTAAGTAAGAAGACGACGACCCATGAGGTTGCCAGCCATCGCGGTCGGCGTCAGAGCTCGACTGGTTGGTATGGTAACGTACGTGAGGGGGGGGGGGTCGCCACAGAAAACTTTCTTAATATGTTTATATATATATATATTCATAACATGGATTCAATCACAACTTCAACATTGTCAAATCACTATTCCAAATTCATACCAACATTCTATAGTTCATGGTCCATAATATTTCTAACATTTAATACTCAAATCTAAAACTTTCAATGTTTATATACATATTCATGGCATGGATTCAATCGTTACTCCAACATTGTCAAATCACTATTCTAAATTCATACTAACATACCAACACTATGAACTTGGACTTAGAAATTTTCCAAAAAACTATTAAAACCCATTATTTTTACTTAAATTTCAACCCAATAAAAAATATAAATTAAAAAAATTAACAAGTGTTTTGGTTAGAAAAGTACCTCAGCAACTAATTCTTTTGTCGTAAAATTGAAACTAACACTTCTTGGAGGGTACTTCTTGGAAGAGGCTTGAAGAACTTTCTTAAATTTTTAGAAGGCTAAAAAGTGTTTGGGATGTAGGAAAGTAGAAGAGAAAATGCAAGAAGACTTAAGAAAGTTTTTGAAGAACTTAAAGAAACTAAAAAGAACTTTTAATAAATTTAGAGGAAAATTTTAGAGAGCTAGAGAGCTTTATATTGCTTGAGTGTGTAATGTAATATCCAAAATTTTTGATAGGAAATTTTAATGAATTAATTATGTAATTCATAAAGTTCCCTATGAAAATTAAAGTTTAGATTGTAATAATAACCTAAAGAAAATGGAATAAATTCCTTGGTGTGACAACTAATTTAATATTACAAAGTGTGGTTGCAAAATTTTATGATGTAACCTTATGATATAAGCGTCATGATAGGATTTAGGATAAAAATCTTATGATGTGACAATAAATGTCACATAGCATAAAGGTCTTATACTTTATAAAATTAATATGTGATAGCCTATGGTATAAAGTATGCCATGATTCCAAAATTTAGAATGATGTGACAAGTTAATGGTTTGTCACATGTTTTCAAGTCATTACCTTATTCAACAAATTGAATAGAAAAATGACCAATTGATAAAGCTTGATATGTTGTCAAATCACTCGTATAGTATTTCAATCTCTTAGTAGTATGTGAATTAGCAGTTTTAAGATTTTCATAGATAGGAGTCTTCTGTATATAAAAATGTAGTATTAAAAAGTAGACATCAAAGTCTAGACAGATAAAAATTAGATTGTCATCTAAGGAGTTTGGATTACCTTCTTCCACACACCAAGATGACATGACCAAAGTTACTGGATTTTTCCATCAATTCTAGCATGAAATGGCTACACAAGATTGCATGAAAACATAGGATATAACCTAAGAAAGCTTAGGTTTAAATTATGTTAAGGGGTTAGATTATAATGTGATTAAGTGCTTTAGACAACATTAAGTTCAATTAGAAAGTTTATGCTCCTCAAGTCTGTAAATAGGACCTATTCTCCATAATTTTTACTCCATTTCAAAAATCTCTCTAATTCTCTTAGTAGTTCTTTCTAGTTTAGTTCTAAGTTTTCTTAAGTTTCTTTAAGAAACTTTCTCTTATTGTTCCATATTTTCTCTTCCATTTGCCCACATCCCAAACACTCTCCTTAGTCTTTTAGAATCAATAATAATATTTTAAGTTTAGAAGTTGTTCTCAAGAGGTTCCAACCAAGTTCTAGCTATTGAGGTAGTTTTCTGATCAAAGCTTTTTTTTCTTTCAGTTTGTAATTTTTATGAGTTAGAAGGTAAGAAATTGTCCATGTGTCTGCTCTTAGCTTTGTGGGAATTTTTAGAGCTCAAGAAACTCTAGAAAATCAAGTTGAGGTAATACTCTTGACTCTCTAAATTATTAAGGTTGGAATTGTTATAATGAGTTAGACTTGGTGATTTGACAAATGTATAAGTTATGAATATGTTTGTACTTTGATCGTATTCATTTTAAAGAAGTTCAAAGTTTTTATTAATAAGAAAGTTTAGAAAATGAACTTAAATCGACGATTTAAAATCGTGACTCCATTCATTAAATCCTAGCAACAAAAATGTTTTTTCATGAGCTAGAAAACTCATAAGGAAGTTGGAAAAGATTTAAGAAACATAGATATGGTGTATATATGTTTTAAGGATTTTTACAAGAATAAAATCATGATTTTAGAATGATACAATCAATGATTTTGTAAGCGAACTCAAAATTGATGTATTTTGAGATTTTGAGAAAATGAGGGTTATATGTACCAAATTAGACTTTGTCATAAACATAAGAAATGTAAATAACATGAAAATTAACTGTGACGTCCCCCGTACGTTATCATACCATCCAGCCGAGCTCTAACGCCGATCGTGATGGCTGGCAACCTCGTGGGTCGTCATCCTCTTACTTAACATACTTAACTTTCCATTTTTAACGTTCTCATTTTTAAAGCGGAAGCAATTTCTATAGCAATTTTTTTTTTAACTTACATATTATATCTATATCTCTATCATACTCTTATAGCATATAATTCATAAATTTCTTTCTTTCAACTTCCTTTTTGAACGCTCAGCGAAAGACTTATGATAGTACCATAACCTCACCCAGTCCCTTGACACGTGCAGATCCGTCCGTTGTCCATCATATTACTTTAAACTAACAGGTTACTTATCTGCAACATATGAACAACTAATGAGCTAGATGCTCAGTAAGTTCAAACACACATTTATTAACTTATAAATACTAGTAATATATATTATTACTAGAATATATGACATCACGTATAGACACATCATACGCATCGTCTATACATATCATCGAAACATAACATAATATGTTAGCTTCTTCATGCTCATTTATCTCTTCGCTCATCATTCTATCGATATCTCTTATCATTCTATTCTAATCTCTTTATTTCTTTTCTTTTCATTCCTATCATTTCTTAACTTTCCGTTCTAAACCTTCTTATCTTTTCTATCATTTTATCATCATTTCTTAACCTTTCGTATTTTAAAAGCCAGTAACATATACACTAGCATAACATCACGTAAAAACGTGTCATTCACATCATACACATAACATCAAATACCTCACATCACATATATCAATTCTATTATGTTCTTTTAAGTTTCGTTTTATTATTTATCTATTTTTCATCGATTTCATTATGTCATTCTTTCATATCGTTTGTTTTCTTTTCATGTCATTCTTTACTTTTCTTTTCGTTCTTTACTTTACCTTTCTTTTCGTATCGTTTCTTTTCTTTTTACTTTCCTTTCCTTTCTTTTGTTTTCACTTTCCTTTGGTGAGCCCGTTGCTGAACGTACCTATTTGCGCATGGACAGTGAGAGGAGGGGGAGCGACCCACCAACCTACCTCACAGTTACATTAGTTACCGCACCTTCGGGGTTGGTCCAACCTATAAACTACTGCACGTTCGGGGCAGCGCCACATCTGCGTGGAGGATATAGACCTGAAGTCTCGACCTTATAGGGAGACCAGTATGCCAACAACTTAAGTTTTCAGTCTTATTATCTTGTATGCTTTTATTTTTCTTATATTGATTTTTCGTTGTACATCTTTTTCATGACATTCATTATATTTCCTTTCTCATTTTTCATAGAATATTTCATGGGACATTTGTTCTTTCGTTATTCTATTTTTCTTTCGTAATTCTTTCTCATTGACATCTTATTCTTTCATTCTCATTTCGTAAGACATATATTGTTGTTTCATGTTGTTGTTTTTCTTTTCTTAATTCTGTACTTTACTCGTGTGAATTATGTCAGTCACACTTTAGCATATATAGCACATATTACTTATATATCATCACATCACATCACATCCTAATAAATAAAAATACGTTTAGTTAAGTGCAGACAATTATTCTCTGCTTATCATTTGCATCATTCTATTTATCGTATCTTATCATCATATTCCTATCGATCATAGCCTATCGTTCTATTCTATCAATCACATCTTATCGTTATGTTCTAATCCTTTCATCATACCTTTCATCATAACCTATCATTGCTTCTCTTTCTTGTCTAACTCTTTGCTTTCATATCATTTTTCATAAAACCCCTATCATTTCGTTCTCATAAAACATACCCTTTCTTAATTCCTTTCATTTCTGATCATCGTTACTCTATCAATCATAACTTAACTTTCATAAAACTTTTCATAAAACATCTATTCTTTCCTTTCATACTTCATCTCTTTCTTATGCATTCTATAATAACATTCTCATTCTTACTCTTTTCATTATTCTATTTCTCTTTATCACATCTTTATTCTCATAAAGCTTTTATAATACATTTCCTTCGTAATTCAATATATACATATATATATTTTTTAATTATTTATTAAAACATATCTTTTAACATCATCATAGTATTGCTATAGTGTTACTATAACATCATCATAAATCACATCATGATATTTACATATAAAACATATAAATACTATAAGCTTGTTCATAGTTACAGACGGGTACACATCTAAACTTACTCATAGCGTGCTTATCCTCTTCTTAGAATCTATCAACGTCCTTTGTCGTGTCTGGATCGGGTTCCTACAGACAAACTTTGTCCGTTAATCACATTTTCATTTATAGCTTTTATTTTATTAAAAAGCTTGATTTAGATCTTATAATCCTTAATTATAGCCTTAGGACAACTTTTTAAACCTTAATGGCCATTTTCGAATTTTTATCCAACTTTTTGAAAAATTACGATTTTACCCTTAACTTTTGACAAAATTATAATTTTACCCTTTGCGTGATTTTTTCATAACTTAAACCTCAATTTTGGCTTTTACAAACTTCATTACCCTATTTCGGGGTCATTGGGGCTCTTTTCCCAAAATTTGAAAATCTTTGGGCAAAATGACCATTTTACCCCTGATTGGTCGTTTAACCATAACATTTTCATTTTCATACTTAGGCTGGATTTTCTAAACCCAAAATCATCTAATTAACTTTTTAAATCTTATTAGACCTTTTATGGATCAATTCTTATTATTTTACCAATTTTCACATTCTTGACCCTCAGGAAGTACCATTCCAACCTAAGAGTCGGTTTACTAATCGTAACTTGCCCATTCCTTTTTCCATGCCCTAATTCCTTGAGGGGGCTCGGGTTATCTTTCCGATCATATTTTACCCCTCGTTTCCTATATTACCCCTAGTGCTGTTTTCAGCAATTTCGGCAGCATTTCCACTTAATTTTGAGGTTCCAGCGTTTAGGAAACGCTTGAAAACCATCTATCCTGATCTAATTCTATCACGTACTATACCAGAGGCCTAGATTTTACGTAAAACTCATACTGTTTACGTAAAATCATTACATTATCACATATTTTTCTTTTCCTCCATTACAATCATTTTCTTCTTTTTACATACATTATTTTCCATAATTTTCATACCAATAATCATAAAATCATATAATAGTCCCAAACAATTAAATTGCGGAACTTAAAGAGGTCAGGATTTATACCGAATTGCAGTCTGGTCTTGACAGCATAAACCCTAATTCTTCGTTCTTCATATTTGAGGTCCCGTCTTGCAAATCTGACTCCGCGAATGTGTCCGGAACGTCGAAAATAGGCCAACTGGCCAAACTTCAATTTTCGGTCACTGGTCGCCATTGACCGACGTTGACCGACGTTGACTTCGGCGTTGACTGACGATGACGGTGGAATGTGGGTAGTCCATCTTAAAGATCTCGACGAGAGGAATCCATTGGTGGCCTCAATTTCATGTTTGGAGGCCCCTATTGCTGGAAAATCTCCTCAAAAGCCACGGACATGGCGGCGACGATGAAACTCCACCATGCCGGACTTTTTCCAGAAATTGGTTGAGGGCTTTTGCTTCCCTCTTCACGGCGAGCATTTCTGTACCGGTGGCTTTCCTCAACATCACCGGAAACAGCAAGTTTCACGGCAGCGACGTCGTGGCTTTGGGCGACGTGATCTGGCGGCCGTTGAGATGAACCACCACATGGGTTTTGTAGTACTCTTCACCACGAACATTTTAGGATCGGTTTTGTGGCAAATGGTGGCCGGACGGTGGAGAAATCGGTATTTGAATTTTTCCGATGGCCGGCGGCTTCAGGCGGTGCGTGTGGGCTCCTCCGGCATCGATTCCGTTGACTCGGCCCATCCTTAGACTCAGCTTGGCGAGAGCTTTCCGATGACACCGGCGGTATCAAAAACGGACACCGTTTCTGATAGTTGGTTACTGTACGCGTGCGGGTAGAGAGAGAAAGAGAAGGGAGGAGAGAGAGTGTACGTGGAAAAATGAGGAAATTTCACTTTTTTTCGCCATTTATATACTTTTTCGCCTAAAATTTCAACATGGGCTATCCTGACTAATTTGGGAGTCTTGAATCCAAATATATCAGTTTCGTTTTGATCTGAGGTCATCTTGATCAGTTTCCGATACTACGAATTCTCGGTCAAAAATTACCCTTGTGCTCAATTATCAAATTTGAGCGTGCTGATAGGCTATCTTAACAAATTTGGGAGTACTGAACCTAAATTTGTCAGTTTTATGTTAAGATAATATCATCTTAACCTACTTCTTGATACTGTGAGCGACACATACGTGTACACAGATAATATTACTATCAATTATTTTTCATCCTTTAACATTGTTAGAACATTTTATTTAGTCCTAAACAATATTAAATCACTTAATTTCACATTTTAACACTTAAATTCATTGTGTATTTATTATCTGAGAAATATGAATTTTCCCGGTTATCACATGAACATTTTTCATGAAGGAAGTTTTGCCAAATTATAAATGAATTTGAGAAAATAAAAAAAAATAAATAAAGGTGCCTAGCCCTGTTGGGTGCTATAGCACCCGGGAAAAAAAAAAAAAAGAATTTCAAAATTTAGAAAGTGTAATATATTTTTTTAAAACAATAAAACTTCTTTCTTTCAAGTATCAAAGTGATGATTTTTTCAAAAGTTAGCAAATGGGTTTAAAGTTTTAAATTTAAATTCTATTTTACTTAGAATAATAATAAATCATAATAAATATGTAATGAATTAAGTTTTAAACATACACCATAAACCTGAAAACTTAATCTTGAAAATCTTATCATAGGAAGGAATTACAAAAATTTTATCCAATAAGTGTATGAGTTAATACTCAAAATTGGATATACTTTCAGGCAATAAAACTTAGATTGTGGCCTAAGTTGGAAGTGAGATTGTTATAAAGAGCGTAAGTGCAAACCTCACCTATAGTATGAAGATATTATTATTATTTTTCAAACTATAGGCATATGATAAGAATGACTTAAACATGTTTACTATAATATGTTTAATACCTCTTATGGTGGAATTGTGTTGGTTACATAAATGTGTATTCCCTAAGATCATTTTGTCCAAGGAGATTGGCTATTGAGTGGGACTTTTGTAATCCCTCCAGCCTTTCTAGGGAACTACTTAGATAATCTAAGATTGTTCTATCTAAGAAGACTACAACTTAAGTGAGTGCGATGTGACCCTTCTAGTTTTTCTTAGGAACTTCTTTGCGGGAATTATTCGTAATTACTATATGAGTTTCATCGAGCTAGGAGTTGTTTGTTATGACGTGGTTGTTTATTTTTTGTTTTGTGATTGGCATGCTCTGATATGTTATAGTTATGGTCATGACACAAGTCACAAGGATGCCATAATTATGTACATGAAACAATCTACACCAAGTACACATGAATGTTATGATTTATGATTTTATACCATGTCATGCTATTACATCATGACCAATGAGATCATAATTAAGAAATTCAAGACTAACCCATGTATAAGACTTAAATAGTATGCGATATACTCAAATTTAATAAAAGCTAAGACTAAGTAAGATAAGATAAGGTATTATACCAACCTCCCTTAGATAGTGGAGGATTAAGTTATGACTTGGATAAATTCTAGTAATATCTTGGAGTTGTTAGGAACCTTGCAAACCCTAACTTTCCTTAATTGTGGGCACCTAGTACGTACACATAGAGGCCCATAAATAAGTAAGAAAAGTAAAGAAATAAGTTCATAGTGGAAGACATCCATAATTGAGAATAAATGGACTGCGTCTTAGCTCCAAAATAAAACATAATTAAGTCATGTATCCTTACATGTTTTGCAAGATACATGTTTGTATTTACTGAACGAAAGCTCATCAGATATATTCATATTGTAGATAAACAACCTGCAACATGATGCATGAGGGCAATTGTGGATGAGGATGAGAATAAAGTAGTGTGAGATACAACTACACCGATTTTTCCACAAAGACTATTGTGATTATAATTATGATATTTTGGAACTTTAAATATTTATATAAAAAAATATAATCTAATTTTCAATATTTGTAATATCGTAAAGGGAATGATAAGTATGATTGTGAATTTTCAAGATGATGGTTAATGCATGACGAAGTCTTTTGTTAAAAAAAATTATTCTAAAATTTTAGTGATGAAATTATTATTTCTCACAAGTAAAGTTTAAATATAAGATGTATAGTAGCAACTTACGTAACTGGGTTGTTACATAGAAAATGATAGAGAGGTGATGGCCTATTTATAGGCAACACTTAATAACTTTGGATTAACTCACTAATCACATTTGAGATTGTCTCAATTGTTCTAATCAAGCTAAGTTATTCTTAATTCTAATTTAACCTTAAGCTTATAAGCGTGATATAAGACCTTATCTTATGTTTTACATAAACATGAAGATAAATAAAGATAAAATCAAGCTTATCTTCTTCCCTCTCCATTGATAAAAGTAGTCTTTGATCCTAGCCATTGGATAAAAAAAATTCTATTTTCTTTATTTTAGATAATTGAAAATAATTCTTGTGTATTATCTTTAATAGATTGTTTTTAGACTATTAACTAAACATAATAATATTTTTCCTCCATCTTCCACTAACACTATTCCCAATATCTTATGCTACAAAATTAAAATGGTATAAGTTTTTGCTATATTGGAAACTTATTCAAAAATTTTCTACTGAAAATGATAATTAGTCTAAACTTTATCTATCAAAAAATTAGACAGTCTAATTTTCGTATATTAACTAAACATAAAAATATTTTTCTTCCATCTTCCACTAACACTATTCCCAATATCTTATACTACAAAATTAAAATAGTATAAGTTTTTACTGTATTGGAAACTTATTCTACAAATTTTTCTACTGAAAATAATAATTAGTCTAAACTTTATCTGTCAAAAATTAGATAGTCTAATTTTCATATATTAAAAATCAGATATCAAAATCTTTCTAGGAAAACCTTTTAGACTACTAATTTCAAAACTGCTAAAACTATTGAAATACTACATTTGGTGATTTGACAACTTTTTTATACTTTTTGTAAATTAATCACTTTTTCACTATATACACTTTCGAATATTTAATGACTATATACTAAGTGACAAAATAATTATTGCATCATTAAACTTTAGATTTTATATTATAAATTTGCTTTATCTTTCATTTTATAATATAACAACTTTATATTATGTAACAATTAATGTCACACCATGATGTTTATTTTTAATCTTTTTATAGTTTAGATATCATAAAGTCACATTTTAACCATAATAACTATATTTGTGATATATAATTAAATTGTCACATCATAAAATTTATTTCATGATCTTAAGTTAAAACTAGAACCTAAGTTTATATTTACATAAGGAAATCTGATGAACTACACAATTAATTCATTAAACTTCCTTATCAAAAAGTTGTCATCGCAAGGATACTGTGACATAACCTGGCATTTGTTTTTGTTATTTTTCCTTCTATTATCTATTATAATTTGCATTCTTTTTATTCCCTTTCGATATTCTGAAAGTTTATTTCTTCAGATTAATATTTTTTTCTTTCTAAATCACGTATTTTCTCATTTCTCCTTCAATTTATTTGATTGCTTTATAGTTTTTAAATAGTTCCTTCACCACTCAGAATTCTATGTTTTTTTTTAAATATTCCCTCATTTATTTTACCATTTTTAATCTTATTATGTAATCCCCTTATTTATTTGGTAGTTAATTGTGTTCACCCACCTAGCAGGTTGCCTTTTTTAAACTTTGTTTAATGCACCACATGTCGCAAACATATTTCTCAACGTGGTGACGTGATTTTCAATTTCGACACCACGGTAGAAACCATCAAAAGAGATAGAAACTACAAGAAAGGAATGATAAAATATAGGAAAGCTCTGCCGTTTGGTCAAGCGGCACAACACGTGAAAGACAATATTATAATCTAGGATCAAGCTCGATACAACCCGCATGAGAGAGAGAGGAATAATAAAACAAAAGGCGTTAACTCTCACCTGAGATAATATCGTTACTTTTTTTTTTTTTTTCCTTTTTCCCCTTAACTTCAAAACAAACATTGGATACAATATGGTTGAAGTGGGGCGTAGGCAATCAATAAATGCTACTGACAGATTTGGTGTGTAAAGAAATAGGTTTATACACTGTACCAAAGTAGATATAGAGTGAGTAAATTCAACCATGATGATAGTGACAGATTGACAGTGGACATAGTTCGTCGCCTTCAATTTCTTAATAAAGATGTTGTGGTTTGAATGAGCACTAAAAATAGTAAAAAACACTACATGCTTGATTTGTATCCGCATTTTGCATTGGATAACTTAATATTATATTTTGGTTGGCGACATTCATACACACATTTTACAATTGAATCAGAAATTAGAAGTTTATATATATATATATATAGACGATAAGCTTAAAATTTTTTTCCATGCATAAAAGTCTCATAGAATAATTACAAATTACTCACAAGGTTTTGATGACATCTTGTATACAAAATAATATGATTAATAGTGTTATAAAAAATGTTGTGACTAAAAGTTTATAAGTATATATTATAATAGTTTTGAAGTGGTTATATTGACAAAAATTCTAGAGATGATGGCATAAATAATCAAAAGTATATATGTGAAGAGATGTAAGTTAGAGTAATGAAAGATATACAAAATGAACATCCAAGAGTAATTTATAAGCTTCCTTTTGAAAACAAAAGGACTTGCTTGGTATCATATAGTTTCAAAACAACAAACAGTGTTGCCACGGCTTGTTGAAATTGCATCATTGGATATTGAAGACAGGGATATTATAGGAACATCAAATGAAAGCAAACCGGATGAAAAGAAGATAGCCAGGTAGATAGGAATGCTAAGGGAATCAACATCTTTTCGGGATGAAAAGGTTTCCGGTGATGTTCCCTCCGTCACGATATGCGACAAAAGGGCATGACGGAGTGCTGCCTTTGTCTAAAAGCAGGTTCCATGCTGCACTCTTGTCCTTAGTTGAGAACTTGGTCCAACTGCCGGTCGCACTCTCATATCTACTATGCGTAATGCGTTTGAACTCCTTCACATCCTTATTCTTGTTTATGTCATTTGGGTCAATGTCGACAGTGAAGATATCTCCGTAAGGCCTCACAGAGTGCAGAAAGTGAGGCAAAGAAATGGGGTCAGCAGACACTGCAGCAAGATCCGCAGTCACAACGATGCTCCTTCCATCTGGGCTGAAGAATGGATGGTTCACATGCCCTGCAAGATCGCTTCCACTTCCCACCACTCTTACCACCACTGATGGATCGCTCGCCTTCACTATAAACACTGAAAAGTATCCTGGGTCAAGCTCATTGTCTTTAGCAGGTGCATAATTAGGCTTGTCACGGGTCGAAGAGAAAACTATCCAATCCCCCCTTGGGGACCACTGGCAATGCGTGTCAATCCAAGGGCCATTTGTTAGCCTTGTTATTTCGCCGTCTCCATATTCCCCTAACTGCGCGTTCTCCATTATGTATAGATTCTTATAATTTTTATCCCCTGCATCTCTTGTTGATCGATAAACTAATTTCGTCCCTGTTACAATTGGAAAATATATTATAATTTAAATACTACTTATTTGTCATTCAATTCATATCAATTTATAATGAACAATAGTACAATACTTACCTTCTGGATTGGTGGATGGGAAGGCATTATTTGATAAGAAGCCATTATTGGAAGGTCTTGTGAGATGTTGACGTTGCTGCCTAGCTTGGGACACCTTGGGGATGGCACAGATGTCTAGTCTTTGTCCCGCGTTGAAAGAAGGTCCGACACATACGTACAGTACATCCTTATTTGGATTTTGGTTCCAAACTGGCGCAAAAACGCTGTCTTTTTCCGTCTGACATAAGCAAAACTCATCAGCTATATCAGTGATTCATAAAATTGCACATTTATTCAATTAATAACGGTCTTCTTATGTAGATTAAAAAAAAATTTGTGTTATATGTATTATTTTAGTTATGTATACCCGGAAAACCTTGCGCAATCGGCCTTCACTATCAGCTAGCCACACAGCCTTGAACTCATTATCCACAAATGCGAGTTTGGAGCCATCACTTGAAAATGTTGGAAACACTCCTGACACCCTAAATAGTCCTATTTCCTGATCCGGAGATTCGATCTCATAGAACTTTCTTGGGATATCCTCTCCATTCTGTCACAAGTAGCAACGGTTTGAAGTTGAACATGATCAGAAAATGAATCTTAGAAGGTAACACCAACATAGTTGAGATGTTTATTAAAAAACAAGGGTAGTAAAGGAGTTCGAAGTGGTTAGTACCTTGAGAAGCTCGGTCTTGCAACGATGATAACCGATGTGCTTAGTCCCCCCAATATCTATCACAAAGGGGTTGAAATGATCAACCTTTGGTCTGAGTTCTCTAGTGATTTGTATGGAAGTATGTTCCGGTTTAGTTGAATCGAAAATCTCAATGTGTCGATATTGATCTTCGACAAGGTCGACATCTTTATGGTCTGATTTCTTATGAGTAGTTGCCACTGCCACAGTGGTTGCATCGATGGCTGCCGGAGTAAAAGCATCGATTCCATCCGGTGTCACGCGGGATTCTGTTAGAGTGCCATGGCTAATGTCAGCTCGGAAAACACCCCAAAATTCCCCAACCTTGCGGTGGAAAAATATGATGTTGTCACTTCCCCACGTCGGCCATCCTCCATTCGATATAACCATCTTGCGATCAAACGGCTCCTCCACGTTCATCACAAAAATGCTTGTCTTTAGATCTTCAATCTCACCATTCCAGCCACCCTTTTCCTCGAACGATGCCAACGCTATCTTCTTTCCAGACGGTGACACCGAGGGGCTTAAATCAGCTTGCCCTGTTCGATCATGCATAATCATGAGGCAAAAATTAGCATAATTTCTCAATATTTAAAAAAAAAAAAAAAGAAAGAACAAATGCTAGTTCAAACTCAAAATTTTCATCTTAATTTTGTCTTTCTCTAAAAAGTTAAAAAAATTAAAACGAAATCAACCAACTTCAACATAAAAATTTTATTTCATTTCAAACTCAACCATCACCTAAACAAACTATAACTTGTTTAGTCTACGAAGCTAGCTCATTGCAATTGACCAAAAAAAAAAAAAAAAAGCACACTATATATATATATTGAGACTTATGAATTTCTCTCGTCACAATTTATTAAAAAATATAAATATATTGAGACTTCGGAATAAAGGAACCTGGCGGGGTAAGGCGGTCGGTTTTTCCGGTCTTAAGATTGGTTCTATAAACGGCAGTCCAAGGTTGGCGACGACGAGAAGCAGGCTCTTTGGTGGAGACATAGACGAGATACTCACCGGCACCGCAACCATGGTCTTCCATCCGAACACCACCGAATGTGCTTGTGCCAAAAACATCAGCCAACCTGAAGACTCTGACTTTAGGTTCTGTGTTGTCATTGAAGCGGAGAGCTATGTGAAGCGTTTCGAGGCTGCCTCTTTCAGAGACGAAAACGATGCCAGAGAGACGACCTGAATGCACATCGGCATCATTGTATATGCCTTCTGAAGCCAATTTGGGGCGATTGAGAATTGCTATTAGCGACGCCGATGGAAGGACCTGGCCGTTGTAATTGTAGGACTCTTCATCAGTCAGGTGAAGCTCATGATCTTGGTTCGACGCCGGTGGGAGCGGCTGGGCGAATATGTCCAGCGCCACCAGTGGCCGGAAGGTTGAGAAGAAGGCAATGCTACCTCTGTTCTGTGTCATTTATGTCTACGGCTTATTTTGGAGTAAGTTAGCAAAACACTCCACCTTCAGATGTATACATACGAGGGCTTGGTAATGTCAAGTCAACCCTCTATTTATTTTTGATTTTTTTAAACAATAGGTGGAGTTGGATTCTCCATTTAGAGGATGGAAGTCTAGTGCCAGCCATGTGATCACGTTTAATGTAACAAAATATTATGTTAGCTACACTTTAAATTTTTAATTAAAGAGATATTCAACAACAGGACGTCATATTTTATACTATCGGCATTTTATCGGCAGAATTTGTTGTTTTCGTCGTAAAATCAAAAAATTAAGCGTCTGAAAATTTGTTGTTTTTGTCATTGGATCAAAAAAAAAATTAGGGGGTATTTGGAGAGATGTCTGGAGATATTCTTTTTGGGTTGAAAAAAAGTTGTTTTAGAAAATATGTTTAGGAGAAAAAATAAAAAATTTAAAAAATTTTTTTAGAAAAAAATATGAATATGGATATTGTTTCGTTTCTCTTGAAATTCTATGTAATTTAAAAAAATTTATCTCATTTGGACTTGTATACACAAAGTTATGAATTTTTAAAGTTTGGAATTTACTGTAGTGTTTTGAAGATATAAATAGTAAAAAATGGTGAAATTTTGGATGTCTCCAAAACAGGAAACAAACACCCCCTTAGGATCTGTTTTGGGATATTTGATGATGGTGTTTTATAGATAGGAGATATTTGAGTTTCGAAAATGTGTAAATAGAAAAAAAATGTAAAATATTAAAATATATTCAAAAAATATTATCAATATAAATTTTAGTTTCATAACTTTTGAAATTTTATGTAATTTTAAAAAAAAATCTCGTTTAAGCTTAAAGTAATAAAGTTATAGATTTTAAAATTTAAATTTATTATAAATATTTAAAGATATAAATAATAAAAAATAATTATATACTAAGAAAAAAGTTAAAATATGATTTTTAAAACCTTTCCAAACATCCCATAAATATATATAATTTATAGTTGGAGCAACTCTTTATCATGCTGTATTTTTTAGATAGACAGCTACAGCTCAGACCATTAAAACAATTAAAAAAAAAATTTCGTCAACATTACATGACAAGAACTCCTAGTAAAACAAATTTGTTGGTAAATATATACAATCAATAATTTATTGTTAGTAATGGTGAAGGCGCATGCCAAGTTGCTCAAAAACTGACAAGCGAGTTCGGTATGCCAAAAGAATACAAGCAAGCCCAAGTCTTTGTTTATTTAGGAAAGCTTTAAAAATTAATGTTGGAAGACCAGAGATCAGATAAAGAAGAATTGATTTTTGGCAAGTGAATTCGCAGGGACAAAGCTATGGAATAAATACTCATCTATAATATTTCTTTGCAAGAATATTGAAAAAGACAAGATGGAGTTTTGTCTATATGTAGAGTTTTTCCATGCATTAATATGAACCTCAATCAAAAATACTGTACTTAGTTTTGATTTATAATATTAGAGAAATCTAAACATAGCATATTTTATAGGTATTTTTAAAAATTATATCAGGTTTTTTTTTTTTTTTTACCATTATCTCGTTGTCCCAAGAAGGTCAGAAAGCATGATGTTTTGTCTTCATTATCTCGTCTTCAATATACCATTTTAGAAGTGAAGAATGGTCAACCAAAAAAATTAAAAAAAAAAAATCCTTATGCCAAAGTGTTGTTGCTCAAGAAACGACAAGCGAGTTCGGTATTCGAAAGGAATACAAGCAAACTAAGTCCTTGTTTTTATTTCTAATTTTATAACTCAAAATAATCTTTTGACGCCAGCCTCAACTTGGCTTTGCGGTAACGAGCAACCTAAATTTTTGTGTGAAAACATTTTGAAAACAAGAAATATTTGTTTTCCAACTTAACCAAAAGTTTAGAGAACAATTAAAAAACAAACTAAAAAAAAGATAAACCAATGTCTTTTTTTTTAATTATGTTTTTTTTTTAAAACATAAACTTTTTCAACAAACCATACAAAATACTCCCCCAATTGAAAATCAAATTCACATGACACCATTCTAAAAAAAGTACACATCCTACAGTCGATATTATATTCGTGAAACAACAAATCATAAAAATGACAAGATCTCAAGTTTGGTCTATCAATTTATAGGATGAATAATAATATTGTTTTCTTGTGTAGGAGGGCGTGTTCGAAGTCAGAGAGTAAAAAAAAAAAAAAGAGTCTGGAAATGAAAATTTTCATGTTTTGCTATATTTTCAGTATAAGATAAATATGATAAATAATCAGTGATTGTTCCTTTTATAGGAGATCAAGTCAGAGACCTCAAAACAACAGTCCCAGAGCAGCAGAAGCTTACACTAGAGGATTATCTGTAAGTTCAAGTATTGTCCTGACTGCAACGTGGACAAGCTTGTTATATTATTATGTTATGAATGTTGTATGACGTGTATGTCGGACATTGACTGTCTGCATCACGATGTTTATGTCAGTGCATGTCAGTCTCATGTTAGCACAGGTCAGTTCATGTCATGCATATAGAGTTGCATGTTTCAGTACACATGTCAGACAGTATCAGAGCACGAAAACAGGTAGGTGCACAAGGCATACTAGTAATTCACACCAGTGTGTTAATATAATTCACACCCCAGTAATTTGATTAACAGGTTCCGACTATGGGGGCGATCAGTATGCTACCCAGTTGGAACATCAGCAAGATAGTAATTAACCAGTTATTGGCGTATCGGCCTCTCGACCCATGGGGAGGTTATCAGGTTTAGCATCAGTTAAGACTGGGGAGGTCAGCACTAAAGTACCACTTCCGGTTGTGCTAACATGTCGGTACGACCAATCAGGAGCCCAAAACCAGAACTTAATAACAGATTAATGTCCTAAGACTAAACCTTCAGCCACGAGCATGTTCACAGAGTCCAGTTTCATGCATGAGCACAGCAGTACAGCATGTCATGTTTTATGTTTTTATGTTTGAACTTACTGAGCTCGTAGCTCATCAATTTGTTCACATGTTGCAGGTAAGAGACCTGTTCACCAGTAGTATATGGTAGACGACGAACAGGGAAGTTGCATGCCAGGCAAGATTGGGCGAGGGATTTGGTCACCGATAGTCTTCCGCTGTATAGATTTTGAATGTAATTTCAAAGAGACAAGTTTTCAAGTCAAGAGTAGGTGATAGGGGAATCATGATCAGGTGCATGTTATTTTGTTAACATGATTTCCTTATCACATTCTCAAACAGATTATGATTTTAAAGAAAAAAAAAATTTATTCCGTAAATTAGCAAGTAAGTTTACAGTCCAGCATGATTGCCAGCGACTCTAGAGGCCTGCAGACTATTGCGGTTAACTACAAAGTTGACTGTAATAGCACTGTAGAGCCTCTACAGCAGGGCAGGCCGCCACATAAAATATCTATAATTATATATAATCAACACAAAACCAATAACAACTTTTCAAAAAATGCATTTAAAGTTTGTGAACATGCTAATTATTTTTATTAAACTATAAAGTTTCTATAAAGTTTTTGTCACGTCCCAAATGTGATAACCGAGAAATCTATGTTCTCGGAATTATTTGTACAAATATGTAAATAAATGTACAATTATAGTGAAACATGTTATAGAATACAAAGCAGAGGAAAATTTTGATTAATTGAGTTTTAATCAAAATTTGATGATGAATTAATGAATATAGTTTAAAAGCTAAACATTAATTCAATTTATGATGTTTTAAAATTAATAGAAAATTATGTGGAAAACACATATTAAGAGATCAATGGCACACAAGTGAGCCACATGGATCAATGGTTAAAAGGTAGCCAAACAAGCCCTTGTGCATTTAAAAAAAAAAAAAATGAAAGTAAGGGAGAGAGTGAGAGGCACGTGAACATGAGGGGGGGGGGGGGTTAATTAATCCCTTAGCTGCACAACAGCCGGCAGAAAGAGAAAAGAAAGAAAGAGAAAAGAAAGAAAGAAGAAAAGAAAGAAAGAAAAGAAAGAGAGAAAGGAAACCGAGAAAAGAGAGAGAAAAGAAAGAGAAATCCATTCAAGTTCAGATTTCTAGTTCCAGCAGCAGATTGATCGAGATCTAGCCACGAATCCGCAGCAAGAAGCTCGCAAGATTCAAAGCAAGGTAAACCCTAGTTCTCACGTTTTTCTTTAAAGGGAAAAATCTGGGGTTTTGAGAGGAAAAAGGGAATGTGAGTGAATCACGTTTAGATTTCCGATTAAAATCGAAACGTGGTTCGAGTCTAGATGTTCTCAAACACGAATCCATGAACAGATGGTTTAGAAAACCAAGTTTAGTGAATATTCTTCACAAAAATGCAGATTTTTCAAAAGTTGAGTCAAGAGTTGTAAATGAGCAAAATGTAGGATTTTTGCTTATGAAATCATAGATTTGTGATAGTAGGAATGTAGTAGATACCTTGAAACGATCTTATGAAGATCGATTTCAAGTGTAAGAAGTAGAACAAAGGCCATAAAAGCCTTAGAAAATCAGAGCAGAGCAGTTCGGACCCAGAATCTTGATTCTGGTATGAACACGGGCGTGTACAAGGGCGTGTTCAGAACACGGCCCCAAACATGCCCATACGCACGACCGTGTTGCAAGAAAAATCAGACCCGAGAGGTACACGGCCAAGAACACGATCGTGTAAGTAACCGTGTAAGAGTACAGAGGAGTACACGGCCAGTAACACGGCCGTATATCCACCCGTGTAAGCATACATGGCCATGTTCCACGAATTATACGGCCAGGCTTAAAAGTCCAGAGAGGTACACAGGCAAAGACACGCCCGTGTAGGAGGGCGTGTTCGAAGCCAGAGAGTAAAAAAAAAAAAAAAAAGAGTCTGGAAAGGAAAATTTTCATGTTTTACCATATTTCCAGTATAAGATTAAATATGGTAAATAATCAGTGATTGTTCCTTTTATAGGAAATCAAGCCAGAGACCCCAAAACAGCAGTCCCAGAGCAGTAGAAGCTTACACTAGAGGATTTTCTATAAGTTCAAGCATTGTCCTGACTGCAACGTGGACAAGCTTGTTAAATTGTGATGTTATGTATGTTGTATGACGTGTATGTCAGGCATTGATTGTCTGCATCACGATATTTATGTCAGTTCATGTCAGTCTCATGTCAGCACGGGTCAGTTCATGTCATGCATATAGACTTGCATGTCTCAGTACACAGACCAGACAGTACCAGAACAAGAAAACAGTTAGGTGCACAAGGCACCCTAGTGTGTTAATATAATTCACACCCCAGTAATTTGATTAACAGGTTCCGACCGTGGGGGCAATCAGTATGCTACCCAGTTGGAACACCAGCAAGATGGTAATTAAACCAGTATGGGCGTATTGGCCTCTCGACCCACGGGGAGGTTATCATGTTTAGCATCAGTTAAGACTGAGGAGGTCAGCACTAAAGTACAGCTCCCGGTTGCGCTAACATGTCGGTACGACCAATCAGGGGCCTAAAATCAGAACTTAATAACAGATTAATGTCCTAAGACTAAATCTTCAGCCATGAGCATGTTCACAGAGTCCAGTTCATGCATGAGCACAGCAGTACAGCATGTCATGTTATGTTTTTATGTTTGAACTTACTGAGCTTATAGCTCATCAGTTTGTTCACATGTTGCAGGTAAGAGACCTGTTCACTAGTAGTATATGGTGGACGACGAACAGGGAAGTTGCATGCCGAGCAGGATTGGGCGAGGGATTTGGTCACTGATAGTCTTCCGCTGTATAGATTTTGAATGTAATTTCAAAGAGACAAGTTTCGAGTCAAGAGTATGTGATAGGGGAATCATGATCGGATGCATGTTATTTTGTTAACATGATTTCCTTATCACATTCTCAAACAGTTTATGAATTTAAAGAAAAAAAAAATTTGTTCCGCAAAATTAGCAAGTAGTTTACACTTCAGCATGATTGCCGGCGACCCTAGAGGCCTGCAGACTATTGCGGTTAACTATAGAGTTGACTGTAATAGTACTGTAGAGCCTCTACCGTACGGCGGGCCGCCACATATATACATTGCGATTTAAATTGGAAAAACATGTAAATATATTTAGAAGTGGATTTGGATAATATTTACATAATATCTGCATTTTTAAATCTAGCAGATTTGAAATTTAAAATTTTGAGAGTGTTATAGAAGATGTTATAACACTGTCTATTATATCTTCAAAGTTTAAAATAAATCTGAGATTTTGGAGGAGATCTTTGGAGTTCTCTATAAGGGCTCAAAATATTTGTCCTTAAGACAGAGGGCAAGTGTGGTGATTGTTAGATTTTGAGTCTTTAGTGATTTTGAAGCTTTTTGTATTATTTGTATCTTCCAAGATAAAGATTTGAAGTATTCGGGATGAAACAATAGTAGTTGAAGGGATTTCAACATATACTTGTAAGGGGATCTTGCTGATCTAGTTCATTAATTGGATTCAAGACAACCAGTGGCAACAACAAAGAGGGAGTTTTTAGATTACATAAGTACATTAGTGCTTGTAATTTTTTGATAGTTAGTGAAGTGTTCAACGTTTAGGCGTGGTCTCGAGAAGTAAGGAAACTGAACTTTATTAAATTGCTTGTATTATTTATTTACTTACTTTTAATAATTAATTAATTAAATCTGATAAATAATATAAAAACAAATCTTATAATTACTAATCTACCAGAATATTTTTCATTTCTAAAACTAGATGGTTCTGCCATCTTCAGCCCAATCACTGTAGAGTATTCTGGTAGATTACTATTGGTAATCTACTAGAATTTTTTTTTTAATGTTTCAACTTAAAATGATCAGTAGTCTGTATATTTGTTTGTTAGAATGTCCCCTGATAGGTTACTTTTCATAACCTACCAGAGTATTCTACCACTAGAGAGTAATCTGGCAGAATAATGAACATAATGACCTAAGAAAGTATCGGAGAGGAGACCAGCAGATTGTAGAGAGAGAGAGAGAGAAAAAATGTAGAAAGCAAATAGATAGAGACGCAAGAAAGGAAGAGAAAGAGAGAGAAAATATGAGGGAGAGAGGGAATGTCGTAGGGAGAATAGGGGAGAGAGAGAGAGAGTCGAGAGTTAGTTAATTTAAATAATGTTCAATTGAATGCTATTTTAATATTTTAAGTCATAATAAGAAAAAGAAATATAGCAAAAGATCAAAAAATCTTGATCAATATTAAGACGGGCCAAAATTCCTTTTCATGTTCACTTGAAGGGCAGGTTGTTAGATTTTCTCTTTTTATGATAGTTTGGGCTTAGGGTGGATTTGCATAAAAGGAGACTCCGTGAAGTTTCCGCTTATGGAGTAATTGGCACCGTTAGTTGCTAAAATTTTTAATGGGTGATAATTTGGTTCATATTCTTTTTAACTGGTGGAGAAATGTTGCCCAAACTGTTTAAATATTTCTAATAAATGCCTCTCTCCCTTCAGATTCGTCAAATAGTACCTCACAGAAAATCACAGGCGACCCATCATCTGCATGTTTTTAAGAGTAAGCTACATTTTATAAAAGCATGGCGTCCTCTATCTAATTAGGACATTGCCTTTGAAGGGAAAAAAAAAAACAGATAAACATGGCCTAAAACATCTTTAGAAATAGGAGTACAAGAGTAGATTATCATGTAACTCTGCAGTGGGTGGGTTGTTCTAAATACATGATAGCTCAAAATCAGTATCTATTATGCTTAGCGGCTTAGGAATTTTCTAAAACGTAGTCCTTGATGTGAATACAAATTTTCACTTTCTTTGGGAAAATTTCTTGCCTCATGGATAGAGAGAAGTTAATGTTTTATGTTGGGAGAGTTAGCTTCCCATGACAAATCAGTGTTTTTATTTATTTATATTTATCTTTTTGTATGTAAAGCTAAATGAGAGTGAACATTTTCACGGTGAAACTAGTCATTTTCTAGAAAGCTTGTTTACCAGGTAATAAAAGTTTTTTTTTTTTTTTTTTGGGCTAAAGACTGGGTACTGTAAGTTGAAAATCACGAGGAAGACTTGTCAATTTCACTTTCCTGTTCTTTTTTCTTTTTCTTTTTTTTTTCCCCTGCTTTGTAAACAAAAGAGCAATAAATTTTAGTGTCAGGTTCACTAATTTCGTTTTCACTTTGGCAATGAACAGCTCGCAGTGTGAATCTGAGAAATTTGTCAATGTTAATTTATTTGTTTTTCTAATTTTTGGTTTTGCAATCTTGGAAAAAATAGCATATGTTAATTTGTAGGATTTTTCTCCTGTAGATAAATGTCACTCTCGGCAGCCCACCTATTTTGATTGGCGAGATTGGCATTCAAAATGAAGAAGGAACACGGAAGGTACAGGGAACTTATTGCAAGAATAAAACTGGATTTATTGTTGGCAGTGTCATTAGTAAGCCAATGTCATACGACGGTGGTTATAAACCGCTGTGAAATATTTGCGAAGACATACAAAGTCCACTTTTAACGACAGTTTTCCTAAATGACCGTTATAGCTTGAAACTAAATTATTCTCTTTTATTTTTTTTCCTTTTTTTTAAGTCAGCAAAAAAAAATATAGTTAATTTTTGAAAAATTAACTTTTTTTTTTTTCAAGTTAAAGTAAATTAAACTATTATTCTAAACAATACTAAAAAACAATGAGTAATTATTAAAAAAAAAAGAGCGGGAATATGATATGATCATTCTATAATATCTACCTCTAGGCATTGTTATAGTCACTACAATTTAAGATTTGTGATTCTCAGCTCATGATATTGAGCCATCATCGTTTGAACACCCTTTAATGAAGAAACCAAGCTGTTTTGGTTGAGGCAAGGTAGCTTCCCCGTTTTCCAACATGCACGAAAACTACAGACGACACTGTTGGTTTGCCATGCGCGAATTTTTGGACATGTAACCAGCCCACTTGAATGCATCGATCTCAACGCTTGAAATTCAACAAAGGAGCCCTTCAATTCATATGCACATCCACTAGGTCCAAGAACTTGTCTTTACTCCACAACAACCATGCCTGAAAAAATATATTCTCTTGCACATTAACAAGATCAATACGTGTGTGTATATAAAAAAAAAAAATTCAGATTTTGTTGCATGTCCAAGAAGGTTATATATGGTGGGGATCTAGGCGATTGAAGTTCCTATTTTTCTTCCCACTTACAGCTTCCAGCAAAACCACACCAAAGCTAAGCACATCAAATTAGGTGAAAATGTGTTTTGATCTAAAACACCGGCATTTCAAACCCAAACCTTAAAATACCACTTTTTCGACCAAAATAACCTTAGTGAAATCATAAAAATATTTATACCGTACATCTTATTTTATTATGTTATTTTCTGGATATTGTAGTTTAGTTTGTCAAAGCACCGCCATGTCAAGGCAGAACCTGTGGGCTCAAGTCTCGTCAAGCCCATGGATCCAAATTCAATAAAACAATACTTCAAATCATCCCTCCATATTTATGTTCTGTGAAAAGAGGAACAAACGGTGGAATTTCATTGTTAGCCAGGAATATCTTTTCTTTGTATATTTTTCTAATTTCTTCTATTGTTTGTAACCTATGGTAAGTGTAAAACTGGTTTAATGATACTTCATCAAATTATTATACAAGAAGGTGCTAATTTATAGTTTATAGAAATATTAAAGAATGAACATTAAAAATGACTGAATTCTAAAATAATAATAATAATAATAAAGCAAAGACGTAAAAGCATTTTTTTTATTGTATTTAAATTGATTTTGGAATTTGGGATGGATAAAAGATTTCCTATCTTATACTGTTCCATTCTTGATGATAAATCAATTTGTCAGATATAATTATTTATGGTATTGACCATCCTAAAAAAAATTATAGACAAAAGATTTATCATCTTCATGGATTAAATCCCGAATTATAATTATAGAAGTAAATATTCTTACATGTATTGATCCTGTACTATTCATTCGAATTTTTTAAAGCTATTTTTACTTATAACATGCGTAAAAACAGTTAGCCAGAGTGATTAATTTGAATTAAACTTGTGACTCTTTAGTTCTTATCAATTTTTAAAAGAAGAAATTAAAAAAAAAAAAAAGGATTCAAATATCAAGTTTTAAATGAAATGATTGAACTAAAATCAGCAATTAGCGTCGGCGCAGTGGGAGAAAATTGTGGAAAGCAAATTGGTAATTTAATACCCTTAATGCATATATAAAAAAGAAAAAATGAAAATGATCAAGTAAGGTAATTATGCTAACCTTTTTTGCTTTTATTTTTTTTTCCTTTTTTATAATTTTTTATGTTAATTCTCAATTCTTTTTAAAGGGTAATATTTTTTTTTTGAGAGAGAGAAAGGTAATGTTATTTTTAAAAATATTATTTTAGACGTTCATATAAATAAAAGAAAAAATAGATATTTTTCAACTCAATATTCCCAATTTAAACATCTATATAAAAAATCCGATCAATATTGAAGTAAAAACTTGTCCCGTGTTCCACATATCATGGAATTTACATGATAGTGGGCTTAAGTCAATCATTGGTAGGAATTGGATTAAGGGTTCGTTTGGTGAACGCATTGTATTTGCATTACGTTTGAATGCAATGTATTAAATGCAATTTGTATTTGGAGGAAAAGCATTAGCATTGCATTTGAATGTAATGTGTGTTTGGGGGAAAAGTATTTGAATTGTATTTTAATAATAAATATGTGATGTGATGGGTAAAAGTATAGAGAAAAAAAAGAGGGAGAGAGAATATATGATGTAATTAATAAAAGTAATAAAAAAAGTGAAATAATAAATAGTGATTGTGTTAGATTTAAAATGTGATGTGATTGGTATTTGAATGAAATGTTTTTGTATTTGGGGGAAAATATGCAATGCCAAAAAAATTTGTGTCCCAAACACCTACTAAGCCTCATAAGTCTAATTCCATAACAAAGTCCTAAAAGCTTAATTTAGACGGATTTTAGAAAAATACTACAAATATTGATTTTTATTATAAAAAAAAAACTCTTATAAAAAATACAATTAATAAATATTTCATTTACCAATAAAAAAATATTCTTTTACCATTCTATCGGTAGTAAAACATAAATATTTTATTTACTGAATATAAATCTTTCATCTACCAAAATCACATGATAATAAATGAAAAATTAACAAATAATTTAAGCTTTTTCTTTTCATTTTATTGATATATAGTTGATTTACTAATGATGATGATAAATGAAATATCTATTTATCAATAATAAAATATTCATTTACCATTCAATTATCACCAAATAACAATTATTATTTTAAAATCTCTCCCTCTCTCTCTCTCCCAGCCGTCACCTCAGATCCTCCATCATCATGGAGGAAAAGATGATCCCACCCCACTTCCTCTATCTCTCATCTTACTTAACACCTTACCCTCTCTCTCTCTCTCCTCATAGTCTGATCACTCACCGGAGATTGTGGTCAGAAAGGAAGGAGAAGACTAGAGCCATATCTCGCTGGAATCACAAGCTCAAGGAGTTGCCAGTGGAGAACGTCATATCTCCTCCACGCAAGCGCTTTCGATGCTGTAAGGTCGCAATTGAAGCTAGCGAAAGTGATGCAGGGCAATAGCGGTGTTGTCATGACATTCCTCATCATGCTGATCTCTTTTGCAGCACAACAATGCGATCAGACCTATTTACGATGAGTCCAAGAGCTTGCCGCCATCTATAGTGAGCACCTGATCTAAGGTCGTAATCAGAGGTAAGGCTTCGGCGACTCAGGATCTGGGCACGGGGACATAATGGTGGATGGTGGATCTCCTCCATGTTGGCCAGATATTGACCTTAGTGCTAGATAGCCAACCAATAAATCTCAATCGGTGATTGGTCCAATCGCATGTCATTACCGTCATCGTTGATGTTGCTCCACTGTTGGTTAACTACAAAGCTCAATGAAGAGGCGAAAGATGGAGGATCTTACAGGTTTCAAAGGTGGGAGTTTAGAGATAGAAGGGAAAAGATAGAGATATAGAGAGACCGGAGTGTGAAGAGAGAGAGAGAGGAAAAATATAATAAAAAATTCATTTACCAAATGTTAATTAAATTTATGGTAATTTTTGCAAAAACCTTTTTAAGTTGTGATAAAAATTAATCCATGACATATAACCTAATTATTCCCAAGTTAGGAGATTCAATTAGGGTTCAAGAGCCCAATTTCACATGGTAAGACCTAGGATGATCATCCATAAACTCTAGGGTCAAAACCTTATAATTAAACACCATGGCCTAAGATGTGACCCATCAATCTCTGTGTGTTGATTAATTAATTTAAGGCAAAAAATTTTATGTAATTAATTTAGTTATGATGGTTAACTAATCTAAAGTAACTAAATTAATTAGTTAAAAAGAAGAAGAAGAAACAAAACTCTTAAAGAAACGCCTAAAATGTTGCTAGAAGGAAATTACAATAATGACCAAGCCATAAAACTAAATAATAATAATAATAATAACAATAATAATAAATTCTACTGAATCTCTTAAGCTCTTGCATCTAAAGAAGCTACCAGTTTTTATTTATTTATGGAGGAGTTTGGCGCGGAATTACCACAATATAATTCTTGGAACCACAAACTCCCAGTTCTATATTGTAATGATCAACTCAACAAGCGAGGTTGAACAAGCAAAATAACATAATAGGCATTATTAGAAAAAGGGGATTTTACAATTATTTACAAATGATTTTGGAATCCTCATTTATAAAAACTAAGAAGATTACACGATCATTTTTAAACAGTCCTGGAATCTTTCAACATGACATATTTGATAATGGCACCATGAGATTCCGCGACAATTTTTGAAAAATAGTCATGAAATCTAAGATTTTCCATAATCATTTTTCAAAAAAGGTCGTGGAATATTTATGATTCTACGACTATTTTTCGGCAATCATGGAAATTTTGATAAAATTAAAAAAAAATATTTTGTGAAACATAAACTGTTTTCACGCGTCTCATTGTTAAATAATCTGAAAATTTTAATCAAGCGATGGAAAAGGAAAAACTTTGAAAACTACGACATATTAAAAAGACAGATAAAAAACATACCAGAGTATGCATATGTGGAAACCAGCACATGTACATATTAGAAAAGGCAGAACAATAAGTATCTCCAGCCTTCAAAACTTGGCAGAGGGACATAAATGATATAGCTCCAACAATGGGCATGTTGACCTGTGCTTCTATCACCTGCATCTGTTTGTAATATCAACTCGTTAGGAGAAAGAAATACTAGTGCACAAGAGTAACATACCGAATAATGAAAATGAAATAACCAAGCATATCATAATGCTATTGTTCCCTCACAGACTATTTCTGCTAGGCTGATTATTGATTCATTATTGTAGGATTTTCCATTTTTCATTTAAATTTACCATTATTTCTTCAAATTAAGTCAAGTTGAGTTCTTAATCCAACTTGTGGAAAATACTAAAAGATGGTGCAGCAACTGTAGTTTTACATTTTAAAAGAAAAAAAAAATTAGCTGAAGGATACAGTCAGCTTACCTTTCCAAATAGCACTGCTCAATTTAGTAAATGCATCCATTTGCAAAAATTCAGGTGATACCTAAGGTAAGAATTATGAAATGAAGAAGTACAAATAGATCACCCATTAAAAATTTTTGTATATAACTTCAAGAAAATACATAAATAAAAACTTATTTTAAAAATGAAAAGCGAAACTGGGAAAAATTTTGGAGAAACAAAAGAGACGAACCAAGGAAAGACGAATAAATTGGAATGAATCGCATCAATCGCATTCCACAATAAGTCCAAAAAAGGATAAAAATAGATAAAATCTTGGGCTAATGTAACTGATCACAACTCAAAACACACACATCTCGATATCTCCTTTTGGGTTTCTAATACTATCCGGTCCACAAATCAGATTAAATTCCTATAATACAAAATGCAAACTCCATTTAAGCTAGGTAAAGTAAGCAGAATTAGATGTCTGAGTAGAAAAGAATGAACTTTATGATGATCAACACAAAATAAGTAGAAAAGAAAAGAAATTTTCTTTCTTGTGAAGGACAATATAAGCTTGATGTGATAATTTAATATTTTGTCATCTAACATAAAGTTACATAACATTATTTAAAAAGTAATGGATAATTATGACCAATTGATAAATACTATAAAAGATGTTAAATCACTAATATTATGATCCAACAACCTAAGCAGTATAATAAGAGACAATTAGCATATAGGATTTTTATTATATGTCAAATGTAAAATTAGAATTTGGACATCAAGGCTCAACATAGTATAGATTCATACTGTCTACTTGTTAGCAGATATATTTAAAAAGTCTACTTTTAAGCAATATGTGAATTTAGAAATTAAGCTTGAATAACATGTAAAAGTTTTACTAAAATACTTTATTAGCAAAGAAATTTGGAGACCAAGTTTTGAACTAAGTACAAAATTTATGTTGTTAAGCCTTCTAACAATATGGGTTTTAGTAAGTGTGCTAAAGGTAGACAAGGGAAAATACTAATAGATCCAATAAATGGTTCAAATAATATATGTTATAAATAATATCTAGAAGAATGTTCTTATTAAAGAGAATAGAATATTTGATCCAATGGTTGAAAAGAAGATTAGTTCAAAAAGATCAATGGTTAGGATTCAACCAAGAGGTGGTCCATCCTTTTCTTAATTTGTGCCCAACCAAGACTTTTCCATCAAGTTTTACCATTTAAAGTTAATGGTAATAGTAAATACAATTAACTAAAGTTTGAAAGCTTAATTAATCATGCTTAAGTGATAGGAAGAACCCAATGAGAGTATAGCATGATTAACTAAGTTAATCAAACCTCATTTGCCAAAGGCTTATAAATAGAGCCTTTCACCAACCATTTTCACCATACCAAAATCTTTTAGCTATAGTAAATTCTTTCTTCTAGCGTATTCACTTTAGTAAAGTTCTATTACTAAAATTCTCTTTGTAAAATTTTCTCTCTCTAGCTCTCTAGAATTTTCTCGCACTTTTCCTCCCATTTTCCCTTTAGCCAAACGCCCCATTAGCCTCCATACCCAAAGAGTTTCTTTAAACCACTTTCATGAAAATTGATCACCAAGACATCTTAAGCGTAGATCCAGTGAAGGAACAAGATTGAGGTAGTCTTTCAACAAAATCTTTGTGATTTCCTTCTCTTTGAAGTTTGGTTTTTATGGGTATAGTGGCTAAGGAAATAGTGTTTTGTGTTTTTAGATTTCGGAATCATTTTAGAGCTTGATCTGGTATTCACGATTAAGGAAAAACTCTAGACTCAGTATTGTTAGATACAAATATGTTAGTTTGATATTTAATGGCGATTTGACAATGATTATTGTATGTGGGTATTATGCTTTTGGTACGTTAATATTTTGATCATGGTTATGTTTATGTTAGAAATTATATTGTTAGTATGAGTATGGTTATTACTATGGTGGTATGGTTATGAGTGCAAGTATGGTTATAATTAAAAATAATGTTGGTGGGTTGATTATGTTATCATTATTAAAAAGAAGTTTGGATACCAAACGAAGAATCGACATTTGAAATCATGATTTCATTCGTCAAAAAGTTTATGTTAACAACTATGCCATGGATTAAGTTTATGGATCTTCATGTTATGTCATGTCATGTCATTTCATTTCATATACATCATGACTAATAAATATCATAACATAAAATGTCTTACCTTAGTCTTTTAATAAAACTTTAAGTAAGAAGTATGATAATAGACAACTTGAATATAATTAAGTAAAGGCTAAGATAAATTTAAGATGAGTAAGGTGTTGTACTAACTTTCGACCTAAAAATGTTAAGTTTTGATCTCAGCTTTGTTAGGACTTTACAAATCCTAACATCCCGTAAATCACACGTACCCGATACGTACATGTAAGGGCCCATAAATAAGTAAGCAATTAATAAATTATAGTGAAAAATAAGTGGATCTATAAATGAGAATTATTGGATCATACCAAATGTTTTACCGTGAGATTATATTTATACTATAACTTGCCAAGTGAAACCTCATTAAATATATTTATACTATAAGTAAAAAGCCTATAGTATAGATAATGGAAGGCATTGTGGATAGTGAACAGTGGTGAAGGCGGTGTGGGATACCACAGTGTAATTATTTTGTGCTATTATGGTTTGATATAAATATATATATAAATGGGAAATGAAATATATATGTATTGTGATATTAAATACGAGACATAAAGAAACAATTAAATATGGTATTTTAAAATGACAACATATATATTAGGAACTTTATCAAATTATAAGATGTGAATAGTATATAATTTTATCAAAATAGAAGAACTAATATAATTATACAAGTATGTGAACAAATTGAGTGTTATTATTCTTTTGATATGGAAGAATGTACTAAGATAAAGGTATAATTATGTTATAATTATAATTAAGTTATAAGTTACGAGATGTATAAGGCTTTGAAGTATAAGTTCAATCTAGTTTTCTTCGAAAAAAAAAAAAAGGCTTAAATTTTGAGTATTAAGTTTAAGTAATTATAAGCAAAGATAATCTTTAAGTGTAACAATCGGGAAAATCTATACTTCTCGGAAAATAAATACACATTGAATTTAAGCGTTAAAATGTGAAATTAAGTGATTTAATATTGTTGAAAACTAACTAAAATGTTCTAACAATGTTAAAGGATGAAATATGATTGATAGTGATATTATGTGTGTACGCGTGTGTACCACTCACAGTATCAAGAAGTAGGTTAAGAGAATATTATCTTGACATAAAACTGATAAATTTGAGTTCAGCACTCTCAAATTAGTTAGGATAGCTTATCAGCACGCTCAAATTTGATAATTGAGCACAAGGGTAATTTTTGATCAAAAATTCGCAGTATCGGAAACGGGTCAAGATGACCTCAGATGAAAATAAAACTGATATATTTGGATTTAGGATGTCTAAATTAGTCAGGAAAGCCCATGTTGAAATTTTGGGCGAAAAAGTATATAAAGAGCGAAAAAAATGAAATTTCCTCATTTGTCCACATACACACACTCTCTCAAATTCTCTTTCCTCTCTACCCCCATTGATGAATAGTAACTGACCACCGGAAACAATGTCCGTTTTCGACACCGCCGGTGTCATCGGAAAACTCTCGCCAAGCTGAGTTCAACGGTGTGCCGAGTCGACGGAACCGACGCCGGAGGAGCCCGCACGCGCCGCCCGAAGCCGCTGGCCACCGAAAAATTTGCGACGCCGTATCTCCACCGTCCGACGTCCGATCAAGCTGAAACCGGTCCCAAAAGACTCGTGGTGAAGAGTAGAACAAAATCCAAGTGGAGTTTCAGCCCAACGGCCGCCGGATCGCGCCGCCCAACTCCGCCTGTCGCTGTCGTCGTCGCCATCGCCGCCGTGGAATCCGCCGTTTCCGGCGGAGTTGAGTTGCAAGGTTGGTATTAAAATGCTCAGAACAACACGTAGATCAAAAACCCCAAATCAATTTTGGGCAACAATCGACGGAAAATGGAGATTTAAGCTCGCCGCCGCCGTCGGTTTTTCGAGGGGCGATTTCCGGCGATAGAGGTGTCGAATGGTGAAATTGAAGCCACCAATGGATTCCTCTCATCGACATCTTCAAGATGGACTACCCACTTGCCACCGTCGCCACCGTCGCCGCCGGTCAACGCCGGTCAACGGCGACCGTTGACCAATTTTGGAAGTTTGGCCCGTTAGCCTATTTTCGACGTTCCGGACGCATCCGCCAAGTCGGATTTGCAAGACGGGACCTCAGAGATGATGAACGAAGAATTAGGGTTTATGCCGTTGAGACCGGACTGTAATTCGGTATAAATCCCGACCCCTTTACGTTCCGCAATTTAATTGTTTGGGACTATTGTATAATTTTATAATTATTGGTATGAAAATGTGGAAAAGAATGTATGTAAAAAGAAGAAAATGACTGTAATGGAGAAAAATAAAAATATGTGATAATGTAATGATTTTACGTAAACAGTATGAGTTTTACGTAAAATCTAGGCCTCTGGTATAGTACGTGATAGAATTAGATCAGGATAGATGGTTTTCAGGCGTTTCCTAAACGCTAGAACCTCAAAAATTAAGCGGAAATGCTGCCGAAATTTCTAAAAATGGCACCAGGGGTAATATGGGAAACGAGGGGTAAAAATATGATCGGGAAGGGAACCCGAGCCCCCTCGAGGAATTGGGGCAAGGAAAAAGGAATGGGTAAGGTACGATTAGTAAACCGACCCTTCGAAACCCTAGAACGCAAGAAAAACATGAAACCGATTCTTAGGTTCGAATAGTACTTTCCGAGGGCCGGAAATGTGAAAATTGGTAAAATGATAAGAATTGATCCGGAAAAGATCCGATAAGATTTAGAAAGTTAATTAAATGATTTTGAGTTTAGAAAATCCAGCCTAAGTATGAAAATGAAAATGAAAATGTTATGATTAAACGACCCATTAGGGGCAAAATGGTCATTTTGCCCACAGATTCTAAAATTATGGGAAAAGAGCCCCAATGACCCCGGAATAGGTGAATGAAGTTTGTAAAAGCCAAAATTGAGGTTTAAGTTATGAAAAATCACGTTAAGGGTAAAATTGTAATTTTGTTAAAAGTTAGGGGTAAAATCGTAATTTTTCAAAAGTTGGAGAAAAATTCGAAAATGGCCATTAAGGTTTAAAAAGTTGTCCTAAGGCTATAATTGAGGGTTATAAGATCAGAATCAAGCTTTTTAATAAAATAAAAGTTATAAATGAAAATGTGATTAATGGACAAAGTTTATCTGTAGGAACCCAATCCAGACGCGATAAAGGACGTCGATGGATTCTAAGAAGAGGATAAGCACGCTATGAGTAAGTTCAGACATTTACCCGTCTGCAACTATGAACAAACTTATCGTGTTTATATGTTTTGTAAACAAATGTTATTATGTGAATTATGATGATGCTATAGTAAATGCTATAGTAATGCTATGATGATGTTAAAAGATATGTTTTAATAAATAATTATAAAAAATATATATATGTATATATTGAATTATGAAGGAAAGGTATTATAAAAGTTTTATGAGAGTAACGATGTGATAAAGAGGGATAGAAGAATGGAAAGAGTAAGAACGAGAATGTTATGATAGGATGCATAAGAAAGAGATGAGATATGAAAGGAAAGAATAGATGTTTTATGAAAAGTTTTATGAAAGTTAGGTTATGATTGATAGAGCAACGATGATCGGTGATGAAAGAAATTAAGAAAAGGGTATGTTTTATGAGAACGAAATGATAGGGGTTTTATGAAAAATGATATGAAAGCAAAGAGTTAGACAAGAAAGAGAAGCAATGATAGGTTATGATTGAAAGATACGATGAAAGGATTAGAATATAACGATAAGATGTGATTGATAGAATAGAACGATAGGCTATGATCGATAGGAGTATGATGCTAAGATACGATAGATAGGATGATGCAAATGATAAACAGAGAAGAGAATAATTGTCTGCACATAACTAAACATACTTTTGTTTGTTATGATGTGATGTGATGTTATATAAGTAATGTAACAGCCGAGATTTTTGATCGTTCTCGGGATCATTGTATAGTGAAAATTTATATATATTAGTGTGTGACGAAAATATATAAATTTCACTCTAATAAATCATCATTAGAGTTGATGAATATATTTATTAGAGTTTATAAATGTTTTATGGCAGTAGAGGTAATGAATTTCGAATCGAAACGCCTCAAATAGTGCATTTTCGGTATCGAAAAACAGAATTATACCGAGACTTAAAATGTGGCAAACATAGACCCCAGATGGAAAATAATGAAATATCTAGGGTTTATGTAGGGTTTTAAATGATATAAATGCATCGAAAGGCTCTAATAGCATTTCGAGAGGTAAACTGCGAAATTTGGCCAGTATAGCTTTTCGGTCAAAATTTCGACAGATGAAAATTATACTGTTATTAAAGAAAAACCTATACTGTATAAACAAATAATATTTTCTTATTAATATAAGAATCAATGGATGAGATCAAATCATCCTTTTTGATCCAAAGGCTATTAAAATTAAGGAAATTTTAGAATTTTCCTTTAAAATCAAATTTAGAAAGAAAAATTGCATTAAATGCAATGTTGATCTGCTCATGCACGTGGAAGAGAGGGGGAGAAACAGCTGTATATTAGCTGAAAAAGTTCCAAAAATTTTACAAAAATGCCCCCAAGAAATTTTCATTTTGACCCCAAAATTTTCAAAAATTGCAAAAATATCCCTGAGGATTTGTATAAACTTTTTCCTCTGATTTTTCATGTTCCCCACAGCAGAAACCTCCATTTCCCCTATTCTTCTTCTTCTCCCACGTTCCCTTACTCACAAAATTTTCAAAGTTTCAAAAATTACAAATTTTGAAGAAAAAGTGTGAGAAAACTTCAAGTTGATGGGTATTCACCTCAAAGCTCAAGTAAGTTCTTCAAAATTCTATTTTAATGCTTGTTTTTAAGTGTTTTTGTGTTTATGTGAATAGTGGAACAAAATGGGTTTAAGATAGTTTGGAGTGGTTGGATGAAAATCATGTGGAAAAACATGTTTTGAACTTGTTTTTGAAGTGTTTGTGGGGTTAGTTTTTGAAAACAAAAGTGTTACATGGGGGAGGAAAAATTTACGTGAAAGGTAGGGTGAAAACCTTATGGAATAGTGATAATTATGTATTATGAAGTGGAAAAGGAATTTGATGTGGTATATGAGTGTTGAAAGGAAGAAAGACAAAGAGGAAAATTTAGGGTTGTGAGTGAAACCCTAAATTTTTGGAAACATTCTTATACCCTGATTTTGAGAATGAATTATTGTTATGTACTGGGATTTTGAGCAGGTTGATAATAAAAACTGTGTTCAATAATGCGATTTAAGCGGTTTTGGCACAGTGGGAAAATGAAAAATTAAGCCGTTATAATGCCGAAATTTTCGGACTTATAACCAAGGTTAAGGGTTTAATGATAACAATGTATAGGAGAAGTGTTTAAATATTCTAGTGTTGACCTATAAACATTTCACTGAATGTTGAACTGTTTCGTTATAGGGCAACGACGGAAAACTAAGGAAAGGAAACAGAAACAAATTTCTGGTAAGTTCTGGCATTTAAATGTCTGAACATGAACAACTGGAACACTGTGTTATTCTTGAATGTCAATTTATGAATAGCCTAAATTCCTTGGCTAAAAATGTTATATGTTGTTGTGAACTCGTTAAAACGCCTAAATTGGCAAGTATGCGAGTGTGCAGTGATGTGTTACGTGTATATGATTGTGTTTTATGGATTTTGACCCTAGAATGCTTTAAACATGTTTTAGGGTTGAATGTATGCATGAGAAATGGCTTTGGTGTCAAAATGTGTTTAAAAACCTATTTTTACCGGAGCCAAGCGCTAAGCGCTAGCCAAAGAGCGCTCCGGCGCTGAGCTCTCGGCCAAAATTTGGTGTTTAAAATTCAGTAGGAGCACCAGGCTCTAGGGTATGAGCGCCAGGCGCTAGTGTAAAAATTGGCTAAAGCACCAGGCACTAGGGTATGAGTGCCAGGCGCTAGTGTAAAATTTAGTGGAAGCGCCAGGCCCTAGGGTGCGAGCGCCAGGCGCTAGGGTAAATATCTAGTAGGAGTGCCAGGCTCTAGGGTATGAGTGCCAGGCTCTAGGGTATGAGTGCCAGGCACTAGTATAAAAATCAGCATGAGCGCCAGGCGTTAGTGTAAAGTTGTCTGAAGTGCCAGGTGCTAGGGTATGAGCGCCAGGCGCTTGAACCGGATTTTCAAAAGCGCCAAGCGCTGTAAATAAAGCGCCGAAGCGCTGAAGTTTCTGTCCTAAGTTTACAGAAAAATAAAATGAAGGGCCAGGCGCTTGGGGATGAGTGCCAAGCGCTCCAACTGTTCCAAAAATGTATAATTAAAGTTTTGTACCTTATTTTCAGTTCCAATCACGCCCCAATGTTTAAGTGCGTGGATGATGATTTTTAAACAGTATTTTTGGACTGAATAGGCATAACATTGAGTACATTATTTATGAATATATACACTGGAACAGTTAAGACATCATAGTAAGTAATATAGCACAGTAAACAACAGGGTAATGAAAAAGACTTAATGTTTGGCGTACCGGCCTCTCGCGAGGAGAGGTTATTTAATGTCGAAGCAAAAGACATACCATAGTTGAAGGAGAGTCCGGGTTGCTCCCAGACCCCTCTTACAGCGCGCACACGGTACGACCAAACCGGGCCCATAGACATAGTAAATGAACAATGCAAATGTAAATTGAGCATAATGAACTCATGCATTTTGTAGAGTTGCATTGTGATATTTTATTGTATTAAATGATATGTCTGAACTTACTGGGCATGTAGCTCACCAGTTTGTTCTTGTTCAGGTAATCGAGGTAAACAACCTGTAACCTGAGCCACAGTGTATGGATTGGACTGCAGGAATAAAGTGTCAGTGTCATGATAAAGGTTATGGACCTGCCAGGCTAATTCCGCAAAGAAGAAAGAAAAGGACAAAGAAAAATACAATTGTATGATATTGTATAAAGTACACTGTTATGTTTAACTTTAACTATTTTTAATACAATATGATAGTATTATATGCAAGTAATATAAAATAGTTTTCCAACTATGATAACTTAGTTTTGGAAAATTGTAATACTACGTATATCGATGGTTTAAAAAAAAAAATTATTTCCGCAATCCATTACGTTATGTTTTGAAAAAAAAGAAGAATTAAAGTAGCAAAGTTTTCAGGTAACGTCCCCCGCACGAGACGGGGGGTGTTACAAGTAATATGTGCTATATATGCTGAAGTGTGATTAACATAATTCATATAAGTAAAGTAAAGAATTAAGAAAAGAAAAACAACGAAAGAACAAATGTTCCATAAAATGTTTTATGAAAAATGAGAAATGAAAGATTATGAATGTCATGAAAAAGACGTACAATGAAAAATCAATATAAGAAAAACAAAAGCCTACAAGATAATAAGACTGAAAACTTAAGTTGTTGGCGTACCGGTCTCCCTACAAGGTCGAGACTTCCGGTCTATATCCTCCGCGTTGATGTGGTGCTACCCCGAAGGTGTGGTAGATTATAGGTTGGACCAGCCCCGAAGGTGAGGTTTTATGTGACTGTGAGGTAGGTTGGTGAGTAGCTCCCCTTCCTCCCACTGTCAGCGCGCAAATAGGTACGTCCAACAACGGGCCCAACCAAAGGAAAGTAGAAAGAAAACAAACGAAAAGAGCGTGAAAAGAAAAGAAAGGAAAAAAGAGTGAAAAGAAAAGAAAGGAAAAGAGAATGAAAAGAAAAGAAAAGTAAAGAATGATAAGAAAAGAAACGAATGATATGAAGGAATGACATAATGAAATCGATGAAAAATAAATAAATAACAAAACGAAATTTATAAGAACATAATAGAATCATATATGTGATGCGATGTGAATGACACGTTTTTACGTGATGTTATGCTAGTGTGTATGTTACTAGCTTTTAAGATATGAAATGTTAAGAGATGATGATAAAGCGATAGAGAAGTTATAAAAGTTTAGAATAGAAAATTAAGGAATGATAGGAATGAGAAGAAAAGAAATGAAGAAATTAGAATAGAATGATAAGAGATTATCAATAGAATGATGGGAATGATTAGCGAAGAGATAAATGAGCATGAGGAAGCTCACATAATATGTTATGTTTCGAGGATATGTATAGACGATGTGTATGATGTGTATATATGTGATGTCATATATTCTAGTAATAATATATGTTACTAGTATATATAAGTTAATGAATGTATGTTTGAACTTACTGAGCATCTAGCTCATTAGTTGTTTATATGTTGCAGGTAAGCAACCTGTTAGTTTAAAGTAGTCTGATGGACAACGGACGGATCTCCACGTGCCAAGGGACTGGGCGAGGGTATGATACTACCATGAGTCTTTCGCTGAGCATTCAAAAAGGAAGATGAAAGAAAGAAAGTTATGAAATATGTGTTATAAGAGTATGATAGAGATAGGTATAATATGTAAGTTAAAAGGAAAAAAAAATTACTATAGAAATTGCTTCCGCTTTAAATGAGAACGTTAAGAAGGGAAAGTTAAGTATGTTAAGTAAGAGGATGACGACCCACGAGGTTGTCAGCCATCGCGATCGGCGTCAGAGCTCGACTGGTTGGTATGGTAACGTACGTGGGGGGCGTCACATTAAGTAACTAATGTAATGACTTATATAGTCAAGGCATTACATTAAAGGTCAACCTAATATGTATGTCTAAAAATATCCTAACTAACAAAAAAAGGTATTATGGTAATCTACCAAAATATCGTTTGATAATCTATTGAAATACCCTTTGATAGTTTGTCAAAATACTATTTAGTAATCTGACAGATTGCTGTTTATTGATTGTTTGGTAATATTTAAAAATACCATTTAGTGATCCACTAAAGCATTCTTTGGTAATCTAGGTAATTCACCAGAATATTGTCTGATAATCTATGAGAATACTATTTAATAATATACGAGAATACAATGTCATTCTTCCAAAATATTTTTTATATTATAAATATTATATATATATTTTTATGAAATACCATTCAATATTCTAAGGAATACTGTATTATTTTTTATATATAGAATTTTTTACAATATCTCAAAAAAAAATTTAAATGATTTTTCAAATACATTAATTTATCATATCATTTTAATAATCACAATATCATTTTAAAAAAGTTAATACAAAAATTAAAATAATAAAAAAAATATTATATCACAAAAATTTACAAAATAAAAAATTTTAAAAAATTAGCAAAACAAATAAATAAATAAAGCAGAACTACCGCCAACTCCACGGTAGCCGAAGAGGAGATTCGCTGGGTGATAACACGGTGACTGAAGGCTGTAGAGTATGAGAAACAGTGGAGAAAGAGTGAAGGCGGAGACAAAAACAACGAGGGGTAAAGAGAGAAAGAGAGAGGAAAGAGCATGCGGGATGGGGAGGCATCCGCGAAAGATCCTGATGGCCGCAGGCGTTCTCGAATCTTGGCATGATGGCATCGATCGCGCGTGGAGATCTCTGACAGCCAATAAATGTGTGAGAGATCGTAATTGATTTGAGGCCAAAATCATCGAGGTTGTGATCGATCTGAGGCCAAGATCACCGATGGATAGGAAAAGACAGAGACAACATGATGCCCAGAGGAGGAACTAGAAAGATGAAGCTGTGGTCAGCAATGGTGACAATCGAGAGGAAGGTGGAGGAGGAGAAAGAGCGGCAGTGGAAAAGAGAGAGAGGAGAGATGCTGAGAAGAATGAATGGAGAGAAGAGAGAGAAAAGGGAAATGAGATGTTTTTGTCATTGTTTAATAAAGTAAAAAATTAAATTCGAACCTATATTTTCGTGGGGTAAATATCTGAAGCATGTCCGTTAAAAAGAGTTTCTCCCATAATTTCCTCTTTTGCTTTTGTTTGATGCTCGTCACAATATTTAAAGTTTGCATTGGACTATCCAGGAATTTTGACCCAAAGAACAACCTGAATCTTAATTTGATCCCAACCACTTTACTCGGGGACTTTAGAAATTTAGAGTTGGCATTAGCCTATCGAGGGATTTTGACCCAAAGCATACCCTGAATCTTAGTTTGATCCCAACTCCGTTACTTGGGGACTTTAGAAAAATGTCATAGATTCATAACTAGGATTTATTTGTCACAAAATAAAAACCGTTATAAAAAAAAATACCACAGCATGTCATCAAAGACATTTATTTGTTTATTATTAAGTACATATTACACCCTGAAGTTACTAATTAGTATCTATAATGTTACTAGCCCAATCGGTGGTCACGGTTGATTAACATTTGGTATCCACCATGATACCAATTGGTAACCATCGCCTCCAACGAGATACCAGATAGTTACCGACCGGTAACCACCACCTCTAGCGCAATACCGGATAGTTATCGACCAATAACTACCTCCGTCAATAGGATACCAATTGATAACCAAATGGTTCTCACTTGTCACACTGCTTAAGATGTTGGACTACTGTATAATGTGATTTGACTACACATGGGGCATACTATATACTATTTTATATCGCAAAATTACTTCGTTTTTATTTTTCATATAAATGTTGTAATTCTATAATATGTGATAAATTAAATTCTCACATCTTAAAATCATATTCTAAATCCTATCTCATCTCACAATAATAGGTCGCATTGTCTCATAATTTTATATTATGATCATCAAAAGCATTTCTTAACTTTAGGTTAAAATTATAACCTAAATTTTAATTCACAGAGAGAATTTTGGTGAATTGATTAAATAAAATTTGGTGAATTAATTCACTTAAATTTCTAATAAAAAAATTTGGATATTACAAAAAAAAAACCGTAAAGAAAAAAAAAAGTAATAAAAAATAACTTTTGGTCACCTTCAAACTTTGTGCTGATGCTCATTTTAGAACGTGACATTAAAATTACCATTTTTGTTAAACGTATGGATCAGCAACGTTGCCTTGGCCTCAATGTCAATGATAACAGATGATCAATCTATCTACCAATGGGAATCGTTACAGTTACTACGTTTTCGGAATGTGAATCTTCATCAATTCTTGATGTCGAGCCCTCGCTGGCTGAGCTCCTTTCTACAAAGAAACCGGGCTGCTTAGGTTGAGGCAAGACAGCTTCTTCGTTTTCCAACATAAAAACTACGGACGACATTGTTGGTCTGTCGTAGGGGAACATTTGGACGCATAATAAACCCACTTGAATGCATCTCAACACCTGAGATTCAACACACGAGTCCTTCAAGCACGCATCCATTAGATCCAAGGCCTTGTCTTCAATCCACAGCAACCATGCCTGCAACAATAAATTCAATTAAGCATTAATTGGGTGGTAAATATATATATATATATGTGGCAAGACAAAATTCATTGTTCTTACATGTCCCAAAAGATTATGGCAGTGATTTGGGTGATTGAAGCTTCTGTTCTTTTTGCCGCTCACAATTTCCAACAAGACTACACCAAAGCTAAATACATCCGATTTGATCGAGAACTTTCCCTTAACTACATATTCTGGTGAGATGTAACCACTGCATCAGGTATAAAGTTTGCATAAGAAACATTTTAAATTTGCATAATATATGATTAGCATGCTTCGTGACTTACTATGTTCCAACAATTCTTCTTGTTTCTTCTTCTTTCTCATCTTCTTGGAATATCCTTGCCAAACCAAAATCTGAAATCTTAGGATCTAGATTATTGTCTAGCAAAATATTATTTACTTTGAGATCTCGGTGAACAATTCAAAGTTTAGAATCTTGGTGGAGATAAAGAAGGCCTCTTGCAATGCCTCTAATAATGTCAAAGTGCTTTTTCCAAGGCAGTGTCACACTTTGTTTTCCATCTGCAATAAAATTTGAACTTCTCTTTAAGTTAGTCAACTTTCAATTCGAAGTTCCCAAAAAGCTAATTTAATTTGCAAAGGTTAAACGGTTCAAACCGAAGATGTAATGGTCCAAGCTCTTTTTAGGCATATACTCATAGATCAATATCCTTTCTTCTCTCTCAATACAGCAACCTAAAAGAGTGACAAGATTCCTATGTTGAAGCTTTGCAATCAATTCAACTTCATTCTTGAATTCTTCAAGACCCTGTCCTGAATTTTTTGACAATCTCTTCACTGCAACTTCTTGTCCTGTACTAAGTGTCCCCTGCTTAGTGTAGTAGAAATATATACTACTTGAGTAAATTTCTTATGAAATAATAGAGGATAAAATCTTTGGAAGAAAAATAATACCTTATAAACAGGACCAAATCCACCAGCTCCTATCATATTTGCAGGGGAGAAGTTGTTTGTAGCAGCAATAATTGTAGCCAAATCAAATGCAGGAAAGTCCAGATCTTCATTGTTGCTTTTACCTATTAATTTTCACATATAAAATCGGTAACACGGATAGTAATTTATTTTCAGAAATAGAATTAGGAAAACGTGTGGTGAGTGAAATATTTGCTCACCTTTTACTCCTTTTCTAAGTTTCCTAGTTATACACCACAATGCAGCACCAAAGATACATGCTCCAGATGACAAAGAAGCCGATAAGATAATTATATTACGTACTTTCTCCTTGTTTGCATCACGGATTGACTCTAAAAAGGAGAAGGTAACATCAAGAATTCAAAAACCAAAAAAAAAAAGTTTTATTTTCTTAGTCAGTATGACAACTTTAAAAGTGAGAATACATTGACAACATTTGAAGACAGGAAGCTTACTTATTTCTGATTCAGATAGTCGTATATAGAGATCTTGCTCGCTGCCTTTCACCTTCATGTCTCGGATATCAATCAAGTCATCAAACCACATCAAGCAGCCACTGCCTCCTCTCAGCACCTCCGAATTAGCGTAAGCTTTACAAGAGCAGTTCTTCAAGCAAGCCTCCTCGCATTCTTTGAGGCTCATATTTTTGTTCGACCAAAACTCCAACAAATCAGGCAATTTCACCGCCGCTACCTTTTCAAACCCTTCCCCCTTGCTGCAATTCAACGGTGTCTTCCTCACGCATCCCTTGGACCACGTTAGACTTTCCCATTCTTCTTCCGACCTCGGTGTGAATCCCTCCAAACATTCGCATAGTAGAGGATATTTGGCACTTGTACAGACCGCATTAGCCCCGCAGTGGTTATAACTATCACATTGTTCATTATTTGGCAATGTGTACATCGTATCCCATTTAGAACTGTCCTTCTGCAAAACAAGATGCTGCAGTAAACCCGAATAATTCAACTTCACAAGAACAACTGTAGATTCAGCAGTAGCCTCGGTCATTTGGTATGCGTCCGTCTCGTTGAATACATGTATAATCTCGAAAAGTGATAAAAATTGCCCTTGCAGGCCACTAAATTGAACTCCATTCCATATTCCCGAACGAAATTTTCTCGTCATTCCCACCGCAAGTACAGTTTGGGACAGCCCGTTGATGTTGCTTATCCTGTAAGTAACATCACCAGTGGATGGATCATCATCGCTTTTCCACGATGTTAAGTATCGTTCAAAACCAGTTCTCAAGTCCCATCCAAGCTTCATTCCGTTCAAAAGTGTGTCGGTAGGGTAATCAAAGCTTTGCCATATATATGCGCCTTGATCCGCGCTTTCATGCTCTTGAAGAACAAGATTGCCGGAGTCCAAAAGCAGCGCAACCGTACCTTTCGCGACGTTGCTGGACACGTTTGTCGACCAAACAACACCCCTTGTTCCGTTCTGAAGAACAATGTTCCCTTCTCTGATGGTCAGTTCGCCGTTGGAGTCGGTAAGCGGGCTGTTTCTGTTGGCGACCCAGACGACTGTCTCGGGCTTCCTTTTGTACCATATTCCTAAATACTTGTTCGTCAAGTTTCCGAGGGAGAAGAAGCCAGACTCAAAGATTTGGCCCGGGGAAATTAAGGTAGTTTTGTTATCATCATATTTGAGTGATTGGGTTGGAGTTATGGTGTCAATATGAGCAGCCCAACAGAGCGGCAATAATTGCAGAAAAGAAAGCACAAAAAATATCAAAATGGTAAAGAGATGAAGGGCTTCCATCATAGGATTAGTTAGAACCATAAGTTGGTGGGTCTTTCAATTAGTTATCACAATGACCCAAAAAAAAAAAAACAACAATTTTTAGTAAGAAATCTGAGATAATAAAAAGCCCCAAATACCCTTAAAATAAAAAATGAAAGTTTAAACATAAACAATGAAGGAGCTAGTTGCATAGAGGGGACGAAAGAGGAGTCATTCTGACTTTCCTATTTTTATTATTCTTTTTTCAAATATTGAGACTTTTGTGTTTGCGTGCGTAAATTGAAGTTTGACGTCTAATTCATAATGAATTATTAAATAAATGGGTTAATTATATTTTGCTTCTATTCAAAATTTATCCAATATTTTGAAATTTTGCATTTTTATGCCATCAGATCTTATGTAATATATGAATAGGCTTTTAACGCTTAATTTTAAGCTTATAATGCCCAAAACACCCTTAAAAATAAAGTCTCAAAAAAATTTTGATTGTTTTTCTAATTATACCTTGAGTTTTGCTTCTTTTAGTTGGTCCAGTCCAACTAAAATTATTAAGAATGTTTTTTTTAATCTTTTTATTTAAAATTAAACTAGTTTTACTATTTATATCTCTAAATTTCTCTTAACAAGCTTCGAAATTTAAAAATCCAAAACTCACTTATTTCAAGTCAAAATAAAATAATATTTTTTAATTACATATAATAATGAAATAAACAAAATAATATCAATATTGTTATTTTTCAAACACATTTTAAGTCTTTATACTCTTTTAATTTCAAACAGTATATTTCCTATCAAATGCAAAATTAAAAACATTAACTCAACTGTAATCAAAATATCTCCAAAATTCCAACTATAATCTTTTTGCTAAAGGAGGGCTTGATAATTTTAACTTTAATAAACAAATCACAATCACTTTCTTTTGTTGGATCCTAATCACTATTCTAATCTAATATTCACGTTACCTCACCTCAACCCATCCAGCAAAGCAGCTTTGACATCATTTGATAATGTTGTAACAACATTTGATAATGTTTAACATGAATTAGGAGAATCAATCATGTAAAATGAAACATAGTAATAACAAATCTGAAATTAACAGAATGCGTTGCACTGTCTAAACCCACCACTTCCCCAACATAGAGTAGCCCAAGCATCATCCCCAGGCTTGCCTTGCAAAACTAACTAAACCAAGCATTGCCCTCCCATGTCCGTCGATGGAGATTCGCAAACAGCTTGATGCCATCTCCACCCTGTCCCTATTCACTTCGATGATACCAGACATCAACACTGCTCTCATCTACATGAAAAAGAAAGGTTTATGGTTAGAGGCAGAGGTGACTTAAGGCGAGGATTTAGATAATTAGAGTTTTTCCCCATTTTTTTACTGTTTTTCAATTTTCCTTTTTCAGGGTATATTGGGTGTTTTGAAGTCAAAATCAAGTATTTACCATGAAAAGATAGATTTGTGTGTTAGATGTATTTTGATGGTATATGAAAATGTGGGACTTTAATATAGACTGCATAGGTTCTAAATCAAAGCAAATGTTAAAACTCAATATGAGGTATAAAATATAAATAACCCTAATGAAATATATGGTTAGCTTGAAAATTCTACGTGAAAAGGAAAAAAAATAAAACGGAATGGATGTTGAAAATTATATGGGGCAAGTATACAGACGCCATCGTTGATTTCTCTTGTTGATTTGTTTTTATTATACGTGGTAAGTTTTTCAACTATATCTGCGTTCAATATTATTGTTTTTTAGTTTGACAAATTCACATAATTAAGTTACATATCTATGCGTGAGTAAGTTTTTCTTTTTCAGACGGAAATGTCATGCAGTTTGATTAAACAATTAACATGTGTATATGCGCGTCTGTGTGTGTGTGTGTGTGTGTGTGTGTGTGTGTGTGTGTGTGTGTGTATGTAAATCTAAGATCAATATTTATTTTTATCATAGCATTAGGCTGAAAATTTATAATTATTTGTTTCTAACACTCACGTTTAATTTTACTTGTTTGTTCAATATATATATTCTGTTATTTCTTTTTTCTTTTTTTCTTTTTTTCTTTTTTCATTTTGAAGTTCATAAGTAGGGGATGTTTTTTACGAAAATTCCAATCAAGGACATTGTTTCATGGGAAAAAAACAACGTAACTATCCAAAATTTAGATGATTAAATTACTTTTGCTGATCAACGTGACTAAAGAAAATAATCCCTTCAAAAGTTTTAGAACTTTTTTTATATTTTGTAAGATGGATTAGAATGATTGATAGAGAATAATTATAAGCCATGGGACAAAGGAACACAAAACTAGACAGCTCTACGTTGGTTGATACTAGGAAAATAATTGAGGAAATACTCTCTCTTCTACATATCTGACAGAAATATTATGAAATTTTGTAAATTAATCCTTTAAATTTGTGTATGAAGTTCATTCCTAAAGACACAATTGAATTCAAAGTTAATAAATAGTTATTATTGGTGTCCACTTTTACACGGCCATTTCATGAGGCTCAAGTCCATATATATATATATATATATATTTTATGGATCTTATTTGTGAACCCAAACCATGTTTTGGGAATCCTCATGAATAGTGATTCGATGGATCATGAAAAGGTAGAAAGACCCACTTATTTGTCACCCAAAGCAACCTTGGTCTCGCTTAGGGGATCTCAAGGATAGTTTGGTCACAATGTGTGTGTTATGGAGAAATAATCACAAAAAAACCTCTTTTTTATCTGGGAAATTATAATAAATAACAGTGTTTAGAAAATAATTGAAATAAGTACCATGTTTTTAAATATTTATATAAAATAACAGTTTTACTAGATAAATAATTTATTTACACGTTTTTTTCCTGCTCGATTGTAGATGCAAACAAGCAGAAAAAATGTCTCATCATTATCATCAGGTTCAATGGCCTCTGGCATGTATCTATGGTGTTGCATTGTGATGCGTAACTTGGATGCTAAGGAAACGTAGACAAATGTTACTGGTACAAATAACTTCTCCCCTAAAAAAAAAAAAACCGATAACAACTGGTAATATTTTTCTTGTAAAAATTTTGTCAATTTTGTGTCTAATTCTTCACAAGAATTTAGTAACGAATTATATATTTCTACAACACCGAGTAAGGGAAGCTTAATTTTTACAGGAAAAGAAGTTGTTGTTAAGAGATTATCTAAGAATTCGGGACAGGATCTTAACAAATTCAAGAATGAAGTCAAATTGATTTCAATCTTCAATATAGGAGTCTTATCATTCTTCTGGGCCATTGTACTCAAAAGAAAGAGAGGATATTGATTCATAAGTATATAACTAATAAGAGCTTAGTTCTTTACATTTTTGGTATGAACCTCTTTAACATTTTTACGAAATTTGTAAATCTTTTAGGGAAATTGAATTTAAAAGTTAATTAAGTTAAGGAGAGGTTCAAATTTCTTACAGAAGGCCTAGGACAAAGAACTTCGATATTGCCAAAGCCATTGTAGGAAGTCTTCTTCACCTTTACGAAGATTCTAAACTCCGAATTGTTCACTAAAATCTAAAAGCAATTAATATTTTGCTAGATAACAACTAGAACTCTTAGATTTCAGATTTCAATTTGGCAAGAATTTTCGGAGATGACAAGAAAGAAGAAAAAACAAGAAGAAATATTGAGACATAGTAAGTTGCATAGTGTTCTCATTTATTTAATTACATGAATTTATATCTGTTTCTTATGATAAACCTTATGCTTTACGTGGTGGCTACATGTCATCAGAGTGTGTAATTGTGAAAATTTCTTAATTAAATCTGTGATGATTTAACTCTGTCATTAGTTGATGATGTGTCTTAGTCAAGTGTTTGCTATCAATGCAAGAAGTGCCACCTATTGGTCAAGAAAGAGGTTTAGTCACGTGCTGAGTGAAGTCATTGTAAAAGGTAATTTTATAAGCCTGTATAAATAGATTAGTTATTATAATCTGTTGTACAATTTTGTTTTCATTCATTCAACAAGAGAGCTATTACTTTCTTGCGGGGAAAACACAGAGTGTGGGTAGAAAGTTGAGAGAGGCAGAGAGAGGTTCGTCTTCTGGGAAAGGGAAGGGTCTGGGAACTTTGTAATCTCTGACTGTTGTTTGCAGCAAATAAAAATTTATTCTCTTGCTTAGGCAAATGAGAGATCTTATTTTTATTTTCAATCAAACTGTTTACGTTTCTTGAAAAAGTTGTTAATCTAGTTTCTTTGGGTCTAAAGCAAGATTAAAGGTTTCTTGGACCAATTTTCTCAACAAATTGGTATCAGAGTCTCGTTGGAAGAGATGGGCACCGCGAAGTTTGATCTTGAGAAGTTTACATGTAAGAATGATTTCGGGTTATGGAGGTTAAAGATGAGGGCTTTGTTAGTGCAACAGGGGTTTGAAGAGGCTTTGGGTGGAGAGAAGAATATTTCGAGTACCTTGACCGAAAGGGAAAAGAAGGAGATCATGGAAAAGGCTCACAGTGTGATTATTCTGAACTTGGGTGATCGGGTTCTTCGTGAGGTCTCGAAGGAGCTCACAGCTGCTGCAATCTGGATAAAGCTCGAACACCTTTACATGACAAAATCTCTAGCCAACAGGTTGATATTGAAAAGAAAGTTACACACTTTTCATATGCAACCTGGGAAAAGTCTATCATATCATATTGATGACTTTCACAAGATCATCTTGGATCTCGAAAACATCGATGTTAAAGTCGATGATGAAGATCAGGCGGTGATTCTGCTGAGTTTACTACCAGAGTCATATGAGCACTTTGTAGACACGATGATGTTTGGTTGAGAAAGCCTATCCATGGAAAAAGTGCAGGCAGCCTTAGCTTTGAAAGAGTTAAAGAAAAAGGCCGACGGTAGAGAAGAGGCAATAGAAGGGCTATTGGTTAGAGGCAGACCTGAAAAGAGAGATTTCAAGTCCAAGAACAGATCAAGATCCAATTCTCAGCAACAAAAGACCAAGAAAAAATGCTTTTAGTGTCACAAAAAAGGTCATTTCAAGAGAGACTGCCCTGAAAGAAAGAAGAAACGTGATAATCCTCAAGAAGATGGAGATGCTGCAGTTGCTTATGATGGGTATGAAAGTGCTGAAGTTCTCACTGTGTCAAATGAAGATTCCAGGAAGGAGTGGATACTTGACTCGGGTTATTCTTTCCATATGACACCAAACAAGGACTGGTTTGAATCCTATGAGGAGAAAGATTGTGGGATGGTCCTTTTGGGAAACAACAAGTCATGCAAGGTCTCTGGTGTTGGTACAATCTGGCTAAAGTTACATGATGGGGTGGAAAGAGTGCTTGAGGATGTCAGGTATGTTTCTGAACTTAAAAGGAACTTGATTTCCTTAGGAATATTTGACAGAAAAGGTTATTCTTTTAGGGGTGAGAAGGGTGCATTGAAGATTGTAAAAGGGTCTTTAGTTGTCATGAAAGGCATCCTTAAGAATGGTCTTTATTCTTTGGTTGGAGGCACTGTCTTAGGGTCAGTTTTAGTTGTTGATAATAAATTGATCAAGACCAAACTATGACACATAAGACTAGGTCATGTGAGTGAAAAAGGTCTGATAGAACTGAGTAAGCAAGGTCTACTTTGTGGGGATAAGTTAGAGAGTCCAGAGTTTTGTGAACACTCATAGAATGAAATTTAGTACAGGTTTACATACCATGAAAAATACTCTTGACTATATACACTCTGACCTATGGGGCCGATCTAGAGTCGAGTCAAAAGGAGGTGCTAGGTATTTTTTGTCTATTGTTGATGATTTCTCCAGGAAGCTGTGGGTGTATTTACTGAAGACAAAGGATGGGGCATTTGACAAATTCAAAGAATGGAAGACACTTATTGAAAACCAAGTTGGGAGAAAGATCAAGAAAATAAGAACAGACAATGGCCTGGAGTATTTCTCTAAACAATTCCAGAAATTATGCAAAGATGAGGGAATTGCAAGGCACAAGACAGTACGATGAACACCACAACAAAATGGATTGGCTGAAAGGTTTAATAGAATGATTTTGGAAAGGGTCAGAGCAATGCTTTCAGAAGCTGGTTTGCCTAAGAGTTTTTGGGGAGAAACAGTGATGACTATAAGTTATTTGATCAACCGATGCCCTTCTACAGCACTTGGCTTTAAAACCCCAGAAGAGGCATGGTATGGTCGTGCTGCAGACTATAGCAATCTGAAGGTATTTGGGTGTGTAGCATATGCTCATGTTAAACAGAGCAAGCTTGATCCAAGGGCTGTTAAATGTATATTCCTGGGATATCCAGATAGAGTCAAAGGGTACAAACTTTGGTGTTTGGAACCAGGTTTCTAGAGGTGTATAATCAGCAATGATATTATCTTCAAGGAGGATGAAATGGGAAAAATGTTAAAGAAAGACCAAGCTGTTAATCCAAGAGGTGACCCGACAGATGGTTTGGAGGTAGAGGTGGAGGTGGAGACTTCTACAACTTCATCAACTGCATAAGATACCTGTGAAGATGCAGAGGAAGAAGAGAGTCAACCAACTGATCTGGATAGCTATAGTCTTACTAGAGATAGATAGAGAAGGGTTATTAAAGCACCACAAAGATATGGGCATGCTGATCTAGTTTCATTTGCCTTGAATGTAGCAGATGAAATAAGTGACCAAGAGCCTTGGACTTATAATGAAGCAATGAACAATAAGCATAAATATCAGTGGAAACAAGCTATGATAAAGGAGTTGTGCTCACTGGAAAAGAATCAAACTTGGGAACTGGTTGACAGGCCAAAAAATTGTAGAGTTGTGGGATGTAGATGGATCTACAAGAGGAAAAAGGGTATTCCAGGAGTGGAGCCAGTAAGATTCAAAGCCATATTAGTGGCAAAGGGTTTCACACAAAATGAGGGAGTTGATTATAATGAAGTGTTCTCTCCAGTTGTCAAACACACCTCTATAAGAGTTCTCTTATCCATTGTAGCACAGTTTGATCTAGATCTTGAACAAATGGATGTGAAGACTGCTTTTCTACATGGGGAACTCAATGAAAGAATTTATATGTAGCAGCCTCCAGGTTTTCTTGTTTAAGGTAGAGCTGAGAAAGTCTGTTTGTTGAAGAAATCATTGTATAGACTTAAACAATCTCCTAGGCAGTGGTATAAAAGGTTCGATGAGTTCATGCTGAAAGCTGGTTTTCAGAGAAGCAGCTTCAACAGTTGTGTTTACTACAAGATTCTAGAGAATGGCGTGTATTTGTACCTATTACTTTATGTTGATGATATGCTAATTGCTTGTAAAAGTGGCAGTGAGATCAACAAAGTTAAGGAGTAACTCAAGAAGGAGTTTGAGATGAAAGACCTTGGAAATGCCAAGAGGATTTTAGGCATGGACATACAGAGAAACAGGAAGAAAGGAAAGCTATTTGTGTCACAAAGGAATTATCTGGAGAAGGTTCTTCATAAATTTGAAATGTGGGGTGTAAAGGCACTAACAACTCCTTTGGCACAACATTTCAAGCTATCAGACAAACATGCTCCGAAGACTGATGAAGAGATTTTGTATATGAACAAGGTGCCTTATGCGAATGTGTTAGGAAGTATCATGTATGCAATGATCTGCACTAGGCCAGATTTGGCACATGTAGTTAGTGTAGTGAGCAGGTTCATGGCTAACCCTGAGAAGACACATTGGCAAGCACTAAAGTGGATACTCAGATACATTAGAGGATCCTTAGATTTGGGATTGAGCTTTGGAGGGAGTCAAGAAGATTCTAATGCTGCGACAGGTTATGTTGATGCTGACTTTGCTAGAAATATGGATACTAGAAAGTCTTTGACAGATTTAGTATTCACAGTCTGTGAAGGCTCAGTTAGTTAGAAATCTAGTTTACAATCTGTTGTGGCTCTTTCAACCACTGAAGCATAGTACATAGTAGTCACTGAGGCAGTTAAGGAGTCAATTTGGCTTCGAGGGTTAGTGTGATAACCAAGAAATCTATCGTTCTCAGAAAATTTTGTACAAGATATGTAAATAAATGTACATTCATGATGAGACATGTTACAGAATACAGAGCAGATGAAAATTTTGATTTAACTGAGTTATTAGTCAAAATTTGACAATGAATTAATGAACATAGTGTAAAAGCTAAACATTAATTCAAATTATGATGTTTTAAATTTAATAAAAAAGTATGTGGAAAATACTTATTAAGAGATCAATGGCTCACATGTAAGCCACATTGATCAATGGCCAAGATTAGCCAATAGATAGCCAATTTCCTTAAAGGAAATTAAAGAAATGAGTGAAATGAGAGTGAGGCACGTGAGGGCCTTAAGCTAAGCAACCCAAGTGAAATTAATTTACTTCACCTGGCTGCAGAAGAAAGAGAAACGCCTAAGAGAAAGAAAGAAAGAGAGAGAAAGAGAAGAAGGGGAAATCCTCTCAAGTTCGAATTTTTCTTTCCAACTAGGAAATCACTCAAGTTTCGGCCAAGAATCCACAGTAAGAAGTTCTCAAGCTTCAAGCAAGGTAAACCCTCATTTTTCTCACATTTTCTTGGGTGAAAAATCTGGGGTTTTGAGTGGAAAAAGAGAATGTGAGTTTATCATGTTGAGATTTTCGGTTAAATCGAAACATGGTTCAAGTTTAGTTGTTTTTAAACATGAATCCATGAGTTGATGGTTTAGAAAACCAAGTTCAGTTGAGTTCTTCAAGAAAGTTCTGATTTTTTTTAATATTGAGTCAAGAGATATGTATAACCAAAATGTGAAATTTTGCTTATGAAACCATGGATTTATGATAGTAGAAATGCAGTTGGTACCTTGAAACGATTTTATTGAGATCGATTTTGAGTGCAAGAAGTAGAACAAAGGCCATAAAAGCCTTAGAAAAACAGAGCAGAGATTTTCAGACCCAAAATCATGATTCTGGGATGAACACGGGCGTGTACACGAGAGTGTACAAGGGCGTGTTCAGAACACAGCCCCGAACATGCCCACATGCACGACCGTGTTTCAAGAAGTTTGAAAACCACGGCCGTGTATCGGGCTGTGTTAAGGGGCACACGGTCATGGGAAGGGCGTGTAACAGACCATGTTCGACAGTAGGAAAACACGGCCAGAAACACGGTCGTGTAACTACTCGTGTAAGCACGGATGAATTACACGGTCATGTTGGATGAATTACACGGCCATGCACGAGTATAGAGGAGTACACGGCCGTGTAGGTAACCGTGTGATAACTCGAAATTCTCGAGTTATGGAGTCACATTTTCATGCTTGGATAGCTCATTTTAGAAAATTAAAGTCATAAAAGTCATTTTTCTTGGCACTATAAATGAGAATTATCAATTTCTGACTTTAGTGACCATTGATAATAGTTTATTCTTAGCAGCACATGGGAATCGATCATTGTTAGAGCATTTTGAAGTCTTTTAATGTGTGATATGTTTTTGGAGGTTGGTTTTTGTGTTTGGTGAATGGCAGGACCTTACAGCGTGAAGAGTGCTGAAAATTGGACACTGCCGCAGCATTGCCACAGCAAAGCTGAAACAGGCATTAGCTGACATGGTCTACCGAATGTGCACACATTTTAATCCACGGTGGCCAAATTTGATGATGTCAGTCATTCCTCCAAGTGTCAGCATCATTACCCATCACTACCACAGTGTCCACGGCCAGCCCGAGGATCATCCACATGTCACAAGTAGGGTTTAATGTTTTCTTTTGTCATATAAAAGCTGAGCTAAGGGAACAAGACAGGATATACGAAGGCAGGGATAACAGACAGAAAAAAAGTGGAAAATAACAGAATTAGAGGAAGTGAAACAGAGCAAAAGGAAGAACGGAGAAAAATATAGAGTGTAATCGAAAGCATTTCTGCCTGGACGTGAGGATGCCAACACCTCAATAAGGAATTCTTCTAGACCCATTCTCACGGACAGTAGAAGACACTGAAGCTGTACTAGCTTGAATCAAAACCTTGGAAAAGGGAGATCATTACTGGTTTTGAACTAATTTGTATTGATTTCGATCTTTCTACTTGCATAACATTATTGTGATGTTAAATCAAAGTTGGTATATGATTTTTGCCAAACTCATGGAAGCTTAATTCTGTCGGGTTGTGAGTCATGAGTACTTGAACAGAGTTTGAGATCTGTGTAGCTTTGCTTAGTATAATTCTTTCTGTTGTTCAATCTGTACTCATTTTATTTGATCTTATATTAGATCTTGGAAGAAAATCTAATGCTAGCAATTGATTCGTGAATATTGGAAAATGTTCAGAGATTGGACTGAGATTGAATAGCATGTGTTTGGTTAGTTTTCAGAGTTAAAATTAATCAAATCTGTGGGTAGTCTAGGAATGGTCATCCATCATATGGTCTTTGAGGATAATGTTCTTAATCGATTTTCTCAATTTTGAATCTACATAGGAATATGCAGACTTAGAATCTGGGATTTATACGTAATTTTTCTATATCCTGACTAGAAAGAATGATGTTATAGTAAGGCTTCAGCACGATTTCAGAGCTGTCAAAGGAAAGTGATTCGCAACTTATTTTTCACTATTGATTGTGCAGATATAAACCCTGAATCTTGTACTTGAAAATTTCAATTTAATTCTTGTTAAATTTTATTTACCATTTTATTCTTTTTCCATAATTAAAGTTCATTTAGTTACTTGTTCTAGTTAAGCCAATTTCTTGTAAAAACAACTACATCTTAATGCAAAAACACTTTCCTCGTGGGTACGACACTCTTTCTTATCATATATTACTTGGATGCGATACGTATACTTGCGTTGATTTGCATCTATCACAGTTTTGCAAACACCCTCCCCCCCTCAAACTCTCTAAGAATATCCCCTTTTATAAGCATAAATTTGCACTATTCCACCTAACTTTCACACAAATTTTCAAATCTACTACAATATTCGGTGTTTACACAATACAATTTTCAAACATGCTGCAGTATTCAGTGCTACACAACACAAATTTTCAAACTTGTTACAGTGCTACAGTGATCCGTGCATGCTTGTAATAGTACTACTACAGTATTCGCGTGCTTGCTACAGTGCTACAAATTTTCAAACTTGTTACAGTGCTACAGTGATCGGTGCATGCTTGCAATAGTACTGCTACAATGTTCGCATGCTTACTACAGCTGCTACAGTGTCACATGCTTGTCCACAGTGTCGGCATGCTTACTACAGTGTCCATGCACATTGCTACAGTGCTGCTACAAAAGTACATTAACTCCAATCTAGTGTATGAAATTAGGAAGGATCCAGTGTCATAGAATGCGTGATAAGCTTGGTTTTCACAGTTTCCTGACATGAATAGTGATGCCCTCTTTGACACTACAGAAAAACAAAATGCTAAAATTAGATATTTCCAAAATAAAATGCTATAAGTAAACTCATTGGAAATATTTAATTTTAAGCTTATTTAATTACTATTCGAAAAAAATGAAAATTAAATAAAAACTTTCTGTAAGTTCAAGCATTGCCCTGACTACAACGTGGACAATCATGTTATGTTTATGATGTTATGTATGTTGTTTGACGTGTATGTCAAACGTTGACGTGTAAGATGAATATTGGAAATAATCAACGATTATTTCTTTTATAGAAGTTCAAGCCAGACACCCAGAGGCAACCGTTCCAGACCAGCAGAGGCTCACGCTAGCAGACTTTCTGTAAGTTCAAGCATTGTGCTGACTGCAACGTGGACAATCATGTTATGTTTATGATGTTATGTATGTTGTTTGACATGTATGTCAGACGTTGACCGTCTGTATCACGATACTGATGTCAGGTTCATGTCATGCATGTAGTATTTCATGTTTCAAGAACACATGTCAGACAGGTATCAAGTACACGAAAACATGTAGGTGCACAAGGCACCTTAGTATGTTTAATAAAACTCACACCCCAAGTAAAACATGTAATAGGTTCCTACTGTGGGGCAATCAGTATGCTACCCAGTGGAATTTCAGACAAGATGGTAATTAAACCAGTTATTGGCGTACCAGCCTCTCCACCCATGGGGAGGTTTTCATGTTCAGCTTCAGTTAAGACTGAGGAGATCAGTACTAAAATACCGCTCCCAGTTATGCTAACATGTCAGTACGACCAATCAGGGACCCAAAACCAGAACTTAAATTCAGATAATGTCCTAAGACTAAACTTCCAGTCAAGAACATGTTTACAGAGTCAAGTTTCATGCATAAGCACAGTATAGCATGTTATGATTCATGTTTTTATATTTGAATTTACTGAGCCCATAACTCACCAGTTTGTTCACACGTTACAGCTAAGAGACCTGTTTACCAGTAGTACACGGTGGACGACGGACAGGGTAGATACATGCCAGGGGGATTGGGCGAGGGATTGTAGTCACCATTAGTCTTCCGCTGTATAGTTTTGAAAACCCAAGCATGTAAATTTAAAGACATTATTCCAAGTCAAGATTATGCGATAGGAGAATTATGATTCATGTACATTTATTTTGTTAACATGATTTTCTTATCACATTCTCGAACAAGTTTTTATATCAAGAAGAAAAAAAAAATTTTATTCCACAAAATTTTCAAGATAAGCATGATACTGGCGATCCTAGAGGCCTACATACTATTACGGTTAACTACAGAGTTGACTGTAATAGCACTGTAGAATCTTGACAGCAGGGCTGGCCACCACAACTGGTATCAGAGCCCAAGTTTAAAATGAATTCAGTTTAGAGTACAAACTGTTGTCACAGTTGGTATTATCAAAAAAGTTGGTAGTCCATATTCCGTCTGACTCCGTGCATGTCCTGTTCACCGATCCAAGTAAGTTAAGTTTATGTTAAAATCAGTAGCTAGTTATGCATGAAAGTAAAGGTCTGTAGAGACCTATACTTTGTAGTAAGTATATGATGATATATTGATACAAGAAAACATGTGAATCCTCTTATAAAGGATTTAATACAAGTTCATCGTGTGATTTTAGGATATAAAGTAGCACGATAGAAAATCAAGGCCAGAGACGGAGAAAGGGACACCTAACTCTGACTCAGAGACTAGAAGATATGCAAGCTCTTCTAGAAAATCAGATGAGAGAAAAAGCAGAACTATGACAGAGGTTAGAATAGTTAGAACAGGGGCAGGGATCAGTTGGGACTCCTGCACAATAAGCAACTGAGGTAGAACAAGTAGTGCCACCAGCTGTACCAGAAGTGGTTCAGGAACCACCAGTTAGGGTGAACCCAGAGCCACTATACGAGAGATTCCAGAAAATGAGGCCTCCGAAATTTGAGGGTTCAACCAATCCCCTGGAAGTAGAAGATTGGCTTTCTTCGATCCAAATGATAATGGATTTCATGAGACTAAATGAGGAAGAGAAAGTCTTGTGTGCATCCTTTGTTCTAAGGAAGGACGCAAGATTTTGGTGGGACACAGTCCGTATAAGGAGGGACGTGACCATGATGTCATGGGCGGAGTTCTTGGAGGAGTTCAACTAGAAATACTATGATCCTGCATCACTCCAACCCCAACAGAAAGAGTTTACAGAGTTACAGTAGGGTGACATGTCCGTCAGCGAGGTATGCAAGAGATTTAACCAGCTCTCCTGCCTGTGTCCGTATATGGTGCCAACAGAAAGGAAGAAGATACAGAAGATGATAGGCATGTTCAGGCTCGAGATTTTTGTCGTAGTTGACAGTGGCCCATTCCCGCCAGTCTCAGTAGCCGACTACGTTAGTCATGGTTTGAGGGCAGAGTACCATCTAGCCCGATAGAAAGAAGAGAGGGAAAAGGTCTGGGAAGCCAGGAAGAAAGAAAAGATTTTGGCTAAGTCCTCTCAACCTGGACAGCAAAGTAAGGGTAGTTAGAGTACAAGACTAGAACAGTCCAGTAATCCAGGCCCTCAGTCCCAACAGAAGAGAAAGGACAATTTCCAGGGAACTCAGAGTCAAGACAATAGAAGCCAGTCACGGAGGACTAATACCACTACAATTCCAAGTAACACCACCTGTCCTACTTGTGGGAGGAAACGTGTAGGTCAGTGCAGAGTTGGCGCGACTGCATGTTTCCAGTGTGGAAAGGAGGGCCATTTCATCAAGAGTTGCCTAATGAACCGCCAGTCTGTGTCAGGATCAAATGTTTCACATCCGCAGCAGTCACAAGTCCATGCACTCAGATTAAGCTATGAAAGCCCATCAGAAGTGCCTCCAGTAGTGCAAGAAAGACAGGGAAGAGTTCCTCAGGCAGATGGTAGGGTGATGGCCTATACCAGATAAGAGGCAGAGGCAGAGACGTCCAACGTGATGACAGGTCAGATTTCTGTCGCTAACCACTTAACATCTGTTCTTTTTGACTCTGGGGCCACCCATTCTTTCATATCATATACATTTGCTGATAAGTTAGAATACCCTAGAGATCACATGGGAAGAACTTTTAGAACTGCTCTCCCATCAGGAGAAATCATGTTGTCCGAGTACTGGTTACCTCATGTACCAGTAATTGTGGCAAATAGAGAACTGTATGCAGAATTGATCATGATGAAGATAGTAGACTATGATATAATCTTGGGAATGGATTTCCTAGGAAAATACCAAGCCACGATCGACTGCAGAAATAGAAGAATAGTGTTCGAAACAGAAGAATAGTGTTCAATCCAGAAGATGAAGAAAGTTTTGAATATGTCGATTCTTCAAGAATATCAAGCAAGATGATGATCAGTTCATTGAAAGCCAAGAAGCTAATAGCCAGTGGTTGTACTGGATATTTAGCTTATGTGACAGATACAGCAGAAGAGAAGAAGTTACAACTGAAAGATGTTCCTGTTGTTAGAGAATTTCTTGAAGTCTTTCCCGAAGAACTACCAAGAGTACCTCCAAAACGAGAAATCTCATTTGAGATAGAGCTTTTACCAGGAACAGCACCAATCTCCGAGGTGCCGTATCATATGGCACCAGTGGAGTTAAAAGAGTTACAAGTGCAGTTGAAAGATCTGCTTGATAAGGGATTCATCAGACCAAGCTATGCCCCATGAGATGTTCACATACTGTTTGTCAAGAAGAAAGACGGGACGTTTCGCATGTGCATAGATTATCGAGAATTGAACAAGGTTACAGTCAAGAATAGGTACCCATTGCCTAGGATTGATGACCTGTTCGATCAACTCAAGGGTGCAGCAGTGTTCTCAAAGATTGATTTGAGATCAGGATACCATCAGCTGAGAATCAAGGAAGATGATGTTTCCAAGACAGCCTTCAGAACCCGTTATGGGCATTATGAATTCCTAGTAATGCCGTTTGGGTTAACGAACGCTCCAGTGGCTTTTATGGACCTAATGAACAGAGTCTTTAAGGAGTATCTTGACAAGTTTGTCATTATATTCATCGATGACATACTTGTATATTCAAAAACTCACACAGAGCATGAAGTACAGTTAAGAATTGTTTTTCAGAAGTTGAGAGAGCATCAACTCTATGCCAAATTCTCAAAATGTGAGTTTTAGCTAGACAGAGTACATTTTCTCGGACATATAGTGTCCAAGGAGGGAATTACAATGGATCCAATCAAGGTGGAAGCGATAAAAAAATGGCCTGCACCTAAGAGCGTGATACAGATACACAGTTTCTTAGGGTTAGCTGGCTATTTTGCCATATTTTGCCATGTTTCCAGTATAAGATGAATATTGGAAATAATCAACGATTATTTCTTTTATAGGAGCTCAAGCCAGACACCCAGAGGCAACCGTTCCAGACCAGCAGAGGCTCATGCTAGCAAGCTTTCTGTAAGTTTAAGCATTGTCCTAACTACAACGTGGATAATCATGTTATGTTTATGATGTTATGTATGTTGTTTGATGTGTATGTCAGACGTTGACCGTCTGCATCATGATACCATGTTAGGTTCATGTCATGCATGTAGAATTTCATGTTTCAAGTATACATGTCAGACAGGTATCAAGTACACGAAAACATGTAGGTGCACAAGGCACCTTAGTGTGTTTAAAAAAACTCACACCCCAAGTAAAACATGTAATAGGTTCCTACTGTGGGGCAAGCAGTATGCTACTCAATGGAACTTCAGACAAAATGGTAATTAAACCAGTTATTGGTGTACCGGCCTCTCGACCCACGGGGAGGTTTTCATGTTCAGCTTCAGTTAAGACTGAGGAGGTCAGCACTAAAGTACCGCTCTCAGTTATGCTAACATGTCGGTACGACCAATCAGGGGCCCAAAACCAGAACTTAAATTCAGATAATGTCCTAAGACTAAACTTCCAGGTAAGAGCATGTTTTACAAAGTCAAGTTTCATGCATAAGCACAGTATAGCATGTTATGATTCATGTTTTTATGTTTTAACTTACTGAGCTCATAACTTACCAGTTTGTTCACATGTTGCAGGTAAGAGACCTGTTCACCAGTAGTACACGGTGGACGACGGACAAGGTAAATACATGCCAGAGGGATTGGGCGAGGGATTGTGGTCACCATGAGTCTTCCGTTGTACAGTTTTGAAAACCCAAGCATGTAAATTTAAAGATATTATTCCAAGTCAAGATTATGTGATAGGGGAATCATGATTCATGTACATGTTATTTTGTTAACATGATTTCCTTATCACATTCTCAAACAAGTTTTTATATTAAGAAGAAAAAAAAATTTATTCCGCAAAATTTTCAAGATAAGCATGATGCCGGTGACCCTAGAGGCCTACATACTATTACGGTTAACTACAGAGTTTACTGTAATAGCACTGTAGAACTTCGACAGCAGGGCGGGCCACCCCAGTTGGTCAATGAACTAGGAATGGCACAAGCTACTGTAACAATTTATTGTGACAATCAAAGCACTATTCACTTAACCAAGAATCAGGTGTTCCATGACAGGTCTAAACACATTGATGTCAAGCTACATTTTGTTAGAGATGTGGTTGAAAGTGGATCAGTGAAAGTGGAGAAGGTCGCTATTGAGGAGAATCCAGCAGACATGCTTACAAAGTCACTTCCAGGCAGTAAGTTTAAATACTGTCTAGAGAAGATTTACATGGTGAGTGGTTAAGTCTTTTTTTTTTAGGACTTGGAGAAAGCAAGAGAATGCCTTCTAATACAGAGTTAAGGTGGAGAATTGTGATGATTTAACTCTATCATTAGTTGATGATGTGTCTTAGTCAAGTGTTTGCTGTCAATGCAAGGAGTGCCACCTGTTGGTCAAGAAAGAGGTTTAGTCACGTGCTGAGTGAAGTCATTGTAAAAGGCAATTTTATAAGCCTGTATAAATAGATTAGGTCTTATAATCTATTGTACAATTTTGTTTTCATTCATTCAACAAGAGAGCTATTACTTTCTTGCGGGGAAAACACAGAGTGTGGGTAGAAAGTTGAGAGAGGCAGAGAGAAGTTCATCTTCTGGGAAAGGGAAGGGTCTAGGAACTTTGTAATCTCTGACTGTTGTTTGCAGCAAATAAAAATTCATTCTCTTGGTTGGGCAGATGAGAGATCTTATTTTTATTTTCAATCAAACTGTTTACGTTTCTTGAAAAAGTTGTTAATCTAGGTAGCGTTTGGTATAGTTTTTGAAATCTGTTATGTTTTCAAATTTTCTGAATTTGAGATCGTTTTGAAAACAATTCTGAGAACGTTTCTGAAATTGTGTTTGTTTTTATTTTCTGAGTGTATGTTTTGACAAACAAAAAAGTGAAACTGTGTTTGGTTATATTTTTGAAAACCAGTCATTTTATAAGTATTCAATAAAAACATATTTATGTTTGATTTAAAAAAAATTTATTATGAATACAAAAAATTAAAAATTAATAAAATTTTTTAATTGAAAAATGAATTAAAAATTAATAACCATAATATTTAAGTAATTACTATATCAATTAAATCTTAATTAACCATAATAATTAAATCAGAGAAATGGGAAAAATGAAATCAAAGAAAACGACTTTTAATCGTTTTCAATTTTACATTGGGAGCAAAGGCGATTTTGGATTCGTTTTGAAATCTGTTTTCAAAAACAATACAAACCAAACATAATTTTACACCGATTTTGAAATCGATTTCCTAGGAAATCGTGAAATCAGTTTTGGAAACAAAACCAAACACCCTCCTAGTTTCTTTGGGTCTGAAGCAAGATTAAAGGTTTCTTGGACCATTTTTCTCAACAAAATCCAATGTATTTAGCTTTAGTATAGCCTTCTTTGAGATTGTAACAGTAAAAAGAATAGACGTTTCAATCACCCAGGTCACTACTATAACCTTATGCCATGCATGTATATATGTTGTTTTGGTTATTGTCTGGAAATATCAACTGTTTCAGGCATGGTTATATAATGTGGAATGAAGGCAAAGCCTTGAGTCTAATGGATGTGAGTTTGAAGGAGTTATAGATTGAATCTCAAGTATTGCGATGCATTCAAGTGGGTTTGTGATGTGTCCATAAGTTCCCGCATGATAGACTGACAATGTCGTCCATAGCACGTTGGAAAACGAGGGAGCTATCTTGCCTCAACCTAAACAAGCTGGTTTCGTCGTAGAAAGGAGCTCAAGTAATGAGGGCTCAACATCATTAATTGACCAAGATTCACGTCCAGAAAATGTAGCGACCATTACGATGCCTTGTAATAGAGAGACTAATCATTATCTTATTTGTTAGAACGATTCGTTTTAATAATTTCATTCTTTGCATGGTAGGGTTGTTTCGTAGTAATAATAAAAAAAAAAACAATGATTTTCACCAAATTATTAAAAGAGAAAAAATCAAATGGCAGAGGTGTTTACTATTGTAAGTTGAAAAACATAATCGGGGAGTCAGGGAACAGCCCCAGTTGAAAATTTTCATTCTTCTATTTTTATCCTAAAATTTTATAATTTTTATATTTTTTTCTCCTATATAAATAAAAAATTATCATATAGTCTCTATTTTATTCCACCAAAAAATAAAAATTCTCACGTAATCCCTATTAAAATTAATTTTATTAAAAAAAATTTATAATTTTTCTGTTTTACTCCTAATAAAATTAAAAATTCTCATATAAACACACTAAAATTAAAAATTCTCACATAGTCAATAGTAAAATTTATTTTTCTACAAAAAACAAATTTTGATATACGGCTTCACTGAAATAAATTTCTAATTCAGCCTCTGCTCATGAGCACTGTTCTTTAATTATTATTCTTTAGAATTAGTAGAAATTCATATGCGTGATTTCCTTTTCACTTTTGCAATAGCTAGCAGTATGAATGAGGAATTTGTAAATAATAATTATTATTTTGGTTTGATTTTGTAATCTTATTTAAAGGAAGAATTAGGAAATTTTTACCAGCTCGACACTAAAACTCTTTGGATTAAAATGCAATGGCCAAGGAGGCTTCAATATTTTAGTGCTATAAATAAATAAATGAACAAATAAATAAAGGAAACAGAGAGAGACCTTCCTTTTTGCTGAAAGATCCAGAGACCCTCCTCCCTTTTGAACTTCTTTTTCTTTTTGGCTAAAGCAACCTTGTAAAAATGTCCGTTTGAAGTGTTGCTTGAGTTTGGGTTTGAGTTAATTGATGTGAATAATGAAATCATATTGAACACTTGAATATTAATTTCATCACCAACCAAAAACGTATTTGCATTGAAATATAAAAAAAGATCTAAATTGTGATTGTGATTCAGACGCATTTTGTTATTGAACTTTAAACATTAGGCAGTTATTGTTCCTAACACTAGAGTAAAGAAATATTTCATTAAGTGCAAAATATTTTAGTTTTTAACAGTTTTGATAGAATAAGGAGGATATTTTACACTTAGTGCAATTATTTTTGTAAAATTTTATTTTAACATGAAATTGACATATGATGATTTATATTAATTTAAAAAAATGTTTCACTTAATTTCAATATCAATTACCTAAACTGTTCAAGAATCTTAAACATTATCAAAATTAAAAGTTTAGAAATCTTCATATTTCATTTTTTTGTCTTTATTTCTTTGATTAAATTTTTTACTTTTTATTTTCTGGGTTATTTGAAAGAGTTCACTTCATGTGCTTGTGCTCTTGAAAAAGCATCCATAACAAATAATGCACTTTTGTTTATGTTATCTATTAAATAATTTAAATTTTAATGAGATATTTCCGTCAATTTTAGTCAAAATATTTTTAACGTTCAATTTTAATTTATTTTATTTAATAATCTATTTATTTTATTAGCTTTTCCTTATTTTTCTTTTTTTCTTCCCCCTCTCTTTTTCTGTTTCCCTTCCTTTTCTTCCGCGGGTCTACCGTTCCTTCTGCTCCGGCTGGGCCCGCGCAACACCAGGCCAGTTTTCCACGCACATTAGGCCTATACAAAGGCTGGCTGAGCAAAGCAATGCATTGGGCACTTGGTCATTACGCACATTAGGCCTATACAAAGGCCGAACAAAGCAATGCATTGGGCACTTGGTCATTTTGAGGAAATTATAGAAATAGTCATTAGTGCACATGTTAAATATTTTTACCCTAAAATCACTTTTTATTTGATATTATTAAAGAGAAAAAATTTTGAAATTATTATAAATAAGGTAATATTTTAGAAATGTGTTTTATTTGGGCATTCCTCAAAAGACCCCCTTAGTCTTCCTAGCTAAAATTGGGAAGTTTTTGTTTGTATTTTTATTTTCTTTCTTCTTCCATTTTTCACCTCGTGTTTTCTTTCAAGAATTTTGCAAGATGAATTGCAAGTTAGACTAGATACTTTGGTGAGACTAGTGATGGATTCAAATGTAGAGTGATCCAATTTGGGTTTGATTTTTGTTTTTGTTTTTTAAAGATTATGTGTTTGTAACGCCCAAAATTTAAGTAACCGTAGCCCATTAAATTGATGTTAGAGATTAACACAAATGATGCGAGGATAAAATAATAAATTATTTCTAACGTTACATTGAGTTTTTTTTTTTTAGGTGATGCGATGAAAACTCGAGGTGCTATTGAAAGTTCATGTCAAATTTTTAATATTGTATGTTATTCAATGATTTGTGTAATAGTTTACTAGAATAAATATATATATGTAGAATATATATAAATATATATAAAGTTATTATACTTATGTTTAGTGTGTGTGTGTGTATATATATATATTTATGTTTAGGCATATGAAACTGCAGAAGAATAGAAAGAGAAAAAAAAAGGGCGGAAGAGTTACGTGGAAAGATAGGGTTATTTATATCCAATTAATTCCCATTCAAATTTCAAATTTTTGACTCTTCTTTTTGCCTAAAATTAGTTGACAACCCATAATCCTCTAATTCAAGTCAATTAAATATTCAAATTAATCCCAAATTGTTTTGGTATTAACTACTCATTTTGTTATACGATTGCTCTTCTTTCTGCATGTATTGTCAAATTTCTCTCTCTCTCATTTTCTTGCACGCATACAAAATATTCTCTGCCAACAAGCCCCCAAAAACTCGTCACAATCCCTTGGTTTATCTCAACTCCTGCAGCCAAAAAAAAAAAGGTTTAAATATGATTTCTCTTTTTTTTCATATGTGCTTTTGGTTTTCACGAGAGTTTGAATATATATATATGTGTGTGTATATATATATATTTTTTTCTCTTTTCTTTCTTAAGGGTTAATTAATGTTGGTTGAAGGGTGATAAGAGAGAAGGATATAAACATGTTTTTTTCAGGAGGCAGTGTTATTAATCGTTGTTTATTTACATTTGGAATATGGTTGTTTTTGGTATATTAGTTGATTCTAGGTTTATGGTTTCATTTTTTTTATTGCACAATGTATATTTTGATAGGAAAGGTGATTTCACAATTTCGTGTTTTAGAAACATGGTTTATGGTTAATTATTATGTGTATGAGGTTTATGCATAGGTTTGGTGTTGATTTTTTTTTTAATAGACAAATTTTTAATGTGTATTTTCAGATTTTCATATTATTGAAAAATTCCAGATTTCCAAATTTTCACATTCTGTTTAATAGTCCATATGGACTTTGTTTTTGACATATTAAGTAAAATTAGAAAGCCCTAGATGTCTATTTTTTTTTTTCAAACTAGTTTCAAACCGTTTGGAGTTCTGTGTGGGTTTTTTTTTTATGAATTTTTAAAGAGGCAGAGATCCAATTGTCAATTTTTATAAAGTTTTGTGATCATATTTCAAAACTATTTTTTAAGGACAAGTAGATTCCGTTTTTAGTGAATTAGGTATTGTTGGAAAGCCATAGATGTCAACTTTCTTTTGACACTTGTTTTATGTCATTTGGAATTTCATACAAATTTTTATAAATTTTCAAAAGATGAAGGTCTAGCTGTCAGTTTTTGTTTGTTGTGAAATTGTTGTCTTTTATGATTTAATGTTATTAAATAATGAAATTAGCCTTTTTTAGGTGTTGTTTTAAGTTTATGGATATGTTAATGGATTATTATGACTTTTTAGTAATTTATTATATTTATTATTTATGACATAAACTGTTCTAGAAGCAAGTACCCGAGAGCCTCGATCATTGCATCACCTTCGAAAAATTTAAGAGGTTATGTAAAGCGTTTTGATAAGTATACTCTCACTGTAATATGAATTTATTAATTAAGAAGTATATATATTATTGATGTTAATGACAATATGATGTATTAACTCTTCTCTTATGATGATGTTTTGATAAAACATAAGTATATTTATTGTTACATTTTAAAATAACATTATACACCCTTGATATTGATGTTAATGGGTGGGCGGTCTTTTGTCTGGTAAGCAGACTTGTTATCATGTTTGGCTTGGGATTTGCTACTCTATTCTTTCTGTGACTATATGATAGTGTTTTAAAGTTAAAATTTTTCAAAGATTTTTATATTTATAATAACGTATATAAGATAATGATGATGATGAAAATGGTGATGGTAATGAAAATAAAATAAATATTTTTTTTATATAAGTTTGTGAGATATAAGTGTCTTACTAAATCTTACTTATATAAGTTAATTTATATTGCAGATAAAGGAAAAAGTAAAATGAAATAATGGAGAAGCTTGGAGTAGATGTGGAACAGTGTGTGATGAAAAAATGGGAGGAACAATCTTCGATCGATTATGTTTAAGTTTTTAATAAGTTTTCGGACGTTAATTATAGCTTTTTTTTTAATAGAAGATTATATTTAAATTTTTCTTAATTTTATTTCACTATATAGATTTTACTATTTATAATAAACATGAAAGTTATTTTGACAAGATAATAACTACTTTAAAAAAAATTATCCATTTTTTTAATAAGTCAAGAATGTTACTTAAATCTTATTATTTTCTACAAATTTTATGAGAGATGAATGTCTAAAAGGTTAAGTCAACTGTAACGGTCCGTGAGGGGTCGTTAAAATGTTTTAGTGGATTGAATCTCTTTGGCTCATTTTTTATTTAAAATATTTTGTGTCAATCTTTTGTATAAATTTAGTCATGCTTTATTTGTGTAATATTGTCATATACCTATTGTAACAACCGGGAAAATTCACATTTTTGGAAAATAAATGCACAATGAATTTAAGCATTAAAATGTGAAATTAAGTGATGTAATATTGTTTAGAATTAAATAAAATGTTCTAACAATATTAAATGATGAAAAAAAAGAGTAATAGTGATATTATGTGTGTGCACGTGTGTGCCACTCACAGTATTAAGAAGTAAGTCAAGATGATATTTTCTTGACATAAAACTGATAAATTTGGGTTCAGCACCCCGAAATTAGTAAGGATAGCCTATCAGCACGCTCAAATTTGACAATTGAGCACAGAGGTAAATTTTGACCGAAAATTCACAGTATCGGAAATTGGTCAAAATGACCTCAGATGAAAATAAAACTGATATATTTGGATTCAGGACGCCCAAATTAATCAGGATAGCCCATATTGAAATTTTGGGCGAAAAAGTATATAAAGAGAGGGAAAAAGTGGAATTTTCTCATTTATCTACACACACTCTCTCTCCTCCTTCTCTTTCTCTCTCTAGCCGAATATGTACAGTAACCGACCATCGGAAACGGTGTCCGTTTTCGACACCGCCGGTGTCATCGGAAAGCTCTCGCCGAGCTGAGTCCGATGGTGGGTCGACGCGACGGAGCAGCCGCCGGAGCAAGCCGCACGCGCCGCCTGAAGGTCGCCGGAGTCGAAATCTTCCCGGTGAGATTTCTTCGCCGTCCGGCCACCATTTGCCACGAAACCGGTCCCAAAATGTTCGTGGTGAAGAGTACTACAAAACCCATGTGGTGGATCGCCTCAATACCGGCGGAATCGCGCCACCCGAGCTTCGGAAAATCCGGCGAAACGCCGCCGTGAAGCCACCGTCGAAACTGCCGATTCCGGCCGAGTTGAAGCACGCCGTCTGTACAGAAATGGTCGCCGTGAAGAGGGGAGCAAAAGCCCTCAATCAATTTCGGGGAAAAAGTCCGGCACGGCGGAGTTCCACCGCCGCCGCCGTGGCCGTGACTTTCGGGGGCATTTTCCGGCGATTGGGGCCTCCAAATGTGAAATTGAGGCTACCAATGGATTCCTCTCGTCGAGATCTTCAAAATGGACTACCCACTTGCCACCGTCGCCGCCGCCGCCGCCGGTCAACGGCGGTCAACGCCGGTCAACGGCGACCGTTGACCGAAAATGCAAGTTTGGCCCGTTAGCCTATTTTCGACGTTCCGGACGCATCCGCGGAGTCGGATTTGCAAGACGGGACCTCAAAGATGAAGAACGAGGAATTAGGGTTTATGCCGACGAGACCGGACTGCAATTCGGTATAAATCCCGATCCCTTTACGTTCCTCAATTTAATTGTTTGGGACTGTTATATGATTTTATGATTTTTGGTATGAAAATTATGGAAAAAGAATGTATGTAAAAAGAAGAAAATTGCTGTAATGAAGAAAAAGAAAAATATGTGATAATGTAACGATTTTACGTAAACTGTATGAGTTTTACGTAAAATCTAGGCCTCTGGTATAGTACGTGATAGAATTAGATTAGGATAGATGGTTTTCAGGCGTTTCCTAAACGCTGGAACCTCAAAAATTAAGGGGAAACTCTGCCGAAATTTATAAAAAAATGACACCAGGGGTAATATGGGAAACGAGGGGTAAAAATATGATCGGGAAGGGAACCCGAGCCCCCTCGAGGAATTAAGGTAAGGAAAAAGGAATGGGTAAGGTACGACTAGTAAACCGACCCTTCAAAACCCTAGAACGTAAGGAAAAATATGAAACTGACACTTAGGTCGGAATAGTACTTCCCGAGGGCCGGGAATGTGAAAAATTGGTAAAATGATAAGAATTGATCCGGAAAAGGTCTGATAAGATTTAGAAAGTTAATTAAATGATTTTGGGTTTAGAAAATCCAACCTAAGTATGAAAATGAAAATGTTAGGTTTAAACGACCCATCAGGGGCAAAATGGTCATTTTGCCCAAAGATTATCAAATTATGGGAAAAGAGCCCCAGTGACCTTGGAGTAGGTTAATGAAGTTTGTAAAAGCCAAAATTGAGGTTTAAGTTATGAAAAATCACGTCAAGGGTAAAATTGTAATTTTGTCAAAAGTTAGGGGTAAAATCGTAATTTTTCAAAAAGTTGGATAAAAATTCAAAAATGGCCATTAAGGTTTAGAAAGCTGTCCTAAGGCTATAATTAAGGATTATAAGATCAGAATTTAGCTTTTTAATAAAATAAAAGCTATAAATGAAAATGTGATTAACGGACAAAATTTGTCTGTAGGAACCTGATCTAGACGCGACAAAGGACGTCGATGGATCCGAAGAAGATGATAAGCACGCTATGAGTAAGTTCAGACATTTACCCGTCTGCAACTATGAACAAGCTTATCGTGTTTGTATGTTTGTATGCAAATGCCATGATGTGATTTATGATGATGCTATAGTAAATGCTATAGCAATGCTATGATGATGTTAAGAGATATGTTTTAATAATTAATTTATAAAAATATATATATATAAATATATGTATATATTGAATTATGAAGGAAAGGTATCATAAAAACTTTATGAGAGTAACGATGTGATAAAGAGGGATAGAAGAATGGAAAGAGTAAGAATGAAAATATTATGATAGAGTGCATAAGAAAGAGATGTGATATGAAAGGAATTAAGAAAGGGATGTTTTATGAAAAGTTTTATGAAAGTTAGGTTATGATTGATAGACCAATGATGATCGGGGATGAAAGAAATTAAGAAAAAGGTATGTTGTATGATAACGAAAGGATAGATATTTTATGGAAAAATAATATGAAAGCAAAGAGTTAGACAAGAAAGGAAAACAATGATAGGTTATGATAAAATGTATGATGAAAGGATTAGAACATAACGATAAGATGTGATTGATAGAGTAGAACAATAGGCTATGATCGATAAGCTATGATCGATAGGTTATGATCGATAGGCTATGATCGATAGGCTATGATTGATGGAATGATGCAAATGATAAGACGAACAAAGAATAATTGTCTACACGTAACAAAACATGTTTTGTTTGTTATGATGTGATGTGATTGATGTGATGTGATGTTATATAAGTAATATATGCTATATGTGCTATGTTTTGAAAGAAAAAGATGTTCAACGAAAAATCAATATAAGAAAAAAATAAAAGCCTACAAGATAATAAGACTGAAAACTTAAGTTGTTGGCGTACCGGTCTCCCTACAAGGTCGAGACTTCCGGTCTATATCCTCCGCGTAGATGTGGCGCTACCCCGAAGGTGCGGTAGATTATAGGATGGACCAACCCCGAAGGTGCGGTTTTTATGTGACTGTGAGGTAGGTTGGTGGGTCGCTCCCCCTCCTCCCACTGTCCGCGCGCAACTAGGTGCGTCCAACAACGGGCCCAACCAATGGAAAGTGGAAAGAAAACAAACGAAAGAAGAGTGAAAAGAAAAGAAAAGAAAGGAAAAGAAAGGAAAAGAAAAGAAAAGAAAAGAAAGGAAAAGAGAAGAAAAGAAAAGAAAAGAGAGTGCGTGAAAAAAAAAAAAAAAGAAAAAAAAAAAAAAGAAAAAAAAAAACAAGGAAAAAGAGAGTGGAAAGAAAAGAAAAAAAAAATGAAAATGAAATGATACGAAAAGAAAAGAAAAGAAACGAACGATATGAAAGAACAACACAATGAAATCAATGAAAAATAATAAAACGAAGTTAAAAGAACATGATAGAATTATATATGTGATATGATGTGTTTGATGTTATATGTATGGAATGACACGTTTTTACGTGATGTTGTGCTAGTGTATATGTTACTAGCTTTAAGATATGAAATGTTAGGAGATGATGAAGCGATACAAAAGTTATAAAGGTTTAGAACAGAAAGTTAAGAAATGATAGGAATGAAAAGCAAAGAAATGAAAAGATTGGATTAGAATGATAAGAGATGATCGATAGAATGATAAGAACAATGAACGAAGAGATAAATGAGCATGAAGAAGCTCACATTTTATGTTATGTTTTGAGGAAATGTATAAATGATGTATATGATGTGTATATACGTGATGATATATATTCTAGTAATAATATATATTACTAGTATTTATAAGTTAATGAATGTATGTTTGAACTTACTGAGCATCTAGCTCATTAGTTGTTTATATGTTGCAGGTAAGCAACGTGTTTATTTAAAGTAATATGATGGACAACGGACGGATCTGCATGTGCCAAGGGACTGGGCGAGGGTATGGTACTACCATGAGTCTTTCGCTGAGCGTTCAAAAAAGGAAGACGAAAGAAAGAAAGAAAGTTATGAAATATGTGTTTTAAGAGTATGATAAAGATAGGTATAGTATGTAAGTTGAGAAAAAAAAAAAAAAAAATTTTACTATAGAAATTGCTTCCGCTTTAAGATGAGAATATTAAGAATGGAAGGTTAAGTATGTGAAGTAAGAGGATGACGACCCACGAGGTTGCCAGCCATCGCGGTCGGCGTCAGAGTTCGGCCGGTTGGTATGGTAACGTACGTGGGGGTCGCCACAGTTGGTATCAGAGCGAAAGGTTGACCATATCCCTCTTGGCACACTGCACATCCTGCCGTTATTCCAAGTAAGTTAGATTTGTTTTGTGTTAGTAATCGTTTATTATATAGAATAAATAGTTTTTAAAGGACAAGATGACGAACTCACGGTACGATCGTGGGTGGTATGGTATAAGTACGATGTTAGAGGACTGATTAGAAGATGGACGGGATCCGTTGTCCACCAAGTTTCGAGGGCGGACAGCACTCCAGTACTCTATGGGAATACAGGATTGGGTTCATGATATCAAGATGATTCTCTGACTGTGCACCATTGATCAGGATAATTGGGTCATGATAGCTGTGACATGTATGCACCTTTTAGGAAGATGCTCTCATGTGTATTGGGATTCTTGTGACTAGGATGAGCTCTAACTGGACCGAGTTTCACCATACCATGATCGAGTGACTTCCTCAGAGGAGCCCAGTATCAGTCCCAATTTCCTCATGGGCACGGGGGGACGTGACACCGCCTATATTCCCTAGAGTTGCGGATATGTGAGAATTTGATCATCGGACCGAGAAATTGTAGTCGACGTCCGGTGATATAGTTCTAACATACGCTGTGCGTTACGAGGAACTGATGAGGACTTCTGTAATATAGGTTGGAGAGGACTCACAGTGGAATTAAGTCAAAGTAAATGTAGATCAAGAAAAAGTCCACTGAGGTTAGGAATGACTGAGATGATATAGGAGAAAGTCAAGATCCGGAGAAATTTCTTATTAATCCAGGTGGAAAAAGACGAATAATGTATAAATGTATATGTATGTATATGAGTATATTTGAAATGAAAGGCTACATATAAAGCCTTATTGTTGAAATGTATATGATTATATGTGTATGATATGTCAATATTATAAAATGTTAAAATGATGAAATGATATTAAGTAATGTCTCATAATGGTATGACGTTACTTAATGTGAATTTCATAGAAATTTTACTAAATATGTTTATGAAAGGGAACGTTGGGCTACGACAGCGTAATTCATGGTAATGATGCACGAATGTACAGAAACGCACGGATACGTAGAGATGCATGGTTCATCCCAAATTTTTGGAGGTACATGCAAGAAGATTCCAATTCAAGAAGGATCTAGTTTATGAAGATGTCATAGAAAAAGAAAATTCTGATGCTGAAAAAGTTACACAAGATGTAAAGAAGAAATGAAGACGTTGAAACCCTACTTGCCTTAATTTTCGAGGACGAAAATTTTATAAGGAGGGGTGAATGTAACAACCGGGAAAATTCACATTTTTGGAAAATAAATGCACAATGAATTTAAGCATTAAAATGTGAAATTAAGTGATGTAATATTGTTTAGAATTAAATAAAATGTTCTAACAATATTAAATGATGAAAAAAAAGAGTAATAGTGATATTATGTGTGTGCACGTGTGTGCCACTCACAGTATTAAGAAGTAAGTCAAGATGATATTTTCTTGACATAAAACTGATAAATTTGGGTTCAGCACCCCGAAATTAGTAAGGATAGCCTATCAGCACGCTCAAATTTGACAATTGAGCACAGAGGTAAATTTTGACCGAAAATTCACAGTATCGGAAATTGGTCAAAATGACCTCAGATGAAAATAAAACTGATATATTTGGATTCAGGACGCCCAAATTAATCAGGATAGCCCATATTGAAATTTTGGGCGAAAAAGTATATAAAGAGAGGGAAAAAGTGGAATTTTCTCATTTATCTACACACACTCTCTCTCCTCCTTCTCTTTCTCTCTCTAGCCGAATATGTACAGTAACCGACCATCGGAAACGGTGTCCGTTTTCGACACCGCCGGTGTCATCGGAAAGCTCTCGCCGAGCTGAGTCCGATGGTGGGTCGACGCGACGGAGCAGCCGCCGGAGCAAGCCGCACGCGCCGCCTGAAGGTCGCCGGAGTCGAAATCTTCCCGGTGAGATTTCTTCGCCGTCCGGCCACCATTTGCCACAAAACCGGTCCCAAAATGTTCGTGGTGAAGAGTACTACAAAACCCATGTGGTGGATCGCCTCAATACCGGCGGAATCGCGCCACCCGAGCTTCGGAAAATCCGGCGAAACGCCGCCGTGAAGCCACCGTCGAAACTGCCGATTCCGGCCGAGTTGAAGCACGCCGTCTGTACAGAAATGGTCGCCGTGAAGAGGGGAGCAAAAGCCCTCAATCAATTTCGGGGAAAAAGTCCGGCACGGCGGAGTTCCACCGCCGCCGCCGTGGCCGTGACTTTCGGGGGCATTTTCCGGCGATTGGGGCCTCCAAATGTGAAATTGAGGCTACCAATGGATTCCTCTCGTCGAGATCTTCAAAATGGACTACCCACTTGCCACCGTCGCCGCCGCCGCCGCCGGTCAACGGCGGTCAACGCCGGTCAACGGCGACCGTTGACCGAAAATGCAAGTTTGGCCCGTTAGCCTATTTTCGACGTTCCGGACGCATCCGCGGAGTCGGATTTGCAAGACGGGACCTCAAAGATGAAGAACGAGGAATTAGGGTTTATGCCGACGAGACCGGACTGCAATTCGGTATAAATCCCGATCCCTTTACGTTCCTCAATTTAATTGTTTGGGACTGTTATATGATTTTATGATTTTTGGTATGAAAATTATGGAAAAAGAATGTATGTAAAAAGAAGAAAATTGCTGTAATGAAGAAAAAGAAAAATATGTGATAATGTAACGATTTTACGTAAACTGTATGAGTTTTACGTAAAATCTAGGCCTCTGGTATAGTACGTGATAGAATTAGATTAGGATAGATGGTTTTCAGGCGTTTCCTAAACGCTGGAACCTCAAAAATTAAGGGGAAACTCTGCCGAAATTTATAAAAAAATGACACCAGGGGTAATATGGGAAACGAGGGGTAAAAATATGATCGGGAAGGGAACCCGAGCCCCCTCGAGGAATTAAGGTAAGGAAAAAGGAATGGGTAAGGTACGACTAGTAAACCGACCCTTCAAAACCCTAGAACGTAAGGAAAAATATGAAACTGACACTTAGGTCGGAATAGTACTTCCCGAGGGCCGGGAATGTGAAAAATTGGTAAAATGATAAGAATTGATCCGGAAAAGGTCTGATAAGATTTAGAAAGTTAATTAAATGATTTTGGGTTTAGAAAATCCAACCTAAGTATGAAAATGAAAATGTTAGGTTTAAACGACCCATCAGGGGCAAAATGGTCATTTTGCCCAAAGATTATCAAATTATGGGAAAAGAGCCCCAGTGACCTTGGAGTAGGTTAATGAAGTTTGTAAAAGCCAAAATTGAGGTTTAAGTTATGAAAAATCACGTCAAGGGTAAAATTGTAATTTTGTCAAAAGTTAGGGGTAAAATCGTAATTTTTCAAAAAGTTGGATAAAAATTCAAAAATGGCCATTAAGGTTTAGAAAGCTGTCCTAAGGCTATAATTAAGGATTATAAGATCAGAATTTAGCTTTTTAATAAAATAAAAGCTATAAATGAAAATGTGATTAACGGACAAAATTTGTCTGTAGGAACCTGATCTAGACGCGACAAAGGACGTCGATGGATCCGAAGAAGATGATAAGCACGCTATGAGTAAGTTCAGACATTTACCCGTCTGCAACTATGAACAAGCTTATCGTGTTTGTATGTTTGTATGCAAATGCCATGATGTGATTTATGATGATGCTATAGTAAATGCTATAGCAATGCTATGATGATGTTAAGAGATATGTTTTAATAATTAATTTATAAAAATATATATATATAAATATATGTATATATTGAATTATGAAGGAAAGGTATCATAAAAACTTTATGAGAGTAACGATGTGATAAAGAGGGATAGAAGAATGGAAAGAGTAAGAATGAAAATATTATGATAGAGTGCATAAGAAAGAGATGTGATATGAAAGGAATTAAGAAAGGGATGTTTTATGAAAAGTTTTATGAAAGTTAGGTTATGATTGATAGACCAATGATGATCGGGGATGAAAGAAATTAAGAAAAAGGTATGTTGTATGATAACGAAAGGATAGATATTTTATGGAAAAATAATATGAAAGCAAAGAGTTAGACAAGAAAGGAAAACAATGATAGGTTATGATAAAATGTATGATGAAAGGATTAGAACATAACGATAAGATGTGATTGATAGAGTAGAACAATAGGCTATGATCGATAAGCTATGATCGATAGGTTATGATCGATAGGCTATGATCGATAGGCTATGATTGATGGAATGATGCAAATGATAAGACGAACAAAGAATAATTGTCTACACGTAACAAAACATGTTTTGTTTGTTATGATGTGATGTGATTGATGTGATGTGATGTTATATAAGTAATATATGCTATATGTGCTATGTTTTGAAAGAAAAAGATGTTCAACGAAAAATCAATATAAGAAAAAAATAAAAGCCTACAAGATAATAAGACTGAAAACTTAAGTTGTTGGCGTACCGGTCTCCCTACAAGGTCGAGACTTCCGGTCTATATCCTCCGCGTAGATGTGGCGCTACCCCGAAGGTGCGGTAGATTATAGGATGGACCAACCCCGAAGGTGCGGTTTTTATGTGACTGTGAGGTAGGTTGGTGGGTCGCTCCCCCTCCTCCCACTGTCCGCGCGCAACTAGGTGCGTCCAACAACGGGCCCAACCAATGGAAAGTGGAAAGAAAACAAACGAAAGAAGAGTGAAAAGAAAAGAAAAGAAAGGAAAAGAAAGGAAAAGAAAAGAAAAGAAAAGAAAGGAAAAGAGAAGAAAAGAAAAGAAAAGAGAGTGCGTGAAAAAAAAAAAAAAGAAAAAAAAAAAAAAGAAAAAAAAAAACAAGGAAAAAGAGAGTGGAAAGAAAAGAAAAAAAAAATGAAAATGAAATGATACGAAAAGAAAAGAAAAGAAACGAACGATATGAAAGAACAACACAATGAAATCAATGAAAAATAATAAAACGAAGTTAAAAGAACATGATAGAATTATATATGTGATATGATGTGTTTGATGTTATATGTATGGAATGACACGTTTTTACGTGATGTTGTGCTAGTGTATATGTTACTAGCTTTAAGATATGAAATGTTAGGAGATGATGAAGCGATACAAAAGTTATAAAGGTTTAGAACAGAAAGTTAAGAAATGATAGGAATGAAAAGCAAAGAAATGAAAAGATTGGATTAGAATGATAAGAGATGATCGATAGAATGATAAGAACAATGAACGAAGAGATAAATGAGCATGAAGAAGCTCACATTTTATGTTATGTTTTGAGGAAATGTATAAATGATGTATATGATGTGTATATACGTGATGATATATATTCTAGTAATAATATATATTACTAGTATTTATAAGTTAATGAATGTATGTTTGAACTTACTGAGCATCTAGCTCATTAGTTGTTTATATGTTGCAGGTAAGCAACGTGTTTATTTAAAGTAATATGATGGACAACGGACGGATCTGCATGTGCCAAGGGACTGGGCGAGGGTATGGTACTACCATGAGTCTTTCGCTGAGCGTTCAAAAAAGGAAGACGAAAGAAAGAAAGAAAGTTATGAAATATGTGTTTTAAGAGTATGATAAAGATAGGTATAGTATGTAAGTTGAGAAAAAAAAAAAAAAAAATTTTACTATAGAAATTGCTTCCGCTTTAAGATGAGAATATTAAGAATGGAAGGTTAAGTATGTGAAGTAAGAGGATGACGACCCACGAGGTTGCCAGCCATCGCGGTCGGCGTCAGAGTTCGGCCGGTTGGTATGGTAACGTACGTGGGGGTCGCCACACCTATTTTAACAAAAATTTATTTTATTAGTTGTCTTTTACTGTGATTTGCTAAAATAGTATTTTTTTTCAAGTTTAGATAACTTGCAATAAGAAATATGTTTAATTCAATGCAGAGGTTTAATCTACTCGAACACTTTCGTTAATTTTATTGAGTTTAAATTCTATATTTTCTAGTTAATTGTCTAAGATGTTAACTTTGTAATTGAGTTATACATTAAAAATTGTATGAAATTGCAGAGCAAAACATGTGAAGAATTCATGAAAACTTATCCCATTTATTATTAAGTTTTTCTCTTCCTAAATCTCTTTTTCAAATTTATATATTTATTTCTCTTCCTTAAAAAAATATCAAAAATATTTTCATTTTTAGTTATATAATTTATTTTCATAATATTTCATTCCCTAGACTTTCAAACGTTCGTTTTTATTAATTAATTAATTTATATTTGTTACCTCTTTGTGAATATGATTTCCCGACCCATGCTATATTCAATGGCTTTGCGTGTGTATTTTTGAACATTAATCAGTAATGTATGTTTGTAAGACTTTTCTCTGGCAGACAAACGTCATTTTTTGCAGAGTCCACACATTTTGAATCTTCTAAAGCCGTGTGGAATGAGAAATTTACGAGTACAGTTTGAATTTGAGAACTTGAATAGAACCTCCGGTTTGATGGGATGAAATAATGATGGGAACAGGAGTAGGATTGAATTGAATGATAAAAATTGTCAAACTTGGCAACGAAAATAACAAAAATATGCCCGTTTTAAAACACAGTGTAAACGGCCACAGGTAGATTATGTCCCGTAAATTCAGGGGGAGTTTGAAGTAGGGACTGGAGACATTTTTCTTTGATCGAAAAAAAGCTGTTTTGAAAAATGTGTTTGGGAAAAAAAATTGTTTGAGATGAAAAATTAAAAAATTTTAAATTTTTTTTATAAAAAATATCAATATGAATATTATTTCGTTTCTCTCGAAATTCTATGCAATTTAAAAAAAAATTATCTCATTTGGACTTGTATACACAAAGTTATGAACTTTTAAAATTTGGAGTTTACTATAACATTTTAAAAATATAAATAATAAGAAATTTTGAAATTTTGAAAAAAAAAATTGATTTTAAATGACTAGAGATCATTTGAATAAAGGTAAAAATAAATAAATTTAACCAATAAATTAAAATTTTTGTCAAAAAAAATACTATAATAAACTTTTTAAATAAATTCAAAAGTAACATCTGAAAACAGTGATCCAAAAAAGACCACAGGTGATGTACTCATCTTGTTGGCATATTTCAAGAAATAAAAAAAAAAAGTACAATACTTATACTTTGATGGTTTACTGTATTTAATTCACATTTAAATATAATATAATTTTTATCTAAACATAAATGTATTATATTAAAATATTAATCATATCATATTTTAAATTCAATATAATCATTATTTATTTTTTACTTTTTCTATTATTTTTACTAATCATATCATATACTCTCTTTCTCTCTCCCTTTTTGTGATAACCGAGAAATCTACGTTCTCGGAAATATTTACACAAATATGTAAATAAATGTACATTACAGTGATACAGATTACAGAATAAATAGCAGAGGAAAATTTTGATTAATCGAGTTTTTAATCAAAATTTGAAAATGAATTAATGAATATAGTTTAAAAGCTAAGCATTAATTCAATTATGATGTTTTAAAATTTAATAGAAAGGTATGTGGAAGATACATACTAAGAGATCAATGGCACACAAGTGAGCCACATTGATCAAGGGCCAAGAGAATAGCCAAACAAGCCCTTACACATTTAAAAAAAAAAATAAAAGAAAGTAAGGGAGAGAGTGTGATGCACGTGAGCATGAGATAGAGAGGGAATTAATTCCCTTAGCTGCACAGCAGCCGGAAGAAAGAAAGAGAAAAGAAAGAAAGAGAAAGAAAGAAAGAAGAAAAGAAAGAAAGAAAAGAAAGAGAGAAAGGAAACTGAGAGAAAAGGGAAAGAAGAAGAAGAAATCCATTGAAGTTCGGATTTTCTAGTTCAAGCAAGAGATAGAGCAAGATTCAGTCAAAGATCAGCAGCAAGAAAAAGCCCACGATCAAAGTAAGGTAAACCTTAGTTCTCACGATTTTTTTTGGGGGAAAAATCTAGGGTTTGAGTGAGAAAAAGAGAATGTGAGTGAATCACATTTAAGTTTTCGGTTAAAATTGAAATGTGATTCGAGTCTAGACGTTTCAAACACGAATCCATGAACAGATGGTTTAGAAAACCGAGTTTAGTGAATATTCTTCACAAAAATACAGATTTTTCAAAAGTTGAGTCAAGAGTTGTAAATGAGCAAAATGTGGGATTTTTGCTTATGAAATCATGGATTTGTGATAGTAGAAGTGTAGTAGATACCTTGAAATGATCTTATGAAGATCGATTTCAAGTGTAAGAAGTGGAACAAAGGCCATAAAAGCCTTAGAAAATCAGAGCAGAGCAGTTCGGATCCAGAATCTTGATTCTGGTATGAACACGGGCGTGTACAAGGGCGTGTTCAGAACATGGCCCCGAACATGCCCATATGCACGACCGTGTTGCAAGAAAAATCAGACTCAAGAGGTACACGGTCAAGAACACGACCGTGTATCGGGCCATGTTAAGGGACACACGGTCAAAGAGAGGCGTGTAAGTAACCGTGTAAGAGGACAGAGGAGTACACGGCCAGTAACACGATCGTGTACCCACCCATGTAAGCATACACGGGCATGTTCCAGAAATTACACGGCCAGGCTTAAAAATCCAGAGGGGTACACGGGCACGGACACGGCCGTGTAGGAGGGCGTGTTCGAGTCCAGAGAAAAAAAAAAAAGAGTCTGGAAAGGAAAAATTTCATGTTTTGCCATATTTCTAGTATAAGATAAATATGGTAAATAATCAGTGATTTTTCCATTTATAGGAGTCCAAGCCAGAGACCCCAAATCAGCAGTCCCAGAGCAGCAGCAGCTTACGCTAGAGGACTTTCTGTAAGTTCAAGCATTGTCCTGACTGCAACGTGGACAAGCTTGCTTTATTACAATGTTATGTATGTTGTATGACGTGTTGTTAGACATTGATTGTCTACATCACGATGTTTATGTTAGTTTATGTCAGTCACATGTCAGCACAGGTCAGTCATATCAGTTCATGTCATGCATATAGAGTTGCATGTCCCAGTATACAGACCAGACAGTACCAGAACAAGAAAACAGTTAGGTGCACAAGGCACCCTAGTGTGTTGATTAATTCACACCCCAGTAATTTGATTAACAGGTTCCGACTGTGGGGGCAAGCAGCACGCTACCCAGTTGGAACACCAGCAAGACGGTAATTAACCAGTTATTGGCGTATCGGCCTCTCGACCCACGGGGAGGTTATCATGTTTAGCATCAGTTAAGACTGAGGAGGTCAGCACTAAAGTACCGCTCCCAGTTGCGCTAACATGTCGGTACGTCCAACCAGGAGCCTAAAACCAGAACTAAAATAACAGATTAATGTTCTAAGACTAAACCTTTAGCCAGTACAGCATGTTTACAGAGTCCAGTCATGCATAAGCACAGCAGTACAGCATAAGCACAGCAGTACAGCAGTACAGCATGAGCACAGTAGTACAGCATATTAGTTACATGTTTTTATGTTTGAACTTACTGAGCTCATAGCTCATCAGTTTGTTCACATGTTGCAGGTAAGAGACCTGTTCACCAGTAGTATATGGTGGACGACGAACAGGGAAGTTGCATGCCGGGAAGGATTGAGCGAGGGATATTGGTCACCGATAGCTTCTGCTGTACAGATTTTGATTATTTAAACCATATAGTATCAGGACAAGTTTTCAAGTTAAGATTATGTGATAGGGGAATCATGAGTCAGGTACATGTTATTTTGTTAACATGATTTCCTTATCACATTCTCAAACAGTTTATGTATTTAAAGAAAAAAAAAATTTATTCCGCAAAATTAGCAGTAGTTACAGTCCAGCATGATTGCCGGCGACCCTAGAGGCCTGCAGACCATTGCGGTTGACTATAGAGTTGGCCGTAGTAACACTGTAGAGCCTCTACAGCAAGGCGGGCCGCCACACTTTTCTCTTCCTACTTTTATCCATAACATCACATATTTATTATTTAAATATAATTCAATACTTTTTATCTAAACACATATTATATTTAAATATAATGAAAAGACTTTTCATCTAAATATAAATTATATATTATATTTAAATATAATATAAACATAATATACTTATATCCCTTACGTTTGAATATATATTTAAAAACTATCGCCTTTATTCTTTTTGCTCTAAAATGTTTTGTGACAAGATGAAACTAATAATTACTGACTAAAGGTATTTTTCTTCTTTTGGCAAATCTGGTATCTATTTCTCAACCAAAAAGCAATTGATACACAAGTGCAATGTAGCACTATTTGGAGAAAAATTTAAGACAAGAAATTGAATTGAGGAGACTGTCACAGACTCCAAGGCAAAATGTCAAATAATTTAAAAATGAAGTTTAATTAACTGAAAAGATTCAACGTAGGAATTTTATTACTGCCTAGGTTGTTTTTAAGGTGGAAAAAAATAAGGATTTTGATATAAGTACATGCCCTACAAAAGCTTGATATAAGTATATTACTTTATTTATAATTATTTTAATATTTTTATCTTTTATAATGTAATATAAAAAATAATTTTAGGATAAAAATTTGAATCATAAAGCAAAAATTCTAAACAAGTGCACAAAAAGAGTTATTCTTACCATTTCCTTTTTGTTTTAGTAGGAGAAAAAAGATAAATAACCTATTTACATAAATAATTGAAGTAAGAGCCTATTTTAAAAATGTTTAAAATAATTAATATTAAATAATAAATTTATCAAGTAATGATTTATTTACTTTTTGTTAAAATTTTGTTTACCTAATAAATTTTTTATTTACTTAATAAACCTGTTATTTATTTCAAATATTTTTCAACCTTTACTAGTACATTTAATTATTTTTGTGAAAATACTATTGGCTATAATTTCCCTTTTTGAATAAATCAGACAATTTAAAAAAAAACATTATACCTAATTAAATTGAAAAGTGGCCTTATAAAATAAGGAAAGAAAAAAAGAAATGCTAAGAAAAATAAAGCAAGAGTAAAACATAAAAAATAAAAAAAAACAATGAGACAATCTTGAGATTTTCTAATTATTTTAAAAATCTTCCAAACTACAAGCTCTAAGCTTGTAAACTGACATCATCTTCTCCAATTTTTTGTTCATTATTTTGTCAAATATCTACAAAAATCAATTTGTCCCAATATTCTGAGGCAACAATTTCTATATCTTTTGAGCAATTAAACAATTTTTGATTTAGGTCTTGGATAAGTTAGATCTAAATCTATTTGATATAAGCCATATCAAATAGAAAAATTAACATCTTTTTGATTATGTTATAAATAAATGATCTATTACAAATAAATAAATAAAAATTATGCATGATTTAATTATGAATTAATTATAATTGTAAAAATAATATAACCGAAATTTCGTACCTAATTTACCTCAAGGAATAGAGCTCATATCCCCTTAACCCAAGTTAAAAAAAATTATGAGTTAATAAAATTAAATACTAACTATGGTGGCTTAAATTATACAGGTCCTCACACTTCCCTTTTTCGCTACTAGTCTCTAGATTGGACCTTGAAATAAATTTATATGTGACAGGCACAACCAAGTTATGTGTACGCGCCACCTTTCACAGTTGATGTGAATAACATTATTTTAAATGTAAAATAAACATTGCTTAATAATTTCTATTTGCAAGTTAAATTAATTTGAATTTTTAAATAAGTTAGAATTTAACCAGTCTAAAATTGGTCAACTGATAAAATTTGCCTACCGTAGGGGAACGTCAATAGAAGGTCTAAGCTGATGTGTGGCGTTATATTTAAATATAATATATTAAATATAATTTATATTTAGATAAAAAATATTTATATTATATTTAAATATAATATGTATTTAAATAAAAAGTATTTAAATTATATTTTATATAATGAAATTAATAAAAGAATATATAATTTGGTTGATAAAAATAATAAAATAATAAAAAATAATTATATTAAATTTAAATTATATTATAATTAATATTTAATTAAAATATTTTTATATTTAAATAAAAATTATATTATATTTAAATTGATTATAAATGGAACGTAATAAACAAACATGACCTAAAGAGACCGCAGCAGACTGGGAAGTAAAATATGGATTTTTTTTCAAATTTTTTGCAAGTAAAAAAGTCAATCATTTTGCGTCATCACACCTCCATCCGTCATAAAAAAGTCCGAGGCGTCTGACCCACGCCTCTTGATGGGCCTCACTCGCACTTTCGTAGGTACGGCACATCCTACTAATCGACAAGAATCTACTATTGAAGTTAGGGGTGACAAATCGTGTTGGTGGGTCGTGTTCGTGTCGTGTCTGACACGTTTGTTGACACGAATACGCTCGACACGAATACGACACGTTTAATAATCGTGTCAAAAAAAGCAACCAAAACACGACACGTTTATAAACGGGTTGACACGACACGACACGTTTATGACCCGTTTATTAAACGGGTCATAAACGTGTCGTGTTGTGTCGTGTCAACCTGTTTATAAACGTGTCATTCAACCCGTTATTAACCCATTTAACTAACTTGTTATTGATCAATTTTACTAACCTATTATTGACCAATTTAACTAATCTATCATCAATTTTAAGTTTTTAACAGTAAAAAAACTTATTAGACGCCCAAACAACAATCAAGTTATAACAACTGAATTAAGTTCATAATCAAGATACACCTAAATTGAAATCACAAAAGATAAACACAAAACCAAATTAAAGTCTATAACCAAATTAAGTTCACAACACAAGTTATAACTATGCTAAAACAAGTAAATAAATCTAAATTCAAGTGTCATGCATATAATTAAAAGACAAAAACCAGAAAATAAATTTAAAGTTCAATAATATCCATATCTGAAAGTCTATTCAGCAGTGGCTGCAGCATAAGCAGATTGTCCATCTTCCTCAGCTACAGCAGAGGTTGAACCTTGAGAGGGGGGCTCCTCATCCTTCAAGCTAAAATTGAAAATGTCTTGTGTGAGGTCTTCCACCTCATCTTCAAAACCTACATTAAAATTTTAATATCAGTTCAAATAAAATTAGAAAAATATAACATAAAATTAATACAATTGATAATTTGATATTACCTCCTCCACCATATAACCAATCTCTAGTACAAACTAGTGCCTCAGCCGTGTTGGGTTTAAGTGAGCTACGAAATGCATCAAGAACTCTACCACCAACACTAAAACAAGCTTCTGAAGCAACAGAGGAAACAGGGACAGCCAACACATCACAAGCCATGGCAGCAAGTTCAGGATATCGAAACTGATTTGAGTTCCAAAAGTTAAGCACATCTAATTTCATGTTCCTGTTCATCCTTGGCTCATCCAAATAAAGTTCTAATTGTGTTTTTTGGCCAAAACTACCAAACTCATAAGTAGACATCTCATCAAATTCCTATATGAATATTTGAAACAAGAATAAGAACATAAAGTTAAGAAAAAGCAAAAACTTATTATAAAATATAATGACTCATAAAATGCTAAAAACGAACATAAAAAATTTAGACATTACCCTGAATAATGCATCTGCAATAGTGTCCACCATTTCACTTTCCTTGGCATAAGCATCAGAGTTGCTAGGTTTTCGGCTAGCTGTCTTTTCATCCTCAGGCTTTTTCCTTGTCATGTATTCTTCGAATAAACCGAACAACTTATTCTTCAATCGAATGCATTCCAAACAGTCAGGTCCATAAAGCTTTTTATAACTAAAGTCAACAAATTGAAGCTTGTATCGGGGATCAAGCACACAAGCTATAGCCAAGGTGAGATGGAACTCAGACCAATATTTTTGAAACTTGGTCCACATTTGATCGGCCATATCCCGTAAGTAGTCATCATTAGAATCACCAGCAGACTCTCTAAGCTTCTTCAAATGAAAGCAACATTGCCAAATAGAAGGGAAGAACAAATTAGCAGTGGGATACTTAGTTGCAGAGAATGAGAGAGTCGCATCATAGAACAACTTCAAAAAAGCTTTAATTTTTTCAATTTTTTCCCAGTCTGCACTAGAAGGACAATGCTTATAATTTGAATCACTTAACTCCAAATGTTGAAATGCACGACGATAGTAAATAGCACTCTCAAGCATAAGGTAAGTGGAATTCCATCTTGTTGGCACATCTTGACACAATCCCTTCTTGTCGCCCATTGAAACCAACTTCACACACTCCAAAAATTTTTGCTTTCTAACTTGGGATCCTTTAACATATTTGACACTATCACGAATCTTGGTAATAGAATCATCAATATGCTTTAGACCATCTTTCACAATCAAGTTAAGAACATGTGCACAACAACGCATGTGAAAAAGATCGCCGTTGCAAAGAAGAACTCCTTTCAAGTTCAATTGTTCTCTTAACATGTCAACAGAAACAGCATTTGCAGCAGCATTATCCAAAGTCACACTAAAAACTTTGTTCTCCACTCCCCACTCACAAAATAAACTATAAAGTTTTTCAGACAAAGCAACACCATTATGTGGAGGTGGCATAAAACTAAAGTTCAATACTTTCTTTTGCAAACTCCAATTCTTATCTATGAAATGGGCTGTGAGACAAACATATCCATCACTAGTCAAAGAAGTCCATGCATCAGAGGTAAAACTAATTCTACCGGGTGCATCCTCTAACATGTTTTTAATCTTTAACTTTTCTTTTTTGTACAATTTCAAAGCATCAGCCTTTGCCGTATTTCTAGAAACCAACTGTAACTGTGGATGCAAATATTGAAACAGAGATCTGATTCCGACATATTCAACAAAGTTAAAAGGCAAATCATGCATGATCATAGCAGAAATAATCAGCTCACGAAACCTTTCTTGACTAAATTTACCTACTTGAAGTGCCATTGCACCACCACCAGTTTCTTGAGCAATCAACATTTGTCCCATATCTTGGTAGGAGGTTTTCAAACAACTGTCAATGTGGCGCCTCAAATTTCCTGTTCCATATTTGCTCTCCGCAAGATACACCGATCCACATTTTATGCATTTGGCCCTCTGTTTTTTGTCGTCACCCATAGGAAGCAATTTAAAGTGCCTCCAAACAAATGAAGTCAGCTTCCTTTTCCGTTTCAAGGCTTTATCAGTGCCTTGATTAGTGAAACTGGAGCCATCGATTTCCTCAACTTCGACATCGACACTTTGGGACTCCATGGAATCAAGATCAATATCCATTGCAAACTTAATCTACACAAATTCAAATACAATCAATATAACACATAACAAGTTTATGTTTTGTAAAAAGAAAATTTAATTTTTAGTTAATGCAAGTAAATATTGTACAACATAATGTAGCCTTGGTAAATTATAATGGAAAAGAAAAAAAATATTATACAGAGCTGAGATGGCGTGCAACTGTGGAAGGTAATTAATGATAAATTGGTAAATATTTGGGGGTTATGTTAACAATACCACTGTGTGAGTATATTTAACATAACTACTTTACACGCATGCAATAGATATCAATAATATTAAAATTAAATACGGAAGATACTATATATGATTGAAATGGGATTCTGCCAAGTGTCATTCGTTTTGATATAGATATCATCAAATAGCAAAATGCTGGTCAAATACGGTCAAAATCAAGTCAAAGAGAAACATTTTGATTCTGACATTTTTAACTTCTATCTTCATCATTTTCTTTTTTTTTTTTCTCTCTCCCTAAAGAAACTTTTTTTGTTTTTGTTTTTGTTTTTTGTTTTTTGCAATTTACAGGCGGGTTCATTCTCAACTAATAGATGTGTTTCTTAGAAGCGTGAGAGGAGCATGTATATCAAATAAAATGAAAGCTATTAGATAAAGGGAATAGATGGGAAAGTTAAATATTAGTAAGTAAATATAGAAGATGTAACATATGATATTTATATAATAATATAACAATGGCTTTGCAAAATGTTACAACAAGAGATCAGTAAATTGAATTACGCGTGTGCATTCTACCATGTTATCTTTCACAACCAGTGTAAAACTAAGTACTAAAATGTTCAAAGAAATTATTGAAGAGATTGCATAGGATGACGGCCAAAATTAAGCTGCACTTTTATTTAACTAAACACTGTGACGCCCACATATATCCAACAAAGGAGATTTCAGTGTACATATAAATTGAAGTTAGTATGAAAATAGACAACCTATACATCAAAGAAATTGTTTGCAACAAGTAGGTGCTCTGTAACTAAAAGAAATAGCAACGATTGCAGTTGTTAGACAGATGGTCCTGAGAGTCAACTCTTTAATTTAAAAAAAAAAATGGGACAATACGAAGTACCAAGTGCATATTGATAAGCAAGTACCCACTTTGAGCCACTCGCCAATAGCTAAATTTTGTCCAATGTTCTCAGTTATGATAAGAGGGTTGCAAAAAACAGAATTCTCTATCTAGTATTATTGAATTTCTTAATCACAATTCCATCCAATTCCAAACCATGTGAAAGAACATTCCTTTTGAGATGTGCCACTCATATAATTCACAACTACATTGCTCAAACTCTTGTTTGTCATCTTACTCACCTCTCCTAATTCTCAAAAAACATTTCTCCAAAAGAAAGACCAATTTCCAAAGTACAACTAAGAACGACAATTTGTTACAAATGACAGCAAATATAAAAACGACAACCACGGGTCCATGCACAAGACTAATAGGAAAACCATAATTCTAAGATCCAAAAACGTGTAAACACAGTAAACGACAATTGTTAAACTACTTTTCATGGAACCAAAAATGCTTTTACTTTTACAGTTAGCGTGAAAGCACAAAAAAAATGGAAAAATACCAAAAAATAGAGAGAATACCTGATTTTTTTTCAAGCCGTGAGATGAGGGGAGGGGCTGGGTGATGGCGACGGTGTTAGCGTGAGGGGACGGGAGAGGGAGGGTAATATGGCGTCATTAGGTTGAGACGAAGGGACGGCCAGACGAGACTCAAGGGATGGAGGCAGAGAGTCGACAACTTGCAAGACAAGAAAATGAAATGCAAGGTAAGCAAAAAAAACACTTATTCTACGGCATCAGAAAAATGGATACCGGAACGGACAAGGGGAAAGTGATACCTTATTTTTTCGAGCCACCAGACAAGGGGAAAGCGATGGCAACGGTGAGGGGAGCAGAAAAGTGTGGTGATGGCGACGGCATTAGGGTGACCGGAACGGAGTTCGGCGCGATGAACAAAATGCAGGGGAAATGGAGGGCGATGCGGCGGCGATGAGCTGAGACGAAGGACAGCCAGACGAGACTCAAGGGAAGGGAGGTCGACGCGGTGAACGAAAGGGAGGGGGAATGCGTCGAGCCGTCGACGATCGGGTGAGTCTGTGAGTGTGAGGGGAAGGGAAATGGAAGGTAATGTGGCGGCGATGGGCTGAGATGAGGAACGGCTAACCGGACTCAAGGGAAGGAGGGCTGGGAGGCAGAGAACGGCAACATTTGAGAGGAAATGAGGAATGAAATTATTCGAGAAAGGGAAAGGCAGGCTGAAGGGGGAAAATGAAAATGGGAGGCGGAAAGTGGAAACCGAAATCAGGGTTTCCTAAAATTTTTTTAAAATATATGTATAAAAATAATAAAATCTATATTATTATATTTAAATTTTAAATTTTTAAAACTTAAAACTTTATATAATTATAATATATATTAAAAATTATAAATGGGTAATTCATGGGTCGTGTTCGTGTTAACCCATATATGACCCATTTATTAAACGGGTTATTTCGTGTCAATTGCGGGTTAGTGGGTTCGTGCGGGTTCAACCCTTTATTTAATCGTGTTTGATGGGTTCGACCCGTTTTGACCCAAACCCATTTAAAGAAAACCCAAACCCTCTAACTTCGTGCGGGTTTCGTGTCGTGTTGTCGTGTCGTGACCCAAATTGCCAGCCCTAATTGAAGTTACAAAATATCGAACTTGTGAATGGCTTTGAGAGAGAGAGAGAGAGAAAAAAACCCTTATCACTGCAACACCACATGGATTGTATCTAGATTTTTGTTTTTATTTTATTATTTCAGTGTTATGTACGCAATGCAAGGTCATATTAAAGTTCAAAGTCACTAGGATGACTAATATACCCAATATTATCACATTTTTTTTTCTGCCCGATTTCTTTTATTTTTCTATTTTTGGTTGCGAAACCTTGAAAAACAAAGATTAAAAAAAAATTTCAATGGTAGAATTGTTATTCTAGCAGAAATGACTAGTATCACTTTTTTTTTTTTTTTTTTTGCGCCATTGACAAGCACAAATAGAACTAGTTTCAAGACCCAATATCTAACTTAAGTTCCTGAAAAATCCAATCATGGAAACCCTTCATCTCTTTGCCGTTCTGTTATCTTCCATGTTCCCACTCTCTTTGGCCGCTCATATCGACACCATAACTCCAATCCAATCACTCATCGATGATGTTAACAAAACTACCTTAATTTCCCCTTCCCAATTCTTTGAGTTAGGCTTCTTCTCTCCCGAAAATTCGACAAACAGGTACATAGGAATATGGTACAAGAGGAAGCCTGAAACAGTTGCCTGGGTTGCCAACAGAAATAGACCGCTTACCGACTCAAATGGCGAATTGGCCATCAGAGAAGGGAACCTTGTTCTTCTCAACAACACAAGGGGCATAGTTTGGTCCTCGAAAGTATCGAGCGGTGTTGCAAATAGTCCTGTTGCTCTGCTTTTGGACACTGGAAATCTTGTACTTCAGGGGCAAGAAAGCAAGAGTCACGACGTTTACGTATGGCAAAGCTTTGATTATCCTACAGACGCACTCTTCATAGGCATGAAGCTTGGATCAGACTTTAGAACTGGCTTCGAACGACACTTGACGTCGTGGAAAAGCGCTGATGACCCGTCCGCAGGTGATGTTACTTATAGGGTCAGCACAACGAATGGGCTGTCTCAAACTATACTTACAGTGGGATCGAAAAGAAAATTCCGTTCGGGGATATGGAATGGTGTTCGATTGAGTGGATTGACAGGTCTGTCTCTAACAATATTCAAGTATTTGTATGTATTTAACGAGAACGAGGCATATGTAATGCTCAATTCTACGGATAACTCTGCCATTTCACTTCTAAAGGTGAATCCTTCGGGTATCCTTCAGCAACTTGTTTTGAAGAATGACAGTTCGGAATGGGCTGTTTCTTACACATTGCCAACTGATCAACAATGTCATATGTATAACCAATGTGGAGCTAATGCTATTTGTATAAGTACCGGATATCCATTTTCATGCGAATGTTTGAAGGGATTTGTACCGAGGTCCCAAGAAGATTGGAATGAACTATTGTGGTCCAAAGGATGTGCGAGAAAGATGCCATTGGATTGCAGAAAGGGAGAAGGATTTGTGAAGGTTGCGGCGGTGAAATTGCCTGACTTATTGGAGTATTCGTCGAACAAAAATATGAGCCTCAAACAATGTAAGGAGGCTTGCTTGAAGGACTGTTCTTGCAAAGCTTATGCTAATTCGGACGTCAGGAACGGAGGCAGTGGCTGTTTGATGTGGTTTGGTGACTTGATTGATATCCGACATATGTACGTGAAAGGCAGTGACCTGGATCTCTATATACGACTCTCTGCTTCGGAAATGAGTATGTATAGCGCTACTACTTTGTAACAGAGTTTCTTCGTACATGTCTTTGTATGTTTGTCATAAAGATTAGTAAAACTTGCTGTAAATTATTTGTATTCTTGATATTAACGCCTAGTTCTTTTCAGAATCAATCCGTGATGCAAATAAGAAGAAAAAACTTAACATCATCTTGTCGGCTTCGTTGGCATCTGGGACATGTATCCTTGGAGTTGCATTGTGGGGCATAACTTGGAAACTAAGGAAAGGTAGGCAAATGGTTTCATCACCACTTGTTTTCTAATTTCTGTTTCTTAACATCAAGGACAGTGTCTGTTATAGCTTTCACAAGTCAATTTTAATAGGTAAAAGCGAGGATACTGAAGATCTAGATTTGCCTATATTTGATTTGGCCACAATCGTTGCGGCTACAAGCAACTTCTCCCCAGAAGCTATGATAGGTGCCGGTGGATTTGGTCCCGTATATAAGGTGTTTTTTTTTTTTTGTTTTTTCTTGTGATGATTTTTTCAACTGTGTGTCTATTTCTTCACAAGAATTTTACTTATAAAGTATATATTTATTTGGCACCAAACAGGGAAAACTTTCTACAGAACAAGATATTGCGGTAAAGAGACTGTCGAAAAATTCAGGTCAAGGTCTTAAAGAGTTTAAGAGTGAAGTTGAACTAATTGCAAAGCTTCAACATAGGAATCTTGTCGCACTTCTTGGTTGTTGCATCCAGAATGAAGAAAGGATATTGATCTACGAATATATGCCTAATAAGAGCTTGGACCATTACATCTTTGGTTTGAACCTTCAAACATTCAAAAATCATATTGTTAATGCTTTTTTGGAACTTGAAATTAAAAGATGACAAAGTTAAGGTAAGGTTCAAATTTTTTGTAGATGGAAAAAGATGCACAACATTGCCTTGGAAAAAGCATTTCGACATAGTCAAAGGCATTGCAAGAGGTCTTCTTTACCTTCATCAAGATTCTAAACTTCGGATTGTTCACCGAGATCTTAAAACAAGTAATATTTTATTAGACGAAAATCTAGAGCCTAAGATTTCAGATTTCGGTTTGGCAAGGATTTTTGAAGATGATGAGAAAGAAAAGAAAACAAGAAGAATTATTGGAACATAGTAAGTTACGAAATGTGTCTATTTATTCACACGAATTTATACTTGTTACTTATGACAATTCTTATGATTTATGCAGTGGTTACATGTCACCAGAGTATGCAATTGATGGAAAGTTCTCAGTTAAATCTGATGTATTTAGCTTTGGTGTAATCTTGCTTGAGATTATAAGCGGTAAAAAGAACAGACGCTTCAATCACCCAGATCACTACCACAATCTTTTGGGACATGTAAGAACAATGACTCATATTTTGCCATATATATATATATATGTATATATATTGTTATGCTTAATGTCCAAGTATATCAACTGTTTCAGGCATGGTTAATGTGGAATGAAGGCAAAGCCTTGAATATGATGGATGTGTGTTTGGACTCGTATGTTGAATCTCAAGTGTTGAGATGCATTCAAGTGGGTTTGTTATGTGTCCAAAAGTTCCCGCACGACAGACCGACAATGTCGTCCGTGGTTTTTATGTTGGAAAACGAGGGAGCTATCTTGCCTCAACCTGAACAACCTGGTTTTTTCGCAGAAAGGAGCTCAAGTAATGAGGGCTCAACATCATCAATTGACAAAGATTCACATTCAGAAAATGTAATGTCTGTTACAATATCATGTGGTAGATAGATTGATTATGATCTTAGCTGTTGAACTATTCTTTTCGATTAGTTTATTATTTATAATGCTAGCGTTGTGTCGAAACAACGAAAAACAATTATTTTCACCAAATTAGTGTAAGAGAAAAAAATCAATAGGCTAGAATTGTTTACTGTTGTAAGTTGACAATAATGAGGAAATTAATTGGGCGTTACTCAATTGAAATTTTTTTAATATAATACAAAATTCATTACAAATTCATTTGGGTGTTAATGTTTCGTATTTGAATATATAACTTTTTGAACAAATCTCTATATAATTATTATTCCTCATGTTTACAGATATATAAATACACATTTTTTTCAAAACCATGTCTAATTTTACATTTATTCAAAGATATTTTAATATTGACATCTAATCGTACATTTTATTGTAAAACATACTACTGAATCAAGACATCACTATTCTTCAATTTTTATTCTTAGAATAAGTGTCAATTCTAATGCGTGATTTCCTTTTCATTTTGGCGAAGAGTATGCCTGGCTTTATGATTGCGGAATTTTTGGTTTTATTTATTATTACTAGTATGGTTTGGTTTTGCAGCCTTGATAAAAGAAAGAATTAGGGAATTTTTACCATACGGAGACGGTGAGCCTGAGTGCCCCCAGTCAAGTTTTTAAGAATTGTAATTTAATCTATAAGTTATTGAATTGATTTTCTTACTTATCCTAGCCACTATTTTTTTTTATCTCACTTTCTCCCTAGGCCATTTATAAAAACTTTGATTACTTTTAGAGATTTATTAGCTTCAATAACTAACACAATTATAGTAGAACATGCTTTTGACTTCATTTTCTAAGGATAAGTAGCTTTTTTTTTATTTAATTACGTTGTGGTAATACAATTGGCTAGTATTGTATTATAAAAAGAAGTTCATTAGTAGCTATAGGAAAAAAAAGCAACGATGATCAATTTTTAAACAAAAAATTTTTGTATAATACTCTTACTGAATTAAAATCCTAGTTCCGTCCCATAGTTATTATGTAACACCAGTACAATTTGATACTAGCTAAAGCCATTGGATTAAAATGTAATGGTCAAGGAGGCTTCAATATTTCAGTTTGACTCATTTTAAATGATAGCAGTTTTTGTCCCTAACACCAAAATTGATGATAGATTTCTAAATTTTAACAGAAATAATTGATTGCATGCGTGTTGCATGATAACTAAAATTTAAAGAAATAATTACACTAAGTGTAAAATATTCTAGTTTTTAATGTTTTTTTTTTATAGGAACAAGGAGGACATTTCATGCAGTATAATTATTTTTGCAATATTTGATATTAAAACGGAATTGAGACAGGATATCTATATTAAATTTCAAAAAATCTTTTACTTAATTTTAATATCAATGACCTGAATTGTCAGAAACAAAAGTTAGGAATTAATTTATCAAAATTAAAATTTCAACAACCCTACATATTTCATTTTTTTGTCATTACTTCTTTGGTTGAAATTTTCTTTTTTTTTTTTTTCACTTTCTAAGGGTCCACTTCATTGGCTCTGCCTTTAAGAAAACATGCATAACATATGTTCGTAAGACTTTTCTCGGGTTGATAAACGTCACTTTTGGCTCATACTTTAAAAATGTTTGTAAGACTTTTCACCGGTAGATAGACATCACTTTTGGCAGAGTCCACACACTTTCAATCTTCCAAAGTTGCCGGAATCCACACGTTTTGAATTTTCCAAAGCCGCCGTATGGAATACGAAATTTACTAGGATGGTTAGAATTTTAGAACTTAAAAAGAACCTTTGGTTTGATGGAATGATTTAAGAATGGGGAATTGGGATGGATTGGATATAAAAATTATTAAATTTGGTAATAAGAGTCTGTCCGTTTTAAAATACAATGTAAATCACATGTTGATTATGTCGCTCGAGTTTAATTAATGGACTTACACATTAAGCCAAACTAGCACCATGCTTTTAGAAAATGTCTAAAAATAAGTTTATATACAAAATTGAACAAATATAATGTGATAACCGAGAAATCTACGTTCTCGGAAATATTTATACAAAATATATAAATAAATGTACATTTATAGTGAAATACGTTACAGAATACAGAGTAGAGGAAAATTTTGATTAATTGAGTTTTAATCAAAATTTGACAATGAATTAATGAAAATAGTTAAAAACTAAACATTAATTCAATTTATGATATTTTAAAATTTATAGAAAAGTATGTGGAAAATACATATTAAGAGATCAATGGCACACAAGTGAGTCATGTTGATCAATGGTTAGAAGTAGCCAAACAAGCCCTTGCATTTTATAAAAAAAAAAATGAAAGAAAGTGAGAGTGAAGGAGTGAGGCACATGAGTTAAGGGGGGGATTTAATTACTCCCCTTAGCTGCAAAGCAGCCGGCAGAAAGAAAGAAAGAGAAAAGAAAGAAAGAGAAAAAGAAAGAAAGAAAGGGAAAGAGAGAAAGAGAGAAACCGAGAAAAGAGAGAGAAGAAAAAGGAAATTCAAACAAGTTTGGATTTCTTGTTCAAGCAACAGATCGATCGAGATTCAGTCAAGGATTAGTAGCAAAGAGCTCGCAAGATTCAAGCAAGGTAAACCCTCATTTTCTCTTGCTTTTTCGGATGAAAAATCTAGGGTTTTAAGTGAAAAAAGGAGAATGTGAGTGAATCATGTTGAGGTTTTCGGTTAAAATCGAAACATGGTTCGAGTCTAGATGTTTTCAAACACGAATCCATGAGTGGATGGTTTAGAAAACCGAGTTTAGTGAGTTTTCTTTAAGAAAGCTCAGATTTTTCAAAAGTTGAGTCAAGAGGTGTAAATGAGCAAAATATGAAATTTTTGCTTATGAAATCATGGATTTGTGATAGTAGAAATGTAGTAGATACCTCGAAATGATCTTATGAAGATCGATTTTGAGTGTAAGAAGTAGAACAAAGGCCATAAAAGCCTTAGAAAATCAGATCAGAGCAGAGCAGTTCGGACCCAGAATCTTGATTCTGGTATGAACACGGGCGTGTACAAGGGCGTGTTCAGTACACAGCCCCGAACATGCCCATATGCACGACCATGTTGTAAGAAAAATCAGACCCGAGAGGTACACGGCCAAGAACACAGCCGTGTATCGGGCCGTGTCAAGGGGCACACGGTCAAGGGAAAGACGTGTAGCAGACCATGTTAGACAGCAGGAAAACATGGCCAGAAACACGGCCGTGTAAGTAACCGTGTAAGAGTCCAGAGGAGTACACGATTGTGTATTCACCTGTGTAAGTATACACGGCCATGTTCCACGAATTACACGGCTAGGTATGTAAGTCCAGAGAGGTACACGGCCAGAGACACACCCGTGTAGGAGGGCGTGTTCGAAGCCAGAGAGTAAAAAAAAAAAAAAAAGAGTCTAGAAATAAAAATTTCATGTTTTGCCATATTTTCAGTATAAGATGAGCATTGGAAATAACTAGTGATTATTCCTTTTATAGTAGTTCGAGTCAGAGACCTCGATACAGCAGTCCCAGAGCAGTAGAGGCTCACGCTAGCGGATTTTCTGTAAGTTCAAGCATTGTCCTGACTGCAACGTAGACAAGCTTGTTACATTATGATGTTATGTAGGTTGTATGACGTGTATGTTAGACATTGATTGTCTGCATCACGATATCTATGTTAGTTCATGTCAGTTCATGTCGTGCATGTAGAGTTGCATGTTTCAGTACACATGTCAGACAGTACCAGAAAACGAAAACAGGTAGGTGCACAAGGCACCCTAGTGTGTTAATGTAATTCACACCCTAGTAATTCATGTAACAGGTTCCGACTGTGGGGGCAATCAGTATGCTACCCAGTTGGAACACCAGCAAGATGGTAATTAAACCAGTTATTGGCGTATCGGCCTCTCGACCCACGGGAAGGTTTTCATGTTTAGCATCAGTTAAGACTGAGGAGGTCAGCACTAAAGTACCACTCCCAGTTACGCTAACATGTTGGTACGACCAATCAGGTGTCCAAAACCAGAACTTAATAACAGATAATATCCTAAGACTAATTTTTCAGCCACGAGCATGTTTACAATGTCCAGTTTCATGCATGAGCACGGCAGTACAGCATGTCATGTTTTATGTTTTTATATTTGAACTTACTGAGCCCATAGCTCATCAGTTTGTTCACATGTTGCAGGTAAGAGACCTGTTCACCAGTAGTATACGGTGGACGACGAACAGGGAAGATGCATGCCGGGGAGGATTGGGCGAGGGATTTGGTCACCCTTAAGTCTTCCGCTGTACAGATTTTGAATATTTAAACCATGTAGTTACAAGAACAAGTTTTCAAGTTAAGATTATGTGATAGGGGAATCATGATTCAGGCGCATGTTATTTTGTTAACAAGATTTCCTTATCACATTCTCGAACAGTTTATGAATTTAAAGAAAAAAAAATTTATTCCGCAAATTAGCAAGCAAGTTTTCAGTTCAGCATAATTGCCGGCGACCCTAGAGGCCTGCAGACTATTGCGGTTAATTATAGAGTTGACTGTAATAGCACTGTAGAGCCTCTACAGCAGGGCGGACCACCACATATAAACTGAATATAATATGTTGATAAAAATACCCTTAAATTTAATAAAAAAACAAAAAGGTAGATTTCATCCCCAAAAAAATAACCAAAAGAGAAATTTTAAAATCTTTAAAAACATTTCCCCTTCATATTCATGTATTTAAACCCAATTTCATTTGTGAATTACAATTCATAAACACATTATGTTTTTTGTTCATTTTTTTATTTGCTATCAATATTGTATTAGTACGATCAATATGCTACAAAATAATATTGCGTGAACATATATATATATATTGTGATAACCAGAGAATTTCATCATTCTTGAAAAATCGGTACAGGAAATATACATAATGTATTTCATGTTTAAAATGTATATTGTAGTGATTTTATGTATGTGTGGGTAACACAGTATCAAGAAATTGGTCAAGATGGTCTTTTCTTGATATAAAACGGATATATTTAGAATCAGTATGTTCAATTTAGTCAATTGAGCACAAAATGTAAATTTTGACCGAGAAACAGACAGTATCAGAAAACTGGTCTAGATGACCTTGAATGAAGTTAAAACTGATAAATTTGGATTCAGCATGCCCAAATTAGTCAGGATAGCCTATCAGCATGCTCAAATTTGATAATTGAGCACAAGGGTAATTTTTGACCGGGAATTTACAGTATTAGAAACTGGTCGAAATGACCTCAGATGAAAATAAAACTGATATATTTGGATTCAGGACATCCAAATTTGTCAGGATAGCTTATGTTGAAATTTTAGGCGAAAAAGTATATAAGGGGCGAGAAATCAGAAATTGAAGAAAAGGCCCATAAACTTTCTTCTCCTCTCCATTTTCCCCCACACCCGCATAAATGAACAGTAGCTAACCGTCGGAAACGGTGTCCGTTTTCGACACCGCCAGTACCGTTGGGAAGCTCTCGCCGAGCTGAGTCTAACGGTGGGACAAGTCGACGGATTGGACACCGGAGCAGCCCGCACGCGCCGCCCGAAGGTCATGGTGGCCAGAATTTTCAAACGTCAATTTCTCCACCGTCCGACCTCCGATCAAGCTGAAACCGGTCCCAAAAGACTAGTGGTGAAGAGTAGAACAAAACCCAGGTGGTGTTTCAGCCCAACGGCTGCCGGATCGTGCCGTCCAACTCCGCCCGTCGCCGTCGCCGTCACCGCCGTGGAATCCGACGATTCCGGCGGAGTTAAGTTGCAAGTTTGGTACCAAAATGCTCAGAATTTCATGGGGAACAAAAGCCCCAAGCTAATCTCAAGAAGACAAGTCGGGAAAATGGCGATCCAAGCACGCCGCCGCCGTCGCACTTTCGGGGGTTAGTTTCCGGCCATAGGAGCTTCGATTAGTGAAATTGACACCACCAATGAGTTCCTCACGTCGAGATCTACGAGATGGTGGCCTCATTTCTCCACGCCGTCGCCGGTCAACGGTGACCGGACCTAAAAATTTAAGAGTGGCCCGTTGGCCTATTTTCGACGTTCCGAACACATCCGCGGCGTCGGAATTTCAAGATGGAATTTTAAATGTGAAGAACGGTGAATCAAAGTTTGTGCACGCGAGATCAAACGGTGCATTCGATCGTCGATGGGACGATTTCGGTAGTGACTTTTGTCCCTTCGTTCCTTAATTTTTATTTTGGAATGATATATGTTAATTATGTAATTTGGCATGTGAAATTGTAAGAAAAATGGATGAAAATGATGAAAAAGAAAATATGTAGAAATGTGAATATTTTTACGTAAAAGTTGAGTTTTACGTAAAAATATAGGCTTCTGGTATAATACGTGGTAAAATAGAAATAGGTTAGATGGTTTTGAGGCGTTTCCTAAACGCCGAGAACCTAAAAATTAAGCGGAAATGCTGCCGAAATTTCTAAAACGGCACAAAAAGGGTATTTTAGGAAACGAGGAGCAAAATGTGGTCGGGATGGAAACTCGAGCCCCCTCGAACGATTTTAAGAATTAATGAATGAGTTAGGCTCAGAAAAGGATGACAGATGTTCTAAGACTAAGTAAACCGAGAATTTCAGCAATTAATGCTGTAAAAGCTTGGTAAAGCCTAAGAAAAAATTATTTTATGATTGTTGGGCTTAGAAAATCTAGTCTAAGCATTTAAAATGAAAATGATACAACCTAAAGACCCGTCAAGGGCAAAACGGACATTTTGATCGAAAATTCCAGGAATGATAGAAAAGTGCCCTAATGGATTTAAAACGACTTAAGTAAGATTCTAAGGGCCAGAACTAAGTTTTGAATCAAGGAAAAGTAAGGTTACGATGATGAAAAAAAAAATCACGTTAGGGGTAAAATGGTAATTTTGTCAAAGTTTAGCAAAAATGTTATAAATGGGATATTAGGCCCCTAAGTTTATATCAGGGAATGAAATGTAGAATTTTTACGTTTTATTATGTTTTATGTATGAGATAAGTGTGGAAAGAATAACCATGATTCTTTCGATTATAGGAACCCGATTCAGACGCAACGAAGGAACGTTTGCGGATCCAGAAAGCAAGAAAGGAGATAATAGCAAAGTAACAGTAAGTTCAAGCATTTATTTGTCTGCAACATAAACTGACATGTTAGGTCTATGTTTATGTGTTCTATGTGCAGTTTTAGTGTTAAGATGCTATGATATGAATGTCACGAAAGCCATGTTATGAACTATGTATTATGTTCAAGTCAAATGTAAATTGACTTGATACGTTTATGATTATGATGTATGTTTTGTTACATGACGTGTATGTTAGACATTGATTGTCTGCATCACAATGTTTATGTCAGTCTCATGTCAGCATAGGTCAGTTCATGTCAGTTCATGTCATGCATGTAGAGTTGCATATCCCAGCACACATGTTAGATAGTACCAAAACACGAAAACAGATAGGTGTACAAGGCACCCTAGTGTGTTAATATAAATCACACCCCAGTAATTTGATTAACAGGTTCCGACTGTGAGGGCAATCAGTATGCTACCTAGTTGGAACACCAGTAAGATGGTAATTAAATTAGTATGGGCGTATCGGCCTCTCGACCCACGGGGAGGTTTGCATGTTTAGCATCAGTTAAGACTGAGGAGGTCAGCACTAAAGTACCGCTCCTAGTTGCGCTAACATGTCGGTACGACCAATCAGGGGCCCAAAACCAGAACTTAATAACAGATAATATCCTAAGACTAAACCTTCAGCCACGAGCACGTTCACAGAGCCCAAGTTTTAAAATGGGTTTAGTTTAGAATACTTACTGTAGTCACGTAGAGATTCATGTTCCATGTAGATGATTCAGATACACATGATAGATAAGGTTCAAGCACGAAAATAAGTAGGTGCACAGGGCACTTTAGTGAGATTAAGAATAAAAAAAAAAACTCACACCCCAAGTAATTTATGTAACAGATTCCGACTGTGGGGGCAAGCAGTATGCTACCCAGTTGGAACACCAGCAAGATGGTAATTAACCAGGTATTGGCGTATCGGCCTCTCGACCCACGGGGAGGTTATCATGTTTAGCATCAGTTAAGACTGAGGAGGTCAGCACTAAAGTACAGCTCTCGGTTGTGCTAACATGTCGGTACGACCAATCAGGGGCCCAACACCAGAACGTAATAAAAGATAAATACCCAAAAATTTAAAATGCAGCCTATAACAAGCATGGGATATACTAACACTACGTGTACCGGCGCGGTCAAAGATACCATTACGGTTAATGGTATTGTTCATAATCAACAGTATTATTCAAGTTTATGGCCTCCAATCCGACGGTGGTACGTCTCGGGTGTGGAAGTTTAAAATATGATATGTTCACGACGTGAATACTGTTCATGATTAGAATTACTATATGAATAGTAATGCAAAAGTAATGCATGTTTATTATGTTAATGATCCGTGATATGTTGAATACTAAGGATATTTCAGCATGATCACGATGTTACAGTTAGTTCACGAGATTCCAGTATGTTCAGCATGATCATGATGTTACAGTTAGTTCACGAGATTCTAGTATGTTAAGCATGATCACGATGTTACAGTCAATTCACGAGATTCAAGTATGTTCAGCATGATCACGATGTTACAGTCAGTTCACGAGATTCCAGTATGTTAGGCACGATCACGATGTACAGTCAGTTCACGAGATTCCAGTATGTTAGGCACGATCACGATGTACAGTCAGTTCACGAGATTCCAGTATGTTAAGCACGATCACGATGTTACAGTTCGTTCACGGGATTCAAATATGAAAGCATGTTCAAGAGGTTAAGCATGATAAGTGTAGTTAGTATGTTTATGATTATGATGTAAAGTATGTTCATGGTGTTAAGCAATGTACGATATACGTTATGAAATGTTCAGAAGTTACAGCAGGTATCAGATTCATCCTACGCTATGTAGTGTGGATTATTATACGTCATGAATGTATATTTGAACTTACTGAGCCTGTCGCTCACAAGTTTGTTTATGTTGGAGGTAAGCATCCTGCACGAAGATAAGACAAGTGTTGGATGACGGATGAGATCTGCATGTGCCAAGGGACTGGGTGAGGGTTATGGTATTGCTATGAGTCTTCCGCTGAGCTGTTTAAAAGAGTATTAAAATGATGTATATCAAGTTATGATAAAGAAAGAAAATGTTTACTATAGTAAATGTTTTTACGAAAATAGAATTTTCACGTCAAGAAAAAAAAAATTTTAGCTGGTATCAGAATAGGTTAAAAGCAAGTTAAAAATAAGTTACCGACGACCCAAGTGGTTACAGTCTATTGCAGTTGGCAACAGTAGCTGACTGTAATAGTACTGTTTAACCCTACGTAGGGCGGGACGTCACATATATATATTTTTGTTTAATGACACAAACATGGTGAATGTGATAAAGTTAAACTTAAAATGTGCTATTTGAACTTTTTCTATAAGTAATAAGGTCATTGAAACAGAGACCATGACATATTATTGCTATTGATTAAGAGAATTAATATAATAAGGTTCTTATAATATTATCTTATGGCGAAATATAATTGTTAAAGTGACAAAATTGTTATCATAATGAGTACAACTTCAAACATAAAAAACATAGAAAAACAAACAAATGAAGGAAAATTAAAACTAAAAATTATGCTTTCATCAAAATATGAGAGAAAAAATATCATTCCTGAAAAATAGGTGAAGAATTATAAAATTTAAGATTAGAAAAGTTTCCTTTTTAAAATATACAATTGAAAAAATAGAAACAAAAAACAAAATCTCCATATCAAACTATTACACCACAAAAAAAAAAAAAAAAACCAATGTGCACTTAAAAAATAAAGTAATTTTACCTTTCTCTCTATCTCCTCCCTCTCTCTTGTGTGAGATCTAAGGTTTTATGTGTGTGCCCTCCTCTTGGAGTTGGTATTTGATAGCGACTTCCAGCAAATCGCTAGATTACTAGCCTGAGAGGCGAGTTAGGGGCTCCATGATGAAGATTCTAGTGACAAAAGCGATCTCACGAGCATAGAGTTTGATCTCAGGCGAAGTGAAGGGAGAGCCATCCCACAAATCTATAGTTGAGGGAGGTTAACTCCCCTATCAAGACAACGACAATAGCAGGGAGACCAATCCATTACCTTCCAATGACATTGAGCTTGTGGGTGTTTTTATCAAGATGGGCTTGTGCTGTTACGTTGTTTTCTATAGTTTATCATGTGGCAGATTCTTAAGATTAATAAATATGATGTCTTCACTAGATATGATTTTCTTTTTATACGTTTTTTTTTTGTATTAAGCTTCTAATAATGAAGGTGGTTTCTCTACCTTATGAATTACTCGCTATCCGCTAGATCAATGTTTTAGGGTCCTTTTTTTTTTTTCACTAGATTTAAAAAGTGAGTAGTAGCTATAGTGTTACATGGTCTTGGCCCTCGATTGATCAATGGTTTTCATTGATTGTAGGGATTTTATCAAAAAGAGCATTACATATGCTTGATCTTAGTGTGTCGAGGTACTTTCTATTATTAGGTCTCAGACATACGTCTTTCCCCTTAAACTTCATCAGAATTTACTGGTAGAACTAGTCTCAATGGAGGGTTATATCTTATGTATTTGTACTAATTGTTATGTTTGTATCTCTTTTAAGTTGAATAAAATTTCCCCTTCAAACAAAACAAAACTCCCTCCTTTAAAAATAGGTCTAAAACAACTAATAAATTTGAAATTTATAATAAAACTTCTTAATTCCTTAAATGGAAATTTTATTTCTGGAAAAAAAAAAGAAAAAAATAAACAAAAAAACTATGTATCACAATATATTAATTGCTCATAAAAAGCGACTTAGATATAAAAAGAAAATCATTTAAAAAAATGTGAAAGGGCAAACCTTGAACAAATAAATATTGAAGTTCAAATTTTGTTTAATTTTGCAAATAAATTGATAATTGTTTATATTTTAAAAAGAGTAAGTAAAACTAGTTACTTTGTGTAAATACTTCTAATGAAATTTTTGAAAAAAAGAATGTTACATAGAAGCTTTTTGAATAGTATTCAAAAACAATATCAAAATGGTGATTCAAACGGATTATAAGTGAAGTATTCATCTTATAGACATATTTCGGAAAATAAAAAAAAAGTGTAATTCTAAAGTTCGAATAAATATTTAAAAACTATCGCCTTTATTCTTTTTGCCCTAAAATGTTACGTGACAAGATGAAGCTAACAATTACTGATATTTCTGCGCCAAAAAGCAATCGAAGTAAAAGTGTAATATAGTACTGGCTATTGCTGATATCACGGACGTCAAGACAAGGTATCAAAGAACTTAAAAATGAGGTTAAATTAACTGCAAAGCTTCAAGGTTGTTGTATTTAAGGAGAAAAAAAGATTTTGATGTAAGTACATGCCCAATAAAAGCTTGGACACACCAAACTAAATTGAAAAGAGGCCATATAAAATAAGGAATAATAATAATAATACCAAGCGCCAAGAAAACAAAAGTAAGAGTAAAACATAAAAAAAAAAAAAATCAACTAGACAATCTTGAGATTTTCTAATTATCTTAAACATCTTCCATAGTACAAGCTCTAAGCTTGTAAACTGACATCTTTTTCTCCAACTTTTTTTTTTTGGTTTTTTTCTCAAAAACCTAGAAAAACGAATTTGTCCCAGGATTCTAAATCAACAATTTCTATATCACTTAGAGCAATTAAACAATTTTTTTTATTTATATTGTATGTATTGTCTATATCAAGGCTTCGATCTAAATAAAAGTGTTCATCTATTAGACATGCCCAACATTCTAAGACCACATAAGAATTGTGACATACATGGCAAGAAACCCTCCCTTAGTCATATGAAAACTGACAAATAAAATTTGTCTAATAAATCTCATGGTAATAAAGATCCCTGAAAACTCACGAATACAAGACAACACAAAACACAATAAAAATAAAGTATAGAAAATATAGAATATAGAGATTTATAAAGGTTCATTGTGAATGAGAATGTTACGTCCTCTCTTTGATGCATAGGATTTTACTATATTTTCAGAATTACAAGTGATGTAATCTGTCAAATTATAAGTTAGGTTTATGGAGGTCTATTCTCATGTATTTATAAGCTCTTAAAAGATAACTCTTAATAAATATATAAAATATAAATATTAGATATTTGAACTTAAATGCAGAGATAATTTTCAATATTGTAGATTCTACAACTGAAATCAAATCTTGTCATGCGAGTTGTTTGAGATATAAATGATCAACATGTTAGTTCCAAGATTCTTGGATACCGTTGTTATAGCTTAGCAAAATGACCCCGTCACGATGGTCAAAATAGTTAGGATTTCAATAGCACATCAACATGCACATTACATACATGTTTTTTATGATAATGACTATATCAAACAACACATGATTTTTTTAACACAATATTTATATAATAAAACTGTCGTAATGACTAGGTCATTATGAGAACCATCATTTAGAAATTAGTTAAATTATTATAATTACATGGTCATTATTTTAACTAACCATTTTCTTTTTTGGAAAATAAGGTTTGGCTATTTATTTGCGCATTTAACATAACTTGGGTGAAAACCATGATTATGAAGGAAGAATTGTGGCGGCCCGCCCTACTGTGGAGGCTCTACAGTGCTATTACAGTCAACTCTGTAGTTAACTGTAATAGTATGCAGGCCTTTAGGTCACCGGCAATCATGCTGAACTTGAAAACTGCTTGCTAATTACGGAATAAATTTTTTTTTCTTTATATCATGAACTGTTCGAAAATGTGATAAGGAAATTATGTTAACAAAATAACATGCACATGAATCATGATTCCCCTATCACATAATCTTAACTTGAAATCTTGTTCTTTTTGAAATTACATGTTTAAAGTTTTCAAAACTATACAGCGGAAGATTTAAGGTGACCACAATCCCTCGCTCAATCCTCCTGGCATGCATCTACCATGTTCGTCGTCCACCATATACTAATGGTGAACAGGTCTCTTACCTGCAACATGTGAACAAACTGATGAGTTATGAGCTCAGTAAGTTCAAACATAAAAACATGAAACATGACATGCTATACTGCTATGCTCATGCATGAACTGGACTCTGTAAACATGCTCGTGACTGAAAGATTAGTCTTAGGACATTATCTGATATTTTAGTTCTGGTTTTGGGCCCCCGATTGGTCGTACCGACATGTTAGCACAACTGGGAGCGGTACTTTAGTGCTGACCTCCTCAGTCTTAACTGAAGCTAAACATGAAAACCTCCCCGTGGGTCGAGAGGCCGATACGCCAATAACTAGTTTAATTACCATCTTACTGGAGTTCTAACTAGGTAGCATACTGATTGCCCTCACAATCGGAACCTGTTACATGATTTACTGGGGTGTGAGTTTTATTAACACACTAAGGTACCTTGTGCACCTACCTGTTTTCGTGTTCTGGTACCTGTCTGACATGTGTACTAAAACATGAAACTCTACATGCTTGACATGAACTGACATGAAACTGACATGAATATCATGATGTAGACAATCAACGTCTATCATACACGCCAAACAACATACATAACATCATAATTTAACAAGATTGTCCACGTTGCAGTCAGGACAATGCTTGAACTTACAGAAAGTCGGCTAACGTGAGCCTCTGCTACTCTAGGACTGTTGTATCGAGGTCTCTGGCTCGAACTCCTATAAAAGGAATAATCACTGATTATTTCTAATAATTCATCTTATACTGGAAACATGGCAAAACATGCAATTTCTATTTTCAGATTCTTTTTTTTTTTTTTACTCTTTGGCTTCGGACACGCCCTCCTATACGGGCGTGTCTCTGGCTATGTACCTCTCTGGACTTACGTGCCTGGCTGTGTACTTCATGGAACATGGCCGTGTATACTTACACGGGTGGATACACGGCTGTGTTACTGGTCGTGTACTCCTCTGGACTATACGTGCATGCTTACATGGTTACTTACACGGCTATGTTTCTGGCCGTGTTTTTCTGTTATCTAACATTGTCTGCTACACACCTTTCCCTTGACCGTGTGCCCCTTGACACGGCCCAATACACGACCGTGTTCTTGGCCGTGTACTTCTCGGGTCTGAATTTTCTTGCAAAACGGTCGTGCATGTGGGCATGTTCGGGGCCGTGTACTAAACACACCCTTATACACGCCCGTGTTCATACCAGAATCAAGATTCTGGCTCCGAACTACTCTGTTCTGATTTTTCTAAGGCTTTATGGCCTTTGTTCTACTTCTTACACTCGAAATCGATCTCCATAAGATCGTTTCAAGGTATCTACTACATTTCTACTATCACAAATCCATGATTTCATAAGCAAAATTTCACATTTTGCTTATGAATATCTCTTGACTCAACTTTTGAAAAATCTGAACTTTCTTGAAGAAAATTCACTAAACTTGGTTTTCTAAACCATCAACTCATAGGTTCGTGTTTAAAAACAACTAGATTCGAATCATGTTTCGATTTTAACCAAAAATCTCAACACGATTTACTCACATTCCCTTTTTCCTCTCAAAACCCCAGATTTTCCCCCAAGAAAAACGTGAGAAAACGAGAGTTTACCTTACTTTGAAGCTTGAGATTTTCTTGCTACTGATTCTTGGCTGATTGCTTGATCGATCTACTGCTTGAAGAGAAAAATCCCAGCTTGTTGGATTTTCCTTTTCTTTTCTTTTTCTTTCTTGGTCTCTTTCTTTCTTTCTCTTTCCTTTTCTTTCTTTCTCTCTCTCTCTCGGCCGCTTATTTGCAGCCCAAACCAAGTGAATTAATTCACTTGGCTACTGTGTAGTAGCTGCTCACGTGACCTCCACCCTTCCTCTTACTTTCTTTAATTTTCTTTAAGAAAATTGTAAGGGCTTGTTTGGCTATTCTTAGCCATTGATCAATGTGGCTCACTTGTGTGCCATTGATCTCTTAATATGCATTTTTCACATACTTTTCTATTAATTTTAGAACACCTTAATTTGAATTAATGTTTAGCTTTTAAACTATATTCATTAATTCATTGCCAAATTTTGATTAAAACTCCATTAGTCAAAATTTTCCTCTGCTCTGTATTCTATAACATGTCTCACTATAAATGTACATTTTTTTACATATTTTGTATAAAATTTTTCCGAGAGTGTAGATTTCTTGGTTATCACAAGAATTAATTTACGAACTTTAAATTTCTTGTTTTAGATATAGAAAGTGGGTAATAGAAAATTAAAATGATTTATTTTAGGAAAAATATCTTTTTTCCCCTTAAAATAGATTTCTAGGTATTTTTGTACGCATTATATGATTAGTTTTCCTTTTTGTTCAATTTTACAAGTATGTTTGTCTTTACACATTCTTTAAATGCATGACTTTAACATAGCCATTTATGTGAAAGTCATAAAAGTTTTTCAGTTTTCCAGCACATAATCCGTGGGTTTATAGTGGGCAACCTATTGTTTATTGCCTTAATTTACTATATTACAACTTGTTAATTGCTCCTATTACACTATAAAATCTAGAAGTATTTAGACAAAATGATCATTTTCACTGACCCTTTTTAAAATATACAAACACTCTTGTTTACAAAATTGAACAAACTTTGAATTTCATTCATTTTTTGTTCCGGGCTTACCATTGCTCCTTTTTCTTAAGGAATGAAAAACTCCTTAAATTAAGGAATAACAATTTCAGTTTTATTATTAATTTAGTTAAAATATCAATTTCAAATTGATTAGTTATTTTAGGTTATTTTTGTAGGAGGGAGTTTTTTTTTTTCTTAAATTATGTGTATCACATTTTTAGTTTTTTTTTTGGACATTCAAATTTTGTATTTTTTTTGTTCAGTTTTATATTTTTAAAAAGGAAACTTCATATTTTTTTGTTTCCATCGTCAGCTTTGTCCCTCATTAGCTTTCGTTTTGGTCCAAGGCACCTAGTTAGGTGAGTCCGAAAGGACAAGCATTAACTAGACAACCTTATTATGTTTGATGTTGTGTTCATTACAATTATGACTCTATCACTTTAATGGTTAGATTTTATCATATATATATATATATATGATATTTGTACTATAAAAATCTTACTATTATATTGCATATTTTGATTAGTAGCAATATGATCATGATTTATATGACAATGATTGTAATATTTTATAGAAGAATTACATATAGCATATTCAAGGTTATATCACTTTTAGGATTATTGGGAAAAAAAATCACAAATATAGTTTCCTAGTAAGCAAATATATTAAATTAACAACAAACAATAAAACATATTCATTAAAAAAAAAACACTAAATTGTAATCCATCACCGAATTTGGATTCAAATACGCAAATATGAAGGGGGACTGTTTAAAGGATTTTTAAATTTCTATTTGACCATTTTTTAAGAACAAAATCTACCTTTTTCTTTCTTAAATAAGTACTTTAGGGTATTTTATCAGCACAACATGATCATTATTTTTTTTTGGTTCAATTTTGCAAATAAGTTTGTTTTTAGACATTTTTTAAAGCATGGAGCTAATTTGGCTATATATGGAAATAGTCCTAACGTCTAATATTGAATTAATTTTGCTCCTAGAGTGATTTTAACATATTAGAAGTCTCGAAAACATAAACTTATTTAAACAAAAACATAACTTCCAACCATTAGCTTTGTTCAATATTTTCATTTTTGCTTTCTAATTTTAAATTATACTATATCTAGACTAATCATCAGATAAATTGTCTACCACTAAAATATATATGCTTAAACATAAACATGATCATCACATAACATTTAAATCATTTTTTTTTTCAACACCAAGAGGAAAGATTTTTCACCTTATTGAGAGGTTTAGATCCAACCTTCTACGACACTACTGAGTACTGGCTGATCTTATCACAAAATACAATAAAATTTTTATTAGTTCCTAGACTAGTAGAATCCGTACCCATATGAAGAAAAACACAAAGTTAGTCAAAATTATTGCCTTAGAAAAAGTTTTGATCCTTGATCCAAGTTTGATCCACTCTTATAAAAAAATTAATTTTTGGAGAAAACTTTGGGAATTCTTGAGCTAGAGGTGGCCATTTTTGTGAGGAAAGGAATAGAGCAAATTTTTTTTTTTTGGTTCATAATTTGTCAATTAAAGAACTTAAGCTTGGATGATAATGGGCCTTTTTATAGACTATCACTAATGACCCATGATTAATTTGCTAACCATGATCTTGACACAATTTAGTGATCAACCATGTCCACTACATTCGTTTTCTATTTTTTTAGTTAAATTTTCGCTATACTCACTTAGGCTATCTTCCATCAATCCAACAGGTTGAATCCTTGATTCCTAGCCTTAGATCTTGACAAAAGAGGATCCCCAATCAAGGGATCAAAAATTAGCATTTTTTTTGAATTTGCTTACTTGTTGATTAATTAACACAGATATAAAATTCATTGATTAAGCTTCTAGATTGTTAACCAGTAGGAATATTTTATTTGTCTAATCTCCTTCTTGGTCATCAAGTAATCCAGATAAAGAAACTTGTTAGCCATGTTTCTAGACTGCTAGATAGGTAGACAATCCTTTTTTTTTTTTTTGATAAATAAGGTAGACAATATTTTTCTCTGTATTTTTCTCTATCTATTCTTAACTTAGATTGCTAAAAACCCTTTTTAATCTGCTCATGATGTTGGAATACTGTACAAAATAAATGGCATCGTGGCGTAACTTGCATCAATTGGTCACCTCATTCTTATCACACATAAAAATATCTTGGGTTATGACATTAATTAATGTTACTTGATCTAGTTGCCCTAACAATAATCCCACTGCCTCTGCCGCCACAGTCACTGTGCTCTAAGATCACTGTCGCCATAGAAGAATGAGAAAAAAGTTGTTGCCTGAATGAAAAGATTGTCGTGATCGTGCAAATTCATTCTCTGTAAAGAGCCACTGCTCGCGAATTTCTTCCCATCACAACCTAGGGGTTGGTAAAGCTTCTTGCCTTCGCTTGGCCTTCCTCGTGATGCTCCTCATCATCGTGCGATTACATGCTCAGCCTCATAATAGTCGTGAAACCTCAAGGTGATCTTAGGGGACGTTTAGTAAACGCATTGTATATTGATTATATTTGAATGTAATTTATTTTTTAAGTGTTGTATTTAGTTGAAAAGTATTTGTTTTGTATTTGAATGAAATGTGTGTTTGGGTGAAAAAGTATTTTAAAATTAAAAAATTGATGTAATTGGTAAAAATAAAGATAAACAGTAGAGTTGAAAAGTTGATGTGATTGTTTTAAAAAAATTTTGAATAATAATTATTTTCATAGCACTGTTGAAAAGAATTATATTTGAATATAAAACTTTACGTTTTATGTAAAATTACATTACGTTTAAATATAATTAAAATATAAATATTTCACCACATACCCCCTTAGTGCTTATATTGTCGTAACATCCAGAGTCGCTGGCAGCGAAGAATACCAAGTAGTGTTTCAGATGAAAGAGAGAGACATTATTGTCCACGACAAAGAAAACATAGAAAGAGAGAGGAGAGAGAAGAGAGAGAGGAGGAGCGAACAAGAGAGAGGGGAGGGCGGAGGGAAATTGATTACTAGGAATTAGGAAAAAAGAAGGACTGTTATAATTAGGTGGGGGTATTTTTGGCACTTAATAATATGATAAATATGGATTTACCTGCAATATGCTATTTACTAATAATAAAAGCAATTATGCTATTAGTTTTTATTACACTCTTAAATTATGCCATTTTGCTTCTTTTCCCATTCAAACTACCCCGACTTTTATTAAAGTGGATTAAGTTCTCCAAAGTCAAACTCTCTCAAAAAGTTAGAAAATTCAAAATGTGCGGGCTGCAAAAAAAATGACTTTCATCAATGTGCGGGCTGCAAAAAATGACTTTCATCTACAAGAGGGGTCTACTAACTTGTGGACAATAATATTTTCTTTCATTTTGTCTAGATTAAAAGTCAAAATAAGAAAAATGAAATTAAATTTATACCATCAATTTTACAGTTCTAACTACTCGTTGCCAAAGTGGAAAGGAAATAACTTCAGAGTCTTCAGCCTAAACTTCATTATTGTTCTTTAGTTTACAAACCAATCAAATAAAATAACAAATTTCTAAAGAATAAAAATTGAAGAATAGCGAAGACTTGATTATGTCTTCCTCATAATGCCCAGACCAAGCTTTCTGGCGAAGACTAATTTGGCTGTGGAAATGTTTAGCGATCTTATTTGACTCCTCATACAAAAAGATTAAATATGAAATAGAAATCCTGATTTGACATGGGAAGCTATTTATTATAAGGTAAAAAATATGCAAAAGATTTAACATCAATTTTTTTTTAACAATCCCAACTAATTTGCCATCCACTAGTTTAAACATTTAGTGATATCATGAATGAAGCAAACATATGATCATGATTAATCTATCTACCAAAGGGCATCGTTACACTCACTATATTTTCGGAAGGTAAATCTTGATCAATTGATGTTGTAGAGCCTTCATCACTTGAACCCCTTTCTATGAAGAAACCAGGTTGTTTAGGCCGAGGCAAGATAGCTCCCTCGTTTTCCAACATAAAAACTACGAACGACATTGTTGGTCTATCATGCGGGAATTTTTGGACACATAGCAAACCCACTTGAATGCATCTCAACACTTGAGATTCAACACATGAGTCCTTAAGATACACATCCATTAGATCCAACGCTTTGTCTTCATTCCACAACAACCATGCCTGGAAGAATTTATATTGTTAGACATTAACCAAGCCAATATATATGGCAAAATTAGGAGATTGTTCTTACATGTCCTAAAAGGTTATGGTGGTGATCTGGATGATTAAATCTTCTATTCTTTTTACCACTTAAAGTCTCAAGCAACACCACGCCAAAGCTAAATATATCGGACTTGACAGAGAACTTCCCATCAATTGCATACTCTGGTGATATGTAACCGCTGTATGAAGCATAATGTTTATTATAAGAAACAAATATACAGTTGTATAAAAATACTAGCAAGCTTCCTAACTTACTATGTTCCCATAATTCTTCGTGTTATGGCTTCTTTCTCATTATCATTGAAAATCCTTGCCAAACCAAAATCTGAAATCTTTGGATTTAGATTGTTATCTAGTAAAATATTGCTCACTTTGAGATCTCGATGAACAATTTGAAGTTTAGAATCTTGGTGGAGGTAAAGAAGACCTCTTGCAATGCCTTTGATGATGCTGAAGTGTTTCGGCCAAGGCAGTGTTGTGCTTCTTTTGCCATCTGCAAGAAATTAGAACCTCATCTTAGCTTAGTTAATTTTAATGTCAGGTGCTTAACCCATTTAGTTTAGAAAGGCTACGATGTTCAAACCAAAGATGTAATGATCCAAGCTTTTGTTAGGCATATATTCGTAGATCAATATCTTTTCTTCTCTTTGAATGCAACAACCTAGAAGAGCAACAAGATTCTTATGTTGAAGCTTTGCAATCAATTCAACTTCATTCTTGAACTCTTTAAGACCCTGTCCTGAATCCTTCGATAGTCTTTTTACTGCAATTTCTTGTCCTGTAGAAAGTTTTCCCTATTTAATCATAAAAATGTAAAATTCATGAGTTACATTCAAAAATGTAAAATTCATGAGTTACATTCTTACATTTCCTATTTAATCATAAAAATGTAAAATTCATGAGTTACATTCTTACAAGAAATAGACAATCTGTAGAAGAAAAATGATACCTTGTAAACAGGACCAAATCCGCCAGCTCCTACCATATTAGAAGGGGAGAAGTTGTCTGTAGCAGTAATAATTGTAGCCAAATCAAATGTAGGCAAGTCTAGGTCTTCATCATTGCTTTTACCTATTAAAAGTAATGAGTAAAATTCGTACATAAAATGCGCTGCATTCGATATTTAGAAATAGAATTACAAACACAAGCATTGATGCAAACATTTGGCTACCTTTCTTCAGTTTCCAAGTTATGCAACGAAATGTGACACCGCAAAGACATATGCCAGAGGTCAACGCAGCCAATAAGATGAGATAACTTTTTTTCTTCTTATTTGAATCCCTGATTGATTCTGAAAAAGAAAAGGCAATATCAAGAACTCAAATAATTTTATGCAAGTATTCCTAATCAATTTTACAATAATACAAGATGTTCGAACTATACTTACTCATTTCTGATGCAGATAGTCGTATGTAAAGATCTTGTTTACTGCCTTTCACATCCATATCTCGGATATCAATCAAGTCACCAAACCACATCAAACAGCCACTGCCCCCATCCCTGATGTCAGAGTTTGCATAAGCTTTACAAGAACAGTTGTTCAAGCAAGCCTCCTTGCATTCTTTGAGGCTCATTTTTTCGTTCGACGAAGACTCCAACAAGTCTGGCAATTTCACTGCTGCAACCTTCAGAAATCCTTCCCCCTTTCCGCAATCCAACGGCATCTTCCTCTCACATCCCTTGGACCACGTTAGCCCTACCCATTCTTCTTGAGATCTCGGTGTGAATCCCTTCAAACATTCGCATAGTAGCGGATATCCTGTGCTTGTACAAATCGCATTGGCACCGCAGTAGCTATAACTATCACATTTTTGATCATTTGGCAATGTGTATAAAGTAGCCCATTCAAAACTCTCATTACGCAAACTAAGATGCTGTAGAAAACCCGAATGATTCAAATTCAGAAGTGAAACGACCGAACTATCTTTAGTCTCGAGCATTAGGTATGCCTCCTTCTCATTAAATACATTTACAAACTTGAAAGCTTTCAGTGACAGCTCTTTGAAATCTGCCAGTAACACCATTCCGCTGTATCTAATTCCGTTCCATATCCCAGAACGAAATTTTCTGGTCAGTCCCATTGTAAGTACAGCTTGAGACTGCCCATTGATTCTGCTGATCCTGTAAGAAACATCACCAGTGGACGGATCATCAGTGCTTTTCCATGATGTCAAGTATCGCTCGAAGCCAGTGCTCAAGTCCCATCCAAGCTTCATGCCTATTAAGAGTGTGTCAGTAGGATAATCAAAGCTTTGCCATATACAAACGTTGCGATTTGTACTTTCTTGCTCTTGAATTACAAGATTTCCGGAGTCCAAAAGCCTTGCAACTGTGATGGCATTACTTGATACATTCGTGGACCAAACGATGCCCCTCATTCGGTTGAGAAGAACAAGGCTTCCTTCTTTGATGGTTAATTCGCCATTTGAGTCGGTAAGCGGGCTGTTTCTGTTGGCAACCCAGACAACTTTTTCAGGCTTCCTTTTGTACCATATTCCTATGTACCTTTTCTCCGAATTTCCGGGAGAGAAGAAGCCTAACTCAAAGGTTTGGGAATGGGAAATTAAGGTAGTGTTGTTACCATCATCGGTGAGTGATTGGATTGGAGTTATGGTGTCAATATGAGCAGCCCAAGAGAATTGCAAAAACGGTAGGAGTGGAAGCATGGAAGAGATCAAAACGGTAAAGGGGTTAAGGGTCTCCATTAACGGGTCATTAGAACTTTGTTTTAGTATTTGGTTCTTTAAATAAGATGTACGTAATTGCATTTGTCTATGAAATTTAAAAAAAAAAATGGAAAGTTCTAGTCAATTCTGTCGACACGAAACAATAATTGTACCTTTTTTTTTTGTCAAGATTTCGAATCTAAAAATAGAAAAATTAGATTAAAAAAAAGGAAAAATTAGATAAATATTTATTTTTTGAATACTTGTTTTAACAAAAAATGGCTGAATTTTTTTTATTGGAAGATGTTTGGGGACCGTTAATATATTAGTTGATCTATCTACTTAATTAGTGGTTGGTTATAATTAATTAGTATTTAACTTGTAAAAACACATATTGATATTAATCAATTGGTAATTGATTATGATTAATTAATTAATCTTTGATTTGAAAAGAAATATGACTATTTTATCATTTAACAAAACTTCTGATATTTATTTTATTTTATTTTTTTAAAAAGCAATTTACATATATAGCCGTAAATGAAATTAAGGAGAAGAAAAATGTTATGATGTTGGTTTTATTAGTCATCTCCTCGTGATCTTGAACTAATAATGTAGGGAGTAAAACATGGTTTTGACCAGTAATCTACACAACATAACATCAAATAATTGAAAAAAAAAAAAAAAAGTCCATATGGCACCTGCAGCGGTAAGCATGTCAAAGTTTTTTTTTTTAAAAGAGAAAATTATTTATATAGCCTCTTTTTTTTTTTTAATCTATTGGCCCACATAATACAAATTCCCTTTCTTAATCAACAGGACACAAACTTTATTTTCATTAATGTTTGATTCGTGTTATATTATTCTAGTGTAAAAATTTTGTGTCATGTTGGTGTAATAGTCTTTAAATTTGTGTCACAAGTGCTTCCTTTTTTTTTTCCTTGAGTTTTTAGATAAATTTCAAAATATAGTTATCGAAGTTGAATACGGAATAAGAATTCTGAATATTTTAAGAATGAAAAAAATCATAAATTACAAATGACATAATATTTATTATATTGCATAATTTTTTATACATTAATTATACCACCAGAATCATAATGACACAATGTTAATCATGTCATTGTGGTTTTATACGTGTCATTATGTTCCTTTGTGTATCTATAATGCCAAACTTGTAGTTTCGGATGTAAACATGTCATTATGTATATATTTGTATATGATATATCATTGTACAATCTAAGCTTGTCATTATTGGTTTTCTTCATCGTATTCATATCATTATCTTCTTAAGTTTTCCTCGATACAGAAAATTTAAATTTTCTTTAAATCAGTATTTACAACTTGGGTAGTTTTGTCACCATCATCGGTGAGTGATTGGATTGGACTTGTAGTGTCAATATGGGCAGCCCAAGAGAATTACAAAAACGGTAGGAGTGGAGGCATGGAAGAGATCAACACGGTAAATGGATTGAGGGTCTCCATAAACGGGACATTAGAACTTTGTTTTAGTATTTGGTTCTTTAAATAAGTTGTACGTAATTGCACTTGTCTATGACTGAAAAAAAAAAAAAAAAAGTTCTAGTCAATTCTGCGGACACTAAACAATAATTGTACCTTTTTTTTTGTCAAGATTTCGAATCTAAAAAAGAAGAATTAAAAAAAAGAAAAATAAAAAAAATGGCTGAATTTTTTTTGTTGGGAAATGTTCGAGGATCATTGATATACTAGTTCATCTATTTAGTTAATTAGTGATTGATCATAATTAATTAATATTTAATTAGTAAAAATATCTATTACTATTGATCAATTAATAATTGATTATGATTAATTAATCAATATTTGATTTTTATAAAAATATGATTATTTTTTAATTTAACAAAACTTCTGATATTTATTAAAAAAAAGAGCAATTACATTCATTGCCCTAAAAGAAATTAAGGAGAAGAAAAATTTAATAAAGTTGGTTTTATTAGTCATCCCCTCGTGATCTTGAACTAATAATGCAGGGAGTAAAACATGGTTTTGACCAGCAATCTATACAACATAACATCAAATAATTGAAAAAAAAAATCCATACGGCACCTGCCAAAAAAAAAAAATCCATGTATACAAAATTATTTATATAGCCTCTTTTTCCTTCCCCCCATCCATTGATCAAAATAATACAAATCCTCTTTCTTAATTAGTATGGCACAAACTTTATTTTAATTATGCCCGTTTGTGGGGACATTTTGGAGGCTTGATTTTAGGGGTTAGAGGCCAAAACAAGTTTGGCTTCTCTAATTCTCCAAACTTCCAACAGTGTATGCACATGGTTTTGTCAATTGGAAATTTGGATCACCTGCAAAAAACATTCTCCCTCTGCCATCCCTTTCAATGTTCCTTCTTCCATTCTCATTCTTATTTACTTGTTTGATTCAACCTCCCACCAGCCACATCTCTTCCTTCTTCGCTGCTCAATTGGTGACAACCTGACTTCTTCCATTTTGTGTTGCTGTCATCCCTCTCCGCTAAGCCGTGCTGGTGTTGTCTCTTCCATCGAACCCCATCACCCATCGACCACTATCTCATCCGTTGCAGACTAATCGCTCTATCTCCCATTGACCCCCATTTGTTGCCTTCACCACCTAAGCTCTCATAAGCCCAGTTGTCAAAAATTGCTTGCCGCCTTCAATCACCTGAAACATTGCATCGGCCCTCCCCTTATCGACCGAAGTCCGATGTCTTTCTCCAACAGCCCCTGCATGTGTCCTCTCATCCACCGACCCCCATCTCCCAACGACCCCTATCTCCTCCTTTAGTGTCCAACTGTTCCATCTCCCACCAACCCCCATCTCCTACTTCACCGCTGAAGCTCTCATAACCTAACTTGTCCAAAATGTTTTGTTGTCGTCAATCACCCCTCCCATGGTCGGCCGAAGCTATTTGGTTACAAGGTTACGATTTTGCTTGGGTAGGTTTTGAAGGTTGTTGAACCCACGGTGTCGATTACTTCCGTCACAAACGTAGTTGTTGGTGTGGGCATTGGCCTAAAATTGTGCCTTTGATGCTCACCTGAAGCCGTTTGTAACTTGGTTATGTTGTTTATTTATGGGTTTGTAGCCTCCTTCAAACCCATTGTTCGTGTGTTTTATGAAATTATTTTGTTGATGTGAGGAAAACCAAAATCTGCCCATTCCCCCTATTATTGTTTTTACATTTACGATTTCATCTCCATCGACCTGTTTATCGAAAATAACCACGGCCAAAGGGAGTAGGAGACCCGAGTTCAAAGGCAAACATGGGCCACTCTACGTTGCAATGGGAATCAACTTTTGGAGTAGATTACACATTACTTCCATCATCAGAAGCAAATAGCATGGTTAACGTCTTCATTGCCTGATCCTGAGCCTTCTGTCGTTTATTCGTCTACTAGTTCTGACTTGGTATATTGTGATTAAATTTGTTTGTTGCTATATTTGGCCTATAACTTGTTTTTTTTCCATGTGTGGTTTTTGGTTGATATTTGTCATATGTGTGGTATTAAGTTTGCATTGTTATTGATATTGCTATGATTATCTGCTTTGTTGCCTATATAATTAGATGGTTGATTTATTTATGAAGTTCGTACCATGATTTTTGTTATCGGAGATAAATGGTTGTGAATGATTTCTGAATGCTAACTTGTTTTGTACTTGTATACCCTGTCTGTGACTTGTTGTTTAAAAAAAAATTTGTTCTGATAAACCCGTAATTTAAAAATTCATTCAAATAATTTTGTATAGAAATGGCTGATATGTTGATGTTGATAAGTTGTTAGTGTTGAACTGTGTTGTCTATTATGAAATTCTGCCCCTAGTTGAATCTAATGTTAGGCCCTCTTACTTTCGGTGGTACACTGGCAATAATGCTAAATTGTCAACCGTTCTTCCATTATCATATAATTGGTGTTTTGTAAACCCATTCAATAGTTGTGTTGCTGGTTATTTCCGAGATTGTGATATTCCAAAAACAATATGGTTTTCAACCTTGATAGCCAATTGTTATCTCAGTCTATATAATGCTTAGCATGATCATGAGAAATTGTGACATTAGTCTAAGCCACGTAATTTAAATATTTAGTTTATGAATGTTTCTCGGAGTGTGATTATTTACACTGTCGTGCACTGTTTAGTTTGATACGGACATGTCTCACACCGATAGTTCGTCATACAATTGGAATGATGATAAGGAAGTTTATTTTTTAAACCTCTTTGATGAATACCATAGTAATCATGTTAGGAGAATTCCAAAAACTAAAACATATTCAGAGCGAGCTGAGATTTTCCATCGGAGGTGGCTGGATATCAATACCCCTTGTTATGCTACTACTCTACATGGAAAAAGAATGCAAATGAGGTGGATGTGCACCACGTGAAAGGCATTGCAGACATAAACAGGTTTATGATACAACCTAATAACTGATACGGTTACTTACTTTGACAAATAATGGACTCAATTCTTAGCAGTAAACATTGCGTAACCCATTTAATATGGCAACTTAGGCTTGATGAGATCAATGGTCTATAACGATTTTTGGTTATTCAAAGAAATTATTACTTTTATCTTTGCAGATTCAACCAAACCAAAATTTTCTTCTAACTTAGGGGCTAAAGCATAAAGACTTGTTCGCCAACGTCTTTGAGAAGTACTAAGCTACCAATTTAAGAGTATAGACAGCATGATCCAACCCTAGTAGGAATAAGGTAAACTTCTCTAGAGTCGACATGTCAGCAGACATGTCTCAGATCCCTGGCCTATCGGACGATGAAAATGACTTGCAAGGCGACACAATAAACTTCCCCCACTTTGACACCCAATATGCACTAAGAACATCAATGAGCTGTGAAAAATAGGCTAAACGTAAGCAAACGCAGAACAACGAAGATTAGCTCACTGACGCTGTAATGGGAGTCAGAAGTTACTACTCCAACAAGTTCACAAGAACTTCAAGTACAAATGAGGTAACAAAAACTTCAATGCTTGGTGAGTGTGATAGGGTGATGGAAGAGATAAGAGTTCGAACTAATGATGCTATTACTATGTACTTTTAGCTACGAAATGAAAAAGAGGTGTTGAGGGACTTTACTAGGCTCTCAGTTGACAAGAGGTGGAATTTTATTCAAAGGGTTATGAATGGACTATCTAGAGTTATTATACCCTAAAATTTGTTTATATTTGTGTAATTGTAATGTAAAATAATTTAATATATATATTTCCGTCGAGACAGTAAAATTCATTTGTTTTTACCTACATTTTCTAAACTTTGTAGCACAACTAGTTGACATTGATGTTAGTTTTATAGCATATGTTATCTAGCTGGGTATGTCATTATGATACTGTGATAACCGAGAAACTTATCATTCTCAGAAAATTTTGTACAAGATATGTAAATAAATCTATATTTATGATGAAACATGTTATAGAATACAGAGCAGAAGAAAATTTTAATTTACTGAGTTGTAATCAAAATTTACAATGAATTAATGAACATAGTGTAAAAGCTAAACATTAATTCAAATTATAATGTTTTAATTTATTAGAAAAGTATGTGGAAAATGTTTATTAAGAGATCAATGGCTCACATGTAAGCCACATTAATCAATAGCCAAGATTAGCTAAACAAAGTCCCATTTCTTTAAAAGAAATTAAAGAAAAGGAGTGAAATGGGAGGTAGGTCACGTGAGGGACCTCAAACCCAAGCAAACCAAGTGAATTAATTCACTTGGTTTGGGCTGCAAATAAGCAGCCGAGAGAGAGAAAGAAAGAAAGAGAAAGAAAGAGAAAAAAAGAAAGAGAAAGAGAAAGAGAGACTAAGAAAGAGAGGGAGAGAAGAAGAGTAAATCCATTCAAGTTTAAGTTTTTCTCTTCTAACCAGGAAATCACTCAAGTTTCAGCCAAGGATCCACAACAAGAAGTTCTTAAGCTTCAAGCAAGGTAAACCCTCGTTTTCTCACATTTTCGAGTGGAAAAATCTGGGGTTTGAGTGGAAAAAGAGAATGTGAGTTAATCATATTGAGATTTTTGGTTAAATCAAAACATGGTTCGAGTCTAGTTGTTTTTAAATACAAATCCATGAGTTGATGGTTTAGAAAACCAAGTTTAGTAAGTTTTCATCAAGAAAGTTCAGATTTTTCAAAATGTTGAGTTAAGAGATATGAATAAGCAAAATATGAAATTTTGCTTAAGAAACCATGGATTTATGATAATAGAAATGTAGGTGATACCTTGAAACGATCTTATTGAGATCGATTTTGAGTGTAAGAAGTGAACAAAGGCCATAAAAGCCTTAGAAAATCAGAGCAGAGTATTTCAGACCCAGAATCCTGATTCTGGTATGAATACGGGCGTGTACAAGGGCGTGTTCAGAACACAGCCCCGAATATGCTCACATGCATGACCATGTTGCAAGAAAATTTAGACCCAAGAGGTACACGGCCGTGTATCAGGCCGTGTCAAGGGACACACGATCATGGGAAGGGCGTGTAGCAGACCATGTTTGACAGCAGGAAAACACGGCTAGAAACACGGCTGTGTAGGTAACCGTGTAAGCATGCACGAATTACACGGCCATAATCCACGAATTACACGGCCATGCACATAAGTCCAGAGGAGTACACGGCCAGAAACACGGCCATATAGACACCCATGTAAGCCAACATGAATTACACGGTCATGTTGTATGAATTACACAGCCATGCACGTAAAGTCCAGTGGAGTACACGGCCATGAACACGTCCATGTAGGAGGGCGTGTTTGAAGTTTAAAAAAAAAAAAGGTCTGGAAATAGGATTTACATATTTTGCCATGTTTCCAATATAAGATGAATGCTGGAAATAATCAATGATTATTTCTTTTATAGGAGTTCAAGCCAGACATCATGAGACAGCAGTTCCAGACCAATAGAGGCTCACGCTAGAAGATTTTCTATAAGTTTAAGCATTGTCCTGACTGCAACGTGGACAATCTTGTTATGTTTATGATATCATGTTTTATTGTATGGTGTGTATGTTAGACATTGATTGTCTGCATCACAATACTCATGTCAGGTTCATGTTATGCATGTAGAATTTCATGTTTCAAGTACACATATCAGACAGGTATCAGGTGCATGAAAATATGTAGGTGCACAAGGCACCTTAGTGTGTTTAATAAAACTTACACCCCAAGGAAAACATGTAATAGGTTCCTTGTGGGGGCAATCAGTATGTTACCCAGGGGAACATTCAGACAAGATAGTAATTAAGCCAATTATTGGCGTTCTGGCCTCTCGACCCACGGGGAGGTTTTAATGTTTAGCTTTAGTTAAGACTGAGGAGGTTAGTACTAAAGTACCGCTTTCAGTTATGCTAACATATCGATACGACCAATCAGGAGCTCAAAACCAGAACTTAATATCAGATAATGTCCTAAGACTAAACTTTCAGCCAAGAGTATGTTTTACAGAGTCAAGTTTCATGCATAAGCACAGTACAGCATGTTATGATTCATGTTTTTATGTTTGAACTTACTGAGCCCATAGCTCACCAGTTTGTTCACATATTGCAGGTAAAAGACCTGTTCACCAGTAGTATACGGTGGACAACAGACGGGGTAGATACATGCCAGAGGGATTGAGCGAGGGATTGTGGTCATCTTTAGTCTTTCGCTTTACAGTTTTGAAAGAATTAAACATATAATTTCAAGAACACATTTTCAAGTCAAGATTATGTGATAGGGGAATTACGAATTCATGTACATATTATTTTATTAACGTGATTTCCTTATCACATTCTCGAACAGTTTATAATATTGAGAAAAAAAATTTATTCCGCAAAAATTTCAGACAGTTTTCAAGTTAAGCATGATTGCCGGCGACCTAGAGGTCTGCATACTATTGTGGTTAACTATAGAGTTGACTGTAATAGCATTGTAGAACCTTGACAGCAGGGTGGGTTGCCACAGATACTATGTTACTATTAGAAGGTTGAATAACAAGGCACCATATGGATAATATAGACACTAATAGTGATGATGATTTGGGCACCGTTGCATGTGTCCTCTATGCATACTGAAGAAAGTTACGTTATCGAAATGAGTGAAAGCACGACTCTATTTTAACAGGGACACTAAAGATAGATAAGTTGATGTATGGCAACGACAATAACTTAAAAGAGAAGACACGAATGAATAGGTGAATATTTATGGTTTTGTGCTAGCTGGTAGAAACAAAGGGTTTACTGCAACTGACAAATCGTGTCTCAATACTTGAGCAATTGTTTATATTATTGTAAATACTTTGCCATGCGATGATGAATAGGCAAGCATAGAATATTTGACAACATTCAGGTGAAATAGTATCGAGATAGTTTACAACTGTACTTAACGTACTATTTACATCAAAGGACGAGTTTATACAACCTCCTGATTATAATCAGGTTCAACCATATATCATAGAGAACACATATAAATATAGAAAATATAGACCTTGATTTGAGGTATGTGTCAAATTTCAATGCATGTTGTGGTTCATAATTTTTTAAGGCATTTGTTAATTTCTTTTTTAATCTGAGCAAATACTATACTTGTTTTTGTATAACTATGTCAGAGTAATTGATGGCACCCACGTGCCACACGTTCCACTAGCCAATAATTCGCTGGCTTGGCAGAATAGGAAAGGAATAAACATGCAAAACATCTTAGTAGTAGTTTCGTTTGATATGATGTTCATGTACATGATTGTAGGATAGGAGGGTTCAGCACATTATGTGAGGATTTTGACATAAGCAATGGCCGCCAATAGATTCCTATTACTGCCTGCAGGTTTGCTCAATTCAGAGTTTCATTGCTTATAGAGTTTCCAAGACATATATATAACATTGCAATTATAATCAGTTCTATTTATCCACAATGTAAGTAAATTTTACTTAGCAGACTCTGATTACTCAAACAATGAGCATTTTCTAACTCCTAACCACAGAGATACTTACCACTTGCCTAAATAACATCAGCAACGATATGGATTTAATAGTAGGAAAGAAGTTTTTAATTACACCCATTCATCTTTAAGGAATTATATTGATAGAACATTTAGTGTTTTGAAAGCAAGATTCAAAATACTTATTAAAATGTATAGTTACCTAATCGGAAAATAAGTAAAGATACCAATTGTGTGTGCGATCTTACATAACTTTATAAAGATGCATACGGTGGTCAAACCAAATCCGCGGCTTTAGTTATATATGCGTGAGATGCCAGCAGACAGTGCTTCTACATCTGCGTCTACTAATGAAGCTAATGTCGAGGAGGTTGATGACGACGAAGATGATAATGATGCTTATGCAATCCCATATACGAACATCACAAACTCCAACCCGCATCAGCAATGTCAAGGAGGGAAAACGACCATGGGTCATTTCAAAGATGCTGTGACGGATCAAATGTAGGAGAGATACCAACAATACTCATGGTATAGACTTTGATGTGTGTAGTATTGTTTAGTACAATGTGTGGTAATTATTTTTTTCAAAAGAAAATGAACAAGTAATGATAATAATTGTTACATTTTCTTTTATGGCCGGATGTATTTTGTATATATGTATTGTTTTGGGTTATATATGAAAAAAATTTCGTCATTTAGTCGTAAAATATACACTTTACATTTTAACCAATTTGGCTCTTCTTGTTTTTTTCTTTGCATTTTTATTATAAATTTTACTCTCTTTTTTTCCCATAATGCACGCATTCCCAAGCCTTTATTTTTTACCATATATTCTATAATTTTTATACACTAATTTCTATAATAACTTTTTTTTCAAAAATATTTACCTAAACACAATTTTTAAAATCATCTCTAGTTTCTAAAACTAACATCTCCAAAACTCCTCCCCTCCCTTAATGTTTGATTGTGTCATATTATTTTATTGTAAAACTTTTGTATGATATTGGTATAATAGTCTTTGAATTTGTGTCATAGGTGCTTTCTTTTTTTTTTTTTTTTAGTTGTTAGATAAATTTCAAAATATAGTTATTGAAGTTGAATACGGCAAAAGAATTATAGAATATTTTAAGGATGTGAAAATGGTAACTTACAATGACGTAATTACCATTATATTACATAATTTTTTATACATTAATTATACCATCAGAATCATAATGACATAATGTTAATCATGTCAGTGTGGTTTCGTACGTGTCATTGTGTTCCTATGTGTATCGATAATGCCAAACTTTTAATTTTGGATGTAAACATGTCACTATGTAAAATTTTTGGATGTAAGGTTGCTATTATTGGTTTTCCTCATCGTATTCATATCATTATCTTCTTAAGTTTTCCTAGATATATAATATTAAATTTTTTTTTTTAAATTAGTATACATTTACAATTAAGGTAGTTTTGTTACCATCATCGGTGAGTGATTAAATTGGAGTCATGGTGTCAATATGAGCAGCCCTAGAGAATTGCAAAAACGGTAGGAGTGGAAGCATGGAAGAGATCAAAACGGTAAAGGGTTTAAGGGTCTCCATTAACGGGACATTGGAACTTTGTTTTAGTATTTGGTTCTTTAAATAATTTGTACGTAATTGCACTTGTCTATGGCTTATAAAATTAAAAATAAAAAGGAATGTTCCAGTCAATTTTGCTGACACTAAACAATAATTGTACCTTTTTTTTTTTGTTAAGATTTTGAATCCAAAAATAGAAAAATTTAATAAAAAAAATAAAAGAAAGAAAAATTAGATAAATATTTAGTTTTTGAATACTTGTTTTAAAAAAAATGGCTGAATTTTTTTTGTTGGAAAATGTTTGGTGATCGTTTAACTGGTTGATCTATCTAGTTAATTAGTGATTAATCATTAATTAGTAATTGATAATAATTAATTAATGTTTAATTAGTAAAAACACATATTGACGTTGATTAATTGGTAATTAATTATAATTAATTAATCAATCTTTGATTTTTAAAAAAATATGAATATTTTGTAATTTAACAAAACTTCGGATATTTATTTGAAAAAAAAAATCAATTTACATACATAGCCCTAAAAGATATTAAGGAGAAGAAAAATGATATAATATTGGTTTTATTAGTCATCCCCTCGTGATCTTGAACTTATGATGTAGGGAATAAAACATGGTTTTGACCAGTAACCTATGCAACATAACCTCAAATAATTGAAAAAAAAAAAAATCCATTCGGCTCCTGCAAAAAAAATCCATCTATACAAAATTATTTATATAGTCTCTTTTTTTTTTTTTTCCTATCCATTAATCAATATAATACAAATCCTCTTTCTTAATGTTTGACACAAATTTTATTTTAATTAATGTTTTATTTATATCATATTATTCTTGTATTAGTCTTTATATTTGAGTCACAGATACTTTCTTTTTTTTTTTTTTGATAAATTTCAAAATATAGTTATGAAATTTGAATATAAAAAAAGAATTATGAATATTTTAAGAATGTAAAAATTGTAATTTGCAATGACATTATTATCATTATATTGCATAATTTTTTATACATTAATTATACCCACCAGAATCATAATGACATAACGTTAATCGTGTCATTGTGGTTTTATACGTGTCATTATGTTCCTACGTGTATCTATAATGCCAAATTTGTAATTTTGGATGTAAACATGTCATTATGCATATATTTATATATGATATATCACCGTACAATCTAAGGTTGTCATTATTGGTTTTCCTCATCGTATTCATATCATTATCTTCGTAAGTTTTCCTAGATATATAATATTTAAATTTTCTTTAAATCAGTATACATTTACAATTAAAAGAATGACTTTTAAATCGGGTAATCAATATAAATTTAAATTGTAAATTAAAAAAATAAGAATATTAATATGATTAATATAGAGAGGATCCACAAAAGGGTAAAATACTATAAATGTAGAAAATTTGGAAAATTTGCTATTTTTAAAAATAGGGATAAAGGGGCAAATAACATATTTAAGGATTAGTATAGAACATTGAGCATAAATTTTAGGGAATAGTAAATAGTAGCATAATCACATTGGTTAGGTATTAAAATATAAAGACTACCCTCATTCCTAAACTCAATCTCTTTTCCTCTCTTCTCTCCTCGTCTCTCTATCCTCTTTGTTTTCTCTCGCCTGGCGAATGCGATGTACATCGCAAGGCCCATCGTCCCTGGGATTGCGAGAATTGCGGCAAGCCCCGCATCTCCAGCCTCTCATCGCCGGAAGTCGCAAACCGAATGTCAAAATGTCGCAATTTTTGCGGTTTGCGAGGGTGATCTCATCGCAAGGCCCATAGGCCTGGGGACGACGAGAATCTCGATTCTCGGCAAGCACGGGATCGCCAACCTTCCGTTATCTGTAGTCATGAACTGAACTTACTTGTAAATTCAAGGATTTACTAGAATATCTACTTAGTAAATATATTATTTCACTGAAGAAGATAGATCTGAAGCTTGACATTAGTGTCACCGGAAAGGACAAGCCAAACTTCATTTGCACTTTTTTTTTTTTTTTTTAAAGATAGGGTGAGGGATTTTAACTCTTTATCTTTGGTAGAGTCTAATGCGACATTTGTTTACAATTTTGTATTTATATTACGTTTAAATATAATATAATTTTTATCTAAATGTAAAAGTTTTGGATTCAAATATAATACTTTGAGGGTGTTTGGTTTTGTTTCCAAAACTGATTTCACGATTTCCTAGAAAATCGATTTCAAAATCGGTGTGAAATTGTGTTTGGTTTGTATTGTTTTTGAAAACAGATTTCAAAACGAATCGAAAATCGCCTTTACTCCCAATGTAAAATTGAAAACGATTAAAAGTCGTTTTCTCTGATTTCATTTTTCCCATTTCTCCTATTTCTCTGATTTAATTATTATGGTTAATTAAGATTCAATTGATATAGTAATTACTTAAATATTATGGTTATTAATTTTTAATTCATTTTTCAATTAAAAAATTTTATTAATTTTTAATTTTTGGTATTCATAATAAATTTTTTTTAAATCAAACATAAATATGTTTTTATTGAATACTTATAAAATGACTGGTTTTCAAAAATATAACCAAACACAGTTTCACTTTTTTGTTTCTCAAAACATACACTCAGAAAATAAAACCAAACACAATTTCAGAAACGTTCTCAGAATTGTTTTCAAAACGATCTCAAATTCAGAGAATTTGAAAACATAACAGATTTCAAAAACAATATCAAACGCTACCTTTGTATCTCAAATATATTTACTATTTCAGAATATTTTGAAAATATTTTTTTTTCATCCACATCATATTCTTTCTCTATTTCACTTTTTATATTTACTTTTACTAATCACATTAACTTTTCAACTCTAAAATACAATTTAAGTCCTTTTATCCAAACATATATTACATTCAAATGCAAAGCAAATACTTTTTATTCAAATAAAAAATGCATTCAATACATTACGTTCAAACGTAATGCAAACGCAATACGTTTATCAAACGCCATACATTGTGAAATTTTTAATTTAAAATTTTTACGAGAGTGTAAAAGATTTAATTAGTAGTGTGCCAATAAATTTTATTTTGAGAGTCCAATTTAAGATTTTTATTGTATTAAATATTAACTTGAGTGTAAAAGATTAAATATTAAAATTTTATCTTTAATGAAGTTCAATTTAAAAATGTATTCAATGCATTACATTTAAATACAATGCAAATGCAATATATTTACTAAATGCCTCATAAGTCCTTATCTTTAATGAAGTCATGTCATGTTGTGAAATTTTTAATTTAAAATTCACACATAAGTATTAAAATTTTAGTTTTTAATGTGCTAATAAATTTTATTTTGAGAGTTCAATTTAAAATTTTCGTTATATTAAATATTAACTTGAGGATATTTTGAACATTTTGACAAATTTTGAACATTTTTCAAATTTACCCCCAACTTCTATAAATAAAATTATTACAAAAAAAATAAATAATTATAAATAAATAAATAAATAAACCCACTAACTTTTTCTCACCCACTCTTTAACTGTCCTCATACCCCTTGTCTGTTAATTTTTTTTAAATCATCAACCACTCTCTCAATTTCATCACCAGCCCCTCTTGTCTCTCAATTTTAACCACTCTTTCTCTCTCTTATTATTCAACTCTTTCTCACTCTTTTTTTTTTTTCAATTATTCTCTCACCTATCTCCCTCATTACGGCCGTCTCCCTCTCATCCCTCTCTTTCTTAGGTTTTTTTTTTTTTTTGCTTCCTTTCATGTCTCCTTCAACCCTTTCCTCTCTCAAACATTTTTTTTTTCCAAAATTCCAATCTCCTTTTTCAATCTCTCTTTAGATCTCTTTCTCTAACACTCACTCCCTCACTCTCTCTCTCTAAATTCTCTAAATTCGTCTCTTTCTCTCTTCCACTCTCTCTTTTCACTGGTTTCTTTCTTCCCATCTCCGACTAACGCACAACAGCTAACCAACCCAACGTTGCCTCGCGATAGCTAGCCTCTGTCGGAGCAGCCGTCCTCTATTGCACTCGAAACCATATTGGACCCAGCCTCCATGAGACACCACACAAGTCAAACGCTCCTTGCGCAGCCCACTCCTCACCCAGTTGAGCCAACTGCCCCTGCATTTCGCCTTTGCAGCCCAGCCTAAGCACCCAAGCCACATAGCCATCGTTCCTTTTGTTGCAACACATGACACGACATCAAAGGAACCAGTTTAAGTACCAATTAGGCCGGTTACGAGGGCACGAGCTAAGAAGTTCAAAGATGCACTTAATGGGCTAATTCAAGAGGTTTGAGCTCAATCAAATTCGTGGAGGTCCATTGAGTAAGATTCATGAAGTCCAAAAGAATGCATTAATCTAATTCAAGCCCATGAGGGACTCAGTTAATTATTGGATTATCTCTCCAAGTAAAAGTTGACGTTTTTAGGGCTGATTGAGCTGATTGCAAGAAATTATTTACTTTCCTTCTCTTATTTTGTTTCCTTTTCTTTTCTTTGATTTTAAGGGGGGGCGTGTGAATGGTTGATCAAATTGTCAACTTAAGTGGCTAATCAATTGTCAACTTAAGTGGCTGATCAATTGTCAACTTAGGCATGTTTTTAGGTTGATTTTCTTTCTTATTTTGGGATTCTAAAGCATAATTAGGGAATATTCTTTGTAACATTTTCCTATAAATAGGCATCTATATGGCAATGAAAACACAGATCAGTTTTATTCACAAATTTGAGAGTTTTATTTCTTTTTGGTTCTTTGAACTTATCGGAATTTTCCATGGCGTTCACTCCTGACTTATCAATTAACCCTTCCATAGTTGATTGTGGCGTCTTCCTTATACCAAGGTTTTTGTTTCGTATTAAGCAACGGGTTGAGGTCAAAATACCAATGTTCTTGTTCTTGCTGAAGTAATGAGTCGAGGTCTCTCATCCATTCGAACCTAACTTTAAAACGTTCTTGGGTTCATAATCTTGACGGGTCTCGTTATTCTTGGCGGGATTCGCATCATTTTGGTATCAGAGCCTAGGTTCTAAACTTAAGTTTGCCTATCCCATTTAGTTCTGTTTCTTTCTTTTTAATTAAGTCTGAATTCAGTTTTATAAAAAAACAAATCCTGTGTTTGTGTTGTGGCCAAAGTTGTTTTGGCCTTTGGTTCTAAAATTTGTTTCCCATTCTGAGCAGTTTCACTTTTGTTCGAATTTGTTTAGACTGAAAGTCGTGGATCTGATTTCATTTAGGGTTTGTTCAATTTAATTTTGTTCTATGGGTTTGTAATTTTCATCGTGTTATTCCAAATTCAAATCAAGAGGATCTGAGCGAGAAAGAAAAGAAAGCAGAAATAAAACAACAACAAAAAAATTAAGAGGATCCAAAAAAAATATTTCTATTTGATTCTATATATTTAGGCTTCCAATATTCAAAAAAATCAAAAAAAATCCCAAAAGACCAAAATTTTTTGGGTAAAATTTTTATGTTTCCGAAACCTAAACCAGCGTTGCTTTTTGTTATAATCCTTACTGTCTATAGCGCGAATTGCCTTGGTGTAGTCATTTGTGAATTGCCGTGAAAATTTTACTACTGATTTGTGTAGTTCGATAAAAACTGAGTGAGAAATTGCTACAAGTGAATAAAAAAAAGGCAAGAGTGGGGAGTATATTAGAGGGTAAAAGGCAGATTCGTTGTGTAAAACACAAGTGAAATTAAGTGAAAACCATTCTTTGAGTGAAACACGTAAGGGAGTGTGTGAGGTCCTTTCCATTTTGTTCTCTAACTCTGTTTTGCAGCAAACATGTCTCACAATAGCAATAAGAGTATTACCAGAGGTAGTACAGGGATGGCTGATCCGAAAGTATTTATGGAGGCTATGATGGGTGAGATGAGGCGAATGATGAGTTTAGAGTTAGAGTAGATGCATGAACGTTTAGACCGATTTAAGAGTGCAGAGTAGCAACAAAATGTTCTAAATGTGCGTAGAAGAGAAAGGATTCCATATGGGGGTGAAAGATGAAGATGAAGAATATTATGGGGGGTGGTTTCGAAGAAGAGGATGATCGAGATTCGATCGTTAGTAATAGGAGGCATGGAGGACGGTTTAGAAAAGCTAGGATTCAAGAAGATAATAGCTTGGGTAGCATTAAGATGAAGATTCTGTCATTTCAGGGTAGAAGCGATTCTGAAGCTTATCTTGAGTGGGAGAAGAAGGTGGAGTTGGTGTTTGATTACCACAACTACTCCGAGATGAAGAAGGTAAAACTCACTACCATTGAGTTTTCTGACTATGCTATTGTTTGGTGGGATCAGTTGGTGTTAAACAAGCGACAAACTGGAGAACGTTCAGTTGAGACGTGGGAAGTGATGAAGAGAGTAATGAGGAAGCAGTTCTATACCCGGCCATTACTATCGAGAGCTGTACAACAAACAAAAAAGGCTTTGGCAGGGTAACCGAAGTGTGGAGGAGTATTACCAAAAGATGGAGATTGCCATGATCCGAGTTAATGTCGAAGAAGATCGAGAGGCTACCATGGCAAGGTTCCTAAATAGCTTGAATCAAGATATTCATGATAGGATGGAGATGCAGCATTACGTAGAATTGGAAGACGTAGTGCACATGGCCATCAAAGTGAAGTGACAGCTCAAGAGGAGGGGAGGTACACGTGCAACCCATAATCGAGGTTCTTCCCCATGGAAACTAAAGAAAGAGGAGAAACCGGCTGCAAAACCCAAATTCGAGCCAAGACAAGAGACAATTAGTCATGGATCTCAAGGTAAATCTAACCCTTTCAGTTCTCAAAATCGTGACATTAAGTGTTTTAAATGTCAAGGTAGGGGTCACATTGCAAGCCAGTGTCTAAACAAGCGTGTCATGATCCTACGCGACGATGGTGAATATGAAACAGAGGAGGATAGTGAGGAAGATGAAATGCCACCATTGGAAGATGCTTACGATGTTGAAGATGAAGAAGCCGAAATAGGAAGGTAAGTGGTAGTTGTAAAGCGAGCCTTAAGTGTGTAAGTGAAAGAGGAAGCAGAGGTACAACAAGAGAATATCTTTCATACTAGGTGCTGCGTCGTTGACAAGGTCTGTAGTATGATTATCGATGGAAGAAGTTATAGTAATATTGTCAGCACATTTCTCATTCGGAAGTTAGGGCTCAAGACCAATAAACACCCCAGACCATATAAGTTGTAGTGGTTGAATGACAGTGATGAGACCAAAGTGAACAGACAAGCTATGATCTCATTTCGCATCAGAAGATATGAGGACGAGGTGTTGTGTGATATAGTACTGATGCAGGCTTGTCATGTGTTGCTGGGAAGGCCATGACAATTTGACAGGAGGGTAATTTATAATGGCTTCTTAAACAAATATTCATTCATTCACAATGGTAAAAACATTAACCTTACACCTTTAACCCCTAAACAGGTGTATGAGGATTAGATGTAGTTTCAGCAGTCATTCGAAAAATAAAGGAAGAGTGAAAAATTAAGAGAAAATGAGAGAGAAAAAGAAAGAGAGAAAGAAAAAGAAAAAAATTGAAAATCAAAAGGAAAAAGAGAGGAAGGCAGGAAAAAGCAAGAGTGTCCAAGCCGAAAGGGGATCGACTTTGGTGGTGAGAGAAAAGGAGAGTGCGGCCTTGCAAAAGGAGAGCTGTGTGACAAGAGTGAGTATGGTAAGAAAAGTGTTAGTTTCGAGGTAGCCTATATTGATGTTGGTATATAAAGAGGCATTTTTAAATACTAACGAATTTCATGCTTCTTTGCCTAGTTCTATTGACTTTCTTTTGCAGGAATATAATGATGTATTTCTCGATGAGATTCCAGCAGGTTTACCACCTATTCGGGGAGTTGAGTATCAGATTGATTTCGTACTTGGTTCCACAATCCCTAACAGACCAGCCTATAGAAGTAATCTAGAGGAAACCAAGGAACTTCAAAGGCAAGTTCAAGAATTGGTGGACAAGGGGTACATTCGAGAAAGCATGAGTCCATGTGCAGTGCCGATGATTCTAGTGCCAAAGAAGGATGGAACGTGAAGGATGTGTGTTGATTATCGAGCGATCAACTAAATCACGATAAAGTATTGACATTCTATTTCTCGCCTAGATGACATGTTAGATGAATTGCATGGAACTTATGTGTTTTCGAAAATTGATTTGAAAAGCAGATATTATCAAATTAGAATGAAAGAAGGTGATGAATGAAAAATTACATTTAAGACTAAATATGGTTTATACGAATGGCTAGTTATGCCTTTTGGTCTAACTAATGTACCGAGTAATTTCATGAGATTGATGAACCATGTTTTATGGTCTTTTATTGGCAGGTTTGTGGTTGTTTATTTTGATGATATACTTGTCTATAGCAAATCCAATGATGAGCATGTTGATCATTTAAAATTTGTTTTAGATAAGCTTAGGCAAGAACGCTTGTTTGCTAACCTCAAGAAATGTACCTTTTGCATGAATAAGCTTGTATTTCTTGGTTTTGTTGTTAGTGCTTAAAGTAAACAGGTCGATGAGGAGAAAGTGAAGGTGATTCAAGATTGGCCTAGCCAAATAATGTCGCCCAGGTGAGAAGTTTCCATAGGCTTGCAAGCTTCTATCGTCGCTTTGTGAAAGACTTTAGCACGATAGCAGCCCCATTGACAGAGATAATAAAGAAAAATGTTAGGTTTAAGTGGCAAGAAGAGCAGGAGAAGACATTTGTGTTGCTGAAGAAAAAATTAACTAATGCTCCTTTGCTTGTTTTACCTGATTTTAATAAAACATTTGAAATTGAATGTGGTGCCTCTGGAATAGGTATTGGTACTGTTTTGATACAGGGAGGAAGACCAATTGCATTTTTCAGTGAAAAGTTAAGCGGGGCAGCCTTAAACTACCCTACTTATGACAAGGAATTGTATGCATTAGTCCGAGCTTTGTAGACATGGCAACACTACCTTTGGCCCAAAGAATTCGTGATCCACACTGATCATGAATTGCTGAAGCAACTAAAGGGCCAACACAAGTTGAATCAGAGACATGCGCGATGGAGTGAGTTCATCGAGACGTTTCCCTACATCAACCGGTACACACAAGGTAAGGAGAATGTGGTTACTGATGCACTTTCATGCAGGTATGCATTACTCTCTACACTTGATGCAAAATTATTAGGTTTTGAGCACATTAAAAATTTATATGTTGATGACCTTGAATTTTATGAGGAATACCAGGATTGTTAAAAACATGCCAATGGTAAGTTCTTTAGGCATAATGGGTTCTTATTTCAAAAAAATAAGTTGTGTATGCCTAATTGTTCTCTAAGGGACTTACTAGTGCAAGAATCCCATGGGAGAGGATTGATGGGGCATTTTGGGATTGCAAAGACCTTAGCTGTTTTGCAGGAACACTTCTATTGGCCACATACGAAACAAGATGTTGAGAGGATTTGTGGTGGATACGTCACTTGTAGGCAAGCTAAATCCCGAGTGTAGCCAAATAGTTTGTATACTCCATTGCCTATTCCTAGTGCACTATGGATTGCTATTTCCATGGATTTCGTGTTAGGTTTTCTTAGGACTAAACAGGGGAAAGACTCAATTTTTATGGTTGTAGATAGGTTCTCTAAGATGGCACACTTTATTCCATGTCACAAAACTGATGATGCTTCACATATTGCAGATTTGTTCTTCAAGAAAATTGTGAGATTGCATGGTATGCTTAGGACAATCATTTTAGATAGAGATGCCAAGTTTTTAAGCTACTTTTGGAAAACTTTGTGGCGTAAGTTAGGAACTAAGTTGTTATTTTCTACTACTTATCACCCACAAACTGATGGCCAAACCGAAGTAGTCAATAGGATTTTGACTACTCTATTGAGAGCAATCATTAAGAAGAACATCAAGGCATGGGAAGAGTGTTTACTACATGTTGAGTGTGCTTATAATAGATCTATTCATTCTGCTACTAAATTTTCACCGTTTGAAATTGTTTATGGTTTTAATCCTTTAACTTTATTAGATTTATCTCCATTACCTGTTTCTGAGCGTGTTAATTTAGATGAAAAGAAAAAGGATGAATTTATTAAGCAGATACATGAGAAGGTAAAGCTCAACATAGAACAAAGAACGGAGCAATATGCCAAACAAGCTAACAAAGGGCGACATAAGATGGTCTTTGAACCCGAAGATTGGGTGTGGTTACACATGAGGAAAGAGTGATTTCCAGTACAAAGACATTCCAAATTGCTTCCGCAAGGAAATGGTCCATTCCAAGTTTTGGAGCGCATAATGACAACGCATACAAGCTAGACCTACCTGGCGAGTATAATGTAAGTGCAAGTTTTAATATTACTGATCTGAGTCCTTTTGATATAGGTGATGATTTGAGGACAAATCCTTTTCAAGAGGAAAGGAATGATGCAACACATGACACGACATCAAGGGAACCAGTTCAAGTACCAATTTGGCCGGTTACGAGGGCACGAGCTAAGAAGTTCAAAGATGCATTTAATGGGCTGATTCAAGAGGTTTGAGCTCAATCAAATTCATGAAGGTCCATTGAGCAAGATTCACGAAGTCCAAAAGAATGCATTAATCCAATTTAAGCCCATGAGGGACTCGATTAATTATTGGATTATATCTCCAAGCAAAAGTTGACGTTTTTGGGGCTGATTGAGCTGATTGTAAGAAATTGTTTACTTTCCTTCTTTTATTTTGTTTCCTTTTCTTTTCTTTGATTTTAAGGAGGGCATGTGAATGGCTGATCAAATTATCAACTTAAGTGGCTGGGGCATGTGAATGGCTAATCAAATTGTCAACTTAAGTGGTTGATCAACTGTCAACTTAAGTGGCTGATCAATTGTCAACTTAGGCATGTTTTTAGGCTGATTTTCTTTCTTATTTTGGGATTCTAAAGCATAATTAGGGAATATTCTTTATAACATTTGCCTATAAATAGCGTTTATATGGCAATGAAAACACATATCAGTTTTATTCATAAATTTAAGAGTTCTATTTCTCTTTGGTTCTTTGAATTTATCAGAATTTTCCGTGGCATTCACTCCCGACTTATCAATCAACTCTTCCATAGTTGATTGTAGTGTCTTCCTTATACCGAGGTTCTTGTTTTGCATTAAGCAATCGGTTGAGGTTAAAATACCAAGGTTCTTATTCTTGCTAAAGCAATGAGTCGAGATCTCCCATCCATTCGAACCTAGCTTTAGAACATTATTGGGTTCATAATCTTGACGGGTCTCGTTATTCTTGGTGGGGTTCGTATCACCTTTCGTGTTTGACTCTTCCATGCTCGGACACAGGCCAACTGTTATCGCCAACCCAAGTCTCTGGCCAGCTCTGCACAGCTACTAGCTCAAGCTCGAGCCTCCTCCGTCGTCTTGCCTTGCGTCCTTGCCATTGCCAGCCAAACCACCATGTGCACGGCCGGATCTCCACCGCGCTCCCATCGTGAGCCTTTTCTGTTGACTGATTTTCCCCCCAAGTGTATAAAGATATATATATATGTGTGTGTATATGTTATATACTAGTAGAAAAGCCCACGTGTTGTAGCAAGAAATATTATTGCATTGTACAAAAACTATTTTTATGTTTTTACAATGTTTATTATAATTCCAATATGTACATTTATAATAAACTTGAAAAATTTTTAACATTCTTTAGTTTTTGATATTTTTAACATGTGGATCCTTAACATTTTAAACTAATTTGATTTTTAAGTTGTACAAATATTTTTAAATTTTTTTTTATTAAGAACAATTTAAAGTGATTTTCAATTTCAAATTGTTTAATTTTTGTATTTTGTGGGTACATCTACTATTTATATTTATTTTATTTATATCATTCAATAATACAATTATACAAAATTTAAAAATTTTCCCTAATTTCCAATGGCTATAAACAGTTAATTTTTATCATATAAATTCATTCATCCTCAAATTTTTATAAATACATTGTATTTAGTATGTATATCTACTATTTATATTTATTTTATCAATATCATTTAAGATACAATTATACAAAATTCAAAAATCCCCCCACTTCCAACTGTTATAACCGGCTAGATTTTATCCTATAAATTCATTCATCTTCAAGTTTTTACAAACACACATCTCATCCCTTTTTCATCTCTTTAATTCTTTCGTTTGCTCTATTAAAGTTCTTTTCTTAGTTAAAAAAAAATTTCACAACATGATTAGCATATTACTATTGTTTCTTATTATTTTAGTTATCATAAGTTATATTCTCGTTTTTATTATGAAGCTTTCTCAAGAAGCCTTTCAATTTTCATTTTACTTTGTACTCTTGTAATGCTCCCTCTTTTATTTATTACGATAATGATTGGCTGGTAATGTAATAATATTTTATGATTACATTGTGATTCAAATTATAAAGAGAAGAAAGGGCAAGTGCTATGGTATTTTAGTGAGGAGTTAAATTTGTTGCAACATGTGAGGAAACCTAGTGATCGACTATGCATAGATTTGTATGGTTATCAAGATCAAATAAAATTTATATTATTTAATCAAATATATTGTATGGAATTGATAATTTTGAGGTCGGATTTTTGCTTTGCTAATTTATTTTGTTGTTATTATAACAGTATTTTAAATTTTTAATGACTCGAGTGTTTTTGAAGTTACTATAATAATTCAATTATATAAAGAGTTAACTTTATATTATTGAATAAGTCAAAACTGGTTTATTTAGCTTACAAACATTTTATCTCATTGTTATTATTTGCTAATATTGTAAATTTTTACCATTTCGGCTTAACAGGCATAGCTTGACAACATAGAGAGTTTTTGGATTGGCATATCATCACTTTTCTGATGATTCAAGTCGAATTGAAATTGGAGTTTGAATTTGTTTGTACAACAAAAATAAAAGTTTGGTTTTTTATCATTTGGGCAATAAGTTTGAAGTTTTAGCCATATGATCTCCTATTATATATAGTTTTTGAGTGAAAGATCAAAAATTATTAGTTTCAAAAGTTGATCATTTAAATAATATGCTGATCAAGGAACTCTTGTGAGGCGTTATAAAACTATTAAATAATGTTTTACTGCTAGCATGTGAATGTGGATAGGACATCCTACCAATTTCTAAGAACGTGTACCAGTAAAAAAGGCATGATAGCAAATTAAAATATTATCACGTCTTAAAGTTGGAAAAACTAAAGAACGGAAAAAAGAAGAAAAATCATAGGTTAAATATATGATGAAACAACTTATATATCAAATAAAGCCCAAACAAAATAGTAGTGAAAATTTTAATCTACCTCTTCCTATAGATTTATACCGATTATACCAATTAAAATAACGATAAAACAAATGAAGATAATTTTTATTCATTTGGCATCTAAATGAATAAAAGTTCCACTTACGTTGACTTTACTTGAAGATATCGATAAAAATTTTGTATTAAAAACTACTTAGAGATTGTTCCTTACTTTTTAATCGAACAAAGTCTATCCAGCTGATTACAGTAAACCAAAAATAAACACCTTTAATGTCACATTAAGTTAAAAATAATATTGAAAGAAACTATGCATGAATAGGACCTTTTTTTTTTTTTTTTTTTATATCAAACAACTTTGTCTTTATCTTTTATAGTCCTTTTTCTATTTTTCTTTTTGAAATAATTTTGTAACCCAATAGATATAGTAATATGTGAATGGGACCTATATAGTTGAAGACTTGACCTGATATAGACTTTGCCGGCCACCCTCTTCTCCCTTTAGATATATAATGCTATCAATAAAATTATTATCAGGTCCAATTATTGAAACTACTAAGTTTCAAATCATTGAAACCACTATTTATTTACTTACTCCCTACTCCTTACTTTTCAAAATTATCTTTAAAGTCAACATGCATCCTCCTATTTATTATCTCTATTTAAAACAAAAAATTAACTGTTGTGTATAAATGGTGTTTCTTCTTCCATTTTTCCTTTTCTTTTAAACATGACATCAATAAGAGACAAAATGAAAAGACTAAATTATAAATTAAAATAGTAAAGTACTAAACATCCAGCTGGGTAATAGTAACTTCTCTTTTGGTGATGACTATTGAAAGTTAAAGTTTTTAACGCTAATAGAAAATCATTAAGTTACATAAAATTAACTTTGTAAGTTTTTTTTTTAATTTTATATTAATGTTTTATGACATTCAAAAGTTTCATTAACTTCATATCAATTTCTTTTTTTTTTTTTTTGAAAAAAAAAGGATCAATTGGGTTTTATTTATTTTTCTCCTAATTTGTTTCTATTCATTCCTTTTTTGCAAGCTAGGTGGGTAAAGTATCCTTTTGCTCAATTTTGCCTTTTCTCACTCTTTTGTTTTTACCTCTATTTTTCTTGCTGTTATTGTTTGGTGGGTAGATGGGTTTAGTTTTGTAAATTTCTTTTCTATGTTCTCTCTCTTTCTAACTTTGTCTCTTTGTCCCTCTCTCCCTCTTTTTTTTTCCCTGCCTTTTTGGCGGATAAACTGGTAAGTCTTTTGCATAATCCAAATCTTATAAAAAATACCCCTACCTATGTTCTTTCTGCTGTAGGTCAAAAAAAATTTTTTTTCTCAGCCTTCTCGACCTCTCCCTCATCTCTTTTAGTTTTTTCTCACCCTCTTGATCTCTCCCTCTCTCAATCTCTCTCTCCTTTACTCTCTCTCTTCTCTCTCTCTCCCCTTCTCCTCTTTTTCTCGATCTCCATACTCGTAATTTTACTATTTTTATCAATTTATTCTTTTATAATAGCAAACCCATATCCAAAATCAAAAGAGAAAAGAAAAGAAAAAAGAATCCTCAGTTTAAAATCCCAAGATTTTTTTATCCGACAAAACTCTTCTTTCTGGTAATGATGAAGTCAAAGTCATATTTTTCTTCTAGCCTTTTTTTTTTTAAGTAAAATTTTTCTTGTAATCTCTTATTTGCTATTCTCTAACTCTCTTTCTTTCATTGCTATTTTTGGTTTTTTTTTTTTTTTCCTCTTACTCTTTCTCTTTCTCTTTTTGTCTCTTGATTGTTATCTCTTTTTTTATTTTACTTTTCATACGGATGAAATGTAAAGGGACTAAAACCTATAATCAACTAGAGGCAATGTCGATGCACCATTATCCTAGGAACAGTGAATAAATAATGTTTTTTGCCTTCACTTTAGTATATATAATAATGTGTATATGTATAAATAATAATAATAATAATAATAAATATAAAGTAAATAATAATACTTTTTAAATGAATATTTTAAATTAATTTGAGTTTTGAATTGTATTTGAACTGTTCTAAGAATTAGAAATGTTTTTCTACAGGTTAAGTATTTTGGAGTTTTTAAATAATCAATATTTTAAAACGGGTTAAGCTGAAATTTTTAAAAAATGTATATCTTCAAAATAAAATGTTGTTTTAAAATATATGAGTTTTAAAATAAATATTGTTTTAAAATTTAAAATCAACGGCATATTAATTAATTGAATTTACCGTAATCAAAATTATGGGATTTTTAGATAGATAATTAAATAATTTGTTATTATGTTTTAAGCATTCATTGACCCGAACTAGAGAAGAAGACTATCTCAGAATATGTATTAGAAGTTATCAGTCGAGTAATTTGCTAAACAGATAAGATATCTTATCTTTTGCATCTAGCCATTTTTGTTTTTAGTGATTTGACAAAAAAGGAAGTGATTTAAACAAAATGAAATTATAAGTTTTACAGATTTTGTGATTTTGGAAAAATGACTTGATTTCAGAAATTAAGGAAAAAAATGATTCGGTTACGAATATTTGATAAAATAACATGGTATATTTTATTATGTGAATAATAATTTCAAAAGGAATTTGAAATGGAAATTGGCTATTAAAATATAAACCGGGAGCTAACACACACGTTTGAAGAGTGCACATCTCGATTAAAGACAATTCATCATGGATTAATTTAGTGGGGGGCTCATACAAATCGTACACAACTTAGATATACTTAAAAACACAATTTGCGTAATCACGGTTCTACATTTAAGATTATGTATTACATTGATATTTTATTATTATGCTGATTAAAATAAAATATTTAAAAATATTTTACTAATATCTTACTGGGTTTTTTGCTCATTATTTTAAAATTGATAAACTTTCAAGAGAGAAAGTTGAATAGAAAATTAGGTATCATGAAATCACAGTTTGGAGGCTAAGAATTTAGAGCGGACGTACTATTTCTTTACTTTGTAAACACGTATGTAATTTGAATGCTCTAGGATTATAAATTTTAAATTTAATTATATTGTTTGTAATTTATTTAATTTTATTTAAATATACATTTATGGGACTCATGTGATTTTTAAACATAAATAATAACGTTTAATTAATTTACTTGAGTATAATTGAAAATAAAATTAAAAGAGATGATAAAAGATTTTAAAAGTAAAACTAATAGGTTTAGGAATATAAAATTCTTTTTATTTATTTTAATATCCCCTTCATATCACTATTTTAGATTTTGAGATGTAGCAAATTGGGTGTCTAATTACTAACCTACTGTTACATTACACATGTAATTACTTCATTTGTATCTTTAAAATATATTATATGCTAAAATTTCCATTAAAATTATTTTAAATTCTTTGCTTTTCACTTTGATAATGAGCTTGCAGTGTATGATTGCAAATATAACGTTTCAATAATTTTTCATATGATTTTAAAAAAATTAGAGTTAAAACATACTTATTCTCAAGTTAAAACATAAAATAAAATAAAATAAAAACAAATTTTTGTAGGACTATTCTAGATAAACGTCGCAATTATTAGACCACCAATTTTGATTTACAAGATTTGCGGTCAAGTAGAAGCAGAAACTGGATTCGATGACGTAGTGTCAAAGATATGACATACGACGATGATTATTAACCGTGAAGATTATCGTTACAAGGCAGCAGGTGAGAGTATTACAGCAATTAAAAAATAAGATAAAAAGAAGGCGTAATGTCTTAAATTAGTTAAACTCATGAAAATTACAATGCTAGCTTGAGTTTAGATTCCGTGTGAATTCATGACTATTTAAAGATAATATGTTAATAAATATATTGTTTTGATCAAGATCAGTATTGTTTAATATTTTCCAACATAGTAATAACTCTTTTTAGTATTAAAAATTCGTATGTACTCTTTTATTTTTAATATTTATTTTTTACATAATATTTTATGTTATTGTATTTTATTTATAATATCTAAGATGTATATAATATCATATTAAAATTATAATTAATATATAATTATTGTGATTTTCTATTACGCTGTCCAAAATAAAATAAATTTATTTTTTTTGTTATAAATTTTTTTATATTAAATAATATTGATTATTTTTATATTTTGTAAAGTTTCCACCAAAATTATAAGTTTTTCTTTGAATATCCATTTTTTTTCCCCAGATATCTACTCAAATATCTACTCACATCGACATTTTCATTGGTATTATTTATAAATCAAAACCTCGACAATCTTGTCAACATCAACACATCCTAATATATAATACATTATTTCAATAAAAAAAATTAATATTTATATATTTTATTTAAGATTACTCTTATTTACGTTCTTAAAGTTTATGGTCACTCCAACTTTATCACGTGAATTTTAAATTTTATCCCATTATACCCCTTCTATCAGAATTTTTTAAAGGATAGGAAAATGAGTTAAGTGTAGTTATGTGGTCTTTTTATGTTTATTTTTAACAGAATTGGCAACAAAATGGGCTTAATTCTATTTGTTTTAACTGAAATTTTAATAGAATAAGTAAAGTGGAATTAAATTCAAAGTTCAAGACAAGTGGAAGTTTTTAAAGTTTAAAGGCAAACTAAGAGTGCTAAAATACAAGGGAGATAGGTGACAATAATTCTTTTATTTAAAATGGTGATTATATTTTTCTTTTTTTTTTTTCTTGAAAGTAGATTTTTATATGTAGAAATAATTTTAAAAAATAAAAGATAATATTTGTTTTATATTTAATTGATCAAGAATTTAAGATAATTGATTTAGGTGATATTTACGGTGATTTTGATTTGATAATTAATATAAAACAATTAGGAAAGTGAAATATGAAACAAAAACATAGCATAAATAAAATACCCAAATGTCAAGGATATGTTTAATGGGTATCGATAATGTGGTAAATTTGATCCATTAAATAATTTATCTTGTAGGAATTTAGACAAAAAAAAAAAAAAAGAAAAGTAAAAATTATGCCTTTGCTTAATCAATTTTACCAAATGTTATTCACTAATTAAGGTGTTGTTTGGTGCAAAGGTTGAATTGAAAATTTTGAGTTTGATTTGAGTTGAATTATTTGCGTTATGTGCAAAGATTTAAATTGTTGGAGCTAAAAAAATATAAAACTTAAAATGTATTTGAAAAAAAATATCAGTATTAGGATTATTTCATTTGTCTTGTATATGTAAAATTATGAATTTTTAAAATTTGATCACAAAGTTATAATTAAAACTATATATAGTGAAACTGAAGTTGATTTTTTAAAAAAAGACAAAAGCAAATTGAATTTTGAGGTTTAGGTTGTTGATCCAAACACCTACTAAAATATTTATAATTTATATATAATCAACACAAAACCAATAACAACTTTTCAAAAAATGCATTTAACTAGTACTTAAAGTTTGTTAACATGCAAATTATTTTTGTTAAACTATAAAGTTTCTATAAAGTTTTACTCTTAGCAAAAAAAATTTTCAAACAATTCATTTACAAATCTTTCCTCATCAGACTCATCACCAATTTAACTAGTACTAGATCCAACTATTACAATTTTCTCAAATAAAAAAAAATTAATCAAGACAAAATACATAAATAGAAAAGAAAAAAATTCGTACACAAATGACAAATCCAAAAGAAAGATAAAATACAAAGTTAAAAATATAAAACAAATTTTACAAACTCCAACTTTAACGGAACCAAATCCACCCAAAAAAAAAAAGGTAAATAAATGAAACTTTAACGCAATTAAAATTTACTACAACAACATCAATTTAACAGCAACAAAAATCGTAAAAGGATTTGTATTTCAGAGAGAAACAGAGAGAGATATTTGACGATAGTTTTTGAGAAACAGTCAAATGTTTGCATATGAATTTTTACATACTTTATAAACAGTTTCCTGGCCAAAAAAAAAAAAAGTGCCATATCTACAATTTTATAAAAACTTTCGTGGAATTCAATTTTATATAGAAAGCATGATGTTTATTTTTTGTAAAATTTGATCAATAACTAATATTATAACACTAAATAAAATATTCGTAATGATTAAATTATGAACCTAATATGAATGATGTAGAATGTGGAATTAAATTCTTAATACAAAAATTAAAAAAAAAACTCACATTATAAAACAATTTTAGAAAATCGCGTAGTTGAATTTTTCTTCCTTTTAGTCACCAATTTGTTGTACTAGAACAATCAAAATCAGGATTTTTTTTAATTTTTTGTTTGCTAGGCCATACTTTATAGAAATTAACATCCAAATAAACTGTCATTATTTTGTTTCTTTGTTAGTTTTCTTTTTTATTTTCCCTTTGAAATCTTTATAAAAAGATAGAATGATCCTTGAATGGTCTTGCAGAACTGACTATACTATGAATACGTATTATCATTATTTTTTGATCTTGTTTATAAGATAATATTTTTCTTCTAAAGATTTTATCTTCGATTCCTTTATAAGAATTTAACTCCTGGACATGAAGTATATACTCCATTGATAAAAAGCAGGGAAAACTGTGTACAGGAGAAGAAATTGCATCGAAAATACTGTCAAATAATTATAAACGGGGTCATTAATGGTCCTTGATCTTGAAAGCTGGTCTCTAATTAGCTAAGTAAAAAGTCAATATAACATATCTTATCAAAATTACGCAATCAAAAAGGTATTCTATTAGATTACCACTAAAATTCTAGTGATAATGCGCTAGATATCACCAAAATCGACGTGGATCAAGGATGATCTTTAACTTCCGAAGCTGGTCTCCTGTCATGAGGGCGTATTTTAATATATTACTGTTAGGTTTTCAGTATTGACATTTATGACAATTTAGGAAAAATCAGAAATTTTAGAAAGTTTAAATGTAGGTTTAGCAGGGTGTGCTATAAGATGTTACAACACCTGCTACAATATGCAAGTTCAGAAGTTCAGTGCAGGTTGTACTACATCATATTATAATACTGGCTGAAACACTGTGAAAGTCTGCTGCAAAATCATAAAGATCTTTTGAATTTTGACTTGGACTGAGAAAATCATGGCAAATCATGTTTAAATAGGATTTGAGGAGATATTTAAGGAGTGGATAAGCTTAAATAATGAAAAACTAATTTAAATTGGATTTCCTAATCCTATTTCAATTAGGATTTCAAAAAACCTAAGATTAGCCTATATACATTGCGATTTAAATTGGAAAAACATACAGATATATTTAGAAGTGGATTTGGATAATATTTACATAATATCTGCGTTTTTAAATCCAGCAGATTTGAAATTTAAAATTTTGAGAGTACTATAGAAGATGTTATAATACTGTCTATAATATCTTTTAAGTTTAAAATAAATTTGAGATTTTGGAGGAGATCCTTGGAGTTCTCTATAAGGGCTCAAAATATTCGTCCTTAAGACAGAGGGCAAGTGTGGTGATTGTGAGATTTTGAGTCTTTAGTGATTTTGAAGCTTTTTGTATTATTTGTATCTTTCGAGAGAAAGATTTGAAGTATTCGGGATGAAACAATAGTAGTTGAAGGGATTTCAACATATGCTTGTAAGGGGATCTTACTGATTGAGTTCATTAACTGGATTCAAGACAACCAGTGGCAACAACAAAGAGAAAGTCTTTAGATTGCATGAGTCTATTAGTGCTTGTAATTTTTTGATACTTAGTAAGTGTTCAACGTCTAGGCGTGGTCTGGAGAAGTAAGGAAACTGAACTTCGTTAAATTGCTTGTGTTATTTATTTATTTGCTTTTAATAATTAATTAATTAATTAATTAAATCTGATAAATAATATAAAAACAGATCTTATAATTATTAATCTACCAGAATATTTTTCATTTCTAAAACTAGATGGTTCTGCCATCTTCAGCCCCAATCACTGTAGAGTATTCTGGTAGATTACTATTGGTAATCTACTAGAATTTTATTTTATTTTTTTAATGTTTCAGCTCAAAATGATCAGTAGTCTGTATATTTGTTTGTTAGAATGTCCTCTAATAGGTTACTTTTCATAACCTACCAGAGTATTCTACCACTAGAGAGTAATCTGGTAGAATAATGAACATAATGACCGAAGAAAGTATCGGAGAGGAGACCAGCAGATCGTAGAGAGAGAGAAAAAATGTAGAAAGCAAATAGATAGCGACGCAAGAAAGGAAGAGAACGAGAGAGAAAATATGAGGGAGAGAGGGAATGTCGTAGGGAGAATAGGGGAGAGAGAGAGAGAGTAGAGAGTTAGTTAATTTAAATAATGTTCAATTGAATGCTATTTTAGTATTTTAAGTCATAATAAGAAAAAGAAATATAGCAAAAGATCAAAAATCTTGATCAATATTAAGATGGGGCAAAATTCCTTTTCATGTTCACTTGAAGGGCAGGTTGTTAGATTTTCTCTTTTTATGATAGTTTGGGCTTAGGGTGGATTTGCATAAAATGAGACTCCGTGAAGTTTCCGCCTATAGAGTAATTGGCACCGTTAGTTGCTAAAATTTTTAATGGGTGATAATTTGGTTCATATTCTTTTTAACTGGTGGAGAAATGTTGCCCAAACTGTTTAAATATTTCTAATAAATGCCTCTCTCCCTTCAGATTCGTCAAATAGTACCTCACAGAAAATCACAGGCGACCCATCATCTGCATGTTTTTAAGAGTAAGCTACATTTTATAAAAGCATGGCGTCCTCTATCTAATTAGGACATTGCCTTTGAAGGGAAAAAAAAAACAGATAAACATGGCCTAAAACATCTTTAGAAATAGGAGTACAAGAGTAGATTACCATGTAACTCTGCAGTGGGTGGGTTGTTCTAAATACATGATAGCTCAAAATCAGTATCTATTATGCTTAGCGGCTTAGGAATTTTCTAAAACGTAGTCCTTGATGTGAATACAAATTTTCACTTTCTTTGGGAAAATTTCTTGCCTCATGGATAAAGAGAAGTTAATGTTTTATGTTCCCATGACAAATCAGTGTTTTTATTTATTTATATTTATCTTTTTGTATGTAAAGCTAAATGAGAGTGAACATTTTCACGGTTAAACTAGTCATTTTCTAGAAAGCTTGTTTACTAGGTAATAAAAGTGTTTTTTTTTTTTGGGCTAAAGACTGGGTACTGTAAGTTGAAAATCACGAGGAAGACTTGTCAATTTCATTTTCCTGTTCTTTTTTCTTTTTCTCTTTTTTTTTTCCCTGCTTTGTAGACAAAAGAGCAATAAATTTTAGTGTCAGGTTCACTAATTTCGTTTTCACTTTGGCAATGAACAGCTCGCAGTGTGAATCTGAGAAATTTGTCAATTTTAATTTATTTGTTTTTCTAATTTTGGTTTTGCAATCTTGGAAAAAATAGCATATGTCAATTTGTAGGATTTTTCTCCTGTAGATAAATGTCACTCTCGGCAGCCCACCTATTTTGATTGACGAGATTTGCATTCAAAATGAAGAAGGAACACGGAAGGTACAGGGAACTTATTGCAAGAATAAAACCGGATTTATTGTTGGCAGTGTCATTAGTAAGTCAATGTCATACGACGGTGGTTATAAACCGCTGTGAAATATTTGGGCAGACATACAAAGTCCACTTTTAACGACAGTTTTCCTAAATGACCGTTATAGCTTGAAACTAAATTATTCTCTTTTATTTTTTTTTCCTTTTTTTAAGTCAGCAAAAAAAATATAGTTAATTTTTGAAAAATTAACTTTTTTTTTTTCAAGTTAAAGTAAATTAAACTATTATTTTAAACAATACTAAATGTCTTAATAAAAAAGTTTTTTTTTTTTATTGATGCATCCTAAACTTATTATACAATTGCAATTTGTACCTTAAATTTTTAATTTTGACAAATTACATCATGAACTTATAAATATGTTGTAATTTACCTACCATTTATAATAAAAATAATCTTTTAAAAAAAGTTGATGTGTGATTTTAACATAGGTCGTTAATTAATGATATGAATGACTTTTTTTTAACCTATATGAACCTAAATTTATTGAGATTGAAAGCGTTAGTTAAATATTATTAGAATATAAAACTTTGAATTAATATGGTTTTAAATATAATTTTGGGTAAACATCGATAAAAAGGGACTTTAATGTTATTAATTATCATCTTGTATGTAAATCAAGTATCAATTTCATTTCTAGCAAAAAAAAAAAGTATCAATTTTCATAAAAAAATAAAACAATTTTATTATCAATTATGGGTAGATTGATACAAATTTATAAATTTAGAGTATAAATTGTCAAAAGTACAAGTTGAATTATAATTTAGAGTATAAATGGAGTGAACAACAAAACTTAGCAAAAATTGAAAAAAAAAAAAAGACAAAAAACTATAACTTTGACTAAGCACCAATTTTTTTTTTTTCAAAAATTTATCGAAAGTTTAATCATACCAATTTAACTAGCACCCAAGTAATTGTCATAATATTTTTCAACTAAAGATAATATTTTTTTATATTTAATTTATCATGATAAATGACTTAGGTGATACTTATGATGATTTTAATTTGATGATTAATATACAAAACATTTAGGAGAGAGAAACATGAAAATGTCAAATATTTGTTCGATGAATGTACCACATGAGTAAGATTATGTGATAAATTTAGCCTACTAAATAATCTATCATGTAGGAATTTTTTTTTGCTGGTTATTATCATGTAGGAATTTGAAAAAAAAAACTAAAATTTATGTCTTTGCTTAAGCAATTTTACCAGTTATTATTCACAAATTCAAAAAAAATCTATCATTTATATTTAATCAACAGAAATCCAATAACAACTTTTAAAAAGTACATTTACAAATAGTCCCTCGTCAGAATCATCACCAATTTAAGTAGTACTAAATCTAATTAATACAATTTTTCTCAAAAAAAAAAAAATCTAATTAATACAAAATACATTAATCGAAAGAATTCGTACACAAATCCAAATGAAAGAATAAATACAGAGAGTTAAAAATAAAGGGAGAATGAAGTAAATATCAACTTAAAAAAAATTAAAGTAAGCAGCATGTTTAAAAATATTTGTAACAAATAACATATTTATTAGATATATAATTTACTTATATAATATTTATCAGATAAATAATATATTTACTTGTCTAGTAAAATTTATTTTTTTATAAATGACTTATTTATTTTAAGTAAATAATTATGTCTTTATTAAATAAATGATTTATTTATTTTTTATAAACATATTATTTATTTAGTAAAATTTCTATTTACGTGGTTAATATTTTATTTATTAAAAATATTTTAAAAACCTTTTTATTTACTTTAATTATATATTTTGAAAATTGTTTTTCTATAATTTCTTAAAAAATGAAACAAATTTTACAAACTTCAGTTTTAAACCTAAAACAAGATCTATTGTTCCGAATTTCTTGTCTCATTGATTCTCCCCCTATATAGTATTATGTCAAATTATCTAAATTTAAGAATTTAGTCACATAAAAAATTTTAAACACTAAAAGTTCTTTAAAAAATTAATAAGGTATCAAAACACTATAGAAGGACAGTTATTGAAATAGAATAATGATGTGGCGTCCCGCACGTACGTTACCATACCAACCAGCCGAACTCTGACGTCGACCAGGATGGTTGGCAACCTCGTGGGTCGTCGTCCTCTTATTTAACATACTTAACTTTCTATTCTTAACGTTCTCATTTTAAAGCGGAAGCAAGTTCTGTAGCAAATTTTTTTTTTACTTACATATTATATCTATATCTCTATCATACTCTTATAACGTATAATTCGTAAATCTCTTTCTTTCGACCTTCTTTTTGAACGCTCAGCGAAAGACTCATGGTAGTACCATACCCTCACCCAGTCCCTTGGCACGTGCAGATCCTTCCATTGTCCATCATATTAATTTAAGCTAACAGGTTACTTACCTACAACATATGAACAACTAATGAGCTAGATGCTCAGTAAGTTCAAACATACATTTATTAACTTATAAATACTAGTAATATATGTTATTACTAGAGTATATGACATCACGTATATACACATTATACACATCGTCTATACATATCCTCGAAACATAACATATTATGTTAGCCTCTTCATGCTCATTTATCTCTTCGTTCATCGTTCTTATCATTCTATCGATCATCTCTTATCATTCTAATCTAATCTCTTCATTTCTTTGTTTTTCATTCCTTTCATTTCTTAACTTTCTGTTCTAAATCTTTATAACTTTTCTATCGTTTTGTCCTCATCTCTTATCTTTTTGTATCTTATAAGCTAGTAACATATACACTAACATAACATCACGTAAAAACGTGTCATTTACATCATACACATAACATCAAATACATCATATCACATATATTAATTTTATTATGTTCTTTTAAACTTCGTTTTGTTATTTACTTATTTTTCATCGATTTCATTATGTCATTCTTTCATATCGTTCGTTTCTTTTCTTATCGTTCTTTACTTTTCTTTTCTTTTTGTGTCATTTCTTTTCTTTTCTTTTCATGATCTTTTCCTTTTTTTTTTCCACGCATTCTCCTTTCGTTTCTTTTCTTTTCACTTTCGTTTCCTTTCCTTTCTTTTCACGCTCTTTTCTTTTCTTTTCACGCTCTTTTCTTTTCTTTTCTTTTCACTCTCCTTTCGTTTCTTTTCTTTTCACTTTCCTTTGGTTTCTTTTCTTTTCACTTTCTTTTGGTGGGCCCGTTGTTGAACGTACCTATTTGCACGTGGACAGTGGGAGGAGGGGGAGCGACCCACCAATCTACCTCACAGTCACATTAAATACCGCACCTTCGGGGTTGGTTTATCCTATAATCTACCACACCTTCGGGGTAGCATCACATTTGCGCGGAGGATATAGACCTGAAGTCTTAACCTTATAGGAAGACCTTATAGGAAGACCGGTACGCCAACAACTTAAGTTTTCAGTCTTGTTATCTTGTATGCTTTTATTTTTCTTATATTGATTATTTTGTTGTACATCTTTTTCATGATATTCATTATCTTTCCTTTCTCATTATTCATAGAACATTTCATGGAACATTTGTTCTTTCGTTGTTTTTCTTTTCTTCATTCTTTACTTTACTTGTGTGAATTATGTTAATCACACTTTAGCATATATAGCACGTATTATTTATATATCATCACACCACATCACATCATAACAAACAAAAACACGTTTAGTTATGTGCAAATAATTATTCTCTGTTTATCTTATCATTTGTATCATTCTATTTATTGTATCTTATCATCATATTTCTATTGATCATAGCCTATCGTTCTATTCTATCAATCACATCTTATCGTTATGTTCTAATCCTTTCATCATACCTTTTATCATAACCTATCATTGTTTCTCTTTCTTGTCTAACTCTTTGCTTTCATATCATTTTTCATAAAACACCTATAATTTCGTTCTCATAAAACATACCCTTTCTTAATTCCTTTCATTATCGATCATCGTTACTCTAGCAATCATAACTTAACTTTCATAAAACCTTTCATAAAACATCTATTCTTTCCTTTCATATCTCATCTATTTTTTATGCATTCTATCATAACATTTTCATTCTTACTCTTTCTATTCTTCTATCACTCTTTATCACATCTTTATTCTCATAAAACTTTTATAATATCTTTCCTTCGTAATTCAATATATACATATATATATTTTATAAATTATTTATTAAAACCTATCTTTTAACATCATCATAGTATTGCTATAGTGTTATTATAGCATCATCATAAATCACATCATGACATTTACATATAAAACATATAAATACTATAAGCTTGTTCATAGTTGCAGACGGGTAAATGTCTGAACTTACTCATAGTGTGCTTATCCTCTTCTTAGAATCCATCGATGTCCTTTGTCGCGTCTGGATCGGGTTCCTACAGACAAACTTTATCCGTTAATCACATTTTCATTTATAGCTTTTATTTTATTAAAAAGCTTGATTTTGATCTTATAATCCTTAATTATAGCCTTAGGACAGCTTTTTAAACCTTAATCGCCATTTTTGAATTTTTCTCCAACTTTTTGAAAAATTACGATTTTACCCCTAACTTTTGACAAAATTATAATTTTACCCTTGACGTGATTTTTCATAACTTAAACCTTAATTTTGGCTTTTACAAACTTCTTTAACTTATTCCGGGGTCATTGGGGCTCTTTTCTCATAATTTGAGAATTTTTGGGCAAAATGACCATTTTGCCCCTAATGGGTCGTTTAACCATAACATTTTCATTTTCATGCTTAGGCTGGATTTTCTAAACCCAAAATCATTTAATTTACTTTTTAAATCTTATCGGACCTTTTCTGGATCAATTCTTATCATTTTACCAATTTTCACATTCCCGGCCCTCGGGAAGTACTATTCTGATCTAAGAGTCGGTTTCATGTTTTCCTTGCGTTCTAGGGTCTCGAATGGTCGGTTTACTAATTATAACTTGCCCCTTCCTTTTTCCATGTCCTAATTCTTCGAGGGGGCTCGGGTTACTTTCCCGATCATATTTTTACCCCTCGTTTCCCATATTACCCCTAGTGCCGTTTTTAGAAATTTCATCAGCATTTCCGCTTAATTTTTGAGGTTTCAGCATTTAGGAAACGCCTGAAAACCATCTATCCTGATCTAATTCTATCACGTACTATACTAGAGACCTAGATTTTACGTAAAACTCATACTGTTTACGTAAAATCGTTACATTATCACATATTTTTCTTTTCCTCCATTACAGCCATTTTCTTCTTTTAACATACATTCTTTTCCAAAATTTTTACACCAATAATTATAAAATCATACAATAGTCCCAAACAATTAAATTGCGGAACGTAAAGAGGTCGGTATTTATACCGAATTGCAGTCCGGTCTCGACGGCATAAACCCTAATTTTTCGTTCTGTTAGGAAATGCCCTAAGCATTAGAGATATTTTGATGTATTTATTTTGAACTGGATAATAAAATTATATATAGAGGTTATTCATTACATTACTATCTGTCATCATCTTATTTACATGTTAAAGTAAATGTAAGCAAATATGGCTCCCTGACTGCTTGTGTTAAACTGTTAGAACGTTGTATGTAATGGACTTTTGTATGTGAGAAGACAATATTCTAAAGTTAGCGGTCTAAACTATGGTCTGTAATCTATGGGGTTAGACCGAGTATCTAACTCATGTTAAGACTATTATGTTGTCTAAAGCCTTGTAGGGGACGGTTTGTCTTGACTGTCTGGAGTTGGACTCCCAAGTAGAGACATAGCTATGTTGCTTGGTGGTGACATATTAGACCGGGACTAAAGCGTGATTGATCTACGAAATCCGCTTATGAGTGGATTGATCTGCTTTTGACGTTCATTATGCAGTAACCTTAATCCTGAGTAAAAGGACAGCTTCATGTATATGACTTGTGTACTTTGATGTTCCAATGGCTAAAGCGTCTCAGAGGTAGTAAGCTTATAGACCGGTTCGTTGGGTGCATGACTTGTATATGATGAAGGGTTCGTTTACAGATATCGGAATCATAGCTCTAATGAGGAGTTAAGGGTATCCTCTTAAAGACATTATACTGAATGTGAAAATGGATAAGGCCTTGAGTCGTCTGCTGGGCGGATGACTTCTTATTCACATATGGTGAATAATTATTTTCTTTATTCGGTAGTATAATGGAACTTTAAGATAGCCTGATCAGTAAGATTAAACGGACTTTGACCTAAGGCTGATCATGGATATCATATGAGGGTTCTGCATACATGACAAGGTCATTGGACGATAGCTTGTCACAGGCTTACGTAATACGGTATATAATTGGGAGTTCAGTTTCAAGTTTATAGTGGTGTGACTCTGAAATTAATGATCATATGATTGAGTTGTTCGGTAAAAGAATGATGATCATATGGATTTGCGGGAGCCCGATTATATATGTCCAATCAGTCCCTCTACTAGCTCCACATAATTCCTTAACGTTTGGCAAATTGATTTGTGTATGCTCTTGGCTGGTTTATTATGCATGGATGGTGATGACACAGGATTAGGATGGTAGACAAGATTTTCTCCGGTTGGATTCAGTTTTTGTTTTGGATAATGGAGTACACAATTATTCGAACTCCAAATAAAGTTGCCATGATTTTATTTGAGATCGGATTGGAGTTGTAGAAAATTATCCATGAGAACAAGAATTTGAAACACAACTGTTTTGTGGATTTTGAAATTTGAAATTTGAAATTTGAAATTTGAATTTGAAATTCGAATTTGAAATTTGAATTTGAAATTTGAAATTTGAAATTCAAATTTTGAATCACAGTCCAAGTGGGATTCGAATTTGTTGTGGAAAATCCACAAGGTTTGAAATTCGAATTTGAGTTGGATATAGAGAGGATAATCTTGTTAGAATCCTACTTGAATTTTGAATCCAAATCCTAACTAATGATGGACGAAATTTTGAGGATTATCCTCAATGGATTTTCGATTTTTGTGGATAAGGTTCAAGGAAAAATTCAAGTTTCAATCCCAGTTGAATTTAGATTCTCTCCTCCCCAGAAAGTGGCCGAAATTTTGGAGAATATCTTCTAGGAAAATTCGGTTATTTTGGATAAGGATGAGATAAGATTCAAGCTTGAAAATCCTAATGGAATTTTGATTCTCCCTTATCCTAAAAGTAGCCGAAATTTTTAGGAGATTTTCTCCTTGGAATTTTCAGATTTTTTTGGTTGAAAAAGGGAGATAAAATTCTAGTTAAAATCTAGTTTAGATTTGAATTGGATTTATCCTAAATGGCTGAATTTTATTGTTGGGATTTTCCCATGGAAAATTCAGATTTTATGGTTATGGATAAGGGAGAATATCTTTTCCTAATCCAATTCGAATTCAGAGAATCACCTCATGCAGGTCTATAAATAGAGATCCTGCCACTCCAGTTCTCTAAGACCACAGACTCTCAGGTGAGTAGGCTTATTGTTGCACAGCCCATCGTGACAATAAAATTCTTTAGAGATCTGGGTGGTCGGAAGAAGACTAGCAGTGCTAGCATACCGATCGAGGTTCAGAGTGCCCACACACTCAGCCATTCAGGAATTGGAGAATAGTAGAGAAGGCTAGTTGGTTGAAGCCCTCCGGTCATTCTCCTCCTGCACATTGGCATCCTTGAGGTATGAGTTTTAATTGTTGTTGGTTTATTGTATATGGCATCATGAGATATTTAACGATCTTAAAAATTTTTATTGTTCCGCTGCGCCATTCTGATACGTTTTTACCGATTTATTATCCTACAATTGGTATCAGAGCCATCTCATGACTATGCCATGAACATAAATTAGACAATTACTTAGTCTTTTTATTTATGTATAGATTTGATATTTAGAGAGTGGCATTCTAGGGTTCCTTTATGTTGTTATCATGGATTATGTATAAAGTATGTGGTTATTTTAATTTTCTAAATTATTATAAGCATGCTTGTTTATGCCAGTTATGGTTCCTTAGAATTTAGAAAAATTGTATCTAGGATTTTTTATGTAACCATGGGAGCAGTTTATTAACACTGTAATTTTCCCATGGGTTTTAATTTTTTTTTTCTCTTAGAATTTTTATGATTAGAATTTTTGTACATCGGAAACGATTTAGGAAATTTTATGTAATTATTCTTAGAGGAGATTGAAGATTGAAAACCGTAATTTATTTTTCTCAAAAGTTAAATTTGATTTAAAGATTGAAATTTTGATTGTGTGGAAAATTTCAATTTAATTGAGATTCAAATTAATTTTTAGAGATCCTAATAGGTAAATTGGAATATGGCACGAAAATCGAGATACAACCCCTCGAGATAGGCCGACGGGCCTTGGTGGGGCTGCAGCCCCTGCCCTCGGGCAGGATGGGGCTGCAGCAGCCCCTGTGGAGGCCATAACCACCCACGGCCACAGGTTTGGCCTGCAGCCGATGGTGGCCGTGGCCTACCCAAAGCTGGCCGCAGCCTGGGCGTGCAGCCTCTGGCTGCAGGCGCTGCCTGCAGCCTACCGGCTGCTGCGCCCAGCCTGGGCGTGCAGCCTGGCGCTGTAGGCTTGGCCTGCAGCCCGGCAAGGCTGCACATAGGGGGCGGTCGTGGGCTGCCAGCCCCTCCGGGGCTGGTGGCTGCCCATGGCGGCTGTGCGACGGTTTAAAAATCGAAAAATTTTGATTTTTAAATTTGAGATTTAATTTTAAATCATGTTTAAAAATATGTAATTGAAAATTTGAAATTTTTGAAATTACATATTATTACACATGATGTTTAAAATTGTTTAAAGTTTGAATTTGAAATTCGAATTTGGAATTTGAATTTGAAATTTAAATTTTTGGAGATTTAAATTTTAAATGATTCTCGGGATGAGAAATAAATGGAGAGGCTACATAAAGATGGATACAAGAAGACGGAACAAAATTCAAGACCCAAAGAATGCTTTGGATGGAATTTTGTAATCTTTATTTTCTTTGTTCTAGGATGGAACCATGGCTTGGTTATTCTATCAATTATTTTTTCTGTGATATGTCATGGATGTATAAATATGTATTGATGGATGTTTTACATGCATATTTGATAACATGTCATATAGGATAGTTGAGTGCCACTCATACTATATTGATCATACGTAATTTGTCAAAACTTGCATGTTTTTCAAAATATTGAGTGGGAGAGGGTTTCAAACAAAACCCACGGCCTCCATTGTTGATCCATATGTGAAAGCATGGTAACGCCTCGCATCAGTTCTGCCCTGACCATACCCCTTGGTAGGTGTTTACTGCCGCCGATATACTAGATTGGATTTCCTATGTGGAAAACGTGTTCGGGTACGATCCTATTCATGACCACCCCTCGGTGGCTTGGTAGGACGTGGATCGGGCTACGTAAACAATGGTTATACACTCAAAACTCGTTTAGTTATTAACCTTCCCTAGAAGCTCTGTTAACTAAACTGTGACCAAATAAGCGGTTATTAATATATGTCTTAACCTTGGAGGATTTAAGGCAACATATATTAATTAGACGGGGTCCATGTTCGGGCTATTTGTTTTCATGACCACCCCTCGGTGGCTTGGGGCAATAGGTGCTGAGAATTACTGTTGTAATGCTACATGTTTTTTCAAGTTTCATGTAGGAACATACTTATATGTTTTATTTGCTAAATTGTCTGTATATTTGCTTGGGCTTTGTAATGATGTCTAGTATAATTTTATTTCAGTTCAAAATGTCACCGACACCCCTCATTTTGATACTTACTGAAAATAAGCTGAATGGCGATAATTATAAAGATTGAAAAAGAAATCTATTAATAGTTCTCAGCTGCGAGAGACACAAGTTCGTACTGGATGAACCATGCCCACCTGGGCCCAAACTTGACACACCACTTGAGGAGGTCCCGGTTGCCTATAATCGTTGGAGAGAATCCAATGAGATAGCTCGATGCTACATCATTGCTAGCATGACGAGTGCTTTACAAAAGCAGCATGAGACTTATCAAGTTGCTAGGGAGATCATGGATAATCTGGAGGACATGTTCGGAGGCCAAGAAAAATTAGCTCGACAGTCCGCTATCACCAGCATTATGAACTCTAAGCAAAAGGCGGGTACTCCAGTGAAGGACCATATGATCACTCTAATGGGATTCTTCGCTGAGGCTGCCGAGAATGGTGCTGAGTTGGACTACAACACCCAGATCGTGATGATGTTCAAGACTCTGTCTAAAGATTTTGTGGGGTTTAAGACCGCATACAATCTGGCGACAAAGGAGTTAGGACTAACCGAGCTCATGAAGCAACTATAGGCTTATGAGCGGATGATCAGGGATGAGGATGCGGTCCAACCTAGAGGAAGAGGCCAAACCAAAAGCAAGCGGCTTCCAGTTCTTCTAATCCTCCTGTCTCGGATGGGAAGAAGAAGAAGAAGAACAAGAAGCCCAGGATCCTAAAAAGTCCAAATGCTTTCGTTGTGGGAAGGTAGGTCATTTCAAGAAGGCTTGCCGGGAAATCCTAGCCGCCAGGGCAAGGAAGGTAAGGAACTTCTTTACTTAGAAGCGTGTTTGGTGGAAGAATCGAAATACACTTGGGTCATTGATTCGGGCGCCACTAATCATATTTGTGTTTCTATGCAGGGGTTCGTGGAAACGAGAAGTCTACATGATAGGAGCCTCTCGTTGCGAACTGGGGACGGCAGCTTGGTGGTGGCTGAGGCAGTGGGAGATGTTTACCTTTACTTTGATCAATTTAGGTTTATTTTATAGAAAGACTGTTTTTATGTTCCTAATTTTAGGAGGAACCTTATATTGGTAGCTTGTTTAATAAAGGATTCTTATTCAGTTTCTTTTAGTAAAAGAGTTGATATTCATGGAAATAAGTCTTTTATCTGATCTGGATGGATGGATAGAAACCTATATTTGATCAAACCAAAGATGTACTCACTGCTTGACATTGAATTAATAGATAACTCTAAAAGGTTGAAAGTTTCTCACTTTAACAAGGCGTATCTTTGGCATTTAAGACTTGGTCATATTTATCAAGATAGGATTCAAAGATTGGTGAAAGACGGTCCTCTGGAATCTTTGGAGGAGGTACGTCTTCCCCAATGTGAGTCTTGTCTAGAGGGTAAGATGACTAAAAGGTCTTTTGGAGCTAAGGGTACAAGGGCTCAGGAGCTCTTAGAAATTGTGTATACTAACGTATGTGGCCCCATGAACGTCACAGCATGAGGAGGGTTCGAGTATTATGTCTCTTTTATAGATGATTACTCGAGGTATGGATATGTGTATCTGATGCACCGCAAGAGCGAAACCTTTGACAAGTTCAAAGAGTATCGTGCGGAAGTGGAAAAGCAATTGGATAAATCTATAAAGACACTTTGATCTGATCGAGGTAGCGAATACCTCTCCGACGAATTTCTAGGACATCTTGTAGAGAACGGGATATTATCCCAATTGACTGCACCTGGTACTCCATAACAGAATGGTGTAGCCGAAAGGAGAAACAGGACCTTGTTGGATATGGTACGATCCATGATGAGTTATTCAACGCTGCCATTATCATTTTGGGGATATGCTTTACAAACGGCATGCTATATTCTGAACCAGGTTCTAAGCAAATCAATTCCTAGAACTCCGTATGAATTGTGGCGTGACAAGAAGCCCTCCCTTGGACATATGAGAATATGGGGCTGCCCGGCGCATGTACTGGATGGGGATGCGAAAAAGTTGGAACCAAAATCAGAATTGTGCATGTTTGTAGGGTATCCAAAAGGAACTAAAGAAGGTTTGTTCTATAACCTGAAGGAACAAAAAGTCATTGTATCAACCCATGCGACATTCTTGGAGGAAAGTCATATGAATGACTTTAAGCCTCGAAGCAAAGTGGTGCTAGAGGAGTTATCGGGTGAAAGAACTACTCCACAGATTTCGGTCTTGGACGCAAGTCCGAGTTCCAGTGAAAGACCTGCAGACAATCAACAATTTAGGGTGCCTCGTCGTAGTGGGAGAGTACCTAATTTCTTCATGTATGATGCTGAGGTATACCAGGCCGAGGCTCATGAGCATGAGGATGATCCGGTCACCTATGATGAAGCTGTAAATGATGTTAATTCTAAATCTTGGAAACAGGCTATGAACAATGAGATGGATTCTATGAAATCCAACTCTGTTTGGGAACTTGTAGATTTGCCGGATGTGATAAAACCCATTGGATGCAAATGGGTCTACAAAAGAAAGAAGGATGCGGAAGGGAGAGTGGAAACTTTCAAAGCTAGACTGGTTGCAAAGGGGTATACGCAAAAGGCTGGAATCGATTACGATGAAACCTTTTCGCCTGTTGCTATGCTGAAGTCTATCCGTATTCTTCTGTCCATTGTTGCGGCTCTCGATTACGAGATCTGGCAAATGGATGTCAAGACGGCATTCTTGAATGGCCATCTTGAAGAGTGTATCTATATGATACAGCCCGAAGGGTTCATAACGAAAGGCCAAGAAAAGAAAGTCTGAAAGTTGCTTAAATTCATTTATAGATTAAAGCAAGCATCCCGCTCATGGAACCAGAGGTTTGATCAAGCGATTAAGACATTTGGTTTTGAGCAGAACGTTGATGAACCTTGTGTTTATAAACGTATTAAGGATGGAAAAGTGGTCTTTATGATACTTTATGTCGATGATATACTACTCATTGGGAATGATGTAGGGAACTTATCATCGGTCAAGCTTTGGTTGCACCAACAGCTTGACGTGAAGGACTTGGGAGAAGCTAATTATGTTCTAGGCATTCGTCTCTTCAGAGATCGAAAGAACAAAATGATAGCATTATCCCAAGCTTCATACATAGATAAAATAATTGACAAATATGCAATGCAAGAGGCAAAGAAAGGTTCACAGTCTTCTATTGCCGGTCTAACTCTTTCATTGGATGACTGTCCCAAGACATCGGAAGAAAGAGAGTGTATGAGTAAGGTCCTTTATGCATCCGCTGTGGGTAGCCTAATGTACGTTATGCTTTGCACTCGCTCGGATATATGTTTTGTAGTAGGTATGGTGAGTCGATATCAAGCAAATCCTGGAACCAAGCACTGGCAAGCAGTAAAGCATATACTCAAGTATCTTAAAAGAACGAGGGATTATATGCTGGTGTATTCTGGAGGGGACCTAACACCCGTAGGATACAAGGACTGAGTCTTCCAGACTTGTGAGGATTTGAGGAAGTCGACATTAGAGGGCATATGGAAACAGGATAAGTAGATATATGTAAGATCGCGTCCGAGGACAACATTGCCGATCCCTCTACTAAGACTTTGGTGGCTAGAAGCTTTGAGAGGCACGTAAAGGCGATGGGGATGCGTAACATGGCACATCTGCTGGCTTAGGGCAAGTGGGAGATTGTTAGGAAATGTCCTAAGCATTAGAGACATTTTGATGTATTTATTTTGAACTGGATAATAAAATTATATATAGAGGTTATTCATTACATTACTATCTGTCATCATCTTATTTACATGTTAAAGTAAATGTAAGCAAATATGGCTCCCTGACTGCTTGTGTTAAACTGTTAGAACGTTGCATGCAATGAACTTTTGTATGCGAGAAGACAATGTTCTAAAGTTAGCGGTCTAAACTATGGTCTGTAGTCTATGGGGTTAGACCGAGCATCTAACTCATGTTAAGACTATTATGTTGTCTAAAGCCTTGGAGGGGACGGTTTGTCTTGACTGTCTGGAGTTGGACTCCCAAGTAGAGACATAGATATGTTGCTTGGTGGTGACATATTAGACCGGGACTAAAGCGTGATTGATCTACGAAGTCCGCTTATGAGTGGATAGATCTGCTTTTGACGTTCATTATGCAGTAACCTTAATCCTGAGTAAAAGGATAGCTTCATATATATGACTTGTGTACTTTGATGTTCCAATGGCTAAAGCGTCTCAGAGGTAGTAAGCTTATAGACCGGTTCGTTGGGTGCATGACTTGTATACGATGAAGGGTTCGTTTATAGATATCGGAATCATAGCTCTAATGAGGAGTTAAGGGTATCCTCTTAAAGGCATTATACTGAATGTGAAAATGGATAAGGCCTTGGGTCGTCTGCTGGGCGGATGACTTCTTATTCACATATGGTGAATAATCATTTTCTTTGTTCGGTAGTATAATGAAACTTTAAGATAGCCTGATTAGTAGGATTAAATGGACTTTGGCCTAAGGTTGATCATGGATATCATATGAGGGTTCTGCATACATGACAAGGTCATTGGACGATAGCTTGTCACAGGCTTACGTAATACGGTATATAATTGGGAGTTCAGTTTCAGGTTTATAGTGGTGTGACTCTGAAATTAGTGATCATATGATTGAGTTGTTCGGTAAAAAAATGATGATCATATGGATTTGCGGGAGCCCGACTATATATGTCTAATCAGTCCCTCTACTAGCTCCACATAATTTCTTAACGTTTGGCAAATTGATTTGTGTATGCTCTTGGCTGGTTTATTATGCATGGATGGTGATGACACAGGATTAGGATGGTAGACAAGATTTTCTCCGGTTGGATTCAGTTTTTGTTTTGGATAATAAAGTACACAATTATTCGAACTCCAAATAAAGTTGCCATGATTTTATTTGAGATCGGATTGGTGTTGTGGAAAATTATCCATGAGAACAAGAATTTGAAACACAACTGTTTTGTGGATTTTGAAATTTGAATTTTGAAATTTGAAATTTGAAATTTGAATTTTGAATTTGAAATTTGAATTTGAAATTCAAATTTGAAATTTGAATTTGAAATTTAAATTTGAAATTTGAAATTTGAAATTTGAATTTGAAATTTGAAATTCAAATTTTGAATCACAGTCCAAGTGGGATTCGAATTTGTTGTGGAAAATCCACAAGGTTTGAAATTCGAATTTGAGTTAGATATGGAGAGGATAATCTTGTTAGAATCCTACTTGAATTTTAAATCCAAATCCAAACTAATGATGGACGAAATTTTGAGGATTATCCTCAATGGATTTTTGATTTTTGTGGATAAGGTTCAAGGGAAAAATTCAAGTTTCAATCCCAGTTGAATTTGGATTCTCTCCTCCCCAGAAAGTGGCCGAAATTTTGGAGAATATCTCTTAGGAAAATTCGGTTATTTTGGATAAGGATGAGATAAGATTCAAGCTTGAAAATCCTAATGGAATTTTGATTCTCCCTTATCCTAAAAGTGGCCGAAATTTTTAGGAGATTTTCTCCTTGGAATTTTCGGATTTGTTGGTTGAAAAAGGGAGATAAAATTCTAGTTAAAATCTAGTTTAGATTTGAATTGGATTTATCCTAAATGGCCGAATTTTATTGTTGGGATTTTCCCATGGAAAATTCGGATTTTATGGTTATGGATAAGGGAGAATATCTTTTCCTAATTCAATTCGAATTCAGAGAATCACCTCATGCAGGTCTATAAATAGAGATCCTGCCACTCCAGTTCTCTAAGACCATAGACTCTCAGGTGAGCAGACTTATTATTGCACAGCCCACCGTGACAATAAAGTTCTTTAGAGATCTGGGTGGTCGGAAGAAGACTAGCAGTGCTAGCATACCGATCGAGGTTCATAGTGCCCACACACTCAGCCATTCGGGAATTGGAGAATAGTAGAGAAGGCTAGTTGGTTGAAGTCCTCCGGTCATTCTCCTCCTGCACATTGGCGTCCTTGAGGTATGAGTTTTAATTGTTGTTGGTTTATTGTATATGGCATCATGAGATATTTAACGATTTTAAAAATTTTTATTGTTCCGCTAGGCCACTCTGATACGTTTTTACCGATTTATTATCCTACACGTTTTTCATATATGAGGTCCCGTCTTGCAAATCCGACTCCGCGGATGCGTCCGGAATGTCGAAAATAGGCCAACGGGCCAAACTTCAATTTTCGATCACCAGTCGCTGTTGACCGGCGTTGACCGACCATTGACTGGCAGCGACGGCGACGGCGGCGACGGTAGAAAGTGGGCAGTCCATCTTGAAGATCTCGACAAGAGGAATCCATTGGTAGCCTTAATTTCATATTTGAAAGCCCCAATCGCCGAAAAATCCCCTCGAAAGCCACGGCCACGGCGGCGACGGTGGAACTTCGCCGTGCTGCACTTTTTCCTAAAATTGGTTGAGGGCTTTTGCTCCCCTCAACCCTGCGGTCATTTCTGCACCAATGGCGTACTTCAACTCTGCCGGAATCAGCGGTTTTGATGGCGGCTCCACGGCGGCGTTTCACCGGATTTGTCGAAGCTTGGGCGGCGCGATTCCACCGGTTTTAATGGGTTTTGCTCCTTTCTTCACCACGAATCTTTTGGGATCAGTTTTGTGGCAATTGGTGGCCGGACGGCGAAGAAATCTCACCGGGAAGATTTCGGCTCCGGCGGCCTTCAGGCGGCGCGTGCGGCTTGCTCCGACGGCTGCTCCGTCGCGTCGGCCCACCATCGGACTCAGCTCGGCGAGAGCTTTCCAACGGTGCCGGCAGTGTCGTGAACGGAGGCCGTACGTGAAAGTTGGTTATTGTACACATATGGGTAGAGAGAGAAAGAGAAGGGAGGAGAGAGAGTGTGTATGTGGACAAATGAGTAAATTTCATTTTTTTCGCTCTTTATATACTTTTTCGTCTAAAATTTCAACATGGGCTTTCCTGACTAATTTGGCCGTCTTGAATCCAAATATATCAGTTTTATTTTCATCTGAGGTCATTTCAACCAGTTTCCGACACTGCGAATTCTCGATCAAAAATTACCCTTGTGCTCAATTATCAAATTTGAGCGCGCTAATAGGCTATCCTAACTAATTTGGGAGTGTTGAACCCAAATTTATCAGTTTTATGTCAAGATAATATCATCTTGACCTACTTCTTGATACTGTGAGTGGCACACACATATACATACATAACATTACTATTAATCATTTTTCATCCTTTAACATTGTTAGAACATTTTATTTAGTTCTAAACAATATTAAATAACTTAATTTCGTATTTTTAACACTTAAATTCATTGTGTATTTATTCTCTGAGAAATATGAATTTTCCCGGTTATTACAAATAAGACAATAGATTTGAACTCCTTTAAATCCAACAAAATTAACTACAACAACATCAATATAATAATAACAAAAATCGTACAAGTATTTTTATCCTAGTGGTTGGTGCTAACGTCAAACACAGTAGCGGTATATGTATAAGCAAACTCCAAAATATGCTACCTTATAATATCCGGCATTTGTTTGAATGAAATTTAGTTATTAAAAATGTGAATTTATTTGGAAGAAAATATAAATATAAAAAATTCACATGCCTGTGAAATTCTTAGTTATTAGATATGTAAATTTATATAAAATGATTTAGGGGTTAAGGTCAAGGTTTAGGGTTTAGAATTTAGAAAAATATAAATATAAGAAATTTATATGAATGTTAAATTCAGTTACTATAAATGTAAATTTATGTAAAAGAATTAAAGGTTTAGTGTTGTTGAAAAAAGAAACATAATTTTTTCTGACATTTGCATTTTATTTTACATCAATTCATATTTTTAGTAACTGAATTTTACATTTAAGTGAGAGTTTCTTATATTTACACTTCTTTTTATACAAATTCACATTTCTATTTACTAAATTTCACATTTAAAAAAATAGCACAGAGCATGCATATCGGACACAAGACCAATCCTATATATATGTATGTATGCATGTATATGTATATTGAAAGTGAAAAACAGATATTTATAGAAGAGAATAAGGTTGTGGTCGAAATCATGGAAAGAGAGTGTCGATATTTGACGATAGTTTTTGAAAAACCGTACGTCAAATGTTTGCATGTGCATTTTTACCACGCTTTTGTAAACGGTTTTCGGAAGGGAAAAAACATTAAAAAAAAAAAAAACTTCCATTACATAACAATTTTAGAAAATCCCGGAGCTATCCTTGTTCAACCACATTTAACAATATTGAATTTTTTTCGTTTAGTCACCTATTTGTCGTCTTGGAACAATCAAATTAAGATTTTTTTTTTTGTTTGCTAAGCCATATTTTTTAGATATAGATTTTATGGACTAAGTGTAAATACTTTTAAAAAAGAAAAAGTCATTTGTAAAACGTCGACAATTGCCTTAAAATGGAAAATAAAAATCCTCAGCTATCAAAAAGTAAAATCACAGTCTAACTAAATTAGCATCCAAATAAATTGTCATTATTTTGTTGTATTATTTTTGTTTTTTGTTTTTCTCCTTGAAATCTTGACAAAAAGATGGAATGATCATTGAATGGTCTTGCATAATTGACTGGTATGAATTATTATAATTATGATAATAATTATTATTGTTACAATTATGATCATCATCATCATTGTAATAATTATAATAATAATTACTCTTATTATTATTATTTTATCTTGTTTTCAAGGTAATATTTTTCTTTTAAAGATTTTATCGTCCATTTCTTCAGAAGAATTTTAATTGTTGAGCATGACTATATATTTTTATGATAAAAGAACTGGGGAAACTTTGTACAGGATAAAAAATTACAATAAAAATGACCTCACAAAAAATACAGGTGACCCATCACGTGCAATTTTTTTTTTTTTAAAAAGAGTATGCTACTTTTCATGAAAGCATGAGCGTCCTTTATCTAACTAGGACATGGTATTTGAAGAAGGGAAAAAAAAAAAAAAGGAACATGGCCCAAAACACTTTTAGAAGTAGGAGTACATGAGTAGATCGCCATATTCCTCCACAGTGGTTGTCCTATATACATGATGGCGCAACTAGGGCTGGCAATTTAGGTCACGACACGACAACACGACACGAAACCCGCACGAAATTAAAGGGTTTGGGTTTTCTTTAAATGGGTTTGGATCAAAACGGGTCGAATCTGTCAAACACGATTAAATAAAGGGTTGAACTTGCACGAACCCACCAACCCGCAATTGACACGAAATAACCCGTTTAATAAATGAGTCATATATGGGTTAACACGAACACGACCCATGAATTACCCATTTATAATTTTTAATATATATTATATAAATTTTTAAAGTTTAAAAATTTAAAATTCAAAATTTAAATATAAAATATGTATTTTAGTTTTTATATGTATATTTTTAGTTTTGTATTTATCTTTTGTGATCTAAATTTAAGTGTAGCTTGATTGTGAACTTAATTTGATTGTTATTTAGATGTTTAATAAGTTTTTTTAATGTTAAAATTGATGATAGGTTAGTTAAATTGGTCAATAATAGGTTAATTAAATAGATCAATAACAAATTAGTTAAGTGGGTCAATAACAGATTGAATGACCCGTTTATGACCCTTTTAGTAAATGGGTTTAGCATACACGACACGACACGTTTATGACCCGTTAAGGGTTTAGCAGACACGACACGACACGACACGACACGTTTATGACCCATTTAATAAACGGGTCATAAACGTGTCGTGTCGTGTCAACCCGTTTATTAACGGGTCGTGTTTGGGTTGTGATTTTTGACACGATTATTAAACGTGTCGTGTTCGTGTCGAGTGTATTCGTATCAACAAACGGGTCAGACACGACACGAACACGACCCGCTGACATGATTTGCCACCCCTAGGCGCAACATCAGTATCTATTATGCTTAGCGAGTTAAGGATTTTTCTTAATTGTAACAATTATCACTTTGTTGGGATGGCATAGTCTTTCATTTATGTGATTCTAAATATGTAAGTTACAAAAAATGGACTTTTTTAATTTGGTTATTATAATTACAAATCAACTTTCTTAATCCTTGAATCAAAGATTTTACAAATTAACTATCGTACAATTTAAATTAGGAAACTAATTACATGGTTTGCAATAAATACAAAAATTCAAAAATACATAAATTATAATTACATAGATTCTCCAATATGCCCCGCAAGATGGAGTTTTGAAAGGAGAGTCCAATCTTGGTTTGAAGTTTGACGAAGCGATCACCAGAATAAGGCTTGGCAAGTGTATTAGCTAATGGGTTCTTGGACGAAATATGGGCAACTCGGTGAGTACCATTCTGAACTTGATCTCAAATGAAGTGAGAATCTAATGCAGCATGTTTCATGCGGGAATGGATAACATGGTTGGAGCAAAGACAGGTTACACCAACATTGTCACAATAGATCACAAGTTCTTAAGAAACATTGACACCAAGTTCAGTTAAAATTGAGCAAATCTAGCTTAATTTAGTGGTTGTAGCAACAACTGATTAATATTCAGCCTCTGTAGAGCAGCGAGCTATGATGCACTGCTTCTTTGAGCTCTAAGAAATTGGATTGCATGTGAGATATACAATGTAGACAATGGTGGAAGTAGTCATCCTTATTGCTAGCCCAATCTGCATTAGAGAAAGCATAGAGAGAAAGAACAAGACCTTGATCATAGGTTCCACAAAGATAATGTAGTATTCATTTCATAGTGTTCCAATGCTCAATCATTGGGCAGTGCATTAATTGTGCAAGCTTGTTGATCATAAAAGATGTGTCAGGATGAGTGTGAGAGAGATATTGGAGGCTTCCTACAACCATCCTATACTTAGTAGGATTCGATAGTACTGTGCCAAAATATAAAGTCAAAGTTGGCATAGTGGCAAGTAGTATGAGAACTGGTTTGGCTTCAATCATATGTGTGCGAATAAGAAAATCATTGATAAATTGCCTTTGGTTCAAAAGCAAACCATGAGGATGTGGGTAACCTCAACTTCAAGGAAGAATGAGAGCAGATCAAGACCCTTGAGAGAAAAGCATTGGCCAAGGAGATCGATGAAATGTTAGATAGCACGATTATTGTTGCCTGTAATAATTATGTCATCAACATAAACAAGTAAGTATATTATAGTTCCACTTACGTTGAGGAGAAAGAGTGAGGTGTCAGCATGAGATTTAAAGAAGCCCTGAGGTGATAAGAAATTGATGCAATTCATGGAACCAAGCACATGGAGCTCACTTGAGACAGTAGATAGCTTTGTGTAGTCACACACATGGTTAGGGAAGTCCCAATTAGTAAAGCTTGGTGGTTTTGCCAAAAAGGCATTCTCTGATAAGTGACCTTGGAGATAGGCATTATTGACATCTAACTGATGTAGAGACTAACCACGACTAATTGCAAGACTAAGGACCATGTAGACGATGGTTGGTTTGACCACTAGGCTAAAGATCTCATGGTAGTCCATTCTCGGTCATTGGTGAAATCCTTTAGTAATCAAACGAGATTTATACCTATCAGCAGAACCATCAAGAAGTTATTTAGTTCTAAAATCCACTTACACCTAACAAGATTTTGCATAATCGAGGGAACAAGTTTCCGTGTTCCATTCCAAACTAGAGCATCATACTCTTATGACATAAATTGACATCATTTGGGGCCTTTGATAGCTGAGAACATGAATAAGGGTTCAAGGGAGTCGAGGATTTAAGCTAGGCATTTATATTGAGTTTCTAGACTGGTTTATAAATGTTATTCTTTAAACAGGTGATGATAACTCGTGTTTTGGTTCGATTGACTAGTTGGGGATATTCCATCAACCTTAGGGCATTGTGTTTTTGATGTGAGCTTGGTTGAGTTGTCCAATCAACCAGTGGAAAAGGTTCGATCAACTAATTGATAAAGGTTTTTAGAAATTAGAGATAGGAAAGTGTTCGATCGATCGATTGGTGATGTTTGGTTAATCTATTGTGATAGATCCACACATGAGGGTAGTGCAACAGGGGTCATCATAGAAGATGGACCAAATGGTGGGGCAAATGAAGACAAATTTGGGAGAAATAAGATTAGGGGAAGCCATTCAGAAATTGTGGCTAACTTGAGATGAGTATTCTGACACGAGAGAGACAAGAATAGAAATGTAAAGTCAACAAATTTGATATGATGTGAAACAAAAAGTTTGGTGGTTGATGGATTGAGAGAAAGGTAAGCACTTTGAGTGTGAGGGTAACCTAGAAAAACACATGGAATTAAGCATGGTGCTAGCTTGTGTGCTAAATAAGGACAAAGCCAGGGATAACAAAGACAACCAAAAACACGAAGTTTAGAGTAATTAATGGTGAAGCCAAAGATTTTTTTCGTAATGGGACATGAGTTTAAGTGTAGGAGTAGACATACGATTAATGAGGTAGATTACGGTGACAAATGCATAATTCTAGTAAGTAAGAGGGAAAGACAAATGAGAAAGGAAAGAGAACCGTTTCAATGATATGACGATGTTGCCATTCGATATAAACATTGTATTCGAGTGTATGAGGTGGATCAGTGAGATGAGAAATACAATGAGATGCAAGAAATTTGTTAAGTGCTTGATATTCCCTGTCATTGTCTGAATATAAAATATAGGGGGCATTTGGTAAAATCATTGCATTTTGATTGTATTTGAATGAAATTTGTTTTTTGAATGTTGTATTTGGTTGAAAAGTATTTGTTTTATATTTGAATGAAATGTGTGTTTGGATGAAAAGTATTTTAGAGTTGAAAAGTTGATGTGATTGGTAAAAGTAGAGATAAATAGTAGAGTTGAAAAGTTGATGTGATTGTTTTAAAAATGTTTTGAATAGTAATTGTTTTCATAGCACTGTTGCAAAATTTATGTTTGGTATATAATTATATTGTATTTGAGTAAAATTAAAATGGAATTCTTTCTCCAAACGGCCCCATAGATTTTTCTATTGAAGAGTTTTTCAACAAGGGCATTAAATTTAGTAAAGACATCAAGGATGTTGACTTTTATTTGAGGGGATAATATCAAATATACTTAGTGTAATGATCAACAAAGATGACATAGTATTTGAATCTATCAATTGAATAAACAGGTGAGGTCCAGACATCAAAAAATAAAATTTCAAGGGATAAAAGGAAGTAATGGTAGAGGTGGAAAACGGAAGTTTGTGGCTAATGTTGCATTGATAGGCATTACAATTGGATGTCAAAGACAAAGGATTAGATAAACCTGATTGAAAATGAGATGATGCACCTAAGAATTGGAAACGATAGATGCCCTAACCTATGACGCCACTCGGACGAAGTGGTCTTGACATTTGAGAATGTGACTAGCGGTGATGAGTTGACTTGAGAGACAAGCCATTTGTACATGCCATCTTTGCTTTGCCCCTACAAAAGAGATGCCCTCGTGCAAAGATCTTTCACATGAAAAGTATTGGATAAGAATTCAACTGAGACATTGTTAGAAGGACAAAACTGTGACATGGAAATAAGATCTTTTTCTTTTTTCATGTTAGGAACACAAAGAATGTTATTTAAAGAAAAGGTATAAGGGGGTGTATAAAGTTTGGTGGAACTGGTGTGGGTAATAGGTAGACCCATATCATCTCCAACCACAATGTCATCGAAGTCATCATAAGGAGTATAAATAGGAAGAATGCCAAATTCGGTAATAACATGGTACGATGACCCACTATCGAGAAGCCAATTGAAATTGTTGGAGGTGTTGCTGGAGGCATGATGAGCATGTGGCAGAGCCTGAGTAGCAATTGCTATTAAGCAAAATTTGGTACACCATTTAACAGTGTGACCTTGAGTGTTGCAAGCTTGCGAGTAGCTAGAATTGGGTTTCAGAGACATGGCTACTCTTTGCAATTGTCTGTACGACTGGTTAAGGATGTTCGATTGACCGATTATAGGTGATGGGAGGAATTACAAGAAGGAAGATGGATAGAGGGATCCCAAAAGCATAAAGCTGTGACACTATATAGAAATTAGGAAATGATGGCATAGCCTTTCATTGATGTGATTCTGAATATAAAAAAAATTACTAGGTATCGACTTTCCTAATCTAGCTGTTATATTTACAAATCAACTTTCCTACTTCTTAAATCAAGGATTCTACAAATCAAATAAAATCGTATAACCTAAACTAGGAAACTAATTATACGAATTACAATAGATATTAAAAATTGAAAAATACATAAATTATAATTACATAATTAGATAGATTCTTTAACAGATAGAAATTAATCTTTTATGTTAGGAGAATTAGCTTCCCGTGACAAACATGGTTTGTATTTATTTATTTATTTGTTTATCCTTTTGCATGTAAAGCCAAATAATTAGAGTGAACATTTTCATGGTGAAACAAGTCATTTCTAGAAAGCTTGTTTACTGGGTATTATAAGTTAAAAATCACGAGGAAGACTTATCAATTACACTTTGCAATTTTCAGTTTTTTTTTTTCTTTAGAACATTTATTTGTTTCTTTGTTTGCTTTGTAAACAAAAGAGAAATAAATTTTAGTGTCAACTCCGCTAGTTTCATTTTCACTCTGGCAATGAACAGCTCAGTGTGAACCTGAGAAATTTGTCAATGACAACACATTTTGGTAGGACTTTTCTCTTGTAGATAAACGTCAGTCTTGGCAGGCCGCCTAATGTTGACTTACGATTATTGCAGTCAAAATGAAGAAGGAACAACGAAGGTACATGGAACTTATTGGAAAAAAAAAATCTGGATTCGATGATGGCAGTGTCGCCGTAAGTCTATGGCAGAAGACGACGGTCATAAACCGTCGTGAAATATTTGCGTAGACATGCAGTTCTTGAGGCGAGAATATTAATCAAAACAGTCCACTTTTAATAACATTTTTTCTAAATGACCATTATCAAATGTCTTAATAAAAAGGCTTTTTTGCATATGCACCCCAAACTTCTCATACAATTACAATTTACACTCTAAATTTTTAATTTTAATAAATTACTTCACAAACTTATGAATATATTACAATTTACCTCACATTCATAATAAAACTAATATTTTGAAGGAAGTTGATATACGATTTGTACATAGGCCATTAATTAACAATACGAATGACAATTTTTACCTAATTGAATCCTAATTTATTGATATTAAGATCTTTAAATAAGTATTATCAAAATACAAAACTTTAAATTAACTTTGTTTTGAATATAATTTTGGGTGAACATTGATTATAACAGAGTTTTTATACTATTAATTATCAACTTATATATGCAAGCCAAGTATCAATTTTAATTTCTAGCCAAAAAAAAAAGTATCAATTTTCATTTAAAAAAAAAAACAATATTGTTATCAACGAGGGGTAGGGTATAAATTGCCAACATTGAAAGTTCAGTTGCGATTATGAGTTAGGGGTGCACCGGGGAAAAACGCTTATCAAAAATTAAATAAAAAAAAAAAAGGACTTTGCCTAAGCAACAATTTTTTTAAATATTATTCAAAAGTTTAATCATACCAATTTAACTAGCACCCAAGTAAGTGTCATTATTTCCAGTAATTTTTTTTTTCCATTGAAATCTTGATAAAAAGATAGAATTTTCGTTTAACCTTCTTCCAGAATTGACTAACTAGTGAGAATTTTTAGTTTTGTTAATATTTACTATTATTATTATTATCATTATTATTATTATTTGGTTGTGAGTCACCGACAAGAACAGATATCGTATCTGTTTTAAAGAACTAAATATTAACATAAAGTTAAAATCCTTTAATGGAAGCCCCTCATTTCTTGGCCATTTTGCTCTCTTCTGTGCTTTCCTTCTTACTATTATTGCAACTCTGTTTGGCTGCTCATGTTGATTCCATAACTCCGATCCAATCACTCAAAGATGATGGTGAGAATACTACCTTAATTTCCCCTGGCCAAGCCTTTGAGTTAGGTTTCTTCTCTCCCGGAAATTCGAAGAACAGGTACTTAGGAATATGGTACAAAAAGAAACCCGAAACAGTCGTCTGGGTCGCCAACAGAAATATCCCGCTCACCGACTCAAACGGAGAACTGACCGTCAGGGACGGAAACCTTGTTCTTCTCAACAGCTTAGCGAGCATTGTTTGGTCCTCAAATGTGTCCAGTAAAGGCGCAAATACTCCAGTTGCTCTGCTTTTGGACTCCGGAAATTTTGTACTTCAAGTGCAGGAGAGTGCGAATCGGGACGACTACATATGGCAAAGCTTTGATTATCCTTCTGACACACTCTTATTCGGCATGAAGCTTGGACGGGACTTGAAAACTGGCTTCGAGCGATACTTAACGTCGTGGAAAAGCATCAATGATCCATCCGTTGGTGATGGTATTTATAGGTTGAGCATAACATATGGCCTGCCTCAGTGTGTAGTTGATGTGGGATTGACGAGAAAGTTCCGGACAGGGATATGGAATGGAGTTCGATTCTGTGGCATGAAAGCGCCGTTTCTTACCGTTCATAAGATTTTATATGTGTTCAACGAGGAGGAGGAGTATATAATGTTCGAGAATACAGACCCGTACTCGGCCATTTCGTTTATAAAGTTGAGTCCTTCGGGTTTTGGGGAGCATCTTGTTCTCCGGAACAGTAGCTCCGAATGGGCTACCATGTACACATTGCCACCCAATCCACTGTGCGAGAGTTATAACTACTGTGGGGCTAATGCGATGTGTACAATCACAGGGAATCCGATATGCGAATGTTTGAGCGGCTTTACACCGAGGTCCCAAGAAGAATGGAGTGTGCTAACATGGTCCAAGGGATGCGTGAGAAAAATGCAGTTGGCTTGCGGAAAAGGAGAAGGGTTTGTGAAGGTTGCAGCGGTAAAATTGCCAGACATGTTGGAGGTTTGGTCTGACAAAAATTTGAGACTTAAAGAATGCCAGGAAGCATGCTTGAAGAATTGTTCTTGTAAAGCTTATGCTAATTCCGACGTCACAAAAGGCGGAAGTGGTTGCTTGATGTGGTTTGGTGACTTGATTGATATCCGAGATATGCCAGTGAAAGGCAGTGAACAGGATCTCTATATACGACTAACTGCTTCAGAAATGAGTAAGTCTTTAATTGCATATATCTTTTAGTTGAACTGATTGGGAAACTGATAATTCCTTAACATGTGTAGAATCAATCCGTGATGCAAATAAAAGGAAAAAACTCAACGTCGTCTTATCGGCTTCGTTGACCTCTGGCATATGTCTCTTTGGTGTTGCACTCTGGTGCATAACTTGGAAACTAAGGAATAGGGGAAAAGATGGTAAGCAAATGTTTCCTTCGCCTCTGCTTTCTTGATTCTATGTATGAAAATCAGATACAGTGCATTCTATGGATTTTACACGCTAATTTTAATAGGTAAAAGCAAGGACAAAGATCTAGATTTGCCTATATTTGATTTGGCTACAATCATTTCTGCTACAAACAAATTCTCCCCAACTAATATGATTGGGGCCGGTGGATTTGGTCTTGTTTATAGGGTAATATTTTTCTTCTTACGATTTTATCGTCGATTTCTTTCATTAGAATTTAACTCATGATCATGAAGTACATGTTTCGATGACAAAAAAACAGGGAAAACTTTGTACAGGACAAGAAATTGCAGTGAAGAGATTATCAAATAATTCTGGACAGGGTCTTAACGAGTTTCAGAATGAAGTCGAATTGATCGCAAAGCTTCAACATAGGAATCTTGTTGCTCTTCTCGGTTGTTGTATCCAAAACGAAGAGAGGATATTAATTTATGAGTATATGCCTAAAAAGAGCTTGGACCATTACATCTTTGGTTTGAAACTCTTAACCTTAACATGCAAATTAAATTTGAAATTTAATGTCAACAAAGCTAAGGAGAGGTTCAAATTTCTTGCAGATGGCAAAAGATGCACAACATTACCTTGGAAAATGTACTTCTATATTGTCAGAGGTATTGCAAGAGGTCTTCTTTATCTCCACCAAGATTCTAAACTCCAGATTATTCACAGAGATCTCAAACCAAGCAATATTCTACTAGACAATAATTTGAGTCCCAAGATTTCAGATTTCGGCTTAGCAAGGGTTTTTAGAGACGATGAGAAAGAAGCAAGAACAAGAAGAGTTATTGGAACATAGTAAGTTAACATAGGAAGCTTATCATGAATAGTTTTACACGAATTTATACTTGTTTTCTTGTGACAAATACTATGCTTCATGTAGTGGTTACATGTCACCGGAGTATGCAATTGATGGGAAGTTCTCCATCAAATCAGATGTGTTCAGCTATGGTGTGGTGTTGCTAGAGACTGTGAGTGGCAAAAAGAATAGAAGTTTCAATCACCCAGATCATGACCATAACCTTTTGGGACATGTAAGAAACGATGGTGATATTATTTTCCATACGCATTATTTGGGTTGAGATATAAGAATGTTTATTGTTTCAGGCATGGTTGCTGTGGAATGAAGGCAACTCCTTGGATCTTATGGATGCATGTTTTGAAGACTCGTGTGTTGAATCTCAAGTGGTGAGATGCATTCAAGTGGGTTTGTTATGTGTCCAAAAGTTCCCTTACGACAGACCGACAATGTCGTCGGTAGTTTTTATGTTGGAAAACGAGGGAGCTATCTTGCCTCTACCTAAACAGCCTGGTTTCTTCGTCGAAAGGAGTCCAACTGATGAGGGCTGTAAATCAAGAATTGATCGAGATTCACATTCAGAAAACGCAGCAACTATAACGATGCCCTATGGTAGATAAATTAATCGATCTTACATATTAAATTTTTCTTAACAATTTCTTCTTCTTTTTTTTTTTTTTTTCCTATTTTGTGATTTGATAACTTATATTGCAAGAATGTAGCATAACATGGCACATAGACCAACAATACCAACACAACACTGGTAGTCATCTAGGGAACACCATGAAGAAGACTAAATATACATTGTAGCCGAATCACTATGCAATTAATATTGAGTTATGAAAAGCGCAAAAAGTCGCTTTGTAGCTCTACTAATTTTCATTAATTTCGCCGCTAGAAAGTACCTAGAACTTTGAATTTGATCAGGACGTCGCCCATGATGACTTTTCTCCTTGGCTTTTGGAAATTTGACAGAAATGAACTATTCACTTTCAAAGATTAATTTACTATGACTAGTAGGGAGGGCCACATTCGAAAGAGCGTTTTTCTTGGGTGACAATGACAATCGATTGACTATTCTTACCCACCAGCGTTAAAGTCCAAATCTAAAGATGAAAAAATAATCTATGTTGACTCGGTTTTGAGGAAGAGAAAAAAAAAAAAAGCAAACGTAGTAATTAATTTATGTTGAAAAATGTTTCAGATGAAGTTGAAATATGCGGTCTTGAATTTTATGTCTCATTTATTGTCTTTCTATATTGTTTTAAAATATTATTTGAATTAAAAAATTTGACCTCCTAATATACGAAATACTAAAAATAATGTGATTAAATGAATTGTCAAAATAATACCAGGAATAAGAAAATAGGACAACACACCTTATCTCTTCCAATTGTGGGTTGAAAAAGATTTATTTTTTATTTTAACAATGAGAAGAAGTACCTTATCTTAAGGAAGCTAAAGCATCCTAATTAGGTTTGCATGCATCTTCCAGCTGTCCCATGCAAAATCATGGCTTCAAGCTTATTTTATTTATTTAAAAGAAAGTGAAAACAGAAGTCAAACCGAAAAAATAAAACATAATGGAAAAAAGATGGTGAGGAAAAAAGAATGCCCATACTAGTAATGAAACCTAAATTAATAGATAACCCTCCCGCCAAAAAGTAAACATGGGACAAGCGATACTATATTGTTGTCAAAGGAATTGCAAGAGGTCTTCTATACCTCTACCAAGATTCTAAACTTCACATAATTCTTAAATATCTCAAAGCAAGCAATGTTTTGTCAGAAATCAACTTGGATCTTAAGATTTTAGATATCGGTTTGGCGAGGATTCTTAGAGATGATGAAAAAGAAGCCTCAACCAAGACAGCAGTGGGAACATAATTAATCACGAAGTTAGCTCATTTTTTGATTGATCTGATTTGGTGGGGGATCTGTAACAAGGATATAGTTTGTTTGTTTGTTTGATTTTTTTTTTTTTTCAATTTGAACTCTAGTTCAATCAAATACACGCTTGATATCCAACTTCAATCGGATTGGATTGGATGTTGGATTGGTTCACCCTAACATAAATTTGTACCCTTCTTGTAGTGTTTACATATCACCAAAATATACAATTGATGGGAAGTTCTTTGTAAAATCCAAGTGTTAAGCTTTGGTGTTGTCTTGTCGGAGATTGTTGGCGGAAAAAAGAACAAAGGCTTCAATTTCCCAGATCAGCACCATAACCTCGTAGACGTGTATGAAGCATTAAAGGAAAAAAAAAAAAAAAAGATCTACACATATTCTAGTTCCAACTTTTGTTTTGATCATAGCAGTCTTACTTAATGACAAAATATATTATTTGAGGCATGGTTGTTGTGGAATGATGACAAAGCCTTAGGTCTACTAGATGCTTGTTTAGAGGATTCATGCGTCGAATCTCAAGTATTGAGATGCATTTAAGTGGGTTCATTGCATGACTAAAAGTTCCCACAGGACAGGCCAATAATGTCATCGGCATTTTCATGTTGGAAAACGAGGGGGGCATCTTGCCTCGACATAAGCAGCCCTGTTTCCTCACAAAAAGGAGCCAACAATGACTGTCATAGCAATAAAGATATTGAGATGTTGTAGTTTTTTGAGATAGAGTACTTATATTAATATGTTTACATTTTAGAGACACAAAAAATTAGACAGGGGATCTAAGTCCCTCGTGAGCACAAGCAAACTCACCTAAGCTGAGCTGAACCCTGACTAATAAGCTCTTGAATAGAATAATTTTCCGGGAACATATAATGATGAGTCCTTTAATAATCTTCTAACTAATGAAATGATGGATCCTTTGCAAACATGTGATTATTCCTTTCATTGATATTGAACACCAAGAAGGTTTTTTATAGCCAAGAAAAGTTTACTGCTTTGTTGGTCAACATGGCAGCCAACTGTTTTTGGTCTGTATATTGGATAAAATACAATACCTTTTGTATTTCATCACATGTTGCACAACACACTTAACACATTGTTAGTTTACCATGCTCTTAAATGCCTTAATTAGGAGATGGGGAACCTCATATTTTACTGAGTAATTATCAGATTTATCGACTAATGTAATTGTTAAATATGTACTTAGTAAATCTGGTCATTTTACAGGAACAAGAAATGGAAAGTGATTGATTCACTACAATTTCTCTATTTTGACAATTTCCTATACAATCTTCAAATGTCTACTTTACCTACCATCTAGCTGAGTGATGGTCATTCTGCAAACTGAAATATTTATTTCTTCATTTATTGTTGTTCCTGAGTCCTTGTTAACATTGTCCGAGCTTCTTTCCATGAAAAATCCAGGTTCTTTCGGCAGGGGCAATTTTCCTCCCTCGTTAGCCAACATTAGAATGACTGAGTTCATTGGTGGCCTATCCTCGGAAAATTTCTGAACACACAACAAGCCCACATGAATGCATCTTAATACTTGAGATTCAACTATAGAATCCTTATCGAAGCATGCATCCATTAGTTCGAAGGCTTTGCCTTGATTCCAAAACAACCACGCCTGAAACAATTTGATCAAATATGTTTAGTAACTTGTAAAATCAGAGATTGTTTAAGATGGTCTATAATTATTGTTCAACTTACATGTCCAAGAAGATTGTGGTGGTGATCTGGGTGACTGAATCTGGTGTTTCGCTTTCCGCTCACTATCTCCAGCAATAGCACACCAAAGCTAAAGATATCGGATTTCATAGAGAATTTTCCCTCAACAGCATACTCCGGAGACATATAGCCACTGCACCAAAAAATTAGAACCTTAGTTATAAACTAAACTCATTGAATGCTTGAGGTAGCATGTGATCAAAACTTACAATGTTCCAACGACTCTCCTTGTTGTATATTCATCTTCTTTGCCATCGAAAATTCTTGCCAAACCAAAGTCAGAAATCTTAGGAACCATATTGATATCTAGTAAAATATTGCTCGCTTTGAGATCCCTGTGCACAATTTGAAGTTTGGAATCTTGATGGAGGTAGACAAGTCCTCTAGCAACCCCCATGACAATCTCAAAGTTCTTTTTCCATGATAACGTTATACTCCTTTTATGTTCCGAGCCATCATCTTCGCGTGCTGACAAATTTCCAAAAACAAGGCAGAGCATTATTCAATGATACTGGTCAAGGAATCTTTAGTATATGCATAAGGTCGAGAGGGTCGAACCAAAAATAAAACGGTCCAAACTTTTATTAGGCATGTGCTCATAGACCAAGATCCTCTCATCTCCTTGAATGCAGCAGCCTAAAAGTGTGACAAGATTCTTGTGTTGAAGTTTTGCAATCAAGTTCACTTCATTCTTAAACTCTGCAAGACCTTGACTTGATTCATTTGACAGCCTCTTAATGGCTACTTCTTGTCCTGTTGAGAGATTCCCCTGCATAATTAAAAAGATAATGCAAAAAACTTTGGATGTAAGAAGGAAAAATAACATTTTTCGGTACGTATATTAGGAAATTTAAATACAGAATAGTTACCTTGTAAACAGGACCAAAGCCACCTTTTCCAATCATATTTACAGGAGAGAAATTGTTTGTGGCAATTGCAATTGTAGCCAGATCAAATAAAGGTAGCTCTATATCATCATCCATCCCTCTGTCTATTAAATTTCGAAGTTGTTTCATTAATTTGTTAATATAATCCAGCAATAATAAAAAACATATATATATCTTGGTGGGAAGAATTTTCATACCTCTTACTTTTCTTCTTAGTTTGCAAATTACGCACAAAAATACAACAACCAACACAAACATGCCAGAGACAACTATTAGGGTCACCTTTAATTTTGTCTTCTTCGCAGCACGGATTGATTCTAGGAAAAAAAAAAGTAGATAAAAGATAACAATGAAGAATCGAAAAATCGAACAATAGAATGAAGAGTCATAAGGTGAAGAACTTACTTATTTCTGAGGCTGATAATCTTACATACAAATGCTGCTCACTGCCTTCTACTTTATATTTTCGGACATCAATTAGGTCACCGAACCACATCAAACATCCACTTCCTCCTCTTCGGATATCCGAATTTGCATAAGCTGTACAAGAACAGTTCTTCAAGCACGCTTCTTCACACTCTTTTAGGCTCATACTTTTGTCCAGCCAGAACTCCAACAAGTCGGGTAATTTCAGCCCCTCAACCTTTACAAATCCTTCTCCTTCCTCGCAACGTAATGGCATCTTCCTTTTGCACCCTTTAAATAAATTTATCACATTCCAATCCTTTTCCGAGATCGGAGTAAACCATTTCAAACAATCACATGTGGGATATTCATTTATTCCACAGACGCCATTAACACCACAGTAGCCATAATTGTCACATGGTTCGTATGGCATTGAGTACATGAGAGCCCAATTTGAGCTCGACTTCTCCAACACAAAACGCTGAATCAACCCTGAATGACTCAGGGTCAAGCGCGTAACTATGTTTGAGGCAACTGTGGAGTCGAACATATAAGATGATTCATTCTCACTAAAATCAAGTGTGAAATTGATCTCCGAATTTTGTTTCGGCAGCACGTCGACACCACTAAATCGAACTCCATTCCATGCTCCTGTCCGAAACTTTTTGGTCGACCCCATAGCAAGAACAAGTTGAGGTAACCCGTTGGTGCTCATTTTGTAAGTGTAATCTCCAGTTGATGGATCATCAGGGCTTTTCCACGAGGTTAAAAATCGTTCAAAACCGGTGTTTAAGTCCCGTCCGAGCTTCATCTTTTCTACAACTGTGTCAGTTGGATAATCAAAGCTCTGCCACAAATAAAGTACAGAGCTCATGCTGTCGCTCTCTCTGAGAACAAGATTTCCGGTGTCCAAAAGATTAACAACCGGATTCTTCACTAAAACGCTCGATGATGAACTCGATGACCAAATGACGCTCTTTGTTCGGTTGAGAAGAACAACGTTTCCGTCTTCGGTGACTAAGAATTCGCCATGTGAATCAATGAGTGGATTGTTTCTGTTTGCAACCCACACAACTATATCAGGAGTCCTTCTGTACCATATTCCAACGTACCTATTCTTGGATTTGCCAGGAGAGAAGAAGCCCAACTCAAAGGCTTGGCTAGAGGAAACTAAAGTAGTATTGTTTTGATCTATCATGGACTGGCTTGGAGTTATGGCGTCGATATGAACTCCAAATGATGATTTCAAGTAGATTGGAAGAGATAGGAAGGCCAAGAATATGGTGAATATTTGGTGGATTTCCATTTGCATTTTGTTGACGAAGAAAGTGGGATTAGAATTATGTGCTGAGGCTCAAAGACTTTTTTATTTTTTGTTAGAAGAGTCGAAACATTTTGTAGATTGGGATAATAGTGTTTTGTTGTCAACGCCAAAGACTTTACTTTTTTTCAGGGAAGGCAAGACTTTTCTAGTCAAAAATAATTTATGATTTATATAATATTTTAAATTTAAAAATATTATTTAAAAATTTTTCTCATAAAAAAAATCAACTATATAAAAAAATAAAAAAAGTATAATTTTTAATATAAATATAAATTTAACTTTTATAATCCAAATATTTTTAATTTAAGATAAAATTCTCTAATTTAAATTTAAATAACAAATATAAGGTTTATTTTATGATTTAGCTTATTATAAATATAACCTAAATTTTCTAATTCAAAATCACAATTTAAACGAGTCTTTAATAATAGCCGTACACATACTTAGTTGCACTGTACTGTAATTGAAAATTTTATAATGTAAAATATGAAAAAAGCAACATAAATTATTTTAATCCAAGTGTTATATTTTATCATTGATCTATTATAATATTATATTTGTTATCTAAATTATTCTAATCCGTATATATAATTCATTTTTTCTTATTTGTTATCAGAAGTTAAAAATCTAGAAACAAATGAAAATGATTAGTGAAACAATAAAAAATAGTCACATTTAGAGGTGTAAATAAGGTGAGAGGTCGGATTATGTCCGACCCATCCTGTTCCATAAGATTAACCCACCCCCATTTCCATTTAGGTGGGGCGGGGAAAACCTGATATCCACCCCGCCCTGCCCCACTAACCGTAGTATAATTTTATTAAAAAAAGATACATAAAAAAAAAAAAAAAAAGAGAAAAACAAACAAACAAAAACACACGCACATACACACACGTATATATATATATATATATATGACGGCTCGCGGAAAGCCTAAATATATATTCAATTTAATGGATTTCTGGTATTTCTGGGGAACCCTAAACAAAACCATAATCGGAGAGAAAAGAAACCCTAAAATTGACCCAAAAAAATTTGAGCAAGATAATCATCGAAAAACCATAATTACTCACAGAGAATATCATACTGGAACAGAAAAATGGAGAAACCGAATCTGAAACTAAACGGAGTAGAACTTCAACGAAAAACTCATCTTAAATCATCCGCCCCGCTGTTCTCTCTCTCTCTCTTTCTCGCTATACACACAATAGTTTGCTCAAACGCAATCCTCACCACTCTCGTGATTGTGGAATTGTTTGCGAGCTAGACTCTAGCTCAGTCTCCGGCGTCCTCTCCGGCAGCTTATCCTACCAGATCGCCACCAACGGCGACTCCTCCAGTGAAAATACCTGCCTCGGCTCCTCCTTCGGCGACCAGGTCCTCTCCTCCCGCAGTTTCGGCATCACCTGCGACACTGAACTCTCCCCCAGCTCCGCCTCCGTCGTCCACTCCCACTCCCGCTTCTTCTCCAGCAACTTCTCCGGCTCCGGAGACTCTTCCTTCGACGATCTCCTCTCCCCCTTCTGAAGCTCCATCGCCGTGGCAGATTTCCGACATTTGTTGTTTTTTTATTTTTTTTATTTTTATCATATAAATGGGGAGCTCTATACTCTGTATGATGAAGGTTATACCCGCCTCAGGATGAGACGGGATGAGTATTCATTTAAGTTGACCTATTTGCATCTTCATTCATATTAATTGATAATTAGATTGTTTAAGTGAAAATTGTTGAACTGAAATCCGCTTAAAAACTGTTTTATAAAAATACAGGCATAGTCTAGTATACGTCAATGGGTAGAAACGTTTTGGAATATTGGAGATAGGCCTGTCAGATATCGTAAGTTGAGGTGTAAAAATGCTGCACCATATGATGACAAATGGCCAACGGAGGGGAAGGTTCACAATGAAAGTAGCGGTTTGAAGTCAAATTCCACTGGTACAAATGAAAAGCAAAAAAAAATTAAAAAAGAGCCAGAAAAGAGTATAAAAGTAATTTTACGGTGTGAAAACTAAATGTGATACAGGTATATTGTAACTAGTCTATCAACTTGGATCGGGTGGTTTACAAAATATTGTCCTTCGCAGTTGTGCCAATTAAACTGATATTTTATGTACCATAAAAAAATTATAAATTAATATCTTGTTAAAAAGGAAATTAATGTAAAATGGAACCAATTGAAGAATGTTTTGCACGTGTGTTGAATCGGAGGTGGGACTTTAAATGCTTTCTTAAAAAACTGGAGGGAGTAGTTAATGTAGTTGAGTACACCAATCTTTAAAGTCGTTGTTCCTCAATGAACGACTGAGAACAGCAACATTCTTATTTAAAAAAAAAAATCATGGTTAAACAGATGAACGTCGTATAAGGTTCACATAATTAAGAACTGAAACAGCAACGTATAATATATATATATATATATACGCATATATAACTGAAAACAGCAACATTGATCCTTATGGTGAGTAAATGAAGGACGACAGACTGCGAATGGTAGACTAGGCGAAGGATGCATACCTTTGTGAAAACGGGCAAAGATATCGAGTTGCTTGTAAGCCATCAATTTGTTCCCGACCAACACTCACAGGAAAAGACAAGTTTGTATTTTTTTTTTTTTTTGGTGCGTTTTGAGATCGAAGAGTAGATGAGATAGCAAAATGGGTAGAGCAACGTCCGAGTAGGGGGTTGGGGTTTTTAATCTTTTTTTTTTTTTTTTTTGTGTGTTTTGACCAGTAGCCCATGATCATAAATATCCATGATATTTCTAAAATTTCTATGTTTTAAGAATTTCAAAATATCTTTTAAATATATTATCTTTTTCATCAAAATATCAAGAAAATATCAGAAAATGTAGATAAAAATATTGACATCGGTAACACGTAATGTAATTTATACAAAATATCAAAAAATTTCAAAAATTTCAATGAATATTTCGGTAAAAAAAATATAAAATTTATATTGAAAAATGTTAGATTTTATTTATTTGCTATCTTTTTTTTTTAAGGAATACCATCTTATAATTTATTTTATAAAAACAAGCATAGAAAACAAACAAGTAAAGGGTTGAATATAAAAATTGAGGGAGCCAGCTTCCCTGACGAGGTTCCTTACGTTTCTTACCTATATAACCACGAATTTGGTACTTACGATGGATGTAGACTTTTCAACCATCCTCATCCAAGCATACTATCACCACCATCTTAGGCAAGCAATCAAGAGAACACACAATTTTTTATTTATGAAAATACAATGGCATGTTTAGAATTATATTTAGCTCTATTTAAATTACATATCATGACATCAAATTACTTGAATAAGAATGATTTCTCAATTATGTTTGAACATATGACTTCTTTTTGATATTAAAATATGTAAAATATAAATTTTTTTTTTCTAAAATTTGATATTATCTTATTAATATTTATGCTAGTCTAAAACGTTATATATATATATATTTTAAAACAAATTTATGCAATTTTTATAATTTTTTTATTAATATTTCTACTGGCATTAATCGATACCTCAGCCTGACCCCCCTACTCACCTGACCATTCCAGTTTTTTAATAGCTTGCCCTTCATTCTCACAAACTTTATCTCAGCCTTCTGTCGAAAATCTAACGGTTTAAACCAGACTAATGCAAGGATTTGCCGAAAGCATAGCAGACGTTTCCTAAGGAAATAATCCAATAACTTTTCATATCAAAGCAACTGAAATGATTATATGTATCAAAATTATTCAAAGTAATAGTAGTATACATAACAATCTTCTATTTGAAATTTTAAAAAAAAAATACCCAAAAAGATGAAAAAAGACTATATGCTCCTTTAGATTATCAGTAAAACTAAAAATAACACATAAATTTAATCATGAAAAGAAGGAGAAAAAAGTCTCACCACAATTAGACTTGAGTACAATTAAGATGATTAGAATTTCTAGTGAGAAAGTTAATATTAAAGATCTTTAAAAAAATGATGAGATGTTAAGCTTTTAATAAAGAGAAAATGGAAAAAAAAAAAATTACATGCAAAAATACAAGTTAAAAATAGGGGGAAAAAGGAGTAAAGAATTAAAGAAAACATTAGAAAAATGAAAGAAAGGGGTTGAAAGAAAAAGAAAATTGAAAAGAAAATGGACTAAAACGAAACAGAAACTAAATGGTATAATGAATTTGCTATAAAAATATGATTTTTAGAGAAAATAAAAAAGCACCAAAATGGTGTGCAAAGAATGGTGATGGAATGAAAAAAATTAAAATTTATCTCACTCTTCTTGGGCGAAGGGAAAGGGAGGGAAAAAAAAAAAAAAGAGCTTCTCCTTCGGTGATTTTTCAGAATCTTTAACTCTTTTATCACAGTATTTTAAAATGGAAAAAAAATTCATTTTGAATTGATAAATCTAAAATAAATTAAAGTTTAGGGAAAAAAAAAGTATAATATCGATTATAAATAAAAATAAAAATTAAGCGAGCATGCATTTATTTTGAATTAAATTTCATCTTTAAATAGTGTGTTAAACATTAACACACCATATTAAGGGTGTTCGTTGGGTGGATTGGGTGGATTTTGGACATTTTTCAACCCACCCAATCTAGATTGGGTGAGTTGAAAAATTTTTTCACCCACCCAATTAACCCAATATACAAAATCGACCCACCCAATTAAAGTTTGGGTGGGTTTGGCGGGTTTTTCGGATTCGTCGGGTTTGACAATTTATAAAAATAAAGTAATAAAGCATGACTTAAAAATTTAATTACAAATCAAAATACAAGCTCAAATATTCAAATAAAGAAATCATGTAAAGATAATAAGAACTAATTAAAACATGCTTTTAATGAATACTAAGAAACATCAATCACAAACAATCAAACCTATTTCACAAGAATAATCTCTAACTCCAATCCAATGTGTGTAGTAACAAGAACTAAAGCCAAGTAAATTGAAATAAACTTGAAATTTTGTTCCTAAATCCTAACGAAAGGGAGGATTAAGGGAGGCTAGTGACAAGTGGCGGCTAGGGCTGGGCAAAGGCAAGGCACGAGACGAACACGGGCTTGGGGAGGCAAAAATGAATACGTCGAGGGATGACGGCCGATGGTCGAAGAAAGGGACGATTGGAGGAGGCTGGTAGGACATCGAGTTTGGTAAGGGTAAGGCACAAACTTTGGCTTGGGAGGAGGCATAAATGGGAAATGACAGTCGGCTCAACAAAATTGGCTTAGGTTAGTCATTATATTTTTTCTAAATATAAAAAAAAAAATTCATTGGGTGGGTTGGGTTTTGGTCGGGTTTTAGAATTCCAACCCGAACCCACCCAATTTGACATCGGGTTGGGTGGGTCAACCCGACTTTTTTTTGGGTCTGACGTGAACCCAACCCGTCGGGTTTTCTTTGGGTGGGTTGGGTGGGTTATTTGAGTTTTCGGATTTTTTGTTCACCCCTACACCATATTAGTTGAATTTGTCCTTTTTCATATGTTAAATTTGATAACAAAATGTTAACCCTTTTCCGTAGACAATTTACACTCTAAAAAACAAATTTCTCAAGTACAAGTGGTAATTTTGTAAATTGTATTATAATATTGGGTAAAATTATGGTAGGTATTCAAAAATAATACTTATAATAGGTATTCTTTTTAAAACCATGCTCATGTAATTGAATAATTAAAATTTACTTTTCTATAATAATTACAATGTCCCTTAATATATAGTAAATTTAAAAATCTGAATAATAAATTAATAATATATTGGGGGAAGGGGGGTTGAGTTTTTCTTTAAATTAATTTTTTAGATTTTATAAATTTATTAAGTATTGATATATATTGTAACTATTATAGAGAAATAAATTTTAATTATTTAATTATATCTAAAAAATTAAAAAAAAAAAGTAACTGTTAAGTACTATCTTTGAGTACCCAACCCTATAATAATGGTCTCCTTTTAAGTTTTAATGACCAAATTCTTGCAGGACTTGCACCTTGCAAGTTGCAACACGTGAGAGGCAAGCACTGTGGCTGTGCCGGTGTAGGAATGAATGACAGTAGGGGTGTTCGTCGGGTGGGTTGGGTAGATTTTTGACATTTTTTAACCCATCCAATGAAGATTGGGTGGGTTGAAAAATTTTTTCACCCACCCAATTAACCCAATATATAAAATTGGCCCACCCAATTAAAGTTTGGGTGGGTTTGGCGGATTTTTCGGGTTCGGCGGGTTCGGTAATTTATAAAAATAAAATAATAAAGCATGACTTAAAAATTTAATCACAAATCAAAATACAAGCTTAAATATTCAAATAAAGAAGTCATATAAAGACAATAAGAACTAATTAAAACATGCTTTTAATGAATACTAAGAAATATCAACCACAAACAATCAAATCTATTTCACAAGAATAATCTCTAACTCCAATGTGTGTAGTAACAAGAACTAAAGTTAGGCAAATTGAAATGAATTTGAAATCTTGTTCTTAAATCCTAACAGAAGGGAGGATCAGGGGAGGTTAATGGCAAGTGGCGGCTAAGGTTGGGCAAGGACAAGGCACGAGACGAACACGGGCTTGGGGAGACAAAAATGAATACGTCGAGGGGTGACGGCCAATGGTCGAAGAAAGGGACGATTGGAGGAGGCTGGTGGGACATCGGGTTTGGTAAGGGCAAGGCACAAACTTTGGCTTGGGGGGAGGTATAAATGGGAAATGATAGTCGGATCAACAAAATTGGCTTAGGTTAATCATTATATTTTTTCTAAATATAAAAAAAAAAAACACACATTCATTGGGTGGGTTGGGTTTTGATCGGGTTTTAGAATTCCAACCCGAACCCACCCAATTTGACATTGGGTTGGGTGGGTCAACCTGAATTCTTTTTGGGTCTGACGTGGACCCAACCTGTCGGGTTTTTCTTGGGTGGGTTATTTGGGTTTTCAGATTTTTTGTTCACCCCTAAATGACAGTAGGGAAAAGAAGAATAAAAAAAAAAAAAAAGGGATAAACGCACCGTTTTTAACAACCAAGAAAGCTACAGTTCTGGATCCATATCCACCTTTTTATTATAGTTGGTGCAGTATAAGCAAAAAAAAATTAATAATAATAAAATAATATAATATAATAGTAGAGATGCAAACATTTGAAAGCTTCTCTCGTCTCTGCAAAATGCAGATCTAAATTTAAGGTAGTTGGTAATCGTATTATATTTTAATTATATTTAAATAAAATTTATTTTTTAAATATTATATTTAGTTGAAAAGTATTTATTTTATATTTAAATGAAATGTATGTTTGGATGAAAAATATTTTAGAGTTGAAAAGTTGATGTGATTGGTAAAAGTAAAGATAAATTGTGGAGTTAAAAAGTTGATATGATTGTTTTAAAAAATTTTTAAATAGTAATTATTTTCGTAATATTGATGTAAAATTTATATTTAGTGTAAAATTATATTATATTTAAATAAAATTAAAATATTTTTTTTTTCAAACAACACCTAGTTAATCGAAAAAGGAGAAATTGATATCAAGGGAGGCAAAAAACTATCGGGGAATCCACAATTAGGGCATGTCTGCGACATACGACAACAAAAATGATTGGTGCTTTCAGCAAAAACGGTTGTAAACATCATCGAGGGAAGCAGGAGTTTGGGATTAAGTGCCATAACTCCAAGATTCGACTCTTGACGTGACTTTTGCATTTTTCAATTAACGTGAAAAATTAAGAAAAAGTCCTAAAAAAGAAAAAGAAAAAACAAAACAAAACAAATTTCAAGTAGTTATGAGTCAAATTACAGTTGTCAGAATTAAATTCTGAACCACATAAACAAGTTTAAAAAAAGATGGTGGCAAATATCATAGCCCCAACGCTGAATTACTGAACAAATTTACTAACCTTCTAACAAAAAAAAAAAAAAACTAATTTACTACTGAATAGATTGAATAACAATTTCAAAATATGAATTATAGTTGATTTAAAATTTTAGTTGCAATAAAGTCCGTACAGTTGAAATCATAGTGTGAATTTTATCTGAAAGAGATTACATTGCAGTGTAATTTCCTAGAACACCTACACTGAATGAAAAGAAATTATTCAATGTCGAAAATATCTTTTAACAAATGGTTAGGATCAAGATCATTTTTGATTCGAGGGTGAATAATGAGATAATAGGGGTTGTTGAGGATTTGATTCAAGGGTGTAATTTTCTTTGATTTTGCTTTAGAAATTTTTTATCAACTCTATTGATTCAACTTTTTAGTTACCAACAAGTTTTCGAAGGTTGTTTGAAGAAGGTTTAAACTAACCAAAAATATTTGGGAAGCTAGGTATAATTTCTAATCCTTTTTCTTAAAAAAAGTTTGATTGTTATGGGTTTGTAACTCAAAATAAATGGACTTGGTATGTGGGAAATTTTAAATAACGGGTATGTGTACCTATATGTGTTTGTATTTGATGATGGTTTGTCTGATATTGTTTGGATTTGTAATAGTATGCTTGGAAAAAGATCTAAACTCTTTGAACTAAAGTTAGATATTTGGTTAAGTGATGTTGTGAATGGTGGTGATTTTGTGGGCATGAGCTTGATTTGTGATAGCTAATCAAGATCTTTCTGAAAACAGTTAGCATTTTATGAATATGGTGTGTTTTGATGGCTATTTTGGTCATGACAGCTAAGACCTAAGCATTAAAAGTGTGGTCAAATGCGAAAACAAAAATCTTTAGTGAAAAAAAGGACTTTAAGCAAGATAATATAATCTTTCTAACAACCCCTCCCAAAAAAGTGAAAGCCCCTTTCTTGTTAAAGTGTTCTGATTTTATATGTGGCATTTCCTATGGATCATGCAGGCCTATACTTCCTAAGTGATATAAAACCTCCCTAACATCCACACTGGTACATTACAATATCTTAAATGAATAGGTTTTATGAATTCATCAACCTGAAGAGGATTCTTCACTTAAATCAAGGGAGGCTAACCCTAAAAATGATGCTAAAGAAAATATTGGACTTAAACCGTTGGACATTTACTTTGGAAGCATAAAGTTTGATCAAATAAAATATTGAAGAGTCTGCCATATAAAATATGGAAAGGCAATAATCAAATAAAATACTTCTGAAAATTTATACACGAATACTTCAAACATGAACATTTTTCTTGAAATCTCAATTGAATTTCAAACAAAAAAGCTAGTAGATTTTGCTCAATAAGATACATGAGATACAACAGAGTATAAAGAGCAAACACATAATCAATACGTGAACTAAAAATGGAAATCTAATTCTCTAATATATATATATATATATACTTGTGTAGAAGTTTAGTAGTACACTGCTTAAGATTAGCCTTGCGGCCAAGAATGTAATGTTCTGTGGATAACTTTAAAAGAAAATTTTTGACATCCATCCCATAGAAATTGTTCTGTCCTCTTACCACATTAAGCTTTCTTAGAGCAGATAATTTTTTTTTTGTTTTGTCCTTTTTCTTTTGTAGTAGTTCTGTGTTGTGGCCCAAATGGGAAAGGTCACCTGTAAAGGTTATAGAACTAAATATAGAGTAATACAACTGAGAAGTGGAAGTTAGAAATTCAAAGTGAAACACCATATTGGAAACCAAATAAATTTCAAGAAAATTAAGAAAGCAAAGCAAACAAATTTGTTCTGTGTTTTTATCAGCACCCCTATCATTTTGACAAATCTAACCACCAATTTGGGGCCGTTAACTTCATGACCTTGAAAATTACGTCAAGCACTTGGAGCTGTCATTTCACCCTTGTAATGAAAAAATCCCCAACATTTTGGCTTCCTAGTATCCTCATTAGTAACTAATTTGTGAGGATAGACAAATATAGGATTCGAGCGGAAAGTTATTTGTTTAGACTCCAAAAATTAATTTATTATGATTTAGTTCCTTAATAAGTGGAAAGACAACCTTGACTCAACCGAGAATAAAAGAGACCAGATTTCTAATTCCATTCCAATAATTCAACTACAACGCAAGGTAAATAAAAGAATTATTGAAGAAAGCTATGATCTATCTAGCAAGGATTGGGGCGTTTTTCGAACATTATCTACACATTCCAAAGCTAAATCATAGTATATAGGAAATAGAAAAATTGCAGGGTTCTTCATAGTATAGCAGCATCGTAATGACGGAGAGAAGAGATATTTTAATCAAATATTTAAACTCTTAAGATGTGTACATTTTGTGTCAATATCAAAATCAAAATGAGCACAATTACACTAATGGGACAACTCGAAATTTTACGAAACTCATCCCAAGTCTCCAATAATCCATTAACCAATTGAGAAGAAGCAATAGCCTCACACATTGCTAGAAAATATCAGAAGCCAAGCTTCAATTCAAATATCAGAAACACATTCATGGAGCTTAAAACCAAATTTCATCAAACACTACAACAATGACAGATGATCTTTCACATAACCTTCTCGCTCTTATCATGAAACAATTTCTAATAGTAATCCCCAATCAAGAAACAAAAGAATAAATTAAAAAAAAAAGGGGAAAAAATAGTTACTCAAAAATCCCATACCCAATTCTTTCAACTGATTGACTAAATTGATCGATTTTAGAATCTCTGAATCCCTGTATCATCAGTAAGATCAAAACCCATTAAAAAATCATTTTAAAAAAATCAAACTTATACATATTTTGTGTGTGTGTGTGTACATATATAGGTGATTTTGTGACTGACCTGCCCCTGCACTGGCAAAGAAAGTAAAGAGCAGCTTCACTCAAACAACAACTTAGTCCCTGAAACGTCTCGTCTACTAATACTATCCTTACTTGTGCTCTGATACCACCTGTAATAGCTAGCACGTGGTTACCTACCTCAACCTTAAACTTACTTTTAACTCATTCTGATACCAAGTGTAACGACTGATATCTTACTTTGAACGTACTTTCTTTATCATATTTATTTTAACATATCATTTGAATATGAAAATAGGGAATAAATTTTTTTTTCCTTAAACTTTAACCTTGAAAACTGTATCGTCATAAAGCATTATTTCAACATCTGTTTCAATACTCTCTTTAAACAGTTCAGCGGAAGACTCATAGTAGTACCATAACCCTCGCCCAGTCCCTTGGCACATGTAGATCTCATTCGTTATCCATCACTTGTCTTATTGTCAAGCAGGTTGCTTACCTACAACATAAACAAACTTGTGAGCGACAGGCTCAATAAGTTCAAACATACATTTCTGACAAATTATAACTTATATCTTTTGGACAGAGTATATCTGATACCAACTGTGGCATCAAAATATTAATATAACATATATCATACATTACTTTAAACTTCATGCTTAACATACTCTAACATCAAGAATAAACTTTTATACTTAATATACTTTCACATAACATAATTCAAATATAGCATACTTAATGTATGCTTAAATATCGAAAACCTAACATACATTAAACATAACATACTTAATGTATGCTTGAATATCGGAAACATAACATACCTTAAACATAGCATACTTAATGTATGCTTAAATATCTTAAGCATAACATACTTAACATCATACAAAACATTATATACACATATCAATATAAACATAGTATACTAAATTTATGCTGAAACGTCGCAAACATACTTAAAATTGTAAGACTAACTTATGCATATCAACCTATGCATAACATAACATATGCATACATGTTAGTCGCATTATACTTGTTTATTTTTTGTTCTTTCGTTTTCATTCACAATATGTTATTCTTTTCTTTCCTTTACTTGAGTTTAGTTTCACTTGTCGGCCCTATTCAATGGTCATACTGTAATGCACGTAGACCAATGAGGGGAGGGGGAGCAACTCACCAACCAACTTCACGACCAAACTTTAACATTAAACATTTTCACCTTAAGGGTAGGATCCCGTTGGATTGGATAGTCATTCTTTAAAACCTCATTTTATAAGAGGTTGTTACGCCAGCATTTAACTTTTCATCTTATTATCTTGTTTATCTTTTTCTTTCTTTACTTTATCTTTTTGTTCATTCATTTGATTCCACCCAGGTGACATTCCCATTACCCCTTGGTATGAAACCCTTTTTCCATTACTTTCTTTCTTTCTTTCGTTCTTTCTTTCATTTCTTTTCTTTCTTTCTTTTGTTCATTTCTTTTTTTTCATTTGTATTTCATAAATCATTTCTTTCTTAACGTAATTTTTCTAGTGTAGATTATGTTAGTCACACTTTAGTGCATATAGCACTCACATACATAAATTTCATATAACACTTAAACACAGACCTAACATAACATGTCAGTTCATATTACAGACAAATAAATGCTTGAACTTACAAATACTTGCTAGCACCTCCTTTTTAGCTTTCTTAATCCGTGGACGTCCCTTCATCTCATTTGGAGCGGATCCCTATAACCAAAATAACCACGGTTATTTTCCATACTTATTTCATACATAAAACTTAATAAAACGTAAAAATTCTATGTTTCATTTTCCAATCATGAACTTAGGGAACTTTTGACAAAATTACTATTTTTCCCCTAATGGGATTTTTCATCATAATCTTATTTTTCTTTGATTTACAACTTGGTTTGGCCCTAAGAAACTTAATTAAACCATTCTAAGTCCATTATGGCTCTTTTATATCATTCTTGAAATTTTCAGTCAAAATGACCGTTTTGCCCCTAACGGGTCTTTGGGTCATATCATTTTCATTTTAAATGATTAGACTGGATTTTTTAAGCCCAAAAATCATAAAATCATTTTTTTTAGACTTTATCGAGCTTTTACAGCATTAATTACTGAAATTCTCGATTTACTAATCCTTAAACGTCCGTCATCCTTTTTTGAGCCTAACTCATTCATTAATTTTTAAAATCATTCGAGGGGTCTTGGTTTTCTCACCCAAGCACATTTTTCCCTTTGGTTCCTAAAATACTCCTTTGCGCGTTTTAAAAATTTCGACAGCATTTCTGCTTAATTTTTAGGTTCCCAACGTTTAGAAAACACCTCGAAACCATCTAACCTATTCTAATTTACCATGTACTATACCAAATACCTATATTTTTACGTAAAACTTAACTTTTTACGTAAAAATATTTACATTTCACACATTTTCTTATCCATCATTTTCATCCATTTTCCCTACAATTTCACATGTTAAAATACATAATTAACACATAATCATTCCAAAATATAAATTAAGGAATGAAGGGACAGAAATCACTACCGAAATCGTCTCATCGACGATCGAATGCACCGTTCGATCTCGAGTGTATGAACTTTATTCCACTATTCTTGACTTTTCAAGTTTCAGTTTGCAAATCCGATGCCACGGATGTGTCTGGAACGTCGAAAATAGGCTAATGGGCTATTCTTCAAATTTTGGTCAACAGTCGGCGTTGATCGACAGCGGCGTGAGCAACGGTGGACACCATCTCGTAGATCTCGACATCAAGAACCCATTGGTGGTGTCAATTTCACCAATCGAGGCTCCTATGGTCAAAAATCGAGCCTCAAAAGGGCGACGGCGGCAGCGATGTTCGTTCTCCGTCTTCCTAGCGTTGTCGCTCAAAATTGGCTTAGGGCTTTTGATCTACACATCATTCTGAGTCTTTTGATATCGATAAGGTCTGAGTTTGTTCTACTCTTCACCACGAATCCATTGGGACTGGAATCATGACATTTGGACGTCAGACAGTGGAGATATGGCGGCGAGAATTTTTCAGCCATAGACAGATTTGAGCGGCGCGTGTGGCTTCCTCCAACGTCCATTTCGTCGCATCGACCCACCGTTGGACTCAGCTCGACGAGAGCTTTCCAACGGTACTGGCGGTGTCGAAAATGGACGCCGTTTCTGATTCATCGATGCTGTTCATTTTTGGTCTTGGTGGGGGATAAAAAGAAGATGAGGAAATTATGGGGGGTATTTTTATAAAAATCTGAACTTCCACCCTTTTTATACCCTTTTTTTTTTTTTGAAATTTTTAGCATAGGCTATACTGACTAATTTGGATGTGCTGAATCTAAATATATCAGTTTTATCTTTATCCGAGGTCATCTCGACTAGTTTTTCGGTATTGTGATTTCCTGGTCAAAAATTACTTTTTGTGCTCAAATAACTAATTTGAGCATGCTAATAGGCTATACTGACCAATTTGGGCGTACTGAACCCAAATTTATTACTTTCAACTTCATTTGAGGTCATCTTGATCAGTTTTTCGGTACTGCATGTTTCTCTAAAAAAATTACTTTTTGTACTCAAATGACTAATTTGAGCATATTGATTCTAAACATATCAGTTTTATATCAAGAAAATGTCATCTTGATCAATTTCTTGATAGTGCATGTGATATACACGCGTACACACATAAAATAAAATCACTACATTTCATATTTTAAATAGGGAATTCATCGTGTACATTTTATGTACCGATTTTCCAAAAATGATGAAATTTCCCAGTTATCACAGTCCCCCCAAGGAAGCATCATCAATTGAATCGACTAAATTTTGAAACCTTAATTTTTGATCCTTCAACTAATACTCCACATAACATGCAAAATCAACTATGAAACAAGTACATCAATGGAATTTCAGAAAAATCTTAATATCATAAGCATGCTTCCAGTGTATTATAGCAACCATATAAAGAATTCCAAATTTATATGAGAATGAAATGGTAAAGCTTATCAATAAAGTGATCAATTGCTTGGGATAAAAATTCCCAAAGTACATAGCGAGCCAACTAAATGGTCGTGGAGAGCCAATTTTATGGCCAGATTTTCAAGTTTGATGATTTAATTAGCAAGTTCTGAAATCCACATGAAAAAGTAACTAATTTTAGGGTCTCTCACAAATTTTTCTCACATTGTTTTCTCATGAAACAGTCAGAAACTAAAATTGAAAATTAGCATGTGCTTGGTACATGGTAATGAATTGAAAAATTTGATTTGATTTGAGTTGAATTGAATTATTTATGTTTAGTACACAGATTTAAATTGTTGGAGTTAAAAAGAGTAAAAACTTAAAATATAATCGGCAAAAAAATTTATAATAACCTATTTTTTGCTAAGGAGTTTGCATGAATTAAGTTGGAGTTCATAAAAATTCATTTCATATAAATGTATGTTTAGGTTATAAATTTTAACCTAAGAACATGATATAAAAAGTTTAATGATGTGACAAATTAATTATGCATCTCAAATATAGTTACCATAATTAAATTGTGATTTTATTATATAAAAATAAATACTATAGTGTAATATTAAATGTTACATAATATAAAGTTATTATAATTGTAAAAAGTAAGAAAAGCTACTTTACAATATTAAATTTAAAGTTCAAATGTGTGACAATTATTAATTTTGTCAATAAATGCATAGTCACAAAAATGTGTGAATAGTAAAAAAAGTGACCAATTAATAACGAGTGTAGAAATGCTGTCTAATCACCAAATGCAGTATTTATATAGTTTTAGCTAGGGCTAACAATTCGTGTTGTTGTGTTGTGTTCGTATCGTATTATGCTCCTTAGTTGACACTATTATACTAAACTAAACCCGACCCATTAAATAATCATGTCAAAATCTCAAACCCAACCCATTTATTAATCATGTTAATCGTGTCGATCTAAATTAACTTGTTTAAATTAAATATATATAAAATAATGACTTATTCAATATGATTATGATACTTTAATATGTTTATTAGGCAACATATCTTTTCTTTTGTGAAACATAAGTGAAATTTACTTATAAAGTTTTAAAATTCATATTATTTATACTTTATTAACTATGAAAACTCTTGTCTTATATCATATACAATTAAGTAGAAAAATAATATATGGTATTGTGGTGAGGGGAAGGAAAGGGTGATGGGGTGAGGTGAGGGTGGATGAAGGGTGACTAACCGTATTATCACGAAGGTCAATAGGGTGAGGGGAGGAGAGGGCGATGGGGTGAGGTGAATGGAAGAGAGGGGGAGGAGAAGGCGACGGGGTTAGGTGAATGGAAGGGAGGGAGAGGAGAGGATGATGGGGTGGGGGGATGGGAGGGGGGGTTGATGACGACGGGATTAGGGACGACTGATCATATTATCACGAAGGTTAATGGAGTGAGAGAAGGGGAGTGCGATGGGGTGAGATAAGCAGAGCTACAAAGATAATGAAAAATTAAAAAAAAAAAAACAAAGTAAAATTTAGATTTTCTTTTGTATGTTAAAAAATTTTTAAAAATATATATATATAAAAATAAAAGATATATTTTATATTTGAATTTTGAATTTTGAAAACTCAAAATTAAAAATAGTAAAACATTATAATATATATAACAACATAAATATATTCAAGATTATATGGCTAATTTATGACTCATGTTCATGTCAACCCATATATGATCTATTTATTAAACGAGTTATTTCCTGTCAATTACGGATTAACTGGTTCGTGCGGTTTGACCTTTTATTTAATCTTTTTTTACGGGTTTGACCAACCCAAACCCATTTAAGGAAAACCCAAACCCTCTAACTTTATACGGGTTTCGTGTCGTATTATTGTGTCGTGACCTATATTATTAATCCTAGTTTTAGTAGTATTAAGATTTAGCAATACAAAAGTCTTTTAGATAGATTGCCTTTTTTCAATAAAAAAGACTTGTTGGTTAAATTTTCAATACAGTTGAAACTTATACTACTTAACTTTTTCTGTATAGATTAATTTTTTGCATATAAATTAACTTTTACAACATAAGTTGACTTTTGTAGCGTAAGTTGTTAACTTTTGCAGCATAAATCATCTTATATGGACTTGTATACATAAAGTTATATTAAAATTTGATTGCAGGGTTATAATTTGAATTGTGAATAGTAAAACTAAATGACTTTTCAAAAAAAACAAAAACAAATTCAAACTAATCTGCAAGCTCTAGAAAAATTCCACAAATTACCAAATTAAAACAAAAAATCAAAATCAAAATCAAAATCAAAATCAAAATCACAAATGAATATCAAGATCGAGCAAAAGTGAGAAAGAAAGAGAGTATATGAAGATTTGATCTGAGGGAATAGAGAAAGAAGAGTGAGATTGAAAAGCGATCGTGGAGGAGAGAGAGAAGACAGAGATCATGGAGAGGAGAGAAGACTGAACAATTGAGAGTGAAATAGAGGTAGAGAGAGAGATATAATAAAGCAGCAAATGGAAGTAAGGAGAGTAAGAGAAATAGAGTGAGGAAGAGAGGTTCATTTCGTTTTGTTTTGTTTTATTTATGTTTTTTTTTTTTTTTTTTTTGCCTAGTTCACATTTGTACAGTTATAAAATTGTGAAGAGGTACAGCTGTTATAATTTAGCTTAAAAAATCAAAGAACTGTAAATTTGCCCATTTGTTTATCTTATTTAAAGACAGGACTACATTTTTCAGCCAAACAAAACCAAATATGCTACTGCTGTACATTTTGAAATAAAAACATGAAGGTAGAAGTACGAAATTCTTGCCTCTCATTCTCCCCTCTATATAAAGCTAACAAATATAATAGCCACACTCGGTTTCCCATTTGATGTGGACCATTATGAACCTCAAATATGGTTTGAAAACGAGAATTCATTGTCATGTCTGATCCTATCTCTAAGTGTTCTAAATGATTTATCAAAATGTATCAATTATGAAATAATATGAAGTACTATATCACATTTTAGAACAAAAAAACTACGCTTGCATCACAATAAGACTTTTGAAGTCATGATGTGGTGAGTGTCAAGAAGTTGGAATTATGGTTGATATTCCTAAAAGAATTCATCTTATTTCCCCCTAGAAAGTACTTAGAATAACGCATTTGAACTGGAAGTAGTTCATGACTCATGAGAACATTTATTTTTGGCTTGTGGGAACTCGGCAAAAATGAATTGGAATTCGTCTTCAAAGATTTGAGTTTCAACCCGTGTGGGCAATCATAGTCAATACTTTCTCAGCTATAGAGGAAAAGTCTTTTAACCGTGGCCCTCACGGGTCAATCTTTCAAATTAAAATAGTCTTTGTTGACTCGGTTTTGTGAAATAGGAAAAATAAAAAATAAAAAAGATGAAAAGAAAATAATGTCGTGTGGGCAACGTTCCTGTTGCCGGGTGAAGTACTTGTCAAGCTTCCATTTTTTTCTTTGTGATATTTTGGAAGAGTTATTGTCAAGCTTTATGCATGCAAACATCCTCACAGTAGTTTTGCACGCCGGCCCTCCGGTGGTCGCTTGCTGCCGCCATACATGTCTCCACCGCTCGCCAAGACTATCGACATTCTTGCTTGCTCTGCACGTAATTCCTGCTCCATCCAAGTCAAAATTCTATTGATCTTCCCTTTGAGTGTCAAATTTATCTATCCAACGCTTGCAAGCAGACGAACATGGAGATGGTAATATAAGCTACGCTGATCAAGAAGACGTTGAAGGATTTACTCTTGTGACTAAGAAAAATAAATAAAAAAAGTAAAATAAAATAAATAAATAAATGGCAACATGACGGACCCCTATATCGCAAAAGGGCGAGAGATTCGGTAGTATGTCACAATATATAGATTGATCATTACATCGAGAACGAAAGAAAAATAGGGAACAGAGATCATGTTCTCTTTTTTAATGCTACATCTTTCACCAGTTTTACTGGAATAGTACATATACAACAAGTTTATGTTTCTCTTTTAGTTTTATATTTTATAAAATTGTGTTTGCCCTTTTGTCTAGTTAACAAGAAAAGGGAAAATGAGTTATTTACTACAATATTTTTCTATTTTACATATTCTAATACGATCTAGAATTTTTTACACCCTATCTACCATCTAGCTGAGTGATAGTCACTCCGCTCGCTGAAATATTTATTTCTTCATTTCTTGTTGTTATTGAGTCCTTGTTAACATTGTCCGAGCTTCTTTCCAAGAAAAACCCAGGTTCTTTGGCAGGGCAATTTTCCTCCCTCCTTAGCCAACATTAGAATGACCGAGTTCATTGGTGGTCTATCTTCGGAAAATTTCTGAACACACAACACGCCCACGTGAATGCATCTTAATACTTGAGATTCAACTATAGAATCCTTATCGAAGCGCCCACCCATTAGTTCCAAGGCTTTGCCCTGATTCCATAACAACCAAGCCAGAAACAAATTGATCAAAATATGTTTAGGAACTTGTAAAATCAGAGACTGTTTAAGATGGCCAATAATTATTGTTCAACATACATGTCCAAGAAGATTTTGGTGGTAATCTGGGTGACTGAATCTAGTATTTCGCTTTCCGCTCACTGTCTCCAGCAATAGCACACCAAAGGTAAAGACATTGGATTTCACAGAGAATTTGCCCTCAATTGCATACTCTAATGACATACATCCACTGCACCAAAAAATTAGAAACTAAGTTCTAAACTGAACTTTTTGAATGATTGAGGTGGCATGTTATCAAAATTTACTATGTTCCAACGACTCTCCTTATTGTAGTTTCTTTCTCTTCGCCAGTGAAAATTCTTGCCAAACTAAAGTCAAAAATCTTTGGAACCATATTGATATCTAGTAGAATATTGCTTGCTTTGAGATCCCTGTGCACAATTTGAAGCTTAGAATCTTGATGGAGATAGACAAGTCCTCTAGCTACCCCCATGATGATTTTGAAGTTCCTATTCCAAGACGAAATTGTACTCCTTTTATGCTCTGTCCCGTCATTTTGGTGCAAATTTTTAAAAACAAGGTAGAGCATTACTTAATGCACAAGCAAAAGAAAATCAAGGAAGCTAAGGTGGCATTTGTTTTTGTTCTCGAGAATAATTTTTTATTTTCAAAAACACAGAAAATGAAAACGGTTTCAAAATAGTGTTTGTTTATTCAATATTTTCAAAACCATTTCAAAAACATCGTTTTCAACTATGTTTTTTTTTTTTGGGTTTTTTTAAATGAAAAAAAGTTATTTTCACTTTTTATTTTCGTTTTCTCCCTCCATCTCCTTTCTCTCTCTTTCTGTCTGTACAGTGTCAATGATGATTATGTCCAATGATGTCATCCATCTCCGACGAAGGCTGATGACCATAGGCTAATGACGATGACGACGGCTCCTTCGCGACGATGACTATTGACTTATGATCTAAATCTAGCCATCATTGCCACCTAGAGCTCAGACCACCAATTTCTTTTACCCCTATCACTCATTGCAAATGTGGCGGCCCGCCCTTCTGACAAGGCCCTACAGTGCTATTATAGTCAACTCTATAGTTAACCGCAATAATATGTAGGCCTCTAGGGTCGCCGGCAATCATGTTGAACTGAAAACTGCTTGCTAATTTGCGGAATAATTTTTTTTTCTTTAAAATCATAAACTGTTCGAAAATGTGATAAAGAAATCATGTTAATAAAATAACATATACATGGATCATGATTCCCCTATCACATAATCTTCACTTGAAATCATGTTTTTTTTGAAATTACATGTTCTAAATTTCAAAACTATACAGCGGAAGACTAATGGTGACTAAATCCCTCGCCCAATCCACTTGGCATGCATCTACCCTGTCCGTCGTCCACCGTATACTACTGGTGAACAGGTCTCTTACCTGCAACATGTGAACAAACTGATGAGTTATGAGCTCAGTTAGTTCAAACATAAAAACATGAAACATGACAGGCTGTACTGCTGTGCTCATGCATGAAACTGGACTCTGTAAACATGCTCTGTGGCGTCCCCCACGTACGTTACCATACCAACCAGCCGAACTCTGACGCCGACCGCGATGGCTGGCAACCTCGTGGGTCGTCATCCTCTTACTTAACTTTCCATTCTTAACGTTCTTATTTTAAAAGCGGAAGCAATTTCTATAGCAAATTTTTTTTTTTTTTACATACTATGCCTATAACTCTATCATACTCTTATAACATATAATCCATAAATTTCTTTCTTTCATCTTCCTTTTTGAACATTCAGCGAAAGACTCATGGTAGTACCATATCCTCGCCCAGTCCCTTGGCACGTGCAGATCCGTCCGTTGTCCATCATACTACTTTAAACTAACAGGTTGCTTACCTGCAACATATAAACAACTAATGAGCTAGATGCTCAGTAAGTTCAAACATACATTCATTAACTTATAAATACTAGTAATATATATTATTACTAGAATATATGACATTACATATATACACATCATACACATCGTCTATACATATCCTCGAAACATAACATATTATGTGAGCTTCCTCATGCTCATTTATCTCTTCACTAATCATTCCTATCATTCTATTGATAATCTCTTATCATTCTATTCTAATTTCTTCATTTCTTTGCTTTTCATTCATATCATTTCTTAACTTTCTGTTCTAAACCTTTATAACTTTTCTATCGCTTTATCATCATCTCTTAACCTTTCATATCTTAAAAGCTAGTAACATACACACTAGCATAACATCACGTAAAATCGTGTCATTCACATCATATCACATATACAATTCTATTATGTTCTTATAAACTTCGTTTTGTTATTTATTTATTTTTCATCAATTTCATTATGTCGTCCTTTCGTATCGTTCGTTTCTTCTCTTATCGTTCTTTTCTTTTCATTCTCTTTTCCTTTCTTTTCTTTTCACTCTCTTTTCCCTTTTTTTTTTTTCTTTTCACGCTCTTTTCTTTTCTTTTCTCACTCTTTTCCTTTCTTTTCTTTTCACGCTCTTTTCCTTTCTTTTTTTTTTTTCACGCTCTTTTCCTTTCTTTTCTCGCTCTTTTCCTTTCTTTTCTTTTCTTTTCTTTTCACGCTCTTTTCGTTTGTTTTCTTTCCACTTTTCTTTGGTTGGGCCCGTTGTTGGACGTACCTAGTTGCGCGCGGATAGTGGGAGGAGGGGGAGCTACCCACCAACCTACCTCACAGTCACATAAAACCTCACCTTCGGGGCTGGTCCAACCTATAATCTACCACACCTTCGGGGTAGTGCCACATCTACGCGGAGGATATAGACTGGAAGTCTCAACCTTGTAGGGAGACCGGTACGCCAACAACTTAAGTTTTCAGTCTTATTATCTTGTAGACTTTTATTTTTTTTTCTTATATTGATTTTTCATTGTACGTCTTTTTCATGACAGTCATAATCTTTCCTTTCTCATTTTTCATAGAACATTCCATGGAATATTTGTTCTTTCGTTATTTTTCTTTTCTTAATTTCTTTACTTTACTTGTGTGAATTATGTTAATCACACTTTAGCATAGCATATATAGCACATATTACTTATATAACATCACATCATATCACATCATAGCAAACAAAAGTGTGTTTAGTTATGTGCAGACAATTTCTCTGTTTATCTTGTCATTTGCATCATTATATCTAACGTATCTTATCATCACATTTCTATCAATCATAGCCTATCGATCATAGCCTATCGTTCTATTCTTTCAATCACATCTTATCGTTATGTTCTAATCCTTTCATCATACCTTTCATCATAACCTATCATTGTTTCTCTTTCTTGTCTAAGTCTTTGCTTTCATATCGTTTTTCATAAAACACATATCCTTTCGTTATCATAAAACATGCCTTTTCTTAATTCCTTTCATCACCGATCATCGTTGCTCTATCAATCATAACCTAACTTTCATAAAACTTTTCATAAAACATCTATTCTTTCCTTTCCTATCTCATCTCTTTCTTATGCATCCTATCATAACATTCTCGTTCTTATTCTTTCCATTCTTCTATCCCTCTTTATCACATCGTTACTCTCATAAAGCTTTTATAATACCTTTCCTTTATAATTCAATATATACATACATTTATATATATATATTTTATAATTATTTATTAAAACATTTTTTTTAACATCATCATAGTATTGCTATAGTATTTACTATAGCATCATCATAAATCACATCATGACATTTGCATACAAAACATATAAACATGATAAACTTGTTCATAGTTGCAGACGGATAAATGTCTGAACTTACTCATTGCGTGCTTATCCTTTTTTTGGAATCCATAGACGTCCTTTATCGCTTCTGAATCAGGTCCCTACAGACAAATTTTGTCTGTTAATCACATTTTCATTCATAACTTTTATTTTATTAAAAAAGCTTGATTCTAATCTTATAACCCTTAATTATAGCCTTAGGACAGCTTTCTAAACCTTAATGGCCATTTTCGAATTTTTTCTCCAACTTTTGAAAAATTACGATTTTACCCCTAACTTTTGATAAAATTACAATTTTACCCTTGACGTGATTTTTTCATAATTTAAATCTCAATTTTGGCTTTTACAAACTTCATTAACCTATTCCAGGGTCATTGGAGCTCTTTTCCCATAATTTGAGAATCTTTGGACAAAATGACCATTTTGCCCTTGATGGGTCGTTTAATCATAACATTTTCATTTTCATACTTAGGTTGGATTTTCTAAACCCAAAATCATTTAATTAACTTTCTAAATCTTATCGGACCTTTTTCCGGATCAATTCTTATCATTTTACCAATTTTCACATTCCCGGCCCTCGGGAAGTACTATTCGAACCTAAGAATCGGTTTCATGTTTTCTTTGCGTTCTAGGGTTTCGAATGGTCGGTTTACTAATTATAACTTGCCCATTCCTTTTTCCATGCCCTAATTCCTCGAGAGGGCTCGGGTTCCCTTCCCGATCATATTTTTTTACCCCTCGTTTCCCGTATTACCCTTGGTGCCATTTTTAGAAATTTTGACAGCATTTCCGCTTAATTTTTGAGGTTCCAGCATTTAGGAAACGCCTGAAAACCATCTATCCTGATCTAATTCTATCACGTACTATACCAGAGGCCTAGATTTTACGTAAAACTCATACTGTTTACGTAAAATCGTTATATCATCACATATTTTTCTTTTTCTCCATTACAGTCATTTTCTTCTTTTTACATACATTCTTTTCCACATTTTTCATACCAATAATCATAAAATCATATAATAGTCCCAAACAATTAAATTGCGGAACATAAAAAGGTCGGGATTTATACCGAATTGCAGTCCGGTCTCGACGGCATAAACTCTAATTCCTCGTTCTTCATATTTGAGGTCCCGTCTTGCAATTCTGACTCCGCGGATGCGTCCGGAACGTCGAAAATAGGCTAACGAGCCAAACTTCCAAAATTGGTCAACGGTCGCCGTTGACCGCCGTTGACCGGTGGTTGACGGCGGCGACGGTGGTAAATGAGTAGCCCATCTTAAAGATCTCGACGTAAGGAACTCATTGGTAGTGTCAATTTCACCATTTGAAACTCCTATGACCGAAAATCGACCCCCGAAAACTCGGTCACGGCGGCGACGGTGGAGCTCCGTCGTGCCGGACTTTTTCCCCGAAATTGAGTGAGGGCTTTTGCTCCCCTCTTCATGGCGAACATTTCTGTACCGGTGGTGCAGCTCAACATCGCCGGAAACGGTGAGTTCCACGGCGGATTCATGGCGGCGACGTCGCGGCTTCGGGCGGCGCGATTTGGCGGCTGTTGGACTAAAAACGCCACCTAGGTTTTGTTCTACTCTTAACCACGAGTCTTTTGGGACCTGAATCACCCTGATCGGACGTCGGACGGCGGAGATACGGCGTCGTCGGCGGCTTCGGGCGGCGCGTGCGCTCTTCTCCGGCGTCGGTTCCGTCGACTCGGCACACCGTTGAACTCAGCTCGGCGAGAGCTTTCCAACGGTGCCGGCGGTGTCGAAAACGGACACCGTTTCCGATGGTCGGTTACTGTACATATTCGGGTAGAGAGAGAAAGAGAAATGAGGAGAGAGAGAATTTGTGGACAAATGAGGAAATTCCACTTTTTTCCCGCTCTTTGTATACTTTTTCGCCCAAAATTTCAACATGAGCTATCCTGATTAATTTGGGCGTCCTGAATCCAAATATATCAGTTTTATTTTCATCTGAGGTCATCTTGACCCGTTTCCAATACTGCAAATTTTCGGTCAAAAATTACCCTTGTACTCAATTATCAAATTTGAGCGTGCTGATAGGCTATCCTTACTAATTTGGGAGTGCTGAACCCAAATTTATCAGTTTTATGTCAAGATAATATCATCTTGACTTACTTCTTGATATTGTGAGTGGCACACACATGCACACACATAATATCACTATTACTCATTTTTCATCCTTTAATATTGTTAGAACATTTTATTTTAGTTCTAAACAATATTAAATCACTAAATTTCACATTTTAACGCTTAAATTCATTGTGTAATTATTTTTCGAGAAATGTGAATTTTCCCGGTTGTTACATGCTCGTGGCTGAAAGATTAGTCTTAGGACATTATCTGTTATTAAGTTCTAGTTTTGGGCCCCTGATTGGTCGTACCGACATGTTAGCACAACTGGGAGTGATACTTTAGTGCTGACCTCCTCAGTCTTAACTGAAGCTAAACATGAAAACCTCCCCGTGGGTGGAGAGGCCGATACACCAATAACTAATTTAATTACCATCTTGCTGATGTTCCAACTGGGTAGCATACTGATTACCCGCACAGTAGGAACCTGTTACATGATTTACCTGGGGTGTGAGTTTTATTAAACATACTAAGGTGCCTTGTGCACCTACATACTTTCGTGTACCTGCTACCTGTCTGACATGTGTACTTAAAACATGAAATTCTACATGCATGATATGAACTGACCTGAGTATCGTGATGCAGACAATCAATGTCTAACATACACGCCATACAACATACATAACATTATAACATAACAAGATTGTTTACGTTGCAGTCAGGACAATGCTTGAACTTACAGAAAGTCGGCTAGCGTGAGCCTCTGCTGCTTTGGGACTGTTGTGTCGGGGTCTCTGGCTCGAACTCCTATAAAAGAAATAATCGTTGATTATTTCTTATATTCATCTTATACTGGAAATATGGCAAAATACAAAATTTCTATTTCCAGACTTTTTTTTTTTTTTTTACTCTTTGGCTTCGAACACACCCTCTTACACGGGCGTGTCTCTGGCCGTGTACTTCTCTAGATTTACGTGCATGACCGTGTAATCTATACAACATGGCCGTGTAATTCATGCTGTCTTACACGTGTATCTACACAGTCGTGTTTCTGACTGTATACTCCTCTGGATTTACATGTATGGCTGTGTACTTCGTGGAACATGGCCGTGTAAGCTTACAAGGTCACCTACACGGCCGTGTTTCTGGCCGTATTTTTTTGCTGTCTAACATGGTCTGCTACATGCCCTTCTTATGACCGTGTGCCCCTTGACACGGCCCGATACACGGTTGTGTTCTTAGCCGTGTACCTCTCGGGTCTGAATTTTCTTGCAACACGGTCATGCATGTGGGCATGTTTGGGGTCATGTACTAAACACACCCTTGTACACGCCTGTGTACACGCTCGTGTTCATACCAGAATCAAAATTCTGGGTCCGAACTGCTCTGCTCTGATTTTTTAAGGCTTTTATGGCCTTTGTTCTACTTTTTACACTCAAAATCGATCTCCATAAGATCATTTCAAGGTATTGACTACATTTCTACTATCACAAACCCATGGTTTTATAAGCAAAATCTCACATTTTGCTTTTTTTACATCTCTTGACTTAATATTTTGAAAAATCTGAACTTTCTTGAAGAAAACTTACTAAACTTGGTTTTCTACACCATCAACTTATGGATTCGTGTTTTAAAACAATTAGACTCGAACCATGTTTCGATTTTAACCGAAAATCTCAACACGATTTACTTACATTCTCTTGTTCCTCTCAAAACCTCAGATTTTCCCCCAAGAAAAACGTGAGAAAATGAGGGTTTACCTTGCTTTGAAGCTTGAGAACTTCTTGCTGCTGATTCTTGGCTGAATCTTGATCGATCTGCTGCAGATGAAGAGAAAATCCGAACCTTGTTGGATTCCCCTTTCTTTTCTCTTTCTTTCTCTGTCTCTTTCTCTTTCTCTTTCTATCGTTTCTTTCTTTCTCTCTCTCTCGGCTGCTTATTTTTGCAGCTCAAACCCAAGTGAATTAATTCACTTGAATTAACTTGGGCCATTTAGCTTAAGGGCTTCCATGTGCCTCTCCTCTTCTCTCACATTTTCTTTAAAAATTTTCTTTAAAGGAAATTATAAGGGCTTGTTTGGCTAATCTTGGCCATTGATCTATGTGGCTTACTTATGTGCCATTAATCTTTTAATATACATTTTTCACATACTTTTCTATTAAATTTTAAGACATCTTAATTTGAATTAATATTTAGCTTTTAAACTATATTCATTAATTCATTGTCAAATTTTGATTAAAACTCAATTAATCAAAATTTTCTTCTGCTCTGTATTCTATAATATGTCTCATCATAAATGTATATTTATTTATATATCTTGTATAAAATTTTTCGAGAGTAATAAGCTTCTCGGTTATCACAGCAAAATCTACTACCAAAGTTTTTTTTTTAATTATGACTAATAATTTATTTTTTATTGTTTTTTTAATTAAAAATAAATATGTTTTTATAAGATATTCACTTATAAAATGAGTTTTCAAAATATATAACCAAACAAGATTTCATTTTTATGTTTTTCAGAGTATACACTTAGAAAACATAACCAAATACAATTTCAGAAATGATTTTAACACAATTTTCAAAACATTTTCATTTTTAATTTTTTTTTAAAAAACAGAAAACATTTTAAAACCAATACCAAATGTCACCTAAGTATGTGCTTAAGGTCAGGAAGGCCAAACCAAAAATAAAGTGGTCCAGACTCTTATTAGGCATATACTCGTAGATCAACATCCTTTTGCCTCCTTGAATGCACCAGCCTAAAAGCGCAACAAGATTCTCGTGTTGAAGTTTTGCAGTCAACTAAACTTCATTCTTGAATTCGGTAAGACCTTGACTTGATTCATTAGACAGCCTCTTAATGGCTACTTCTTGTCCTGTTGAGAGATTCCCCTGCATAATTAAAATCGATATGCAGAAATCTTTAGATGTAAGAGAGAAAAATCATGTTTCGCGGTACGTTAATAATGGAATTTAAATAAAGAACAATTACCCTGAAAACAGGACCGAAGCCACGTTTTACGATCAAATTTTCGGGAGAGAAATTGTTCGTAGAGGTAGTAATTTCAGCAAGATCAAACAAAGGTAACTCTATTTCATCATCCACGCCCTGGCCTATTAAATTTCATTAGTTTGTTAATATAAAATCCAGCAATAAAAAAATATTGGTGGGAAGAATTTTCTTACCCTTTTCTTTTCTTCTGTGTCTCCATAATACGCACAACAATACAACAACCAACACAAACACGCCAGAGACAATGGAAGCTATTAGGATCAACTTTAAGTTCGTCTTCTTCTTCGCAGCACGAATTGATTCTGGGAAAACAAAACGTAAATAAAAGATGATATCGAGGAATCGAAAACTAAAATGATAGAATGGCTCAAATTCAAGCGTGAAACAATCTCCGAGGTAGCTGCTGACTCTAACGTGTAAGAAGACTGGTTCTCATTGAAAACAATTTTGCAACTAAAGCTCAAAGAATCATTAGTCCTCACCGCATAAACACCACTAAATCGAACTCCATTCCATGTTCTTGTACCATACTTTTTGGTCGCTCCCATGGCGAGGACTAATTGAGGTAACCCTTTGATGCTCATTCGGTAAGTGTAGTCTCCAGTTGATGGATCGTCATAGATTTTCCACGACGTTAGGTATCGTTCAAAACCGGTGTTTAGGTCCCATCCAAGCTTCATGCCTGTTAAAAGTGTGTCCGTTGGATAATCAAAACTCTGCCACAAAAAGTTTTCAGAGCTCAAGCTATCATTCTCTCTGAGAACAAGATTTCCGGTGTCCAAAAGATGAACAACGGGGCTCTTCGTTAAAACACTCGATGATGAATTCGACGACCAAACGACGTTCTTCGATCGGTTGAGAAGGACTAGTTGTCCCTCCTCGTGATTAAGAACTCGCCGTGTGAATCAGTGAGTGGATTGTTTCTGTTTGCGACCCACACAACTACATGAGGAGTACTTTTATTCCATATTCCGATGTACCTATTCTTGGATTTGCCAGGAGAGAAGCAGCCAAACTCAAAAGTTTGGCTGGAGGAAACTAAAGTAGTTTTGTTTAGATCCATCCTGGACTGGGTTGGAGTTATGATGTCAATATGATCCGCAAATGAAAAATATTTCATGCAGATTGGGAGGGATATGAGCGCAAAAAATAGTACCGTGAAACTTTGGTAGGTTTCCATTTGCGTTTCGTTGGAGAAAATGGGTAGGGATATTAATCTGTGGCAGGTATTGAGACTCAAGACTTTTGTAGCATTGAGATTTAAGCTAAATATATAAAGTAACAGTGAATATGCAAACGTGCTTTTGAGAAAGAGAAAATTACTCAATTAGTCAGCTTTTTTCAAGTAGGGAAAATTTTGCCACTCCTTTTTCCTTCTTTACTATTTTGACATGCTTTTTAATATTTTTATTATTTTATGGTTCTTTTAATTGAATTCCACTGCAATATCATATTTTATCAGATGTGGTTAAAATCAATAGTGACCCCTGACAATGTTTGTCTCTTGCTTCTGTTGTTGGTGTTGATCACCAAAATTTAGAATATATATATTTTTTATTTTCAACATGCATGATCTGACAAATCCGATTTCGATCATTGACGCTTTTTTTTTTTTTTTTTTTTTCAATAGAATGGTTGTACATCTTCGGCTTTGGCCTCCAGAGCGGCCGGATGTCTCCAAGTTTGATCGCTGATACCCATCACTAGAGTATTCTAATATAATATATTTGATCATGTTCATTAATATTTTTTTATTTAAATGTTGATGGTTGAATGTGTCTGACTTCGGTCATGATCCTGATCATACAGAATATTATGGCAGAATGTTCTTTAGAGTCTATTTTTTGTTTTCATCGTAAATGGCCATATGTTTCTGGTATTGCCTGTAATTATAGTATTGTGGTAGAACGCTTTTTCATTAAAATTATTTTAGTTGATTGTCATAAATATTATACCAAAATATTCTAATGACCAGAGTTGAAGAAGTTCAATCATTTATATTAAAAACAAAATTATTCTAGTAGATTATCAAAATCTCTTTTAATTGGTGTCGACAGTCAAAACTGGAATCATCCGATGATTTACACTGAACATGAAAAATATTTTAGTATATTACCAAAGATATTCTATTAGAATACTACAATAACACGTCAACGACTTGTGGTTGAAGACGTACAATAATTTACATTGAAAACAAAATATATATATATATAGTAGATTATAAAAAATGTTCTACTAGAATATTTTAATAACAAGTGACAACAATTGGAACTAGATAATGTCGGTCATTGATAAAAAAAATATTCTAGTAGATTATCAAAAATATTTCACTATTATAAAAAAAATTCTAGAATATTCTAGTAACCAACAAACTAGATCTGGTAACTGACAACTAGAATCCGTAACTGATAATAGCCCACCGAAGTCAGATACTTTGGTCATCTATGTTAAAATGAAAAAATCTTCTAGTAATAATCTAAGCTATTTTACTAGAGTATTCTGAAGACCAATGCCGGTGACCAAAACTGTTGGTGTTAGTACCGTTGGTTTTGATGGCTAATGATAGAACATATGTAGTATCTTTGTGCTTTTTTTTTTTTTTAATCAATAGAGAAAATTTGGATAAAACATAAAAGGTTGATCTTTGACTGGTACTATTAAGTGGCAAAGAAGTCTAAAACAGTGACAAAAATATCTTGAGTTATTAAAATAGTTGCATTTGCATCAATCCCCCTTTGAAAAATGGTATTCAACCCGGTTCTCATGTTGTTTGGGCCCGGTATTGTTTGAGTCTAGATCTACTGCCCTTGGCTCTTTTTTTTTTTTTTTTTTTAATGACAAATTAGACTGAATAGCATTCTAATGAAAATAATTGAAGAACATGTCAAGGTTTTAAAATATTTGAACTAAATGATGAATTTACTAGTTAAATAAAAAATTTACAATGTAAAAAGTGAATTTCCTAGGTAAATTACGTAATTCCAAGATGATAAATAAATCATTTACTAATAAATTTAAATTTATTACGTAAAATATAAATTTATAAAATATAAATAAATCACCCTAATAATGTTTATTTTAGTTATTTTATAAAAAGTGCGCCTATGTACTTCTTTCTCCTTTTTTCTGTCTTCTTAGCTATCCTTCTCTTTCAGAGACCTGGGGAGTAAGGTCATGCGGGGCTAACCATCGACTTTTTCCTAATTGATATATTTGGTGTATTTTTTACTCAAATTTTGTAAATAGTCCTACCTAGAAGATTAAAAACTTCATCTTCAAACAATTAAAAACTTTCTGGTTCCATTACTTCTCTCTTTATTTTTATTCATTTAAATTTAACAACACGCATACATAAATATATAGGAGCTAAATCAAAAAAATGCTTAAACAATTCATTTAGGTATCAAATTTTAATTAAAATTAGCCATTTCAATATGAAAATCTGACAACATATGTGAACTCGTGAGGTCACAATACTGATGTCCCTTCTTATTACTCCATTTTATGATAAAAGTCAAGTCGATTTCGTTACTTTAGCTGACGTAGTTTAATATTATTAAGAGAGCATTTGTTTTCTTGCTTCTTGGGGTCATTCAATAAGTCCAACCCATGGCACTAATTAATTAATATGAGAAATTCGTTGATTAGTTACTTACTACCTCGAGTGAGAACTTTGACAACATGGCAAAAGAAATCAAGATAAAGAGAGACTGAAAAGTACCTATGCTTGCACGTGGTATTTTCTTGGAAAATTTTGGTCGACAAAAGGGTGATCTGTTTGGAAGGTGATTAGTCATACTTGAATCGTGTTCATTAACAATTGAAGCTGGTTCGAGCCAATATATATATATATATATATTTCAAGCTGAAAATCAACATATTCTACGATTTTTAAAGTTGTCACTTAAAAAAAAAAGAAACATCTAGTCCCTTGTAGAACTTTTTTATTTTTGTTTTTGATTTTTATTTTTTTTTATGGTCTCTCTCTCTCTCCATTTTTTTTTTTACACAAAAACAAGTTAGTTATCGCTTTATCGACTATAGTAGTTCACCGTGTTGCTGCTAAAAGTTTTTATTACAAATTTTAGTGCGAAATAATCGCCCATCACTTTTTGCAGCAACCTCTTAGCAACGACATAAAAGTGCCCTAAAAAATTTTAACACGAAATATCATGCCTTTTCTTTTATGAGCATTTTCAAATTTGTTTTTAGCGACTACGTGTAGTTCAAAAAATTTCCGCCGGAAAAATCGTGCGTTTTTCAAACGAGCATTTTCAAAGCCATTTTTAATGTCGACATTTTTCCTCGTAAAAACTGCCTAAAAAAAATTTGATTGGAATATCCATGCTTTTTTTCAATAATATTTTTTAAAATAGCTTTTAGGGATAACATATATCATCTCTAATAAGTTTGTTGTTTACCTTAAGCAGACTCTTTTTTCCACTTATTTTCTTTGTTCTTTCTTCATTTTCCCCTTCTCCATGTGTAACAACTTAACTATGTAGGCTGTTACTTAACTACATAAACTTAATCTTAATTCATATTTACTTATAATTACTTAAACTTAGGTACTAAAATTTCAAAATAATTTTTTTTATAGCTTATCATAAAAATTTCTCCATAACTTTTACAAAATTATTTATCATATATATATATGAGAGTAATTTTTCTATATACATAATTATATGTTTAGCAATATATTAATAACTTTTGCAGAAAATCTGCATAATAGTACCCTGCACTACCTTCGCTTACCCAACATATTTGTCTGTAGTTGCCCACTAAGCACTAATTTGCAAGTTTATTATCTACAGTATGAATATAACTAATAAGTTTTTACTCATCAAGTACGAACATAGATTTCAAAATGCACATAACATTCACAACACAGAGATATGCAGTATTTGAATAGGCTTCGTTATGAAATTAAGACGCGATCTAATCAATCTCAATTATGGATGTCTTATTTTCTATTATATACTTATTTTCTTTCTTGTCTTACTTATTTGTGGGCTTCTCTATATATATCGGTTGCGCGCGATCAGCGAAAGGTTAGAATTCGCGAGGTCCCTAACAACACCAAGATCATAAATTGGACTTGCTCTAGAACTTAACATAACTTAATCCTTCACTATTTGAAGGAAGGTTGGTATGATACCTTATTTGTCTTAAATTAATCTTATATTTTGTTTAACTGAATTTTAGTATGCCTATTATCATACTTTAACGTAAAGTCTTATTCCAAGACTAGGTCTAAGACTAAACTTAATTATTTATGAATTTTTTAGTCATAATTTATATGCAATGACATAAATCATGAGTCATAGCGACGGTGTTAAGCATAAAATTAATGTAAACTTGGTATATACTTTGTCACGTACATATAGTGGCATATTTGTAAATTGTGTCATGATCATAACTATAGCATATAATGGCATGATAATCATGTAATGACATAGTAAAAATATTCCATCACAAATCACAATGTTCCCAGCTTGATGAAACTCATATAGTAATTATGAATAATTCCTACTAAAGAGTTTCAAAGAAAGACTGGAGGGATCATATCACTCCCACTTAATATTCAATCTCCTTAGACTAAACGATCTTAGAATTACTAAGAAGTTCCAAAGAAATGCTAGAGGGGTTGCAAATTAGGTTCCATTTAAAACCAGTCTCTTTACACACAACGATCTAAGGTATACACATCCATATAACCCAACACAAGCCCATCATAGGAGGTATTAAACATATTATACTAAACATATTCAACTCATTTCTATCACATGCCTATAGTTTAAAAATAATAATATATTCATACTGTACCTGTACTTACCTTTTTTACAATAACCTCACTTCCAACTTAAACCACAAATCTAAGTTTTATTGCCCGAAAGAATATCCAATATCGAGTATTAATTTATACTCCTATGGTAAAGTTTTTCTTAAATTCCTTTTATAAAAGAAATTCAAGACTTAATCTATGTAGACTATAGTTATGAGGTTATGGTGTATATTTAAAACTTAAATCGTATTTTTTTTAACCTTATCCTAAAAAGAATTTGGACACATAAATTTTATTTTATTCTAACTTATATCAAAATCACTATTTGGACACTTAGTAAAAAGTTCTCAAAATATAATTTAATGTGAAAAACATATCCCCTAAAAATTAAAACTTAAAAAATTTTTTTTTTTCTCTTTTGCTGACATTGCAGCCCCATGTATGGGCACTGTAGCACCCGGGCCCTAGCAGCGCTGCAGCATTGCTGTCCCAGCAACCGCGCCTGGCAGGGTTGGGGCTGGTGCTACGACGCTTGGTGTTGGGCATTGCAGTGCCCAGTCGTTTTGGGTGCCTGTGCCAAAATGTTTCCTTTTTTCTGAAAATTTTATAACTATCAACCATTAAAAATTTGGCAAAACTTTCTTCATGATAAATGTTCATTCATACATTATCTACATTTTTCATGTTCATAGACAAGTCAAATTTTGCACATAAAAGCAACATTTTCTCAAAATTTCATAATTCATTATTTTTGAGATTTTCTACTAAATCATTGATTTTCATTATTCCAAAATCATTATTTATTTCTTATAAAATATCAAAACACACATATACGCCATAGCTCATGCTCTAATTTTTCTTGATGGTTTTCTAGCTTATAGAAACACATTTAAAAATTCTATCTCCTAACAAGAAGGATCAAAACTCAAGATCATAAACTAAACTTGTACTATTTAGATCTTAAACTTCTTATACATGATCTACAAACATAAACATAACTCCAACATTGTAAAATCACCCTCCTACATTATCAACTTAGCTTAGATAAATTACCGAAAAACTATGAACATAATCAACCCATAAAAATCATAAATCTAAAGAAAATTGACAAAAGGTTTGGTCTAAAAACTACCTCAATGGTTGGATCTTTGACTGGAAAGAAAAATAGAACTAAAACCTCCTTGGAGAGAACTTCTTGAAGAACAACTTCTATAAAGAAAACTTGAAGAATTTCTTGGTTCTAGAAAGCTAAGGGGGATGTTTAGAAAGTGGCAAAATGAGAAAGAAAATGTTGGAAAGTAAGAGAAAGTTTCTTAAGGAATCTAAAGAAAACTTAAAACTAAACTAGAGAGATTTATTAAAAGAGAACTAGAGAACTTTTTGAAGTGGTGTGGAAAATGATGGAGAATAAGGTCCTAATTATAGTGTAACACCCCCTACCCTGACCTAACATAACCACTTCCAGCACGTCAAGTTAAGGTCAAAGGTTTTAGCCTTCTATAATCTTCATTATCTTTCTAATTGGAGGTGATAGAAATTTCATACTTTTTTATTATGTAATCAAAGAACTATAAAGCACTCAAAGTTTTAACTATTAAAAGTTATACATAGATACAATGAAACATTCCAAAAATTGTAAAAGAAATATCTCAACAGGTTAACTCATATGTACATGCTGCAAGCTGATAGAGAGCTCAGTCAACTCCTAGTATCTCTACCGATCATCTACATTACCAAAAACTAAATAAGCTAATGCTTAGTAAGTAAAAATCATACATATCACTGTACTAACAAAACATTTCATTAAAACATTATTCCAAAAAATTCCATTTAAGCATGTTTCATTTTTAGCATAGTACTTAACTTGGATAACTGATAGCCCGTGAGTTTAATGAAACCTGTTTAATTAAAAATTGGCCAATGTCATTACATCATTATTGGCTAAGCATGTGAGGTTTTGAACATTTATTCCCAAGTGATCAACAAGCGACTTCTCACAACCTCTGCCCATTTTCTATTTGTGGCAAACCCAATTTTAGAAACCTCTTGCCTCAAGGGATTTACCACTATTTAGCTGGATCTGCTTGTCAATCTAATTTTCAAATCAAGCACTATACTATCACATTTCCAAACTTAAATTCCATACAATATAGGCATATAATTACAACACAAACTGAAAGAAGCAAATCCAATGCTTTAATCATACATACGACACTTCTTGTGACAGGAAAAAAAATGTTACTTTTACATACCTTATAGTTGAATTATTGAAGAAAATATGAAGAGTAGAACTCCCGGTAGGTATGCTGTTGTACTAAAGAACCTATATCATCAACTTATATCTTTAAATAATTTTGCATAAGCTTTTATTCCAAAACAGCTTAGTTATGAAAACAAGTTCTACTCTGTGCATAAGATCATAGACAAAACTACAAAATTTAAAACGAAACGATATCATTTATTACTCTTGACAAATACGACTCTAGAAAAAGAAGACTATTTGGTGTACGAGTAAATAAAGACAACATAGTTTACATATTACAATACCAGATAATTTTCTAATTAGCAACTCTCTTTTTAACTAAATCCCATCTCTGTTTCTAGAAAAACAGGGTACAAGTATAGGTATCTTACAAATCCATAACAACAAATAGTACCATTAACAGCTTTATACCCAATAAACCCTATATAAACCACAGAAATTAGAACTTATGCATATAGATAGAAGCTCTCACCTTAACCTGAATCAAACGAGATGATTTCTAAATATCCAAGTAGCAATGGTCGAACTCCTTTAACCTGTTTTTGGACATATGCATAGAGTTGAATTTCGTTTACAGACGGTGAATAGGAGGACCGGTTCTAAAGGGTGCGAGAAGATTCTGGGTTTTGCATGAATACATGAAGGTTTAAGTTTGATGGAGTCTACCGTGTATTCCCTAAAGGAAACATAGTTTTCTTCCTACTTAAGTACTTAATGGACGAGTCAAATGTCCAGGTGTTACAAAAATACTAAAACACATTGCCTTTAAACAAGAAACCACTAATAATAACATATAAAATATTACTCAATATATTGATATTTATTAAAATAACAACAATGACAATAAAGGAAATAGCCACACACACACAATATATATCAAAACGAGAAAATATCCTATATACATGCATGTACTTACACCCTTATAGGAAACAATAGCAAAAACTCTAGTTTATGCTAAATCATAATTATAATTCCATTGTTTACTTTTTTTTTTTTTTCCTTTTTAAGCACATCACATACCATAACTTAGAGATGAACTTCCCAAGGCAGGAAATTATAATAGCATCGTGTTAGTAACAATCAAATTGAAAACATAAAATGACACCCACATTACAAAACATATATGCTATTATGCACACCTAATCTTTTTTTTTTTTTGGCGTTACATATCGGCTTGAGGAGAATTAAATTTTTTAATTAAGCTTAATGATGTCCAGAGCACTTAATCACAGTTAATTCTTTCTTAATATAATTTAAAATTAAGCTCTCTTAAGTCACATCCTATATTTTCATGTCATCTTGTGTTGTCATTCCATGCTGGAACTAATGGAAAAATCCACTAACTTTGGTCTTGTCATCTTGGTGTGTGGAAAAGTGATCCAAAATTCTTAGCTAAAATTTCACCTATTGATCCATGTTCTTGGAAATCCCTAGCCATTATATCAAAGTTTCCCATTTTTATTAAATGCTATATTTTGAAGGAAAATTTTACTAGCTCTACTCTTGTCATTTGGTACGTAGTAGAAGGAAATCCAAGTTTTTAGTTGAATCCTCACCCGTTGATCTTTGTACTAGGAAAAATCCTATTTCTTGTTAAAGCTTATCCTCCAAGTTTTACTACTGATAAAATAACTTAGAAAAAAATCTTATCTATAATAAAAACTTAACCTCTAAGTTTTTATATTGTAAAGGTGATCTGTCTAATTTCTATCCGAAAAAAGGTAGACAGTCTAAATTTTAATCTATCTAAATCTTTGATATCTACTTTTTAGTATTGCATTTTTATATATAGGAAAATCCTATCGGAGAAAACCTTAAAACTATTAATTTTCATATTGCTAATATTATTGGAATATTATATTGGTGATTTGATAATTTATCTACACTTTTATCAATAGGTCACTTTCTTTACTATAAACACTTTGAATATTTAATGACCATATATTAAGTGACAAAATAATTGACACATCATTAAACTTTATACTTTATATTATAAAGTTGTTTGATCTCACTTTTCATAATTGTAGCAACTTTATATTATGTGACATTTAATATCATACCATGGTATTTATTTTTTAATCTTGCCATAGTGCATATATTATAAAGTCACATTTTACTTATAATAATTATTAATGACATATAATTAAATTATCTTGTCATAAAATTTATTTCATAATCTTAGGTTAAAAGATAACCTAAGCTTTTATGTATGTAAGGATGTTTTATGAATTCCTCATTTAATTCATATAAATTCTTTATCAAAAGTTGGTCATTTCAATCAACCCTCCTTAATGAATATTTTTCCTTGACAATTAAAACAGGCCTGAGTAGTTCTTCTTCGTGTCATAATCTCATTCCCACGTTTCTTTCTTAACCTTGTGCTTTTACAAAAATACCTTGACTGGATGTATAATCTTGTTCTGAAAAGGCGTCATATTTGTATACTTCTATATCATAAATAGTTATCGGAACGGGATGTTCCTATAATTATACATTCAAGATTTCTTCAAGGATAAAGTAGTTCTACATGTATCCAATCCCATTAGGCTTTTTAGTTATTAGTAAACTTAGGTGGACATATAGTTTCAAAATATTTCAACACATAGGCATTTTAATTAGTTAATAGAAACTGCCTTGCCTCCACTTATGGATGGTTTAGCTTGGCCGTCTTTTTTAGCATAGACGTTGTAATTCTCATAGGACTTCGGAGCTTTCAGCCTTCCTTGAGAAATCAATGGTCTTTCCAAATTCAGTTGCGCTGCATGGCGCTGATTTTGTTGATTCCTTTTCTAGTTTTGAGGATTAGGAAATAGTTTTCTTGCATAATGGTCTTCCTTCGCACAAAAGTAACAAATGTTACTTCTGACCTTACATTCTCCCAAATGCTTTCTCCTACAAACGCGGCATGTGGGGTAAGAATTGTTGTTGGAGATAGTTTTTTTTTTTTTTTTTCCTCTCTAATGATGGCTGTTCTAATCTCCCGATTCACTGGGATTTCCTTTCTTGTTGTTGTTAGTAAACTAAGAACGTGAAATAAAATGTTCAATGATGTGATAAATTAAATATATACCACAAATATAGTTACCATAATTAAAATGTGATTTTATTTTACATACATTATGGTAAGAATAAAAATAAATACTACTGTAACATTAAATGTTACCTAATCTAAAATTGTTATAATTATGAAAAGTAAAATAAGCAACTTGATAATATAATTATGAAAAGTAAAATAAGCAACTTGATAATATAAAGTCTAAAGATGTGATAATTATTAATTTTTTCATTTAAGTGCATGATCATAAAAATATGTAAATAATAAAAAATGATCAATTTATAAAAAATGTAGAAATATTGTCAAATCATTAAAATAATGTATTTCAATAATTTTAACAATATTAGGAATTAACCGCATAAGTCTTTTAGACAAATTGTCTTTTTCAATTAAAAAAACTTATTGGTTAAGTTTTTAATATAGTAAAAAATTTATACTGCTTAACTTTTTTAATATAGATTAATTTGTACAATATAAGTTAACTTTTATAGCATAAATCTTACTATTTGGACTTGCATATAGTTTGATCATAATGTTATATTTTTAATTGTAAATAGTGAAACAAAGTTGATTTTTCATTTTAAAAAAAAAGCAATTCAAACTAATCTGCAAGCTGGAGAGAAATTCCACAAATTACCAAACTAAAACTAAAACAAAAAATCAAAATCAAAATCACAAATTAAAATCAAGATCTAGCAAAAGCGAGACAGAGATAGAGAGTTTGGAGATTTGACATGAGGGAATGGGGAAAGAAGAGTGAGATTGAAAAGCGATTGTGGAGGAGAGAGAGAAGAGAGAGCTCATGGAGAGGAGAGGAGACTGAACAATTGAGAGAGAAACAGAGGTAGAGAGAGAGATATTAAAGCAGCAAAGGGAAGTAAGGAGAGTATGAGAAATAGAGAGAAGAAGAGAGGTTCTTTTTGTTTTTATTTTTTTTATTTTTGCCTCTTTCAAACTTGTACAGATGTAAAATTGTGACGAGATACAGCTGTTATAATTTAGCTTCAAAAGTAAAACAGCTGTAAATTTGCCCAGTTGTTTTTCTTATTGAAAGACACGACTACATGTTTCAGCCAAACAAAACCAAATAAGCAACAGCTGTACATTTTGAAATAAAAAACAGGAAGGTAGAAGCACCAAAATTTTGCACCTCATTCCCCCTTCTATATAAAGCTAACAGATATAATTTGATGTGGACAGTTATGAACCTCAAATATGGTTTGAAAACGAGGATTCATTGTCATGGCTGATCTTATCTTGGAGTGTTCTAAATGATTTATCAAAATGTATCAATTATGAAATAATATGAAGTAGTATTTCACAATAAGGCTTTTGAACTCTTGATGTGTTTAGTGTCAAGAAATTGAGATTATGGTTGATATCCCTAAAAGAATTCATCTTATTTCCCTCTAAAAAGTACATAGGATAATGCATTTGAAAAGGAAGTAGTTCACGACTCATGAGAGCATTTATTTTTGGCTTTTGGGAACTTGGCAAAAGTGAATTGGAATTCGTCTTCAAAGATTTAGGTCAAGTCGTTTTTTATTTTGTTTGCTACTTTTTGTTTGTTGTCGTTTCGTGTTTATTTTCGTTTTATCATTCTCTTGTTGTTTTCTTCAGTTGACGTCATTCTATTGTGCTTGGTTTTTTCGTTTTCCTTGTTTTTCTGTCGTTTTTAAAACTGAAGCAGTTAAACTTTTTTGTCATTTATTAGTTTTAGTCGTTTCTTTTATTTTCCGCTCCAATTTGTTTTTCGCATTGTTTTATAGTTTTTTTTGTCATTTTCTTATCGTTGTCGTTTTGTTTTTGATGTTGCTTTGAGTTGTTGACGTTTTTCTAGCTGACGTTGTTCTTAATCTTATCGTGGTCCTGACTTTGATATTGTTCTCCGGTTTTCCCCTTTATCCATCGCCGTTACAACGAACGCAGTTGTACTTATGATTTTTTTTTTTATAAATTAAATTAAATAGACATTTTTTAAATACTTACTAAAAAAATTGTCGAATTTGAAAAAATAATAGGTGACGATCACATTTAATCAACGATAAAACATAATTAATACGTAATTGAACTGTAAAAACACGCACCAATATCAATCAGTATCAGCAATCAATAAAAGATTGACTATTTTTAATTTTACAAAACTTACTTCTTACATTTATAAAAAATATTCTTAAAAAAGGCCATTTACTTACAATTTATTTTTTTCCATTTTACAACTGACATTTTTTTCCTGCTTCATTCTTTTTTTGGACTTGTCTCATGTTTTTTTCACTTTTTTTTTTTGTCGTTTATTTCTCAGTACATGAGCCAAAGCTCGGTCAGCAATGCTAAAATACAATACCTACGCTCAATCATGCATTTTTTTTTTTTTTACATATTTCTTCTTAATAAATAGAGGACAAAGCAAGTATATAAAACTGTTGTGTAGATAACATTGCATAAGTTCTCTATCGACCTTCAAATAAAGTGACGGTTGTGTCACATGTTATATATGATTCTTTCTTGGTCGAGGTTGGATCCACGTCAATAGAACTTCTTTCAGTAAAGAAAGCAGGCTGTTTTGGCCAAGGCAACTTCACAGCCTCGTTATCCAACATGGAAACCACAGACGCCATTGTTGGTCTGTCTGCTGAGAATTTCTGAACACATAATAAACCCACTTGAATGCATCTTAGAACTTGACCTTCTACGTATGAATCCTCCAAGGTTGGATCCATTATGTCCAAGACTTTTTCTTTATTCCATAGCAACCATGCCTAAAAATAAGGAACAATTATTACGGTTGGTATAACACTTTAACTTATATTATCAAACAACAACAACAACAACAATATAAGTGAAAAACAGATGAATTGAGTGAAAGCTGAAGAGAGTTTTTTTTTTTTTTTAAATTTGTTATGAAATAATTCATGAACAGTCTTTTGGATTGTGAATTTGTTTCACATCACTAAGTTACTATGTTGTTTTGAGTTATATATGGATTTGATTCCCTCTCCTCTTGAGTTAGCATTTAGGATAAGTTTTATCCAAACCCATTTAACATGATATTAGAGTCAGGTTGTGGTTGGTTTGGAGCATGGCCCATTTGATTGACAATCTTGGCACGAGTGAGGGTATTAGATTGTAAATTATAGTTTAGTTACTAGGTTGTTATGAGGTTTATTTGTGGATTGTAGCAAAGGTTTATTTGAAGTTTATTTGTTATGAGATTTATTTACTAGGTTTATTTCAGGTTTCCATTGGTTTTAATTTGTTACGGCTTTGGAATGAGGGCTTAACGTCAAAACAAAGATTAATGGCTGAGATTTCTTCGGTTTTTTGGTTCTCTTATACTGAAAGTTAATAGAGTTAGTTTTAGCAGGTATGTCAACAACAAATTTTTGTTATCAAGTTAGTGTCTCTGTGATTTAGGTAAAATAGAGAGGACGTAACTATTCTCCCAAATAAATTAATAACTTTTAACTTAGAAAAGTGGAAATGAATTTATAGGGTGTCATTTTGTTGAACTTACATGTCCCAAGAGGTTATGGTCGTGATCTGGGTGAGAGAATCCCCTATTTCTTCTGCCACTTATGATTTCTAATAGAAGCACACCGAAGCTAAAAACATCGGATTTTATAGAATATTTTCCATCAACAGCATACTCTGGAGGCATGTAGCCACTGCATGAAGAAACATCCATGTTTAAACTGTGTCTATCTTATAAATACTCATGAAATATTTGCTAAAATAATATACTTTTGCACTTACTAAGTACCAACAACTCTCTTTGTTTTACTTTCAATCTCATCACCTCCGAAAGTTCTTGCTAGGCCAAAGTCAGAGATTTTGGGATTCATATTGTCATCCAACAAAATATTACTTGCTTTTAGATCCCTATGAATGATTTGAAGCTTTGAGTCCTGGTGCAAGTAGAGAAGGCCTCTTGCTATTCCCATGACGATACTAAACCGTGTCTTCCAATCCAATGGTTCACTTCCATTATGGCCTGCAAATTAGTTCCATAAATCCTTTAGATATTTCATGAAGTTTTTGAGCATCATCAAAGTAATTAAAGTAAAGAATATAATGGCCAAGATTCTCAAACCAAAGATGAACTGATCCAAACTTTTGTTGGACATGTATTCATAGATTAACATCCTTTCTTCTCCCTCGATGCAGCAGCCCAAAAGCGCGACAAGATTTCGGTGTTGAAGTTTTTCAATCAAAAATACTTCATTCTTGAATTCTTCAAGACCCTGACACGAATCTTTTGATAGTCTCTTTACCGCTATTTCTTGTCCTGTTAAAAGCCTTCCCTGAGTAGCATCATATTGAAATATATATATATTTTTATGTTAGTGCATTTAAAGAAACTTCTAAAAAGATAATATAGACCTTGTCAACTAAAGAAAGCGTTACCTTGTAAACAGGACCAAAGCCACCTTCTCCAAGCATACTTGTGCTCGAGAAATTCTTTGTAGCGGTAGCAATGGTGGCCAAATCATATAGAGGCAAGTCAAGTTTTTCATTCTTGCTTACAAATCCTACTAATCACAGCAACTAATGGTTTAGCAAGCATTTAAACGTAAATTATTGAAATGCATTATGTTGAGAGTATGGCTGAAAAGAGAGTTTTGTTTAAGGAAAACCCTCTATTTTGTTGGACAATCCAACCTTTTGTGTTTGCTCTTCTCTTCCAAATTTTGCACCAGATTAAGAGGCCCAAGACAGAAATGCCGGATATGATTGAAACCGCTATAATGGTTATTTGTACCCTCTTCTTTTTTTGCTCATTCCTTGTTTCTGGAACGGAAAAAAAAAAGGAAATAAATGAAAACCTCTAGTAAACCTGTTAGCAATTATATGAACAGAGATAAACCTCTGTTCCAAGAAGGCCATTTTTAATGACGTCTCAAAGTTGATTTCAAGTGAGAGAGATCCTTACCAAGTTCAGAAGATGTGATCCTTATATAGATATACTGCTTATTGTCTTCCTGTATGAACTCTCTTATGTCAATCAAATCGCCGAACCACAACACGCAGCCACTTCCTCCTTTTCTAATATCAGAATTAGCATATGCTGTGCAAGAACAATTACTCAAACACTTGGCTTTACATTCCTCTAAATTCATGCTCTTGTTGACCCAAAAGTCCAACGGGTCAGGCAACTTGACCCCCACAAGATGCACAAACCGATCCCCACCATGGCATTCCAAGGGAGTTCTTCGTATGCAGCCACTAGTCCAAGTAAAAGCTTTCCATTCTTTGTCCGACGTCGGGACAAAACCCTGCAAACACTCGCATGTTGGAAATTTAGCAAGCCTGCAAATACCATTTGCGCCGCAGTTTCCATAAATGTTGCAAGGTTCATTTGGTATCGAGTATAGAACAATCCACTCGGAGCTCTCGTCTTTCAACACTAGGCGCTGCACAGAACTAGGCTGAGTCACTGTTATGACGGTGGCGAAAACTTCATTCTTGTTCTGCTCAAACCAGTAGAACCACTCATGTGCATCAGATTCCATGAAAGTCTTAAAAATGGAACTGAATACAGGCATTATACCAGTAAATTGAACACCGTCCCAAAACCCCGTCCGGTACCTTTTGACTGATCCCAAGAGAAGTACTAATTGCGGTAACTCCTTGTTTTCGATCTTGTAAGTAGAATCTCCGCTTGATGGATCATCAGGGGCTCTCCATGAAGTCAGATACCTTTCTCGACCGCTGTCCTTGTCCCAGCTTATTTTCATACCGGGTAAAAGCGTGTCACACGGATAATCAAAGCTCTGCCACAAGTAATTTAAGCTCGTATTCTCCCTTAAAACAAGATTTCCCGAATTTAGCAGCTGCAAAAAAACAGGACTTTTGGCCACACTTGATATGTTGGAAGACCAAATAGTGCTGCTACTTTGGTTGAGAAGAACAAGGTTTCCATTCTTGCTGATAGTTAGCTCTCCCAATGAATTAGTAATCGGGTTGTCTCGATTAGCAACCCACACGACTTTGCCGGGAATTCTCTTGTACCACATTCCTAAGTAGCTGTTCTTGGAGTTCCCAGGAGAGAAGAAGCCTAGTTCAAAGACTCCATTGGCAGAAACTAGAGTCTCATTGTTATTGAGAGACTGTCTTGAAGTTATTGTATCGGCTGCAATGGCGGATTTGAGGAAGATTGATGCCGAGATGAAAGAGCACAACAAGACCAAGAAAGATAGGCTATCCATGGCCAAGCATGGAAAGTGAAGCTAAGGTGGTTCATTGACCTTCAACTCCGCAAAATAGATGGAAGTGGAAACCCTTAAATTTTGTTTTATTTTATTATTGTCTCGTGTAGTCAAAAATAAAATATTAATTTAGTAGGACTCTAAGGTGGCATCTCCCACTGTAGGGCTACATTGGAGGTTATAGATTGCAACAATAGGATTTAAATTACATAGTTTATGGATGTATGTAATAATTCATTGAGTTGCACTGCTATACCCATGTTACAAGTGTTTTCTACTAAAATCATAAAGTTAATGTTTCGTTTATTTACCATGTTACATTCGTGTTCTATTTAAATATAATTTAATTTTTATCTAAATGTAAATATATTATATTTAAATACCAATTATATCATATTTTAAATCCAATATAATCACTATTTATTATTTCACTTTTTTTTATTATTTTTACTAATTACATTACATATCCTCTTTTTCTCCCTTTTTTTTCTCTCTACTTTTATCTATCACATCAAATATTTATTATTTAAATACAATTTAAATATTTTTCATTCAAATATAAATTATATTTAATATATTACATTAAAATACAATACAAATATAATATACTTATCAAATATCCCTAAGGTCAAATTATGCCGGCCTTATGAATTTCCCACTAATTTTTCATCCAGGGCAGTAGGTGAAATCTTGTCAATTGCTTGAATAGTTATTATTATAATTAATAACTACCAAATGCATTAGTCAAAGTCAGAGATAAGGAACTATGCCACTATGTCCTATTTTGACGATGCATCTTCTGGGAAGCTGTTTGCTTATAGTGTGAAAACTTGCCAGATGTAAGATGACTTCTTTGCAGTTGTTTTATACGAAAAGAAACTTTAAGTGCAAGAAAATTAATTGTTCAGTGTTTGAAGTGTTAAAATGTCTAATAATGGAGACATATATTATTATTATTCTTATTTTTTTCCGGATTTTTCAAACCAAATTGCTTACCCTAAAATGCTATAAAAACCAATTGGAATTCTAATATTCTCACTATTACATCACTTCATAGTAATTTCGTAATAGGATAGAGTGATAGTTTAAAACACTAGTTTTTTCATTTATAGAATTCTCCTTAAAAATAATAAGACAAAAAACCTGTTTTTATTAGACTAAACATTTAAAATATGGGGACTTCCTATGGTGAGATTTCCAATTTTACACTTTTGATAGAAACTGTTATTTTAATTGTAGAAATGAAATTTGAACGGTGAGATCTCCAACACTATCTTATATATTATAAATATTGTTATTATCGATAGGGTCAAATACAAAATCTTAATGCAGAAACTACAATACGGAAGTCCAAAATCTAAATCCATCCCCCCAATTTTTCTATGTGGCAAAGAGATATGATGGTGCACAGGGGGTGAACAAAAAACTCAATCATCAGATATAGTCACCCAATTTATCCAGTCTGACTTTAATTGGGTAAGTTGATTTTTTATATTTGATTAATTGGATGGGTAAAAAAAATTTTAACCCACCTAATCTTCCTAATGAAGATTAGGTGGGTTAAAAAAATTTGGTGGGTTAAAAAAATTTTAAAAATCCATTCAACCCACCTACTATTCACCTATATATTTTTTTTTTGTTAAATGATATCCACCTTTAAGTATTATTTAAATTATTTAAATATATATAATGTATTATTTGATATTTAATATGGATATAAATTTTGATAATTTTGTGAAAAATACTGTTAATTACTTTAATATCATTATCTTCTTTAGTGATTCTTATAACTTATATTTATTTTATATTTGATTATTACTGAGATTATATTAAAAAAAATTTTATGTAGAGTTTATGATAAAATTTATTTAAAATTTATCACGGATTTAATTCTTTTTTCCCTTTTAAATTTTATTTATTGTTGAATTTTTAATATTATTTATTATTATTTTTTAATAAAATATACAATTCACATAACTTAGCCAACATAATTCAATCTTAATTAAATAAGTTAATTTTTTATATTAAATTAATTAGATAAGTAAAGTCTATTTTAAGCCTATTTTATAAAGATCCAATTTGAAAAATTATAAAAACCTAACAACTTAGCCCATATTCATCTTTATGCACGACCAAGTACAGTTGACTGGAATAGGCGTTGTACGTTAGGTAAGGACACGAACACAATGTTTTAGGCAGAAAAATAATAATAATAATAATAATAATAAATTGGAGTTTGTTGAATTCCCCTGGCCATAAGTAATCTGTTTGAAAAGCTTGGATAGCATGAAAACAATCACAAATAAATAAATAGATGTTTAGACAACATATTGGACCCTACCAAGTGGATCTCCCACCGATATTAAGTTCAGAGGATCACATCATGCACTAAAAAAAAATATCACCAACAATAGCTATTTTGCTTTATCTCCCCTTTATGATCCACATGGGAAAATGTCCTTTTTGCAAAGGACTCTTTGAAGCTCAAGTAAACAGAGATCAATACAGGAAGCGTACCTTTCTCCTGCCAAACTCCCCTTGTTTACAGGACTCGGGAATTTAGGTTTAAATTCTGATCTGACCTTGGATCTATTACGGAGTGAATCCTGATCGCCTCAGTGGTCAAATAGCTTGACGAATCGACCTTGAAGGCTTATTATGAGCTGTTCAAGGAGTTCAAGGAGCATAAGATGGAGAGATTGAAACCTTTAAAGAACTAATGGAAGACGAAGATATGAGTATCGAGGCTCTCGCTACTACTGACCAGGCTTAAGCAACTGGCAAAACGAACATTAAAGCTATTGCGACTTTACCACAGGTTGACAAAGCTACAGCTGAACCTAATAAGGAAGCTCTTCTTAGCGAACCAGCTAACTAAAATTTGAACTTATTATTTTGTTCCCACCCTTTTTTTGCTTTGGCTTATATGTCAGGTATTTTTAAATAATGGTCAAAAGACTGAAAATCCTGCCTTTTCTAGGATAAGAATGACGTGTATATAACGAATGATGGCTTAATCCTATATTTCAATTTGCAAAGTAAACTTTAAAAATTTACTTTATCAATGCCAAGCGAACAAAGGTTTGGCTATTGATATATAGACTAAAAATTTGCCATTGATAGCAAATTTAATGTCGATAGTCTATGAGTCCATTATTAAAGAACGAGAGTGCAATAGCAATAAATTTGTGAAGTCATCGAGTTGTCGAACTAACTCGCTGATCTTGCGAGTGCAAACTATGTGTTCTCACTACAATGTGGACAAACAGACTTTGTTTTTAATAAAGGGGTTGGATCATTTATAGTCTTAAGAGCTGCTCATGTACCCATAATCAAGGATCAAGCCTAAATGTAGTTTGATTATTACAATGTAATGCAATCAACCTACACATATCACCTTATATGTCAACGTAGTTCATGAAGACGAACATTTTGTGTAAAGGATCAAACTAGAGAAAGTTCTATAATTCTTTTATAAAGTTCATGAATTAATGAATTACATGACAAGAGAAATAAAAGAATACATAGGGTTACATGTAGTACTTCCTAAAATATTACATGTTCTAGCGACGAATAACTTTAGTTCCATTGAGCATTTGGAGCTTATAGACTCTCAAACAAACATCCTTCAAAACATGGTAAGATCTTTCCAGTTAGCCCATAGCTTACCAGTGTTTGGTTTCGCAGTGTTTTGAAATATTTGTTGAAGGATGAGATCTCCTCAATTGAAAACTCTTGGCCAGACCTTAGAATTGTAGTAATGAGGGCTGATTATTGATAGTTCGTCATTTGTACTAGTGCTTTATTTCTTCGTTCATCAATCGCATTAAGCTCATCTTGAAGTATTTCATTGTTTTGATCTTTATTTTTTATGGCAAACTCTTGTCAAAGGCTTGGTACACTAATTTCTTTAGGAATGACTACTTTGGCCTGGCCAATTCCTTACGGATAACAAGAAGTTGCAAAACTCAACTTGATTTTCTAGTAAGCATAAAAATCTTTGAACCTTCCAGAGATGAATTATGAACCATTGTCAATCACAATCATCTAGGGTACGTCGACCTTGCACATAATGTTCTTCTATATGAATGTCCCAACATCCACATCTTTGATATCAGTGTATGCTTCAGCATCGACCTCTTTTGTAAAGTAGTTTGTTAGGACAAGCGGATAATTGTGTTGTCCTAAAGCAGTTGAAAGTGGACCAACAATGTTCATTGAGTATTTCATGAATGGGTAAGGTGATCTAATGCTCAACACTGGCTCTGATGGCCAATGGATGGTTGGCGCATCACACTTTTTCACAAATACCACACTATCAACAAACATAGTTGGCCAATAATATCCTTGGCGTATGGCTTTGTTTGCCAGTGATCATCCACTTGAGTGATTTCCACATACGCCTTTGTGTATTTCCTTTAGCACATAATCCGCCTTATCTTTCCCAATGCACCTGGTGTAGGTCCCAAAAAAAGATTGATGACAGAGGTTCTCGTTGATAATTGAGAAGCGATCTACAAAGCACTTAAGTTTATGAGCTTCTGACTTTCCCTTAGGAACATTGCCATTTTGCAAATATAATATTATGAGTACTCACCAATCATTAGGTTCTTCGACGGAAACAATTGAACCAAGTGAAATCCTTGGTGATTCGCTAATAGGGGCTATTCACTTAAAAGTAGGATCTAATGTTGAGCCAAGGCTAGCAAGTGCATTTGTCGATGCATTCAAGCTTCGAGAGACCTGCTTAATTATGCACTTGTAGAACTAGGATTTCAATGATTGAACAACCATGAGATAGGCTTCCATCCAAGTATCTTTTACTGAATATTCACTATTCACTTGGTTCACGATCAGTTGGAAATCATTTTGCACTCTCCAACTCTGAACCCCCACTATTTGTGCTTAGTCTGTTAGGAAATACCCTAAGCATGAAAGTCATTTTGATGTATTTATTTTGAACTGGATAATAAAATTATATATAGAGGTTATTCATTACATTATTGTTTATCCTTATTCTATTTATATGTAAAGTAAATATAAGCAAATATGGCTCATTAATTGCTTGTGTTAAACTATTAGAACATTGCATGCAATGGACTTTTGTATGCAAGAAGACAATGTTCTAAAGTAAGCAGTCTAAATTAAGGTCTGTAGTCTATGTGGTTACACCGAGCATCTAACTCATGTTAAGACTATTATATTGTCTAAAGCCATGATGGGGACGGTTTATCTTGACTATTCGAAGCATAGACTCCCGAGTAAAGACGTAGATATGTTGTTTGGTGGTGACATGTTGGACCAGAATTAAAGCACGATTGATCTACGTAATTTGCTATGAGTAGATCAATCTGCTTTTCAAGTTCATTATGCAATAACCTTAATCCTGAGTAGATGAATTACTTCACGTATATGACTTATGTACTTTGATGTTCTAATGGCTAAAGCGTCTCAGAGGTAGTAAGCTTATAAACTGGTTCGTTGGGTGTATGACTTGTATACGATGGAGAGTTTGTTTACAGATATTGGAATCATAGCTCTAATAAGGAGTTAAGTGTATCCTCTTAAAGGCATTATGCTAGATGTAAAAATGGATAAGGTCTTGGGTCGTCTACTAGGCGGATGACTTCTTATTCATATATGGTGAATAATCATTTTCTTATTCGATAGTATTATGGAACTTTAAGATAGTTTGATCAGTAGGTTGAATGGATTTTGACCTAAGGCTAATCATGGATATCATATAAGGGTTTTGCATACATGACAAGGTCATTGGACAATAGCTTGTCACAGGTTTTTGTAACACTGTATATAATTGGGAGTTCAGTTTCAGGTTTATAGTGATGTGACTCTGAAATTAGTGATCATACGATTGAGTTGTTCGGTACAGAATGATGATCATATGGATTCACGAGAGCCCGATTTTATATATCCAATTGGTCCTTCTATTAGCTCCACATAATTTCTTAATGAATGGCAAATTGATCAGGGTATACTTATTGGCTAGTTGACTATGCATGGATATGGATGGTGGGATAAGGATGGAAAACAAGATTCTCTCTTGTTGAGTTTGAATTTTGTTTTGGATAAGAGATTACGTTGAATTCCAGATAAAGTTGCCATGATTTTATTTGAGTTTGAATTGGAGTTATGGAAAATTATCCATGAGGACAAAATTTTAAATACAAGTTTTTTCATGGAGTTTGAAATTTGAAATTTGAATTTTAAATTTGAAATTTGAAGTTGAAATTTAAATTTGATATTTGAATTTGATATTTGAATTTGAAATTTAAATTTGAAATTTGAATTTTAACTTTGAACTTTGAAATTTAAATCCAAATTTTGAATCACAAAAATCTTGTGATAACCAAATTTCTTTATGGATAGTGGCACAAGAGGATTTGGTTTTATTGTGGATAAGGGAGAGGAAGATCTTGTTTGAATCCCACTTGAATTTTGAATCCTAAATCTATCAAAAGTGGTCGAATTTGTTAAGGAAAATCTACCCTAGGAGAATTCGGTTTTTATGGATAAGTATGAAGGGAAATTCAAGTTCGAAAATCCTATTTGAATTTTGAATCTCTCCTTCACAATGGTGGCCGAAATTTCTATGGATAAACCTAAGGGAAATTCAGATTTTTTGTGGATAAGGGTGAGATGAAATTCAAGCTAAAAAATCCTATTTGAATTTTAATTCTTCTCATACTTGGATGGCCAAATCCAGCCATGTTTTTGGCACTAAGGGAAACCGATTTTAATGGATAATGAGGAGATAAAATTCAAGTTAAAATCCTGTTTGAATTTTGAATGCAAAATCTCTCTAAGTGGTCGAAATTTCAAAGAGATAATTTGGCCTAAGGGATTCGAATTTTGTATGGAAGAAAGGAGAGAAAATCTTCTCTTAATCCAATTCAAACTCAAGGGATAACTTCATGCAAGTCTATAAATAGGGGTCCTACCAATCCAGTTCTCTTAGACTACAGACTCCCAACTAAGCAAGCTTATTATTGCATAACTTACCGTGATAATAAGTTCTTTAGAGATCTGGGTGGTCGGAAGGAAACTAACAATGCTAGCATACCGATTGAGGATCTGAGTGCCCACACACTCTGCCATCTGAGAATTAGAGAATAATAGAGAATATTAGTTGGTTGAAGCCCTCTAGTCATTCTCCTCCTGTAGCTTTGGCATCCTCTGAAGGTATAAAGTTATTGTTGTTGATTTATTGCATATGACATCACGAGATATTTAATGATCTTGAAAAAAATTTTGTAATTCCACTGCGCCACTCTGATGAATTTTCACCGATTTTATCCTACAAAGTCTGACTATCAAGGCTTAATACTCGGCTTTATTATTTGATTCCTTGAATCCTAAATGGGAGGATTGCTCAATGACTTCATTCATCAAGCTCCTCAAGTGTACACCTACTCCGAAACCTTTGATGTTCGATGATTCGTTGACCATGAAGATCCATTCTAAGCTTGATTCATTATCGTTTGGCAGAGTGCCTAGTGCTAATTTGGTGATAAAATCAGCAAGTACTTGGGATTTGAGGCTCATTCTTGTTTGATACTCGATGTTAAACTCTCTAAGTTCAACAGCCCACTTCGTAAGTCTATGAGAGAGATTGAGGCTATAAAATATTGCTCACAGAGGATAAGTGGTCATAATCGCAATGGTATGTAATTTGAAGTAAGGTCTTAACCTCCTTACAGTGGTTATGATGATAGCTAAGGCTTTTCTAGTCCTCAGACCGATGTAAAGAGTAAACAAACAACCTATGTACAAAGAGTGTTAATTATGTATTTAATATTGAGACCAAGTTTATAACTGTGTTATAATGATGTTAGACTAAGATGACAGTGACGGAAATGACTGAGGGATTGAAATGCTGTTGACAGTACATTTTCGATACCTTAAAACAAAAATTTACTGAGACTAGAAATGCACTATCCATAGACCTGGAATAAAAAAAGATGAAAAATCTAGGGTTATATACTAGTTTAATACTGATTAGAAAATATTAAAATGTTGACGGACAAGAATTCATGAATAAAAATTTTACTAAAATGAAACGGAAGAAATGGAGCCGTTTCGGTATCCAAAAACCCTAAATGGTGCAAGAGGTGCAAAGAAGTATGAAAATCTTCCATAATTAATTTTGGACAAATGGAAGAAGAATAAAGGGATCCGACTTCACCGGAGACCTCAGGAACCCGCCATGGCATGTAACAACCAAGAATTTTCATTTTCTCAGAATCATTTTTTTTAATTAATGTAATGACATTTTTATACATATGTATATATATATATATGAATGATTTAATACTGCTAGAATAAAATAAAAATATTCTAACAGTGTTAAAAAAAAAAAGAGGATAATAATAAAAATATTTTTTTGAAAACTAGGGCCTTAAGACAAATTTAAAAAGTTTGGGGCAAGGAAAAAAAAAAGGTGGGGGGGGATGTTTTTCGGATAAAAGGGAGAGAGAGGGGGGTGAGTTAATTAACTCACCACAGCCCTCCCCCTTATTTTTTCCTCTGTATATGCGAAGAGACAGAGAGAGAGCAAGAAAGGGAGAACAAGCGAGAGAAGGAGAACCGGCGAGAGAGGGAGGAAAATCCGGAGAGAGAGAGAGAGGGAGAGCGACGGGAGAAGATCTTCTTCTTCTTCTCCTTCTTCTTCTTCTTCTTTTCTTCTTCTTCCTCCGTTCAGCTGCAGGCTCGAACTTCCGACAGTGAGCAGAAAACGTCGGCAGCAAAACAGAAGAAAGGGGTCGCGAGAAGAGGGAGATTGGGGGGCGAAAATGTCGACTGGGAAAGGGTGAAAAACCAAGAAAACGCAAGCTCCTCTTTCCCTTCTTCCTTCCACGCAAACCGGCCCTGTGCAGCCGTAAGGAAGCCGCGATTTCCGGCGTCTCCAAACTCGGATTTTCTTCGAGTTTCCTTCCAAAAATCACAACTTTAGTTCCTCTAGAAGCAAAGGAACGTTTTTGAACAAAGTAACATTTTTCCCTTGCATTTTCATGATTTTCAGATTTTATATAGGGTAGTGTGAAAAATTGTTTAAATGGAAATGTTAGGGTCCGAAAATGGTTAGAATTGATTGAGGATGGCTTAGGAAAGAATGTATGTGAGTTTGGGAACTTAAATGCAAAAGTTTGAATAGGTTTTCTCGAGGAAACCGAAAATGTACAAAGTTAGGTGAAAATTTGATGATTTTTCATGATGAATTTGTGGCTCTTTTTGATGAAATAATTGAACTCTATGATCGTTAACTTGATGATTTAAGTGAAAAAAATGGTTATAAGGGCTATATTAACAACAAATGTATTTGGGTTAAATTTTGAATAAATGATGGTTAAGTTTCTTGAAATGGGATTATGAAATCTTAAAGTTGGATTTGTTGAGTTTAGAGTTAAGAAAAGAGATTTAAAATGGTTATGAAATTGTTTGGAAGAGATTAGTTAAGTTGAAAGTTGAGTTGGAAGTTTTGGTTATTGAAATTGAATGTTTTATGTTGTTAGTGATTTTGAATGAATGAAAGGATATGAAAAAAATGATGAAAGTGATGGTTGATTTATGGATATGATTTGGAATATGTTAATGAGTAATGTGTGGGATTGATAAGCATTTTTCATAGAACGTTTTGAATGTTCTATGAAAAATTAGGCCTCTGGTATAGTAATTGGCAGGTACCTAAATTTTGAGGCGTTACTTAAACGCCGGGACCCTAGTTTTTAAGCGGAAATGCTGCCGAAATTTCGGCAACGATAATGAGGAGAAGTAGTTGTAAAAAACTGAGAGTGTGGGCATTTTGGAGATTAGAATGTTAAGAAAAAATCTAAATGTTAAGAAAAAGGGTGAAAACAAAATACCAAAGACAGCAACAATATTTTAAGAGTTGAATTGGAGAAAAAGAGAGGAATAAGAAAAATGTAGAAATTAATATAAATCTTATTATGAAAAAAAAAATGAAATGAATATGAGAAATAATCCATGATTATTTCTATTATAGGAAACCCAAGAAGTGAAGGGGAAAGCAGTAGCAAGGATCCAAAAGGAATCACTCTTGCACAGATGCTGTAAGTACAAACATTTACTTGTCTACCCACGAACTGACTAACTTTGATGTGTTCTGTGACATGAGTTAGATGAAAAATCATGTTAGAGATGTTTTAGGAATGGTATGTATGCATGATAAGTTATGATCAAAAAAGCTAAAAGAATGCAAGATAATAAGACTGAAAACTTAAGTTGTTGGCGTACCGGTCTCCCTACAAGGTCGAGACTTCCGGTCTATATCCTCCGCGTAGATGTGGCGCTACCCTGAAGGTGTGGTAGATTATAGGTTGGACCAGCCCCGAATGTGAGGTTTTTATATGACTTTGAGGTAGGTTGGTGGGTCGCTCCCCCTCCTCCCACTGTCAGCGCGCAAATAGGTACGTCCAACAACGGGCCCACCAATGAAAGTGAAAAGAAAAGAAAAGAAAAGAAAGGAAAAAAAAAAAAGAAAAGAAAAGCAAAGAGAAAGAAAAATGATAATAGAGGAGAAAGGAAGACATGAAATGAAATTATGAGGATGTTGTGATAAGTTACGATAAAGAACCTCAAATACTAACCTATGAGGAATTAGAATTGCATTATGTGACTAACCTTAGAGGTTATGCATGTTAGTTCTTTGTTTGTATGTTTGTGCTTACTGAGTCTAGCTCACAAGTCTGTTTGTGGTGTAGGTAATAAAGGTAAGCAACCCAGGACAGGATAGAAGGATGAAGGGACTGGCAGACAGATTCAAAAGGTGTCATGGACAAGGGGACGGACCCGCTATGCTTTCAGCTGCCAGAGCATTTTTGTATAAGTATATGTTTAAATATATATATATATGCAGACCATATGTAAGTGAAATGGAAACAAAAATGAAAAAATATATATATATGTTAGTATGTTTTGAGGAAAACAGAAGTTATGTAAACATGTTTCAAAAAAAAAAAAGTTCCCAAAATTTTCACTCTATCTTTGAAAGTAAAAATTTTAAATCACACTTCTGCAAATGAAAAGAAACATTTATGTATACAAAGTTAATAAGAAAAGAGATGGCGAACGTCGACTCGGGCGAGCTGGGTCGGCGGTCGCCACATGGCAATTCTGAGAAAGTTTCACCCCGGTCAATTTTCGGTCAAAAAGTTGACCGAATTAGTATGAATAGTAAAAAGTGAATGGTGAGTCATCCCTTATGATGTCATGGATGATGCCATAAATGGAATTAATAAATGAAAAAGAGAGTGGTAGGTAGAATGAGTGGTGGAGATCAAAAGGAAGATTGATCTAAAGGTTAAAATGGTGACAAAAATGCTTGAATTTCCATTTTTGAAAATTATGGAAAGTAAAGGCTTGTAAGGTGTCCAATTTCTATTGGCCAAGAAGGAAGAATAAGGCCAAAACAAAGCCAATTAATTGCCTTCCCTTAAGCATGAAGTTTGGCTATTTTTGGTGAGAAAAACCAAAACCAAATTGCAAGCTTTCTAAGTGTTTCTTCCATAGTGAGGCCGTGAGGAAGTGTGCACCAAACCAAGAGGAAATTGCAACTTGGCCACCAAAAATTCCAACTAGTCTCCTCCTTGTGCAAGAGAAGATCAAAGAAACAAGGTGAGTTTCATTTGACTTGTTTCCTTAAACTTTTGTCAAGGTTAGCTATGGGTGATTTATGTAGGGATAATGGAATTTTGGTGACTTGAAAGCTACGGTGTTATTGAATTAAGTGTTGATTTTGGTTGTGTTTTGATTAGAAAAGGAGGTTATGTGTTTAATTGATTGAAAAATCAAAGTTTGGTGTGAAAATTCTTATGAAATCCGTGGGTGGTGGTTGTGAATTTTGGTGATGAAATTTATATATTATGATGTTGTTGGTTAGTTTAAAGATTGAATGGATACATGCAATGGTTTGTGATATGTTTGAAACTTTGAAAATTTTGGTGTGCATTATGGTGTCTATTGTGGCCATGAGATTTTAAGAGGTAAACCATAGGGTTACCAAGAGTAAGAGTGGAATTTGGTTGAAATTCTATATGTCTTATGAATCAAAGAATTGGACATTGTTATGGAAATTGCTAGAAAGAAAAATTGATATGAAAACTTTGAGAAAAACCCTAGAGAATGCAACCGGTTTTTGCTAGGGTTTATGTAGAAAAATTTTGTGAAATGGGGTTGATTTAGAGAAAAAAAAAATGTTGGCTTGGTTTGTGTAAAACCATGGCAACAATGAGAGAAAAATGGTATCATGGAAGAAAAATTTTTAGGGTTAAATTCCCCATGAAAATCGAGGCTAATATTGAGTAAAAATGTGATTAAAATGTGACTTGGAATGTGGACTGTGTGTGTAAAAAATTTTTACTCAAAAAGTTTAGAAACTTTTTAAGTAAAATATGCCTCTAGTATAATACGTGGCAGGTTAGACTAGGTTAGATGGTTTTGAGGCATTTCCTAAACACCAGAAACCTAAAAATTAAGTAGAAATGCCGTTGAAATTTTTAAAACGGCACAAAGGACATTTCGAGAAACGAGGGATAAAATATGTCGAGATGGAAACCCGAGCTCTCTCAGAAAGGGTTCACATAAGAAAAAAAGGACGGACGTTTTATGAATTAGTAAAATGCCCCTCCGAAGCTCCTAATAGTGAGAAAAGAGGAATACCGACCCCAAAGATGTTTTTGGGAACGACCCTGAAAACATGACATCGGGTAAGGCAAACCCAAGCCTCGATGACCTAGACTCAAGGAAAAGATAAGGGACATTTTCAAGATTAGTAAAACATCCGTTCGGGACTCCGAAACGTTAGAAAAAGTGAAACGACCCCAGGGGGATCGGAATAGTACCCCGAGGGTCAAAAATATGAAAAATCGTAAAAAATATAGAAATTAATCCAGAAAAGGTCCGGTAAGAATTAAAAAATCGATTTGAGAATTTTTGAGCTTAGAAAAATTTAGTTCAAAAATTTAAAACTAGGTTTTATGGTTAAATGTCCCGTTAAGGGTAAAACGGTCATTTTGACAGAAAAATTTTAGAAATGTGAAAAAAGGACTGTAACGACCTTAGAATAGTTTAATTAAGGTTCTAAGGGTCGGAAGTTAGAAAACTAGAACAATAGACAGTAACGCTCAGATTTACTATTCATAAAAAATAGTACTATTCATGATAAATAGTACCATTTATGATAAAAGTTACTATTCATGATAAATAATACTATTCATAATAAATAGTACTATTCATGGTAAAAAAATGTAATTCTACCAAAAATTGACAAAAAAAATGTTAAAAATAAGGCTTGAATAACTCAAATTCATTTTTAAGAAATAAAACTTAGGATTTTTACGTTTTACAAAATTTTCCTTATGAAATAAAAATTTTAAAATAACCGTTAATTTTTCGGTTATAAGAATTCGATGAGACAGCGATAAGAGGACATCGACAGATCACGGGAAGCTTACGCTAGCAGAATTGTTGTATGTTCAGGCATTTAATTTGTCTATGCATGAACAAATTGATATTGTTGTGTTCTCGTGGAAAAACATATTTTTTCACGAATTGATATGATTATGTGACATGTGTTTGACGACAAGTGCATGACCGCTGGTAGAGTCGTATACGAGACTGTATGTTTTATAATTGACTGGATAATTACAAACTGTTTCAGATTCACTCGAATCTGACTCTTATACTATTAAGACTAGACTGATGACACGCACGCCTTATATATAATAGGGCGACCTCCTAGTGGTGTGAGATATTGTTTTGACGGAACAATGAGAGTGATGTGACTATTAAGAATAAACAAAACGGTAATGTAAAGATGTAATTTTAGCGTACCGATCTCCCGCGAGGTAGAGGTTATTTTATGACTGATGACTGGACAAGTGAGGACAAGCTAGGGTCACTCCCCGGCTCCTCACTCTTGCGCAAAAGGTACGACCAAAAGGGCCCAAATTGACAGATGACTGATAAGACTGAAAGACGGACTAAATAAATAAAAACTGAGCATAATAAATGAGTGATACGGTGATACACCTATTTAATAGGGTATTATTATTATTTTATGACTGTGACAGTATGTTTGAACTTGCCAGGCTTGTAGCTCATTAGTTTGTTTGTGTGCAGGTAATAAAGGTAAACAACCTATAATTTAAGCTATACTAGAGATGCTGGACTGGTGGAATGGGTTGCGGATGTCATGACAAGGGTTATGGACCTGCCAGGCTAAGTCTGCCAGATAGATAGAAAGACAGAAACAAAAAAGGTTTACTTTCGTGGACTGAACCTTTATGTTAATTGTAAATTATATATGACAGTGTCTTGCAAATATATGTATGTAAGAAAAAAAAATATAATAGTCTCCTTTTTCTGCTATCGACAGAAAATAGTTTTAACAAAATCAACATGAAATGGTTCTTGGTTTTAAAAGAAGAAGAAAAAAATTTCTGCACAATATACCAAGTTTTCATTACGGTTAAAGTAAGAAATAACAACGAAAGAAGAACAGACGGATAGTGATCCTTGCACTAGGTGGGGCGTCATAGGTTATTATGGCCAAGGCTATCTTTTAGATGAGAGGATATCGTTTCTTGGCATCGAGCAATGACTTGCTAATGTAGTACACTGGTCACTGTTCATTAGTCTCTTCTCAAACTAAAAACTCATTACATTCAACAATACTAGAAATATATGTAAATACCATGAATCATGAATGTTCTAAACTTAATATCACAATCAGATATCAACATTCATTACGAAATTAAAACAAAATTCTTATAATATAGAAAAATGTAAGTTTCAACTTACCACGAGTCTAACATATTAAAGTGTGAAAAGTTTGGTCTCCTTGGAAGATTAGGCATGCTAAAAGGCCTAACATAATCAAGTAAAACACTTTTCAATCTTTTGTAAATAAAATCATAATAGCCACATGACTTCAAAAGCAATTTTCATGTCATGTTTCACTAGCAATTTAACACATTTAATATTAGGGTAGTAATCTATTCTTGATCAAATTCCAAAATATCAAAATCAAACATAATGCGAACTTGGTTTTAACTTACTTTGATTTAAACCATCAATCAAGCAAACTAATTACTATCATTTCCAACCACTTATATAAACTTCTAAACACTATATAAGCATTACAAAATCAATAATAACAACCAAAACAATCAGATTCCACAAGCTATCTATTTTTGCTAAAAACTAGCTCAACTAGCTTTGTTTGGCTTCAATGCTGTCCAATTCAAACCATGCAAAAAGATGTTTAGCCATATGGTCATATCAAACACCATAAATTCATCACAAAAAAAAAGCTATCTTGATTAGAGTGGAATTAAACTTCAAAATCCATGGTTTCCAAGCTTAAAAGTGTGAGAACTTGGTATGTTTTGTGTGCTTTTAATCTTATGGATTGGGTTCTCTTTTTGTGAGTTTTTAATCCTAGAAAATGGAGAGGAATGAAGAAGGAGAGGGGTTGGACGTTTATGGAGCTGCAACAAAGAAATGAGCCAAAAGACATGAATTTTCTAGATTGCTTTTGACTTGGTCTAAAGGAGGAGGGAGAAGTTAGCTGCTTTGGAGTTTTTGCCAGTATTTTTAGCTGATTGGCATGTGGAAAGTGGCTGCAAAAGGGGCTAGAGCTGATTGCTAGCCATTTGAATCAAGTACAAACAAGTACAACATAATTTTATGCAAGCTACTCAACTAACCAATCATATTACTCTATTTTACATACTTTTAGTTCTTAGTCAAATGAGACTTATTTCATGAAACCAATCGTAATCATTTAGCGCACCAATCTTCCTTAACTAAAAAATTAAGCTTTTCATTGTAAATTGACACTTATTGAATATGTTAGATAAAGGAAAATAATACTCAAAATCATATTTCATGAATTGAGGCATATTAAAACATAATTAAAACATTAAACAATAACTATATGTGTTCATGTAATTATGCCATTTTGTATGTTGTAATATGATAATGCATGCTAACTAGATATGTTAAAATGCAATTTGCTTATTATTAGCTAAGTATGAGATAATTGGACATTACAATAGCATATAACACTTTTAATACAATTTACAGAATTGCCATTTAGAATTGGAAATCTTGTCTTTTAAAGTGTAAAATATTTTTGGAAAAAAAAAAAAAGAATATAGCATTTTTTTTATTTTTTAACATATGTAAAAAGACAAGTTCAACTAATATGGTGTGCTAATATGGTGTTTAGCAAACCATTTAAAGATGAAAATTTAGTTCAAAACAAATGCATATTCACTTATTTTTTAAATTCATATTATACTCTCCCTTTTTTCCCTCTAAATATCAATTTATTATAGATTTAATCTCAAAATGATATGACAACAAAGCTAAACATTTTATAAAAAATAAATAGTGAAGTAGAAGCTTTTTTTTTTCTTTGCTTGAAAAGAGTAAGATAAATTTTAATTTTTCCCTTGAGATATTTTAATTTTTTTCCATTCCTTCACTGTTATTCACACACTATTTTGATGCTTTTCATTTTCTCTAAAAAATATCTATTTATTACAAAATTGTTTTTCTATTAATTATTTTATTTTATTTTAATTTATTTTCTTGTCAATTTTCCTTTTATTTTAACTCCTTTCTTTTTTGTCTTATTTTCCAAAAATTTTTAATTTTTACTTCTTTTCGCCCTAATTTTGAACTTGTACTTTTTCATGTAATTTTTTTTCTTTCAATTTCTCTTTATTAAAAGCACAATATCCCATCATTTTTTCATTAAGATCACTAATCTTAACTTTCTCATTAGAAACCCTAATCTTCTTAATTGTGCATAAGTCTAATTGGGGTGGGGCATTTTTTTTCCCCCTTCTTTTCATAATTAAATTTAATTGTGTTTTTTAGTTTTCTTGATAAACTAAAGGGGGAGCAAAAGGTTTTTCTCTCTTTGCCTTTTTTTTTTAATTTCAAATATAAAAATATTATGTATATTGTTATTACTTTGAATGATTTCGGTATATGTAATTATTTTGGTTGCTTTGTTACGAGGAATTATTATTTATTTCCTAATAATACATTTTTAATTTGTATTTGACATAAGTTTTTCTGAGGCAATATAATTACAAAATTAATTTGGCTTTTATTATTGTTTTACTAATCCTTTTCATTTGTATCAAAACTTTTATTTCTATAACAAGTGAAAGCTACATATCTTACAAAGAAAAAATGAATTAAATTTTGATTAGAATGTTTTGGACAACAAATTTAATATTATTATAGTTCTATAATAAAATGTAAATCTTTAGTTAGACCATTATAAACACATTTTTTTAAGAAAATATTTTATTTTATTTATTCGTATTCAATGTAATAACAATATATATAGTAGTCTTCAATAGTGTATTCATTAGATTACAGTTTCAGGTGAGAAAATAGAGATTAAAGATCCTCCTTAAAAAAACGATGGGATATTGAGCTTTTAATAAAGAGAACACAAAAGAAAACAATTATGGGTAAAGTAAATGCTAAAAATTAGGAACAAGCTTCTTCACTATAAATATATATAAATATATATATATAGTCTTTTAGCTTTTTGCCACGTCATTTTGAAATAAAAAAAATGTTCATTTTGAATTTAATCAATCCAAAATAAATTGGTGTTTACGAAAAAAAAAAGGTGTAATACAGATTTAAAGCAAATAAAAAGTGAATATCAATTTATTTTGAATTAAATTTTCATCTTTAAATGGTGTGTTAAGCACCATTTTTTTTTCTTTTGCTTGTCGAACACCCTATTAATTGAACTTGTACTTGACATATTAGAAAAAGAGAAGAAAAAAACACTATACACTTTTTTCCTTTTTAGCAGTTTTGCACAAATTTGCATGTTACAAGATGACAATTCCGTATAATTTATACTAAAATTTTGCTCTCCTTTCAAGTCACAGAATGTCTTGCAAGCATTAGTTATCTGAAAATAGTGAATAAATCATTTTTGTTCTTAAAGTTTATATGTGAAACTAATGTTAAATTACATTAAAATATCTAAAATACATGTATAAAAGATAAGAGAATTACCTTTGACCCAAATCAACTTCTTGAGCGTGCTGCAATACGTCCTTTTCTTAAGAAATAGCTAACTTTTCACTTAACTATTTAAAAAAATAAAAAATGGGGAGCTCTTCACTCAACTGTGGGAAGAAAACGAAAGAACCTTAAAAATGTAAAGTATCGAGGATCTGTTTGGATGAAAGATTTATTTTTAAAAATTAAAAAATTTTTAGATATAAAAAATAAAAAATTATTTAGAATTTTTTTTTAAAACTGAAAAATTATTTAAGTGAGTGAAATTTTTTTATTTTTAAAGAGTTTTTTTTATTTTTTAAAAATAAAAAATTTTAGATAGCTTAAATATAAAAATTTAAGAATAATCTTTTTTTTTTTTAGAATGAAATTGTTTTTATTTTTTTAAGTTGAGGTACCAAACAAACGAGTTAAACTTGAAAAATAAGGCTTTTTCCCTTCCTGCATTTATGATTTGGGTAGAATGGTAAATTTAACTAATGTGAGAAAACGTACTTTGTGTACAGCTGTTATTGCAAAATTGGTTATACCTATATAAACTGCTGTCTTTAATTTTAACGTAAGAGTCAAGTCCAAAAAGTAAAAAGTGAAAACAAGTGTCTCTGAGAGAGTGTCCAAAAGCAGCTGAAGCAGTCAATAATAAAAAAAAAAAAAAAAAGCACCGAACCGGTGCATTTTTATGGGCAAAACGGAACAGTGACCTTTTATCTATTTTTTTAAAAATCATTTTGAAAATTATAATGGAGGGTTACTCCATCAATCACTATATACTTCCGAGATTCTCATTAAAACATTTTTTAAATACAAAAGTTTAGTACCCTCTAAAATTAGTGAAATAGACAAGATCTTTTTGTACAAATACAGTATAACAAACAACAATTAATCTTCAAAAATTTTATTGTAAATGAGAAATAATTATCTTGCTATACTTGGTATAAATAAATATTAAGACCGAACACAAGTTGGGTTGAATGGATTAAGAACTAAAATTAGACTGATTTGCAATACTTAAGTTCATAAAACCATGAGTCGCAGCTCAAATTTAGGCCTTCAAATCTGAGTTATGGGTTAAGCTGTACTTCCTGTCGTTATTTTGCTGACGCTTCACTCACTTTGCTTTATTCAGTTCGCTGGTGGTGTTGAACGGTGATGTGAGAGAGGGGATAGGTGTAGTGGGGAGGTTAGAGCAGTAGTGGTAGAGAAAGATCACAAGGGGAAAGAGATCTGGTTCACGTTGATCTCAAGATTCGTCATTGGAGCTAGATTGTGAGAGGAGAGAGAGAAAATCATAGCCACAGAGCAAGGTCTCCATGTCTTGCCATCATTGTAGAGGAGAGAGAAGCTATCTCGAAGGAAAGATTTTTTGATAGCAAAATCAATGAGGAGGTGGGACTTAGGAGGTCGAGCAGTGATAAGGGGGCCCGATCTCCCTAGAGTTTTCAGGCTTTTGCTTTTGGAAGCTCGATGAAGATGGTGGTGTAGTCTTAACAAAATATATTTATATTTTTTATTTATTCGATTAGGGTGGCCAATCTTGAGTTTTAAACCCAAGAACCCACAGCCATACGGCTTGGGTAAAGGAATTACAAGGTCAAATTGACTTTAGGCTCTTCCAAGATAAGAGATTCAGCCCAAATTTCAAGCTAGATTGAGCGAGTTCATTGGGTTGGCCGAATTATGTGAAACTCTAATAAATACAAATAAAAATATGGGAGAGAGAACAAAGATAAAGATTCATTTGTTTGTTTGGTTAATCAAACATCGGCTAATTCATAGATCTTCACAAATAAAGCTTGAGGATAAGCATTCCATTGTTATCATTTTATATGTTTATGGTTACAATTACCTATGTTGCAAATGTGCCTATGATGTAGCACTAGACGGAATATTAGCCGGTGTATATCATCTTATTAAAATAGAGTCTGATATAGATCAAACGGAAGATGTACACGAAAAAGAATTTGTTCCAAGAAAGAATCCTAGAATTCTATTTGTTTTCTTAACTAGGAAAAGTGTAGATTTTCAAGAAAGAGAATCTTAAGATATGTTGGGAATCTCTTACCATAATCAATCATGTTTAAAACTTATCTTAATATTGCTTGAAAGCTAGATGGGATGGCCTTTACGGAAGGATTTTATTCCTCTTAATTTTCACTTTTACCACAACTATAACTCTAAATATTCAAAGAGATGAAGTCTTATTAACATATTATGGATAAGCTAAATAATGAATAAAATAAACTAAAAAAAAAAAGACAATACAGCTAGAGAAATTCATTAAGATTTTCTGATTTTAAAGATACTTTTAGAGGATAAGTCCAATCAATAAGATGAAACTTAAAGAGTTCATGATGCCAAACTATATACTGTGCACGTCATTTAGATGAGCTAGCTCTAGAAAGCCACATAGGAGGAAAAATTGGACTTTTCTTGTCACAAATTTTTTTTTTTTTTTTTTGGTATTATCTCTCCATAAAACTTATCAAAAAAATATCTCTCTAGAAACTTATATAAGATCAATCCCATTTACGTACTTGTCTGTCCAACTTCATGAAAATGACAGTCCGCAACTTTCGAAGTGGCATGACTTTATGTCCAAATCAATGCACATCCGCAACAAAAACCCTCCTCTATATAAATAAACAAACAAACTAAAGTAAATATTACAACCAAAACAAAATAAAACCAAAAACCAAAAACCAAAATGAGTGATCTTCTTGAAGTAAAGAATATTAGAGTTCCAATGATAGATCTACGAGAATTCGAAGATTCTTCAGCACTGGAAGCTTACAAGAAGCTGAGAGAAGCTTGTGAGGAATTGGGTTGTTTTAGGATAATCAACCATGGGATATCTCCAGGTCTGATGGCAGAGATGAAGGAGGTGGGGAGATGTATTTTCGACCGTCTAATCGAGATCAAGAGACGCAACTCTGGCATCAGCTACGATATTGGGTACTTGGCGTCGTCTGAAGTCAACCCTCTCTATGAGGCATTGGGCCTCTATGACATAGGTTCCCCAGAGGCTCTTTATACATTTTGTGATCAGCTTGATGTCCTCCCTCACCAGAGGTTTTTTTTTTTTTTTTTTACCCCTTCATCCAAAAGAAAAGAAATCTTGCTAGCATGTTTCGGAATTGCAGATTTCTTCATAATTTGATTTTTGGGATAGTAGCCTCCAGAAAATAATTGAAATATATCGCAATTTTTTAAAATATTTGAACTAAATAACATGTTAACCGAGCAAAGGAAAAATTTCTTAGGTAAATAACATAAGTATAAGATATAAATAAATCATTTATCTGATAAATCTGACTGGAATAAATCATTTACTTTTGATTTTGCTCTTTACTACATATATTTTTAAAGCCTATTATTTTCTTTAATTATTTTCTAAAAGCTGTTATTACTTCTTTCTCCCATAATTAAATTCGCTTAACTTTTTTAAGTTAATGATACATCCTTTCTCATGCATTACTTTAAGAAACATAGAGAGTTTAAAAAATTCTACTATAAAATTGCTCTCTCTCTCTCTCTTTAATAAGTTGTTAAAATATAAAATTATTATTGGCTCACCTCCTGATAGGTTAAGCTTTTAGAATGGATGTGTAAATTAACATAACGGGAGATTTTAAGTCCAAACATGTGCAATTGCACTCCTTAATCCCTTTATTATCACTGAGTGTTGAGCCTTTAACATGTCTTGGGCTGTGTCATAAATATTTATATTGGTAATTTAAAAATATAAAACTATTATTAATTTATGCCCTAACAATTTAAGGTCTTGAGATGAATTAATAAACTAACATAAATAACTTAATTTAAGGATAATTTTTGATTTATTTAAATTGAGTTTCTACACAAACGAGGGTAAATATAAGTCAACTTAATATTTGTTCCACATTGTCAATACAAAAAGGAGATCATAGTCATTTGTTTTTCTACAAACTTCTATAAGTTAATTTAAGTTTTATTTGTAGTTAAAACTTTTTTTTTCCCTTATTTTCCTCCTTTTTACCAGAGAGATTATAGAGAAATATGTTGGAAAAGTACAAGAGCTATGCATGGACATGGGGAGAAAATTGGCAAAGAGCATGGGTTTGGACAATAGTGATTTTTGCAATGGATGGCAGTGTCAATTCAGGTTAAATAAGTACAATTTCACTCCTGAATTGGTCGGTTCCTCTGGTATGCAAATTCACACGGATTCAGGATTTCTAACCATTCTTCAAGACGACGAAAATGTTGGAGGTCTTGAAGTGATGAACAAAAATGGCGAACTTTTGCCAGTGGATCCTTGGCCCTGCACCTTTCTACTAAATATAGGAGATTCTGCTAAGGTTTGTAAATAACTTTTGCTTCTCTGTTTAAAGGACAGGGGAACTTTGTTAAATGACACTTAATTCTTATGCATTCAGAATTATAGAATTCCGGTGCGGGGCTCGTGAGAATTCACTAGCTAGCTAGGACTATAAATTCATTGTCGTTAATTAACATATTAGTCTTTCATCTAAGTTGATCTAGGACCACTACTTTAATTAATGATTGACAAAAAAGTAATGCTAAGAGCAATAGTGTCGCTCTTTGATGATTATTGATTAGTGTGGATCCTAAAATGTCATCGTTGGATGACAATAAATAAACAGATGTTTGTTATTAGCACTTCTCTTTCTAGTAAATTAATGTTGCTAGTAATAGCGCTAAATATTGTGACAGGTAGTACTTACTTTCATGTCTTTTCACCTAAATTTTTTTGTGCAAATGATCACGATTTAAGGTGTGGAGCAACGGGAGGTTTCACAATGTGAAGCATCGAGTGCAATGTAAGGACAGAAGTATTAGGGTTTCTATAGCTATGTTTCTATTGGGACCAAAGACGGAAGCAATTGAAGCCCCTCAAGAGCTAGTGAATGATGAACACCCACGTCTCTATGTCCCTTTCTCCTATGATGACTACAGGAAGCTCCGACTCTCTACAAAGTTGCATGCTGGTGAGGCCCTTGAACTCGTACGGGCACCGATCTCGTCTAATTCAACATGAACATTTCAAATGAGCTTTACAACATGTCAATTCCCTCCAGATATATGTATAAATATATATATTTACGTTATCATGTTTTATGAATGTGCAATTTATTAAGAATGATGGAAACTATGATAAAGCAAAAGTATATCTAGTATACCAAACTGTAATGCTATTGAAACTATGGCTGAATGCTTGTTGAAAAGATGAATACTTAAATAATTATTTTAAGTACTGTCATTCATATTTCACCAAAATGCATTACATGTGTGGTTATGTGAATGAATTATTGGCCTAAATGAAAATTTTGTTCTCCTAGACAACCCGAGGCGAAGCCATATTTGCCCGGGGGTGACTTCCCCCTAGCCAAATGGGCTCTATTCAATTTTTGCCCACCTACACTTTTTTTTTTTTTCAGTTTTTTATATTTTAAACTCATACCTCTCTTGAAAAATTTTAACGTCCCTGTTGCTGTAGACAATTAGAAAAACATCATATCTACATTCATAAAAAAGGAACAGAAATATTCTTTTCCTAATCAAAGGGAGAAATGAAAATCATTTATAAAAAAAATGAGTAAAAAAAAATTTAAAAATAGAAGTAACACTATTAAAGATAGACAAAGAAATAAGGTTGATGGTCTAGAAATATACTCGGTAAGTATTTTAGCCATCTTGATTAGAAAATTTATATAGACTATACCCTTTATTAAGACCTTCTTTTAACCCATTAAATATTTACATTCCAGCTCGAATGCAAAAATATTAAACAACTTGACCCGTGGATTGAGATCGTGAGAAAATGAGATGGGTAGGGCGAAACCCTATACTTTCACAACCAGACTCGAGTGAGTTGGGCAGTCAGATTAAATAAAAGTGTTCTTATAATTTTCAAAATTATAATACTGTACATGCATTGAAAAATGAAATTATTTAGCAAGTTTGACCATATAAAAATCAATTATAGTTACAATAACCAATTTTCACTGTAACACAGATAAAAATAAGGTAAATTGCTCACGTTCTCCCTGAACTTTTAGGGAGGGTGCCGATTGGTTTCTAATGCCCCGTTTGGCGAACGCATTGTATTTGCATTGTATTTAAATACAATGCATTGAATGCAATTTGTGTTTAGAGAAAAAGTATTAGCATGGCATTTAAATGCAATGTGTGTTTGAGTGAAAAGTATTTGAATTGTATTTTAATAATAAATATATGATGTGATCGGTAAAAATAGAGAGGCAAAAAAGAGAGAGAAAGAGAATATATGATGTAATTAATAAAAGTAATAGAAAAAGTGAAATAATGAATAGTGATTGTATTGGATTTAAAATGTGATGTGATTGGTATTTGAATGAAATGTTTTTGTATTTGAGGGAAAATTGTATTGCATTTAAATGTAATACAAAAAAAAATGATGTGTACCAAACGTGGGCTAAACTTCTTTTTTTTTTTTTTTAGTTAAAGGTCCTCAAACTCTTAAAAATTATGCAAGTTAATCCTTTTTGTTAACAAGTGTTAAAAACTTAATGGAAACCTATTGTTGGTCTTAAATTTTAGTTAATTTACTAGATTACCTTAAAAAAATTATTAAAAAAACCTTAACAAATAAATAAAATATCAACGGCTCAACAAATCCTTTGAAATACAAAAATTCATGACATTTCATTTTCATTACCTATAAGTTTTAAATCTTTGCAAAAAAAATTGAAGAACTTCAAAAACCTGCCATTTATCAGATTCCAATCACAACCAGAGTTTAGCGCAATGGAAAATGAAACAAAATGACTTGTCAATAACTAAAGGAAATTCTGTTCACTCTCTACTTAAACTCTCCAACTATACTCACTTCTTCGAAGCGATCGGCTTCTTTGCTTTTTGTTGGGAAACCGGGTAATTTCCCTTTACAAAACAACTACACAATAAACAATGAAGTATAAATGAATAGTGATATATAAATGAACAATGCGTACATATGAGCAGTGTGTACAAATGAATTAGTGCTATATACGTAAACAGTACCGTATAAATAAATAATACTATACACGTGAATAGTATTGTATAGTGACAAGTATTGTACAACTACACTATACTATACGCAATAAAAAAACCTGAAAAATATTATAATTGAATACAAAACAAATATCAAAATACTAAAATAAAGAATAGAGGAACGAGTACACCAGATTTTACGAGGTTCAGTAATTTACCTACTCCTTGGGCACCGCAGTAGAAGATCACTTTACTAACTCAAAAGATTACAAATTTTTGGTAAATTTTCAATTATCCACTGATGAGATATCCTAATTAAAAGACTTCCACAAATATTTAACTAAAGAAAAAAGAGAAATTTTGAGATGAATTAAACCTGGAGGACAAGGGCCTATTTATAGAGCTTAAACCCAAGCCCCATTAATAAATAATCCATGTGGGATTTTTTTTCCCCAAGCAAACAAGTCAATCCTAATAATCTCTACCTTGGCAAGTTTGTCATTCCTACTCAGCTTCTCAATTCCTCATATCCTTAAATTGATAAAGTCATCTACAGCAGTGCCTCCAAATGCACCCACTCATGCCATACACCCAAAGTTGTTCAAACTTATAGGATATTAATCAAGTCCAAACAATGCTTGAACTTGACAACTTTCACCACTTTGGACATCATATCTACAAGATTCTTTTTAGTCTGAATCTTCTAGAGAAATATCTCACCTTCCTTGAGAATCTCCCGTATAAAGTGATACCGAACCTCGATATGCTTCATTCTTGCATGAAAAACTTAGTTATTTGCTAAGCAAATAGCACTCTGACAATCACAATGCACTATGATATGCTTCTGACCAATTCCCAGGTCTTTAAGTATCCCTTAAAGCCAAATTACTTCCTTAACAGCCACTGTTATTGTCATGTACTCTGCCTCTGTTCTAGACAAAGTAACCACTGATTGCAAAGTAGACTTCCAACTAACTGATGCCTTAGTTAAAGTGAACCAATAGCTAGTAGTTGATCGATGCTTGTCCAAATCACCTGCATAGTCAAAATTACAATATCCAACTACAGGTTAACCAATACTAATATCCTACTCAAATACCAAACTAACATCTACGGTGTTTAAAATATACTGTAGAATCCTCCATATAGCTTGCCAATGTCCTTCTCCAAGATCATGTATGTATTTGCTCAGTACTCCAATTACTTGTGAAATGTTGGGCCTTGTACACACCATTACATACATCAAGCTACTCACCGTATTAGCATATAGAACTCTAGATATATTTTCTCGCTCTTCATCACTTTTGGGAGACATCTATGCACTGAGCTTTAAATATGGAGCAAGTCGGGTACTCATAAGTTTTGAATTACCATTTATACCAAAACACTATAATACCTTTTTCAAATATTGCTTCTGTATTAAGCAAAGCTTGCCCTTAGTCCTATTTCTACTTATCTCCATCCTTAGAATCTTCTTGGCTTCACCTAGATCCTTTATCTTAAACTCTTGATTCAACGGAGCCTTTAACTTACCTATCTCTGCTTGGTTCTTTGATGTAATCAACATATCATTGACGTATAAAAGTAGATAAATAAACCATCCATCTTGTAGCTTTCGTAAATACACATAGTGATCGTACTTGTTTTTGATGTACTTATGCCCTCTCATAAAGTATCAAACCACTTATACCACTGCTCAGAGACTGCTTTAATCCATACAGCGATTTGTTCAACTTGCAAACTCAATTTTCTTTACAATAATCTTGAATCCATCTGGTTGAATCATGTAGATTTACACCTCCAAATCACTATGTAAGAACACGGTCTTCACATCTAGTTAAGCTAGCTCCAAATTTAACTGTGCTATCAAGGCTAACACAATTCAAATAGAAGAATGCTTCACAATTGGAGAAAATACCTCATTATAGTCAATTTTCCCCTTTTGAGCATAGCCTTTGGCCATCAATCCTGCCTTGCAGTAAATACCATTCTTGTTAAGAAATCCTTCTTTCTTTGTGTATACCCATTTGCACCCAGTTGCCTTCTTTCCCTTAGATAATTGTGCCAACTCCCATGTCTTGTTCATTTGAAGAGACTGTATTTCTTCATCCACGGTTTTTCTTCCACTTTCCACTCTCTAAACTTCGGGATGCTTCTTGAAAGTTGGAAGGCACGTCCTTATCTACAACTAGAAGTGTATAGGCTACCATATCAACAAAATGAGTAGGTCTGTGAATTTCCCATCTTGGCCTTCTTGTTGCAATTGAGTCTAACTGTTATTGTTGTTCTTGGGTTAAAACCTCCACCATCTCTGATTTATCTTCTGCTGCTAGAAAATCACCTACAGGTTCTGCCTTCTTTGTTGGGCTAACTGTCATCTGCTCAAACTCCTTCAAGTGTGTCATGTTGCATGAAAGCATACAAACTTTCAAAAAAGAAATTATTTGGTAGGGTTTCACTGGTGAAATCTAGATATAGGGACAATTAGTAACGGTAACTGTAATTCATATAAAAAAATGTGAACAAATTTTACATAGAGTTTTTTTTTTTTTTAATTTGATGTAGGAAGATTTAAACTCTATACTTTTTGTGGAGTCAAGTATGAAATTATATTGCTAGATTATACCTGCAACCACAGTGTTAAGTTTGTCTACAACTTTGGATGTAGTTGAATATAAAGAAACGCCGTTCATAACAAAACATATTAAAGATTTCCCAAATCCACTTTGTACTCCATGTGAAGAGCAACAAGATTTGATAATTTCAATAACCATAAACAACACTGTTTCTCAAGTGAGAACCAGGAGAATTGTGTAAATTAATAAGTGAATTTTTCCAATTGAGACTTGATTGGTTGAGAAAAAATGATTCCCACCACGGAGAAGAAGAAAATGAAAATTGGTCAAATTATGGTAGTTCTATTCTTCTAAGAGAATTTGGAGATTCAAACAACAAGAAGTCAAGAGAAGCCTATGAGGAATGAAACTGTACAGAGGAACCTCAGAATGTCAATAAATTAGATAGTGAGATGTCTCTTGGACAGTCTGATCGAGATCAAGAGGCACCATGGTCGTAAGCACTAAGGCCCAAGCTTGAGCCCCCTAAACTTTAGAAGGAGCCACCCCGTATACATTGTCCATGAAAGTAGGGCAGTGATACTTGTAAGCAATAGTTATATCATAAACTGCAATAAGCAAAACAAATAACACTGTGAGATCTGGTAAAATACAATTACCTTTCTTGTAGAATCTTTGAAATCAAACCAAATATGCTGAAGAAATAAGTAGGAAAGTAAATAAGCTAGCACACTATCACTTTGGCCAGTTATAGGCTTAATTTAACACCACAATAAGGCCGGTTATAAGCTCTTCTGCATTATACATAGTTCTGAATTTCTAATGATGATAGTGGAGAAGATATGCAAAAACTAACTTAATACTCCGTTTAGTGAACGCATTACATTTGTATTGTGTTTGAATGTAATGCATTGAATGTAATTTGTGTTTGGAGGAAAAATATAAGCATTGCATTTGAATGCAATGTGTGTTTGTGTGAAAAATATTTGAATTATATTTTAATAATAAATATGTGATGTGATGGGTAAAAGTAAAGAAGAAAAAAAGAGAGAGAAAGAGAATATATGATATAATTAATAAAAATTATAGAAAAAGTAAAATAATGAATAGTAATTGTATTGATTTAAAATGTGAAATGATTGGTATTTAAATGAAATGATTTTGTATTTAGGAGAAAATTGCATTGTATTTAAATACAATGCAGTTAAAAAGTGTATACCAAATGTGCGCTAAGGCTTTTGTTTGGTAAGAGTGAAAGAGAATAGAGAGGAAAGAAAGGTGTATAACCTAGGTGAGAAAAACGGGAAGCAAAGAGAGTACCTTTTTCTATTGCATTTGATTTGGATTCCCTTTCATAATCTCCCCATCGTGGAAGAGATTAAAATTGGGGTTCTTTAAGTATTGAAATCCTCACTTATATTGACAAAGAGTCCCCTAAAAAATAATTCTACAAATATTAAAAAGTGGAATTTATTAGCCCCCTCACCAAAACTCCCGGTTTAGTCACTGAGAGGCACAATGCTAATGTCATCACCGACAATGGGTACATGGCGCAATCGAAAGCCAAATCTATATAAGAGGTTGGCTCTTTACGACTTCGGCTCGTCGGATGTGTTTCTCTGCTTTTGCGATCAATTGGATGCTTTTCCTAAACACAGGTTTGATTATTATGACGGGTGTTTTTGGTGCCTTTGTTTCACAAGTTGTTAGTTAATTCACAGGGTATTTTTGGTCCATGGTTTCAAAATTCAATTCCAGTTGAGAATTTGAATAGGGTTGGTGTTTTGGATAAATAATAATAATAATAATGGCCAAATTATAATGGGGAAAAGTAACATTTCCCTATTGATGGGGAAATTTTTTTGACCATCCAATCATTTTTTAACAATCAAGACTAAAAAGATACATCTAGTTAATACTGAAAATGTTGCATAACATCACATGAAAAATAAACACAAATAATAATAATAATAATAATAAGGGTGAAACTATAACGGGGAAAGGTAAGTTTTCCCCATTGATGGGGAAATTTTTTTTTTTTTTTGATCATCCGATCAATTTTGAATGATAAAGATTAAAAAGATACACCTAATTAATGATGGGATTGTAACACAGAATCACATGAAAAATAAACACTATAAAATAAAAATAACAAGAAGAAAAAGAACAACAACAATGGCAGAGGATTGTTCCAGTTCATCATCGGACGTGGCAAAGCAGTTTGTTGGAGAACCTCACGTATACCATCACACCAGTTAGCAAAGCACATGAGCTCGCTCGTTTTCTACCTGGGTCTTGGCCGCCTTTGTTCGTGACAGTGTCAAGCTTCTTCCTTGACACCAAAGATGAATAGCCAACCAGTGTGAGCACATCCCTAAGACCATAGCGTTGTCATGAGGCCACGATTTGAGTAGTAGGCTGCTTGCCAGCGATAGGAATCTTTCACGTTCACACCGCCGCTTTGGAGATTGTCCTTTGCCTAAGACGATGGTGACATCTGGAGGAAACTCACAAAGCATTTGGAACAATGCTCATTAGTTATGAGCAAAATCTTTTATTGCTTTATCTGTAAGGATGAGTCTCTTATCTAATAATCATATAACGCTGACACATGTAACTTTTTTTTTTCATACTCATATAACGATATGTAATTTAATATATAATATGTTATATTTTGAAACTTTAATTATTAGTGATAAGTATTAATAGAAAACGTTGAATATTAACTAGTTAGTATGGCAAGATACTAATGTTGATATTACCTGTGTAGGACCACACCACAATTGGAGAAGAGATTGGACCTTTGTATATATTGTTCATCAGTTTGTTAGGATGAAGAATGACACTAGTCTCTGCATGTGCAAGCACAAATTAGTCGATATATATGTCTCTTCGTTATTTGTGCCAAACAATATACCAAACTAAAAAAATCCAAAGCCCAAGATGTCAAATTGGGCACGCAAGATAATCACATGGGCATTTGCAGCAGGTCTTGACAAAAAAATTATATAAAATTTGAAGGTGCAGAACAATTAGTGCACTGGACCATTCTAAATTGTCGTTCGTCGCCGCCTGTAGCCGTCGCACCACTGGGAGCCCCTCCTCCTCGCGAGCTGTCGCTGTCGGAGTCTCTTGGACGATGCGGGAAAAAAAAAATTTTTTTCTATTATTTTTTCAATATGATTACATGAATAGGAAGATTTGGCGTGTGGCGGTCAGAGGAGTTGTCGGAACCCATGGCAAACCCAAGAAGAAAGCGCTTTTATTTTTTTATTTTTTTATTTTTTGTTCGTTAAGTTTATAATATATGTGGTCTTTTGATGCATCTTTTAAATCTGAACCATTCAAACGTAATCAAATGGTTTGAAGATTTTATCCCATCAATAGGATAAGTTTCATTTTCCCATCACAGACAACTAGAAAAACATAGCGTCTAAATTCATCAAAACGGAACAGAAATATTCTCTTTCTAATCAAAGGAAAAGTGAAATCATTTATTAAAATTAAAGTACTGAAAAAAAATTTTAAAAGCAAAACTATTAAAGATAAAGAAAAAAAGCAATGTTGACAGTGTAGGGACATGCTTGATGGGGATATTCTTGGTTCGAAAATTTGTACTGACACTACCCTTTATCGTGAATGTCTTTAAACCATGAAGTATTCACGTTCCAGCTCTAATGCAAAAATGTTAAACAAACTGACTCGTGGATTGAGATTGTGAGAGAATGATATGGATGGGGTGACACCCTATATTCTCACGACCCGACTCGAGTAAGCCGGGTAGTCTGGTTACATAAAAGGGCTCTTGTAATTTTCAAAATTTATAATACTGCACAAGCATTGAAAATTGAAATTATTTATCAGATTTGACAAGATAAAAACCAATTATAGTGACAATCATCAATTATATGAACAAACTTTTCTTAGACTTTTATATAAACCAGCTTGTCAACAACTTTGATATACATGAATACAAAGTAACATCATTGGTAATTGATCTAAGAGAATTTGGAGATTTAGATTACAAGAAGACAAGAGAAATCTGTAAGGAATGGGGGTGTTCAAGGGTGATCAACTAGGGAATGTCAATCAATCTGATGGCAGAGATGGAGGAAGTGGGGAGATGTCTTCTAGACCGTCCGAAACGAGGCGTAACGTCGATGCCATCACCGGCAATGGGTACATGGCCCCTTCAAAGGCCAACCCTTTGTATGAGTCCTTGGGACTCTATGGCTTGAGCTCGTCGGAGTCCCTTCGCTCCTTTTGTGATATGTTGGATGCCTCTCCTCATCAAAGGTTTTGATTATTTTTGACGGGGTATTTGGTGCCATTGCTTCATAATTTGTTAATTTTTTTTTACTGGAAATTAAAGTAATATTTTATGAAAATAATTGAAATAAATAGTAAGCTTCTAAAATATTTTAAATAAATCACAAATCTATTGAGTAAATAAAACATTTGTTTATGGAAACGATATATTGATAAGATGTAAATAAATCATTTTAATGGTAAATCTGATATAAATAAATTATTTATCTTATAAATCTTTATTTCAAATATTTTAAAAACCTATTATTTATTTAAATTTTTTTTGAAAACTGTTATTCATTTCTTTCTCTCTCATTTCACAAGATATTTTTTGGCATACGGGACTAAATCCATGCAAGCTAATTCGACTCGAGAATTTGTATAGAATTGATGTTTGGGGTTGGAAAAAAAAAAATGAGTGCATTAAATAAGGATTGTTTTTTAACTTTTTTATTTTTTTTTTCAAACTAACTTTTCAATTTGATGAAATATATTTGGGTCTAGATCTAAATGGATACGTCTTTACGTATGTGAAAAGACGTTTGTCATTGTTCTTCAAATTATTACCCGTTATAGGAGCATTTTTCCTACCCATATTGGAGCATTTTTCCTACCCATATTGTATCAAATTATATACTTTTTCTTACAGAAAACGTCAGCCAATATCTTATATTTGCTACCTAATAAAAACGTTGGCGGTCACGAAGTGATTAAAAAAAGGGTGAATTTGTGGCAGTGGATCCATGGCCAGGAACTTTCTTGATTATTCAATCTTGGGGACATTGCTAAGGTATACAAATTAGGGACTGTTTTTGCTTTGTTTCCATTTAAATTTCGTAAGGAAAATAACATGCAAATTAATTTCTAAAATTTACTCTAGTACGGAAATGAGCTTAGCAAACAAATAAGGTATAGATGTTAGAAATTTGGAGCATAAAAAACGAACAAATTCAATATAAACAAATAAAATATTAAAAAGAGATAAAAATTAAAACCATTATAATTGGAATTCAACCTTGACCTGATCGAAAAAATAAATGAAGATGATGAACGTTGAGGCATATGAAGCTCATGCTTTCCTTAAAATAGGTTCATTCATTTCGGTAAGTGCTGAATGATTCAATAGATGGCTATCTCATAGGATACAATGATAGTAATGGTAATCTATTCATGATCAAATTCCGCTTCCTGTGAACTTGAACCTATGTCTTCCCTTTATCACTAAAACACAAAAACTCGAAACTAAAAATGCAGCATAGTGGAAACAAAAGAGAAATTCTGGATTGGTGTGTCCTACACTTGCTATGGAGGCTTTCTTATATAGGCTATCAAAATGAGGTGTTAATAGCTCAAAATAATTAGGCTTTAATCTAGATCAATGAGAATTATATTCTAGATTACAACCATCTAAATTCTTTAGGTTATAACCATCCATGTGCCTAGTGATCATGCACTAATACTCATGTATATCAATGCCCATTAACATGTACTAAAACACAAGAATACCAACAGATGAAAATTGTTGATATTCTGAAAATAAAAAAATAATAATGATAAAATTCAGATCTAATATTGGAAATGCAAATAAAAAATTTGCAAAATGTAGCTTGCACAAGGATAAGCCCAACAAACCAATATTCGCAATGTCTTCTATCACCAAAAAATGAAAATTCTAAACTACAAATGCCTAAGAACACAATGGAAACAAAAGAGAAATTCTGGATTGGTGTGTCCTACACTTGCTATAGAGGCCTTCATATATAAGCTATCAGAATGAATGTTACAAGCCCGAAATACCTCTTCATTTTAAATTTCTCTCACTCTCTCTCTCTCTCTTCTTTTTTTTTCACTGCGTGGGCACATGGTGCCAAAGCTGGGCCTGTTGTGGCCTGTTTTGTCCTAACTTTCCCCTGTTTTCATTAATTTTTGAAAATCATATCTTCAAACCATCTAGAATTTGACAAAAATTTCTTCACAAAATGTTCATTTACATGTTATCTAAATTTTTCATATTTATAAGAAAGTCTAATTTTGCTCATGAAGTCTTCATTATCCATAAATCCAAAACTCAACAGTTTTGTCAAGTTTAAATAAATTACACACCTAACACCATTATTTCCTTTCCAAAAATTTTGAAACACATCCATATATATCATGGTTCATGTTCCGTAACATTCTAACAATCACTATTCAAATTTAAAACTATCTACACATGTTCACAAACATTTTCTTATCATAAACTCAATCCTAACTTCAATTTTATCAAATCACATTCAAGAATGTATATTAACATTTTAACACTATGAACTTCAACTTATAAATTTTTCAAAAATAATGAATAGTCACTATTTCTACTTAAATTTCAAGCTACTAAAAATTATAAATTTAAAGAAAATTAACAAAAGTTTTGGTTAGAAAAGTATCTGGACAACTGGTTCTTTCTCCTGAAAATTGAACAAAACTCCTTGGAGGGTGACTTCTTGGAGGAGGATTTGAAGAACTTCTTATAATTTTAGAAAGCTAAGGAGTGTGTGGAAGGTGGGAAAATGGTAGAGAAAATGCAAGAAAGATAAAGAAAATTTTTGAAGGACTAAAAAAAATTAAAGAAAACTTTGAGAAAGCTAGAGAGAAACTTAGAGAACTTGATAACTTGTATGTTTAGGTGTGGAAATATAAAGGGAGGTGAAGGCATATTTATAGGGAAAACTTAATGGCTATTGATTAACTCACTGATCATACTTTAAATTGTCTAGAATACTCTAATCATGCTTAATTTTAATTTGAATATAAACCTATATGTGTGACATAAGACCTTATTTTATGCTTGACATAAGCATTCAATCTTATCTTCCTACCATCCATTGATTAAAGTAGTCTTTGATTTTAGTCATTGGATCAAAAATTCTATTTTTCTAAATTTAGATAATTAAGGATAATTTTCGGATATTATCTTTAATAGATAGATTATTAACTAAGCATAATAGTATTTTACTCTATCTTCTACTAGCACAAATCCCAATATACAATACTACAAAATTTAATCACATTCTGTAAAAGTTAACCGATACTGCAAAAGTTAATTCCATTCTATAAAAGTTAACCTATACTGTAAAAGTTAAGCAGTATAAGTTTTATTGTATTGAAAACTTATCTAACAAGTTTTTTAATCTGTCTAAAATTTATCTATCAAAAAGTTAGATAATTCAATTTTTATCTATTAAAAAGATAGATGTCAAATTATATCTAGGAAAACTTTTTAAACTGCTAATTCTTAATACTACTAAAACTATTGAAATACTATATTTGGTAATTTGATAACTTTTTGTACTTTTATCAACTAGGTGTCATTTTTTTACTATTTATATTTTTTTATGACCATACATTAAGTGACCAAATTAATAAATATCACACATTTATGCTCTATACTTTATATTATAAAGTTGATTTTTCTTACTTTTTCATAATTAGAGCAACTTTATATTTACATTTCTATACTTTTTCATAATTAACTTTTCTATACTTTTAACAACTAGGTGTCATTTTTTACTATTTACATTTTTTTCATGACCATACATTAAGTTCAAAATTAATAAATATCACACATTTACGGTTTATACTTTATATTATAAAGTTGATTTTTCTTACTTTTTCATTATTATAGCAACTTTATATTACGTAAAATTTAATGTTACACTATGGTATTTTTTTAAATCTCACCATTGTGTAAATATCATAAAAATACACTTTAATTATAGTAACTCTATTTGTAACATTGAATTGTTACTTCATTAAACTTTATTTCATGATTTTAAATTAAAATTGTAACCTAAGCATACATTTACATAAGGGAATTATTATAAATTACTCAATTAATTCATGAAAATTCCTTAATCAAGAGAAGGCTATTACAGCATCTTGCTCTGCTAATCTCGGCTCTTGGAGTTGTAGCAGCCCTAACCTTCTTGGAGGCTGAACAGCAATATCACAGTCGAGCTCTGAAACCAACTATGATAGTCTGTCACCTCGTGAGTCATCGATAACATACTTAAACTTACTTACTTTTATATCTTTAAACTTGTCATTTTAACTTTCCCGTTTTAACGTGTACATAAAAATAAGGAAATATTTTTTTTTCTTTGAAAACTGTATCATCATAAAACATTTACTAAAGTAAATATTTTATATTGTCGTAACTTGATATACATCATAAAACATCATTTCAATATCCATTTTAATACTCTTTTTAAACAGCTCAGTAGAAGACTCATAGCAGTACCATAACCCTCGCCCAGTCCCTTGATACATGTAGATCTCATTCGTTATTCATCACTTGTCTTATCGTTGTGCAGGTTACTTACCTGCAACATGAACAAACTTGTGAGCTAATTGCTTAGTAAGTTCAAATATACATACATAACATATAAGAACTCATACCACATAGGACAGAGCATATTTGATACCAACTATAGTATCAAAATATTAATATAACATCTATCATATATTACTTTAAATTTCATACTTAACATACATGACATTGTAAACATATTTGTACATATTTGAACATACTTTAAATCATAATCATACTTAACGTATAGTTAAACATTGTAAACATTTCATATTTAACATATGCTTAAATATCGTAAACATACTTAACATATGCTTAAATATCATAAATATAATATGCTTTAAATATAACATACTTAACATACTTAAACATTATAAACATACTTAACATAGAACATAGCACATACACCAGAGCATCAACATGGTGTTAGTGCATATTATGCTCATTTTTTTTTCATTCTTTCTTTTTCATTGTTCTTTCTTTCTTTCATATCGTTCTATTCTTTTCTCTTCTTTGCTTTACTTTAGTTTCACTTGCGGCCCCATTGATGATCGTACCTTAATGTAACTTAAACTTTAAACTTCCACACCCGATATGTACTACCGTCGAATTGAAAGCCATAAACATAAAACCTCACCTTTGGAGGTTGATACACCAACATTTAAAACTTCAGTCTTATTATCTTGCTTATTTTTATCTTTCCTTACTGTCTTTCATATGGTTCCGACCAGGTAACATTCTCATTACCCCTTAGTCTAAAACACTTTACATTTCTTTATTTTATTGTGTGTATTTTGTTAAACACACTGTTATGCATATAGCACCTTACATATATACTTTACATGCCGCTTATAGCATATAGATGTTAAGTAAATTCATGCTACAGATAATGCATTGTTTGAACTTACAGATGCTTCTGCTCGTATCTCCCTTTTCACTTTTTGGATCCGTAGATGTTCTTTCATCGCGTCTGGATCGAATTCTTATAAGCGAAATAACCACGGTTGTTTTCAATCATCATTTCATACATAAAGCTTAGTAAAACATAAAAATTCTATATTTCATTTCTCAATCATGAACTTAGAGGTCTAATATCCCATTTATAACTTTTCTGTTAACTTTTAATAAAATTACCATTTTACCCCTAACGGGATTTTTCATTATAACCTTACTTTTCTTTAATTTACACCTTGGTTTTGGCCCTTAAAACCTTAATTAAGCCATTCTAAGTCCATTAGAACCCTTTTCTATTATTCCTGAAATTTTTAGTCAAAATGACCGTTTTGCCCCTAACGGGTTTTTGGACCGTATCATTTTCATTTTAATGCTTAAACTAGATTTTCTAAGCCCAAAAATCATAAAATCATAAAATCGGGTCTTTACCACTTTAATCACCCCAAATTTTCATACTTAGTTCATACCCGTCCCTCGGGTGGTACTATTCCGACATAGGCGTCATTTTTCTTCGTTCTCTTATATTTCTAGATTTCGAATGGACGGTTTACTATTCCTCAAAATATCCATCCTTCTTTCTCGAAACTAGGTCACCGAGGGGGCTCGGGTTTCTATTCCGATCACATTTATTTATTTATTTATTTTTACCCATCGTTTCCTAAAATAGCCCTTTGTGCCGTTTTATAAATTTCGGAAGTATTTTCGCTTAATTTTTGAGTTCCCGATGTTTAGGAAATACCTCAAAACCATCTAATCAATTCTAATTTGCCACGTACTAAACTAGAGACCTAATTTTTATGCAAAAACTCAAACTTTTTACATAAAAATCTTCACATTTCATACATTTTTTTTATCCGATTATTTCTCATACTAATAATCCGTAATTAACATATAATCATTCCAATTAATAAATTGAGGAATAAAAGTAGTTGAGATCACTACTGAAGTCATTCAACGACATCTAATGGGTAGGTTGACTCCAATCGATGATCAAAGGAGCCGTTCGATCTCACGTACACAAACTTTAATTCACCATTCTTCACATTTGAAATTTCAATTGGCAAATCCAATGTCATAGACGTATCCGGAACGTTGAAAATAGGTCAGAGGACCATCCTTCAAAATTTAGAGTCCAATCGTCGTTGATCGGCGTTAACCGTCATTGATCGGTGTTGACCGGCGGGCGGCGTGGGATTAGCTAGGCACCAATTTGTAGATCTCGATGAAAGGAACTCATTTCCAATGTCAATTTACCGAATCGGAGCTCTCATCACTGGAAAACACCTTTCCCACGACGAACGGCGGTGGCGACGTTCGATCTCCGTCATCCTAGCATCAATTCATGCAATTAAGTTGAGGATTTTGTTCTTCGCACTAATCCTCTTCACCACGAATCTATTGGAATTAAAATCACCTCGATCGGAGGTCGGACTGCGAAGTTATGCCATCAGAAAGATGTGAGCTTTCTGGCAACTTTCTCTGGTGCATGCGGAGTTCTCGGGTGGTGGTTCTGTCAACTCAGCACATCGTTGGACTCAACTCGTCGAGAGCTTTCCAACGAGCCTGGCGGTATCGAAAACCGATGCCGTTTCGGTGGTCGGAAGTCATGACATGCACGGTGGTGCGAGAAAGAAAGAGAGAGAAATTTGAGGGGCGGGGGGGTTGGCATGCATGGGGTGGACATGAGGGTGTGCAGCAATTTTAGGCCGTGTATATGCTGCCAAATGCCCACTATTGAGTATTATCTCCTCATTTTTTCATTTTTGTTTCTATATGTGTATTGTAATTACATAGTAAATATTATAATTGTATTAAAATGGCTGTAGGCTCCATTTGCTACCTAAATAGGCTCCTTCTGCATCTATCTACTTCATTTTTCCGGTCCTGTGTTAAGCCAATATATTGTATTGATACCGCACATGAATAGTATACTTATTCTGTGCGAAAATTTTAACATGTGCTAAAAATGACTAATTTGGGCGTGCTGAATTCAAATATGTCAGTTTTACATTCATTCGAGGTCATCTCGACCAGTTTTTCGATACTACGATTTTCTAGTCAAAAATTACTTTTTGTGCACAATTGACTAATTTGAGCATGCTAATTCTAAATATATCAGTTTTATTTTAAGAAAATGCCATCTTGACTAATTTCTTGATACTATATATTTGCAGGTCAAAGGTTATATTTTATGCTCAATTGACTAATTTAAGTATACTGATTCTAAATATATCAGTTTTATATCAAGAAAAGGTCATCTTGACCAATTTCTTGATACTGTGTGTGACGCACATGTGTACACACATAAAATCACTACATTTCACATTTTAAACATAGAATTTATCGTCTACACTTTATGTACTGATTTTCCGAGAATGATGAAATTTTCCGGTTGTCACAGGAGTTTTGGCCACAATTTTTTTTAGTTTTTTATTTCCTTTCAATTTTGTTTAAAAATATATAACTCTTGTCTTGTATTATACTAATTACTTTGTTTTTGAATGGTTATTTTTGTTGACAAGTTATTATATCTGAAATAATCATTTAAAATAATATATTTCTTTTAATTTAAAATAATATATTTTAAAAAAAATCTTAATGTCAAAAAATACCGTAGAATACGAAAAAGCATTTCGGTAGACTACCGAAACATTCTGGTAAACTACCAACTTATTCTAGTAGAATATTAAAATACTCGAAATAATCTCCGACAACTAGAGACCAACACGAGCAATCGAAGACCGTATTGAATACCAAACATATTTTGATAGATTATCAAAACATATATAGGTAAAATACTAAAACGTATTTTATAACAGTCTTCAATCTTGTAGAACACTTTTTGGTATTATACTATAGTACTTTTTTGGTATTCTAATTGATTACCATGTGGTATTCTAGTAGAATACCTTGTTGGTTGGTCTAGGATATTTTTTAAAAGATATCTTATATTGATGTTTGGTTTATCTTAAAACATAATAAAAATCCTAGAGTCATTAAAAATGTGACAAATGTACTCAAAAAAGCCATTCTTCAAAATAGCCCTCACCGTAAACAACCGTTACCATAGCTCCGTCCTCGGCCCAAAAGCATATCCAAAATGTGGTAACAGTCTCACTTTAATATTTAGTTCCTTCATATTTTAATTTTCCTTCTTAGAAAGACTAAATCCTGGACAGATAATAATATGTATAATTCTCCGGACATGTCATTTGCATCGAATGGTTCCTAGTTAAGTCAATAAAAAGATAATCTTAGGGAAATTATGGGGTCACGTTCGAGGAACAAACAATGGAACATGATTTGTCGAAGCATTACATCAAGAAAATAACAAATAATGATACAAATGCTTGGACCACTTTTTATTAAGTTTAATCCTTTTTTAAGAGGAAAATAATCTTAATAAAAACAAATGTTTTTTTGAACATCATGCTCTGTGGCTATCATCGGTCACATTCTATGTCCCTCGTGTACAAAGAGGAAAACGAGGGGTCGAATATGGAAATTGGAAGGTGTAGAGCCAGTTGATCGAGTTCCTTTCGACGCCTTTTTCTACTACCATTTACTTCATATATTTTGAAAAGAACCACACTGGGACTCTTATGTTTTAGCTTTATTCAGAGTTTACCCCTTACCAAAACAATTCGCGCCAACACCCCTCCATCTTAACACCACCGTTAATCTTCAGTATAAAATGATTAATGACCGTTTATTTATATTATTGCGTTCATATTATATTTAAACGCAATACAATTTTTATCCAAACATAAAAGTTTTGCATTCAAATACAATACTTTTTCAAAATACCTTAAATATATTTACTATTTTAGAATATTTTAAAAATATTTTTTTTTCTATTCATATCATATTCTCTCTCTATCTCATTTTTCTCATCTACTTTAACCGATCACATCAGCTTTTCAACTCTAAAATACAATTCAAATACTTTTCATTCAAACACATATTGCATTCAAATGCAAAATAAATACTTTTCATCCAAATACAAAATACATTAAATTCTTTGTGTTTAAACAAAATACAAATATAATACGTTTATCAAACAACCCATAAACACCTATACACTATCGTTTCCCCTGTTTTGCCTTGTTGAAAATGCAACCCTTTCACCGAACATGGTTAAACATCTGGTCTAACCCAGATCGAAGTTGTAACTAGATTGAAAGTACACGACAAATTAAGTACGTTAGAGAAGTTTGAAGCACATTTTTGTTGAGACTTTTATCAACCCTCCAACAAAATTGTTCATGTTTCATTTTCTAGCGCATGTTTTTTCCTTTCTGGAGCTTGGATTTTCATCGATGAATTTCTCTTCGCAAAGCAACCACGTTGTTTAGGCCAAGGCAACTTTGGTCCGTGCCTTGTTCGCGATCAGAAAGACCAAATACGCCATTGTTCACCTGTCTGCTGAAAATTTCTTAACACGTGACAATCCCAAATGAGTGCATTTTAGAACTTGTGACTTGGTACGGGAGGCCTCTCAGACCATATTGACAGTTATTCATTCACTTTAGTTATAAACAATAATCAGAAACCACCAAATAATCGAGGTATCTAGGTTGGTAAGATTTGCATCTCCGACTAGTTGCCTCTGAGGTGCTAGTGGAATCGAAAATTAGCCCGATCGAGCTTATAAATGTACACAAGCAGTATACGGCCACAAATGTTGTCCTTTTGGCGAATATGTATCAACTCTGGTCCTTGACAGCCAAGAAAGAAAAATGCATTAATTCTAACATGACTTTATTCATATCCATCAAACCGTGAAGAACAAACAAAAATAACAACTTACTTATATCTACAAAGAACGGAAATATAAACCATTCGCTGACTGGATAACCGAGTTTACAAAATAAAGGGATTCTTATCTATTTATTTACAATGCCATCACAAAACAAGTTGTCAAAGTCGGGTATTTGTCCGAACCTTTTAACGAGGTTCAACATTTGAAATTGTCACATCATTCACAGAATTATTTTCTCGCGTATTCTGAGCTGATCTTGGCCTAATTCTAGCTGTACTCTTCAAGAAACCAGGCTGCTTGGGGTAAGGTAAGGCGGAACTCGAATTGCTCAGCATCAACACAACCTGAGACATATTTGGTCTATCGGCTGCAATTTCTTGAACACAAAGGAGCGCTATGTGAACGTATCTCAGTATCATGCGCATGGCCGATGCATCTTCCAGTATTGGATCCAACAATTCCAGTCCTCTGTCACTTGTCCATAGGTCCCACGCCTTAACATTCCACAGGAAATTAAAAAAAAAAATGTCACGGTATAAAAAGCATCTAAAGTTTCATAACATGGTTGGTAAGTCGACTGATAAGGAATTTCTTCATCACTAAAAAAAAGAAGGTTAATCTCGTATGCGATGACTAGTCTGGCCTTAAATCGATAACGGATTCTATAATTTGGAAGAAAAAAGCCCTCATATAAGGTACATGAGCTCCTCTGAAGGAAGAAACTCTAATTTCATATAATGATCAGAGCACATTTTGTCAGACTCATGAAAGTGTAACGTTCCAAATTTTTATTGACATTCAGACTTTCTCTGTTGTTTAGGGAGCAATTAATAGATTAATCAAAAACTTTGATTTTTCATTGCCAAGACTATAGAGATTAACTCACATATGCAAGAAGACCGCGAGTCTCAGCATTATGAGAATCTGTATTTTTTCTTCCACTGACGATTTCCAATAACAAAACTCCGAAGCTATAAACATCAGATCTCTCGGAGAAGAGGCCTTGATAAGCATACTCAGGGGACATATAACCTCTGAACATCATAAATGGCTTCAAACTATTAATATCTTCATTTTTTTTTTTTCAAATAATGTAATATCCGCAAACAATAGAGTATGATTGAGAATTTTCTGCTAGTTTCACTTACATAGTTCCCGCAGGACTTGTAGTGCTCTCATGTGACTGATTCACTCTAATTATTCTCGCCATTCCAAAATCTGATATTTTAGGATTCATATCATTATCCAACAGAACGTTGCTTGGCTTAAGGTCTCTGTGTATAATCCGTATCCTTGAATACTGATGAAGATAAAGAAGCCCTTGAGCTATCCCTTCAATGATTTTAACTCGTATCTGCCATGTAAAGCGCTTCCTCCTTGTTGGATCTGTCTTGCAATCGAATCAAAACAGATGTTTATCCACAATTGTTAGAGCGCAATAAAACAAATCTTAAAATATGAAAAGCTACAAACCATTGAGGAAGAAATCCAAGCTTCTGTTTGACATGTATTCATAGATCAAAATCTGCTCATTTCTCTCAATGCAGCATCCTAAAAGTCTAACAAGATTGTTGTGTTGAAGCCGGGCTATGAGATGCGCTTCGTTTTTGAACTGATTCTTTCCCTGACGGGATTTTTCCGATAGCCTTTTTATAGCTACCTCATCTCCTTTTTTTAAACTTCCCTGAGAACAACGATCCTCGGGATTTAATAAATTTAAGATTGTTACTAAAGCATTCAAGCGAACGAGATTAAATCGTACCTTGTAAACAGGTCCGAAACCGCCCTCACCAAGCTTATGTGCATCTGAGAAATTTTCTGTAGCAGCAGTCACGCTAGAAAGCGTGAAAAATACCAACTTGGATGGTATTTTCCTCTTTCTACCTCTTTTGCGATTGTGAGTAAGGTCAGGAAGCTCGGAGTGGCAATGTTTTAAGCTCATTTCCACATCAAATATTAATAAATTTTCCCCTGTTGGATCACAAAATAAAGAAAAAAAAAAACATAAATATGTGATTCCTCGAATATGGCAACTTGAAAAGGACATTGAAACAGAAACTATTGTCGAATATATTTGCTAACAAAATTCACTCGCAACATCTACAAAGTTCACTATTTCTCCATATTCGACTGACTTGATTTAAACATATTTGGTACCTTTCTTTGGAAGTTTTCTTCTGCAATACACAAATACGAAAAAAACCGATATCAGAAGAGCCGTAATCGGTAACAAAATAAGCAAAACATGATGTTTCATATCTTTCTTTTTCTTGCCTTCTTCAGCTGAACTACTTTCATTCAATCCTGCAAACAAAAATAAAAGTAAAAATTATTTCTTGTACTCCTGAAATTAAAACTGACAAACTAAGTAAATACAAAAAAACTACAAAGCCTACCTGGTGATTGCCATCTAGTAACCCAACTTTGGTTCTTAGCATACCATGACAGAAGTTTAAGCTGCCCCGATACGCATAACACCAGCCGACAAATCTCTTGCTCCGCTTTTCCAATGAAGGTTAAAGACCCGTTAATTCCCTTCGAAACCAAATTAAAAAACGAATCAGTGTCCACTGGACGGTTTACAACCGACATATTGTTTTTAAAAATTAGCTTCTTCTTGGCCAAATCCAGCTGCAAAGAGAAACCACCAGCAAAAGGGTCATCTTCACTTTTCCATGACACTGTGGAGAAAATCCCTCCACTAGGCTTCATACCGCGCAAAAGTGTATCGGTAGGATAATCGAAACTCTGCCAAAGAACATTCTGCAAACCAGTCTCTTTAAGCACAAGATTACCTGAATCCAACAGTTCAGCATAAACATTTCTTCTTGTTGAAGTAATGTTTGTGACCATGTAATACATGTTACCGTCCGAGATCAGTATGTTTCCGTCCAAATTGACGCCGAGAGTAGCGGCCGAAGTGAGGGCCGGATAATTTCTATTAGCAACCCAAACACGCGTGATATTCTTGTACATTATTCCCACATAGTATTTTGTAGGATTTTGTTGAACTGAGAAAAAACGAAGCTCAAAGTCTCCACTTGGAGATAATATTGTCTCTGATATACTGAGAGACTGGTTTTTCTGAATTCTGGTTGTGGCTTTGCTGGAGGATAAAAAAAGGGTAACTAAAATCAGAAGATGTTGAAGCAAACCGGCAATAGAAGTAGTATTTCTCTTTGTCATGCCGTTGAGTTGGAGAAATTATGGACTTTGACGTTCAGATTCAGAGGCTAGACTCGTTCTTTCAGACCTCTGCTTTTGTTTTTGTTTTTGTTTTTGTTTTTGTTTTTGTTTCCTCAACAATTAGGATGGAATATTTTTTTTTTTTTTATGCAGAGTAAAAGATGGGCATTATCTCTCTCTCTCTATCTCTCTCTCGTTAAAAGGGGTGTGTGGTCTACCAGCCTCCACTTAAATTTTCAATCATTACGCCAGTAAAATCCACTATTATTGTTTGCTACTAGTTTATCTCTCTCTCTTGTTATATATATATATATATATATATTGTTGTTCGCTAGTTGGCTGGCGTTTTTTTTTTTTTAAGGAATATTAGAGTAATTTTTTTTTCCTTTGAAAATTGCTTCAATTGAATTTCGATAAAATAATATCTATGCTAGCATTTGATAAAGCCAATGACCTTTTAAGAGTGGTTTTTTTATTTAAGCCTACTATTTATTTTAAGAAAATTAGATTGAGTGGCCAATCTTGTCATTCAATTAGAATATATGACATAACTTTTTTTTTCCCAAGGAAATAGCCAAATTTATCTTTTTCGGTTAATCAGGTTTTTACAACAATGGTTGCTTCATTAGATTTGTGGATGGCAAGGGGCGGTGCAAACTAGGAATCTTTGACACCAAATCTGGTTTGTGCATTGGATGGTGGATAGCGATGCGATGGATCTGCTCAAATCGAAATTGGAAAAGAACTAGAGATCATGAGGTTGATCACGATGTCGGGGCAAAGATAGGCACAAAGGATCACAAGCAACAGGCAAGCGATGGTGTGAGGGTGAATTGGTGAGGGAGCGAAGGAGATCGGCCAATGTCATAAAAGGGAGTGGCGGTGTCTAGCGCAAAGGTTGCTGGGTAGCATGCACAAAGAAGTGAGAGAAAGGGAGAACACAATGAAAAGAGAAAGAAGAATAACTTTTTATTTTTTAAATAGTAAATCAATGATTTACTATAATTGTTAATCACTAGTTGATTAGAAAATTGATGATTATGTTTATGATCAATCATTTATTTGTAACACCTGAGTGTTCACTTATAGATCGATAAGCTTATGATGTCCTATTGTATATAAAGTATAGTATAAATTAATATTACTAACATAATGCTAAGATACGTTACAGGTGACATAACCAAGGAACTCAATATGCTCGAGAGAAATCATGGTAAAAAGGTTAAGCATTAAATTTTTATGTGAAAGAATGTGATTTTATAGTCAAATGTAATTTTGGTTAGGAAAGCTTCATTTTGGTGTTTTTATTATTGCTTTGGGATTGTCAAACCTACTATTTATTTAAGGAAAAATTAGGATAGGTGGCAGGATCCTTTTTTTGGTCAATCATTTTTTTGCATTAATGTTTGCTTCATGAGATTTGTGGTAAAGATATGATGGCAAGGGGTGACGCAAACTAGAAACCTTTGACACCAAATATAGTTTATGCATTGGATGGTGGACAGCAACGTGATAGATATGCTCAAATCTGAGTAGGAAAAGATCAGAAGATCGCAAGGTTGATCGTGATGCTGGGGCAAGGATAGGTGTTGAGGATCATAAGCAATCGGCAAGCAATGGTGCTAGGGCAAATTGGTGAGGGCACAGAGGAGATTGGCCAGCATCGTAATGTGGAGTGGCAATGTCTAGTGCAATCGTTGCTGGGCAACGTGCACAAAGAAGAAAAAGAAAGGGAGAACATAGTGAAAAGAGAGGGAATAATAACTTTTATATTTTTAATAGTAAATCAATGATTTATTATAATTGTTAATCATTGGTTGACTAGGTCGATCGTTGATTATAACACCTGAATGTTCCCACCCATAGGTCGATAAGCTTATGATGTCCTAATGTCCATAGATTATTGCATAAATTAACATTACTAACATGATGTTAAGTTGCATTATAGGTGACGTCGACGAGGAACTCAATATGCTTGAAAGAACTCATGTTTAAAGAGGTTAAGCTTTTAAAATTTTGGTCGAGTTAGTGGGTTCTCTAAGATTTTTTTTGGACCATTAGATTATTATCTCTTTCAATAATAGCCCTTGGATAAATATGATTAGTTATTAAAAATCTAAAACTCAAAGTTAAACCTCATCAAACATACTTTCTTTAGAATTCCTTACACTCTCTCTATCTCCTAAACCATCTTCTTCTTCTTTCTTCCTTGGAGAAAGAATTTTTATGAGTTTCTACCACTCAAACATTGGAGATTTGCTTATCTTGTGAGCCTCTAGGCTTGATTCACAAGAGGTTTAAGGTAATTCTCTTTGCTTTGATTTTTTTTTTTTTATGGATTTTGGAATTCTAGGGTTTATAGAGAATTTTAAATTGGGGCCTTTAGTATTTTCAAGATTTTTTTTAATTATAGAATATTAATGTTATGAATTTGTAACATGGATTCAATTAAGAGTGAGTATATCGAGGTTCCAAGTTGTTGCTTCATTGAATTAGCAATTTTAGTAAGTTCATTAAGCGAGGTAAGTACATCGCTTACATGTAACAAGTTTGTTCAAAATTTAGGATTTAAATATTTTTAAATGACATAATGTTTTGATGCCACATGTTCTTTATGAGGTTTTTCTTCAATGTGATTGTATTTGATATATGTGATGTAAGATGATAATGTTTTCAGTTTGGTACCTCGTTGTTTTTAATGAAAGAGATAAGATGAGAATTTTTATAATGAAAGATATTAGGAGGTGTGTACATAAATACATACCTTCTTTTGCGTCAGAGTGTGAAGCGCTCGAAATGATGGTACCAAGTGTGAGGACTGGTAAATGGTTGCTGTGGTAGATGTTAAGTCTAGCTAACTCACTTTTATCATAGTTGTGAGCGTTGGTACATTGCTTAGGGTTCAAACGATATAGAAAAGATAATGATGACGATGATAATGGATAAAGATTTTTATATATGACGAGTTGATTTCTCTCTTATGAGTTTCTTATTTTCAATGTATATACAATGTCATTTATCTTCTTTTATTGATACTAAAACGTTTTTGTGAGTAATTGTCACGGCCCAAAATTTAGACACGTGACACAGCAGCCAAATCATAATATCAACCCGAGATTTAAGGAAAAACATTTATTACGAAAAACGGGTCGACATTATAATTTAGTTAAGCCTAATTATTTATAAAGCAGTATCATAACCATAAAATAAAATAAAGTAGAAAATAAATACCTTTTAATGCGGAAATCAAACACAAAATCGGTCTTCAAAAGAAATTTAACAACCATAAAATATTCCCAAGCACGAAAGTTAAATAACATGAAATAAAGTACAAACTTAAAGTCTCATTACATCAGAACGAGAAACAGAAAGAAGAAGATGGAGAAAACGGATAGCATCATCTTCGGTAGTAACGGATATCTCAACGATTTTCGGAACTGCTACCTCCCGCACCTGGAAGTAGTCATTTCGAAATCACAAAGAAAAGGGACGTGAGCGCTGGCTCAGTAGGACAGAAACAAAGGTGGGTTAACAGATAACATTTAAAAATATGGCATAATATCCGTTTCCAAAAATAATCAACAATTTAAAAAAATATATGGCATAATAATCATAAAAAAATAATCAACAAATTTCGTGAAAAACAATTTTTAATACAAGTTTTATTCTGCTGAGGACTTAGCGTAGCTGCAATATACGTGCCCCAATATTAAAATAATAAATCATTAAAACAACCATCATATTATGAGTGAGGACTTGTCGTAGCTATAATATACGTGCCTCGAACTTGAATTATCCTAGATCATCTCGTTACGGTCTAAATAGGCCGAACGGCCCTGCGCAGGTTTAGGGACCTTCCCCCATGGCGTCAACTCTGGGACGCACACATCATTTACAATGATCGTGAACTAGAGCTCAATTATGTTCACCGGATTATTCAAAAGATGGTATCTACCAAGTTATATTATGTCATTAATCAAAACACGCTTTAAAATACACATTTAATACAAAACACTTTGCATGCGTTTATTTCATCCAAAAACAGTATAATAATTTCATAAACTGAAAACAGCATGCCATCGATAAAACAGGGGAATTTAAAACACTTGACTACTCCCAGAAAAGGCTTGAACGTCCTACCTCAATTTTCGCACAAGCGTTGCGATAATGTGATCCACCAATCAAGCAAGAACATCAAATAATTCCTATAATCAAACATATGATCAGTCTAGGTCTAGACATAATCATCCAATCATTTTAGTGTGCCACAAAAGATTTCAAAACCTGTAATAAACATTTGGGATTTAAAATTTTTGAAAAACTCTAAGTTAAGATATTTCTGGTCATGGGCAGACTGACCTATGCTGATTGTAAAATCAATATTAATTCATTCTTAATCCCAAAAATTCTAAATTTTTAATATGTTAAACTAGACATCTATAGCTTTAATTTCATATAATTTTTATAATTTTTGGACATCGTTTGGTCATTCAACTAGGCCAAAAACCGAGGGTTGTTTTCAGGCATAAAAATCTGGGTTTCAGTTTCGGTTCAAAACTTGGCAGTTCTGTCCGCCTATCTTAGAAAAATATTTTGACTAGGCAAACGGAGGATTTTGGTTCTGAAATTTTGTAGGCATTTAGGGGACATCTTGAATTTAATTTTAGGCTCAAGAATCACTCAAAAATCGTTTTTAAAACTCAAGTTATGGCTGACAAAAATTTACTGTTTATATGGTAATTTTCCAGATTTCCGTTTTTCTGTGTCTGAATTTCGATTAGCCTCAAACTAATTCAATTTTCATCCAATGATCACGAAATTTTGTGGAAAACCTTATTTATATGTCATTAACACAACCCAAGAATCAAATTGACAAAATCATAAAATCTTACACATATGATAATAAGGTTTTGAAAAGGGGATCAATGAGGCAAAATTTTAGGGTTTGAGAGAAAAATCACACCTTGTTTGTGCTGTACTATTTTTGATGCTTGGTCTTCCTTTTGGCTGAATTTGTGTGAGTATTGGAGTCTTCAAAACAGTAGGGAAACAGTGGAGAAAACCATATAAATTTCGGATTTAAAATCAAAAGGAGAAGGAAGGAAAAAGTTTGATTTCTCACCTTGTTTTTGTCTCAAAAGTTGTTGAATTTTTGAGCTGCCTTTTGGTAGGTTTTGTTTGCTGTTTTAGGTGTGTTTTGGGAGAGAAAATTCAGAGAGGGGAGAGGGGAAAGCTGGCCGAAATTTTGAGGGTGAAAGGAGGGGTGAATGAGAGTTAAAAGGGGGTTTTTATACTAGGTTTTTCTTTCCCTTTCTCTTCCTTATTTGACTGAAAATTTTAAGGGGCAAAAGGGAAAGTTTTTGTGCTGTTTTGAGGCTAGGGTTTTCTCTCTTATTTCCCCTTAAGTGGCCGAAAATTATCCCTTAATTTTTAAGGAAAAATAATTTGAATTTTAATTGAGTTTTAACCTAGCTTTTAATTCAAATAAAATCTCCTTTATTTCCTACACTTTATGGCCGAATTTTTTCTTTATATCTAAAGAATGAAATTTGAATTTGAATCCTTCTTGGATTTGTGGCATTTAAATTTTAATTTAAAATCCCAAGTGATGGCCGAATGTTTTAGGGTTTTTTTTTGAAGTTCAAATTGTTGACTTTTTGAGCGGAATTTGACTAGGAAACCAACCTAGGGTTTCCAAAGATTTTTAAATTAATTTTTGGCACACTAATTTTATTTAAATTATATATTGACCCTTAAATAAAATTTAAGGCGTCACAAATATCTACCACTAAAAATAGTTTCGTCCTCGAAACTTTAAGAATTACTCTACACTAAAGAAGAGAATAAGAATATGAATAACTTCTCATTTCATTAAGCGATCTGAATGCACCTTTCAAAACATATAGTGGTATATCTACCACTATGAACAGAGTAGGGTTATAAAACAAACTTAAGTCAACTACATTACATGTACTCTACTGCTTAGCGAACCATTCAGCATGGTTCTCGCGCATATCTTTCTCGGTTTCCCATGTGGCTTCCTCTTCACCATGGTTACTCCAAAGAACCTTCACCATGAGTATTATTTTCGTTCTCAGCTGCTTGACCTTACGATCCAAAATCTTCACCAGAACCTCGACGTAAGAGACATCTGGTTGGATTTCTACATCATCCGTTGAAATGACTTCTGACTCTGTTCGTGCACTCTTCCTCAGCATCGATACATGGAAAACGTCGTGCACTCCCAAGGTGTCGGGTAACTTCAGCTCATATGCAACCTTACCAACTCTGCGTACGATCTCGAAAGGTCCAATGTAACGCGGTGCTAGCTTCCCTTTAACTCCGAAACGAGAGATACCTTTCTTCGGTGAAACCTTTAGCAACACAAACTCTCCGACCTCGAACTCTAACGGCTTTCTGCGTTGATCAGCATAGCTCTTTTGTCGACTCTGTGCTGTTAGAAGTCATTGTTTGATGATGGCAATCTTCTCGTACTGGTCTAGGATCATCTCGGGTCCACCCACTGGTGCTTCCTGGTTGTCAACCAAATAGATGGGTGATCTACAAGGCTTTCCGTATAACGCTTCAAGGGTGCCATTCCGATACTCGCTTGATAACTGTTGTTGTATGCGAACTCTGCCATGTAGAGGTGTTTGCTCCATCCATCTCCAAGATCAAGAACGCAGGCACGTAGCATATCCTCGAGAATCTGTATGAGACGCTCCGACTGACCATCTGTCTGCGGATGAAAAGCGGTGCTAAATTTCAGTTCCGTGCTTAGAGCTTCCTGTAGACTTTGCCAAAAGCGAGCGTTGAAGCGCGTATCACGATCAGAAATAATCACCGAAGGAACTCTATGCAATCTGACTACGTTCCTCATGTAAAGCTCGACTAGCTGGTTCCTGGTGCAAGTCGTCTTGAACGGGATGAAGTGTGTAGTCTTCGTGAGATGATCTACAACTACCTAGACTCCATCAGATCCATCATGTGCTCTCGGTAAGCCGGTTAAGAAGTCCATTCCTATACTATCCCACTTCCACCGAGGTATTGGAAGTGGTTGGAGCAGACCTGCGGGTCTCTCCTGTACTGCCTTTACTTTCTGACACATCAAACAATTGGCCACGAAGTTCTTCACATCTAACTTCATACCTCTCTACCAAAGTTGCCGTCTTAAGTTTTGATACATCTTGTTTCCACCTGGGTGCATGGCGAACCTCGACTGATGAAACTCTGACAAGATCTCCTGTATAAGCTCTAAGATGTGTGGCACTGCTAAGCGACCTTCGTTGTAAAGAATTCCACTGGCGTCCATCGACCACTCTGCAACACGCTTTCCCTTTAATAATCTATCTCGGATGTCAACGAAACGTGTATCTGCCAACTGATTCTCCTTGATCCTCTGCACGTAGTCTGGTTCCATCACTAAGTTGTATAACACTGGGTGACCCTGAACTTCACCAAAACGAACTTGATAAGCTGTGAGAACTTTGTCTTTTTCCCACTCATCTATCTGCATCGCCATTATAGAAGCATCATAATCAGGATTGGGAACTGCCTCTCTTTTCCTACTTAGTGCATCAGCAACCATGTTTGCTTTACCCGGATGGTACTCGACTTGGAAGTCGTAGTCTTGCATGTATTCTACCCACCTTCTGTGACGCAGGTTGAGATATTTCTGTGTAGCTAGGTATTTCAAACTCTTGTGATCTGAAAACAGTCTAAAACTGGCACCGTACAGATAATAACGCCAAATCTTAAGCGCAAACACTACTGCAGCTAACTCTAGATCGTGTGTGGGGTAGTTTCGTTCGTGTTGTTTCAGCTGTCATGAGGCATAAGCAACAACTCGGTTCTGTTGCATCAAGACTGCTCCAAGACCTTGATGAGAAGCATCGGTGTAGACATCATATACTTGATCCTGATCCGGAATGACAAGGATAGGTGCAGACGTCAAACGACTCTTTAACTCTTGGAAGACTGACTCACAGCTGTTGTCCCAAACGAAAGGTACATCTTTCTTTGTCAGATTGGTGAGGGGAGCGGCGAGCTTGCTGAAGTCCTGTACAAAACGTCGATAATATCCTGCTAAGCCCAAGAAGCTTCAGATCTCTGGAACATTCTTCGGTCGTTCCCACTTAAGAATCGCTTCAACCTTGGATGGATCAACTGATATACCATCTCCTGAGATGATATGTCCGAGAAACTTAACCTCTGTCATCCAAAACTCACATTTTTCTTTCTTGGCGTACAACTGATGTTCACGAAGAGTCTGTAAAACTATACTGAGATGCCGTGCATGATCTTCACGAGTTCGGGAGTAGATGAGGATGCCGTCGATGAATACGATGACGAACTTATCAAGAAAAGGTCGGAAGACTCTATTCATCATATCCATGAAGGCTGCTGGCGCGTTTGTCAAACCGAAAGGCATTACTAAGAACTCGTAACTGCCATACCTTGTTCGGAACGCCGTCTTCGGGATATCCTCCTCTCTAACCCGAAGCTGATGATAACCGGATCTCAAATCAATCTTAGAGAAGAAACAAGCTCCACCCAACTGGTCAAACAAGTCATCTATACGTGGTAACGGATACTTATTTTTGATGGTCACACTGTTGAGCTTTCTGTAGTCCACACAGAGACGTAGCGAACCGTCAGCTTTCTTCACAAAAAGGACTGATGAACCCCAAGGTGAGTTGCTGTCTCGGATAAAGCCCAGCGATTTCAACTCATCCAGCTGCTTGCGCAACTCTTTCATCTCTAGAGGTGCCATACGATATGGAGCAGAAGCAAAAGGAGCTGTTCCAGGAACTAAGTCGATACGAAACTCTATTTCTCGATGAGGTGGTAAACCTGGAAGAGCTTTCGGAAAAACATCTGGAAAACTATCAACAACAGGTATAAGTTGGGTACTCTTTTCAGAACTGGATCCTTCTACCGCACACAAGGATAAGAAGCAAAGAATACCCTGTCTACTCTTCGACACTAACCTCAGAGCAGATCTATCAATATCTAAAACTAAGCTTAACTGATAGGACACTACATGTCCGAAATCAGTTGTAAAGATAACGCGACGATTACGACAATCAAGCATAATCCCATATCGGGAAAGCCAGTCATATCTCAGAATAACATCATAAGCAAACATAGGCATTACTACAAGTGATGCCTCCAAACAAACATCCCCAACATAACATAGGCTTGACACCCATCACTAACGGTAGTCGTGCCCAACGGGGATTTCACACATAAGGGAGAGTCAAGATTTTGCAGTTTTAAACCAAGTGAACGAGCATAATGTTGGGCTATAAAAGAGTGTGTAGCTCCAGTGTCAAACAAAACATATGCATATGTACCAAAGATAGGAATTATACCATCTAATGCAGTCGGTGCATGATCTATCTCCATGCTGTCAGCTCCAAGAGCATGTACCTGTGGTGCCTTACCACGATTTTGAGCTGTATTCCCTCGCTGATAGCCCGTACTCTGTCCCTGTGGTGGCGGTCTCTGATAACTCGGCACTGGGAACTGCTGTAGCGTTGTAGCATGTGGAGCATATGGCGCAGTGTACTGGCTCGTGCGCTGAGGCTGATAGGGAGCCGAAAGCTGAGGGCGCTATGACTGCGAAGACTGGGAAGTAAACTGTTGTCTCTGTGGAAGACCATTCTGATTCCATTGATGATGATGTCTATGAGCATTGTCTCTCGACTGTATCTTCGGGCAGACATTTCTTTTGTGGCCTTCATCACCACACTCGAAGCAGGTAATCACATTCACCCGACCCTGTCGCTGTCCAGACGACTGATGAGAACCTGACCCCTGAGACTGCTGGTTCTTCTGGTAAGGAGTCTGCGGCTTGTGTTGAGGCTTGTTGCAGATTGGTCCAGACTTGTTTTTGTTACGAGCTTCAAGGAACTCCTTGTCGCCCTCTTCCACTGTCAACGCCTTAGCAACTATCTGCTGGTAGCTATCCCTGATCTGGAACGGTTGTACACCCCTCTTCACATAGAGGCTAAGCACTTCCTCAAAACGGAGACACTTAGTAGCTTCATCTAACACCTGATTCTTCGCATACCGGGCTAACTCAGTGAACTTGGCTTCATATTCCCGCACTGACATAGACCCTTGCTTCAAACGGACGAACTCCCTAGCTTTTCTGTCGCAGAACTGAGCTGAAAAGAAACGCTCGTGAAAACGCTCCTCAAAAACTATCCAAGAAGACCTCTGCTCCTTTGTCAAACCATCCTCAATACTAGCCCACCAGGTAGAGGCTAGACCCACCAGCTTGTTGGAAGCAAACTCAACCCAGAACTCTGCGGGTGTGGCGGTCAACTTTAGTTGCTTGCGAATGGCATCAAACCAGTAGTAGGCATCCATCTCTGTGCCCGTGCCGTCGAAAGTGGGTACGTGAGGCTTAAAGAAAAGAGTTAGGGCTACCTGTTTAGGATGTATCATAGGCTGGGTAGGTACTGCTCTAGAGGTAGGGTTTTCGGTGGTAGGCGTTTGCTGAGGAGTCTGAGAAGAACTCCCCGCTCTCTGAGTCTCATTAGGAACAACATTGGCTACAGGATCTGGGTTAGGTGTTCCAAAAGGTAAGACGGTGAGGAGAGCCTGTATCGCTGCCGTGAGATTCTGTATCGCCGTAAGCTGATCGTTCGGTGTAGAGACCGCTGTATTCTGACTCCCTTGAGGCTGCGTGTTCCCGGGGTTCTCTTCGTCGTTGCCTCTCTGCTGCCTTTGACTTCGCGTGCCGGGACGAGCCATTTTGCTGAATAAGATTGAAGGAAGAGGAAATCCTATAAGCTTCTAAGAGTAAAGAAAACTATGCTTGGGTATTTTGAAAACGTTTTGATGAACACCCTTTTGAAAATGTTTTGATGAAAAACCCTTTGAAAACGTTTTGATGGAAAACCCTTTTGAAAACCTGGGCTCTGATACCATTATTTGTCATGGCCCAAAATTTAGACACGTGACACGGCAGCCAAATCATAATATCAACCCGAGATTTAAGGAAAAACATTTATTACGAAAAACGGGTCGACATTATAATTTAGCTAAGCCTAATTATTTATAAAGCAGTATCATAACCACAAAATAAATAAAGTAGAAAATAAATACCTTTTAATGCGGAAATCAAACACAAAATCGGTCTTCAAAAGAAATTTAACAACCATAAAATATTCCCAAGCATGAAAGTTAAATAATGTGAAATAAAGTACAAACTTAAAGTCTCATTACATCAGAACGAGAAACAGAAAGAAAAAGATAGAGAAAACGGATAGCATCATCTTCGGTAGTAACGGATATCTCAACGATTTTCGGAACTGCTACCTCCCGCACCTAGAAGTAGTCATTTCGAAATCACAAAGAAAAGGGACATGAGCACTAGCTCAGTAGGACAGAAACAAAGGTGGGTTAACAGATAACATTTAAAAATATGGCATAATATCCGTTTCCAAAAATAATCAACAATTTAAAAAAATATATGGCATAATAATCATAAAAAAATAATCAACAAATTTCGTGAAAAACAATTTTTAATACAAGTTTTATTCTGCTGAGGACTTAGCGTAGCTGCAATATACGTGCCCCAATATTAAAATAATAAATCATTAAAACAATCATCATATTATGAGTGAGGACTTGTCGTAGCTATAATATACGTGCCTCGAATTTGAATTATCCTAGATCATCTCGTTACGGTCTAAATAGGCCGAATGGCCTTGCGCAGGTTTAGGGACCTTCCCCCATGGCGTCAACTCTGGGACGCACACATCATTACAATGATCGTGAACTAGAGCTCAATTATGTTCACCAGATTATTCAAAAGATGGTATCTACCAAGTTATATTATGTCATTAATCAAAACACGCTTTAAAAAACACATTTAATACAAAACACTTTGCATGCGTTTATTTCATCCAAAAACAGTATAATAATTTCATAAACTGAAAACAGCATGCCATCGATAAAACAGGGAAATTTAAAACACTTGACTACTCCCAGAAAAGGCTTGAACGTCCTACCTCAATTTTCGCACAAGCGTTGCGATAATGTGATCCACCAATCAAGCAAGAACGTCAAATAATTCCTATAATCAAACATATGATCAGTCTAGGTCTAGACATAATCATCCAATCATTTTAGTGTGCCACAAAAGATTTCAAAACCTGTAATAAACATTTGGGATTTAAAATTTTTGAAAAACTCTAAGTTAAGATATTTCTGGTCATGGGCAGACTGACCTATGCTGATTGTAAAATCAATATTAATTCATTCTTAATCCCAAAAATTCTAAATTTTTAATATGTTAAACTAGACATCTGTAGCTTTAATTTCATATAATTTTTATAATTTTTGGACATCGTTAAGTAGAAAGGCTACAGTTCCACAGCAGCTGCCAATTGACAGGTTGTCAAGACCATTGCAGCAAGAGATCCATTCGCTTGAGCTAGAGCTGATATCAGGAAAACTATCAGCACTGCAGTTGAAGTCATCATTATTTGATGATATCAAAGAAGCTCAGAAGCAAGATTCAAGTCTGACAGACTCCCAGGAAGAGATATCCACAGATGGATTAATCAGGTATCAGGGGAGAATTCTTGTGCCAGCAGATGAAGAGCTACGAAGGCGAATCATGTCAGAAGCTCATGAGACGCCATATTCAGTCCATCCTGGAGCCACCAAGATGTACCAAGACTTGAAGCTACAGTTTTGGTGGAAAGGGATGAAAGGAGACATTGCAAGATTTGTGAGTAAATGCCTTACCTGTCAGAGAGTAAAGGCTGAGCATCAGCATCCTGGAGGAAAGTTAGAACCTCTAGAGATTCCAGAATGGAAATGGGAGGACGTTACCATGGATTTTGTGGTAGGGTTACCCAAAACAAGAGGAGGACACGATGCCATCTGGGTAATCGTGGACAGATTGACAAAGACAACCAGATTCATACCAATCAGGATTACTTACTCATTGGAGAAGCTGGCACAGCTATATGTATATCATGTTGTCAGATTACATGGAGTTCCAAAGTCCATAGTATCTGACAGAGATGCACGCTTCACTTCAAACTTTTGGGAGTGTGTGCAAAGAGCCATGGGCACAGAATTGAGATTCAATACAGCCTTCCATCCTCAGACAGATGGACAGTCAGAACGGACTATCCAGACCTTGGAAGATATGCTCCAAGCATGTGTCATGGATTTTCCAGGAGCTTGGAATGAGAAGCTGCCACTAGTGGAATTCTCATACAACAACAGTTACCAGGCTTCCATCAAGATGGCACCTTATGAGGCTCTTTATGGAAGAAAGTGCAGATCACCCATCCACTGGTATGATCTAAAGGAAAAACAACTGCATAAGACAGACTTCATGCAGGAAACTTGCGATGCAGTTGCCAAGATTCAGCAGAGAATGAAGAGTGCTCAGAGCAGACAGAAGAGCTATGCAGACAGAAGGCGGAGATCCCTAGAATTCAAGGAAGGGGACTTCGTTTTTCTAAAAGTGTCACCCATGAAGGGGATCATGCGTTTTGGTAAGAAGGGAAAGCTGAGTCCAAGGTACATTGGACCTTATGAGATTATCAAATGCATTGGGAAGGTTGCTTACAAGTTGGCATTACCTCCTGAGCTGTCAGCAGTACACAACGTGTTTCATGTCTCTATGCTCAGAAAGTACATGTCAGATCCATCTCATGTGCTACAGCATGAACCAGTCCAAGTCCAAGAGGATTTAACTTATGAAGAACAGCCTGTTCAGATACTAGCTAGAGAAGAAAAGGAGCTGAGAAACAAGACCATCCCACTAGTCAAAGTATTGTGGAGAAATCACAACGTTGAAGAGGCTACGTGGGAGAGAGAAGATGAGATGAGACGTTCATACCCTCACTTGTTCTAAATTTTCGAGGACGAAAATCTTATAAGGAGGGGTGAATGTGATACCCGAGAAATCTACATTCTCGGGAATATTTTGTACAAATTTTGTAAATAAATGTACATTTACAATGACACAGTTTACAGAATAAAAAGCAGAGGAAAATTTTGATTAATCAAGTTTTAATCAAAATTTGAAAATGAATTAATGAAAATAGTTTAAAGCTAAACATTAATTCAATTGTGATGTTTTAAAAATTATAGAAAAGTATGTGGAAAATACATACTAAGAGATCAATGGCACACAAGTGAGCTACATTGATCAAGGGCCAAAAGAAGCAGCCAAACAAGGCCTTGCCATTTCAAAAAAAAAAAATAAAAGAAAGTAAGGGAGAGTGTGGGAAGCACGTGAGCAAAAAAGAGAAAGGGAATTAATTCCCTTAGCTGCTGATGCAGCCGGCAAAAAGAGAAAAGAAAGAAAGAGAAAAGAAAGAAAGAAAGAAGAAAAGAAGGAAAGGGAAAGAGAGAAAGAGGGAGCCGAGAAAGAGAGAGAGAAAAGCAAAGGAAATCCAAAAGTTCGGATTTTCTAGTGCAAGCAACAGATCGACCGAGATTCGGTCAAGGATTAACAGCAAGAAAAGCTCAAGTTCAAGCAAGGTAAACCCTCGTTTTCTCTTGTTTTTTTTTGGATGAAAATCTAGGGTTTGAGTGAGAAAAAGAGAATGTGAGTGAATCACATTTAGATTTTCGGTTAAAATCGAAAATGTGGTTCGAGTCTAGACGTTGTCAAACATGAATCCATGAACAGATGGTTTGAAAACCGAGTTTAGTGAGATTTCTTCACTAAAACGCAGAATTTTCAAAAATAGAGTCAAGAGAAGTTCATGAGCAAAATGTGGGATTTTTGCTTGTGAAATCATGGATTTCTGATAGTAGAAGTGTAGTAGATACCTTGAAACGATCTTATGAAGATCGATTTCAAGTGTAAGAAGCAAAACAAAGGCCATAAAAGCTTTAGAAAATCAGAGCAGAGCAGTTCGGACCCAGAATCTTGATTCTGGTATGAACACGGGCGTGTACAAGGGCGTGTTCAGAACACGGCCCCGAACATGCCCATACGCACGACCGTGTTTCAAGAAAAATCAGACCCGAGAGGTACACGGTCCAGAACACAGCCGTGTATCAGACCGTGTCAAGGGGCACACGGTCAAAGAGAGGCGTGTAAGTAACCGTGTAAGAGGACAGAGGAGTGCACGGCCAGTAACACGGCCGTGTACCAACCCGTGTAAGCATACACGGCCATGTTCCAGAGATTACACGGCCAGGCTTAAAAATCCAGAGAAGTACACGGGCACGAACACGGCCGTGTAGGAGGGCGTGTTCGAGTCCAGAGAGTAAAAAAAAAGTCTGGAAAGGAAAAATTTCATGTTTTGCCATATTTCCAGTATAAGCTAAATATGGTAAATAATCAGTGATTTTGCCATTTATAGGAGTCCAAGCCAGATACCCCAAATCAGCAGTCCCAGAGCAGCAGCAGCTTACGCTAGAGGACTTTCTGTAAGTTCAAGTATTGTCCTGACTGCAACGTGGACAAGCTTGCTTTATTATAGTGTTATGTATGTTGTATGACGTGTTGTTAGACATTGATTGTCTACATCACGGTGTTATGTCAGTTTATGTCAGTCACAGCACAGGTCAGTTCATATCAGTGCATGTCATGCATATAGAGTTGCATGTCCCAGTAAACAGACCAGACAGTACCAGAACAAGAAAACAGTTAGGTGCACAAGGCACCCTAGTGTGTTGATTAATTCACACCCCAGTAATTTGATTAACAGGTTCCGACTGTGGGGGCAAACAGTATGCTACCCAGTTGGAACACCAGAAAGATGGTAATTAACCAGTTATTGGCGTATCGGCCTCTCGACCCATAGGGAGGTTATCATGTTTAGCATCAGTTAAGACTGAGGAGGTCAGCACTAAAGTACCGCTCCCGGTTGCGCTAACATGTCGGTACGTCCAATCAGGGGCCCAAAACCAGAACTAAAGTAAAAGATTAAAGTCCTAAGACTAAACAATCAGCCAGTACAGCATGTTTACAGAGTCCAGTCAGCATGAGCACAGTAGCACAGCATCAGTACAGCAGTACAGCATCAGTACAGCAGTGCAACATAAGTACAGCAGTATAGCATGAGCACAGTAGTACAGAATATCAGTTACATGTTTTTATGTTTGAACTTACTGAGCTCATAGCTCACCAGTTTGATCACATGTTGCAGGTAAGAGACCTGTTCACCAGTAGTATATTGGTGGATGATGAACAGGGTAGACGCATGCCGGAGAGGATCGGGCGAGGGATATGGGTCACCAGTTAAATCTTCCGCTGTACAGTTTTGAATGTAATTTTCAAAGAGACAGTTTTCAAGACAGGAGTATGTGATAGGGGAATCATGATCAGTTGTTAACATGATTTCTTTATCACATTCTCAACAGTCTATGTGTTTAAAAGAAAAAAAAATTTATTCCGCAAAATTAGCAGTAGTTACAGTTCAGCATGATTGCCGGCGACCCTAGAGGTCTGCAGACTATTGCGGTTGACTAGAAAGTTGGCCGTAATAGCGCTGTAGAGCCTCTACAGTAGGGCGGGCCGCCACAGGTGGTATCAAAGCAGGGCTTACGATAAGTCTAGTTTAGGATACCAACCGTAGTCACAGGTGGTATCAGAGCCCAAGTTTTAAATTGGGTTTAGTTTAGAATACTTGCTGTAGCACAGTGAGTATTATCAGAGTAGTTGGTTGACCATATCTCGCCTGACTCCGTGCATGTCCTGTTCGCCGATCCAAGTAAGTTAAATTTATGTTCATATAAGCAGCTAGTTATGCATGAAAGTAAAGGTCTGTAGAGACCTATACTTTGTAGCTAGTACATGGTAATATGATAATGCAAGAAATCATGTGGATCCTTTTTATACAGGATCTAACACAAGTTCATCGTGTGATTATAGCAGATACAGTAGCACGATGGATAATCAGGGCCAAGGCCAAGGCCAAAGAAGGAGAAGAGGATGCCCATCTCTGACTCAAAGATTAGAAGAGATGCAGGCTCTTCTAGAAAATCAAATGAAAGAAAATGCAGAGTTGAGACAGAGATTAGAACAACTAGAGCAGGGGCAGGGATCAGTAGGGACTCCTGCACAGCCAGCAGCAGAGGCAAAACAGGTAGTGCCACCAGCGGCACCAGAAGTGGTTCAGCAACCACCGGCCAGGGTAAACCCAGAGCCATTATATGAGAGATTCCGGAAGATGAGGCCTCCGGAATTTGAGGGTTCAATAAATCCCCTAGAAGCAGAAGATTGGCTTTCTTCGATTCAGATGATAATGGAGTTCATGAGACTCACAAATGAGGAGAAAGTCATGTGCGCATCCTTTGTTCTAAGGAAGGATGCAAGATTTTGGTGGGACACAGTCTGCATAAGGAGGGATGTGACCACAATGACATGAGCAGAGTTTCTGGAGGAGTTCAACCAGAAATATTATGATCCTGCATCACTCCAACCCCAGCAGAAAGAATTTGCAGAGTTACAGCAGGGGGACATGTCAGTCAGTGAAGTTTGCAGGAAATTTGATCTGCTCTCCCGCTTATGTCCGTATATGGTACCTACGGAGAGGGAGAAGATACAGAAGATGATGGGTATGTTCAGGCCTGAGATCTCTACATTGATAGACGTTGGCCCATTCCCACCAGTTTCAGTAGCCGACTGTGTTAGTCGTGCTTTGAGGGCAGAATTCCACCTAGCCCGACAGAAAGAAGCAAGAGAAAAGGTCTAGGAAGTCAGGAAGCAAGAAAAGATCCTGGCTAAGGCCTCTCAACCTGGACAGCACAGCAAGGGCAGTCAGAGTACAAGACCAGAGCAGCCCAGTCATCCAGGTCCTCAGCCCCAATAGAAAAGAAAGGGGAATTTCCAGGGAGCTCAGAGTCAGGGTAATAGAAGTCAGTCAAGGAGGACTCACACCGCCACAGTTCCAGGTAACCCTACTTGTCCAAATTGTGGGAGGAAACATGTGGGTCAGTGCAAAGCTGGCACGACTGCTTGTTTTCAGTGTGGTAGAGAGGGCCACTTCATCAAGAATTGCCCTATGAACCGCCAGTCAGTATCAGCATCAGGGGCAAACTCATCACGTCCACAACAGTCTCAAGTACATGCACTCAGAATGAGCTATGAGAGCCCATCAGAAGTACCTCCAGCAGTGCAAGACAGAGTTCCTCAGGCAGATGCTAGGGTGATGGCCTACACCAGAGAGGAAGCAGAAGCAGGGACGTCCAACGTGGTGACAGGTCAGATTTCTGTCGCTAACCACTTGGTATCTGTACTATTTGATTCTGGGGCCACACATTCTTTCATATCATGTGCATTTGCTGATAAGTTAGAATACCCTAGAGATCACATAGGAAGAACCTTTAGAACTGCTCTCCCATCAGGAGAAATCATGTTGTCAGAGTACTGGTTACCTCATGTACCAGTAATCGTGGCAAATAGAGAGCTGTATGCAGAGTTGATCATGATGAAGATCGTAGACTATAATGTGATCTTGGGAATGGATTTCCTAGGAAAATATCAAGCTACGATAGATTGCAAAAACAGAAGAATAGTGTTCAAGCCAGAAGAGGAAGATAGTTTCGAGTATGTTGGTTCTTCAAGAAGATCAGGCAAGATGATGATCAGTTCAATGAGAGCCAAGAAGCTAATAACCAGTGGTTGTACTGGATATTTAGCTTATGTGACAGATACAGCAGAAGAGAAGAAGTTACAGCCAGAATAGGTTCCAGTTGTCAGAGAATTTCTCGAGGTCTTTCCCGATGAACTACCAGGACTACCTCCAGAACGGGAGATCTCATTTGAGATAGAGCTCCTACCTGGAACAGCACCGATCTCCAAGGCGCCGTACCGCATGGCACCAGTGGAGTTAAAAGAGTTGCAAGTGCAGCTGAAAGATCTGCTAGATAAGGGATTCATCAGACCGAGCTATGCCCCATGGGGAGCTCCCGTACTGTTTGTCAAGAAAAAGGACGGGACGTTCCGCATGTGTATAGACTACAGAGAATTGAACAAGGTTACAGTCAAGAATAGGTACCCATTACCTAGGATTGATGACCTGTTCGATCAGCTCAAGGGTGCAGCAGTGTTCTCAAAGATTGATTTGAGATCAGGATATCATCAGTTAAGAATCAAGGAAGATGATGTTCCTAAGACAGCTTTCAGGACCCGTTATGGGCATTATGAGTTCCTAGTAATGCCATTTGGGTTAACGAATGCGCCAGCCGCTTTCATGGACCTGATGAATAGAGTCTTCAAGGAGTATCTAGACAAGTTTGTCATTGTGTTCATCGATGACATCCTTGTATATTCAAAGACTCACGCAGAGCATGAAGCCCAGTTGAGGGTTGTTTTTCAGAAGCTGAGAGAGCATCAACTCTATGCCAAATTCTCAAAATGTGAGTTCTGGCTAGACAGAGTACATTTCCTCGGTCATGTAGTATCCAAAGAGGGAATTGCAGTAGATCCAGTCAAAGTGGAAGCAATTAATCAATGGCCTGCACCTAAGAGCGTAACAGAGATACGCAGTTTCTTAGGGTTAGTTGGCTATTACAGGAGGTTTGTAGAGGGATTTGCAAGACTGGTAGCACCTCTCACCACCCTCACACGCAAGGAAAAGAAGTATATATGGACAGATGAGTGTGAAAGAAGCTTCCAAGAGTTGAAGAGACGGCTGACAAGCGCGCCGATCCTCACACTCCCTACTGAAGGGGAGAAGTATGAGATCTACAGTGATGCCTCAAGAGTGGGTTTGGGAGCAGTATTGATGTAAGAAGGCAGAGTGATTGCCTACGCTTCGCGTCAACTGAAAGAGCATGAGAAGAACTATCCCACCCACGACCTAGAACTTGCTGCAGTAGTGTTCGCACTCAAGATTTGGCGACACTATCTGTATGGAGCACAGTGCCAGATCTACACAGATCATCAGAGCCTAAAATACTTCTTCACACAGAAGGAGTTAAACATGAGGCAAAGAAGATGGTTAGAATTGGTGAAGGATTATGACTGTGAGATCCTCTATCACCCAGGAAAAGCCAACCGAGTAGCAGATGCCTTAAGTAGAAAGGCTACAGTTCCATAGCAGTTGCCAATTGACAGGTTGTCAAGACTATTGCAGCAAGAGATCCATTCGCTTGAGCTAGAGTTGATATCAGGAAAACTGTCAGCACTGCAGTTAAAGTCATCATTATTTGATGATATCAAAGAAGCTCAGAAGCAAGATTCAAGTCTGACAGACTCCCAGGAAGAGATATCCACAGATGGATTAATCAGGTATCAAGGGAGAATTCTTGTGCCAGCAGATGAAGAGCTACGAAGGTGAATCATGTCAGAAGCTCATGAGACGCCATATTCAGTCCATCCTGGAGCCACCAAGATGTACCAAGACTTGAAGCTACAGTTTTGGTGGAAAGGGATGAAAGGAGACATTGTAAGATTTGTGAGTAAGTGCCTTACCTGTCAGAGAGTAAAGGCTGAGCATCAGCATCCTGGAGGAAAGTTAGAACCTCTAGAGATTCCAGAATGGAAATGGGAGGACGTTACCATGGATTTTGTGGTAGGGTTACCCAAAACAAGAGGAGGACACGATGCCATCTGGGTAATCGTGGACAGATTGACAAAGACAGCCAGATTCATACCAATCAGGATTACTTACTCATTGGAGAAGCTGGCACAGCTATATGTATATCATGTTGTCAGATTACATGGAGTTCCAAAGTCCATAGTATCTGACAGAGATGCACGCTTCACTTCAAACTTTTGGGAGTGTGTGCAAAGAGCCATGAGCACAGAATTGAGATTCAATACAGCCTTCCATCCTCAGACAGATGGACAGTCAGAACGGACTATCCAGACCTTGGAAGATATGCTCCGAGCATGTGTCATGGATTTTCCAGGAGCTTGGAATAAGAAGCTGCCACTAGTGGAATTCTCATACAACAACAGTTACCAGGCTTCCATCAAGATGGTACCTTATGAGGCTCTTTATGGAAGAAAGTGTAGATCACCCATCCACTGGTATGATCTGAAGGAAAAACAACTGTATAAGACAGACTTCATGCAGGAAACTTGCGATGCAGTTGCCAAGATTCAGCAGAGAATGAAGAGTGCTCAGAGCAGACAGAAGAACTATGCAGACAGAAGGCGGAGATCCCTAGAATTCAAGGAAGGGGACTTCGTTTTTCTAAAAGTGTCACCCATGAAGGGGATCATGCGTTTTGGTAAGAACGAAAAGCTGAGTCTAAGGTACATTGGACCTTATGAGATTATCAAACGCATTGGGAATGTTGCTTACAAGTTGGCATTACCTCCTGAGCTGTCAGCAGTACACAACGTGTTTCATGTCTCTATGCTCAGAAAGTACATGTCAGATCCATCTCATGTGCTACAGCATGAACCAGTCCAAGTCCAAGAGGATTTAACTTATGAAGAACAGCCTGTTCAGATACTAGCTAGAGAAGAAAAGGAGCTGAGAAACAAGACCATCCCACTATTCAAAGTATTGTGGAGAAATCACAACGTTGAAGAAGCTACGTGGGAGAGAGAAGATGAGATGAGACGTTCATACCCTCACTTGTTCTAAATTTTCGAGGACGAAAATCTTATAAGGAGGGGTGAATGTGATACCCGAGAAATGTACATTCTTGGGAATATTTTGTACAAATTTTGTAAATAAATGTACATTTACAGTGACACAGTTTACAGAATAAAAAGCAGAGGAAAATTTTGATTAATCAAGTTTTAATCAAAATTTGAAAATGAATTAATGAAAATAGTTTAAAGCTAAACATTAATTCAATTATGATGTTTTAAAAATTATAGAAAAGTATGTGGAAAATACATACTAAGAGATCAATGGCACACAAGTGAGCCACATTGATCAAGGGCCAAAAGAAGCAGCCAAACAAGGCCTTACCATTTCAAAAAAAAAAATAAAAGAAAGTAAGGGAGAGTGTGGGAAGCACGTGAGCAAAAGAGAGAAAGGGAATTAATTCCCTTAGCTGCTGATGCAGCCGGCAGAAAGAGAAAAGAAAGAAAGAAGAAAAGAAGGAAAGGGAAAGAGAGAAAGAGGGAGCCGAGAAAGAGAGAGAGAAAAGCAAAGGAAATCCAAAAGTTCAGATTTTCTAGTGCAAGCAACAGATCGACCGAGATTCGGTCAAGGATTAGCAGCAAGAAAAGCTCAAGTTAAAGCAAGGTAAACCCTCGTTTTCTCTTGTTTTTTTTCGGATGAAAATCTAGGGTTTGAGTGAGAAAAAGAGAATGTGAGTGAATCACATTTAGATTTTCGGTTAAAATCGAAAATGTGGTTCGACTCTAGACGTTGTCAAACACGAATCCATGAACAGATGGTTTTGAAAACCGAGTTTAGTGAGATTTCTTCACTAAAACGCAGATTTTTCAAAAATAGAGTCAAGAGAAGTTCATGAGCAAAATGTGGGATTTTTGCTTGTGAAATCATGGATTTGTGATAGTATAAGTGTAGTAGATACCTTGAAACGATCTTATGAAGATCGATTTCAAGTGTAAGAAGCAAAACAAAGGCCATAAAAGCTTTAGAAAATCAGAGCAGAGCAGTTCGGACCCAGAATCTTGATTCTGGTATGAACACGGGTGTGTACAAGGGCGTGTTCAGAACACGACCCCGAACATGCCCATACGTACGACCGTGTTTCAAGAAAAATCAGACTCGAGAGGTACACGGTCCAGAACACGGCCATGTATCAGACAGTGTTAAGGGGCACACGGTCAAAGAGAGGCGTGTAAGTAATCGTGTAAGAGGACAGAGGAGTACACGGCAAGTAACACGGCCGTGTACCAACCCGTGTAAGCATACACGGCCATGTTCCAGAGATTACACGACCAGGCTTAAAAGTCCAGAGAAGTACACGGGCATGAACACGGCCGTGTAGGAGGGCGTGTTCGAGTCCAGAGAGTAAAAAAAAAAAAAAAAAGTCTGGAAAGGAAAAATTTCATGTTTTGCCATATTTCCAGTATAAGCTAAATATGGTAAATAATCAGTGATTTTGCCATTTATAGGAGTCCAAGCCAGAGACCCCAAATCAGCAGTCCCAGAGCAGCAGCAGCTTACACTAGAGGACTTTCTGTAAGTTCAAGCATTGTCCTGACTGCAACGTGGACAAGCTTGCTTTATTACAGTGTTATGTATGTTGTATGACGTGTTGTTAGACATTGATTGTCTGCATCACGATGTTATGTCAGTTTATGTCAGTCACAGCACAGGTCAGTTCATATCAGTGCATGTCATGCATATAAAGTTGCATGTCCCAGTACACAGACCAGACAGTACCAGAACAAGAAAACAGTTAGGTGCACAAGGCACCCTAGTGTGTTGATTAATTCACACCCCAGTAATTTGATTAACAGGTTCTGACTGTGGGGGCAAACAGTATGCTACCCAGTTAGAACACCAGAAAGATGGTAATTAACCAGTTATTGGTGTATCGGCCTCTCGACCCACGGGGAGATTATCATGTTTAGCATCAGTTAAGACTGAGGAGGTCAGCACTAAAGTACCGCTCCCGGTTGCGCTAACATGTCGGTACATCCAATCAGGGGCCCAAAACCAGAACTAAAGTAAAAGATTAAAGTCCTAAGACTAAACAATCAGCCAGTACAGCATGTTTACAGAGTCCATTCAGCATGAGCACAGTAGCACAGCATCAGTACGGCATCAGTACAGCAGTGCAACATAAGCACAGCAGTATAGCATGAGCACAATAGTACAGAATATCAGTTACATGTTTTTATATTTGAACTTACTGAGCTCATAGTTCACCAGTTTGATCACATGTTGCAGGTAAGAGACCTGTTCACCAGTAGTATATTGGTGGACGACGAACAGGGTAGACGCATGCCGGAGAGGATCGGGCGAGGGATATGGGTCACCAGTTAAATCTTCCGCTGTACAGTTTTGAATGTAATTTTCAAAGAGACAGTTTTCAAGACAGGAGTATGTGATAGGGGAATCATGATCAGTTGTTAACATGATTTCTTTATCACATTCTCAACAGTCTATGTGTTTAAAAGAAAAAAAAAATTTATTCCGTAAAATTAGCAGTAGTTACAGTTCAGCATGATTGCCGGTGACCCTAGAGGGCTGCAGACTATTACGGTTGACTAGAAAGTTGGCCGTAATAGCGCTGTAGAGCCTCTACAGTAGGGCGGGCCGCCACATGTGATTGGTATTTGAATGAAATGTTTTTGTATTTGGGGGAAAATTACATTACATTTAAATGCAATGCCAAAAAAAAAAGCGTTTACCAAATGCATGCTAAATTACATTCAATGTATTACATTCAAATACAATACAAATATAATGTGTTTACTAAATAGACCCTTAGTGTACGAGTTCAAAAAAAAAAGGTTTAACGAAAGGGTTTGAATTGAATTTTTTTTTAATTAGATTTGAGTTGATTTATTATATGTGTATTTGATATACAAATTTGAATGATTATGGTTAAAAAATATAAAAATTTGAAATATATTTAGAAAAAATATATATATGAAATTTATTTGATCAATTTCAAAATTTTATATAATTTATATATAAAAAAATCATCCTATTTACATGTTTCAAATTTGAGTTATAAAATTATAATAATAAATTGTAAATGATGAAAATGAAAAAAAAATATTTGAATACAACTAATGCACCAAACAGCACTTAATATTTTATGCTCTATTTATAAATAGACACATCATAATTTTAAAATGATTAAGTCCCCATTTGGAACAATATTTTCAAATAGAGTTTTGACTACTTAACTTAAAAATTTTCAAATTTGTATCTCACTCTTTTTTTTTTTTCATTTTCAAAAATCAAAAATATTAAAAGTTAACAACTTTCTTTTTTTGAATTGAAATGAGATGACGTTTTAAATCACATAGAAAAAAGATAAACAAAGCAAAATGCATATTTCATAATTTTTTTCAAATATATTTCAAATTTTTACGTTATTTTCTATATTTCAATTCACACTTTAATAAAACACACATTTCTAAACCAACCTTCAAACTCTATCTTCAATTGTCACTCCAAACAAGTTTTGTTTCTTCAAACTTATAGAAAGTTGACGGAATTGAAACTTTATACCTTTCAAGTGTAAAATTATTACTAAAACAAACGATACTTGTAACAAATTATATTTATTTATTACATACCTTACATAATCCAAAATTGTCCACAATATTTTCTATAAAATTAATATTACTTCACCCTTTAAATATGGCTCCTCGTTAATTACCATTTTATTTTTATTTTCTTTGATATTCTACTTTCTCTATTTCTCAATTTTTATTTGTGTTATTTATATTTTGTTGAAGCTTTAGGCATAAAGCCTATTTTCCCATACTTAAAGCAAACTATATATGTTAAAGAAATATAAGAATGATTAATATTCTTTAAATAAGAATAATTAATATTGCAACGTAATTATAGGTAGTCCATCTTAACAACGAATTATTTACAATGAAGATTTAACAACGGAATTATTGGCAAGGTATTATATACGATGGATTTTATTTATCTATTATTTTTTTTAGAATGCAAGCAAAAACATGAACAATAAAAACAGCATAAGAAAAAAATAATTCAGAAACAAAAAGAAAAACCCTAACGACAAAACTGTTAAAAAAAAAAAAAAAGAAAAAAGAAGCAAGAACAATGTAAGAACGACAAAGTATGGTAGACATGAAAATTTTTTAACGTACCCCCAATCCTGCATGTAATTTTTTAGAAGAGTCATTGAAAAGTAAAAATTAACGTTTTTTACTTTTATTGGTTTTCTTCCCAACTTAGACAAGAACAACTGAAAAAGTCATCTTGCCAACGTCGAGCTGGTAGTAGAAACATATATATTTTTATTTCCTTAAAGATTTGCATGTTTGACTTTTTTTCTTTTGGTTAATTTTAATTTTTGCCATGAAAAATAAAGATGGTTTGCCTATCAAATCAAGACAAAACACCGCCAAGCTAAGAATAAGCTGCACATTGGTACTTATCTTACTAAACATCAATTTTTTAACAGTTTTAATTAAACGTGGGTCACATAACTAGTTGATAAAAATTAATATTAGAAGGCAACAATGATATGTGATGGTTGAGAGTAAAGGTGGGCACTCCAAGACATAGAAGAATTTTAGAATTTCTTAATTTTCTTGTTTTAGAGTTTCCTTTTTTAAATTCATCATGTTTACATTAACAACTAGTTACATGATATGATTATAGCTGTTGAAAAAAACTGACGCTTTATTAACAGAAGTAATACAAAATTGCTACATATGTATAAATGTCTGAGAAAGAGTTTTGTGTCATTTTTAGTCATAGGAGATGGAGTGATAAAATATTAGGATCTATATTTTAAATTAACCGCCCATTTATTATTGTTTAATTTTCATTTGATAGTTTCCTTCTTCCTAGATATTGCTGGTCGAATGAGAAGCATATACTGTTGTCAAAAGGGCAAAAAAAAAACGGAGAGAAGTATATACAATTGAGTAGAGCCCACATATCACATGCGGCCGATATTTTGCTTTTGTTACTTTTCTCTTTTTTAATGCACATCGGTCTTTTTTTTTTTTTTTTTTCATTCCTTCTCAAACGAAAATTCATTTGAGAAGAAATTTCCGTGAACAGACAAATGCGGGAGCCATAAAAGTCTTCGAAACACTTTTTTTTTTATTTCCGTTAACCATTATTTTTTATTATTAACATCTTTAAAGTATTATTATAAATTTTAAATTTTAAAAATTTATAATTTTATTTGTATAAATCTAAATGAGATGATTTTTTTTATTTTATAAAATTTTGAAAGAAGTAAAATAATATCTATATTGATAATTTTTTTAAATAAATTTTTAAAATTTTATTTTTTTTATCTAAGCAGTTTTTTTCTCCAAATATGTTTTCTAAAACAACCTTTTTTCAAAAAAAAAAAAAAAAAACTTCATACAAGCATCCAAACAGGCGTAGATTTTGAAGATACAAAAGAAATTAGCTAAATGTGAAGGGAAAGGTACAATAGCGTCAAAAAAAAAAAAAGACAAAACGGTGTGGTGTCCATCGGAGACAAAAGCACATGTGAGCATTATATAATATGTGGAAGACAAATTTAATCATTATATTTATATTTTTTTTGTTGTGATTACAATAATTTTATATCTAACTTTATTAAATAAAGTTCTAATATCTAACTCGCTGAAAAAAAAAAAGTTTTATTTTCACTATTATTGAACAAATTTTATTAAAAATATTTAGTGAAAATTTATGTTGAGTAAAGTACTTTTTCACAAATTCCCAACTTCATTATTAAACTTAATTGTAACTTATAGGGGGACCTTAAAGTCAGGCCCAAATTAAGGAATTGCCACTGTTACCTCCCCCTTATGACGGCCCAAAAGACATCAGATCTCTCATAGAGAAGGCCTTGGTGAGCATATTTGCTTCAAACTCGTAGCAGCTTCATTTTTATTTTTTTTCCCATGCAGTACATCAATGTACGTGAACAATGGAATTTTCTGCTAGTTCACTTACATAGTTCCAGCACGATTTATACTGATTTCATGTTCGATGATTCAAACTCGTATCAGTCACGTAACACGGTTGTGCCTCGGTGAATCTGTCTTGCATAGAAAATACACGGATGTTGATTGAAACTCATTGTAGCTAGCGCCAATCCCATGAAAGGAGTCTTTCCTTTTGCAAGTAAACAAAAATGAAAAGCACAAACAATGGAGTAAAAAGAAAATTTTAATCTAAGGTTCTGTTCGGCATGTACTCGTCGATCATATTCAGTTCTTTTATCTCAATGCAGCATCCTAAAAGTTGTTAAAGGTTCTTTGTGTTGAAGCCTGGCCATGAGATGCGCTTCATTTTCTTTAAGTATTCCATTCCCTGTCTGGTGTTTTTTTTTTAATTTTTTTTTCAAAGCCTTTTTATTGTCACCTTATCTCCATTTAGTACCATTCCCTGAAAATAAACAAGCTTCTTTAATAAATAAAAATAAAAGATTCTAACTAATGGTTAAGTCATGCCTTGTAAATAGGTTCAATTAGGTATTCGACGTTCTAATTCTATATTAACGAGAGTAGTAAGATTATGGAAGAAAATATACAAGCTCGAACATGCCAGATTATAGAGGTTTTTTTTAAGACTATGTCGACCTTCAATCATAAGATTTGTAGAGATTGATCTGCATATTTTCTCCATGTCAGGAAGCTCAGAATTGTTCCCTTTTAAGCTCATTTTCATGTCAAATAACAACAAATTTTCCTCTGCTCAATCAGAAATTTGCAAAGCAAAGTGTACATGGATATTCGAGTTCTTCCATTCATCCGTCTGTCTATCACGATCTACGTTGTATTCTCGAAGCTACAAGAAAATTGGCAAATCATATACATCAACGCATTGCCCCGTGTGCGTTTTAACTGGCTTAAATAAATTGAACAGTCATTAGTACGTGACCTTAGAATTTGAAAAATTGCACTCTTTCAACCATGCTACTCCTTTTTTCAAATTTAGCGTCTTTCCCTCCCTTGATTCTGAATATATACTTCGATTTCTCAGTCAATGTGCTCTGATAAAGAGAAACATGGTAAAAACCAACACTAAAACCAACACAATATCTGTATCCAATTCTTTAGCCCCATACCCTGAGTCTATGACGCTTCAGTTCTCTCTTCTGCGTACACGTATCGAAAGCGAGGGAAAAACAAAAAGATAGAAGTAACAAATAATTATAATTTACTCCTGAAAACAAATGACAAACGGGAAGATGTACTTTGCATAGCATGACTGGAGTTTACGAATTATAAGTCCTAATGTTATATAATTGAGGGCAATAAAAAAAAATCACACAAGAAAATGAACACACAAGAAACATAAAATTTATAGCGATTTGTCTGAGTGTTTAACTGTGTTTTCTTATGTACATAGAAATATACATTTTTATAGAATTTTTTTAGTTGGTAGAAAAACAAATAATAAATTCTCAATTCAAAACCGTATCGTACTAGTACCCAATAGGATACCTTTCGCATCTCACCAAAAGAATTCTCAATAAATAAATTTGTTTATTTAACTCTACACTGTTGTAGCTATTACTTTATGTAATCACATGCCATTGCATATATTATCATATTAGCGACAATATATCATCACAAATGCAAAAGAATATGTTTGTTAATATTTACAACATGTAATCACAATTAAATATTTGTGCCAAAACCAATTCAGTGCGAACCCATGCTGCTGCCAATTCAACATTAATTGTGATGACATAGATGTCGGAAATAAGTGGTGTGTCAAAAGTGTTATGATTTGGTTATTTACGACAAAAACATCGTCGCAAATAGCTGTGCTTTTAATTTTTCATGAAAAAATTGGTGAAATGTTGGTGGTTTCTGAAAAAGTTTTTGTGACGACTTTGATATTCATCGTCACAAATAGTTATGCTTTTAATTTTTCATAAAAAAAAAAAATTGGCAGAAATGTTGGTGGTCTCCGAAAACGTATTTGCTCGTCGCAAAAGTTGGTTCCTTGCCCAGAAAACATGGCAATTTTTTAATTTTAATAAAATTTTTGGAAAACATATTAATGACTAAATGTATTCACTAATGATGGTACTAGAATATTTCTAGAATAATTTTAATGAGGTCGAACGAAACGACATCGTTTTGAGTATTAATTACGATGACTTGTTAGTATCAACGATGACATATTATTGTCGTAAAAAAAATCAGTGTATAAAACCGAATACAGACTCTTCTTTCTCATTTTTTCTAGTTTTTCTCCAACTTCCTCTCAGCCTCTTCCCCTCTCTTCGCCATTTTTTGCTCCAAAACAACCCCTAAACTCAAAAATCAACCCTATTCATCCATTTAACCCTTAAATTCGAAATCTTCAACCCTAAAAACCATTGAAAATACCAAACAAAAAAATACCCCCAAATCCCAACTTGGTAGCCCCACTTTCGCCACTATTCTACCACTGTTCATCGCTGTTTCGCCACCGTTCACCACTATTGTTTCTTGCCACATTTTTTATTTCCAATCCCCATGTATTAGGTTGTGGATTTTGTAATGTTTTTTTTTTTTTTTCTATTTGCTAGATTATAATGATAAAATTATTGATTTGTGTTGGGATTTGAAATATTGGATTAGAAATGGTGATGATGGTGAAGTTGATGATGACGATGATTTTTTTATTTATGATGATAAGTTTGGTTTTTGATGAAATTGGATTTGATATTGCAGGATTGAAATTGTTGTTATTGTTGTTGTTGTTGACAATGATGATGCTGATCATGGTGATGATAATATTTTTTAGGATGAATTTGACTGTTGCATTTTTGTTGTGATTTATTTTGACGAGAAATTTGGTTAAATGTTAATATTTAGATGAAAAGTATAATAATTTTTTTAAAATTTTATGAATAAAATTGATAAATGTATAAAGTTAATAAAGAAATAAAGTAAAAAAATTATTAACAAGTAATATACTTAACTAATAAATAAAAATAATGATTATAGTAAAATCAATAACATTAAAATCGATATTTTGGTCAATTAAAAATAATAATTTAGTTAATTGATTAAGAAATTTATTAAACAAATTTAATTAATTACAAAACAATATATGATTAAAAAATATTAAAATTTAAGACATAAAAAAGAAATTATATTTAAAAATTCATTAACAAACTATAAAATTTATTATCTAATTTATTATTTTAATTAACAAATAATCGGTATAAAAGATCATAACTTACTAATTAAACGTTTGAATGTGAAATAATTAATATATGGTAATAATTAAAAAAGTTATAATCTAATTAATTATTTTTATTAACAAATAATCGGTATAAAAGATTACAGTTTAATAATTAAATGTTTAAATATGTAATAATTAATGTCCAATAATACTTTAATATTTTAATTAAGATATCATTATTAATTATAAAAAATTTAAAAAATGAGTTCAAAATTAGCATAAAATTTGATAAGATTTCATAAAACTTTTAAAAATTTAAAATTTTCCCATAAGTTGTGATATGTGTGATTGGATAGTCACAAAAAAAAAAAGTACGGGGGTACGGCTTTATGTTTTGCGTTTTGCGCACGCATGCATGAATTAACCTTAAACTCGTGCAAAAATTGGTACGCAGTAACTAATGTTTGAATTATCTCATTTGGATAGTGTGGTATTGTAATTTACGTGTTTGTCATTTAATTTTACTTTTGCTATTGGTAGAGTTTTCAGTACATCTTCCTCTGTTCTCCATATATGCATAGCACAATTAGAAAAACTAAAAGGAGATGCTGACGAAATTTCTATAAAAAAAAAAGGGACATTGTGAGATAAGTAACATAATGCTTAAATTACAATACTTAATGGAATAGGACAAGTTTGGAGTAATAATGGTATGTAGAATTGCAAGCAAACATACATTGACATGATTGACTTTAGTGATTGTGTCTGTTATTATTTATAATTGAAAAGTTGATTGATAAGAATTAGATACTTGTGAAGAATTGGTTGTTATATGAGTGTTGGGATGGTTTGCTTTAATTAAGGTTGTGATGCAAACTTCGTCAAGAATAACGAGACCCGTAAATAATTAGGAACTCAAGATCGTTCTACAATTAGATTTAGATGGTAGACCTCGACCAATAACGAGACCCGTCAATAATTAGGAACTCAAGATCGTTCTACAATTAGATTTAGATGGGAGACCTCGACCCATTGCTTCAGCAAAAATAAGAACCTCGGTATATTTGATTTCAACCTGCTGTTTAATGTGAAACAAGAACCTCGGAATAAAAAAGATGCCACAAATGGTAGTAGAAATCCGTTTGATTGATAGTGAACGCCACAAAAAAATTCAATTAGTTCGAATAGTTCGTCAAAGAATCAAAGAGAAATAAACTCTCACAATTTTCTGAATAAGCTGATCTCTATTTTTCATTGCTCCATGGACACCTACAAATAGTTTGTATTTTACAAAGAATATTCCCTAATTGTCCTCTAGAATCCAGAAATTACATTGATACAAATCTGGCAATTAACACCTAATTCACACCTAAAACTAGAAAAGGAAAGTTAAAAATTATAATGGCTTTGTTATCAGCCATGTATAGCTAGGGAAGGGTCAATAACTTAACATACAAGCTAATCCTAGAAAAGGAAAGTAAACCATACTAGCAATCAACTCAATTAGCCCAAAACTATGCCAAAAACATGCTCACTTACAATCTGGAATAAAGCCTAGCCTTAGCTAGGTTCTTCGAGGACTTGAATTAGATTAACGCTCCCTTGTTAAACATGTAGAGCATGCTCAATGGGCCTCCATGAATTTGATTGAGCCCAAACCTCTTAAATCAGCCCGTTAAGTGCTTCTTTAAACATCTTTGCTCGCACTCTTGTAATCGGTTCAATTGGTACTTGAACTGGTACTCAAACTGGATCCCTTGAAGTTGTGCCATGATTTGCATCAGGTTGTAAAGAATTATGTAAATTCAAATGGACGTATCAATTGTCCATGTACCAATTGTTGAAACCATGAGATGCTGTCAGTAGAAACAATGAGATTGCACATACATCAATTTGGTTTTGATACAATATACACTAAATAGATTCATCATAGTGAAGTAGAAGTGATTTCACGTACTAACTTAGTTGTAAGTGAACTATTAGGAATGCCCTAAATGGGAAATATATTTTATATATATTTCATTTATTTTGAACTGTATAATAATTTTAATATATTTTTTACAAGTATAATATATCTAACATAATTCCTAATGCATGTAGCTCCCCCACTATGTGTGGTTATTGTCCTATTTGAATTTGAATTGAAACAAAAATCTTGTCCTACTATACTTAGGGGGCGTTTGGTAAACGCATTGTATTTTGATTGTATTTGAATGAAATTTGTTTTTTGAATGTTGTATTTGGTTGAAAAGTATTTGTTTTGTATTTGAATGAAATGTGTGTTTGGATAAAAAGTATTTTAGAGTTGAAAAGTTGATGTGATTGGTAAAAGTAGAGATAAATAGTGAAATTGAAAAGTTGATGTGATTATTTTAAAAATATTTTGAATTATAATTGTTTTCGTAGCACTATTGTAAAATTTGTGTTTGGTATAAAATTATATTATATTTGAGTAAAATTAAAACGAAATTTTTTTTCCAAACGCCCCCTTAGTATAGGTGTTTTCTATGTAGATAAGGTAAAGAAAAAGTTTTTCTCATTATTGATTTTATTTAGATAATTATTATATAATTATTTTTATTCAAATAAAGTTGTTATGATTTTATGTGAATTTAAATTGGATTTTTGGACTATTATCTATGTAAATAAAATCACATGATAAATAAATATTGAAATTTGAATCAAATTTAAATAAAGATTGAAATAAAATCACACGTTTTTTTTGTCTCCTCAGGCTAAAGAAAATAGCCAATTTAAAGATAAAAGAATTTTTTTTTTAAAGTATCCTATTCAAATTTAAATACTATCTAATTCATTCACTATAAATAGGAGCTTACATTTTTAGAAGACAATAGACTCTAAAATAAGAAAGCTGATTATTATATTTTCATTAATAATACTAAGTTCCAAGAGTCTAGGCAGTTGGAAGGATAAATAGCCACATACTAATTATTGATCAGAAAACCAAGTGCCCACAAACTTCACTATCTAAGAATCATAATATAGTGAAGAAGATTAGTTGGATGAAGCTTTCTTATTAACTTTCACTAGCGTTTCTGTGGATATTTCCCTCTAAGGTATGTAGATTGTAAAATAATATATTGTATGTGGCAACTCAAATTAGCACAATCTATATAAAATTTTTAAAATTTCATTGCATAAATTAACCATTTTTTCCTACAAGTGGTATTAGAGCCAACTTGTGATTATGTCAAATGCATAAATTAGAAAATCTAAGTCCCTATTTAGGACAAGTTTTGGAGACATCCAAAACTAATTTTTTTTCCAAAACTTCACCATTTTTCACTATTTATATCTCCAAAACACTACAGTAAACTCCAAACTTTAAAAGTCCATAACTTTGTATATATAAGTCCAAATGAGATATATATTTTTTAAATTACATAGAATTTCGAAAGAAATGAAACAATGTCCATATTAATATTTTTTTTCTAAAAAAATTTTTAAGATTTTTTATTTTTTTCACCCCAAACAATTTTTTTTCCTAAATACATTTTTCAAAACAACTTTTTTCCAACATAAAAATAATGTCTCATAGCATCTCCCCCAAACATCCCCTAATTTTTTCCTTAAACTATATACACATAGCGTGCTGTGTGCGTGTTGGCCCAGCAAGCTTAGGCCTATGGGATGGTACGATCAAGTACCTAACTCAAGAGGATTGAGCTAATCCAAACGTCCAGATATTAAATTTTAAATCTATTTTTTTAATTATATAAAAAGACGTGTAATATTAACTAAGTTTAAAATTGTACACTATATTAAAATTTGAATTTTTTAGAATTTACATTTAAGGAATTTATGAGATGAGAAATAAATGATGAAGATTGCATGAAGATAGATATGCAAGATGAAGCCAAATTCAAGACACAAAGAATATTTTAGATGCAATTTTATAATCTTTTTTTTTTCTATGATAGGAACCATGGTTAGATTATTTAATTTTTCATCATTTATTTATTCTATATTTTGTTATGGATGGACAAATATGTTTTATAAATGTTTTTTTTTTGGTACATATTTGATAAAATTCCATTTAAGATAGCTGAATGCTGCTTATGCTATATTTACCGTACATGTTTTTTTTTTTTTTTCTAAAAACTTGCATTGTTTAAAAATATTGAGTAGGAAAGGATTTCAAACAAAATTCATGGCCTTCTATGTTGATCCATATGTGAATGCATGGTAATGCATATTAGAAATGCCTTAAAAAGAAAAGACATATTAATATATTTCATTTATTGTTGACCTGATTAATAATATATTAGATCTATCCATTACATCATTGCCATATGTCATATATGTAAGTATATATGACTCATTGACTTCTTGATGTTAAACTGTTAGAATTTTGTATGCAATGGCCTTTTGCAAGTGAACAGACAACATTCTAAAATAAGTAGTTTAAATCTATAGTCCATAGTCTATGGGGTTAGAATAAGTATCTAACTCATATTAAGATTATTATGTTATCTAAAGTCAATTTGAGAGATCGTTTATCTTAATTATCTGGAGCGAGCCGACTCCTGAGTAGAGACATAGATATATTGCTTGGTGATGACATATTGAACTTGGACTAAAGTGTAATTAATCTATATAGTCCACTTGAGCAGTTAATTTACTTTTGACATTCATTATGTAATAACCTTAACCCTAAGTAAGTAAATGGCTTCATGTGTATAATTTATGTACTTTCATGTTCTAAAGACTAAGGCATCTCGAAATAGTAAGCTAATAGACTAGCTTTTTGTGTACATGACTTATATTTGATGAAGCGTTTGCTTATAGATATGAAATCATAGCTCTAATAAGGAATAAATGTTATCTTCTTAATAGCATTATATAGGATGTAAAATTGGATAAGGTATTAGGTTATTTGCTTAGCAAATGATTTATTATTCACATAAAGTGAATAATTATTTTCTTAATGGACGTATAATAGATATTTAAGATAGTGTGATCAAAAGATTGAATGGACTTTGACTTTGAATTAATCATAGATATCATATGAAAATATTGCATATATGACAAGGTCGTTGGACTACAACTATTCACTAGCTTACATAATATGATATATAATTAAAAGTGCAATTTTAGACTTATAGTGGTGTGACTCTGAAACTAATAATTATGTAATTGATTTATTTAGTATAGAATAATTAACTATATAAATTATTAGAGTCCATATTATATATGTCCAATCGATCCCTTTCCTAGCTCCACATAATTCATTAATAGATAGTAATTAATTGATTTGTTCTTTATGACGGTAATTCTGGGACTTAGTGAAGAAAAAAATCCAAATTACCTCTTAGTATGTGGAAGCAATTTCTTCTTGGGGGTAAAATGAAATTTTTATTTCATTTAATTAATGTGATAAATATTTAATTTGTATAAATATATATTTGGAAGATATAATTTAAAATTTGAATTGATTATATTTATCTTTTGAAATATATATGAGATTGATTTAAATCTAAAAGATATGGACTAATTAATTATTTGAATAATTAATTTAAATATTTGGATAAGCTCATTTAAATAAATTTTTTAGGTTAAATATGAAGATTATCATAAATGAATTTGAATTGAAACAAAATCTTTTCCCTATATAATTATTATAGGCACATTTTATAAGACAAGGTAAATGAAAGATTTTCTCCTTATTAGATTTTATTTGCATAATTATTACGTAATTATTTAATTTAAGTATAGTTGTCTTAATTTTATTTTGAATTAAAACTGGATTTGTGAAACATTATTTATGTAAATAAAATTACAAGATAAATGAAGGTTAAAATTTGAATCATAATTTACATTAACTATGCTTATTGTGGGCCATTTTTTTGTGGCACTTTGAGGGAAGAAAAAAATGCCAAACAGGATTAAAATTAGAGAAAAATCTTTTCAAATGTCTAATTTAAATTTGAAATCCACCTAAAGCATTCACTATAAATAAGACCATTGGGGTTCCTATTTTATTCAGACCATAGATTTTCAAGTGAGTGAATTTATTATAATAACTCTTACTCATAATAATAAATTACTAGAGTTCTAGGTGTTAGGAAATGCCCTAAGCATTAGAGACATTTTGATGTATTTATTTTGAACTGGATAATAAAATTATATATAGAGGTTATTCATTACATTGCTATTTGTCCTCGTCTTATTTACATGTTAAAGTAAATGTAAGTAAATATAGCTCCCTGACTGCTTGTGTTAAAAAGTTAGAATGTTGCATGCAATGGACTTTTGTATGCGAGAAGACAATATTCTAAAGTTAGCGGTCTAAACTATGGTCTGTAGTCTATGGGGTTAGACCGAGTATCTAACTCATGTTACGACTATTATGTTGTCTAAAGCCTTGGAGGGGACGGTTTATCTTGACTACCTGGAGCTGAACTCCCAAGTAGAGACATAGATATGTTGTTTGGTGGTGACATATTAGACTGGGACTAAAGCGTGATTGATCTACGAAGTCCGCTTTGAGTGGATCGATCTGCTTTTAACATTCATTGTGCAATAACCTTAATCCTGAGTAAATGAACTACTTCATGTATATGACTTGTGTACTTTGATGTTCCAATGGCTAAAGCGTCTCAGAGGTAGTAAGCTTATAGACCGGTTCGTTGGGTGCATGACTTGTATACGATGAAGGGTTCATTTACAGATATCAGAATCATAACTCTAATGAGGAGTTAAGGGTATCCTCTTAAAGGCATTATACTGAATGTGAAAATGGACAAGGCCTTGGGTCGTCTACTGGGTGGATGACTTCTTATTCACATTTGGTGAATAATCATTTTCTTAATTCGGTAGTATAATGAAACTTTAAGATAGCCTGATCAATAGGATTAAACGGACTTTGACCTAAGGCTGATCATGGATTTCATATGAGAGTTTTGCATATATGACAAGTGTGATAACCGGAGAATCTCATTATTCTCGAAAAATCGGTACAGGAAATATACATAATGTATTTCATGTTTAAAATGTATATTGTAGTGATTTTATGTATGTGTGGGTAACACAGCATCAAGAAATTGGTCAAGATGGTCTTTTCTTAATATAAAACGGATATATGTAGAATCAGTATGTTCAATTTAGTCAATTGAGCACAAAATGTAAATTTTGACCGAGAAACAGGCAGTATCAGAAAACTGGTCTAGATGACCTTGAATGAAGTTAAAACTGATAAATTTGGATTCAGCATGTCCAAATTAGTCAGGATAGCCTATCAGCATGCTCAAATTTGATAATTGAGCACAAGGGTAATTTTTAATCGGGAATTTACAGTATCAGAAACTGGTCGAAATGACCTCAGATGAAAATAAAACTGATATATTTGGATTCAGGATGCCCAAATTAGTCAGGATAGCCTATGTTTAAATTTTGGACAAAAAAGTATATAAGGGGTGAGAAATCAGAAATTGAAGAGAGGCCCATAAACTTTCTTCTCCTCTCCTTTTTCCCCCCACACACCCGCATAAATGAACAGTAGCTAACCGCCGAAAACGGTGTCCGTTTTCGACACCGCCGGTACCGTTGGGAAGCTCTCGCCGAGCTGAGTCTAACGGCGGGTCGAGTCGACAGATTGGACGCCGGAGCAGCCCGCACGTGCCGTTCAAAGGTCACGGTGGCCAGAAATTTCCAACGTCGATTTCTCCGCCGTCCGACCTCCGATCAAACTGAAACCGGTCTCAAAAGACTCGTGGTGAAGAGTAGAACAAAACCCAGGTGGTGTTTCAGCCCAACGGCCGCCGGATCGCGCCGCCCAACTCCGCCCGTCGTCGTCGCCGTCGCCGCCGTGGAATCCGACGATTCCGACGGAGTTGAGTTGCAAGGTTGGTATCAAAATGCTCAGAACAACTCGTAGATCAAAAACTCTAAATCAATTTTGGGCAACGATCGCCGGAAAACAGAGATCCAACACCGCCGCTGCCGCCGGTCTTTCGAGGGGTGATTTCCGACGATAGAGGTGTCGAATGGTGAAATTGAAGCCACCAATGGATTCCTCTCGTCGAGATCTTCAAGATGGACTACCCACATTCCACCGCCGCCGCCGTCGCGCACCGGTCAACGGCCGGTCAACGCCGGTCAACGACGGTCAATGTCAGTCAACGGTGACCGGATCCCAAAAATTTAAGAGTGACCCGTTGGCCTATTTTCGACGTTCCGAACACATCCGCGGCGTCAGAATTTCAAGATGGAATTTTAAATGTGAAGAACGACGAATCAAAGTTTGTGCACGCGAGATCGAACGGTGCATTCGATCGCCGATGGGACGATTTCGGTAGTGACTTCTGTCCCTTCGTTCCTTAATTTTTATTTTGGAATGATATATGTTAATTATATAATTTGGCATGTGAAATTGTAAGAAAAATGGATGAAAATGATGAAAAAGAAAGTATATAGAAATGTGAATATTTTTACGTAAAAGTTGAGCTTTACGTAAAAATATAGGCCTCTGGTATAGTACGTGACAAGATAGAAATAGGTTAGATGGTTTTGAGGCGTTTCCTAAACGCCGGGAACCTAAAAATTAAGCGGAAATGCTGCTGAAATTTCTAAAACGGCACAAAAAAGGGTATTTTAGGAAACGAGGGGCAAAATGTGGTCGGGATGAAAACCCGAGCCCCCTCAAACGATTTTAAGGATTAATAAATGAGTTAGGCTCAGAAAAGGACGACAGATATTCCAAGGATAAGTAAACCGAGAATTTCAGTAATTAATGCTGTAAAAGTTTGGTAAAGCATAAGAAAAATTATTTTATGATTGTTGGGCTTAGAAAATCTAGTCTAAGCATTTAAAATGAAAAATGATACGACCTAAAAACCCGTCAAGGGCAAAACGGACATTTTGACTGAAAATTCCAGGAATGATAGAAAAATGCCCTAATGGATTTAAAACGACTTAAGTAAGATTCTAAGAGCCAGAACTAAGTTGTGAATCAAGGAAAAGCAAGGTTACGATGATTAAAAAAAAAATCACGTTAGGGGTAAAATGGTTAATTTTGTCAAAGTTTAGCAAAAATGCTATAAATGGGATATTAGGTCCCTAAGTTTATATCAGGGAATGAAACATAGAATTTTTACGTTTTATTAAGTTTTATGTATGAGATAAGGGTGGAAAGAATAACTATGATTCTTTCGGTTATAGGAACCGATCCAGACGCAACGAAAAAACGTTTGCGGATCCAGAAAGCAAGAAAGGAGATACTAGCAAAGTAACAGTAAGTTCAAGCATTTATTTGTCTGCAACATAAATTGACATGTTAGGTCTATATTTATGTGTTCTATGTGCAGTTTTAGTGTCAAGACACTATGATATGAATGTCAAGAAAGCCATGTTATGAACTATGTATTATGTCTAAGTCAAATGTAAATTGACTTGATACGTTTATGATTATGATGTATGTTTTGTTGCATGACGTGTATGTTAGACATTGATTGTCTGCATCACGATGTCTATGTCAGTTCATGTCAGTCTCATGTCAGCACAGGTCAGTCGATGTCAGTTCATGTCATGCATGTAGAGTTGCATGTCCCAGTACACATGTCAAACAGTACCAGAACAAGAAAACAGGTAGGTGCACAAGATACCCTAGTGTATTAATATAATCCACACCCCAGTAATTTGACTAACAGGTTTCGACTGTGGGGGCAATCAGTATGCTACCCAGTTGGAACACCAGTAAGATGGTAATTAACCAGTTATTGGCGTATCGGCCTCTCGACCCACGGGGAGGTTATCATGTTTAGCATCAGTTAAAACTGAGGAGGTCAGCACTAAGTACTGCTCCCGGTTGCGCTAACATGTCGGTACGACCAATCAGGGGCCCAAAACCAGAATGTAATGAAAGATAAATATCCAAAAATTTAAAATGCAGCCCATAACAAGCATAGGATATACTAACACTACGTGTACCGTCGCAGTCAAAGATACCGTTACGGTTAATGGTATTGTTCATAGTCAACAGTATTATTCATGTTTGTGGCCTCCAATCCGACGGTGGTACGTCCCGGGTGCGGAAGTTTAAAATACGATAAGTTCACGAGAGTCCAGTATGTTAGGCATGATCACAAAGTTACAGTCAGTTCACAAGTTTCCAGTATGTTCAGCACGATCATGAAGTTACAGTCAGTTCACGAGATTCAAGTATGTTCAGCATGATCACGATGCTACAGTTAGTTCACGAGATTCTAGTATGTTAGGCACGATCACGATGTACAGTCAGTCCACGAGATTCCAGTATGTTAAGCAAGATCACGATGTCACAGTCAGTTCACGAGATTCCAGTAGGTTAAGCACGATCACGATGTACAGTCAGTTCACGAGATTCCAGTATGTTAAGCACGATCACGAAGTTACAGTTAGTTCACGAGACTCCAGTATGTTAGGCACGATCACGATGTACAGTTAGTTCACGAGATTCTAGTATATTCAGCACGATCACGATGTTACAGTCAGTTCACGAGATTCAAGTATGTTCAGCATGATCACGATGTTACAGATAGTTCACGAGATTCAAGTATGTTAAACACGATCACGAAGTTACAGTTAATTCACGAGGTTCAAATATGAAAGCATGTTCAAGAGGTTAAACATGATAAGTGCAGTTAGTATGTTTATGATTATGATGTAAAGTATGTTCATAGTGTTAAGCAATGTACGATATACGTTATGAAATGTTCAGAAGTTACAACAGGTATCAGATTCATCCTACGCAAAGTAGTGTGGATTATTATACGTCATGAATGTATGTTTGAACTTACTGAGCCTGTCGCTCACAAGTTTGTTTATGTTGCAGGTAAGCATATTGCACGAAGATAAGACAAGTGTTGGATGACGGATGAGATCTGCATGTGCCAAGGGACTGGGTGAGGGTTATGGTACTGCTATGAGTCTTCCGCTGAGCTGTTTAAAAGAGTATTAAAATGATGTATATCAAGTTATGATAAAGAAAGAAAATGTTTATTATAATAAATGTTTTTACGAAAATAGAATTTCCACGGCGAGTAAAAAAAAAAAAAAAGAAAAAAATTTTAGCTGGTATCAGAATAAGTTAAAAGCAAGTTAAAAGTAAGTTGCCGACGACCCAAGTGGTTACAGTCTATTGCAGTTGGCAACAGTAGCCGACTGTAATAGTGCTGTTTAACCCTACGTAGGGCGGGGCGCCACAACAAGGTCATTAGATAGTAGCTTGTTACAGGCTTACGTAATACGGTATATAATTGGGAGTTCAGTTTCAGGTTTATAGTGGTGTGACTCTGAAATTAGTGATCATATGATTGAGTTGTTCGGTACATAATGATGATCATATGGAATCACGGGAGCCCGATTATATATGTCCAATCAGTCCCTTTACTAACTCCACAAAATTCCTTAACGTTTGGCAAATTGATTTGTGTATGCTATTGGCTGGTTTATTATGCATGGATGGTGATGACACAAGATTAGGATGGTAGACAAGATTCTTTCCGGTTGGATTCAGATTTTGTTTTGGATAATAGAGTACACAATTATTCGAACTCCAAATAAAGTTGCCATGATTTTATTTGAGATTGGATTGGAGTTGTTGAAAATTATCCATGAGAACAAGAATTTGAAACACAACTGTTTTGTGGATTTTGAAATTTGAATTTTGAAATTTGAAATTTGAAATTTGAAATTCGAATTTGAATTTTGAATTTGAAATTTGAAATTTGAAATTTGAATTTGAAATTCGAATTTGAAATTTGAAATTCAAATTTTGAATCACAGTTCAAGTGGAATTCGAATTTGTTGTGGAAAATCCACAAGGTTTGAAATTCGAATTTAAGTTGGATTTGGAGAGGATAATCTTGTTAGAATCCTACTTGAATTTTGAATCCAAATCCTAACAAATAATGGACGACATTTTGAGGATTATCCTCAAAGGAATTTCGATTTTTGTGGATAAGGTTCAAGGGGAAAATTCAAGTTTCAATCCCAGTTGAATTTGGATTCTCTCCTCCCCAAAAAGTGACCGAAATTTTGGAGAATATCTCCTAGGAAAATTCGGTTATTTTGGACAAGGATGAGATAAGATTCAAGCTTGAAAATCCTAGTGGAATTTTCATTCTCCCTTATCCTAAAAGTGGCCGAAATTTTTAGGAGATTTACTCCTTAGATTTTTTCGGATTTTTTGGTTGAAAAAGAGAGATAAAATTCTAGTTAAAATCTTGTTTAAATTTGGATTGGATTTATCCCATTATGGCCGAATTTTATTGTTGGAACTCTCCCTTGGAAAATTCAGATTTTATGGTTATGGATAAGGGAGAATATCTTCTCCTAATCCAATTCAAATTCAGAGAATCACCTCATGCAGGTCTATAAATAGAGATCCTGCCACTCCAGTTCTCTTAGACCACAGACTCTCAGGTGAGCAGGCTTATTGTTGCACAACTCACCATGACAATAAGTTCTTTAGAGATCTGGGTGGTTGGAAGAAGACTAGCAGTGCTAGCATACCGATCGAGGTTCAGAGTACCCACACACTCAGCTATTCGGAAATTGGAGAATAGTAGAGAAGGCTAGTTGGTTGAAGCCTCCGGTCATTCTCCTCCTACAAGATTGGCGTCCTTGAGGTATGAGTTTTAATTGTTGTTGGTTTATTGTATATGGCATCATGAGATATTTAACGATCTAAAAATTTTTATTATTCCGCTACGCCACTCTGATACGTTTTTACTGATTTATTTTTCCTACACTAGGTGGTTAAAAGGAGACAAGTCATGCGAATACCAATTGAGGAACTAAATGCCCATATACTCCACCGTATGAGAATTGGAGAATAGTAAAAAAGATTAGCTGGTTGAAGCTTTTTTGATCACATTCTCTTGTGCTCTTTATGTTTTCTTTACAAGGTATTTAGATTATTGAATAATTCATTATATATAGCAACACAAGTTAGTACTATCTTTTAGAAAATTTGTAAAATTCTACTATCCACGTTTTCTAATTTTCCTATAGGTGGTATTAGAGCCGACTCATGATTATGTCATGGACATAAATTAAACAATTTATTTTCTCCTTATTGTATGGATTTAATATTTAGAGAGTGACATTTTAGTTTTCCTTTTATGTTGTTATCATGTATTATGTATGATATATGTGGTTATATTAATTTTGTTATCATTATTATTATAAATATGCTCAATTTTACTAGTTATGATTCCTTAAAATTTAGGAAATTGTATTTAGGATTTTTCATATAACCATTAAAGTAGTTTATCATCACCATAATTTTCCCATGGTTTTTTTTATTTCTTTAAATGTTTAGAATTTGTGTGCTCCAGAAACAATATATGAATTATATGTAATTTATTTATAGAGGAGATGAAGAATGAAAGCTTTAATTTATTTTTTCCCAAATTTTAATTAATGATTACATGTTGATAATGAGACAATTATTGTGTGGTACTCCTAGTGGAACTAAGGAAGCACAAATGAGAAGGATGGTTAAGGAGCATGCCAACGTGTAGGGACCTCAGGACGCTAGGTGTCCTCCTCCCCCACACCTCTTACCCCCTTAACCAAATTTTAATTCATGATTAAATGTTGATAATGAGACAATTATTGTGTGGTACTCCTAGTGGAACTAAGGAAACACAAATGAGAAGGATGGTTAAGGGGCACGTCAACGAGTAGGGACCTCAGGACGCTAGGTGTCCTCCTCCCCCACACCTCCTCCCCCCCGCGTGTCTAGCCCAAAAGGACTGCACCTGGTGTGGCTCGTCTTTTTCAAATTGTCATTTTTAATTAAAATTTTAAATTTTGTATAAAAATATGTAATTTTAATTAAATTTGGAATTACATAAATTATGTATGAAATTTAAAATTGCTTAAAATTTGAATTTTTTTTAAATTAAATTTTTTAAGGAATTTATAGGATGAAAAATAAATGGTGGATATATATAAAGATGGATATACAAAGATGGAGTAAAATTCAAGACTCAAAGATTGCTTTGGATATAATTTTGTAATCTTTATTTTTCTTTTTTTAGGATTGGACTATCGCTAGATTATTTATTTTCCGTCATTTATTTATTTTATATTTTTGTCATAAATGGATGAAAATGTTTGGTGGATGTTTTGATGCATATTTGATAATATGTCATATAGGATAAAAGAATATCACTAATGCTATATTAATCTTACATATGTCATAAAAAAAAACTAGTATCGTTTTTAAAATATTGAGTAAGAAAGGTTTTCAAACAAAACCCATAGCCTATATTGTTGATCCATATGTAAAAGTATGGTAACATCTTGCGTCAATTTCACCTTGACCATACCCCTCAATAGGTGTTTACCCCTACCAGTATATTAAGTTGGATCTCCTATATGGAAAACGTATTTGGACATGTTCTATATAGGACCATCCCTCGATGGATCAAATAGCACATGAATCAGACTTCATAAACAATGGTTACACACTCAATACTTATTTAATTATTAACCTTTCCTAGAAGTTTTGTTAGTTAAATTAGTAGCCAAATAAACATTTATTAATATATGTATTAAACTTAGAGGATTTAAGATAATATATATTAACTAGACGAAGTCCATGTTTTTTGGCTATTTATTTCATTATCACCCCTTAGTGACTTAAAATAATATAAGCTAAAAATTATCATTGCAATACTACATGTTTTTTTTTCTAAGTTTTTCATGTAAGAATATATGAGTGTGTTTTATTTGTTAAAAAAAATTTTATATTTGCTTGGGCTTTGTTGTGATGTTCTTTTATATTTCTTATTAGTTCAAAATTTTATCGATACCTCTAATTTCAATTCTTACTGAAAACAAACTAAATAACGAAATTATAAAGATTGAAAAAAAAGCATGCTAATAGTTCTTGGTTGTGACAAACACAAATTCATACTGGACAAATCTTGCCCACCTGGGCCACATCTTGATGCACAGCTTGAACAAGTCCCTGTCATAGATACTCATTGGAGAGAATCTAATATGATTGCTCGATGCTACATACTTGCTAGCATGATGAGTGCTTTACAAAAGCAATATGAAACTTATCAAGTTACAAGGGAAATCATGGATAAATTAGAGGACATGTTCAAAGGTCAGCAAAAATTGGCTCGATAATCTGCTACCACAAGTATTATGAACTCTAAGTAAAAGACAAGTACTCTGTTATGGATTCGTTTGTAAGTACACGAATCGAACAAGTAATAAAGTAATAAGAAAAAGTATCATTTCTGCGATGATAGTATTATTAAGTATCAAAATTAATTAATTTTAATTTTATTTGAGTGACCAGAAAATATTACATGTGTACAATTAAATTAAAAATTATAAAGATAAATGAACATTAACTGATAACACGTAATCAAGTATATAAATACTAGGAATTATGATTTCACCGTAATTAATCAGATATAATTTTATTTAAGTATATTAGTATTATGATTTTGTGCTCATATTTGTTGATCATCAATTACCCTTTTTGTTTTACGTACCATTTCTCAAGTTATGCATAAATTCTATATTTTTATAATTAAATTTACATAAAGGATTAGTAAATTTAAAATTCACTATGAACAGTGTCATATATATATATGAACAGTATCGTATATACAAATAATGTCGTATATGCGAATGGTAAAAATATATGAATCTGAATTCAATTATAAAAAGGGTTCGTTTATAAATCTATGGTAACTAATAATATGACCACATAAAAATAGATATATATATATCTCTATTTTATCCTAGATTTTATGGTATTTATTCTATAGTCATGTCACAAAAATCTCCTCTCAGTTTCATTTTGTTCCTAAGTTATTCAAAAGTTGGCCAAAACTTGAAAGCGTTAAAAGTTTATGAGTAAATACTTTAACAAATATAACAATCATAGTAATATACTTAAATTAATTAAATCTTGTAATCAGGTTACATCATATTCCTAATAAAATTTTATTTAATTCATAATAAAAAATAAAATTACACAATAAAATAAATTAAACATAATGATAAAATAAAAATAAAAAAAAAGGAGTCTAGAATGATGCTAATAAAATCATTTGTGATGATTTTCTGTTTTTTTGTAACTTATCATTGTTGTAAAAAAAAAACCCTATTTATTGTGGTGTATTTTGTCACCAAATACGGGAACAAGATAAATAGTCCTAATTTCAGTCCTCGTTCAATGTAACAAATGCCTTAGATGAGGTTGGAATGCAAACATTTGAAACAGCATGACATTCACGCGCTTGAAATTAGAATTCTTGCCTACTCCATATATAGAGGACTTTGCAGGTACACCATTAGTAAACAGAAGAAGAAATAGAAGAGCAAGAGAAGGAAGTGCAAATAGAAGGAAGAGCAGTACGTTAGTAAAAATAGAAGAGAAAGAAGTAAAAAACAGTTTTCAGAAAATAATTGAAATAAATAGTAATTTTTTAAAATATTTATAGTAAATAGTAATTTTATCAGGTGAATGTTTTATTTATGAAAGATTTATATAAAAAATTTATCAAGTAAATGATTTATTCGTTTGATGTAAATATGTTATTTATTTAATAAATTTTTATTCATCAATAAATCTACTCTTTACTATAAATATTTTAAAAATATACTATTATTTCAATTAATTTCTGAAAAATGCTATTACCTATAATTTTTCCCATAAAAATTCTACCCTAATTATTGTTTTTCATTAAATTATTTCTTTTATCTAAATACTTAGTATTTTTATCTCATATTTTTTTTTATAACAACAGTCTCATGACTTTTTCCCCCCATTTTATTATAATTTTTTTGCTAGAAAAGACGAGGAAAGCACCTCATATGGTGTATTTGACGTACATCTTTTTAAACCCAAAAAATTCATTTGATTTCAAGTCCAAATCCACTTTTTCTTATTTTCAAAATTCGTATCACACTTTTTTTTTCCCTCAAACACCCATTTATTTTAGATTTTTATTTCAAAATATAATTTTTTTTCATTTTAAAACAATGTGCCAACAAGAACCTAATTAATGATAGATAATGATAAATGACATAATTATAACTATTTAAATTGATATTAAAGGTTGGAAGATAAACTTATGCTTTATTCATTTGATATACTCATTTTTAGATAATAGAAATTTTCACTTTTGAAAAATAGACACATATAAATTTCCGTATCCAAATATCAAAAAATTTTCACTTTCAAGCGTCAAAAAAGGAGTACCCTTCTGGAAATGGGAAACTTTTAATTTATCCAAACAAGTTTTTGTGTTTGGACAGAAAATTTTTTCATTACAAAAATGAAAAATTTTTATTTTTCAAAAGTAAATACCTCATCCAAATGAAAGCTTAGTCATCTGTTTGAGCACTCTATTTTTGCAAAATGAAAAAAAAAATCCATTTTTGAAAAGTAAACCTTCTAAATTTTCGTGCACAAACATAAAAAATTTTCAATTTTAGACATCAAAAAATATTCTCTCTGAAAAAGGAATTTTTTTTCTTACTCATCCAATCAAATTTTCGCTTTTGAATATTAAATTTTTTCATAACAAAAGTGAAAATATTTTATCTTCTAAAAATAGACATCTCATTCAAACGAAAACTTAGTATACCAACAAGTCTCTTTTTAACAAAAAAAAAAAAGTTAGGTACTTCACAACAGTTTAATAAACTTTAATGAAAGTAACTGATGGTATAAGAGCAAATATAATATCTACTAAGGAAGATGGATTTAAAAGAAAAAAAGAAGTCCCGTAATTGGGAGGAAGGGAGAGAGACAAATGTTTGATAATAATTAAAAAAATATTCCATTTTAAGGCACATACGGGATGGAGTGAAACGTATATTTGATGGTTTGAAAAGAGTGGAATAATAAAAATTAAGGAAAAAAATTAAAAAAAAAAAGAGAAAAAAAAATACTATTGAAATTTATGAGATGGATTGGAATCTATCCACACAAACTCTTACTTAATTTATCATATTCCGAGCATTAAATATTACATATTTGTTATATGAAGTAGGAATTCTGAATTATAACGTGTGGTAGAAGCATTTTCGGTACAACAAAGGTCAAATATTCTCTGGAACATATGCAATTTCATTTCAAAATTTCACTTTACTCAAATCAATTGCGGGTCCATTATATCAAATGAAGAAAATGAGACACACATGTGGAGTTGTTTATCAAACACATGTAACTGAAAACAACTTATCATTTCAAAAATCATTAAAAAATTATTTATTTTGTACAAATACATATATATGCGTATATTTGAATACATATTTAGATAGATATATGACATAAATTGTGATTTTATTCTATCAATAGATGTTATTTTAGTTGTGAGACTAATTTTTCAACAATACAAACTATAAGCATTCACTTAAAGATTTGTAATGAAGTATATAGAACTACTCTCTATTGTATACATCAGACGTTTGAAATTTAATTAAAAGTAGGATATAAAGTAAAGTTGCTATTATAAGTTTTCTCGAACTCTTAAAATTTGTTTGATTCACCGATGTAGTTTAATGTAACTTAAAAGTAGAGATAGATCGGACATTTTGTAATTTAATTTAAGTTAAAAGTTAAATCGGATATTTTGTAATTTAACCTTTAAGTTAAATCGGATGTTTTGTAATTTAACTTAACTTAAAAATTAAGTTAGATTATCTATTTTGTATATAGTTTAACTTGAAATTTTTTTAAATTCGTCTTCAAAAGTGTGCTTGACTAAAGAAATGAAAAATTTTAACAAGTAATTAAATTAAATTTCTACTTATCTAATTTTTGTAATATTAATAAAAAAAATAACTAACTCTATGACTCATTTTCTTTCCTTCCATCTAGCAGATTGTGTGCAAAAAAAAAAAAAGAAACCGATGATTGTTAGTGTTGTTATTGTTATGATTGTTGAATGCCAATATAAGAGACTATGGAAAGGTGAAATAAATTTTGTTTTTTTCTCGTTAACTCACATGTTGGATTTAAAAATACATCAAACAATAAAAATATCATCCATACTTATCTCACCAATATTCCCTAAATCTGAATATGTATTGATAAAAAAAAAAAAAAAGGCAAAACAAAATTGTGTTTAAACTATGAGATATTGTGTAGTTTAAAAAAAAAAGGTTTATTTTAAGTTAAATTATACTGTTTATTTTTAAAAAAAGTTTATTTTAAACTAGATTAAGTTAAGTTAAATTATCTTTAAATGATCAATATAATATAAGTAAAAAGTTAGATTAAATTAGATTTGTTTAACAAATATGCATTTGTTAGTCCTGTTTTTTTTTTTTTTTTTTACCTATATTAGTTTGTGTTAGTTTACATAAATTTTTATTTTAATATAATTTTAAATAAATTTAACATTAAAAATATACGACATCCAGTCGACAGATGCTCCGTGTGTGTGTATGTGTGTCTATATATATATATATATATATGCGCGCGCATACATACATAGATATCTATATATATATATATTAACTTTGTCAATGATGAACACCACGAGTACCCATCGAGGCACATTTTTGTGGGGTACTATAGGCCTACGGAAAATTAAATTGAAAACGCCAATAACTTATCTATGTGTGTAATATAACAAAACGAAAGATAGAGGAAGCTGCTCTGAAACTTCCTTGAGTTGGACACACATTATACACTAGAGATCCGATAAAAAATGTAACACCATCTCATCATGAGTTGTAATTTTCTCGAATTCAACTTTGAAATAGAGTATTATGAATGTAGCACACAAATAATAATAATACGTTGAAAAAACAGTTGCAAATAGTAATAATAATAAATGCCCACTCATTTTTTCTAATTTTAATTTCTTTTTCTCAAATTTTTTCGAACTTTAATTACATTCTATAAGCTAATTGAAATTATATCCCCATATAATTGAAATTTATTTCTATTTTTTTTTCATAGTGTCTGTACTTTCAAAAAAAAAAATTTTTTTAAATTTCTGACTCGGTGGCTAACCTAACCTGATTAATCTAATGACCCACATGACAGCAATTTGATCGGCTCACTCCATTTAATATCTAAATTCGAATAACATGTATATTGTATATATGCTGACTCTTATTTTTGTTATTTTCTTTTTCTAACAAATACTTTATTAATTTTTAAGCTATTAATTGTTTATTAATTGTTTATTAATTCTTTTTCTAACAAATAGTTTATTAATTGTTATTTCTGACTCGGTACGCTTTTTTTTTTTTTTAAAGCTAGTGACATGCTCAGGGTCAAAATTTATGCTGGATAGGGCTAATAATGATTAACGTTCTAGATTTATAATATAGTTCAGCTCTCATACATTCGGATATGTTGGCCTAAAATAATGTGTGTGTGAGTTGTGTGTGTGTACATGCTATGATTTTGTAACAGCTCTAGGCTTCTACGTTACTTGGGATATTAAAATAGGAATTTGAGAACTCTACAAAGCATATTCAGATCAGGTATCAATCAACCTATATAAAGTTGTATTCACCAAAAAAAAAAAAAAAAATCACCAGTACGGTCCAATTCCGGAAAGGATCTTCTTACGTATAAAGTCGAAATCTTGATTTAAATGTATCCCAAGATTCTTTTTTTTTTTTTTCATTTTCCACACTATTGTTGACAAGACAAAAAGTCATACGTACAACAATGATAATTTATCTTTCATTATTAAAAAATATTAATAATTTAGCTTTTATAAAAAAAAAAATTGATAATTTATGTTCACATTATATTTGAATTTGTCATGGGTGATTTCGGCTCTTGCTCTTGTTTTACCCTACAATCGTTATAAACGTGGGAACACCACCTTAAGTTGAATTGAAAGTGTCTCATTTTTTCAAGTCACTGTCAATTTAGAGGTTAGGAGTGAGTATTTAAAAATGTGTTTGAGAAAAAAAAAATTATTTAAAGTAAAAAATTGTAAAGTCTTAAAAATTTATTTAAAAAAATTATTATTCCGTTTCTCTTGAAATTTTATGTAATTTTAAAAATGAAAATCATCTTATTTGAACTTATATGTATATAGTTATGTACTTTTAAAGTTTAAATTTAGTGTAAAATTTTAAATATATAAATAATCAAAAGTGGTTATGAGATAAAAAAAAAGTATTCAAAAATGTTTCTAAAATGCCTCTCAAATACATATAGAGGAATAGTCTTCTATTCCGCGGGTTATATATATATCCAAAAAATTAAAAATTTAAATACTTGTAATTAGTTAATTTATGTGTAATTTTATGTGACTTTATAAGTAATATGATAATATTTTAAACTATTAGAGAAAAAAAAAATGTCAACAAAAGTATTATGCATTAATAATATTCATGTTGTACATCATTCCATTCTACGTAACAAGTGTCATTTTTTATATGGATAGTGGAAATCCGAGCTTGCTTTTAGATAAAGAGGTTTTTTTCTTGGTGGCTTAAATCAGATATTAATTTATTGATAGCACAGTACTCCGATATTATTCTATGCTCTGTGCGTGAGACACAGGGACATAGAACACCACCAAGCACCAGCATGCCAACGTGACGACTTTTTTCTACTCCCAAGTTTGTCAGTTCGAAAAACAAAATAAATAAAAATAAAAATAAAAATAAAAATAAATAAAGAATTTGCAAATGGTTATATTGGTAATACATAAATGACGTTTTGAGCTCCCAACTGCCAATACGAGCAACCGACAAATCACCTCTCACTGAAGTCTGCCTGCTTGGTCCAGTCCTTTTTACCTCCAAACTTTTACGCACAAAACAACAAACAACATTATGAAGAACGTACAACGAAGATTCCAAAACCAGAATGTAGACGAAATCATTTTTTAATAAGTGTTAAATTTGTAAATTCATAGTAAGAAATATAAAGAGAGAGTGCTATTTATGAACTAGTATGTGTCATGCCAAAACCACCCCCATGCAATTTCCTGGAAAGAGAAGCCACAACTAAGAAAAGAGAAGCTCACAAATAACCAATCTTATAAAAATAAATAAATAAAACCAATTATAAATTATTCGGATTTGTTGTTCAATTCCCATAATAAATACCCTTTCACTCTCTTCGTATGCACTTCATCCTCATCCAAATTCTCACCCCAAAAGCCTTTATAGGAATCTTCGTACGACTAGATATATCCGTATCAATTATTCCTCTGTTCTTTCTTTTCACTACAGTTTACAAAAAAAAAATGCAGGCTCTAGACAACATTCATCACCACTTAGTGGACTTCGAAGACTTCTTTCCTTCCATGATCGCCCGCATGGGAAGCGAGGGCTTCATATGGGAGCTCTGCAACGGTTTTCGCCTCCTCATGGACGTCGAGAAGGGGCTCATAACGTTCGAGAGCTTGAAGAGGAACAGTGTTCTTCTGGGTTTGCATGATCTGCGAGACGACGAGCTCGTGTGCATGTTGATGGAGGGCGATTTGGACGGCGATGGGGCTCTTAGCCAGATGGAATTTTGCATTCTCATGTTTAGGTTGAGCCCTGGCTTGATGGATTATGGATCCAAGCAGTGGCCGATGGATGATTTGGAAGCCATGAATCTATGAAGAGAAAATAATAATAATAATAATATTTTCTGTGATAATTTAGTACTAATTCTCATCATGATCTTAATAAGTTCATGTTTAATTTATGTTCTTGCTACTCGTATCGATGTAATTTTCTTAAGTTCTCGCAATAAGAGGCTCGCGGCCTTTATTTTTCTGATGATCTATGTGCGGTATGGTGTTAATTTCGTTGAGTCTGAATTTTGCAGTACAAAACAACAAAATCATGTCATATCATTTGTTTGTTTTTTCAATGAACTGAAGAGAAGACTACTAACATCATACATAACTAAGGTTAATCATATTGGATGTTACAGTATCCGTGTATTCCGGCGTGGATCCCCATGCAAATTTCTGTGCACTGAGATGCTGTCTTGACTTTTCGAATTTGCTGTCCAGAGTTCAGCTCTACAGAATTGCTTGCCTGGCTGGAAAATCTTGCTTAATTAACGGCCAGAAAGTGAGTTTAAGATTATCAATAATACCTTTTTTAGCACCAAGTTCATCAGTGATCTGCTGCTCGTTGTAAGGCTATGAGAATTATGAGATTTTACATGAACTGTTACTGATGTCGAATTTCGATAAACTAAATCGATTCCAAGACCGGGGTCGATTTGTTTCACGTTGGTACTTGAAATTCTCGTAATCTAAAGCAAATCGTTCTCTTAAATCAGTCCATATTTTCTCAAAGCCATGCTTATTGCTCGTCAATAATTTTCCTTTTTTTCTCTTTTTTTGATTTTGATTCATCATCAATTTTGTCATGTGTGGTTTGATCGGTACCGCAATTGTATAACATTCTCTTTCTGCTGCGGGAACAAACCATTATAGTGTGTAACACGAGGCACAAAAAGTTGTCTGCCGAGTCTTCAACATCTTTACAGGCTATTTATTTCAATCTTTTTCACACCACCACAAACTTTTCACTGTTCTTTCTTTTTCAGAGAAAACCAAACCAGCTCTCTCCACTGGTTTCAGAGAAAACCAAACCAGCTCTCTCCACTGGTTGTTGCATGTTCATGCATGTTATAATGCGTATATATCATGTTTATATATAAAAAGTATTTATGTTCCAAATATATATTGGCGTTTGGCTAAAGAAATTTTAAGTGCTATTACGTAAGATAATTTTCCTTAAAAATAAACAAAAAAACAGAATTATAAGGTCTCATATCATATATTAGTAGATTCTGCTTAATTATTCGATGTTTTGCACGGGAAGATGTGTGAGTTTTGGAAGAAGCTATGTTACATCTCATGCAAATCAATTTTATCTCTCTGGATGATGAAGAGAAACATCATAAATCGTTGAGATTTTTCAGATAAAAGTTACCTGACAATTTCTTTATTTTCAATGACTAGAATATAGTTAATTTTCATCATCTGGCAGTAACTAAGGCTGTATTTAAGAAGATTTCACACAAACGGGGTATTAATTTTGAAATCATTTTAAAATTAACGTCTGTTTAGCAATAAGTGAGGAAAGAAAAAACAAAATAAAAGAAAAAAAAAATCATATATTTGTTGAGTTGGAAAACATCCAACAATTGTTTTTCCCTTTCCCTTTTTATTTTCTTAAGGCTTACATACCCAACAAATATATTTCAACAACGTAACCAAATACACGCTCTGACCCAGCAAGTAATAATTGAGAAACAATGTTTCCTTCTCCTTGTCTGCATTAAGATTTAAAACTCGTCGGCTAAAAAAAGGCAATCAGTCAGAATCAAGAGAAAAGTACGGAAATAGTGAACCAAGATCTAGATGGATCCCTACCTTTATCGCTATCCATGGAGACACTCATCTCTATGGCTGCAATCTTGATCGATGATTGACTGATTAAGTGTGGATGATATAAGATCGGTTAAGAATAGTCCTAATTTTCATTTCTCTTTTTTATTTTTCCAAATTTCTCATTTTTATTTCTATACTCAAAATAAAATCATTTTGAAAACACTCTAAAAATGCCAATTTGGTTTGTATAGTACATCCCACACACCGGGATACCGTAGTTTTTATGATACGTTTTGATTTGGAGTTAATCTAGAAAAAAGAATACAAGTAGAACAGTGAGTATAGTAATTTAAATTCGTGTGCATCACTCCATCAGACCATGGTAATAAAGGTAAATTTATTCTAGAATAAAATGGGAATTGCCTATTCCAAGTTATACAAACCTACATGACATAGGAACAATTGGACAAGATTATATATATCTATATATATATACGCATGTATGTAAGGAGACATGATTTAAAATTAGATTATAAGCATATATATATATATATACACACGAATTATTTAAGTTAGTCCCAAAACTTCTGTGATAAATGACCTCTAATGCAATTTTAATTAGATTTGCAATCATTGTTGATATAAAATATCTATCTTAGTATACATCTTCATGCACGACGTGTCATAGTACTTATATTACTGCGAAAACGAATAAATCATTTATAAATTAGGTTTTAGAAATATACAATATATTTTGTAACTTTAGATATATATATATATAAGATATATGTATAAACTAATTAGGGGCGCTATTTAAAAGTTACTTTAGCCAACACTCGTTCACATTAAATAATAATTAAAAAAAAAAGATACACTTGGTACCGTGGCACGTGGTTATCATGTAGGGAAAAAGGGAAGATTTAAATTTTATTTTTGGCGAATAAAGACAATATTACTTTATGATATGCTCTTGATTCGTCTACTTTTCCTTCATTTAAACCAAAAAAAAAAAGAAGCCTAGCTAAATTTTTTTTAATTGTTTTTATATATTATAATTAGCAAGGATTTACGACATGTTTTTTGGTATAAAATCAAAATTTACCGCCATAAAGTACCCAGCTTGAATAAGGAATTAAACAGTGCTGAGTCTTACATGAAATTTCTAATAAGGATATAGAGAGTGGTGCACTCAAATTCCGAAAGGTAAAACGTTTTTGGCGCCCTCAGGTCATATATAGAAATCTCTAAAAAAAATGTATTGTACACATACCCTTCTTATTACCACGCGAATGATAACTCAATCTTAAAACTATATCGAGAAGAATGAATAATATATGATCAATTTCTATAGGATATCATATATATACTGTAGATGTACAACTTCAAATTCTAAAGTTCATTTGGTTCACCAATTAAGTTTGGAATTAAATAAAATTTTTATATTCAAATTGATTGACTTGATTATAATTTTTATTAACCTTTCAGAAAAAGATGAAAATAAACCAAAAAATTTAGGTTCAATGAGATTGTTTAAACAGGACATAAATTTTGTACAACAGTGTCCCACCAAATTATAATCTTTGGAGTAGCAACACTAGTATCTAACAGCCTAGCTAGCCCCCAAAAAGAAATTCCACGTTTTAATACTCTCTTACAAAATGGTTCCGCTCTTCTTATGATTAAAATAGTTTATATAGTAGTATTCAAGTCCAAAACCATGCATAACAGTACAAGATCCCTAGAGAATATCCCGTGTAAGTTGGTAACTTCCGGGAAGGAGAAGCAGCTTTGTCACGAGTAACCCCAAGTTAGTGGTATATATAACATACTCACCACAAAACAAAGCTATTGAAATATTGTAGCTCCTTCTTTTACCTTTTTCTATCTAACCGGTCTAGCTTTGAACACCTTTCACTTTGTATAAATAAACATATTATATAAATATATGTCTAATATGTATCTTTCCTCCCTCCTTCCCGGCCCTGTCGATCTTTGTCTCACTTTTTCTCAAATCTTCCACCTCATATACAAGCACTACATTACAAATTAAGGCATCTATATATATAAAATACACCGTTTTTAATTTTAACGTGGGATTCACCTTCTATGAAGTATTGAAGTATTCACCTTCTAGGAATTAAGGAATTATTGAACCTTAATTCCTTATTACTTTTTTTTTTTTTTCGTTTTATAGTTGCATAGAATTTTGCACTCTCATGTAGAGCCAATAGTCTCATCATTGATATGGTGCGTGGTTTAGTGAGTTTTGTTTTTTTCTTTGTAAATGGTTCCACTTTTTAATTAGTATATACTGTTTATTATAATTGGCTGACTAGTTTACATATCCATGATGATAAGTACGGGTATTGCTTCCTAGGGCTTCATAGTCATTCATGTGAAAAGCGTCAATTTTATTTGTTTATTAATATGTTGGATCTAATATGAGGGTGTACATGTCAGAGAGATGAGTTTAAAATCGTGCTGATTGTATAGGTTAGAGCGAAAAAAAGAAATATGTGAAAGGCTTACCGATTTCTTGATTAAAGAAAAATAAAATATATAATTTGTATAAGGAAAAACCAAAAAAAAAAAACTTCCTTATTTTTTTTTCTCGTTTTAGTTGCGTTGAATTATATATAAAATAAACCTTCTTTAATCTTCACGTGGGATTCGCCTGTCTATAAACTTGTCATTATTGAACCTTCCTTATTGTTCTCTCTCTCTCTCTCTCTCTCTGTCTCTCTGTAGTTGCATTGAATTGCGTTGTCTTGTTTTCCTTCTCGCTCTCTGCCGCTGCAGTTGTATTGAATTTTGCGCTGTCGTGTAGATCCAACGATCATGATAGCGGGCATGGTTCCACTTTTAGGTAGTACATACTGTTTGTAAGTACAGGTATTCCTTCCTAGGGCTTCATGGTCATTTCGTTCATGTTAAAAATATAGGAGAATATCTCATACTTTATGTGTTTAGTTAATTAGTTTACTAGTTTAGATTTATTTTTTAGATCATTTTGATTTGTAAAATCTATGAGAAATCTTGTATTCAAGAAAATAATTTAGATTAAAAAAGTTTAGATTGTGTAATTTATAAATCGTGTATACATTCTCAATCACATTAATGGAAAAAGCTATGTCATACTTTCCCAAATTTTAAATAGCATTAGACTAATATACACCTGAGATTCTCTCTTCTCTCCCCTAACCTTAGCTGTCATCTATAATCGGTCAACCGGACATCCTTAATTAGTCGACCAAACAATTGCAAAAAAGCTCCCATGGCTCCAAAACTCCACTTTGGTTACTATCAAACTAGCAATACCCAAGACCCTACCACCAAATGTTGTCCCAAGTTCTGCTAAATAACAACCTTAACTCAAGCTCTACCTCCGCATTCCCAAGCATCATGGCAACCACATGCTCATTACACCGTCTAACACGTCTAACAATCCTAGTTGGCTTCTTAATAATGGGGCATTGCACCATTTTATGACTCTAATGACATTGTGATTGGAGATTATACTGGTCTTCCTATTATCCACACCGGTTCTACCACACTTTTTATACCTTCTTGTACATTTAACTTAAATAATGTTTGTTGTGTTCCTGCTATGAAAAGGAATTTTATTTCTATATCTCAATTTCGTACCTCAAATAATGTCTCCATTAAATTCTTACCCATTATTTTTCATGTGAAGGATCTTTGCATGGAGCATGTCTTTTGTAGGGAAAGACTAAGGATGGCACGTACAAGTGACCGATCCCTCATATTAAATCTTCACTGTTAGTTTCCTTCTCAAGTGTTAAGACCACTTCGTCCAAGTGGCATCATAGGTTAGGATATCCATCATTTCCAATTCTTAGACATATTGTTTCTCATTTCCAATTATGTTTATCTAGTCCTTTGTCATCGACATCTACCTACAATGCTTGTCAATGCAACAATAGCCACAAACTACCATTTTCTACCTCCACCATTGTTTCTTTCTATCCTTTTGAAATTTTCTTTTCTGATGTTTAGACTTCTCTTGATCATTCAGTTGATTAATTTAAGTACTATATCATCTTTGTTGTTCATTATACTAAATATCTTTGATATTATCGTCTTGAACAAAAGTCTCATGTTCTTGATGTCTTTCCTCAATTTAAGACTCTTCTAGAAAAATTCTTTACAAAAAATTTATCACACTATATTCTGACAATAATAGGGAATATCAAACACTTAACAAATTTCTTGCCTCTTATGGAATTTCCGGTCTCATCACTCCACCTCATACAAGCGAACATAATGGTTGCTCTGAACAAGACATAACACTGAAATAAGTCCTCTCTCTCCCATGCCTCTCTTCCTTCCACTTACTAGAATTATGCATTTGCCACCACTGTTTATATCATTAATCGCATACCTATTCCTACACTTCAACTCTTGTCCATTTACAAAAATGTTTTGGTTCCTCTCCCAATTACTCCAAGCTTCATGCTTTTGGTTGTATTTGTTATACTTGGCTTCGTCCTTACTCTGCTCACAAACTTAATCCATGCTTCATTCCTTATATTTTTCTAGGTTATTCTATCACCCAAAATGTGTACCTTTGTCCCTATCTATTCATCGCTAAACTTTATATATCAAGTCATGTCAAATTTGTTGAGTCCATATTCCCTTTCTTATATCTCTCAAGTCATGATCCTAGTCCTAAGTCTACCACGATCTTATAATGGCTTGCCCCGACCTTCTTTCTCCCAAATTTAGCTCCTTTTGCATCATTACTTGGCTCGTCTCCTACTCTGACCCCTGTTGTGCAGCCATAGTGTTAGGATCTACCCTAACCGGTCAACCAAACCCTTTGTCTTCTTTTAGTTCCAAAACACTTCGTTTTCCAGTCGACTAGACTCCTACAACCGGTTGAACGGACATCACACCTGAGCTTATTTCTGAAACACAATGCACTATGGTTAATTTGACATCCTAATTGGTCAACAGAATAGCCCAAAACCACGAGTTATCATTATGTGTTCAAAGAATAACATCCATAAGCTAATCTAGAAACTCAATCTTAATGCCTAACTTCAATCTTCTAACTCCGTTGAACCCTCAACAATGGCCTAAGCTATCAAAGATCGCCAATGGCATCAAGCTATGCTAGAAGAGTATGATGCTCGAGTTTAGAATGCCACATGGGAACTTGTTCACACGGATTCAACGCAAAATCTTGTCGGGTATAAGTGGATTTTCAAAACTAAATGACTTCCTAATAGTTCTATTAATAGGTACAAAGCTCGTTTGGTTGCTGAAGGATTACATCAACAATCAAGAATGGACTACCTTACACTTTTAGCCTGGTGGTCAAACAAATCATTGTTCGTATAGTCCTCAGTAAGTTGGTGATGGTTGGACTTTACTTTAGTTGGATGTCAATAATGCGTCTCTCCAAGGCCACTTATCAAATGTTGTCTTCATGGCATTACCATCAAGCTTCACTAATCAGGACTACCCTACCTAGGTGTGTAAACTAAGCAAGACTATCTATGGTCTCAAGCAAGCTCCACATGCTTGGTGTAATGAATTACATCAATTTCTTGTTACATCGGTTTTCTCTAGCCATCATGTTGATACCTCCCTCTTTGTCCTCAACATAGGTGAAACAATGATTTACTTGTTTATGTTGAAGACATAATCACTACAAGTAACAATGATCATGTTGTACCTCCTTTCCCAACGCTTCTCTCTCAAGGTTCTTGGCCCACTCTCATTTTTCCTTGGAATTGAGGTTATTCAACACTCACATGTTCTGATTCTTTCCCAAAAATACATACCAAACCAGTTCTTACACTACTAGCCACTACACTAACTCTGATACTATATTTAGACACAACACTATCAGATCCAACTAAGTTTAGGGCAATTATAGGGAGCCTCCAATATCTCTCCCTCAACTTGTCTTAATATATCTTTTTGTAGTTAACGAGCTTTCACAGTTTATGCATCCCCTAATGACAATGCATTGGAATGTTGTGAAATGAAAACTGTGACGTCCCACCCTTCATAGAGGCTAACAGTACTAGCAAAGTCGAACCTTAGAGTCCATTATGATAGACGGCCACCTCATTGGGTCATTGACAACTTACTTTTAACTTGTTTTTAACTTACTTTCTTTAACATACTTATTTATACTTCCCATTTTAATTTGAAAATAGGGAATAAATTTTTTTTAACTTTAAACTTGAAAACTGTATCGTTGTAAAACATTTACTAAAGTAAACATTTTACATTGTCATAACTTGATTCACATCATAAAACATCATTTTAATACTTCTTTTTAACAGCTCAGTGGAAGAATCATAGCAGTACCATAACTCTCGCCCGGTCCCTTGGCACATGCAAATCGCATTCGTCATCCATCACTTGTCTTATCGTTGAGCAGGTTGCTTACCTGCAACATAAACAAACTTGTGAGTGACAGGCTTAGTAAGTTCAAATATACATGCATAACATATAAAAACTCATACCATATAGGATATAACATATTTAATACCAACTGTGGTATCAGAACATTCACATAACATATATCATACATTGCTTTAACATTCATGCTTATCGTACATAACCTTGTAAACATACTTGTACATACTTGAACATACTTTACATCATAATCATACTTTCATACTTAACATCATGAACATACTTTCATACTTAAACATCGTGAACATACTTGAACATACTTTACATCATGAACATACTTAACATACTTAGCATACTTAGCATCATGAACATACTTTTATACTTAACATACTTTAAAAATCGTGGTTATACTTACATATACTTGAACATCGTAAACATAGCATACTTAACGTATGTTAAATATCATAAATATAACATACTTGAAACATAACATACTTGACATACGTTTACACATTGTAAACATAACATACTTAACACACTCTTCATCGTGAAAATACTTTCACGTTTAACATCATGAATATACTTATCATACTTAAATACATAGATTTTAGTAAATATACTTAAGTATCGTAAACATATTTACGTATGATTAAACATTCTTAACATAAATCATGGTATGGATCATTAACATAACAAATAACATGTATTATTTATGCTTACTATTCATTATAAATAGTAACTTTAACCATGAACAGTATTTACATTATAAACATATCACATTTTAAACTTCCACACCCGGGATGTACCACCGTCGGATTGGAAGCCATAAACATGAACAATACTGTTGACTATAAATAGTATCATTGATCGTAACAGTAACTTTGACTGCGAAGGTACTTATAGTGTTAGTATACTTTATGCTCGTTTATGGGATGTATTTTCAATCTTGGGTTTTTATCTTTCATTACGTTCTGATTTTAGGCCCCATGATTGGTCGTACCGTTCTTTCGCGAGCATGACTGGGAGGGACACTGGGGAGTGACCCACTGGTCAATCCTCTACAGTCTACATAACATTAGACTTCCACACCCAAGATGTACCACCATCGGTTTAGAAGCCATATCATAACTTAACATTAGGAACCTCCACCTATTTGGGAGGCTGGTACGCTAATGTGGTTCATTAACATCTTTCATGCGATTCCTAACCGGTGGTATTATCTCTGCCTCCTTGGTTTGGAATACCTTATTACATTTCTTTTCTTATTTGTGTATATTTTATTTACATATTAGTGTGCATATAGTACCTTGGGACATGCTTTACATGTCATACATAACATATAAATGTATTACATAAATTTCATGTTATAGACAATAAAATGTCTGAACTTATTGCATATAACACATGGACATAAACATATCAAGTCAATTTATATTTGACTTGGACATAACACATTGTTTATAACATAACAGTTGTTAGCCACATTTTGGTGCATATAGCACTCACACATATAACTTTCATATAACATATAAACATGGACATAACATGTCAATTTATGTTGCAGTCAACTAAATACTTGAACTTGCAACATATAACACATAAAAATCTATACATGTTGCAGATATAGAAATATTTGAAACTTACCACATATGATACTTGGACATAATAGTCTATTCATATTGCAGACATGGAAATGTTTGAACTTACATGCTGCACATAAAACACATAGACATAGAAGTCAATTCATGTTGCAGTCAATTAAATGTTCGAACTTATAGATACTTCTGCTCGTATCTCTTTTCCTGCTTTCTCGGTCTGTAGACGTCCCTTCATCGTGTCTGGAACGGATCCCGAAATCGTCCCATCAACGATCGAATGAACCGTTCGATCTCACGTGCACAAACTTTGATTCACCGTTCTTCACTTTTGAAATTCCGTCTTACAATTCTGATGCCACGGATGTGTCCGGAACATTGAAAATAGGCTAACGAGCCATTCTTTAATTTTTGGTCACCGGGTCGCCGTTGACCGGCGTTGACTGGCGTTGACCGGTGTTGACTGTGTTGGCGAGGAAAAAGGTGGCTACTATCTCGTAGATCGCGACCTCGATTTCTCCAATCGAGACCCCTATCACTGGAATCGAACCCCCGAAAGCTGGTGACGGCAGCGGTGATCCGTTCTCCGCCGTGCTGTGGTTGTTACCCAAAATTGGCTTGGGCCTTTTGTTCCCCGTGCCACTCTGATCATTTTGGTACCGGTGGTGTCGCTCAACTCCGTCGAAAATGGCGGTTTCCACGGCGGCGAGGTCGCAACTTCGGGCAGTGCAATTCGACGACTGTTGAGGTGAAACAAGGGCTGGGTTTTGTTCTACTTTTCACCCTAAGTTTTTTGGGATCAAAATCATGTCGATCGGACGTCGGGCAGTAAAGATATGGCCGTTTGAAAATTTCAGCCACCGACAGCTTCAGGCGGCGCGTGCAGCGTGCTTCAGCATCGGTTCCGTCGACTCGACCCACCGTTGGACTCAACTCAGCGAGAGCTTTCTAACGGGATCAGCGGTGTCGAAAATGGACACTGTTTCCGGTGGTAGGTTATTGTTCATTTTCTTGTAGGGGGAGGAAAGAGAAAGTGAGAAAAATTATGGGGGCTTATTTTCAAATTTCTGATTTTTCGCCCTTATATATACTTTTTTTGTCTAAAATTTCAACATGAGCTATCATGATTAATTTGGGCGTCCTAAACCCAAATATATCATTTTTATTTTCATCCGAGATCATCTCGACCAATTTCCAGTACTGCGAATTTCCAGTCAAAAATTACCTATTGTGCTCAATTAATTAATTTGAGCATATTGATAAGCTATACTGACTAATTTGGGTGTACTAAACCCAAATTTATCAGTTTCATCTTCATTCAAGGTCATCTTGACCAATTTTTTGATACTGCATATTTCTTGGTTAAAATTTACTTTTTGTGCTCAAATGACTAATTTGAGCATTATGATTCTAAATATATCAGTTTCATATCAAGAAAAGGTCATCTTGGCCAATTTCTTGATACTGCATATTTCTTGATCAAAAATTTCATTTTATGCTCAATTGACTAATTTGAGCATATTGAATCTAAATATATCAGTTTTATATCAAGAAAATGTCATCTTAACTAATTTCTTAATACTGCGTATGACACACACACGCGTACACACATAAAATCACTACATTTTCACATTTTAACCATAAAATTCATCATGTACATTTCATATACTGATTTTTCGAGAATGATGAAATTTTTCAGTTGTCACATCATATACCTTTTGCATTTAACGAGCTTTCACGGTTCATGCATCCCCAAATGACAATGCATCGGAATGTTGTGAAATGAAAACTATTCTATATTTGTGGAACTTATGATCAAGGTCTTGTTCTTTATCGCCAATCCCCATTGTCTCCATACTTTCTCTGATGTAGATTGGGCTAAAAAAAAAATGAATATACTTCCACAAGTACCTACATTATATATCTCGAGTGCAATCCAATTTCTTGGAGCTCAAAGAAGCAACGCATCATAGCTCACTCCTCCATAGAGGTCGAATAACAAAAAATTGTTTCCATTGCTACTGAATTGAGTTAGGTCTGCTTACTTTTAACTGAACTTAGTGATATTGTTTCTTACGTACCTTTAATCTATTGTGACAATGTCGATGCGGCCTATCTTTGTTCTAACCTTGCTTTCCATTCCCACATTAAGACATGTTACATTAGACTATCACTTCATTCGAGATCGAGTTTGGAATAGTATTTCCTATGTTTTGTCCGAGGATTAGTTAACTGATGCAATTATCAAGCCTCTTCCTTGTGACTACTTCATCAAACTATGAACCAAGATTGGACTCTCCTCATAGAGCTCCATTTTTCAGGAGCATATTAGAGAACGTACACAATTATAATTTTTGTATTTTATGTATATAGTTAATTAGTTTCATAGTTTAAAATGTTTTAGATTGTTGTTATTTGCAAAATCCTTAATTTAAGGAAATCCTTACTTCAAGGAAATCATCTAGATAAGGGATGATTGAATTTTGTATTTTGTAAAATTGTGTATATATTTCCATCACATAATGTAAAATGGCTATTCCATAATTTCTCAAATTCTATTAAAATCTTCAGTTTTATTTGTTTATTAATATGGGGTTGTACGCATGAGAGATGAGCTTAAAATTGTAGTGATTATATAGCTTAGAAAGAAAATGAGAAAGATATAAATGGAAACCCAAAAAAAGTAAATTATTACAGTTCTTGAATGGGAGGAAATAATTAGCCTTAAACTTAATAGGGAATAATTATGATTCTCTAATTAGAAAAAGAAACTAAGATAGTGTTTGGGACACAAATTTTTTTAGCATTGCATTTAAATGCAATGCAATTTTCCCCCAAATACAAAAACATTTCATTCAAATACCAATCACATCACATTTTAAATCAAACACAATCACTATTTATTATTTCACTTTTTCTATTACTTTTATTAATTACATCATATATTCTCTCTCCCTCTTTTTTTTCTCTCTACTTTTACCCATCACATCACATATTTATTATTAAAATACAATTCAAATACTTTTCCCCTAAACACACATTGCATTCAAATGCAATGCTAATACTTTTCCTCCAAATACAAATTGCATTCAATACATTGCATTCAAACGCAATGCAAATGCAATGCGTTCACCAAACGAACCCTAAAGCTATTGTATTAATTTAAGGAGAGAATTATTGCATTCAAACGCAATGCAAATGCAATGCGTTCACCAAACGAACCTTAAAGCTATTGTATTAATTTAAGGAGAGAATAAAAGTTAAGAAGATTTTGAGGATGAGAAACCTCAATAACTACTAGCAGTTTGTAATCTCTTTAAGATTGAGGGAGTCAGTAAATTATTTTATCGATATATAGTGTAATAATGTATTTTTGTTAGAAATTTTAAAGCAGACAAATACCTCATCAGATTTTCTTTTCAAAAAGATATAGTCGGTACGTAAAATGATTTAAAAAAAAAAAACAATGGTATAGATAAAACCGTTTAGCAATGTTGGGAACAAACGGATCCGAAGGTAGACCTTGTAATGGATGATATTCTAAAAGGGTAATTTGTATATTTTATATATGACAATGACATGAATTACATCAAAAATTAGAAAGTCTTAAAAAAGATCATGCTTGGAAAGAGGTTAGGTGACTAAAGATTTTTGACAAATGGTGATCAAGACGAGCATGCCATTAAGAGAAACGTGCTTTGATGGTGAAAAAAGCAAACAATGGTATAGTGACAGACAAAGGTTGAGGTCACTCATAAAAGTTATCTTTAGTCTTGACATGTTTCTGCATTGCCCCCGTGCTACGATCTGTCACATAAAAAGAAGTGGTTAAGAACTTAGTAAAAACGTTATTATTCAGGCAAAATTGAAAAGCAGAAATTAAATTGTTTTTCATATTGGAACACAAAGATTATTTGACAAAAAAAAGTTTTGGAAGAAAAATAGATAGTTGTGGTGTAACAACCCACTTTTTGCTAAGGAAATTTCATGAATTAATTGTCTAATTCATAAAAATTTCCTTATGTAAACATATGATTAGGTTATAATTTTAACCTAAGATTATAAAATAAAGTTTAATGATGTGACAATTTAATTATATGCCACAAATATAGTAAGTATGATTAGAATGTGATTTTATGATATATACACTATAATAAGATTAAAAACGAATACCTTAATATTACATTAATTGTTACATAATATAAAGTTACTATAATTATGAAACAGTAATAAAAAGTAAGTTTGAGTATAAAGTTTAAAATTTAAACGTATGACAATTATTAATTTTGTCACTTAATGTATGATCACAAAAATATATAAATAGTAAAAAATATAACCAATTGAGAAAGTACTAAAAAGTTATTGAATCACCAAATACAATATTTCAATATAAGGGGCATTAATAATACAGAAAAGCCTAAACTAGATGTTTATTTGCAGTGGTGTCCAGAACTTATTGCACCATTATAATTTGCATGTTAAACTTTTAATTTTTACAATTTACCATTTGAATTTAAAAATGTGCAACAAAATGCTCTTAAGTGATAATGATGTTAATTTTTTAATGATAATTTATCTCAATTGATAATGGTGTTAATTTTTCAACAATAATTGATTTGTGACTTGCATATGATTCATTAATTAAGGGCGCAAAAGGATCTTATTTAATCAATATAAACCCAAATTTATACTTAAACCAAAGTTTATTTAAAATATTCAATTTAGTAAAACTTAATTAAATATTCTGACAATATATTTATGTTCAAAGAGATTTAAAAAATAATAATTGTTTCTATTTTTAATTATGATTTATTTGTAAGTCACATTTCAATTTCGGTCGGAAGTTAATACGGTTATCAATTGAGGGTGTAGTTACACATTTCACGCTCTGGAAGGAAAATTATTAAAACTAAAAGTTTTGAAGAGGAATCACTAGTGAAAAAAAAGAGTCTAAATAGAAACTAAAGCCATTCATTTGGGATGATTTGATTTCGATATGGAACCGAAAAAATGAAAGTTTCAACAGCGGGTTCAGTCGGTCTCACCAGTTCTCCTTATCATCCAGCGATGCAGATTGCACAAGAATTACTTGGGAATTATATCAGACAAAAATTATATTTGTTTATCTATACACAAATAAATTTGAGTTTTTTTTTTTTTTTCTTTTGGGTAAAGATTTCGCCTACTCGTTCCATTTTCGCTGCAGTTAAACATAATTTTGTTGGCCTCTCTTTAATATTTGTACTTGGAGAAAGAAAACATGTTCCGTAATCAGCATAAATGAAAAATATATATATATATATATTAGTAACATCATGAACATATTTCATGGATGTAAACAGACATCTCAGAAATCGTTACACCTAGACCACCAAAATGGCAATCTTTTAACAACTTTTTTTTTTTAACCTGGACCACCTATTATTAGATCAATAATGGAGACCTTCATATTTTTGGAATCGACTTGGATTCGAAAGAAGAGACTTCCTGAAGTTTTTTTCTTAACTACTTTTCGTGAACTCCACTTGGTCCTACTTTCAACAAAAATGAATGACCAAATAGCTCGAGAAAACCAAAAACTTATAAGGGTCTGTTTGAAAGGAAGAGCTTACTAAAAGCTATTTTTGGTTCCTTGAAGTCAAAAACTGCTTCCGGAAGTATTTAGATAAATTGTCAAACGAACTTCTAGTTTCCAAAAGCACTTTTAGTTTCCGAAAGAACCTATTGACAAAACCAAAAAAATATAACTTCTGAAAAAAGTATTTTTAAGTGGACTTTTAAATATGTATCAAAGTTTAAGTTAAACATTATAAATTTTACTTTAATATTTTTAATATTTATTAAAAAAACCTTTTAAAATCATTTTAACTTTAAAAACCCTTTCAAAAATATAGTTATCAAATACTTATTGAAAAGTTAAAGTTTTTGCTTATCTTCTTCTACTGACTAAAAGCAAAAGCAAAAATTCTATCAAACAAACCTTAAATACAAGAGTGATGGTTTTTTCTAGTTGTTCGGCATTATTCTATTTCTCTTTGTTCCCAGAGGTTCTAATCTCATTTGATTTGAGATTCTTATAAAAAATAAGGCTACTTGCTAATATGCACTTATTTTAATGCCAACTTTTTAACACCAACCAACGTATATGTGAAATGTCGGTTTTAAGGAAATTAACATTGCTATATGGTCGCTGCAAAAGAAACAAAAAAATAGTGGCATAACGAGTGTTGTATGTAAAAAATAATATTAATAATAATCACGAAAGGTTGTGGTTTTCAACTTTATGGTGGTCCTCTATGCAAATTATAAACCATCACTCTATACAGGGCACATTCCCACAGTGAGTGCAAGCAGACAACGGGATGGCGGTTGCATTTTGTTTCTTTGCATAAATAGATTAGGGTTTGGAGTTTGGGGGTAAATTACTGATATTCATGAAAACCTATATTTAAGAGTGTTTATTTTGGGGCTCTCTAAATATTGGTCTAAACACAGTAAGCTTAAGGCTCAAATTGAAAGGAGGATTGGAACTTTTTTTTTTTTTTTTTAAGTTAAAGAGAATTGAAATAATAAAAACTAAGAATAAAATTGATAAAAAAAAAAAACGCTGTAATAACTCATAAGATTGGATTGAAATCTACCTAAATAAGCCCTTACACCTTTTAGAAAGGCCTAGTGTCTGCACATGACGCACCATTGTAAGTCAACATTTCGAGCCTCCAAGAACAGATTTGAAGCTAAGCCTAAATCCTCGTTTGCCCACGAACACCACCACTTTTCACTTTTCATTACCATATAAAGAATGTGCAAAAACTGGGAGTCATTTATTTTTTAAATTGGAATTGAAGAAATCAAACTTTATGCTCATAATTAAATTAAATGTAGAATTTAAATATATAATTATCGCTACGTTATATCTATAATCAGATCTATAATCCTGCCTTCCGTATTAGAGCTTTAGATAACTCCAATAAATTCTAGTTTTATATACACACACAGGGGTCCTAACTCGTTGGTTTTCTCTATTTTATCGGACACCCATATTCATAGATTACGCTAATAGGTACTTTATGAGCTTTATCCTTCTTCAGTTCTTCTTATCCCTAGTTTGGCGGAAAATGCAACAAATTTCTCTCAATATGCACATGTGGCCAAAACAATATTAGGTTGTGCCTAGATAACTATGCCAGTCAATTATACAAAAGTAGAATGACATTATATCCACACAAATTTTTCAAAGACTTTAGTGCCCGACAAAAGATGCATATATGAGAAATCCTTTTTTTTTTTTTGTCATGTTCTTTATTTTTATCACTTAAAGTGATTTGTACCCAACTAATTGATCTGTAGATCCCTACTCCCTAGGATATCATTTTATATTATATTTATATATTTATATTTATACATATATATATATAAGCACTGAGAATAGGAATTCTAAATCTAGATACATTAAAATCATGGATTTATTTATCACTAGATAAAATCTACAATCATATTTTTATCGTTAAATTAGTTCAATCTATATCCAGTGCATTTTTTTTCCCCATATAGGATAACAATAACTGAAACTCAACTCCCGTTTCATTGGGACCAAAAAGAAAATGTGAAGCTTGATATAATATTCTAAACATGGATGGACTACTAGTAATAATGGAAAAAAAAAAATTTTTTCGAACCATCACTTTCAACGAAACTAATAATCTTATCCATATTCACCGGTACTATTGTACACGAAAATCGTACCAATAAATTATGAACAAATTTTTGGTCCACAAATTTATGTCGGCAATAATGTCACTTACAAAAGTAACTCGACAAGCAACAACTTGATTTTCAAGTTCTAATGCAATATATTTATTTAGTTAGTTAATGACAAGACATAGATGACCAGCTTAAATGTTACCTTTCGGGAAGTAATTACACAATTATAATATCCCTTAATTTCAATTTTTTATCTTGTCTTGTTTTTTTAAAATATAAAAGAATCTTTTAGATTTTAAAAATATGTTTAAGTTTCATGCATTACATATTTTTGGGACTAAAAAATTGACCAAAATAAAACCTTAAATAGTTTCCAAAAAATACTTCAAACGTTAAACGGGAAAAAAAGTTTGGATAAAGAGTTAGAGCAAGATTTTTTTTTTTTTTTTTTTGGATAGAAAAGCGCACTAGCAAAAAGGTGAGAATTCTAACTTTAAAAAAACAAAAACATAAGAATTCTCTTAATTTATTCAAAAACTATTTGATTATTAGTTTGTTTTCATTTTATTTTATTTCTTTTGGTCCAAAATAGTGCTGAAGAGATAGAATTAGAACTTTTCTTTTTTTTTTTTATTAAGTTTACACTTAATTCTATTATAAAATATAGAGTTTAAATACTTCATCCTTAAATTTTTTTTTTTAAAAGTAACTTTCAAATTCAAATAATGCATTTCTAGTTACAAACAAAAGGTATCAATTGAGAAAAACTTATAAGCATTTAGAAATATACTTCATCCTATATAATATTCGAATACAATATAATACGAGTCTGGTTACCTTATATATTCTATTTAAATACAAATATATTTAAATAGTAAATACTTTTACAAGTCATATCATATACTGTATTTATCTCTTACCAACAATCCAAACATATACAATATAAGAAAAAAAAATCCAAACACGCATATTGTATTCTATCATATTATATATGAATAATATACACAATCAATAGAGTTTCCTAACGGAAACTAGTCCTATTTACTAGTTATCGCATTTCTATAAATTTAATTTAAATATTTATATAAAAAATTGATGAATATAGCAATAATATGAAAAAAAAAAAACTCATTGCACAAATCCATGAACCTTCACACATCTTCGCGGATGCTCAGCTTATCTTGATCAACATTCAACGCATTTTTCTTCCCTCATTAGATATATTATACTGTCTCTATGTATACATAAATATTATGTAAATCAATTTTAATACAAATTATTTTAATATTATCATTTTTTATTAATATATAATCTTTTAATTTTAAAATATAACAATAAAAAATAAAATCCACATATTATATAAATTTATGATCAAAAACTAATATTAAAATTGGTGGCACCACAGTTTTTACGTGTGTGTTTATAAATTGACAAAATATGTATGGTTTTATATAGTTTTATACATGGCATTGCCACAGTGACCCTTGGCAGTGCAAGTTTGAATGGGCTTAAATACGTGTGGGCCCTATCCACTGATGTTACCTCCCGTGGTTTAGGGTGTTGGATAATTCAAAATAGCCGAAACGAAAAAATAAAAATAAAAAATAAAAATGATTTTCAAGGACCATTGGGCTCTATAATCCATTCCCATCCCTATCCGTCTCGATGCGTGGAACCACGTACCTTCAACGACTTCAACCTCCACCACAAACAAAATAAATTAATTAATTAAATTAAAATTAAAATTAAAAAATAAAAGCAAAAATTCCACTATTCTTTTCTTTTTCATATGTCTTTCAAAAAATGAGTTAGTGGTGTACAAGATTGGACAGCCTCCACATCAGCAGCACAAGATTTGCCCCCCCACGTGAAATCATATCGCCATGTACGATGAACCCACGTGACATCTCCACATCATCAACTAAGAAAATTTTCAAATTTATGTAGTTATTTATTAATTTCCGCGTTGCATTGTTCAAATTTCTTCTGATTCACCGTTATATTAACATTATACTAGAATACAATATATTAATTAATGATTTGTTTGATATCAGTTTCATATTTATATTATATTTAAATATAATATTATTTTTATTCAAATAAAAAAATTTTATATTTAAATAAAATACTTTTTAACAATATTATAAAAATAATTACTATTTATTTATTTTTTAAATAATTATTTATTAGGCTTTTAAATTTTTTATTTATATCATACTCTTTTTCTCTCTAACTTTTTTATCTACTTTTACGAATAATATCAACTTTTCAACTCTAAAATACAATTTAATTACTTTTCATCCAAACATACATTTCATTCAAATACAAATCAAATACTTTTCGTCCAAATATAAAATGCATTCTTAAAATCATATTCAAACGTAATACGAATGCAATATGTTTACCAAACGTCCAATAAATATAATATGATATTTTGATATTTTATATTCAAATATAGAATATGTAAAGTGATTGATAAATATAGATAGAAAAAGGAATAGGGAGAATATATGATATGATTGATAAAAATATAAAAATAAAATAAAATAATAAATAGTAAATAATAATTGTATTGGATTTTAAGTTAATATTTTTGCATCTGAATGCAATGTTTCCCCTTCTAAATGAAAATTAGATTTCATTGTAATACAATAACAAATGCAAACGACACATTAAATGATATACATTGCCTACAACAACTCCACACCTAAATATATATAGCTCGAATTCTCATAACGTTAGTGAATTCATCTTATTGAACTACCAATCCACTTATTATTTGTATAAGGATTTGGACAGCAATCGTTTATATTTTAGATGTCTTTATACTTGTATTCCAATTTGATTAATATTAAATTTGTATGTTTTCTAAGTTAACATTAGATTTTGACCTCTAAACAAATAAATTCACCTTCGTAAATCAGAATAAATTTATAAACAAACGTTATTAAGATTTCTTCCTTGTTTTCCTATAGATGAAGCATAATTCCAAACTACATCCATAATAAATGCGAGTAAATGATGTTTTTCAAAAGAAGTTTTTAATAAATGATAAATTTTTTTTAAAATTAAATAAATGGCCTCTTTAAAAATGTTCATTAATTAATTAACTGATTAATTGTAATTAATTAATAATTTATTAATATTGATATATATATTTGTTTCTTTATTGATTGATCACTAATGGTCATTTTTATAAATAAAAAATTAAATCATTTATTTATATAAATGTCGCATAATTACTTATTTATCCAATTTTTCGATTAAAATCATATATCAACCTATGTATAAAAATAAAAATAAACTAGAATAAAACATCAGAATTTTTTTAAAAAAATTTAAAATTTATGTCTCGTTTTAGTTTAAAAAAGTCATTAACTTTTCAAAAACTATTTGTTGACTTAAAAAATTAAAAAAAATACAGTTTAGTCTAAAAGTCATTTACATAGTCTAAATTGGAGGTGTTAAATTGAAATATATTCATTTTTTTTCTTTGATTCACATTAATGTCTAAAATAGTATTTATAATGATGACATTACCATTCATGAAAAATTGACAATTAATATATGAAGAAATTATAAAAAAAAGGTTACTCAAAAAATAGAAATGCAAAACATGAAAATAAAGATAGTAAAATTGGCTTAATTGTGTTGGTATTTTGGTTTTGTATAAAAGGAAAATTTTTTTAACAAATAATGATATAATAAATAGGTATTAGATTTTATGTAAATGGAAAATTTGATTTTATTTATTTGGTTTATTACAAAGAAAGTATGATATAATTTTATAAAGATTTATTTTTTTTTGTAAAAATGTCATTGATTTTATTTGTAATAATTTAAATAAATAATATGATTTTTTTTTTGTAAAAAATTCAAAATGCTTTGTTATTGTAATCATTATTTTTCAAAGAATTACCGTAAGAAAGCGTATAGATCAAATATTTTCTTAGGTTTTTTAGTGGTAGACATGAATAATAAGATTTTTTTTTCATAAAGAATTTATTGATTTTCTAATACAAATATAAGTCAATATTAATAATAATTGAATTTTATTAATGTGTAATTTTTAGTGATCGACATAAATAATAAGTTTTTTTTATAAAATATTCATTTTTTAATAAAAAACTTGAATGTTTTGTGTTAGTGTAATTTTTTTCTATTTTAATTTTTCATCTATCTTTATCGTAAATAATTATTGTTATGTGTTTATATTTTGGTATTAGGCATTATTTTTATAGCAAATAAATTATATATACTATAACTTTATTAATATTATTAAGATTAAAACTAAAAAAGCTTTTAAGTTTGTATTTATGTTTAAGATTATAATTAAAACTAATTTAATTTTATTAAATGTAACAATGAGTTGTTAAAAAAATAAGTATAGTAAAAAATAAAAATAAAAAAATTTAAATAAAAGAGGGATAATTATCAATTATTGTGAATAGAAATAGGTACTATAATATTTATTTATTTAAAAATAGATATTTATGTAATAATATTAAAAAATAAATATATTTTAATACGTGATCTTGAAAATGAATTTTTTATATGATTATTTTTTAGGATCTGTTTAAGAGGAGTTTTAGATTTTTTATATTGAAAAAAAAGTAGTTTTGAAAAATGTGTTTGGAAAAAAAACTGTTTGCAATGGAAAAAAAAATTAACTCTTAAAAATTTATTTAGAAAAAAATTATTAATATTGATCTAATTTTGTTCCTCTTCAAGTTATATGTAATTTAAAAAAAAATCATCTCATTTGAACTTGTCTATATAACGTTATGAACTTTTAATATTTGAAGTTTGTTATAGCATTTTATAGATGTAAGTAATAAAAAGTAATGGTGAGGTGAAAAAATACCAAAAAAGTTGTTTTGAAGACCAACATTTTGGTCCCCAAATAGGTTTTTAGTTTAAACTAACCGTGTGTTTAGGGGAGATTCTAGAGATGCATTTTGGAAGTTAGAGAAAAATTACTTTTAGAAAATGTGATTAGAAAAAAAACTGTTTGGAGTGAAAAGTGTAAAATCTTAAAATTTGTTTGGAAAAAATTATTAATATAGATCCTATTTTATTCATTTCGAAATTATATATAAATTAAAAAAAAATAATCTCATTTGTACTTGTATATATAAAGTTATAGATGTTTAAAATTTAAATTTAGTATAAAATTTTGAAGATATAAATAATAAAAGGTGATTATAAGATGAAAAAAATATTTAAAAAGTATCAAAAATATGTCTTCAAAATACTTTCTAAACACCTTCTAAACTTATGATTTATTTGAATAAACAATTACATTTGATATAATATAATTTTTATTTAAATATAAAAATATTACATTTATATTTATATTTTATCTATATCTTTTTTAACCTATTTTATTAATTTTATCACTTCCTCTGTCTATTTAATTAATAATTTAAATATATATTATATTTAAATATAAAGTATATACCGAACATTCAAAATGAGCCGAACAGGCATTATTGCCTAGACTGTCCTACCCCATGTCCCCCTCCGTAGCCGATAAATATCTGGGACCCCCATTTTTTCAAAATATTTTTTTTATTGTTCTTGGTAAAATCAATAATGTTATCCATACAAATATATATATATATATGTATCACATCCCCCTCCAAAGCCCATAAATATCTGGGACCCAATTTTTTCAAAATTTTATTTAATTGTCCTTGGTAAAATCAATATCTATACATTAAGATTAAATTTAAAATTTAAAATTTTATTAATTTTACATTATATTTTATAATTTCAATCCTTACATCTATTATATTTAATATTATAATCTTTTTTAATTTAATATTAATTATTTATTTAATTTATAAAAATATTTTTTATATTTATACTGAAATTATATTTCATAAAAAATTATCGAATAATTATAATCAAATCCATATATAAAACAAATAAATAGATAATTTATTAAAAAAATTGTAAAGAACAAGGGAAGAAAAAATAAAAAAGGGAAAGATTAAAGTAAAGAAAGCATAGGCAAAATTATTCGTGAGCTAAGAGCCGAGTAGGGTGGGCATGGACGAAGAGATAGTTGTGGACCCCACTAACACACCACCAAAGCAAAGATGCTGCTTAACGAAGCCAGGTGGGCGTCACGTGGGCTTACGACCCTGTTGCGGCCCAAATTTGTCCACGTAGGATGGATCGAGAATCTGCAGAGCCCACAAGCGGGGGAGATACATCATCACCCAAATCCAAGCAAAATATCTCGTCTCGCCAAAAAGGAGGAAAAAAAAAAAAGTTCTCCCTCAAACACGCAATTGGAAAAGTTTTTCCCAGAGTAGCGTCGACACGTGGCGACGGGAGCGGACGCTGCGGAAATCTAGTGTGGTCAGTCTGTGGTCAATATTATACGATCATGCAAAATAACTAATAGTTTTTCTGACTTTTCTCTTTCTTCTATGACGTGGCGGTGCTAGAGTTGTTTTACTGGATTGATGATCTAGTCCTTACCACAGGGGAACTGGCCGTGAAGATGAAGCCACGACGGCTCCGGCATTTCGCATGTACTAGGAAAGAGATTTTTATTATTAAAAAATACAAAATGACGAAACTACCCTGTCACGACAAAAGAAAATGTACGGATAATTCCGTAATTAAATGCGAAATCTCTGGGCTGTTCGAAAAAAATCCCCTCAAGTTGCGAATTCTTGCCCCCTTATTTCCTCGCCTTCAAGAGGAGGGGGAGCAGGAGAAGAAGAAGAGAGAGAAAGTTGCAGAGAGAGAGAGAATGAAACACTGTGAGTTATGCGGATTGCGGGCTACGATGCACTGCGAGTCGGACCAGGCGAGCTTATGCTGGGACTGCGACGAGAAGGTTCACGGCGCGAACTTCCTGGTGGCGAAGCATACTCGGAGCCTCCTCTGCCATGTCTGCCACTGCCCGACGCCGTGGAAGGCCTCCGGTCCCAAGCTCACCCCCACCGTCTCCGTTTGCGAGTCCTGCGTCGACTGCCATGGCCGCAGGTTCGAGCGTGGCCGCGACGACGAGAGCCAAGGAGGCAACGACGAAGACGAAGACGATCGTGATGAATATGAGATCGATGACGTGGATTCGCTTAGTGTAGACGGCGATGATGGAGATTTCGGTGATGAAGACGAGGATGGAGAGAATCAGGTCGTTCCGTGGTCGTCTTCCTCTCCGCCTCCACCGCCGACAGCGGCGGCGGCTTATTCGAGTACAACGAGCGAGGAGAAGGAGGAGGAGGAGAGGATTTCGGTGTCGAAGCGAATGCGAGAGGACGCGGATCTGGATTCCGATGTACGCTTCTTTCCGGTTTTATTCAATTTTTCGTTCGTTTTCTTGGAAGCCAAACAAAATTTACAGATTAGTTTTTTTTTTTTTGTCTCCCCTTCCCTCAGGACGAAGCGACGTCGTCTGGCTCGTTCAAGTCAGTGAAGCGGCGGAGAGTGAGCGAGGACTACCGATCAGTGAGAAATCAGGACGTTGACGGTCAAACGGAGTCATCAAGATCAACTGCGATCATCACCTCGCTGCATAGGCTGACGAAGGACGCGATCACAGACGCTGATAGCGCCTCCGCCACAATCCTAGGGATTTGCAAACTCAGCAAAGATCAGAGCCGTTGATCTCCCCTTATCGATCCCCCAATTCAGACTCTCCTCTTTTTGCTCTCTCTCTCTCTCTCTCTCTCTCTTTTTTTTGGAATGTTTTGTTTATCTATACCTAACCATACGGCTTGTTTTGTATTCCTTTTTTTATTTTCAGATATTTGATTTGATTAATTACATTGCTAATACGAGATTGAATTATTCTGAATTAAGCTTGTATAAATTGAATTAGAAGCTACTTTTTCTCTCTCTTTATGTTCTTGAAAAAAACATGTATGATTATAATCTCCATTTGTTTAAACAATTATCCAAGTAAACGGGCTTCTATTTAAAAAAAAAAAGTTCGAAGTCTTGTAAAATTAGTTAAATGATCGTATTTTTTCCAATAATTTATTGAGTTAATTAATGATTAACAGATATTTTCTTAACCAACTGAAATTTAAACGTTTTTTAACTAAAAATTTTAGGATTCGTTTGGTGAGCGCATTGCATTTACTTTGAATGTAATGTATTGAATGTAATTTGTATTTGAAGGAAAAGTATTAGCATTGCATTTTGAATGTAATGTGTGTTTGGGAGAAAAGTATTTGAATTGTATTTTAATAATAAATATGTGATGTAATAGGTAAAAGTAGAGAGAAAAAAGAAGAGGGAGAGAGAATATATGATGTAATTAATAAAAGTAATAGAAAAAGTGAAATAATAAATAATGATTGTGTTTGATTTAAAATGTGATGTGATTGGTATTTGAATGAAATGTTTTTGTATTTGAGGAAAAATTGCATTATATGTATATGTAATGTTAAAAAATTTGTGTCTCAGATACTAACTTAATAACTGGGGTATCTACTTAGATCACGTTTGACTTATCCATTTTTTTAAATAAATTTTATTTTTTTTAAAAAGTTAATAAAATTTTTTTTATTACATTTTAAAAAATAAGTAGTTTCAATTTAAAAAAATGTGGTTCGAATTAATCAATGAAACGCAAGTTTAATTTTTTTTTTTTTTAATTGTGCGGATTGGTGGAGTCCACAAAAGTAGAATTTTTGAATTGTTGGGAGAGAGAGAGAGAAGAGAGAAAATGCGTGACGGAAATAAAAAGAGATTTTTAAATGGACTACATTTGGCGGTTGGGAAAGGAAAACTAGTGGTGGTGAGTTTTGCCACTCGTAAGGCATGGTCTAGAATTGTAAACATAATAAAAAGAAGTGTTTCTTTCTTTCTTTCTTTCTTTCTTTCTTTCTTTCTTCCTTTTCGGGCAGTGTGGCGGCGAGTCAGCGGGTTACTAGTTGCAATGGTTTAGTCAGGACTTGTGTGGAAACAAGGACAGCTTGGTTGGGTTGACCCTTAAATCGTTGAAAAATATGGTTTTGGTTTGACCTTATCTGTTTAGGTTGACGAGGGCTAGGAATGTGTATTTATTAAAGGGTTATCTGCTAGTCTGTTAGTGTAGCAAAATTTTATAGGTAAGAGTCCTGGTTTCGCAATGGTTTTGCTTGAATAATTGTGTTTATCTAAATGATTCATGAACAATAAATATCTTTCCTTTTGAGTCGAAACCAAACCATTTATGTTTTTGTTAAGTAATAGTTCGAGTAAGTCTCCAACGAACTTCTTGAAAGTTTGATACAAACGAACAAATTTGTCTTCCAGTTATTGTATGGTTGTCTAATTGTAATCATTTGAATAAATGTAACTTTAGGATAAGAGGTTCATTTTGAAAAATAAAAAATTTTTAGATATGAAAAATAAAAGATTATTTAGAATTTTTTTTAAAAGTGAAAAGTTGTTTGGATAAGTGAAAATTTTTTGTTTTTAGAAAATTCTTTCTATTTTTTAAAAATAAAAAATTTTAAATATTCAAATACGAAAAATTTAAGAAAATTCATTTTTCTTAGAATGAAAAATTTTTCATTTTTCAAATTTGGAGATGTTAAACAAACGAAGTGTAATTGATTTCTTTTTTCTTTCAATTGTTTCCTTTTCCGTTCCTAGCTTATTAATAACAAAACGGGTTCTTGAATGTCTAACAAAAATTCCAATGACTTTTACTATTATAACTTTCCTAATCACAATTTTTCTTTTCTTCTTTTTTTTTCCCCCAAGCTTCTCCACTCAAAATAAGAAATTAATCAATATTTGGTGTAAGAAAACAAGAAATCGTAGAAGTGATTAAAACAATGACAAAATGAAAAAGACATGTAAAACTTTCAAAACTTATTTCAAATCTGCCAGTTTAATACAGATATATCTATTGATCTGGTAAATTATTACAACTTAGTAAATCTAACAAATAAAATATGTTGTATGGGTACATATTCTACCAGAGTTCTTCTAATCTATTCGGTCCCTTCTGTTTTTAGTTTGTTTTTTGTGGGGTTTGCATCATTTAGGAAGATAAGATTACGTACTTATTTTTAGCTACTTATACGAGGGTAATCACGTTGGTTTTGAAAACTTTTTTTGTAAAGCAGAACTTTTAATCCGTGGATAAGCTTCTAGATCTTTTATTATTTTTATTGTTATTATTATTTTGTATGTATTCGACCAAAGGAAATTTAGGTTAGATTACATGAAATCTGTGTACAAGCAAGACTTGGGTTTTACTAGTCAATTGGAATATTTGAACGCTTGCACCTAACGCATTAAGATGAATTTTTGAGGCTGGGGTTTTTCCTTCGTCGTCTGGTGATACAAGTCAAACTTCAACACTGCAAGTCTCCTACTTTTTATCTCCAAAAAAAGGGTTTTTTGAGGGAAGGAAGGTGGAAAGAGGCAACTAAAAAAGCAAGACAAAAAAAAAAAAAGAGTAGAAAAATTAAATGGAAAAAAAAAAAAATTGTGTGGTACTTATGATATGGCTTTCATGTCACACCTGCATGTAATAGTGTCTTGGATAGAGACATCGTTTTCTTCCTGATTCAAGCAGTCGCTTTCTTGTAGGATTAGATGGAAAACATTGATTTAGCTAAAAAAAAGATAAAGAAAAAGGAAAACATTGAGCTCTTTTTATAAAGTGCAAAACTAAACATTAAGTACAAATCTATACTCTCTGTGTACTTACGCAGTATAAGGGGTCGTTTCGGGCTTGTGTCCTGTCTCTAATTTTTCTTTTTTTTTTTAATTTTTTAATTTTTTATTATTTATATTTCAAAACGTTGTGATAAATTTTAAATTTTAAAAATTTATAATTTTTTGTATACAAATCTAAATGAGATGATTTTTTTTAAATTATATAAAATTTCGAGAGGAACAAAACAAGATCCATATTGATATTTTTTTTCTAAAAAAATTTTTAAAATTTTTAATTTTTCACCCTAAACAGTTTTTTCTCCCAAACATATTCTCCAAAACCAACTTTTTTCCAAACCCCAAAACCACATCTCCAAAACCTCTCCCAAACTCCTCTTAAAAGTATGGATATAATTTTCGTTATTATTTCCATATTCATTATGTGACTATGATTATGTGATAGATATTATTTTTGTCACAATGGTGTCATGTGTTAATTTTTTTTTTTCGCTTGACAATCATTTAAAGATTTAATTAGAGTCTTTTTTTTTTTTGGTCAGCAATCGTGTTACAATCATTAAGGACTTAGTTATTGCCATGTGTATTCTTTTTTTTTTTTTGGGTTATTCCACATTTGCGTGTTACACAAATAGTATAATCATGAGCCACATAAGGTCAAATGCAAGTGCTTGGCTTTTATTCTCATTTGGGATAGTGGAACAAACAAATCACGAGGATATATCTTCAAACAGAAAAGAAAATTAATGAAGGATATAAGAATATGTAAGGATATATAATCTAAATTTAATAATTTAGCAGGAAAAAAAAAGATAAATACTAAAAATATGTAAGTGTAGGGAAAAAAATAAGGCAAGACATGCATAGTATAATTTTAAAATATTTTAAGATGATTAAAAACTCATGTTGTCATATATAATAAATTATTTAACAATCATTATATAGAAGAGATCACCAAGATTGGAAGAGAATGTGACCGAGGGGCTTTAATTAACTAATTTTCTCTACTATTCTCTAATTTTCGGACGGTAAAGTGTAGGCATTCGTTTCTTCAATTAGCATTGTCACGTTGTTTGTCTTTTTCCAACCACTCAGATAGAATTTATTATATTAGTGAGATGTATAATAATAAATTTACTCACTTGAGAGTCTGTAGTCTAAAGATAATAGGAGTTCCAATGGTCCTATTTATAGAATTGCATTAGGTGGCTATTTCTCTTCCAAAACCAATTCTCTTCTAAGGAAAAATCCCTCAAAAAATTAAGCTCCATAAGGAGAGAAAAATTCAAAATTTAAATAGGATTTCAGACAAGATTTTTCTCTTTCTCATCCCACTACAAAAACTGAAATTTTACCCTGTGAGATTCTCACAAAAAATTCAGCTTCATATGTATTTATGATTCAAAATTTGATTTAAATTTCAAACTTTACAAATTTTATAATTTTGTTTGCATGGATAATTTTCTATAACTCCAATTTAAATTCAAATAAAATTATCTTAATTTTATTTGAAATTCAAATAATTGTATAATCTCTTATCCAAACAAAATTAAATTAAGGGAAAATCTTGTCTTTCAAATCCCACAAGAAAAACCACCACCTACTTTAGTGTTAGGATAATATTTTGTTCAATTCAAATTCAAATAGGATAACCATTTAAATTTCAAATATTTATTCAAACAAAATTTTCAAAATTCAAATCAAATTTCATATTTATTTTTTGAAAGAAAAATATGATTAATTTAAATTTCAAATCTTATCTTCCAAAATAAATGTTCACCTAATTTAAATATTTATCTCATTTATTAAATTTATCAAATTATAATTTTGCCCTTGGCTCTTAGCGAAAAACACCTACACCTGGAAATAAGTAATCTGGACTTTTCTTTTCATGAAATACAAGAATACAAGTAATAAAGAATATCCTGATCAATTATTATCTGTTAAGAAATTATGCAAAACTAGTAAAAGAACCGATTGGACATATATAATATGAGCTCCAATAATCCATGTAACTATTATTCTTTACCAAATAAACCCATTACAATTATTAGTTTTAGAGTTACACTATTATAAACCTAAAACTACACTCCCAATTATATAGCTAGTGATTAGCTATTGTCCAATAACCTTATCATGTATGCAACATCCTCATATGATACTCATGATTAGCCTTATGTCAAAGTCCATTTGACTTGCTGATCACGCTATCTTAAAGATCCTTTATACACCCGATTAAGAAAATGATTATTCACCATATATGAATAAAAAGTCATCTACCAAGCAAATGACCCAATGTTTTATTTATTTTTACATACAGTATAATGCCTTTAAGAGGAAAACCTTTACTTTTCATTTGAGTTATGATTCTAATATCTGTAAACAAACCATCTATCGTATATAAGTTATGTACTCAACGAATCGATCTATAAGCTTATTATCTTTAAGACACTTTAGTCATTGGAACATTAAAGTATACAAGTCATAAACATGAAGAAATTCACCTACTCAGTATTAAAGTTATTGCATAATGAGTGTCAAAAGTGAATTGATTTACTCAAGTAGACTACATAGATCAATTGCACTTTGGTTTAAGTCCGATACGTCACCACCAAGCAGCATATTTATGTTTTTACTCGGGAGTCGAAGTCTCAAATAATTAAGACAAATCGTCTCCCCAAGTAGTTTTAGGCAACATAATAATCTTAACATGGTTAGATGTTCACTCTAACCCTATAGACTACGAACTATAGATTAGATTGCTTACTTTACAATGTTGTCTTTTTGTATATAAAAGTCCATTGTATGCAACATTCTAACAGTGTAACAATAAGCAGTTAATGAGCCATATTTGCTTACATTTACTTCAATATGTAAATAGGATGAGGACATATAATAATGTAATGAATAACCTTTAATATATCATTAATCAGTTCAAAATAAATGAAATACATAAAATGCCTTTCCCGCTTATGGCATTCCTAGCAATAAGCATATTAATAAGTTGTCATTTCAAAAAATATAGAAGAATAAATCTAGACTTATTGCATAGATATATACTTCAAATAGAAACGAAAGTTAATGGAGCATAAACAAGTAAGGGTATAATCGTGTCAAAAAATAAAACTTAAACATGACCTTTTAATAAAAAGGTTGACACGACACGTTTATGACTCGTTTGTCAAACAGGTTATAAACGTGTCATGTCAACTTGCCAAAGCCACTTACTAAAACCTATAAAAGACTCATTTAATTAACATGTTATCAATTTTAACACTAAAAAAACTTATTAAATATCTAAATAATAACCAAGTTATAACAATCAAATTAGCTCAATTACAATCAAACCACATTTAAACTCAATTCATAAAAGATAAATACAAAACATAATTAAAGTCTACAACTAAATTAAGTTTACAACACAAGTCACAACCAAGCTAAAACAAGCAAATAAGTCTAAATCCAGTCATACCATGCATATAATTAAAAGAATAAAGAAATAAAAGCAAAATTTAAGCTTTCTTTTCTATGTTAAAAGATTTTTAAAAGTATATATAAAAAATAAAAGATATATTTTATATTTGAATTTTGAATTTTGAACACTCAAAATTAAAAATAGTAAAAAATTATATAATATATATAACAATATAAATATATTAGAGATTGTAAATGAATAATTTATAGATTATGTTCGTGTCAATTCATACATGACTCATTTATTAAATGAGTTATTTTATATCGATTGCGAGTTGGTGAATTCATACGGATTCAATTTTTTATTCAATCATGTTTGACAAGTTTAATCTTTTTTTACTCAAACCCATTTAAGAAAAACTTAAACCCTTTAACTTTATGTAGATTTTGTATTGTATTGTTTTGTCGTGACCTAAATTGTCAATCCTACCAGAATTCTGATAATAGAAATTAGTGGTGGATAAACACATATATATATATATATATATGAAGGGTATAATATATGCTAGAATACAAATTAGTGCAAGGATAAACCAAGAATGTCTCAACAATTGATTAGACAGACATTTTCCACTTCTGAACTGCGAGATTTTCCACTTCTGAAGGTCTTGTGACAGACCTACATATATGTGTTTATCATAAAACCAAGAATGTCTAGCTTCTTTTTCTTCTTCTGCTTCCTTCTTCTTTCCTCTTTTTTTTTTTTTTTCGTTAAAATGATGCCGACAACTTTCATTACTCTTCATAGAGCAACGTGACACTTCTCTTTCAAAGTTTAAAGAAACAGAGGAGTTTCAAAAGTCCACAGGGTAAAGAGCGTAAAAAGCAGCTCTGCACAAAGATCTGATCTGATCTGACCCGAGTATTATTGGACTAAAAATGAAAGTAAGTTGCCATAAGTGTACATTCTAGGAAGATAAAGCCCATATCCAACTGCACACCAAAATCAGCCATCCCACAGGTCATGACGAACCATACCAACAGGGCACAAAGGACTCCACTAGCACCATCACCATTTAGTGAATAAAGATTTTTATTTTGTAAAATGTTCGTGAGCACCTCCACTAGCACCATCGTTGCTAGGAACCGTCAGTACCAAGTATCACAACTTCCATAAACATTCGAAAAACATCGTTGGTATTAAAATACCACAATCTTTACAACTAATTGACCGTATAATATCTGTACTAGAGTGATTCATGATGTAAAGCAATCCACCAAATAGTCATAAGAAAGTTTATAAACACGGCAAATAACTAAATTTGCATACTACTAATTTGCAAATCATTTAACATTTTATAGAAAATGTACCATAAAGCAAGTCAACCAGACTTCTGAAGAACAAACAGAAATCCAAAAAATCTCACAAACAGTACAGTTACACCCCCCATGTCCGACCAAAGTTTGAAGTTCATACACGGAGGAAATTGTAAAGAGGGAATGAAAATGAGACGCAAAGAGCAAAGCACTCAACAGTCTGTCCATTTCTGCAAGGTTTCACCCAATGAGAACTTATTCACTTCGACGTGTCAGCTAATCCCAGTTGATCAAGTAGCAATTGATTCAGACACCTAGCTGCAATAATCAAATACAAAAATGAGGGCTCGTATGATAGAAGGATTGGAACCTTTATTTGATGGATTGAAACCCATTTAGAACAGTAAAAGCTGAGAGTATAAGTTGAAGCAAATGACCAAAAAAATACTGTAGCAACCCATGAAAGGTGGATTGAAACCCACCCTCCAAACAAGTCCTGAATGTGAAGGAAAAGCTCATTATGTAGAAACGGTCACTACCTTGAGAAAATGGTTTAGTGTATGGATTTCATTAAAAAATTTAAGTTGCGTTAAGAATAAGAACCATGTAACTGTGTACCTGCACTTGAGAGGATCCAGCATTTCCTCGTTTTCCTGTTAAGCATCTGCCACAAGCAAAAAAAAAAAAAAAAGGTACCGTAATGTTACAGTCCATGATAAATAAAAAGCTCATAGCCATATGCCACCGTAAATCTAACCGAAAAGGTAGTAAACAAATACACTTCTAGTAACTTGCCCATCTAGTTGCTTTTTTTTTTTTTTGGATGTAGAAGGACAATTCTTAGTTCGAAACAGCATGAAGAATTTGCCAACAAAAAACCTTCTCTTCTTCCTAAAACAGGTTTTACACTAATTTCTCTGTATTAAGAACAGCCAAGTAATTGAAACAAAAATTTGAACAACTTATATTGACGAACTCAAAAGCTACGGTAGGTCTTTCATGCGTGCAACACGACACTTATAACAATGAAGAGTAAAAGAAATGTCAAAACAAAGAATGAAAACGGAATGAAAGAAGCAAACCATCTGAGAGACTTCCTTGAATATTATAAAATCTCAATCCTCAACAAATAAGTATTGCCTAAAATACTCTCCAACTTCGAGAAAGGGATAAATAATGGAACTTTTTTCCCAGGGAAATTCACCTACACCCTTCATATAAATGACGGAACTACAGGCAGTGTTAACCAAATACTGGTAAAAAATATCCCTTTCCAGTGATGAATCTCTGAACTGTTGACAGCCGATGAATCAGATTTCTCCTAGAAATTAGTCATCTATTCTTTCTTTTTCCCTTTTTGATAGAGAAGGTTACAATGTATGTATATATCTTGACCACAAAAGCAAGAACACTTGGAAAAAATAAATTTCTGATACTTAATATGACCTAATATCAATCCCTTAGTGTCACGAGATAAAACCCAGCAAATACATTTGACATTTTCCCACCACAACAAAATTTTTTGCAGAAAACATACACACACACACACACACACACACACACACTCCAAATGGGACAAGCCCTATTTGCAACTAACATCTGTCTTTTCCAAATTGGAACATTTTTTGCTTTCTTTGAGCACGTATAAACCTATTTGAATATGAAGTAATCATTTACCAATTTGTCAACTCGGAGACATGTGGTTGTAAGTATAATATTTATCAACCCGTTGAACACTCGATCTCAAGACTAAGCACATGAACAAAGAATCGCATCTCTAACAAATGGGAGAGAGATCCATGAACTGATCGCTCCTCACCATTGCACCATCAGCACCAAATATTTATAATTATTATTCATGGCAGATAATGGTACAAACTGCAAACTTCAAGACATCCTCTTTAAACTATAGAAGTCACAGGGAATGCCTCTAATATATATATATATATATATAACTCCCGTACGCTATATGAAAAATTCAAATCATCCTTTTGCAACTAAAAATGTCCCAAAGATCATTATTTTCATCTCAAACTGAGAAAAGTATAGAGCAATTCAGTCAAATGGAAATGATTTACATGGCAAAGTTTAGTTGAGGTTGCATGATGATTTACAATTCAGTCAAATGCAGCAATTATAAACCCACAAGCACAAAAACATCAAGAACCTCAAAAATTCAACTTCAGAACAAACCCAATTGCCAATAAATCATCGAAGAAAACGAAACACCGAATATCGAACAATCACACGAAAAATTCAGAACTTTACGAAAAAGCAACGAAATTTTTTCATTTCAAGAATCGAATTCCCAACCTTTTAGATGCTCCTCCTTCTCCAGTGGCTTGATCACAGCCTCCTCTTGGTCGTCTTTCTTCGTCGCCAGCACGGCGCTACCGCCATCGCCGCCATCGCCATTACCGTCATCTTTATCCTCCGGATACCTCACGACCACGACGGGGCAAACGCAGTGGTGAACGCAGTAATCGCTGACGCTCCCGAGCTTCCCGTCGCTTCCCCGGCGCATGGCGCCAAACCCTCGGCTCCCCATGATGACAGCGCTGAGCCCTAGGCGCTCGACCTCCAGGCAGAGCCGCTCCTTCATGTCATGGTCCTTGACGATATGGATCTTATACGGAATCTGCGCATCCCTGAGGGGGCGGGCGAGATCGGCGGCCTTGGAGGCCGTGAAAGCGTCGAAGTCGTCCTCGAGCTTCTTCTGCTTGGCGTTGCGTTTCGTCGGCGTGGCGGTCGCCGCCGCGTCGCCGTCGTCGTCGATGTTGATGGTGAGGTCGATGGAGCCCCAGTCGGCGCCGAAGAGGACGGATGTGGGGCTGACGTGGAGGAGGACGACGGCGTCGCCGGGGCGGATGTAGTGGTGGACGGCCCAGCGGACGGCGTAGGCGCTCTCGTCGGAGAGGTCGACGGCGACGCCGATCTTGCGTCGGGCGCCGGCGGTGGGGGTCGGCGTGGCGGCGGAGGAGGAGGAGGAGGAGGAGTGGGGGTGGTGGATTTTGATGGAGGGGAGTTGGGGGTCGGAGGAGTGGTCGAGAGGGGGTTGTGGGGTGGGGTTTTGGTGATGCATTTGTGGGAGAATGTTTTAGAGAGAGAAAGTGGAGGAGTGAGAGAGACAGAGTGGAGTGAGAAACAAGAAGAAGAAGAAGAAGAAGAAGAGAATAATGGTTCCAGAAACGGGGAAGAAAAGGAAAACGGGCAACGGTGGTGACCTTTTTTTTGGAACCTTTTTTTTTTTTTATTTTTTTTTGGAGAGATGGTGGGTTCCACATTACAAACTGGGCTCGTGATGAAATTGGGCTGCAATTTGGGTTGGGTTAATGGGCTAAAATTGGGCCTGAATATCCGAACTCAGAGGGGGAGTCAACATAAATTTAAAAGTATAGAAAAGTAGAGAAATAATAAAATGTAGATTTAAGTGGGGGAAAAGTAGAGAAATAATAAAATGTTTAGGGTAAAACTAGAAGAACCACCACTTGCCTACACTTGGCTCTGCCCCTGGTTATGGTGTTGTTGAGGACCTGAGCGTCACAATATGATCATCATTTATTATTAATAGGTAATTTGTAGCATGACTCTCAAAAAGCACATTTTTGAATTATTGCTCCAGTTATAGTTAGTTACAGTTTTCATTTTTATTCAAATTAGATAAGTACATAGGGTCGAAAATCCAAACAAGCATTACGAGTGAGCAAAAAACATAAACACGTCTACTTAAGAGATTGTTTTTGTAATTTTTTTAATTAATAGTGGTGTTTCAGCATAGATGATGCCCTCAAGTATTTTTTTTTTTTTTTTTTGTTTTTTCCAAAATTTGAATCTTCTACCTAATAGTGTGTTTGAATTAATGGTGTGAATGGAACCTTTTTGTTTTTGTTTTTTTATGAGATAAAACTATATAAAAAAAAATATTCGACTCAAACATCACTTAAATTATTTACTCTAAATATGTAGAGAAATTATGGTAAGGTATTATTATTAGTAGCATAATATTAGATTTTGTCAAAATAGACAATATTTAATGTAGATCTAACAGCTAAAAATAGAACCGTACCAATATGAATATTCTCTTTTCTTATTCAACTCTTTCTTTAGTAAGAAGGAATGAGCATTAATCTATAGTTTCCTCTTGGTCTCCTTATTATATGTCTTTTTAGGGGGTGCTTAATTTATGGTGAACTAATTAACTAATTTTTTTACCGGTCAACTATGAGATTATTATAGAATTATGAGGTGAGAGTAGATAACGCGTAAAATTTTAAGGATTTTTACTATTTAATACCTTGTAGTTTGAGTACATCAACAAGGTATTCCGTGGTTCATGTCGAACTTCAAATCATGTTAAATTAATTGTAACTTTTCTAGGTCAACAGTATGATTTTCGGCCTTTGTATTAACGAATTTACCCTTTGGAACTTATGGATATAATAAAATATTATTTCACATATTTTTCTTTTGCAACTTATGGTTCGTTTGGCACCGTAATGAATTCATATTGTGTTTAAACATAATGTAATTTTTACTCAAATACAAAATTTTTACGTTCAAATACAATTTTTTTCAACAGTGCTACGAAAATAATTACTATTCTTTTGTTTTTTAAAAACAATTATTTATTAGTTTTTCAATTTTTTTATTCACATCATATTCTTTATTTCTCTAACTTTTTTATCTATTTTTATCAATCACATCAACTTTTCAACTCTAAAATACAATTCAAATATTTTTTTTATCTAAGCACACATTTCATTCAAATACAAAATAAATATTTTTCAACCAAATGCAACACTTAAAAAATGAATTGCATTTAAATGCAAGATCAACTCAAAATGCAAGATCAAACTACTAAAACGATCCACATTTATTTGTTCCACATGATATATCAAAAAATGCATGATATACTCTTTTTAATAAACTCGAAATGCAAGATCAAACTAGTTAACAATCCACATTTTATTTTGTTCCTAAAGAAATAGATTGATTATTTGTGCCTTAAATTTTGAATAGAAAATTTATGTGATTGTTCACTTGTAGTTTTTAGATTGATATTGGAAGAGATGCTTAAGTACTTAAAATAATTAGTTAATTACTAGCTGTATATACGTGTTAATTGATATTCAAAATTTGATAAACAACTTTGTATGCATATAATTATTCATATAGAGAAGTCTCAAGCTATAGCTCTTGTTTACACCCAGAACCAAGTGATGAGGAAATAAAGTGTTGGGATTCTTTTAATAATAATAATAATAATAAATTCATAGATTAATTGTGTCATTTTATTATGGTTGGTGTGGCATCTCGTTCTAAAAATGAAAGGGAAATTTGTGGTAGGATAAGACAATACCTAATCGGTAGGGAATTACAGTATAATTCGGATTAGTATTTCCCTACTAAAAGTCTCATAGGTTTTCAAAACGCTAATTGCTTGTTTGATGTTTACTGCCCATTATAGTGCAAATAAATTGACATTTCTATGTTGATAGGTTTTTCATAGAATTGAAAAGGTTTCATAACAAGTTTTAGAAATTGAAAATTTGATAATCCATTTAGTATGTGTGTATATATGAACTTAAAATTGTGATAAAGTTAAGTATGAAATTATTATTAAATTATAATTCATATATGCTCATATGCTGAGATAATACTCATATTATATCAAATTGGAGAACTGTACGATAATCTTTTTTTTTTTTTCCTGGAAACTTGTAATTATATTAACTTATTTCACTGCAAATGTACATAAGCTTTATACAAAAGATCATAAGTACTGTGAAAATTAAGGTTGACAATATGGATCATGACACAGGCACTACATAAAGTTAGAGAGCTTGAGTATGTTAGTAATAAGTTAATAAATGATTGTCATAATTAACACAATTAACAATTAGGTTATATTTGATTTGACTAGTCTAACACAAATTGATACGATTAATAAACGAGTCATATTTGAGTTAACATGCCTAGCATAGATTGATACAAATAAACATGATTAATTTTAAATGTCATTTACAACCTCATTGCACATGATATAATAATAAAGTTTATATGATTAATTAAGTACAATTAATAAGAATTTTGAAAATTAATAAGTAAATTTCCCTTGTTTTATTAAAAGAAAAGATAAGTTTTTACCAATTAATATATTAAAAATCATCACAATTGTGTTAAATAAATCATTATTGTAAAAATTATTAATTTAAACAGGTTTTACAGCGTTGAAATAATTATTGTGATTAAAAAATAAGTCATGTTTAAGTTAGAATTTTCTGATACATTTATTATATACATCATGTTTGGATTTATATTTTTGACACAAATAATAAACGGGTAAACACTCGATATAATGAATTGTCACTACCGAAAACATGCATCTTACAAAATTACTACAACTTAAGAGGTAAGGTCAAGCTCAATTGAAAGGTATTTGACAGATAAGCATGATTACGTTGTAATTCTAGGTTGATTTATGTTAAATGTTCATTGCTTGGATATATATTTATGTATTAGTTTGTACGGTCAAAACTATGCATCCCAATTTAATATTTTTACTAATCAAATTAAAAATAACAGGATTAAGTTGACAAATTTTACCCCATTCAAAAAGGTCAGCTAGAGTCCATGAACCGGCCAACGAATCAACCTTAATTAAAGGAAAATTTAGAGACCTAATATTCTTCAAATAATTTTAGTGCATGCATGCCAAAGCCTACCAACCGGCCGGGAATATAATTATGCAAGATTCAATTTGCATGCTAGCTAGCTTGGGGACAAGCCCCACTAGTTGATTACAAATTATTGCCAATAACATATATTTTATGGCAAAATTTTGGAGGTTGTGAAGAAAATAGTGGCGATATATAATTAGGGATAAACTAGTCACCATATATAAAAGTGAAGCATGGGAGACCAACAGCAATATATTATTGGGCATGCGATCAGCTGATCGTCATTGACTTTTAGTGTAAAACACCCATAGGGAAATACCAGGTTCACTTATAAGGGCAAATGGTCCATTATGTTTACTTTTGAAATAATAGTTTTTCTTTTTTAAAATGGGAAGTCGTTTAAAAAAAAAAAAAGGGTATTTGTATGTGCAACATTTTGTAATTCTAAAATTGGTAAATTTTCCGAAATTTTTAATGTGAAAATGTTACAATGTAAAAGAGGTTTGAAACAGAAATGACTGACAAGTTAATTATGAAAAAGAAGATTTTTTTTCATCTCATTTATAATACATGATGAGTTTTTAGATCCAAACAAACATCATTTTCATTTCATTTTCTAAAATGAAATGAAAAGTGTTTGTTTGGATCTAAAAACTATTTTCTAAAATGAAATGAGCAAAAATATCAGTTGTTTGTTTGTTGGGGTTTTTTGAAAAATGCCTTAAAAAAAGCACATATATAAAATATTATCTTATTTATATATAATGATTTCAAGATTTTACCCTCTTGCAATATTAAACAAAAGATGTTTTATAGTAAAAATCTGAATTATGGGATAAAAATTCTAAACATGTATATTAAATGGGCTATTTCCACAATTTCCACTTAGGTTTTGTTTTATTATGTGACCCATAAAAACTTTTGTGCAATTGCTAATTCTACCCTTCTTGACTAAAATTTTGGTTGGCAAAATATTTGACAAAAATGTACAAAAAAGCATATTTAGCAATGAGATGCATATTTTGTCACAGAAAGCTACAGCGCCAAACATTAAAATTGGAGAGAATATTACCTTGTTATTAGCACTAAAATAATTTGTCTTTGATGTAACGTTTGTTGACCAAAGGTTAATTAGTAAAGTATAGCTATTTTTTTCCGACTAAAAAATGACAATAAGAAATCACTACAACAATTAGGGTTTTTTGCAAGAACAAAATGTTGTCGCAAAAAATCAAAAATCATCGCAAATAACCCTTTTATGACGATATGTCATCGCATTTAAGTCGACGCTAATACCCAGTTTCAAATGATTTTTTTACGCCAACATGGGGTTGTCGCAATAACATTTGCGATGATAGTCGTCGGCAAAATGTCGTTACAATTAAGTCGACCAAATATTAGTCGGTCTGACATGACAGCTATTTTTTGCGACAACAAAATTTAAAAGTCTCGTTGTAAATATGGTGGATCTGACCACATTATTTGCGATGCAAATTTTAATTGTCTTTGCTAATGATATATTTTTTGTGACGTTTTTTGTCGTCATAAAATACATTTTGTCGTCGCAAATATTGCTTAATTTGTGTATTTTTGGCAATGATTTTTTGTCATCACAAAAAGATTTTGTCGTCGTAAATATTGTTAATATTGCGATGATTATTTGTCGTTGCAAAATATGTTTTGCCATTGCAAATAACTTTTTTTTTTCAAATTTTTTAATAATTTATTATTATTTATTAATTTGATAATTTTATTGATATATATTACTGTTTTATACTTAAATTTAAAATTAAATTAAAATATGTGAATTATATTGATGAAAATAAATAATAATATTAAAAATATTAAATCAAAGTCATACATTTATTAAAAAAAAGACCAAATAAATAAAGTAAAATGCATTAAATTGTAAAATATATATATATAAATAATAAATACTGATTCATTCTCTTAAATTCGCAGTAACATCACTAGCATCGTCATCGTCATCATCGTCTATAGCAGTTATAGGAGGCGAATAACCTGAAGGGACATATGGCTCTGGTGGGGGGATAGTTGGGAACTGAACATTTGGATAGATCTTAGTCAACATCTGTTACATAATCTTATGGCTCTCATACAATTGTACATTTCGCTCATACTATCATTACAAGTACTGTTTCACATGCGGGTCAACACAAGCTGACAATCTACTGTCAAACTGTGAATCGAAAGATAAAGAAGTGCTAGCACCAAAAATAATCCTACGTAGGAGTATAGGGCCTACACCAATCTTATGTCCTCTGTGTGTATCCAAGACATGCTTCATAATACCTTCTTCATCTACGGACGTTGGAGTGAATGATCCAGATGCCGACTGTGTCTTTTGGGTTTCCCTCTTCTCTTACATCGTATGCTACACATAAAAAAGTAAACACATGTTATAACTACATGATTTAATTTGAATAAGAAATTATAATATTAAAAAAAAGAACTTACAAATGTCTACTCGACTTGGGCGTTAATCCAATTATCTTGATGACGGTGCATGTCACTCCAATTATCTATGGCAAACATCGGTTGTTGGGTCCCCATGTTAGCCTGTCCAACCACTTACATGTGTTAGTATAGTATTATTCTATTACCAAACTTAAGTTTACATAGAATAGACAATTAACAAAATCTTACTGACCTTCTTCTGACGATGTTGGGCAATCGATATATGACCATGTAAACTAGACCACTTCTGATTGCTGCGATTGCTTTTGTTTGTCTCCAACTTTTTCTATTTATAATTATAGTCAGTATTAGTAAAAATGAAATGATTATATGTAATCAATTACCACCTTAGTAGTTGTACAATTATATGAAACTTATCATACATGAACTTATTACAATAGGGAATCTAGTGATCTGGATTCCTGAGGTTAGTGGGGGGTGGCTCTAACTGCCTTTTCATTTGTTGCCCCACCAAGAGCTTTAAAGTGGCTATGGAGGTTGCTCTTCCAATCTTTATAACATTTGGAAGCATCCCTATCAACTACAGAATGGAGAATACCATCCTTGTAGTTATAATTGAGATTAAACTAATCCTGCAATATAATAAAAACACCTTAGTTGATTTTATTATGAAAAACTTTTGAAAAAAGTTAATAACAATGAAGTGAAATAATACCAGCATGCACTCTTGAATTTCTGTCCTTTGACATGGGTTAACATCTTTCCAAGTATTGTGATATGGATCACATATATCCCTGGTGTGAACACCAACTGCACTATCAAACTAGGAAGCATACTCGCCAAGTGCCTTCCAAGTACCTCCATCCTCATCAAACTTTACGGTGATCTTTCCATCCTTCGCCACCTTAGCTGCGATCTCATGACCTTTTACCTTCCCTTGATCTCCACATCATTGAGGTACGGTATTCGCAATTGTGAACACAAATCATAAGCAATTTTAGTATAATGTTCACTAATTATACCGTAATGATTTGATAATTTTAACAAAATTATAATTATGTAATTATAATATACCTGACTCATAGTGTGATGGTAATCTAAAAAGGCTAGGTGGAGGCTGCGCTCCCCCTGAAGAGCCAGCAGACATCGCAACTAGAGCAGACATATCAACCTATTAACTAATTAAATTTAGTTAAATATGTAATTGTAATATTAATGTTTGTTTGTGAGACTAAAAATTAAGAAATAATCAACCATCGCAATATATATTTTCTATTCATTGTCACTGCTTATGTTATGAATGTCATCACCTTCACTGATGTCATGATCATCTTCGGAATCGACAAATTCCTCTTCTTCGTACTCTTCTAAAGTTTCATCATCCTCTCCCAGCATATCAAAGTCAGTCTTTAAAATGGGGGAGTTGTCATTGAAGATTGCCTCAACGTCAAATGTGACAACATTTGATGTTACATCCAGTTGATTCTATGCCAATGTGTCAATATCAGGTAGTTCCATAACTAAGTCAACATTTAAAGAGTCTGTATGTTGAACAATCGTCATGTTGTCCGCGTCTGCTTCTGGGATATCCCATATATGCCGATGTCTAAAGTGTTCAATAACTTTCCAATTTAGCTAGTTGAACAAATCATCTACATAAAAAACTTGTTCTACTTGAGATGCAAGTATAAATGGTTCATTCTCCTATCACGAGTCCTTAACAAAAATGCTTGTTTTGTTCTTGTATTGCTGAACTCTCTTTTTTTTCTGGATAAGTATCAAACTACTTACACTTGAAATGAATAAAAGAATTATTGTTTATGTAAGATAATTCATAAATCTCCTCCAAGACTTTGTAATATGTTTGGTCCTCTGGTCCACGAGCATAAATACCACTATTCTGCGTAATTCGATTGATATCTCGATTGTGTGTTAGATACTTGACTCCATTCACCACACACCCCAAATAGCTTTTAATAGATATGCTTGACCCAGAAGACAATGAAACCAATTGTGTGATCACCTCTTGTGCATTATGATTTTTAAGATTTGACCCCTAGTTAAAGTACAAAAAGTATGAGAAAAAAAGGTTAGCCAGACTATCTAGATATTTAATTTATTATGTGCAAAATTGTAAGATAAGGGTATACCTTATTTCAAAACCATCTTGGAAATTTCTTAGATTGAATTTGGTCCATTGATCTGGTTTGACTGCTTTCCTTTAGCTCTTTCTTGTGCTCACTGTTTATTAAGAATTTTAGTGAGTGATACAATTATATTTAAGATAGCTACGCATTGAAATTTAGAATAATACTTACTCGATGTATTATTGAATTTTGGAACAATTCTGTAATATGTACCACCCGACTATATTCCGTAAATTATTGTCTATTGTGATCGGGGTCATCCTCCCAATTGGACGATACCGATTTTCAAATACAGAAATCTTGTTGACGTTACCATCTTCGTCCTCTATTCAATTTCTCTTTAGTCTGTTAAATCTTGTCTCAAGACCACTAAAATACATTAAACAAAATGTTAGAGCTTTATTGACAACATATGCCTCGACAATTGATCCCTCTGGGTGTACACGATTCCTGACATATTTCTTCAATGACCCAAGGAAGCGTTCAAATAGATACATCCACCTCAAATGCACAGGTCCTCCGTGAATGGCTATTTCTGGCAAGTGCATGACTAAACGGATCATAATATCAAAAAATGCTAGAGGGAAAATTATTTCTAACTTGCATAAAATTAGTACAATATCCAGCTGGGCTTTCTCTAAATCACTTATTCTCAATATTCTCAAACATATCAACTTAAAAAAATTACTTAATTATATTATTACATCGACGATCTCTTTTTTCATGAATGGTCGAATATCAATTGGTAATAATCATTGTATAATGACATGATAGTCATGTGATTTTAACTTAGTAATCTTATTGGTCCTCTAGATGATGTTTTTCTTAAGATTTCAAGCCAAGCCATCCGGAAACCTTACTAACTTTAAAAACGCACAAAATTTTTTGGCATCATCCAAGGTTAATGTGTACACCACATGTGGTTTCATCCAACACTCACCTTCCTTATACAAATGTAGCTCCTTACGTACCTCCATGTTTTGTAAGTCAATCCTGGCCTTATCAGTATCGTTAGTTTTTCCGTCAATGTTCAAGATTGTGCTTAACAAGCTATAACACATTTTTCTCAATATACATTACATCTAAATGGTGGCGTACTGACAACGAGGTCTAGTAAGTTGACTCCAAAAAGATACTCTTCTTCGTCCAATTAAGCTCTATCAGATGTCTCTTTCATTTCTTACCTCTTTATTTTTCATGTTTACCAGGTAATCTGAACCCAACCTAAGCTAATTGAGCCAATATTTGCTGGACTGATTTCCGAGGTGGAGGAGGTCGTTGTTCAACTTTACCATCAATCTTTTTGTTGTTTCTCAATCTATGATTAAGTGGAAGCCATTGCCAATGCCCAATAAAACAACTTTTACTTGTAATCAACTTAGAAGGGGTTCCATCATTATATGGTGGACATGCTAAATACTCTTGACCACTCTAGTCAGATAAACTACTATGGGCAGGGAAGTCATTCATTGTCATCAACAACACAGCCCACATATGAAATGATGTATTCAAAGTAGCATCTTGCACAACAACCCCTTCATCTAACATTGTTTTTAACTTATCCACAAGAGACCTCAAGAATATGTCCATGTCCTTTCCAGGAGCATTTGGACTAGGTATCAACAATGTTAACATCTTGTATGGGTCTTTGGTGCATAACCACGGAGGAAATTATAAGCAGTCATAACCACTGGTCATATACTATACGACAGATTCATATTTCCAAATGGATTAAACCCATCAGCAGTTAATCCTAATCGGACATTTCTCGATTCACATGCAAAGTCAGGATGCTTTTTATCTAGCTTTTTCCACTCTTTACCATCAACTGGACGACGTATTATGTCCTTATCCTTTGATCACCCATGTATGTGCCACGTCATCTCTTGACAGGGTGCCAATAAGCATACAAATGCTTCATTCGATCTGTTAAAGGGATATAATGAAGTACTTTCCACGACACTTTCTTTCCCTTATTACTTTTCCATCAACTTGTACCACAGACTGGACATGATTGCCGATTAGCATTCTCCTTCCAAAACAGAGCACAATTGTACTTACAAACATGAATTGTTTCATAACTCAATCCCAGTTTACTCAGTAGTTTCTTCGACTTGTAATAAGAAGTAGGTAACTTCTTCCTATTCGGAAAAGCATCTTTCAAAAGTTTCAACATCGCATCCGTATACTCATTAGGCTATTTGTACAACACCTTTAAATGCATCAGTTTCACAAAGAAATTCAAAGATGAATACTTAGTGCAACCTGGATACAATCCTACTTATAGCTCAGCTAATAGATCCTTGAAATCATCATATTGCCTATCCTCTATACCTATTTTTGTCTCACCCAATATATCATCATCTTTATTAATCCCAGCAACATCATTTATTATTATAAACATCTCGTCAATTGATTCACTGACAATTGAGTCAGTATGTGATATCGGGTCAACTTCACCGTGGTAAATCCATTTAGTGTATGTCATATCAAAGTCAAATCAATGTACGTGCGCCCTGATTGTTTCTACTGACATTATCTCATGATTTCTACACTTAATGCAAGGACAACTGCTATACCAGATGGAATTTGTATAGTTCTTTGTGATCTCAATAAAAGAAAACAAGTCATCTCAAAACTCATCAGACAATCAGTTCCTTATATATATCCAACTCTTATCCATTGACATTTCAACTGCAGACGTAATAATATACACAATCGTTAAATTCAAGTATATAATGTATGTATGTATGCATGTATATGCAATTCAACACACCACCTCAACTCCAAACCTATAAGGTAAGGCTAATCCCATATAGTATTATAATCGCATTGTGTTACTCATCCCACGATGTCTCTTTTCTATAGAAATTTCGGTAGCATCTTCCTGTAGTTATCCTAAGTGTGTTAGTATACGCACACCCGAATAATAAGGGAAGACGTACCAAAATATCTACCAAAAGACACAAGTGAAATATAATGACAAATACGTAAATTATAATACTAAACTGTCCAAATAGGATAATTTAGGCATCAATCGTTACATACGGATCCTTGAACGGCTCTAAAGGTTTTTTTATGAATGTAAATGCAAAATGCAAATCAACAAATTGTACCCATTTGCGAAATTTGTATTTTTTATTTTTGTAACGATAAAGTTATAAATCACAACATAAAAAACAAAAAACTATATAATTAATTTTATATAAATTTATGATGTTTTACAAAAATTTATTGATTTTTTTAATTCTAAATACATTTTTACTTTTACACTTTTTTCCCTCTAAACATATTTTAAGATTAATATTAAATTTTTTATTATATCATCAAATTATTTATAAATGCTTATTATTCATTTATTTAAATTTTTATTAACAAGTTTTTTCTAATATTTATTACAAAATTTCATGAACGTACTTTATTACAATATATCAATTTATTAATTATATTTTATTAAATCATATATTATTATAATTAAGTATGTATTTATAATTGTTTGTATATTTATTTTTGTGATTTTACATAATTGTTTCTGTAACGGAGGTATATATATCATTAAATTTTAATCTATTCAATTTTTATTTATAATGTGTATATTATGATCAAAATATTATTAATTTTAAGTTATTACTAATTTTTATTGTTTACCCAGAAGTTTCAAATTTTTATTTATAATTATAAATTATGATCAAAATTTTTTTGTTTTACCAATCAATATTTTTATCTATTTTACCTAACCAAATTTAACATTAATTTAACAAATTAATTTTCCAGTATATATTCTCTAATAACAATTTAACCAATCTTAATATACATCAATTTAACATTAACAAACAAGTAAACCAAAATCCAACAACACACTACATCAATACACTATCACAATCTGCATATTTATCTTTATATATCCAACCACAACAAATAATTCAATATCAACATCAACAAAACATAATTTCTTAAAAAAAAAAAAAAATTAAAACTTACAAAAATCCAAACCCACTAACAACAGGGGTTGGAAGCGGCGGCGATAAGAAATACTTGGAAAGAGGAGGCGATAGCCTGTGGCGGTTGTGAGGCGACAGTAACGGTTGTGAGGCATGGCCAAACAAGAGAAAAAGGAGGAAAAATGGGAGAAAGGATAGAAGTATGAGGGAGAGAGGTTGGGAGAGACGGTTTTGGGTCAAAAAGAGAGAAACCGACTGGTTTTTTGGTCAGAAAATACAGAGATGGCGGCAAAAGGTAGAGAAACGCGCAAAACCAGAAGAAGAAAACTGGTGAAAATGAGGAAAAAAGCTCGGGTAGAAAATTTATAACCAGTATTTTTTCCACGACAAATGTTAAAAAATATCATCACAAATATTAGTCAAAAAGATGACGTTTTGTGCAGTTCATTAAATGTACAAAAAGAATATTCCATGAATGTTCTGAAACATTTAAGGAAAAATTTTTTGCAACAACTTTTTCTAAATGTCGTCGCAAATACTATTGAAATACTACCAAAAATTTTGTCAAATTTTCATCAAAATTTGAATTCTCATTTTTTTGCGACGACAAAAATGAAACAATAAATTCCCAATGGTTGGTTGATTATAACTGTAAACGATTGGTATTTGCATCGAAATGTCGTCACAAAAAATCAAAATGTCATCACAAATAATTGTCATAAACAATGTCGTTTTATGTAGTCCATTAAATGTGCAGAAGGATTATTTCAAGAATGTTCTGGAACAATTAAGGAAAACTTTTTTGTGACTACTTTTTCTACATGTCATCGCAAATACTATAGAAAAACTGTTAAAATTTCTGTCAATTTTTTGTCAAAATTTGAATTCACTTTTTTTTACGACAACAAGTCATCGCAAAAAATAAACAATAAATTCCCAATGGTTGGTTGACAACAGTTGTAAATCGATTGGTATTTACGGTGATAAGTCGTTGCAAATGTTATCAACATGTCGTTGCAAAAAATAAATTAATAAATTCCTATCTGTGTGTTTCTGACAACCGTAATCCATTTATATTTGTGACGACAAGTCGTCACAAATACCACATTTATTTTTGTCAAAATATACCATCTTTTTTATTTGTGACGACATGTTATCACAAATAAGTTCTAATTGGAGGGAAATATTTCGTGCCATTAATTTTTTACCGGAAAACTTTCTGAACTTATTTGCGATCACATGTCATTGCAAATAATTAATTATTTGTGACTACATGTCATCGCTCAATATGAATTATTAGCGAGGACAAATGTTGTCACAAATGCTATCATCGCAAAAAACCCTAACTGTTGTAGTGAATTATGGTAGTGCTTGGTATTAGTTTTAGAAATGTTTTTTCATTTCTAAAATTGTAGAAAACAAAAACGATTTGAAGATGGTGTTTGTTATTCAATATTTCCAAAAACAATTCCAACAACATTATTTTTAACTCTATTGTTTTTTTTTTAAGAAAAAAATTTGTTTTCCGGTTTCACTTTGTTTCCCAACACAGCTCTCAAAACATTTTTATTTTCAATTTTCTCAAAAAGACAAATAATTTTGAAAACAATACCAATCGAAACCTATGCTTTCAACGATGAAATTTACCTTCTAGCTAATAAAACCTACTCGTGAGTGCACTTAGTAATCCTCATACTAAATAATAAATTTTGATACATGTCTTTTCTTTTTCATCTTGACAGATTGCATTAAGTATTGAGGTGAATTTTGCTTTAACACTTTACCAACTACTAGTTGGAGCACATGTAAAATAGTATATTATCTAAATGGTATAAAATTTTAAAAAAAATAAAAAAGGAAAAAAATGTGTAAGAAGTATTAAAAAAAAGGTCTACAAAAAAAAAAAAAAAAAACTTCCATACGAAAAAAATAATTGGTCGAAACTTACTAACGGGAACTCCTATAGAAAAAAAAAATCTCTTGGATGAAAACCTTTTTAACCAAGTCAAAAAAAAAAAAAAAAGGATATGAAAGTTCAAAATTAGAAACTTATTTTCTCTTTTAACATTTAGTTAATAGATAGATAGATTAACAACTTAACAGATTAATAAACTAGCCTACTTTGTATGCTTACGATATCAATCTAGCTGTGAATAAGTACTATGAGATCAATACTAATGGGGAAAACAAATATCAAAATTTGCTAGGATATTCTAACTAGGCTAATACCCACTAAAAAACTCATTCCCTGTTCAGTTTTTTAATTTTAATTTTAATTTTTATGGTGTGGAGCATGCATATATAACTCTCGTTTATTAAAGGTATATAAAAACACTCCCTATTCAGATTACTTCCCTTCCATCTGATGAGCTAGTCCTATCATCTTTATCTTAGTTCCCTACTCAACTTGTGTGGTATATATTGGCCAATTGTTTTCTGATTGAAAATAAACTTGTGTATACGAACATTAGTTTAGTGCATTTGAATCGAGATCATAAATGAGAAAGTTTTATCAATACACGCTAAAAAGGTGTAATTGTTCATAAATGGCCCAACGAGTACAACGTACAACTGAATAAATTGATATTAAAGAGTCTCTCCAATGTTCAACTATAGCACTGTTGGGTGACGTCTTAAAACTTGAGTAGTACTCCTCATTATATTTCAGCCTATAATTAGGGCATAAATGGAACTAATATTGGCACCCCTCTCCATTATAAACACTTCTCCTCATAGATAAAGTATAGCTTTCTTAAGTGTGAAAAAAAAAAAAGGGGTTTCAAGATTTTCCTTTCTCTATGTGTTTTACTAGTAGTTGATCTTGTCGTCTCTTCAGAGATTGTCGCAAGAGACCTCGATGAGGCTTCTACTGATCAACAAACTAGAGGTTTACATTTTTATCTTGGGTATTTGGCATTTTTCCTTTTGAAATTTAAAATTAACCAAAAGCAAGATAACGCAACTTTCTCAAACTGATAATGGCAGGGAAACATATTTGTATATGTGACATGATGTGCTACAACATTATCAAAAATTTCAATATGTGGACACTTAAAAAATGTGTACGAGATCGTATTTTTAATTAATATTTGTCTAAATTTTAGGTTAGCTAGCTGGATAGGATAACATTTTGAAATACTTAATTGAGGGAATAATTTTTCAAAATTAAAAGTTCAAAGATTTGTCAATTTTAGAAAATTTGAGGGATGAAAGTGCAAAAGTCCTTTTGTAGACTAAAAACTTTTTTATTTTGTTGAATATGTACGAAGTACAATAGATATAGAGGTATTTTGGACTTGCAAGAATGAGGCACACCACCTTTATAGAAACTTTTTCTTCTACACTCAAAATAGTAAAGAGCATATATATCCATACTAAATATTGTTAGAAAATTAAAAAAAAAAAAAGAATATGTTATTATTTAAGCAAATTTGGCCACTAAAAATCCAACATGTTGACATTAATTGCTTTTGCAGTGGATGCTAGCAATACCGAAGAGGAGAGAGCGGATGATTCTAAAGACGTCGGATACTACGGTCTAGACGGCAGACAAGGATATGGTAACGAAGGCGGTTATGGAAGAAGTTTTCCCCGCAGAGGTGGTAATTACGGCGTCAGCGGGGGTAATTATGGAGGAAGAGGTGGTAATTACGGAGGCAGAGGCGGTTGCAAAGGCGATTACGGCAAGAAAGGCGGTCATGGGGGAAGACGTTACGGTAGTGGTCATGGAGATGAGAAAGCTTACAACTAAACAAGGAAGTGTATCTATGTCCTCGGCTATGCCTTCAAATATATAGATAACGAAGCTTCACAAATATATATACATAAATATATATGTATAATAAGCATCGTTGAGATCATATATGTGTTTCTCATGCATGCATGCAGACGTAGTACTCTAGATATATATATATATTTTATATGTATTTATTTGTGATTTATGAAGGCTTAAGTCGAGTTTAATATTTTCTTAACAAGTTCGTACGTGCCTTTCCTCTGAATTATTACCACCTAAATATTAAATATATATTGTTTATGAATAGATGGAAATTTAGCGAGACAAATTAATTATCGTAAACAGCTTTGACAAAATTGATGAGTTCAAAATGGAAGGACGAGTGCGATGATTATCAGAAAAGACGATGAAGGAAAAAGGAAATCGATGAATGTGACACAATGTTTTAAATTATTTATATATTTCAACAAAGTGTTCGATGTGAAAAATAATATATAAGAAGCCAAATCTACGCACATGGGTGGTGTTGGTCAAAGTGTTAAGAATTAAACGTGCCTAATCACAAAAAATAAATAAAACAAAATTAATAGCAAATCCACAAAAGAAAATTATAATAAATAACTTTTTATGAAATTAAAGAAAATAGACAGTAAAATATTAAAATATTTAAAGTAAATAGTAAATTAACTAAATAAATAATCATCCGCTGTGTGCGCTTTTTAAGAGGGATAATATCTTTTATACTTCTGTATTTTATTAGGTATATATTCGAGTATATTATCTTTGTCTCAGCCAAAAAAAAAAAAAAAGGTACATTCTCTACGGTCGTATTTTGTTTATTTATGATTTTTTGCTTGGCAAATGAATTATACGTGGAGTGATCGATCGCATTAGTCCTGATAAATTTTTTTTAAGAGGGAAATTTCATTAAATTTAATAAGGAAATATAAAAACACTAAAGATAACAAATAACCTCATATTATATAATACCAAACCCTTCAATACGAATACATTCATCAAGAAAGTCTAATGATGTTCAAATGGAAAGATGTATGCTTGATGCCTCAAAAATGGGTATATACCTTAGCATATTAAAATTGAGTACGTATAAGGTTTTTTTTTTTAACAAAACCCTAACAATTGATAGAATTTCCCAATCAATTAAGAGGCAAGAGTTAGTAGCATTAAGGCCACTATTAATTTCACGTATAAACAACTCTAACAGGACCAAAACACTACAAAAACTCAAAAGGTGGGGAAACCAACTTTATTATTAGAAATAAAGATCAAAAATAAGAAACCCAAATAAAAGAAGTCAAAAACATTGCCATTATTACATATATATCTAAGCACGACAAAGCATAAAAATTAATTACACAGAAAGAGTTCTTATTGATAAAATAATCCACATCATTTGGAGAAACTGGGTTGTCAAAATCAAGTTACTGCAGGACCTCATCAGCCCATGATAACAACGCACCAATGCCAACTATCTTATTCCTACCTTGCTCCTTCACACAACATCCATCATCCTCCCATGGGCTTGCCTCTACCAAGATACTCACCATATGATTCCCACCTATATCTCTAGACCAGGAAACCAAAAACAAGTTGAAGGCCGCCGCTAAAGTCCAATCCCAAGAGAGGAAAACAATTGAGAAACTCTAGCTACACACGTTACATAGAGAGAGAGAATTAGGCAGATTATTATTCTTTTTTTCACTTGTATCTCTCATAATCCTGATAAATTTATAAACTTTGAAATTTTTCTGTATGGACTGTCAAATTTTTAATTAAAAAAGTGTAAAAAAAAATGTTTTAATTTACTTTAATTTCAGTTTTCTATGTTGGTATTTATCTAGCACATATTATATCTAATATTGAGAACGTATAATTGAACTATTGGATTTTCAGTTTATGACTTTATATTGATTTTAAAGACTAAAGCAAACGTATCTTATCAATTTCTTCTTTTTATTTTTGAGTAAAAGTATTTTATCAATTTCTTGAACTTACGGTTTCAACACTAATTATTCAATATATTAAAATTTTTTCAAGACTAAATAAAATTTTTGTTTAGTCACCTACTCCGCTTTTGGGCCATGACTTCGACTCCAATAATATAAATATATAATTTTTCCAACAAAAATATGGTTAAAATACTTATTTTCCAAGCATACATATAATATTGATAATTTCAAGAAAGTATCTGTAAAGTATCCATATCTATTTTTTCCGTTCACAATATTTTACTCGAGTATTTGGATATAGGCCGATATTTTCATGGCTATATATATGTATCGACAAAGGATCTACGAAAAATTCAAAATTTACATGCTTTATACTTTTTTGATATTTCATTGTTGTATAATTCATCGCTTAATAATAACAAGAAGAAATGATGTAATATTAGCTTCAAGATGGGGTGCAAAATTTATGTCCTAAACTTTCATGGAGTTCATTTTGATAATGATTAGTTTTATAGATGGATGAAGAATGTTTTGACTTACTTGTATACTTTGTATAGTCGTATTGTTTTGTCAAAGGTTGTGAGATTGCAAAAATTTAATAAATTTAGTTGTTATTTTACCAATGTATTTTTTTTTCAAATTATATACATCGCTTTTTAAGTCATTATGCTATACACAATATTCATCTTATAGATATAATTTTTATTGAAAAAAATAAATCAATTCGATTATCATTTAGTTCTTTTGTAAACTAAAAAAGAAAATTTCACTTGAAATTTTCTTTTTTAGTTTTACCAACATCATTCGTCTATATGTTTATAAATATAGACCCTCGATATTTTCATTGACATCAATATTACCTTCGTCCTTGTTCAAGCCCTGACACTGATAAAGAAATGCTATATTCAATTGTATGTATATATATTTATTTATCAATAACTAATTAGATTTTACAGTACTCGCAAGTTGCACTTTTATTAACAGAACTTTTTGTGACTAAATGCCTATCGTAGCTTTTCACGTTTCGGTGACCTAATTTTTAGGCAAAAGTATTTGGTAGAAATATACATTGTTTTGGCACCAACAATATATATAATCGTCAAACAAGATGGATTTAACGACAAAATCCATACGGTCCCAAAAAGCTATGCGCCAGACACTAAAAATAAAGCGAACATCAAGTTCTTAACATAATTTAGTTGTTGAAAGTAACATATTATAACCAAAAAAACCTGGTTGATAAAGCCTGGCTACTTTCCACAACGTCTACAGTAATGTTAGTCTCCGTATATTTTACTACAAGAAATTATACTTTCAATTACAGTACGCTTTTAGTCGTTAAATCCAACTTAACTACCAAAATTTAGTCGCAAGTGCACGTAGCACATCTTGTCGATACAATAAATTTTGATTTATTTATTCCAATCTTGACAAAGTGAAACTCGTCTTAAACACTTTATTACAAGCTACTATGGTCTATTTTGTATGACATATCCGTCTATTGTTTTCTGATTGAAAGAACTAAACTTGCGTACTCGAACATTAGTATAGTATTTTTTTTACTTGGGCACAAAAGAGAGAGTTTGTCAATACACGCGAAGGAGATGTAGTCCAAAAACAATGGACCAACGACAACAAGGGAATAAACTGGGAAAGAGCCTCACCAACGTCCAACTAGAACTGTGGGGTACTATATTGTAACTTTTTAGTATTCATTTGACCGAGAGATAGGTCATAAATTAAAATGATATTGGCACATTATTTGTCCATTATAAACACCTCTCCGTTAATTATATATATATAGTACCATAGGTTTACTGTGTGTGTTATAATTGTTTATAAGTTAAGTATTAATTAAGCTCTATAAGTTAATAGGTTTAATCGTTTCATAAATTGTTGTGAGGAACCTCAATGCAGCTTCTACTCAAGAAAATAGAGGTTGAGCACGCATTCTTGGGTATTTGGCACCATTTTTTCTAAATTATTTTTAAGTTGGCAAATTTTTGAATTTTAATTTGACAAAAATGTATAGTGCCCACAAATTGATGAGAGAGTTAAAATGTGAACAGAAAATTTTCAAACATATATGCACTTCGAAGGAGCTTACATGATACAAGAGTATTTCCATCTATTTTGTTTTTTAAAATATCGTTATAAATAACATGCATTATGTTTATTAATAAACCCTGGGAGTAACTTTCAGCAGCAGCAGCAGCAGAAGAAGAAGAAGAAGAAGAAGAAGAAGAGAGATACCTTAGGGAGTAACTGTTGGAAAATGGTTTGTAAACCATGTTGAGGAGCCATTTTGAGACCCAAATTTGAAGAGGACCTAATTTGCAAAAGTGACGGGTCTTGACGGATTTGCTTTTTTCATCGCAAAGAGATCCAAATCATATATTTATATGCTCAAAATGGTAATCGGGTGAATGAGAAATTGATGTCCAAAGTTTGCCCATTGGAAATATAGTATTGTTGGAAAAATTACAATTTATTTTAATTTTCCAACATATTAATCTGAAATTTTTTTTTGGAATATCAATCAACTATCTATTGATATTCTAGTGCATGTTAATGAGAATTAATATGCATGTGATTATTGGGCATTAGTTGGTGGTAAATGATGAAGATGAATAGTATTTACTCACTCTTATTGCATGTATATGGACAATATGTTGAGCTTGTTCAACTTAAATATGAATGGTTGTAACACCAAGGAAATAATTCTCATTAAACCATGATTAAGCCTCATTATTTCAAACTTGTAACACTCCCCATTAGAGGCCTATATAAGGAGGCTTTCACCTCATGTTACACACACACAAAATTTCCAAGTCTTCTTTCTTCTTATTTCATTGTGTTCTAAGGTATGTTCTAGGTGTGTACTAGAGTATTTCTAGGTGTTTTAGTGATAGAGAGAAGGCTTGGTTTCAAGTTCGCCGGAAGTGGTATTTGATCGTACTTAGAATACTACTGTTGTCATTGTATCCTAAGAGATAGACGTCTATTGAATCCTCAAGTACTTACCGGAGGAGACAAATTTGTTTTAAAGAAAGCGTGAGTTTCACGTGTCTCGACATCCATCAAATTTTTTCAATTCGGGTTAAGGTTGAATTACAGTTGTTGTCTTTATTTTCAACTCTTTGTAATTTTTCATTTGTTTATATTAAACTTGTTTGTTTTCTATGTTCTATATATTCTTCTAACAATCTTAAAACAGATTCCCTGCATAAAAGATGAACAGGTGGTCAAATTCAAGGAACATTTTGTGAACATTTTCTATATTGCTAACTTTTATTATTGTTAACGTTTTTTTAATTTGATATATATATAGATATTATATATATATATTGGTTTGAAAACAGTTTATTTGATTTTTTTTGTTTGCAGATAGTTTGCAGATATATATATATATATATGTATATTTCGTTCGCACTTTTGGTTTGAAAACAGTTTGTCTACACTTTTGTTTTAAAGATTATATATATTAATTTGGTTGCAGCCTTTTCAACACTGCTAACGTTTGGTTCTAATTTTGTTTAAAGATTATATATGACATTTGTTTGCATTTTTACAAGTTATATATATTAATATATATATGTATTATTTTGCACTTTTGCAAACCTTTTTCGTTTGCATTTTGTTTGCAGGTTACATTATATATATATGTATTAATTTGGTTGCAACGTTTATGGGTTTATTTACTAACGTTTACAGGTTAATTTTTATATATGTATATATTTATTTGCAAACAAACAAACCATTCCGTTTGTTATATATATATAAATATATAGTTTGAAATTTTTTTTATTGCACGTTTTAATATTGCTAACGTTCGGAATTTTTCCGGTAAGGAACGATTCTAGTTTTTTTTAATAAATTAATTAAAAAAATTTAATATATTTGGTTGAATTTTTAGATATGGCTGAAAACATGAATGTTGTTCCAACTGTGAATGTTCCAATTGGGAGCAATTCTGTGACACCGGAGCCGTCACCTCGGGTTCAAGCCTCATCCTCGACACAACCGTTGTCGATTTCGGTTCCTGTGAACGACAATGAGAAACCTGAGAAATTTAGTAGATTGAATTTCAAGACTTAGCAGCAGAAGATGCTGTTTTATTTGACGACGTTGAATCTTGCGAGATTCTTGAAAGAGGATCCTCCTACTGTTAAAGATGATGAAATGGATGCTCAAACATTGCATGCTGTTGAAGCTTGGAAGCACTCTGACTTCTTGTGTCGGAACTATGTTCTGAACGGCTTAACTGATGCACTTTACAATGTATACAACTCGAAGAAATCGGCTAAGGAACTATGGGAGTCTTTAGACCACAAGTACAAGTCAGAAGATGCTGGTGCTAAAAAGTTCTTGGTGGGATAATACATGAACTATAAGATGGTGGATTCCAAGACTGTGATCAGTCAAGTTTAAGAACTTCAAATAATTGTTCATGAAATTCATGCTGAAGAAATGATTATTAGTGAGTCTTTTCAAATAGCTGCAATTATAGAAAAGCTACCCCTTGCGTGGAAAGACTTCAAGAACTATCTAAAACACAAGAGAAAGGAAATGAGCGTTGAAGACCTCATTGTTAGATTTTGCATAGAAGAAGACAACAGAGGCTCGGAGAAAAAGAACTTCAACAATTCTGTTGCCAATTCTGCTAAGGCTAATATGGTGGAGCATGACAAAAGCTCCAAGAATAAGAAGAACCACAAGTTGGGATCCAAGTTAGGACCTAAGGGTGGAGTTTCTAAGAAACAAAAATTCCAAGCGAAATGTTTCAACTGTGACAAGGTGGGTCATAAGTCGACGGACTGTAGGCTGCCAAAAAGGAACAAGAAGAAAGAAGCCAATGTTGTAGATGCCATTACACAAGAGGTGTCCGACATCAGTCTTTCTGCTGTGGTTTCTGAAGTCAACATGGTAGACTCTAACCCAAAGGAGTGGTGGCTAGACACGGGGGGCCACACGCCATGTTTGCTGTGATAGAGCTGCTTTTGTTAATCTCGTACCTTTAGAAACTGGAGAAAAGCCGTATATGAGCGATTCTGCAACATCTGAGATCAAGGGTCAAGGAATGGTATTCCTGAAGATGACATCAGGCAAGGAAGTGAAGCTGCACAACGTACTGTATGTGCCTGATATCCAGAAGAATCTAATTTCTGGAACAATGATGAGCATGTATGGCTTCAAGATGGTTTTTGAGGCTTAGAAAATTATTTTGTCCAAATATAGAATGTATGTGGGGAAAGGTTTTGTAAAAGATGGGATGTGAAAAATGAATGTAATTGTTGTAAAGCCTAAATCCATCAATAAGAATAAAAAGTCTTCCACTTATATGCTTGAATCTTCTAACTTATGGCATAGTAGACTAGGATATGTTAATTATGATACACTACATAGATTAATTAACTTGAATCACATACCCGCGTTTAATATTGATTCCAAACACAAGTGTGAAACTTGTGTAGAGGCAAAACTAACAAGATCATCATTTCAAACAATTGAAAGGAATACTGAACCACTTGATTTAATTCATAGCGATGTTTGTGACTTAAAGTTTGTTCAAACTAGAGATGGTAACAAGTATTTTGTTACTTTCATTGATGATAGCACAAAATATTGTTATGTATTTTTGCTTAAAAGTAAAGATGAAGTTATTGAGAAATTTGCTCTTTATAAGCAAGAAGTAGAAAACCAACTTAATAAAAAGATTAAGATGATAAGAAGTGACTGTAGTGGTGAATATGTGGAACCATTTAGTAAGTTTTGCACACAACATGGTATTATTCACGAGGTCACACCACCTTATTCACCTCAATCAAATGGTGTAGCTAAACGCAAAAATCTTACCTTAAAAGATATGATGAATGCGATGTTGATAAGTTCCGGATTACCACAGAACATGTGGGGCGAAGCCATTTTATCAGCTAATTATCTTTTGAATAAGGTTCCCCGGAAAAAAGAGAACAAAACCCCTTATGAATTATGGAAAGGAATGAAGCCTTCTTACAAATATTTAAGAGTGTGGGGGTATCTTGCCAAAGTTATGGTGCCCAGGCCAAAGAAGATGAGAATAGGTCCTAAAACAGTTGATTGTATCTTCATTGGCTATGCCCACAATAGTAGCGTATATCGGTTCCTTGTGCATGAGTCTAAAAACCCTGACATTCACAAGAACATGATAATGGAGTTTAGGAATACATCGTTCTTTGAACATGTATTTCCTTATAAATCCAAGGAAAATGGTCCAAGTTCGTCTAAATAAACATTTGAGATTATTGAAGAAAATAGTCAGGACTATCAACAAGATAATGAAAATGAAGAAGTAGTGGAAGAGCCTAGACGGAGCAAAAGGGCAAGGATAGAAAAATCATTTGGATTTGATTTTTTGACTTACATGCTAGAGGCGGAACCACAAACTTACAAGGAAGCTATGAGCTCCTCTGAGGGTCCTTTATGGAAAGAGGTCATAAAGAGTGAGATTGATTCCATCATGTAGAATCATACTTGAGAATTAGTAGACCTTCCTCCAAGAAGTAAACCACTAGGTTTTAAGTGGATTTTCAAACGAAAAATAAAAGGAGATGGAATGATTGATAAGTATAAGGCCAGACTTATAATAAAAGGGTATAGGCAATGAGAAGGCCATGATTACTTTGATACTTATTCTACTGTAACAAGAATAACGTCTATAAGAATGGTATTGGCGATTGCTGCGTTGCGAAATCTTGAAGTCCATCAGATGGACGTAAAGACGACTTTTCTCAATGGAGATCTTGAAGAAGAAATCTATATGGAACAACTGAGGGTTTATTACTCCAGGACAAGAAAAGAAAGTCTGCAAACTGGTAAAGTCCTTGTATGGACTCAAACAAGCACCAAAACAATGGTACGAGAAATTTGATAGTGTCATGATGGCAAATGGTTTTAAAATCAATGAGTGTGACAAGTGTGTTTATGTCAAGAATACAGAAGATGGATATGTCATTATCTGTCTGTATGTAGATGACATTCTAATTGTGAGTAGCAATGATCGAATGATAAAATCTACCAAAAACATGTTGAACTCAAGATTTGACATGAAAGATATGGGAGTGGCTGATGTAATTTTGAGAATTAAAATAAAAAGGTCATCTGATGGTCTCATATTGAGTCAGTCACATTATGTGGACAAGATACTTAACAAATTTAATAAAAATGATTCTGGTATAGCCAGAATTCTGATTAATTCAAGTCAACATTTGTCCAAGAATAGAAGTGGAAGCATATCTCAGGTGGAATATGCTAGAGTGATAGGTAGTTTAATATACTTAATGAGTTGTACAAGACTAGACATTATCTAAGCTGTAAGTACTCTAAGTAGGTTCACGAGTAATCCAGGAGATGACCACTGGAAAGTGATCGTTAGAGTACTTAGATATTTACGGTATACTCATGATTATGGACTGCACTATACTAGATTTCCCGCTGTTCTTGAAGGATATTCTGATACTAGTTGGATATCCGACATTCAGGATTCCAAAGCTACTAGTGGATATGTATTCACTTTAGGAGGTGCAGCAGTTTCTTAGAAATCCTCTAAACAAACAGTAATAACCAGATCCACGATGAAGTCTGAATTTGTAGCCTTGGATAAAAATGGTGAAGAGGCTGAATGGCTACGACATTTCTTGGAGGATATTCTTGAATGGCCAAAACCTATGCCTGCAATATGCATACATTGTGATAATCAATCTACTATTGGTAGAGCATAGAATGTGATGTATAACGGTAAGTCAAAACATATACGTCGTCGACATAATACTGTTAGACAACTGATCTCAACTGGAGTTATAACAATTGACTATGTAAGGTCAAAAGAGAATATTGTAGATCCGTTACCTAAAGTTGTGAATAGAGATCAAGTTGAGAAAACATCAAGGGGAATGGGTCTCAAGCCCATGAAAGAATAGGTCGAACCAATGGAAACTCAACCTAGTCGACTGGAGATCCCAAGATCTAGATTCAATGGGACAACTAAACTGAATAGACCAAGGAGGATCACTGTGAGGGTTACCCCTGACCATTCCTATGATGAAAACAGTGATACCCATAGTGAAAGGTTAAGCGATCTGCTTTTAATGATTCTTACGCATTGGATATATTGAGAATCAGTGGAGTAGTGCGGGTTACTCTTAAGTAAGAAATCACCTATGTGAGAGAGAAGTGGGGCAACTTCAAGGGAGAATTGTTAAGGCACAATTCTTTAGAAATTCTTGCAGAACCAAGACGATGTTTACGGCCAAAATGAACATAACCATGAGAACCGAAACTGTGTCAGGAAAATATCTGTGTGAGGTATGTTATCGTTTACATAAACGGCAGAACAGTTCAAAGACATCGCGTCTACTAGTCAGCCAGTAAAGTAAACATACTTTCACAAGAGAAGGTTCAAGGGTTATCGCCTACCTATCCTATGCAGGTATTGACCGAAGAACTCTATCACCGTGTAGTGTCTTTTGTTCTTCCCTCGTTGTCAATCAATTTCATTCATGTGGGGGATTGTTGGAAAATGGTTTGTAAACCATGTTGAGGAGCCATTTTGAGACCTAAATTTGAATATGACCTAATTTGCAAAAGTGACGGGTCTTGACAGATTTGCGTTCTTCATCGCAAAGAGATCGAAATCATATATTTATATGCTCAAAATGGTAATCGGGTGAATGAGAAATTGATGTCCAAAGTTTACCCATTGAAAATATGGTATTGTTGGAAAAATTACAATTTTTTTTAATTTTCCAACATATTAATTTGATTTTTTTTTTTGGAATATCAATCAACTATCTATTGATATTCTAGTGCATATTAATGAGAATTAATATGCATGTGATTATTGGGCATTAGTGGGTGGTAAATGATGAAGATGAATATTTTTTGCTCACCCTTATTGCATGTATATGGATAATATGTTGAGCTTGTTCAACTTGAATATGAATGGTTGTAATACCAAGGAAATAATTCTCATTAAACCATGATTAAGCCTCATTATTTTAAACTTGTAACACCCCCCATTAGAGGCCTATATAAGGAGGCTTTCACCTCATGTTACACACATACAAAATTTTCAAGTCTTCTTTCTTCTTGTTTCATTGTGTTCTAAGGTATGTTCTAGGTGTGTTCTAGAGTATTTCTAGGTGTTTTGGTGATAGAAAGAAGGCTCGGTTTTGAGTTCACCGGAAGTGGTATCTGATCATGTTTAGAATACTACTGTTGTCGTTGTATCCTGGGAGACAGACGTCCATTGAATCCTTAAGCACTTGCCAGAGGAGACGAATCTGTTTTAAGGAAAGCGTGAGTTTCACGTGCCTCGACATCCATCAAATTTTTCTAATTCGGGTTAAGGTTGAATTACAGTTGTTGTCTTTATTTTCCACTCTTTGTAATTTTTCATTTGTTTATATTAAACTTGTTTGTTTTCTATGTTCCATATATTCTTCTATCAGTAACTTTAGAGCGTAATTTGTCCATTCAAGAAAATCGAGGGGGAAAATACGTGAAATCCCGTTAATATATTGAACTTTCTTATCAATTGAATGTTGAACTGTAGTAAAATAGTTTACTTGACAATATATAAGAAGGAGAAAGTGTTTTACAGTGCGCTTTCTCCATTCGTCCAAAACGAAACCATTTTGGACGAAGGAGATTTTTCCTTTTCTTTTATCCTTCTATTTTCCTTTTTTTTCGGTATTTTTTCTTTCATTTTAGTCCCTTTTTGTTTGTGGTGGTCTTTTATTTTTTTTTTTAATTTTAGCTATTTTATCTTTTGTTCTTTTTCACATGACTCTTTTCTCCCTCTCTCTTTTTAAAATTTTGTTGCTTCTTCCATGTTGGTCCTTTTTTTCCGTTTTAGTCCTTTTTTTTTTTTCTTTTTGTTCTTTAATTTTTCATGTTAGTCCTTCTATTGGTTTTTCCTTTAACTTTATCCTTAATTCTTAAATGTGTCTCATTAAATTATTTATTCTTTTAGTTTTTCTCCCTATTCAAATCAATGTTTTCTAACATTTCCAGTTTATAAATGAATACACATGTGCATGGCACATGTTTTCAACTAGTGATTTATCAATGTAGTGTTTTGGACTTGGAATAAAGAGGCACACCGCCACCTTCGTAGAAAAGTGTTTATTTAACTAAAATGGTGGTGACAAAGGCGGTTGCGGCGGCAGTATTACGGAGGCAAAGGCAAATATGTGGATGGTCATTGACATACTGTAGAAGCACAAGCTAAGGCAAAGTCAAAACGAAACAAGAAGTGCATGTCATACGCGTTCAACATATAAATAACATTTTAAGGGTAAAAAGGAAACAAGTCCTATACCTATGTAACAATTAATGACATATAAATATAAGAGTATCAGAACATTGCACTAAATAAATTGGCCTTTTAAAATAAAATTTTAATCCTTAACAGTTTCAAATTCTATATTATATATATATATATTAAGCATCTTTGAGATCATAGTTATGTCTTTCAAGCACGTATGCAGTATGGTCTATGATTAATGGAGGTTTGTCGAGTTTGTTAAATTCCGATATGTACATATGTGCCACTTTTCATTGTCTCCACGTTATATTCCAACATATAGTGGAAAATTGATAGCTTCGCTAAAGAAGAAATGTGGTGATTTATGAGAGAATTAACTATAGTTAACATCTTCGAGAAAATAGAGTTCAAAATGGATTTTTAAAATTTAATTTCATATTTACCTCCACATTATAAGAAGTGAAGTTTGAACCCTCCTACCATCAAATATCTAAAAAAAAAGGAACAAAAGATGAGCGTGATAATCATCAAGGGAAAAAAACAATGAGCATGAAATATAATAAGTACTGTTATTATTATTATTATTCTATTTTGTTTTCTGATATTCAGAGATGAGAAATTCAAACTCTCCTTATTGTAATGAGTTAGGTGTAAAATCATTGTTATTCTATTCTTGTTTTCGTGTAGCTTTGTCTTTAACAATAGAGTTTCAAGATGAAAATTCATGATATTTTAAATTAGGATATACGTCTTGGAGGGAAATTGTTGCTAATTACTTGTCCCAATCAATATTGGATTTAGAAATTGTAGGAGAATTAGAACCCTATGCACCCTAGGGTGGTTCAAACTCCTAAGAAGTAAACAATTTAATTCCTTACTATATCTAGAGTAGTTAAATCTCAAAAAAAAAAAAAAAAAAAAAAAAGGGAAGGTAAAAGCACATCTCGATGCAAAAACCTATTATAAATGTTTTATTAATTTTAAAACAGTTAATAGTTAGTTGTATAAATTACGGGGATTATATAACTTAATGTTAGTTAGTTGTATAAATTACCGGAATTATATAACTTAATGTTTTGAGCATTAAAGATTTTAAGTATTATCTTTGAGTTGAACCTATCATTTTCTGAAAGATGTCTGGAGTCATTTACTCTACCATTCTTTTTGTTACCCTCCCATCTCTCCTCCTGTCATATGTAATCCCAATAAAATTTAATTCTAATTACAATCCATTATTTTAATTGTTATTACAACCATGCCACTCTTTCAATAACAATATTTATTCCTCAAAGTTTTGCATGTATACAAAAAAAAAAAAAAAATCTTCAAATTTAAATATAAGTGCTTTTTTGTAATTTACTTGAATGTAGGGAAAAATTTGCAATTTGAAGAAAAAAGATTATAATAGTATTTAAACATTCTCAAAAAGCTAATATATGATTTACGTTCTGAAAAATATACTACAATTAAATTATTTGATTTCATCTTTTTTTTTTAATTTTCCCTTTTAAATAGCAATAATTTTATACCAATACGTAAATAAAGACAAAACTAAGATTAACTAATTAGCAGAAAAATCTGAATTTCAAACATCGCATTTAAGATAAATTAAAAAATATGAACCACTTTTATTGAAATTTGGAAGTGTATATTGGTAAAGAAAATATAGTTGTGTATATATTTGTAAAACTTTGAGGAAAGTCTTGATGGCAGGGTTGTTATTACAAGAAAAACAAGGGGATATAATTAGGCTTTAAATTTATGAGAAAAAGAGATGATATGTGACAAAGGAAAAGTTAGAAAGTAATAAAGAGAGCGACAGAGTAAATAAACCTAACATTTCTCTTTTTTTTAGTATGATCTTTTTTAGGGACTGTATTGATTATGTTCAAGTACATTTAATAAAATTTGAAAAATGTATGATGTTTATGTCATCTTGATAGTTTTAAGTCCGTTGGATGTGGATCACTAGCTAGAGAACGAGTCTACATGTGTAATAACCCATCTATGTAAGTTGTTACTTAACTACTTAAACTTAATCTTTAACCTTTAGTTACTTATAAATACTTAAACTTGAGTACTAAAAATTCTCCGAATTTTTTTTCATAACTTAACTTAAAAACTTATTCATATATTATTTTTCTTTATAAAATTACTTATCATATATACGAGAGTAATTTTTCTTAGAATCTTACATTTTAGAAACTCATTATTATATACATAATTATATAATTAGTAACATAACAGTATCCAAAAATATCTTTTATGGAATAGTCTGCGTAGTGGTGTCCCAAACCAGCTTCGCTTATTCACATCTTTGTCTGCATTTGCCCTCGAAGTACTATGGTGCAGGTTACTTACGTATAGCATGAATATATACTAATGAGCTTCCGCTTAACAAGTACAAACATAGTTCTCACATAGAATTATATAACACATAAGGATACATGATCTAACTATATTTCATTATGGAATTAAGATACAATCCAATTATATGCAATTATAGATGTCTTATTTTCCATTATGAAGTTATCTCTTTACTTATCTAACTCATCTATGAGTCTATATGTGTACGTACTGGGTTTGTAATCCAATTACACCAAGATCATAAACTAGATTCGCTCCAAATTGAATGGAAGTTAATTGATTTCTTCCCTTATAGAAGGCTATATTAGTATCTCATGATTCTTCCCTCGTGAAAGGCTAGTAAAACACGTTATTTATCTTAAATTAGTCTTAGCCTTTATTTAACTAAATTTGAGTATGTCTAATATCAAACTCTTACGTAATTGTCTTATTAAAGACTAAGTCTAAGACTTAAGCTCTATAATTTTGAATTTTTTAATCACGATATAATTAGCATGATATATAAATCTATTACAGATCTCATAAAGCATGGCACAATCATAAAACATGCCAATTTTAATAAATTACAACATAATTGTAATCATGGCATTGTTGTAAAAATATGACTTGTATTTAAAATATGACATTCTTGAAATATGACTTTCTTGAAAACATAGCATATTTGAAAACTTGGCTTACTTGAAAACATGACATGTTTCATAAATCATGATACTTTATCGTGACATAGTATAACAAAACAAAGCATATCATATAAGCATATTTTATTTGAAAAATATTTAATAATTTTATACTATATGCAAGGTTTATAATTACCTTAAGCAAAGCTTTTTCATTTACTGAACTAGTTTGTGTTCTAAATCTTACTACCTAAAAATATATCTATAATGAGTACTAAATTAATACTTTTATTGAATATGATCTCATCTAAATTCCTTGCAATAAAAAGGAAATAATAACTTTATCTAAACTATATTCTTACTAAGTATGGTTTTATATTTATAGTGTTTCTAAATCTTGAAATAATTTTTCTAATAATTTTAATAAAGATTAGAATAGAAAATCTAATTCCATTTTCTTAATTTTATATCAAAATTATAATTTTGATACCTTACTTTTAAATTTTTATTTTTCTAATTATATAAAACTTTCCTTAGAACTTATTTTAAATTCCTTTTTTTAAACAACAAAACTTTTTTAGATTTTGTTTTTTTTTGGTCGACTGGCTCTACAGTGCCAGTGGCTTGGACCAGGCAATGTCATGGTACTGCTAGCCTCGAAGCAGCCCCTAGCTAGCCATGGCCAGGAGCTACAGTAGTCATGGCCAGTTGGAGTGGCCGTTCCTATGCTATTTTTCTTTTCCTTTCTTGGAAAATTTTTATCTTTCAATTTATGAAGATTTGGACAAAAATTTCTTCACGACAAAAGTTCGTCTACATGCTATTTAAATTTTTCATGTTTATGGCAAAGTTTAATTTTGCACATGAACTACATTTTCTCAAAATTCTATAATCTGGCAATTTTTTTAAAATTTTTGCTAAGTTGTTGATTTCAACTTTCTAAAATCATGATTTCACACCCGTAAAATCTTAAAATATATAAATACACCATAAGTCTTGTTCCATAAACTTATCTAAATTTTCTTATCGGTTTTCTATCCATTCTAATTTCTAAACTTTTGCTGATCAAATCTTAAACATCCTATTCTTGATCATGAATATATTCATGCCATTTTCAAACCAAATTCCTAAATTTATACTAACAATTCTAACACCAATAATTTGAATTTAATTTTATTTTAGAAAACTATAAACACCAACAACATTTCTCCTTAAATACTAACACCTAAAATTAACAAGATTTTTGATCGAAAATCTACCTCAAAGATTGGCTTTCCACCAAAAAATTTAGAACTAGAACTTCTTGGAGGTTGTCATCTATGAAAGGGGGCTTGAAGATTTTTGTCAAATTCTAGAAATCTAAGAAAGTGTTTGGGAGGTCGGAAAATGGGGGTGAAATGCAAGAAAGTGAAAGAAAATTTTTGAAGAACCAAAAGAAAATTAAAGAGAGCTTTGAGAAACTAGAGAGAAAACTTTAAGAGAGTCAGAGAGCTTTGAATTTTTGGTATATGGAAAATGGTGGAGGGGTGGATGCCTATTTTAAAACTTGAGTTGATAATAATAGATTAACTTACTAATCATGATTTGTCATAATTCATATTGTCTAGAAATTTTAAGTAAGCTTAACACAAATTTAAACTATGATAACATAAGCTCTTGGTACAAGCAGAAGGTGGAAGAAAATAGATCCAAACTTTCCTTCTAACAACATTAATTGATTAAAGTAGACATCAATTCTAGTCATTAGATTAACGTTGTCTAGACAGGCTTTTTCTTAGCCTTTGATCTCTTGGTACTTATTCATTCTTAACCGTTGGACCAAAAATTCCTATTTTCCTTAAATTAAATAATTGGAGATAATATTTTCTAACAAATAAATTGTTGATCAGCAAACTAGACATAATAGTACATTTCTTTCATCTTTGACTAACATAATTCCCAATATCTTATAATCTAAAGTTAAGTAGTATAAATATTTTACTACATTGAAACTTATCCAACAAGTTTTTCTACTAAAAAAGTAACTCAGTAAAAGTCTTATCTATAGTTAATACTTATCCTCTAAGTTTTGTTACTGGTAAAGTAACTTAATACAAATATTATCTACAAGAACCTTAAAACTATTAATGTTCGCATTGTTGATGCTGTTGGAATATTATATTAGTGATTTGACAACTTATCTATATTTTTTTAATTGATCAATTGTAACATTCAAACTTTTTTGAATAAAGTCAAAAAACTTTATAAAACCAATCATATAATTGTTACATCATGAAATTTTATTTTCTAATCATACCTTAGTTTATATAAAGCTACTTTATTTTATTTTTCATAAAGCATATTAACTTTATACTGTGTAACATTAAGCCACTACAAGAATGGTGCAGATAAACTATGCTGAAATTACCAACACCTAAAAAACGCTGAAAACTTTTAAAGTTGCCAACGCCGGGACCAAAAGATGCACTAGGAATTTGATTATGTTGACTGCTACGTTTACTTTCATGTTCCTGATGCGAAGGTGTCAGGAAATTTATGGTGCAAACACAACTTGCCATGTTGTGTGTGCACCGGTTGGCAACTTAAGTAGTTTTTTTTTTTTTTTAATTCAAAGAAAAAAAGAAAACCTTTTTTTAAGCAAAAATTTGGAAACACTGCCTATATTTTTCACAAAAAAACTTTAAACAACTTGTTGATGTAAATAGCGTTAGTAAGTTATTTATGATTAGTTGCTGACGCCGACGCCATTGGCGTCAGTAACTTTAATTAAAAAAATTTTAAAAACTTGATGATGCCAACGCATCGGCAACTTCTTCCTATAACCCTGAGTACTATCAGAACCAAGGCCATCTTTTTTTTTTGTTAAAAAACTCAAAATTCCCCTAACCATACCCAATCCAATTTCTTCTTTTTTCAAGCCATCTCTGACGATTTGCATGTAGAGTTGCATAGACCCACTCCCTCTGTACCTCCCCGTGGCTCTATTTTGTCACAAACTCACTTCCTGTCTATTAGCCAATGCCAGTCACTACCGCCTAAAGCTGCTGTGGTCACCGTGAAGCCGCTGAATCCGAAGCCAAAGGTTGCTTTCTTTCTCTCTTACTCAATCTCATCAAGTAAAGCCTTTTAATTACTATTATTTTTTTATGTTTTTATTGAGTAATTGGGTTCTAATTGCCTTCCAAATAGGCTTTTTGGTTTTGTAAAAATTTATTGAGTGAGAATTGATTTATGTTGAGACTTGGTTAATGTTTGATTGAAACTCCTTTTTAGTTAGTTTGGAGTTATCTCTTCCGAAACTCTAAGTCGTCTCTTTCGCCGCCAAAGATACGAGCCCTCGCTTTGGAACTACGGTTTTGATCGAGAAAGTAAAAAAGATAAGTGAAAAATAAATAACTCTGTAATTCAACTAAAATTCCAGTCCTCTTTGAAAATTTACCTTCATGTTTCGTTTTTGATAGTTTGTTATTATGCATTATGGATATAATTGTAAATGTTAGGTATTTTTGGAATTGGTTAGACATGCACTTGGTTTTTTTTTTGAAGTAAGAATGTAAATAGATATGTATATTCTCAAGAGATTGGATTTTGTTTTGGAAAAGTGTTGTATAATAGAAATTTGATTGATATGTGTTGTAATATGAATATGTGTAAATGGAAATGTGTGTTTTTAACAAGTGTTGTAATATGGATTGTTCTATAGATTGTTCTTATTGTCGGTTACTCTTGGTAACCGAATGGTTAGTTTCGGTTTTTGAACACAAACGGACGTAACCGTTCGTGATTATGGTCCATTAATCCACCATTATTCCTCCATTTACGTTGAAAAATTCTCTTGATGGAAGAGAATAAGAGGAGGACGTCGGCTCTCGGTCCCGAAGCTCATTTTCTCAAAAAATTTTCAGTTTTCATTGCACCATCGATCGTGAGGATTGAGAGCTTCGAAGGCCAAGCCTTCTGTGTGTGTATTTAACGTTTGGTTCAAGGTTTTGCAGGTTCGTCGGAAAAATAACAATGGTGGGAGGTATTTTTCAGTCCCGACGTTTTTTTCCGCATTTTGATCTATATGCTTTATTTGGATTCGTTTTAGCATGATTAGATCATTATAATTTACTTACATTTGGTATCAGAGCCTACATTTATGCCTCTGTCTTGTTTGTCGGAGAACTTGCAAATTTTTTTTCAAAAACATACGTTAAAAATTTTTGATTTTGGGCTTGATTTTTAGACGTTGTTTTTGAAAAATAAGATTAGAAATCATTAGGAAGTTTGATTTCTATGAATTCTGGCTTTTGAAACGTGAATTTTGACGTCTGGAAGGCCAAGAAACCGTCGGGTTTCATTTCGGGTCGAAACCGGGTCGACGGGTCTGTAAAAAACCCGACTGGAGGTTGAAGACGACGAAAAACGACATGTCGTTTTACGTTGTTGAAAAAACGACATGTCGTTTTGAGGGGTGAAAACTGCTGTCAATTTAGAAAAACGACATGTCGTTTTGACAGAGTAAAAACGACACGTCGTTTTGACGGCTGGGAAACGACATTCTGATGTCAAAAACGACATGTCGTTTCCAGAAGCCCATTTGTGTCGTTTTTTGAAGATTTTGTCGTTTTTTCTTCTAAAAAAAAATTTTTTTTTTTTAATTGTTGTTTTATTTTGATGTACTTAATTAATTTATTTGGGTTTGTGTGTATAAATTTATTATTTTTATTATACATGCAATATTGTGTTAATTAATAAAGTACATTAATTTTATTAATATTGCTTATGGTTTTTTTTTTTTTTTTGCAATATTATTAATTTTTTGTTGATATTGCTTATGATATTATGCAATATATATGGTTATCTTGTTAATTAAATGTTGTATGATCCATATAATTTGTTTAATTTTTTGAGTGGCCACAGCATCTTTAAATTATGCAAATTATATTTTAAGAATTTTTAGGATCACATTATAACATTAGTTGTAATTAATTATATGTAGTACAATAAAATTTATCCCACAGGAAATTTTGTTGTATTTGTATAATTAATTAGGATGAAATGTCAAATTATATTTCTTAATCTACCCACAGGAATTAAGAAAAGGAACGTAATTTGATAGTTTTGTCATTTATTTGAAATGGACCTAATTGAGTAAAACTTTAGCCCACAGGCAAGTTTTATGTCACTAGATTCATATTTATGTTTTGCATTGGTAAAGCATAACTTAAGTTTTGGCCTTAAAAAATTGTGAATTAAGCATGTATATTTAATTTATGCAGCTATGCAACCTGTGAATTTTTCTGATTTTAAGTGTGACATTCCCGAATTAAAAGGCGATAATTACAAGATCTGGAAGGAGAGAATTCTTCTTCATTTGGGCTGGATGGACATTGATTATGCCATAAGGAAGGACGAACCACCTGCCATAACTGAAACCAGCACTCAAGCTGATGTTGCTCTTTATGAAAAATAGGAGCGATCTAATCGCCTTAGTGTCATGTTCATAAAGACTAACATCTCTGCTGGTATTCGTGGTTCTGTCGAAGGCTATGAAAAGGTCCGAGATCTACTGAAGGCCATAGATGAACAGTTTGAAACTTCTGATAAGGCGCTTGCTAGCACCTTAATAATGAAGTTTTCATCTATGAGGCTCACTACAGTAAAAGGTGTGCGAGAGCACATCATGAAGATGAGGGATATTGCGGCTCAATTAAAAACACTTGAGGTTACAATGTCTGAAACATTTCTTGTCCATTTCATATTGAACACTCTTCCACAGCAGTATGGGCCCTTTAAAATTTCTTACAACACACATAAAGAAAAGTGGTCAATTAATGAACTCATGACCATGTGTGTTCAAGAAGAGGGCAGGCTGATAATGGAACAAGGTGAGAGTGTGATGATGGCAATAGACAAGAAAGATGACAAGCAAGCCAAGAAAAAATGGAAAGGTAAAATACCTCCACAAGATGGAATAAAGAAAGAATCTAAGTGTTTCTTCTGTAAAAAGAAGGGGCACATGAAGAAGGATTGCACTAAATTCCAAAAATGGCTTGAGAATAAAGGTAAACTAATCTCATTTGTTTGTTATGAATCTAATATGATTGATGTTGGTCATAACACATGGTGGATTGATTCTGGGTCTACAATCCATGTTTCAAATACCTTGCAGGGTATGCGAAATCTGCGGAAACCAGTGGGAAGTGAGCAATGCATCTTTTCAGGAAATAAGATGGGCTCGCATGTGGAGGCTATTGGGACATGCAGTTTAATTTTAAGTAGTGACTTTATTTTGAATTTAGAAAATACCGTTTATGTTCCAAGTTTTTCTAGAAACTTGATTTCTGTTTCAAGACTTGTACCATTGGGTTTTTCCTTTAATTTTTCAAAGACATCCTTTAGTTTATCTTATAAATCTGATGTTGTTGGAAATGGTATTTTGTCTAATGGTCTTTTCTATATTAATTTACAAAATTATGCCACTAATAATGCTATGCATGTTCACGCTGGTTTAAAACGATGTGTTATAAATGAGGATTCTTCTATGTTGTGGCACCGGAGATTGGGACATATCTCCAAAGATAGGATTAAGAGATTGGTAAATGATGGAGTACTAAGTACTTTGGATTTTACTGATTTCGAGATCTGTGTGGACTGCATTAAGGGAAAGCAGACCAAAACATCTAAGAAGGGTGCGCACAGAAGTTCCAAATTACTTGAAATCATCCATTCAGATATCTGTTGTCCAGATATGGACATACAAAGTGGTCCAAAATACTTTATCTCCTTTTTTGACGATTTCTCACGTTACATGTATATCTACTGGCTTCAGAATAAAAATGAAGCATTAGATGCCTTTAAGGTTTTCAAGGCTGAAGTAGAGAAACAATGTGAAAAACAAATTAAGATCGTGAGAACTGATAGAGGAGGAGAGTATTATGGTAGATACACCGAGGATGGACAAGCTCCTGGTCCATTTGCTAAGTTTCTTGAAGAGCAAGGAATAGTTGCTCAATACACCAATCCTGGTTCTCCGAGTGAGAATGGTGTTGCAGAAAGAAGAAACCGGACTTTAATGGAGATGGTTAGGAGTATGCGTAGTAACGCTAAACTTCCTATATCATTGTGGACTGAAGCTCTTAAAACGGCAGCGTATATATTAAACCGAGTTCCAACCAAGGCTGTCCCAAAAACGCCTTTTGAGTTATGGAAAGATTGGAAACCGAGTTTGCGTCATATACGCATTTGGGGATGCCCGTCTGAAGTTAGAGTTTACAACCCACAAGAAAAGAAGATGGATCCAAGGACTATTAGTGGATATTTCATTGGATATGCTGAAAAGTCCAAAGGATACAGATTCTATTGTCCATCTCACAGCACTAGGATTGTGGAATCTAGAAATGCGAAGTTTCTTGAGAATGACATGATTAGTGGGAGAGATCGATTTCAAGACATTGTTTCTGAAAGAGATCATATTGATACTCAACCTTCCACATCAAGTAATAAAATGATTGTCATTGTTAATGCCCCTCAAGTTCCAACGGGTGTTCAAAAACCAGTTGTTGAGGTTCCACAAACTACTAATGATCAACCAGTAGATCAAGTTATTCAAGAAGTACCAGAAATGGTTGAACAACCAGTTGATCAACACGATCTTCAAGAGAATGTTGAAACAACTTTAAGAAGATCTACTAGATTAAGAAGGTCAGCAGTACCTAGTGATTACATTGTGTATTTACAAGAGTCGAACTATAACATTGGAGCCGAAATTGATCCTAAAACGTTTTCACAAGCCATGAGTTGTAAGGAATCTAACTTATGGCATGATGCTATGAAAGATGAGATGAATTCTATGTCATCTAACGGTGTTTGGGACCTTGTTGAGTTGCCTGATGGTGCAAAAGCCATTGGATGCAAATGGGTCTTTAAGACAAAGAAAGACTCACTGGGCAACATTGAGAGATACAAGGCTAGACTCGTTGCAAAAGGATTCACTCAAAAGAAAGGGATCGATTACATAGAGACATTTTCTCCTGTATCTAAGAAAGATTCTCTTCGTATTATCATGGCATTAGTTGCACATTTTGACCTAGAGTTGCAACAGATGGATGTGAAAACGGCTTTTCTCAATGGAGATCTAGAGGAAGAGGTTTACATGAAACAACCAGAAGGATTTTCCTCTAGTGGTGGTGAGCATTTGGTTTGCAAGCTCAAGAAATCTATATACGGATTGAAACAAGCTTCCCGTCAGTGGTATTTGAAATTTCATGATGTCATCTCTTCATTTGGATTTGTAGAGAACATTATGGATCAATGTATATACCAGAAGGTCAGTGGGAGTAAGATTTGTTTTCTTATTCTGTATGTGGATGATATTTTACTTGCAACCAATGATAAGGGCATGCTACATGAGGTGAAACAATTTCTCTCTAAAAACTTCGATATGAAGGATATGGGTGATGCATCTTATGTCATTGGGATTAAGATACATAGAGACAGAATATGTGGTATTCTGTGTATGTCTCAAGAAACCTATATCAACAAGGTTTTAGAGATATTTCGGATGAAGGATTGTTCACCGAGTATAGCTCCTATTGTGAAGGGTGATAAACTCAGCTTGAATCAATGTCCAAAGAATGATCTTGAAAGAGAACAAATGAAGAATATTCCTTATGCTTCAGTTGTGGGAAGCCTTATGTATGCTCAGGTCTGCACAAGGCCTGACATAGCTTTTGCAGTCGGGATGTTAGGAAGATATCAGAGTAATCCAGGTATAGACCACTGGAAAGCTGCAAAGAAGGTGCTTAGGTATCTTCAAGGTACCAAGGATTACATGCTTATGTTCAGACGGACTGATCTTTTGGAAGTGATTGGCTACTCCGATTCAGACTACGCTGGCTGTGTTGATTCTCGGAAGTCAACTTCGGGATACATCTTTATGCTAGCCAGTGGAGCTGTTTCTTGGAGAAGTGCAAAGCAAACCTTGACTGCTACTTCCACTATGGAAGCTGAGTTCGTGTCCTGTTTTGAGGCTACTTCACATGGTGTATGGATAAAGAATTTCATTTCTGGGCTTAGAATTATGGATTCGATATCTAGGCCATTGAAGATATATTGTGACAATTCAGCTGCTGTTTTTATGGCTAAGAATAATAGAAGCAGTAGTCGAAGCAAGCACATCGACATTAAGTATCTAGCCATAAAAGAACGTGTTAAAGACAAATCAGTGGTTATTGAACACATTAGCACTGAATTGATGATTGCTGATCCTTTAACTAAAGGCATGCCACCACAAAAATTCAAGGATCATGTAGTTAGAATGGGACTTGGTTTCTCTATGTAATTTCGTTATAAGAACGATATTATTATAATGAAATTCCTTTGTGATGTTTTCTCATTTTTGTCATCTCGTGTACACATACGTTAGTGATGAGAAAATATCTTTATGTTTGGACCAAGAATAAACATAGGGTTTATTCATTAAGTTATATGAGCTATTAAAGGGACAGATTGCATTGTAATACATGGAAGATAATACTCATACTTAAGAGGACTTGTCGCCATGATTCATGTAATTTGTTTCTTACTTGATGAATGTTGGAATTTATGGACCAAGTGGGAGAATGTCGGTTACTCTTGGTAACCGAATGGTTAGTTTCGGTTTTTGAACACAAACGGACGTAACCGTTCGTGATTATGGTCCATTAATCCACCATTATTCCTCCATTTACGTTGAAAAATTCTCTTGATGGAAGAGAATAAGAGGAGGACGTCGGCTCTCGGTCCCGAAGCTCATTTTCTCAAAAAATTTTCAGTTTTCATTGCACCATCGATCGTGAGGATTGAGAGCTTCGAAGGCCAAGCCTTCTGTGTGTGTATTTAACGTTTGGTTCAAGGTTTTGCAGGTTCGTCGGAGAAATAACAATGGCGGGAGGTATTTTTCGGTCCCGACGTTTTTTTCAGCATTTTGATCTATATGCTTTATTTGGATTCGTTTTAACATGATTAGATCATTATAATTTACTTACACTTATGCCTTATGGACATGATTGTGAATGTTGGATTGATAGTAGAAGGAATATATATGAATATGTTTATTGGGATGAGAATGTATAAATAGATATAGATATTTTGTATATAGTTTGCAAAAGTGTAGTTAAAAGTACTTGTACATGCATAATGAGGGTGACTTTTTTTTTCTTTTTTAAATTTAGCTAAAGATGTTGATAGATAAAACTTGGACATCGTTGCCCAATCCATTATGTCCTGAGTACTTGGTTGGGGTTCGAGAATTTATTCTTATGGCTCAAAATTCTGCCAATGCATCAGGTAAGGAAAATATATAGGGAAAACCACTTAGAGAAAGCGTAAGGAGGGCGAGGGAGAGAAGTTAGCCATACAGTTCGATCAAGAGACATAAAGAGCACAGATGGGCACGTGATTTGGGTTTACTTGCATGAACTCATGTACCGATTCGGTGTGGAGTCCCTTTCAACAAATTGTATGATAATGTTAAAGCACCAGTTTATCAAGGAATGCTTGTAAGTAATTTAATGTGCTTTCCAGTCGGATATGAACTAAGTAGTTTTGAAGTTCTAATTCCTTAATTTGTTCTTTTTTTTTTTAATAATTATATAAGATCAATATAATTTTACTCTCACATCAATAATAAAACACGCTAAGGATGGTCCAATGGCAAGCCAACTCAGGAATTGGCGATGTGATATACACAAGTACTTTAGGGATATTAGGGGGGGAGCTGAATCTAAAAATTGCAAAGTCCATGTCAATCTAAAAATAGAGTTATTTTACTACTTTTTAAATATTGAAATTGCTAGATTCTTGAGCATATCAATTTATTTTGAGTCAATTTAATTTAATTTTAATTAATTTTAAATTTATTAGTTTATTTTGAATTATTTTATTTTATTTTATTTTATTTTTGTTTTGTTTTATTTTATTTTATTTTATTTAGTTTATATTAATCATGATATGTTTTTTAATTAAATTTGTCCCTTTAAATTATTAATTTTTCTCATTGTGTAATTTCATTACGTGAAATTTGAAAAAAAAAAAAAAAACTTAAAACTAGGACTGATAATTTATGTCACGATATGATAACACGACACGAAACCCTCACAAAGTTATAGGGTTTGGGTTTTGCTTAAATGGGTTTGGGTCAAAAAGGATCGAACCTGTCAAACACGATTAAATAAAGGGTCGAACCCGTACGAACCTGCCAACCCGTAATTGACACGAAATAACTCGTTTAACAAATTAATTATACATGGGTTGACATAAATATGACTCATAAATTATCCATTTATAATTTCTAATATATTTATATTATTATATATATTATAATGTTTTACTATTTTTAATTTTGAGTTTCCAAAATTCAAAATTCAGATATAATATATATCTTTTATTTTATATATATATTTTAAAATTTTTTAACATAGAAAAGAAAATTTAGATTTTACTTTATTTTTTTTAGTCGTTCATTACTTTGCAGCTCTACTCACCTCATCTAATCGCCCTCTCCTTCCCTTACTCTATCGACCTTCGTGGTAACACGACCAGTCATCCCTAATTCTGTCATCATTATTTTATTAATATTTAATTTAAACAAATTAATTTAGGTCAACACGATTAACATGATTAATTAATGGGTTGGGTTTGGGTTTAAAATTTTGACACGAATATTAAATAGGTTGGGTTTGGATTTAGTTAATAGTGTCAATTAAGAAGCAAAACACGATACGAACATGACATGATAACACGAATTGCCAGCACTACTTAAAACGGACAAAAATTTGAATTTCACTTCGGATTTCAGCCAAACCTACACACAGAGGAGGAAGTGTGCCCTAATCATCCCAAACGCCGTCAGATCAACTAACCAACAACCCAAATCTATACATGGGGTCACTACAAACAAGGCCCTGTCAACCCCACGTAGGCCTCTAGTAGGAGTCTGTGCTCCCCTGTTTTGCGTTCCACAGTAACACTCGTGTATCCGTCCTCTCAGCAACCTACTCACGCCATGTGTCTTCCCGGGCCAGCTCCTCTTGTGCAGCCAATTCGCAGCTGCCACTTGTCTTGTTGTGGAAGGAAACAAAGGAGAACGCAAATGCTCTCTCCTACTGGCGCCTATGAAGGAAAACCAAGAAAAAAGAGAGAAGGAAGGAAAGAGCGGGAGTTCGGAGGCACTTCTGGGTTTGGGCAAACAGAAGAGGCCAAGCAGTAGCCAAAAGGGAGGAAGAAAGATGAGAAAATGAAGGAAAAAAAGAGAAAAAGATTGAGAGAAAAATAAATATTTCAAAAAAACCAAGTGCTATAGATTTAAATCTAACCTCTTATAAACCTATTGTGATGAACATTCAATTTTGAGCGAAGTTTTCTTAAGTTTAATCTCTTGATTTTTAAATTTATATTTTTGTGATGAAGTTGGTTTTGTAGTGTTGGATTTTAGTTTTTCTTGCGCTTTGATTTCGGAAAATGTTTTAGTTTAATAACCTAGGATTGCATTTTTCCCTGATGATGGATTTGGATTAATTTTGTTCTCTTGATAGTTATGATTAATTGTAATTGCTTATTATGTTCCATTTTAATTACTCTTAGTGATTTAGGTACTCATTAAGAGATTTTGTTGGATTTGAATGATGTTAGAAAATGGATTTTGAATCTAGACCTATAATAGGATAACATGTACAATTAGGAATAGAAATATATTTTAGTGTATGTGTGGTCTTGTGGAAGCTTGTTCATTGAATTAATGTTGATTGATTTTTCATAGGAATATAGTGGTTTTGATTAACATTAACGAGCTTTTTAGTTATCGGAAAAGACTTTTAAGTAATTTTGTGCGTCCGCTTAACAATTTAATTAATTGATATTAATTGATTGGAGAGAAAAATTAATTCAATTGAAATTATTTGGGTGAAATAGATATCCTAGCACTCAATCTCTCATTTTTCATCCTATTTCATTTTATTTTTTCTTTATGTATTTTCTCGCATGTACTTGCTTTTGAGTTTTAATTTTGATCATTCAAATAATTCTAGAGTTAATCAATTTTGATAATTAACTCAAAATTGAACACAATTCTAGTGGAAACGATATTTTACTCACTTTGTATTACTTATGTGAGTCATGCACTTACGAGTATTTCACATAACAATTTTTTAGCGTCATTATTGGGGATTGTTTTGTTTAATTTTAATTAATATTGATATGAATTAGCTGTAAGATTAATTTAAAATTTTTTTTCCTTTCTTGTTTTTAGTTTATTTACTTGTTTTTAATTTTCTTTGGTTCTTCTTTGTTTTTGTTATCTTGTTACGGTTTTTATGATATTCCATTGACAAATTCTCACAAGTTTTGCCTTATGAGAATTTGAACCATTTAATAGTACGTAGTGGAGATTTAAAGATTTGTTAATTAGGTTTCTGTTTTATAGTTTTTCTAAAGAATATCAAATTCAAATCTTACTTAATGGCTTGTTTGCTTTAACCAAGCAATGAGTTGAGAGAGAATATGGTATCATCTCTTTTTACCATAGATCAATCGATAACGCCTATTTATTGTTAGAAGACATGACAGAGTTTGATCATTAGAATTGGAATTGGAGTTTGGTAATTAACTTATATCTAAACACAAATTTTATGAGAACAATATTTTACTTATTTTGTATTACTTATGCAACTCGTGCACTTACAAGTATTTCATGTAACACCATGCCCCATCAAGACATAATCAATGTCGATGATTGGATATGGCTATGGGACTATTGGAGTCACCAAAAGCATATGGTAAGTTTCAAAATTTTCATTAGTGTTTTCATTTTCTTACGTTGGCTTTACATTATCAATCTTGATAATGATATGATATATCCATTCAGGATTTGGCGTCGCAAAATAATGATAACCATTCAAAAAGAAATGCCTATGTCAGTTCCCACGGCTCAAAATCCTTTTCAGCTCATCATTTAGATTTATCAAGTAAGTCTTTCACTATTTGGGAATTATTATGTTTTTCATTTATGTTTATAGGTATAACTTCAAAATCTATTATAGGTAAATGCTGAAACCAATTGGTTCATTGGTGATGTGACTTCCCCCACGTACGTTATCATACCAACCAATCGAGCTCTGACGTCGACCGCGATGGCTGGCAACCTCGTGGGTCGTCATCCTCTTACTTAACATACTTAACTTGCCATTTTTAACATTCTCATTTTGAAGCGGAAGCAATTTCTATAGCAAATTTTTTTTTTTTTAACTTACATACTATGCCTATAACCCTATCATACTCTTATAACATATAATTCATAAATTCCTTTCTTTCATCTTCCTTTTGAACGCTCAGCAAAAGACTCATGGTAGTACCATACCCTCGCCCAGTCCCTTGGCACGTGCAGATCCATCCGTTATCCATCATATTACTTTAAATTAACAGGTTGCTTACCTGCAACATATAAACAATTAATGAGCTAGATGCTCAGTAAGTTCAAACATACATTCATTAACTTATAAATACTAGTAATATATGTTATTACTAGAATATATGACATCACATATATACACATTATGCACATCATCTATACATATCCTCGAAACATAACATATTATGTGAGCTTCCTTATGCTCATTTATCTCTTCGCTAATCATTCTTATCATTCTATTGATAATCTCTTATCATTCTAATCCAATCTTTTCATTTCTTTGCTTTTCATTCCTATCATTTCTTAACTTTCTGTTCTAAACCTTTATAACTTTTCTATCGCTTTATCATCATCTCTTAACATTTCATATCTTAAAAGCTAGTAACATACACACTAGCATAACATCACGTAAAAACATGTCATTCACATCATACACATAACATCAAACACATCACATCACATATATAATTCTATTATGTTCTTTTAAACTTCGTTTTGTTATTTATTTATTTTTCATTGATTTCATTATGTCATTTTTTTTTTCATATCATTCGTTTATTTTCTTATCGTTCTTTACTTTTCTTTTCTTATCTTTCACTGGTGGTCCCCGTCGTTGAACGTACCTAGTTGCGCGCTGACAGTGGGAGGAGGGGGAGCTACCCACCAACCTACCTCACAGTCACATAAAACCTCACCTGCGAGTTGGTCCATCCTATAATCTACCACACCTTCGGGGTAGCACCACATCTGCGCGGAGGATATAGACCGGAAGTCTCAACTTTGTAGGGAGACCGGTACGCCAACATTAAGTTTACAGTTTTATTATCTTGCATTCTTTTAGCTTTTCTTATATTGATTTTTCGTTTTACATCTTTTTCATGACATTCATTATCTTTCCTTTCTCATTTTTCATAAAACATTTTATGGGACATTTATTCTTTCATTGTTTTCTTTTCTTAATTCTTTACTTTACTTGTGTGAATTATATTAATCACACTTTAGCATAGCATATATAACACATATTATTTATATATCATCACATCACATCATAACAAACAAAACACGTTTAATTAAGTGCAGGCAATTATTCTCCGTTTATTATTTGTATCCTTCTATCTACCGTATCTTATCATCATACTCCTATCGAACATAGCCTATCGTTCTACTCTATCAATCATATCTTACCGTTATGTTCTAATCCTTTCATCATAACCTATCATTGTTTCTCTTTCTTGTCTAACTCTTTACTTTCATATCATTTTTCATAAAACATCTATCCTTTCGATCTCATAAACATCCATTTCTTAATTCCTTTCATCACCGATCATCGTTGCTCTATCAATCATAACTTAATTTCCATAAAACTTTTCATAAACATCTATTCTTTCCTTTCATATCTCATCTCTTTCTCACATCTTTACTCTCATAAAGCTGTTTTAATACATTTCCTTCCTAATTCAATATATATTCATATATATATTTTTATAAATTATTTATTAAAACCTATCTTTTAACATCATCATAACATTGCTATAGCATTACTATAGCATCATCATAAATTACATCATAAAATTTGCATACAAAACATATAAACACGATAAACTTGTTCATAGTTGCAGACGAGTAAATGTCTGAACTTACTCATAGCGTGCTCATCCTCTTCTTGAAATCCATCGACGTCCTTTGTCGCTTCTGGATTAGGTTCCTACATACAACTTTGTCTGTTAATCACATTTTCATTTATAGCTTTTATTTTATTAAAAAGCTTGATTCTAATCTTATAATCCTTAATTATAGCCTTAGGACAGCTTTTTTTTTTTTAAACCTTAATGGCCATTTTCTAATTTTTCTCTAACTTTTTGAAAAATTACGATTTTACCCCTAACTTTTGATAAAATAACAATTTTACCCTTGACATGATTCTTCATAACTTAAACCTCAATTTTGGCTTTTAAAAACTTCATTAACCTATTCTGGGATCATTGGGGCTTTTTTCCCATAATTTGAGAATCTTTGGGCAAAATGACCATTTTGCCCCTAATGGGTCGTTTAACCATAATATTTTCATTTTCATACTTAGGCTGGATTTTCTAAACCCAAAATCATTTAATTAACTTTTTAAATCTTATCGGACCTTTTCCGGATCAATTCTTATCATTTTATCAATTTTCACATTTCCGGCCCTCGGGAAGTACTATTCTGACCTAAGAGTCGGTTTCATGTTTTTCTTGCGTTCTAGGGTTTCGAAGGGTAGGTTTACTAATTATAACTTGCTGCTTCTTCTTTTCATGCCCTAATTCCTCGAGGGGGCTCGGGTTCCCTTCCCGATCATATTTTTACCCTTCGTTTCCTATATTATCCCTAGTGCCGTTTTTAGAAATTTCGACAGAGTTTCCCCTAAAATTTTGAGGTTCCAACGTTTAGGAAACGCCTGAAAACCATCTATCCTGATCTAATTCTATCACGTACTATACCAGAAGCCTAGATTTTACGTAAAACTCATACTGTTTATGTAAAATCGTTACTGTTTACATACATTCTTTTCCATAATTTTCATACTAATAATCATAAAATCATATAATAGTCCCAAACAATTAAATTGCGGAACGTAAAAAGGTCGGGATTTATACCGAATTGCAGCCCGGTCTCAACGGTATAAACCCTAATTCTTCGTTCTTCATATTTGAGGTCCCGTCTTGCAATTCCGACTCAGCGGATGCGTCCGGAACGTCGAAAATAGGCTAACGGGCCAAACTTCTAAAATTGGTCAACGATCGCCGTTGACCGATGTTGACCGCCGTTGACCAGCGTTGACCGGTGGTGACGGCGGCGACGGTGGAAAGTGGGTAGTCCATCTTGAAGATCTCGACGAGAGAAATCCATTGGTGGTCTCAATTTCACCATTCAACACCTCTATCGCTGGAAATCGCCCCTCGAAAACTCGGTCATGGCGGCGGCTTTGGAACTCCGCCGTGCCGGGGTTGTGGCGTGCAATTGACTTGGGGCTTTTGCTCCCCTCTTCACGGTGACCAATTCTGTACCGGTGGTGCAGCTCAACATCACCGGAAACGGCGAGTTCCATGGCGGCGATGTCGCGGCTTCGGGCGGCACGATCCGGCGGTCGTTGGGCTGAAACACCACCTGGGTTTTGTTCTACTCTTCACCATGAGTCTTTTGGGACCAGAATCACCTTGATCGGACGTTAGACGGTGGAGATACGGCATCACGAAATTTTCGATGGTCGGCGGCTTTAGACGGCGCGTGCGGCAGCCGTTCCGTCGCGTCGACCTACCGTTGAACTCAGCTTGGCGAGAGCTTTCCAATGGTGCCGGCGGTGTCGTGAACGGAGGCTGTATGTGAAAGTTGGTTACTGTACACATTTGGGTAGAGAGAGAAAGAGAAGGAGGAGAGAGAGTGCTCATGGGCAAATGAGGAAATTCCACTTTTTTTTCGCTCCTTATATACTTTTTTGCCCAAAATTTCAACATGAGCCTTCCTGACTAATTTGGGCGTCCTGAATCCAAATATATCAGTTTTATTTTCATCTGAGGTCATTTCGACTAGTTTCCGATATTGCGAATTCTCGGTCAAAAATTACCCCTGTGCTCAATTATCAAATTTGAGCGTGCCGATTGGCTATCCTGACTAATTTGAGAGTGCTGAACCTAAAGTTATCAGTTTTATATCAAGATAATATCATCTTGACCTATTTCTTGATACTGTAAGTGGCACACACGTGCTAACACCTAAAATCACTATTAATCATTTTTCATCCTTTAACATTGTTAGAACATTTTATTTTAGTTCTAAACAATATTAAATCACTAAATTTTACATTTTAACACTTAAATTCATTGTGTATTTATTTTCTGATAAATATGAATTTTCCTGGTTATTACAGGTGACATTGAGTTTCACGTACTCATGTACACAAACCACCAAACAAAAATGTGGTGTGGCCCCCAGGCAGAGAAAGATTTTATGACTATAAGTTAATCAATATAGTTACTTTATGTTTTCCTTGTTCTAACAAATTTTATATACACGTGTTTCTAATTATATATATATATATTTAGGTTAAGATGATGAAAATCAAGGATTCCCAGGGCCAACAATATTCTAATGTAGACTCTTCTGAAAGCCAGCAAGTTCATCTCAGTAAAGAAGAGATAGTTCAAAGTATGGACAAGACCAGCCCGGGATACATCAAAGGAAAAAGGAGAGTTATAAAAGGGTCTTCAAGTTCTTTTGGTGGGCCATGTGAGAATGCTGAGATCTAAGAGTTCAAGGAACAGGTTGCATCATATGAAGATAAGCTTTAAACAGTACAAACCCAGCTTGCTTATTCTATGAGCTTTATTCAGCAGCTAAGTGAGAGATGGAACATGAAATTCCCCGAATCATGTCCTACATTTAATGCAAGAAATATGTTTCCTCAGCCTCCACCTAATGTAAATGCTTCATCTACTCAACCTACATCTTCCAACACTTCATAGTAGCAAAACAACAACAACTACGACGATTGTTATTGCCTTTCACCACCAAAAGATCATTTTTACAAGACTTATATGTTATCAACTTTTAGTTTCATGTACGCATTTATATATATATAGTATTTAATTAAGATATTTGGTTTGTTGTATTATTTTTATGTTTTATGAACTTTGTACGTTTGATCCTTTTCACTAGACTTATATTAGTATTTACCTAAGACATTTGGTTTATTATATTATTTGTGCATTTTATGAACTTTGTATGTTTGATAGTATGAAATCAAACTATTATTATATGATGTTTGTGATTAATTTTTTATCAGCATATTTATATAAAATAATTAAATTTGAATGACAATAGAATTAAAATGAAAAAGAGGTACCAGACATTGAAACCAAAACAAAAAAAAAAAAAAAAAAGATGTAGCCCAAAAAAAGAAAAAAAAAACTTAGGAAAACTTACCAAAGCCAAAAGCGTTGGCAAATAAATGAGAAAAAAAAATGAAGCAAACTTACTGAAAAGCAAATAAATTAATTTATCAACACAGAAGGTGTTGGTAACTTCGTGTTGACTGAAAAGCAGCAAGCGAAAGTTCTGATGCAATTTGGTGTTGGTAAGTTTGCGTAAAACTTGCCAATGCGTTGACTGCGTTGGCATGTAAACTTTGATAAGTAAAATTTCCAACAACCTTGGCGACACCAAGCAAGCTTTGGGAAATTAACTTCCTGACGCATTATAAAACTTACCAACGCATTGACTACCTTGGTAAGTTTTATTTTTTTTTTTTGTAGTGAATTATCATATCATATGATTAAATTTTAAGTCCTATCACATATATCATAAGATTACATTTTAAAACTTTGTAACCATACTTTATAACATTAAGTTTAGTTATCACATTATCGAATTCATTTCATAACTTTAAGATAAAATTATAACCTAAGCTAAAATTTACATAAAGAAATATTATGAATTACAAAATTAATTTACTATAATTTCCTTATTAAAATTTTGATATTACAAAATATATCTTAGTACGTTATCATTGCCTTTACGGTATAAGTTTATTAAATCTTCTTTTCCTTTTATACATGTATGCTATATTTAAAATTATTTAATATAGATAACCATAGATAATAAATTGATAATGTAAACAATTTATTTACTTTTTGTTTTTGTATTATTTATGTGGTATAATAATATTGGTATTTACTTCAATTATTGGCTATAAATTGTTGTTTGTAGTTGTCTTTTGTTTGGTTAAAAATTATATATTCTTTTTTGACGGATGCCTTGGCATCTTGTGGACGTGCCGGAGTGGTTATCGGGCATGACTAGAAATCATGTGGGCTCTGCCCGCGCAGGTTCGAATCCTGCCGTTCACGTTTTTGACCCCTTTCTACTACTACTTCTTCATCTTCCACATAGTTATATATAAATATATATATATATATTTTAAGGTAAGATAACCCAGATAATTCGGTTCCCTAAAAAGACCAAACAAGTTAAAATCTTTGAAGTTTACAGCACCTTTTTTGTACCCAACAATAACCCACTATTTATTTCCTTGTACATATTTAAAGATCAAATCTCACTTTTTTCCCTTGCCTCCGGTGAAGTGTGAATTAAAACATCAAAGAATTGTACGCTGTTTTATACACGTCAATTGCATGTTTCACTTTCCCAACATGACTGCAGTACTAGATACATACCCAAATTGAAGCTATTAGTTCCCCATGTAAACACACACACACACACTTATGTGTCTATGTATATTGTTTAAATGCAGTGACCCAAATCTCGTGGTGCGATAAATTGTAAGAAATCTTTCATGGTCTGCGGCAACAGTAGCAAAGGGATCGAAATAATAGGTCTGCTCCTGTATGTAATTGTTTTATTCTCATACTATATATATATATATATATGATGTATTTTGAGAGTTTCATTATTATGTTTTTACTATAGCTACTCATGACACTCCTCTCTTGTATCAATCTTCGATATAATGGATTTTCTTCTACTCTACTTGAGATTGTTTCTCATTTAGAGTTTTTCACATAAATCTATGTGTTCTTATTTTTGTTTTCTATCATCTATTCTAATCGTTATTCGTGATATATATATATTTTTTCAAATAGTTGGTATGTTACTGTATATACTTCCATTCAATATTCTCATATCATAGCATATTTCAGAAGGGTAGCAATACAGCGTACACGCTATATGAGAGTTCATCAAAACCGAGATAAGAGGCTGAGTACTTTGTAAAAACAACTTAACGAGAAAGTCCTATTTGCACGACCTTTTAAAAAATTTATTTTGCAAAATAAGCCTTATATTGCGTGCTCTCTTTAGACTCTAACAATAATAATGAAAAATGTCATCCAAAAATTTCAGTTTTATATAGTCATTTTAGCAAGTTCTTCTTAGAGGACTAGGATACATCCCAAATTACCGGGATTTACATGCTTCCCGGCCGTTTTTCAGTTATTCGATCAAAGCAAAACTATTTGTGTAAAACAATAATTTACTTTCTTTTAATTAACTGACGACTTACAGAAGTTTCAATAAATGTGATCGTTTTCAAGTATCAACTTAAAAACTTGAAGCAATACATATGTACATGTTGTACCACATGCTCAAAACCCCTACCTTATTAAAATCCATTAAGATCAAACATCAAATATTGGGATGTGCATAGTTCTAATTTTTCAGTTATTAGATAATAGAACAAAACAATCTATGTCTTATAAATGATTTATATTTTTAAATTAAGGATTAACCTACAAAAATTTTAATCAATGACACCTTTTTAATACCTTGACTGAAAAACAATAGTAAGAGCAACATTTACATAATTTGTACGGTTTTCTCATAACTACTACTTAAAACACATTTAGATCAACAATATCGATTTGGATAAAGAAGACATAAATGATTAAAAGGCTGAAAAAGCTTTTCCAAAAATATAACGGCAAGGAATGAGGGTTAGAAAAGGCAAAAAGCTGGCCTTTGTTATCAGCAATGCTGTAGTGGTTATAAATACACACACACACAGACATATATATATATATATAAATGAGGAACCGATTAAAATAGTGGAATTACAAAAAAAGGGCTTTACTCCATAGGGCATAGTAGCCCTTTCTACTACTATTACTGAGAGCACTCTTACAGTCTCACACTCACCTGCCTGCCTGCACATATTTATACTCTTCACATATCAGTTTTGTTACTTTTGTACGTACCTGTAATATTGGAGTTTTTCTTCTTCCTTTTCTTCTTTTTCTTGTAGGGTTCTGACTATACGTACATACACACACATATATATATGTATGCATATGTGTGTGTATATATATGTATGGGGTGTTGTTGTTGTAGCAGTAGCCACTCTCACTGAAGAGTGAAGACAGACCAGCAGTGTCGTTAAAGATTGGCAGGTTATATCCTATCTCTGTATGGCTACTTGGCTAGAAGTTCCCCAGACATATTTTCTCATGGTTTCTCTTCACGTTTCTCAAGAAAAATACTAGAAAGGTTTTCCATAATCCATCCTTTGTGTTGCAGCATATAAAAGGTGTAAATTAACTTTAAAACAGAAACAACTATTTCTTTTCAGCAAAAAAAAAAAAAAGTATCATATATTTACATTGAAAGAAAGGGAAAACCCTTTTGAGTGAATTAAGTAGAAGGCACAAATCCCTTTTGAGAGAGGAGGAAGATTTAGGGTTTTCAATATTGATAACATTTTCTTAATTATTAATTATGCATTTCAGTTCTATAAAAATCAAGTTTTTCAATTTGCAAAATTGGTTCAATTTAATTCGAACTTATACGTAATATAAAGTACCCAGTTAAATTTTGTATAAAACATGAAGTGTCTCTTTGAACACATATATATTGTACACACACACACACACACACACACACACGACTCCAAATTCCCAGCATTAAAATTCTTTAAAAAAAAATTGCTGCTGAATAAATTCTTAACGTGCCCTTTCCAAAGATATATATATATATATATATTGAGATTGAGTTAGTTAAATTGGGTGGTGCATATAGGAGAACAAAATTTTTAAAAATTATATCTGCATCCTAGCACGAATATTAGAAATATGCATCACCATTTTCAATAAAGAAAAGCCATTCGATTGGCAACAAAGTCAGATGCAAAATCTATATAGACTTCATCAAAAAGAATACATTATAACCTACTTAGATATATGGTTGGTGAAATACCTCAAAAACATGTTGTTCCCCACACACACATATCTGGCTAAAATAATATTATATATGTGTGTACATATATATATTCTTGACACATTTTGAACCAAAAAATTCTGATGGCGCTATGCATGATAACTTGATTAGCGACTCAATCTTATAAAATAAAATAAAATAAAAAGCTCTTTTTGTTTTTTGTTTTGCTTGTCCTCTTGTAAAATTGCTTTCTAAGATACTTAAATTTTCTATTTAGTGCGTGTATAATGTCATAAGCCAATTGATCAGCGATTAACATCAGCATTTCTAAACAAATAAATTAGAAAATATGTGACAATAGCTAAATGTGGACAAACAAAATCATATGATATTTTAGTCATGAAACCATCTGACAATAACCTTGTAATAATCCAAATGAAACTAGGTATAACTTTCCAACAAATTAGAGGGATAATAACCAAAGGCTGTGGTAAAACAACATTTCTAACACCCAAAATTAATTAAAAAAAGTGAAATCCAAAAAACAAAAACCAAGAAAATTAAATGGGAATCCTTTGTTTTGTGGGGGGTAGACTATTCCATTTGCGTAAATAATAAAACTAAAGTTTGAGAGCCAAATCAACAGGATTATTAGAAGCGTCTGCCCCATAAGTACTAGCAACACTGGCATTAGCATTGCCATGATGATTATAATAAGAAGCTTCCCCACTGCCAAGTATCTCCGAAGGCATGATCTGCAATATCTCCTTCGAACCACTGCCAGATATCGAGCCGGCGGCGGCGTTTTTATGCCCTGGAAAGAACTGATACTCCATAACCACCTCATCATCTCCAACATGACCACCTTGGTTGCTTTCCTTCCTGTGAACCGCCACAACCTCCACACCCTACAAAAAAAAAAAAACCCAAAAATCAAAATCAAGTATACTTTTTATACCTTTGACAAAAACCAAAAAGAAATGAAAATTATAAAGTAATGGTGTGTAGGGATTTATAAAAACTGAACCTCAGCATTTTGGGGTGTGTGACCAAAACCAAGACCTAATTGATCTCCACCAAACAAGTTCATCAAATTTCCATAAGCTATTTCTCTCATCGACCCTCCAGTAATCTCTTCATTGTATCTCTTCTTCTGCAAAACAAAAAAAAAAAGGGGGTAATCTCGAAAAATCAGAAACCAATGTAACAGTACTAAAAAAAACACACACACAAAAAAAAGGGACAAAAAAAGAATGAAAATATGAAGACCTTGAAAGTGCAGATATCAAAGGACTGATAATCGTGATGGGAAGGAACGTCCAACTGCAGAGAAGGTTTTGGTTTTGAAGAGAGCTCTTTCGAGCAGGTCTGAACAGTCGGATCACGATCAATATTCATCACAAAGTTATTAACCGGATGATGATGATAATGGGACCCAACCCCAACCCCAACCCCAACCCCAAAACCACCATGATGGGGCTGAGGAACGGCCATCAGACTGTGGTGGCCACCGGGGCCCCCTGCGCCGTACTGCACAGGAACACTCTGGAGCGGCTCGGCGGCTGCCGCTGCGGCGCCTAAGGGGAAGTTGACCGGCTGGAGGTGGAGCTGGAGCATCTCGGCGATCTTCTGATGGCGCTCTACGAGCCGGAGCCGCTCCAGCTGAGCCACGCCGAGCCCCCTTTGAGGCTGCTTCTTCCCGTTCGCGGCTTTGTTTGACGGCTTTCTTCCTCTGGTCCTTGTCACTGCAGCTTCCGGCCTGGCTTCTTCAGCCCTAACGGCTCTGGCTACGGCGGCGGCGGCGGCTTCATGGGATGTTGTCTCGTCGGCAGCCATGAAGATCAGTGAGGAAGTTGAAGCCATGGTCAGTGAAAAAGGTAAAAAGAAAATGTTTTAGAGAGAGAGAGAGAAATTGTGGGGTTTTGAGGTTGAGGGTTTATGTTGTTGTTTGTGTTGTGTTTTGGAGAATGGAGATTAGCTTAGAGGTTGTATCTATATACCTATATCTATGTATCTATCTATGTATATATAGATAGAGAGGTGTCAAATATACTAAAAGGACAATGGTCCCTTAAATCTGGTCATTACTTGTGAGAGTGTTTTTATGGTATGTGTTCTTTTTTTTTTTTAAAAAACTTATTATTCACTTTTTTAATTTAGAGAATTCTTTCTAATTTGACACAGATTTTAACCATTAGATTTTAATCAGAATCCAATAATTTTAATCCGAACCGTTAAAAATATAGATATATATATATGTATGGTTTGATTTGCCATTAAAAATAATATCTTATCTATATTGTATATTATATTTCTTGCCCTACAACAGATTTTGTTTCCATTTTATCCTTCCTTTTTTACAACCACCAATGCCAAACAATATTCTTGTCCATTTCTGAAAGTTTTGCCCAAACAACAAAATATATCCCATAACGAAATAAACAAATCTCCACATAACCATAACAAAAATAATCTTTTATTAACCCTAATTACCCTTTATCCAAGAAGGCATAAAAAGTTCAACACGCGCCAAGAAAAAAAAGCGCGTGAGGCTTGCATGATCTAATATATATAACATTTTTAATTTGCCAAACAGACCACAGTTAGGGCATGCAGCAGAAGTAATGCTAGTACAACTGTTAAAACAAGGCAATCATAAAAAATAAAATAAAATAAAACAAAAAAATAAAAACAATTATAAAAATAAAGGCGAAAGGAAGGGGCGCAAAGGGGCTCAGATTCCAGTTTTTGGCAAATTTTGGTTACAAATCAGGATGAGGTTGTTTTTGAAAGCTTTATTCGTAAATCATAGAGAAAGAAGCTATTTAGCTTTGCCATTTTGGGATGAGTGTAACAATTGTTTGTGGGGGTAATGGACGGCCATGATCTTCTGATCATGAGATTTTTTTTTATGATGATCAGATCAGGCCATGTGTGGGATGTGTGAAGGTGACTAACTTGTAGTTTTCATGTTGTAGTGGGGTTTCAAGCTATCTAATTATTGAAAACAGCTTGTGGGCAATCATATGGAGTAAGATTTGGTCATGAATACAAACAAACACACACAAACACATTTATATATAATATGTATGTATATATATATATATGAATCTGCCTATGATATAGGCTTGCAATGATGCTATTGTACATATGGTAAAATCTAAAAGCTGACCCCATGTGGTACATTCTTACAATGGAATGCTAGTTTTTTTTTTTTTTTAAATAAGCAGAACATACAGAAACATGGGTTAATGTTTTGTTGGGACAATTTAAAAAAAAATGTTTTGGATGTGATCAAAACAACACTTGTAAATGTTGCTGAATAAAAGGAAAGTAAAGTGAAGGGTCTATATAATAAGCTCATGTACTTTGCAATGGTGCAAAAATCAATTAAAAGTCACTACTTTGATATATATGGTGCAAAAATATGTTTGTTATATACATCAAAAGGGTTACAATAAATTATCTATTTTTGATTTAAATAGAAATCGGGAAGAAGACATGAATATTGTCAATTTGTCTTGCCAACAAAAGTACTAGACCTAAACCCGGCCAACATATATAAAAATCTTGAGCCAAAAGTTTCTTTGTGATCTAAATTCTAAATTGAAGCAATATTTGTATGTATGTGTGTGTGTGTGTATGAAGTTGATTTAAAGCAATATTAGTAACATTACCATGTGATGTTTGGAATGCAATGAGGTTATAGACCTATTGTTTTTGGGAATGCTATAGAAGAAGGTGTTTTGACAGTTATCCCTAAATAAAGAAAACACCATATTCCAATTGGTCAAGTCAACATCCTTTGAGTGTTCACGCGGTTTGGCCATAGCATAACAAAGCAAAATATTAAAAAAAAAAAAAAAGATGTGAAAAGGAAGTTATTTTGAACAACTATAAGTCTTGGCTATCATTTTCAACTTCTAACAACTACATTCCAATATTGAATAAGCGTTCTCTTTCTATTCCCTTAAAACATTGTAACTTATAGCAAACTTGTTTAAGATGGTTTTATGATTAAACTAATTCACGAAGAATTAAAAAAAAAAACATTGTAACACTCGATAAAGTATCTTATGTATCAACCAACATTTTTTAATTAAAAAATATATATATATGTAAATTTACATTCACATAATTAGAAATTTCTACAATAGTGGCACCCCATTGTACGTATTATATAAGATCATTAATCACAACAATACCACGTTAAATCTAATAGTAAACATGAAAGGAGTTGGGTAAAATGAGAAATTTTTTACAACACCGTCTCACCTATTGATTAGCGTTGTTTGAGTTAAATTATAAAGTGCAGCGGTCAATGACCCTACTATAACAATAGAATTAGAATTTCTTATCCCATGTAAATTTAACATATGCACAAACAAACTCGCCTCCTACATACCTAAACTAGGGCTAGAACAATCTTAAGTGATGATGGGTGGCTCTTTAGAGATTTTAAATCTAAAAGCTTGTTTGTTGTCAACCTAGTACTCAATTTAGATTGCCTAAAACCGTACTGCACTTACTCTTATTATTAGTAGATTAGGTGGGAATAAGATGACGTGCTCATTATCGAGGCTAACACGTGATCATAGGACCTTTAGTAAATGAATAGCATTAGAAACACAAACTCTAATATCAATTTTTTAAGTATCAAATCATATTTCATATTTTTGTTGGTAAAAACAATTAATAAATGTGACAATACTAAATGCTTATAATAAAATAATAATAATTCATATATTATATAAATTGATACTTAAAAATTAAGATTAATATTGATATTTGTAGTATTTTTATTAATAAATATTTCTATCAAACATCTTTAGAAAGCACCTTTGATAATGCTCAATGGTATTTAACCAAAAAAAAAAAAAAACTCATGCCAAAAAATAAGAAAACCCACCACACAAGACTTGAAAACTCCTATAAATCCAAGACTTACGAAAATGGTTGGCCCTCCAAATCCCTACCTAGAGGGGGCTTCCTTAAATGCGTGATAACTCACACTAACCGAATGTTTTTAAAAAAGATTTTCGGGATTTAGGACATGCATTTCAGAGATTCTTTCCCCTCGACCAATCATGTAACTCCACGTAAGCAGCGCGTGTACGACACGACCTACGTTTGGTCAAGCAAAAAACAAAAAGAAAGAGGCCCCAAACGGCGTGACCAACCGACGCGTGTCCGAAAGGATTCGGTTAAGATCTCAAAATGCTTTTCATAGGCCCTTGTTTTGTAGCCAAGTAGGGTGTACGATACACTCGCGCCGTCCTAAAGCTTTTGCAAAATATGATGATGATGATGGCGATCATGGCCAATCAGGGATTGCCAGATCAGCAAGCGGCTCCCACTTTAACCATTTTTGGATCTTCACCGTTTTGCCGGATTTAGACCCACGGAGAGGGGGATCGAAGGGTGAGGACCACTGCTTGTGGGGACCACACTGCAGGGGTGTGTGGCGGTACGAGGGAAAGGAGAGAGGGGGAGAGAGAGAGAGAGAGAAGGACTTGTACGGAAAATAGCGGCTGCGGGAGATAGGCCGAAAGAGAGTGAGGGAAAAATGGCACGTGTGAGGTTGGCTTCTTTATTTTTTTGGCTGTGTAGTTTTTTTTTTTCTTTTCTTTTTTTTTTTTGGTTGAATTTTGGGCTTTGTAGGATTAATTGTAATTGAAAGATGTTTCGGGCATAGTTAGTGTTAAACACTACCTATAAATTGTGTAGTATCTCTTTTGACTTAGTGGGGCTTCAGTTCTTTATGAAATTTTTTTTTCAATTTCCCTTTTTAGAACTTGTAAAGTTTGAATTTTTATTTGATAGATTAGAATTTATTTGAAATAATAAAAGTTAAATTAAAAAAAAAGGCAAAAAAATATTACAGTAATGCATGGAAGGTGGATTAGAACTCAATCCCTAAACGAACTCTTAGAATTTTTCGTTTCTATCATTTTACTCCTACTAAAAAATTACCCATATATAAATTCTTTGAAAACTTTATCTTTTAGTGTATGTTCTTATTGAAAGAATAGACTAAGTGTGCTAATACTGTCTAACACTATCGTTATTTTTTAATATTGTTCTTTTAAATTTAGTCCCTAAAGAATAGAAATTGTTTAAAATTAAAAATAGAAAAAGTCTCTTTTGAAATTATCATTGATTGTGGTTTTGATGCTTCTGTCTAAACATCAATTTTTTTTTTTTACGTAACTAATTGATCTCATAGCTATAATATATGATTAAAATCGTTAAAAAATTGATATTTTCTAAATTATTAAAGCTTAAAGTGAATTTTTAAATTTTCTTTTAGAAAAAGGAGGGTTTTTATATTATTTTCGAATTATGAAGGGTAAGAAAGATCATCCATTCTCAAATAAAATTTAAAATTAATCCGACTACAAAATATTAAATTTTCATTTCCACTTTGGTTGCTGGGTTTGGGCAGACATGGTGGATTCTAGGGTTCTGTGGATCAGATTGTGCTCTGATTGTAACGATTAGGGTCTTGGGGATTTGGGCTTTTATTTTATTTTATTTTTTTTTTGTTTTGTAAGCTGGTGTTGTGGGGAGGGAAACGGCTATAGCTATGTGGTAGCCTCCATATTAGACCCTTCTTCTCCTCACTAATTACAAACAATATTTGGACATTATGTATTTTTGTGGGGACCAAATCACACTTTGTATGTACAGGTTTGTAAAAGTTGTTTTATGTACGAATTGGGTTTCATGTTCCTGCCAATCTTGTTGAAAGACTTGTTTTTTTTTTTTAATTTGAATTTAGTGCCATTAGCTCAAATGTCTCTCTTTTCTCTCTAGTTTGGTTTTTGTCTTTGGACATGTCATTAATTAACTGCCTTTAATCTTTTTGTTTCTTCTTCATTTTTTTTATTTTTATTTTTATTAAAGGTATATTTACGAAAATTTCTGTGTTTTTGGCACTAACGATATCAAAAGAGTGGTACATAATTTTTTTTTTTTTTTTGTAAAATATTCGAAATTTTTGTGATGCATGAACATACTTGAATTTAAAAGGAAGCTTATGTGAGCTGTTGGGTGCACCTACAGATTCGCTAGGAACTGCTCGAAAGTAAAGGCCTAAACGAATAGTGTTTCAAGGTGAAGTACCTAAGCTTGGTCTCGGATGGTGTTTTAAAATTTTGATTACGCTTCTCTCATAAGTTAGAGTTTTTGAGGGAAGTAGTTACATCATTGCTACATAAATTTTATTGTGAAATATCCAAATTTGACACATGCTGCCAAATTAAGTACCAAAAATAATATTGAAATAAACATCTATTTTTCTACTCAAACCTTTATGTCTCGTTTATTTATCGCATTGCATTCGTATTACATTTGAATGCAATATAATTTTTATCCAAATGTAAAAATATTGCTTTAAATACTAATCACATTACATTTTAAATCCAATACAATCACTACTTTACATTTTAAATATCCACATTAATATTTCACTTTTTTTACTACTTTACCAATTACATCACACATTCTCTTTCTCTCTCTTTTTTTCTCTTTACTTTTATCAATCACATCACATATAATATAATACCAATATTTTTTATTTAAACACATATTATATTCACATGTAATACAAATACTTTTCATTCAAAATATAAATTACATTTAATGTATTACATTCAAACGCAATGCGTCATCCAAACGTCCAATAAAATTTAGGCTCCGTTTGGGGCAACTTTTCTAGATAGTATTTTTCGTTTAATCCAAAACTCTCAATTCTGTATCTCATTTTCTCTCTCTTTCATTTTCAAAAAAACTCAAATATTAAGGTGGTATTTGATATCGTTTTTGAAATGTTTTCTACTTTCAAAAAAACTAAAAATGAGAATATTTTAAAACTGTGCTGAGACTATTTCTAAAAATATGTTTGGTTATTTTTTCTAGAATAAATATTCTGATAAACATAAAAATAAAACTTTGTTTAGTTATATTTTTAAAAACTCATTTCATAAGTGAGTATTTTATAAACACATATTTATGTTTAATTCAAAAAAATAACAAAAAATAAATTATTAATCATAATTAAAAAAAAACTTTTTGGTGGTGGGTTTTGCAATGAGGGACAAAGGTGGAAGACATTGGTGGTCTAAGCCCTAGATAATGGTGACAGTAAGATTTAGGTCATAAATCGATGGTCATCACCACGAGTCAATGATCATCATCGCGAGGGGGCTTTGCAATGAAGGGCATAATTTAAAAAAAAAAAAAAAAAAAAAACCTTTTGGTGATGGGTTTTGCAATAAGGGACAAATGTGAAAGATATTGATGGTCTGAACTCTAGGTAGTGGTGACGGCAGGATTTGAGTCACGAGTCAGTGATCGTCATCACGAGTCAATGGTCGTCATCGCGAGGGGGCTATCGCTGTTATCGCCCTTTACTAGAGATTGAGGCTATCATCGGACATAGCTATCATCACTGACACTGCACAGACAACGAAAGAAAGGATGGGAAGGGAGAAAATGAAAACAAAAAAATGAAAACAACTTTTTTTTTTTAATAAATATCCCAAAAAAACAATATAATTGAAAATGATGTTTTCGAAATGGTTTTGAAAACGTTAAACAAATAAACGCTATTTTGAAACAATTTTCATTTTTTATGTTTTTGAAAATAGAAAATCAATCTCAAAAATAAAAAACCAACGCCTCCTAAAAGTCTATAATTTCTCATTTTAAATCAAAATAAGATGATTCATATATCAAAATACTTATAACGACGAAATAAACAAAATAATATTTATTTTAAATATTTTTTTAAATACATTTCAAATTTTTACATTATTTTTTATATTACATAACTTTTCTAAAAATCCTCTCCGAACATATATTTTCAACCCAACCTTCAAAAATCCACCTTCAATATACCTCTCAAATGGGCACTTAGCATTTAATCACCAATTTGACACTAATAGTGTTAGAGATGCTCTTCTATTATTTATCATTATTATTATTATTATTATTATTATTTACTCAAGTAAAATGAGGCCTAAACAGACAAATGTAAGATAGAATTAGTGGGCATGGTTGTACCCTAAAGTTTCCCTCTACGGTTAGAGTAACTATTAGTTCTGGCTTTATGCAACTTGTGAAAGACCTAAACCGAAAGCTCCCTTAAATTCCCACAATCCTTTCTTCACATTTTCTATGCCAATGAGACAGTCATAGAATAAGGACCACCAGGGTGAGAGAGAGATATATATATATATATATAAATATAATTATTTAGATCTGAATCTGAACTGAGATTTGCCTATGTTCTTATCCACTCAAAATTACGATTTTGCCCTCACCTAACATCTCCCAAAAGACCAGTTTATCCCTATTACAATGACATATGGGGGGCAGTACCAAATCAGATCTAGTACTGTCTTACTCTTTAAGATTTTGATGGAGGGACCAGATGAGAAGAGGCATCATGAGAGGGAGTGGAGATGAATCTGGGCCATCCAAGGAGGACAAATCTGTGTAACAAATGTACGGTTGGGTTTTCTACTCCATTTATTGTACTCCCTTGGGGGTGTATTTTGGATGCCCAAAAAAAGAGGTCGCTCTCAGCTGTTAGTTGTGTTTGGGCGCAGCAGAAAATTAGTACAAAACAAATACTCAGACATAAAGCAATGTTTGTCTGAAAGACGTCTGGGTTCAAATGCCGCAGGCCACTTGTTCTGCCACCTCAAATAAGCCAAATAATTGAAAAAAAAAAAAAAAAAAAAAAAAAGGTAAATTTCAAAAATAGCATTTCTGAAAAATATATATCTTTAATTTTAACATCACTTTTTTATATTTTTTCATATAGCATTGTCATGTTATCAGACTGGTTAAATTACGTGGCAAGGCCTTTTATTAAGGAGCAAAATTGTCAAAATTACCCCTTCTCTCTTATCATCTAAACATTCATGTGAGAGAAAAAAAAAAAAAAAACCTTTTGAACCCACTTTTCTTTTTTTTAATTTCAAACCCACTTTTGAGTGTGTAACACGAAGAGAGAGAGAGAGAGAGAGAGAAGTAGAGATGATCGATCGAAGCAGAGAAGAGAAAATCACCATCACTTGAAACTATCAAAACCAACCAAAACTGTCGTAATCATTCGAAACTGTGGTTTCGACTCCTATAAAGCAAAGAGCAATGGCAACACCCTTAGAGCAAACCTCGAAACCCACTTAAAAAAACCTCACACCTAAGAAATCCGTTACCCTGCAACATGACTGATGGCGTCGTTGGAAAAGACAACTTTCATAACACCAATTGAGAAGAAATCACCACTTGAGAAGAAAAATACCCAGAAGAAGAGGAAGACGGGTGAAGATAAAAGGAAAAAAATAGCTGAAGACAGAGGGAAGAAGAAAGATGTTCCGAAACCACTTCCCTCAAACTCTAAAGCCTCTGTCGATGAGGTAGAAAAAAAAAAGTTTAAATTTTGAAAACATGGACTTGGTTTTTATTTTTATTTTTTTCATATTCATTGGAATAGAAATGTTTGGTTTTATATTAGGGTGATGATAATTTGTTTGTTTGCCGTTGATCAAAATATGTTTGGTTTTGTTTGTGTAAGTGTTAATTTGTTTGATACGATGAAAACATTTTTTTGTCTATTTACTTAACTTTTATACTTAGTTTTTATTATTTTAATTTATTTCAATCAATATGATATAGATTCTAATTCATTCTCGGTACGAGTCAATAATGTTTACTATCAAGCTATTATTATTGCATTACTATAGGTAAATATCAAAAAATACACGAATTTTCTTCAAACTAATTTGCTAGTTCACATAAAACTGACTCTCAATTATAATGATTACTCTCATATTGTCATAATAATCATAAATAATAAATATTAAAAATTACTTAGAAATCTTTATTTTTGAGAATGTTTACAATATCATAATAGTAATTAGTAATTATAATATTAGTAATTATTCAGACATACTATTCATTAAAAAAAGATCCTAGAGCAATAAAGTTACTTTCTAAGGAACAATTTCAAATTCGCAAAAGATATTATGAATTCATGCCCTATATAGATTGGCCGAATCATTTTTCAGGTAAATAGTAAGGTAAGATTTGAAATCCTCTTTCATTATGCTCTCATTTCCACTATACAAAGTGAAGAAGAAGGAAAAGATGATACTCACAACAATACAAGCAGACAAAAAAAAAAAAGGTCATTTAAATTTAGAACAACACAAAATTAAAAAAAAAATATATTACAACCAACTATCTCAAATCTAGTGATTTATGGTCTCTAACACCTGCTGATGTTCAACCTTCTTCACAACTTCACCTGCTAATTGTAACGTTTGTTATTAGGCTATTGTTGTTTTATTACCATCAGTAAATATCACAAAGTACACAAAAATCCTTAAAATTGATTTGTTAGTTAAAATTAATGCCAGGTAATTCTAATGGTTAGTAAAAGGTTGTTATAGTAATCGCTAATAGTAAATATTACAAATTACTCAGAAATCCTTATCTTTGATAGTGTTTATAATCTGATCATAATAATAATTACCGACAGTAATATTAGTAATTACTCAAACATTACTATCTGTCAAAAAAGATCTTAGAGCAATAAAGTTACTATTCTTAGAAAAACTTCAAGTTGACAAAGGATATTATGAATCATGCCCTATTAAGCTTTAGCCTGATTTTTTTTTGGTAAATAGTGCTGTAAGATTTGAAACCTTCAATATGCTCTCATTTCCACCACACAAAGTGATGAAGAAGGAAAAGATGATATTCGTGACAATGCAAGCAAAAAAAAAAAAAAAAAGCCACTAATATCTGGAAAAACAAGAATTTAAAAAAATATCACAACCAACTTACCTCAAATCTGGTGATTTGCAGCCTCCAACGCCCACTGATGTTCAGCCTTCTTCATGACTTAACCTGTTGCTACTGCTGCAATGAACACAAAAAGGAGGAAGTAGTGTGTGTAGATAGAGAAAGAGGAGAGAGAAACTGGGAATAGTGAGAAGGGAGGGTAATTTTCGAGGGAGGGAACTGAGGGTTTTTTATTCTTATTTTTGTTTTTTAATGCAATGTGAAAGAGTAGGAAATGGGCGGGAGGAGGAAAATGAAAAAATTTTGACCTCTGTGTGACATCAAGGGTAGTTTTGACATTTTGCTCCTACAACAAGCAACCGATGATGTAGCAGTGCTAAAAGCGAAAATAAAAAAAAGTGTTACTAAAACTAATCATACTTTTTCAAAAATGCGTTATTTTTAAAATTTACCCAAAAAATTACTTATTTATTTTTCCAGGAAAAAAAAAGTTCAGAATTTCGTATTAATTTATTTAAGAAAATTAGAGAACCCCTTCATTATTATCATAATTCTTATTCTTGTTATTGTTTTATGGCATGTATGTTTGATATACCCATGTGTGAAAAATGAAAAAATTTTCACTTTAAAAAAATAATTCTGTTTAAATTTTCATATATAAATATCTAAAATTTTTTATTTTTAAAAAATAAAAAAAGAATTCACTTTAGACAAAAAAAATTTTTTACCCATTCAAATAATTTTTCACTTTAAAAAAAAATCTAAACAACTTTTTATTTTTTAAATCTAAATATTTTCCATTTTTCAAAAATAATCCTCTCATCTAAACGTTTCATTAGTTATACCATTAGTTATGCAAGGTTTAGTGAAGATTGTGCATGAGTAATTATTTCAATACCAGTTTTACATGTTTCGATTAAAAAAATAATAATAAAAAGAGTATTATTAGTTGTGGTCCTTCCATAAAAGTAGAAGCATTTCTACCTCACCACTTGCTCTTGAGGAAGAGGGGGGAAAAGGGCCTCACCACTTTAGTTGTAAAGGGTGGTAAAAAAGAGGAAGATAGTTAACATTCTTCAAAAATTTGATGGAAGACAAAATATTTATTAACATAAACTGAAATTAATATAAAAAAAGAGAGGAGAGAAGAGAAATCAAGATACAAGGAAAATTACGCATTTACAATACAAATATTGGATGAATGAGATGACAACATTCATTTTAGCAAAAAAATTTAAAAAAAAAAAAAAAAGAAAGAAAAAGGATGACAACCTACAAAGTTTGATTACAAAACAAGCAGGGGTTTTGCAAAAGCTACACTCTTTGGGAGAATGAATGACGCACACAGCATCCATTTTCCAGGTGCAACAAGGCGAACCCTTCGCATTTCTACGTCGACTGCAACTTCAGACAGCGCAATTCTAATCCTCTGAAATATTGATCAAGAACTAATGTTTGTGATTAAAAGAGATACGAGGAAGAAACCAAACAAAAAGAAAATTATCCAAACTTTCAAGGCCAGACCTCATGAAAGTCGAACTCTGGATCTCGAGCTTTAGAGAATCCATAAACGTGGATCATTGGCAGCGGAAATTCTTGATCTTTGGTTCTGCTTCTTAAGGTTCCGCGAAATGCATCTGTTTGCAGGAAAGTAAACACACATGGCAGAGATAAGATATTGGCTGCAAGTAAAAGAAAGGACAGTCATTTTCTCGTTGATGGAAAGAAAACAAACCTAGAAACTCCACAGCATCATTAGGCAAATTCATTACTACTTGTGTTATTGAAGGAGCCTTATCACTTGAAAACATAGAGATGATGAACCTCCTTCCATCCATGTTGAACACCTATTCAGCGGTAAACACATAAATTACAAACGGAAATGAAGAAGCAAAGCTCATAATAATTATCTATGCAATAAAATATCAGATTTAGAGACATCTACCTGTGACATTGTAATTTTTGTATTGATTGGAAAGCTTTGGAAGAAATATAAAGAACCCAACGAACGACCATGCTTAAAATTAAGACGAAAGAAACTAGTTCTTTTAGACAGAATTTTTAACTAAAGTTTACACCAGCCTAGTTTTGTTACGTAAAGAAATAAAATATAAAGGAAAAAAAAAGTACTATAATATTCTGTTACTTCATACCTTAATCCTCCTTTCAAGTTTGTTGAGAACGCTATTTCTTTCCAAATATTCAATTGCATGAGGATTCAAATCATTAGCATATACTCTTTTTACAATCTTTGCTGCTGAAATAGCTATTGGACCAACCCCGGAGAAAACATCACCTGTCAAGCAAGATCTTATGTCTCAAGCTAAATGTCATGAAAGACAATAACGACACCAACCCTAAATTAGGAAGTTGTGAAAATAAATAAGCGCTTAACCGCCTCTCCCATTAACATATTTATGTGTATCTTTTATAGGTGGGTACTACTATAGGCATATGGAGTGCAAAGTAACTCAAAAGCTACGCAGAATAAAGGAAAAAGAAATGGAACTTACAGAGAACATCATTTCGTGTAAATCCATTTAATAGTCTTTGTCTTTCAGTTGCAAGCCTTGAATTCCAATACCTGCATAAATGATGTAGAAGAATAAGATCCTCTGCGCCTAAGCTATGATTCTATAAAGTAAATTAATTAAAAAAAAAAATCCTCTTCGAATAGGCTGCTAAACCATAATTATGGAGTATTTGTTACAATTTTAATTTAACTTCTAAGTACCATACACGGTACATCTTAAATCAGAGCTCATGGCCTCGCATCAATTTTAAAGGTCGGAGCTAGCTTTTTCCATGTCCACAGACAATGAAATAAAATCGCAATACCATCTCCGGTGAATAGTAATTATAGTTGTAATAACAACTCAGCATTTTGGAAGATAAATATGAACGAAATATAAAGATAATTATTCCATCAGAATAAATGAACAAGAGAACGCACACTGATGCTAAATCAACATGAAACCGCAACCCATTCTCAACTACTGTAGTCACTAGGGATCGATTCCCAGATAAAACCTCAAGCTGCATTGTTCTGTAGTCATTATGTATCGCATCAACCTTATTGACAACTGTTTGGATCTTTGGCTTATTTTTATCTAGAATCACCTGTAAGAGAAAGGAGGCATGTTCTATAAGAAGGCAATTGATTATGTATAATTAACGGTGGTTTTATATTTCATTAAAGCTGTAAATTGTTTCAAAAAATTGAGCACCTTTGCTATAAGCTTTTTGTATGGTAAATGTTCATCTCTCAGGTTCAGATGTGCAATATGTCCAACTGTCTCAAATGCAGAAGGAACGATCATGCCCTCGGGAAGCAGAACCTCAAGGATCTGTAAGAAATAAATTCTGTAAGCTGTAGCAAAACTAAATTCACCCTGTCTATCTGATTTAGATGTTAGACATCCCTGGGAAAAATCTTATTTGTGTGACATGTTAACAAGAATTGTTAATGGATACTTCAAAAGCTGGTCCGATTTTTTGTGTTTCCATGAGTTCAACTAATTTGTTTTCTTGAAAAGTGGCCGAACAAAGATTACAACAAGACAGAAGCAGCATAGAGAACTAATAGGTGAAACACCTAACCTCGTTCATCTGCCAGTAATCATAGAACAACGTCAGCCTGCATCTCACAAGCTCAAAGGTGGATCTCATATTTTCCTTAGCATTCTCCTTCAGTACAGCCTGAAGAATAGGGTAAGAGAACTATTGTTGTTAGAGTCATTATTGTCTTACCAAAAAAATAATAATAATAATAATAACACGGGCATGAAATAAGTAGAACGGTATGTCATACTGATGCACGAAACCCACTTCTATATGTTGAAAATCAATTTAACAAAGGTTTGTCACCATGAAACTTACTATGGATTTCAGGGGAAAAGCGGTCATTTTTTTGCCCTGGACATAAATGACTACATAAATCTTAGGCAAACAACCTCACTTAGACTCACGTAGCTAACATCAAGAACTCAATCTGGCTAAATAAAGAAAGCTCCAACAGGCATAGCCAAGTTTAAATTTGGATCTTCACAGTCATAAAACAAACATACCAATCAAACCTACACCTTAAGAAACCTCATATTTTCTCAAACACGTTAAGAGAGACGCCAATGCAACTTAAAAGCAACATTTAATTGTGCCCCAAAGCTAATATAGTCAAGTTAACCATGCAAAATTTTTCTTCACAATTGTCAAAAATAAAGTATAAATTTAATAAATTCTCTTAAAATTAAGGTCATTTTGCACCTTACTCCCGAATTTGAAAAATCAGTATTCCCTCTTTCCGAACTTTTAAAACCTTAACAACCTTCCTCATTCCGTCCATTTCCATTTTAGAACGCCAGCAATTCCAAAAATAAAATTTGGTAATGTATTGAAGCAAAATTTTCTTCACCATTGTCAAAAAATAAAGCATAAATTTAGTGAATTCTCTCAAATTTAGTTCCATTTTTTTTCTAAACTTTAGTTCCATTTTTTTAAAACCTTAACAACCTTCCTTATTCCGTCCATTTCCCTATCGGAATGCCAGCAATCCCAAAAGGGAAATTCGGCAACATTTTGAAGTTCGGCTAAAAAAATTTATAAACTTCTTTTTTTAATCCCATAATCACACCAAAACCAAAATAAAAATCAAAACTAAAACAATAATCAACTCACAAGCCAGACTACCTTAATCGCCTCAGGCAACTCATTGACGCATTTCGTCGAATACCTCTCGTCCAACAGCAACAACCTCGTCCGACCCCGCCATTTCCTGTTCCTAAACTCATCTCCCAACAACCTCTTCAAATCTAAATCTTCATCATCATCTTCCTCATCATCCTCCACAACCTCCACAACTGCAACTTCATTCTTCCCAGTTCTCCTCTTCGCTTCACCATTCTCTTCTTCCCTCATCTTCTTCTTCCTCCTCCTCTTCGTCCTCGTCATCCTCGCGAGGTTCCGGAAATTCACGAAACCCCTCGACTCGAACGTCTTCGCCATCTCATCTCTCCGCAGAACCGGGCTCAATTCCCCGGCGTCACCCTCCGCCTTCCCGTAAATCCTCCGGTTCAGAGAAACCACATCGTCTTCATCATCGGATTCTCCGACGAGCTTTCCGATCTCGTCGTCGAGGTCGTCGCCGGGGACTCTGGCGATGTTGCGGACGCGAGGCCAGTTGAGGAGGTGCCCGCGGAGGCGGCGCTCGAGGGCGGAGCAGTCGCCGGCGGGCACGCGGAGCGCCGCGAGGTCGAAGACCCGCGTGAAGCGCTCTTCGTCGAGAGGATAGTCTTCGTCGTCGTTGTGGGGTTGGTTCTGGAAGGTTCTGGAAGGAGTGGGGAAGGTGCCTTTGAGGAGGGAGGGGCCGTAGGGGAGGTTTTTGGGGTCTGGGAAAATGGGTTGGGAGGTGGAGAGGGAAGAGAAAGAGAGGAGTGGGGATTTGGGGAGAGAAGTGGGTTTGAGGAAGAGGGTGGAGAAGAAGAGGGGGAGAGAATGGGGAGGTCTGAGGAGCACCTTGGCTGTGATGGTGGTAGTGGTGTTGAAGGTGGTGGTCGCCATTCTTGTTTGTTTGATTTTTTTTTTTTTTTTTCCCGGGAGATGATTTTCCTTTCTCGATTTAAATGAGGGTAAATTGCACGTGTGGTTTTTCTTTTTTTTTTTTTTTTTCCCAGAAGTTGTGATTTTTTTTTTAAGAGAAAAAGTTGTGTTAATAATGGTTTAATTTTATTTAATTTAAAAAAATTAATTAATTTTTTAAAAATTAATTATAATTTTTTTGTTAATTTCGGTAAAAAAGTAAATAATTACAAACTAAATTTATTAAACTTGAATTTCAAATGAGACGTTTGTGCTTAATTTTTTTTTATGGTTAAAAGATCTTTAATCCCTTTAAAAGATGTAAATTTGGTCCTCTTTGTTAATAATGATATAAAAATTAGATAGAATAAATCATATATAAATTTAGTCATATAAATTTTTTTCTTAATATTCTCTAATAGTAAATCACATGTAAATTTTAATAAATTATAAATAATTAACGTGACTTTTTTAATTTTTATTTTTTTAATAAAAATGATTATATTATACTTTTTAGAAAAATTGAGGGACCTTTTATAAAAAAAAAAATCAAATCCTAATTAAAAAAAAGGTTAGAAACCAAACAAATAATTTATCCTTTCAATAATCACTATTTATGTTGGAGATACCATACTACTTGTATAAAATAATGTTGTTGGTACTAGAAGTATATATTATTAACGATGTTATTAATTTACTGATAATTAACTTATAAGTAAATAAATATTCATTAATTCAAGAGGAGTTTTATATTTTAATTGTTTTTGTCATCTTGGTGTATATTTATATATATATATTATTTTAATCAAGATTCATGTATTAAGTTATAAATAAAAGAAATAGTGGATCTAGTCAAGATTAATATATTTATATATAGGATTTCAAAAATTATCATGTATATAATAAATAATATGTACACTTTACATAAAAGCCCAGAAATAATGCAAGTACATTGTACGAAAAATGACATAAAATTGATGTTCGTAATTTTCAAATTTAAACCTACAAGATAAAGTGTTTCATAGGTTTGAGATGCGTTTGATAAATACATTGTATTTTAATTATGTTTAAATATAATTTTTTTTAAGTGTTATATTTCATTGAAAAGTATTTATTTTGTATTTAAATAAATGTGTGTTTAGATAAAAAATATTTTAGAGTTAAAAAGTTGATATGATTAATAAAAGTAGAGATAAATAATTAGGATTGAAAAGTTGATATGATTGTTTTAAAAAATTTTTAAATAGTAATTGTTTTTGTAGCACTGTTAAAAATAATTATATTTAAATGTAAAAATTTATGTTTGACGTAAAATTAATTTTTGTAGTACTAAAAAATTTTACCAAATACGCTTTGAATTTCATAAAGCATAAACTCTATAAATACATTAGTTTTTAGTTGCTTGAAGTTCATAAACATAACTCTATAAAAACATTAGTTATTAGTTTTATATTTAGTCTCTCCTTTGTGGCTTCCTTTTTTTGTTTTGTTTTGTTTTTTTTTTTAATTTGGATATGAAATACTCATACTTTACATTTTTAAGTAGGGTCAGTGTAAATAATAGTTAGCCTGTACTTACAACTATTATATGGCTTCTCATTTAAACAAAGTAAAAAGTTCTCCATTAATGTTATCAAATTTATGGTTCGTTTGGTGAACGTATTGCATTTGCATTGCGTTTGAATGTAATGTATTGAATGCAATTTGTATTTGGAGGAAAAGCATTAGCATTGCATTTGAATGCAATGTGTATTTGGGGGAAAAATATTTGAATTATATTTTAATAATAAATATGTGATGTGATGGGTAAAAGTAGAGAGAAAAAAAAGAGGGAGAGAGAATATGTGATGTAATTAATAAAAGTAATAGAAAAAGTGAAATAATAAATAGTGATTGTGTTAGATTTAAAATGTGATGTGATTGGTATTTGAATGAAATGTTTTTGTATTTGGGAGAAAATTGCATTGCATTTAAATGCAATGCTAAAAAAATTTGTGTCCCAAACGCCCAATTAATGTTGTTGTTGTCGTTTCACGGCTTTTCATATGAGAAAAGTAAAAAGATCTCCATTAATATTATGAATTAATTAATTGTTAATTTATATTTTCACGTGCAGTAAAGAATTCAAAAAAAAAATTTTTTAATTCTTTATACTACGTTTAGAGAATGTATTTTAGCGTTATGAATATCAATTTTATATCAAATGCAAAGTTTTATATTCAAATACAATCATTTTCAACAGTGTTATGAAAATAATTACTATTCAAATGTTTTTAAATATAATCACATCAACCGTTCAACCCTAACTATTTATCTCTATTTTTACCAATCACATCAACTTTCAACTCTAAAATACTTTTCATCCAAACACATATTTTATTCAAATACAAAACAAATATTTTTCAAACAAATACAACACTTAAAAAAGAATTGTATTCAAACGCAATTAAAATACAATCTTATAAAATACAATGTGTTTATCAAACGCTCCCTTAAAGAACCCATGAAAATATAAATTAATAAGATGATAATCCTAGAAGATTTCATGGGTTTTTTTTTATTATCATCATTTTTTATAAGATTATTAATTTAATACATTAGTCCAAATTAAGACAGGAATTTTAATTATTTAATCAAGATTATTAATTTATCGAACATTTATTTGTCGAGATTTTACGGTAAATGGCTTTTTTTTTTTTAAGAAAGTTTTAATAAATGGTTGAGATTTTGTAAAATTAATAAAATGATAACCTTTTCAAATAGAGGTGAACAAAAAACTCAATCACCGGATAAACCTACTCAATCTACTCAACCCAACCTTAATTGAATGGGTTGATTTACTATATTTAGTTAATTGAGTGGATAAAAAAAATTTTCAACCCAAAAAATTCCAAAAGCCCACCCAACGCAAACAATATTCACTTACATATTTTTTTTCTTTTTTACTAAATGATATTCACCTCTAAGTATTGTTTAGATTATTTGAATATATAGAATGCATTACTTGATATTCAATATAGATGTAATTTTTGATAATTTTTTGAAAAATACCATTAATTACTTTAGTATCCTTATATTTTTTAGTGACTCTTATAACTTATATTTATTTTATATTCAACTATTAATAAAATTATATTAGTTTTTTTTTTCAGAGTCTATAATAGAATTTATTTGAAAATTATCATGAGTTTAATTTCTTTTTTCCCCTTAAATTTCATTTGTTGTTAAATTTTTAGTATCATTTATTATTATTATTTTAATAAAATACAAAATCTACCAAACCTATCGAACTCACCTCGATCTTAATTGGGTGGATTAATTTTTTATGCTGAATTGATTGGGTGAATAAAAAATAATTTTAACCCACATAATCAAGATTGAATGGATTAAAAAATAACAAAAATCCACTCAACCCACCCAACTTTCACCCAATTTCAAAAATTGGTCCTTTAATATAAGTGATTCATATGTATTTTGAACTAATTGATAGTTATTACTAATTACCATTGAGACATTTATTTTTTTAAATAAAAAAAATCGATAAATTTTTAAGTAAGAGTTTAAAGACTGTCTTTTTATCAAAATTTTCAATTTCTGTATATTTTTATGATTTTAACTCACAATGAATAAATTTATTTATGAGAAATTTGATGGGGAAATCGGCAACCTTTTTAGAAAAATAACATTAAATAATTTTTTATACGCGGATAAATGGCCCTGTTTTTTTTTTTTTTTTTTTAAGAATTTCTTTTAGCAAATGTATGAAATATTGAATTAAAAAAAAAGAAAATATTTTTTTAACAATGTTCAACGAGTGATTGACTAATTACTAATACGTGTTGGTGTCAATTAATCATTTTTTGACTATGATTAATTATTGATTATCTATATTGAACCAATAACCACTAGTTATTTTCCTAAAATAAAAAAAAATCGGCTATTTTTAAAAAGAGTGTTTTAAAAGTGTCTATTTACCTAAGTTTTCATTTTTATTTCTTTAATTAACCGTCAATCAAATCTTCGACCATAGTGACATACTAGTGATAACGACGGTTGGAAATCTATGCTAAGCAAAACCACAAAAAATAGCTAAAAAATAATGATTGATAGTAAAAAATTGAGGATGATAATAGAAATCTATGCTAAGCAAAACCATCAAAAATAAGAATTGAAAACTAATACAAAAAAGTAAATAATAACACCAAAATATATAAAGGTTCACTCTAGAATGAGTTAGTTCTCTGTCCTTAGAGCTTTTCACTATGTATGAAAATAAGTAACATAGTGAATACAAGAGAATGAAAGAGGTAAGAATAATCTCTCCCTTTTTTTATGAACTTGATGTCTTATTTGTAGAGAAATATCCATTATTGGAATTACTAGATTGAAACCATTGCTTAAGTTAGTAGGATTATGTTCACTACTTTAAATTAGTGAGGTTAAACCCACTTTCCTAAATATATGAAAGCTGATTATCCACTTTGGTTACGAGTAGTTTCCACATTGCAATGATCGATTGATTGTATGATGCCATACACGTGGAGAGTAAAGAATGAAGGACGAAGTCCAACAACAACAGTTGTTGTGAGATCTAAGGAGATAAGATAGGTGCTCGATGTCACGAGGTCTATATGCGTACAACATCAAGAGGGGATTGTTATCCTTGGTCATATGAAAGGAAAGGTGGTGGGGTTTGTTGCCATCGGGATCATGCATCCATTCATTAATAGAGGGGAGTGTAGCTTGTGACAACTAAGGTAGGGTGAGAGGGGAGAGGAAGAATAAAACCCTAGATTAGCTCCTTTAAAAAATAAAAAATAAAAACACTAGATTAGTTTTTTAATTATTAAAACGATACTATAATTATAATCAATCCCTTATTTATCAAATTTATATACCAATATTGTAATCAATTACTAATTTACTAACAATCAATCACTAATTTATAAAGGTCAATTACAGATTAATAAAATTCAAGATCAATCAATGAATGATAATTCTAAAAAAAAAAAAAAAACTTCAAATACTATTCTTGAAAACAAGTTTACAACGGCTATTTTCCATTTTCCACTTTCGTTTTCGTGGAAATTCAACTCATTGGAAGGCTTACATCATTTTAAACAAAGAAAAAGTACACGAGTGAAGGAAAAATAACCAACTAACGAGACAGACTACCTACCAAGAGAGTTGAACAGAACTTTATTTTGTTTTCAACATATTTTGTCATGCTCTTTAAAAAGAAGTCTCTTAGCGCTTTGAACATTATTTAAAAGGAAGTTGATCTGAGCTTCTTGTTTTAAAACAGGTAGAACAATCTGATACACCAAAATTTCGCTAGAGCATCTAGTTTCCATGGAGATTAGCATTCTCAAAGAACTTGCTTGGCATATGCGTGCCGCGACACCCTTCCGCTTCGTGCCCTATTTTCGCGAGAAGCTCAAATCCAAACATGGCTTTAGGCCCAGAACCATCAGGAAGGTTATTGTAAATGCCCAAGATTGTAAAATCTCCTCACATAACCGATTCTGCGTTGTCCTTTAAAAGAATGCATCATCTAGGGAAGATAGAGATGTACGGTTTTCTTCACTGCATTAAAACATGAGTGCTTAGTTTATCAAGAACTAGGAGCCAACAAAAGACCTAAACTTTAGAAGAAATGAAGGATTTACTAAGGGATCATCTGTCAAATAAATAAAAATATAGACAGAAAAGAGACCTTAGTTATCTAATTCCCAAACCACGACTTTGCTCTCACTGATAGAATATTAAACTATTGTTGATTCATTTCCTAATAGCTTAAGCTTTTAAGAAAATTAATAAACTTATATATTATTAAAATAAGATGTCCTAAATTTGAACTCCTACAAATATTGGGCTTCATATGTATGTGGACCTTTTGATTAATATTTGCCCATTTATTTGGCCTGTACTTGAGGAGGAGTGAGAATATAAAACTATTGTTGGACTGCTTCCGCTTAAGCTTTTAAGACATGGAGGGGGCAGCATTATATGAGATTTAGTACATGTGTCTTTTGCTCTTAAGAATTTATGGACAGACCAGATGAACATCAGGCGGAGGCTGGGGATGAATCTTGGTCGTCCCATGACCACAAATCTGTGTAACAAATATTCAATAAAAGAGGTCGCTCTCACCTGTTAGTTGTGTTTGGAATTGCAAAAAAGTAGTACATCTCGAATTACAATACATAAAACCGAAAAAATTAATGTCTACTACCACCGACCAAACTTTCTAAACTAATCATGTAAGACTGAAGAAATAACAATATGTACAACAAAATACCTCTTGGATCAAGCGATGTCTATAAAGTAAGCGTGCTTAATTGTCGAAGAAGTATCGATCCTCTTACTTGGATCCAAATACAGCGGTTTATGCAAATTAAAAACAAAGTTAATTTCAAACATACCATCTTTAATTATTGAGGGTGAAAAAAAGGAAAGAAACTTACAGAAAGGAGATCAATTCCTACTTCTTCAAGACTCGGCAAGATTTCTGCCAACTTCTGCTTCAGTTGATGCACACTTTGCTCGTTATCCAAAAGACTACATAAAAGAAATGTAAAGGGGAAAGTATACAGATAGAGAACAAATCTCCGTCAAACACACTTACGTGCAAATGTGTTCAATTTCGGAACCGCCTTTTCGTTTAAAGAGTGGTACTCGGTTCACCATTTCAGCAAAGATGCAGCCAACGGAAAACAAGTCCACAGCAGGAGATAAGGGCCGGTGGAGTCCAACAGCAGCTCCGGAGCTTCATAGGAGAGGCAGGTGTATCCTATAAAATTTCAAATGGATCGATATCGTTATAAGATGATGTTCTACTAGCTGAAATACAACTTATAGTCTATGGTAAAAAATAAAATAAAATAACGGTTGAGTATGTTTGAACAAAAAATCTCATATTGACTAGACATGGAATTAGAAAAGATTGAAGGGGAGGGGGTCTAAAGGACATAACTATTCCTTTTTAATAGGTTAACTTTTTATAATAGAACTCAACACTCTAACAAAAACTGGTCCCAAAAATCTTTAATCATGGAGAACCTATTCCCTAAAATACACATTACACGGGTTCTAAAAAGAATTTTTATTGCTGCAGGAAAAAAGGGCTCGTTACAATACAATATGATCTAGTAAAGTCAAATCCCTAGAAATAAGAATTAATTTTATAAATTAGAGAAAATCCCTTTAATTAAGGGATTCATACAATACCAGAAATCTCTGAAAAACAATATCAGTTTCCAACAAAATTTCAGCTCATCATTAAAATCAAAGGAAGTCACAAATCCGAAGAAATTTAAATAAACAGATATAGATACATGCATCAATTACGAGTAGATTGTAAGGAATTAGGATAGGCACGTGTACAACACCTTTATTATCCTTCGATTATTGGCCTCTGGATATCCATCCATGAGTTTTTGCAAATCCATGTCAATATATTCGAATATGAGGCGGACGTGTCTCCATCCTCATAATCAATCTCAAGCAAGGAGCAACCAAATGGAATTTAATAAATAAATAAATAAATAATAAAAAACTGCACACAATCTAGGCAAGATTTACTACCATAATACTAAAGTAGCATTTTAGATAAGGTTATTTAATCAGACAGATAAATAGAAAGAGAGAATTAGCTTTTATTGATGGAAGAAAGTTGTACAATCAGTGAGGAAATTCCTTACTGAGGCAGTGTCAGAAAGACTGCCTACCCCTCCCACTTATTGGTTTCCCAAGTCCCCAGATTTCTATATCATTCATAACACCCCTTTCACTAATCAACTCCTTTTTTTTTTTTTTTTTAACCAGTTTCAATCTAAATTTTTATATTTAATTTTGTTTTCTTTTAAAGTTTAATAAACTTAAATCTAAAAACTTCGTTTCATTTTTAAAACACTAAAAATAATATTTCCAAAACTTTTTTTTTTCAACACTTCATCACTTACTATTTATATATCCAAAAAACTATAATAACCTCCAAATTTTAAAAGTTCATAACTTTGTATATGTAAGTCTAAATGAGATAATTTTGTTTTAAATTACATAGAATTTCAAGAAAAACAAAATAATATCCACATTGATATTTTATTTCTAAAAAATTTTTTAAAATTTTTCATTTTTTCACTTCAAACAGTTTTTTTTCCCAAACATATTTTTCAAAACAACTTTTTTCCAACTAAAAATAAATATCTCTAAAACCTCCTCCAAACTCCCCCTTAATCTATGAACTAAATGAACCCTTAGTATAATCCTTCTCACTAATCTCAACTAACACCATGATAAATTTCCAAACATAATAGATCAAGATACTCTTCCATTGTTCAATTTGTTTTAGAATAGACGATGACAGGGGATTCGTAAACGGGATCCTCAAGAGGATTGAAAGTGACTCTAAGGGCTCGTTTGGGAACCGTGTCTGCAGGCGTGATTTGAAGGGTTGGAGGCCAAACCACGTTCGGCGACTTCGACTCTGCAGACGGTGAACAGGAGGCGCACATGAGCTCTGCAACGTTTCCTGATTTGCTCTGTTCCTCCCATCCATCCGTCGCTTCAAAACCCTCTTCTGTCGGGTTGAATGTTTACCGGCACCCCCTATTTCCACGAGATATCATCCGGCTCCAACGGTAATGTTTTCTCTTCCTCTTCACACTCGTCTTCTCTCCATCTTCACTGTCGGTTGCTTTTCAATCTCACCCCCGCCGGTGTTCCCTTGAAAACAGCCATTTATTGCGGCCGAAAGTTAAAAAATTTTGTCGAAAACAACCGGATTTTGGGGGTTCCGGTTTGCATTGTTTGGATACATCCGAAAATATTTCTCTGCCTCCCGTGTTTGTTCAACAAATTCCGGTCAGTACCCTGCAAAAAAATTTTTGTTTGGCTATCGATCTGTGGTTTCATTGATGTTGTCGATAGTAGATGTATAGTTTTACGGAAGTTTGGGGTAAATGAGTTTGGGATCTGGAAATTTCATGTAACTAGCTTACCGATTAGGTGTTTGGTTTGTGCATTATTGTAGGGCCGCCTAACACAACCATTTCCGGTAAGTTTTAACGCATTCTGTTGCTTTGATTTGCTCTGTACTGGAGTTGAGATTTCCGATTGATTTTGTTGATGTTCACCCTCTGTGCTTGACATTTCGTGTTTGTTCTTCAAGTCTCTCCTCTGTGCTTGATATCTCGTGTTTGTTCTTGAACTTTCCCCTCTGTGCTTGATATGTCGTGTTTGTTCTTGAACTCTCCCCTCTGTGCTTGATATTTCGTGTTTGTTCTTGAACTCTCCCCTCTGTGCTTGACGTTTTGCGTTGAGTCCAAACCTGTTTGGAATTGTTGTGGTTGGTGGTTGTTGAATAGGGCTGGCATTTTTCATTATTGTTTTGTGTTATTGCACCGAACATCAACATATAGCCCCAATGTTAATTTTTGATATTTCTTTGCAATCTGTCTCTATACTGGACGTGTATTACATCCTGCTCCACTGTTGGTTTCCCCTATATGGGTGATGTTTCCCTCTGTCGTTGAAGTATCTCCTGTGTGGTTGCTGTTTCCCAACGTGCTTGCATTCTCCCCTCTGTGGTTGATGTTTTATAAATCTGTCATGCATTGTGAGGATACTATGCCATGGTTTAAAGGAAGTTTTGCTTCGGTTGGCATGTTTGTAAGTGTAATTGATTCTGTTATTGCTCCCAGTATGGCTCTTTCACAAATGACCAAATTTGTGAAAGAGTTTTCCAAACAACTGTGCCACACATGTGGCATCCGCTTGGCCCCTTTCTGTTTTCCCTCTCTGGTTGATATTTCCCCTCTGTACATTATGTTTACAGCCTGCTAGGTTGTTACACTTCGTGCAATAATGGTTCTGTTTTTATTTGTATGGTGCTTGTATAAACACAGGATATTTGCAAAGTTGATCTTAGCCATTTATAGCTGTTGTTTTGGTTGACAGTAACAGGTTGACGGTTTCAACCCTGTCGACCTGTCGTGATACTGTCGCCACGGCTACCGGTAGTAGGAGACACCGAGGTGGCGTTCACAAACGCACCACTCGGCGTTGCCACCAGAAGCAACAAAGGGCCCAAATTACACATTACTTCCGTGTTCGAAAGCGGATACAGCAAATAACGTCGTCGTTGCCCATTCGTGAGGCGACTAGCGTCGTTTCATCCACTGCCTCGAACTTGATATACATTTTTATAAAAAATCTACATATTTCTGTGCAATATATTTGTTTTCCTGTGTTTATAAAAATTTGTGTGTAGCTCTGTGACTTACGAATAACATATAAAGTGCCTGTCCACATTGTATGTTATACCCCAATTTCATTCATTCGTTTATCTATGTACATTGCATTAGTTATGGATTATGGTTTATGATTTGATTTGCATTTGCCATTAAGCCACCTAGTTTTCACTTTTTATATTTCATTGTTTTGTTATGGCATGTTGTGTTCTAATTTTCATTGTATTGTTGGCCTTGATCAGTGGTATCTGTTGCACGTGCTGGGCCTTGTTGATTCTGTTGTTGGCCTCCTATTCCTTGTGGTTGTGTACTGGCTATGATGCAAACTGTCATGGTTGATTCGCTTATCATGTTATTGGTGTTTTACACACCCGTTAAACGAGTTTGTTGCTGGTTGGTATCTGGATTGTGAACCTTTATCACTTTTATCTGGTGTTCAACCTAGGTAGCAATTTGTTTTATGGGTGTGCATAATGCCTAACATGATTATGTGATATATTGACATTAGACTGAGCCGTGTATTTTCGAAAACCAAATTTTGCCCCCATCGTGCCTATGAAATTTTACATTTTTTTGTACATTTTAGTGTAACACCGATATGCCTCGGGCGGATGGGTCGTCGTACAATTGGAATGAGGAGAAGGAGGTTTATTTTTTAAACCTCCTTGATGATTACCAAAGTAATCATGGTGGAAGACTTCCCAAGACTGATATATACTCGGAGTGGGCCGAGTTGTTTAACAGGAGGTGGCCTGATATCAACACCCCATGTTATGCAATGACTCTGCATGGGAAAAGGACACGAATGAGGCGGACGTACACCGCGTGGAAGGCGTTACAAACATGGACGGGTTTAGGCTACAACCCTATCACTGATACAGTGATCTGTTCCGATGAACAATGGGCCCATTTCGCTGCTGTAAACACTACTACTCCTGTTTAGAATGCAAACTTATATATTATATGATATTTTGTACTTTCCCGTTTTGGTGTATATTTAGCAACACATACTTTTGTTCGTGCAGGTTCATCCAGAGCAAAACTTTCTCCGAACACAGGGTTTAAAGCACAAGGAGTTGTACCTTAACGTTTTTGCGAGGTACCAAGCAACCGGTGCACGAGTTCAGCATTCCCGATTCAGCCCTAGTCCAAATGTTTATGAGCTGTCTGGCGGTGACATGTCTGGAGACATATCTCAGGCTCCTGGCGTTGCGATCCATGGAAATGATGCGCAAGCCGACACGAGTAACCCGGGCCAGTTTGACTCTCAATACGCACTAGGTTCAGTACGGAGTCGCGAGAAACAGGTTAAGCGTAAACAACGTCAGGACACGAAAAATAGTCTCGCTGACGCAATACGGGGCATCGGTAGTTACTACTCAAATAAGTCGTCACGAACATCAAGTACTGATGACGCTACCCTAGCTGAGTTGCTGGCTCAAGCGGACAAGGTGATGGAAGAGATGGGGGTGCCTACCAATGATGCAGTTACCGTGTACCTGTGGCTTCGTAATGAAAAAGCGTTGTTGCGAGGCTTTACTAGGCTTTCCATTGAGAAGAGGTGGAACATTATTAATAGGATCGTGAATGGCGGCTTATAAGCTGGGTTACTCGTGCGAAACATTATTATTTCTGAGACTATTCATTTGTCACGGACATTTCCGTTTACTTTATTATTTTTACCATTTCGTGTTTACTGACTATCACTTATACAGTTGTTTTCATATTTATATATTTATATTTATGCAATTTCAAACTGTTCACGGCTTGCATGTTAATTTTTTTTATGTCATTACGTAGTTTAACTGTTATAATGATTTGGCTGCAACTTTTACGAAATTAAATCATTTTGTATGTTATAAAATATTATAATGTTTGTTTTTATGCAATGATTTATGAAAATCGAGTTATAAATTTTCTTACAAATTCACTAAATGTAGGTCGTATAACTCGGCAAATTATGGATACATCTGATACGGATACTGATGATGATGTAGCCGGTGTTGCATGTGTCTTATACGCATATATGAAAAAGTTGCATAAGCAAAAAGTCCTTAAACACGACTCCATTTTAACGGGTGCTGTAAAGACAGATGAGTTGTTATACGGAAATGACGATAATATCAAACAAAAGACTCGGATGAGTAGGGCTACTTTTATGGCTTTGTGCGAGTTGGTGGAAGTAAAGGGTTTACTTTGTGCGACAGATCGTGTATCCGTACCTGAGCAATTATTCATATTCTTAGAAATACTATGCCATGCGACAACAAATAGGCAAACACAGGATATTTGGCAGCATTCAGGTGAGACGATATCGCGATGGTTTACAACCGTTCTTGACGCACTATTCACATTAAAGGCCGAGTTTATACGCCCTCCAGATTATAATATCGTGCAACCCTATATTATGGAAAACGCATACAAATACAGACCATGGTTTGACGTATGTGATTAAGTTTGTTATTAGATTTATATATTTTAATTGTTTGTAACCGTATATCTGTCTAATAATGTGATTATTTTCGTAGAACTGTATCGGCGCCATCGATGGGACGCATGTGCCATGCGTGCCGCCAGCAGATAACTCGTTGGCATGGCGGAATAGGAAAGGCATAAGCACCCAAAACATACTAGCAGCTGTGTCATTCGATATGATGTTCACATGCATGATCGCAGGCTGGGAGGGCTCTGTACATGATGCGAGGATATTAGCACATGAAATGGCCGTCAATGGATTCCCAGTGCCACCTGAAGGTTTGTTATCTGTTTGTAAATAAAAATGGTTATACAATTTATTTTTTTTTTTGTTTCGTATTGCCTGTTATACGTACTAACATATATTATTTGTTTAGGTAAATTTTACTTAGCAGACTCTGGTTATGCTAACAATGATCACTTTCTTACACCTTATCGTGGAGAAACATACCACTTGCCAGAATACCGTCAGAGACGATATGGTCTTACAAGTATGAAAGAAGTTTTTAATTACACACACTCGTCTTTGCGGAATTGTATTGAAAGAACTTTTGGTGTTTGGAAAGCGAGATTTAAAATACTGACTAAGATGAATAGTTACCCCATCGAGAAACAAGTGAAGATACCAATAGTTTGTGCGATATTGCATAACTTCATAAGAATGCATGCAGCGGTAGAACCAGACTCGCTACTTCAGTCATACATGCATGACGTGCCAACGTTCAGTGGAAGTACATCTATGTCTACTTGTGCAGTGGATACAGCTGATGCTGATGGATTAGAAGATATTGATGATGTGTACGAGGACATATATACGAACACAGCTAACACTGACGCACAGTATCAACATCGTAGTGGGACCACGACTATGCCTCGCTTTAGAGATGCTATTGCAGAGCAAATGTGGGAGAGATACCAACAGTATCCCTGGTATAGACTTTGACGTTTGTCGATTTGATGCCGTTATTGTATTATGTCCAATGTAAATCAAAATGTCACGATAAATATTAGAAGGCATGACTTACTGACTCCTCCGATGATTTTGTATGTATGATTATGGTCAGTAATTGCCCTATGTACGTTAGCGATTGTATGCAATTTTTGATTGGGGGCTTAACTGCATGTGCTCATTTATGGAGTACGCCTTATTATAGATATAAAGGGCCCAAATCAACATGTGATATAAAACTTATTGTCTAACATCGCGTGTAAGTTGTGAACAAGGAATTTTTAACGCAAATGCTGGTTGTCATGAAGATAGCAAAATAAAATCTTTAAATTCCAAACACTTCCTTATTTTATCTATCATATAACACAAACTCCCATAAAGATTCCTTTTTCTCACTTATTTAATAATTTTTATACACTTTTTTCATAACAACTTTTTTCCAAAACCTTTTATCCCAAACACAATCTCCAACACTATATCTCATCTCCAAAACTAACATCTCCAAAAATATATCTCCAAAACCCCCCCCAAACCCCCCCTAAGCTACTACTAGAAGCCTTGGTCGAGGGAATTCGTCGGCCGTAGTGGAGGGTTGCTGCAGATTTTACGATTGTCTATGATGAGCTTTCTACTCTAACCTCTACCTCTATCCAGTGGGTGCCTATAACTTGTAACTTGGTGACTGATTGTCTATGTAACCACTTTACTTTCTGGACTTTAGTAATAAAATTCAGTTTGAATAGCAAAAAAAGTCCTGAAAAATTTAATGAAATTTATAGCTAAAAATCACAAAGTTGCAAGGATTTGAAAAGGGCAAGCAAGATTTCGACAGAGTATGAAAGCCTTTTTCTGGAAAGGTCAGGTGGGTGAGTTGGCAGAGGGGAAGGGATAGGTTCCTGATTAATAAAAGGCTCGAGTTCCAAAGGAATTCATTAGAAGAATGATTCCAATAAAAATATTTTTTTGTTGTATATCCATACTGTTTTTCTAAATCAATCCCACAAACACATATAATTCAAAAGAATGCACGAGCAATTCATATTGCCAGATTACACTGAATTATAAATAACACTATATATAATGAAAACACAAGGATTATTATTTTGATTTTTTTTTTGGTAAAATATGACTTATGTTAGACTAATAATCAAAATTACTCCTTGCTGTAGAAGGATTGAAAAATTCACTTTCAAATGACAAAAAGGACAAAAAAAAAAAAACACTTTTTTTTTTCTCGTATCCTCCCTCGCTCTTTTCGTAGCACCCTTAACCTATCATTTAATGAAGTTAGAGAGTGTTACTAATTAAACTTCAATCTAACAATGTAATTAAGTTGGTCTAAGCCCTATATCAATAGGAGGTTTCCATCAATTGTAAAAATTCATCAAAAAAAGTTTACATGTGCTCAATTTTAGTATCAAGGTATTTTTCATTATTAGACCTCAAACAAATGTCTTTTCTTTTGAACTTCATCCAAATTTATTGGTGAAACCTGTCTTAATAGTGGGCTACGTCTCATGTCTTATGGTGTCAATTGTATTTTTTGTTATATTTGTATCTCTTTTGAATTAAATGAAATTTCCCCTTAAAAAAACAATGTAATTTAGTGAATTTTTTTTTTTAAATTTAGAAACCAACGCCAAACTTACTAGGGTACCAACCGGGTTAACACCTAATGACCATTGGGAACACCAGGGAATAAGGACTTGTTTCACAATAAAGTAAAACCTCTATAAATAAATATCATTGAGAGTAGGAAAAAATTATTTTGAAGAGATTATTTATTTATTGATAAATGAATAATTTATTAATTTATTGATGAATGAATAATTTATTAATTTACAAAAAGTTTTATGTTTCCATTACTTTTATACATGTAACTTTTCTTTTGCCAATACAATAAATAAGTAACAAGAAGATAAATAAGTACTTGGAAATATAATAAATGTATTTTTCAAATTTAATACCATGGAAGATGAATCGATCGTTTCGTAAACGTATTGCATTTTAATTGTATTTAAATGTAATTTATTTTTTGAGTGTTGTATTTGGTTGAAAAGTATTTGTTTTATATTTAATGAAATGTGTATTTGGATGAAAAGTATTTGAATTGTATTTTAAAATTAAAAAATTGATGTAATTGGTAAAAGTAAATAAAAAAGTTAGAGAGAGAAAGAATGTAATGTAAATAAAAAATTGAAAAACTAATAAATAATTATTTTTAAAAAATAAAGAAATAATAATTGTTTTTGTAGCACTATTAAAAAGGATTATATTTGAACACAAAACTCTTGCGTTTAAGTGAAAATTGTATTGTGACTAAACGTAAAACGTTTTCATTGCGGTACCAAACGAATCTGAAGTGTTTTAAGATGTTTCAAGTACATAGTAGAACATCAACGCTATAAATAGGCATTAGTTTTTTTTTTTTAAAGACTAAAAATCATTAAAATTTTCATCGTTTTTCTTCATGGCTTCTCATTTGAAAGGAGCAAAAAGTTACATTGGCTGATAATATAAAGAAAGCATCGTGCGAGTATAAAAATGAGCATCCGTCTTCTAGAACATGAAGAAAATATATCAGATGTAGTGCATGCATTGTAAAAAATTTAAAGTAAAGGTTGAGTTCAATTTAGGTACAAAGAAAAAAAAAACAATTGACTTTAAGTGCACAATTTGTAAAAGAGTTGAATTGAGAAAATGGAATGTGGCGGCCCGTCCTGCTGCAGAAGCTCTACAGTGCTATTACAATCAACTCTGTAGTTAACCGCAATAGTATGTAGGCCTCTAGGGTCGCCAGCAATCATGCTTAACTGAAAACTGTTTGTAAATTTTATAGAATAAATTTTTTTTTCTTAACATAACAACTTGTTCGAGAATATGATAAGGAAATTATGTTAACAAAATAACATGCACTGGATCATGATTCTTCTATCACAAAATCTTGACTTGAAATCGTGTTCTTGACATTACATGTTTAAAACTTTTCAAAACTGTACAACGTAAAACTAATGGTGACCACAATCCCTTGCTCAATTCCCCTACCTTGTCTGTCGTCCACCGTATACTATTGGTGAACAGATCTCTTACCTGTAACATGTGAACAAACTGGTGAGCTATGGGCTCAGTAAGTTCAAATATAAAAACATAAATCATATCATGCTGTACTGTGCTTATGCATGAAACTTGACTCTATAAAACATGCTCGTGGCTAAAAGATTAGTCTTAAGACATTATCTGATATTAAGTTCTGGTTTTGGGCCCCTGATTGGTCGTACTAACATGTTAGCATAACTAGGAGCGGTACTTTAATGCTGACCTCCCAGTCTTAACTGAAGCTAAACGTGAAAACTTCCCCATGGGTCAAGAGGTCGATACGCTAATAACTGATTTAATTACCATTTTATCTAGAGTTCCAACTAGGTAGCTTACTGGTTGCCCCCACAGTAGGAACCTGTTACATGATTTACTTAGGGTGTAAGTTTTATTAACACACTAAGATGCCTTGTGCACCTACATGTTTTCGTATACCTACTACCTGTTTGACATGTGTACTTGAAACATGAAATTCTACATACATGACATAAACTGACATGAGTATCGTGATGTAGACAATCAATGTCTAACATACACGTCAAACAATAAAACATGACATCATATCATAACAAGATTGTTCACGTTACAGTCAGGACAATGCTTGAACTTACAGGAAATCTGCTAGCGTGAGCCTTTGCTGCTCTGGGACTGCTGTATCGGGGCCTCTGGCTTAAACTCCTATGAAAGAAATAATCGCTGATTATTTTCAATATTCATCTTATACTGGAAACATGGCAAAATATGTAAATTCACATTTCTAGACTTTTTTTTTTTTACTTTGGCTTCGAACACGCCCTCCTACACGGGTGTGTCTTTGGCCGTGTACTCCTCTGGACTTACGTGTATGGCCGTGTGATTCATGGAGCATGGCCGTGTAATTCATGTACACTTACACGGGCGGCTACACGGCCGTGTTTTTGACCGTGTACTCCTCTGGACTATACATGCATGTTTACACGGTTACTTACACGGCCGTATTTCTGACCGTGTTTTTCTGCTGTCTAACATGGTCTGCTACACGCCCTTCTCTTGACCGTGTGCCCCTTGACACGGCCCGATACACGACCGTATACCTCTCGGGTCTGAATTTTCTTGAAACACGGTCGTGCATGTGGGCATGTTTGGGCCCGTGTTCTGAACACACCCTTGTACACGTCTGCGTACACGCTCGTGTTCATACCAAAATCAAGATTCTGAATCCGAAATACTCTGCTCTGATTTTCTAAGGCTTTTATGGCCTTTGTTATACTTCTTACACTCAAAATCGATCTCAATAAGATCGTTTCAAGGTGTTGACTACATTTCTACTATCACAAATGCATGGTTTCATAAGCAAAATCTCACATTTTGCTTTTACATATTTCTTGACTCAATATTTTGAAAAATCTATACTTTCTTAACGAAATCTCACTAAACTTGGTTTTCTACACCATCAACTCATGGATTCGTGTTTAAAAACAACTAGACTCAAACCATGTTTCGATTTAATCGAAAATCTCAGCATGATTTACTCACATTCTCTTTTTTCTATTCAAAATCCTAGATTTTTCCACCTAAAAAATGTGAGAAAACCAGGTTTTACCTTACTTGAAGTTTGAGAACTTCTTGCTGTAGATTCTTGGCTGAAACTTTATCAATCTGCTGCTGAAACAAGAGAAAAATCCCAACTTGGTTGGGTTTCCCTTTCTGCTCTCTCTCTTTCTTGGTTTCTCTCTTTTTTTCTTTCTCTTTCTTTTTCTTTATTTCTTTCTCTTTCTTTCTTTTCTCTTTCTTTCTGCCACCTCTTTGTAGGTCACTAAGTGAATTAATTCACTTAGCTACTGTGTAACAGCTGCCCCTCACGTGCCTCTCCACTCTCTCTCACTTTCTTTAATTTCTTTAATTCTTTTTAAGAAATTTACAAGGGCTTGTTTGGCTAATCTTGGCCATTGATCAATGTGGCTTACTTGTGTGCCAGTGATCTCTTAATATGCATTTTTCACATACTTTTCTATTAAATTTAAAACATCATAATATAAATAAATGTTTAGCTTTTAAACCATATTCATTAATTCATTGTAAAATTTTGATTAAAACTCAATAAATCAAAATTTTCATCTGCTCTGTATTCTGTTGCATGTCTCATCATGAATGTACATTTATTTACATATCTTGTACAAAATTTTTCGAGAGCGATAAGTTTCTCGGTTATCACATTCACCCCTCCTTATAAGATTTTCGTTATCAAAAATTTAGAACAAGTGAGGGTCTCATCTCATCTTCTCTTTCTCACGTAGCTTCTTCAATGTTGTGATTCCTCCACAATACTTTGACTTGTGGGATGGTCTTGTTTCTCAGCACCTTTTTTGCTCTAGCCAGTATCTGAACAGGCTGTTATTCATAGGTTAGATCCTCTTGGACTTGGACTGGTTCATGTTGGAGCACATAAGATGGGTCTGACATGTACTTTCTCAGCATTGAGACATGAAATACGTTGTGTACTGTTGATAGCTCAGGAGGTAATGCCAACTTGTAGGTAACCTTCCCCACACGTTTGATAATCTCATAAGGTCCAATGTACCTTGGACTCAGTTTTCCCTTTTTACCAAAACGCATAATCCCCTTCATGGGTGACACTTTCAAAAATACGAAGTCCCCTTCCTTGAATTCTAGGGATCTCCGTCTTCTGTCTGCACAGCTCTTCTGTCTGCTCTGAGCACTCTTCATCCTTTGCTGGATCTTGGCAACTGCATCGCAAGTTTCCTGCATGAAATATGTTTTATGCAGTTGTTTTTCCTTCAGATCATACCAGTGGATGGGTGATTTGTACTTTCGTCTATACAGAGCCTCATAAGGTGCCATATTGATGGAAGCTCGATAACTGTTGTTATATGAGAATTCCACTAGGGGTAGCTTCTCATTCCAAGCTCCTGAAAAATCCATGACACATGTTTGGAGCATATCCTCTAAAGTCTGGATAGTCCGTTCTGATTATCCGTCTGTCTGAGGATAGAAAGCTATACTGAACTTCAGTTCTGTGCCCATGACTCTTTGCACATACTCCCAAAAGTTTGAAGTGAATCGTGCATCTCTGTCAGATACTATAGACTTTGGCATTCCATGTAACCTGATAACATGAGCTACGTAAAGGTGTGCCAGCTTCTCCAATGAGTACGTAATCTTCATGGGTATAAATCTGACTGTCTTTGTTAACCTGTCTACGATTACCCAAATAGCATCGTGTCCTTCTCTGGTTTTTGGTAGCCTTACCCCAAAATTCATAGTAACATTTTCCCATTTCCATTCTGGAATCTCTAGAGATTCTAACTTTCCTCCAAGATGCCGATGCTCAGCCTTGACTTTCTGACAAGTAAGACACTTACTCACGAATCTTGCAATATCTCCTTTCATTCCTTTCCATCAAAACTGCAGTTTCAAGTCTTGGTACATCTTGGTAGCTCCAGGATGGACTGAATATGGTGTCTCATGAGCTTCTGACATGATTCACCTTCAAAGTTCTTCATCTGCAGGAATGCGAATTCTTCCCTGATACATGATCAATCCATCATTGGAAATCTCTTCCTGGGAGTCTATTAGACTTGAATCTTGCTTCTGAGTTTCCTTGATATCATCAAACAATGATAACTTCAGCTGCAGTGTTGACAATTTTCCTGATATCAGCTCTAGCTCAAGCGAATGAATCTCTTACTGCAATGGTCTTGATAATCTGTCAATGGGTAACTGCTGTGGAACTGTAGCTTTTCTGCTCAATGCATCTGCTACTCGGTTGGCTTTTCCTGGATGATAAAGGATCTCACAATCATAATCCTTCACTAACTCCAACCATCTTCTTTGTCTCATGTTCAACTCCTTCTGTGTGACGAAGCATTTTAGACTCTGATGATCTATGTAAATCTGGCATTGTGCTCCATATAGATAGTGTCGCCAAATTTTGAGTGCAAACACTGCTGCAGCAAGTTCTAGATCGTGGATGGGATAATTCTTCTCATGCTCTTTCAGTTGATGTGAAGTATAGACAATTACTTTGCTATCTTACATCAATACTACTCCCAAACCCACTTTTGAAGCATCACTGTAGATTTTGTACTTCTCCCCTTCAGAAGGGAGTGTGAGGACCGGCTCGCTTGTCAGCCGTCTCTTCAGCTCTTGGAAGCTTCTTTCACGCTCATCTATCCATATATGCTTCTTTTCCTTGCGTGTGAGGGTTGTAAGAGGTGCTGCTAATCGTGCAAACCCTTTCACAAATCTCCTGTAATAGTCAGCTAACTCTAAGAAACTGCATATCTCTATCACGTTCTTAGGTGCAAGCCATTTATTAATCGCTTCCACCTTGACTGGATCCACTGCAATTCCCTCCTTGGACACTACATGTCCAAGAAAATGTACTCTGTCTAGTCAAAACTCACATTTTGAGAATTTGGCATAGAGTTGATGCTCTCTCAGCTTCTGAAAAACAATTCTCAACTGTGCTTCATGCTCTGCGTGAGTCTTTGAATATACAAGGATGTCATCGATGAACACAATGACAAACTTGTCTAGATACTCCTTGAAGACTCTGTTCATCAAGTCCATGAAAGTGGCTGGAGCGTTCGTTAACCCAAATGGCATTACTAGGAACTCATAATGCCCATAACGGGTTCTGAAAGCTGTCTTAGAAACATCATCTTCCTTGATTCTCAGCTGATGGTATCCTGATCTCAAATCAATTTTTGAGAACACTGCTGCACCATTGAGTTGATCGAACAGATCATCAATCCTTGGTAATGGATACCTATTCTTGACTGTAACCTTATTCAACTCGGTAATCTATATACATGCGGAACGTCCCGTCTTTCTTCTTGACAAACAATACGGGAACACCCTATGGGGCATAGCTCGGTCTGATGAATCTTTTGTTAAGCAGATCATTCAACTGCACTTGTAACTTTTTTAACTCCACTGGTTTCGTGCGATACAGCACCTTAGAAATCGGTGCTGTTTCAGGTAGGAGTTCTATCTCAAATGAGATTTCCCGTTCTAAAGATATTCTTAGTAGTTCCTCGGGAAAGACTTCAAGAAATTCTCTGACAACAGGAACATCTTCCGGTTGTAACGTCTTCTCTTCTGCTGTATCTGTCACATAAGCTAAATACCCAGTGCAATCACTGGCTATTAGCTTCTTGACTTTCAATGAACTGATCATCCTCTTATTTGATCTTCTTGAAGAATCGACATATTCAAAACTGTCTTCCTCTTCCGGCTTGATCACTATTCTTCTGTTTCTATAATCTATCGTAACTTGATATTTTCCTAAGAAATCCATTCCCAAGATTACATCATAGTCTACTATCTTCATCATGATCAATTCTACATACAGCTTCCTATTTGCCAAGATTACTGGTACATGAGGTAACCAGTACTCAGACAACATGATTTCTCCTGATGGGATAGCAGTATTAAAAGTTCTTTCTATGTGATCTCTAGGGTATTCTAACTTATCAGTAAATGTATATGATATGAAAGAATGGGTGGCCCCAGAGTCAAAAAGAACAGATGCCAAGTGGTTAGCGACTGAAATCTGACCTGTCACCACGTTGGATGTCCCTGTCTCTGCTTCTTCTCTGGTGTAGGCCATTATCCTAACATCTGCCTGAGGAGCTCTTTCTTGTCTTTCCTGCACTGCTGGAGGCACTTTTGATGGGCTTTCATAACTCAGTCTGAGTGCATGAACTTATGACTACTGTGGACGTAAAGAGTTTGCTCTTGATACTGACTGGCAGTTCATAGGGTAATTCTTGATGAAATGACCATCTCTTCCATACTGAAAACAAGCAGTTGTGCCAGTTTTGCACTGACCCACATGTTTCTTTCTACAATTAGGACAGGTGGGGTTAGTTGGAACTGTAGTGGTGTTAGTCCTCTGTGACTGGCTTCTATTGTCCTGACCTTGGTTTCCCTGGAAATTACCCTTTCTCTTCTGTTGGAACTGAGGGCCTGGATGACTGGATTGTTCTGGTCTTGTACCCTGACTGCCCTTATTGTGTTGTCCAGGTTGAGAGGCCTTAGCCAAGATCTTTTCTTTCTTTCTGGCTTCCCAGACCTTTTCCCTTTCTTTTTTTCTGTCGAGCTAGATGGTACTCTGCCCTCAAAGCACGACTAACACAGTCGGCTACTGAGATTGGCGAGATTGGGCCAATGTCAATCAAAGTAGAAATCTCAGGTCTGAACATGCCTATCATCTTCTGTATCTTCTCCCTTTCCGTTGGCACTACTTACGGACACAGGCGGGAGAGTTGATCAAATCTCCTACAAACCTCACTGACTGACATGTCACCCTGCTGTAACTCTGAAAACTCTTTCTATTGGGGTCGGAGTGATGCAGGATCGTAGAATTTCTGGTTGAACTCCTCCAAAAACTCCGCTAATGACATTGTGGTCACGTCCCTCCTCATACGGACTGTGTCCCACCAAAATCTTGCGTCCTTCCTTGGAACAAAAGATGCACACAAGACTTTCTCTTCATCTGTGAGTCTCATAAACTCCATAATCATCTGGATCGAAGAAAGCTAATCTTCTGCTTCCAGGGGATTGATTGAACCCTCAAATTCCGGAGGCCTCATCTTCCGAAATCTTTCATATAGTGGCTCTGGGTTCACCCTTACCGGCGGTTCTTGAACCACTTCTGGTGCCGCTGGTGGCACTACTTGTTTTGCTTCAGCTACTGATTATGCAGGAGTCCCTACTGATCCCTGCCCCTGTTCTAGTTGTTCTAATCTCTGTCTTAATTCTGCATTTTCTCTCATCTGGTTTTCTAGAACAGCTTGCATCTCTTCTAATCTCTAAGTCAGAGATGGGCATCCCCTTTTCCTTCTTTGGCCTTAGCCCTGGTTTTTCATCATGCAATCTTATATCCTATAATCACACGATAAACTTATATTAGATCCTGTATAAAAGGATCCACATCATTTCTTACATTAACATATTATCACATATTTACTACAAAGTATAGGTCTTTACAGACCTTTACTTTCATGCATAACTAGCTGCTTATCTTAACATAAACTGAACTTACTTGAATCGGTGAACAGGACATGCACGAAGTTAGGCGGGATGTGGTCTACCAATTTTTTTGATAATACCAACTGTGACTACGTTTGGTATTCTAAACTAGACCCATTTTAAAAACTTTGGCTCTGATACCAATTGTGGCAACGGTTGGTATTCTAAACTGGACCCGTTTTAAACTTGGTCAGTTGGCAACGGTTGGTATTCTAAAATGGACCCTTTTTAAACTTGGTCTCTGATACCAACTGTGGCGGCAGTTGGTACTCTAAACTGAACCCATCGTAAAAGTGCTCTGATACCAAATGTGATAGCCCGCCCTGCTGTGGAGGCTCTATAGTGCTATTACAGTCAACTCTGTAATTAACCGCAATAATATATAGGCCTCTAGAGTCGCTGGCAATCATGCTTAACTAAAAACTGTTTGTAAATTTTACGGAATAATTTTTTTTTTCTTAACATAACAACTTGTTCGAGAATGTGATAAGTAAATCATGTTAACAAAATAAAATGCACTGGATCATGATTCCCCTATCACAAAATCTTAACTTGAAATCATGTTCTTGACATTATATGTTTAAAACTTTTCAAAACTGTACAGTGGAAGACTAATGGTGACCACAATCCCTCGTCCAATCCCCCTGGCATGCACATACCCTGTTTGTCGTCCACAATATACTATTGGTGAACAGATCTCTTACCTGCAACATGTGAACTAACTAGTGAGCTATGGGCTCAGTAAGTTCAAACATAAAAACATAAATCATATCATGCTGTACTATGCTTATGAATGAAACTTGACTCTGTAAAACATGCTCGTGGCTGAAAGATTAGTCTTAGGACATTATCTGATATTAAGTTCTGGTTTTGGGACCCTGATTGGTCGTACCGACATGTTAGCATAACTAGGAGCGGTACTTTAATGCTGACCTCCTCAGTCTTAACTGAAGCTAAATATGAAAACCTCCCCATGGGTCGAGAGGCCGATACGCCAATAACTGATTTAATTACCATCTTATCTGGAGTTCCAACTGGGTAGCTTACTGGTTGCCCCCCACAGTAGGAACCTGTTACATGATTTACTTGGGGTGTGAGTTTTATTAACACACTAAGGTGTTTTGTGCACCTACATGTTTTCGTGTACCTGCTACCTGTCTGACATGTGTACTTGAAACATGAAATTCTACATGCATGACATAAACGGACATGAGTATCGTGATGTAGACAATCAATGTCTAACATACACGTCAAACAATAAAACATGACATCATATCATAACAAGATTATCCACGTTGTAGTCAGGACAATGCTTGAACTTACAGGAAATCTGCTAGCGTGAGCCTCTGCTTCTCTGGGACTGCTGTATTGGGGTCTCTGGCTTGAACTCCTATAAAAGAAATAATCACTGATTATTTCCAATATTCATCTTATATTGGAAACATGGCAAAATATGTAAATTCAAATTTCCAGAACTTTTTTTTTTTTTACTTTGGCTTCGAACACGCCCTCCTACACGGGCGTGTCTCTGGCCATGTACTCCTCTGAACTTACGTGTATAGCCGTGTGATTCATGGAGCATGACTGTGTAATTCGTGTACACTTACAAGGGCGGCTACACGGCCGTGTTTTTGGCCGTTTACTCCTCTGAACTATACATGCATGCTTACACGGTTACTTACACGGTCGTGTTTCTGGCCGTGTTTTCCTGCTGTCTAACATGGTCTGCTACATGCCCTTCCCATGACCGTGTGTCCCTTGACACGGCCTAATACACGGCCATGTTCTTGGCCGTGTACCTCTCCGGTCTGAATTTTTCTTGAAACACAGTCGTGCATGTGGGCATGTTTGGGCTCGTGTTCTGAACACGCCCTTGTACATGCCCGTGTACACGCCCGTGTTCATACCAGAATCAAGATTCTGGGTCCGAAATACTCTGCTCTGATTTTCTAAGGCTTTTATGGCCTTTGTTCTACTTCTTACACTCAAAATCGATCTCAATAAGATCGTTTCAAGGTATTGACTACATTTCTACTATTACAAATCCATGGTTTCATAAGCAAAATCTCACATTTTGCTTTTACATATCTCTTGCTCAATATTTTGAAAAATCTGTACTTTCTTAACGAAAACTCACTAAACTTGATTTTCTACACCATCAACTCATGGATTCGTGTTTAAAAACAACTAGACTCGAATCATATTTCGAATTAACCGAAAATCTCAACATGATTTACTCACATTCTCTTTTTTCCACTCAAAACCCCAGATTTTTCCACTCGAAAAATGTGAGAAAACTAGGGTTTACCTTACTTGAAGCTTAAGAACTTCTTACTGTAGATTCTTGGCTGAAATTTGATCAATCTGCTGCTAAAACAAGAGAAAAATCCGAACTTAATTGGATTTCCCTTTCTGCTCTCTCTCTTTCTCGGTTTCTCTCTTTTTTTTCTTTCTCTTTCTTTCTTTTCTCTTTCTATCTGCCGCCTCTTTGCAGCTCATTAAGTGAATTAATTCACTTAGCTACTGTGTAGCAGCTGCCCCTCACGTGCCTCTCCACTCTCTCTCACTTTCTTTAATTTCTTTAATTCTTTTTAAGAAATTTGCAAGGGTTTGTTTGGCTAATCTTGGCCATTAATCAATGTGGCTTACTTGTATGCCATTGATCTCTTAATATGCATTTTTCACATACTTTTCTATTAAATTTAAAACATCATAATATGAATAAATGTTTAGCTTTTAAACTATATTCATTAATTCATTGTAAAATTTTGATTAAAACTCAATAAATCAAAATTTTCATCTGCTCTGTATTCTGTAGCATGTCTCATCATAAATGTATATTTATTTATATATTTTGTACAAAATTTTACGAGAGTAATAAGTTTCTCGGTTATCACATGGAAGTTGTCAAGAAAAAAAATTCTTTAATATTATGAATTATATCTTTTTTTTTCAATTATTAATTTATATTTTCATTGGGCTCTAAAAGATTTGAAAAAAAATTATTATTTTATGCATTTAACGAGATTATTAATTTAATACATTGATATGAGTTAAGACCATAAATTTTTGTTATTTAAATGAGGTTATTAACTTATAGCATTCATTTATTGAGGTTTTAACATATTGTAAATATGTGATGCCTGGAATCTCACTTACTTCATGGCCAATGCATTATATGATTTTGTTATATTAGTCATCTTGCATATAGTCTCTTGATCATTGAGATATATTTATTATGTAAATGATGTGCATGAATCTTTGAAAGTAAACTATATGTCAATGATTGTATTTATTGTATTGAAAAGTTTTCAGGGTTTTTCTTAAAGGTGAATCCAATAAGTGGATAAATGAAAATGAACCTTGCAACAATAATTATTAAGAATTCATAAGTGAAAAAGTGAAATTAAGGAGCTCAATAATTTTTTAAAGGCTTGTCTTAGTATAAATGCATAAGGCCCTGTGAAAAAGGGTAATATCACCTCTAGATTTAGGAGTTATGATTTACTATGGTCGTGAGTGTTTATAATCATGTTATATGAGGATGTAGAATTACAAGATATTGATATAAGTTGGGGCTAATTGTACTATAAAAATCCTAAGTAAGGCATGATTTTTTATGTTTGGTATTTTGAGCCCGATTATGGTTTTAAATGGAATTGTTAATGACTTATGAGATTTATTAGTTAATGTTTGAATGTGTTTAGAAAGAAAAAGTTAGAAAAGAGATTGCAAATTTATAAGTGACTAAGTTGAATATTAGAGCCCAAGCATGATTTTAAGGCCTATTGGGTGAAATATTTACCGTACGAGAAAACTGGACAAGGTTAGCCTTTGATGTGTGAGGCATTTTTAACTTAATATAATAAAGGATATTTATGATGAAATTATAAATAAAGGTAGTCATATATAAGAAATTGACATGCGTTTCAGGGTCGATTCACGCAAAAAACCCTACTTGTGCATGTTTTTTCAATAATCACATTCATAAGTTTAATTAAGGTTTTAATGTGCTAGAAACTACTTTGGAAATTTAATATTACAAGTTAGAATATGTTTATAAGAGTTACAAAAGAATAATTCATGTTTGGATTACAAAAGTATTAAGAATGGAAAGATTGGATTTATAATGTACCAAAGGTCCGATGCAAGCATATATGCCGAATTTGGTATGCAAGGTGATCAAGTTTGACCTAGCATGTACTTGGGACTTTCTTTGAATGTTTAGCACATAATTAAGCAGCTTTGTATGTTGCTAAAGGGACACTAAGCCCAAATTAAGGGAGATTACTTCACCATGCTGTAAGCTAAGGTGCTGGCTTGGTAGTTTAAATGTCTAAGCCACTAGGTGCAATCATTTGAGCTACGATTTCATCAAGCCTGACCTTCTTCTCTTCTCCAGGCCTCTTCCTATAAAAGAACAAAGTAAATTTTGAGGGCTTTGATCAGTTATAGGTAGTGAATCATAAGAAAATCCAAACTAGATCCAGAATAGGGCCTGTTTTGGTGAACTTCAGCTTTCTAGATGGTTGACTAGGTAATACATGGAATTTGAAGGTGAAATTTGAGATAAAGCACCTTTTACATGTTAATAAGATTACTATGGAATGGTTTTGGCAAATTCAATGGTCAATTATTGATTTAAAGCTCAGACATGAGGGCTATCCACAAATAGGTATTGTTTTAATACCTTTGAGAACTTAGATTATTTGACTAAATCAGTGAACTCTAAATGAGATGATATCTAGAATACACGTTATTTTATATGTTAGGAACTTACCTGTGGAAGGGTTTTGACAAATTCAATTAGGAGGTTATGGTTTGATATATGTTTTTAAACACTGTCCTAAGCTAGGTGAAATTTTAATATGGTTCAGGCTTTACTTTGTTTGCCTGAGGTAGAGACCTCCTTTAAGGCTAAAAATTTGAAGGAATATACATTAAAATATTAACTAAATGCCCTTAAAACGGTTTTAAGAAATTTCTGGTGGTTTTGAGATATGGCTATGATATTAATGCTGGTTTCAAATAGTGAAACTTTGGGGATTTTGTATTTTTATAATGGATTTGTAATTTATGAATGTTTTTGAAAGGTGTTCCATGATAATCATAAGCATTTGGGGAGTCTAAAAATCAAAGGGAGATGTTGGGAAAAATTTTGAAGTGAACTTTTATGTTCGACGTTTTTAATTAAGATTGAGAATAAAAAAATGAACTCCTTAAGTCCTTTAATGGCAACTGAAGATCAAATGATGTTAATGTAAGGTAGATACTTGATTTTATAGATGTACGAAGCACTAGATCCCCTAAGAGGAAGCCCAATATTTATTGATATCATACAATAGCACAAGGTAAGTAGAATCCCACCTGCTCACCTAAATTGTTGTGTATTTAAAATGTAAATTGATATGTGAAAGTTGTGCATTGCATCACATGTTGAACATATTGTGACTGTGGTTTCATGCATGTAAGAAAACAATTATTAATATAAATTTGATTATTCTGGTAACTTGGGATGGGACTTTAAATGTGTAGGATGCAATGATGTAAAACTTTAAGCATCTAGGATGCCATAAGTGCCAAATCCTTTTGAAAAGAGTTCCAAAAATGAGCCATAAAGAAAGTACAATGTCATGCAATTAGGGTCAAATCCTTTTAGAAAGAATTCCAAAAATGAGCCATAAAGAAAGTACAATGTCATAAAATTAGGCATCCAGGATACAATAAGGGCCAAAACCTTTTGGGAAAGAGTTCCAAGAAGAGGCCATAAGTATGTGAAACTTTTAGGCATCTGGGATGCCAATGATTAAATATCTGTGATGCACCTCTATCCCATCTAAGAAACCCTAAACAGTGTGCACATAAAGTTAAAGACATGAAAAATGCAATGAATGAAAAGATGAAACGAAGAATGTTGCAATGAAAAGAAATGTTGAAAATGTTGAAATGAAAAGAGATGCAATGAAAAGAAGTGATGAAAAGAAAAAATGATGTGACGAAAAGTTAGAAAGATGAATTTATTGAATGAGCTCATACATTCCTATGCCATTCATGCTTGCATTATTCTACTTACTGGGCTTTTTGGTCATTCATTATATGGTATGGTGACGTAAGTAAGTGTAAAGAAGGCTGGCTAGCGTTCTCCTTATTGCTTGTGAACTTGCATATATAAACTATGTTGACTTGTTATAAGGCTCGTCATTTGTATAATGATGTGCCACTTTGAGGCATATTGAGGTATTTAGTGTATATAGAGATGATCAAAGACAGAGTAAATTAGGTTTTTTGTTTACCATTTCACAAAAAGTTTGAAAAGTTTAAATTTGCTCAAGTTTTTTTTCCTTTGTTCAAATGAACATAACAAAGATGTTGAAAGAATAACGAATGTAGTAACACCACTTAATATAACAAAGTTATAAATCTTAAGATTAAATTAGGTAGGGTGTTACAAATAAGTTCTTGAACAGAAGCAATTCAAATCACATACATTAAAATTGAAATAAAATAAATGTTTTTAATGACAAAAGTCATTAAATCTCAAACTAAAAATGTTAAAAATAAAAATAAAAAACAATCCCTTTCAAAAAAAAATATGTTAAAAATTATCTAGTGAACTTAGGCATATTACATCTAAAACATAATTATAATCAATTAAATTAAATACTAAACATTTTCTTAGTATATTCCTTTCATAAAAACTTTTCAATATAAAAATTTCAAAAAGTTCCTTGTCATGTTTATATTTTCTTAATCAGTGAGTCATGATTTTTCAAGCCTGCTCAATAAATTTTGACCACTAATAAAAATATCAAATAGGTATTAGCTTTTCCACCATTTTTTTTATAAAATTATCGACATCAATCTAAGTGGAATTTCCATCTTGGTGTTTTAACTTCAAGTATTTATCACTTTTAACCATGCTTCTCATTCGTTTTAAACGGATCAACCATTCCCCTGCATTCCATATCCTCCAAGCCCTCTAATATAAACATACGATTATTATTATTATTATTAGCAACACACTAATTTATTTAAATCATACTCTTTATAGAGATCTTTGTAACTTGAAACGTACACATCCATTTCAGTGATTTCACGTAATCATATAAATTATGAAACCTTTTTAGGTCTCAATCTGAACGGAGATTTGCGCCTCTTCTCTCTATGTTCTTGTTCAGTCAAAATTAAGCCATAGCCACCAACCCCAAAAAGACCAGTTTGTCCCCATCCCTGCCAAGTCATGCCTAATAGGTTGTTTGATAAACGCATTACGTTTTAATTACGTTTGAATGCAATTCGTTTTTTGAGTATTGTATTTGGTTGAAAAATATTTGTTTTGTATTTGAATGAAATGTGTGTTTTTAGGAAAAATATTTAAATTCTATTTTTAGAGTTAAAAAGTTGATGTGATTGATAAAAGTAAAGATAAAAAATTAAAGTTGAAAAATTGACGTAATTATTTTAAAAAACAAATGAATAGTAATTGTTTTCCTAATACTGTTGAAAAAAATTATATTTGAATGTAAAAATTTGTGTTTAATATAAAATTATATTATATTTAAATATGATTAAAATATAAAATTTTTGTCAAACGAGGGTTAAGAGTCTAGACCTGAGTGTCCGATATGTTTGGGGCATTTGGGGCAATATCGTATAAGACATAATGCATGTCTCACTCTTTGAGGGACCAGATGAGCATCATGTGGAGGCTGACTATGAATCTAGGCCGTCCAAGAATGAAAAATCTGCGCAACAAATGTTGTAACAAACGACAAATTTCTTTTTGGGTGTATTTTGGATTCCCCAGAAAGTGGTCGCTCTTGCCCGGGGTGGCAGTTGGCACTGTAGAAAACTATGAGTGTATAGATGAAAGGTTATTTTTTAAATGGAAAAAAAGTTTTACAAACTAACGTTTATTTCATGTTCTTTTATTATTTTTCTCTTTCTAAAAAAAAAGTTTTTTTAAATATATCTTTTATTAAAAACATTCAATAAAAAAATATTTTTCAAACCTCTCATAATATATATTCCCCAATACTATTTTTTTTTTATTTTTCAGAGTATTGTATGTGATGCACGTTCCTCTTGCCACTTTCTCCTTTTCGTACGTGTTTGGTGTTCAAAAATTCACTAGTCTTTTCCCAAACCTCCCAAACTTTGTCATTGCCTTTAGTATTAATTTGACTCGCAAATTTCTTTCTTTCTTGCTTTTTTTTATTTTTTTTATTTTTTTGGTGAATCGCAAACTTTTATTTGTATCATTTGCGATTACTGAAATTTCTTTAACAATTTATGCCCTTACCATCTAAAATTTGGACGAAAGTTGGTCACATGAATTAACAAAGGAGAAATGCGAAACTTTAAGAGAAAATAATTTGAGAGACAAAGAGATTAAAGTATCATTTTGGGGGCATTTGACATGCTTTTTATTTTTTCCTTTTAATAAGGTTTGATGTTTACAATAACTTTTTTTTTTTCCCAACTTAAAAGGGGTGTCTGTAAAATGCTTATTGAAGTTGTCCATTGAAAATCTGCTTGTAAGCCCATCGAACTCATTTAGCGAAATAACTTGGTTGGAAAATATATTAATTTTTTTTCATCAACGAAAGAAAAGAAATTTATGCAAATCTTATAAAATAAAGAGTATCTTAAAATGCCCCTAAAGTTCCTAAATTTCATCCACCTTCTGTGCTATTTTTCATCTACCGGGAGAGTTTATTTTCACTAATTATTAAAACTACTCAATATTTGATCAAAATTCAAATTCTTACCCATATTTGATTAAAAAAATGAATTTACACCCCAAATCTTTAATAATGATACAAATGTCCTTTGTTTTATCTTATTTGAAATTCTCTGTTTTACTTTCTATTTTTTCCAAAATTATTTTCTTGTAATTTCATCATTTACAACCCACCACAAAATCTTCAATGAAACCCATCTCCAACAGCGCCACCACCTTATCCAACAACAGCATTGGCTAACACCAAGTCTAAGTACGAGCTCATTTTTCACGAGAAATAGATCTAATCTAAATGAGATTTGATCTAATCTAATTTGAAACTCGAATAAAGGATTCATGAACAACATTAGGCTCTATTCAGATCTTCTTTTTGGCAGCATGGATGTGAAAGCTGGAATGAGGTTTGCTTTTTCAGTCTCGTTCAAATATGATTTAGATATACTCTAATGTAAAAATAGAGAATCTTATCGAAATTTTTTATTTTTTATTTTTTATTTTTTATTTTTTATTTTTTATTTTTTATTTTTTATTTTTCGGTGCAAGTGGAAAGAAATATTAAGCCGTGCCTTTTCAAGAATAATCAAAGGGGAAATTGTTAAGGAGCTTGGTTGGTTGTTGAGAATGATTTCACTTATATTGATTAGTTGCTCAAAGACGAAAAGTTAATGGGCGTTGGGAGTATTTTGTTTAGTATACAATCTACTGTGTACTAGCTTGTTTTAGTTATCAGACATAATCGAATTTTTGATTGTTTCTTGTGCAATTTTTTAACTTCTTCTTCTTTATTCTCTCCACAATTGCATAAAAGGAACAATTTTATCAACTGTTTTTTTTTTTTTAATTAAGATGTCATTATATCAATTGTATCAGTTTAATAAGTTCAAAAAATTGTATTACAAATTGTTACGCTTTCAAAAAAATTTTAAAAGATTATCTTTTAAAAAAAATTAAAAGATTATTACAAAATATGTATGAATGTAAAATGAAGAATTAAGATCAATTTCTCAACAAAGTTGATTGTTGAATTTCTTGGGGGTTCAAAGTAATGATTTGTGCAACTCAAAGTCCAAGTCGTTGGCCCATTTAATCAGTATTCATCTAAGTCCAAGTCAACTCAGCAAAAAGCTGATGGCACGATAATAAGGAAGATTGATTGAAAACTTTTAGCGGCGTTTTGTATTGTTTTTGGAATGTTTTTTGTTTTCAAAAAAATTGAAAATGAAAATATTTTGAAAACTGTGTTAAAATCATTTCTGAAACTGTGTTTGGTTATATTTTCTGAGTATATATTTTGAAAAACATAAAATAAAATTTTATTTGGTTATATTTTTTTAAAACCCATTTCTTTTTAAAAAAAACCCAAAAAACACAATATTTTTTGAAAATGAAAACAAAAAGTGAAAACAACTTTTTTTCGTTTTCAAAAAACCTAAAAAAACAACATAGTTGAAAACGGTGTTTTCGAAATGGTTTTGAAAACGTTAAATAAACAAACGCTATTTTAAAACCGTTTTCATTTTCTGTGTTTTTGAAAATGAAAAATCGTTCTCAAGAACAAAAACAAACGCCTCCTTTGTTTTTATCAAAATTTAAGTTTGAATCGTGAAATGATGCATGCTAGAATCTGATTTTTTTAAAAAGAAAAATCATATGTCACTGGAGAGATCTGTTATTTATAAAATTCTAAAATCAGGCTTTTTTTTTTATCTTATTAACGTGAGAGATGACGTGAAAATACTATTATTTTTATTAAAAAAAATCAACACAGCAAAAAAAAAAAAATCCAGTCTAAGTCAATGTACACCACCGTAGGTAGTTAGCCCAAAACAGATCTAGTTGCGAGAATGGCATTTTTTTGTTTTTTTGTTTGTTTGTTTTTTTTTTTTAAAGAAATTTCGCCGCATGTACATGGTAGATGTGTTATAATTACATTTTACTAGGTTGTTTGGGAGAAAAAGGCATTATTTTTGAATTTGAAAAAAGTTGTTTTGAAAAATATGTTTGGGAGAAAAAAAACTATTTAGGGTGAAAAAATAAAAAATTTTAAAAATTTTTTAAGAAAAAAAATTAATATGAATATTGTTTCGTTACTTTCGAAATTCTATGCAATTTAGAAAAAATTTATCTCATTTGGACTAGTATTCACAAAGTTATGAACTTTTAAAATTTGGAGTTTACTATAGTGTTTTGAAAATATAAATAGTAAAAAGTAATGAAATTTTAGAAAAAAAAATAGTTTTAGATGTCTCCAAAATATGCCCCAAACGAGGCCTTAAAGTTTTAGGCTAACACTTACATAAGAATTTATACATATATATTTTCTACTTGTAAAGTATTCTAAAATGTACCATAAGATTGCAACATGTCTAAAATTTTTTAAAAAAAATTTGATATTCTGAAAGAAATTTGCTTGGCAATAAATCTTTTGTTAAAAAGAAAGTAGAGAGAAAGAGAGAACATCGGTTTTTTTTTTTTTTTTCCCTCTCTAATAAAAGAAGCACATAAATTTTTTTCCTTTTTTTTTGTCTCTATAATTTAATTTAAGTTTACAATACTTTCTTTATTTTAAAGAAGAACATCGATTTTTTTCTCTCTCTCTAAAAAAAGAAGCACATATTTTTTTTTATCTCTCTATAATTTAATTTAAGTTTACAATACTTTCACTATTATAAAGATTCGTAATGAATCTAATAGTATGAGAATGATTAATTGCTCCAGATCATTTTTCCAACGAGTTTTTACGTGCTTATCAAATATTAATATTGCATTTCTAAAAATAAAAAATTCATATTGCATTTTTATTTCCTTGGTACGTATAAACGATTTTTTTTTTTTTTTTGGGTAGTATCTCAAGGAAGTTTGAAGTATAAGGGCAGTTAACTTTCCTTCCTTAAAAAAAATAAAAATAAAAATAAAAAGGAATCTTTTCTTGCTTTTCTTGCCTTGATTAATTTAGCTTTTATAGTATTCGACAGGAATATATTCGGAAAAGCTAATCAAGACCATTCAAAAATTGGGTGGCAATAGCACCTACAAAAATAACATACAGATAGAAACATTATAGATTTTCTTATTTTAATGAAATTAATATAATATATATATATATAATTACAGACCTAACCTAAGAACGTAATTACGCAACCGCCTTACAAATAAAGAAGGTGAACTTTTTCAATTTTCTCGCCTTTAAAAGTTCAAATAGAAAAAAGAAAAGCTGACTCAAAAACAAAAAAGAAAGAAAAATATATTCATATGAGTTCAAAAAATTACAAAGATTAATGCAAAACGAATAGTACTGTTACTTAACGAAAAACAAAAAGGCATATTCTAATGGATGCCCCAAAGTACAATTTTTTTTAGAAGAAAGATGAAAAATTTGGAACGTTTTACCATATACTATCCCTCTCAATAATGCATGTCGTATAAACGTTAGATAAATTCCAACAAAATGAAAATTGTACAAAATTAGTAAAACCCAATAAATATTTGACAATTTAAAACACACCTTATCAATATGATATATGATACTCTTAATTAAAAAAAAAGAATTATTCTTATTTATAGTAGAATTCTCCGTTTTTTTTAGGGATATAATTGTTTTTGAAGTGGATTTTAAGTGATACAACTAATCCTTATTATTTAGTTATTAAATAGCAACAAAGGCGTTAAGTGAGACTAATTCATGTGGAATAATTTAGTGGGAATTTTAATAATTTCATAAGACAAAGTGGAAGCAGGCACATAGTCTTATAAGGACTAGTAGGGACACTAAACTAATGTTTGCTTATATATGTATGCATTTTATTTATAAATATACATTACATGGAAAAAAAAAAACTTGGCTCATAATTTTATTAGACTTGTATTTTAATTATTAGTCCTCATTAATAAAAATTTATGGCTCCTTCATCAAGTTGAAGAACCATATAATTGAAAGGGGTGGATGTGGGAATATATATTTGTGATGAAAATTAAAGGCCAGTTTGACATTGCTATGCTGTGAAAAATTTTTCTCATAATCATGCTGCAAGTCCAAAATAATTATGCCTAGAAGCATGTAGGCATTTGGCAAAAAAAATTTTTTGAAAGTTGTGAATGATAGAAAGACAAATTCTAGATGTTTGGTAAATTATGAGTAAAATAATATGCAGATGTATATTGACCAAAAAGGAGCTATTATTTTTTATTTTAATAAATACTTCAATATACATATTTTTTTTCTAATAAATTCAACATTCATAATATTTTACACCAAATTATAGAAAAATGTACAATTTTTATTTTGTAATCTAAAATAAGTCTAAAAAATAAATCATCTTTATTCAAAATGATAGTGTTTTTAAACAACTTCAAGTACACACAATTTTACAATAATTAATTTAAAAAATTAATAATTAAATGTTATAAAATTATAATTTATGATTTGAAATTATTTTTAAGGGGAAAATAATTTATTAACTTTTAACAAATAGTTGAATGTAATTTTATTATTTATAATGTATATAATAAAGTGATTAAATTGAAATTATTATTTATTATTGAGGATATTTTAAATAAATTTATATAATGACAGTAGAAGTTGCTATGCAAAAGTAACCCATGACCTACTTTTTAAATCCTACTGCATTGTAGCAATTTTCAGAATTTGCTGGACAAAAATAAGATTTATCAAATATTCATAACATGCTGTAGATTCTTTGACAATCTACTTTTAAATAAATTGATAGGGTTCGTTTGGTGAACGCATTACATTTGCATTGCGTTTGAATGCAATGTATTGAATGCAATTTGTATTTGGAGGAAAAACATTAGCATTGCATTTGAATGCAATGTGTGTTTGGGGGAAAAGTATTTGAATTGTATTTTAATAATAAATATGTGATGTGATGGGTAAAAGTAGAGAGAAAAAAAAGAGGGAGAGAGAATATATGATGTAATTAATAAAAATAATAGAAAAAGTGAAATAATAAATAGTGATTGTGTTTGATTTAAAATGTGATGTGATTGGTATTTGAATGAAATGTTTTTGTATTTGGGGAAAAATTGCATTGCATTTAAATGCAATGCTAAAAAAATTTGTGTCCCAAACACTAGCTAAACCTCCAAAAAGTAATGCCAAATGAAGTCTAAGATACCCTGATTAATAAATTTATTATTGCCAAATACAAGTTTATTTGTTTGTTTTATTTTTTTTTAAATGATTCTATTTGCACCCACAAAAATCATGAATGTGTCTACCAAATAATAAACCTTTATATTACCATTTTATCCCATAGTAAAATTACGTTAAAACCTATTAAAAATACATGCCCCACAATAACTACACATAAAACAATATATCTTTCGAAATAATAAAAAAAAAAGGCATACTTTAACATTTGCTATAAATAGATTTATTCAAATGAATTAAAAAAAAAAATACATACCCCAACATCTTTGATTATCACTAGTTTCACTTTTATAAACCTTAAATTTTTCTCACTATACTCTTTCTATAAAAAAGCCTCTTGAATAGTCAATCAATACTACAAATTTTTTGTATGGTTAACACTTTACTATAGTTCAACGAAAATATTAAGAATTATGAACCTTATTATAATTTTTTTTAAAGAAGAAGAAGAAGAAAATTATCAAGAATAACAAGAAGAATGTTATAAATTTCTGAGATTGTGATTGAAAAAGCTAGGTTTTTTTTTTTTGAAAGTGAACATGGGAGGTACTTCATTTCTTTCTTTTCTAGAAAAAAAAATTAATAGAAATACAATTCTCTCTCTCTCTCTCTCTTCTCTTTCTCTCTCCAACCTATGAGGGCTAGAGTTTTTTAATCATTTTCCTCTCTTAGGACGGAACTCCAATGGCTACTTTTGGCTAGCCTCTGGTTTCCTGGCTTAGCAATGGAACTGCAAATCATATTGTGAGAATCTTAGCAAAAGCAAGTTGATGGGAGGAAGATGAGCATTGTTGGAAGGAGACAGGCAGGAATGAGATAATTGGCATTGATGTGTTGTCATAATGCGCCAATAAGGTCCTATAACTGCTCGATTTCGACAACTCAATTTCTTTGAATAAGTGAACCGTCTTATGACAAAGACTCTTTCCGTATGATTAGGTTTTTTTTTTTAGTTTAGATTTATATGTATTAGTGGCAATATTTTTGCCTTCTTCTATTTGAGTATCTTATTTTTGTTTGTCATTTCTAATAATAGAGATGGTTCCCCACCTTCCACATTGGTTGTTTTTCTGTCAGATCTGAGTCTTGGCAGTGTTTTGATCCTACTAGAGTTGTTTATATGCAGAGTTAGTAGTAGTCCTTGTGCTAGTGAGTCTTAGTCTTCGATTGATTGAGAAATTCTATCAATTGTTGAGTTTTTGTTAAAAAGCGTTTTACATGTGCTCGATTTCAGTTGTCAAGATATGTATCCGTTTTTGGATCTCAGGCAAATATCTTTTCCTTTAAACGTTATTAGACTTTACTAATGAATCCATTTGTATTGAAGGGTTTTGTCTCATGTAGTATGAGGTTATTTATATGTTTGGAGTTTTGTGTTTCTTTATTAAGTTTAATGAAATTTCCCCTAAAAAAAAAGGTTTATTCGTAATTAGATTTTAATTGGTTTTATTTTCATAAATCAAATAAGAAAATTCAAAATTAGAGTGAGTGTATGAGAGGGTTAAATTAGGTATTACAAAAATAATACCTATAAAATGATAGATTTTTTAAATTTTTATTGAAAAATATGATTTGGTGGGTATTTATAAATTTAGTGGGTGTAAATATAGTTACTCTTTTTTTAAAATATTTTCTTAGCACTAAAACGGAGGAATCAAAGAGAGTAGCGGTATCGCCGGCCCATGATCGATCCAATAACCATAACCACCCACAATTCCACGTAAAATCAAGACAAAATAAACTCCTCAATTCACTCGCGCACATCCTTCTAAATTCTCGCCGTCCAAACAATACGATCACAATTAATCTATCTCTCTCTATATATATACATACACCACTCTCTCTAACGGGGAAAATATATATATATATTTATATATGTATCACAAACCATGAAGACCAAGTCAAAGAACAAGACCATGAGAAAGGGTAACAAATTGTTCATGTGTTTTAGATCGGTTGAAGTACTCGAACCCGACGGTTCAGTCCGGGAAAGCGATCCGGTTCTCGCCTACATAGCAGTCCAGAGAAAGAAGGAAAGCTTGGCCGTGTTTCCGAAAGCTTCGCCGGCGAACGACATCGAGGCGGTTCCGTTGGAAGAAAAGGAGACGGATTTTCATGAAAAGAAAAATAGCGGCAGTCGTAGGTTTTCTGATGTTCTGAAGGCAGTTTTTTTTGAAGTATCCTTGGTAGGTAAAATTGGTTAATATGTGTATATTTTATGTAGTGTGCGTTTCGATAAACTATTTCGAATTTTACTTTTTTGATTTTCTTTTTGGTTGATCTCTTTGGTGATATACTTGATCAATGATGAAAAATTTTTTTCTTATGGTAATTTTGGAAAATATGTTCTTCCAATTTTCCGGGGTTTTTTTTTTTTTTTTTTTTTTTTTGTAATTTCAGTTTCAGCACGTGAAAAAGTGCAACTGTTTTTTTTTTTTTTTTTTTTCATTTTCAACTTTTCTCTTTTGTTATATTGGCCAAAAATGGCTAAATTAAGTTCTAATTATCATATTGTCCCAATTGTGTTTATCTTTTAGGGTTTTGTCACAGACCCTTTGTTATATATATATATACACACACACACACAAACACTATATTTTATTTTTGTTCCATTCGTATATTGGCGGAAGAAATGAAATAAATTCGTTACTAAATTACTTTTTGGTTCAATATTGACACAGGCTAGGAAGATCAAGAAAGTGATATCAAATAAAAAAACTTCAAGTAAACTTTTAAGGGAGAGTGCAAGGTACAATTATCACAAGTCTACAAACGAAGACGATTTCGAATTCGATTTCGATTTCGGGCAAAGAATTTCGCGTAGCGTTTCTGCTCTAGGCACATCTTCCTCTGCCTTAACTGCCACAAATTCTAATTCACTATGTCCTTCATGTTCGTCGTCCTCGTCGGTCACCAAAACGACACCGTTTGCGCCAAGATCGGCCGGGTCAAGGAAGACTCGAGAAAATGTTCATCACCAATACGGTCAACGGGGGTTCTATACGTGTAATAGTGGGTTGTTTTTAATGCTTGCAAGTCTCTCGGTCTTGGTCTTTTGGGGCAAGATTTGTGCCATTTTGTGCACTTCCACATGGATTTTGTTCATGCCTCGGTGGATTAAGGATCTTGACCGTATTGACTCGACGCCTCCGGCGGCGAATTCGTCGGAGCTTAAGAGGAAGATTGTCATTGAAGGGCTTCTAGCAAGGGAACGTGGAAGCTGTCGCTGCCCATTGAATTAGATATAAGATAAAAAGACAAGTTGTTTTGTAAGAAGTTGCCAAAAGGCAAGATGTGTTAGTTTGTTTGTATGTCTCTTTTTTTTTTTTTTTTTTAAGAAGGCAAGAAGATGACTGATCAATTGTCATTAAACATAAAAATCTAATCCCCTCTCTCTCTCTCTCTCTCTCTCGTAGTGTTGTACACTTGATCTGTGTATTTTCCCTTTTTTTTTTTGTTGGGTGTGACATTTATGTCTCTAAGGAGATGACAATTGGCATACATATATATATATATAAATATACATATATATTTCTTTTTATTATGTTAACCAGGATTTTTTTTTTAAATCTAAGAACGAGCAAAATTTTTTAATAGAGTGAAATATGATATTATTATTAGATTATATTTATAGTTATATTAACTATTATTTTAATTAGTATAAGAAGTAAAATAAATAAAAATTCATATGGTTATATGATATTTACGCAAGTGTGTCTATTGACACCCTCTATTTTGCTTTTTCCACCCATTTTCTTAAACCGCCAACAAATTAATTTTGGAATTAAAAATTCGCTTGTCCCACCTCTTACTTTCCCAAAATTACCCTTATAACTAAATTATTTTCCTTTTTTAATTCTCTACGTACAAAATCTAAAAAACCCCGTACATCTTTTTTTCCTTTAATACAAAAATGTTTTGTTTAGTTTTTTTTTTTTTGGCAAGGTTTCTAGTTTTTTTCTTTTGTTCTTTTTAAAGATATCCATTAAAAATTCTTCATCCGTTTATAAACTTATTATTTCCTACACTTCTTCTTGAGATGATTAGAACTTAAGGAAAATGTACAAATGAAGCTGAGTGTTGGACAAATATGGTTGAAAATATATTATGAATTTGGTTAATAATTTTATTACATAGTCAGAAAAAAATCACAACTCGGAGTGTGTATGGATTCCTAACTATTTCTTTCAACTATTTATTAAAAATGAATAATCAATTAAATGAATATATATATTTATATATATTTACATCATGTACATGCGTGTCTTCAATTTTCTGGTTATTTCTTGAAAAATAAAAAACTAGTATAGAATAGGAATGCAAAAACTAGTGAAAAAGATGAATAACAACAGACAAAATAAAAGAATTTTCACTAAAAAAATTTTTCGGGTGAAAAATTAAAAAAATAAAAACAAAATAAACCATTTTTTTAAAAGGTAAAAAATAACTATATGGAAATTTAGAATGAGTGGACAGGTGGATAAAGAAAAAATAATAATTTTTTATATGGTATTTTTGGGAAAATTAAAGGGTGGAACAAGTATTTTATTTAATCATAAAATTAATTTGTTAGGTGGTTTTAAAAAATGGATGAAAAAAGCAAAATGGGATGTCAAGAAACGACCTTTATGGGAAATAAACATAAAATAAAGGCAAGTTGCTTCTTACGAAGTAGCCAAAAGTCAAGAAGATTAATCTATCGTGTTGATGTTATCAATCGAAGATGGATGTATACATTAGTGTTTTTTTCCACCCTATTTTTTAGTTTCATTTTTATCAAAAATTTGTCATCTTAACTTTATATTTTTTCCTTTTATGGGTTTTGTTATATATAAATATATATATATATATATCTTTTGGAGTCAAGGGAGTGGGGTTAAAAGGCTGTGATAATTTATTATGAGCAGGCAATTGGCTTATAGTTTTCTTTTTAGATTCATGTTTGTTTACTTGTTGTTTTTTTGTTTTTAGTTTTTTTTTTTATGAACAACCATTATTTTTTACAATTGCGTGCAAGAAATGGAAAGAAAATTCGGATGTTTATGTGACATCATTTACTATTTTGATTGTCTAATTTTTTTAATAAATAAGTTATTGTTACCATTCTTGTCATTACCGGCGAACAACTTAACCACAATTGAAGATGTGTAGAAACAAGTCAAGTTTGGAATATTTTATTCATGAGCTGGTTATGTTTACTTACTAGTTTCTTTCATTAAAAAGGCTTAGGGGACGTTTAGAAAATGCATTGTATTTTGATTGTATTTGAATGAAATTTGTCTTTTGAATGTTGTAATTGGTTGAAAAGTATTTGTTTTGTATTTGAATAAAATGTGTATTTAGATGAAAAGTTGATGTGATTGGTAAAAATAAAGATAAATAGTAGAGTTGAAAAGTTGATGTGATTGTTTTAAAAACTTTTAAATAGTAATTATTTTTGTAATACTGTTAAAAAAATTATATTTGATGTAAAATCATATCACATTTAAATAAAATTAAAATATAATTTTTTTTATCAAACGACAACTTAGAAGCTAATAATATTTGACGTCCACAGTTCTAGTGGATTAGCTCAAACTCAGGAACTCCAAACTTCACAAAAAGAGTTTTTTTTTTTTTTTTTCGTTTTTTTGTGTGTGGAAAAACTTTACAAAAAGTTAATAAATGTATTCGTATGCGTACGCAGCATATTTTGTCATGTAGTGCACGGTTGTACTCATGCGCTGGGAATATTCTAAGCGCGTGCGAAATTGATTTTCTTCGTAACTATGAGTTTTAATTTTTAAAAGAATTTGTTTATTTTTGTAAGTGTATAGTATATTCATATGACAAATGAGAAAAAAAATAAATTATAGGATTGTAAGAAAAAAAATATTTAAATAGGGACATATTTGAGAAAATTTTCTACTATGAATAACTTAAAAGAAAGAGGCATTTAAATAAAACAAATTTAAAAATAAAAAAGATATTAAATAAGGGGAAATTTTATAAAAATAATTTAGCAAGCGAATTAAGGGAAAAAAAACATTTATAAACACCATATTTGGAAAAAAAAAATTTTTGACAATTATAAGAAAAAGAATTTTGTGGGACATATTTTGAAAAAATTATTTTATTAGAGAAAATGTTAAACAAAATATATATATATTAATAAACTATATTAAATAGGAGACGCATGAAAGTTTTTTATTTATTTATTTTTAAGACAAAAAGATAAAGAAAAAGAAAAAGAAATGATAAAAAAGGGCAAAATAATATGAAGGACAGGATAACTTCTCAAAACTTTGAATAGTATTTTGTAAGTAGAGCTATAGTATAATATATCTTATTAAAGAAAAAGTTGAGCAAAATATATATTAATGAACTATATTAAATAGGAGATACATGAAAGTTTTTTTTTTTTTTTAAGACAAAGAAGTTAAAGAAAAAAATGATAGAAAAGGACAAAATACTAAAATGGAAAAAATAATTTTACCAAAACTTTGAATGGTGTTTTGTGAGTAGAGCTACAGTAACAAACTCCCATTTCTATATATGTAATAGATATGATGTTGTTTTAATAGTTATATCTATTTTAATATTTATTTATCGATAGTTATTTTTGTTTTATAATTTAAAGAATTTAAATTTTCTATTTTTAATAGACTTACATATTGTATTACTTTTAAAATCTAAATTATGTCTACAATCATGAAGACTATCGTTGTTGTTTTAGAAACTAACACCAGTAATATGCAACATTAAAAGATTTTTTTTGAAGTTAATCTGAGTTGATTGTGTGCTATCAGAGGATATCTGAGTTAGGATTCCACAGCAGAGTAGAGGACCATGCTCATATGAACCGCAAGTATACCGCGATTTCACCTTATAAAAAATATATATCTTTCTTTTTGGTAAGTAAACTCTCTCTCTCTCTCTCTCTCTCTCTCTCTCTCCGAGAAATATATTCTCTCATCTTTTGGCCAATCTCTAGCGATGCAAACTCTTTAGGCTTATCTGTTGACTTCCTCGAATCCACTCTCATAACGTCTTGGTAGACAATTTTAAGGTAATGACTTGAGCGCCTACTACAATTTCATTGGTCCATTAAATAAAAAGGAGAAAAATACGTAACAATGTAAATCTAATATTGTTACACTAATACGACACAAAAATTTAACATTATATCAATATGAGACAAAAAAAAAACCTAAACTTTATGTTATATTAATCAAGAGGAATAAATTTATGTCATATTGATAAATGGATTAAAAAAAAAAGTGATCATTTGGTTAATTTTCTCTAGAAAACTTTGGAAGGAATTTGGTGGAGAAAGTCTCATGCTTTTGATAGAAGGATCGTTGATCGTGATTAGAACATGTGCAATTTGTATATAATTTTTACATAATGTTAACAGAAAGACTGCCAATATAATAATAGAAAAGTTTAATAAAATATGATATATAAAATCAAAAGTCAAGAACAATGTAAAGTGAGATATATAATTCAATATGACATAAAATTCACAAATTCTATTTGAAGACAAGCATGTAATTACAAACCTTACGTTGAAAGATATTTCCTTTCTAATCCCAAAAATAAATAAATAAATAAATGAACGTCAATGATAAACATATTACCATCTAGCACCAGAATGGACACGTGCGGTGTGTGTGTATATATATATAAAAGAATAATTACTCGTTGGAATTCTAATTTTTATAAAGTAATTTGGTCCCCCAAATTTTTTTCTCTACTAAAAGGATCTTAAATTTTTTAAAATAAAACAAAATGGTCCTTTTTGTTATTGGACATTGACAATCTAATAGAATATGTTACATGAATTAGACATGATTCATTATTTAAGAGTAAATAAGAAAAAAAAAAAAAACCTTACATGATATAACTTACATGTATTATATATGTGATCTGTTATTTCTATTTTAATCTATATTACACTCTTTTAAGGAGTTTAGGAATGTTTTAAGAAAAAAAAGATAGGACCAAACTCAACAAATGGAGTCTTTAGTTTCATCACGATATTCACTTTTAATTAATGAAAGTTACATTTCAACTTTGTTGATAAAATCATTTATTTAAATAACTAATTAAATGCACTTATAATTACCACTTCGGAAAATAAAAGTTTTGAAGATTATAATAGTAATGACTTAGTTCAAAAATATTTAATAAATAAATATTTATATGGATAAATTAAAAAGTATTTCTAATACATATTTAAAAATAAATTTAGACTATAGTTGGTTGATAGATTCAAATTCAAAAAATTAAGTTTGAACTTAATTTCGCATTTGGTTTGTTATCCTATTTCAAGCTTTTTAATTTATAATTTGCATAATATTTTAGACTGAAAAACACTTTTCACAAATCTTCTTTCACACAAAAAAAAATTTTTTTTTGCACTAACCATACCAAAAAAAAAAAAGGCACAATTTTCATGAAAATTATATGTGTTGTGACTTTAAGGATTTGGAGATCTGAACAAAGTATCTTGATTTGCATGAAGATACGGGCCCATAGACTATTACCAAAAGGAAGGATACGTTGTTATTCTCTTTTGTTTAAAGATGATTGTTAAGTATTTTGGCTTTGAAAATGTTTTCACAAATTTTTATGAAATAATAATAAAAGGAAAATGTTTGTGAAAATATACGATCTGGTATTTTGTGAAAAGTATGATATATGTATTATATGCTATTTTGGAAATTGTTTTTCACTTAAGTTAAGTTAGTTTAAGCGAACTTAATGAAATAAACCCTATCCAATTAGATACTTGATAGGTGCATTTTTTACTATGATCTATTTTGGATTGTGGGGGATATGGAGTGGAGTACATATTCTCTGAGGTAGATCGCGAGAGGTAGTAACGGCTAGTAGCAACCTTACATTTATTTTTATACATAGTTTGGTACCAAGTTTTCTTTCATTTAAATCAATTAAATTATTCTATTTATATTATTTATTTTGTTTTGTTTTATTTTTGGGATAGTAAAATGGTGTTTATTTTCTATGTCCTATTGAGCCTATCATTCACGTTTTTAAATGTTTTAACTTTCCAGGCGGAGTAAGAAATAGTGGTCAGTAGTCCCTCAAGACTCAAGCTCACTGCCTGTAATAGTGATCTATCCTGTTATATTTTCTTTTCATTGCTTTTATCTTTAAGGTTTGTACTAATTTTCAAACTCTCTAGACTTTGGTCATTCGATTTTAGATTGTATAAAATACAAGAAGATAAAATAGTCATTTTACTTAAAAGGATAAAATAGTCATTTTATTAAAAAGTTATCTAACTATATTAAAAGAGTGAATCCATATCCATTTTGAGTTTTTGTCCTAAAAAACGCACCGTTTTAGTGCCTTTTTCTTTTTTTTTTTTTTTCTTTTTTCTTTCTCTTTGTCCTTTCTTCCAATTCTTGCATAGCCACATTTTTTTTTTTTTTTGCCTCCCCATGTGTTGCAAGTGCAGCTCTAGCGAAGCCTTTTCCTTTTTCTCCCAATTTTTTCCCCCTTCCTGCTGATCCTTTTTACAGCCATATTTGTCTTGCCTCACGCGTGTTACAAGTGCAACTCTTCAAAGAATTTTATTATAAGAAACCAACATTTTAATACAATTTACAGAATTACCACCTATAATTTAAAATTTTGTTTTTAAAGTGTAAAATGTTTATTAAAAAAAAGGGTTCAGCATTTTTTTTTCTCATTTTTTAATATATATGTATAAAAGGGCAAGTTTAACTAATATGACGTGTAACACATTGTTTAAAAAGAAAATTTAATTTGAAATGAATATATATTCACTTTTTATATTTTTTAAATCGTATTATATTATCTTTATTTTTTTAAAATATCAATTTATTTTAAATTGATCAATTCAAAATAATTTTATTTTTATTTTAAAACAGCGTGCTAAAAAACTAAAGAATAATATATATATATATATACACACACAAATAGTGAAGGAGGAGCTTTTCTTTCCGTTTATTTTAGAAAAGTGAGATAAATTTTAATGTCTTTCATTTCATCACTATACTTCATATACTGTTTTGATATTTTCTCTAAAAATTGTCTTTCATTACAAAATTATTTTGCTATTAATTATTTTTTTATTTTATTTTTATTGTTTTTGTCAATTTTCCTTTTCTTTTAACCCTTTTTTTTTGTTTCATTTTCCTAATATTTTCTTTAAATTTTTACATATTTCCCCCCTAATTTTTAACTTGTTCTTTTGTATGTAATTTTTTTTCTTTTTTTTTTATTAAAAACTCAACCTCTATCATCTTTTATTAAGTATTTAGGTGGTGTTTGATAAACGCATTGCATTTTAATTGTATTTGAATGAAATTTGTTTTTTGAATGTTGTATTTAGTTGAAAAGTATTTGTTTTGTATTTGAATGAAATGTGTGTTTAGATGAAAAATATTTTAGAGTTGAAAAGTTGATATGATTGGTAAAAGTAGAGATAAATAGTAAAGTTGAAAAGTTGATGTGATTGTTTTAAAAATATTTCAAATAGTAATTGTTTTCGTAGCACTGTTGTAAAATTTGTATTTGGTGTAAAATTATATTGTATTTGAGTAAAATTAAAATGAAATATTTTCTCAAACATCCCCTTAATATTAACTTTTCCACTAAAACTATAATTTTTTAGTTGTTCTTAAGTCTAATTGGGATGAGGCTTTTTTCCTTTCTTTTTTTTTTTCTACTATATATAAAAGAGTAGAAAAAGTTTCGTTGTTCCTTGTTTGTAGTAAAAAATGCACCGTTTCGGTGGTTATTATTTTTTTTATTTTTGAGCCTTGCCTTTTGGACTCTATGTAAGCTTAGCTTTTGTACAAAGTACTCCAATTGATTTGGTTTTGCAACATTAGAGGAGTTGATGCACTTGAGCCTGCATGTTAATTTTTTTTCCCCTTATATAAAAAATAAGGTGATTCATATGATATTTACACATTTTTTAAAAGCTTAAAAAGCTTATGTGCAATGTTATTTATTTGATAACCGAGAAATCTACACTCTTAGAAAATTTTGTACAAGATATGTAAATAAATGTACATTTATAGTGAGACATGTTATAGAATACAGAGCAGATGAAAATTTTGATTAACTGAGATTTAATCAAAATTTGACTATGAATTAATAAATATAGTTTATAAGCTAAGTATTAATTCAAATTAAGATGTTTTAAAATTAATAGAAAAGTACGTGGAAAATGCATATTAAGAGATCAATGGCACACAAGTAAGCCACATTAATCAATGGCCAAGATTAGGCAAACAAGCCCTTACAAAATTCTTAAAGAAAAATTAAAGAAAATGAGAGAGGGAGTAAGGCATGTGAGGGAGAGGGCCTCAAATCCAAACAGCAAAGTGAATTAATTCACTTTGCTTCAGCTGCAAAGAGAAACGACAGAGAGAGAAAGAAAGAAAGAGAAAGAGAAAAGAGGAAACCCTTTTCAAGTTCGGATTTTCTCTTGTTTCAGCAGCAGATCGTTCTAGAATCAGCCAAGAATCAGCAGCAAGAAGCTCTCGAGCTTCAAAACTAGGTAAACCCTCGTTTTCTCACGTTTTTCTTGGGGGGAAAATCTGGGGTTTTGAGAGAAAAAAGGGAATGTGAGTAAATCGTGTTGAGATTTTGGTTAAAATCGAAACATAGTTCGAGTCTAGTTATTTTAAAACACGAATCCATGAGTTGATGGTGTAGAAAACCAAGTTTAGTGAGTTTTCTTCAAGAAAGTTCAGATTTTTTCAAAAGTTGAGTCAAGAAATGTTCATAAGCAAAATGTGAGATTTTGCTTATGAAACCATGGATTTGTGATAGTAGAAATGTAGTCTATATCTCAAAATAATTCTATGGAGATCGATTTTGAGTATAAGAAGTAGAACAAAGGCCATAAAAGCCTTAGAAAACCAGAGCAGAGCAGTTCGGACCCAGAATCTTGATTCTGGTATGAACAAGGGCGTGTTCAGAACACGGCCCCGAATATGCCCACATGCACGACCGTGTTGCAAGAAAAATTAGACCCGAGAGGTACACGACCAAGAACACGGCCGTATATCAGGCCGTGTCAAGGGACACACGGTCATGGGAAGGACGTGTAGCAGACCATGTTAGACAGCAGGAAAACGCGGCCGTGTAGGTGACCGTGTAAGTTTACACGGCCATGTTCCACGAAGCACACGACCATACACGTAAATCTAGAGGAGTACACGACCAGAAACACGGCTGTATAGATACCCGTGTAAGACAACATGAATTACACGGCCATGTTGTATAGATTACACGGCCATGCACGTAAGTCCAGAGAGGTACAGGGCCAGAGACACGCCCGTGTAGGAGGGCGTGTTCAAAGCCAAAGAGTAAAAAAAAAAAAAAAAGAGTCTGAAAATGTAAATTTCATATTTTGCCATGTTTCCAATATAAGATGAATATTGAAAATAATCAGTGATTATTTTTTTTATAGGAATTCAAGCCAGAGACCCCGATACAGCAGTCCCAGAGCAGAAGAGGCTCACGCTAGCTGACTTTCTGTAAGTTCAAGTATTGTCCTAACTGCAACGTGGATAATCTTATTATGTTACGATGTCATATTTTATTGTATGGCGTGTATGTTAGACATTAATTGTCTACATCACGATATTCATGTCAGTTTCATGTCAGTTCATGTCATGCATGTAGAATTTCATATTTCAGTACACATGTCAGACAGGTATCAGGTACACAAAAACAAGTAGGTGCACAAGGCACCTTAGTGTGTTAATAAAACTCACACCCAAGTAAATCATGTAACAGGTTCCTACTGTAGGGGCAATCAGTATGCTACCCAGTTGGAACTCCAGCAAGATGGTGATTAAATCAGTTATTGGCGTATCGGCCTCTCAACCCATGGAGAGGTTTTCATGTTTAGCTTCAGTTAAGACTGAGGAGGTTAGCACTAAAGTACCGCTCCCAGTTGTGCTAACATCTCGGTACAACCAATCAGGGGCCCAAAACCAGAACTAAATATCAGATAATGTCCTAAAACTAATCTTTCAGCCACGAGCATGTTTACAGAGTCCAGTTTCATGCATGAGCATAGCAGTACAGCATGTCATGTTTCATGTTTTTATGTTTGAACTTACTGAGCTTATAGCTCATCAGTTTGTTCACATGTTGCAGGTAAGAGACCTGTCCACTAGTAGTATATGGTGGATGACGAACAAGGTAAATGCATGCCAGGGAGGATTGGGCGAGGGATTGCGGTCATCTTTAATCTTCCGCTGTACAGTTTTGAAATGTAATTTCAAAAAGAACAAGTTTTCAAAATAAGATTATGTGATAGGGGAATCATGATCTATGTGCATGTTATTTTGTTAACATGATTTCCTTATCACATTTTCGAACAGTTCATGATATTAAGAAAAAAAAATTTATTCCGCAAATTAGCAAACAGTTTTCAAGTTCAGCATGATTGCCGGCGACCCTAGATGCCTGCATACTATTACGATTAACTACAGAGTTGACTGTAATAGCATTGTAGAGCCTCCGCAGCAGGGCGGGCCACCACAATTTACCCTTACTTACTAAAGTTAGTTATACATTTAACTATAATTATTAGTTATAAAAAAATTTTTTTTGACTAAAATTAAATTACTAAATGAAATAAACTTATAACACAAATTATAATAAAACTTTGAAACTAAATAGTTAACATTAAAATTCTCATGAAAATTTATCTTAAAAAATCTCATAAAAACATTCAAAAATTTTACAAAATCTTTGTTTATTTATTTTTAGTTATTGACTCGTTTATTTATTTATTTATTTTTGAGAAAAAAAGGGTGTCTATTTATTAAAGAAAGGCAATATAATTTACTAAGGAGCAAAGGCAATATGGCAAGAGATAGCCTTAAATTTATAATTTTGGTAGGTTGTAAAAAGATAATTTGTCAAAATTATCAATAAGTTAAAATTTCAATACTTCATATCTTTACATATTCTATTGATTTTATAATTTTTTATTTTATTATGGTTTTATAATATTTGATATTTGTCAAATGATTATGTTTGATTTTCAAGTTAAAAAAAAAAGGTCAAAGTTTGATTTTTAACTGAAATTTCTTTATGAATCTTTAATTTTAACTGTCTTGTGATAACCGGAGAACCTCATCATTCTCGAAGAATCAGTATGTTCAATTTAGTCAATTGAGCACAAAATGTGAATTTTGACCGAGAAACAGGCAGTATCAGAAAACTGGTCTAGATGACCTTGAATGAAGTTAAAACTGATAAATTTGGATTCAGCATGTCCAAATTAGTCAGGATAGCCTATCAGCATGCTCAAATTTGATAATTGAGCACAAGGGTAATTTTTGACCGGGAATTTACAGTATCAGAAACTGGTCGAAATGACCTCAGATGAAAATAAAACTGATATATTTGGATTCAGGACGTCCGAATTAGTCAGGATAGCCTATGTTGAAATTTTGGGCGAAAAAGTATATAAGGGGTGAGAAATCAGAAATTGAAGAAAGGCCCACAAACTTTCTTCTCTTCTCCTTTTTCCCCCCCCCACACACCCGCATAAATGAACAGTAGCTAAACACCGGAAACGGTGTCCGTTTTCGACACCGCTGGTACCATTGGGAAGCTCTCGCCGAGCTGAGTCCAACGGTGGGTCAAGTCGACGGATTGGACGCCGGAGCAGCCCGCACGCGCCGCCCGAAGGTCACGGTGGCCGGAAAATTCCAACGTCGATTTCTCCGTCGTCCGACCTCCGATCAAGGTGATTCCGGTCTCAAAAGACTCGTGGTGAAGAGTAGAACAAAACCCAGGTGGTGTTTCAGCCCAACAGCCGCCGGATCGCGCCGCCTGACACCGCCCGTCGCCGTCGCAGTCGCCGCCGTGGAATCCGACGATTCCGGCGGAGTTGAGTTGCAAGGTTGGTATCAAAATGCTCAGAACAACACGTAGATCAAAAGCCCCAAATCAATTTTGGGCAACGATCACCGGAAAACGGAGATCCAACACCGCCGCCGCCGCCGGTCTTTCGAGGGGTGATTTCCGGCGATAGAGGTGTCGAATGGTGAAATTGAAGCCACCAATGGATTCCTCTCGTCGAGATCTTCAAGATGGACTACCCACATTCCACCGCCGCCGCCGTCGCCGCCGGTCAACGGCGGTCAACGCCGGTCAACGGCGGCCGGACCCCAAAAAATTAAGAGTGGCCCGTTGGCCTATTTTCGACGTTCCGAACACATCCGTGGCGTCGGAATTTCAAGATGAAATTTTAAATGTGAAGAACGGCGAATCAAAGTTTGTGCACGCGAGATCGAACGGTGCATTCGATCGCCGATGGGACGATTTCGGTAGTGACTTCTGTCCCTTTGTTCCTTAATTTTTATTTTGGAATGATATATGTTAATTATGTAATTTGGCATGTGAAATTGTAAAAAAAATGGATGAAAATGATGAAAAAGAAAGTATGCAGAAATGTGAATATTTTTACGTAAAAGTTGAGCTTTACGTAAAAATATAGGCCTCTGGTATAGTACGTGGCAAGATAGAAATAGGTTAGATGGTTTTGAGGCGTTTCCTAAACGCCGGGAACCTAAAAAATTAAGCGGAAATGCTGTCGAAATTTCTAAAACGGCACAAAAAGGGTATTTTAGGAAACGAGGGACAAAATGTGGTCGGGATGGAAACCCGAGCCCCCTCGAACGATTTTAAGGATTAATAAATGAGTTAGACTCAGAAAAGGACGACAGATGTTCCAAGGATAAGCAAACCGAGAATTTCAGCAATTAATGCTGTAAAAGTTTGGTAAAGCATAAGAAAAATTATTTTATGATTGTTGAGCTTAGAAAATCTAGTCTAAGCATTTAAAATGAAAAATGATACAACCTAAAGACCCGTCAAGGGCAAAACGGACATTTTGACCGAAAATTCCAGGAATGATAGAAAAATGCCCTAATGGATTTAAAAAGACTTAAGTAAGATTCTAAGGGCCAGAACTAAGTTGTGAATCAAGGAAAAGTAAGGTTACAAAAAAAAGAAAATCATGATAGGGACAAAATGGTAATTTTGTCAGAGTTTAGCAAAAATGCTATAAATGGGATATTAGGTCCCTAAGTTTATATCAGGGAATGAAACGTAGAATTTTTACGTTTTATTAAATTTTATGTATGAGATAAGTGCGGAAAGAATAACCATGATTCTTTCGGTTATAGGAACCGATCCAGACGCAACGAAGGAACGTTTGCGGATCCAGAAAGCAAGAAATGAGATACTAGCAAAGTAACAGTAAGTTCAAGCATTTATTTGTCTGCAACATAAACTGACATGTTAGGTCTATGTTTATGTGTTCTATGTGCAGTTTTAGTGTCAAGACACTATGATATGAATGTCACGAAAGCCATGTTATGAACTATGTATTATATTCAAATCAAATGTAAATTGACTTGATACGTTTATGATTGTGATGTATGTTTTGTTGCATGACGTGTATGCTAGACATTGATTGTCTGCATCACGATGTCTATGTCAGTGCATGTCAGTCACAGCACAGGTCAGTGCATGTCAGTCACAGCACAGGTCAGTTCATATCAGTTCATGTCATGCATATAGAGTTGCATGTCCCAGTACACAGACCAGACAGTACCAGAGCAAGAAAACAGTTAGGTACACAAGGCACCCTAGTGTGTTAATTAATTCACACTCCAGTAATTTGATTAACAGGTTCCGACTGTGGAAGGCAATCAGTATGCTACCCAGTTGGAACACCAGCAAGACGGTAATTAAACCAGTTATTGGCGTATCGGCCTCTCGACCTACGGGGAGGTTATCATGTTTAGCATCAGTTAAGACTGAGGAGGTCAGCACTAAAGTACCGCTCCCGGTTGCGCTAACATGTCGGTACGACCAATCAGGGGCCCAAAATCAGAACTTAATAACAGATAATATCCTAAGACTAATTCTCAGCTAGTACAGCATGTTTACAGAGTCCAGTATCATGCATGAGCACAGCAGCACAGCATGTCAGTACACATGTTAGACAGTACCAGAATACGAAAACAGATAGGTGCACAAGGCACCCTAGTGTGTTAATTAATTCACACCCAAGTAATTTGATTAACAGGTTCCGACTGTGGAAGGCAATCAGTATGCTACCCAGTTGGAACACCAGAAAGATGGTAATTAACCAGTTATTGGCGTATCGGCCTCTCGACCTACGGGGAGGTTATCATGTTTAGCATCAGTTAAGACTGAGGAGGTCAGCACTAAAGTACCGCTCCCGGTTGCGCTAACATGTCGGTACGACCAATCAGGGGCCCAAAACCAGAACTAAAATAACAGATTAATGTTCTAAGACTAAACCTTTAGTCAGTACAGCATGCTTACAGAGTCCAGTCAGCATGAGCACAGCAGTACAGTAAGTTTACAGAGTCCAGAGCACAGCAGTACAGTAAGTTTACAGAGTCCAGAGCACAGCAGTACAACATGAGTACAGCAGTACAGCATGTTTACAGAGTCCAGAGCACAGTAGTACAGTAAGTTTACAGAGTCCAGAGCACAGCAGTACAGTAAGTTTACAGAGTCCAGAGCACAGTAGTACAGTAAGTTTACAGAGTCCAAAGCACAGCAGTACAGTAAGTTTACAGAGTACAGAGCACAGCAGTACAGTAAATTTACAGAGTCCAGAGCACAGCAGTACAGTAAGTTTGCAGAGTCCAGGGCACAGCAGTACAATATGAGTACAGCAGTACATCATGTTTACAGAGTCTAGAGCACAGCAGTACAACATGAGTACAGCAGTACAGTAAGTTTACAGAGTCCAGAGCACAGCAGTACAGTAAGTTTGCAGAGTCCAGAGCACAGCAGTACAACATGAGTACAGCAGTATATCATGTTTACAGAGTCTAGAGCACAGCAGTACAACATGAGTACAGCAGTACACTAAGTTTACAGAGTCCAGAGCACAGCAGTACAGTAAGTTTACAGAGTTCAGAGCACAGCAGTACAACATGAGTACAGCAGTACATCATGTTTACAGAGTCTAGAGCACAGCAGTACAACATGAGTACAGCAGTACAGTATGTTTACAGAGTCCAGAGTACAACAGTATAGTATGTTTGTGATTGTGATGTGAAGTATGTTCATAGTGTTAAGCAATGTACGATATACGTTACAAAATGTTTAGAAGTTACAGCAGATATCAGATTCATCCTACACTATGTAGTATGGACTATTATACGTCATGAATGTATGTTTGAACTTACTGAGCCTGTCGCTCATAAGTTTGTTTATGTTGCAGGTAAGCATCCTGCACGAAGATAAGATAAGTGTTGGATGACGGATGAGATCTGCATGTGCCAAGGGACTGGGTGAGGGTTATGGTACTGCTATGAGTCTTCCGCTGAGCTGTTTAAAAGAGTATTAAAATGATGTATATCAAGTTATGATAAAGAAATAGAATGTTTACTATAGTAAATGTTTTTACGAAAATAGAATTTCCACGTCGAGTTAAAAGAAAAAAAAAAAGAAAAGAAAGAAAAAAAAAAATTTTAGCTGGTATCAGAATAAGTTAAAAGCAAGTTAAAAGTAAGTTGCCGACGACCCAAGTGGTTACAGTCTATTGCAGTTGGCAACAGTAGCCGACTGTAATAGTGCTGTTTAACCTTACGTAGGGCGGGTCGCCACATGTCTTACTTAATATTTAATATTCTTGCTTCTGATCAAGTTTGATTTTTGATATTTATGATGAGTTTTCTTTCATTCTTTTCAAGATTAAATTTATATATATGTTGTTTGTGTATGTGTGCATGTGCGTGTGTGTTTTTCTTTTTTTTTTTTTAATTTGAACTATTATTAACATATAATCTTTTTGATTCTCTAAGTAAAAATTTCATTTTATTTTTTTATACTGTTATTTGTATTCTACCTTATAAAAATTTTAATTATAACTCAATATATGTATCGTACATACCTCAACTAGTGTTTACTAAAAATGGTAAAATAGACTTACAAGGGGAAATACAAAGGAATAAAATAGTCATTTTATTAAAAACTTATGTTTTGTAAAATATCACAAGTGGGAGTACTGAAATTATAAATGTGGCAAATTTGCTATTTTTGAAAATAAATTGAAAATTTTGTGATTAAAAACTAATTGTGATATTTTCTTTAATTAATTCCTTTACGTCACTTACTATACAGCGGGTCGTGACATTAACATTCATTCTGAGCTGCTTAAACTTCAATGGGACATTCATCACTATTTCATTTCCGCCTTTTAACTTTTTTTTTCTTTCGATTGATCGTTGACTTTTTTTTTTTTAAATTAGGAAAGCATACACTGATCTTTTATTTTTCCATACAGTATCGAGGGTCTGAGTGCAATTTACAAACACGCAGTAGTTTGAGATTATCTTGGCTGTTCGTTAATAAAAATAGGCTAATTCTATAACGAGCCTTATTACATTTCCCATGAATGGAGGAAAAAATTTTGACTGTTCGATGATTTTTTAATGGTTGAGATTACATGTATACGCTAAATTAGTAATAGATCAACTTAATAGGATTACAATAAAACAAAATAAAAAAAAAAAAACAGAGGATTAAGAAAACAAAAAAAAAAAAATCCAATAGTCCCTCCACCACCGATAGAGAAGACGTGGTTCACACCGCCAAGGGACCATTGCTCATCCACTGGCCAAATGTCGAGCTGAGGCAGAGTTCGAGACATTGTGTAGGCAAAATTCGAGACATGGTGGAGGCAAAGTTTGAGACGCAGTGGAGGCAGAGTTGCTGCAGAGAGAGAAACAAGGGAGGAGAGAGAAACAGAGCGGGAGAGAGAAAGGGGAGTCAGGGAACACACGGCCTGGAGTTACCGAGAACGCACAGTCGATGGAGAGATTGCCACTGCTGAGTGCGATTGAGAGATCGCGATGTCATGATTGTGATCGAAGGATGGACTTCAAGAGGCTCTGCTACTTGCTTGTGCGACTTTGTGGCGAAGGTAAGGGGTGACCTTCAACTTCTCGACCTCTAACGGAAGGATGCTGGCCCGCTATCATGCTAGACCTTCAAATCTCATGGCGATTAAAAATAATTGAAGGGGAGGTAGGGGCTGCTGGCGGCGTGAGAGAAGGGTTTTTTTTTAGTTTTTAAATTTAAATTAAAACATGATATAATTAAATATAGTTGTTTCTATTTTTATTTCCATGGGATTATGATTTGAGACTATTATGGGTTGTTTGATAAATGTATTATATTTTAATTGTATTTGAATGTAATTCGTATTTTGAGTATTGTATTTGATTGAAAAATATTTGTTTTGTATTTGAATGAAATGTGTGTTTGGATAAAAAGTATTTTAGAGTTAAAAAATTGATGTAATTAGTGAAAGTGGAGATAAAAAGTTAGAACTAAAAAGTGGATGTGATTGTTTTAAAAAACTTTTAAATAGTAATTGTTTTCGTAGCACTATTGAAAAAGATTGTATTTGAATACAAAACTTTACGTTTGATGTAAAATTACATTGCGTTTAAATATAATGATATTAAAAAAACGTTTGTCAAACTCTCCCTAATACTCAATCGGACGATTAATTTTTTTTTTTTGATCCATTGATTGGGAAAAAGTAAGTCCCCCGATGTATATCCGGATCGTAAATTTTTAATATAAAGAAATTGTAAACCACTAGCTATTTAATATAAAGAATTTGTAAACCATTTTTTTTAATGAATTGTATTATAAACCATTTTGATTAAAAAAAAACGAGAATTGTAAAAAGATAATGTCATTATCTTTTTTTTTTTTATAAATGAAAAATCCTTGTATATTTTTCTTTCTTCTTACTAGTAAATACAATTTTGAACTTTGAAATTTTTCTCAGATCCGTAAAAGAAATATGATTTTGCCATATTATATATGGTAGTCAAATTTTACGTCTTATTGTTTTTCAAAACAAAAAAAAGTGTCATTATTTATATTTTTCTTATTAAAAAACATATATACATCTTAAAAAAAAAACAATTTTATTGATTTATAAAGCTCAAGCGTTTTTTTGACCTTAATCATATCCAGCTAAATCAATATTTAAGTTTAATTATTCAGTTTTTTGTAATTTATTTAGCTATTATAAAAGTGATATTTAACAAAATAGTGATTTTATTGACACACTCTTCTTAACTTTCCATACAACTTTATTAATTAAATTCTGTAGTTACAAAAATATTTTCAAACAAAATAACATAAAAAGACAACTATGACAAACTTTATTACATAAATAAAAAGTAATAAAGAAACTCAATTATATATTTTTTTCTTTCCATACACCTACATATTAAATCTCTAAATAGACAAAGTATAAGTATTATTATTTTGAAACCTATAACAAAATCCTAATTTTTACCCTAATTTTTAGTTTCACACCCTAGAAAAAAAACTTTATTTGTTGCTTTCTTTTTTTTTTTTTCGAACAGAGTTGTTTTTTAATTTAATTATTTGTTATTGAATTATTCATGCTTTTTAGTGTTTTTTTTTTCTGGTTTTGTTATATTGTTCATGATTTTGTGTTTGACTTTTTTTTATTGTATTGTTTTTTTTTCTTTGTATCGTTGGCTTCCTTTGTTTTTGTTAGCTTTACAATAATGTGATTATTGATTATTTACACATAATATATATGAGTTGCTTTTTCTAGTAAAATATTTTATTTAACCTACAAATAAACTATTCTTTGTAAATATTCAGAAGTAACAATTAAAAAAAAAAGAGTCGGTGTAAAAGGAAATTCAAAGTGAAAGAATATTTTTTTTATTTATAAAAATAATTATGGATAATTTTAGAATTCATAGGAGTATGTAATAAGTAAATTTAATCATTTTAAATTTAATAAGAGTGTGTATTAAAAAAGAGGCGTGAAGAGTTAAAAGAGGTGTGCTAACAGAGCCTCTCTTAATAAAATTCTTAAATATTTAAGCAAAACATGTTTTATGGCATCATATTGAATCCTCTTGTGCTTCATAAGTTCTTTTTTTCCAATTATTGAATAATGTAAAACATTATCTTCCTATTAAAAATTTAAACCTAGTGTTAATAAAAACTAATAAATCCAAAATATTTTTTTAATAAAACGAAAAGGAAAATAGTTTTGAGAAAACTAAGTAGTATGTCACATAATTTTTTTTTATATCTTGGGTTAACAAGATTCGTTCCACATTTTAGCTGTGTTAAGATTTATATAGTTGGTTGAATCTCACACTTTGACCGTCAGATAAAGTCCCCAAACTATCCCAAAACCTTGTTTTTTCTTTTTAATTAAATTTTTGAAACCTCAAAGCAAAAGAAACATTTTATCAAAATAGTTAAAGGATATAGTTTAATAAAAATTTTACACCTTGTAATAAGAGTTAAAATCTGTACACCTCAAATTCAAAAAAAAAAAAAAAAAAGGAAAACATTTTATCACACGTAAAAAGTTAATTTTTAAGAAAATATTTAAGACATCAACTATGAAATAAATTTTTTTTAAGTATTAATTTACGTAATCATAAGTTGTAATTTTTAATAATAAATGTAATATTTTAATTTTAATCAAAATAACATTTTAAAGATTTACTGATTCAAAAATGACAATTTTTTTAAAGGAAAAATCTCGTTAAATTCACTAAGAAGATATTAAAACACCAAATATAGTAAATGACCCTATATTATATAAGATAAAACCCTTCAATAAAAATAAATTCATTACTAATATTTGATGATACTAAAAATGAAAGACATATGCTAGAGACGGGTATATGTCTTGACACATGAGAATTGAGTACATATAAGGTTTTTTTTTTTTCTCTTTATTTGACAAAATCCCAACAATCGAGTGAATTTCTTGATTAATCGATGACCAATACTTAATAGCACTAGGACCAATACTAACTTCACGTAGATGCAACTCTAGAGGGACCAAAACAATGCAAAGGCTTGAATATGACAGACAAACAACTAATACAGAAGGTGGATAAACCGTTTCTAATATTAACAAATAGAAATAAAACACCTAAAGAAAATACAGTGAAGATATTATCAATATTACACACAAACCTACACACCACAAAAAAAAAAAAAAAAAAATAACACAAAAAGATTCCTTATTAATAAAACAAGTCCATGTTTTTAGGAGGAACTAGTTGCCCATGTCGAGCTACTTTAGGACCTTTCTAGTGTGAGAAAACCATGCATTACCACCAACTATCCCATTCATATGTTGTTTCTTCCCACAATGCGCATACTTCTCCCACAACTAGCCTTTGCCTCCTTATATGATTTCACCTTCATGCTTAGGGCAGGAAAACTAGAGACAAGCCGATGACCTTCATTGGAGTTCGGTTTTAAAAAAGGAAAACAACTGAGAAATCCTAGTCCTTACGTATAAAAGAGAGAAGAGCAAGAGTAAAAGAACCTGTGTTTTGATATTGATTCTAGTATTTCTCTTCTAAAAATAAAATGACAATTAGCCTATGTTTGGTTGGTTTCTCTAAAAGTAAATTAATTTCACTATTCATAACTTAAATCTTTTTTAGAAACTCAATTTTAAAAATCTATAACTTTCTTATTTTAAATAAAAATGAGGTGTTTTTTTTCCCATGATTTGCATAAAACGACGAGAGAAATAAAATAATATTTATATTACTATTTTTTTAAATACATTTTAAGTTTACAGTTTTTAACTCTAAACAATGATAAATTATAGTAAATAACAGTTTTAGAAAATAATTAAAATAAATAACAATTTTTAAAACATTTGTAGTAAATATCAAGTTTATCAAATAAATATAAATTTTACTTAGCAAATGATGTATTTATTAGATATAAATAAATAATTTACTTCATAAAGATGTAAATATACTTTACTTGGCACATAAATACATAACTTACGTGGTGAATCTTACATAAATAAATTATTTGCATGATAATTCTATTTATTACAAATATTTTAAAATCCTGATATTTATTTTTAATTATTTTATGAAAATTGTATTTAATTTATTCTTCTCTGAGCAATTTATTTTCAATCAAAAGCATAATTTAGAATATCAATTCAATTTTAATTAAAATATCTTGAAAATTCTAATTTAATTGAACACATCATACAAAGGCTTAACATGTTGTATAAGTTAATAAAATTTTTTTTTTGAATTTGGAAGTGTGAGATTCGAACTTTACATTCTTAAATAAAGTTAAATGTAGTATTACGGACTACAACAACCCTCACCAGTTATAATAGTGTTTTTTTTCCTTTTTACTTAAGTTTTACTAATAATTTTTACTATTTAATCATCTTTAAATTTTAAATAAAAGTTTCAGTTCTCTTCTTATATGAATCCTTAAAATTTTGTAATTCTTATATCTACCTCTATAGATTATAATAATAATTTAATTTATTTTTTTTCCAACTTATATTATTCTATTCATTTTAACCTCTAAAACAAAGGGATGTTTGGTAAGTATATTGTATTTGAATGTAATTTATATTTAGATGAAAAACTTTTATATTATATTTGAATGTAATATATATTTAAATCAAAAATATTTATTTAAATAATAAATATGTAATGTGATTGATAAAAATAAAAAGAAAAAAAAATAAGATATGATAAATAAAAATAATTAAAAAATAAATAATAATTATATTAAATTTAAAATATAATATAATTAATATTTAAATATAATATTTTTATTTTTGCGTAAAAATTATATTATATTAATACATAATATAAATACGATACCGCAAAGGTTTTATGTTTTCCGTACAAATCATTACACAATTTTATTATAAGAAAATATATAAACAAGCATTAGAAACGTGACCCTTATTCCGATTGAAGTTACCAGCTTCTCCCCAAAAAAAAAAAAAAAAAAAAATATTTTGCAACCCGTCTGTCTCTCTCTCTCTCTCTGTGTTTCTCTCTCTCTCTCTTTCTCTCTCTCTCTCTCTGTTTCTTTGTATTACAGGAGAAGAGACTCGACCGACTTTAGCACCAGCTTAGGGCAAAGCAAAGAACATATTTTCTCCTTTTTCTTCATCTTCATCTGCATCTTGTCTCGATTTCCGTGAATTCTGCAGAGCGATGGTAGAGCCAATGGAATTACTTCGATCCAATCTCAACCGGGTTCGGATTCCCGAGCCTACCAACCGTATCTACAAGCAGGAATGCTGCTTATCCTTCGACACTCCGGTAATCTCTTCTTTCTCTTCTTCTCCTGTTTGGCTTCCGAGAAAGTTCGCTACTTTCGTTTTGCTGTAATACTTTGATTCCCGATTGTCTCCATTTTTTTGGTTTTTTTTTTCCTTTCAGAATTCCTAGTTTTCTCCGTGGTTAATCTAAAAAGATTAGCGTTTTTTTTTTAATAATTTTGCATGTGTAATGTCCGTTTGGTAACTGGTAAGAAAGAAAGTGGCTAGAAAATGCTACGCCCAATTTCGGCTTGATTCTCAGCTTATTTTCTTTCAACATTATGAGTTTAATCTCTTCTTCTTCCTCTTCTTCTTTGGTCTGTCTTCCGAGAAAGTTCGCGACTTTAGTTTTGCCGTAATACTTGATGCCCAATTATCTCCCTTTTTTCTTTTTTGGAATTATTTGGGTTGGTCTTTTGATTTCTAGAATACATAGTTTTCTCAGAGTTCATAAAAAGATTGGTGGTTTTTGATAATTTTGCATATGTAATTGCCGTTTGGGAACTTGTAAAGTCAGAAAGAAAGCGGCCAGAAAATGCTACGCCCAAGATAGTCTTAATTCTCTGCTTATTTTCTTTTGGCATTCTGAGTTTAATCCGTGGCCAATGTAGAAATTAATGTGTGATATTCTACAGCTCATATTTGCCTTAATCAAAACACACACACACACAAATGTGCGTGTGCGTGTGTGTGTGTGTGTGTGTGTGTTTAGGCAAAGGCTTAAGTGCTTTACAAAAACTAGTACGACATGTTACATTTTGTAGTGCGGGGTGTAATGTGATATTTATTTTATGTAACAGTGATTCTAACGGTACAATATCTAGTAGTTTATCTATCAATGATTCAATTGATTCACAGTTAGCACTGATCCTTATCCCCCCAAACCCGGTGGGCTGAGTCCAATCAACCGGAGACAGTGCTCCCATGGCGAGCACGTCAAGATTGCGTCTTTAATGATTTTGAATGATTGAGATTTATGGGAAGAAGAATATTTTGGTGACATTTTAGCATCCTTGCTGTATTGAAGTGTTATACTGTTCAAAGTTTTCTCTTTTCTAATCAGTGTTCTTTTAATGAATCTCAGAAATCTGAAGGCGGCTTGTTCGTTGATATGAGTACATTTCTTGCTTTTGGAAAGGAATGCGTTGGTTGGAATTATGAGAAGACTGGAAACCCTGTTTATTTGCATATAAAGCAAAAAAAAAGGTTGGTTCCTGAAGATAGGCCTTTGAAGAAACCTACTCTACTGGCTATAGGTATGTTAATGAAGAGATCTATTGTTAGATTTTTGGACATTAGTTTATTAACCTTATTTTTTGATTAAAAAATTGTTATTGTTATTATTTTTTGATTCTGGCGTGTGATTGTGTTTTTAATCACTATGTTATGTTTTGTTAAGAGCAAGTTGTTGTATATTTCACTACTGTGGTTAGACAGTATTTAGCTGATCAAACAATTTGAATTTGCTGATGATGAAACCTTATCGGGAGATTTATAAGTTCTAATTTTCCTAGATTATGTGGTTTTTAACACTGATCACTGGAATAATGTCCAAGAGGGTGATTGATTGGCAAGGAGTGGCTGCTCTATTTATAAATGAGAAAATCAATGGTAAATGCCAATGGGGAAGATTCTTTGAGTGCTTTGAGGCATTATGAGTCAAAAACACTGGTGGCAAACTAGGATGCAAATGCATCTTTTTCTGGTTTCTCTTTTTGGCTCCAGCTCGTGCTATTTTTTTTGTCTCTCTCTCTATACTTGGTTCTATGGTAGTTTTTGTTAATCAAAAATACCTAAAAGATGATAACAATCTTGGATAAAGTGACGCATCTAGTTTGTTGTGGCATGTAGGCCCAATCAGCACTCTTTTATGTACTTAGGTTTTGCTCTTATGTGTAGAATGGCTTGGTTTGATCCTTCTGGTATTTATTTGTAGGCGTTGATGGTGGATTTGACAACAATGAGGTTGAATATGAAGAGACATACAGTATAGTCATACTGCCTGATTATGTAACTCTTTCTTTTCCTTCTGTGGAGTTGCCAGAGAAGGTGATTATTTCCTTTTTAATTTTTAAACTTTAAAATGAGAAATAAGAAAGCTACAATCTCAATTCTCAAACAATGGTACGATCTCGGAATTATACTGCAGGTAAGGTTGGCAGTTGATGCCATTTTAAGGGCTGAAGGTGCTGAGAGGAAAGAGCAAGTTGCAGCCTGGACAGCTGATAAAAAGAAAAGTAGTGCATATGCGATGAATTTGCAACAAATTGATAATGGTGTAATTGTTCCTCCATCTGGGTGGAAATGTGCCAAGTGTGATAAGAAAGAAAATCTTTGGCTGAATCTAACTGATGGAATGATTCTCTGTGGGCGGAGAAATTGGGATGGAACTGGCGGCAACAACCATGCTGTTGAGCATTATAATGAAACAGGCCATCCTCTTGCAGTAAAACTGGGGACAATTACTGCTGATTTGGAAGGAGCAGGTAATGTTACTTTGTGTAGATGGTAGTATTTGAATATCTTTGGAGCATTTCAAGATAGTTACCGGGATAAGATCTGTTGTATTTATCTTTGCATTAACCTTCTTCTATTACTCATATCGAATTGCATTTTAGTGTTTATACCATACTTATGGTAAACTATGAGCTTTAAATTTCAAATTAGAAACGTTATCTGTGGCCTACAAGCACCAGCAAGCTGCTGACAGCTCTAGGCTGCCTGCCTTTGTAGTTTTGTGTTCTATGTGTTGATCTTGTTTGTCGGTTCATCTCTGAAGGTTTTGTATTTTATTTTTACATCAAGTCATAATGATGAGCAACAAATTGTGGCAGCTCAGATGTGTACTCTTACCCAGAGGATAATAGTGTTTTGGATCCACTTTTAGCACAACATCTGGCATTTTTTGGCATTGATTTTTCATCATTACAGAAGGTTAGTAGTTTGTATGTCTTCAAACCACTTTTTATGACTACATTTTTTAGTTTGGCCAATATTCAATTTCTATTTTCTATAGGTTGCTAGTTCTGTGGGAATGTTTTTATTGAAAGACAAAGATTATATGTGTAGTGGCTAGAGGACTTGTGGAATGTTGATCTAACTCTCTTGCATTCTCATGTTTTGTTGTATTGGGAATTAATGGGTCGTTTGGTAAACGCATTGCGTTTTAATTGCATTTGAATACAATTCGTTTTTTGAGTGTTGTATTTGGTTAAAAAGTATTTGTTTTGTATTTGAATAAAATATGTGTTTGGATGAAAAGTATTTTAGAGTTGAAAAGTTGATGTGATTGGTAAAAGTAGAGATAAAAAGTTAAGAGTTGAAAAGTTGATGTGATTGTTTTAAAAAACTTTTGAATAGAAATTGTTTTCGTAGTATTGTTATAAAAAATAGTATGTATTTAAATGTAAAACTTTGCGTTTGATGTAAAATTGCATTGCGTTTAAATACAACGGTACTAAAAAAGGTTTGCCAAACGTTTCCTAAGAGTACCTATTTAAATGCTCTATGCTTAGCTTTCGAGACAAATAATTTTGTGGTGAAAGAAAAGAATTTAAACGTTAACAGTCTGATGAGGATTTTTTTTTAATCCATTTATATGGAATGCTTAACTTGTTGTAGAGCTTTAAGTTTTTTAAACCTTTATACACTTCTCATCTTTGAACAAATCCTTGAAGCAATTTCAAATGACCACAATTTGACTTTATGGTTTTATGGAACTCCCTACTTTCCTTTTAATATCGGGACGAGGGTTGATGAAAAAGTCTTGACAAGCCAAAGAATCGAGCATGGTAATCCATGCATATAGGTTTTTGTATGTTGAATAATCATGCTTAAAGTTACGTCTTGTTTTCAGACAGAAATGACTACTGCTGAGAAAGAACTTGACCAGAATACCAATTTTGAGTGGAACCGAATTCAAGAAAGTGGACATGATGTAGAGCCTATTTGTGGACCTGGTTACACAGGGCTTGTCAATCTTGGAAATAGGTAAGTTTAGTACGATCGAAGTGCTGCCAGGGCTATCTTATTTGTTTTCATATTATTTGTTTCTCATTTGTTTTTCCTTGCAGCTGCTACCTGGCAGCAACTATGCAAGTCATGTTCTCAGCGCACTCCTTCTACACACGGTTGGTTATTATTATTGTTATTGTTGTTGTCATTCGAAATTATGGACACTAATATATCTACCTTTTTGTGTAATTTTTATGCTTATTTACTAGCCTTTTCTTTTCATGAATGTGATTTTGGCAGATACTACAAGAATCAAACGTTGAAAATGGCTTTTGCAACAGCTCCTGCTGATCCCACTGTAGACCTGAATATGCAATTGTAAGTAGCTAGAACATATTATTTTGGAAAAGAAAAGGAAAAGAAAAGGAGGAAGAGAACAAAAGTAGTTAGCACATTATTTACCGGTTCTCATGATTCCCTGATGTAGAAATCACGTGTTCATTACTATTCCATATTGTATGACAGAACAAAGCTGGGGCATGGTTTGCTCTCTGGTGAATACTCTCTTCCATCTCAGGAGGTATGTAAACCATCTAAATAAATTTTAACAAATGGTTTCTGCTTCTTTTTTTTTTAATTTTTTTAATTTTTAACGTTGTCTTAAATCTTATCCAGGGAAAGGATCATACAAATGCTTCTACACCAACAGCAACTGCTGTGAGTTTTTCCCTAGTTATCTGTTATTCCTAAATTTTTTCATTTCACTGGTGTGAGTTTATGCTGGCTTTGAAACCCACCTTAGTGTTGGTTGTTGCCAATCATTGACTATTTCTGCCTTCGTCTCATTTTGTTAACAATTTGCAAATTGATTTTTTCTCAATTTGCATGCACTTCACAATTCACATTAGTGAGTGCACTTTGCATTTTGATGATTCCCCTTTGATTAGTTTATTTTTTTTCCTTGGCTTTTCCACTTTCTACCGATATTAGAAACAAGAAGGGATACCGCCTCGTATGTTCAAAGCTGTGATTGCTGCTAGTCACCCTGAGTTTTCGACCATGAGACAGCAGGTACGTTTACCATCCTTCAACTTTTAATGAATCAGATACATTACTGGCAGATGATACTTATGAGAATTCACAAGTATATCATTTCTGGAGTAATATTCTCAGATTAACCTTCATATCATCTGTGCATGTTTGCTTTATAAATACATGAAATAACTTCTATTTAGGATGCCTTGGAGTTCTTCCTTCATTTTCTTGATCAAGTCGAGCGGGCTAATGGGGGGAAACCTGAAGCTGATCCTGCAAGATGTTTCAAGTTTGGTATTGAAGACCGTATTCTATGCTCATCATCTGGAAAAGTTGCTTACAATAGAAGGCTTGACTACATTCTTTCTCTAAATATCCCATTGCATGAAGCAACTAATAAAGGTGAGTTTGTTGGGTTGTTTCTTATTCATGCAATTTATAGCATTTTGATGTCTTATATTTTATATTGCAGAGGAACTTGAAGCTTTTAATAAACTGAAAGCAGAAAAGATTTCTGAAGGGAAGGAAGTGTAAGTTTATGTTCTTCTGCTGCTTAATTTCTGTACTGGATTATTATTTTATTAACTTTTTGCTAAGTGTGTTCTCGTTTGGCAGATCTACCGAGGAGATTGTACGTCCAAGGGTGCCTCTAGAAGCATGTCTTGCAAGCTTTTCATCTCCGGAAGAGATACATGATTTTTACAGTACTGCATTGAAGACTAAGACAACAGCTGTCAAGTAAGCTTTGTCTTATTCCAATGTTCTTGATGAAGTTCAAGATTATAGTCTTGATTGAATTTTATTTCCTTATGAATTGATTGCAAGAGAATTATAAGCCAAGAAACAAAAAGCATAAAACTTTTGGGCATTTTCCAGATTCCTTTACATAAATTGAGACAAGTTGTCTTTTTTTTTTTTTTTGCTCGCAATATGGATATGGTAACCCAACACTACGTCAAGATCATTTCCAAAATGAATGCCTTGGGAAACATACGAGACTGTTTCAAAAATGGTACCAAACAACACCTTTTAATCCTTCAGAGAACCCCCATTTGTTCCCTTCTTATATAGAGCATTTAGAGGGGAATCTGAACCAAAAATAACAGGAGATAGGTCCTCCCCTCCATCAATTTTCAGTTGTGTTTGGTACTGTTTCTGAAACTGGTCTAGCACAAATCTGAGACATTCGTTTTGGAACATACTTAATAGTAGCATTTGTTTAGCAGTAAGGGAGAAAACAAAAACATAAAGAAAGCCAATCTCCATTTTTATATAGAGGAATTTGGAAACGCCCAAAAGTTGTTTTTCGGTTTCCATTTCATTTCTAGGAACATAACCAAATAAAATTTTATGTTTTTCTTTTTATTGAAAACAATCTCTCTAGAAAAACAACCAAACATATTTTTAGAAATGGTCCAAGCAACACGCGTCAAATTTCCCATTTCTGTTTTTATACATACAACAAAATTTTTTTGAAAATGATCCCCAACCATGTCTCCAAATTGAAGAAAACCAACATGCATGTGCCTCTAAGTATATGTAAGAAAAGTTTACGAGTAGGATTTTGTCTTGTTAGATTGGTTAAGCTGTTGAAAATCAATAATTCTGAGAAAATCCCAAGTTAAATGCAGAGTTTGCTTGTATATCCAACTGAAAAATTGGAAAAGGAGGCTAGTTGCCATATTAGTGCACAGAATATTTGAGAGGCTGTGACAGGAATGTAGTTCACAGTATTCTGTATACTAATGTTTCAAAGGATAATCTGAAATTGATTTCTTATAAAGAAATTTTTATGCTAGAAATCTGTCATACTAACTATTTTTCAACCATCCATTCGTGGATGCCTTACAGGACTGCAGGTCTGACTACGTTCCCTGATTATCTAGTTTTGCACATGCGGAAATTTGTAATGGAAGAGGGCTGGGTGCCAAAAAAGCTAGGTATTTCAGTTTTTGTGGTTCTTTAAGTATTTATTTCCTCCATTTTCAATACTTACCATTCGTTGTACCTTTAAATCCAGATGTCTATATAGATGTACCAGATATTATAGATATTAGTCACATGCGTAGCAAGGGAATACAACCGGGAGAGGAGCTGTTGCCAGACGGCGGTAGGTATTCTTACAAAGTTTGACTGTTAAATTATCTTTTTTAATTCACAACTGATTATGAGTTTCTCTTGAAAATTTTGAAATAAATTGTTCAGTTCCTGGGGATGAGGCTGAAATGAATAAGCCTTTTGCCAACGAGGATATTGTTGCCCAGCTTGTTTCAATGGGGTTTAATCGTCTTCATTGTGAGAAGGCTGCCATTAATACCTCAAATGCTGGAGTGGAAGAGGCAATGAATTGGCTACTTTCTCACATGGATGATCCAGGTAATTGAAGTATTTTCAACTGTTAGCATGATTTAGCTTTGGATCTTTGGTTTTGACTGTTGTCCTGGAGTACTGTAGTAACTGACATTTGATGCAAATTTTTTTTTTCCTTTTTTCAGATATAGATGCTCCTATTTCCCAAGGTGGTGAATCTGTGGTAGACCAATCAAAACTTGATGTGTTGATTTCATTTGGGTTTTCAGAGGAAATTGCCTGTAAGGCACTGAAGGCATCGGTAATTTTCCACATATTGATTACATTTCTTTTGCGTAACCTTTGTTGATTACGTGTGTCACTGGTGAACTTTGTTCTATTCAATGTATGTTGCTTGCATGTTTAATGTATAGGTGATATTGGTTTTCAGGGTGGTGACATTGAGAAAGCGACAGATTGGATTTTCAACAATCCTGATGGTTCTGCTTCATCAGACATGGATGCTACAACATCAAACACAACTTCTGGTCCAGCTGATGTTGGACTACCTGATGGAGGAGGAAGTTAGTATCTTACGCAAAATATTTTTTTTTTTTGTGGTTTATAATAAAAACCGTTCACACCCTTTAACAGAGATTATTGAAAACGGTATTAGGTCAGTGGGTGGGAGGGGAGGGTGGGTTTGGGTAGGAGGTCCCAGGTCTGAAACCTGGTATTGTTATCATTTATTTATAATAAGTGGAAGCCATTGGCCCACAACCGTAAGAAGCAAAAAAGCAATTGGCACTTGAAAATCTAGGAAAGAGCACGAGCGAATTGTGTAATATATTAGTCTTCTTATTACTAGATGAATAGATTCTTTTGCTAATTTTTGTACTTGTTCGCTTGCCTTTATGCAGGATACAAACTTATGGGAATCGTAAGCCACATCGGAACCTCTACCCAATGCGGCCACTACGTAGCTCATATTTTCAAGGATGGGAGATGGGTTATTTTTAATGATGACAAGGTTGGGGCTTCCATTAACCCTCCCAAGGACATGGGATATTTATACTTTTTTGAGAGGCTTAGCAGTTGAGAGGCTTGACAATGAAAGACAAATGCAAAAAGAGGTAGGAGAAAATAGTGGAGTAGAGGTAGTGGACAGTTTTGCAGAAACTAAGCAAACTAATTTCATTAAAATTCATGTGCACTTTGGTCTGATGTAGCTTGGAATTTTGGGGATGGCCCTTGTCCAAGGATGGTATTGATTTCCTATAAGCTACATTCTGTTTATGTTGTCTCTATGATGGTGGTGGTGTTGTTGGGAATTTTTTTTTAATACCATAATTTGAATCCCCTGTTATATTTATACATTTAAAAAATTGAGGTGATTTTCATCAGAATCAACTTCTGTGAGTGATCAGTATGGAATTTCTTAGCGTGATTTTTACAAATTCGGCTCATGTACCCCTTGATATGTGTCCACTTACGTGTTTTCTAATAATATCATGATACATAATTTACGTGTTAATTTATTGATTTGATATGCTATTTTAATTGAAATGGGTCTTTTATTGACAGGCCATGTCAGGCCATAAGTGTTGAATCCTACTTTTATGCCCTTAATGGATTGTGGTCATTTCATCTACTTTTGTATGTTGTCATGCCTTTGGAATTTTCTTTTCTACCGTGATTACCAATCATGCTTTGTAAATGCACATACGCGTAACCTTCCAGATTATAGTTAGGATTGACCCTTTTTTTTATTTTTATTTTTATTTTTTTAAATAACGATTATTCTCGTATGATCTAAGTTGCTCGTCATTAATCAAATATCCAAAACATAAAACCTGAAATTTATTCGAGTACGAAACGTTTATTAAAAATATAGTCTTTGTTCTGTAAAAGAAGTCCTCATTCAAAGTGAGAGACAAGATAGATGTTATTCTTATAGCATTCTTTATTGTCATTCTTTCTGTTTCTGTCGGAAGTCAAACTGCTAATCTTCAGAATCCTCCGCCATGTTTGTTATCTTTAATAATCTCCTCCATTTTCTCCTTCTCATGATCAAGCATGTTCATATCTCTCTCCTGCCCATGCTTGCCTTCTCCGTACAGACTCAATTCTTCTGGACACCACTTTCGATCATGGGCTTCAGTTCAGCACACAAATTAACCATAGAACGTTGTCCAAAAAAGAAAATATAGGTAAAGAGCTCTCATTCAATCAGCTACTCTTGTGATTCTCATGACTTGATCCGATTGGTTTGTGTCTTCGAAGATGTTATTTCATGAAGAAATCTCTGAGCTACCACGAGATACAAATGTTTAGTAGGTGCAACAAGAGCTGAGTCGCTATAACTGAAGGTTTTGCAATCTCGATTTCTGCATTGAGAGTCTGAAAAAGACTTGTTTTCAAAAAAACCATCCATAGGTCCATCAGAAGAATAATGCAACAGAAAGGCTTTAGATTTTGCTGTTCAGATTAACTGGTCAAAAACATGTTGCTTAATTGGTTCAAAATGGACCAGACTTGCATGCAAAACATGATCAAATTTGTGCGACGACTTGACATACTCTTTGCAATTTAAATGCAGAAGCTTGGGCCACAGAATACAAGCCTTTTGTGGTAGCTCTATCATCTAGTTTAGCAACCTTCTACCATGATGATCCTTATAATTACAAGAGATTTATTGCTCGATTAATTATACTGAAAATGGACATACAAATAAACCCTATAATTTAATCTCGAATGTACATACAAATGTTAATGCTACGTTTGGTCTAATTGAATATATGAAGTTACATATTTGATATATTGTGCTCCAAATCCAATACATAAATGCCTTTTCAAATGCTATATCTATTTTTTGTAAATATTATTAAGCTATCGAATTTGCAAAAGTAAGCTTTAGTTTTAAATAATTTGAAAATAACAATATTATAATCTATTAAACGAAAAAAGTGTCATCAATCAATAATAATGGCAAATGTTGCAATATTTGATGGCAAATTTGTCAAAGTATAGCAATTGTCAAATTTAACATTAGAAATAGCTTTAAAAATTGCACAGTGATTTTCCAACTCAAATCTCAGAAATTAACTTTCGCAAATAAAGGCAACTCAACTATATAGTCAAGCATGTGTAGAAACCAAATTTTGGTATTTGATTGTTATTGGTGACACGACTTTAATTAGATCGATGATTTAGAACCACGGATTACGTGATCTGGAAGAATTTGTACATTAAGTTTCTATGTCATTTGCTGTCATATATTACAGCTTGGGAAGCCACCAAAACTGAAGATTTCATCATGTTCGACTTGGCTTTTAATTGGATCAATGATTTAGAAATGATGATTCCGTGATCCGGAACACTTTATACACATTTCTATATGAATTGCCTTTAGACATTGTTTTTAACCCACTTGTTCTCTACTTTAGGAAAAGTAGTGATTCAAGAACTTAAATATATATGATATGTGAATAAAAAGTGGTCATGCTAATATAGTACACTTCTATGGAGTGAACCAGAGAAATATGTATCATGTTTGGATTAATATAGGCACTGTTTGACATATACATTAATAAATACATAAATAAAAGTGATGTCTGAATATAATATGTACTGCTTAATTTGGGTATTTTAGATACTGTAGACAGAATTATAAATACAAAGGATATATTGACTTCACGACAAATATTTATAAAGCCAAATATATATATATATATAACCGTGGAATAATAAACAAGTAATCAGATAATAACAAAAAGAATTAAACGACTAAGTAAATTAACTACTGACAAACCCAAAGACTGCAAACAATACGATAATGTTACGTTAAACAATTAGAATAGATAGCAAAAGTATATCTGTAGAGGAATAACAAAATAAATGACAAATAAAAATAATAAGAGATATACGAAGTTTATTATTATATTGTTTAATTATTTTCATTAAGTTATCAGTGAGTCCATTTCAGTCCAATACACTGTCTTCAAGGCTGTCATCTGGGTCACGATGGAGCTTAGTTGTCTTATTTCGTTGATATTTGGTAATTAAGTCCAGTATATATATCAAAATATACAGTTCAGTGATCAAATGTTCTTGTCCCTGATTCATAATCCAATATCATAAAATAGGCAATAAGATGTGTCACCATTTCGCTGGGAATTTTGTCCTTATCAAATGTCTTGATCAGGGTATTACATTTATTATATAAATTTGCTAATTATGAAATGAATATGATTATATGATTGCTGATCGAGCTTTGCTTATATTATCATTGATAGTGTTACTGATATAGACACAGACGAGGACTGCTTGGTCGTAGAAAATTTATATATAAATATATATATATATAATAAAGATAAAATATACTATGAAATGATACTGCATTTTAGTCAATTAATTTAAGAAAAGCAATATTATGGATTTGTATGATCGCCTAGCTAATATTATTTACAGAAAATGTGTGATAGACAAACGATAAAGAATAAAAGTGGAATGTATTTAAATTTTTAAGAAGTTAATTAGAGATTACCTTTTAGCTGTCGCTAAAATGCCTTTCGTGAAGTGATAAATAAAAATTAAAAAAAAAAAAAGTAATAGGATAAATGAGGCATCATTTATCATTTAATCTTTCTTCCTTCATCATTTAATTTGCACATTTTCTTCTCTGTCAGCCATTCTTCTCGTCTTCTATATCTATACTGCTTCTACCGAAGCATCTTACATAGTCTTTGTCTCTCTATTATCTTCCTATTGTGTACTTCTATTCTGACAACAGCCTCATTTCTCAGCTTCATTATCTCAGCCCCATTTTCTCTCTTATTCGTCCCCCCATTGTTGTGTACATGCCTAGGATATTTATAGGCTCAAGCTATCCATCAAGCAAACATTTCTTTCCTTTCTTGCGTCTTCCCAAAATTTGTCTTATACGAGTGCAGCTTTACGTTTTTGTTCTTGACTCATTTGCTTAGCGGTCTAAACAATTTACTAATATGAGTGCTATTTACAAACTGTTTTAGGCGCACACATGTGTCTCTAGCTTCATTCTTAATACATTTTTTAAAACTTTATTCGCTTACGGACGGACACACACACACACACACACACACACACACACACACACACACACACACACACACACACACAGAGACACACACTCACTCATATATATATATATATGTTATGTATGCCAATTCTATCTGATGTCATGTCCTTTATAGAAGTGCAGTAAGTTTATCAATACCTTACGTTGTGTGTGCTTAGAGAAAGGTGTGGGTAAGTTTATAAATACCATATTTTGTGTGTTCTTAGAGAAAAGGTGTGGATAAGGTTATCAATACCATATGTATTATTATTATTATTATTATTATTATGCATGTGTAGATTTTCTATAAAGCTTTTACAGTAATTTTGTTAAGATGTGTGTTAAAATGCCATATAAGATTCTTTGACACTCTAATAAGTAAATATAACGTGACTAAATTTCTGATTATCGAGAATAATTATTATTTTTTATTTTAATTGAGTTTGATTGAAATTTTACATTTTTCTTCCCGTTATTGTTCTTGTAATGGATAGACAAACTGATGATTCAATTCATATTCCCTTTGATATCTTTCTTCCTCTGTCTTTCTCGTCTTCAAGTCTCGTTTCTGCATGGTGTTAGAAAAAAAAGGACAATAACGTGCAGGACAATAATTATACTCACTCACTACAAGTCTTATCCCATGAAATCATTCGCATTAGTATCCATTATCCATCTCCATAATTAATGCCCGGAAACAATAGACGAGGTTTTATACGTACTCCTTTAGCTGAGAGACACAAATATGCATGTCAAACCACAACGAAATCTATGTTAACATGCAATAATCATTATATATTATTTAGCATCATTAAGATTTCAAAAATCGTCTGTCCTCTGATGAAGGATCAAATCATTATAGCGTGTTTCCTGTACACGCCATATCCATATCAGACGTTGACATCAATGCCTAATAAACCCACTGAGCTCTAAACTAATCATTCAAACATTGCATCACCCCAGCGAAAAAGAGTATGCAACAATTGTAGCCACAAAAGAGGAGTCACGGTATCAGTAAAAATATTGATAATTCAATTTTAGAAAAATTTTTGAGATATTATCGATGTTGATAAAAATATAAAAAAATTATAAAAGTGATGAAAAATTATTTCAATATATATTTATAATATTTTAAAATAGTATAAATATTAAAAAATTATATAAATACATAAATTTTACATAAAATCATCTTATTTATCTTAATATTAAACTAAAGTTCTATAAAATTTAATCTACAAATAAATATAAAAACAAGTTTGTAAATAGCCATCTCCTTACATAGATAAGATAGTAATATGCAAAGAATGACTTTTGGTAAAGTTTATAGGAGTCTAATTAGGAGCATAATCACAACAAAATTACATATTCTGTCAGTCTTAGCTTTTATATTCTATCTTTCACTTTTTTTTTTTTAATTTCTTCTGTTTATGATGTAAATTATATGATAACATTCTTAAAACTATAGCAAATGAAAAAAAAAAAATTTGAAATTTTCCAACAGAAATTTTATAATTTTTATACCAAAATTTCCATCAAAATTTCTGATATTTCTCCAAAATTTTTTGATATTTTGTACAAATTACACTATGATTTATTAATATCGATATTTTTCACCAATATTTCTCAATATTTCCTCAATATTTTGATTGAAAAGATGTTACACCTTAAAGATATTTTGAGACCCTTTGATACTAAAATTTCACTGGAATTTTCGGAAATATCGTGGATATTTACCACCATGACCGGAATACACAAAACTTATATTTATCTAGCTCAACCACATTAAAAATGGTAATTCAATTTAGATTTTTATTTTTGAGTTGTTTTGATTTCGTTTTCATAAAGTTAAACGTTAGTTCTTCGGTGTGGTGGTGATGAATTGGAGACAATGGCGACAACGATGAATCAATGGTAGCTTGATGACTCGGCAACGTCGGTGATCATCACGGAAACAAAGGGGAGAGAGTAAAGGGTTAGAGAGAGAAATTAAAGGGGAGTTTGGGGGAGGGTGTTGGAGATGTTATTTTTGGGTTGAAAAAAAGTTGTTTTGAAGAATGTGTTTGGAAAAAAAACTGTTTGAGGTGAAAAAATAAAAAATTTTAAAAATTTTTTTAGAAAAAAAATATCAATATGGATATTGTTTTATTCATCTCGAAATTCTATATAATTTAAAAAAAAAATTTATCTCATTTGGACTTGTACACACAAAGTTATGAATTTTTAAAGTTTGGAGTTTACTGTAACATTTTGGAGATGTAAATAGTAAAAAGTAAAGAAGTTTTAGAAAAAAGTGAAATTTTGGGGGCTGGAAAACAACCCCCAAACGACCCCTGAAGCTTTGAAGTTGGATTTAGAGTAGACCAAAAAAGTTAGGGCTAGATGGTGTGACTGACATTCTGAAACGGAGGGAAAAGGAAAAAGTAAAAATTTGCATGGTATTTTTCATACACAAATTTTAAAAATTACTAAAGAAAATTCGCATAATTTGGAAAGCAAATGAAAATTAATAGCATTAATTTTAGGTTATTTTGTATAGATACTCTCTAAATTCTCTAATTTAAATAATTTAGATCCTAAAATTTTTCATGTTCCATAAATTTTTAATTTTTGGCACTTTGATTCTTTTTGCTCAATTTCTTAAAATTTGGAATTTTTGTGTGTATAACTTACATATTATAGTTCAAGAAAGGCAGTAGTGATCATTTTTGCTTAATTTTAATACAAATTCCTTTAATTTTAAGATAAAGTTTGAGTTATAATTGAATTATAGGTTCAAATTTTCAAACAAATTTGTGTTGATATTAAATAAAAAAGATCAACAACGTCTTTCTTGGTCTTTCTTGGGCTATTAGGTGTAAGTTATGTGTAAAAAAATCCAAATTTAACAAATTTGAGCATAAAGGACCGAATTGTAAAAATTATAAATTCAAGAATTTGATTATCAGGAAATAAAGCTTGAGGACTAAATTATCAAATTTAAAAAGTTCGGAGAGATCTATACAAAAATGGTAAATTATTATGTTGCCCCCTGAACTTTTAATAGGCAAGACTTGTTTGTTTGTTTGTTTGTATGTTTTTTTTTTTGTTAGTGACAAATTTTCTTCAAATTATAGTCATTATAATATTTGGCCTTTTGAATTTCAAAGAATAACATTTGTTTCCCGTCTTTGAAACCGTAAAAATTTTACCCTATTGTTAATTTTTTGATGGAAAAACTCATGTTGTGTACGTGACAAGAAAATTAAGAACACTTTCGAAAAACAGAAAAAAAAAAAAAAACGAAAGAATTGTATTTTTGAAGAGATTTTAGGCACAAAAAAAAGGGTCCGTTTGGATAAGATTTACCAAATTATACTTCCAAAACTTTTTTTTATCTTTTCTTTTAATTTAAAACTACTTTTCACTATTCATATTTCTAAATTTTATAGTAAACTCAAATTTAGAAGAACATAACTTTGTTATATCAAATCCATATAATATTATATATTTTTTAAAATTGTATTGAATTTCGAGAGTAATATAACAAGATCCATATTTATAGATTTTTTCTAAACATATTAGATGATTTTAAACTTTTTCACTTAAATTTTTTTTTTAACTAAACACACATTTTAAAAATTCAACTCATTTCTGATTCAAAACATCTTGAAAACTTTGTCTTTAATACCTCCCCCAAATGAGCTCTAAGTTACCATATAAAGGAGACATAAGAGAAATAAAAAGGGTAGGGGAGTTTCGTTTTCCAAAAAAAAAAAGTTAGTAGCTTTATATATATATATGTGTATAGAGTAGTGATTACACCTAAATTGCGACAAAATAAATCGGTCAGTTATAGTACAATTAAGACGGTCGATCTCAAGAGAAGGTGATAAAAACAAACAAAAGAGATTAGTAGAATTCAAGTGTTAGAAAGATACGTAATTACACAAGAAAAGAAAGAAAGTATTTTTGTGATTTTAGAATAATTTGATTGAAAGATAATGTAATTTAAAGTAGAAAAAATTTAATAGTTAAAAATGGTAAGACATCGAGAATCCCCTATATGTTTCGTTCACCTATTTGAATTTTGATTCACAAATTGATACAATTGAAAGTTTTACATTTCAAACAATCAATCGGAAGATAAGATTTGAAGAACTTATGAATTAAATATATTCGAGTAAATAAAATTCTTACGTTAAGTGCTACGAAATATTGTCTTATAAGAAATCTAAAATCGATAATATGCCACTAGCGATAATGCAGTAAAAGACTACTTATAAAACTATGTTTATCAATATATTATATCATACAACAATCACATAAAAAAAAGCTTGACTGAATTTATATAAAAGCTGTTAACAAAATATATTGATGTGAGAAATAAATGAGATGAAAGAAAATTATTTACGCAAACATATAAGCATTACAAACCATAGAGAATCAAAACCCAAATAAGCTCACTACACATATAGGATCATCTCTAGTATCACCCAAGAACTCTAGCTTAACTTGCAAAACATTCTCATAATATTCTAGAGAGAAAACATGATAATGAAAGTAAGGCAAAAATGAGAGAAACAAAGTGTATCCTCATTCTCAAACTCTCCAAGAGTGCCCCCTTTTATAAGCATAAATTTGTACTATTCCACCTAACTTTCACACAACTTTTCAAACCTGCTATAGTATTCGGTGCTACACAACACAAATTTTCAAACTTGCTACAGTGCTACAGTGATCGGTGCATGCTTGCTACAGTACTGCTCCAATATCGCATGCTTGCTACAGTCTACAGCGGTGTGTGCTTTCTACAGTACTACTACAGTGTCGCATGCTTGCCCACAGTGTCGGCATGCTTACTACAGTGTCCATGCACACTTGCTACAGTCTGCTACAGTAGTATATTGACTCCAATTCAGTGTATGAAATTAGGAAGGATCCAGTGCCATAGAATGCATGATAAGCTTGATTTTCACAGTTTCCTGACATGAATAGTGATGTCCTCTTTGATGCTACAGAAAAAAATACTAAAATTAGATATTTCTAAAATAAAATGCTATAAGTAGATTCATTGGAAATATTTAGTTTTAAGCTCATTTAATTACTATTAGAAAAAGATGAAAATTAAATAAAAACTTTACAAAATTTATGAAAATCTAAATTAAAGTACACAAAACAAAATAAATTAAAAGCAAATAAAAAACAACTAAAATTTTCAAGAACAAGCTAATTTTTATGTATGAAAAAGTGGTAAAATAACTTTATTTTATAGAGTTATTAAGTAGTTTGTTTTTTTAATTTTAAGGGAACAACTGGGTAGGATCTTATTAGAAACTCTATCGATAGGGCTTGTTTTTAAACTGTTTGATATATTTTTGATGGTTGAGATATTATTTGTACATAATAAGTACAACGTGCATTACCTTATGTGATAATAGGCTGACAAATTAAAAAATAAAGGCAAACATTAAATAATTGAAAAAATTAAATATTTCTTTTTCTTTGTTAGTGGGGGGATTTTGCCCGGTTGCCGTAGGGGGTGGGGGTGCATTAGGGGGGTTAGGGGCTAGAGGATTGTTAGATCAATGTTTGAGGATTTTTTCATAGGTCAGGGAAGGGGTGAGGTGTTTCGCAACTTGGGGAAGGGGTGGGGTTAGGGATTTGCCGTTGCTAGAGAAGACGACCATCTTGGTGAGTTGCAGGAAGTTGGCTTGCATGAGATGGCTAGTGACATGGTGGTAATGTTGTGGAGAATCATAAGTTTTTGGATTGTTTTTGACTGCGACTTCTTCAATAGGTAGAGAGAATGTGAGCAGTGATTGTGACTTTTTGGGTTTTCTAGTGTTGACGATTCTAGCGATAGTGATGGCGACCGGACTTGGTTTACGAGATCTTGGGCCAATCTCATCATCGGAAGGGGGGGGGGGGGGGTGGTTGGGGGGGTTAGAGTGGGTGGAGGTTGCTGGGGTTGGGGTGATTTTCTTTGGCTTGAAATTTTTTTAATTTCTTAATATTATGAGCTAAAGTGCACTATAATTATCTTATACAAGCATATATCAACTGTTAGATTATATCAGAATGATAAAAAAAATGAGCTCTACGACATTTATAATAAAGCTTCTTAAAAGGATCTACCATAATCTTTCCAAATTTTAAATTAGTTTTTTTCTTTTGTTTTGATTCTAAATGTAAGGGTAAATTTTTCATAAAAAATTATTGAGTTAACTTCATCATTCCGCCTATTAACATGTGACAATTATATCTAAATAGTAATTGTTGGACATGGTTGATATGTCACCCTTAGTGGTTTTGTTATTTATTTAATTAAATAAATAGTCTAACTGCCACATATAAGTTATTTTTCAATCACTGACATAAGTTAGTAGGATAGTCGGAAGCCCATAACTAATAGAGAAAATTAGGTGGAGAGCTATAATTTGAGTACCTCCTTATATTTGTGCTTGCACTAACCACAATGGTAAAATTTTAACTTATTTATTTTTTGAATTTTTGTTTTTACCCTGCTTAAATATTCTCTATAGAACACACACACACTCCCCATTTTTTTTCTCTCTTCAATGATTCTCTCTACTCCCTTTCCTCCCTAATCAGTCGTCTTCATCTCTTTCCTCACTTTGTTGTCATTCTTTTCTCTCTCTTTCCTCTTTTGCTGGCCATCCTATTCTCTCTCTCTCTCCTCCTTCGCTTGCCGTTTTTATCTCCTCCTAAGGAGGGAAACAATTGTCTTCCAAAAAAAAAAAACCAATAAGTTTTTAGATTATTTTCATAATGGTCTCTGAAATTATATTCTTAGTCTAAATTGGTTCCTAACTTTTAATTTTATACATCACACTAGCTCGAATTTTTATATTATTATGAAGATAGCTCCCATATAAGTATTTCATAAAAAACTGAATGGAAATTAAACACTTTTCAGAATAATGAGCTTTAACTAAAGCTAAATTTGCAATTAAAGTTTTCTAGTAGGGGAACTGTATAATCAAAATAGCTCTATGACGTAAAGGTTGTGCTGTATATGATTAAAGTATAATTTGTTTACAAAATATCTTTGATTCGCACAGAGTTTCCTTTTCAAATAGATTGATTATAACTTTACTAATAAATAAAGCTTATGTAATTAGAACATACTTAATTTTTGTATAATTATTTTACATAATATTAATAGAGAGACTATTAGTATAATAGTAGAAAAATTTAAGAAAATATAATGTATAAAATAAAAAAATCAGGAGTCAACATAAGATAGGATGTATAATTCAGGGTTATTTATGTAATTAACACTAATTTTTACCATTAGTTGATGGGTTTCATGTGTTTGTTAAAAAAAAAAGAAAAGAAGTCTCATGTGTTTGGAAGTAAAATGACACATTGTTCATACCTTCCCTGTTGTTTGGACTGACTTCATGTCATTTGGTCAAAATAAGTCAATGACTAAAGGGGACGTTTGAATAACATATTGCGTTCACGTTATATTTGAATGTAACATATATTTAGATAAAAAATATTTGTATTATATTCAAATATAATTTTGTTTAAATGAAAAATATTTAAATTGTATTTTATGTAATATGATTGATAAAAGTACAGAAAAAAAAGGGAGAGAGAATGAAAGTATATGATGTGATTGGTAAAAGTAGTTGAAAAAATAGAATAGTAAATACTGATTGTATTGAATTTAAATTATGATATGATTGTTATTTAAATATAATATTTTTATATTTGGATGAAAATTATATTACATTTAAACACAATACTAATGTAATGTAGGTGCCAAACACATCCTAAACAAATAAAGATGTATTAAAAAAAGAAGAATAGTGTTTTTTTTTTCCCCCTTCTTCGTACTAGAATTAAGGGTTATGAGTTCCTCTTGAAAATTTTGAAATGATTTGCTTAGTTCATGGGGATGAGGCTGAATCGAATAAGTCCTTTGCCAATAAGGATATTGTCGCCCAGCTTGTTTCAATGGTGTTTAATCATCTTCATTGTCAGAAGGCTGCCATTAATGCCTCAAATGCTGAAGTGGAAGAGGCAATGAATTGGCTACTTTCTCACATGTATGATCCAGGTAATTGAAGTATTCTCAACTGTAGGCATGATTTAGCTTTCGATCTTTGGTTTTAACTGTTGTCCTGGAGTACTGTAGTGACTGACATTTGATGCACATATATATATACACATTCAGATATGGATGCTCCTATTTCCCAAGATGGTGAAACTGTGGTGGACTAATCAAAACTTGATGTGTTGATATCATTTGGATTTCCATAGGAAATTGTCCCGAAGGCACTGAAGGTATCGGTAATTTTCCACATATCGATATCGTTTCTTTTGCGTAACCTATGTTGATTATTTGTTTCGCCGGTCAACCTTGTTCTATCCAAGGTATGTTGCTTGCATGTCTAATGTATAGGTGATGTTGTCATATATATATAAATCATGTTCTATAACTAAGATAAAGAAAAAAGAACACGGACATGGATAATAATAACCAAATGAGGGTTTTGTTTGAATGACATGGATGGACCTGCCTTGAATAAAGCAGAAATGAGGTCTTTGACAAGAGGAAAGTGACTGGCCAATCTTTAGTATCATTTGAGGAACGAGATGGAAGGCACTAAATGAAGCATCTTAGCAGAATTCATTTGGCTAAGGGGTCCTAAGTTCGAAACCTACGAGTGTTATCATTTCTTCCCAAAGAGGATACCAGCAGAGTCCGACATCCATAGGAATATCAAACATCCTACGAATATACCGTTTACACAGCAGTACACATTTCTCACTCACCAAATAAGACTAGAGGTTGAAATAAAAGGCTTAGAGACTACCGACTCATTAGACTTGGATTCTTGTCGAAAGACTAATAAGTGGAAGCCATTGGTCCCTCAACCGTAAGAAACAAAAAGGCAATTGGCACTTGAAAATCTAGGAAAGAGCAGCACTCAGCGACTCATGGAATATGTTAGTCTTCTTATTACCAGATGAATAGATTCTTTTGCTAATTTCTGAACTTGTTCGCTTGCGTTTGTGCAGGATACAAACTTATGGGAATCGTTGGCCACATCGGAACCTCTACTCAATGCGGCCACTATGTAGATCACATTTTCAAGGATGAGAGATGGGTAATTTTTAATGATGACAAGGTTGGGGCTACCATTAACCCTCCCAAGGACATGGGATATCTATACTTCTTTGAGAGGCTTAGCAGTTGAGAGGTCCGACATTGAAAGACAAATGCAAAAAGAGGTGGGAGAGAATAGTGGAGTAGAGATAGTGGGCAGTTTTGCAGAAACTCAGCAAACTAATTTTATTAAATTCATGTGCACTTTGTTCTGATGTAGCTTGGTATTTTGGGGATGGCCCTTTGTTCCAAGGATGGTATTTGATTTCCTATAAGCTACATTCTGTTTTTGTTGCTGCACTTGCTGGGTATATCTATCTCTTTGGTGATGGGTGCTTTTATTTATTTATTTATTTATTTTTGTACCATAATTTGAATCCCTTGTTAAATTTATACACTGAACAATTCATGAGGTGATTTTCATTGTAACAAACTTGTGCGAGTGATGAGTATGCAGGATTCGGCTAATATACCCCTTGATTTGTGTCCACATATGTGTCTTCTAATTTCCATGTCAATTTTACTGATGTGATATGCTATTTTTAGTTGAAATGAATCTTTTGATTGACGGTCATGATTTTATTAGGACATAAAAGGGACCGTACGTAGGTGTCGAATTGGACTTTTATGCACTTTTGAGTAATAGATTTTGGTCGTTTCATCTACTTTTGTATGTTGTCATGTCTTTGAAATTTTCTTTTCTACTGTGATTAGAAATCATACTTTCGAAATGCACGTAAAACTTTTAGCTAGGATTTATATCCCTTTTTTTTTTTAAGGATTATTCTCGTAGGATCTAAGTTGCTCGTCATTAATTAAATAACCAAAGCATAAAACTTGAAATTTATTCAACAACCCAAACGTTTATTAAAAGTGTAATTTTTGTCCTGTAAAAGGAGTCCTCATTCAAAGTGAGACTGTGAGAGACAAGATGCATCCTTTTCTTATTGCATTCTCATTGTCATTCTTTCTGTTTCTGTTGGAAGTCAAACTGCTAATCTTCACTATCCTCGGCCATATTTGGCATCCCTAATCATCTCCTCCAATTTCTCCTTCCTATGATCAAACATGTTTATATAACTCTCCTGCTCAGACTCACCTTTTCGGTATAACTCATTCTTCTGGACACCACTTTCGGTCACCGGTTTCAGTTCAGCACACAAATTTATCATATGGTTCACAGAGGTCTCTCCTTATGGCCCTCGTACTATAGAATGTTGTTCAAACAAGAAAATTAGAGGTAAGACTCTTATTCAATCAGCTATTCTTGTGAATCTCAATACTTGATCCAATTAGTTTGTCTCTTTGAACGATTCTTGTGAATCTCAATAGTTGATCCAATTAGTTTGTCTCTTTGAACGATTTTGTTGAAGTTACTTCGTGAAGAAATCCCTGAGCTACCTCGAGATACAAATATTTAGTAGGTGCAAGAAGAGCGGAGTCGCTATAACAGAAGGCAGGCGTTTTGCAATCTCGATTTCTGCATTGAGAGGCTGAACAAAGATTTGTCTTCAAAAGATCCATTCGTAGGTACATCAGAAATATAATGGAACAAGATTTGCTGTTCAGAGTAACTGGTCAATATAAGCAGAAATTCATTTAAAAACGAAAGGAAAAGTAATTGTAGGCATAGAACACCAATAATCCCAAGCTCTCCAAAATAATTTAAAAAAGGAGAAAGGGATACATTTACTATCTTGTGCACTTCCTGATCTCAGAATTTACAAAAACCTATTCAAACTTCCAAAATTTGAAGTTTCTTTCTTGGCTTTATACGAGTGCTTGAAACTCCTTTTCTTTCGGATGTCTTGGAGTTCCATTTTCTCCATCAAATCAAAATATCTACTAAAATGTTTATTAGCAACGTCATCATAGAGTTAGCATATCAAGTTTTGATCCTTGACGTGTCAAAGTTGTACTGTGGATTCAGTAAACAATGTCTCTGTCAAAATCTGTTAAAAGAAAATATTAAAACACAAATGGATATGCAACATCCGCCATATCAGAGGACGTTGCAGCGGCAGCTGCAGCATTTTGGAAGCAAACTGTTGTTGGAGGATTCGACTTGGTCTGACTCTGTCTTTGGTTCTACCTCTTCCTTTGGCTTTGGCAGGGCCTCTTCTTTAGCCGCTATCTTATAAAGGTAGTTATATAGCGGGCTCCTATCCGTATCCTTAGCTCTCCACCTAAGTCGAAAACTAAACTGCACTTCCTCGCTATCTTCTTCAATTTTCAGTATCTCGGCAGCCTGATACATGTCTTCGTTGCTTTTCCCTTGATCTTGTTGTTCTTCTTTATTTCCCAAAATCTCCCACATTTTCCCTTTCCCTTTTTCAAATCGTGAAGCCGGTGGGTTTTTTCTGATGAGTAATTTCGGTACTGATAAGTATGATGCTTCTGCTCGGTTAGTGCCTCTGCATCGTTTTCCCGCTTGTACTCTAAAAGTCGGAATAGATGAGTTCTCTGGCACAGCACCTTCAATCATAAGATTTAAATCATGGCACAGACGAATCATTTGCTCCGTGCAGACATCTATACTCATTCGATCCTAAAAATGTTCGACAAAAGAAAATTGAAAATGTAATATGAATCAGTCAACTTTCTGTGAATCAGAATTATGCCAAGACTTGTTTCAGTTGGACTTAGTGTCTTACCGCTAGGAAGTTTCTTTCCAAAAGTATTTGAGTGTAAAATTTAAATATTTCCCCAGGATAAAGAAAGTCAGAAGCTGCAAGAAAAGCCGATAGTGCAACAACTGATGGCCTTATTTCTGTGATCCATATGCCTGCATTGAAAATTTTGTTTGTTTGAATTATTTTCTTAATAATTTTGAGAGAGATAAAAATTTTCAGTCTTTGGAGAGTTTACCATCGTGCGCATGAACAATGATCTCACAGACAGTTCTTGTCCTGAAGCCATATTCGGCTTCTAACTTATCACGAAAGTATGGCACGAAGCAGAAGGGCATCACGGCACGCATTTTCCAATTGAGTTCTTCGACAATGCTAATCTCCATGGAAACCAGTTGCTCCCGGGAAATTTCAGCGAGTTCTGGTCGCTCTGCCTGTTTAAAAACAAAGGCTCAAATCAAATCAACTTCCTTTTTCAAGAATTAAACAAGGGCCTAACTGAATTCCTTTTAAAGAATATGAAAATCATGACATCTTGAGAAATGAAGCTACCAAAAATCTTGGTGTCGTGATATTTGAGCCCTTCATTTTCCAAGCAAGTATAAGGCATGCGACGGCGATGACATCCACGTCGTGTTGCACTAATCTCGGATAATCCTGTTTAAAAACAGAACATGTATAGAAAGATGCAACAATGATAAAATCGACAAGTTTCAAATCTGTTCAATTCATAATACCAGCACAGGATCTTTTCTCGACATGTAACGATCGAAATAATTCATGGCAAGGCACGCTATGAACGGAAAGTTGTCGCATTGCCCGTGCTGCAAAAGATCGAGGAAAAAAGATTCGTTCAAATTCTTTTTTCATTGCCCTCATACCAGAAAGTCTAGAGTAGTTTATATATATATATATATATCAAGAAACGAACGTACTTGGGAGATTAGAAGCACAGCCCTTTTTCGAAACAGAATGGCGTCTCCGTTTCTCGAGTAACCGCTTGTGGGCATGTACGAAGATTCGAGCTCGAAGTACGTCTCGTATTTGCTTTCGTCATTCTTCGTACGAAGTGGATCGAAAGGATTGTAATGCAGTTCTTGATGAATCATCTCGTGAGTACGTTCGACTTCCTCCATAGGAATTGGGACAAAGGGATTTTAATTCATTTTTTCTTGATGTAGGTGAAAGGATTGGGAGAATCAGAAGTGTTTGGTTGCAAAGAAAATGTGTAAAGATTCTGCTCTTTGGTTCTTCTATGAAAATTTCTGTTGTTAAAAGAGTTTCTCTATAGGCGGGTTATTTTTGTTTTGCTTTGAATTCTCTACGCGGTTATTCTCGTTAAGTTAGTTGAATCTTCACTGTGTTTGGTATTCTTGGTCCAACTTGAGCGCATTTTTTGACCCATTTTGATAAGCCCAAATGGGCCCAAAATGCATTTCTTATTGAAAAATTGTAATAAATAAGCTAGTTGTTTTAATCAATAAAAGTAAATAGCATATTTACTTAACTTAGAAAATAAATAGTAATTTTGATTTAAGAGTTATGTAATTTTATAATTATACTCAGATTTCTTTCTAAATTTTATTTCTTTCACTTTCCCTTTCTCTTTCTTTTCCTTTCCCTTTCTTTTTTTTCTGTGAACTTTTGTTGGAGTTAGACTTTTCGTTTTTGTTTTTCTGAGGAATTATCTGCTTGTTTCTTGAGAGAATTTTAGGTGAAGAATTGGTAAATCAATGATTTACACACGTAAATAAATGATTTACCAGTAAAATTTAAAAGTTATCTGCTTGTTTTTCTTGAGAAAATTCTGGGTATAGAATTGGTAAATTAATGATTTACACACGTAAATAAATGATTTACCAAGTAAAAAATAATTTTTAAATAAATTTATCAAGATTTACACATAAGGGTATTTTTGAAATTTTAGTTATGGTAAATCATTATTTATCAAAAATATACTATTTATTAAAGGTCTAAAACTTTTCTACTATTTATTTTTATTCAATTTTAATTTTAACCTATTTCCCTCCTTCTCCCATTCTTATTTGATAAAATTGTCAAGGGGCTATTTACAAAATTAGAGTAATTAAATTGAAATATGTCCATTATTTTTTGTTTATATTAAATCAGAAATAGTCTTTATAATAACAATATTATTTTTCATAAAGAATTGATAACTAATAAATAAAGAAATTATAAAAAAGAAAACCCCAAAAGTGGTGAGAAAAAACGTTTTATTAAACTGATTGTATTGATAATTAGTTTTTGTTTAAAAAAAAAATTTCACTTTTTTGAATAAATAACCATACAATAAAGTGTATAAAAGATATATTATTTTTGGCAATCAGATTTTTTATAAAAGATAAATTTGACTTTATTTATTTAATTTATTATAAAGAAGATATAGATATTCGTAATAAACCCAAAAAATGAATGTTTTCTTGAATCTGATATACGTTAATAAGAATAAGCAGATTAAATAATAGGGAATATTTCCAAAAAAAAAAAAAGTCTCAGTAGTTTTTTTATTTTTTTAAAGAAAAGAAAGTCTTATCTTTCTCATAATTTTAGCAAGTTATGAAATTTTATACCTTAAGGGTTATAGAAATTGTCTTTCTTAAAAATAGGAGGTGCCTAATTTTTGTTGTTTAATTTTTTTAAACAGTAGTTTTTTTTTTTAATAAATCAGAGGTTGTAAGGTTTAAAGAATTAGTGTTTCTGATAAAGATATTATCAATTTTATATGTAGTAATTCATATAAATAATAGAGTTTTTTCTTCTTTTCTTTTTGATAAAAAAATTCAAAATGCTTTAATTTAATAATCTTTTTTTTTTTTCAAGTTGTATAGATCTAGTATGTTTTTGATTTTTGGTGATTAGCATAAATAATAAGATTTTTCATAAAATCATTGGTTTTCAATGAAAAATTGAGTTGATATTATTAACGGAATTTCATTGATGTGTGATTTTAAGTGGTGTTAATAAATAATAAGTTTTTTTTTTTTTTTCATAATGAATTCATTTAAAAACAACTTGAATATTTTGTGTTAATATAATTTTTTTTATCATAATGAAAATTTTTTTATTATAAAGAAGTAAGCAACTTAAAATATTAAAGGAATTCCTCAAATTAGAAGTTAGAGCAAGTTAAACATTGGAGTTATCATAAGAAAGAAATTATCATGATTCCGTTGGAATGATAATAACAAATGAAAAAGACTTGTAATTATGAAAATGTTGGAGTTATCATAAGGAAGAAATTATCATAATGCTATTGGAATTATAATAACAAATTAAAAAAAATTTATAACAAATTTAAAAAAAATTGAAGAAAGGTACATGGATTATTGCTTGTGATACGTATTTTTCCAACTGCAGGGCCGGTTCAAGTAAAAAGTGATAAGAAGACATGGTTCCCACGATGACTATACACTACTTAATGCGGAATTACTTTAATCTTAATTCTATTTGAATAATAAAATAATAAGTGCCAATAACAAAAACTTAAACTTAAAATAAGGACAATGCATGAATTTAGCAAGGAGAAATTTAATGTATTAAGACATCTAAGGTTTTTAATTTCACCAGATTAATCCTACTAAAAACACCTAGTTTAATCAACTAATGCTTATTCTTATACTGATGATGAACTTCCCTAATGCAATTACTAATTTTTCTAAAGCATTACCAAACTACCACAACAAGCCAGTTATCACCTTGACACATGTCGTTACCGTATCAAATTTAAATCTTACTAATACCAAGATATTAATGAGTATAGTCGTAGTAAGGATTATTGCCATGAGAATTGAGTTTAATTAATTTACTATCAACATTAAACCTAATGACTTTGACAAAATAAAAACAAAAGCATAAAAAGGGGGGCTTTGATGAATTAAGCTAATAAATTAAATAAAAATGTAAATAAATCAAAGAAGAAAACAATGACGAGGAAACTTTGGTCAAAGGATCAATCTCCACCACTAGACAATAACAAATAATTAATCAAGATATTATTTATAATTTTTTATTAAAACTATCAACCGTAGATAATAACAAGTTTTGTTACTCCAATCTTTCCTTACCTTATCGTTAGGCAAAACAAGCTCTTCACCTAGTTTCCTTCCCATCAAATAACATAGAACAAGTTTTCTAAATTTAATCTAATGGAAGTATTAAAATAAGAAAGATAGTTTAATCTAAGCAATAAACATACAAGCATGGTCTATTTAATTTAGACTATGTTCCACATGCAATCATTCGTAAACTTGGCCATAATCAATGACTACAACTACTATTAATGATAAGGAAATTAAGATAATTATGGATTAAGTCTTCTAATATAGTAATAGAAAATAATTAAATCCTATTTAGTTACATACCTTATTAATTGTGACGTCCCCCACGTACGTTACCATACCAATCAGCCGAGCTCTGACGCCGACTGCGATGGCTGGCAACCTCGTGGGTCGTCATCCTCTTACTTAACGTACTTAATTTTTCATTCTTAATGTTCTCATTTTAAAGCGAAAGCAATTTCTATAGCAAATTTTTTTTTCTTTTAACTTACATATTATGCCTATATCTCTATCATACTCTTATGACATATAATTCATAAGTTTCTTTCTTTCATCTTCCTTTTTTGAACGCTCAGCGAAAGACTCATGGTAGTACCATACCCTCGTCCAGTCTCTTGGCACGTGCAAATCCGTCCGTTGTCCATCATATTACTTTAAACTAACAGGTTACTTACCTGCAACATATAAACAACTAATGAGCTAGATGCTCAGTAAGTTCAAACATACATTCATTAACTTATAAATACTAGTAATATATGTTATTACTAGAATATATGACATCACGTATATACATATCATACACATCGTCTATACATATCCTCGAAACATAACATATTATGTTAGTCTCTTCATGCTTATTTATCTCTTCGTTTATCATTCTTATCATTCTATAGATCATCTCTTATCATTCTAATCTTATCTCTTCATTTCTTTGCATTTCATTCCTATCATTTCTTAACTTTCTGTTCTAAACCTTTATAACTTTTCTATCGCTTTATCATCATCTCTTAACCTTTCATATCTTAAAAGCTAGTAACATATATACTAGCATAACATCACGTAAAAACATGTCATTCACCTCATACACATAACATCAAATACATCACATCACATATATTAATTCTATTATGTTCTTATAAACTTCGTTTTATTATTTATTTATTTTTCATCAATTTTATTATGTCATTCTTTCATATCGTTCGTTTCTTTTCTTATCGTTCTTTACTTTTCTTTTCTTTTCGTATCATTTCTTTTCTTTTCTTTTCACGCTCTTTTCCTTTCTCTTTTTTTTTTCACGCTCTTTTCCTTTCTTTTCTTTTCAGGCTCCTTTCGTTTCCTTTCTTTTCACGCTCTTTTCTTTTCTTTTCTTTTCACTCTCCTTTCGTTTTTTTTCTTTTCACTTTCCTTTCGTGGGCCCGTTGTTGGACGTACCTATTTGCGCGCAGACAGTGGGAGGAGGGGGAGCGACCCACCAACCTACCTCACAGTCACATAAATACCGCACATTCAGGGTTGGTCCATCCTATAATCTACCATACCTTCGGGGTAGCACCACATCTGCGTGGAGGATATAGACCTGAAGTCTCGACCTTGTAGGGAGATCGGTACGCCAACAACTTAAGTTTTCAGTCTTATTATCTTGTAGGCTTTTATTTTTCTTATATTGATTTTTCATTATATATCTTTTCATGACATTCATTATCTTTCCTTTCTCATTTTTCATAGAACATTTCATGGGACATTTGTTCTTTCGTTGTTTTTCTTTTCTTAATTCTTTACTTTATTTGTGTGAATTATGTTAATCACACTTTAGCATATATAGCACATATTACTTATATATCATCACATCACATCACGTCACATCATAACAAACAAAAACACATTTAGTTAAGTGTAGACAATTATTCTTTGTTTATCATTTGTATCATTCTATCTATCGTATCTTATCATCATACTCCTATCGATCATAGCCTATCATTCTATTCTATCAATCACATCTTATCGTTATGTTCTAATCCTTTTATCATACCTTTCATCATAACCTATCATTGCTTCTCTTTCTTGTCTAACTCTTTGCTTTCATATCATTTTTCATAAAACCCCTATCATTTCATTCTCATAAAACATACCCTTTCTTAATTCCTTTCATTACCGATCATCGTTACTCTATCAATCATAACTTAACTTTCATAAAACCTTTCATAAACATCTATTCTATCCTTTCATATCTCATCTCTTTTACTCACATCTTTACTTTCATGAAGCTTTTGTAATACATTTCCTTCATAATTCAATATATATTCATATATATATATTTTAAATTATTTATTAAAACCTATCTTTTAACATCATCATAGTACTGCTATAGTGTTACTATAGTATCATTATAAATCACATCATGATATTTACATATAAAACATATAAATACTATAAGTTTGTTCATAGTTGCAGACGGGTAAATGTCTGAACTTACTCATAGCATGCTTATCCTCTTCTTAGAATCCGTCGACGTCCTTTGTCACGTCTGGATCGAGTTCCTATAGACAAACTTTGTCCGTTAATCACATTTTCATTTATAGCTTTTATTTTATTAAAAAAGCTTAATTTTGATCTTATAACCCTTAATTATAGCCTTAGGACAACTTTTTAAACCTTAATGGCCATTTTCGAGTTTTTCTCCAACTTTTTGAAAAATTACGATTTTACCCCTAACTTTTAACAAAATTATAATTTTGCCCTTGATGTGATGTTTCATAACTTAAACCTCAATTTTGGCTTTTACAAACTTCCTTAACCTATTCCGGGATCATTGGGGCTCTTTTCTCATAATTTGAGAATCTTTGGGAAAAATGACCATTTTACCCCTAATGGGTCGTTTAACCATAACATTTTCATTTTCATACTTAGGCTGGATTTTCTAAACCCAAAATCATCTAATTAACTTTTTAAATCTTATCAGACCTTTTCCGAATCAATTCTTATCATTTTGGCAATTTTCACATTCCCGGCCCTCGGGAAGTACTATTCTGACCTAAGAGTCGGTTTCATGTTTTTCTTGCGTTTTAGGGTTTCGAATGGTCGGTTTACTAATTATAACTTGCTCCTTCCTTTTTCCATGTCCTAATTCCTCGAGGGGGTTCGGGTTACTTTCCCGATCATATTTTTACCCCTCGTTTCCCATATTACCCCTGGTGCCGTTTTTAGAAATTTCGACAGAGTTTTCCCTTAATTTTTGAGGTTCCAGCGTTTAGGAAACGTCTGAAAACCATCTATTCTGATCTAATTCTATCACGTATTATACCAGAGGCCTACATTTTACGTAAAACTCATACTGTTTACGTAAAATCGTTACATTATCACATATTTTTCTTTTTCTCCATTACAGCCATTTTCTTCTTTTTACATACATTCTTTTCCATAATTTTCATACCAATAATTATAAAATCATACAATAGTCCCAACAATTAAATTGCGAAACGTAAAGAAGTCAGGATTTATACTGAATTACAGTCCGGTCTCAACAGCATAAACCGTAATTCTTCGTTCTTCATATTTGAGGTCCCGTCTTGCAATTCTGACTCCGTGGATGCGTCCGAAACGTCGAAAATAGGCCAACGGGGCATTCTTCAAATTTTTGGTCACCGGTCGCTGTTGATCGGTGGTGACGGCGGCGACGGTGGAATGTGGGTAGTCCCTCTTGAAGATCTCAACGTAAGGAACTCATTGGTGGTCTCAATTTCACCAATTGAAACTCCTATGGCTGGAAATCGACCCTCGAAAAACCGACGGCGGCGGCGGCGGTGTTGGATCTCCATTTTTCGGTGATTGTTGCCCAAAATTGATTTGGGGCTTTTGATCTACGTGTTGTTCTGAGCATTTTGATACCAACCTTGCAACTCAACTCCGCTGGAAATGGCGGGTTTCAAGGCGGCGACGGCGACGGGCGGAGTTAGGCGGCACGATCCGGCAACCGTTGGGCTGAAATACCACCTGGGTTTTGTTCTACTCTTCACCACGAGTCTTTTGAGACCGGTTTCGTGGCAAATGGTGGCCGGACGGCGGAGAAATCTCACCGAGAAGATTTCGGCTCCGGCGACCTTCAGGCGGCGCGTGCGGCGGCCGTTCCGTCGCGTTGACCCACCGTTGAACTCATCTCGGCGAGAGCTTTCCAACGGTGCCGGCGGTGTCGTGAACGGAGGCCGTACGTGAAAGTTGGTTACTGTACACATTCGGTTAGAGAGAGAGAGAGAGAGAAGGGAGGAGAGAGAGTACACATGGACAAATGAGGAATTTTCACTTTTTTTCACCCTTTATATACTTTTTCGCCCAAAATTTCAACATGAGCTTTCCTGACTAATTTGGGCGTCTTGAATCCAAATATATCAGTTTTATTTTTATCTGAGGTCATTTTGACCAGTTTCCGATACTGCGAATTCTCGGTCAAAAATTACCCTTGTACTCAATTATCAAATTTGAGCGTGCTGATAGACTATCCTAACTAATTTGGGTGTGCTGAAGCCAAATTTATTAGTTTTATGTCAAGATAATATCATCTTGACCTACTTCTTGATACCATGAGTGGCACACGCGTGTACAAATATAATATCACTGTCAATCATTTTTCATCCTTTAACATTGTTAGAACATTTTATTTAGTTCCAAACAATATTAAATCACTTAATTTCACATTTTAACACTTAAATTCAATATGTATTTATTCTCCGAGAAATATGAATTTTCCCGGTTATTACATTAATAAAACAAGAAAATAAACATAAACAATAGTGATGGAAGAACATAAACAATTTCAATTGGAAAATTAAAAAATAATATCTTAGAATTAATTACATAGCCGTGTCTAGGGTTTTGAAATCCCATTTAACCAGAAAGGAAATTTAGCTTAACATAATTAAAAAGAATACAAAAACACAATTTATAAACTTTAGAAATTCAAGAGAAAGAAGAAGAAGAAAAAGAAGAATAGTAATTCTATGCAGATGATCCTTTCCAAGCCATACTTTTTTCTTTTTGTCTTTTTTCTTTTTGGTCTCCTAACATTGATAAAAAGTTTTTGAATGTTTTCCTATAATGATATATTTATAGCCTCCAAAATTTGGGATCAAAAGGAAAAATGTCTGGACACGATTGAAACAATGCCTGGACCCTAAGCTCTTGGGAAAATATACTGGAAAACGCTATTCAATCACCTAGGTGTACAAAAATTAGTGCCTAGAAGCTTCAAAATGCACCAACTTCACACCAAAGTATGCCAAGTGCTCCATTTGCACTGAAAAACCACCAAGAACAATTTATTTATTTTTACCTAAATCCTATAAAAGAGAATAAAACAAAGTCAAAAAACCTAAAAACTAATTGAAAACTAACAAAATACTAAGTTAAAAAATTACCATATTAATTAGTATAAAACTAACTTATCAGCTTGTAATTGCAGCACAATACATGGGTAGTAAATAGTAAGAATCGTCCAGATTGCCTATGATGGATAATAGAGCTGGTTCACGAGCTTGCCACGTCTTATTGTAACTGATACCAATAGAATACTTGAAGAACAAAGAAATGAAAAAAAAAAAAAAGAAATATATATGGGATTTTTGAGGACCATTTCAAAATTAAAAAAAAAATAGAGGGAAAACTGGGCCTGTTTAGAGAGAGTTGTGTTTGGGAAAATGTATTTGGGAAGAAAAAATGCTTGGAGTAAAAAAATATAAAATCTTAATTTATTAAAAAAAAGTATCAATATGAATTTTATTTTATTTCTCTTAAAATTTATATAATTTTAAAAAAATATCTCATTTGAACTTGTATATACAAAATTATGGACTTTTAAAATTTAAAATTTTCTATAGAGTTTTAGAGATATAAATAAAAAGTGATAATAAAGTGAAAAAAAAGTACCAAAAATGTTATTTTGGAAACCAAAATTGGTTCCTCGAATGGCCCCTTGATTTGATTTATTACAAGTAATGATGAATTGTTAGCAAAAAAAAAAAAAAAATAAAATAAAATAAAAAATTCATCAAAGAAGTAAAAAAAAAAAAAACAAAAAAGGTAAAAAAATCTAAATAAAAGATAAATAGTGTCAATTATAATAAAATGATAAATAAATAGGACAGATATTTTTTTTTAAAAATAGATATTTACATAGTTATATTAGAACACGAATATATTTTGAAATGAAATCCTGGAAATGGACCATTTGTATTAATTTACTCTCTCTTTCTATTTTTTAGTTTATTACTGTTTTTTATTTTCATTAAGTCTATTATCTATGGTGGCCCGCCCTACTGCCAAGGCTCTATAGTGCTATTACAGTCAATTCTGTAGTTAACCGTAATAGTATGCATACCTCTAGGGTCGCTGGCAATCATGCTTAACTTGAAAACTACTTGAAAATTTTACGGAATAAATTTTTTTTCTTCATATCATAACCTGTTCAAGAATGTGATAAGGAAATCATATTAATAAAATAACATGCACATGAATCATGATTCCCCTATCACATAATCTTGACTTGAAATCTTATTCTTGAAATTACATGTTTAAAGTTTTCAAAACTGTACAGCGGAAGACTAATGGTGACCACAATCCCTCGCCCAATCCCCCTGGCATGTATCTACCTTTTCCGTCGTCCACCGTATACTACTGGTGAACAGGTCTCTTACCTATAACATGTGAACAAACTGATGAGCTATGGGCTCAATAAGTTCAAATATAAAAACATAATCATAACATGCTATACTGTGCTTATGCATGAAACTTGACTCTAAAAATATGTTCTTGGCTGAAAGCTTAGTCTTAGGACATTATTTGATATTTAGTTCTGGTTTTGGGTCCTTGATTTAGTCGTACCGATATGTTAGCATAACTGGGAGCGGTACTTTAGTGTTGACCTCCTCAGTCTTAACTGAAGCTAAACATGAAAACCTCCCCATGGGTTGAGAGGCCGGTACACCAATAACTAGTTTAATTACCATCTTATATGGAGTTTCAACTGGGTAGCTTACTGAGTGCCCCCACAGTAGGAACCTGTTACATGATTTACTTGGGGTGTGAGTTTTATTAACACACTAAGGTATTTTGTGCACCTATATGTTTTCGTGTACCTGCTACCTGTCTGACATGTATACTTGAAACATGAAATTCTACATGCATGACGTGAAACTGACATGAGTATCGTGAATGCAGACAATCAATGTCTAACATACACATCATACAATAAAACATGACATCATAACATAACAAGATTGTCTACGTTGCAGTCAGGACAATGTTTACACTTATAGGAAATCTGCTAGCGTGAGCCTTTGCTGCTCTGGGACTGCTGTATCGGGGTCTTTGGCTTGAACTTCTATAAAAGAAATAATCACTGATTATTTTCAATATTCATCTTATACTGGAAACATGGCAAAAATATGTAAATTCACATTTCAGACTTTTTTTTTTTTTACTTTGACTTCGAACACGCCCTCCTACACGGGTGTGTTCATGGCCATGTACTCCCCTGGACTTTATGTGCATGGCCATGTAATTCATACAACATGGCCATGTAATTCATACTGGCTTACACGGGTGTCTACACGGCCGTGTTTCTGGCCGTGTACTTTGTGGAACATAGTCATGTAATTTGTGTATGCTTACACGATCACCTACACGGCCGTGTTTCTGGCCGTGTTTTCCTGCTGTCGAACATGGTTTGCTACACGCCCTTCCTATGACCGTGTGCCCTTTGACACGGCCCAAAACACGGCCGTGTACCTCTCGGGTCTTAATTTTTCTTGAAACACGGTCGTGCATGTGGGCATGTTTGGGGCCGTGTTCTGAACACGCCCTTGTACAAGCCCGTGTAAATGCCCATGTTCATACCAGAATCAGGATTCTGGGTCTGAAATACTCTGCTCTGATTTTCTAAGGCTTTTATGGCCTTTGTTTTACTTCTTACACTCAAAATCGATCTCAATAAGATCGTTTCAAGGTATCGACTACATTTCTACTATCACAAATCCATGGTTTCTTAAGCAAAATTTCATATTTTGCTTATTCATATCTCTTGACTTAATATTTTTAAAAAAATCTGAACTTTTTTGAAGAAAACTCACTAAACTTGGTTTTCTAATCCATCAACTCATGGATTCGTGTTTAAAAACAACTAGACTCGAACCATGTTTCGATTTAACCGAAAATCTCAACATGATTTACTCTCATTCTCTTTTTCCTCTCAAAACCCCAGATTTTTCTACCCAAAAAATGTGAGAAAAACGAGGGTTTACCTTGCTTGAAGCTTGAGAACTTCTTACTTTTTGATTCTTGACCCAAAAACTCGATCGATCTGCTGCTTGAAGAGAAAAATCCGAACTTGGTTGGATTTCCCTTTCTACTCTCTCTCTTTCTTGGTCTCTCTCTCTCTCTCTCCTTCTCTTTCTCTTTCTCTTTCTTTCTTTCTCTTTCTCTTTCTCTTTCTCTTTCTTTCCGCCGTTTCTCTTTTTGTTGCTCAACCAAGTGAAGTGAATTAATTCACTTTGGCTGAATGGGTTCAAGGCCCCTCACGTGCCTCCTCTTCCCTCTCTCACTTTCTTTCATTTCTTTAATTTTCTTTAAGAAAATAACGAGGGCTTGTTTGGCTAATCTTGGCTATTGATCAATGTGGCTTACTTGTATGCCATTGATCTCTTAATATGCATTTTCCACATACTTTTTTTATTAATTTTAAAACATCATAATTTGAATTAATGTTTAGCTTTTAAATTATATGCGTTAATTTATTGTCAAATTTTGATTAAAACTCGGTTAATCAAAATTTTCATCTGTTATATATTCTGTAACATGTCTCATCGTGAATGTACATTTATTTACATATCTTGTACAAAATTTTTCGAGAGTGATTAGTTTCTCGATTATCACATTATCAGTCGGCTGAACTTTTCAGTTAATTTGTAATTGTGTTAGGGCTAACGGTTATGTACATGTTTGTGTGTATCCTTTTTGTTCCTAAATACTTACTTGCTTCGAATATCAGATTACAACAAGATCGTTTCAAGACAAAAACCAAGAGTGTCACAAGAAAATTCACATAAAATTACGTTACGTTTGTTTATTGGTTTTATCATGTTGTGAGCCAAATTATTGTTGCAATATTCTACAAGAAGAAACAAAAGGATAGAAATGTCTTTTTATTAGGGTCAAATAAGTTTTGCTTTTGCTTTTAGTTAGTAAAAAATAAGAGAAAAAAAGCTTTGATTTTTTAGTTAGTATTTAAAATTAAATCTTTATAATGTTAAATATAAACTCTGGTACATAAAAGTATATTTAGAATATTTTTTTTAAGTCATATATTTTAATTTTTGACAAAAAGCTTCTTAAGAGACTGAAAGTGTAATGACCCATGCCTTTTTTTGGTATAATATTATTTACTTTGAATTTCGACCTACATTGTTTTATCTTTAGACTTTACTCCAACATGTCTCGTAATATTATGAGGTAGTCTTTTTACTTATAAACCATTGCATATACCTTTTCTCAAGCTATGTTTGACTGCAAAGCTTATCTTTTTTTTTTTTTTTTTTTGTAACAACTAACGATTGTCATAGAAAGTTCTTTTGTCAGATTAACTATATCCTTTTAGGAGTAACTGTTGGATCTAAGAAACCAAAAGCAAATCCTTGTAAGGTTGGTGTTGATCCAACTGAAGGCCTAATAATTCAATTGTTTATAGCACACTTGTAAAGTAGTTCACAAGTAAACATTACATCGAATCTCAAGAGATACAAAATTCAGAAAAACGTTTTTCTACAGTAATTTCTATCTCTTGTTGTTCTTACATTTTCGTTTGCGGAACCAGATTCAAATCGGGGAAAAGTGCTCCCATTCATATCTTTAAAAATTCATTTTTAACTTTAAAATTTTTATCACGCCTTTATTTTATAAAATATAATTACAACTTTACCCCAACTGAATTTTGAGATTTTAATTTTTTTGCCTTCTAGAATTTATGTAAAATTTAGTTATGCACTTTCAATTATTAAAATACACAATTAACGATTCTATTGAAATCATTTTCTGGCTTTGCTGCTGATTATGAACCTTCCAAAAATTCATCGGTTTAATTTTCAAGTTATGTACGTTCTTGCAAATATTTAAAATAGGTAAAAAAAAAAAATTTTTTTTAAGACGACAAAGCTCCCCAAACAACAAAACACTGGGAAAGATGACGATGAGCACCAAAAGCGTCAAAGGAAAAAAAAAAAAAACCCCTCAAAATTATGACAATGCCTCAAGGCAACAAGAGAATTAGGAAAAATACGACTTGAACTCAAAAACAATAAAGGAATAAAAAGAAAACATAGTAAACTAAAAACCGACACCTGACAGAATACAAAATCAAAGAGAAAACGACCGAAAGTTCAAAAGAGGACGTCAATGACATAAAACGACAAAACCTGAATTAAAAAGACATAAATGCAATAAACTCGCATGATCCCCGAAAAACGACAATGATCTCAACGAGAACAATAGCAGAAAAAACGACGTCACCTATAAAACAACAGTGACTTAAAAACAATAAGTTTAACGACAAGTGATCATGTAAACAGCTTAGTAGCGCAAAACAACAATGACATAGAATACGACAATGGTGATAAAAGAAAACGATCTAGAATATGAAAATGACCTAGAGCTTATACATATCCATATCCAAATCCAAATATAAATCTAATTCTAAGGGTTTGTTTGGTGAACGCATTGCATTTGTATTGCGTTTGAATGTAATGTATTGAATGCAATTTGTATTTGGAAGAAAAGTATTAGCATTGCATTTGAATGCAATGTGTGTTTGGACGAAAAGTATTTGAATTGTATTTTAATAATAAATATGTGATGTGATGGGTAAAAGTAGAGAGAAAAAAAGAGGGAGAGAGAATATATGATGTAATTAATAAAAGTAATAGAAAAAGTGAAATAATAAATAGTGATTGTGTTAGATTTAAAATGTGATGTGATTGGTATTTGAATGAAATGTTTTTGTATTTGGGGGAAAATTGCATTGTATTTAAATGCAATGTCAAAAAAATTTGTGTCCCAAACGCCTACTAAGTTTACAATTCAAATAAATTAAAAATCTAAAAAGAAAACTATTAATTTCAATTTTTTTAATAACTTTTTATTACAAAATTTTAAAACTCAACGAAGAACCTTGAAGTACTGCTGTCACGTCCCAAAACCCGGGACAGTGACAGGTGTCACTTCCCAAAAATCCGGGATAGTGACGGGTATTAAATTCTAAAAGAATAAGAGAAAGGAAAGCTCAGATTCCTAAGTCTGTCAGTTTTTATATCTTACCCTTTACCGACTCTTTAAACGTATTTATAAATTATGCTTGTATAATTTAAATTAATTAATATTTGTCTTTCTGTCTTTATCACAATATCAGGTGGTGAGGTACCCATATCCCACAGATGCATACTTGGATAAAATAAAATAACTGAAATTGCAAAAAAAAGTAAAGTTTAGAATTTACAGTCCCGGAATGCTCTTATACATACTTTGTCCTAATGTACAGATCCCTACTTCAAGTCCTAGATCTTGTCGTCCACGGTTGGTTCCACGTCATCTGTATCTTCTAATCAGCTTTCTCTCCTGGGGGTTTACCAGTTTTAAAACAGTGAGCGAAAGGCCCAGTAGGATATTCTTAAAAAAAAAATTCCATTCAACATTTGAATTTAACCATCATACTAAATATGTCAATGCAGTACCGAATCGTAAACGTGGAATCGTGATTATGCAAATCGTGTCCCTATATACATCTAGTTCGTGTACGGTCCGTATGAGCCTCCCTCACCATGCCGAAGCATAATGAGTGATTCTCGATCGAGATGTGCACTCTTCGCACGTGTGTGCTGGCTCCCGGTATACTTTAACACCAAATCCAACTTTCAACATTTCATGTAAACATATGATTCACATAATAAAAATATACTGTATTGTTTTTCAAAAAAAATCCGTAACCGGATATTTTTCCTTTAATTTCCGAAATCATGATATTTTCTAAATCACGTAAATTTCAAAACTTTATAAACACATTTTCTTTAAATGATTTTTGGCCAAATCATTAAAACAAAATTGGCTGCCAAGAAAGGGTAAGATATCCTACCTTGTCAGCAATTTGACCTTCGGTCAATTTCTCGCACGAATTCCAAGATAGTCTTTCTTTCTGAATTCGATCTACGAGCACCTAAAACAAGAAACACAGATAATTTAATTATCTGTCCAGGAATTCTGTAATCGAATTACGGTAAACTCAACTAATTAGTATGCCATTGAATTTTTTTAAAATTTAAAATGATACTTTATTTTAACACCGTGATTTTTAAAATAACAATTTTAACACAAATATCCAAAATATATATGTATATTTTTAAAAATTTCGGCATGACCTGCCCTAAAAATAGGCTTCCCCAAAAGCTCCAAAATGCTTAACCTGCAGAAAATTTTCCAATTCCCAGAACAGTTCAAAATACAAATTTCAAATCAATTTAAAATCTAAAATCTAAAATCTAAAAATATTTATTATTGTTATTATTATTATTATTATTTATTATTATTACTTATTATCATTATTATTATTATTATTATTACTATTACTTATATATACATAAACACACGCACACACACACAGTTACATATATATACACATATATGAAAACACACACACGCACACAGACATATATTAACATATATATATATACATATTGTGGCGACCCCCCACGTACGTTACCATACCAACCAGCCAAACTCTGACGCCGACCGCGATGGTTGGCAACCTCGTGGGTCGTCATCCTCTTACTTAACATACTTAACTTTTCATTCTTAACGTTCTCATCTTATAGCGGAAGCAATTTCTATAGCAAAAATTTTTTTTTTTTTACATACTATGCCTATAACCCTATCATACTCTTATAACACATATTTCATAAATTTCTTTCTTTCATCTTCCTTTTTGAACGTTCAGCGAAAGACTCATGGTAGTACCATACCCTCGCCCAGTCCCTTGGCACGTGCAGATCCGTCCGTTGTCCATCATATTACTTTAAATAAACACGTTGCTTACCTGCAACATATAAACAACTAATGAGCTAGATGCTCAGTAAGTTCAAACATACATTCATTAACTTATAAATACTAGTAATATATGTTATTACTAGAATAGGTGACATCACGTATATACACATCATATACATCATTTATACATACCCTCAAAACATAACATAAAATGTGAGCTTCTTCATGCTCATTTATCTCTTCGCTAATCATTCCCATCATTCTATTGATAATCTCTTATCATTCTAATCCAATCTCTTCATTTCTTTACTTTTCATTCCTATCATTTCTTAACTTTCTGTTCTAAACCTTTATAACTTTTCTATCGCTTTATCATCATCTCTTAACATTTCATATCTTAAAACTAGTAACATACACACTAGCATAACATCACGTAAAAACGTGTCATTCACATCACATCACATATATAATTCTATTATGTTTCATATCGTTTGTTTCTTTATATGTCGTTCTTTACTTTTCTTTTCTTTTCTTATCATTTCTTTTCTTTTCTTTTTACTCTCTTTTCCTTTCTTTTCTTTTCACGCTCTTTTCTTTTCTTTTCATTTCTTTTCTTTCACTTTTCTTTTCTTTTCTTTTCTTATCTTTCACTGGTGGACCCCGTTGTTGAACGTACCTAGTGCGCGCTGACAGTGGGAGGAGGGGGAGCGACCCACCAACCTTCCTCACAGTCAATCTTTAACTTTTAGCCATTAACCTCACACCTTCGGGAGGTAGCGTTCCACTGTAAGCCATTAACCTCGTCTACGGGAGGTAGCATTCAATTATAGTGGAATTCATAACATAAAACCTCACCTACGGGAGGCCGGTACGCCAACAACTTAAGTTTTCAGTCTTATTATCTTGTAGGCTTTTATTTTTCTTATATTGATTTTTTTGTTGTATATCTTTTTCATAACATTCATCATCTTTCATTTCTCATTTTTCATAGAACATTTCATGAAACATTTATTCTTTCGTTATTTTTCTTTTCTTAATTCTTTACTTTATCACCTCACATCACATCATAACAACAAAAACATGTTTTGTTACGTGTAGACATTTATTCTCTGTTCATCTCATCATTTGCGTTCTCCTATCTACCGTATCTTATCATCATCCTCCTATTGATCATAGCCTATCGTTCTATTCTATCAATCACATCTTATCGTTATGTTCTAATCCTTTCATCGTACCTTTTATCATAACCTATCATCGTTTTTCTTTCTTGTCTAACTCTTTGCTTTCATATCATTTTTCATAAAACATCTATCCTTTCGTTCTCATAGAATATACCCTTTCTTAATTCCATTCCTCACCGATCATCGTTGCTCTATCAATCATAACTTAACTCTCATAGAACTTTTCATAAAACATCTATTCTTTCGATCTCATAAAACATCCCTTTCTTAATTCCTTTCATATCTCATCTCTTTCTTATGCACTCTATCATAATATTATCATTCTTACTCTTTCCATTCCTCTATTCCTCTTTATCACATCGTTACTCTCATAAAACTTTTATAATACCTTTCCTTCATAATTTAATATATACATATATATATATATTTATAAATTATTTATTAAAACACATCTTTTAACATCATCATAACATTGCTATAGCATTACTATAGCATCATCATAAATCACATCTTGACATTTACATACAAGGCATATAAACACGATGAACTTGTTCATAGTTGCAGACGGATAAATGTCTGAACTTACTCATAGCGTGCTTATCCTCTTCTTTGGGATCCATCGACGTCCGTTGTTGCGTCTGGATCGGGTTCCTATAGACAAATTCTGTCCGTTAATCACATTTTCATTTATAACTTTTATTTTATTAAAAAGCTTAATTCTGATCCTATAACCCTTAATTATAGCCTTATGACAGCTTTTTAAACCTTAATAGCCATTTTCGAATTTTTCCCAACTTTTTGAAAATTTACGATTTTACCCCTAGCTTTTGACAAAATTACAATTTTGCCCTTGACGTGATTTTTCATAACTTAAACCTCAATTTTTGGCTTTTACAAACTTCATTCACCTATTTCAGGGTCATTGTGGCTCTTTTCCCATAATTTGAGTATCTTTGGGCAAAATGACCATTTTGCCCCTGATGGGTCGTTTAACCTTAACATTTTCATTTTCATGCTTAGGCTGGATTTTCTAAACCCAAAATCATCAAATTAACTTTTTAAATCTTATCGGACCTTTTCCGGATCAATTCTTATCATTTTGCCAATTTTCACATTCCCGGCTCTCGGGAAGTACTATTCGAACCTAAGAGTCAGTTTTGTGTTTTTCTTGCGTTCTAGGGTTTCGAAGGGTCGGTTTACTAATCGTACCTTACCCATTCCTTTTTCCTTGCCCTAATTCCTCGAGGGGACTCGGGTTCCCTTCCCGATCATATTTTACCCCTCATTTCCCATATTACCCCTGGTGTCGTTTTTAGAAATTTCGGCAGAGTTTCCCCTTAATTTTTGAGGTTCCAGCGTTTAGGAAACGCCTGAAAACCATCTATCCTAATCTAATTCTATCACGTACTATACCAGAGGCCTAGATTTTACGTAAAACTTGTACCGTTTACGTAAAATCGTTACATCATCACATATTTTTCTTTTTCTCCATTACAACCATTTTCTTCTTTTTACATACATTCTTTTCCATAAATTTTCATACCAATAATTATAAAATCATATAACAGTCCCAAACAATTAAATTGCGGAACGTAAAGGGATCGGGATTTATACCGAATTGCAGTCCGGTCTCGACGGCATAAACCCTAATTCCTCGTTCTTCATATTTGAGGTCTCGTCTTGCAATTCCGACTCAGCGGATGCGTCCGGAACGTCGAAAATAGGCCAACGGGCCAAACTTCCATTTTCGGTCAACGGTCGCCGTTGACCGGCGTTGACCGGCCGTTGACCGGCGTTGACCGGCGGCGACGGCGGCGACGGTGGCAAGTGAGTAGTCCATCTTGAAGATCTCGACAAGAGGAATCCATTGGTGTCTTCAATTTCACATTTAGAGGCCCCAATCGCCGGAAAATCACCCCGAAAGTCACGGCCACGGCGGCGGCGGTGGAGCTCCGCAGTGCCGGACTTTTCCTCGAAATTGATTGAGGGCTTTTGCTCCCCTCTTCACGGCGACTATTTCTGTACAGACGGCGTGCTTCAACTCGGCCGGAATCGGCAGTTTCGACGGCAGCTCCACGGCGGCGTTTCGTCGGATTTTTCGAAGCTCGGGCGGCGTGATTCCGCCGGTGTTGAGGCGATCCATCACATGTGTTTTGTAGTACTCTTCACCACGAATATTTTGGGACCGGTTTCGTGGCAAATGGTGGCCAGACGGCGGAGAAATCTTACCGGGAAGATTTCGGCTCCGGCGACCTTCAGGCGGCGCGTGCGGCTTGCTCCGGCGGATGCTCCGTCGCGTCGACCCACCATCGGACTCAGCTCGGCGAGAGCTTTCCGATGACACCGGCGGTGTCGAAAACGGACACCGTTTCCGATGGTCGGTTACTGTACATATTCGGCTAGAGAGAGAAAGAGAAGAAGGAGAGAGAGTGTGTAGATAAATGAGAAAATTCCACTTTTTCCCGCTCTTTATATACTTTTTCGCCCAAAATTTCAATATGGGCTATCCTGATTAATTTGGGCGTCCTGAATCCAAATATATCAGTTTTATTTTCATCTAAGGTCATTTCGACCAATTTTCGATATTGCGAATTTTCGGTCAATAATTACCTTTGTGCTCAATTATCAAATTTGAGCGTGCTGATAGGCTATCCTGACTAATTTGGGTGTGCTGAACCCAAATTTATCAGTTTTATGTCAAGATAATATCATCTTGACCTACTTCCTGATACTGTGAGTGGCACACGCGTGCACACACATAATATCACTATTACTCATTTTTCATCCTTTAACATTGTTAGAACATTTTATTTTAGTTCTAAACAATATTAAATCACTTAATTTCACATTTTAATACTTAAATTCATTGTGTATTTATTTTCCGAAAAATGTGAATTTTCCCGGTTGTTACACATATAAACGTTTTTGTTTTCTTTTTGCTGATGGAAAACGACCGGCTGGCAAAGACTCACAGCGGCAGGGGGTGGCGGCGACGGCTAGCGTCGGGCTCGCGAGGGAACGGCGGCTTTGGGTGGCTTGGCGGACGGAGTGGGCGCGGCTGGTTCGGTGTTGTTCGGCGGGCTTCCGGTGGAGGAGGAAGGACCGGCGTGGAGTGTTTCGGCCGAGCGACTTCGGGCTTCGGTTGGTGGCACAAGCGGTGGCGTCGCGGGCTCGGGTTAGCGGCGTTCGGTGATGGCGACTCACGGCGTCGACCGGCGATCGGCGTCGGGCGGTGGCGAGGAAGGCGGTCGCGGCTTCCGATGGAGTTCGGCCGAAAGAAAGAAGAAAAGAAAAAGAAGAGGAAGAAAAGAAAAAAAAAAAGATAGGGAGGGAGTGAGAGTATCGACGAGGGGAAGAAGAAAAGAAAAAGAAAAGAGGAAAGAAAAAAAAGAAATATGGGCGTGAGGGATATAGGCAAGCACGAGAAGAAAAAGAAGAAAAAGAAAGAAGAAGAAAAAAAATAAGGAAGAGTGAGGGAGAAAGAGAATCGGTGGAGGGAAGGAAGAAAAGAAAAAAAAGAGAGCAGAGAGAGAAATGATCGGCGAAGAGCAGAGGAAAAGAAAAAAAAAAAAGAGGGAGAGGTTCGGTGAGAGGCGGTGGAAAGAAAGAGAGAGAGAGAAGATATTAAGAAAGAGGGGAAAAATTTCCGGAAGACTCCGGAAAGAAAGAAGAAAAAAAGAAAAATAAATAAATAAATAAAATATTTAACAAATTTTTAATTTGATAAAAATTGTTAAAACTTTAAAATTGGAAAAAAAAAATTTTAAATATTCTCAAATTAATAATTAATACACCAAAAATTTAAAATTGAATTCCCATGAAAATAAGAAAAATTTTATTGGCACACTAACACATTGAGTTTATACATTCATGCGCGAAATTTAAATTCAAAAATTTCGCGGCGTGACAACTGCTATTTAAAAACCATGCTAATTTTGAAAAGGAGTTTAATTAGATTCTAATAAGGATTTTGTTATCGTAGAGTTGGCTAAATGCTATTTAAGTACATGAATCAAGTGTTGAGAAAAGTGTCTGTGTGTATTGACTCATATGGAAAATAAATAAGAATATTAAATGATTTATATATATAAAAGGACTTAAGATCCAATGGATTAACTTTTTGGGTCAAGTTAGGCTCTTAAAGTGTGTTGGGTTAATTTCATATGTAGTTTCTTCCCAATAGGTTGTATCAGAGTCGATAGTTCATATTGATCAAACAATCACATAGAAGGACTTAAAAGTTAAATAAACCTTTTGGATTAAGTTAACCTTTTGGATTAAGTTGGGCTCTTAAAGTGTGTTGAGTCAGTTTCAGATATGGTTTCTCCCTAACAGTGAGAACACTAGCTCAGTGCCACTATCACTATTCATTAGTTTTTAACATCTATCCCCCCCCCCCCCCCCCCTCTCTCTCTCTCTCTTTCTTGATCAATACATTAAGAACAACAAACAATCACATAACAGCTCTCAACAATTTGGACAATCTGTAACAGCCGAGATTTTTAATCGTCATCGGGACCATTGTATAGTGAAAATATATATATATTAGAGTGACGAAAATATATAAATTTCACTCTAATAAATCATCATTAGAGTTGATAAATATATTTATTAGAGTTGATAAATGCTTTATGGCTACAGAAGTAACGATTTTCGAATCGAAACGCCTCAAATAGTGCATTTTCGGTATCGAAAAACAGAATTCTATTGAGACTTAAAATGTGGTAAACATAGACCCCAGATGAAAAATGATGAAATATCTAAGGTTTATGCAGGGTTTTAAATGATATAAATGCATCGAAAGGTTTTAATAGCATTTCGAGAGGCAAACTGCGAAATTTGGCCAGTATAGCTTTTCGGTCAAAATTTCGACAGATGAAAATTATACTGTTATTAAAGAAAAACCTATACTGTATAAACAAATAATATTTTTTTATTAATATAAGAATCAATAGATGAGATCAAATCATCATTTTTGATCCAAAGGCTATCAAAATTAAGGAAATTTTGGAATTTCCTTTAAAATCAAATTGAGAAAGAAAAATTGCATTAAATGCAATGTTGAGCTGCTCATGCATGTGGAAGAAAGGGGGAGAAACAGCTGTATTTCAGCTGAAAAAGTTCCAAAAATTTTGCAAAAATGCCCCCAAGAAATTTTCATTTTGACCCTAAAATTTTTAAAAATTACAAAAATACCCCTAAGGATTTGTATAAACTTTTTTTCCTCTGAATTTCACGTCCTCCACAGCAGAAAACACCATTTTCCTGTTCTTCTTCTTCTCCCACACTCACAAAAATTTCCAAAATTTCAAAACTTGCAAATTTTGAAGAAAAAGTATGAGAAAACTTCAAGTTGAGGAGTATTCATCTTAAAGCTCAAGTAAGTTCTTCAAAATTCTGTTTTAATGCTTGTTTTTAAGTGTTTTTGTGTGTATGTAAACAGTGGAACAAAATGGAGTTAGGATGGTTTGAAATGTTTTGATGAAAATCATGTGGAAAAACATGTTTTGAACTTGTTTTTGAAGTGTTTGTGGGTTAGTTTTTGAAGACAAAAGTGTTACATAGGGGAGGGAAAATTGACGTGAAAGGAAGGGTGAAAATCCTTATGGAATAGTGATGAACATGTATTATGAATTGGTAAAGAAATTGATGTGGTATTTGAGTGTTGAAAGGAAGAAAGATAAAGAGGAAATTTAGGGTTTTTGAGTAAAACCCAAAATTTTGGAAATATTGCTAAACCCTGAATATGAGAATGAATTATTGTTATGTACTGGGATCTTGAGCAGATTTATAATGAAAACTGTGTTCAATAACGCGATTTAAGCGGTTTTGGCACAGTGGAGAAATAAGAATTTAAGCCGTTATAATATCGAAATTTTCGGACTTATAACCAAGGCTAAGGGTTTAATGATAACAATGTATAGGAAAAGTGTTTAAATGTTCTAGTGTTGACCTATAAACATTTCACTGAACATTGAACTGTTTCATTTTTGGGCAACGACTGAAAACTAAGGAAAAGAAATAATAGCAGATTTCTGGTAAGTTCTGGCATTTAATTGTCTGAACATGAACAACTGGAACCCTATGTTATTTTGGAATTTAAATTTAAGAATAGCCTAAATGCCTTGGGCTAGAAAAGTTATATGTTGTTGTGAACTCGTTAAAACGCCTAAATTGACGAGTATACGAGTGTGCATTGATGTGTTATGTGTATATGATTATGTTTTATGGATTTTGACCCTAGAATGCTTTAATCATGTTTTAGGGTTGAATGTATGCATGAGAAATGGCTTTGGTGTCAAAATGTGTTTAAAAACCTATTTTAGCCGGAGCCAAGCGCTAAGCGCTGGCCAAAGAGCGCCCCGGCGCTGAACTCTCAGCCAAAATTTGGTGTTAAAAATATAGTAGGAGCGCCAGGCGCTAGTGCAAAAATTGGTGAAAGCGCCAAGTGCTAGGGTATGAGCGCCAGGCGCTAGTGTAAAAATTGAAGGAAGTGCCAGGCTCTAGGGTATGAGCGCCAGGCGCTAAGGTAAATATCCAGTAGGAGTGCCAGGCTCTAGGGTATGAGTGCCAGGTACTAGTGTAAAAATCAGCATGAGCGCCAGGCGCTAGGGTATGAGCGCCAGGCACTAGTATAAAATTGTCTGAAGTGCCAGGCGCTAGGGTATGAGCGTCAGGCGCTTGCACCGGATTTCAAAAGCGCCAAGTGCTGTAAAGAGAGCGCCAAAGTGCTGAAGTCTCTGTCTTAAGTTTTACAGGGAAAATAAGATGAAGGGCCAGGCGCTCGAGGATGAGTGCCAAGCGCTCCAACTGTTCCAAAAATGTATAATTAAAGTTTTGTGCCTCATTTTCAGTTCCAATCACGCCCCAATGTTTAAGTGCGTGGATGATGATTTTTAAACAGTATTTTTAGACTGAATATGCATAACATTGAGTACATAAATTATGAATATATACACTGGAACAGTTAAGACATCATAGTAAGTAACATCACACAGTAAACAACAGGGTAATGAAAAAGACTTAATGTTTGGCGTACCGGCCTCTTGCGAGGGGAGGTTACTTTATGTCGAAGCAAAAGACATACCATAGATGAGGGAGAGTCAAGGTCGTTCCCAGACCCCTCTTACAGCGCGCACACGGTACGATCAAAACGGGCCCATAGACATAATAAATGAACAATGCAAAATGTAAATTGAGCATAATGAACTCCATGCATTTTGTAGAGTTGCATTGTGATGTTTTATTGTTTTAAATGTTATGTCTGAACTTACTGGGCATGTAGCTCACCAGTTTGTTCTTGTTCAGGTAATCGAGGTAAATAACCTGTAACCTGAGCCACAGTGTATTGATTGGACTGCAGGAATGAAGTGCCAGTGTCATGATAAAGGTTATGGACCTGCCAGGCTAATTCCGCAAGAAGAGAGAAAAAGGACAAAGAAAAGTATAATCGTATGATAATGTATAAAGTACACTACTATGTTTGACTTTAACTATTTCTAATATAGTATGACAGTATTATATGCAAGTAATACAAAATAGTTTTCCAACTATAATAATTAAGTTTTGAAAAGTTATAATACTACGTATATCGATGATTTAAAAAAAAAATTTTCCGTAATCCATTATGTTATGTTTTGAAAAAAGAAGAATTAAAGTAGCAAAGAGTTTTCAAGTAACGTCCCCCACACGAGCCGAGGGGGGGGGGGTGTTACACAATCGCTATGGAATCTCAACAACCGAATAGATTCGATGGCGATAGAGAGTAAAATATACATCATCGCAACAGTATCAATTTCTGTTTGGCGTCATTCACAGAATCCGCTTAGATACCGGTCCTACCAGTGAGGTTCATATCCTCTACATTTGCGATGATTTTGATCACCCGTTTAACAGATTAGCATCTCTTGAAAAAGCAAAATCCGTGGTTGTATCCATGTTTTCCAACCTACAAATCCCATTCTCCTTCGATAGAGAAAGAGACAAGAGCTAATCTGAAAGGAGGTTATTGTTAGGGAGAAACCACATATGAAATTGGCTGAATACATTTCAGGAGACCAACTTAACTTCAAAAGTTATCCCAATGGGTCTTGGGTATTTCCATGTATATAAACTACTTCACATCTCTATACTTTCTATATAGGACAAGACACGTATGCATTTTTTTCAACAATCTCCCCTTCATGTGTGTGTTCAATGAGCTCCCCCTTGAATTAAAATTTCTTGTAGTTGGCACATCTAAACATCGCACTCCGAATGGGAGCATCTCGAACATAGAAAGAAGTCGAAATCATGTAAGTCACTGACAATAGATAACACCAACTCTCCACGAGAGGTAACTTAGGAACTTGGCAACCGAGTATGATCGTTTGACCAATACGAACCATCGGCTCTTATACTACTTGTTCGAGAGAAACCACATATGAAGTGCATGTGTGTGTTGTCCTTATCACGAATCATCGACTCTTATACTACTTTTATATTTTTTTTTCACTTTAAACAGTTTTTTTCCCTAAATATATTTTCTAAAACTATATTTTTCCAAACCAAAAAAAGAAAAAAGAAAAAAAGAAAAAATCTCCAAAAGGTCATCCAAACTCACCTTTTGTATATTTGTTTTTTTTTTTTCTAGATAATTTTCATAAGTAGCCTCTAAACTATAGATCTCTTATTCAAGTAGGCTCTTATTTATTTGAAACCGGTCATTATTGATGAGCATAATTACTCTCATATCCTCAAAGATCAACAAAAGCTATGATTTAAATAAAGAAGAAGAGGCTGATAACGTTTGTAACTCTAAATTGAGAAGTTCATCCCTCTTTTTAGCATGGCAGCCATGGGAAGCTCAATTAAAGAAGGGGTATTTTAAACAATTTTTTATGTATCAGGGGATACATAACTAGTTTCGAACAAATAGGGATTAACTTGGATGGAAGTCTATAGTTTAGAGGCTTTTAATGAAAATATCTTTGAAGAAAGGAGAGTAATTGCATTGTTTGAAATCTGTCATTGTGCCATTGATATATAGAAAATCATTCAAAATGTCACTTTTGTTTATATCCCCAGGCTAAGCCTTCCTCCGCTCCTGCTAATGATCTAATAGACATGTAACATAAGAGTTCCTTAATGCTAGTTGCTCTTTATTGAATTAAACTTTTGTAGTTTATTTTATCAATTTCTCAAAGATCAATGCATTAGTAGATTAGTAGACACAAAGCACTCATTAATCGTTATCGTCTAGTCGTTATAAATTTTATATGGAAGAGCAAAGCTGGAACATGATTTGTCAGTCAGATAAATAATCTAGTCTATCGAAGGAGGTATAAAAACAGCTAAATGAATTTCTCTAAAGCAATGCTTTTATATTCTACTAGAATTATCATATGACATTGCTCTGACTCTAGCGCAACTTCAAATGCAGGCCTAAAGATGACATTGGACTCTCCAAATGTTTATGAAATTCTGACCACATCTTTACCGACTGCTTTCTATGAACTCGATGTTTTTTTTTATGTCATCAGAGGCTTTTGCTCATATTCTTGTCTTGCTTTTGCTAGATTTTTTGGTGTAGACAAGTTCTTTGGCATAAAGATTTTGATCTTAAAATTTTGGTTTGTCATAGAGATTAACCATATAGAATAGGCATAATTTGTAATTATTTACAACAAGTCTCCAATGCCTCTCACCTCATAAAACACATTTCGATTTGTTGGAGACATTTGCCCAAAAAGGCAAAAGCCGATGGATGACAATTATTTAACCCTACTTTGTTATAGATTTTTTTATGGCATTGCATTTTTAAACTTTTGTTTCATGCTCATTGTCATAAATTGATTTACTTATTTGACAATTAAGATTGATGAAAATAATTAAGATTCTTTTGTCTCTTTGTAAAAGTTGACAAAGAACATGGAGTCATAGACAATGAGGATTTTGCCTTCTGCTTGCTTAAATTAGGTACAACCCTCTTCGTTATAGAAACCTTGGTGGAGCAATGAAATCTTAATGTCTTGGTTTTCATTTGGAATTCAAGAAGAAATAGCTTGGCAAGCACTCAAATCATCAGTGATTTTAACAATGGCTTCGAGTTTTTTTCCCCGATAATGTAAATTTTTTGTCTTTGTTTTAACATATTATCAAAGTAAATAGGGAGGACGGAGATGGTTTCTTGTGACAATATCAATTAATTTTTTTTTCTTTTTAGGTTTTTGTTGTTTTTTGGTTCGATTGCAGGCTTTGTTGAGCAAATACCTTCTAAACTTCAAGATGCTTGTTTGAAATTCCTAAATGTTTGGAAATGTTGGGAATACAGACAACTTCTAATTCCTATTCAGGATTTTACTTGTGCAGAAAAAATAAAAATTGACATTAAGAATTTTTTTATTGTTGAAAACCTTTTAATTTGAAAAGGAAAAAGCACGGCACACACAGAAAAAAACTTCCACTATAAAAATAGATATACAAAAAACTCTCAAGTTTTAGCGATAACTTGAGAAATACTTTCAATAAAATTATCTCACATTCATAAGTATGGTAATCTCATTTTTTTCTCTGTAAAATAAAACTTTTGTACATACATAAAACCCTTTCTCGGTAGCCTTATTTTTGCCACTAGAATTCCAATCTGCCTACCTTGCAGCTCTCTCTTGCTTCTTTTCTTGCTGCCTTTGTTGAAGGGAGGGGGCTATATAGATAGAGTCCCAATGCAGAGTAAAAACACAAATCCTTCTTTTTTGTTCTTTTTCTTTTTCTTTTTCATTATGGGTGCTGAATATCACTGAATTCAACGGCCACCTTTTTCTCTTTTCCATTTGTTTGTTTGTTTTTTTGTTTTAATGTGGTGTGGGTGTCGATCGGTGCCACACCTTTTGACTAAAGAAAAGCTAACAATTCTCCCCCATTTTCTTTTTCAACCTATGAAAGAAGGAATTTGCTACAAGTCATTATCAACTTTAACTCATCTCAATAAGCTTGGAACACCACTCAAGCTTATGTCAAGTAATCACCTCTATTAGCATATTCATTGCATTTTTTTCAGTATGAATATTTTTCACATGGAATAGCTTTTTCTTAAGTGCTTCACGAGTCTAGTGATATCTGATGTCAATATGCTACGTTCTATAGTGGTAGGTGGCATTCTTACTCAGATTAATTGCATTCTAGCTATTGTAGTAAATAATTTACTCATCTTGCTTTAAACCCAGATCTTAAAGAAAATTCTTTAGCCACAACATTTCTTTTCCTGCTTTTGTAAGCGTTATGTATTTTGCTTCTATTATGAATAGAGCGACATATTTTTGTAACTTAGACTGGTATGATACCCCTACAAAAGTGAACAAGTACCTGGATGTAGACTTTTTGCCATCAAGATCATCAGTCATGTCTGTATCTGCATATCCTTCCAAGTCTTTTCTTAAAGCCTAGGCACATTTTATATGTGCCTTTTAGATATCTGAAGATCTATTCAATAGCTTCCCAATGTTCCTTGCTTGGGTTTGCTAGGAAACGGCTTACAATCCCTACTATGTGAATGATATCCAACCTTGTACAAACTAATACGTACATAAGACTTCCGACTATTGAAAAGTAAGGAAAAGCCAACATCTTTTTATGCCTTCTTGGTGAGTTTGAACTGACCATCAATGGGTGAACTAATTGACTTTGATCTTCTTAAGTATTCGTTCAATGTAGTTCTCTTGTGATACGCATAATCTTCGAGACCGCCTGTCTCGAATAATCTTCATTTTTAAAATCTATTTGACTAGACCTAAGTCTTTCATATCAAAGACTACAAAGAGTTCTTTCTTCAACTAATTGATCATTTCAGCATCCTAGCCAATTATTAACATGTCATCAACATATAACAATAGGATGACAAATTATTAATCAAAAAATTGCATCATGTAGACACATGAATCTACTGCGATTCTCTTATACTCTCAATCCATCATCAAACATCTTTCACCATTCCTGTGTATTCTTGCACCATTCCCGTGGAGCCTATTGTAGACCATACAGACTATTCTTTAATTTGCAGACTAGATGTTCTTTTCCTTTGACCTCAAAATCTTCAAGTTGCTGCATGTAGATTTCTTCTTCTATATCTTCATGAAGAAATGCTGTCTTCACATCCATCTGCTCAATCTCAAGATCTAGGTTGGCTGTTAATCTCAATATTACCCTAATTGATGACATTTTCACCACCGGAGAGAAAATTTTATCAAAATCAATTCTTTTTTTTTTTATCCAAATCCCTTGATGACTAATCGAGCTTTGTACTTCACTAGATTGTCTCATCCATCATCTTTCAATCTGAACACCCATTTGTTCCTCAAGGCTTTCCTACCTTTTGGAAGTTTTACCAACTCACAGGTATTGTACTTCATGAGGGAATTTAGATCTTTCTGCATGGACTCCATCCACCTATCTTTGTCCTTGTGGGCTATATCTTCTTGAAAGCTTTCTGGCTCCCCCCATTTCGCAAGAAAGACATAATCTGACGACGAGTATCTTCTGAAGGACATTCGATTTCTGGTTGACCTTTTGAGCAGTTGTTCGTCATTCTTCGATTCTTGACTCTCCTCCCCCAGATCGTTATCTTTTTGTGCTGGCACGTCCTCTTCAGCATCATTATCATCAAGAGGCAATTTTAGGTCGTCAACTACTTCTTGCATTTCCTCTTCATCTAGTAATTATTGTTGTGAAGGAATTAGCTCAATTGCATCTTTTTAGGTTGTCTCTCTTCTTTACCAGGATCTTCAATTGTTTAGTCTTCATAGAAGACCATGTCTTTACTCTTTATAATCCTTTTCTTCACTGGATCCTAAAATCTGTAACCAAACTTTTCATCTCCATAGCCGATGAAGATACATGGAAGTGCTTTATCATCGATCTTTGATCTTTGTTCCTTAGGCACGTGCACAAATGCTTTAAACTCAAATACCTTTAATGAGTGTAGGAAACATCTTTTCTGGTCCGTACTTTTTCTAGAATGTCAAACTTCAAAGGAACTAATGGAAACCTATTGATCAAGTAGTATGTAGTTTGCACACTGCTCCTTAGAAAGGTTTCAGTCGTTTCGATGATCTCATTATGTATCTAACTCTCTTTATGATGTGTGATTCATCCATTCTGCCACACTATTATTCTGAGGAGTACCAAGTACTATCTTTTCATGGCAAACCCCATGTCTAGAGTAGTAATTTCTAAACTCATGAGAGGTGTATTCGCTTCCATTATTTGACATGAGACATTTCAGCTTCTTCCTTGTTTCCCTTTCTACCATGGCAAGGAATTGTTGAAAAAATCTAAAAACTTGATCTTTTGTTTTCAACAGATACACCCAAACTTTCCTAGATATATCATCTAAAAAAGTTACAAAATATCGGGCATCTCATAAAGACTCAACTTCTATGGGACCACATACATTAGAGCATACACGTTCTAATACTCTTTTTCTTTTAACAGAGGAATTTTTAAACGAAACTCTGTATTGTTTTTCAAACAAACAATGGTCACAAGGATCAGATAAATTACCTTTCTCCAAAGAAATAAACTTTTTCTTCGCGAAAATTTGCAATCCCTTTTCACTCATATGGCCTTATGCCATAAATTTAGTGAAGCATAGATTGCTATATTTGCTTTGTTTGCGTGAGCCTTTCTATCAGTCTTGTATAGCGTGCAACAAAGGTTTTCTCTCACGACGATCATTGATCCTTTGCAGAGTTTTCACTTCTTGTTGTCGAAGTGACTCTTGTATCTTTGTTCATTCAAGGCGTTTACCAAGATCATATTGATACATAAATCTAGAACATGCCTCAGATATTTTAACGTCAGTTGGCAACCCATATTTGTTTGAATTTTTACATCTCTAATTCTGATAATCTTGGAGCATGCAAAATTTCCCATGTTCATGTTACCAAAATCACCTGCTTTGTACATAGTAAACGTTTCTCTACAAGGAGTAACGTGGAAAGAAGCTCTTGAATCAACTAGCCACTTTACCATATTATCGTTGACATGTAAACATTCATCGACGAGCACTACAACTACTTATTTTTCTACGGCTGCTGCTATAGTCGTGTTATTATTGCCACCACTCTTCTTTTGGTTGGCTTCCTGCAGTTCTCTCTTCAAAATCTGATAGTTCTCTTTAATGTGGCCTTTCTTCCCACAATGAAAATAGCCATCATTTCTATTTTTGGATTTTGATCTTCTTGTGGACTTGTCGTTCCTGTTCCTCTCACCTCTGTTTTGACTTTTGCCCCTATTTTTCATAACAAGGGCATGTGTATCTGCACCTCGTGCCTTGGTTTGCTTCTTAAAAGATACCAAGGCTTCTGCAATGACTTCGTACTCAACTTATCTTTTCCATAAGTTAGACTGATGATGAGATAATTATACGATTAAGGGAGCATTGCCATGATGAGTACAACATTTTCTTCATCACTGAATTTCACACCAAACTTTAATAACTGCAAGATCATACCATTGAAGTTGCTTAAATGCTGCAACATGTCTACACTGTCCAGCATCCACATCCAGCATAGCTCTTTCCATAAGTAAACTTGTTGGAAAGATTCTTTGACATATATAACTTTTCTAAGTTCTCCCAGGTATATTTTACTATCTTGTACTCTTTGGATTAGATATTTTGCAAGACTGTATTTGAGAGATTTAGATGAATTGTAGTGGCTACAATCTCATCCATATCCTCCCAATCTTCGTCCTTGACCGTATTAGGTTATTTTCTTTGCCTAATAGAGTTCTATAGACCTTTTGTTGGATCAGGAGATCCTTCATTCTCGTTTGCCAGAGGGGAAAATTACCACTATCGTTGAACTTCTCGATCCTAATCTTTTAGCCTGCCATGTTGCTACAGTAATCGTACTCCACTACATTAACCATATTTTGCTATAGTAACCATATATTATTGCAAGATTGTATGCTGCTATAAGACCATACTTTGCTACAATATGCGCTACTACAGGATTGCTACAATGATCGCTATAGTGACCGTTACAGGAACTGCTATAGTGACTGCTACAAGAACTGCTACCCATGACGCTATAGTGTCTACTACGTCGTCTTTGTTTACTATTCATGAACTGTACTCACAAAGAAATCTGCTTTTTCGATACTAATCTAGCGCTCTGATACCAGTTGTTGAGAATATGGCAAATTCTAATTCTCCTTTAGGATCTAACTTGCGTGAAAAAAATAAAAAATTGACACTAAAAATTTTATTTCATGGAAAACCTTTCAATTTGGAAAAGACAAACCACAGCACACATAGAGAAAAACTTTCACTATAAAAATGGATATATAGCAAACTCTCAAGTTTTAGCAATAACTTAAGAAATACTCTCAACAAAATTCCCTCACACTCACAAGTGTAACAATCTCACTATTTTCTCTATAAAATAAAACTTTTATAGGGACACAAAACTTTCTCTTAGTAGCTTTTTTTTTTTTTTTTTCGCTACTAGAATTCCTATTTGCCTATCTAGTAGCTCTCTCTTGCTGTTTCTCTTACAGATTATCTTGCCACCTTGGAGAGGGCTCTATTTATAGAGGCCCAGTACAGAGTAAAAACGCATCCCCTCCTCTTTTTATTTTTATTTTTTATTTATTTTTTGTTGTGGGCGTTGAACATTGTCGAATTCGGTGCTCGCCTCTTCTCCATTTGTTTGTAAGTTTGTTTGTTTGTTTTTATTTTATTATTATTTTTTAATGTGGTGAATGGCGTCCACATCTTTTGACTAAAGAAAAGCCAACGGGAAACCTAGAATCAGTATCATCAGACAACAACCATGCTACCTGATTAGGAGCAAAGTATATTGAATACAAATCAAGACTATCTACAAGTAGATTCATTCCAACAATTTTTCAAAATTCAAAATCATTTCTCAAGTTTGACAAAAAAAAATCCAAAAACTAGTGTTCTAATTAATTTTTGAGGCACAAGCACTTTTACTTGGCGGCTTGCTTTTCTATTTCTTTTGTTTCTGGTGTACTTTACATGCACTTTATACATGAGAAATGTGGTTATTCTGACATCACAGGAGGCTGCAGCGGTTGCAGCAGTTACTGTGGCAGCAGCAGGAGTTGCAGATGTTTGGAAGAGTATTCTGAGGAACTTGATTCATGGCTGCAGGCTCAGGCAGCCGTCGAATATTTTTACCTAATTTTGCAATATCTGTGAAGATGACAAAGCCTTCTGCATTTATTTCACCAAGTCTCCACCTAAGCACGAAGTCGAATGCAATATCTTCGCTATCCTCTGCCATCTTTGGCATCTCCGTCATCTCCACCAGTTTCTCCTTCCCTTTACTTGGTCTCAGTGAGCTTGTGCTGGCTCTTGATAGTGCCCCTACAGTAATTGATCTCTCTGATGTTTCAGTAGCCACTTCTTTTGATATCTCGCTACCTGCTTCTGTAGATTCTTGAGCAGTGGATTCTTCAGTTTTTCCAGCAGCCACTTTTGTCGGTTGTTCAGGTGATTCAGCAGCCACTTCTTTCAATCTTTCACTAGCTGCATGTTTCGAGTCATCAGTGGATGCTTTAGTTTTTTCAGCAGCCGCTTGTTCAATTGATACAGCTTCCGGTTGGTCAGATGATTCACTAGCAACTTGTTTAGACTGTTCAGCAGATTTTTCAGTGGATGCACCTAATTTTTCAGCAGCCCCTTTTTCAGTCAATACAGCAGTCTGTTGTTCAGATGATTCGGCAACTACTTCTTCCAAGCTTTCAGTAGCCGATTGTTTTTGCTCTTTGATGGAATCTTCAGACTTTTGAGCGTCCACTTGTCGAGCTGGTAGAACTTTCCGTTGTTCAGTTAATTCACTAGCCGCTTCTTTTAATCTTTCAGTTGATACTCGTTTAGGCTCTTCTGTGGAATCTTCAGATTTTTGAACATCCACTTGTTCATTTGATGCAACAGTCACCCCCTCGGATGATTCGGTAATCACTTTTTCTGATATTTCAGTAGCCAATTGCTTGTGCTCTTCAGTAGATCGTGCTGTTTTCCCAGAAGCCACTTGCTTAGATGATTCAGTGGCCACTTGTTTCGATTCGTCATCGGCAGCTTGTTCAGAAGATTCAGCAGCCACCTGCTTGGATGATGTAGTAGCTATTTGTTTCTTTTTCTCGAATGTGGCTTGATCAGCAGTGACACTTTTAGATGTTTCAGCGGCTTGCCTGGATGTATCTACTGCTCGTACCTTCCTAATTGGAAGGTATTCATTCTCAGGCACCGCACTTTCAATCAGAATACCCAAATCCTTACACATATCAATCAATTTTTCCATGCATTCCAGCACATTCTCCTGAAAACCACAGCAGTGAATGAAAAAAGTTCTCAGTAAAAAATAAAAAATAAAAAAAAAATAAAAGAAATTCAATCAATTAAGAGTCTTTTGAGTAAAGTAACTTTTTTTGGTTAGCTTTACCTCAGTGACGAAAATTTTGGAAATTATCCTATCTTTAAGTATCCCAAATTGCTCTGGATATAGAAATGTGGAAGCTGCAAGAAGTGCTGATGCTGCAATAACTGACGGCCTGAATCGCGTCATCGAAAAGTCTGCATTCAGAAGAGCGAAAATAAAACTTACATCGATCCTGCAGAATTAGGAACCGAAAAGTACTAATTTCTTCAAAATGAAAGACCTATTTCATTTTAAATTTTGTCTTCTTTCTCAGGAACTAGTAAAGAGAATAGAAAAATCATATTAGACAACAAAATTCCCAATCTTATGGTTGGATTTTACCGTTTTGTGACTGTGTAATGATCTCGTTGATTGTTCTGCTCCTGAATCCGTATGTCGAGTCAAAGTAGGGTGCGAAGTATGGCACGAAGCAGAAGGCTGTCACAGAACGCATGTTCCAATGTAGTGCTTTGACAATGTGAAGCTCCATGTTCAGGAATTGCCCTGGCATAACAGCTCTAAGCTCTTGATTTTGTCCCTGTTCAAACAAACTAATCACCAAACACGGTACGAAATAAAAGAGTGGAAAATAAAGAAAGCCCTGTACTTCATTTTAAGTGTAAATATGAAAATATACCATAAACTGCGCGGTAGAGAAATTTTTGTTCCTCATCTTACAAACAAGTGTGAGGCAACAGATGGAGAGAAGCTCCAGGTCATGTTGCGCATACTTCAACACTTTCTGAGAAGACAGGTATCGTCAATATTAAGCCGTCGAAATATGTATACAAGTTAAAGAAAAAAAAAACCATTAAAATTGAAAAGAAACACGAAGTTTCAACGCGCTGTTTAATACCGGTATAGCCTTTTCCCGTGAAATGAAGCGGTCAAAGTAATTCATTGCAAGATAGGGTATGAAAGTACCAAAATTTTCCTGCCTTGAGACCTGCAAAACATTCAACTGGATTTCATTCATTTCTGCAAATTATTCGTTGGTTGAAAAATCTAATTTTGATCAAGTATTTAAACAAAATGAGGAGAAACAAATACGAGGAAAAATTTATTTACCAGAAATATCATATCCCAAAGAATGTAAAGAAAATGATTATAGCCATAAATGATTGAAAATTCCAAGAAGACAGGGGATTAAAGAGTTATAATCATCTTTTTGTCGTACAAGAAAATCTAAGTGAAAAGAAAAACCGAATTGTTGCCTCAAATACGCTTATAAAATTCGAAGAATCCACATGCAATCAAATCAAGAGCACAATCGAATCAGTGTTTCTTGAACTTACATTGAAGATGACAACCACGGCCCGTTCTCGCCATACCGAGGCGAATCTGTTCTCATGGTAACCGGGAACCGGCATTGACAAGCCTTCCACATTCAAGTAGTGCCCCACGCCTGGTTTTCGGAAATCGGCAACTGAACAGAGGTCGGGTAGTGGGTTATACGGATCGTACTCCAGTCGCACATTCATTTTCGCTTAGTGTGGTTGGAAGAGTTTAAAAGAATATGAGGCGTTTGTTTGCAGAGAAAGTGAGAGAAAATGGTTGGGACTGTGCAAGAATCACTCTCTCTCTCTCTAAAAACTGTGGGAGTTTCTCTCTCTAGGAGAAGGTTCTTGGGTTCAACTCTCTAAGAAGCTTGGGTTCGTTTGTGACAGGTTTGATCGCAAGGCGGGAAACATAACGGCCTCTTTTTGGTCCGGTAATTTCCCTACGGTTATCTCATGTGGCCAATCAAATGTTGGGAATTGGTGATGGTCCGGTTTAGTTTGGGCTTGTTATTTTCAAATCAGGCCTTTATGTCGGCCCAATGACAAATGGACTACCTGAATGTAGGAAGCACCAACACAAATGTAGGAACGAAGTTGTAAAATTACAAAACTAAATAAAGGAGCCAACATGGTTTTTAAAATATTTGAAATAAATAATAAATATGAAATGTTAGTTCGGTTTTTTAGCTTGCCAAAGTTTATGATAAATAAATGTTTTTTTTTTTTAATTTTAAGTTGCGATGAGTGATTCGAATTCTTCATTTTTTAGTCAAGTCGATGTGAAATTACGGTTAAATTATGTCTTGTAACTATTGCGATAAAAAATACTAGTGGTGAGAGTTTTTACAATTTCCTTAAAAAGAGCACATTTCTAAAATATTACCCTTCTACAATAATTTTAGAATTTGTGACCTATTACAATGTCAAATAAAAAAGTGATTTCAAGACAAAAATCCAAATCATGGGGCAAAAATCTTTAACATGTGCACTAGAAGTTTATTTTCATAATTTTCTCTTTTTATTTTCATTGTTAAAATGCTATCAAAATCAAATAAATATAAAAGTAGGCAAAATGGAAAACTTGATAAAACACTTATGGTTTAAAAGGGTATAGTAGTTTTTCTTTTTTCCCCGTGCCCTTCCAAACAATTTTTATATTTTATCATAGCACTAAAACAAAAATATCTTACTCCCATCTGCCTCCTTCTATGCCTCCATCTGCGTAGCCTTTTATAGGCTGTATTTTTGTACTATTCCACTAACCCCCATTTGAATAGGCGGAGAAAGTCAGCTTTGCTACAGTAAGCTACAGTGACAACAATGGTGGTGCATGTGTTTAGTAAGGATCCAATGTGATAGGGTGCATAATAAGTTTGATTCTAACTTGTTTAAATTAAGAGGATGTCATGCGTCACATTCTTATTAGTTCCTTTCTAGCCTATTCCACATATTGCGTCATTGTTGGACCAAAAAAATAAGCTCATGTGATCTTAAATGTACAAGATCCTTATCTTGAAACATAATAATAAGCGTGGGGTTCAGAAATCTCCTTATTGATCTAATTTTAGAAATTATCATAACTTCTTAATATGAGTTCCGATTAGTGTGATCCTTTTATTAAAATGCTTATATCAATAAGAATATCAAAACATGATTAGTCAAGCTACAATTCCTAACATGGATAATGACATCCGATAGAATTCACTTTTAACACATGAATTTTTTTATCACAATTTGACAATGCAGAAAAATAAAATGCTAAAATTAGATATTTTCAAAATAAAATATTGTAGATAAATTGATTGGAAATATTTAATTTTAAACTTGTTTAATATACTATTATTAAAAAAAAGATAAGATAAAATAAAATAAACTTAAATAAAAATCTCACAAAATTTATAAAAAATCTAAATTAAAGTACACAAAATAAAATAAATTAAAACAAATAAAACTCTTAAGGATAAGTCAATTTTTATGCATTAAAAAATAATAAAATAATTTTATTTTATAGAATTATCAGCGAACGTGTATTGATTTTGAGAAAAATTTAGTTTTAGCATTTATATGATCGTATTGATCTTGTCTGCAAATTTCAATTCGCTTTGGCTAATGATCAATAGTGAAATGAGTGTCATTTTCTTCATAAAAATTGATTTGGATTACATCAATGCAGAGAAACGATCAAAGCAAGCCTAAGAACATGTGGATAGCTATGAAGATTAGCTTCTACTAAAAGATGTAAGTTGCAAGTAACATCAATGAAAGATTCACAGTAGATATCATTGGGTCATTACCATAAAAGCTACAACAACAGACTATGTAGATATGTATTATGGCATGGTTATTGTCATAAAGACTGTCTAAAGTAAACATATGCATTGTAATGATGAAATCTTCATAACAAGTGAATAATACATTTTTTTTTGAATATTAAGTTATTGATTGTTGGAAACAATCAATATAAATGTTTGAACATATAACGGCCGGTATTGTACACCAAAGTCATTTTGTGCATCAATAAATATATTGAACATATTTTAAAAGAAATTGTAGGTTAAGGTGCACAAGTGAGTGAAAATGATGAAGATCCTTAAAAAAAATAGTAACAGGAGGCGTGTTAGTGTTTCCCAACAACCAGAGAATAGGAACTTTTCACTCTTGCCTATCAAGCTTCATCGCAGTAGTGATCCACTTGCCGTCACCAGCTGATCTAGTCGTGATCTTGTTGCCGTCAAGATTCAATCCCTGCTGTCGCGATTCCTTTCATTCAGTCACAATCACACTTCGGCATCAAGACCTCGCCGAGCACTTTGTCCTTAAAGAAAAAATTAGATAGTGGTCTCATCGCCAGCATGACATTCTCTTTGGTTAGCGAGAAGCATGGAGAGAGAAAAAAAGGAGAGAGAGAGAGAGTAGAGATTGGATGAGAGAGAAAAAGAGAGAGAGAGGGAAGAGAAAGTGAAGGTAGCTATAGCTCAGAAGAAGACAGGATTAAAAAAAGAGTTCTATATCCTAAAAAAGTCAAATATGCTATTCTTTTCATTAAAAAGTCAAACCAGCTATATATTAAGAATGGACATAAGAAATTACTATGTTGTGTGTTTTGCAGTTGAAAAATATCTTTTTTGTTTTTTTTATTTACGTGAATGTCTAAAATAGTATTTTTAAGATAACATTACCCTTTATAAATAATTGAGAATTAATAAATAAAGAAATTATAAAAAAAATAAAAAATAGAAATAAAAAAAGTTTAAATAAATAGGTGTAAGATTGATTTCATAGTATTGGTAATTAGATTTTATATAAAAAGAAAATTTAACTTTATAAAAAAGGAAAATTTCATGATCTAAATTATCATTATTTTTATTTCATTATGAATGGTATAATATATTAACAATAATCTTGCAACCTTTATGATTCTTTATGATAATTTGGGGTTTTTTAAGGTTATATTAGGTATGATGTTTTATTGGTTAAAGTGTGTTTATATTGAAAATTGTCGATTCATTATGATAATTTCATGTTTTTTATGATAACTAAATATGATAAAATAAATGTAAATTATAGTTAAAATATGTTTGGGTTTATTAAAAATAATTCACATTAATAAGTAAAAAAATCATCATTAATGTCAAAAAAGAAAAAGAAAAAGGAAAAAATAAAGAATATAATATAATATTAAATAATACATATATTTATTTTTAAAAAAATATAATATTATTAAAAATGGACATATTATATTGTATTTTAAAAATGAACTTTTTGTACAATTATTTCTTTATAATAAGCTGCTCTTTTGTCAATCACAAACCCATTAGGAATCCAAAAGCCAAGTTACTCTAGTCTAGCTTGTAATGTTTGAAATCCAATTCCAAAAAGCACATGTTTGTTTGCAATTTGAATCTCATTAAGATTAATGTTGCCTTTATCTTGCAATGTTTGCCTTTAATCTGAAAATCAAACATCTTTGCCCTTATCTTCATCTTGAGTATTTGAACTCGAATTGGTGTTTGAATTTCTTTAATTTAAATCCTATTTTGCTTCTAAAAACTTCTTTTGAATTCTGCCATATACTTTTTGAACGTTATCTAAACTCAAATTATATTATAGACAGACTTGGATGTTGCCACCCTACAATTACTATTTTTTAAAAAATGCACTCATCATATTGCTTAATCAACTAAAAACTAAAAAGTTTGCAATTGTATTAGCTGGAATCCAATTTTATTTTATTTTAGGGATTTATAGATAAACAGTTTTTTTTAACAAGTCTTTTAACAAATAACCCAAGAAAAAGACCATTTTTTTTAAATGATTAATCAATTTTCTTAAATAATTAACTACTAATTATAATGTAAATCATTAACTGTAATGATTAACTCTTTTGACTAACTAAAATGTAAATTACTAATTTATTTAATTAATCATTGATTAACCAAATCTAAAAAAATTGTCAAACGATCATTTGTTAAATTAAAAAAAAAAATTGACTATCTTTAAGATTGAGTGATTAAAATGGATTATTTAGCTTAATTTTCGTGAAATTTATTTTATTATTTTCTTTTTAACAAATTTGTAGCGACAACATTACTCTGCCAATGTGGTGTACTCCATGACAAGATTTTAAAGTGTCCATGATATATTAAAACTTTAATTAGTAAGCTTTCTAAGAGACAAGCTTAATATTTGAGGTAAAGATAAACAGAACAAAACAGGGGAAGCATAATTATAGTAAGTTAGCCAAAAAGAAGTACAGTATGTCAAGCCAACCAAACTAATCATATAAAAGACTGACCAAATCAGGACTTGGTGACCATGTTCAGACACAGAAAATTCACAAAACAGAAGAACTAGAAAACCAAAGAAGGATTTGGTTGGTCTACTGCATATACGTTCCACACACTGTACAATCACATAGCCATATTCATTTTCACGAGCATGAGAACGCACAGGGGAGCAAAGCAAGGCCACGAAGGAGCAGTAACAACAATCTATGACAATCGCATGATGGAAAGACAGGGAGCAAACTTTGTATATCGGGTGATTAATTTCATCAATATTTCACTCTATCTTGGTTCAAAAAGTTTGAGTCCTTGAGGTGCTTGTGACTGAAAAAAAAAAAAAAAAAAATTAGGCATGGTTTTAGGAAGAGGCGTGTTATTATTGGAAAGAGTCACAAGTTAATTAGATATTAAACACCTCGGGACGCATAATCCTTTAAAACAGTAAGAAACATGAGACAGATAATAGAGCAAACCTGAACATCTTCAATTAGTCCTCAATGTCATCACTGAAGAAACTAACGCGATCACTGGAGAAACTCAACCGATTGACATCATTTTGTTGAATAATTGAGGTTGAGGCAGACTCTTCTTCTCCTTCGCCAAAAAAGAAACTTGACTGAAGGTCATGCTGTGTGATGGCATCTCTGTTTATGTCTAAACCTTGCAAATAGTCCAACAACTCCGACTCGCCAAGCGTGTACGAAATGTAACTTCTTCCCTGAACTCTGTAGAAGAAAAGGACAGATGATACGTGCTGAATCTTCAAGTAATCTGAGCCACCGTCTGGTTGCATGTTGAGCACAAATTCAGTTGGCATGTCATAATTGGCAAGGGATTTTAGATTTCTTAGGTGTTCAATGCCGGTGGGAACCTCATTCAGAAGTGGGCTGGGTCCAATTGTCAAAGCTTCAAGAATAGACAATGCTCCTCTCTCTATTTTTATCATTCTTAGCTCATGTAACTCCGTCAGAACAAGCTGCTTGAGCTTTTGAAAACTGCCTTCAGCGAAATGAAGTTGCTCACCATCGTATGCTCGGTGAAGTAAAAGAGATGCTAAGTTGGGCAAACACGAAAGGGCTTCCAAGGGGTCAACAGTCAATCTTGAGAGACTTAAACCCAATATGCGTAGATTCTGAAGCCTCAAAATCCAGTTTGGCAACTTCTCCAGATGACCCTTCAGGATGAGGCGTCCTAGTAAAGGTGGCGGAGTTGAAATGGATTCCAAATCCAAAGTTTGAAGATTATTGGACGAGTACAAACTTAGAGATTCAAGGAGATTCATCTTCTCGATTGAGGTGCAGAGAGCGTTCACAATGTGCGATTCCAATTTTGAAATGCTCAAACATCTTAACTGTCTCAATTTCTTCAACTCTTTCATGACACCAAATCCACTACTGAGTGCTTCCACAGTCATCAGTGTTTGCAAGTTCTCCAACAAACCTACCCCTTCCTTAATCCTCGTTCCATGGATTGAATATGAGCTACCTCTGTCATTATGAGCGCTGGCCAAAAGGTGTCGCAATTTCCGGAGCTTCTGGATCTCGATTGGTAGCTCATTAATCAGTGTATTTCTAGTGTCTAATGTTTGTAGATTGAGTAGTAGGACGATGGACTTTGGAAGCTTCTTCACTTTTGTATTCCTTAAACTCAAGTACTTCAAGAAGAACAGACTTCCCAGTTCTGTTGGGAGATCATCTAGTGGAGCATTTTCGAGGTCCATCAACTCCAGAAGCTTGAATCTTTCGAATAAACTAACCACCAACGACTTTGTCATTACTATTCCATTGGCATTGAAAAGGAAAACTGAGCGAACCCTGGAGTATTCGACGGTATTTTCTAGTGTATTTATTGCTCCACCATAGGTTGACAGCCGACGACTTTCGGGGTCAACAAATGATATGGAGTCATTTTTGTCAAAGACTTGACAGATCCCATGTTCTTTTGCCTTTGCAACAAGAATGTCGTGCATCAAACCATGAACTGTACACATTCTTTCAGTGCCATCGTACTTTATAAGTGAAACTTGGACCATGTTTCTATTTATGAGCTCATTTAAGTATGCTTCTGCAACTTGCTCCAACGTCTTGCCAATCTCTTCTTTAACAAAACCCTCAGCAATCCACAACATGAATAATCTTTGATCAGGAATCAGAAAATACTTAGGAAAGATACCAAAGTACAAGAAGCAGAGTCTTATATGGAAAGGTAGATCATCATAACTACGAGAGAAAATTGTTGAAACTACCAAGTTCAGTTGGAGTATCTTTCTAAAATAATCATTAAAATGGTTTGGCATCATTGTCCATTCAGACACAAGGTTCAGTCTGGTAGACAGATGGCAAGCAATAGTCTTAATGACAAGAGGCAACCCGTGGCATCTTCTAATAATTTCTTGGGTCAACGCCGATAACTCATTGGGACAATTACGATGCGCAAATTTGTATGCATGTTTACGATATAACTCACAAGCCATTTCTTTTGAAAGAGGTAGTAGAAACTTGAAGATATCGCAAGAAGAAGCCATTGCATTGTTGCGTGTTGTGATGATTATCCTACTACCGTTATTGCTATCTGGAAAAACATGATTCACACCCTCCCAAAAATCAATTTGCCGGACATCATCGAAAACAATCACATACCTATTTGTCAACAAATGCTGCTTCAAGCGACTAATTAGCTCTTGCTCTTGCATTTCATCCATTTTCTCCTCGTCGGAGTCTCCATCTTCACCAATCGTCGGCGTCAAATGCATGAATAGATCCCTTAAGCGAAATGGTTGCGACAAATTGATCCAAGCATGGAAATCAAAGTGTTGTTGAACCTCTTCACTTCGATAGACAATACTAGCAAGAGTGGTCTTACCAACCCCGCCTAAACCGGCCAACGAAATCACCAAGCGTTTGGATGGTTCTCCAACCAGCATTCTCACAAGTTCTTCCTTTTGGGATTCAATACCCACAAGTTCTTCTTCCTTGATGAAACTGTACGAGTTCTCCAAGAATCTGAAATCGTTCCTCCTCCTTGATAAGCGCATACGTTCATCTTCGTCTGCGAAACTATTTGAGCTCTCTATTAAACTGAGATCCGCACTCCTGCTGCTGGATCCTTCTTGCAATGAAAAAAACTTTTGATCTGCTCCCCAAAGTCCCATCACTTGTATTCCTTCTACAATACGACCAATCTCAGAGGCTATATCTCCTGGTGTTAACTTTTTAATCAGGTTGTAACCTTTCTGGAGAACCATATAACTAAATCCACGCCGATGTCGCCGCCCTGCCATCTGAAGAACGTACATGTCCAAGATGAACTCGGCGCGCTGCGCTGCCTTTGTTGCATCCATCAACCAGGCTTCCGTGTTCCACTTCAGTATGTTTGTGTTCATCACCAAACGCTTGAGGTGCTCTAGCTCTGATTTCAGACTTTGCATGTCTATGCCGGCCTCTCGGAACAAAACTGCTTCATTTGTTAGCAAGTGAAGTACCTTGTCAATGACGTAAATTGCTGTACTTGCAGCCTCCATTTCTGGCTCTCGATCGATCGGCCAACTATCTTGTTGCTTTAACCAGAAGAACGTCGGATCTGAAAATAAAATGAGATCTTAGACGATTTAGCAATTCAAACTCTGACGCCGATATGCTTGTCTCCTCACCGGACACTGTTATTCGCCCACCAAAATGGCGTCGCCGGTGGAGATCTACTTCGCATAATGGTTTCGTCGCCACCACCAACCGCGAGCTCTAATATTTAGCGCAAACTTCCTTTCCACCAAGGCCTCAGATCCTAGCGAAGTACAGCGCCGGTGGCGGCCTTTGACGGTGACTGAGATCGTCGCAATTCGGACAGCGATCGGATCTCGGAACTTGCAGCGCAACGTCGGTCATCAGATCTCCTCCGCACAGGCGCGATTTGAGCTACAAGGTCGAGATCGGAGGCCAGCGAAAGCGGAGGTGTGATGGCGGCTTGACATCCGAAACAAAACTCCGGTGGCCACAACGGCGTGAGGACGAAACGGACGCCGGAGTGTGAGAGGAGAGAGAGAGAGAGAGAGAGAGATAGAGAGGGAGAGAGAGAGTGGGGGTGGGTGGGCGTCGATAGAAGTAAGAGAGAGGGAGAGCGGGAAGAGAAAGAGTGAAAGAGAGATATTTACGTCATGTTATTGCGGTAAATGAAATAGTTATATTTAATAAATAAAATATTTTGTATTTGATAAATAAAAAATTTACATATAATAATAAATAATATATTTTTTAGATAAATATATTATTATTATTAATGATATTTTTATTTTTTATAAGAAGTTTTTTATAACAAAATTCGACTCAATAAATCAATTCAATATATAATTTTGTAACATTTTTTTTTTTAGACTTATCAAATCTGTCTTTGGAAAAGGGCATCAAAGATAGAGTTGGGCTTTATAGGCCGTTCCATCCAAAAACGATTTTTAGAGAGTATAATATGATTAAAATTTGCACCATAGCCTAACCAAGATTCTTATAATTAAATTGCAACATGAAAGTAATCAAAAGAAAATTTATTTACATAAGTTAATTAAACTTTCAATTGAAAGGCGCCATAGGAAAACTTAAGAAATATGTTACTCAACAAATTAAACTTAGAATATAAATGAATAACATTTATCCTAGTAGAGTATAAAAATTAATACTTATAATGGATATGCTCTCAGATAGTTTTATGTATTTGTAATTTGAGTTAGAAAGTAGATTTTGTGAGCAAAATAAGTACAATCCGTGACTTAATCCTTAGCATTTAAATTAAGAAAATCTCAATATATTATCACTTTGTTAATCTCTCAATTCAATTTAATTCGATGAATTAGACTTGATCAAGAGGATTGTGGATTTGGTGTACACCCTTGCATTTTTGTTCAAGATATGCATATATATATATGTATATATATATATATCACTTGGGTTCTAATTTTGAGATGTTATCTCGACGCAATACAAGCCTTTAGTCATTGTCAGATCAGCTTTTCTTGTAGCTTTGAATCATCTATTTCCCAAGCGAATTTGAAGGCTCACAAGTAATAATATCTATTGTAATTGAATTAAATATGTGGCCAAAAGCTTGTTGATTTTGAAAATGGATATTTATGAAAATTAGCAAAAGTAAGAGATCGTGAATAACAAAAAATTTCTCATTTAGTTAGATATACAAATAAGTAAAAGACAAGAATTTTACTAGTCCAATTAGGTCGAAAACTCTTGAATGTGTTAAAAAATTTTCACCCAGAATTGGATAGGAGGACCGTTTTTGGAAAGTGGAAAAAGTAAAATGAAAAGTTATTTGGAATTTTTTTTAAAAGTGAAAAGTTGTTTGGATAGGTAAAAACCTTTTTGTTTCTAGAGAGTATTTTTTTCATTTTCGAAAATGAAAATTTTTGGATGTTCAGATACGGAAATTTAGGAAGGTCTAGAATGAAAAATTTTTCATTTTCTAATTTTGGAGGTGCCAAACAAACGGAGCATCAATGTTCTTTCATATCTAATCTCCATTGTTCAATTGAACGAACTAGTGTGTGTGTGTTTTTTTTATGATATAATCCGTACACTTATAATTTTAATGTTTTTGTTTTTTTGTCTTAAAGCATGAGAAAACAAATAGTGCAAAATATAACGGGGCGTTTGTTTTTGTTCTTGAAAATGATTTTCTATTTTCAAAAACACAGAAAATGAAAACGGTTTCAAAATAGCGTTTGTTTATTTAACGTTTTCAAAACAGTTTCGAAATGTGGCGACCCCCCACGTACGTTACCATACCAACCAGTCAAGCTCTGACGCCGACCGCGATGGCTGGCAACCTCGTGGGTCGTCATCCTCTTACTTAACTTAACTTTCCATTCTTAACGTTCTCATCTTATAGCGGAAGCAATTTCTATAGCAATTTTTTTTTTCTTTTTTTTTTTTTTTAACTTACATACTATACCTATCTGTATCATACTCTTATAATACATATTTCATAACTTTCTTTCTTTCTTTCGTCTTCCTTTTTGAACGCTCAGCGAAAGACTCATGGTAGTACCATACCCTCGCCCAGTCCCTTGGCACATGCAGATCCGTCCGTTGTCCATCATATTACTTTAAATAAATACGTTGCTTACCTGCAACATATAAACAACTAATGAGCTAGATGCTCAGTAAGTTCAAACATACATTCATTAACTTATAAATACTAGTAATATATATTATTACTAGAATATATATCATCACGTATATACACACCATATACATCATTCATACATATCCTCAAAACATAACATAAAATAGGAGCTTCATCATGCTCGTTTATCTCTTCGTTCATCGTTCTTATCATTCTATCGATCATCTCTTATCATTCTAATCCAATCTTTTCATTTCTTTGCTTCTCATTCCTATCATTTCTTAACTTTCTGTTCTAAACCTTTATAACTTTTGTATCGCTTCATCATCTCCTAACATTTCATATCTTAAAGCTAGTAACATATACACTAGCACAACATCACGTAAAAACGTGTCATTCCATACATATAACATCAAACACATCACATCACATATATAATTCTATCATGTTCTTTTAACTTCGTTTTATTATTTTTCATTGATTTCATTGTGTTGTTCTTTCATATCGTTCGTTTCTTTTCTTTTCTTTTCGTATCATTTCATTTTTCTTTTCTTTTCTTATCTTTCACTGGTGGGCCCCGTCGTCGAACGTACCTAGTGCGCGCTGACAGTGGGAGGAGGGGGAGCTACCCACCAACCTACCTCACAGTCAATCTTTAACTTTTAGCCATTAACCTCACACCTTCGGGAGGTAGCGTTCCACTGTAAGCCATTAACCTCACCTACGGGAGGTAGCATTCAATTATAGTGGAATTCATAACATAAAACCTCACCTACGGGAGGCCGGTACGCCGACATTAAGTTTTCAGTTTTCTTATCTTGCATTCTTTTAGCTTTTCTTATATTGATTTTTTTTTTTCGTTGTACATTTTTTTCTTTCATGACATTCATAATCTTTCACTTCTCATTTTTTTCATAAAACGTTTCGTGGAACATTTGTTCTTTCGTTGTTTTTCTTTTCTTAATTCTTATGTATTATCACATCACATCACATCATATCACATCATAACAACAAAAACACGTTTAGTTATGTGCAAATAATTATTCTCCATTTATCTTATCATTTGCATCATTCGATCTATCGTATCTTATCATCATATTTCTATCATTCATAGCCCATCGATCATAGCCTATCGTTCTATTCTATCAATCACATCTTATCGTTATGTTCTAATCCTTTCGTCATACCTTTCATCATACCTTTCATCATAACCTATCATTGTTTTTCTTTCTTGTCCAACTCTTTGCTTTCATATCATTTTTCATAAAACATTCATCATACCTTTTTTCATAACCTATCATTGTTTTTCTTTCTTGTCTAACTCCTTGCTTTCATATCATTTTTTTTTTATAAAACATCTATTCTTTCGTCCTCGTAAAACATCCATTTCTAAATTCTTTTCCTCACCGATCATAATTGCTCTATCAATCATAACTTAATTTCCATAGAACTTTTCATAAACACCTATTCTTTCCTTTCATATCTCATCTCTTTCCTATGCATTTTATCACAATATTCTCATTCTTACTTTTTCCATTCCTTTATCCCTCTTTATCACATCGTTACTCTCATAAAGCTTTTATAATACCTTCCTTTCATAATTCAATATATACATATATTTATATATATATTTATAATTATTTATTAAAACATATATATTTTTTTTTAACATCATCATAGCATTGCTATAGTATTTACTATAGCATCATCATAAATCACATCATGACATTTGCATACAAACATACAAACACGATAAGCTTGTTCATAGTTGCAGACGGGTAAATGTCTGAACTTACTCATAGCGTGCTTAACCCCTTCTTGGAATCCATCGACGTCCGTTGTCGCGTCTGGATCGGGTTCCTATAGACAAATTCTGTCCGTTAATCACATTTTCATTTATAGCTTTTATTTTATAAAAAAAAGCTTGATTCTGATCTTATAACCCTTAATTATAGCCTTAGGACAGCTTTCTAAACCTTAATGGCCATTTTCGAATTTTTCTCCAACTTTTGAAAAATTTACGATTTTACCCCTAACTTTTGACAAAATTACAATTTTGCCCTTGACGAGATTTTTCATAACTTAAACCTCGATTTTGGCTTTTACAAACTTCATTCACCTATTTCAGGGTCATTGTGGCTCTTTTCCCATAATTTGAGTATCTTTGGGCAAAATGACAATTTTGCTCCTAATGGGTCGTTTAACCATAACATTTTCATTTTCATACTTAGGCTGGATTTTCTAAACCCAAAATCATTTAATTAACTTTCTAAATCTTATTGGACCTTTTATGGCTCAATTCTTATCATTTTACCAATTTTTCACATTCCCGGCCCTCGGGAAGTACTATTCCGACCTAAGTGTCAGTTTCATATTTTTCCTTACGTTCTAGGGTTTTGAAGGGTCGGTTTACTAGTCGTACCTTACCCATTCCTTTTTCCATGTCTTAATTCCTCGAGGGGGCTCGGGTTCCCTTCCCGATCATATTTTTACCCCTCGTTTCCCATATTACCCCTGGTGCCATTTTTAGAAATTTCGGCAGAGTTTCCCCTTAATTTTTAAGGTTCCAGCGTTTAGGAAACGCCTGAAAACCATCTATCCTGATCTAATTCTATCACGTACTATACCAGAGGCCTAGATTTTACGTAAAACTTGTACCGTTCACGTAAAATCGTTACATCATCACATATTTTTCTTTTTCTCCATTACAGTAATTTTCTTCTTTTTATATACATTCTTTTTCCATAATTTTCATACTAAAAATCATAAAATCATATAACAGTCCCAAACAATTAAATTTGCGGAACGTAAAGGGATCGGGATTTATACCGAACTGCAGTCCGGTCTCGGCGGCATAAACCCTAATTCCTCGTTCTTCATATTTGAGGTCTCGTCTTGCAATTCCGACTCCGCGGATGCGTCCGGAACGTCGAAAATAGGCCAACGGGCCAAACTTCAATTTTCGGTCAACGGTCGCCGTTGACCGGCGTTGACCGCCGTTGACCGGCGTTGACCGGCGGCGGCGGCGGCGACGGTGGAAAATGAGTAGCCCATCTTGAAGATCTCGACATGAGGAACTCATTGGTAGCCTCAATTTCACATTTGGAGGCCCCAATCGCCGGAAAATCACCCCGAAAGTCACGGCCACGGCGGCGGCGGTGGAACTCTGCCGTGCCGGACTTTTTCCCCGAAATTGATTGAGGGCTTTTGCTCCCCTCTTCACGGCAACCATTTCTGTACCGACGGCGTCCTTCAACTCCGCCGGAATCGACGGTTTCGACGGCGGCGTTTCGCCGGATTTTTCGAAACTCGGGCGGCGCGATTCCGCTGGTGTTGAGGCGATCCATCACATGGGTTTTGTAGTACTCTTCACCACGAATCTTTTGGGACCGGTTTCGTGGCAAATGGTGGCCGGACGGCGGAGAAATCTCGCCGGGAAGATTTCGGCTCCGGCGACCTTCAGGCGGCGCGTGCGGCTTGCTCCGGCGGCTGCTCCGTCGCGTCGACCCACCATCGGACTCAACTCGACGAGAGCTTTCCGATGACACCGGCGGTGTCGAAAACGGACACCGTTTCCGATGGTCGGTTACTGTACATATTCGGCTAGAGAGAGAAAGAGAAGGAGGAGAGAGAGTGTGTGTAGATAAATGAGAAAATTCCACTTTTTCCTGCTCTTTATATACTTTTTCGCCCAAAATTTCAATATGGGCTATCCTTATTAATTTGGGCGTCCTGAATCCAAATATATCAGTTTTATTTTCATCTGAGGTCATTTCGACCAATTTCCGATACTGCCAATTTTCGGTCAAAATTTACCCTTGTGCTCAATTATCATATTTGAGCGTACTGATAGGCTATCCTTACTAATTTCAGAGTGCTGAACCCAAATTTATCAGTTTTATGTCAAGAAAATATCATCTTGACCTACTTCCTGATACTGTGAGTGGCACACACGTGCACACACATAATATCAATATTACTCATTTTTCATCCTTTAATATTGTTAGAACATTTTATTTAATTCTAAACAATATTACATCACTTAATTTCACATTTTAATGCTTAAATTCATTGTGCATTTATTTTCCGAAAAATGTGAATTTTCCCGGTTGTTACACGAAAACACCGTTTTCAACTATGTTGTTTTTTTGGGTTTTTTGAAAACAAAAAAAAGTTATTTTCACTTTTCGTTTTCATTTTCAAAAAATATTGTGTTTTTTAGGTTTTTTGAAAATGAAATGTATTTTGAAAAAATATAACCAAACAAAGTTTCATTTTTATGTTTTTCAAAATATACGCTTAGAAAACATAACCAAACATAGTTTCAGAAATGATCTTAACACAGTTTTCAAAACATTCTTATTTTCAATTTTTTTGAAAACAGAAAACATTTCAAAAACAATACCAAACGCCACCAACGTTTCTTTGTTAGGTTTTCAAATGACCAAAAGTCCATTGTACCATAATATAAAATCCTATTTATAAAATAAGATAAATTACTTAAAATCTCCATCTTGAACTTTAAATATTCAAATATTTTAAATTAAGCTCAATTCAAAATCAAAAACATATTATATTATATTTAATGGTATATTAAATGTAAGTATATGCATATACATATATACATACTAGTTTATAAACACATGCTATGCATATGTGTGTTATGTTTTGTTAATTTTTTGATTACGATAAAAAATAATCTTTAATTAAGAATGCAAATATGAGTAAAAAAAATCATTTTAGTAAAATGAGAAGTACTTTAACAAGGCATTTAAAAATATAAGACATGAAAGAAACAAAGAAACCATGATAAAAATATAAAAAGAAAGTGAAGATCTATTTGAAAAATGACTGTTTTTATACAGGCAAACTGAAAGGACCAAAGGTAAGGTTTTAGAAAAAATCACAAAAAAAATCCATAAAATGACCAAATTAAGTGGATGAAATATTTGAATAATAACAAAATAAGGTTTAAATAAAGACACAATAATCAAAAATATATTAATAAGATAATTAAAAAAATTATAAGGACAAATTTGAAAAATTATTATATAATAGGAAAAAAATAGAAATATAACAAATTTGATGATATAAATATAAATTTAAGTTTAAAAAATGTAAAAAGATTTGAAACACATAGGTAAATAGCAAAAAAAAAAAAAGATAAAAAAAGCAAGAAACAGAAAAGAGAGAGAGAGAGAGAGAGAGAGCAAAAAATAGAAAAAAAAAAGTCAACCAAAACGTACGCTTCAACCAAAACGCAATAAAGACGCATTAATTAAAAAAATATTAATAAGAAAATTAGGAAAATTAAAAGGATAAATATAAAAATTTATTATATAGTAGGAAAAAAAACGAAATAAACAAATTTGATGATATATATTTAAATTTAAATTTAAAAAAATGTAAAAGGATTTGAAAAACATAGGCAAATGGCAAAAAAAAAAAAAAGAAGAAGAATAAAAGAAAAGGAAAAAAGAAGCAAGAAGCCGGGGGAAAAAAAAAGAGCAAGAAATATTAAAAAAAAAAAAAAAAAAAAGGTCAACCAAAACGTGCATTTCATCCAAAACGTGCATTTTGTTGAAAAGGCTCAAACGGTAACTTTGTTTGGGCCTTTTTTATATTCTATAGATACAGATTCGCCAACTGTAGACGTTTCCCAAGTAAAGGTTTGGGCGTTTGTTTTTATCTCTGATTATGTTTATCCATTTTTAAAAACACAAACACAAAAAATAACTACGATTTCAAAATAATATTTATTTATTTAACATTTCTAAAACCATCTTAAAAATATTATTTTCAATTATATTATTTTTATTAGTATTTTTTTTAAATGAAAAAAAAGTTGTTTTCACTTTTGTGTTTTCATTTTCTTTCTCCCTCTCCTCTCTTGCTCTCTCTCTATGTCTTGACACTAGCGACGACGACCATCTCCAATGACAGCCTTCATCTCCAGGGAAGGATGATGATCATGGATTGCCAACGATGATGACGGCCCCTTCACTATGACAACTATGGACTCGCGGCAATGACTACGAACTTGTAACCCACAACTCAGACTCTGTCTCCACTAGATCTTGCGAAGGTGATGACGCTTCAGCCAACCACAGATCTCCACTGCGACAGCTTTGGGTCTTCACCATGGGTCTTCACTGTGGGCCTCACAAACAGATCTCCTCCATTTTCGACCTTCCGAATGCTAATCTCCTCCTCTATGGCCTCACGAACACAGATCTCCCTCTTTGGCCTCATGAATGCAAAGCTCCTCCTCCGCCCTCGTTGTCGAAGTTTGTTGTCACCATGGGAGGCATTTTGTACTTCATATCTCTTTTTTTTTTTGGCTTATTTAGATAATATTTTTTATGTTCTTAAAATTAACACTAAAAAAAATATCAAACATAATTTCAAAAATAATCCTAATACAATTCTCAAAACAATTTCATTTTTAATTTTTTTCAAAAGTGAAAAACGTTTCAAAAACAATACCAAACGCCACTAAAATTTTTCTTTCCCTTACTTTTCTTATTTTATCTATTATAAATATTTAATTTAAAAATCTAATTTTAAATATAAATACTTATAATATCAAACACATGAATCTATTGGATATCAATTTGTATATTAATGGTTCCCACTCACTAATTGTAGGCGCAGATATAGTGTGCCTTATCCACCATGTCATCTAATTTTAACATTTAAATAATTTCTATTATTTAAGTAACATCATTAATAGGAGATCATATCATATAACATACTCAATAGATGCTATTAAAATATATAGCAGATTTTTTCAAAATTAATAAATAATAGCATATTTTGTATTTTCTTTTTAAAATAAATATATATTTCCTATTTTACCCTTCTCTCTCTACATACTCCCCTCTCTCCTCTTTCCTCTCTCTCTTTCTCTCTCTCCCGCTCTCTCCTTTCGTTGATCGGAGAGGACACCAATGATGACATCGTGATCATGATAGGATAGGGCAATAATCGAGAGTGCGATGGCTATTAGATCACAGCAGTGATGTGTTCTTACTGTTTTCTCTCTCCAATCACCGATGAGGTTCCTTAAAGGGAGCTTGTAACTGGCAATTCAACTGCGATGGAGATGGAAACCTTTTGCACCTTTGCAATCTCTATAGTGATCTAGTGATCTCAGTTGTGACGACCTGTCATGATATAACTGTCACTTAATTATACTTAAGTATAAATTTATAATTTTCTCGAGATTTTGTTTTCTATCTTATATATTTTACCTTACTTTTTTAAAATACATAAATAGTTTGTTATATCTTAATACAATTTATAAACATACATATATTAGAAAGTACTAAACTAGTTTTTATTTTATTTTATTTTTATATGCATTACTTAATAAAAATATTAATCTAGTTAAAAAAAAAACTTAAAATATTACGGAAGTTAATCTTGGATGGTATCCATGACCCATCCTTTACATTCACTCGCTGCTTTTATCGCCCATCTAGGTTAAACCTATAGGTTTCTTCCCTACAAAATAACACATATATTGAACTTTACGCTCAGCTAGTACAATGCTATTCCACAAAATCCTAACCTTAAAAATATATCATGAGTTATACATGAACCAATTATGCTTCATTATGAATTCATTATACTGTTCGTATTCATAATCATCAGTCATAATTTGTTTAAGGACCCATGTGTCTGTACTAAGCATGTGCGATCATCGGGAAGCTAAGGTTTTCAAGGCCCTAACATTGTCGATATTAAATCTTTCTTAACTTAGAGCATAAACATGAATCCTCTCCTTAGGTCGAGAGGTTAGTATGACACATCTTATATGTCTTAATTTGTTTATAATTAACTAATTATGAAGAACATAAATCAATTTATCATATCATGATTTTTATCTTGTTATTTGTTAATCATACATGATTAAGAATAAGTATCATGCTTATAGAAAAAAAATTTGTATAAAAATAATTTTATTCATACTGTAGGGGAAGTTTTACTTACATGTCCAATAGATAGATTTATACTGTGCCCTTATTGTGATATAGTTGTTTACCTGTAATCATTACGTATCTCATTAATACTTGTTTGTAAGGCACTGATATTGTTAGTGACTAAAATGATGGTCGTCGTTTATTATGGCTTCTTTTCGGTATTGGATAACTCTCTTCTTGATAAATTAATTAACGTTTCTCTTTCTCTTGGTAAAATTAACTAATTTTTTAATTAGTTAATTGTTGTATCTCACTTAAAATCTCGTAAACCTTAAAAGCAGCTTAAAAGAAAATTCCTTATTTGTGAGAAATATGTTTCCTCATGGTTTAAAAATCCCCTTTATACCTCGTTAGAAGGTAGGTTATTTATATAAACTTATTATCCCATTTTAAAAGAAAATTTCTTGATGCTAAGTCAAAAATGTGATTTTTAAACCTCTTTTAAAATCCATTTGCCACTTGCTCGTAGAGATGTAATTTGTAAAACTGGCAAACATGAAACCTCAAGGTTTCGACGAGATGAATAACTTTTGTATTCAGCTCAAATTTTGATTTGGATTTTAACATGTCCAAATTATTAAAAACCGGTGGCCAATTCTAACCCTTTCAGAAAATTTTCCAATTTTTAAGTCTAAGGAAAAACGTTCTATTTGGGCATTAAAACAGTTGAATTTTTGATGCTCATGCAACCCATATTTAAGTTTTCGATGTGATCTATATTTTTCATGTTGAGCCCGAAATCAGATTCGGGCCCGGGGTTACTTGTTTTTACAAAAATCCAAAATTGCCCCTATTTCCAAGTTCCAAGGTTTAGTGCATTACCTTAAAAATGGCTTTGATGGATGAGCTTTAATCCAAGCAAGTGAGAGGCTAATTTTTGTGTCTTTAGTCAAGAATAGGTTCAGTCAATATGAAGAAGAAGAGAGAGACTTGAATCAAGGGATTGTGTCATAACAAAAAAACTAAACCACCCTCTTTAAATCAAGGGATTGCCTATCATTTATGTCTCTTGTTCACCTAAACAAGCTTTTGTAGTGTAAATTTTATTTGTAAAAGCTTCTTTAACAATTTAGTTCTTCATAACGTAGTTCAGTAAATATCCGAGTTGTGTCATAACATATATCGAATAGGTATTTCTTGATCTGATTTTTACTTTAACTGTATCTAAAATGGTTGTAGGTACCATTCACTGTTTAAATGGACTTTTTCTGTATCTGCCTACTATCCTTTTTGATCTTGTGATTATGTCCCTATACTGTATTATCACCGTATATGCGCAGTCATTTATTTTATGCAAAATTTTTGACATATGCTATATTGGTTAATTTTAGGCATGCGGATCATAAATATATCAGTTTTACGTTCATTTAAAGTCATCCCGATCATTTTCTAGATACTATGTGTTTTTTGTTCATAATTCACTTTTTGTACTCAATTGATTAATTTGAGTATATTGATTCTAATATATCAGTTTCATGTCAAGAAGAGGTCATCTTGACTAATTTTTTAATACTACGTGTTTTCTGTTCATAATTCACTTTTTGTGCTCAATTGACTAATTTGAGTATACTAATTCTAAATATATCAATTTCATGTCAAGAAGAGGTCATCTTGACTAATTTCTTGATATTGTGTTTTTTTTTTGTTCATAATTCACTTTTTGAATTCAATTGACTAATTTGAGCATACTAATTCTAAATACATCAGTTTAATGTCAAGAAAATGTCATTTTGACTAATTTCTTGATACTGCATGTGACACATACGCATATACATGTAATAACATATTACTTAATATATATATATGTATGTACGTATATATTACTCAAGAGTAAATAAGGTAAACTAATTTATTCTCATTTGTCATTTTTATTATATGAATAGAAATTAAATGTTTCTTTATTTCATTTAATCCATTCAAATTGTTAATTAAATAATACTCCTGAGCTTAATTACTTATTACAGAGGAATTATGTCTTATGATCATAGTAGATGTTACAATCTACTCTCCTTAAAAATTTTCATCCCCGAAAATCAAAATAATTCTAGGAAATCTCTTCTCATGCCTTTTTTGCGCTCCCATGTGACTTCTTCAATATTGTGATTCCGCCATAGGACTTTCACAAGGGATATACTTTATTCCTTAGCACCTTTTCTTTTTTAGTCAAAATCTATACAGGTTTCTCCTCGTAAGTCAAATCAGCATGTATTTTGATGGGTTCTTGATTCAAAATGTGAGAACTATTTGGCACATACTTCTTTAGCATAAAAATGTAAGAGACGTTGTGCACTAAAGCTAACTCTAGAGGAAGCATTAATCTATATGCTACATTCCTAACTCTTTCAATTATCTCGAAAGGTCCTATATACCAAGACTAAGCTTTCCTTTCTTTCCAAAAGTGTATCACCCCCTTCATGGGTGCTTCTTTAAGAAAGATTGAGTCCCTACTTGAAACTCTAAAGGTCTACGATATTTATTGACAAAACTTTTCTGGCGACTATGTGCTATATCTAATCTTTCTCGTATTAACTTCACGTTTGTCGTTGTATTCTTGATGAAGTCCGTAGTGACTAGTTGTTTCTCTTTAGTCTCATGCCAATGAACCGAGGACCTGCACTTTCTTTCATAAAGTGCTTTATATGATACCATTCCTATTGAGGAATGGATAGGAATGGTAGCTGTTGTTATATGAGAGCTCAATCAATGGTAGCTTTTTATCTTAGTTCCCTTTAAAATCTAGGATGCAAGCTCTCAACATATCTTTCAATGTCTATACAGTTTTCTTAGATTGTCCGTCAGTCTGAGGGTAGAAGGCCATACTAAACGTTAATTTGGATCCCATGGTAGCCTGAACATTTCACTAAAACCTAGATGTGAAACGATCGTCACGATCTAAAATAATTGACTTTGGCACTCCATATAGTCTTAGGATTTAGGCCATATAGATTTTTACTAAACATTCCACTGAATAGCTAACCTTTATTACTAGGAATCTGGTTGATTTCGTCAGTCTATCTGCAATTACCCAAATTGCATTGTTATTGTCAGAAGTTCTTGGCAATCTGACTACAAAATACATAGTGATCCGGTCCCATTTTTATTCTAGTAGCTCGATTTTCTGCAACTCCCCTGTCGAGCATTGGTGTTTAGCCTTAATCTTCTAACATGTAAGGAATTTGGTTACAAATTTGCCGATGTCATTCTTCATTCCATGCCATTAAAAATTTCCTTTTAGGTCTTTATACATCTTGTTTGCTCCAGGATGTATAGAATATGGTGTCTTATGAGCTTTCAAAAGGATTCGTTTTTTGAAATCTTCATCTTTTGGAACACATACTCTATCTTTGTAGTAGAGTATGCTGTCTTTAGAGACTTTAAATTCCGAACTTTTATCTTCCATAGCTTCATTTCATGACTTAATCAAGGACGAATCGGAGTCCTTGGCTAATTTTGATCTTATCCAAAAGTGTTAGTTGGAGAGTCATGTTAGACAATCTTCCCGTCAAAATCTCGATCTCGTTGTTACATAAATCCATTTGCAGAGCTTTAGACAGAGCACTAATAGCCATAGCATCTTCTGATAATTTCTTGTGTCAACTCCGATGACTCATTGGTACAATTACAATGCTCAAATTTGTATGCATGTCTACAAAATTACCCACAAGCCATTTCTTTTGAAAGAGGTGGTAGACACTTGAAGATATCGCAAGAAGTAGCCGTTGCATTGTAACGTGTCGTGATGATTATCCTACTACCGTTATTGCTATCTGGAAAAACATGATTCACACCTTCCTTAAAATCAATTAGCCGGACGTCGTCGAAAACTATCACATACCTATTTGTCAACAAATGCTGCTTCAAGCTACTAATTAGCTCTTGCTCTAGCATTTCATCCATATACTCCTCGTCGGAGTCTCCATCTTCAACAATCATCTGCGTCAAATGCATGAATAGATCCCTTAATTGAAATGGTTTCGACACATTGATCCAAGCATGGCAATCAAAGTGTTGTTGAACCTCTTCACTTCGGTAGACAATACTAGCAAGACTGGTCTTACCAACCCCGCCTAAACCGACCAATGAAATTTCATTTTTATTTCTTTTTTAATTCGTTGAATCTCCCATGCCACATGTCTTGTTTCCAACTTTTTAATCAAGCTGTCACCTTTCTTGGAAATCATAAAATTATATCCACGAAGATATCGGCGTTCTGACACTTGAAAAAGGTACATGTCCAAGATGAACTCCGCATTTTGAACTTCCTCTGTTGCTACATTGAACCACGCCGCCGTGTTCCACTTCAGTTTGTTTGTGTTCATGGGCAAATCCTTGAGACTCTCCAGCACACTCTGCAGACTCTGAATGCTTATGTCAGCCTCTCGGAACAAATTCGCTTCATTTGTTAGCAACCCAAGTACCTTGTCAATGACATGAATTATTGTAGTTGCAGCTTCCATTTCTGGTAATTGCTCGGCTTCTCTAATGGTCGGGACAATTATGTTGTTGCTTTAATCCGAAGAACGTCGGATCAGGAAATAGAATGAGACAATCAGCACCCCCGTTGACTCCTCTTCCACACAATGAGCATTTTGCCTTCTTTGTTTAGTTGAATATAAAAATTAAATTGAAAACATTAGTACTGTTACCCCCAGTACGAAAATCATTTCTGTAACAACGATGTTAAAATATATATATAGAATTTAATATGAAAAGTTTGCTCGTCCAAATGGATGTCACCTCATCTGCCAGATAAATTTACTAATATAGTTTATTTAATCTATATAATAATAGATTTCTTGCGAGGAAAAGTCAGATGGAAATTTTTTTTTTATTAAGCACATCTAAATGGAACACTTTCCTAAAGCTTTCCTTCCATCTTTCATTGTTTTTTCCGCTGGCTTTCCACCTCTGTAGCTGGGAAGCGGCGTTGTACAGGGGAATAAACACACGTTTCTCAAAAAAACAAAAAAAAAAAAAGAAGAAGAAGAAGAAGAAGCAAAAAAAAAAAACAAAAAAACAAAAAAACAAAAAAAAAAGAAAAAGAAAAAGAAAAAAAGAAAGGAAAAAGGTTCACTATATTTGAGTAAATATGATTGAAATTTTATCAGTACATATTTATAATAAGGTGAATTCCAAAGTAAAGCATGATATTTACTCTTTTAATTAGTTAGATAGCCTACTTTACATGTGTAAAATAGATAAATAAAACCAAAACAAAATAAAATTTTCACATGATGGGCGTAAGACCCATCAAATGATGGCCTGAGAGGGAGGATGACTGAAAGTCCGTTTCGTCCTTTTATAATGTAGCACAAGATAATAGGAAATGAATTAATACATGAATATGTTTTTTCATATTTTCTTTTTGAGATGTCACCAAATTTGATATTTAATCGTCTTAATTAAAAATCCAACTTGGTTAATAGGTTGAGTGACAATAAAATCAGGGTAATTTGTAGGATTGCCCTTAAATATGTATATCTCTGTGCTATTACCCTAATTTTAATAGGTCAACCTTTGTTGACCTCCAACTATAAAAGTATATAGGCTTAATAATCTAAAAAAAGAACTAAGGACAAAAAATATAAATGTCTTTTTAAGAGGTTATTTTCACAATTTTCCCTGAAAATAATAATGGTATGAATGAAATTGTTCCTATAATTTGTGTAAAATTGAATTTCACATGCCTATTTATGACTCCCTTCCTATCTTTGAATAAAAATGTTGGACATGACTACAACTTCTCATTCAAATATTCTAAAATCATGCTGTTTACTCCATTTAATTTTATACAAATGTTATTTACTACAATTTCCATTAATTTTTTAAAAAGAAATTTTAATTTCATTCTTTTTCTTTTTTGGAGTACAAATACTTAAAAAAAAACAAAACAAAACAAAACAAATGAAGGAAAGAATAAAAAATGTCGAGGAAAAAGAAAAAAAGGAAAAAAGGGTGACACAATATAGATCAGTTTGAAAAAATCAATCCCCTCCTTGATATGTTGAAGAAAAAACAAAATAAACGTAGTGGGTGAACATCTTTCAATGCTAAGCATATCGACAAAATCATGACTTGAAATGTATGTTCAGAAGCCGAAAAGTTACAAATAGAGGCAGCATAAATCTAAAGAAGAAAGAGTTGATACACATTATTATATAAACTGAAGTGGAAAAAAAAAAAAAAAAAAAAAACTGTTCATTCATTGTTATTTGGACATTGATGTATTGGTATTGTTCATAATTGGTTATGGGTTTTGGTCTTTTTATATTTTTCTATGTAAATTTTCTTTTTTACTCTTTATCTTAATTTCTCATACCCTTCTTGATTGTGATCTTTTGGTCATTCTACTTAGAAAACCTTAACTTACTTTTTTGTTTAGTTTTGGTTGCCTCTCTCACATTTAGTTGATTTTAGGTTTTTTGTCTTCCTCTCTCTCTCTCCTCTGTCTTCCTCTTCCACATTTGGTTGGTTTTGAGTTTCTTGTCTTCCTTTCTCTCCCCTCTATTGCTACTGGCTACCTTTCATGGATGATAGGATTTTTTTTTGTTTGTTTTTTCCTCTCCTTTGTAATCTCTTGGTTTAAAAAGTGTTTTTTTTTTCTTGTAGTTTCTTTTTTCCCTTTTTGATTGTTTCTTACACATGCACACACATATATACCTCTCATTCTCTATTTTCTCTCAGTTCATTTATTTTGATGCCTCTCATACACTGTTTTTTTACACTTTCTTTAATGAAGTTTCCAGGGTTGATATTTGGTTATTTAAGGCAATTCTAAGTCAAATCCAGGTACTGTTTATATTTCCTCTATATGATTTCATTTGTATTTGTTTATGATAGAGTACTGCATTAACATTTTTGTTATTTGATTACAATTTACTCTATTTTTAATTTTTAGATAATATGATGAAAAACATTTTTTTGACAAATGACTAGAAATTTTTTATTTGAACTCAGATAAAATTCCAAACAAAATCTAGACTAAGTTAAAATTTGAGGAAGAGTTTTTATAAAACGAGAAATAAGATAAAAATGATCTTATAATTTGAGGTTAGAGGTAAGATTTATCTGAGAACATATTCTTATTTCATTAAAAGAGAGAGAGAGAGAGAGAGAGTTGAATTCAAACTTCGTGATTCTTTGATAATGAAGTGATGGTTTAGTTAGAAATTTTTAAAGTTGTCATTATTATAACTACAAATTTTTCTTCATCTTATCCTTAACCTTCTTCTAACATAAACATAAAAAGTGAATAGTATTTTATGTTATCGATATTTTACAATAATGTTCAAAAGTGGTTTAACTTTCTTTAGTAATAGAGCACTTAAAATGCAAATTATCACCTTTTTTTTCCCCTTCTGTCTTTTGTGATAATTTGAAGAGCTCCCTTAAAAAGTATTTAAAAGCACCCTATCCACCTTGCTTTAATAATTATTATAATCTTGTACATCTCTAATAAACCTTTTATATACCATTGCCAAAAACATTTGAACTGTAGAAATTAATTATTTAAAAAAACTTTTATCTCTCTCTCTTTCTTCTCTTTCTTTTGAACATTCAACTGGACTATACTCATTGTGTCCCACCTACCTCCTTTACTTTCAAACTTTCTTTTCCTTCATTTATTAAGGCCGTTGCCAATTGGCAAAAAAAAAAAAAAATCTTTTACTTATGTGCTTTGAAGCAAAATCGAAAGCAATGAGAGCTTGAAGCCAATATCCTATATACCCTATTGCCTAAAAATGTTTTTGCAAAACCAAATCTCCCTCCTCACAAACTCTAGAAATGCCAAAACCAAACATCGCCTCTGCAAAAAAAAAGTTTTGGGCCTTTTTTGTGTGTTTTACTCATCTTAATTAAGCTTATCAAATTTTAACCTGGTTTTTTAGTTTATCCTTTGAAAAGAAGGCAAGTTACAAAGAAATCTGATTTTAGTTTAAATGGGTTTTTGGTGTGTTTTGGCAAAATATAAAAGAAGATAACTTGCCATGGTTGTTTGTCTGAGCAATTTGCCAAGTTGCCTAAGCAAAAGTCTAAGGAAAAAAATAGCAAAAGTTTTTATGCACAAACAAACAATAAACTTACAAACTTAAATAATTGTCAATTTGATCAACTTGCCTCAATTTTGTATCCTCTCTTGTACAATTGATAAGGAACAGGGAATAAATTCTAAACATTTGAAAACATGTTTTGAATTTACAATTGAAGGAAAGCAAAAAGGTGTGTGAACGAGAAAGGGAGATGATAAAATAGTTTTTCTGTTTTGTTAAGTAATAATATTCTTTCACATTATTATTATTATTATTACTACTACTATTATCATTATTATATTGTTAATGTAAGTCTTATAAGTATTTACTGTAGACAGTATATGTTTCTAAATAATAATCATAATGTTTTGTTAATTTATAATATATGCTTTGGCATAACTTTTATTATCATTATCATTATCATTATATCTATGTATGATAAATATTCCCTTCATTATTACATCTTTCCAACTATTAAATCTAATTAAAATTACATCAAAACAAAAATACATATAAAACTGACAGTTTAATAAAGCAATGACTGTACTTTAAACTCTGTCTCTTACTGTGATGTGTGTAGGAGTGTGTTTTAATTCACGAGACTTTTAGGATCTATAAACAGTAGTTTAAGGTTTTCAATTTGGAAGGAAAAATTAAAATAATTTCAACTATTTTGGCATTTGATTGAGATTCATAATAATTGTTACATTACTAGTTAATCATTATGATAATAAATAAAAAAGGGAGCATTACAAAAGTGTAAAGTAAAATGAAAAATTGAATGTCTCCTTGGGAATGCTACACTACAAAAGTGAGAATAAAACTTATGATAGCTAAAATAATAAGAAGTAATAATAACACACTAACCATGTTATGAAATTTTTTTAACTAATAGAAGAACTTTTAGTGGAGCAGATAAAAGAATTAAAGAGATGAAAAGGAGATAAGATATGTGTTTATAAAAACTTGATAATAAATAAATTTATAGGATAAACACTAGCTATTTATAACTGTAATAACCGGGAAAATTTATATTTCTCGGAGAATAAATACACAATGAATTTAAACGTTAAAATGTGAAATTAAGTGATTTAATATTGTTTAGAACTAAATAAAATGTTCTAACAATATTAAAAGATGAAAAATGATTGATAGTTATATTATGTGTGTACACATGTGTGCCACTCACAATATCAAAAAGTAGGTCAAGATGATATTATCTTGACATAAAACTGATATATTTAAAATCAGTATGCTCAATTTAGTCAATTGAGCACAAAATATGAATTTTGACCGAGAAACAAGCAGTATCAGAAAACTGGTCTAGATGACCTTGAATGAAATTAAAACTGATAAATTTGGGCTCAGCACACCCAAATTAATCAGGATAGCCTATCAGCATGCTCAAATTAGATAATTAAGTACAAAGGTAATATTTGATCAGGAATTCGCAGTATCAGAAACTGGTTGAAATGATCTCAGATAAAAATAAAATTGATATATTTGGATTCAGGACGCCCAAATTAGTCAGGATAGCCCATGTTGAAATTTTGGGCGAAAAAGTATATAAAGGACAAAAATTGAATAATTTTGAAAAACTGCAAAAACAGCCCAAAGAGATTCTCTCTCCTCTCTCACGACCCCTATGGATGAACAGTAGCCAACTTCCGATTCCGGCCTCCGTTCATGACACCGCCGGTGCCATCGGGAAGCTTTCGCCGAGCTGAATCCGACGGTGGGTCGACGCGACGGAATGGTCGTCGGAGCACGCCGCACGCGCCGTCTGAATGTCGTCGGAGTCGAGAGTTTTCGAACGCCGTATCTCCGCCGTCCGGCCACCATTTGCCACGATTCCGGTCCCAATGGAATCATGTTGAGGAAAGGAAGAAAATCCATGTCTTGTTTCACGTCAACTCCGACGGAATCGCACCGTCGAGCCTCACCGTAGAGTCGCCGTGTCGCCATCGTGGAACTCCCTGTTTCTGGTGATGTCGAGCCACACCACCGGTACAGAAATACTCGCCGTGAAGAGGGGAGCAAAAGCCCCAAGGTAATTGTGGACAACAACCCCGGCACGACGGAGATTCAACGCCGTCGCCGTGGGTCGAGTTTTCGAGGCCGATTGTCGACGATTAGAGCCTCTAATGGTGAAATTGGCACCACCAATGGATTCCTCTCGTCTAGATTTTCAACATGAACTACCCACCTTCCACCGTCGCCGCTGGTCAACGCTGGTTAACGGACGGTCAATGGCGGTCAACACCGGTCAACGGTGACCGTTGACCAATTTTGGAAGTTTGGCCTGTTGGCCTATTTTTGACGTTCCGGATACATCCGCAGAGTCGAATTTGCAAGACGGGATCTCAAATATGAAGAACGAAGAATTAGGGTTTATGCCGTCAAGACCGGACTGCAATTCGGTATAAATCCCGGCCTCTTTACGTTCCACAATTTAATTATTTGGGACTATTGTATGGTTTTATAATTATTGGTATGAAAATTATGGAAAAGAATGTATGTAAAAAGAAGAAAATGGCTGTAATGTAGGAAAATAAAAATATGTGATAATGTAATGATTTTACGTAAACAGTATGAGTTTTACGTAAAATCTAGGCCTCTGGTATAGTACGTGATAGAATTAGATCAAGATAGATGGTTTTTGGGCGTTTCCTAAACGCTGGAACTTCAAAAATTAAGCGGAAATGCTGTCGAAATTTCTAAAAACGGCACTAGGAGTAATATGGGAAACGAGGGTAAAAATATGATCGGGAAGGGAACCCGAGCCCCTTCGAGGAATTAGGGCATGGAAAAAGGAATGGGTGAGTTACGATTAGTAAACCGACTCTTAGGTCGGAATAATACTTCCCGAGGGCCGGGAATGTGAAAAATTGGCAAAATGATAAGAATTGATCCAGAAAAGGTCCGATAAGATTTAAAAAGTTAATTAGATAATTTTGAGTTTAGAAAATCCAGTCTAAGCATAAAAATGAAAATGTTATGGTTAAACGACCCATCATGGGTAAAATGTTCATTTTGCCCAAAGATTCTCAAATTATAGGAAAAGAGCCCCAATAACCCTGGAATAGGGTAATGAAGTTTGTAAAAGCCAAAATTGAGGTTTAAGTTATGAAAAATCACGCTAAGGGTAAAATTGTAATTTTTTCAAAAGTTAGGGGTAAAATCGTAATTTTTCAAAAAATTGGAGAAAAATTCAAAAATGGCCATTAAGGTTTAAAAAGCTGTCCTAGGGCTATAATTAAGGGTTATAAGATCAGAACCAAGCTTTTTAATAAAATAAAAGTTATAAATGTAAATGTGATTAATGGACAAAATTTGTCTGTAGGAACCCGATCTAGACACGACAAAGGACATCGATAGATTCCAAGAAAAGGATGAGCACGCTATGAGTAAGTTCAGATATTTACCCGTCTGTAACTATGAATAAGCTTATTGTATTTATATGTTTTGTATGCAAATATCATGATGTGATTTATAATGATGCTATAGTAATGCTATAGTAATACTACGATGATGTTAAAAGATATGTTTTAATAAATAATTTAAAAAAATATATATGTATATATTGAGTTACGAAGGAAACGTATTATAAAAGCTTCATAAGAGTAAAGATGTGAGAAAGAAATATAGAAGAATGGAAAGAGTAAGAATGAAAATGTTATTATAGAATGCATAAGAAAGAGATGAGATATGAAAGGAAAGAATAGATGTTTTACGAAAAGTTTTATGAAAGTTAAGTTATGATTGATAGAGCAACGATGATCGGTAATGAAAGGAATTAAGAAAGGGTATGTTTTATGAGAACGAAATGATAGGTGTTTTATGAAAAATGATATGAAAGCAAAGAGTTAGATAAGAAAGAGAAATAATGATAGGTTATGATGAAAGGTATAATGAAAGGATTAGAATATAATGATAAGATATGATTGATAGAATAGAACGATAGGCTATGATCGATAGGAGTATGATCATAAGATACGATAGATAGAATGATGCAAATGATAAACAGAGAATAATTGTCTGCACATAACTAAACGTATTTTTATTTATTATGATGTAATGTGATGATATATAAGTAATATGTGCTACATATGTTAAAGTGTGACTGACATAATTAACACAAGTAAAGTAAAGAATTAAAAAAAAAAAAACAACATGAAACAATGATATATGTCTTACTAAATGAGAATGAAAGAATGAGATGTCAATGAGAAAAAATTACGAAAGAAAGATAGAACAACGAAAGAACAAATGTCCCATAAAATGTTCTATGAAAAATGAGAAAGGAAAGATTATAAATGTCATAAAAAAAGATGTACAACGAAAAATCAATATAGGAAAAATAAAAGCATATAAGATAATAAGACTGAAAACTTAAGTTGTTGGCGTACCGGCCTCCCATAGGTGAGGTTAATGTCTATATCCTCAACGCAGATGTGGTGCTACTTCGAAGGTGCGGTAGTTTATAGGTTGAACACTATCCTGAAGGTGCGGTAGTTAAAGATCACCCCCTCAGAAAAGAAAGCGGTAATCTTTAAGGTACGACCAGCAACGGGCCCACCAAAGGAAAGTGAAAAGAAAAGAAACGAAAGGAAAGTGAAAAGAAAAGAAACGATACGAAAAGAAAGGAAAAGTAAAGAACGATAAGAAAATAAACAAACGATATGAAAGAATGACATAATAAAATCGATGAAAAATAAATAAATAATAAAACGAAGTTTAAAAGAACATAATAGAATTAATACATGTGATGTGATGTATTTGATGTTAGGTGTGTGATGTGAATGACATGTTTTTACGTGATGTTATGCTAGTGTATATGTTATTGGCTTTTAAGATACGAAAGGTTAAGAAATGATGATAAAACGATAGAAAAGATAAGAAGGTTTAGAACGGAAAGTTAAGAAATGATAGGAATGAAAAGAAAAGAAATGAAGAGATTAGAATAGAATGATAAGAGATGATCGATAGAATGATGAGAAAAATGAGCGAAGAGATAAATGAGTATGAAGAGGCTAACATATTATGTTATGTTTCGATGTTATGTTTTAAGGTTGTGTATGATGTATCTATACGTGATGTCATATAGTCTAGTAATAATATATATTACTAGTATTTATAAGTTAATGAATATATGTTTGAACTTACTGAGCATCTAGCTTATTAGTTGGTCATATGTTACAAGTAAGTAACCTGTTAGTTTAAAGCAATATGATGGACAACAGACGGATCTGCATGTGCCAAGGGACTGGGCGAGGGTATGGTACTACTATGAGTTTTTCGTTGAGCGTTCAAAAAGGAAGTTGAAAGAAAGAAATTTATGAATTATATGTTATAAGAATATGATAGAGATATAGGTATAATATGTAAGTTAAAAAAAATTTGCTATAGAAATTGGTTTCGCTTTAAAAAGAGAACATTAAAAAAATGGAAAGTTAAGTATATTAAGTAAGAGGATGACGACCCACGAGGTTGCCAGCCATCACGATCGGTATCAGAACTCGGCTGGATGGTATGGTAACATATGGGACGTCACAATAACCGTTGGAAATGGGGGGAAGTTTTTAAATTTTGTATAATTATATTCTTGAATGATGCAGATAAATTAAATATAAATAGTAGATATACCAACTAAATACAATGTGTTAATAAAAACTTGAGGATCAATGAATTTATAGGGTAAAAACTAACTGTTTATAACCATTGAAAGTAGGGAAAATTTTGAATTTATTTAATTATATTATTGAATAATGCATATAAAATATATATAAATAGTAGATATACTCACATATACAAAAATTTAATAACTAGAAATTGAAAATCGCTTTAACTTGTTATCAATAAAAAAATTTTAAAATATTTATATAAATTAAATATCAAATTAGTTTAAAATGTTAGTTAATAATCAATACTATTATATTTGAACAATACTTCTAAAATTAGATGTCTAAAAAAAATTTACAAATATTAATATTGTGACGTCCCCCACGTACGTTACCATATCAACCAGCCGAACTCTGACGCCGACCGCGATGGTTGGCAACCTCGTGGGTCGTCATCCTCTTACTTAACATACTTAACTTTCCATTCTTAACGTTCTCATTTTGAAGCGGAAGCAATTTCTATAGCAATTTTTTTTTTTTACATACTATGCCTATAACTCTATCATACTTTTATAACATATATGTCATAAATTTCTTTCTTTCATCTTCCTTTTTGAACGCTCAGCGAAAGACTCATGGTAGTACCATACCCTCGCCCAGTCTCTTGGCACGTGCAGATCCGTCCGTTGTCCATCATATTACTTTAAATAAACAGGTTGCTTACCTGCAACATATGAACAACTAATGAGCTAGATGCTCAGTAAGTTCAAACATACATTCATTAACTTATAAATACTAGTAATATATGTTATTACTAGAATATATGACATCACATATATACATCTTATATACATCGTCTATACATATCCTCGAAACATAACATAAAATGTGAGCTTCTTCATACTCATTTATCTCTTCGTTCATCGTTCTTATCATTCTATCGATCATCTCTTATCATTTTAATCCAATTTCTTCATTTCTTTTCTTCTCATTCCTATCATTCCTTAACTTTCTGTTCTAAACCTTTATAATTTCTCTATCGCTTTGTCATCATCTGTTAACATTTCATATCTTAAAAGCTAGTAACATACACACTAGCCTAATATCACGTGAAAACGTGTCATTCACATCACATCACATATATAATTCTATTATGTTTCATATCGTTTGTTTCTTTTTATGTCATTCTTTACTTTTCTTTTCTCTTCATTCTCTTTTCCTTTCTTTTCTTCTCTCTTTTTTCCTTTCTTTTCTTTTCACGCTCTTTTCTTTTCTTTTCTCGCTCTTTTCTTTTCTTTTCTTTTCACACACTCTCTTTTCCTTTCTTTTCTTTTCTTTCACTCTCCTTTCGTTTGTTTTCTTTCCACTTTTCTTTGTTTGGGCCCGTTGTTGGACGTACCTAGTTGCGCGAGGACAGTGGGAGGAGGGGGAGCTACCCACTAACCTACCTCACAGTCACATAAAATCTCACCTTCGGGGCTGGTCCATCCTATAATCTACCGCACCTTCGGGGTAACGCCACATCTACGCGGAGGATATAGACCGGAAGTCTCGACCTTGTAGGGAGACCGGTACGCCAACAACTTAAGTTTTCAGTCTTATTATCTTGTAGGCTTTTATTTTTCTTATATTGATTTTTCGTTGTACAACTTTTTCATGACATTCATCATCTTTCATTTCTCATTTTCCATAAACATTTCATGAAACATTTGTTCTTTCGTTGTTTTTCTTTTCTTAATTCTTTACTTTATTTGTGTGAATTATGTTAATCACACTTTAACATAAATAACACATATTACTTATATATATCACATCACATCACATCACATCAGATCACATCATAACAAATAAAACATGTTTTGTTACGTGTAGACAATTATTCTCTGTTCATCTTATCATTTGCATTCATTATATCTAGCGTATCTTATCATCACATTTCTATCAATCATAGCCTATCGTTCTATTCTATCAATCACATCTTATCGTTATGTTCTAATCCTTTCATCATACCTTTTATCATAACCTATCATTGTTTTTCTTTCTTGTCTAACTCTTTGCTTTCATATCATTTTTCATAAAACATTCATCATACCTTTTATCATAACCTATCATTGTTTTTCTCTCTTGTCTAACTCTTTGCTTTCATATCATTTCATATCATTTTTCATAAAACATCTATCCTTTCGTCCTCGTAAAACATCCCTTTCTTAATTCTTTTCATCACCGATCATCATTGCTCTATCAATCATAACTTAATTTTCATAAAACTTTTCATAAAACATCTATTCTTTCGTCCTCATAAAACATCCCTTTCTTAATTCTTTTCATCATCGATCATCATTGCTCTATCAATCATAACTTAATTTCCATAAAACTTTTCATAAAACATCTATTCTTTCCTTTCATATCTCATCTCTTTCTTATGCATCCTACCATAACATTCTTGTTCTTACTCTTTCCATTCTTCTATCCCTCTTTATCACATCGTTACTCTCATAAAGCTTTTATAATGCATTTCCTTCATAATTCAATATATACACATATATATATATGTTTTATAAATTATTTATTAAAACATAACTTTTAACATCATCATATTATTGCTATAGCATTTACTATAGCATCATCATAAATCACATCATGACATTTTCATACAAAACATATAAACACGATAAACTTGTTCATAGTTGCAGACGGGTAAATGTCTGAACTTACTCATAGCGTACTTATCCTCTTCTTGGGATCCATCGACGTCCTTTGTCGTGTCTGGATCGGGTTCCTACAGACAAATTTTGTCCGTTAATCACATTTTCACTTATAGCCTTTATTTTATTAAAAAGCTTGATTCTGATCTTATAACCCTTAATTATAGCCTTAGGACAGCTTTTTAAACCTTAATGGCCATTTTCGAATTTTTCTCCAACTTTTGAAAAATTACGATTTTACCCCTAACTTTTGATAAAATTACAATTTTGCCCTTGACATGATTTTTCATGACTTAAACCTCAATTTTGGCTTTTACAACTTCATTAACCTATTCCAGGGTCATTGGGGCTCTTTTCCCATAATTTGAGTATCTTTGGGCAAAATGACCATTTTGCCCCTGATGGGTCGTTTAACCATAACATTTTCATTTTCATACTTAGGCTGGATTTTCTAAACCCCAAATCATTTAATTAACCTTCTAAATCTTATCGGATCTTTTCTGGATCAATTCTTATCATTTTACCAATTTTTCACATTCCCGGCCCTTGGGAAGTACAATTCCGACCTAAAAATCGGTTTCATATTTTTCTTGTGTTCTAGGGTTTCGAATGGTCGGTTAACTAATTATAACTTGCCCTTTCCTTTTTCCATGCCCTAATTCCTCGAGGGGGCTCGGGTTCCCTTCCCGATCATATTTTTACCCCTCGTTTCCCATATTACCCCTGGTGTCGTTTTTAGAAATTTCGGCAGAGTTTCCCCTTAATTTTTGAGGTTCCAGCGTTTAGGAAACGCCTGAAAACCATTTATCCTAATATAATTCTATCACGTACTATACCAGAGGCCTAGATTTTACGTAAAACTCATACTGTTTACGTAAAATCGTTACATTATCATATATTTTTCTTTTTCTCCATTACAGCCATTTTCTTCTTTTTACATACATTCTTTTCCATAAATTTTCATACCAATAATTATAAAATCATATAACAGTCCCAAACAATTAAATTGCGGAACGTAAAGGGGTCGGGATTTATACCGAATTGCAGTCCGGTCTCGACGGCATAAACCCTAATTCCTCATTCTTCATCTTTGAGGTCTCGTCTTGCAATTCCGACTCCGCGGATGCGTCCAGAACGTCGAAAATAGGCCAACGGGCCAAACTTCCATTTTCGGTCAACGGTCGCCGTTGACCGGCGTTGACCAGCAGTTGACCGGCCGTTGACCAGCGGCGACGGTGGCAAGTGGGTAGTCCATCTTGAAGATCTCGATGAGAGGAATCCATTGGTAGCCTCAATTTCACATTTGGAGGGCCCAATCGCCGGAAAATCCCCCCGAAAGTCACGGCCACGGCGGCGACAGTGGAGCTCCGCCGTGCCGGACTTTTTCCCCGAAATTGACTGAGGGCTTTTGCTCCCCTCTTCACGGTGACCATTTCTGTACCGGTGACGTGCTTCAACTCGGCCGGAATCGACGGCTTCGACGGCGGCTCCACGGCGGCGACGTCGCGACTTCGGGCGGCGCGATTCCGCCGGTGTTGAGGCGATCCACCACTTGGGTTTTGTAGTACTCTTCACCACGAACATTTTGGGACCAGTTTCGTGGCAAATGGTGGCCGGACGGTGGAGAAATCTCACCTGGAAGATTTCGGCTCCGGCGACCTTCAGGCGGCGCGTGCGGCTTGCTCCGGCGGCTGCTCCGTCGCATCGACCCACCATCGGACTCAGCTCGGCGAGAGCTTTCCGATGACACCAGCGGTGTCGAAAACGGACACCGTTTCCGATGGTCGGTTACTGTACACATTCGGCTAGAGAGAGAGAGAGAAATGAGGAGAGGGAGAGAATTTGTGGACAAATGAGTAAATTCCACTTTTTCCCGTTCTTTATATACTTTTTCACCCAAAATTTCAACATGGGCTATGCTGACTAATTTGGGCGCCCTGAATCCAAATATATCAGTTTTATTTTCATCTGATGTCGTTTCGACCAGTTTCCGATACTGCGAATTTTCGATCAAAAATTACCCTTGTGCTCAATTATCAAATTTGAGCGTGCTGATAGGCTATCCTGACTAATTTGGGTGTGCTGAACCCAGATTTATCAGTTTTATGTCAAGATAATATCATCTTGACCTACTTCCTGATACTGTGAGTGGCACACACGTGCACACACATAATATCACTATTACTCATTTTTCATCTTTTAACATTGTTAGAACATTTTATTTTAGTTTTAAACAATATTAAATCACTTAATTTCACATTTTAATGCTTAAATTCATTGTTTATTTATTCTCCGAAAAATGTGAATTTTCCCGGTTGTTACAAATATTTTTATTTATGGATTTTAAATCATTTTTTTATTTTTAATAATAGATGAATAATAAAAAAAAATGAGAAAAAGTCCCCTAATATCAAATTGTCAACATAGGCTGTGTAAATTTCCTCATCTAGATTAAGATTTTATATTTGGAAACAACGAATGCTCAAGTGAAAGGTATAGGAATTTTGAGACTCTTTCAGTAAATGTTTTTTGATTCAGACTTGATATAATGTTAGTCTTTTTCAAGTTTGAAAGGTAAACATCTTATTTAACTCATGCATTAATATCTAAAAATCATAATGAAAAATGTAATTTTCCTACCTATAATAAATATCATATTTAAATAATTAAAAAAATCTTTATATTATCATTGCACTAATACCTTAAGCATTTTACAGTATATATATATATATTTTAATATTGTTAACTTCCTTTAATTTTTATTTTTTTATTTATTTCAATCTTGCGGTAACGAAGAACAAAAAGAAAGAGGGAAAAAAGTTATAAAAGATAATAATATAATTTTCAATATGAAAATATATATACAGATATGTATTTATCTCTTCTCACTTTACATTATAAAAAATTTTCTACTTTTGGTATAATATAACATTATTTCTCGAATTATTTTATATAAAAAAATTTCTTAGCTTAAAATTTTCCATTATAGGACCCATATGTTAAAAAATTCAAAAACTGATGAATGTTAAAAATTTTTCATGTTTGTTATAAATATACATGTTAGAATTGCAATAAGCATTACAAGATTTTTGTACAATATAACAATATCTCTCGCTGCAAGCATAGGTTTTTGGCTAGTATAGTCTATAATCACGTAAACAAAACAAGACAACAAGTCTGCAGTGCTGCAGAAGTGAAGGAGAACAGAGTAGCGTGGCGGGCTGATCAGCCGCCTAGCCGTGGAGGACCTTAAAGATGCATAAACTGTCTCGACGAACAACCTTCAAATTGGAAGCAACGATATTAATAAATATTCTAGTCTGAAATTAAGAGAAATATGATTTTTCTTTCGTCATGTTATTACAATTTTAGCTATCATTCGCTCCGTTAAGACATGTACGAGAAAGAAATGCCATGAATGAATCAAGGGAGCAGAGTTGGGTAACATTATGAGGTTCTGTTACATCAATCATGGCATTTTATCTTTTAAAACTTTCGAAATAAAAGCAATGCAAGTCAAAACCTTGAAACCAATGCCTTACCCACTAGATATTCATCTAGAAAAGGGTTAACTGATTGAGGATTGGAGAGTTCAACAATTGTCATTCTGCTACTAGCTCTCTGCTCCCACAAAGTAATGACTTCGGCCTCTTTCCTTGATGTCAAGTAACAATTCCTTGATGTTGTGAATGTTGGATTGCCGACAAACTTGATGAATCCATGCCAATGGCGACACCGCGACACTTTGGGAATGTACTCATCTGCAACATCATCGATGAGTTCGGACTCCTCCTTTGCTTGTTTCAACCAAATCATTTACTCTCATTTTGATCGTCTCTCATCTCATTCTCTTCCCCTGAATATCCTTTTCTGCTCTCTTTGTCTGATCATTTTCAGTCTTATTTGTCTAATTTTGCATTTGTACTACAAAACTTTTGTTTGTATCAATTTAGTTGACTCGGCTGTCATCAAATCCTTTCTTTTTTCTGTTCTGTTTTCTTTTGTTTTGGTCTCATGCCACTAAGTATCATCATTATCATTATCATTATTATTATTATTATTTTGAAGGGGGCTACTAAGTATTATTGACTTCTCAAGTTCTCAAAGCTCTTGACATTAAAAATCGTCTGTAACCAGTAACCAAATGGTTACCCGCCACTTAAAGTGGTTACATCTTCGATACCAAATAGTACTTATAATTGGTAATTTTAAATTAAAAAAAAATTATAATGTCATGCTATGATATTTTTTGTAAGTGGCCCTTTTTTTTTTCTGTGCATAAAAATCAATACAAGGTATGATTTTCTGCTATGGAGTCCCAATAGGTCTATTTAGTTTATGGGATAAAGAAGTAAATAGCAGTTTTCAAGAAAAAAAAAGATAAATAATAGATTTTAAAAAAATTTATCGTAGATAACATATTTACAAGTAAATAACATATTTATAAGAAGTAAATTAATTATTACTTGATAAATTTAATATAAATAAAACATTTATTGAGTAAATAATCTATTTATTACAGATATTTTAATAACAGACTATTTATTTCAATTATTTTCCAAAACAACTATATATACTACAATCTCCCTAATTTTATTTCTATTGGATTGCAAGTTTAAAGGGTGATCACCTAGGTATTGAAGCTTAATCCCAACCCACTTAAGTAATGAAGCTTTGATTCCAACCTGTTATCATCTGTAACCGGCATTTTAGGATGGGATTTTGCAGAAAATGTGCAAAGATGAAATGTGATGCAGGTCAAAACTCTCAAGTTAACGTAGGTCATCCGTTGATCTTGTCAAATTAAATCACACCCCTTCATTCCTTTTTTTTTTTTTATTAACCATTCTTTTTTCTGAATCTATTGATTGTTCATGAAAAAAAAAAAAACAATAGCACTTATAAAACCATTTTTTCTTTTATAGGGAAGAACATAAAATTCTTTTATTGGGAAGCTTTCTAAGAGACAAGTTTAATATTTGAGGTAAAGATATACAGAACAAAACAGGGGACAAAACAGGGGAAGCATAATTATAGTAAGTTAGCCAAAAAGAAGTACAGTATATCAAGCCGACCAAACTAATCATTTAAAAGACTGACCAAATCAGGACTTGGTGACCATGTTCAGACACAGAAAATTCACAAAACAGAAGAACTATAAAACCAAAGAAGGATTTGGTTGGTCTACTGCATATACGTTCCACACACTGTACAATCACATAGCCATATTCATTTTCACGAGCATGAGAACGCACAGGGGAGCAAAGCAAGGCCACGAAGGAGCAGTAACAACAATCTATGACAATCGCATGATGGAAAGACAGGGAGCAAACTTTGTATATCGGGTGATTAATCTCGTCAACATTTCACTCTATCATGGTTCAAAAGTTTGAGTCCTTGAGGTGCGTGTGACTGAAAAAAGAAAAAAAAAATAGGCATGGTTTTAGGAAGAGGCGGGTTATTATTGGAAAGAGTCACAAGTTAATTAGATATTAAACACCTCGGCCGCATAATTCTTTAAAACAGTAAGAAACATGAGACAGATAATAAAGCAAACCTGAACATCTTCAATTAGTCCTCAATGTCATCACTGAAGAAACTAATGCGATCACTGGAGAAACTCAACCGACTGACATCATTTTGTTGAATAATTGAGGTTGAGGCAGACTCTTCTTCTCCTTCGCCAAAAAAGAAACTTGACTGAAGGTCATGCTGTGTGATGGCATCTCTGTTTATGTCTAAACCTTGCAAATAGTCCAACAACTCCGACTCGCCAAGCGTGTACGAAATGTAACTTCTTCCCTGAACTCTGTAGAAGAAAAGGACAGATGATACGTGCTTAATCTTCAAGTAATCTGAGCCACCATCTGGTTGCATGTTGAGCACAAATTCAGTTGGCATGTCATAATTGGCAAGGATTTTTAGATTTCTTAGGTGTTCAATGCCGGTGGGAACCTCATTCAGAAGTGGGCTGGGTCCAATTGTCAAAGCTTCAAGAATAGACAATGCTCCTCTCTCTATTTTTATCATTCTTAGCTCATGTAACTCCGTCAGAACAAGCTGCTTGAGCTTTTGAAAACTGCCTTCAGCGAAATGAAGTTGCTCACCATCGTATGCTCGGTGAAGTAAAAGAGATGCTAAGTTGGGCAGACACGAAAGGGCTTCCAAGGGGTCAACAGTCAATCTTGAGAGAATTAAACCCAATATGCGTAGATTCTGAAGCCTCAAAATCCAGTTTGGCAACTTCTCCAGATGACCCTTCAGGATGAGGCGTCCTAGTAAAGGTGGCGGAGTTGAAATGGATTCCAAATCCAAAGTTTGAAGATTATTGGACGAGTACAAACTTAGAGATTCAAGGAGATTCATCTTCTCGATTGAGGTGCAGAGAGCGTTCACAATGTGCGATTCCAATTTTGAAATGCTCAAACATCTTAACTGTCTCAATTTCTTCAACTCTTTCATGACACCAAATCCACTACTGAGTGCTTCCACAGTCATCAGTGTTTGCAAGTTCTCCAACAAACCTACCCCTTCCTTAATCCTCGTTCCATGGATTGAATATGAGCTACCTCTGTCATTATGAGCGCTGGCCAAAAGGTGTCGCAATTTCCGGAGCTTCTGGATCTCGATTGGTAGCTCATTAATCAGTGTATTTCTAGTGTCTAATGTTTGTAGATTGAGTAGTAGGACGATGGACTTTGGAAGCTTCTTCACTTTTGTATTCCTTAAACTCAAGTACTTCAAGAAGAACAGACTTCCCAGTTCTGTTGGGAGATCATCTAGTGGAGCATTTTCGAGGTCCATCAACTCCAGAAGCTTGAATCTTTCGAATAAACTAACCACCAACGACTTTGTCATTACTATTCCATTGGCATTGAAAAGGAAAACTGAGCGAACCCTGGAGTATTCGACGGTATTTTCTAGTGTATTTATTGCTCCACCATAGATTGACAGCCGACGACTTTCGGGGTCAACAAATGATATGGAGTCATTTTTGTCAAAGACTTGACAGATCCCATGTTCTTTTGCCTTTGCAACAAGAATGTCGTGCATCAAACCATGAACTGTACACATTCTTTCAGTGCCATCGTACTTTATAAGTGAAACTTGGACCATGTTTCTATTTATGAGCTCATTTAAGTATGCTTCTGCAACTTGCTCCAACGTCTTGCCAATCTCTTCTTTAACAAAACCCTCGGCAATCCACAAAATGAATAATCTTTGATCAGGAATCAGAAAATACTTAGGAAAGATACCAAAGTACAAGAAGCAGAGTCTTATATGGAAAGGTAGATCATCATAACTACGAGAGAAAATTGTTGAAACTACCAAGTTCAGTTGGAGTATCTTTCTAAAATAATCATTAAAATGGTTTGGCATCATTGTCCATTCAGACACAAGGTTCAGTCTGGTAGACAGATGGCAAGCAATAGTCTTAATGACAAGAGGCAACCCATGGCATCTTCTAATAATTTCTTGGGTCGACGCCGATAACTCATTGGGACAATTACGATGCGCAAATTTGTACGCATGTTTACGATATAACTCACAAGCCATTTCTTTTGAAAGAGGTAGTAGACACTTGAAGATATCGCAAGAAGAAGCCATTGCATTGTTGCGTGCTGTGATGATTATCCTACTACCGTTATTGCTATCTGGAAAAACATGATTCACACCTTCCCAAAAATCAATTAGCCGGACATCATCGAAAACAATCACATGCCTCTTTGTCAACAAATGTTGCTTCATGCGACTAATTAGCTCTTGCTCTAGCATTTCATCCATTTCCTCCTCGTCAGAATCTCCATCTTTGCCAATCATCTGCGACAAATGCATGAATAGATCCCTTAAGCGAAATGGTTGCGACACATTGATCCAAGCATGGCAATCAAAGTGTTGTTGAACCTCTTCACTTCGGTAGACAGTACTAGCAAGAGTGGTCTTACCAACTCCGCCTAGACCGGCCAATGAAATCACCAAGCGTTTGGATGGTTCTCCAACCAGCATTCTCACCAGTTCTTCCTTTTGGGATTCAATACCCACAAGTTCTTCTTCCTCGATGAAACTGTACGAGTCCTCCAGGAATCTGAAATCACTCCTCCTCCTTGATAAGCGCATACGTTCATCTTCGTCTACGGAACTATTTAAGCTCTCTATTAAACTGAGATTCACAGTCCTGCTACGGGATCCTTCTTGCAACAAAAAAAGTTCTGGATCTACACCCCAAATTATCATCAATTGTATTCCTTTTTCAATACGTTGAATCTCAGAAGCTGTATCTCCTTTCAACTTTTTAATCAGGTTGTCACCTTTCTGGAGAACCATATAACTAAATCCACGCCGATGTCGCCGCCCTGCCATCTGAAGAACGTACATGTCCAAGACGAACTCGGTGCGCTGCGCTAACTTTGTTGCATCCATCAAACGGGCTTCCGTGCTCCACTCCAGTGTGTTTGTGTTCATCACCCAGCGCTTGAGGCCCTTTAGCGTACGTTCCAGACTTCGAATGTTTATGCCGGCCTCTCGGAACAAATTTGCTTCATTTGTTAGCAAGTAAAGTACCTTGTCAATGACGTAAATTGCCGTACTTACAGCCTCCATTTCTGGTTCTCGAACGATCGGACAATTATCTTGTTGCTTTAATCAGAACAACGTCGGATCTGAAACTAGAATGAGATCTTAGACGATTTAGCAATTAGCACTCCCCTTGACTCCTCTTCTGCACAATGAACATTTTTGCCTTCTTTCTTTGCTTAGGGTTTGTTTTCGTTATAAATTGAATTTAGAATAAAATAAAATTTAAAAAAAATTAAATGAAATGAAATCAAAAATTTTAGCTTTCAAATAAGACCTTAATGTTATTATAAGTTTTTTCCCCCCTTAAATACATCATCTATAAAAACATTTCTCTAACAATCTCATTAAAAGAAAAATTAGAGGCTGTGTGGTGGGTCTGTTTTGAAGATCAAAATCAATTTTTTTGGTAGTTCTTTTCATTTCACTCTCACTTTATATTATTCATATCTTTAAAATTCTATAATAAATTTCAAATTTTAAAAATTCATAACTTTACGTATATAAATCCAAATGAGATGATTTTTTTTAATTATATAAAATCTCAGAAGAAACTAAATAAAATTGATATTAATAATTTTTTATAGAATAAATTTTTAAAATTTTATTTTATTTTTTCATTTCAAATAGTTTTTTTTTTTGTTAAACACATTTTCTAAACCTATTTTTGTTAATAAAAAAACATTTTCAAAACACTTTCGAAACACGGACCTTAAAATTCAATACTACCCTCCATTTGTTTGACTCACCAAAATTTGAAAAATAAAAAATTTTCTATTCTAAAAAAAATAGACCTTCCTAAATTTCCGTATCAAAACATCCAAAGTTTTTCATTTTTGAAAAATGGAAAAAGAACTCTCTAGACAAAAAATTTTTTTACTCACCTAATTAACTTTTCACTTTTTAAAAAAATTCCAAACAACTTTTTATTTTTCATACCTAAAAATTTTCTATTTTCTAAAAAAAAAAAAAAAAAACCTCTCAAGGTTTGTTTGTTCAAATGAATGTCACCTCACCTGCGAAATAAAGTTACCGAAATAACATATTTAAGATATATATAAGAACAGATTTCTTGTGGAGAAGAGACAGGCGGAATTTTTCATTTTTAAAGTGACATCTGAAAGCGTACACTTTCTCAAAACTTTCCTCTATCTTTCTGTCTTCTCCACTGACTTTCCGCCTCTGTAGCTGAGAAGCCGCGTTGTACAGGGGAATGAAAACACTTTTTTTTTTAAGGACTTCTCGTGGTAATGTTGATGGAACGCCAAAAAAAAAGAAAAAAAAAATCTCTATGTTTGCCTAAATATAAACTTTCAATCAACTTTAGAGTTTTAGCACCGAATATTAAGAATAAGGGGAATTCTAATGTAAATTATGATACATTTTCTTCAATAATAGGAAATCAATCATCACGATATCATTTCATCTTTTTACGTCTCTAGTTAGATCCTTAATAAGTCCAATAAAAATCATGCTTGGTTCATATGTTTTGTAGCATCAAAATTATAATGGTGCTAGTGAGATTAGGTTTATCATTCGAGTAAAATCGGATCATATCATATAGGTTTCATTGATGAGTTTTTGATTTCTTCTATAAACGTTGAGAATTGGAGGCCAAATAACATCAATAATCTCTTTTTCATTTAATAAAAAGAAAAAAGAGAATGAATTATCAACTATTTTTAATGTTGCAACTAAAAAGATGTACTGCACCCGATTACATACAGTTAAAAAAAAAATCCATTTCTTTCGTCCATGAGCTTGAATCTTAAGCATAAAACGAGATTGCCTATTGAGCTTTGGTTTTTTTTATTTTATTGCATTTTTTATTTTGGAGAAATCTTTCCGTTCTTTTTTTTGAATTTAAGGGTGTGATATTCAAATTTAACATCTTATAATGGACTCGAGCAAGAAATTAGAGCTATACTATGTTTGCAATTATATCTTTTGAGAATTTTCATTCACTATAAATTTATTTATAGAACATAGTGAGAGCTCTACATCTTCCTATGCAAAACTGATTTTTAGATGGCTCTCTATCAAATTGAGAAAATTAACACGCTTTCAAATTCTTCATGCTAATTTATACCGTGCAAATGAAATGCCCAAAAAAAAAAAAAAAAAAAAACTCATCAACTATAAACACCATATGTAGGCTTTTAAGCCTTCAACTTATAGTAGGTGATTTGGAGGATTGCAGGTCAGACAACACACATTTAAAATATTATCTCATAGTGACTTATGGATTTTTGACCTTTCATAAAAGAAGTTAAAGATCAACATGATCCCTTATCAGCTAAAAAGGTATATCTGTAGATTATTAGTAATCTACCGGATATAATTGAAGCCAACATGGGTCTACGGTTGCTAGCATTGGTCTCCGACTGCCAAAAGGTATTCTTGTATCCAACTTTTTGATAATTTTGCATAAGGTTCTTTGATTGCCGTCACAGACACTAGTCTCCTAGTGTTGTCATCGGAGAGTAATAATTATCTACCAAATATTTTGTTTTGAAGGGTGAAGGAGGTAAATAGGACAAAAATCAACCTTAATAAAAATAAATAACAGAAAATATTTGGACAGTTAGTAAATAACATATTTTTGATAAATCATGATTTATCACAACCTAAAATTCTAAAAATATCTCTCGTGTGTAAATTTTAGTAAATTTGTTTAGTGAATCACTTTTTAATTTGGTAAATCATTTATTTAGCATTTTGGTAAATTTTGATAAATTCATTTAGTAAATAATTTTTTTACTTAGTAAATTATTTATTTATTGATTTTGATAAATCATTTATTACTCGATAAAAAATTTATTTATCACGTAAACTAATAACTCTTGATTTCATAAACTATTAATTTACCGATGTAATAAGTGTAAATTATTGATTTACTAATATAAATTCTTGATATTGTAAATCATAATTTACTAATTGATTAATTTATCATGTAAACCATTAATTTATCGTACAAATCTTAATCAACTGATTTTATAAAAAAATCCCAAATTGAGCAATCCCTAATCCTAAATCCTAAATTGACCCAAACCCTAGCTCTTCACCCCAAATTGAGCCTCAAATTCCAACCTAAGCCTATCTTTGTGCTACTCAGTTCGTGGTCGGTGACGCCTGTGATCTTTTAAAAAAAATTTTAAAATTCCGCTGCACATGTTTTCTATTTTTTTTTTTACAATAATTTGATATATTTATAGGTTCCATTAGTATTTTCCCTTGTCTACCCCTAGCACACATCATAAAGTCCATATTGTTAGAAGGTTTAGTAGTATAGATTTCTACTAAAATTAAAAACTTGATCTCCAAGTATCTCTATTGATTAAGTACATGAGTAAAACTTCCACATGTTATACAAGCTTAATTTCTAAATTACCATACTATTAATAAGTATTCTTTTTAGATTTATCCACTAACGAGTAGACAATATAAATCCTACGTTGTATTGAGCCTTGATGTCAAAGTTCTACTACTACATTTGACATGCAGTAAAAATCCAATATGTTATTCTCTCCTATTATATTGCTCAGGTTGTTGAACTACAATATTAGTGATTTGACATCTTTTATGTCTCTTTTCAATTGATTGCAATTACTTATTAAATAAAATAATGTGACTTTATGCTAGATGACAAACTATTAAATTATCACATCATGCTTATATCATATAATATTTTCTATAGTAAAGTTACTTTATTTATACAACTTTACTTCATGTGACGTTAAATTATCACATTGTAAAATTATATCACAATCATATTGTATTCCATTTTATTTGGTCATACAATAAAATAATATTACAGCCATTACTTGTGACATTTTAATTTATTTGTTACCGTATTAAAACATATTATTCATAACTTGAGGTTAAAATATAGCCTAAGCTTGTAATTACATAGGAATTTTTGTGAATTTTCACTAAAATATGGACATATACTAAGCTTTTGGTAATCGAAATTTTGAGAATTTGATTTTTAATTCACCATATTTTTATTTAAGTCTCAAATTTAGTGTATTTAAAAAATATTGATTATTCCTATAAAAGAGTATTACTGCTTTGATATTGTTTGATTGCCGGCCTGAGCTGGATATTCCTTTATTAACTTCTGCAAATCCATGCCAGCATACTGAAGGACAAGACGCACGAGACTATCTCTATCTTTGTAATCAATCCCAAGCAACCTACTTACCTGAATAGCTAGTGGATTAAACTTTCCCGCAACCTAGCATATATTAACATTAATTGTTAAAAGAAATCTCACTACCCCTACACCCTCATTTTTTCCAAATAATAAATGAATTGAACTAGATTCAAAATAGAATGCTTCAAGTTCTATTTAAGTAAGACAATTAGAAAAAAATGCATTAGACTCCTAATCTAACTTTTCACAACTTCTCAACTGTTGTTTCGTTTTCAGTGTGAGACTAAACTCCCCTCTTTATTTTACTAAAAAAAGACAACCAATTTAAACATTAGCTAATAAAAGAAACTTAGTGGCAATCATTGTCTTTACCAAAAATCAAAATTTTTCAATACAGATAATTATCATACTCCACTATAAGGATATTCTCAATCCAAATTAATAAATTCCTAGAATTTTGACTTCGAAGCATGTAAAAAAACCTTGCTAAAAATTGGATCATATTATTTTTACATTAAAATAATAAGAAATCACATATAAACCAAAGGGAACTAAGTAAATATTTCAGTCGGTTAAAAATACCTAAGTAATAAACAGAGTAAGAAAATATTTTCAACAAAGTATAAACAAAGAAAAAAAAAGATATTTTTTTCTATTTAATGGAGACATAAATAATTTAATATATATGAGTAACACAAAACTGAAATTAGTTTGAATTAAAAAATAAATGAAAATTTCTAAAATATGAGAGAGACAAAGTGTCATCACGAAAACCTTTATATTATCCTAAAGTTGGGCGCGAGTGAGATTACCCTAAATTAACCCTTCTTTTTCTAGATGGAAACCACTTCATTATATAATTGAGCTTGTATATTAATTAGCCGATCCTTGCAACCCTAGGCAAAGATTTGAAGGAATGTTGTCTAGTGTTGTGCAATTCCTAATCCAGTGGCCAAAGAGACAACACAAATAATAAGTCGCGTCCACTATTATCGTTTAACAATAAGTTAACACGGCTTGTTTGAGAAACACATACGTTGACAAGCTCAATAGCCGTTGATGTCATACATTTTGGTGGGTAGAACCAGGAGATATAAAGGGCAAAGTCTAGCTAAAATAAATAAGCTTATCGAGCCTCAAGTACTGACATGGTCACATCGTTTGTTAGCGATGATTCAGGACATCCTGGCGGCTGTTCCTCCATGAAATAGCCTGGTCTTTTTGGTTGAGGCAATACATGACTATCACTGCCTAACATCAGAATCACAGATGACATGTTGGGTCGATCTGCAGCAGATTGTTGCACACACAAGAGACCGACATGAATGCAACGCATTACTTCTTGAAAAGCATGGCACGAATTCCTTAAACATGAGTCAAGCAGTTCAATTCCTCTGCCTTGTTGCATCAATGTCCATGCCTAGAATTTTCACAGTCAAGTGTCATGTCAGTATACGATTAAGGAGTTTTTCAGTATCAAATAAGAAAAGCAGTTTCTTGACACTTACATATCCAGTGAGTGTAAGCCCTTCCTTTTGGGGGCAAAAACCTCTACTTCTCTTTCCGCTTATAATCTCCAATACCATAATACCAAAGCTAAAGACGTCAGATTTGATTGAGAATAAACCATTGAAAGCATATTCCGGTGCCATATAGCCACTGCTCACATAATATTATACCAATATGAAATCAAATAAATGCACTTATATAGAGTGATGTTAGTATAGTCAAATAAGGTACAATGAGAAGAGGTTAAAATATTTACTAAGTTCCAACTATTATGTTTGTCTTTCCTTCTGTTTGATTAGCTCCAACACTTCTAGCCATGCCGAAGTCTGAAATCTTGGGGTTCATTTCGTTATCTAGTAAAATATTACTAGTTTTAATATCTCTATGTATAATTCTCAATCTAGAATCTTGATGGAGATATAAAATCCCTCGAGCAATTCCACATAAAATTTGAAAGCGCTTCGACCATTTTAATAGTGTACCTTGATTTTGATCTGGCCATTGGAAATTTAGCAGTATTAGAATTAACTATATAATTTTCTTTCACATTTATTACAATGAATTTGCCAAACCATGTTAGAATTTCTATGTTAAAAGGGATTCTAACCAAATATGAAAGAGTCAAGGCTTCTGTTGGGCATATATTCATATACTAGCACTTTTTCTTCTCCTTGGATGCAACAACCAAGAAGCTTTACCAGATTTCGATGTTGAAGTTTTGCAATTAGCATTACTTCATTCTTGAACTGTTCTATTCCTTGTCTAGAACTTGAAGAAAGTCTTTTCACAGCAATTTCTTGTCCGTCTTCTAATTTACCCTGAAATCTCATATTATAGTTTAAATAAAATACTTATGCCATTATATATTTATTGTCAAATCAAGATTATGAAAATCTTACTCTGTACACAGGTCCAAAACCACCTTGGCCAAGCTTATTGATTGCTGAGAAATTGTTAGTTGAAAGAATTATTGCTGATAATTCAAACAGAGGGAGCTCCATGTTTTCCTTGGATAGATCTCGATTTGTGTCATTTTTCACAGTTCTATCTGTTAGTAAATAGAAACCGATATGAAAGATGATTCTAGATATTAAATATAACATGTGTTTGTAAATTCAACTGAATCTTCTCTTAATCATATATCATGTTACATTAACTTAACATATATATATATAAAGTCTTAATATTACCTTAATGTTAACATATATAGAATATTATTACTTAGTATTTGATTTTTACATAGTAATTTTACATTTCTAGTAATTGAAGTTTATATATAACAAAAAGTCTCAGATCCAATATTATAAGTGATCTAGTACACTGACATAAATGTAAATTGCAGTTAATAGAAATTTGAATTTATGTACAAACAAATGTAAATATTGTGATTTTCACATTCATAAAATGTTTTTAATACCCGCATTTTTATATATCCTGTTATGTAAGTTTACATTTCTAATGACAAAGTTCATATTCAATGCAGTGTGGGATCATATTTGGTATCGAATTTAAGACCATTTCATATATGTATATTACTCCCTTAAAATATTGTTCTTCATTTTCATTCGCATTTCAGTCTCTTTTTTGTTTGTTTTCTTTCATCTTTTTTTAATCTTATTTTTTCATTCTTTTTCTCCCCTTATTAAAATAAATTTTGTCAAACATAATCTTACTCAACATTTTTTTTTCCTGACTCTGTCATCTATTATTTTCTCATATAACCACCTAATTAATTTTCTGTATAATTTGTTAACTTCTTTCCAATTTGTTCCTATTTTATTTTTTTTTTCTTTTTATCATCTATCATAAAATGGTTTTTCAAATATAGCCATACATTTCCCTCCTAAATGCTCACTCAACGACATTTATTTTTATTTTTTTTGGTAGTACCTCCTAATTAATTTTCTATTTAACAAATTGATTGGACGCGTGCCATACAACTAGTTTTCATAAAAGCTAGAAACATTAATGAGATGATCAATTGCAAAGATTATCCAAGTAAGAGTAAAATATACCTTTTGAGCTTGTCCTGCAAATGAAATATCCAAGTAAGATCATCACAAAAGCACCTCCAATGCTAGCTACCACTCCTATCGCGGCTCTGATATTAGGATTGAATTTTCCTTCTTTGGACATCAAAGGCAAATAAAATTAAATTGTATCCACAAGAAATGAAAAGTAACGAGGATTCGACAGAAAAAACGACTAGCTATGCAAGTAGAAAGTGATATTTAAATGGTACCGAGCTCTGAAGCTGCCATCCGAATGTACAGATCTGGCGTAGGCGGAGGAAATGTTCTAAGATCCATCAGATTACCAAACCACATAATACAACCACTGCCTTTTCCTGTGAGATCATAGTTTGCGTAAGCCGCACAAGAACAGTTTCTCAAGCATTTGGCCCTGCACTCCTTAAGATTCATACTTTTGTTCCTCAAAGCATACACGGTATCTGGCATTTTCAAGCCAACAAATCTCTTAAAACCATCTTTTTCTCTATCTTTATCCTCACATTTTAGAGGAACGTCGCGTACACATCCTTCAGACCAATCCCTTAAATTCCAATTTTCCGGGGACTTAGGCTTGAATCCTTTCAAACATTGGCAGAGTGGATTCCCATCTTTGGTGCAATACCCGTTGGCCCCGCAGAGTTCATAAGTATCACAATTGTCTTTAGGTAATACACTATAAAGGCGCCAGCTCTGATCCATCCAGGTAAATCGCCGACGCGTGCTAGATGTCTGATTCACAACCATCCTTGACATTACAGAGTCGTTGATGACGTTGTACACGGCATAAACTTCTTCCTCATTGTCAGCTACGTGATAATTGTAAGGCTGAGTGGCTGTTAAATTTGGATAGCCACTGAAACCAATTCCGACCCACGGGCTCCCCCGATAGTATTTCACCTTACCTTTCATTAGAAACGATTCGGGATTTGCATGAAGTTGTTCATCATTAAATCTTATCTCCCAGGAAAGATCTCCAGGACAAGGGTCATCCCAATTCTTCCATGCCGTTAAACGCCGGTTAAGGCCTATCCTCAAGTCCCATCCAACTTTCATCCCGGCTAGCGCTGTATCTGAAGGATAATCAAAGCTTTGCCATAAATAGGAGTCAGAGTTTTTACCTTCCTCATCTATTAGTACAAGATTCCCAGAATCTAGGAGTTGTATTAATGGTTTCTTCGCCTGTTTTGATGAGCTTGTAGACCAAACAACACTCTTGTTCTGATGCAAAAGCACAAGATTTCCTTCGTCGTTTATCATCAGCAAGCCAGTGGAATCGTTAATCGGTTTGCATCTGTTTGCAACCCAAACAACAGTTTGAACTGGGATTTTCTTGAACCAAATTCCTACATAGCGATCCTTTGAATTCCCGGGACTGAAGAACCCGAACTCAAACTTTCCTTCTTTGGAAACCAAGGTCGTTCCGTCACTGATGGATTGTAGTCGACTAATGCTATCAACTGTAAAAGAATTATATTTTGAGAAATACAGAAAATAAGTTGTGATACTCAACATAAAAGTAGAAACACGCATTGAAAAATAAAAGAAGAGCTCTGTTAATTTTGGTTTGAGAAGTTATTTTATGCAACCAGTCTCAACAATAGGATGATCATTTGTAAAGAAAGACTATGTGCTTTAAATTTTTGTAATCCGAGAAAGAAAAAAAAGATTAAAAACAAAATAAAAAGGTTTCTTCCCTCACACGCATGAAGTTAATGCAGGTCCATTTTTTCAATGGTCATAAATTGATGAAAATCATTTTACCTAAATCAAATTTAAATGCCTGAACTTTGAAATAACAAGAGCTACAGCTAGCAGTCACAAGGGGCTGCTGATCAAAAAATTTTTTTAGGGTCCCTAACAAATTTATTCCCAATTTTTTAGGGCCGGTGGTGTTAGGCACCACTAATTAATAAAAGGTGAGTCTAACAAAATGACTCATCTTTTATTAATGATAATGTTTAACACCGATAATGCCTTTTAGAAGTTTTTTTTTATTTTTTATTTTTACAATCTTTAAAAATTTCAGTTTTAACTCAAATTTTAATTTTAAGTACTTATATTCCACATTTAAAATCTCAAAAAATTAAAAATCAACCATACTATCTACTAAATTCAAAATTTTTTGGGACCCTAAAATTTATAAATTAAATTAAACTCTATTACAAAACAAATTTTGGATTAATTACAAAAACTCCCTTAAACTATAAGCTCTGTATCATTTTGCCTCCCAAATTTCAAAACAAAACAGCATGTCCCCTCCAATAATGTTTCATTAACAAATTTAATCCTATTTGGACTTTTGACATATCACACACGCGTCACTCAATTAAGGCCATTTGTTGAGTAATTTATTATGCTTACTATTTTACCCCAGTGTAATAAATGTGTGTGTGTGTGTGTGTATGTGTGTTTTTGCTTCCGTGTTTGGTGATTTGGTCATCGTTGTTCAACCTCCACCATTAATGGCGGCAAGCAGTAGCATGGGGTAACAAGAGGACGCAATTTCGCAAAGCAGCCACGGACAGATTCAAGCCTCCACACCCACATCAATTTTATGATCTTGCAAAACGCATAGAACTTTAAATTCAAAGTCCAAACAAATACATCAGTCCAAACAAAAATATCTTTTTTGAGGCATTTCATCAAACAACTTCTTGGCACCCTCTGTTTCTTGAACCATAGAAACTAAGGAATTGAAGGGGTAAATCGCCACCCGGGGGGGTGTGGTTGGGGTTGTGTTGGTGATGTGTGGGAAGCATAGAACTTTAATAGTGTTCTCATGCTCCTAGTCACGGTCGTACCGATGGAATGACAAAGTAAACCAGCCCTAAGCTTTCATAGACAGTATGTAATAATCAAATTTTTAATAAGAAATTTTGTAAATTAATAAGGAAAATTCACTAAAATTTCTTATGAAATTAAAAGGCTAGGTTATATTTTAATCTAAAGTTATGAATAATATGTTTTGATAATGTGACAAATAAATTAAAATGTAGGATGTGACCAAATAAAGTAAAATGTGATAAGATTATAATTTGATTTTATGGTGTGAAAATTTTATATTATATGAAGTAAAGTTGCAAAAATAAATTAACTTTACCATATAAAATATTATATGATATAAGATGATATGATAATTTAATAGCTTATCATCCAGCATAAAGTCACGTTACTTTATTTAAAAGTAATAGGCAATTATGACCAATTAAAAAAAATCATAAAAGATATCAAATCACAAATATTGTAATCCAACAACCTAAGTAATATAATAAAAGAGAATTAACATATATGATTTTTATTACATGTCAACTGTAATATTAGAACTTAGATATCAAGACTCTATATAGTATAGGATTTACAGTGTCTATTACAAATCTAAAAATACTACTTTTTGACAGTATAGGAATTTAGAGATAAAAGGAGACCATGCTTATGGCGTGGCTTAGCACACAAGATAACTGAGAGCTTTGGTATTAGCTTCTGTCCTATTCGCTGTCAGACCTTTTCTTCCTCTGCTCCGACTGCCCCACTCCTGAATCTGTTTGTCTCTCAGCTCGTCCAACGGTATTTCCTTTTCTTTCCTTTCCTTTCCTTGTCCTTTTCTTTATTTATTCGTTCATTTCTCTTTCATACCCGTAATTCTTTTCAGTTCTTCTCCTTCTAAATTCCTTCTTGTATTTGCATAACTTGTTTAGTTCATCAAAAAACAAAAAAAGAAAAAGAAAAGTAAATACAAGTTTGAATATGCTACAACTTTTGGAGAAATCACACTCATTTGAGCTAAACACTTCAGATTTGTTGAATAAATCATTGTTTTTGGCTTTTTTTTATTACTTTTTTAAGTCAACGCTACAAAAGCACATAAACCTTAAAATTTTAAAGTCCTTTTCCTTTAAGAAACGTTTATCCTATAGGAGCTAGAAATGGCTGGGAATCTCTTGCAGACATCCAATTCTTGGTTCTAATGCTTCAGAGCGGTATTTCTAATTTTGGAAAGTAATATTTTCTTGCATAACTGCTTTTATAGGAGGAGTATTTTCAATGTCACTACTTTTGTCTCGCGTTGTTGTGCTGTTTTTGCTTGTTTATCCCTCATATTTTGTTGTGCTTTTGAAAGAAATGCACATTTAAACGTGATGTCAATACCTAATGTTGATAATTACCTTCTTTCTTGGAACTTCAAGCACTAATGGGGTGTTTTTTTTTTTTTCCCCTCCCTAATTTGGCCTCAAGGGCCGTTTTGAAAAATAAAAGGGAAGGATAAATTTAGGATCACCTTGGATTTTCCTTTGTTGGTTTTTCCTGATTTTCACAAAGGAAAATCAGATGATTAGTGAACAAAACAAAAGCGTTGTTTTCATTTTTTTTCCTTGATAGCCAAAATGAGACAATATCTTAAGGAAAGTAACTGCAATAAACTAGTTTGAACGAGATTATCATGTAAGATTTTCCCATGTTCAATATCCGAAACACACCCTTTTTTTTTTTGGTCTACCAAATACCTATTTGAACTCATGATTCCAATTTATTCAAGTGGTTCGGTGCGTGAGTACGTAATCCAAGGTTTGAATCCTAGACTTTTCATTTTTTTAAATAATAGTAAAATTAAAAAAAAAAAAAACTCATAATTCCAGTTTGAACAAATAAAAGTTCAAAAATTTCTAACCTACCCCATGTACAAAACAACACCTATAGTGTGCATTATGTTAAAAAAAAAAAGTCCTATACCAGTGGTCTCTTGCAATTCTAGGGGGGACTTTTCCCCTCTATTTCCCTGGTTTTCCTAATTTCCAAACTGAAAAATCAGATGATAAGTGAATACCTTCCCTTATGAGCTAAAAGGTTGAGATTGTATCATGAATAATATATGTGCTTTAGGATGAGTTAAATATTGTCCCAATGCTCTGTTGCAATTCTATTTGTAAATCAGGCATTTTGTTCTGCAGCTAGTGATATGTGCTTTTTTTTTTTTTTTTTTTAAAGAAAATATGTGTGCATTTTTTTGAGTACAGATATTGTCGGTAAAACTAGCAAATGGAAAGAAGAAACAATGTTTTTCTAAATCAAGGCCAGCCATCCAATGAGTTAGTAAATTCTTTGACGGAGAGACTACAGAACTTGTCCTCACAACCCTCTGAATGCTGTATCTATAGGGTCCCGGAACGGCTACGTCATGCAAATGAAAAGGCATACACCCCTCAATTTGTCTCTATTGGACCATTTCACTATGGTAAAGAAGGTTTACATGCCATGGAAGAGGATAAAATGCTTTATCTGCAGAGTTTTCTCCATAGAACCAAGATAAGCCTTGAGCATTATGTTGAATTTGTGAAGGAAAGGGAGCAGAAAGTGCGCAATCATTACGCCGAAACCTTTGAATGTATAAGTAGCAATCAATTTGTGGAAATGATCCTTGTGGATGCCGCCTTTGTCATTGAGCTTTTGTGCAGGAACTACTGCAGGAAAGACATAGATACAAATGACCGCATATTTCATAAACGGTTGAAGCTTTCAGATATAAGATATGATATGATGCTACTGGAAAATCAGCTTCCATTCTTCATATTTGAAGACATCTTTCTTCTGACCAAACTAAATGTTCCCTGGAGTAGTGGGAAAAGTGCTCTTATTAAGGTTACCTACAGATTCTTTCAAACTAAAGCTTACTTGGGAGAAGAATCGAAAATCTTGCAAACGATGGGCAACTCCGAAATCAAGCACTTTGTTGACTTCTTTAGACAGTGTCATGTTCCAACACAGCCACCACGTGAACGCAAAATTCAAACACTAAATATACCTAACGTGACAGAGTTGTACAATGCTGGTGTTAGGTTTCAGAGATGTAATGGAAGCTTGTTAGACATTAAATTCTCTCAAGGTACTTTGGAGATTCCTTTTGTGCGGATACGGACCTCAACAGAAAGTTTTATTCTGAATATGCTTGCCTTTGAGCAACGGCATTTTCTCGAATATTACATCAATGATTATGTTTTCATCATTAACCGTCTCATCAGCAGCACTGCGGATGTTCAACTGCTTGTTCAAAGTGGAGTATTCGAGAGTAGGCTTCCTGATACTCAAGAGGTTGTAGCATCCATTAACAACCTTGCCAGAGGAAGCATCATATGCCATAAAAAATTCAACTTCAAAGAGCTTTGTTATGGCCTGAGTGATTATTGCAGCAAACCATGGAACACGTGGATGGCAACCTTCAAGCACAAATATTTCAGCTCTCCATTGACCATTTTCGCCGTAGGTATGGCTGCTGCAGTCTTTATACTCAGTGTCATTCAAACTATGTGTTCGTGTGTTCCGTTTAAGAAATAGCGCATTAACATTCATTGTTGGGTGCAAAATGGACTTTACCTAGTAAAGATGCTTAATTGTCTGTCCAAAATAGCTACTTGAAAAATTATCATCTTAGTCTTCCATGTACTATCAATGCAGCTAATAGTACACTCCGTGAGTGCCGTTGATGGATTTCAGTTTTGCTTTGATTTTTGGTAAACTTTCACTTTGCTTTGAGTGTTTATTGCAATATATAGCTCTGAGATGATTTATCTCGATAAGAATTTAAAAGCTAGTTCAAAACACACACACACACACACACACACACACACACAAAGAAAATGAAAAAGAAAAAACTTCATATGCAATTCATATATAGACTTGGTGCTCAGATTTAAGAAATCCCTCGATTGACTAGTTACAATGGAGAGTAGGCAGCGATAGTGATTGAGTTTACTTCCACACCAGATTTAAAACCAAAGGATAAAATGAAGGGAAAGTTACGTATGTTTCAGAAGAGATACCAAATGTTGATATTCTTTCTGTACCTGAAAAAAACGCACTCTAAGTGAGAAGAGCCATTACTTGATATTATATTAGTAAACGATGGATAAAAGAGATAAAGAAGTAGACTAGAGCTCCACAGTTCGTTAAAAGTAAGAATCAGCTGTTTGAAAGGTAACTTGATCTAGATGTTGAGTATCGCTCGCACTTCATAGTACAACTTGTATTTCGTATAAATAGTGACATGAACAATCCTATCCGCCAATCAGTTGCGTAATTGTCTGAGGAAAACATGATATTCAGCGGATATAACAAATCGACTAAGAGAAACATTTCAAGCATTTATCACAGTTTTCTTTTAAGCAAGCACATGAAAGATGGCACCAGAAGTACTTTAACGGCAGTAATGAGTTACAAAAAGGCTACAAAGGCGATCACAAATGTGAAGATGGGTTTAGCTTGACCTGTAACCCGAATACAGAGCATAATGATGACAGAAAATTGACAAGAAATACAGAGCAATAATAAGCAACAATCATTAGCCATGTTCTTGTGGGGGAAAAAAAATTTCAACTCTCGAAGATCTGGGACTGATTTCAGAAAATGAATACAGCTTGATCCTTTAGTCCAAACTTTTGAGGAGTTGATGCTACCAACAAACCTAAAACAATTTTTAAGAACGTGAAGACAGCATCAATGTCTAGAAATGATGAGTGAAAGCAAGGATGGGTGGTCCCATCAACAAAAACGAGCCAAAAATGTACTGCTATAAATAGAGAAGAGTGAAAATCAAAACAACAAAGACTAGTTTCTCTTGAAAAGAAAAATCAAAACTAACCAGAGAATGTTGAATCAGTCTACAAAATCATCAGTGCAGAAACTATATTGGTCACTCCCTTCAGCATTGGAGGTCCTGACCAACTCTTCGTCATCATTGTAAAAGCAACTCAATTGGCGGCTGTGTAATTCCACGTTACTTGTGGTTCTTACTAACCTTTTCAAACGGTCCAACAAGCCAGGTTCACCGAGCTTATACGACACATATTTGTTGCCACAAATTCGATACCGGAAAACTACTGTTGGCACATGCCTAATCTTCCAATAATCCGAGCCACCTTCTGGTTGCAGACGAAGTACAAATTCGTCGGACATGTCTTAACATTCAAGAAGTTTGAGATTTACTAGGCTTTGGATGTCAAAGGAAAAGTCATTCTGGCATGGTCCAACTCTTAGCTCTTCTAACGAAGGTAATGACGCTCTCTCCATTTTCATCGTCCTCAAATCATGCAACTCTATCAGAACAAGTTCCTTGAGTTTCTGAAAACCAGCCTCCTCAAAATGAAGTTGCTCACCATCATACGCTCGATGAAGCCAAAAAACCTTTAAGTTGGGCAGAAACTGGAGAGCTATTAAAGGATCAATAGCTAATCTTGAGAAACTTAAACCCACTAAGCTCAGGTTCTGAAGGCCCAAAATCCAATCTGGCAATTTCCCTAACCAGCCTTTCAGGATGAGTCGTCTTAGGAGAGATGGTGGAGATGAAATGGAGTCCAAATGAAAAGTTTCACGATCGTGGGACAAGTATAAGATTAGAGATTCAAGGTGGTTCATCCTCTCAATGAAGGAGCAGAGAGTGTTTACCATATCCGTAGTCAACTTTGAAATGCTCAACCATCTCAACTGTCTCAACTTATTCACCTCCTCTATGACGCCAAGTGCACTACTCTGAGCATCCACAGTCATTAGAGTTTGTAAGTTCTCCAAACATCCAATCCCTTCTTTTATCTGCACTCCATGGACTGTTTCTAAGCTAACTTTGTTGTTGTGAGCAATGGCCATAAGGTGTCGCAGTTTCCGAAGCTTGTGGATGTGGATTGGTAGCTCACGCATCAGTGTATTTCTAACATCTAATGTTTGTAGATTGAAAAGCTGACCAACAGAATTTGGAAGCTTCTTAATTTTTGTATTTCTTAGGCCTAAGTATTTCAAGAGGGATAAGTTTCCCACTTCATTTGGGAGATCATCAAGAGGAGCATTTTCGAAGTCCAACAACTCCAGAAACTTGGAGTTTTTCAAATAAATTTACTATGGAAGACTTTCTCATCATTATTTGACTAACATCAAAAAGAAACACAGAGCGACTCTTAGGGCGTTCATTAGATATCTCCAAAGTATTAATGGCCTCACCATAGATTGACAGGCGGCGATCATCATAATTGACTAATAATCTAGAGGTTGACTCCTTCAAGACTTGACTCAGCCTCTGCTTCAGCTCCTCTGAACAACTTTGCTTTACCATTTAGCAACCAAAGTAGACTGTTAACCAGTTGAATGATATCTCCGGTGTCCGATCTCATGCCTCGTCTCTTTGTCAGTGCTCGGCTTCTCAAATCGCCTATCTAATTGCTATGATCAGAACAACTACCAGCATGATATGCATCAGCAATGCAATTGTAACGAATTACAGGTAGGATTCGTTTTCTGGGAAAAGCCTATTGTAAAGTATTTCAGCACTTTCCCAAATGTTTCCTACAGTAAAAATAAAATAAAATAATCTTAAATGCTAAATCAACGCAAATTTCCAAATTTTTCGAATATCAACTATGAAACCCGTTAAGAAACAGTGTAGAGAAATTCCAAATGATGAAAGTACCTTTCTGCATATTCATGGCGAGGCAGAGAAATTTTTGGCGACAAGCCCAGATTCTCCTCATCCGAAACCTTGCTTAGAAGAGCATCACTTTGAATGTAAAACTGTATTTTCGTAGTATTGAAAAAGACTGTATTTGAATGTAATAAAATTATATTATGTTTAAATACGATTAAAATGTAAAATTTTTAATAAATGCCCTCTGAGTATATTAGCTGAAATTAATAAAAAATTAAAAGCAAAAAAAACAATGATTTTAAAATAAAAAAAAAACAAAGATTATTTTTGCATCCTAAACTGCAACAACTTAAGGGTCCGGTCCGTTTGCAAGTATTTTGAAAATAATTTTGTTTTGAGTATAAATTATTTGGAAATGGTTAATAGAGAGATATATTGTGATTGAGTTTGACCGTATGGTCGAAGAAATTGATTGGAGCATAAGAAAAGTTTGTTTTTGGAAATATTGTAAAAAATATTTGCTGGGTGTGTTAGTCAAAAAAAAAAATGTAAAAGGAGAAAATAGTTTTATTTCACATTCTCATTACTTGGTAAAATATAATATCAAATTTTTTTTTTTTTCATTTCTGTTTTATGGCTTAAAACAAAACATATACAATTTTTTAAAACAATATAATCGGAACAAACCAAATTTATATCAATTGACAAGGTTTCCATGATCTCAAAGAATTTGGCTGGCCACCCAAAAGCATTTGGCTTCAAAATATCTTCCCACCGTATTAAAAAAAAAAGGTATTATTGGGTAAACAGGTAGGTTTTACACCCTTGTTGAAACAAAAAAAAAAAAATACTAAAAACATCAACTGTAATCTTAATTTTGAAATATCAATTTAATATAATATATAAATTATCGTTCTTTTATTTGTGAGTGTTTAAGGCATTGCTATATAAATTAATTGTAAATATCAGTGATAATATGACACATAAATTAGTAATTAAAAAGTCAGGATTAGAATTTTTGTTTTTAACACTATTCTATTTAAATAGATGACATAAAATTTTTTTTTTAAGAAAATAATCATTAATAAGTGATTGACCATAGTCAATTAGTTAAAAATACATATTAACATTAGTCATTAATCAATTATTAATTAACTATAATCAACCAATTAAAAAACAATTATTTTCTTAATTTTTAAAAAATTCAGTCGTTTATTAAAAAAAAACTTCTAAAAAATGACTATTGACCCGTATATATATATATATGTTTTTCTAATCGGCAGCTTCAATCTTCACTTAATTATTAAAAGCACCTTTTGCAAAAATATGTATAAATATAAAGGCTAAATCGATCATTTTATCTCCGTCCATTTTACAAAGTTGTCCTTTAATCCATCAACTGTTTTTTGCTACAGGCTCCCGAAATTGTTTAAAACAATGCAAAATTAGTTACCACTATTTTCCTACTCCCTACTAAAATAGAATTTTTATGCAGTGTTATTCAAAATAGCATCACCAAATAGTATATATTGTTACAGACACCCTTCCATCTACTTTTTGCACCTTCTTTGTGGCGGCCCGCCCTACTGTAGAGGCTCTACAGCGCTATTACGGCCAACTTTCTAGTCAACCGCAATAGTCTGCAGACCTCTAGGGTCGCCGGCAATCATGCTGAACTGTAACTACTGCTAATTTTGCGGAATAAATTTTTTTTTTTTTAAATCATAACTCATAAACTGTTTGAGAATGTGATAAGGAAATCATGTTAACAAAATAACATGCATCTGATCATGATTCCCCTATCACATACTCTTGACTTGAGACTTGTTTCTTTTAAAAGTACATTTCCAAAACTGTACAGCGGAAGCTTTAACTGTGACCAATATCCCTCGCCCAATCTTGCCCGGCATGCGTCTACCCTGTTCGTCGTCCACCAATACTACTGGTGAACAGGTCTCTTACCTGCAACATGTGAACAAACTAATGAGCTATGAGCTCAGTAAATTCAAACATAAAAACATGTAACTAACATGCTATACTGCTGTGCTCATGCTGTACTACTGTGCTAATGCTGTACTGCTGTACTCATACTGTACTGATGTACTCATACTGTACTGCTGTACTCATGCTGACTGCTGTACTTATACTGTACTGCTGTGCTCATGCTAACTGGACTCTGTAAACATGCTGTACTGACTAATGGTTTAGTCTTAGAACATTAATCTGTTATTTTAGTTCTGGTTTTGGGCCCCTGATTGGACGTACCGACATGTTAGCGCAACCGGGAGCGGTACTTTAGTGCTGACCTCCTCAGTCTTAACTGATGCTAAACATGATAACCTCCCCGTGAGTCGAGAGACCGATACGCCAATAACTGATTAATTACTATCTTGCTGGTGTTCCTACTGGGTAGCATACTGTTTGCCCCCACAGTCGGAACCTATTAATCAAATTACTAGGGTGTGAATTAATCAACACACTAGGGTGCCTTGTGCACCTAACTGTTTTCTTGTTCTGATACTGTCTGGTCTGTGTACTGGGACATGCAACTCTATATGCATGACATGCACTGATATGAACTGACCTGTACTGTGACTGACATGAACTGACCTGTGCTGTGATTGACATAACATCGTGATGCAGACAATCTATGTCTAACAACACGTCATATAACATACATAACATTGTAATAAAGCAAGCTTGTCCACGCTGCAGTCAGGACAATACTTGAACTTACAGAAAGTCTTTTAGCGTAAGCTACTGCTGCTCTGGGACTGCTGATTTGGGGTCTCTGGCTTGGACTCCTAAAAATGGCAAAATCACTGATTATTTACCATATTTAACTTATACTGGAAATATGGCAAAACATGAAAATTTTCCTTTCCAAACTTTTTTTTTTTTTTTTTTACTCTCTGGACTCGAACACGCCCTCCTACACGGCCGTGTCCGTGCCCGTGTACCCCTCTGGACTTTTAAGCCTGGCCGTGTAATTTCTGGAACATGCCCATGTATGCTTACACGGGTGGGTAAACGGCCGTGTCTCTGGCCGTGTACTTCTCTGGACTATTACACGGTTGCTTACACGCCTCCCTTTGACCGTGTGCCCCTTGACACGGTCTGATACACGGCCGTGTTCTTAACCGTGTACCTCTCGGGTCTGATTTTTCCTGCAACACGGTCGTGCGTATGGGCATGTTCGGGGCCGTGTTCTGAACACGCCCTTGTACACGCCCGTGTACACGCCCGTGTTCATACCAGAATCAAGATTCTAGGTCCGAACTGCTCTGCTCTGATTTTCTAAGGCTTTTATGGCCTTTGTTCTGCGTCTTACACTTGAAATCGATCTTCATAAGATCGTTTCAAGGCATCTATAACATTCCTACTGTCATAAATCCATGATTTCATAAGCAAAAATCCCACATTTTGCTTATTTACAACTCTTGACTTAACTTTTGAAAAATCTACGTTTTAGTGAAGAAATTTCACTAAACTTGGTTTTCTAAACCATCTGTTCATGGATTCGTGTTTGAAAACATCTAGACTCGAATCACATTTCGATTTTAATCGAAAACCTAAATGTGATTCACTCACATTCTCTGTTTTCTCTCAAAACCCCAGATTTTCTTCCCCCAAAGAAAACGTGAAAACTAGGGTTTACCTTACTTTGATCGTGAGCTTTCCTTGCTGCTAGTCCTTGATCGAATCTTAATCGATCTGTTGCTTGCACTAGAAAATCCGAACTTTGCTTGGATTTTCCCTTTTCTTTTCTCTCTCTTTCTCGGCCACTTTCTCTCTTTCTTTCCTTTCTTTCTTTCTTTTCTTCTTTCTTTCTTTTCTCTCTCTTTCTTTCTTTCTGCTGGCTGCTTTGCAGCTAAAGGGAATTAATTCATTTTCTCTCTTTTGCTCACGTGCCACACACACACTCCCACTTGCTTTTTCTTCTTTTTTTTTTTTTTTTGAAAGTAAGGCCTTGTTTGGCTACTTCTTTTGGCCCTTGATCAATGTGGCTCATTTGTATGCCATTGATCTCTTAGTATGTATTTTCCACATACTTTTCTATAAATTTTAAAACATCATAAATGAATTAATGCTTAACTTTAAACTATATTCATTAATTCATCATAAAATTTTGATTAAAACTCAATTAATCAAAATTTTCCTCTGTTCTTTATTCTGTAATCTATATCACTGTAATGTACATTTATTTACATATTTGTACAAAATATTCCTAAAAATGTAGATTTCTCGAGTATCACATTCTTCATTTAAACCACCCATTAATTAAATTTTAAATATAACTATTCCTTATTACATCCCCTTTTATTATTCCAAAAAGTCTTTACAACTAAGTTTTAATTTTTATTTTTTTATCCACAGCCAATAAACAACCTCTATATTTTTTATACAATCTTTTTTAAATTGTTTTATTGTTTCTCTTATTTTTCAACCTTTTTTTTAGAAATCCAATTATTCTATTTTATTTAAATATTCTTATTTTACATGAACTAAGATCTAGTGAGACTAACATAATCGTTTTTTTATTTTTGAGACAGAATAGTTCTTTGGTAACTTTTTAGTATGAAGCATACAAAGTTTTTAATTTTTCTATTGAAAATAAATCTTTTTTTTTTTTCATCTTTCAAAACAAAAATCAAGATATTAATTTTTCTAAAGCATTATTTGTTAAAAAAAAAAAAGATGCATTTAAAATTACGATTTAACTAAATTTTATTTCTAATAACATATGAATATCTTTTAAAAGAAGAAATATCATTGGATTTTCCGAGACAGAAAAAAAAAAAAGAAGAAGAAAAAAGGATAGTTTAAAAAAAATTATTGATTGCTAGGCATTTAAAGGATTAAAAACAAGAATTTAATTGTAAGGTTTTTTTTTTTTTTTAATAATAGGAGGGGTGAAACAAGTAATTGTTGAAATTAAAATATAAAATTTAATTGTATGGATTTTTTTTTTAATAATAGGAGGAGTGTAACAACTAATAATTGACATTTAAATTTTAGCAGGTGGATAATTTAAGAAAGGGGTGGGAAAAATAGATAGAGACATCCCTTTATTGCCCTTAATTTTTCTCACTTGATTCTTCATTAAATTTCTTTCTTTTGCCTAATTTGTTTGGAGGAAAGTTTCAAAATGGTATTAACCTTATAGTTGTCAGGGTTGTATTACTGTTTTAAAGGATTAAAAACCTTTGCGTTTAGGGTCTTTCATTCCACCTCAAATAATGTTCATTATGGCTGGTTATGCCTCTCTGAAATACAATGGTTTTCTATGACAGAACATTCCCTCTTCTCCTTTTATTTTGTATCTCGCAAAAGCTGTTTTCTTAGGTGTTCCGATGTAGTAGAAATGGGAGATTTGGAATGCTTATCAACAGATTGATCCTGTTGTTGAGTAATCTGGCTCATGCTAGTCATGAGCAAAGAATACGTAACAGCTATTACTAAAGTTGTTAGACTTATTGCCAGATTAGAAAGTTGTGATTTAGTTTAAGAGAGGCAGTTCGTTAAAACTAATTAGCCCTTTTAGTATAAGACAGGCAATTTCTTTTGATTCGTGTCTATTACCCTGTGGACAGAGTCTTCATCTGGGCTGATCACATTCTTGGTTACGCACGGCTTGGTAGAACGGAGAAGAAATATGGTTGCGACACATTAATCCAAGCATGCCAACCAAAGCGCAGTTGAGCCTCTTTACTTTGGTAGACAACACCAGCAAGAGCGGTCTTACCAACTTCACCAAAACCAACCAACGAAATCACCAAACGTTTGGATGGTTTTGATCCAACCAGCATCCTTATTGTTAGGGAGGAAACACATGTGAAAATAGTTCAACACACTTTAAAAACCCAACTTGACCCAAAAGATTAACCTTTTTGGGCCTTGAGTCCTTCCATGTATATAAACCACTTCACATTTTCATATATTTTTCATGTGGGATAATACACACATGTATCATTCTTAACAATCTCCCCCTCATGTGTGTGTTTACTAAACTCCTACTCGAATCAAAGTTTCTTCTAGCCGGCATATCCAAGCGTTACATTCCAAATGGGAGCCAACTCAAGCATAGAAATAAGCGAAACCATGCGCATTCACTAAATGCTCCACCCTCCGCAACTGCAACGGCCAACACCAACTCTTCACCGGAAGAAACGTAAAAACTTGACAAACGAGTACGATTACCTGGCCAATACGAACCATCAGCTCTAATACCACTTGTTGGGGAGGAACCATTTATGAAAATGGTCCAATACATTTCAAGAGCCCAACTTAACCCAAAAAATTAACCTTTTTGGACCTTTAGTCCTTTCATATATATAAACTACTTCACATTTTCATATATTTTTCATGTGGGACAAAACACACATGTATCATTCTTAACACTTACAAGTTCTTCTTTTTGGGATTTAACACCCACAAGTTCATCTTGTTCATGGAGATTACAGGGATCAATATTATCCACAACTCCACAACTTCCTTTAACCGTGCTTTCTGAGTAGCTGACCTCGGTTTGCCAGAGTAGTCTTGTGTAGCCCGGATAATCTCCAGATCAAGTTTAAGACTCGCCGCCACTGCTTTCGCTCCTCTCAACAACTTTGCATCATCCTTTAGCAACTCAAGCACCTTATCAAACGAGAAAAATAGCTTCTATCAATGCCATTTCTCTTGGCTTTTGAAAATCAATATACAACAAATTCTCTATTTGCTGCCTATGTGTCATGGAATGATGGTGATATCCTCCGTTGACTTTCTAACCTTGTCCTATGCTATGCAACATATTTTATTTTATTACTTTATTATTTTTTATTTTATTTTGTATTAATTTAGCCCACGTTTGGGCAACACATTTTTTTTTTTGCATTGTATTTGAATGCAATACAATTTTTTCCCAAATACAAAAAAATTTCATTCAAATACCAATCACATCACATTTTAAATCCAACACAATCACTATTTATTATTTTATTTTTTTATTACTTTTTTTAATTACATTATATATTTTCTCTCCCCCCTTTTTTTCTCTCTACTTTTACCCATCACATTACATATTCATTATTAAAATACAATTCAAATACTTTTCACCCAAACACACATTACATTCAAATGTAATGCTAATACTTTTTCTCCAAATACAAATTGCATTCAATGCATTGTATTTAAATGCAATGCGTTCACCAAACAAACGGTTAGTTTTGTTTTCGCGGATGAATCAAGAATGGCAGCTTTAGTTTATTTAAGGGTAATTACGGTGGCTTTTGGTATTATGTATTAAAATATTTTCTATTTTCAAAAAAAAATAAAAATGAGAATGTTTTGAAAATGATGTGCAGATCGTTTTTAAATATGTCTTTAGAATTGTTTTCAATGTTAATTCTAAAAATATAAAAATAAAAATACAAAACTACCAAAAAAAAAAAGTTTACCAACCTCCACCACCCTTGGCCCCTCTAAACCTCCCCCATTGCCAATTGCCCACGACCTCCATCTCCTACACCAGACCATCACCAAGAGCCCCTAAAGGAGTGAGATTTGGTGTCACCGTCACCAGATTCACGAGTTCGAGGCCCAACCATCCCCCACTACCAATCATTCCAACCTTCATCTCTTATATCAGACCGTCGCTAAGAGCTTTTGGGGAAGCAAGATCTGAAGTCGCCATCGTTGGAGGCCATCATGAGTTCGAAATCTAAAACCCAGTTGCGAGTTCAAAGCCATCAGAGGGCAACCCACTCACAATCTTCCCTCCCCATCAACCTCACCATTGTCTGCTCCCCATGGTCGAAGGCATCAAGGGTTCAAGGGTCTACATCACCATTGTCAAAGGCCAAGTCGCTATCATCGCTAGAAAAGGACACTATCATAAGTTTGATGGGTGGCTATCGTCGGAGCTGCAAGGAGGAGAGTGTGTGTGTTTGTGAAACTGAAAACCAAAAAGTAAAAACGACTTTTTTTGTTTTTAAAAATCCAAAAAAAAAAAACAATAGAGTTAAAAACAGTGTTTTTAGAATAATTTTCAAAATTTTGAATAAGCAAACGTAATTTTAAAAATGTTTTTGTTTTCTACATATCAAGAAATGAAAAAACATTTTCGGAAATGAAACCAAATGCCACCTATATTTATAGGCTTTTCCATAAATGACATCAATGCAAGTCAAGATTATGACCTCCCTCCCAATGGCACCTTGTGAGGTGTCCCACCAAAATGATCTAAAATCTTATTGGGGTATATTATATGGTAATGGAATATGAAAAGATATTTATATATTTTTCTTTTTTATAATATAATACTAGTTGTTTTTAGGATTTTAGGATCTGTCACTTAATCATCGGCATCCTTACTAATTGGGATAATACTGGTTGACTTAAAACACTTTACTAGTATGATGTAATTTTAATTATCAAACCACATCAATTGCATTTTAAGCCAAAAAAAAATCCACATCAAATGCATATATGAAGTTAAAAAAATAGTAAGAAAATACCAAGCAATTATAAAAATTATCTAAATTCTAATGCTTTTGGACTAATAAGGTACTTTTTCATATATTAGTCTATCAATTCATTCTAAATTAAGCATAAATTATTGAGAGGTGCACTAATAGTTATTTTATATTTCAACATTCCCCTCACAAATAAGTCAAATAGTAAATAAATATGTAGATAAATATTAATGATAAATATGACTCTGGGTCACTTTTAAGACTCATATCCACTGCTTCTGAAGTAGCTCTCAAAAACAAGAAAAACAGTATTTGTTCGTGCCATTTTTGTCGGCCTTTGCCAATATGAGTCATATGAAGTGATGATGATTTCCTTTGTTGACTTTTTAATCTATGTCCTGTGCTATCTAATGCAACATATTTATTATTTTCATTTTTATTGGGGTCGAGGAGAAAGTTCGTGTAACGACCAACTACGTAGGTCATTACTTAACTTACATGGACTTATCATCACTTATAAATATTTAATAATACTTGAAAATTTGAAAATAAGTTTTATAAAAAAACATACATATTTATTCATATAATAATAATATTCTACATTACACATAACTTGAGTAGGTTCATAACGTACATGTGTCTACCTCATAAAACACTCCATACATATTGTCCTTCATTATCTCTCATATACTTTTATTTTTTCTAATAGTTATATATATATAGTAACTCAAAATAGATTTGTAGAGACATTTACATAGTGGTATCCCACATCTTCTTCGCTACTACTCCTTATCGGCAATGCCCATCAATATTTAAGCTACTGGCTTCCTACCTACAACATAAATATATTTGATAAGCTTTCATTTAGTAAATACAAACTTAATCTTGCATAAAAACATGATGAAGGGTATGTTATATGTATAAGGATAGTCCAATTATATTGTTTTATGGATCCATTTATTAGAACTTATGATTTACTTTCTTATTTATGACCTCTTTTTGTGTACATACTGGGCGCACATAATCTATGAGATGATAAGGTTTGCAAGACCCTAACAAAGCCCATATCAGATCATAACATAATTCTTATGACACGTTTTTAGTCTTAACCTTTACTTAATCATATTTGAGTGTGCTTATTACCAAATTCCTACTTAATGTCTTATTAAAAGACTAGATTAAGGTATTTATATTACAATCTTCTTAGTCATGTTGTATATGAAATGTCATGATATGAAACTACATAAACTTAATCCATGGCGTATTAGTAAAATATGACAATTATGTAAACAAGTCTTACTTGTGAATCCATGGCAATAATGCAAAAGTGGCATACTATGGAAGTGACGCACATTCGCAATTATGGCATAAATATAAATCATGGCATAAAAGTCACATGATTATTAGCGCACTATATTATCACATATTCATATCAAATCTTAACTTGATGAAACTCATATGGCATTTGTGAATGGTTCCCACTAAGAGGTTCCCATAAAAGTTGGAGGGTTCATATCGTTTCCTCTTAATTCCAATCTTCTTAGAGAAGACAATCTTAGAGTATTTAAGAAATTCCTAATATAGGCTACAGGAAATTACAAATGTCCTACTTTACACCTAGTCTCCTTAGACATAACATCTTGAGGTGTAACATCCACAACCAAGCACAAGTTCATCAAAATAGTATGAAATAATATCATGTTCAAAATCATACATATCACATGCTTATTATATAGTTTGAAAATAAAATATTTTCATACTATATATAAGGTTTGTACTTACCTTGCTTACAATAATTTTAACACGTAACGCAAACTTGCGATCTAAACTTCACCTTTTGAAAATTGTATCCAAAACGAGTATTTTTTTCTCATCATCCTTGGATATAATCGTTCTAAATTCCTTTGTTATATGGAAAAATAAGACCTATTTAACTATCCTTTATTGAGCATGGTTTGATGGTTATGAAGTTCTAAATTGATTAAATCAACTTTCCATTAAAAAGATTCATTCTTTATGTTAATGTCAAAATCACAAAATTTGTTTTGACACCTTTCCTTAAAAAAAAATATTGTAAAACTTCCTTCTAAAACAATTATGTAAGATAATTTACTTATTATTATTTGTTCATTTATTTATTTATTATATTTATTTTTATTATTTTTTAAAACTAAACCTTCCTCAAACAAAATAATTTTTTTTAAATTGCTGACATCGCAGCACTGCAGCTGCACCACGCCAACGTCACAGCATTGCTTAGTGCTGTGAATGGCACTGCAACGCCCAAGCCTAGAGCTGAAATTTCTAATTTTTCCTTTGTTTTCTTCTTTTTCAACTTTTTCTTGAAAAATTTGTATCTTTCAAACCATAAGGATTTTACCAAAAATTCCTTCATGATAATTGTTCATCTTGATATCTCTAAAACTTTCATGTTATGAAATTGCTTAATTTTGCTTGTAAATTTTACTTTTTCTTAAAGATCAAGAATTAGCCATTTCCAATCTTTAAAACTAATTTTGATGAAATTTTTATTTCAAAATTTCATATCTTTTATTCATGAAAACCTTAAAAACACTTTCATACACACTCCATTGAACTTTCATGAATCTCCTTCTTGGTGTTCAAATCTCATAGACTCGCTTCAACCACAAAATTTTTAATAAACAAAACAAAAGTTGATTTTTTTCAATCTTTCAAAAATTTGTTACCAATCTCAATATATTTAAGCCATCAAGAATCCATAATCCGTATCAATAATAATAATCCATACTCATAATAACTTCTAACATGATCAAAACTTCAACATTTCAATACCACATACTAGCAACATAACCACATTCACTACATAATTATCATTGTCAAATTCTCATTAAGACATCAAACTAATATACATATCCAACAACATAGAGTCTAGGATTTTACCTCACTTGTAAACACCGGATCAAGCCTTATAACAATCCCGAAACTAGATCTTAACTTCCAAACACATAAAAGAACATGAATTCTGAAGAGAAAATACAAGAGATTTGATTAGGAAAAACTACCTCAAAACTCATTCCACCTCCGGATCCACACCTAAGTTATCTTAAGGATCGACCTTTGTGAATGAGGTTTGGATAAAATCTTTAGGTAGAGGCTAGAGAGAGGCGTTTGGCTTGAGGGAAAGGGAGGGAAAATGTGGGAATTTTTTTTTAGAGCAAGAAGAATTCTACTAAGAAAATTTACTAAGAGAAATTTACTAAAGGAAAATTACGAAAAAGCTCCTAGAGGGAGGAATTACTATAGTGATGATTTTTGGTGTAGTAAAAATGAGTGGTGGAGGGTCCTATTTATAGGCCCATGGCTAATGTGATTTGACTAGTGTGTTAATCATGCTCTACTCATATTAAGGCTTTCGACATGCTTAAGCATGATTAATTAGAGATTTACTATTACCATTAATTTTGAATGGTAAAAGCTTGAATGGTAAGTTTTTGTGTACTATAAATTAGGAAAGATAAGAGCAACCACTAGGTCGATTCTCCAACATTGATTTCATTTGATCTAATCCTATTTCTAGCCATTGGATCAATATATTCAATTTTCTTTAATTAAGATAAATAGGAATTTCTATTTAGATATTATCCATAATAGATATTATTTGATCTGTTTATAGAATTTAATAGTATTTTCTTTTGTCTTCCTTTAACACACTTCCTAAAGTTTATATTGCTAGAAAGCTTAACTATATAAATTTCTATTTTAATTTAAAGACTTGGCTTCAAAGTATTTGCACTTATAGAGACATTCAATACAAATTTTATCCGTGATTTAATCCAACCCTAAAATTCCTACACTACTAAAGAGTAGTCTTTGAACATATTTGCTAATAGGTAGTCAGTGTAAATTTTACATTGTGTTTTGTGCCTTGCGGTTCAAGTTCTCACACTACCCTTAACATGTTGTAAAAATCTTATCTACTATTTCACTCAACTATGTCACTAAGTTGTTAGACTACTATTTTGAGAATTTAACATCCAGCATGACCTTTTCTCAATTGATTACTATGACCTACTTACTTAAATAAGGTAATGTGACATTAGTGACAATTTTTAAAATCTTGTCACATGATTTTCCACATTGTAAAGTTACTTTAGTTTAGTAACTTTAACTCCTGTGACAGTTAAGTATCACATCATAAAATCACCTTAATATTTTATTTTGATCCCACTATATTATAATTATGACATCTAGATTTTATTTGTCACATCATCAAATATTTTGTTAAATCCCTTATTTTAAATTATAACCTAATTTTATATTAACATAGGGAATTTTAGTGAATTACATTACAAAATTCACAAAATTCCTTATCAAAAAAATTCGGTTATTACAGTTCATGCTATCGTGAGATGTCATCACCATGGGGACCATTGTGTGTATTGTCCCACATGGAAAATATATGAAAATGTGAAGTGGTTTATATACATGGAAGGACTCAAGACCCAATAAGGTTAACATTTTGGGTCAAGTTGGGCTCCTGAAGTATGTTGTATCATTTTTACATGTGGTTACTCCCCAACAAGTGGTATCAAAGCCGATGGTTTGTATTGATCAAGCGATCATACTCGTTTGTTAAGTTCCCACGTTGCTTTCCGTGGAGAGTTGGTGTTGCCCGCAGTTGGTGTCGTTGCAGTTGCGGATGGTGGAGCATTTGGTGAACTCGCATGGTTTCGCTCCTTTCCATGCTCGAGTTGGCTTCTGTTTGGAGTGTGATGCTTGGATATGCCGGCTATAAGAAACTTTGGTTCGAGGGAGAGTTTAGTGAACACACACATAAGGGGGAGATTGTTAAGAATGATACATGTGTGTATTATCCCACATGGAAAATATATGAAAATGTGAAGTGGCTTATATACATGAAAGGACTCAAGGCCCAAGAAAGTTAACCTTTTGGGTTAAGTTAGGCTCCTGAAGTGTGTTGTATCATTTTTACATATGGTTACTCCCCAATAGTTAGCACCCATGGAAAACGTCCATTGGCCTCCTCACATCATTGGGAGGGCAACTTCGTGGACGAGTTTGGGAGGGCATAGTAGGGGTGGGTGGCCAATGGAAGGGTTGTCAGAATTTCTGTTTTCTTCTCCAATAAGAGTTTTTTTTATTACTATTTTTTATTTTTTATTTTTATAAATTATTAGAATTTAGAGCAATGATTTATCAAGTGTAATAAGTCTTATAATTATCTGGTGAATCCTTTTAATTTCAATTTGAACCATTAAAAGTCAATTTAAAGGTTAGAAATTTTTACTTCAATGGGTAAAGTAGGCTTATCCTATTGTAAAAATCCCTATTATTAAACAATATTAGTCGAGGAGACTTATGATTTGTTCAAGGAAATGTTGTCTTTTAGTCTACTGGATTAGGAATGGTACAACACTCCACTTTTTTCTTTTTTCTTTTCTTTTTTTTTTTTTTCGTGAGAATCATTTTTAACTAAGGGTTTTAGACGTCTAAGCTAAATTATAACGAAGTGGTTTACATCTAGAAAAGGAAGATTTATCTTATGATAATTTTACTTTTGCCCCAACTTTAGGATCATCATTTCCATTTACCCCATGAGTTTTAAATTAGAAGCGTGGAGTGATTGAGAGTAAGCTGCTAGATAACCAAGAGGTGGTAACAGCCATTGATAAGCTTGCCCGAGGAAGTATCTTGCATCGTAAATATTTCTATTTTTAAAGATCTTTGTGACAGCTTGAACGCTTATTGCGGTGCCAGTAACCCCTAGAACACATGGATGACAATCTTAAAACACAAATTTTTCAGCTGACCATTTTTGCTGTTGCTGTGGCTACTTTAGTCATTATAATCACTGTCATTCAAATTTTGTGTTCATGAGGAGTTCCGTTTATGTAGAAAATATGCTCCGGTGAGTTTTAATGCATGAATTGGATAGAAAGGAAAACAGAAAAGGAAAATTATATGAGGGTATTAAGAAAGAAGAATTTTCTTTTTCTAGGTTCTTTCAAATGAAACTATTGGTAGGTTAGTAAATTTGAAAAATTGTAAAATGTGTTTATATACTAAAAGAAGTACAATCTGTGCATAAGCGTTGAATCGATTAATGCTTGTTAATAAAAAAAACCTATTTGCAATGATTATTAATAAACAAAAGATACTCTTTTATTGACGTAAGATTGATACCGTTGAATAGATTTTTTGCCACACCAACAAATCTTCAACTTCTGTAAGAGTCGTAATCTGGCTTGAAAAAGAACATGGTTTCAACGTCTTCATACGCAATTTTAACCTTCCAACTTCTTTTTTTATTTTTTATTTCCTGGAAGACCTTCTTTGAGACAAGTTATTTGAGAGAATCATGTACGGGATAAAACATACAGGCTTGTCTAAAGGCAGGTTAAAGAACAACAGATGTAAAGCGGACAAGATCAAGCATACGTAACATCAACCTTCAAAGAAGATTTTGGTGGTAAGCTTTTAAAGGATTTATTTTACAGCCAAATCAACAAATCTATTCTTGTGCATAGTCATTTGGTTAAACTAAGAGAACAGAACAAGGGCATAAGCAGCTAAAACAATCTACCGAGTTTACAATGGAAGCAAGGTGACAAACTTTATACATGGGACGATTAATTTAATGACTTGTTGAATCCAGCTTGGTCCATAGTTTGAATCCTCTTAGTATTTTCCTTGAATTAATTAAAACAACCAAGTAAGGGATGAACAGCAGCCACTAGCTAACATCTACGATCTCAGAGACGCATAACCTGTCATGTGAACAAAACTTTTAATGGAGGGATGTCATTGATGAAGTTTTCAGGGATGAACAGCAGCCACTAGCTAACATCTACGATCTCAGAGACGCATAACCTGTCATGTGAACAAAACTTTTAATGGAGGGTTGTCATTGATGAAGTTTTCGGTCTACAAAACACCCAGGCAAATCCAACAATTATGATGCTTATAGAGTTTCAGAGCTTTGCTCCAAATCGTTTGGACATGAGAAAGAAATTTCATGAAGAATCAAGGGAGCAGAATGGGATGCAATATATCAAGTGCTGAAGCCATTGTGGATACAGAAAGTATTATTCTGTTGGAGAAGAGAATAGAAAGGATGTGACAATGTTTTATTTGAAAAATGTCTCGTTAGAAAAAGAAAAAAAAAAAAGTAATGAAATAGAAACGATCTCGTGAAAATCAACCAAGATAACCATGTTCTTAAAATTTAGATAGGAATAGAATAAATTTAAAGTTACCAAGGACTTACTCCTAAATAAAGACATGGAACACACCTTAAAATATTCAATCAGTCCTCAATATCATCACTGAAGAAACTAAACCGATCGCTGGAGAAGCTCATTCGAAAGTCATTCTGTTGGACAATTGACGTTGAGGTTGAGGCCGGGTCTTCTTCAGTATCACTGTAACAGAAGCTCCACCGATGATCATCCTGAGAAAAGCCAAATATGTTTGAGGCTAACCCTTGCAAATGGTCCAACAAGGCTGGCTCGCCAAGCTTGTATGAAATATAACTTCTCCCCTGAGCTCTGTACCAGAAAAGGACAGAAAGTACATGCTCAATCTTCCAATGATCTGACCCACCATGTGGTTGCATACTGAGCACAAATTCACTAGGCATGCAATAAATAGCAAGAACTTTGAGATTTCCCAAGTACTGAAAGGGCACCTCATTTAAAAGCGGGCTAGGACCAATTCTCAACTCTTCAAGAAGAGGCAAGGCACCTTCATCTATCTCCAGCTCTTTCAGTTCATGTAACTCCCTAAGAACAAGCAGCTTCAATTTTGGGAAACCACCTTCCTCAAAATGGAGTTTTTCCCCATCATATGCTCGATAGAGCCAAAGCGACACTAAATTAGGCAAGTCACAAAGGTACTTTAGTGGGTCATCGTATAACCTTGAGATACTTAAGCACAACATGCTTAGATTTTGAAGACTCGATATCCAATCTGGAAACTTCTGTAGCCTGCCCTTCAGAACGAAGCATTGCAAAAGAGGCGGTAGAGATGAAATGGATTGTAAATCCAGAATTTCATTATTATTCATTGAGTGTATGTTTAGAGATTCAAGTTTGATCATCTTCCCAACACAGGGGAACAGAGCACTTGCAACTTCTGAAGTCAATCTTGAAATGCCCAATTTTCTCAATCGCCTCAACTTCTCTAGCTCTTTTATGGGACCAATACCACTAAGCTGAGCTTCCACAGTCATTAATGTCTGCAAATTCTCCAGAAAGCCAATCCCTTCCTTTATCCTTATACCTTGGTTTGAATCCAATCCTATTCTTTTGTCGCAGCCACTTGCTAGAAGATGGTGCAGATTTTGAAGCTTTTTGATCTCCATTGGTAGCTCAATCAGTAGGGTGTTTCTAACATCCAATGTCTGTAAACTGTATAGCTTGCCCACAGACCTTGGAAGCCTCTTAATTTTCGTATTTTTTAAGTTCAAGTATTTCAAGTAGATCAAGTTTCCGACCTCATTTGGGAGACGTTCAATTGGACTATTTTCAAGATCCAATAATGTCAAAAGCTTATATTTTTCGAACAAAGCAACCAAAAAAGAAGTGTTAAGGGCAGCAATGTTCCAAAGAAAAACAGAACGAAGCTGAGAGCCTTCAATAGTCTCCAAAGCATTCTCGAAAACATTATCAGAAATTAATAGCCGACGATTTTTGCCACTTGATCTTGAGTTCTTGAGGTCTTGAATATGACAGAAACTGAATTCATCGGCCTTTTTTCGGGCAATGTCGTGCATTAAGCTAGGGACTCGGCAAAATTTCTCTAAACAATAAAATCCTTCGCATGCTTGCACCATGTTTCTAGCAACGAGCTCATTCAAATACTCTTCAGCAACTTCTTCTAATGTCTTTCCATCTTTTTCTTGTACAAAACCTTCAGCAATCCACTTCTTAAACAGCGTATCATAAGGAATCAAAGAGTTGGTTGGAAAGATGCTAAAATACGTAAAACATGGTTTTAATAGGCAAGGTAGATCGTGAAAACTAAGAGCAAGGATTTGGCAAACATTTTCTAGGTGGGGATTGGACTCAAGCTGAAAATAGAAGTTTTCGAGTAGTTTTTTCCACTCTAGCGCATCCTTTTCTTTTGTCAACATTAAACCAGCCATGGCTACAATCGCTAGAGGCAAACCTTCACAAATCCTAATAATTTCAGGGGAAAATGTCTCCAGTTCCGGAGGACAGTCCAGTTCAGGCTCATGTTGGAAGGCTATTCTACAGAAAAGATCCCAAGACATTGCTTCAGAAAGGGGTTCTAGCCTATGGACATGATCGAACGAACTTTCGACACAAGACTCAACAACTGCTTCACTACGGGTTGTGATAATCACTCTACTTCCATTGCTATCATCAGGCAAAGCATCTCTCATAACATACCAAAACTCTTCTCTCCAAACATCATCAAATACAATGACATACCTTTTCGACTGCAATGATTGCCTCAGAGTGCTAATTAGCTCTTGCCTCTTCATCAACTCAATCTCGACAAATTTCTTCTCTCTTGTGCCGATCTCCTTTATCAACATGAACTTTAGTATCTCCTTCATACTGTATGTCCGGTTCACGGTGACCCAAGCACGACACTCAAAGCAATGACTCACAACTTCGCTGTGATACACCATTTTCGCAAGAGTGGTCTTACCAATTCCGCCGCTGCCTACAAGCGAAATGACCGAGCGCCTGGTATCTCCTTCTGTTAACCTCTGTATCAACTCATCTTCCGCCGCTTCAATGCCCACAATAAATTCCTCGATCAAAGGGAATGCCGACTGGGGCTGATACCTCTGAAAGTTTTTTCTTCTGCCACCAACTTCATACCCCCAGGGGCAATATCTCCAGCCAGTTTCCTGGATCTTAACCAACAACGCCTTGACATTCAGGACATGGGAAGATAAGCTCCGCCGAGTACTACCATCCGATGACGTGCGACGGATCAATGGACGCTGCTGAAGTCGCTGCGACACTTTGAGCATGAAGCCATCGACGATGTGATCAATAAGTTCGACAGCCTCATTTACCTGTTCCAACCAGCTGGTCACCGGCACCGCTTTACGCGACTTGGTGTCTGCGTCTTTAAGGATGGAATCCAGGAGCTGCAGTCCAGCTCTGAGGTCTTGAAGTTCTGATAACTCCATTCCCTTCAGCAGCTTCGGCTCTTCTCCGGCGATCGTGAAGAGAGAAGCGAGCTTATCAATGGCGAGAGAGGTCGTCAGTGCGCCACTTGAGATAATCAAGTCCATTTTCTCTCCTACCTTGCCCTTGACTTGCGATCGCTCAATTAGTCACAAACACAAGCTACTTCAGTGCACCAAGGAGAACGAGCGGCGGCGGAGCTCGACAAACCAAGGAAAACGTCGGCGAGCTCAAGGGAGAACGACGGCGATGGGCTGGGCTGCGAAGTCAGCGGCTGGTGAGCTCGGGGTGGGGGCGATGGTTGAGCTCGACGGTGTGGGGAGGAAGAAGAAGAGAGAGAGAAAAGAAGAGGAAGGATCGGAGAGAAAGAGCTCCGCTGGGGGGAGTCGGGTCGGTCGCTGAAAATGGAGGAGAGAGAAGAAGAAGAGAGGGTGAGTGAGAGAGAGATCTGAGAAGGAGAAGGAGAAGGAGAAGGGGAGAGTGAGGGGGAGAGAGAGACCCGAAGGTTACCTAAACTTTCTTCTTCCTTTGGGAACAGGGGTTTCTCAAGGAATGTCCCACAAAGTATACTTTCAAAGAATTTTCTTCAACTAATGGTTTAAGAATTTTTACCCACTTTTAATAAAATAAAGATTAACTTAATATATTTTTTTAAAAATATCCCCCTTAATTAAAAAGGTGTTTTGATAATTTATAGTTTAATAACCTATGAATATCATTTAATAATATATTAAGCATATCATTTAATAATTCAGGTATTCTAATAATTTATTGAAATAACTTTTAGTAATTTATACGAATATTTTTGATAATTCTCAAAAAAAAAATTTTGTAATTCAAGTCGTAATTTATTAGAATATTATTTCATAATACACTAAAATATCTTTTGGTAATTTATCAAAATATCATTTGGTAACCTACGAAAATCAGAATACTATTTGACAATCCACTGGAATATCTTTTGATAATTTACAGAAATGTCGTTTGATAATCTGCTAGAATATCTTTATATAATCAGCTGAATAGCTTTTCTATAATCCTAAAATACAGTTTGATAATTCAAATATTCTATTTTTTATCTACCAAATTTTCTACATTAAATTGTTACAGATATTTTTTAAATATTTATTTATCAAATCATTTTATCACTATATAAGTAAAATAATCACAATATTATTTTAAAAATTAACATAAAAATTAAATATTTAAAATATTTAAAAAAATAAGAAAATAAAAAAATTACAAAAAAAAAAAGCGGATCTTTTGCCACCCTCCATGACTGCCACACCCAAGATGGCCATTTTAATGTTGGCCGATGCCATGAACTCATCGAGATCTTGTTCGATCTCTGATGCGGGGAGATGTCTGAGCTGTTCGAACTTTCCGAGATATGGCCACGTGAGTTCGAAGCTTCACCGAGCCTAGACCAACCACCATTGCTAATAGAAGTGAACATTGGGTGAGTTAGGTGGATTTTTGTAAATTTTCAACCTACCCAATGAATATTAGATGGGTTGACAAATTTTTTTACCCACCCAATCAACCCAATGTAAAAAATCAACCTACCCAATTAATTTTGGGTTGGGTTTGGTGGGTTGGGTAGATTATGTATTTTATTAATAAAAATAATAAATGATACTAAACATGCAATAATAAATGAAAATTTTAATGGGAAAAAAAAGAAATTAAATTTGTGACATAGTTTTTAAAATAAATTATATCATAGACTTTGCACAAATAAAAAAGTTTCTAATATAATCTCATTGACAATCAAATGTAAAATAAATATAAGTTATAAAAATCATCAAAAGATACAAGAATACTAAAGTAATTAGTGGTATTTTTTACAAAATTACCAAAAATTACATTCATATTAAATATCAAGTAATGCATTTTATATATTTAAATAATCTAAACAATACTTAGGGGTGAACATCATTTAGCAAAATAGAAAAAATAGTAAGTGAGTGAATATTAGGTGGGTTGGGTGAGTTTTTGAAATTTTTTTAACCCACCCAAATTTTATTGGGTGGGTTAAAAATTTTTTTTACCCGTTCAATCAATTAAATATAATAAATCAACCCACCCAATTAAGATTAGGTTAGGTAAATTAGGTCGGTTTGTTGCGTGATCGAGTTTTTTTTTTTTTTCTCCCCTAATTACTGATAAGAAATCGGGGAAGTACCACCAACTAAGATTGTGATCGCAAGGGCAAAATCACGATCGAGTGGCCTAGATCTACATTGGTGAAGACCCCTATAAAGAGAGGGAGAGAGACCTGAGGGAGAATTGTCACCAGTTAAAGATTGAGATTGCATGGTCAACCTGTGATGGTGAACACTATGACGCTCTGATTAAGGCTATGATGACTGTGACATTCAAAAGAAGAGTGTAAAAAGGGGCAGAGGGAGGAGAGAGAGAAAGTGTGGAGAAGATAGAGAAGGATTGGAGAGGAGAAAGAGAAAGAAGATTTGAGATATTTTTGTTAGTTTACAATAAAGTAAAAAATAAGTTAAATGAAAAAAAAAAACTAAAAAAGGATAAAAAAACAAACCAATATTTTAGCGAGGAAAAATCCAAAATAGGTCTACTAAAAAGATTCAAATCTTCTGTCTAATTTTTGATATTTGAAATGGTGTTTGACTAATAATATTATGTCACATCGTTTTAAAAGTTTAAAATTCTTTATATCTGAATTTTATACCTTAAAATCTAACTTTATTTAATAATGTGTTAAAATATAATTGATTAAATACTATTTAAGACATCAAAATAAGACATGAGATGTTAATCCGCACTAAAGGGGCTATCCCCTTATTTTCACTTAGAAACAGTCTTTCCTGTTAGAAGATGTACCAAAAGATTAGTTTCTAAATTTAAAAGTTACCGAAAATAATCCATGTATTACATAAATAGATGAAAATTTGTTAAACATCGGTAGTTTAAGTGGTGATTGTTCTGCTTTCCTTTAGGAAAAAAAAAAAAGAGATTGTTCTTTTAAATGATTTTTTTTGCTTATTTTTAAATCAAAAGGTGATTCTTTTTGTAGAAAAGCCCGTAATAATGCTATTCCTTTTTCCCTTTCGATTATTGCTGTTGGTTTTTTAGTGTTGTATTTAGTTGAAAAGTATTTATTTTTGTATTTGAATGAAATGTGTGTTTAGATGAAATGCATTTTATAATTGAAAAGTTGATATGATTAGTTAAAGTATAGATAAATAGTTAGAGTTAAAAAGTTGATGTGAATGTTTTAAAAAAACTTTTGAATATGAATTGTTTTTGTAATACTATTGAAAAAGATTGTATTTGAATACAAAATTTTACGTTTAGTATAAAATTAGTTTTCATAGTACTAAAAAACATTTACCAAATATTAGAGATATATAAGAAGCTTAAAACTCACTCTATTTAAAACAAATGGCATTTTTAAGCAAAAGGTGTAACTTCTACCATAAATACTCTTTTTTTTTTTTCAAAATTTTTCAAAATTTTAAAATCTTATGGAGGTAAAGGCAAAGGTCAAGGTTTAAGGGGACGTTTGGTAAACGCACTGCATTTTGATTATATTTGAATGAAATTTGTTTTTTAAATGATGTATTTGGTTGAAAGTATTTGTTTTATATTTAAATGAAATGTGTGTTTGGATGAAAATTATTTTAGAGTTAAAAAGTTGATGTGATTGGTAAAAGTAAAGATAAATAGTAAAGTTGAAAAGTTGATGTGATTGTTTTAAAAATGTTTTGAATAGTAATTGTTTTCGTAGCACTGTTGTAAAATTTGTGTTTGGTGTAAAATTGTATTGTATTTGAGTAAAATTAAAATGAAATATTTTTACCAAATGTCCCCTTAGATGTAGATTGAATGGAAGAATACAGGCGTGCAATAGATAAAATTGACTACAAAGAATAATTTTGTGAGTTGACCACCCATAAATTTATTTCAGAACCACAAAAAAAAAGGCGAGAGTGAGGATCTCGGGGATAAGATCCCGTTGCCCAGCACTGTAACGTTAGGTATTTCATTTTTTTTACAGTAATTATTTTAGTAATATTATTAAAAAGGATTGTATTTGAATGTAAAATTTTATGATTAATGTAAAATTGGTTTTTATAATACTAAAAAACGTTTCCCAAACGTTAGAGATATAAGAGAAGCTTAAACCTCATTCTATTTTTAAAAAAATGGCATTTTTGAGCAAAAAGTGTAACTTTTACCATAAATACTCTTTTTTTTTTTTTCAAAATTTTAAAATCTTATAGAGGCAAAGGCAAAGGTCAAGGTTTAGATGTTGACTGAATGGAAGAATATAGGCGTGCAATAGATAAAATTGACTACAAAGAATAATTTTGTGGGGTGACCACACATAATTTATTTCAGAACCACCAAAAAAAAAAAAAAGGGCGAGGGTGAGGATCTCGGGAAAAGAACCACATAATTTTTTTTTTTTTTTTGTAACTTCCAATTTAGTTTTTATTCTTGTTATTCTAGAGGTATATCTGAGGAATTTCTCCACATAAACCGTCGTTCAACACAGGGTAAGCCTTTTTTACCTCGGAATTTTGGCTGTTTCTTATCTTGAATCATTTTTAGTGTAATTAGTTCATTTAGTCCCCAAATCATGTACTGTCACTTTGGTTCGAGACATTAAAAGTGATGAAATATTTTTCTAATTTAGTGTATGTAATCATGTTTTAATTTTAGGCTAACATAAAGCTTTATAAAAACAATTACATAAAGTATAAAATTTTCCTTCACATTTGATAAGTGCATATCTTCACATTATTTGATATCAGCTTTATTATATTTTAGTATTAGTTATTTGAGATTCTTAAAGTAATTATGTCCATTTTGTGTTTTATAGGTGTTTTTGAAGCCCAATGAATGATTTGAAGGCAAAACAGATCAATTTAAAAAATTTTGGATAACTCAAAGTGAAATGACACACAAAAATATGGAAATACGGAGTTTTCAAATCAAACACCTAAGAATCGGCACCACGACGCTCACCAATGGGTGCCGTGGTGCCCACTATAGTAGTTTTTCCATGGTGAAGCCAATGGGTGGGCACCCAAACGCCCACAACCTTGGTAGAGAGAAAAAAATTATTGTAAATGTTACAACACTCAGTTTTGAAGACCATAGCGCACACATCTAATTTTGATTCAAAATTCAAATTAAAGATCTGAATTTTCCTATTTTAATCCCGTCTTTTGAAGCTTATAAATAGATCATTATAGAGCAAGTTTAGGGAGTTTTTGATTAATTTTAAGATACCAAAAAGAAAAGAAAGAGAGCAATGAAAAGTGTAGTTTAGAAGGACTGTCTGTGCAGAGATTCTTAAAGATCACTTTTATTTTTCTTTTCCTTCTTTCTCTTGAATTCCTAACGTTGACAACATTCCATTTCTGTTTCTGTTGGACTGTTGTTAACGCTTTTTTGTTTCACTTTCGTTTTTCTTCTTTTTAATTTTGATCCGCTCTTTTTTTTTTTTTTTTTTTGTCATACCTATGTTTATGATATATAATTGTTTTCTTTTTCTTTTTGTCACTGCTTTCTTTCCAATCTGATTATTTATTTGTTTTTTAAATATTTTTATGATTCTCATCTTTTTATTATCTGTTTCATAATTTAGTACTTCTATATTTTTAATCTACATTATGAATGTTTTTTCTACAATCATTATTATTTTAGTATTACTACTACCATTATTATTATATTATACTAAAGGGGCGAGATTTTGTTACTTTTTTTTATTTTACGTAGACAATTTTATTCTTCTAATTCTATTTCTCAATTATTCTTTCTATTCTATTGTTATCATGCGTAAGACAATTGTCAAACAACCATGCTTTGGCAATCTTTTTTATTACTATAAATATTTGGGATTTATGCTATGTTTTCTTCTTCTTCCTATTTTTCTCCTCTATTTTTTGCAAATATTTGTTAAAAAAAATTTTGCATAGGTTCTTAACTATTTTTTTAGTAGCTAAAAACAATATTGAATTGTATTCTTAATATGTATTCTAAATTAACAAAAAAAAAAAAAAAAACCTAAGCTTGCTATTATGGTCTCTATTTAAGTATATAGTAATATATATACCAGAGTAATAGTAGTTTGGTGTATGTTGTTCAGCATAATACGATTGCTACCACGAGATAGATAACTATTAAATATAATTTTGAACTTTCTTTATTGTTACTGTAAGGGGGCATTTGGATAAATATTCCATTTTAATTTTACTCAAATACAATATAATTTTACACCAAATATAAATTTTGTAACAGTGCTACGAAAATAATTACTATTCAAAAATTTTTTAAAACAATCACATCAACTTTTCAATTCCACTATTTATCTCTACTTTTACCAATCACATCAACTTTTCAATTCTAAAATACTTTTTATCTAAACACACATTTCATTCAAATACAAAACAAATAATTTTTAACCAAATACAACATTCAAAAAACAAATTTCATTCAAATACAATCAAAATGCAATGCGTTTACCAAATGCCCCCTAAATATTAGGGATTTATGTTGACTATTCTTTTTTTTATTATATAGTTTCCTCATTACTGCGTCAATAATGTTTCTGCCCTCATGTAATTTGTAAAAACTTAGGTGTCGTTTAACACACAAATTTCATTTTAATTTCATTCAAATACGATATAATTTTATATTAAACACAAATTTTACAACAGTACTACGAAAACAATTATTATTCAAAATATTTTTAGAACAATCACATCAACTTTTCAATTCCACTATTTATCTCTACTTTTATCAATCACATCAACTTTTCAACTCTAAAATACTTTTCATTCAAACACATACTCCATTCAAATACAATTAAAATGCAATGCGTTTACCAAACGCCCCTAACTCTTATATCATATTATTTTATTTTTAGTTTTGCTACCGATTTCTTCTCCCCTGTGGCAGCCCGCCCTGTTGTAGAGGCTCTATAGTGCTATTACAGTCAACTCTGTGGTCAACTGCAATAGTCTGCAGGCCTCTAGGGTCGCCGACAATCATGCTGAACTGTAAACTGACCGCTAATTTGACAGAATAAATTTTTTTTTTCTTTAAATACATAAACTGTTTGAGAATGTGATAAGGAATCATATTAACCTGATCATGATTCCCCTACCACATACTCTTAACTTGAAAACTTGTCTCTTTGAAAATTACATTCAAAATCTATACAGCGGAAGATTAAATGGTGACCAATATCCCTCGTTCAATCCTCTCCGGCATGCATCTACCCTGTTCGTCGTCCACCAATGCTACTGGTGAACAGGTCTCTTACCTGCAACATGTGAACAAACTGATGAGTTATGAGCTCAGTAAGTTCAAACATAAAAACATGTAACTAATATGTTGTACTGCTGTGCTCATGCTGTACTGGACTCTGTAAACATGCTGTACTGGCTGAAGGTTTAGTCTTAGGACTTTAATCTGTTATTTAGTTCTGGTTTTGGGCCCTTGATTGGACGTACCGACATGTTAGCGCAACTGGGAGCGGTACTTTAGTGCTGACCTCCTCAGTCTTAACTGATGCTAAACATGATAACCTCCCCGTGGGTCGAGAGGCTGATACGCCAATATCTGGTTAATTACCGTCTTGCTGGTGTTCCAACTGGGTAGCATACTGCTTGCCCCTACAGTGCCTTGTGCACCTAACTGTTTTCTTGTTCTGGTACTGTCTGGTCTGTGTACTGGGACATGCAACTCTATATGCATGACATGAACTGATATGAACTGACCTGTGCTGTGACTGACATGAACTGACCTGTGCTGTGACTGACATAAACTGACATAACATCGTGATACAGACAATCAATGTCTAACAACACATCATACAACATACATAACATCGTAATAAAGCAAGCTTGTGCACGTTGCAGTCAGGACAATGCTTGAACTTACAGAAAGTCCTCTAGCGTAAGCTGCTACTGCTCTGGGACTGCTGATTTGGGGTCTCTGGCTTGGACTCCTATAAATGGAAAAAATCACTGATTATTTACCATATTTATCTTATACTGGAAATATGGCAAAACATGTAAATTTTTCCTTTCTAGACTCTTTTTTTTTTTTTTTTACTCTCTAACTTCGAACACGCCCTCCTACACGGGCGTGTCTCTGCCCGTGTACTTCTCTGGACTTTTAAGCCTGGCCATGTAATTCTTGGAATATGCCCGTGTATGCTTACACGGGTGGGTACACGGCCGTGTTACTGGCTGTGTACTCTTCTATACTCTTGCACGGTTACTTACACGCCTCTCTTTGACCGTGTGCCCCTTGACACGGCCCGATACACGGCCATGTTCTTGACCGTGTACCTCTCGAGTTTGATTTTTTTTGCAACACGATCGTGCGTATGGGCATGTTCGAGGCCGTGTTCTGAACACGCCCTTGTACACGCCCGTGTTCATACCAGAATTAAGATTTTGGGTCCGAACTACTCTGCTCTGATTTGCTAAGGCTTTTATGGCCTTTGTTCTACTTCTTACACTTGAAATCGATCTTCATAAGATCGTTTCAAGGCATCTACTACATTCCTACTGTCACGAATCCATGATTTCATAAGCAAAAATCCCACCTTTTGCTCATGAATCTCTCTTGACTTAACTTTTGAAAAATCTGTATTTTTGTGAAGAATTTTCACTAAACTTGGTTTCTAAACCATTTGTTCATGGATTCGTGTTTGTAAACATCTAGACTCGAATCATGTTTCGATTTTTAACTGAAAACCTCACATGATTCACTCACATTCTCTGTTTTCTCTCAAACCCCAGATTTTTCCCCCAAAGAAAAACGTGAGAACTAGCGTTTACCTTGCTTTAATCATGAGCTTTTCTTGCTGCTAGTCCTTGACCGAATCTTGATCGATTTACTGCTTGAACTAGAAAATCCGAACTTTGCTTGGATTTCCTTTTTTTTCTCTCGGTTTCTCCCTTTCTCTTCCTCTTTCTCTTTCTTTTTTTCTTTCTTTCTCTTTCTTTCTTTTCTCTTTCTTTCTTTCTTTCTGCTGGCTGCTTTGCAGCTAAAGGGATCAATTAATCCCCCTTAAGCTCACGTGCCACTCACCCTCTCCCACTTGCTTTCTTTTTTTTTAAAAATGTGTAAGGGCTTGTTTGGTAAGTTCTTTTGGCCATTGATCCATATGGCTCACTTGTGTGCCATAGATCTCTTAGTATGTATTTTCCACATACTTCTCTATTAATTTTAAAATATCATAAATTGAATTAATGTTTAGCTTTTAAACTATATTCATTAATTCATTATAAAATTTTGATTAAAACTCAATTAATCAAAATTTTCCTCTGTTCTTTATTCTGTAATCTGTTTCACTATAAATGTACATTTATTTACATAATTTGTACAAAATCTTTCCGAGAGTATGGATTTCTCGATTATTACATTCACCCCTCCTTATAAGATTTTCGTCCTCAAAAATTTAGAACAAGTGAGGGTATGAACGTCTCATCTCATCTTCTCTCTCCCACGTAGCCTCTTCAACGTTGTGATTTCTCCACAATAGTTTGACTAGTGGGATGGTCTCGTTTCTCAGCACCTTTTCTTCTCTAGCCAGTATCTGAACTGGCTGCTCTTCATAGGTCAAATTCTCTTGGACTTGGACTGGTTCATGCTGTAGCATATGAGATGGATCTGACATGTACTTTCTGAGCATGGAGACATGGAATACGTTGTGTACTGCTGACAGCTCAGGAGGTAATGCCAACTTGTAGGCAACCTTCCCAATGCGTTTAATAATCTCATAAGGTCCAATGTATCTTGGACTCAGTTTTCCCTTCTTACCAAAATGCATGATCCCCTTCATGGGTGACACTTTCAGAAAAACGAAGTCCCCTTGAATTCTAGGGATCTTCGCCTTCTGTCTGCATAACTCTTCTGTCTGCTCTGAGCACTCTTTATTCTTTACTGGATCTTGGCAACTGCATCGCAAGTTTCCTGCATGAAATCTGTCTTATGCAGTTATTTTTCCTTTAGATCATACCAGTGGATGGGTGATCTGCACTTTCTTCCATACAGAGTGTAACAACCGGGAAAATTCACATTTTTCGGAAAATAATTACACAATGAATTTAAGCGTTAAAATGTGAAATTAAGTGATTTAATATTGTTTAGAACTAAAATAAAATGTTCTAACAATGTTAAAAAATGAAAAATGAGTAATAGTGATATTATGAGTGTGCACGTGTGTGCCACTCACAGTATCAGGAAGTAGGTCAAGATGATATTATCTTGACATAAAACTGATAAATTTGGGTTCAGCACTCCGAAATTAGTGAGGATAGCCTATCAGCACGCTCAAATTTGATAATTGAGCACAAGAGTAATTTTTGACCGAAAATTCACAGTATCGGAAATTGGTCAAAATGACCTCAGATGAAAATAAAACTGATATATTTGGATTCAGGACGCCGAAATTAATCAAGATAGCCCGTGTTGAAATTTTGGGCGAAAAAGTATATAAAGAACGGGAAAAAGTGTAATTTATTCATTTGTCCACACGCCCTCTCTCTCTACATTTCTCTTTCTCTCTCTAGCCGAATGTGTACAGTAACCGATCATCGGAAACGGTGTCCGTTTTCGACACCGCCGGTGTCATCGGAAAGCTCTCGCCGAGCTGAGTCCGATGGTGGGTCGACGCGACGGAGCAGCCGCCGGAGCAAGCCGCACGCGCCGCCTGAAGGTCGCCGGAGCCGAAATCTTCCCGGCGAGATTTCTTCGCCGTCCGGCCACCATTTGCCACGAAACCGGTCCCAAAAGACTCGTGGTGAAGAGTAGAACAAAACCCAGGTGGTGGATCGCCTCAACATCGGCGGAATCGCGCCGCCCGAGCTTCGGAAAATCCGGCGAAACGCCGCCGTGAAGCCGCCGTCGAAACTGCCGATTCCGGCCGAGTTGAAGCACGCCGTCTGTACAGAAATGGTCGCCGTGAAGAGGGGAGCAAAAGCCCTCAATCAATTTCGGGGAAAAAGTCCGGCACGGCGGAGTTCCACCGCCGCCGCAGTGGCCGAGACTTTCGAGGGCATTTTCCGGCGATTAGGGCCTCCAAATGTGAAATTGAAGCTACCAATGGATTCCTCTCGTCGAGATCTTCAAAATGGACTACCCACTTGCCACCGTCGCCGCCGTCGCCGCCGGTCAACGCCGGTCAACGGCCGGTCAACGGCGGTCAACGCCGGTCAACGGCGACCGTTGACCGAAAATGCAAGTTTGGCCCGTTGGCCTATTTTCGACGTTCCGGACGCATCCGCGGAGTCGGATTTGCAAGACGGGACCTCAAATATGAAGAACGAGGAATTAGGGTTTATGCCGACGAGACCGGACTGCAATTCGGTATAAATCCCGATCCCTTTACGTTCCTCAATTTAATTGTTTGGGACTGTTATATGATTTTATGATTTTTGGTATGAAAATTATGGAAAAGAATGTATGTAAAAAGAAGAAAATGGCTGTAATGGAGAAAAAGAAAAATATGTGATAATGTAACGATTTTACGTAAACGATATGAGTTTTACGTAAAATCTAGGCCTCTGGTATAGTACGTGATAGAATTAGATCAGGATAGATGGTTTTCAGGCGTTTCCTAAACGCTGGAACCTTAAAAATTAAGGGGAAACTCTGCCGAAATTTCTAAAAAAATGACACCAGGGGTAAAATGGGAAACGAGGGGTAAAAATATGATCGGGAAGGGAACCCGAGCCTCCTTAAGGAATTAGGGCATAGAAAAAAAAGAATGGACAAGTTACAATTAGTAAACCGACCCTTCGAAACCCTAGAACGCAAGAAAAACATGAAACCGATTCTTAGGTCGGAATAGTACTTCCCGAGGGCCGGGAATGTGAAAATTGGTAAAATGATAAGAATTGATCCGGAAAAGGGCCGATATGATTTAAAAAGTTAATTTGATGATTTTGGGTTTAGAAAATCCAGCCTAAGTATGAAAATGGAAATATTTTGGTTAAACGACCCATCAGGGGCAAAATGGTCAATTTGCCCAAACATTATCAAATTATGGGAAAAGAGCCCCAATGATCCTGAAATAAGTTAATGGAGTTTGTAAAAGCCAAAATTGATGTTTAAATTATGAAAAATCATGTCAAGGGTAAAATTGTAATTTTATCAAAAGTTAGGGGTAAAATCGTAATTTTTCAAAAGTTGGAGAAAAAATTCGAAAATGGCCATTAAGGTTTAAAAAGCTGTCATAAGGATATAATTAAGGGTTATAAGATCAGAATCAAGCTTTTTAATAAAATAAAAGCTATAGATGAAAATGTGATTAACGGACAAAATTTGTCTGTAGGAACCCAATCCAGAAGCGACGAAGGACATCGATGGATCCTAAGGAAAGGATAAGCACCCTATGAGTAAGTTCAGACATTTACCCGTCTGCAACTATGAACAAGTTTATTGTGTTTATATGTTTTGTATGCAAATGTCATGATGTGAATTATGATGATGCTATAGTAATACTATAGCAATACTATGATGATGCTAAAAGTTATGTTTTAATAAATAATTTATAAAAATATATATATATGTATATATATGTATATATTGAATTATGAAGGAAAGGTATTATAAAAGTTTTATGAGAGTAACGATGTGATAAAGAGGGATAGAAGAATGGAAAGAGTAAGAACAAGAATGTTATGATGGAATGCATAAGAAAGAGATGAGATATGAAAGGAAAGAATAGGTGTTTATGAAAAGTTTTATGGAAGTTAAGTTATGATTGATAGAGCAATGATGATCGGTGATGAAAAGAATTAAGAAATGGATGTTTTATGAGGACGAAAGGATAGATGTTTTATGAAAAATGATATGAAAGCAAAGAGTTAGACAAGAAAGAAAAACAATGATAGGTTATGATAAAAGGTATGATGAATGTTTTATGAAAAATGATATGAAAGCAAAGAGTTGGACAAGAAAGAAAAACAATGATAGGTTATGATGAAAGGTATGATGAAAGGATTAGAACATAACGATAAGATGTGATTGATGGAATAGAACGATAGGCTATGATCGATAGGCTATGATTGATGGAATGATGCAAATGATAAGACGAACAAAGAATAATTGTCTACACGTAACAAAACATGTTTTTGTTTGTTATGATGTGATGTGATGTGATGTGATGTGATGTGATGTTATATAAGTAATATGTGCTATATGTGTTATGTTTTTGAAAGAAAAAGATGTTCAACGAAAAATCAATATAAGAAAAATAAAAGCCTACAAGATAATAAGACTGAAAACTTAAGTTGTTGGCGTACCGGTCTCCCTACAAGGTCGAGACTTCCGGTCTATATCCTCCGCGTAGATGTGGTGCTACCCCGAAGGTGCGGTAGATTATAGGATGGACCAACCCCGAAGGTGCGGTTTTTATGTGACTGTGAGGTAGGTTGGTGGGTCGCTCCCCCTCCTCCCACTGTCCGCGCGCAACTAGGTGCGTCCAACAACGGGCCCAACCAATGGAAAGTGGAAAGAAAACAAACGAAAGAAGAGTGAAAAGAAAAGAAAAGAAAGGAAAAGAAAGGAAAAGAGAAGAAAAGAAAAGAAAAGAAAAGAGCGTGAAAAGAAAAGAAAAGAGCTTGAAAAGAAAAGAAAAGAGAGTGCGTGAAAAAAAAAAAAAAAAAAAAAAAAAAAAAGGAAAAAGAGAGTGGAAAGAAAAGAAAAAAAAAAAAATGAAATGATACGAAAAGAAAAGAAAAGAAACGAACGATATGAAAGAAAAACACAATGAAATCAATGAAAAATAATAAAACGAAGTTAAAAGAACATGATAGAATTATATATGTGATGTGATGTGTTTGATGTTATATGTATGGAATGACACGTTTTTACGTGATGTTGTGCTAGTGTATATGTTACTAGCTTTAAGATATGAAATGTTAAGATATGATGACAAAGCGATAGAGAAGTTATAAAGGTTTAGAACAGAAAGTTAAGAAATGATAGAAATGAAAAAGCAAAGAAACGAAGAGATTAGATTTGAATGATAAGAGATGATCGATAGAATGATAAGAACAATGAACGAAGAGATAAATGAGTATGAAGAAGCTCACATTTTATGTTATGTTTTGAGAATATGTATAAATGATATATATGATGTGTATATACGTGATGACATATATTCTAGTAATAATATATATTACTAGTAATTATAAGTTAATGAATGTATGTTTGAACTTACTGAGCATCTAGCTCATTAGTTGTTTATATGTTGCAGGTAAGCAACGTGTTTATTTAAAGTAATATGATGGACAACGGACGGATCTGCATGTGCCAAGGGACTGGGCGAGGGTATGGTACTACCATGAGTCTTTCGCTGAGCGTTCAAAAAGGAAGACGAAAGAAAGAAAGAAAGTTATGAAATATGTATTATAAGAGTATGATACAGATAGGTATAGTATGTAAGTTAAAAAAAAAAAAAAAATTGCTATAGAAATTGCTTCCGCTATAAGATGAGAACGTTAAGAATGGAAAGTTAAGTTAAGTAAGAGGATGACGACCCACGAGGTTGCCAGCCATCGCGGTCGGCGTCAGAGCTTGACTGGTTAGTATGGTAACGTACGTGGGGGTGGTCATCACACAGAGCCTCATAAGGTGCCATCTTGATGGAAGCTTGGTAACTATTGTTGTATGAGAATTCCACTAGTGGTAGCTTCTCATTCCAAGCTCCTGAAAAATCCATGACACATGCTCGGAGCATATCCTCTAAGGTCTGGATAGTCCGTTCTGATTGTCCGTCTATCTGAGGATGGAAGGCTGTACTGAATCTCAGTTCTGTGCCCATGGCTCTTTGCACACACTCCCAAAAGTTTGAAGTGAACCGTGCATCTCTGTCAGATACAATGGACTTTGGAACTCCATGTAACCTGACAACATGATCTACGTACAGCTGTGCCAGCTTCTCCAATGAGTAAGTGATTTTTATTGGCATGAATCTGGCTGTCTTTGTCAATCTGTCCACGATTACCCAGATGGCATCATGTCCTCCTCTTGTTTTGGGTAACCCTACCACAAAATCCATGGTAACGTTATCCCATTTCCATTCTGGAATCTCTAGAGGTTCTAACTTTCCTCCAGGATGCTGATGCTCAGCCTTGACTTTCTGACAAGTAATGCACTTACTCACAAATCTTACAATGTCTCCCTTCATCCCTTTCCACCAAAACTGTAGTTTCAAGTCTTGGTACATCTTGGTGACTCCAGGATGGACTGAATATGGCGTCTCATGAGCCTCTGACATGATTCGCCTTCGTAGCTCTTCATCTGCTGGCACATGAATTCTCCCCTGATGCCTGATTAATCCATCTGTGGACATCTCTTCCTGGGAGTCTGTCAGGTTTGAATCTTGCTTCTGACCTTCCTTGATATCATCAAACAATGATGATTTCAACTGTAGTGCTAACAATTTTCCTGATATCAGCTCTAGCTCAAGCTCAAGTGAATGAACCTCTTGTTGCAATGGTTTTGGCAACCTGTCAATTGACAACTGCTGTGGAACTGTAGCTTTTCTACTCAAAGCATCTGCTACTCAGTTGGCTTTTCCTGGGTGATAAAGGATCTCACAGTCATAATCTTTCACCAACTCCAAACATCTTCTTTGCCTCATGTTTAACTCCTTCTGTGTGAAGAAGTATTTTAGACTCTGATGATCTGTGTAGATCTGGCACTGCGCTCCATACAGATAGTGTCGCCAAATTTTGAGTATGAACACTACTGCAGCAAGTTCTAGTTCGTGGGTGGGATAATTCTTCTCGTGCTCTTTCAGTTGACGCGAAGCATAGGCAATCACTCTGCCTTCTTGCATCAATACTGCTCCCAAACCCACTTTGGAAGCATCACTGTAGATCTCATACTTCTCCCCTTCAGTAGGGAGTGTGAGGATTGGCGCGCTTGTCAGCCGTCTTTTCAGCTCTTGGAAGCTTCTTTCACACTCATCTGTCCATATATACTTCTTTTCCTTGCGTGTGAGGGTGGTGAGAGGTGCTGCTAACCTTGCAAATCCATCCACAAATCTTCTGTAATAGCCAGCTAACCCTAAGAAACTGCGTGTCTCTGTTACGCTCTTAGGTGCAGGCCATTGGTTGATTGCTTCCACCTTGACTGGATCTATTGCAATTCCCTCTTTGGATACTACATGTCCGAGGAAATGCACTCTGTCTAGTCAGAACTCACATTTTGAGAATTTGGCATAGAGTTGATGCTCTCTCAGCTTCTGAAAAATAACTCTTAACTGGGCTTCATGCTCTGCGTGAGTCTTTGGATGTCATCAATGAACACAATGACAAACTTATCAAGATACTCCTTGAAGACTCTATTCATCAGGTCCATGAAAGCGGCTGGCACGTTCGTTAACCCAAACGGAATTACTAAGAACTCATAATGCCCATAACGGGTTCTGAAAGCTGTCTTGAAAACGTCATCTTTCTTGATTCTCAGCTGATGATATCTTGATCTCAAATCAATCTTTGAGAACACTGCTGCACCCTTGAGCTGATCAAACAAGTCATCAATCCTAGGTAATGGGTACCTATTCTTGACTGTGACCTTGTTCAATTCTCTGTAATCTATGCACATGCGAAACGTCCCGTCTTTCTTCTTGACAAACAGTACGGGAGCTCCCCATGGGGCATAGCTCGGTCTGATGAATCCCTTGTCAAGCAGATCCTTTAGCTGTACCTGTAACTCCTTTAACTCCACTGGTGCCATGCGGTACAGTGCCTTGGAGATCGGTGCTGTTCCAGGTAGGAGCTCTATCTCAAATGAGATTTCCCGTTCTAGAAGTAATCCTGGTAGTTCCTCGGGAAAGACCTCGAGAAATTCTCTGACAACTGGAACCTCTTCTAGCTGTAACTTCTTCTCTTCTGCTGTATCTGTCACATAAGCTAAGTATCCAGTACAACCACTGGCTATTAGCTTCTTAGCTTTCATTGAACTGATTATCATCTTGCTGCATCTTCTTGAAGAATCGACATATTCGAAACATTCTTCATCTTCTGGCTTGAACACTATTCTTCTGTTTCTGCAATCTATCGTAGCTTGATATTTTCCTAGGAAATCCATTCCCAAGATTACATCATAGTCTACGATCTTCATCATGATCAACTCTGCATACAGCTCTCTATTTGCCACGATTACTAGTACATGAGGTAACCAGTACTCTGACAACATGATTTCTCCTGATAGGAGAGCAGTTCTAAAAGTCCTTCCCATGTGATCTCTAGGGTATTCTAACTTATCAGCAAATGCACATGATATGAAAGAATGGGTGGCCCCAGAGTCAAATAGAACAGATGCCAAGTGGTTAGCGACAGAAATCTGATCTGTCACCACGTTGGACGTTCCTGCCTCTGCTTCCTCTCTGGTGTAGGCCATCACCCTAGCATCTGCCTGAGGAGCTCTGTCTTGCACTGTTGGAGGCACTTCTGATGGGCTCTCATAGCTCATTCTGAGTGCATGTACTTGGGACTGCTGTGGACGTGATGAGTTTGCCCCTGATGCTGATACTGACTGGTGGTTCATGGGACAATTCTTGATGAAGTGGCCCTCTCTTCCACACTGAAAACAGGCAGTCATGCCAGCTTTGCACTGACCCACATGTTTCCTCCCATAATTTGGACAAGTGGGGTTACCTGGAACTGTAGTGGTGTGAGTCCTCCTTGACTGACTTCTGTTATCCTGACTCTGAGCTCCCTGGAAATTTCCCTTTCTTTTCTGTTGGGACTGAGGGCATGGATGACTGGACTGCTCTGATCTTGTGCTCTGACTGCCCTTATTGTGCTGTCCAGGTTGAGAGGCCTTAGCCAGGATCTTTTCTTGCTTCCTGGCTTCCCAGACCTTTTTTCTCGCTTCTTTCTGTTGGGCTAGGTGGTACTCTGCCCTCAAAGCACGACTAACACAGTCGGCTACTGAAACTGGTGGGAATGGGCCAACGTCAATTAGAGTAGAGATCTCAGGCCTGAACATGCCTATCATTTTCTGTATCTTCTCCCTCTCCGTAGGCACCATATACGGACATAAACGGGAGAGCTGATCAAATTTCCTGTAAACCTCACTAACTGACATGTCCCCCTGCTGTAGCTCTGCAAATTCTTTCTGCTGGGGTCTGAGTGATGCAGGATCATAATATTTCTGGTTGAACTCCTCCAGAAACTCTGCCCATGTCATTGTGGTCACGTCTCTCCCCATGCGGACTGTATCCTACCAAAATCTTGCGTCCTTCCTTAGAACAAAAGATGCACACATGACTTTCTCCTCATCTGTGAGTCTCATGAACTCCATTATTATCTGTATGGAAGAAATCCAATCTTCTGCCTCTAGAGGATTTGTTGAACCCTCAAATTCCGGAGGCCTCATCTTCCGAAATCTCTCATATAGCGGCTCTAGATTCACCCTGACCGGTGGTTACTGAACCACTTCTGGTGCCACTGGTGGCACTACCTGTTCTGTCCCTGCTGCTGGTTGCGCAGGAGTCCCTACTGATCCCTGCCCCTATTCTAACTGTTCTAGCCTCTGTCTCAACTCTGCGTTTTCTTTCATTTGATTTTCTAGAAGAGCCTGCATCTCTTCTAATCTTTGAGTTAGAGATGGGCGTCCCCTTCTTCTTCTTTGGCCTTGGCCTTGGCCCTGATTTTTCATTGTGCTACTGTATCTCCTATAATCACACGATGAACTTGTGTTAGATCTTGTATAAAAAGGATCCACATGATTTCTTGCATTTACATATTACCATGTACTTACTACAAAGTATAGGTCTCTACAGACCTTTACTTCATGCATAACTGGCTGCTTATATTAACATAACTTTAACTTATTTGGATCGGCGAACAGGACATGCACGGAGTCAGGCGAGAAATGGTCAACCAATCTTTCTGCTAATACCCACTGTGCTACAGTAAGTATTCTAAACTAGACCCATTTTAAAAACTTGGGCTCTGATACCACCTGTGGCTGCCCGCCCTGCTGTAGAGGCTCTACAGTGCTATTACAGTCAACTCTGTGGTCAACCGCAATAGTCTGCAGGCCTCTAGGGTCGCCGGCAATCATGCTGAACTGTAAACTGACTGCTAATTTTGCGAAATAAATTTTTTTTTCTTTAAATACATAAACTATTTGAGAATGTGATAAGGAATCATATTAACCTGATCATGATTCCCCTACCACATACTCTTAACTTGAAAACTTGTCTCTTTGAAAATTACATTCAAAATCTATACAGCGGAAGATTAAATGGTGACCAATATCCCTCGCCCAATCCTCTCCGGCATGCATCTACCCTTTTCGTCGTCCACCAATGCTACTGGTGAACAGGTCTCTTACCTGCAACATGTGAACAAACTGATGAGCTATGAACTCAGTAAGTTCAAACATAAAAACATGTAACTAATATGTTGTACTGCTGTGCTCATGCTATACTGTTGTGCTCATGCTGTACTGAACTCTGTAAACATGCTGTACTGGCTGAAGGTTTAGTCTTAGGACTTTAATCTGTTATTTAGTTCTGGTTTTGGGCCCCTGAATGGACGTACCGACATGTTAGCGCAACCGGGAGCGGTACTTTAGTGCTGACCTCCTCAGTCTTAACTGATGCTAAACATGATAAGCTCCCCGTGGGTCGAGAGGCCGATACGCCAATATTTGGTTAATTACCGTCTTGCTGGTGTTCCAACTGGGTAGCATACTGCTTGCCCCCACAGTCGGAACCTGTTAATCAAATTACTGGGGTGTGAATTAATCAACACACTAGGGTGCCTTGTGCACCTAACTGTTTTCTTGTTCTGGTATTGTCTAGTCTGTGTACTGGGACATGCAACTCTATATGCATGACATGAACTGACCTGTACTGTGACTGACATGAACTGACCTGTGCTGTGACTGACATAAACTGACATAACATCATGATGCAGACAATCAATGTCTAACAACACGTCATACAACATACATAACATCGTAATAAAGCAAGCTTGTCCACGTTGCAGTCAGGACAATTGTAACAACCGGGAAAATTCACATTTCTTGGAAAATAAATACACAATGGATTTAAGCATTAAAATGTGAAATTAAGTGATTTAATATTGTTTAGAACTAAAATAAAATGTTCTAACAATGTTAAAGAATGAAAAATGAGTAATAGTGATATTATGTGTGTGCACGTGTATGCCACTCACAGTATCAAAAAGTAGGTCAAGATGATATTATCTTGACATAAAACTGATAAATTTGGGTTCAGCACACCCAAATTAGTCAGGATAGCCTATCAGCACGCTCAAATTTGATAATTGAGCACAAGGGTAATTTTTGACCAAAAATTCACAGTATCGGAAATTGGTCAAAATGACCTCAGATGAAAATAAAACTGATATATTTGGATTCAGGACGCCGAAATTAGTCAGGATAGCCCGTGTTGGAATTTTGGGTGAAAAAGTATATAAAGAGCGGGAAAAAGTGGAATTGCCTCATTTGCCCGTGTGTACTCTCTCTCATCACTTCTCTTTCTCTCTCTACCCCCATTGATGAATAGTAACCGACCACCGGAAACGGTGTCCGTTTTCGACACCGCCGGCACCGTTGGAAAGCTCTCGCCGAGCTGAGTTCAACGGTGTGCCGAGTCGACGGAACCGACGCCGGAGGAGAGCGCACGCGCCGCCCGAAGCCGCCGGCCACCGGAAATTTCGCGACGCCGTATCTCCGCCGTCCGACTTCCGATCAAGCTGAAACCGGTCCCAAAAGACTCGTGGTGAAGAGTACTACAAAACCCATGTGGTGGATCGCCTCAACGGCCGCCGGATCGCGCCACCCAACTCAGCCCGTCGCCGTCGCCGCCGTGAAACCCATCGTTTCCGGCGATGTTGAGCTGCACCACCGGTGCAGAAATGGTCGCCGTGAAGAGGGGAGCAAAAGCCCTCAATCAATTTCGGGGAAAAAGTCCGGCACGGCGGAGCTCCACCGTCGCCGCCGTGGTCGAGACTTTCGAGGGCATTTTCCGGCGATTGGGGCCTCCAAATGTGAAATTGAGGCTACCAATGGATTCCTCTCGTCGAGATCTTCAAAATGGACTACCCACTTGCCACCGTCGCCGCCGTCGCCGCCGGTCAATGGCGGTCAATGCCGGTCAACGGCGACCGTTGACCGAAAATTGAAGTTTGGCCCGTTAGCCTATTTTCGACGTTCCGGACGCATCCACGGAGTCGGATTTGCAAGATGGGACCTCAAATATGAAGAACGGAGAATTAGGGTTTATGCCGTCGAGACCGGACTGCAATTCGGTATAAATTCCGACCCCTTTTCGTACCGCAATTTAATTGTTTGGGACTGTTATATGATTTTATGATTTTTAGTATGAAAATTATGGAAAAAGAATGTATATAAAAAGAAGAAAATTGCTGTAATGGAGAAAAAGAAAAATATGTGATAATGTAATGATTTTACGTAAACAGTATGAGTTTTACGTAAAATCTAGGCCTCTGGTATAGTACGTGATAGAATTAGATTAGGATAGATGGTTTTCAGGCGTTTCCTAAACGCTGGAACCTCAAAAATTAAGCGGAAATGCTGCCGAAATTTCTAAAAATGGCACCAGGGGTAATATGGGAAACGAGGAGTAAAAATATGATCAGGAAGGTAACCCGAGCCCCCTCGAGGAATTGGGGTAAGGAAAAAGGAATGGGTAAGGTACGATTAGTAAACCGACCCTTCGAAACCCTAGAACGCAAGAAAAACATGAAATCGATTTTTAGGTTCGAATAGTACTTCCCGAGGGCCGGGAATGTGAAAATTGGTAAAATGATAAGAATTGATCCGGAAAAAGTTCGATAAGATTTAGAAAGTTAATTAAATGATTTTGGGTTTAGAAAATCCAGTCTAAGCATGAAAATGAAAATGTTATGGTTAAACGACCCATCAGGGGTAAAATGGTCATTTTGCCCAAAGATTCTCAAATTATGGGAAAAGAGCCCCAATGACCTCGGAATAGGTGAATGAAGTTTGTAAAAGTCAAAATTGAGGTTTAAGTTATGAAAAATTACGTCAAGGGTAAAAATTGTAATTTTGTCAAAAGTTAGGGGTAAAATCGTAATTTTTCAAAAGTTGGAGAAAAATTCGAAAATGGCCATTAAGGTTTAGAAAGCTGTCCTAAGGCTATAATTAAGGATTATAAGATCAGAATTAAGCTTTTTAATAAAATAAAGGCTATGAATGAAAATGTGATTAACGGACAAAGTTTGTTTGTAGGAACCCAATCCAGACGCGACAAAAGACGTCGATGGATTACAAGAAGGGGATAAGCACGCTATGAGTAAGTTCAGACATTTACTCGTCTGCAACTATGAACAAGCTTATAGTATTTATATGATTTATATGTAAATGTCATGATGTGATTTATGATGATGCTATAGTAATGCTATAGCAATGTTATGATGATATTAAAATATAGGTTTTAATAAATAATTTATAAAAATATATATATAAATATATGTATATATTGAATTATGAAGGGAAGGTATTATAAAAGTTTTATGAGAGTAACGATGTGATAAAGAGGAATAGAAGAATGGAAAGAGTAAGAACGAGAATGTTATGATAGGATGCATAAGAAAGAGATGAGATATGAAAGGAAAGAATAGGTGTTTATGAAAAGTTTTATGGAAATTAAGTTATGATTGATAGAGCAATGATGATCGGTGATGAAAGGAATTAAGAAAGGGATGTTTTATGAAGACGAAAAGATAGATGTTTTATGAAAAATGATATGAAAGTAAAGAGTTAGATAAGAAAGAAAAACAATGATAGGTTATGATAAAAGGTATGATGAATGTTTTATGAAAAATGATATGAAAGCAAAGAGTTAGACAAGAAAGAAAAACAATGATAGGTTATGATAAAAGGTATGACGAAAGGATTAGAACATAACGATAAGATGTGACTGATTGAATAGAACGATAGGCTATGATCTATAGAAGGATGATGATAAGATACGGTAGATAGGAGGATGCAAATGATAAGATGAACAGAGAATAATTGTCTACACGTAACAAAACATGTTTTTGTTGTTATGATGTGATGTGATGTGATAAAGTAAAGAATTAAGAAAAGAAAAATAACGAAAGAATAAATGTTTCATGAAATGTTTTATGAAAAATGAGAAATGAAAGATGATGAATGTCATGAAAAAGATGTACAACGAAAAATCAATATAAGAAAAATAAAAGCCTACAAGATAATAAGACTGAAAACTTAAGTTGTTGGCGTACCGGCCTCCCGTAGGTGAGGTTTTATGTTATGAATTCCACTAAAATTGAATGCTACCTCCCGTAGGCGAGGTTAATGGCTTATAGTGGAACGCTACCTCCCGAAGGTGTGAGGTTAATGGCTAAAAGATAAAGATTGACTGTGAGGTAGGTTGGTGGGTAGCTCCCCCTCCTCCCATTGTCAGCGCGCACTAGGTACGTTCGACAACGGGGCCCACCAGTGAAAGATAAGGAAAGAAAAGAAAAGAGAAAGAAAAGAAATGAAAAGAAAGTGAAAAGAAAAGAAAAGAGCGTGAAAAGAAAAGAAAAGAAAAGTAAAGAACGACATAAAATGAAACAAACGATATGAAACATAATAGAATTATATGTGTGATGTGATGTGAATGACACGTTTTTACGTGATGTTATGCTAGTGTGTATGTTACTAGCATTTAAGATATGAAATGTTAAGAGACGATGATAAAGCGATAGAAAGTTATAAAGGTTTAGAATAGAAAGTTAAGAAATGATAGAAATGGAAAAGCAAAGAAATGAAGAGATTAGATTAGAATGATAAGAGATGATCGATAGAATGATAAGAACGATGAACGAAGAGATAAATGAGCATGGAGAAGCTCACATTTTATGTTATGTTTTGAGGATATGTATAAATGATGTATATGATGTGTATATACGTGATGTCACATATTCTAGTAATAATATATATTACTAGTATTTATAAGTTAATGAATGTATGTTTGAACTTACTGAGCATCTAGCTCATTAGTTGTTTATATGTTGCAGGTAAGCAACGTGTTTATTTAAAGTAATATGATGGACAACGGACGGATCTGCACGTGCCAAGGGACTGGGCGAGGGTATGGTACTACCATGAGTCTTTCGCTGAGCGTTCAAAAAGGAAGATGAAAGAAAGAAAGTTATGATATATGTGTTATAAGAGTATGATAGAGATAGGTATAGTATGTAAGTAAAAAAAAAAAAAAAAAATTTGCTATAGAAATTGCTTCCGCTATAAGATGAGAACGTTAAGAATGAAAAGTTAAGTATGTTAAGTAAGAGGATGACGACCCACGAGGTTGCCAACCATCGCGGTCGGCGTCAGAGTTTGGTTGGTTGGTATGGTAACGTACGTGGGGGACGTCACAACAATGCTTGAACTTACAGAAAGTCCTCTAGCGTAAGCTGCTGCTGCTCTGGGACTGCTGATTTGGGGTCTCTGGCTTGGACTCTTATAAATGGAAAAAATCACGATTATTTACCATATTTATCTTATACTGGAAATATGGCAAAATATGTAAATTTTTCCTTTCTAGACTCTTTTTTTTTTTTTACTCTCTGGCTTCGAACACGCCCTCCTACACGGGCGTGTATCTGCCTGTGTACTTCTCTGGACTTTTAAGCCTGGCCGTGTAATTCCTAGAACATCCCCGTGTATGCTTACACGGGTGCGTACACGGCCGTGTTACTGGCCGTGTACTCCTCTGTACTCTTACACGGTTACTTACACGCCTCTCTTTGACCGTGTGCCCCTTGACACGGCCCGATACACGGCCGTGTTCTTGACCGTGTACCTCTCGAGTCTGATTTTTCTTGCAACACGGTCGTAAGTATGGGCATGTTCGGGGCCGTGTTCTGAACACGCCCTTGTACACGCCCGTGTACACGCCCGTGTTCATACCAGAATCAAGATTCTGGGTCCGAACTACTCTACTCTGATTTGCTAAGGCTTTTATGGCCTTTGTTCTACTTCTTACACTTGAAATCGATCTTCATAAGATCGTTTCAAGACATCTACTACGTTCCTACTGTCACGAATCCATGATTTCATAAGCAAAAATCCCACATTTTGCTCATGAATCTCTCTTGACTTAACTTTTGAAAAATTCGTATTTTTGTGAAGAATTTTCACTAAACTTGGTTTTCTAAACCATCTATTCATGGATTCGTGTTCGTAAACATATAGACTCGAATCATGTTTCGATTTTTAACCGAAAACCTCACATGATTCACTCACATTTTCTGTTTTCTCTCAAACCCCAGATTTTTCCCCCAAAGAAAAACGTGAGAACTAGGGTTTACCTTGCTTTAATCGTGAGCTTTTCTTGCTGTTAGTCCTTGACCGAATCTTGATCGATTTACTGCTTGAACTAAAAAATCCGAACTTTGCTTGGATTTCCTTTTCTTTCTTTCGGTTTCTCCCTTTCTCTTCCTCTTTCTCTTTCTTTCTTTCTTTCTTTCTCTTTCTTTCTTTTCTCTTTCTTTCTTTCTTTCTGCCGGCTGCTTTGCAGCTAAAGGGATCAATTAATCCCCCTTAAGCTCACGTGCCACTCACCCTCTCCCACTTGCTTTCTTTTTTCTTTTTTAAATGTGTAAGGGTTTGTTTGGCAAGTTCTTTTGGCCATTGATCCATGTGGCTCACTTGTGTGCCATAGATCTCTTAGTATGTATTTTCCACATACTTCTTTATTAATTTTAAAATATCATAAATTGAATTAATGTTTAGCTTTTAAACTATATTCATTAATTCATTATAAAATTTTGATTAAAACTCAATTAATCAAAATTTTCCTCTGTTCTTTATTCTGTAATCTGTTTCACTATAAATATACATTTATTTACATAATTTGTACAAAATCTTTCCGAGAGTATGGATTTCTCGGTTATCACATCCCTTCTATCTTCTTTTTACCACTCTTGCGTACTCTTCTCAAAAAGTTCTTGCATAAATTTCCAAACATTTCACTTGGTAGCTAAAGATAATGTTGAATTATCTTTCAGTTATTGCTAAGATATATTCTTAACAATGGAAGAGATCTAAATTTGCTATGATGTTGTTGAACATATAAGAAACATAACCATTTTTACTTATTTTATTTATTTATTTATTTATTTTTTTGCTGTTATTGTCTTTTTCTGTTTTCTTCCATTTAACTTTTTTTTTTTTTTAAATTCTAAACCCGAAGTTCCGTATTTTTTTCTATCAAATAAAATGGATTTTTCTTAGTGTTAATATATGTTAGACAGTTATTAAACATGATTTAGTCAGATTTGTTGTTATTGTGAATGTTTGAAATTATGTTTCCGCTTTTATATAATTCTTAATATTATATATTCTAATGTTTTGACAACATGAAAAGCAACTAAATCCTAAGACTTATTACGAGTGCATATCTAATTCGTTAAAAATAACAATGATCCATAACGATGCATCTACGATTGATAAAACGTTTGAATAATGCATTACGTTTGTATTATATTTAAATGCAATATGTATTTAAATGAAAAGTATTTGTATTACATTCAAATGAAATATTTATTTGGATAAAAAATATTTAAATTGTATTATATGTGATGTGATAGATAAAAGTATAGAAAAAAAATAGGAGAAAGAAAGAGAGTATTTGATGTGATTCGTAAAATTAATAGAAAAAGTCAAATGTCGAATAGTGATTATATTAGATTCAAAATGTAATGTGATTGGTACTTGAATGCAATACTTTTACGTTTGAATGAAAATTATATTACGTTCAAATGCATCGTGAATGCAATGTGATAAATAAACGAGGCATGAATTTTCACTCATTTGATCATTCTATTCTCGGTCCTCTCTATTACTTGCTGTGTTCAAAATTAAAATAACGATGAATATGTGATCATCATCACTACTTCTGTTAACCAACAAAATGAAAGGGTTGAAGCTACTATAGTTGCATTTACGAGCACCGGAGAAATTTTTGAATTTGTTTCAAGAAACTTTATTTGGTTCAGTAGGACTCTGGCACCAAGACCTTTTCGTAAGGATGGTATCAAGTTTAAGTGGATAGTCGTAAGCTAGAGTGGATGTCTAGAGGACTTAATGAATCACTCCAATTACCACCGAGACCTTGGTCGGGTGGTGATCCCACCCATTTCCAATGCAAGAAATCGTGGGTTCAAGCGAGACCACCACACTAGTCAGTGTACATGGCTAATCTATTTTGAGAGGGATCCATTTGTCACAAGGGGATGCCTTGCGTCCTCAAGGTAACCTAGGCACGCCACCTCTACCCCTATAATCCTTTTTTCTTTAACAAACATATAAATGAGGCATTCTAATTTAGACAGCATGGACGAATACGAATTAGTTAAGAACAATTAAGTAAATAATCTTTGTGTTTACAACACAAATGTTAGAAGTGGGTTCATACCACGGCACAAAGAATAATAGATATCAATAGCATGTATCTATCTCGTTGACTATTTACTTGGTAAAGACTTGAAAGTCATGATACAAGGTGCACTTGTTTATCAAACAATTACTTGCCAATAATTAGTGATAACTCATCATACATGATCACATGATGACAAAAGGTCTTGGATTCTTTAAAGAGAGGCATGGAGTTTTGATGTTAAAGACATAAAGGAGAGGATGTTGCCTAGTGATGACATATACCTCAATGCCACTTTCAACAATTCTTCTGGGCAACCCGGTTTCACCATCTTCTTCACCTAAATGAGGAAATGAATAACCAAGTTTTGGGGTTACCGTTATAGAACATTAGATTTTGCACAAGAGGGGGGGAAAAAATGAAAAAGAACTACCTCTTTGCTGTCCATGAACAACAAAGAACTTCAGGTGCCACATTATGTATGAATTAACAGATTCTTTACTATATCCACGTTATTAGAACAACCAAGTATTTCCCTAAAATAGCAATATGGTTACCAACATGTGGTTTATCAAACTTCTGTTACCAACGGATCTAATAATTGATTTATCGGAAGACAACCAATCAAAAGGGAGGGAGCTTTTCTTTCATATTCATCTGAAGAAGAGAAAGAAAAGAACAAAAACAATGTTTTATCTAATTTATTTTATAATCACACCCTTTATACAAAATAAATAGATGAGGTATGATTACTGTCAAATATTCTCTCTTTTCTTTCAAAATTTTCTGGGATCATAAAAAGGTAGGCCTCATGGATTTAACACCTGTTTCCTTCCCAGTTTCCCCTCTACTAAACAACCCAATATACTATTTTCTTCTCCAAAATCCTTCTGTCAATGTCTTTCCTCTCCCTTTTCCATTCTACCTACCATAGGGTAAGCATTCAAGTATTTAACCAATTTTCCATTCAGGTTAGCTCGAAACAAAGAAAAGGAGAGACTTTAAGGAGGTACAGCCATGATTTACATCATACTGACGTAAAAGTTTGTGCAAAATCAGTCTGATAATGAGAGCCCATGATTTGATGCAAGTCTAGCAGTTGAGGAGGTGGGGGGATGCGGGGGTGGTGCGCAGCAAAATGGCGGCTTGTGGAAGTTCTTTTGAATTGCATATAATGCAGAATTTTGGCTGTTTACAGGCTCAGAAGTTTCACACTGGATTCAAAAATTCAGAGTCCTTCAAGAATAGGAGGGGGGGAAAGGACAAAACACATTTGAAATTACGATAGGCGATTAGAATAACCCAAGCAATTATCAAAATTTACATACCATGTCAACGTAAGCATGTAAGTCATTTATCTTCTCAATATAATCTCGATCTTCTTCTGTTAACAGAACTTCGGCCTTGTCATTAGGACATGGCTTCTCTATCTGAGTAGCTCCAAGATTTTTGCAGAGATGGTTCATTAAAAATTCTTGACAATCTGATTCAGTACACCGTCAACACAATCAAAAGAAAGAAACAATAAAAAGTTGCTACCAATGTGGACCCATAAAACAGAAAATAAATTTACATCTACAAATTCCAAAGATAAGAACTGCCCAAATTTAATCTCTTTCAATACAACTCTTTACATTCTTGCATTGAGAAAGAAAACAGACAGTACTCATTAATAACAGGCTTGGCAAGCTAGTTTTGTTAGTGGGCTATAAGAGCATGATGTAGAGTTTGCTAGTCTTGGTTGGTTAGCTTGAAAAGTTGTTACTTGTTAGTAGTTAGTTAATATTGTAAGTGATTAGAAGGGGTAGATAGCAGGGTGTTAGAAAAAGGCATGGTCAGATTTGTGGGAACGCTGTTGTGGGAGTCAGATAGGCTCTCGAAATCCCATCAACATTTGTATCTCTCTTTTCGTATTCAATACAATTTCTTTCCATTCTTTCTTATCGTTTCTTCTATTTTTCTACTGTGATTTTCAAAGAAATTGCTAGGATCCTACAAAAAACTACCAATTACAGTGCAATTCACAACAACATGGTCAAACCATACAAATTTACTATTGCAAATATAAGTTTTGTTAAATTGTGTATAATTTTTAATCCGTACAAATTTACTATCGCATATTTCATCAAATTATCATATTTTTTTTCTAATCTACCATAAATTTTAACACGGTAACAGTTGAAAACCATGCTTTACAGGTAGGTATCAGAATCAGCCTTTTTTCCGTCTTCAAAGTCAATCCTTGAAACACTTAAATGCTGATCAATACAAAACCTATTAAAAATAGGATAGTTTGATTCATCAGCAATGAAATCTGAACTGCCCAGAAAGATCTTCAAACTAAAATGTTTGTGTGAGAAAGAGAGAGAAGAGTCCAAAAAGCCAAAAAGTTCATTTAGATAACTCACCTCGGCGAGTTGAGCTACAAGTTTTTCACCACCCCATGTGTAAGAATACACCCAATCAATCTAAAAGAGGAGACACCCAGCAAAGTTTGTTAGTCTAATCAGATAATTCACTCTTGGAATCTACGAACAAAAGATATTCAAGGAATTAGAAGAAGCTTCAAAACCGGGTCGAGCATTTTGTCAAACAGAAAGCGAGCAAAACAGTCAGGCAACAGAAATCTGAACTGCCTCCTTTGGAATTATTATTATATAATAAATACTATCGTGCACTGAATTTGAATATATATGCATATATATATATATATTTTCCATTGAAGAAACAAGTAATGTCCAATATAAGAAAAAACTACTTGCCACGTGGTGCCTAGTTCCTCTTCTCTCTCTTTTCTCTCTGCTTCTTTAATCTCTTGATGCGAGCTTCTCAGAGAAAGTCAACCTGACCAAAGCCTTTTTCTCTCTCAAAGCGACGGCGTTTTATTTCCATTTCTAAGATTTGCAGTGTGTTCCTTCTGCCATGGGACAGGTCTTGGGTAGACTCCAAGGTAACAATCACTCCCTTTGTATTGGCCTTTTTTCAAAAAAAGAAAAAAAATATATTAATTAATTAATTGATTTATTTATTTATCGTGCTTTTTGATGTTATGATGTTACGGAGTTTAGTATTTGACTTCTGTAAAGAAGATGAATCATGAAAACAATTGCTAAAAACAACCAATCTGTATGCATAGAAACACAAATAAAGATGGCTGTGTTTTGACTAAAATTTGCATCTGGGTAGTCCTTTTTTCTTTATTTGTCTTTTTAGCTGATTGGATAGAGCCCCAAAAAAACAATAAAAGTGCCTACAAAGAATTTCTTTGGGGAAGTATGTGTGTGTGTGTATATACACACACATATATCTGACTAGATTATTTTTTTTAAATTTTGAACCTTGATGTTTTTATTAAATTTAATTAATTTTACATATATATATGTATTTTTGTTTTAATGTGGTTTTCACTAGATTCAATGTGCAAAAATACATACTACTTATAAGAACTCTTCCGTTAGAAACTTTAAAATTATGCCCAGATTTGCTTTTTTTAAAAATAAAAAATAAAATCACACCAATGTTTATCTAAATATGGGATTTGGTTTTTTGGCATTTGACAAACGCAAACGCATGTTAAAATGTTCAGCATATTATTTATTGAGAAAAAGGGCAATCCATAATGAATATTCACTACTATAACACTTGTGGTATGTATGTGATTGGTTTTATACCTTGTGCAGGTAAAGATTGGAGGCAAAAGCAAATCAGAAAGATAACTGATAAGGTTTTTGATCGCGTTCAAAACCATACAGGAAGAGCCACTTTGACATTTGAAGATCTCTACATTACAGTCCTCCTTGTGTACAAGTGAGCAAGTTTTGTCATTCTATTTTCATTCTATAATCTTTGTTCGTTAAATAAGAAGCTGAGGATGAGATGTTCTGTGTTGCAGTGATCTCAACAAGCGTTTACCTGGCCCTCATTTTGATCCTCCTTCGAAAGAAGAAGTCAGAACCATGATTCAGGTAATCTAGTTCTATTCCGTGAGTAACATCAGTGCTAAACTATGGAAATACAAGCAAAAATTTGCGGTGAAATGCACTGTAAAAGTTCATGAGAAATCCTTCACTTTTCATCGTTCATAATAATAGTTTTGGTAGCTTTTGTATTGATTGCTTCGAATGCTTAGGGGTGTTTACTTAGTAAGAAATCTTTAAAATTTCCTCCTCCTGCTTTACTATGAAGAGAACGAATCATTTTGTCAAGGATTTAAAAAATATATATATATATATTCTTGAGCTCTCATAAGTGAGAATGGTTTAGAAGATGCAAAACTAGTTGAAATGCATTGGCAATGGACAACACAATGAAGCAGTATTAATCTTTTACAAATCCAATAGAAATGCGTCAAATCGATTATTTTTAATGACAAGATCAGGTCGCAAACTTCGGATATCAAGTACAAAAGAATCAAATAGGGAATGATACTTTGAATCATAACTTTTTGTTTAGGAGGCTGCCCTGATATCAGATTGCTACAATGGAAGTTTAATTTCTGAAACCAGCCGTTTGATGTAAAAGCAATGAATATCTGGGACTTATATTATGATCTGTAAAGATTACGGTAGAATGAAAGCTGAAAGGAAAATTATCCATATCTGAATTAATTTGTATTTGGGGCGTAGTTGGCTTTTCATCTAAGCTATCACTTTTGTTTCTACTTTTCTTGACATTTTTGGCAGAATTTTAAATCTTAGTCCTTTTTCTTGCCTAGCATCATAACAGCTTCCTAACTACCTGCTTATTTTAAAAATTATAACGGAATGAAGATTAGAACAAACCATGAAACTGTACGAGCTCTATGGAAACTGTGTAATTGTTGAAAATTTTCTTTTCTCGTCACCTAATCCCCACAAAAAGAAAACGGGGAAAAAAAAAGGTAAAATTGTAAAAACCCTTTAAAAGTACTAATTGTTGTCCTTCCAAGTTCTTTTTAGCAATATTTTGACAAGCTGTTGTATTCTTTATGTACCGAGTGGACTCAACTAGCCAAATCGCTCTGCATGTACTGCTATAAGTCAACCAAACAAACACTTAAGTGAGGATTGAATTCTTTATGTAGATGTTGAATTTGCACATTTCTTTCATCTCACTTTTTCAAATCTTTTGTTTTCTTACATGACCAGTCGATAAAAGAAATCAGTATTGGTAGTTATTGTGTTGTTAACCTGCTCCAATGTCTTCTTCATACAAAACTATTTTTGCAAATTCCTTATGGCTAATCATTCATATGCATTTCAAAGAAGAAAAGGAAAACAATGGTGCACTGCAGGATTGTGACATCAACTTCGACGGAGAAATTGACCGTGAAGAATTTGTGAAGTTCATTCAACAGCTCACAGCAGGCGCATTCATGAAGGTCAGCCAAGGACTAATCCTCACATTGGTCGTTGCACCAACATGTGCAGTGGCCACAAAGAAGGCCACGGAGGGTGTCCCTGGCATTGGGAAGGTTGTGCAGAAGTTACACAATTCGATTTATGCATCTCTCGTGACTCTTGCAGTTGTGTTGTTCCAGAACTCACAGCTGCAGTCAAAAGACTAAAAGCACGCGTAATTTTGTATCACCATATGATGTGTGGCTGTCAACTCTAAGAAATAACATCGTTTGTTTATTATAACGATTAATAAAGCTGCTGGGCGTAATGTGAGATGTTGCATTCCACGCTCTTGTTGGAGTATCGTGCCTTGTGATATTAGAAGTAAAAAACAATGGAATGGAAAAGAGAGTGGTGCATTTAATTGAACTATAGATTTTAATGTTAATTGCAAACAAAAATACAAATAGAAAAATCAAAGAGTCACAGCTCTCACAGCACACATAAACAGACTACACTGGAATATGGATACTGGTTTGTTATCATCTTATAGACTGTAGGGTACAATAATCATGTTGCAGAATTATGGAGAATTCAGCCTTTGAAGTTGAGATTTGGCTTGATCAAGTAGTTCTGCCAAAAATATTATTCAAAATGGAAAGGTCACGTATTTTTAGTACGGTATTCAACACATTTTCACGATCAAGTTAATGATAAGTTACTACTAAACTTTTAATTTGGACAAATTATCTTTGAATTTAATGAAGGGTTGCATTGCAAAGTATCTCCAAATCAATGAAGAACAATAAAAAATCACGTGAGAAGAAAGATCGAATTTCAGATCACCAGCAGAGCACCACATGTAACGTGCATCAGAGTGTTTCCTTTAGGATCATTTCTTGATTTGGGGTACTCTACAATATTCTCTTTTCAAGAGGTAATTTACTACAAGGGAAATTTCAAGTGAACCATTTCTATAAAGCTATTATAATAGCAAATAAACAAATGAACAGGAGGAAAAGAAAAGGGGAAAAAAAAAAAAAAAAAAAACCCAAGAAGACAAGCAGATGTGAGGGAAAGAGTACAAGTTAGAAAAGGGGTTTACTTTGCTGAGACGTTATTGCTTTCTGGGTTGTCGTGTGAAAATACATGTTGCCATTTTTCTGATACACGGCTTGTGGAAACAATTAAAAAGCGCTTATAAATCATGATATTTCTCATTTTTAAACTGAAAAATTCATCGTGAAATTATGTTCTTTCAGAACCCAATATAGTAGAACTTCAAACGTATTAATGAGAAAAGGAAGAATTTTAAAAAATAATTATTACCCGAAAAGAAGAAAGAGCGCTGAGCTATGCTACAGGAATTCATGGTCTCTTATCCGCTGGATAAGGTCCAATTTTTGCTTGGAATCTTCAGGGGCGTTTCCTCTATTGCTCTCCGACCACATCTTCTGCCTTTACTCTCTCGCTCGCTCTCTCAATTCAGAGCATTGCGTAATTTTGTACATTTGGAATTGTGGCAACAACCCCTGACAAGTCAGAAATGTAATCCCGTAGATTACAACATGTAATCTGGCAGATTACACTCTGGTGACCAGAGATCGGATTCCGATGATCTCCGGTCACCGGGCAGTAATTTTACATCTTGTAATCTGGCAGATTACATCTTGTAATCTGACATATCAAAAGCTATGCTCTACTAGATTGTAATTTCGTAGATAACTATTTATCATCTATCAGAATATTTACGATCATCTATAATACATATTAATTGTTTAAACCCATAATAATCACAAAAATTGATGGAGAGTGAGAGAGGGAGAAAACGGAAAGAGAGAGAGAGAGTGACGAACCTCGCGACCTGATCTGCAGGCAGGGAATTGATGGAGGAAATCTCGCAATTTGACTGGAGAGAGGCTTCCCCTTTTGGAGTCCCAAAGAATAGCTTTTTGGGCTCGTGGGCTCAACAAATGGTTTTGGGCTTAACGCTAACAACACGGGCTCTTTATAGAGTTGCCATCAACTCGTGTCTCGGATTAAGTTTTGCCACCAAAAAAAAAAAATATATATATATATATATATTGCTAAAAGTGTCATAACATATGATCATACGATCATTAAAACTTGACTTTACTTGCTTCAAAACTAACTTTTATCCTTTAATAAATACTTGACTCCCAAAATTTTAAGGAATTTTTTTACTACATTGTTGCAGTGTGAAACATTTTATTATGGAAACTTAAAAAAAACATTTGCAGTTTGTTTTGGTGAAAATCTCAATTCATGAAGCATGGATGAATGTGTTCACCACAGAGTAACACTGTTAAGTAATAATAAATAAATACAACATCAAGTCATAATCATTCTGTAGATGTGCTTACATGGTACAACATTTGATTATTGCTCCCAACATACCAGTTTCGTTCGAACTTTTTGTTCGTGTGAATAGCCCAAAAATCAGTAAATAAAATGAAATAACAAAACAAAGCAAAGCAAACTTGTTGGTAATATATCCTATTCTTCTTCTACTTCTCTAACAATCTCTGTCGAGGAAAGTTGCTACTTAAACTGAACTCCGCACGAACATATCGTTTGTAGTAGTGTAAGTACAAAGATTGCAACAGCCACGAACACGGCAAAAATGGTCAATGGGGAGCTGAAATGTTTATGAACCAAGGCTGCCATCCATGTGTTCAACGGGTTACTGTAATAAGCATTCAAGTTGTCACAAAGATCGTTGAAGTAGAAATGCTTACGGCGCAAGATACTTCCTCGGACGAGGTTGTTGATGGACGTTACAACCTCTTTGTTATCAGGTAGCTTACTCTCAATTACCCCACTCTTAGCAAGCAACTGGACAGCCCTTGTGGTGTCGACGAGGCGGTCTATGATGAAGACATAGTCGTTGATGTAACAATCAAGCAAGTGACATTGCTCGAAAGCTAGCAGATTAAGGAAAAAGCTCTCCGTTGACTTTCGTATTCGCAATTGAGGAATCGCCAAAGTTCCTCTGCAGAATTGTACGTCAAACAAGCTTCTAGTTGATCCCACCTCAAACTTGACCCCAGCATCATGCAGCTCCGCCACGCTGGGTATATTTAGAGTTTGAATTTCACCTCTAGGTGGTAGCTGTCTCGGCACGTGACATTTTCTGAAGAAATCAATAAAATGCTTGATATTGGAGGATTGTACCCTTCTCAAGATTTCCTCTAGCCCCCTCAAGTATGCTTTAAAGCGAAAGAATTCGAAGGTCAGCTTGATGAGGGAAATTTTCTCACCACTCAAGCAAAATCTTTCATTAATGTTGTCAAGAGAACACCTTATTTTGGCTAGGCTAAAAATATCTTCAAATATAAAGAATGGCAGTTGATTTTCCAGCAACATCATGTCAGACCTTATATCAACGACCTTCCATGGTCTATTAAATATACGGTCATTTTCTTGAACTCCATCTTTGGAGTGGTTCCTCCACAAAAGCTCAACTATAAAGGCAGCATCCACAAGGATCATTTCCACAAATCGGTTGCTTTCTATACATTCAAAAGTCTCAGCATAGTGATTACGCACTTTTTGCTCCCTGTCCTTCATGAACTTGACATAGTCCTCCAGGCTTACATTGGTTCTATCAAGAAAACTCTGGAGATAAAGCATTTTGTGTTCTTCCATGGCTCGCAAGCCGTCTCCACCATGGTGAAGTGGTCCAATGGAGACAACCTTAGGGGTATATGCCCTTTCATTTTCATGACGTAGCCGTGCTGGGACCCTATAGATACAACATTCAGAGGGCAGTGGTGACAAATTCTGTAATTTGCCTCTCAAAGTGGCCACCAAGTCCTCCGATGGTTGCTCCTGATCAGGAGAAACATGGTTGGTTCCTTCCATTTGCAGGCTATACAAAGGATTGCTATCTTGAAATACTTGAAACGAGCTGATACACAATTAACTGCACATGCATCAAGTCCAATTATATAAGGATAGCAGATAAAGTTGGTATAATCATCCTTAGTTTTCTACTTTAAGAGAGTTTGTGTGCGTTTTGGTGAAAAGTTTGAACCAAAAAAGTTCCGATTCATGCCCTTTTTGCAATAGTTTTATAAATCACAAACGTTCAAAAAAATTCGATTTGAACCAAAAAGTTCTGTTAAAACACTTTACCCAAACCGGCCAAACATCTTATTCTGTTACTTGGAAAAGGTAACTAAAAACAAAACAAAAGAAAAAATTTACAATTGCTTTGATTGTAAAAAATAAACCACCATGTGGCATGTACTTAATCCTCTGATTTTTCAGTACAGAAACTAGAAAAAAACTAGGGACTGTTCCCACATAGACCATTCAGTGTAGAAAACAATAGGCGGAATACGGGATCGAGTTCAAACCTAATATATATTGTGTCATTATGTGTAATGTTATGGTAGACTGGAACAAATTATTAAGTTCTAGAGAGAAAAATGCAACTCTTGGAGTAGTCGTGGTATGATCATATGAAGCCTAATGGACATAACCAACATAACCTAAAACAAATAAGATAGCGACGACAAAAGGCGGTTGCAGCTCTGGCTGACAGCATAGACCCTTTGCTTCTTTTGAAGCTGAAGCACAAATTAGAAGTTGCTATGAAACTAAAAGAGAATGGTCAAATCCCACTCCCACTCTTTCCCATGTTATTCTCCTTCTCTTTCTACAGTAGCACCTCATACCAGTAGTACACGTTTATAATGGTCGACTCTGTTAAAAATTATATCAAAATAGTATCCAAAACATATAGTTTTTTGTACAGATTTGACAGTTGAAAACAAATCATGAAGGTAGTGCCTATTTTTCCTTGATCTTATCGTAAAATTCTCTTTTTTATTTTTTTTAAATCTCCCTAATCTGTGATATACTAGCTGTCATGTCAAATTATCCAGGTCAACGCCTCTGTGCAGCTAAACAGAGTACTTGATTTGTATAGCAATTTTTTCATTCTTTTTTTTTTTTCCAATACATTTTCGCGAAGAGGGGTGCTAGCTCTAACCAGAAGTATTTTATGAAAGATGAGTGAGTCCAAAAAAGAAAAAAAAAAAAAAAAACAAAGAAACTAGGAAGTTACTCCAGAGCAACCCAACTCAGCAACTAAATGAAGTGAATGGATAGAGGAAATACCTGGAAAGAGCAACGAGGAACAGATCAACAGAGAGAACCTTCGGGCAGAGAAGAGCCTGCGCTTGAAACTGGGAAAGTTTCTGCCTCCAATCATCACATGTGCATAGGCTCACAATAAGCCTGGTTTGTATCTTGACTCTGACCTTTAATTTTAAGTTATTTTCTTGCACGATGTGTTTTATTTTATGCAAATCATGAAAACAATAAGTGGAAAAAGCAAATTGTAGTTTTGGAAAATAATTGGTAAATGACATATATTTAAAACATTTGCAACAAATAACAAATATGTGAGGTAAAAGAAAAATTGAAACACAAATAACATATTTATATGATATAAATAAATTATTTATTTAATAAATTTAATATAAATAAAACATTTATTGATAAATGAATAATTTATTGTAGGAATTTTAAAAGTTTATTATTTATTTTAATTTTTTTTTTAAATTATCAGAAAATATAGCAAACTATAGTTTTTAGAAAATAAGTTAATAATAGGCTTTAGTAAATCGAAATTTTATTAGGTAATAATATATTTATAAGATATAAATAAATTATTTACATGATAAAAATATAAATAAATCATTTATTAAATAAATCTAATGTAAATAAATTATTTACATATTAAATATATTATTTATTATCAATATTTTAAAATCTTAATGCTTTTTTAATTATTTTCTAAAATTTACTATTTACTTCCTTCACTTAATAATTAATAATATATCAAATTCATTTTTATAATAAGGTCAAGATTCAATTTTGACTAAAAATTAACAAAAAGGTGAATTAATCAAATCAGGACGACGGTGACAAGACAGATCACGTTGACGATTATAATTGTGACTAACGACAAAAAAATTAGATTACAATGGAAATATTAGATTTCTATGGAATATGAGAAAATATCTATATTTCTAATATAGTCATTCGTAGTGTATCAAGTATTTTTTATATTTCCATTCACAGTAAAAAAAAAAAATGGAACATAAGAGAACAAAAAAAAACCATAAAATCCCAAACAAATAACCACAAATATCAACAACCATGCCGAATCTCAATGGAACCCGCCTTTATCCATTCATATCTGTCTTGATTTTGTCAAAATCTTTACCAACCACATCGGAATCATGTGACTCACCTTTTCTCTACCTAGCTGTCATGAAAATTGTGACTCAGCTCGATGGATCAGTGGAGTAGGATGGCTTGATGTTGCTGCAACTGGCCTTCATGATATGAGAACGTGACGGAGAATGTGAACCCAATGGAGAATGCGAATGCAATGAAGAACATGAACGCGACTAGCCCTCATGATTTGAAAATCGCCAAAGCTCGGTGCTGGAGAATGCAATAGGTCAGATTTGTTGTCACTGTCCAGACATGCAAAAATTCGAGAGAGATTGCGACGCTCTAATCACTAAGGAGATTACACCTCCAATCTTCGTAGAATCATGATAGAAAATCACCAAAGAAACTCAGCACAAAAACACGAAGAAACTCAGATCGCTAGAGATTGTGGCCGTCTGTCCTTATCGCCATTAGCCAAGGGTCTTTGGCGTTGGTGTCTCGAGCTCGTTGTCTTCTTCAGCGAGTGAGAGAGAAAGAGAAAGAGAGAAGGTAGAGTAAGAAGAGAGAGAGAGAGAAGAAGTAGAAGGGGGAGAGAGAGTGTCAGTGAGGAAGGAGAAATAGTAATAAATTTGGAAACAAATATATTTTTTTTAATAAATAAATAAAATATGTCATAATTTTATCAATTTTAAAAAATATACTATATATTTAATGAGTGTCTATAAAATATACTATATGATATGATTTCCCAACATTTTTTAATAAGTTTTTCAAGTAAATAATTCAAGTTTTCAAAAATTAATTAAAAGATTATTTTTTCTTAAAATAATTAATTAATTTTTTTAAATTATCAATTAATGATTAATTAAATAACAATTAATCACTAATTAATTATAATATATATTATTAATTTTATTAACCAACCACTAATTAATCAAACAAAAAAATAAAAAACATATATTTTATTTAATAAAATAAAATAAAATAATTTATTTATTAAATTTAATAATTAAAATAACCACCAAACCTAATTTTACTTTCTTTATTCCAAAGATAACAAACTTTTGCCCTGGCACAAATTTTCCATATGATAGACAAGTCTACGAATTCTTTATTCCCCACTTTAAAACAAATAAAATAAAATTAATTAAAACAAATATTTCTTTATTCCCCGGCTGCCAAGATAAAAGAACAGGGTCTATTTGCAAAATTAGCAGAAAATGACTAAAACATCCTTATGTCAACGAAGTCACACCGTGAAAGAGGACTAGGAAGAAACTGAGTCCAGAGAAAGATACTTCCGTTTCAGATCTCTCATCAGCGATTTGGGTTTTTAACACTGTGAATCATACTTCTTAACTATCTTCCACTTCATTGCACTTCCGAAGTAAGTTTATTCTTTTGCCATATATGTAGAGATATATTTATGCATGTATGTCTGTGTATTGTTTCTTCCTGGTTGTTCTTGATCGGTTTTTTTTTTTTTTTTCCTCTTAATGATTTATTCCTAGCTTTGTTATTCTGTTGAGAAATTTAATAGAGTTTTTTTTTAATTATAAATTTATATGTTTTGTTTTACTGAAGAACCGAAAGGCAACTAAATCACATGGTGAGCAGTATAGGAAGAAAGTGAGTGGAAGATGCTGTTAAAATATGCAGCTGAACTAATATCGCCCACGAAAAAACGCTAGACAGTAAACATATTCGTTATTTATTAAGGGTATTTTAGGGTTTTTAGACATGTAATTTCGGTTGTTCTCACACCATCATTAGGGATTATTATTAGAAATGTTGGGGGGAAAAAACACGCATATACACACACACAAGTTTTTGTAAGTGTGTAATTTTTTTTTTTTTAAACTTCTTGACAACAGCGGTAGAAACAATGACATAGTCTTTTAAGTCTCATATCAAAGTGAACCTGTTTAAAGATTTATGTGTGTTTTGATTGTTATTTTCTCGTGATATAGAAATGGGGCACTAATTCCCAGCAGATGCTTCGTTTCTGATGTTTCACAGTCAATCATGGTGGTATTTAAACCATCTAGCACTGTGTTGCACTTCTAAACTTACTGATTGAAGAAGTCAAACTTTGCAGCATTGGGAAAGTGAAGTGGTCTAAGGAGAATGGACTTCGCTGGAGGGAGTGAGGCGTCGACTGCCCGCGCGATCGAGAAGCTGGTTTCGCTGCTAACTGAAAAAGCAAGATTGATAAGAGGAGTTGACAGATCAGAAGTTGAAAGCCTAGAAACCGAACTGCAGTTCATCAGGGTTTTCCTCAGAGATGCAGATGCAATGTCAGAGGATGGAGAGTTGAGCGATGCTGACAAGGATTGGCTGAAACAATTAAAGGAGATGGCTGAACTCATAGAAGATGTCGTGGATGAGTACATTCTTAAAGCGTCACAACGACAATATCGGCGCGGATTCATCAGTTTCCTCGGGAGAGCCGGTCGGTTGATCGGCACATTGAATAATCGCCGTAAACTGTCTTCTGATATTCGGAATATTACTGCATTGTTACGTGTAATCCTGGAGCGAGGTCAACAGCTAAGCTATCATGGATCGCATCACAGAACCACAGTTGCTAATTGGTATGACCCGCGGTTGGTCTCTCATTTCTTGGATAGTACAGTTGGTATTGATTCGGCAGCTGATGAATTGATACAAAGGATGGTTGAAGGAGCATGTGGGCGCTCAGTTATTTCACTTGTAGGCATTGGCGGAATTGGTAAAACCACTCTTGCCAAAAAGGTCTATGACAATCTAAGAGGACGTTTTGACTGCTTTGCTTGGATCACTGTGAGTCAGTCCTACGATCTAGAGGGCCTATTAAGGATCATGGTGAGGCAGATCGTTGCAGCAGGAAACTATGACTTTGAGGATCTATCCATGATGCGGAGTGACAAGTTAATAGATATCATAAGGCACTATTTGCAGTCAAAGAGGTACCTGTTTGTCTTTGACGATGTTTGGCAAGAAGAATTTTGGGAACGGGTGAGACATGCTTTGCCTGATAATGGAGCTGGCAGTAGAGTAATCATCACAACGCGTAGTGATACTGTTGCTTCTTTTGAAACAACCCCATTAACTCATGTTCACAGGGTAGAACCTTTTGTTGCTTCTTTTGAAACAACCCCATTAACTCATGTTCACAGGGTAGAACCTTTGTCGGAAGCACTTTCTTGGGAGCTTTTCTGTAGTAGAGCTTTCCAAGATGTGCATGAACACCGTTGTCCCCCGAACTTGGAGCAGTTGTCCCTTGAAATAACTAGAATGTGCCAAGGCTTGCCACTTGCAATTGTTGCAATAGCTGGTTTGTTGTCAACGAAAGAGAGAACAGTGTTTGAGTGGCAAAGACTACTCGATAATTTCCACTTTGAGCTTACATCCAATCCTCAACTTTCATCTGTCTCTAAGATCCTCGCTCTTAGTTACCGTGATTTGCCTCACTACCTAAAAATGTGTTTCTTGTATTTTAGCATCTTTGCTGCAGACTCTCTCATTCCATATGAAAAGTTATTCAAGCTATGGATTGCTGAGGGTTTTGTACAAAAATTGAGTGGAAAGACCTTAGAAGAAGTTGCTGAAGAATACTTGAATGAGCTCATACGGAGAAACCTGGTTCAAGCATGTGAAGGGTTTTATGGGTTGGAAAAATTTTGCCGACTCCATGATTTGATGCATGAGATTGCCCGACAAAAGGCCGATGAATTAAACTTCTGTCAGATTAGAAATGACAAGAACTCTAGTTTGAGAGGAAAGAGCCGTCGCCTGTCAATCTCTAACAATATCGAGGAAAATTTTCTAGAGACCATTGAAGAATCTCAGGTCCGTTCTGTTTTCCTCTCTAATCTTGATACTTTGAAGAACTCCTTTGTGGTCACGTTGTTTCGAAAATATAAGCTTTTGACGTTGTTGGATTTTGAAAATGTTCCACTCGATTGTCTCCCCGAGGAAGTGGGAAATTTATTCCACCTGAAGTACTTGAGTTTAAAGAATACAAAAGTGAAGAAACTGCCAAAGTCTATGGGTAAGCTACATAATCTACAGACACTGGATCTTAGACATACCCTAGTTGTTGAGCTACCGGTTGAGATTAATATGCTGCAGAATCTTCGACACCTTTTAGCTAGCGGTTATGACAACAACATTAGTATGGATTCAAGCCAAGGTGTGAGGATAAAGAAAGGGATTGGATGTCTGGAGAGCTTGCAGACACTAATGACAGTGGAAGCAAGTCTAAGTGGCATTGATCTTGAAAAAGAGTTGGAGAAATTAAGGGAAATGAGGAGGTTGGGAATTACGAGATTGACTGCAGAAGTTGTAAGTGCACTTTGCCCTTCTATTGAGAAGATGAAACACCTAGAATATCTAAGTTTACATGCGACAACTAGCCATGAAATTTTGGATTTACAAGCCATTTCATCTCCACCACCTTATTTGCAACGTCTTGTTCTGAGGGGTCTGTTACAGAGGTTTCCAAATTGGATTTCGAGTCTTGCAAATCTAAGCATGTTGTGCTTAAGTCTCTCAAGATTAATCAATGACCCATTAAGACTTATCTCTGATTTGCCTAACTTGGTATCTCTTTGGCTCTACCGGGCATATGAGGGAGAGCAACTTCGTTTTGAGGTGGGTGGATTTCTGAAGCTCAAACTGCTTGTGTTAAGAGATTTGCACCGGCTAGAGGCGGTGGAGATAGAAGAAGGCGCGTTGCCGCTTCTTGAAGAATTGAGGATTGGACCTAGCCCGCTTCTGAATGAAGTGCCCTCCGGCATCCAACACCTAAGAAATCTCAAAGTTCTTGCATTTTATGACATGCCAGATGAATTGGTGCTAAGCATGCAACCAGATGGAGGCTCGGAATATGTGAAGGTTCAGCATGTACCTTCTGTCCATTTCTGGTACAGAATTCAAGGAAGAAATTATGCGCTGTATGAACTTGGTGAGTCGGACTTGTTGGACCGGTTGCAAGGTGTAGACGCAAATTTTGATGACGCTGTACAGCACGAGCTTCGAATGAGTTTTTGTTACAGTGACAATGAAGCAGACTCAGCGTCAACCTCAAACTCTATGGTTCCATGGAATGACATGTTCGCCCAGAATAGGATGAGTTTTTCAAGTGATCGGTTCAGTTTCTTCAGTGATGATATCGAGGATTAATTGAACTTCTTCAGGTTCGTTCAATCTCTATGTAGAGCAAGTCTTTGGTAGTTTTATTCTTATTATAATTATATATACGCTTCCACATCAAACGCCATGTTTGCTTCATTGATGTGTATCAATTCCCTATATTATATCTCATTATTATTATTATTATTATTTTGTTTCATGTCCTTTTCTATTAAAAAAAGATATTTGTTTAATTTACTGGATATCTGCATCCTTACTATTCTCTATTCTAGTAGAAATATATCACGTTATTATAAATAGAATTAGCACTTGGTATACTGCTACTTAATTAAGCTCCCTTGATTCTTCACGATATTTCTTCTCGTGTCTTGCTGGTTTGGAGAAAAGCTTCAAAATGGTATTAATCTTTAGTTATTAGATCTTTTTCGATGTATAAGAGGATGACGATCTCTGTTTATATCATTCCTTCTGCGTTAAACGATATTCGTCTTGGCAGGTTATGCGTTCCCAACGACTTAAAACGCTAGCGGCTAGAGATCACTTTGTAAGACTGCTCTGCTCTCCTTCATACGTTAAACTTTAAAATCTTCTGCACCTCTTTCCTAACACCTTGCCTTCCTACCTGTTTTTGATTGTGTCTTTAGGTTGTGATGGCTAGTTAAACGACTTAAGCATTCAAACTTATGAACCAAGTAGGAGTCCATGTCATCTGTCATTTCAGACATGAGGATTGCTTCTTCTCTTCCTGTGTGTTATTCTTCTTTTGTTATCTATTCCTTGTGCACAACACCAGAACCTTTGCTTGTGCGAGCAGAAATGTTAGTGTGATGATTGTAAACTACGTCGAGTTTATGTTCAACAACCAAATCCTTCTCCGGGTTTGTGGTTTTCTTGCGAACTTTTCTGTAACAGAACATGCCCTTGGTTCTTGATCTTGTTGACTTTGCTTGTATTTGACGTGGTTGGCTTTAATAATGTAGCAAGACATACTCTCTTTCGTCTAGATTATATGTTTCTGAAAAACCAAAAAAAAAAAAAATTGTTTCTCTAGTGTTCAAATGTAGTAGAAGTTGGAGTTTTGAAGTGCGTATGGACACTTTGACATTGTACTTGAGTAAGCTGGACTATACATAAGTTATTAGAATTGATATTAGAAAGTTGTAAACTAGTTCAAGAGAAGCAGTTCCTTAGAGCTAATTATATTGTTTAATTTTTTTTAATGAATAATTTGCTTAGCGTTCATGGGGAATGAAGAAAATGAAAATAAATAAATAAGAGGAAAGACAGATTTTTTTGTCAGGTTTTCCTAACGGTTATTTAAAAAAATTCATTGTTGTTTGGGAAAAAAAATAACTGTTGTTAAAAACCTGTTAAACATCTGATCAAACAAATCTCGTATGCTCAAAAAAATTAAGTCATGCTTGGTAGGAGGGAGAAATAAATGGAACGGATGGAGGATTAGTGTAAGGATTTTAATATTCTTGATTATCAGATGGAACAAAAAAAGGTGAAGAAAGCTGTTACATTAGTGATTCTAAATCTTCCAAAATACTCCAATTTAACTTTGCTAAGTTAGATAGATAATTGGAAGATAAAAAATTTATTTCACAAATAAAATTTTTTTTTCTTAAAATTGTATCTCTGTAACATACAAGAGAAATGATTTTTGTTTCCCTTCTTTTCAAATCAAACATCTTCCTCCTTTCTCATTTCCTCGTTTAGGATATCTATCACTTATTTATTTATATTCTCTCTTTACTAAACACATTAAAGTATATCTATTCCTCCTTTCTCATTTCCTTGTTTAGGATATGTATCACTTATTCATTCATATTCTCTCTTTACTAAACACATTAAAGTATATCTATTTTAGGATGTATTTGTTTACTGTATTATATTTTTATTATATTTAAATATAATACAATTTTCATACATATGTAAAAGTATTATATTCAAATACCAATTACATTATAATTTAAATCAAATACAATTACAATTCACTATTTCACTTATTTTATTATTTTTACTAATCACATTATCTACTCTTTTTCTCTCTCTTATTTCACTATATTTTTATCAATCATATAACATATAATACAATTTAAATACTTTTCATCCAAACAAACATTATATTTGAATGCAATGTAAATACTTTTTATTCAAACATATATTATATTTAATACATTGTATTCAAATACAATACAAACGTAATACATTATCCAAACACCTTATTGATACTTAAAAGCTCGACAATGCCTATATTCATACTTATCAAGCATCTAAAGGTTTGCTTTTGATAAAATAATTTACCAATCAGCTAGCCACTTTGATCATAACAACTTTGGACTAACACGCGTCCAGTATAAAGTCTTGTAGAGAAATGAAAACAAAAAATACATGACAAAATAAAAGAGTAAATTTTAGGACCACATACTTCTCAATACAGGGTTTAAAGAAAAATGATCTTCGTTTTAAATTTAAGTGATAATCTTATAAAGTGAAATTAATAAAAATTGATCTTTCATTTTTACATCAATGATCATATGAGTTGCCCGGTTAAAAAATTGGTTATTCAAATTTGTTTTGAAGTCATTTTTTGCTAATTAAAAATTTGAATTACTTGCAAATTTCTCTCTCAAAATACGACCTTCTAAACATAACATTAATTCTCCTTAAAAACAAGACGATTACAAAAATGCTCATTCTTTTAAAGCTTCTAACGGAAAGGAGACGCATTATAATAATAATAATAATAATAATAATAATAATTAACAATATAAATAACAACAAGAACAACATCAACTGTTGAACAATTTGATGCAAATTTTACCCTTTTGCCCAGCCTTTTTGCTTTATTTATATATGTATATATTTAAAAAAAAAAATCATTTGGATGATAAAGAAAAAACAAAAATATACAAAAAAAAAAAAAAAACAAAGCATTGTCTTCAACATTGACAACATCAAGATTCGAAGGAAAGTTCTGTTGCAGAAAAGCAGAAAAAAGAGAACCACAAACCCAGAGAAGGAAGGGTTGATCCACCAGAAATACAATACATGTTTAATAATAATCACATCTGACCAAGCAATGGTTCTACTGGTTGTGCACAATCATAAGATTACAATCATAAGATTACAGGAGGAGAACAAAACAAAGCTATGAGCAGGAAGAAAACGATTCGACATGTTCACATAGGAAGTGGAGTAGTAATTTTTTTTCCCACCCTTATCTGGGATGATTGCTTTCACGACATATGGACTCCGATGTGGTCCGTATGTTTGAATCCTCGACGCATTTGGCTAGCCATAAAAGCCTAAAATTCAACTGGAAAAAGGGGGAAAAAAATTAGGATGGTGCTAGGAAGAGGGCTTTGATGTAGTCAAAAAGAGGTGCAATAGAATTATAACATATGGAGAAGAACACAGCAGTCTTATAAGGTTACTATTTGAAGTAAAAACAAGGACACGAACAAACGTTGCAATCCAGGATGTGGATATCCGAAAAATGATCGGGACACAACATAATATAAACTAAGAAAACAAAGCTATCAAAGTGGAAGTATAGACATAATAAGAATAAAAGTACTAAAGAGTTGCTCTTAAATTGAGTCATCAAACGAACCTGTTGTTTTTAGTCAGTCCTCAATATCGTCACTGAAGAAACTAAATCGATCACTAGAAAAACTCATCCGATCACGGTCCCATGGAGCAGTTGAGGATGAAGGTGGTGCTGAGTTGGCTTCATCATCGCTGTAACAGAAACTCATCCGATCACAGTCCCATGGAGCAGTTGAGGATGAGGGTGGTGCTGAGTTTGCTTCATCATCGCTGTAACAGAAACTCAATCGAAGATTGTTCTGTACAACATCATTGATATTGTTTGTGGCTAAGTCTTGGAAACGGGCCAACAAGTCTGACTCACCAAGTTTATATGATGCATAATTTCGTCCCTGAACCCTATACCAGAAAAGGACAGAAGGTACATGCTCGATTAACACATATTTAGTGCCTCCATCCGGTTGCATACTGCTCACAAATTCATTTGGCATGTCGTAAAATGCAAGAACTTTGAGACCTCTTAAGTGCTGGATGCCGGAGGGTACTTCATTCAAAAGCGGGCTAGGTCCGATCCTCAATTCTTCAAGAAGAGGCAAGGCACCTTCTTCTATTTCCAACACCTCTAGTCTTTGCAAGTCCCTTAAAACAAGCAGCTTGAGTTTTCGGAATCCACCAACCACGAAATGAAGTTGCTCTCCCTCATATGCCCGGTAGAGCCAAAGAGACACTAAATTTGGCAAAGCACAGATGTGTTGTAATGGGTCATCAGTTAACCTTGACAGGCTTAAGCACAACACGCTTAGAAGCTGAAGACTCGAAACCCAATTTGGCAACATCTGTAACTGGCCCCTCAGAATAAGACTTTGCAAAAGAAGTGGTGGGGATGAAATGGTTTGTAAATCCAAAATTTCATCACTAGTCACTGAGTGTAAACTTAGATATTCTAGGTCGTTCATCTTCCCAATAGAAGGGCAAAGAGCAGTCAAGGCCGCCGTAGTCAATCTTGAGATTCCCAACCTCCTCAATCCCGTCAATTTCTCCAATTCTTCCTCAAGGCCAATGCCGTTGTGGCGTGCTTCCACTGTCATTAGTGTCTTCAAGTTGTCTAGATATCCAATCCCTTCCTTTATCCTGACACCTTTGGTTGGACTCAAATTGATGGCGCTATCACTACGGCTGGCTAAAAGGTGTTGAAGATTTAGAAGCTCATTGATCTCAATTGGTAGCTCAACCAGCAAGGTATTTCTTACATCCAGTGTTTGTAGATTATGTAGCTTACCCACAGACTTTGGAAGTTTCTTCACTTTTGTATTCTTTAAACTCAAGTACTTCAGGTGGAATAAATTTCCCACTTTCTCTGGGAGACGATCAAGTGGAACATTTTCAACATCCAACAATGTTAAAAGCTTATACATGTGAAACACTTTAACCAGAAAGGAGTTCTCCAGAGCACCAATATTGGAAAGAAAAACAGAACGGACCTGACAGTCTTCAATGGTCTAGAAAATTTTTCTCAATATTACCAGAGATTGATAGGGGACGACTCTTTCCTCTAAAACTAGAGTTCTTATCATCCCTAATTTGACAGAAACTAATTTCATCAGCTTCTTGTCGAACAAGCTGAAGCATTGAGTCTTGTACTCGGCAAAAATTCTCCAACCCATAATACCCTTCGCATGCTTGAACCAGGTTTCTCTGAATGAGCTCATTCAAGTATTCTTCAGCAACTTCTTCCGACGTCTTTAGTCCCGTTGCTTGTACAAAATCCTCCGCAATCCACAATTTAAATAATTTGTCCTTTGGAATCAGATAGCCCTCCGGAAAGATGCTAAAATACAAGAAGCACATTTTTAGTTGGTAAGGTAGATCACGGAAACTAAAAACAAGAAGTCTAGAAATATCTTCCAAGTGTGGATTGGATTCAGTCTCAAATTTGAAATTATCATATAATCTTTGCCACTCCGATCTTGTCTTCTCTTTCGTTGACAACACATCAGCTACTGCTACAATTGCTAGCGGCAATCCTCGACACATTCTAAGAAATTCAAGGGACAACTGCTCCAACTCTGGAGGACAACACCCTTCATGCTCAAGCTGGAAAGCTCTTCGACAGAAAAGGTCCCGAGACATTGTCTCAGTCAAAGGTTCCATCCTGTGAACAAGATCAAACGAACTTTCTTCACAAAAGGCAGCAACCGAGTCACGACGCGTTGTGATGATTATTCTACTTCCTTTTCCATTGTTAGGCAAAACACGTCCCATCACTTGCCAAAAATTTTCTTTCCAAACATCATCAAACACAAGTAGGTACCTCTTCGACCGCAAATCTTGCCATAGTGTATCAATTAACTCTTCCCTCTGCATATCACGGTCTCCTGCCGCACCAAACTGCCTTACCATGTCAATCAAAATATCCTTCAGATCGTAGGAGGCACTCACAGTGATCCAAGCATGATCAACAAAACGTTTTCTTCTCTCCGTATAGTCGTACAGCATATTATCGTTTAAAAGTAGGTCGTATATTCTTTTGGCAAGAGTAGTTTTTCCAACTCCACCAATGCCTACAATCGAAAGAACCGAGCGCTCTGATTTTCCACCCAGAAACAAGTCCCTCAATTCATAAGCCACTGAATCAATACCAACATTACTTTCCAGCAAATTCGGGTTTATCAATTCGGTATAAGAGCGATACCTATCAGAAACCGTGGTGGAGCCTTCGCCACGCGATAAATGATTGATTATGCCATGTCTTTGACCTTGCTTCTGGACTTGAAGTAACAGAGCCTTAATGCTCTGAATATTAGAAGACAGCCTACGTTGACTAAACGTTTCAATCAACTGACCGGCTCTGCCGACGAAACCAACCGAGCTGCGCCGAGGCCCCGGCAGTTGCGACGCTTTGAGAACGTACTTGTCCACAACATCTTCTATCAATTCAGCGACTTCCTTCGTCTGTTTCAACCAGATCTTCACTTCATGACTTAACTCTTCTTCCAGTGACCTTGCACCTACATCCATGACGAGAACCCAGATGATCTCCAGTTCTCTTTTAAGGCTTTCGACTTCTGATATCTTGATTCCTCTTGAGAATCTCGATTCTTCGGCGAGCAGCGAGGCCAGCTTCTCAATCGTGCGAGACATCGACGCTTCACTCCCTCCGACTAAGTCCATCTCTCCTCAGACAGCTTCGCTTCTCTGCGTCTACCACGGTGTCGGAGCAACCATGACTGCTTTCTATGGGAAGTTTGGAAGCGCTGCAATGGAAGAATCAGTGTGGAAGAACTTTCATTGCCTGTGTGACAATTGAAGCGTTTTTCCTCTCACTTTCCTTTCCTGTTTCCTCTTGACTTTCCCCTCCTGTGTGAGTGTCCTGACCATTTTTTTTCTTCACTACCTTTTGACATTTTTGAGTCTTTTTTTTGTTTTTTTGTTTTACTTTCTTTCCAGAGAAATTAGGCGGGGAAACGACCACCCATCTCGCAAGTTAAAATAAAACATTACTGGCTTTGTCAAGGGAGAAAGAGCCAAATTAGTAAAATGGCCTATTTGTTTTTGATTTTTCAACTCTATTCTTTCTTCGATTTATAGTTGCCTAAAACAATGGGGTTTTATTGGAAAATGAACTTTTAACGTATTATTTTAATAAATGTCGTAAGGTTTTTCATTTGAAAAAGTTCCCGATTATTTAAGAATTAATTATAAAAATCCTCCCCAAATTATACCTTTTGTAACACTTTGTCCCATAAATTTTAAAATGTGGCATAAGTTCCCTCATACTTCGAAATCATGACAATTGTTCTCTTATCGTTAGTTTCTTAACGGAAAAGCTCATATATCATGCACATGCCAAGAAAATCAAGGGCATTTCAATTAAAAAAATGATTAGTTACAAAAATTCCTCATAAGTCTTATATCACTTTGTCCCTCAGTGTCAAAACATAATATTTGTTTCCGACGACCTATCTTCCATTAACAAAATATAGCACATTTTCCCTTTCTATGATGATTCTTTAGTCTTTTTTTTTTTTTAGGATATAATGATAATATTATGATTTGCCTTAATTGATGGAATTATAACAAAAAGATTGACGCGTCAGAATCGGGTTATGAGGAAACAAGAAGAGTAAAGAGAAAAGCACTTGATAAATTTTAAATATTATTGATTCATTAATAGGGAAACTTCATTACAACATAGAGATAGAACTGTTTAGAAACGTTTGGATAACACATTGCATTCTCATTACATTCAAATACAATATTTGATTGAATAAAAAGTATTTAAATTGTATTGTATGTGATGTGATTGATAAAAGTAAACCGAAAAAAGGGAGAGAGAATGAGAATATGTGATATGATTGGTAAAAGTAGTAAAAAATATGGAATGATGAATAGTGATTGTATTTGATTTAAATTATGATGTAATTGATACTTGAATGTAATACTTTAATATTTGGATAAAAATTGTATTACGTTTAAATATAATACGAACGCAATACAGGTACCAAATGCACCCTCGAACTTTTATTTAGGGATTGATAGGACAAAGAAACAAGAGAAATTAGGAAACAATAATATAACATAATTTCTGTCATAATATTGTTTAATCATAATTGATTAAAATATATCATGCTTATCATGCTTGTTAAAAAAATAATAATTGTGTGAAAACAATTTTATTCATACTGTAGGCAGAGTTATACTTACCTGTCTTCCATCATAAGCACAATCTTAGTCTTTGTCTAAGATAATAGGACCTAATCCTATTCATAACTTTCAAATGTAAGCCCCTCACTTACTTTGCTAATTAAATTAGTAGATAAGAAAACATGTTTGCAATCTCACTTACACTCTCTCTCTGTCTTTTTGCTTAAAAAAAAAAGATTTTTAACTTGGTTTTGACGAATTAAATTCTAAATTAGTTAAATTCCCCCTTTAGAGTTTAATTAATCTTGTTTACTAGATCCAATAATTGCTTATCCTTTTTTAAGTGATCAGGACTAAAACAATATTTTCCAATCTTGTTTTACGATGTAACGATTTGCAATCCAACTAGCCTGTTTTCTACAACATCAAATTCGCAAACAATTCTTTTTTTTTTTTTTAAATCATGAGTGTGCATTTTTGGGAAAACTTCTAATTGCAACCTTGTGTAGCTTTAAGTGTTCTATGAGTTGTATGTTTTTCCCTAAAAATGTTTTGGTCATTTAAACGTTTTACGGTATATATTACTATTTTAGAGGCATTTTTTAGAAAAATTTTTCTCACAAAAGTTATAACCGTAGATGAAATCTATAACTCTCGTATTTTGACAAAAAAATTGGTTTCACCTCCAGAATGGTCATTTTCTTTAAAGACAAGACTATAATGAATAGTGCATAAAAATTTAATATACTATCACAAAAAAAAAAAATTTTAAAACACAAAAAACTTTGCTTTAGGTTCGGAATTTGAAAACGTGTTCATCATGAAGCTTGTAGATCTCAGCAAAACCCACAAATTTCATGTTACTCAAAGACTAATTCGGCCTCAAAGTGGCCCGTTTCCTTATAAAACCGTGGCTGCCAAGATTTTTTTTTTTTTGTATGGCAAAATTTTTTCCAATGTGTAAAACTCTATCGTAAAGGCATTGTTTGAAAAAGGGTTTAACATGAAACTTTTAGATCTTGACGAGATCTAAAACTTTAATGTTTGTCCTAGAATCTAAATTGGAACCAAGGGGGGTCATTTAAATTAAAACGATGGCTGCCTACTAGTGCAGGAAAAATTCCAACACCAGCCTATTTCAGTTTGCCAAAATCAGTTTCCTAGAGTTACAATTTAAAAAAGTTTTCTTCACAAAAGTTTTCTGCAACAAAAAATCATAAAATTTTCATGTTTTAACATTTTACAAACTAGATCATTAACTTGCCCAATTTTTGTAAAAACCAAAACTATTTTCTCTATTTTTACTTAATCTTGTTTTAGTCTTGTTTAAACATGACTCTTTGTGCTAAATCCAACAAAACTTATCCATATGCATCAATAACATCCAAATCTACTTATCAATCATCATCATATCAATATGAGCTTAAAAGAAAATAAACTTATACAATTACATCTCGCGAATAGGCTTAATACATCAATAAACATCAAGATAGTAAGCTAAACTTAAGAAGATAGTTCCTAGAGTTCTTAACCTTGATGGAACTCTTGATCTTTAGTGTTTGTTAAAAGAAAAACTTGTGTATGGCTACATGGTAGAGGGCACTGCCAGAAAGAACAAAGAAAATGAAGTGAAACGTTTACGAGCTTTTATAGTAGAAAGGAGAAAATGACCTTTAATGGCCTAGGTGGATTTTTATAGACTTGTGCCTAATCATCCCATTAATTAACACTTCTCAATTTGTGCTTGATAAGCATCATTAATACTTCAAAAACAAACATGGTCTGCTCCACTTATTGTAGAAAAATTGTAAAACATGCATAGTAGAATTTTAAAATCTTTTTCAAGATTGTAAAAAACTTATATTGTCATATACAATAAATTATTCAATAATTATTATACCTTCAAATAAAATCACAAGGAATGCCGGAGGATGTAACCAAGTGGTTTCAACCAACTAGCTTTCTTTATTATTCTCCAAGTCCCAAATGATAGAGTATGTAAGTACTTGGTTCTTTGATCAGTATTCTAGCATGACTTGTCTCCTTCTAATCATCCAAATATATGAGAATTTATCATTACTAGTGAGATGGATAATAATAAATTCACTCACCTAAGAGTCTGTGGTCTAAAGAAAATAGGAGTCCTAAGGATACTATTTATAAATTTGCATTAGATGGCTTTTAAAATTTTGAATTGGACTAAGAAATGATTTTTCTCTTTCCACTAAAACCCTAAGTCCGAAAATTTCCCTAAGAGAACCCCTAAAAAATTCAACCACCATAAAGTGAGGATCATTCAAAATTCAAACAAGATTTAAACAAGATTTTTCTCTCTCCTTCCCATTCAAAAACCGATTTTCTCCCTATGTTTTTCCACATAGAAATTCGGTCATTAGTGTGGATTTGTGATTCAAAATTTTATTCAAATTTCAAAATCTACAAATCTTATAATTTTGTCTGCATGATTAATTTTTTACAACTCTAATTCAAATTCAAATAAAATCATGGCAACTTTATTTGAAATTCGAATAATTGTATAATCTTTTATCTCAAACAAAATTCAAATTCAAATTAAGAGAAAATCTTGTCTTTCAAACCCTAGAGATGGATGCCACTTACATTTGTGCTAGGACAAGATTTTGTTCAATTTAAATTCAAATAGGATAATCTTTTAAATTTTAAATATGTATTTAAATAAGATTTTAAAAATTTAAATCAATCTCGTAATTATCTTTCCAAAAAAAAAATGCAAGTAATTTAAATTTCAAATATTATCTTCCAAAATAAATATTCACCTAAATAAATATTTATCAAATTTACTAAATAATAAAAAAAATTACAATTTTACCTTTGGCACCTAGAGAAAAACGCCTACACCCTATAATAGGTGATATGGATTTTTCATTTCATTAAATGCAAGAATACAAGTAACAAAGAATATTTGGATCAATTACTATTCATTAAAGAATTATGTGAAGTTAGTAAAGGGACCAATTGGACATATACAATGTGGGCTATAATAATCCATATAACTATTATTCTATATCAAATAAACCTATTACATAATTATTAGTTTCAGAGTATAAAACTGAAACTACACTTTTAATTTTATATCGTATTATGTAAGCCAGTGATTAGCTATCATCTAATGATCTTGTCATGTATGCAACACCCTCATATGATATCCATGATGAACCTTAGGTCAAAATCCGTTCGACCTATTGATCACACTATTTTAAAGATCCATTATACTCCCGAATAAGAAAATGATTATTTACCATATATGAATTAGAAGTCATCTGCCCAGCAAACGACCCAAGTGAACTACACAGATCAATTGCACTTTGATCTAAGTCTAATACATTACCATTAAGCAATATATTTATATCTCTACTCGGGATTCGAAGTTTCAAATAGTCAAGACAAATCGTCTCTCCAATTGACTTTAGACCATATAATAGTCTTAACATGAGTTAGATGCTCACTTTAACCCCATAGACTACGGACTATATATTTAGCTTACTTACATTAGAATGTTGTTTTCTCACATATAAAATTCCATTGTATGCAAGATTCTAACAGTTTAAAATAAGCAGTCAAGGAATTATATTTGCTTACATTTACTTTAATATGTAAATAGGATGAGGACATATAGTAATATAATGAATAACCTCTAATATATTTTTATTAATCAGTTCAAAATAAATGAAATACATTAAAAGATGTCTTTCTCACTTAAGGCATTCCTAACAATCTCCCACTTGTCTTAAGCTACTAAATGTGCCATGTTTCACATTTCTATCACCTCTATGTGCCTTTCAAAGCTTCTAGCTATCGAAATCTTAGTAAAGGGATTAGTAATATTGTCCTCGAATGTGACCTTATATATATCTACTAGACCTGCTTACACGTGCCTTGTAGTAATATGGTATCTCTGATCGATGTGCTTGGTCCTCTTGTGGTGCCTAGATTTCGTTGTATTAGCAATCACCATACTATTATCATAGTAGAGTATGATAAGCTTGTTAACACCTAGAATGACCTTAAGATCTCTAAAGAACTTACTGAGCCAAACTGCTTCTTTAGATATATCAATTGGAGCAACATATATAGCCTTCATCATAAAGTCTGCTGTGAAACCCTATTTCACGCTCCTCCACACAATGGCATCTCTTTCAAGTAAAACCACTGATCCCGAAGTCGACTTCCTTGAATCCCTACAAGTTTGGAAGTCTTAGTCTATGTATCCTATAGGTATTGGGCCCCTCTAGAATATATCAACATATAATCTCTTATTCTCTTTAGATATTTGAGGATATGCTTCACAGCTTGCCAATACTTGATTTCAGGATTCGCTTGATTTCGACTCACCATACCTATCACAAAACAAATATCTGGACGAGTGAAAGCATAATGTATATAAGGTTATCCACAACAAATGCGTAAGGGACCTTACTTATATGTTCTCTTTCTTCTGATGTCTTGGGACAGTTATCCAATGAAATAGTTAGATCAGTATTAGAAGGTTGTGAGCTTTTCTTTATCTCTTGCATTGCATACTTTTCTTTACCTCATGCTTTCAAAGCCTAGGATAATACTATCATTTTGTTCTTTCGATTTCTAAAGAGATGAATGCCTAGAACGTAATTAGCTTCTCCCAAGTCTGTCATATTAAATTATTGGGATAATCAAAGTTTGACCAATCATTATTTCTCTACATTATTCCCAATGAGTAGTATATCATTGATATAGAGTACTAAAAAGACCACTTTACCATCCTTTATATGCTTATAAACACAAGGTTCATCAATGTTCTGCTCAAAATCGAACGTTTTGATCACCTAATCAAATCTTTCCATGAGTAAGATGCTTGCTTTAATCCATAAATGAATCTAAGTAACTTGTAAATTTTCCTCTCTTGGCCTTTTATCACGAACCTTTCTGGCTAAAACATATAGACATTTTCACCAAGATGGTCATATAAGAATATTGTCTTAACGTCTATTTGCCAGATCTCAAACTCGAGAGCCGTAGTAATGGATAGAATAATGCAGATAGACTTTAGCGTCACAACAGGTGAAAGGGTTTCGTCGTAATCGACTTCAGTCTTTTGCATGTACCTCTTTACCATAAGTCTAACCTTGAAAGTTTCAACTATTCCCTCTGCATCCCTCTTTCTCTTGTAGACCTACTTGTACCTTATGGGTTTGATCCTATTTGGCAAGTCCATAAGCTCCCAAACAGAGTTAGATTTCATAAAATCCATCTCATTGTTCACGTCCTATTTCTAATATTTAGAATCAACATCATTTACAGTCTCATCATAGGTAATAGGATCATCATTATGCTCATGAGCTTTAGCTTGGTAGACCTTAGCATTATACATAAAGAAATTAGATTTCTTAGAAACCCTCTTACTACATTGAAGCACTTTAAACTATTAATCGTTTGCAAGTCTTTCACTAGAACTCAGACTTGCGTCCAAGATTGAAACTTGTGGAGTAACCCTATTACCTAATAACTCTTTTAGCACCACTTTACTTTGAGACTTAAAGTTATTCATGTAACTTTTCTCCAGGAATGTCACATGGGTTAGGATAATGATTGTTTATTCCTTCGGGTTATAGCTCCTTTAGTTCCTTTGGGATACCCTACAAATATGTATAATTCATAACGCGATTCCAACTTCTTTGCATCCCTATCCCAATACATGCGCCGGACAACTCTATATTTTCATATGTCCAAGAGAAGGCTTCTTACCACGCCACAATTTATATAGAGTCCTAAGAATTGATTTACTTATAACTTAGTTCAAAAAATAGCACACCGTTTACAGTGTATATCCCCAGAATGATAATGACAACGTTGAATATCTCATCATAGATCATACCATATCCAATAAGGTCTTATTTCTCCTTTCGACTACATCATTTTTGTTGTGGAGTACTAGGTGTAGTCAATTAGGATAAAATCTCATTCTCTACAAGATGTCCTACAAATTCATTAGAGAAATATTTATCACCTCGATCAAATCGAAGTATCTTTATGAATTTACTCAATTGTTTTCCATTTCCATATGATACTCTTTGAACTTATCAAAGGTTTCGCTCTTGCGGTCCATCAGGTATAGAGATCCATGTCTAAAGTAATCGTCTATAAAGTAGGCATAATACTTGCGCCTCGACGTTCATGGGGTCACATATATTGGTGTGCATAATTTCTAAAAATTCATTAGCCCTAGTACCCTTAACTCTAAAAGACCTTTTAATCATCTTACCCTTAAGGCAAGACTCGCATTAAGGAAGATGCACCTCCTTCAGAGTATCCAAAGGATCGTCTTTTATCAATTTTTGAATCCTATGTTGATGAATATAACCAAGTCTTAAATGCCAAAGATAAATTTGGTTAGAGTGAGAAACTTTTAACCTTTTAAAGTTATCAACCAGTTTAGTATCTAGTAGTGAGGTCATCTTAGGTTTGACTAAATAAAGATTTCCATTTACTCATCCAAAATTGATAAAAGACTTATTTTTGTGAATATCAACTCTTTTATTAAAAGAAATTGAATAAGAATCCCTTATTAAACAAGCTACCGATATAAGGTTACTATTAAAATTAAGAATATAAAAACAGTCTTTCAATAAAATAAACCTAAATTTATCAAAATAAAAATATATATCTCTTACTGCTTTAGCCACCACCAAGCTATCATATCCAATTTGTAACAAAAGGCTCTTATTATATAGACTTCTTGTTTTCACGAACCCCTAAAAAGAAACACAAACATGATTATAGGTGCCTAAATTAATGACCTAAGTATCTTTTGATTCTTCCACCAAACAAACTTCTAAATAACGAAGATCCTTATTTTCCTTGCCCTTGGTGGCTAAGAATTCATTGCAAGATTTCTTAAAATGGTCTACCTTCCCACAATGGAAGCACTTGGACTTTTTAGGGTCCTTAGGCTTTTTGTTCTTCTTCTTTTTCTTTGCATCCGAAACAGGAGGAATAGATGAATTAGAAGCCCCTCGCTTCTTCTTTAGCTTCTTCTTGTCCCTAACGGGTTTAGAAGATTTCACCAAATTGACCTCTCGTTTATTCTAGATCGAAACCCTATTATTAATCATTTGCTCATAGGCATGAAGTTGCTTCATGAGCTTCGTAAGTCCTAATTGTTTTGTCATCAGATTACTTACAGCTTTATACCTCACAAAATCCTTAGACAGAGTCTTGAACACCATTTCGATCTGAGTATTATAGTCCATCTCAACATCGTTGTCAATAGCCTCAACAACGAGTGCCATCAGCATAAGCATATTGTCTTTCATCAAAGTACCTACCTTCCGCCTAGAGTTTATTACACTTATGATAACGAACTATTAAGCCAACTTTTGCTAGCGTTCGAACATATTCTCTAAGTTTTCCATGATCTTCCTGGCAACTTGATAAGTTTCATATTGCTTCTGTAAAGTACTCATCATGCTAATGAGGATGTAGCATCAAGCTATCTCATTGGATTCTCTCCAAAGAGTATACATGACAAGGACTTCTTCAAGTGGCACATCAGGTCGGGATCCTAGTAGGCATGGTTTGTCTGGTACGAACTTATGTCTCTCACAACCAAGAACTATTAGCAGGTTTCTTTTCCAGTCTTTAGAATTATCATCGTTTAGTTTTTTTCAGTCAATATAAAGATTAGAAGTGTTGGTGATATTTTGAATCCAAATAAAAAATACAAGAACATTACTACAAAACCCACGCAAATATAAGATATATTTAGCAAATAAAACATACGAGTATGTTCCTATATGAAACTTGGAAAAAACACATAATGTTGCAATAGTAATTCTCAACATCTATTGTTCCAAGCCATCAAGGGGAGGTCTTGACATAAGTAGCCGGAATATGGACCCTATCTAATTAATATGTGTTACCTTAAATTCTCCAAGATTAAGATATATATATTAATAACCATTTATTTTGACCACCAGTTTAGCTAACAGAGCTTCTAGGGAAGTTTAATAGCTAAACGAGTCTTAAGTGTGTAATCATTATTTATGTAGTTCGATCCATGCACTATCTAAACCATCGAGGGATGGTCATGAATAAAATATGCTCGAATATGTTTTTCACATAGGAGATCTAACTTAGTATACTGGCGGCGGTAAACACCTACCGAAAGGTATGGTTAGGTAGAACTAATGCGAGGCGTTAACGGAGACCATGGGTTTTGTTTGAATCCCTCTCCTACTTAATGTTTTAAAAATATACAAGTTTTTTAATGAACATATATGATCAATGTAGTTTAAGCAGCATTCTTCTATCTTATATGACATGTTATCAAATATGCATGCAAATCATCCATTAATATGTATATTCATCTGTCCATGACAAAACATAGAAAATAAATAAATGATAAAAAATTAAATAAGCTAGCCATAGTTCCATTATAGAAAAAAGAAAAATTAAAGATTACAAAATTACAACTAAAGCATTATTTGGGTCTTGAATTTTATTCCATCTTTATATATCAATCTTCACGTAATTCCTCAATTTATTTCTCATTTCAAAAATTATTTAAAATTCAAATTTCCAAAATTCAAATTTTAAATAATTTCAAATTTTATATATAACAATATGTAATTTCAAAATTTAAATTTACAATTATATAATTTTATACATAATTTAGAATCAAATATCAAATTTAAAAAAAAAATTGAAAAAAATTAGGAACCCCGACTCTTTAGGCCATGGGCCTTTGGGCCCATAGCCCAAGAAGGGCACGACAGTCTACAACACTAGGCAGGCACATGGCCTGCTTGGCTACAGGCCCGCTAGCTAGGCTGGCCTGGCCGCAGGCCGACAAGTGCAAGCAAGCATGTTGGCCGCCTGACCGATTATCTCACTGGCCTTTCGAGGCTGGTACTAAGATAGGGTCTAAGGTCCGTTCCTTTTTTGGCATATTCTCAATCTGCCCATTAAGATCTCAAAAAAAAAAAAAAAAATTCAATTATTAAATTAAATTTAATTCCTGAGAAAAAATAAATTATACCTTGAATTTTTATTTCTTCCATGAATAATTATATAAAATTCCTATATCATTTACAGTGTATAAAAATTCTAAAAATTCAAAGAGACAAAAATTAAATTTCATGGAAAAATTATGATAAACCGCTCTCATGATTACATGAAAAATCATAGATACAATTTTTCTAAATTCTAAGAAGCCATGACTAGTAAAATTGAGCATGCTTATAATAATTTTAAAAATTAAAATAACCATATACATCATACATAATACATGATAACAATATAAAGGAAACCTAAAATGTCACTCTTTAAATATCAAATCCAAACAAAAGAAGAAAAAAACGATAATTTAATTTATGTATATGACATAGTCACGAGGTGACTCTGATATTAATTGTAGGAAAAATTGTCAGACATATACAGTGGAATTTTAAAAAAAATTCAAGATTATTAAAAACTCGTGTTGCCATATATTATAAATTATTCAATAATCTTTATACCTTTAAAGAAAATCACCAATAACGTCGGACGATGTAACCGAGGGGCTTCAACCAACTAGTCTTCTTTACTATTCTTCAAATTCTAGACGTGAAGTGTGTAGGTACTCAGTTCCTCAATCAGTATTCTAACACGATTTGTCTCCTTCCAACCACACAGATCTTTGAGAATTTATTATTGTTAATAAGATATATGATAATAAATTCGCTCACCTGAGAGTTTATGATCTAAATAAAATAAAATTCTTGAGGGTCCTATTTATAAATTTGTATTAAGTGACTTTCAAAATTTTAAATTGGATAAAGAAAAGATTTTTCTCTCTCCACCAAAACTTTAAGGCCGAAAATTTCTTTGAGAGAGCCCCTAAAAAATTCAGCCACCATAGAGGGAGGATCATTCAAAATTTAAATAGGATTCAAATAAGATTTTTTTCTCTCCTTCCCATTTAAAAACCAATTCTCTCCCTATGTTTTTCCACATAGAAATTCGGCCATTAGTGTAGATTTGTGATTCAAATTTCAAACTCTATAAATTTTGTGATTTTGTCTGCATGAATACTTTTTCACAACTCTAATTTAAATTCAAATAAAATCATAGAAACTTTATTTGAAATTTAAATAGTTGTATAATCACTTATCCAAAACAAAATTCAAATTCAAATTAGGAGAAAATCTTGTCTTCCAAACCCTAGAGATGGACGCCACTTATATTTATACTAGGACAAGATTTTGTTCAATTCAAATTCAAATAGGATAATCTTTTAAATTTTACATATTGATTTAAATAAGATTTCAATATATGTCTTTTAAAAAACAAATACATTTAATTTAAATTTCAAATCTTATCTTTCAAAATAAATATTCACCTAAATAAATATTTATCCAATTTATTGAATAATCAAAATTATAATTTTGCCCTTGACACCTGAGCAAAACGTCTACATCCTATAATAGGTGATTCGGATTTTTCTTTTCACTAAATATAAGAATACAAACAATAAAGACTATCTCGATCAATTAGTTCAAGTTATCCTAAACGAGACTTATTAGTTCAAGTTGAAATGAAATAATATATTTTAATTTGTATAGAATTTTGTGAAAAACAAAATAAAATTCATATTAATATTTTTTCCAAACATATAAAGGACCGTTTATTTGAACCATTTTATCAAATGGTTATTATTCTATCTACATGGTGTTGTTATTTTTTTTTTTGTGTGTAATTTAAAGTAAGATATTTAAACTCTATATCTTTAAGTAAAGTTAGGTGTGATATTATCAATAGATTATATTTATAACTACTATTTAGATAGTAATGATAGTTTTTTTTTTTTTTAGGGAAAGTGTGAATGATATTATTAAATGGTCATATCTATAAGGTGTTGTTAGATATGGGTTTGTTTGTTGTTTTATTTTTTTAACTTCCATTTAGATGACCTAATTTGCAATTTTTTAAAGTCAATCTTAATTTTATTATTTACAGTTTTTATTATATTTTTATAATTTAAATTTTAAAAATTTATAATTTTATATATATAAATCTAAATGTAATTTTTTTTAAATATATAGAATTTAAAAATAAATAAAGCAAATTCTATACTAATTTTTTTCTAAACATATTTTAAATTTTTATATTTTTTAACTCTAATAATTCAAACTTTTCAATTAACTATCTAACTACAAATCTAAAAGTTTCTATCGAAATATTCTGTCTTAAATGGGACAACAAAATATTTCCATTTCCAATATTTCTATATAAAAGATCCATCCAAATGGCTTCCTAAACGCTGCTCAAATTTTTACACTTTTTTTTCACTTTAAAATATTTATTTTTCAACTAATATACATTTTTTAAAACTCGGCTTTAACTCCCAAAAAAAAAAAAAATGGGAAAACTTTAAATGGTCGTTTTTTGTTTTGTTGATCTTATCCTCCCCTTGGCAAACAGCCGAAGTTAACCAAGCCGGAAGAGGACAGCGAGAGAGGCTTCCGATTCAATTCTCTCATCGGCGATCATGGTTCTCACAAAAAAATGAATCGTAGTGCTTAACTATCTTCTACTCCATAGCACTTCCAGTGTAAGTTTAATCTTTTGTTTTACTTTAGTGGCAAATTTTTTTGTTTTGTTTTGTTTTGTTTGTTTGTTTGTTTGTTTTTTTTTTTGATTTATTCCTAGCTTTGTTATTTTCTTCAGAAAGTGGAAATGGAGATTTTTTCTTTCCATTATTATTATTTTTTTGAATATATGTTTTATTCTGCTGAAGAACCGATAGGCAACAGAGTCAGATCGTGAACGGTATAGCAGAAATGGACTTGGTGGGAGGGAGTGAAGCGTCGATGTCTCGCACGATCGAGAAACTGGATTCGCTGCTCGTTGAAGAATCGAGATTCTCAAGAGGAATGATCGAAATAGCGGAAGTCAAAAGCCTGAAAAAAAAAAACTGGAGATCATCAGGGGTTTCATCAGGGATGTAAGTGCAAGATCAGTGGAAGAAGAGTTGAGTCATGAGGTGAAGATTTGGTTGAAAGAAACCAAGGAAGTCGCTGAAATGGTAGAAGATTTTGTAGACGAGTACGTTCTCAAAGCGTCACAGGCAGGGCTTCAGCTCGGCATTGTTGGTTTCCTCGGCTGAGCCGGCCCGTCGAATAGTCGCCGCAAATTGTCTTATGATATTCAAAGCATCAATGCGTTGTTAGTTCAAATCCAGGAGCGAGGTCAAAGATATGGCATACGCGATCATGTCTCGCATGGCGGAGCCACAGTTTCCGATAGATATCGGAATTATGAGAGATCGACGCACCCCCATAGGCTGGAAAGTACTGTTGGTATTGATTCAGTAGCTTATGAATTGGTAGAATGGCTTCTGGAAGGAGAATCCAGGCGCTCGGTGATTTCACTTGTAGGCGTCGTCAGAGTTGGTAAAACTACTCTTGCTAAAAGAGTCTACAACCTACTTTTAAACAAAAATATGGCCTACGATTATATAGGCAATGCAAGACGTTTTGTTTGTCATGCTTGGATCAGTGTGAGTGCCTCCTACGATATAGAGGATATTTTGATTAAAATGGTAAGGCAGTTCGGCGCAGCAAGAAACCGTGATGGGCAGAAGGAAGAGTTAATTCATACTTTAAGGCAATATTTGCGGTCGAAGAGATACCTGCTCGTCTTTGATGATGTTTGGCACGAAGAATTTTGGCAAGAGGCGAGGCAGGCTTTGCCTGATAATGACAAAGGAAGTAGAATAATCATCACAACTCGTCGTGAACAAGTTGCAGGCATTTGTAAAGAAAACTCATTTGATCATGTCCACTTGATGGAACCTTTGACGGAAACGATGTCTTGGGACCTTTTCTGTCTAAGAGCTTTCTACGCGTTGTCCTCCAGAGTTGAAGCAGTTGTCCCTTGAATTTCTTGGGATGTGTCGAGGATTGCCGCTTGCAATTGTAGCCGTAGCTGGTGTCTTGTCAACAAAAGAGAAGACAAGATCGGAGTGGCAAAGATTATATGACAATTTTGTATCTGAGATTGATTCCAATCCACACTTGGAAGATATTTCTAGACTTCTTGTTCTCAGTTTCCGTGATCTACCTCACCAACTAAAAATGTGCTTCTTGTATTTCAGCATCTTTCCGGAAGACTATCTAATTCCGAATGACAAATTGTATAAATTATGGATTGCTGAGGAATTTGTACAAGCAAAGGGACTAAAGACCTCAGAAGAAGTTGCTGAAGAATACTTGAATGAGCTCATCCAGAGAAACCTGGTTCAAGCATGCGAAGGGTTTTATGGGTTGGAGAAATTTTGCCGGGTACAAGACTCAATGCGTCAGCTTGTTCAACAAGAGGCTGATGAAATTGGTTTCTGTCAAATTAGGGACAATAAGAGCTCTAGTTTTAGGGGAAAGAGTCATCGCCTATCAATCTCCGGTAATATTGATGAAAATTTTCTAAAGACCATTGAAGACTGTCAGGTTCGTTCTGTTTTTCTTTCCAATATTACTGCCCAGAAGAACTCTTTTGTGATCACATTGTTTCGAAAATATAAGCTTTTGACATTGTTGGATGTTGAAAATTTTCCACTCGATCATCTCCCAGAGGAAGTGGGAAATTTATTCCACCTGAAGTACTTAAGTTTAAAGAATACAAAAGTGAAGAGGCTTCCGAAGTCTGTGGGTAAGCTATATAATCTACGAACACTGGATGTAAGAAATACCTTGCTGGCTGAGCTACCAATTGAGATTAATATGCTTCTAAATCTTCAACACCTTTTAGCAAGCCCAGGTGTGAGGATAAAGGAAGGGATTGGATATCTAAAGAACTTGCAGACACTAATGACAGTGGAAGCACGTTTCATTGGCATTGGCCTTGAGGAAGAATTGGAGAAATTGACGGGATTGAGAAGGTTGGGAATTTCAAGATTAACTGCAGCGGCCGGAAGTGCTCTTTGCCCTTCTATTGAGGAGATGAGCCACCTAGAATATCTAAGTTTACACTCGGTGACTAATGATGAAATTTTGGATTTGCAAACCATTTCTTCCCCACCACTTTTTTTGCAACGTCTTGTTCTGAGGGGCCTCTTACAGAGGTTGCCAAATTGGATTGCGAGTCTTCAAATTCTAAGTGTGTTGTGCTTAAGCCTGTCAAGGTTGACCGATGACCCGTTAAGACACATATGTGCTTTGCCTAATTTAGTGTCTCTTTGGCTTTACCGGGCATATGAGGGAGAGCAACTTTATTTCGTGGTTGGTGGATTTCAAAAACTCAAGCTGCTTGTTTTAAGATACTTGCATAGACTAGAGCTATTGGAAATAGAAGAAGGTGCATTGCCTCTTCTTGAAGAATTGAGGATTGGACCTAGCCCGCTTCTGAATGACGTGCCTTCCGGCATCCAACACCTAAGAAGTCTCAAAGTTCTTGCATTTTATGATATGCCAAATGAATTTGTTCGCAGCATGCAACCAGAAGGAGGCTCAGAATATGTCAAATTGCATTTGTACCTTCTGTCCTCTTCTGGTACAGAGTTCAGGGAAGAATTTATGCATCATATGAACTTGGTGAGTTGGACTTGTTGGACCGTTTGCAAGGCTTAGCCAGTAACAATATCAATGTTGTACAGAAAGATCCTCGATTGAGTTTCTGTTACAGTGATGATGAAGCAAAATCAGCATCGGCCTCAACCTCAAGAGTTCCATTGGTCCGTGATCAGATGAGTTTTTCCAGTGATCGGTTTAGCTTCATTAGTGATGATATTGAGGACTGACTAAACAACTTCAGGTTTGTCCGATGACTCTCTTTAAGAGCAAGTCTTTGATAGTTTTATTCTTATTAATATTTCCAGTTTAAAAGTCTTTGTTTTCTTGGCTGAATTTAGTAATCCCTGATGTTGTATCCCATCCTTTTTTTTTTTCCTTGTTTCATAGCCTTTTCTACTATAAGAAGTTATTTTACTTTATTTTAATTCCAGAAAATAGGTGGAAATATTTCCACATCCTTCCTATTCTATACTTGGCATATTGCCTCTTTTCCGCTTCCTTGATTCTTTATGCTTTTTTTTCTCGTGTCTCATCGGTTTATAGGATTCAAAATGTTATTAACCTTCTAATTGTTAGATCGTATTGATGTTTCAGAGTACTGAAATATGTTTGTTCATGTCATTAGTCCCACTTTAAAAATGTTCATAATGACTGGTTATGCATCTTTGAGGTCTTAAGCAGTAGTCTCTTTTCTTCTCACACGTTTAAACTTGAATTCTTTTGCGCCTGATTCTGATTATATATCTTCATATGCGTTTTTTTTTTCCCCTTTTTCCATTTGAATTTTAGGATTTTACGGCTAGCCAAATGCCTCGAGGATTCAAACTTAATGACTATTGATAACTCGAATTCCTCGAGTTATGGAGTTACATTTTCATGCTTAGATAGCCCATTTTAGGAAGTTAAAGTCACAAAAGTCATGGTTCTTAGCACTATAAATGAGAATTATCAATTTTTGACTTTAGTGGCCATTGATAAAAGTTCATTCTTAGCAGCACATAGGAATCGATCAATGTTAGAGCATTTTGAAGTCTCTTAACATGTGATATGTTTTTGGAGGTTGGTTTTTGTTTTTGGTGAATGGCAGGACTTTGCAGCGTGAAGAAATGCTGAAAATTTGACGTTGCCGCAGCAATGCCACAGTAAAGCTGAAGCAGGCGTTGGTTGACGTGGTCTGCTGAATGTGCGCACATTTTAATCCATGCTGGCCAAATTTGATGATGTCAATCATTCTTCCAAGTGTCAGCATCATTGCCCAGCATTACCACAACGTCCACGGCCAGCCAGAGGATCATCCACATGTCACAAGTAGGGTTTAAATGTTCCCTTTTTATACTATAAAAGCTGAGCTGAAAGGAAGAGGACAGGAAATACGGAGGCAAGATAACAGAAAGAGAAAGAGGGAAAAATAACAGAATCGGAAGAGAGAAAAACAGAGCAAAAAGGAAAATCGGAAAAAAAAAAAAAATAGAAAGTGGAATTGAGAGCAACCTCTGCCGGATCGTGAGGATTTCAACATCTCAAGAAGGAATTCGTCTGGGTTCATTCTTCACACACCGCATAAGGCACTGGATGCTGTACCAGCTTGATTCGAACCTTGGAAAAGGGGAGATCATTACGGTTTAATATTGCTTTGTATTGATTTCAGTCTTTCTTTTTACATAACAGTATTTTGATGTTAAATCAAAGTCGTTTTATGATTTTTGCTGAACTCATGGAAGCTTAATTCAGCTAAGTTGTGAGTCATGAGTACTTGAACAGAATTTGAGATCTGTACAGTTTTGCTTAGTATAATTCTTTTTATTGTTCAATCTGTGCTCATTTTATTTGATCCTGTATTAGATCTTGGAAAGGAATCTAATACTAGCAACTGATTCGTGAATGTTGAAAAACATTCAATGAATTGACTGAGATTGAACAACATGTGTTTGGTTAGTTTTCAGAGTAAAAATTAATCAATTCTGTGGGTAAGCTAGGAATAGTCATCCATCACATGGTCTTAAAGGATAATGTTCTTAATCGATCTCTTCACATTTGAATCTACATAGGAATATGCAGATTTAGAGTTTGAGAGCTATACGCATTTTTTTTTATATCCTGACTAAAAAGAATGATGCTATAGCAAAGTTGTAGCACGATTTCAGAGCTGTGAAAGGAAAGTGACTTGCAACTTATTTTTCCCAATTGATTGTGCAGATATAAACCCTAAACCTTGAACTCGGAAATTCCATTTTAATTCTTGTTAAATTCTATTTACCATTTTATTCGTTTTTTCCACAATTGAAATTCATTTAGTTACTTGTCTAGTTAAGTCGATTTTCTTGTAAAAACAATTACATCTGAACACAAAGGCACTTTCCTCGTGGGTACGACACTCTTTCTCATCATATATTACTTGAATGCGATACGTATACTTGCGTTAAATTACATATATCACAGATCTGCAAACAACTATGCTGCAGTCAATATGCCACGAAAGCTATCATCCCAGATAAAAAATTTGCTACTTTACTTCCTGAGTGAATATGTCAGATCGTGCTTCGTGCTCATGGATTTGTTTTGTTCTCCTTCAGTAATCTCATGCTTGTGTACAACACTTGAACCATTCCTTGATCTGACATGACGACTACGAACTATGTAGAAGATATCTGGTTGACCAACCAAATCCTTCTTTGGTTTATGGTTCTCTTTCTCCACTTTTTTGGAACAGAACATACCTTTGAGTATTGATGTTGTTATTGTAGTGTGTAATTGGTGGTTGGCTCGAACTGCTATTGTTTCTATAATAGAACATACCTTTTATCCCGTATATTGTATACTTTCAGAGACCTTGTTTCTAAGGCTATGTTTCGTAGGAGGGATGGAGAGGTGGAAGGATGGAGAGAGTTGGAGGGATGGAGAATATGAAGGATGGAGAGGGTGTGGGAATCCTTTGTGTTTTTAGGTAAAAGAGAGGGAGAGTTGGAAGGGTAGATGAAAGTTTTACATCAAATTACGGTATTATCCTTTTATAAGAGATTTTAATTATTTAAAAAGGGGGTAAAACAGTCATTTTAAGCTCAAAAAGAGGGGGAAGCTTGCATACTTCTATTAGTGGAAGGATACAAAATGGTGGGCACCAAAGGAGACACTCTCCCTCCACCTCTCCTCTACTTCCACTCTTCCCTCCAACCAAACAATGGAAAGGGACTCTCCCACCACCTCTCTCCCTCCACCCCTCTCCCTCCAACCAAACAGAGTGTTAGGGTGTTCAAATGTAGAAGAAGTTGGAGATTTGAAATGCGTGCATACTAACAGCTTGGTCTTGGTTTCGAGTAAGATTGATTATGTTACTCAGGAGAAAAATATATTTTATATGAATTATTTAAGACGTTTGACTTGCTGATGATCATATAGCTGTGAATTAGTTTCACAGAAGCGGATCGTTAGAACTTATTAGAGCGGTCCATCGTTGTTTCCATTATACAATCGTGCCATTTTAGTTGATTCGAGATATCAGAGGGGTACAGCTGAATCAATTTCCTCAGAAAAACAGATTTCATTTTCTTTTCTTTTTCTTTTTCTTTTTCTTTTTATTTTTTTTGAATAGGTCACTTGCTTAACCCTCTAGGATTATTGAAAAAAATTTCTTTTGTGCGTGTGTTTTTTCAGGGAAAGCTGCTTGTGTTAAAGTTCATGTTTCTGTCTGTTACTAATATTATTTATGTTTCTACAATTATTTAGACTTGAATTTATTTGTATTTAGGCTTGCTATTCGACTATACTAGTGGTGTAAACGAACCAAAACGTCTGAATTACGTAAATCAGGGATGCCAAACTTGAAGCAAAAACCTTGACTTACAAGTAACAACATATAGTATCCTGAAATTTGTAATTTCTTTGAATAAAAAAAAGACCCGAGTAGAGTCAAATATTTTTAACAGAATGCAAAGTGATACAAATGTAATTTCACCGAAAAAAAAAAAAAGAAAAAGAAAAAACCCGAATTGCCTTGAACAATTACTTTTGGTGTCAAATTCTGAAGCTTGATTCTAGATTCGGAAGCGATATTATCTCCACCTCATTTTCTCTGGCATCTCAGCTTGCAAGTCAGATTACCAAAAATTCGGGACTGGATTCTGAAACTTTATAATCTATGGATTCTGAAACTTTCTCGTGGTTAATTGAAGATCCTTTGAAATGCCTACAAGTATGCCTAATTTAGATATGTTTATCTCCGAAAGGCATCTGATGGAGAGGAAATTCACGTAGCAAGGAAACCGGATTTCTGAAACTGAAATCGCTTGAAATACACGACATGCATAAACTAAGAGCAATCGAAAGAGGGACAGGTGCATTACCTCTTCAATAAAAGGATTGAATCGAAAGAGGGACATGCATAAAACTTAATTTTGATCTAATTATACTTATGGGTTTTTCTCGGTACTAATCCTTATTCAAATCTTATTCAATTTTGATTTGACTTTAAATTGATATTAGACATATCTATATAAGGTATGCATCAATTTTTTAACCTTCCGTTTTGATTTGACTTTAAACTGATATTAGACATATCTACATGAAGTATGCATCAATTTTTTAACTTTCGGGTTTTACTCAGTTTTAACCCTTTTTCAGATATAATCAACTCTAATTTGACTGTAAATTGATATCAAACCTATCTAAATGAGGTATGCATCAATTTTTGACTTTCAGGTTGTACTCAATTCTAATCCTTTTCAAATCTTACTTAGTTTTGATCTGGCTTGAATGTCATGGGTTTTACTCAATTCTAACCTTTTACTTAGATCTTACTCAGTTCTGATCTGGTTTGAATATCGTGGGCTTTACTTAATTCTAACCCTTTACTCAGATCTTACTCAATTGTGATATAGTTTGAATATCATGGGTTTTACCCAATTCTTACCATTTACTTAAATCTTACGCAGTTCTGATCTAATTTGAATATTATGGGTTTTACTCAATTCTAACCCATTTTACACAATTCTAATTTGTCTTGACTATGAATTTTATTCAGTTCTAACCCTTTTTTTCATATCTTAGGCAGTTCTGATTTGATTAAAAATTGATATCAGAGCTACCTATGCAAGATCTGTATCAATATTTAACTTTTGGATTTTACTTAATTCTAACCCATTTTTAAATCTTACTCAATTCTGATCCGATTTAAATATCATGGGTCTTTCTCAATTCTAACCCATAAGATTTATCTAACTTTTTGAATAGAAATTGATATTTGGTTTAAAACTCTCTCATTTCCCTTTTTTTTTTTTTTTTTTAAATTAGTTCGAACCCAAAGTTCTCCTTTATTTCAATTCTTCAAAGAATAACCAAAATCAATCTTGCTTTAGATCTCATTGCGTTTCCTTTCTAAGATGAGCTTATATTTATTTTCTCTTTTCCTCCAACTTCTTCTTTCTTAATATATTTCCTTCATTCTCCTTGTTTGATCACAGCCTGGATTTGTCGTCTAAGGCTCCCACATTATTCTGTTTTGTGATCGTGACCATTGTGTAACCTATAGATCTTAGTTCTGTCTCTGTATCTTGGGTGTCATAATCGGTTTTGGAGCTCTGAAGATCCAAAGATGTTTGTTCACATGGAATATTTTTTTGATATGGGTGTTCAACTATGCCTCATCCCTAGTATTATAGGGTTTGAATTTTCTTTCTTTCCTAGACATGTCGATCTGACTCACTTGTAATCTTCAATTTAAGAAATGATCATTACTCTACCTGGTCTAATCATCAATTCTTTCCTCCCATGCTTTTGTAGGTTTTGGAGTTCGGTTTATTCCTTTTTGATGTTTGTCTCTTGGTGAGTTAATAGTATGAATTTTCTTATTTTTAAGAAAGCTAGGACTGTATTTTACATATCCTACTTATTCAGCTTTGATGCTTCCTTTCACATAGTATCACCTAAGCCATACACTTTGACGGTTCTTGAGTCAACATCTCATGCACCTCGTGTTCTGTAACTAATTTGTCCCTGAAAATGTTTGCTACTACTCTTTCATCAACTACTTCCACTTGATTCAATTCGTGTGTGAATCATTCGAAGAAATTCTTCAGAATTTTACTAGCCTTCATTTTCACATTCATCAGATCCGCCATGGTCTCTTTTCTTTCCTATTATAAATGAATTGATTCACGAATTTGTCAGCAAGTTCTTGAAAACTTAAGATCAAATTTGGCTCTAGCTGATTGAACCAGGTTGTGGCTGTTCCTGATAACACTTGGGGGAAGACTTTGCAGAGAAAATTTTTATTTGAGGTTTCCAACATCATAACTTGTCTAAATAGATGTAAAAAATCCACTGGATCTAATCTACCACCGAATTTCTTCCTTTTTGGGTTGTAAATTTCTTAGGTTTAGGTTCTTTCATAATCAGCCCAAAGAACGGCGACTTCGCCATACTTCTAGCTTCTCTTAATGCCATGTTTACTGGAGACATACTCTTGATCTGCCTTATCCATGCTTCCACGCGTACACAGATATATAGGCTTAGGCACGATTGCTGCACGGCGGTTAATGGCACGACTGGGCTTTGGGTGGCTAGGTCGCGAAGAGGACGGCATAAGTTTGACTTGGCTCGGTCGATTGCGGACTGCGCGAAGGTGGGCAACAGTAGCTGGCTCCGATCGCAGGCACATAAAGAGGACGGTGGCTGCACCGAGTTCGCGCAGCGGTGTGAGTTTGGCTGGTGGCGACCTACAGAGGTTAGGTCCAACATGGTTTCGGGTGCGACAGAGGACATCTACTCGGGCGGAGGCTGGCTCGCGATGCGGTGTTGGGTTGGTTGGTGTTTAGCTATGATCAGCAAAGGCGGCTGGGCTATGGCTTCGGTCGTTGGTGTTAGGTAGCACTGGAGGAGAGAGAACTGGTGGGGAGAGAGAGTGTCCGTGTGTGGTGGTTCGGGCTAGGCATGGGCCTCAAATTGTGTGGCTTGGTTGTGGGCTTCGACGCTTGAGTGGCTGGTGGAGCCTGGTGGTGGCGAGGCTGGTCGGTTGCCAGTGGGTGGCCGTAGAAATGTAACCGGAAGTGGGAGAGACAGACCGGTGAGGAAAGAAGAAAAAGGAGGGTGAGGTAGAGAGAAAACTGGCGGGAGAGAGGGGAAGATCCAAAGAGAGAAATTAGAGTGCGAGCTAGAGATTTTTGAGAGAGAGAGAGTTAAATAGGTTTGGTATTGTTTCTAAAATGTTTCTATTTAGAAAAAAGAAAATGAGGATGTTTTTAAAATTATGTTAAAATTAATTTTTAAATTGTGTTTAGTTATATTTTGTGAGTGTATTGTAACGATAAAAAAAAATTTAGGATCTAATCTTTACAGGTTTAGAAAGACTTTAAAATTAGAATATGTTATGGTATATTTTGATATGAAACAGTATTTAAAAAATATATATTTATATATATATCAAATTTCACAATGTTGATTTAGAGATCAATGTTAATTTTAAAATGGTTAGTTTGATGAAATTTCAAACTTAATTTATAAATTTAGACTGCATTAGAACTCAACTACAAAGTTTCGATTGAGACTTTTGCAGTTATAGTGAATTCTATGATCAAGCCCCATTAATTATTGGAGAATAAAAATACTATAACAATAATAGTTTATATATATATATAAATATGTATATAAACCATTATTAAAAAAATGATATAACAATAAAAATGTTTATATATATATGTATATATATAATAGTTTATATATATATGTACCTATACATATTATTATATATATATACACTATTGAAAAAAACGACAACAAGAATTAAAAAAAAAAACGACAACAACAAGAGTAGACATTGGGATAGCCAACAGCAAACAATAACAGGGATGTCAACAGGTATATATGTTGTTAACATCAAAACGACAAGGATGTCAATAACAAACAACAGCAATAACAACCTGGGGATAGCCAAAACGATAACAATAAGCTAGCAAACAATAACAACCAAAACGATATGTCAACAGCAACAAAAACGACAACAACATGGGGATAGTCGATATTAATTCACGAAAGCACCCCTGTTTCACAGATTGTGGTCTTCTCTCTCTCTCTCTCAGAGTGTGGGTGTGAGTTGTTTGGTGAGCATAACCTCACCAAATGCTTCCAGAATGAAGCAAAAAAAAAAAAAAAAAACATATCTCAGTATACGTCTGATCCCAGTTCAGTTTTTGGAATTTTTTTTCAAAGAAGTATAGAGAGGCATGGTGTTCAGTAAGACAGGGGAAAGGATTTGCAGACCAAACCTCACCTTCTCTGTGCACCTGCACGTTGCATTTAATGGAGGTAGGGAGAACTCAAGTATAAATACCTACAAGCTTGGTAAATTCTTCAATCTCCCTCTCCTTTTCCTTCCCTTTCCTTCTTGGCGTTTTCTGGTTGACGACAGAAACAAGCTTATGGTCAACTAAAAAGTTTTAAATCTATATGTTAGGAATAAGTTTCATTCAATCAACAATTCTCAAATTCAGAGCTTAAGATCTACTTTCAAGTCAGTTTTAAAAGCTAGACAAAATTTAGAATAAACCTGTCCAGTCATATGTTTTAGTTTAAACTAGAGTCTTAGAGACTGACTTAACTTCTAGTTAAAACATAAAAGTTTTAGATCTTTTAAAAATCTAAAATTTTTATGAAACCCATTTTATCTAAAAATGTATCTACAGTAGACTTCTAAAATGAAAAAAGTTTGCATTATACAAGTATATCACCTTTTTATATAAGTTGTGGTTGTTCTATATTTTAGAAAAAAAAAGATTTTTGGGGGGGTGTGTTGGTCTTTGAAATTCAATTTTGAAATAAGTTTTAGTATTACAATATTATAAGAAATAAGCTTTAAAAAAAAGACTTTTTCATGTATACTAAGTTTGAAAATTTTGAAATGTTAACTGAAATAAGTTTCAAAACAAATATAAGTGTTCTTTTATGCATATTATATTGAGATATGAAATGTTGAGGTGAAATGGATATGCGAGTTGCTATATATTGTTCTGAGAATTGAAAATTTCCTTTATAGGTACTTTTTAAGTAGTTTTGGATTGCGGGAAAATATAGAAAAACATAAGAAACTCTGCCTATTTTTCTGCAACTCAAAATAAGAATTTTAAGTAGTTTTTGACTACAGGAATCGGATAGGAAAAAAAAAAAGGGAGACTCTATTCGATTATCTGGTGGAAATTCTAGAGAATAGTCAAGTAGATAGAAAATGGTTAAAAATTAGTTTTGTACTATGAAACTAATATATAAGTATAAACAGGAAGTAGGGAACGGGAATACTGGAGTAGAATCGGTAGGATCCAAAGACGTGTAGTTTAGTTCATCTATTGTGTTAAGCTAACAAGTAAGTACAACCCCACTTACAGTATGAATAAAATTGTTTTTATATAAATGTTTTTATGAGTATGATGGTATAGGTATTATACGCTTAAACTGATGGATCACGTTTCAATACCATGTTATGATAAAATTTCCATAACATAAAAAACAATTAAGTTAAGTTAAGAGCGTTACACTACCCTTCCGCCCAAAGGAAGGTTCATGTTAAGAGTGTTGTACCACAATTCCACCTAGAAGGAAGTTTATGTTAATTAAGTTTTGACCACGGTATAGTTGGGACTTCACGACTCCTAATTTTCCGTTTGGTTGTGCGCACCTTGTACTGACATGTTAAGTGGGGCCTTTAGACATGTAATACAAGATAAGTTACGATTACACCAGATAATGAAATTCATAATTGAGCATAATTAGCATGTCCATAAATCATGACTTTGTTAAGTATGTTTTGCATGATAATGTTGTACTTACTGAGCATAAAGCTCACTGTGTGTGTTCATGTTGTAGGTAAGAAGCCTATTGACTGAATCTTAACTGGACAGAGCGGATGGCGATGTGGATGTGAATTTAAGGGTCCATGGGTACCACTACGAGTGAAGGCTTCTGCAATATTTTGTATAAATATTATAAGAATTTATATAGTATCACGTTATAGAAGTTTCAAGACAAGATTTCAATATTACTTTGAAAAAGAAAAAAAGAATACATATCTACATGTATTTTGATTACGATGACTAAGTTATTGATAACTATATGTAAAAGTTGAGAACTTTATTATTATTTTATATCAATATGAACATGTTAAGTTTTTTATAAAAAATCCTCAAATTTTATGTTGATTAAATAATTAAGAACAAGTTAAGTATTAATAAACAACAACCTCATTAGGCAGGTGATAACTCTATAAAATAGAGTTATTTTACCACTTTTTCATGTACAAAAGTTAGCTTGTTTTTTAGAATTTTAAATTTTTTTTTGTTTTTGATTTATTTTGTTTATGTACTTTAATTTAGATTTTCATAATTTCGTAAAGTTTTTATTTAATTTTCATCTTTTTTCTAAAAGTAATCAAATAAGCTTAAAATTAAATATTTCCAATGAGTCTACTTATAATATTTTATTTTGGAAATATCTAATTTTAATACTTTGTTTTTCTTTAGTATCAAAGAGGGCATCACTCATCGTGCATTCTATAGCACTGGATTCTTCCTAATTTCACACACTGGATTGGAGCTAATGTATACTGTAGCAGCCTGTAGTAGTGTGCATGGACACTGTAGTAAGCATGCGACACTGTGGACAAGCACACGACACTTTAGCAGACTGTAGCAAGCACGTGAACACTGTAGCAGTACTGTAGTAAGCATACACCGATTACTGTAACACTGTAGTAAGTTTGAAAATTTGTGTTGTGTAGCACCAAATACTGTAATATGTTTGAAAATTGTGTTGTGTGGGCTTCGAATACTGTAGCAGCTTGAAAAATTATGTGAAAGTTAGGTGGAATAGTACAAATTTATACTTATAAAAGGGAGCATTCTTGGAGAGTTTGAGGGGGGATACACTTTGTCTCTCTCATTTTTGCTTTGCTTTCATTCTCATATTTTCTCTCTAAAATATTGTGAGAATGTTTTGCAAGTTATGCTAGAGATTTTGGGTGAGGTTAGAGATGATCCTATATGTGTAATGAACTTATTTGGGTTTTGATTCTCTATGATTTGTAATGCATATATATAAGTAATTAATTTTCTTTCATCTCTTTTATATCTTACATCAATATATTTTGTTGACAACTTTTATATAAATTCAGTCAAGCTTTTTTTATGTGATTATTGTATGGTATAATATATTGATAAACATAGTTTTATAAGTAGTCTTTTACTGCATTATCACCGGTGGCATATTGTCGATTTTAGATTTCTTATAAGACAATATTTCTTAGCACTTAACGTAAGAATTTTATTTACTCGAATACATTTAATTCACAAGTTATTCAAATCTTATCTTCCGATTGATTGTTTGGAATGTGAAACTTTCAATTGAGTCAAATTATGAATCAAAATTCAAATAGGTGAACAAAGCATATAGGGGATTCTCGATGTCTTACCATTTTTAACTATTGAATTTTCTTTACTTTAAATTGCATTATCTTTCAATTAAATTACTCTGAAATCATAAAAATGCTTTCTTTCTTTTCTTGTTTAATTACATATCTCACTAACACTTGTGTTTAACTAATCTCTTTTGTTTGTTTTTATCACCTTCTCGTGAGATCGACCGTCCTAATTGTACTATAACTGACCGCTTTATTTTGTTACAATTTGGGCGTAATCAAAATTTTGGCGCCGTTGCCGGGGAGGTGCTTCAAGCAAGATTGATTGGTAGATTTTAAGCCAAAAGAGGTACGTTCAACTTTATTTTATTTTATTTATTTTACCTTTTTATTTTCTTATTCTTAAAAAAAAAGAAAAAAATTAACAACTAGTTCTAATTTTTAGATTAGTTTTTAGGTTATCAATTTTAATTAGGTCTCATAATTTGTATAACTCTAGAATTTAGAGTAGTGTTAACTTAGGGTACTAACATCTAACATTTAACATTTTATAAAACACGTCATAAAATTTAATCAAATTTTCAAGTAATTATGTGGAATCGTTGAAAAGTACAAACTAAGGGAGTTCTGTCTAGGAGGTTGGGTTTTGTTAGCGTTTTACACCACCAGTCTTTCCAGGAAACGTTGTTTTGTCTAGGAGGTTGGTTTTTAAGAAGGCCTCGCCCTACCAATCTTTCCTGGGAGTACTCTTAGAGATTAAGATTCACGGTTTTACATTATTGTGGTTTTTATAAAAAAAAAAAAAAATTCCTTGTTTTTAAAAATAAAAATTTAAAAAAATAAAAAAATTAAAATTAAAATAAAAGAAGTTGATTGGAACATGGAAAGAAGATGACAACTGCGTTTTTCAACAAATCTTTCCCACAATATAAAACCAACGTTTTGAAGCGACAGATCTCGACCTTTATCTAAAAGGATAATGAAACTTTCTATCTAGCTTGGGAATGGTTCAAAGATCTGTTAAATCAGTGTCCCTACCATGACTATGAGAGTTGGCGTCTCGTCAGCTATTTTTACGAAGGACTCATGATCCGAGAGTACCAATTTGTGGAGACGATGTGCAATGGAGAATTTTTCCAAAAAGACCCCGAAGATGCTTTTGAGTATCTCAACGAGCTAGCAGAGAAATCCTACACTTGGACTAGACAAAGGGCTACTAATAGTATTAGTCAGTCTCGACCTGTTAAAATCTACCAATTAAGGGAAGAAGACAACCTCAAAGCCCAAATCGAGTCTTTGACCCGACAACTTGAGGCCCTCAAATCCAAAGAAAATAGAAGATTTCACATGGTCACGAGAGCAGAATCACAAGATCCAAGCTTCGTTGGTGGAGGGATAGGACATCTAGCTAACAATTGCCCTACTTACAGTGAAATGAGGAGAATTTACGAGGAGCAATGTAACAACTTAGAGGCGTACAATAACCTTTTCTCTAACACATACAGTGCTAGCTGGAGGAACCATCTGAATTTCAATTGGAGAGATTCCAATGGAGGACTATGGAGAACTGAGCAACAACCACAACCACCAAAAGCGTATTCTGCACCTTAGTACCATGTACAATTATCAAGAAGTTCTTTTGAGAATACTGCGCAGGCTTTTATGGAGATTCAGAATAAGACGAACCAAGAGTTTAAATCTCTTCTTACGCAAATGATGGATGAAAAAAAGAGATAAAGAGCCAGATCTCAAAGCTGACTGAAGCTATAACTATTTTTGTTGAAGAACGTGACAAATTCTCTTCACAAGCTCAATCTAACCAAAAGGGGCAACAAATGGCGCATACCTCTAACCCTGAAGATCATAACATCAAAGAGGACAATGTCATTACCACTCGTAGGGACAAGATTTTGGATGATTCATCAACAACTACAGTCACTTCAATTGGTCAAAAAGTTGCCTCCAAGAAAAAGCCAACCAATCTTTCGGTTAAAGAGCCTTTTCACTAAGATCTTTAACCTATTGGGAAAGTGCTGGAATATCAAGATCCCATGTGGCCAACTTCTCCGAAACCATCAATAGCATTAATCCTTGGGGTCCACAAAGCAAAATATTCGAAACTAATTTTTGTTGGACACACGTGCCGAATTGCTCTACATTCAGCCAAGCTTGAGGACATCATTAACAAAGACCCATATATGGTGTTGTATGACACCTATTATGGGCGGAAGCCGCTTTTTGATAAAACATGTTTTGAAGTCAAGCCGATAACTTTAAATCAAGCGCTTTTTGAGAGGCAACCCAAGCTATCTTTTCTTTTTTTTTTTTCTTTTTTTTTTTTCTTTGTGTGTTTGTTCTCTATTTTATTTTCACATATATTTTTAACTTTCTTAGTTTTAGATATGGAAGGTGCTCTATTAAAACTCCAGAATAGGTTTCCTTCTCTTCTTCAGAATGCATTGTTGAAGATATACAAATGTAGATTGGAAATGATGAAATTGCTCATACATTTTGGCATACCAGAAGATCTACGTTGGATTATTGAGGCTAAGGTACGCTTATTAGGCGAATTTCCTAATTCATTAGACAAACATATGCCAGGAATGGGAAAAAGTACTTTTGCCAAGAAAAGAAGAGCAAAGAGAATGGGAGTCTGTTTTAAATGTGCGAGATAGAACTGTAATAAATGATATAAAAACATAGGAATGACCTCCATAAATTGAGATGACAAAATTCAGTTCATAAAGGATGGTTTGTGTAAAGAGTCATTGGATGATATCCTTTTGTCTCTTGATGCACATCCGAGTAGACAAGTTCAAGGTATCATTCTTGACTTATGAAGTTTATTCATGGAGGAACGGAAGCGCTACAGTCTAGGGAAACTGACGTTAAAAGACCCTGTTTGCCAGTTTATAAGAAAACTGGATTGGAAGCTCATCCTCGACTCATAGAAGGTGTCTAAGCCGTTACTGGACGTAAAACCAGAGGAAGATGTGAGCCACAATCACAACTATTGTATAAATCTTGCTTATTTTTTTCTCATATTTTACTCTAATCATTATTATTATTATTATTATTATTTTGCATCGAGTTTGCATTTTTGACCTTTTCTTTACATCAAGTCTATATTTTTTTTTTCATCGAGTGTGTATTTTTAACTTTTTCTTTTTGCATCAAGTGTGCATTTTTGACCTCTTCTTTGCATTAAGTGTGTATTTTTATCTTTTTCTTCTTTTCGCATCAAGTATGTATTTTTGATTTTTTTTTTCGCATCGAGTGTATATTTTTGACTTTTTGTTTTCACATCGAGCATGTATTTTTGACTTTCTCTTTTTATTTTTCAAAGTTTTCTGACAAACAACCGATCCTCCCCGTGATAGACTTAACTCAACATCGTCTTTCCTCACCTTATAAATATGCATGCATTTTCACCATTTTCATCACACACAAATCCATTTGTAAGGTTAGAAAGATGTAAGTTGAGATGGAAGGTCCTTCAGTTCGTAAGTTTAAAACTATTTGTGTTTTCGATGGGACTAGTCTGGGAAAAGATAGAGAGTTTTTGAAAGCAGCAAATAACCTTGGTAGGGTGTTAGCTGCTAGACAAATTAATCTAATATACGGGGGAGGAAGTCTTGGGTTAATGGGTTGTGTATCATCCAGTGCATATGTGGGGGGCAGTAAAGTCTTAGGTATCATTCCTAGTGCTTTAGCTGACAAAAAAATCACCAGTCATACTTTAGGTAATGAGTTAAAGGTCTCGTTCATGCTTGAGAGAATAGGTAACATGATGTGTAATGCAAATACCTTCACTACTTTACCTGGTGGTTTAGGAAGCCTGGAAGAGATTTTCAACACTGCCTCTTGGGCCCAACTTAATCTTCATCAAAAGCCGTTAGGATTGCTAAATGTTAATGGTTTTTATGATGGTTTGTTGTCTTTTCTAGATCATGCTGTGGAACAGGAATTCATTACACCATCGGCTTGGAAAATCCTAATCTCGACTCCAACTGCTGATTAGTTAATTGATCAACTACAGATCTTTATGCCTGAACTTGACCCGTTAATGTCACAGGTAGTATGGTCAACTTCGGACAACAAAAGTAGTAAGAAGCTAGGGTTGGATCTGACACTACGGTTGTAACTTTCCTTAACTTATTGGTTTTTCTCGTAACATTTAATTTTTTTTTCTTTTAGTTTCAGTTTGTTAGGGGGCATTTGGACAAAATTTTTCATTTTAATTTTACTCAAATACAATACAATTTTACACCAAACACAAATTTTACAACAGTGCTACGAATACAATTACTATTCAAAATATTTTTAAAACAATCACATCAACTTTTCAACTCTACTATTTATCTCTACTTTTACCAATCACATCAACTTTTCAACTCTAAAATACTTTTCATCCAAACACACATTTCATTCAAATACAAAACAAATACTTTTCAACCAAATACAACATTCAAAAAACAAATTTCATTCAAATACAATCAAAATGCAATACGTTTACCAAACGCCCCCTTAGTTTTTGTTTTCAATAACACTAGATCAGGTGAGACCGTTCAATCTCTATTTATCTACATTAGATATTAGGGATAATGTCTTAATTAGGTTGTGGGGAGGGAATAGTTTGATTTTTTTTTTCTTTGGTTGTTTGTTCAGTTTCTTATGTTTTTACTATAAAAAAAAATAAAAAAAAATTTAACAACTAGATTCATTATTTATAAGATGGTTGAGTAAAGAGTTACTTTTAGAACTCTTGATGTGCATCTTATAGTAATGAGTGTTTTCTTGTGTCATTGTTTTATCTTTATTTAAAAAAATTAAAAAAATATATGAAAAAGAAGAAAAATAATAATAAAAAAAGGTGATTTCTCACAGATCCGATGATGAAAATTTTGGTTGCTTTATTTTATATAGTCTTTCAGAAAAGTATAAATTTTGTACAAATTTGCATTTAAATTTTTGAGCTAGTCTAACTCAGTTGTGATATTCAATATTTGAACACTAATTCTTAATTTATAAGTTGTGTGTTTGTTTAGAGAAAGTTTTGTGAATATGAAATATTTTTGGTCCACCAGTCCTAGAATTTGTTTGATTTTCTCTCGAGGCGAAATCCCAGACAATATAAAAAATTAAGGAAATGATTTAGGCATTTTTTTTGGAACATTTGAGCTTTCCAAGCCAATTCTATAATATCTTTATCCTTAGTTTATCCCTTTTGAGCCTTGTTTTATACAACATTTTCCTTGTCATCTATATTTTTAGCCTAGCTTTTAAATAAAATATCTAATCTTTAGCCCTTAAGCATGTTGATCATTTTAGAAATTATTTTGAACTATGCTGAAATCTGGGAAAAAGGTTGGGATTACGAAACACAAAAAAAAAAAAAAAGAAGAAGAATACTATATCCTTTGTTTATCATAATAAGTTTAGGGATGTAGTTGTTCTAAAACAAAAAAACAAAAAACAAAAAAAAAGTTTTATTTTTAATAAGGGAAAGTTGTGAATAAGTTTGGGGGTGTTACTTGGGTGTAAATAAAAAACTTTACAACAAGTTCTAAAATGATTAATATGTTGAAGGGTGATCTAAGTCATATTATCTTATATCTTACCTTCACACCAACCACACATTACAAGCCTAATAAAAGTTCTAATAATCCTTAGTTTTGTGTTTGTCGACATTAGTGGAGAGAGAAATGAAAAATGAACCTATGAGATTTGATAATTATCCGAGATCGATTGTTTCATTTCTCACAAACACATCTAAATTGCATACAATTTAATGAAAAAGAAATTTTACACACACACACACAGAATATCTAACTATAAGTAGATATACTCTTAAATTAAACTTAAATTTTTGATCAAAAATTTTTTTTTTTTTTGTAAACTATATCTTTTACAGCAACCTATGAGGAAATTTCTGAAAATTACCATTATTGATAAAATATTTTCTATCTTTCTTTCTTTCTTTTCTTTTCTTTTGCTCGATGACAAGCAAAATCTTAAGTTTGGAGGTGTGATAACTCTATAAAATAGAGTTATTTTACCACTTTTTCATGCACAAAAATTAGCTTGTTTTTGAGAATTTTAGTTGTTTTTATTTGTTTTTGATTTATTTTGTTTTATGTACTTTAATTTAGATTTTCATAATTTCGTAAAGTTTTTATTTAATTTTCATCTTTTTCTAAAAGTAATCAAATAAGCTTAAAATTAAATAGTTCCAATGAGTCTACTTATAATATTTTATTTTGGAAATATCTAATTTTAGCACTTTGTTTTTCTGTAACATCAAAGAGGGCATCACTATTCATGTCAAGAAACTGTAAAAACCAAGCTCATTGCACATTATATAGCACTGAATCCTTCCTAATTTCACACACTAGATTGGAGCTAATGTATACTGTAGCAGCCTGTAGCAGTGTGTATAGGCACTGTAGTAAGCATGCGACACTGTGGACAAGCACGCAACTGTAGCAGACTGTAGCAAGCACGCGAACACTATAGCAGACTATTGCAAGCATGCACAGATCACTGTAGCACTATGTAGCAGTACTGTAGCAAGCATGCACCGATACTGTAGCACTGTTGTAAGTTTGAAAATTTATGTTGTGTAGCGCCGAATACTGTAGCATGTTTGAAAATTGTGTTGTGTAAGCACCGAATACTGTAGCAGGTTTGAAAAATTGTATGAAAGTTAGGTGGAAGAGTGTAAATTTATGCTTATAAAAGGGAGCATTCTTGGAGAGTTTGAGGGGGGGATGCACTTTGTCTCTCTCATTTTTGCCTTACTTTCATTCTTATATTTTCTCTCTAGAATATTGTGTGAATGTTTTGCAAGTTAGGCTAGAGTTTTTGGGTGAGACTAGAGATGATCTTATATGTGTAGTGAGCTTATTTGGGTATTGATTCTCTATGGTTTGTAATGCTTATATATTTGAGTAATTAATTTTCTTTCATCTCTTTTATATCTTACATCAATATATTTTGTTAACAACTTTTATATAAATTCAGTCAAGCTTTTTTTATGTGATTGTTGTATGATACAATATATTGATAAACATAATTTTATAAATAGTCTTTTACTGCATTATTGCCGGTGGTATATTGTTAATTTTAGATTTCTTATAAGACAATATTTCTTAGCACTTAACGTAAGAATTTTATTTACTCGAATACATTTAATTCACAAGTTCTTCAAATCTTATCTTCCGATTGATTGTTTGGAATGTGAAACTTTCAATTGAGTCAAATTATGAATCAAAATTCAAATAGGTGAACGAAGCATATAGGGGATTCTCGATGTCTTACCATTTTTAACTATTGAATTTTCTTTACTTTAAATTGCATTATCTTTCAATCAAATTGCTCTAAAATCATAAAAAAACGTTTTCTTTCTTTTCTTGTTTAATTGCGTATCTCACTAACACTTGTGTTTTACTAATGTTTTTTGTTTGTTTTTATCACCTCCTAATGGGATTGACCATTCTAATTGTACCATAACTGACCGTTTTATTTTGTCACAATTTGGGCGTAATCAGCAGGTCGTCACATGTATACTTTGAGAAACATAAAAATGAAATTTTGTTTGAGTATGTTTTTGAAAACTCATTTCATAAGTGAGTATTTTATGAAAACATATTTATGTTTAATTTAAAAAAAAATTATTAGTCATAATAAAGAAAAAACCCTTTGGTGGTGGGTTTTACAATGAAGGGCAGGGGTGGAAGACATTAGTAGTCTAAAAATTAGGTAGTGGCAACAGCGAGATTTGGGTAAAGAGTTAGTAGTCGTCGTCGCAAGGAAGCTGTCACCGTTGTTGCCAGTCCATGGTTGTCGCCTTGCGCCAGAGATGAAGGCCATCGTTAGACATGATTGTCGTCACCAACGCTGCACAAGTAGAGAGAGAGAAAGATGAGAGGGAGGGAGAAAATAAAAACAAAAAAGTGAAAACAACTTTTTTACATTCACAAAAACTCCCAAAAAAAATAGTTGAAAATGATGTTTGCGAAATGGTTTTGAAAATGTTGAATAAACAAATACTACTTTTGGATCTTTTTCATTTTTTATGTTTTTGAAAATGGAAAATCTTTCTTAAAAACAAAACCAAACGTCCCCTTAAGATTTGAGAGAATGAGAGAGAGATTTGGTTTGTGAGGTTAAGGAAGAGTACTTTTTTTTTTTGAAAAATTTTGTGTGAGAAAGGATAGAGGACAATCGACAGGAAGTGAGAAAATGTGAGGAGATGTTGAAAAAAAAAAAGGGGAATGAGAGAGTGAGAAAGAGAAAACAGTTTGTGTGAGGGAGAATGCAGAGGAGATGTGAGGTTAAAGGAGACAATAGAGAACTGAGAAATTTATTTATTTATTTATTTTTTGAAGAAACGGAAAGTAGGAGGCAGATTGAGAAGGATCGGTGTGGGTGGTTCATGATTAAAAAAAAATTCGAAAGACAAAGAGGTTGAGAGCGGTTGGAGAGTGGGTGAGATATTTTATTCTGTTCTGATTTTGTTTAATTAATCTATTTATTTATTTATTTATTTATTTATTATTTTATTTTATAAAAGTTGGGGTAAAATTGTAAAATTTTCAAAATTTGTCAAAAAGTTCAAAATATTCTCAAAATAATATTTAATACACTGAAAATATTAAATTGAAATCCCAAAATAAAATTATTGGCATACTAATAACTGAATTTTTTACACTTACGAGTGAATTTTAAATTCAAAATTTCACAATGTGGCACATAACCTATGATAATCGGGAAAATTCATATTTCTCGGAGAATAAATACACAATGAATTTAAGTGTTAAAATATGAAAGTAAGTGATTTAATATTGTTAAGAACTAAATAAAATGTTCTAACAATGTTAAAGGATGAAAAATGATTAATAGTGATATTATGTGTGTACACGTGTGTGTCACTCACAGTATCAAGAAGTAGGTCAAGATGATATTATCTTGACATAAAACTGATAAATTTGGGTTTAGCACTCCCAAATTAGTTAGGATTGCCTGTCAGCACGCTTAAATTTGATAATTGAGCACAAGGGTAATTTTTGATCGAGAATTCGCAGTATCGGAAACTGGTTGAAATGACCTTAGATGAAAATAAAACTGATATATTTGGATTCAGGACGCCCAAATTAGTCAGGAAAGCCCATGTTGAAATTTTGGGCAAAAAAGTATATAAAGAGTGAAAAAAGTGAAATTTCCTCATTTGTCCACATACACACTCTCTTTCCTCACTTGTCTATCTCTCTCTACCCGAATGTGTACAGTAACCAACTTTCACGTACGGCCTCCGTTCACGACACCTTCGACACCGTTGGAAAGCTCTCGTCGAGCTGAGTTCAACGGTGAGTCGATGCGACGGAACGGCCTCCGCACGCCGCCGCACGCGCCGCATGAAGCTCTCCGGAGCCGAGAATTTCGATCGCCGATATCTTTGCCGTCAGGCCACCATTTGCCACGAAACTAGTCCCAAAATGTTCGTGGTGAAGAGTACTACAAAACCCATGTGGTGGATCGCCTTAACACCGGCGGAATCGCGCCGCCCGAGCTTCGACAAATCCGACGAAACGTCGCTGTGGAGCCACCGTCGAAACCGTCGATTCCGGCCGAGTTGAAGTACGCCGTTGGTGCAGAAATGACCGTAGGGTTGAGGGGAGCAAAAGCCCTCAACCAATTTCGAGAAAAAAGTCCGGCACAGCGGAGTTCCACCGTCCCCCCCGTGACCGTGACTTTCGAGGAGATTTTCCGACGATAGAGGTGTCGGATGGTGAAATTGAGACCACTAATGGATTCCTCTCATCGAGATCTTCAAGATGGACTACCCACATTCCACCGTCACCGCCGGTCAATGGCCGGTCAACGACTGGTCAACGGCGACCGGTGACCGAAAATTGAAGTTTGGCCCATTGGCCTATTTTTGACGTTCCGGACGCATCTGCGGAGTCGAAATTGCAAGATAGGACCTCAGATATGAAGAATGAAGAATTAGGGTTTATGCCGTCGAGACCGGACTGCAATTCGGTATAAATCCTGACCTCTTTACGTTCCGCAATTTAATTGTTTGGGACTATTGTATGATTTTATGATTATTGGTATGAAAATTATGGAAAAGAATGTATGTAAAAAGAAGAAAATGGTTGTAATAGAGAAAAAGAAAAATATGTGATAATGTAACAATTTTACGTAAACAATATGAGTTTTACGTAAAATCTAGGCCTCTGGTATAGTACGTGATAGAATTAGATCAAGATAGATGGTTTTCAGGCGTTTCCTAAACGCTGGAACCTCAAAAATTAAGGGGAAACTCTGCCAAAATTTCTAAAAACGGCACTAGGGGTAATATGGGAAACGAGGGGTAAAAATATGATCGGGAAGGGAATCCGATCATATGGTTTAGAAAATCCAGCCTAAGTATGAAAATCAAAATTTTATGGTTAAACGACCCATTAGGGGTAAAATGGTTATTTTGCCCAAAAATTCTCAAATTATGGGAAAAGAGCCCCAATGACCCCGGAATAGGTTAATGAAGGTTGTACAAGCCAAAATTGAGGTTTGAGTTATGAAAAATCACGTCAAGGGTAAAATTGTAATTTTATCAAAAGTTAGGGGTAAAATCGTAATTTTTCAAAAAGTTGGAGAAAAATTCAAAAAGGGCCATTAAGGTTTAAAAAGTTGTCCTAATGCTATAATTAAGGGTTATAAGATCAAAATCAAGCTTTTAAATAAAGTAAAAGCTATAAATGAAAATGTGATTAACGGACAAAGTTTGTCTGTAGGAACCTAACCCAGACGCAACAAATGACGTCGATGGATTCTAAAAAGAGGATAAGCACGCTATGAGTAAGTTCAGACATTTACCCGTCTGTAACTATGAACAAGCTTATAGTATTTATATGGTTTGTATGTAAATGTCATGATGTGATTTGTGATGATGCTATAGTAACACTATAGCAATACTATGATGATGTTAAAAGATATGTTTTAATAAATAATTTATAAATATATATATGTATATATTAAATTACGAAGGAAAGGTATTATAAAAGTTTTATGAGAGTAATGATGTGATAAAGAGGGATAGAAGAATGGAAAGAATAGATGTTTTATGAAAAGTTTTATGGAAGTTAAATTATGATTGATAGAGCAACGATGATCGGTGATGAAAGGAATTAAGAAAGGGTATATTTTATGAGAACGAAAGGATAGACGTTTTATGAAAAATGATATGAAAGCAAAGAGTTAGATAAGAAAGAGAAGCAATGATAGGTTATGATGAAAGGTATGACGAAAGGAGTAGAACATAACGATAATATGTGATTGATAGAATAGAACGATAAGCTATGATCGATAGGAGTATGATGATAAGATATGGTAGATAGGAGGATGTAAATGATAAGATAAACAAAGAATAATTGTCTGCATAAAACTAAACATGTTTTGTTTGTTATGATGTGATATGATATGATGATATATAAGTAATACATGCTATATATGCTAAAGTGTGATTAACATAATTCACACAAGTAAAGTAAAGAATTAAGAAGAGAAAAACAACATGAACGACATATATATCTTACGAAATGAGAATGAAACAATAAGAAGTCAATGAGAAAGAATTACGAAAGAAAGATAGAATAACGAAAGAACAAATGTACCATGAAATGTTCTATGAAAAAATGAGAAAGGAAAGATAATAAATGTCATGAAAAAGATGTACAACAAAAAATCAATATAAGAAAAGCTAAAAGAATGGAAGATAATAAAACTGAAAACTTAATGATTGGCTTACCGGTCTCCCTATATGGTTGAGACTTCAGGTCTATATCCGCCGCGTAGATGTGGTGCTATCCCGAAGGTGTGGTAGATTATAGGATGGGCCAACCCCGAAGGTGAGGTATTATGTGACTATGAGGTAGGTTGGTGGGTCGCTCCCCCTCCTCCCACTGTCAGCGCGCAACTAGGTACGTTCAACGACGGGACCCACCAGTGAAAGATAAGAAAAGAAAAGAAAGTGAAAAGAAAAGAAAAGAAAAGAGCATGAAAAGAAAGGAAAGGAAAGGAAAGTGAAAAGAAAAGAAACGAAAGGAGAGTGAAAAGAAAAGAAAAGAAAAGAGCATGAAAAGAAAAGAAAGGAAAGGATAGTGAAAAGAAAAGAAAAGAAAGGAGAGTAAAAAGAAAAGAAAAGAAAAGAGCGTGAAAAGAAAGGAAAGGAAAGAAGAGTGAGAAAAAAAAGAAAAGAAAAGAAATGATACGAAAAGAAAAGAAAAGTAAAGAACGACATGAAAAGAAACGAAATATATGAAAGAAAGACATAATGAAATCGATAAAAAATAAATAAATAATAAAATGAAGTTTATAAGAATATAATAGAATTAATATATGTGATGTGATGTATTTGATGTTATGTGTATGATGTGAATGACACGTTTTTACATGATGTTATGCTAGTGTATATGTTACTAGCTTATAAGATACGAAAAGATAAGAAATGAGGACAAAATGATAGAAAAGTGATAAAGATTTAGAACAGAAAGCAAAGAAAAGATAGGATTGAAAAGCAAAGAAATGAAGAGATTAGATTAGAATGATAAGAGATGATCGATAGAATAATAAGAACGATGAACAAAGAGATAAATGAGCATGAAGAGACTAACATAATATGTTATGTTTCAAGGATATGTATAGACGATGTGTATGATGTGTATATACGTGTTGTCATATATTCTAGTAATAACATATATTACTAGTATTTATAAGTTAATGAATGTATGTTTGAACTTACTGAGCATCTAACTCATTAGTTGTTCATATCTTACATGTAAGCAACCTGTTAGTTTAAAGTAATATGATGGACAACGGAAGGATCTGCACATGCCAAGGGATTGGGCGAGGGTATGGTACTACCATGAGTCTTTCGCTGAGCATTCAAAAAGGAAGATGAAAGAAAGAAATTTATGAATTATATGTTATAAGATTATGATAGAGTTATAGGCATAGTATGTAAGTTAAAAAAAAAATTTGCTATAGAAATTGCTTCCGCTTTAAAATGAGAACGTTAATAATAGAAAGTTAAGTATGTTAAGTAAGAGGATGACGACCCACGAGGTTGCCAGCCATCGCGGTCGGCGTCAGAGCTTGGCTAGTTGGTATGGTAACATATGTGGGGGACGTCACATAACCTGAAATCATCTAATACATTGGCCAAATGAATTAAAAGCATTAAGTAAAGAAAAACATAAATAAATTGAAATAGAATTTAAACTAACAATTAACAAAATATTTAAAATATAATTCAAAGTTCTAAAATAAGACATTTAGTTAAAATAATAGAATGCATAAACAAAAACATAAAAGGATTTCATAATAGTAAAAATTATTCAAGACAAATCCACAATTACAAATCCAAAATTGATAGATAAAAATTGAAATAGCAAAGGGAGACGGAAGAATGAATTTTGAAAGGAGGAATCTTCAAAGGCTTTAATTCTCTAAAAATCTTCAAGATCTTCAAGAAATTCCACTTGGATTTTGATCCTCAAAACTCTCCTTCTCTCTAATCTACAATTTTCTCTATTTTCTGTCCTCCCAAAGCTTCCAAATTGAGCTGCTCTTTTCCTTTCATATTCTTCCCATTTTAGGGTTGAAAAATGGGTATCGTGTGCTAAAGAAGCATGGCGGCAATGCAACGGGAGAGCAAGAAAATATTTGGCTTGCATTGCGTTGCAACACCAGGCAAAACATGCATAGGGTGCCTGGGTGCTAGCCCTTGTGAGGCTATACTATAATACCTGTGTTAGGGCTACAGTGCTAACGCCCAGGTGCTCGCCCTCTGGGGAGTGCTGCAATGCTTGTGTTGGGGCTGCAGGTGCTAGCCCTTTATGGCGAGCTACAATGCACCCTGCAGGCACTAAAACGCTCCTAAGCTTGTAGTAGTGGTATTGCACCGTGCCTGACATGCCTAGCCATAGCCACATTTTCACCATGGCACTGCAACGCATTCTATTCATGTGTTGGCTCGCATCGATTTGCTCTATTCTTCTATGGCTTGTCCCAAAAGCTTTAAAACTCCTATTTTTGCCACAATTTCACCTAGATTCATTATTCCTAGAAAAATCATACAAAACGCATTAAACTAACAAAGATGCGTGAACACTCACAAATTTTTGAACTCAAAAAAGGCTCTTCCAAGTGCTTCCTAAATTCCCATTTGTTGCATCTTGTCCTCCAGTTTTTTATTCCTATAAAAACACACAAAGATAGATTAAACCAACAAAAATGCTTAAGAACTTGCTATTATTTGGGCTCAAAAGTATGTAATTCGTAAGTAAAATACTTACAACCAGGGAGTCAAATCTAGTCCTCGCTTTTGTTGGTATTGAAAGGGGTTGGCTAATCTATCTGCAACATTGTTGGATCAAGTTCATGAACATAGATCTGAAGTTAGTCAATCAACTAGTTAGCACTTGGAGCAAAGACTAGGATTTGTTTAGCTGATTGTAAGATAAATTCTTGTTCCACAGTATGATCTAAAATAGACAACAAACCATCATAAAAACCATTAACATTAAGTAATCCTAATGGATTTTTATGAAGGTTAAATTAGGGCCCAAGAAGCAATATTGAAAATATCTTCAAAGGCTCCTAAATTACTAGGTAATGCAATAAAGGCATTGATATTGTATATAATGTTTGTCATTCTCTCGTGTATGGTTGTGACCTATAACTCACTACCTCTAGTGTTCCCTTTAATGTTTTTCACAACTAAAGCCTTTCTAATAATTCCTAACACTTTACTTCCCCCAATAGATGCAACTTTTGCCACACAACCTATCAACTCAAGACTACCTCTACCACACACAAAGTTTATCCCTCTAGCAGATAAAACTTGGTTAAGGTTATTTGCTTCTCTGATGTACTCTATTTCGTATACAAGACTAGAAATAGAAAAGGCACGAATGGTTTTGAACAAATAGATGGTTCCTCTATCTCAGCTCACTCTTTTCTTTTTACCTTTACAAATAAAGGCTCTTGTGCGTGATGAGAATGATGGTGAGAAGAGCTTATTTATGAGGTGAAAAAGAAGAGTATGGAAATAAATATCGAATAGGGTAGGTTGGTTGTTGTTAGAAAAGATCACAAGTGAAGTAGTAAAGAGTCAAGAAAATAAATGAAAAATACAGAAATTCAAAAAGTTACTGACTTAAATAGAAAAATTAATAACACCTACAAAACAAGTAGAAAAGTCAAAAAGTAACTGATTGGAGATAAAATGTTTACAGTAGTTGTGATTATGACTTACATCTTCCTCCGGTTTTATGTCCAAAAACAGCTTAAATGACTTCTATGAGCCGAAGATATCCTTGCCATCCAATTTTCTTAAAAACTAGCAAACAGGGCCTTTTCGAGTCAGATACCCTATACTATATCTTTGTTGTTCAACTCTGAATTGATTCCAAATTTTCCAGAGTGCCCCTTGTTCATATTCACTAGGATGTGATTCAAGAGACCTTAGAGTTACCTCTAAGAGCTCCTTACTCAGCCCATCCTTGATGTATTTCAATTTGTCCTCTCTCTCAACTGAAAGATACACAAGTGAACGACACCTTCTATTGCAAGTATCCCTAGCACGCCTGTAGCAAACCTTTATTTTATCTTCCCTATGCCTTTTAGCATAGGGGCTGTTATTCATACCTAGCATGTATCGCTCCAAATTGACTGGGGATTCACCTGCAAGTCAAACTTTGGCCTCAATGACTCTACGGACGTCCTCAAGAATACCGTAAAGCATTAAAAGCCTTAGCCTCTCAATCTTGGCCTTGTAACCTTTCTTAATTGCATGCATGGTTAGGCAAAACAGAAAATTTTCTTTTGAGATTCATTTTGGCATCCATTTTTTTAGAGAGAAAACAATGATGAAAGAAAGTGAAGAGGAAAAAAATTCTGTTTAAATCAATTGTCGTGAGAAACTGAGAAATCTGACTTTAAAAGAAAGCAGTGGGATACTGTTAACCGCCATTCAATCGAGGTTAGATTTATTTACAAAGAAAAAAAATAGAGGTAGTAACTAACGGTTAATTTGAAATAAGATGAATCGTGTACCTTTGTCAAAAAGTTAAAATTTTTATATTTATGTTCAAAATATTTTTGACAAAATCTTACCAACATGCATTTTCAAAGCGACAGTTTCAAATTTTTCTGATATTCATTCAAGACAAGTTTGAAAATGTTTGTGGGTAATTCGAGTAAAAATTTTTAACCCTTATCAATTTTGAGCTTGTCAACATGTGAGTCTTACAAAAGAAAAATTTAACCCGACAAGAATAGTTTTCGGTGCAAAATTGTCAAATCTTGATTTCCCAAAAAGATAAAAAGAAAAGAATCTAATCTAAAAATAAAGAGAAAAGGTTAGTAAATTCAAGCAAAGACAAAATTCAAAAAGTGGCTGATGCCCATAATATGTGGCAAAAGACTCTACACATGGGTCTTTATTGAAAAAGCCCTCAAGTTTGGCTTGATTTAACAAATTTTGGCTTGTGTGTTCAACATGACTCAGATTCATTGAATAAGCTTGGTAATCGTTTAAAAACAGTGCTAGTGAAGGTGGAGAATTTGGCCACATAGGATCTACGTAATTGTATTCTTCAATGGCCGGAGGAACATAAGGTTGATCTTCCAAGACTTCTTCATTATTGATTAAGTCTTGTGATCTTCCGTACTTTCGGAATTGCAGTCAAACAATTCCAAAAATTTCTCAATTATTTTTTACTCTTCTAGGTAGCATTCTTGAATGGTTTCAATTGGTACATCTATTGTAGGAATGGGTGTTACTAATATTTAGAGTGTTCATCATTTGGCCCTAGACACCAATCACTTATTCCCTGTTGAATATCTTTCAACCCATTTATATTTTGTTCTATTATTTCAAGTAGTTGAGAGTTTGTTTCCATAAAATGATCAAAGGTAGTTTGAAGTTTAGAAAATGACTCATCTAATGACTCCTTAATTTGGTAAATATCCTCCCAACTTAAGTTGGTCATCAAATACTCCCAATTCTAATAATCAAATTCTGCCATATCTTCCAACATATAGTATCCTTTGTCTACAGACTGATGGTAAAAAAGGGTGGATTTTTTCTATGAACAGTTGTGAATCTTGATGAACAAAATTTGTAATGATTTTTTGATGAAACATTTTTATATATTGTTTGAATAAAAAAAATATAGGGTATAAAAATATAAATCAAACTTAGTTTTAGTTTTTCATTTTAAGGGTAATGATGGCATTTTAAGGTAATAATTAAGGGGGAGTCTGGGGGAGGAGGTTAGAGATGTTATTTTTGGGCTGGAAAAAAGTTGTTTTGAAGAATGTGTTTCGGAGAAAAAACTGTTTGAGGTGAAAAAATAAAAAAATTTAAAATTTTTTTTAGAAAAAAAATATTAATATGGATATTATTTCGTTTTTCTTGAAATTCTATGTAATTTAAAAAAAATTATTTTATTTGAACTTGTATACACAAAATTATGAATTTTTAAAGTTTGGAGTTTACTGTAACATTTTGGAGATGTAAATAATGAAAAGTAAAGAAGTTTTAGAAAAAAGTAAAATTTTGGGGGCTAGAAAATAGCCCCCAAATGGCCCCTAAGTTTGACTGAAAAAGGGTATAAATTTGTATATTAAATGTACTTTTATGGTATAAAAATGCAAAGTTCAAAAAACAAGGTGTATTCTCTGAATAAAAACAAAATATAGATACAAAAATGTAAATAATCCAAAATTAATTTGATTAGTGGGAGTTTGAAATCTGTGAACATATCACGTAAGATATTTAAATTATCATCTATAATAATATTATTTAACTCTAATAAAATATGCCTTTGGTTAAATATAAGAAATTCAAGTGTATTAAATGTTTTTACTATTTTACAATAATTCAATACAAATACAAATGTTCACTTTTTAAAACTCTGTATCACAATTATTATTTTTTAACTTTACACTATTCAAATTCTACATTTGAATGTAAACATTTAGTTTGAATAAATATTCAAATGTAATATATGATTCAAGAGTCACTAATTTAGGGAAGAAATCATAAGATTCTAGTTTTGTTATATTTGTGACGATTTGTTATATATATATATATATTTTTTTTTTCTGGTTTACTACAAAATATTTGAAATGAATATGCCATACTGTTTCGAATTCATGTCTAATTTTTAATTTTTTAAAGTTAGCATTAATTTTTTTAGATTATAAGAGAAGTTGGAGTTACTGAGTTGTTCAAGTTTAATGTTCTCATAATATTTTTCGTCATTATAAAGTAAGTTAATTTAAGAAGAGATATCAAAATGGCATCTTTCAAAGATTTGATTAAACTTAAAAAATAAAAATAAAAATGTAGTTACACGCTTATTTTGTACCAACAACATATGTTAAACTCTTAAGAGTAGAGTTCCTACTACCAGATATTGTTATTGTTGTTTTTGTTTTTGTTTTTGATTTTTTTTTTTCAACAGCAACAACAATTACGAGAGGAAATTATTTCTAAATCAATTCTAAAAAACGTTGTGAATTAAAAATGAATTTGAGAATTTATTATAAATAGTGCACAATCCCCTTTCAAACAATAAATTTAAGAAATAAAGGCTATTGCTATGCAAAGAAAGATAGAATATTATGCAATTTTTTTTTTCTCTTGGCTTTTCTTTGCAAAGGTAAACGGAGCCTACAATATTGAGTTGGGTAATTATCCAATTTTATTTTTAGTTTGTTTTTTATTTTTAATAATCAAATAATTTTTATTATTTATTAGTTTATTTTATTATTATTATTTTTTGCGTTTGATTTCCCATAATTAGAATTACGTATCCTTTGTAATTTGTTAGACAGAATCAAATGAAAAATATTGTTCTTTTCAATTACCAATTTGGTATTAAAGAGAGTAGTTCTGAGTGTGAACTCTTGTAATTACTCTCTTTAATCTCTTTATTATTATTGTATATTAAGTTTTTATTATGTTTAGGGTTACTTATTAAATATTTATATTAAAGTTGTAAATATTAATAATTATCTGTACATTTATCTATTATCTAGACTTTTTAACTTTTTTATTATCATTATATATTAGATTTTTAATATATTTTAGGTTTTCTTCTAAATATTTGTGTTAGACTTTTAAAATTAATATTTGTTTGTTCATTGTCTAGCTTGCATGTAAAAGGGAGTGTTAGACATATAAAATTATTATTGATTTATATTGTAATAGCTTAAACTTTAAAAATAGAATGGTAAACTAACGATAAATTACAATACATTTTTAATATGTCCGGAATAAATTATTGATTTACTCAAAAAAATTAAATTATCAATTAATAAAACCGGATAAGTCTTCAAACAGTAATTATAAATACAATTTAACAATATTTTTACATCTAGTGATATCGTTTCAAATCTACCACCGTCAAAATTTCTTTAAACTGATCTTAGAATATTTGCCATTATAATGTGAAATATATTTTTGTAATTAATTAATGGTAAATATTATCAACTAACGACAAACAAGATTTTTACACAACGAATCATACCGCTGAACTTGCTGGCACTTCGTTGCACACTCTTTCCTCCGGGCCATTCCCTGTCTCCAACAAATAATATCGCGACACATCACCGTTAACTTGGGCACACTAACACTGCATGAGGGGAAGGGGTGTTTGGGACAAATTTTTATTCTCTCTAAAATATTTTTTTCTAATCACTTCATTCTTTTTTTATTATTTATATCTTTAAAATATTATAATAAATTTTAAATTTTAAAAATTCATAATTTTATATATATAAATTCAAATAAGATAATTTTTTTAAATTATATAAAATTAAAAAAAAATATAAAATAATACTCACATTAACCCTTTTATAAATTTATTTTAAAATTTTATATTTTTCTACTCTAAACAATTTTTTTCACCCACCTTATTTTTCAAAACACTTTTTTTTCAACCTAAAAAAAATATGTTTCTGGGCGTTTTCTCCAGATACCCTCGGAATTCATTGGTTACTTTTCTTTCCCTTCCTAAAGCTCTGTTGTTAAGGAAAATTCGAAGTTAGAAATTTCTTATAGAATAGAGGGGGGGAAGGAAAAAATTGTTCCAAAGAAAATTCAAAGGTAAAAATTCAAAGAGATTTGGGGATTTTTTTTATTTTTTTTCAAAACCAAACACGGGAGATTTTGGGGAAAAAAAAAAAAAAAACCCCACGGGAGAGAAAAAAAAAACCTTGAGAGTGGGAAAACCATCTTATTCATCCTCAGTGAAAGAAACAACAGTAAAATGAACTGCCACCATGAGAGAGATTGAACTTTCTAGGCTCGCAAATACCTAAAAACAAAATATTAGAAGCTGCAAAATGTAACCTTTGCCTCCCCAGGTATATACGTTTCGGATATGGCGCAAGAGAGATATGAAGAGAGAGATGAGGTAGACGAAAGACCCACCTGTAAGTTATGTTTTGGGATGGAGATTTTAGATTTCAGAATTTTTTATTTTTAAATTTTTTTAATTTATTTTATAAATGGAGACATTTTGAAGACATGAGAGAGAAAAAAAGAAAGGGCATTTTAGCAAGGGTTAGGAGCGTTTGGAGAAAAAATTTCATTTTAATTTTATACCAAACACAAATTTTATAACAGTGCTACGAAAATAATTACTATTCAAAATATTTTTAAAACAATCACATCAATTTTTCAATTTCACTATTTATTTCTACTTTTACCAATCACATCGACTTTTCAACTCTAAAATACTTTTAATCCAAACATACATTTCATTCAAATATAAAACAAATATTTTTCAACCAAATGCAACATTTAAAAAATAAATTTCATTCAAATACAATCAAAATGTAATATGTTTACCAAATGCCCCTTAATCTAGTGTATAAATTGAAGTTAGGATGGTTGAATGAAATTTTATATTTAAATTGATTTATTTAATTATAATTTTTATTAATTTTTTAAAAAAAAAATACAAAATTGAAATAAAAAATTTATTGAGCGTTTGATAATTGTATTATATTCTTATTGTATTTGAACGTAATATATTGAATATATTTTATATTTAGATAAAAAATATTTACTTTACATTTGAATATAATATATGCTTGGATGAAAAGTATTTTAATTATATTTTAGAGTTGAAAATTGATATGATTAATAGAAGTAGATTGAATAAGTAAAATTGAAGGGGAATATGATGTAAATGAAAAAAAAAATATTTTTAAAATAGTCTAAAATAGTAAATATATTTGATATATGTTAAAAAGAATTATTTTTATAATATAAAATTTTTAAGTTTAAATAAAAATTATATTACATTTAAACGTAATACAAATATAAAACTATAAACAAACCTCTAAATCCAGAACTGTGAAGAAAAAAGGGTCTCATAAACTTGAGTAATTCCGTTTCTTACTCAGTTAGTGGTCTTCTTTGAATGACTGACGTGACACCTGGTATAATCTTTTAATTTACTTTAGTCACACTGTGAGCATCGTTGCAGGACAGATTGTGGTAGATGAATTAGAATCGGAAGTGAAGGTGTGTCCAAGGAGAAATGGATCTGGTGGGAGGGAGTGAAGAGTCAACGGCTCGCGCCATTGAGAAGCTCGTTTCGCTGCTAACCGAAGAAGCAAGATTGTTTAGAGGAATCGAGAGATCGGATATTAAAAGCCTAGAAAACGAACTGGAGAGCATCAGGCTTTTCCTCAGGGATGCAGATGCAAGGTCAGGGGAAGAAGAGTTGAGTGATGCGTTGAAGGATTGGTTGAACCAATCAAAGGAGGTGGCTGAGCTCATAGAAGATGTGGTGGAGAAGCACATTCTCAAAGCTTCACAACGACAAAATCAACGCGGATTCATTAGTTTCCTTGGCAGAGTCGGTCGGTTGATCGGTACGTTGAATGATCGCCGCAGACTGCATTCTGATATTAAAAACATTAAGGCATTGCTGCGTCAAATCCTTGAGCAAGGTCAAAGTTACAGCATCAGCCATCGTGTGTCGCACAATGTAACCACGGTTGCTGGTAGGTATCGCAATCCATTGTTCGTCCCACTGATCTTGGAAACTACTGTTGGTATTGATTCAGCAACTAATGAATTGGTGCAAAGGTTAGTGGAAGGAGCGTCTAGGCGCTCGGTTATTTCACTTGTAGGCATTGGCGGAATTGGCAAATCCACTCTTGCTAAAAAAGTTTATGAAAATGAAGTCGTTAGAGAACATTTTGACTGCCTTGCTTGGATCGATGTGACTCGGTCTTACAGTACGGAGGACCTTTTAGGGAACATGGTAAGGCAGATTGCCGCAGCAGGAACCGATGATGTCCAACAAGTTTGCATGACGCGGAGGGAACAGTTAATTGATACTCTAACGCAATTTTTGCGATCAAAGAGGTACTTGCTTGTCTTCGATGATGCCAAGCAAGAAAAATTTTGGCGAGAGGTGAGACACGCTTTGCCTGATAATGAAGTAGGCAGTAGAATAATCATCACAACACGTAGTGATGCAGTTGCTGCTTCTTGTGAAGAAAGCTCATTTGATCATGTTCACAGGCTCGAACCTTTGTCTGCAGCAATGTCTTGGAAGCTTTTTTGTAGTAGAGCTTTCCGAAATGAGCATGAACAGAATTGTCCTCCAGAGTTGGAGCAGTTATCCCGTCAAATTAGTTGCATGTGTGGAGGATTGCCGCTTGCAATTATAGTCATAGCTGGTTTGTTCTCGACTCACGAGAAGACAGTGTTAGAGTGGCAAAGGCTACTCAATTTCCACTTTCAGTTAAAATCCGATCCTCACTTTTCATATGTTTCTAAAATTCTCGCTCTTAGTTTCCATGATCTGCCTTACCAACTCAAAATGTGCTTCTTGTATTTTAGTATCTTTCCCAAAGGTTCTCTAATTCCAAATGACAAATTGTTGAGGCTATGGATTGCTGAAAGTTTTGTAGAAGAAAATGGAAGAATGACCTTAGAAGAAGTTTCTGAAGGATACTTGAACGAGCTCACCCAGAGAAACCTCGTTGAAGTATGCGAAGGGTTTAATGGATTAGAGAAGTTTTGCCGGGTCCATGACTTGATGCATGAGATTGCCAGACAAAAGGCTGATGAATTCAGTTTCTGTCAGATTCGTGGTGACAAGAGCTCAAGTCTTGGAGAAAAGAGTTGTCGCCTATTAATCACTAGTAAAATTAAGGAAAATGATCTAGAGACCATTGAAGATTCTCAGGTCCGTTCTGTTTTTCTTTCCAATATTGGTGCCCTGAACAACTCTTTTGTGGTCACATTGTTTAGAAAATATAACCTTTTGACACTGTTGGATTTTGAAAATGTTTCACTTAATCATCTCCCGGAGGAAGTGGGAAATTTAATCCATCTGAAGTACCTTAGTTTAAAGGATACAAAAGTGAAGAGACTACCGAAGTCTGTGGGTAAGCTATTGAATCTTCAAACGCTAGATCTTAGAAATACACTGCTGGTTGAGCTACCAGTTGAGATCAATATGCTTCAAAATCTTCGACACCTTTTAGCTAGCTGTTATGACAGCAATGTCAGTATGGATTCAACCCAAGGTGTGAGGATAATGGAAGGGATTGGATATCTAGAGAGCTTACAGACACTAATGACTATGGAAGCGAATCTTAGCGGCATTGGTGTTATAAAAGAGCTAAAGAATTTGAGCCAGTTGAGGAGATTGGGCATTGCTAGATTGACGACAGAACTTGCAAGTGCTCTTTGTACCTGTATTACTGAGATGAGTCAACTTGAATCTCTAAGCTTACACTCGATGAATGATTTTGAAATGTTGGATTTAGAAAACATTTCATTTGCACCACTGCTTTTGCAACAACTAGTTCTGAAACGGCGACTACGGAGGTTTCCAAATTGGGTTTCGAGTCTTCTAAATCTAAGCATGTTGTGCTTAAGTCTCTCAAGGTTAGATGATGTCCCATTAAGACATATCAGTGATTTGCCTAATTTAGTTTCTCTTTGGCTCTACCGGGCATACGAGGGAGAGCAACTTCATTTTGAGGTAGGTGGTTTTAAAAAGCTCAAGTTGCTTGTTCTAAGAGACTTGCAACGACTAGAGGTGGTAGAAATAGATGAAGGTGCCTTACCTCTTCTTGAAGAATTGAGGATTGGACCTAGCTCACTTTTGAGCGTGGTGCCGTCCAGCATCCAATATCTAAGAAGTCTCAAAGTTCTTGCATTCTATGACATGCCAAATGAATTGGTGCTCAGTATGCAACCAAATGGAGGCTCGGAATATGTGAAAGTTGAGCATGTACCTTCTGTCCTTTTCTGGTACAGAGCTCGAGGAAGAAGTTACGCAAAATATGAACTTGGTGAGCTGGAGCTGTTGGACCGTTTGCAAGGTTTAGCCACAAACATCACTGACGTTGTACAGAATGATCTTCTATCGAGTTTCTACTACAGTGATGATGAAGCGGGCACAACGTCAGCCTCAACCTCAACTTTTCCACGGAATGACATGCAGCTTAGCATCTCCTATGATCGGATGAGTTTCGCAAGTAATCGTTTTAGTTTTTTCTCAGACGACATTGAGGACTGAATTAACGACTTCAGGTTTTGTTCTATAGCTCTATTTAAGAACAACTCTCTTATACTATTGTCCATATCATATTAATGTTTGCACTTTTAAAGCCTAAATAGTTTCTGCACTTGGTGTTTTTCCACTTATTATTGTTCCCTTGATTCTTCGTGAACTTTCATTCTCCTGTCTTACTGGTTTGAAGAAAATCTTCTAACCTTGTAATTGTTAGACGATTAAAATGTTTGTTGTCGTCACTACTTCTACTTTAACTAATGTTCATGATGACAGGCTATATGTCATTAAGGTCTTAAGCGCTACTGGCTGCTGATCACTCTGTAAGCCGGCTTTGTTCTCGTTCACATTCTTTTGTTTGCACCTCTTTGTGATCATAGCACACCCTTTTACTAACACCGCCATTTTTTTTTTTCTACTATTTGATTATATTTTAGGCTTTTATGGCTAGACAAATGCCTCAAGGTTTCAAACTTACGGATCAGGCGGGGGCCCATGTGCTGTATAAGCAACGACGCCAGATATGAAATTTGCTACTTTACTTCCCATGTGAACATGTTAGATCGTTCTTTTTCTTATGGCTTTGTTTTGTACTCCTATTATAATCTTATGTTTGTGAACAACACCGGAACCACTGTTTGCATAAACATATATATATATATGTATGTACATGTATGTATGTATGTATGTATGTATGCATGTATGTTGTTGTGCTGATTGAAAGCTATGTAGAATATATGTAGTCGACCAACCAAATCCTTCTTTGGGTTTGTGGTTCTCTTTCTAGCTTTTTTGTAAGAGAACATATTTTTGAGCCTTGATGTTGTTAATGTTTCATACATTTTACAATTTCCCTCAAAGAACTTATTTCTTTTGTGTTCCGAAGTAGAAGTAGGAGATTTGAAATTTGTTTCGAAACTTTGATGTTGTTTGTGAGTGAAAACATAGTAAAATGATGAAAGCGAGAACTGAGAATAGGTGTATTCTCTGACGTTGTGTATTATATTACGAGTACAAGAGAGGTTATTTATGCATGTATGATACAATCAAATAGGAAACTCAATCAATGAGATATTTATAATCGACGATAGAATTGTCAACCGTCAAGGGCAATTATTAACAACAATTAAATAAGTTGTTAGACATATATTGATAGATTAGAAACTCGTGAATTAGTTTAACAACAATTAAATAAACATTTTTTTCCCCTAGACTAGTATCATCATACCACCAGTTATTAAATCCCTTAATAAAAACGAGGGATGCCGAACGTAAAGCAAAAGGCTTTGGTTGTCTTTTTTGTTTTTGCTTTTTTTTTTTGTTTTTCTTTTTTTTATTTTTTTTCCCAAGGATTCAGAAAAAACCTTTGATTCTTTGAACAAAAAGTGGAGCAGATAACTGTGATGGTAAACGTTCTAATTTCATCTAAGAGTACAATAGTTCATATAGAATGCAAAGAGATATGAATGAGATATGAATGTAATTTCACCAAAAAAATAAAAAATAAAATTAAAAGAACTACCAATTGGACCATTGGCCCTACTAGAAGTTCTGAAAATTGCTTGTTTCCGTACCACTCATTAGACAACCAAAAACGGCTCAAGTTTGAAAAACGAACTTCGGGAAGTCAAAAAAATCCGTCAGTGAGGTTGAAAAGTCCAGTCCACAGCAACTCTTCAAGAAGCCAACAAGTCATTCGAAACAGATAAGGGATATTGCAAAGCCTTTTTTACACCACTCAGCTAACCATTATGTTTTCGATTAGAAGTGTATTGCAGTCTTAAACTGTTAATCAAATAAAAATAATTTCTGTAATTTGCATGTCTGTTATTTCATCATCTTATATTAATCAGTTGGGGTATATTTCAGCTTGACTGAGAAGCAGAGAAGAAATGGCAGAGGCTATAGCCGTGGGAACCCCGTTCCCGACATGTTGCGTCAGGTGCTAATGAAGGAAACTCTATAAAACGTCTCCATAGACAAGTGAGGAGCCTTAAAGACAAATTGGAGTTTTCTCAAAGATGTAGAAGTAAGTTCGTAGAAGGAAGACATAAGTGACGGCGTGAAAATGTGGTTGAAACAAGTAAGGGAAGAAGCCTATCACATAGAAGATGCCATTGATTTGTATCTTCTACATGTGGTACAACATCGTCACTCGTGTGGACTTGCAGGTTTGCTCCAAAGAACTAGTCACATGTTTAGAGCCTTGAAGCCACATTACAGCATAGTTTCTGAGATCAAAGAGATTAACACAACCTTACGTGAAATCAAGGATAGAGATGAACGGTATGGCTTCAATTCATTGGCACAGGAATCAAGCAGTGGGGTAACTGAAGTTGAGCACTGTGAAATTTGGTCGGGTTTGTTGTTCATTGAGGATGAGGAATTTTTGGACGTTCTTTCTAGTCGTGATGAATTGATAACAAGGTTGGTAGAAGGAGCATCGACTCGGATGGTGATTTCATTGTTAGGCTTGGGCGGAGTCGGTAAAACCACACTAGCTAAGAAACTCTACGGCGCAAAAGTTGTTAAAAGCGCATTTTGATTGTTGTGCTTGGATTACTGTGTCTCAGTCATATAACTTGGAGGTCCTAGTAACAATGGCAAAGCAACTCTGTCCAAACTGGAAATGCTACACACTTGAAGAGCTAACTAGTTGCCTAAGAAAAGTTTTGGAGACAGAGAGGTATGTGATTGTCTTTGACGATGTTTGGCAATTAGATTTTTGGGGAGTTATAAAACATGCTTTGCCTACTAATAATAGAGGTAGTATGATAATTTTCACAACACGTAATGACATGGTAGCAATTTCTTGTCAAGATAACTCGTCATCTTGCAAAAACCTGTTTCCTTCGTCTCAAGAAATGGATTGGCAACCATTTGCCGAAAGGCTTTCGGATTTGAACTTGAAGGGCATCGTCCCCAAGTGTTGGAGATTTTGTCGCTTGAAATTGTGAGAAAATGCTAAAGAAAAAATTGTGTCTGAATGGGCAAAACTCTGTGACACTCTTTTGCTTTTAATTTTTGTTTATTTTCCATATAATCCTATGCAACGATTCTATTATTAATTAGGTGTATTTTTTAATCCTGATTGGATGGTGAACAAAAATGTTATCAATTAACGAGGAAAAGTTACCATTCCCAATTATAGTTTTACCCTTATTTTTTTTTATAATATCCAAGTCTCTTTTTTGCACTCTAGTTATCAAAATTCTAGAATTTTTTTTTTTATCTTTATTATTTGTATCTGTTTCTTCTATTCTTCCTTGATAAAAAGGTTCCTTCTCTTCTTTTGTTAACGTGTAAAATATTAATCATGTTTAATGGAAGGTTGATATCTGGGAAATTATCATTTAAGGGTAAGTTTGACACGCTGTGTTGTCTTGTATTATAATGTATTTGTTGTTATACTATACGATATTTACTTTGTACCGTTTTAAAATATTACATACTATGCATTATTTGTTTGTTAACGTATTATATTGCGCTAAAAGTTAAGCTTTCAGAATTTTAAAAATATATAACTTTACGTTTTTAAATCTAAATAAAATAATTTTTTTTAAACTACATAAAATTTTTAAGATAAATAAAATAAAATATATATATATTTTTTTTGAATAATTTTTTAAAATTTTACACTTATTTATTTTAAATAACTTTTAAACACATTTTTTAAAACTTATTTTATTCTTAAAAAGAAAAAAAAAAAAAAAGAAGAAAAAGAAGAAGAAGTCTCCACAACTCTCTGAACAAACTCTAAGCATGTTTTTAAATAAATTTTCGTCACTTTCGTAACTTTTTTTTGATATATTCATTTATATCAATAATAGTTCTGAAACTTTTATAAAAATGGAGTAATGATATTTCCACCTGTAGCGTTATCATTGGTTATGTTAAAGTGTATACTTCCCAACACACCAACGCGGCTTTAAGAAAGTGAGGAAGAAAAAGGGCTCAGGAAAGACGCGGCTTTGAAAAGTCAATGGAGACGGAGGGCAGGTTTCGCATTTCAGAAGTGGGTAAAGTCACCATGAAATCAAGCTCGGGCAAAATCGTTATGGCTCTTTCCACAAACTTCTGAGTGAAGCCTTTCGAACACTCAAACATCACTCCTATGTCCTAAGCAGTTACCTTGTTGTCTCATCGTCCAAGACTAATTTGATAGCAAAGGGGAATTTTGGCTCAGCATGGAGTTTATAGTTTCTTTGTCGTCTTTTACTGTTCAATTCATCGGGGCGCGGCTGGTGCAAACCACCGGATCAGCAGCAAAACTGCTCAAGGACAGGGACGAAGAAGTTGGGAGACTAAAAGAGGAGCTGGAGTTGGTCAAGGTCGTTGTCAAAGACGCATCTGCCAAGGGAGAAGAGTTGAGCGACGCCGAGAAGATTTGGTTGAAGCAAGTAAGAGACCTGTCTGAGCTCATCGAAGATGTTGTCGACGAGTGCACTCTTGAAGAGCTACAACTCCAACAACGGCGCGGGTTCATGAAATTCCTCGGACGAGCGGTTCGATTGACATCTACGTTGGATAAACTTCGTAACAAAACTTCTGAGATAAAAAATTTAAAGGCGTCGCTGGATGAAATCATGAATAGACGTCGGAGATATAACTTAAGGGATCACGGAGCAGGCGGCAGAACCGCGATTGCCAACCAGTACCACTCTCAGTTTGTTTCTCCTTTTCTCGAGGAATGCATTACTGGTATTGATTCCACGGCAAATGAGTTGACAAAAAGAGTTGTAGAAGGAATACCCAAGAGGTCCGTAATTTCACTTGTAGGTGCGGGTGGAATTGGCAAAACTGCGCTTGCAAGAAAAATCTACAACGATGAAGTTGTAAGAGGAGAGTTTGATTGCCTTGCTTGGTTCACTGTTCCTCAATCCTGCGAGATAGTTGACCTGCTAAAGGCCATAATAAAGAAGATCTGGCCTGCGGAGAAGAGCAATACCGAGGAAATCGACGAGGCAAATAGGCAAGAGCTGATTAGCATTATATTCAAGTCTCTGCGGTCAAAACGCTACATTCTCGTCTTTGATGATGTTTGGGAGGCAGATTTTTGGCAACTTTTGAAAGATACTTTGCCTGATGATGAAAACGGCAGTAGAATAATCATCACAACGCGCAATGAAGCCGTTGCTGTTTCTTGTAAAGAAACCTCATTTGACCATGTGCACAAGCTGCAACCTTTGTCTGAAGAAACCTCTTGGGATCTTTTTTGTCGCATAACATTCCGATATGAACCCGAACAGATTTGTCCTCCAGAGTTGGAGCAATTATCCAGAGCAATTATCAAAATCTGTGAGGGCTTGCCTCTGGCGATTGTAGCCGTAGCTGGTTTGTTGTCAACCAAGGAGAAGACCGTGCGCATTTGGCAGAGGCTACTCGGCAATTTTAGTCTCGAGGTTGAATCCAGTCCCCACCTTACAGGTCTTTCAAAGATCCTCTCCCTTAGTTTCACTGATTTACCTTTTCATCTACGATCGTGTTTCTTATACTTTAGCATCTTTCCAAAAGACTCCTTAATTCCTAATGACAAACTATTTAAGCTATGGATAGCTGAAAAGTTTATAGAGGAAAAGAGAGGAAAGACCTTAGAAGAAGTTGCAGAAGAATATTTGAACGAGCTCATCAATAGAAACCTGGTTCAGGCATATGAAGGGTTTTATGGCTTACAAAAATGTTGCGGAGTCCAGAGTTTGATGCATGAGATTTCCAGACAAAAGGCCGATGAATTTAGTTTCTGTCACATTCGTGATGAAAATAACTCGAGTTGTCAAGGAAAAAGCCGCCGCCTTGCAATCTACAATGATATTCGAGAAAATGTTTTGGAATCCATTGGAGAATGTAGGATTCGTTCTGTTTTTCTTTTCAACATCTGTGGTGCTCTGAACAAGTCTTTCCTGGTTGCTTTGTTTGGAAGGTATAAGCTTTTGACTTCGTTGGATTTTGAAAATACGCCGCTTGAAGATCTTCCGTATGAAGTGGGAACTTTGCTGGGCTTGAAGTACTTGAGTTTAAAGAAGACAAAAGTGAAGAGGCTCCCAAAGTCTCTGGGTAAGCTACGGCATCTACAGACATTGGATTTAAGTAGCACCCTACTGTTTGAGTTACCCATTGAGATCAACATGCTTCAAAATCTTCGACACCTCTTGGCTAGTCGTTCTGCCAACAATAGTTTGGAGTCAACCGAAGGTGTGAGAATATATGGAGGCATTGGATGCCTGCAGGAATTGCAGACACTAATGATTGTGGCAGCAGATCTTAGCGGCATTGCGCTCATAAAAGAGCTTGGGAAGTTGAGGCAATTGAGAAAATTGGCCATTACGAGGCTTACTGCAGAAATCGCAACTGCTTTGTTTCCCTGTATTGAGGAGATGAACCATCTTGAGTCTCTACGTTTAAGCTTCATAAACGCTAGTGAAACATTGAATTTGCAAACCATTTCCTCCCCACCACTTCTTTTGGAACGTTTGGTTCTTAAGTGCCAATTACAAGTGTTGCCCGATTGGATTTCTCGACTTCAAAATCTAAGCATGTTGTGCTTAAGTCTCTCAAGTTTGACCGATGACCCATTAAGACATATCGGTGTTTTGCCCAATCTAGTGTCTCTTTGGCTCTACCGGGCATACGAGGGAGTGCAACTTCAGTTTGAGGTAGGTCGATTTCAAAAACTCAAGTTGCTTGTTTTAAGAGACTTGCAAGGACTAGAAGTGGTTGAAATAGAAGAAGGAGCCTTGCCTCTTCTTGAAGAATTGAGGATTGGACCTAGCCCGCTTCTGAATGAAGTGCCTTCTGGAATCCAGCGCCTCAGAAATCTCAAAGTTCTTGCATTTTATGACATGCGCAATGAATTGGTGCTCAGTATGCAACCTGATGGAGGCTCAGATTATGCGAAGGTTGAGCGTATACCTTCTGTCCTTTTTTGGTACAGAGTTCAGGGAAGAAGTTATGAATCTTATGAACTTGGTAAGCAGGACTTGTTGGATCGTTTGCATGGATTAGCTACAAACATAAATAATGTCACGCAGCGCAACCTTCAGCGTTACTCTTTCAGTGATGACATTGAAGCAAGCTCAGCATCAGCCTCAACCCCAGTTGTTCCCTCAAATAACGCAGGGCTTAGTCTCTCCCCTGATCGGATGAGTTTCTGCAGTGATCGGTTGAGTTTCTTCAGTGATGATATCGAGGACTGATTAACCAACCTCAGGTTCGTACTGCCACTCTATTTTAAGAGCAAGTCTTCGGTACTTGTGTTCTTATGGCATCTCTACTTTCACTTTAAAAGCCTTGTTTTCTTGGTTGATTTTTATTAATTCCTGGTCTTACGTCCCATTGTTTTTATATTGTAACATTTTCTATTATAAACTGGAGAAGTTTCAGAGTGGCATAGTATGAGTACTTGGTGTATTGCCACTTAAGTTTGCTCCCTCTTTATGAAATTCCTTTATCGTGTCTTAATAGTTTGGAGGAAAGATTCAAAATGATATAAACTTATAATTGTTAGACAGTATCAATGTGAGGATGGAAATGTTTGTTCATGTTACTCCTTCCACTTTAACTTATGTCCGTGGTGACAGGTTATGCGTCTTCGAGGCATTAAGCACTAGTGGCTACGAATTACCCTGTAAGCATGCTCTGTTCTCCTTTATAAGTTAAACATTCAATTCTTTTGCATCTCTTTGTGATTATATCCCGCCCTTTTTCTAATACCATGCCTTATTCTCTCCCCCTCTTTCCTTTTCAATTGTGTTTTAGGCTCGCCAAATGCCTCAAGGATTCAAACTCATGGACCAAAGTGGAATCCGTATGTCATGATTGCAAATCATCCAAAAAATAAAGTTTGCTACCTCGCTTCCCGTGTGAACACGTTAAATCATTTTTCTTGCTCATGTCTTTATTCTGTCCTTCTTGTGCAATTTTATGCTTGTGCACAGCACCAGAACCAATGCTTGCGTGAAAAAATTTGATGATGTGATGATTCTGAACCGTGTAGAGTATATGTAATTGACCAACCAAATACCTCTTCGGGTTTGTGGTTCCCTTTATGCAAAAGAACATTACTTTGAGTCTTGATGCCGTTAATGTTGCGTGTCTTTAATGTGGTTGGCGATTTCAAATGCATATCGACACTTAGATAATGTTCTTGAGAACGCTAGATTGTGCTAGTCAGGAGCAAAATATATGGTCTTAGACTTTATCAGAGTAGAAAGTGAATTAGTATAAGCAGTTCCTTAGAACTAACTAGAACGTTCTGGTATATCGTTTCTTTTGTACCATCTTACTGCTTCAGTTGATGGGAGATATCGGGTGGGATCATCAGCTGATTCATCTCCTCGAACGCAAAGTTAATATTTCTCTCAGAAATCGTATCTATAAAACCATTTTTTTTTTTTTTCCCTTTTCGATGAAGGTTTGTAGACAAAAATGCGACTTTCGATGGGATCTCATTTAGTTTGAATTCTTGTATTACAATGTTGACAGTTTGATGTATCTCTAAGCCTATTCAAAATTTTTCAGTGGGGGCGTTATAAAAATTTTTTTCTCAAATAAAAAATTACTGATAATTTTTTCTCAGATAAAGACATAAATATTTATTTATCTCGTTGAATGTGGACATGCTGGAAATCAGAAATTAATTTAGGGAAGTTGACTGTAAATGTGTAATCTATAGCTAGCTGTCAATATTAGCTGTAGAATTGACTTAGTTATTGTTTCCTTATTTAGCAGATATTCTTCCTGATTTTATGCTCTGTAATAATGTAGTAATATGCTGTAATACAATATAAATTAGTGATCAATAGAAGGGAAAATCATCTCCCATTTTCTTATTCAACCTATTTGGTATCAGAGCCAGGTTTCTCTACCCTCTATCTTCTTCTTCTTCACCCATATTCATCAATTTTTTTTTCACCATGTCTGACGTCTCTAATGAATCCTCCACTGGAAAACCCGAAACTCCTTCCCAAACCACCAATACCCCAGACCTGCAAAAACAAAATTCTGATTCTCATCCTGTCCAAATCACCACGATCCGGCTAAATGGGGACAATTTTTTGCGATGGTCACAGTCCGTGAGAATGTATATTAGAGGTAGAGGAAAAATGGGTTATTTAACCGGTGATAAGAAGGCTCCTTCAAAGGACGATCCAGCTTTTGCAACGTGGGATGCTGAGAATTCTATGGTCATGACTTGGCTTGTGAATTCAATGGAAGAAGAAATTGGTGCCAACTACATGTGCTACCCTATGGCAGTGGAACTATGGGAGAATATAAACCAAATGTATTCTGATTTGGGGAACCAGTCCCAAATTTTTGAGTTGACACTCAAATTAGGAGAGATGCGGCAAGGAGTGGAGACGGTCACCAAGTACTTCAATTCATTGAAGAGGATTTGGCAAGACCTCGACCTTTTCGATGCCTATGAGTGGAAGTCGGCTGAAGACGGGCAACATCACAAGAAGACAGTTGAAGACAACCGGATCTTCAAATTTCTGGTTGGACTCAATGTTGAGTTTGACGAGGTGACGGGGAGAATCATTGGTACAAGGCCACTGCCCTCCCTCGGTGAAGTTTTTTCTGAAGTAAGGAGGGAGGAAAGCCGAAGGAACGTGATGCTGGGCAAAAAGGAGTCTACTGCTGCTGTTGAAGGTTCAGCCTTGGTCTCTACAGGTCCAGATATGCGCAGATCACCTATTTTTCAGCACAAATCCGAGGAGAAACCGAGTGTATGGTGCGATTACTGCAAGAAGCCGCGCCACACTTGCGAAACCTGCTGGAAGATCCATGGGAAGCCTGCGAATTTTAAAGGGAAAACAGGGGACAAAGGAGGACGTGTTTCTTATGCAAATGAGGCCGAAACCAGCACTGGTATCACCAAAGAACAGTTGGAACAACTTCTGACATTGCTGAAATCTAATTCGGTGTCATCTGGTACTCCTAATGTTTCTATGGCACATACAGGTAATGAAATAAATGCCCTATCTTGTTTGAAATTTTCTGCTCCATGGATTATTGATTCTGGAGCGTCTGATCATATGACCAATTCCTCAGACCTATTTAAATCATACTCACCGTGTCCTGAAAGTAGAAAAGTTAGGATTGCAGATGGTAGTTTCTCACCCATAGCTGGAGAAGGCTTGGTAAAAATTTCTCCGAAGATAGAACTCAAATCTGTTCTGCATGTTCCTAAACTTGCCTGCAATCTTTTGTCAGTTAGTAAGTTATCCAAAGATTTTAACTGTCGTGTCACCTTTTGTGATTCCCATTGTGTTTTTCAGGATCGGAGCTCGGAGAAGACGATTGGCAATGCTAGAATGATCAACGGTCTTTATTATTTCGAGGACATTTTATCTAGTAATAAAATTGCTCAAGGGCTTAGTAGTATCAGTTCTATTTCTGTTCATGATCAAATAATGGTTTGGCATTGTAGGCTAGGCCACCCTAGTTTTTCTTACATGACACACTTATTTCCATGGTTGTTTAAAAATATAAATCCTTTGTCATTGCAATGTGAGTGCTGTTTTTTAGCAAAAAGTCAACGTAAAAGTTACATTTCAAAGCCTTATCTTGCATCAAAACCGTTTTATCTGTTTCATAGTGATGTGTGGGGACCTTCAAAGATAACCACGTTTTCAGGAAAAAAATGGTTTGTGACTTTTATAGATGATCATACTCGACTTTGTTAGGTATTTTTGATGAAAGAAAAATCTGAAGTTGAAAAAATTTTCAAGGATTTCTACAACATGATTGAAAATCAGTTTCAAATAAAAATTAGTATTCTGAGGACTGATAATGGAACAGAATATTTCAATCAATATGTTGAAAAGTTTTTAAAGGAAAAGGGTGTTTTACATCAATCCACATGTCCTGACACCCCTGAACAGAATGGAAAAGCAGAAAGAAAAAATAAGCATTTGTTAGAAGTAGCGAGAGCTATAATGTTTTACATGAATGTTCCAAAATATTTATGAGGAGATGCTATTTTAACTTCAGCATACCTAATTAATAGGATGCCAACACGTGTTTTAAAGTATATCACCCCATTGGATTGCCTAAAAGGTTTTTTTCCTGAATCCCGAATTAATTCAGATTTACCTTTGAAAATCTTTGGTTGCACTGCATACGTACACATTCCAAAAAAATCTCGGTCCAAATTGGATCCAAGAGCAGAAAAATGTGTTTTTTTGGGGTATGCTGCTAATAAAAAAGGCTATAAATTTTTCAACCCCCAAACTAAACGTGTTCACATAACCATGAATGCAACTTTTTTGGAAAAAATTCCGTTTTTTACCAAAAATATGTTTCAGGGGGAGAGTTTAAAGGAACCAAATTTTTGGGATATTGTCGAACCTCTTCCAAATTTGATTATTGATCACACTATTGATTCTCAAAATGGGAAAGAGAGATTAGGGGAAACTGAGTCCACAAGTGACAAGTTTGAAATCGGTCTATCAGAAAAAGAAATACTACGGATTGAAAAAAATCGAAATAACCTTGAACCTGTGGTTTATTCTAGGAAAAATGTCCTTGAAAGAAGTAAAGATAGTTCGCTTGTTCCAGCACCAACGGAAGCCCCGAGCAAAGGTACTATGAATAACACTATCCCTAATTCATCTTCCTATCCAGAAAACTCCACCTCTTTACCTCATATCCCAGACTCAGAACCACCTATACCTTCCAGTGATACTCTAGAAATTCCAACAGCCTCAAAAAAAATTCCACAAGAAACCAATCTTGACCTTCCAATTGCACTTCGTAAAGGAACTCGGAACTGCACCAAATATCCAATTGCTAGGTATATAACCTATGATCATTTGTCAGAAACACATAGGGCATTCACCACAAACATTTCAAAACTTGTTGTGCCGAGGAATATTCAGGAAGCATTGGATGATCCGGATTGGAAATTGGCTGTGTTTGAAGAAATGAAGGCGTTAAAGAAAAGTGGTACTTGGGAAATTGTTGAAATACCTGAGGATAAGAAGATTGTAGGATGTAAGTGGGTCTTTACAATCAAAAGTAAGGCGGATGGGAGTATAGAGAGATATAAAGCAAGGCTTGTAGCAAAAGGCTTCACCCAAACTTATGGAATAGACTACCAGGAAACATTCGCTCCAGTAGCCAAAATAAACTCGATTAGAGTCTTATTGTCCCTAGCGGTTAATTCCAATTGGCCTTTGTATCAGTTAGATGTTAAGAATGCCTTTCTTAATGGTGATCTAGATGAAGAGGTGTTTATGAGTCTCCCACCCGGATTTGAAAAGAAGTTTGGAGAAGGAAATGTTTGCAGACTTAAGAAGTCGTTGTATGGTCTCAAACAGTCACCTAGAGCTTGGTTTGAGCGCTTTGGTAAGGCAGTTAAGCGTTATGGATATATTCAGAGCCAAGCAGATCACACTATGTTCTTCAAACATTCGAAGGAAGGCAAAGTTGCTGTGTTAATTGTGTATGTTGATGATATAATAGTGACAGGAGATGATCATGAAGAACTGGGAGAGCTCAAGAGGAAGCTGGCCAAGGAGTTCGAAATCAAGGACTTGGGGACGTTGAAATACTTTCTTGGCATGGAGTTTGCGAGGTCCAAGGAAGGTATCTTTGTTAATCACCGTAAATATGTTCTTGATTTATTGAATGAAACAGGAATGTTGGGGTGTAAACCTGTTGAAATTCCTATGGAACCCAATACTAAGCTGCAACCTACACGGAACGAGTGTATAAAAGACAAGGAACATTATCAAAGGCTTGTCGGGAGGCTAATCTATTTGTCTCACACACGTCCAGACATTGCCTTTCCGGTAAGCATGGTTAGCCAATTTATGCATTCACCGGGACAAGAACACTTTGAAGCTGTGTATAGGATCCTCAGATATCTGAAGGGAACCCCAGGTAAAGGTCTCCTGTTTAAGTGCCGCGGGCATCTGCAAGTTGAAGTTTACACCAATGCGGATTGGGCTGGGAGTGTAACAGACAGAAGATCTACTTCAGGGTATTGTTCGTTTGTTGGCGGAAACCTAGTCACTTGGCGGAGCAAGAAGCAGAATATGGTTGCTCGAAGTAGTGCAGAGGCGGAATTCAGAGCAGTTGCTCATGGAATTTGTGAAGTTATATGGATCAGGAGACTGTTAGAAGAATTGAAGGCTTCGGGATCACTACCCATGAAGATATATTGTGACAACAAGGCTGCAATTTCAATTGCACATAACCCTGTTCTTCATGACCGTACAAAAGCATGTGGAAGTTGACAAGCACTTCATCAAAGAGAAGATAGACAATGGATTGATTTGTATGTCTTACGTCCCTACAGAAGAGCAAGCAGCAGATCTACTAACTAAGGGACTATACAAGAAACAGTTCGAGTGGTTAGTTGGCAAGCTGGGCATGAAAGACATCTTCAAGCCAGCTTGAGGGGGAGTGCTGGAAATCAGAAATTAATTTAGGGAAGTTGACTGTAAATGTGTAATCTATAGCTAGCTGTCAATATTAGCTGTAGAATTAACTTAGTTATTGTTTCCTTATTTAGCAGATATTCTTCCTGATTTTATGCTCTGTAATAATGTAGTAATATGCTGTAATACAATATAAATTAGTGATCAATAGAAGGGAAAATCATCTCCCATTTTCTTATTCAACCTATTGGACATAATGAAATTTTTCGTATAAAATAGGTGTATAACTTGGTACCACTGATATATTAATAGTAAAAATTAACATACTAAAATTTGAATGGAGTGCAGTTGAAATTTCTCTTGTAAAATGGTGGTACAATTAAAATTTGAATAGCATTAGGAACACTAACTCTAATATTTACTTTTTAATATTAATACTAACTCTAATATTAATTTTTTAATATTAACTTAACTCATATATTATATATTTTTTTAGTAGATACAATTGATTGAGATGACAATATTTTAAATAGTTATCAATAAAAAAATAACAATTCATATACCACATAAGTTAATACTCAAAAGTTAAGAATAGAGTTAGTTTATAAACATTTTTCTTAAAATTTTATAAACATTTTAGGGGTTGAAAATCAACTTCTCAAAAAATGAGTTGAGTTCCATTCCATGTGGCTCCACTATTGCTTATTCAAAAGTGTGTTAATACCTTTATAGATTTTTTTTTTTTAGAGAATTGTTTTCATCTATGCCCTTGACTTTTATTGTTATTTCCATTTGTCTCCTAAACTTTTGACCTTCTCATTCTGCCCCCCTATACTTGAACTAGTCCAACTTAACCACTTTCGTTAGAATTTCCATTAAAGACAGAAGGAGAGAAAGGGAGGTCAAGTGGTCTTTTCTTCTTTTTCCTTTTTTTTTTTTAATCCAAATTTAAAGGAATTTGGTAAGATCACTAATTCCTCTCTTTTTCCATATGATTATGTTCACAATTCTTTGTGAAAGAGGTTAAGTACCATAAATTCATAATTTAAGGGATAAAAAGAAAGTTTTAAAGTTTACGAGGGCAAAGTGACAACGAGCATAAAATTTAAAAGATGTGTATAAGAATAATCTTAAAAAATATATATAGCTTAACCTAGACTCCCGAGACGTATGGGAAAATTATATTATGAGATGGAAAACTGATGGGCATGCAAAGCGGGTGTGTGGATGCTCACCTAGAATCTTACCTCCCAAGCATGATTTAAGAGGATTTTTCTTGGTGTTTGGGTGATGGGAAATTTCGGCCAATGTAGAGAAAGGAAGATAAGAGAAATGGAGCTTGCGTGGAGCAGAAAGAGAATAGTTGAGCACTCCTAATCCAACACCTATTTATAGACCATTTGCTAATGAATATTAATTAGCTCTTAACCTTGTCCACATTTGTGTAACTAACACAAAATGTGCTTAATTTGTCCAAAGTAAAACTTTCCCATCAAGCTTCTTTGTTTGGTCAAGATATTTACCAAAATGAACATTACAAGGGTGTCGTCTTCCAAGTTTCCCAACACTACGTTGCTATTATTTTTGGCAATTCACCAGTCTTGCCCCCTTGGTGAAATTTCAATATGAAGGGGTAATTTGACACTTGTGACTTCCAATCTAGTCCCTAGGGTTGATCTCCCAATCATCATCACCATCGATATATTATTTCCTACAATATTTCTTGTTTTACCACACTATTGCTTCTAGAAGCATGTGTTACTACATTAAAAAAAAAAATTTTCCCCTTAGCTCACCCTTACAATGCAACGCTAAATTCCAACATATGCTTTCTCATAGTGTGTGGAAATTATGTGCTTGAAATTTCGCCATACCGTGGTCCACATTTAATGCCACATTAAAATTTACACAAAAGATGCGACCAGGCACATATCATCTTTTCTCTATATACACTCGAGAATTTTTTTAATTAAATTCACAAAATTTCAACCTTAAACATTTTAGGTATTATAGTGGTTAATCTTTGATCAACCTTAAACACTCATTTTGAATATAATACAACAATCTTTTTCCCGGTTTGGGGAACAAGAAATTTTAGTTCCAGGAACAACAGTTTAAATCTTTTTTTCTTTCTTTTTCTTTTTTTTTTTTTTTTTGAAAAGGCAACTAGTTTTCCTCAACTTTAAACTAAAAAATTGACAACAATTTAAAAGAAAAACAAAAGAAGTATTTGCATAAAATGACCATTTTTGAAACCCTTCAAAAATGTTCATAAACCAACTTATTTGCAAATTTTAACGAATTTTAAAGTTCAGCGCCTTTTTATATCTGTGGCTTCCCCCGTATGTTACCATACCAATCAGCCAAGTTCTGATACCAACCGTGATGGTTGGCAACCTCGTGGGTCGTCGTCCTCTTACTTAACATACTTAACTTTCCATTTTTAACGTTATCATTTTAAAGTAGAAGCAATTTCTATAGCAATTTTTTTTCTTTTAACTTACATATTATGTCTATATCTCTATTATACTCTTATGACATATAATTCATAAATTTCTTTCTTTCAACTTTCTTTTTGAACGCTCAGCGAAAGACTCATGGTAGTACCATACCCTCGCCCAGTCCCTTGGCACGTGCAGATCTGTCCGTTGTCCATCATATTACTTTAAACTAACATGTTACTTACCTGTAACATATGAACAACTAATTAGCTAGATGCTTAGTAAGTTCAAACATACATTCATTAACATATAATTACTAGTAATATATATTATTACTAGAATATATGACATCACGTATAGACACATCATACACATCATAGAAACATATCATCGAAACATAACATAGAATGTGAGCTTCATCATGCTCGTTTTCTTCGCTCATCGTTCTCATTATTCTATCGATCATCTCTTATCATTCTAATCTAATCTCTTCATTTTTTTTTCATTCCTATTATTTCTTAACTTTCCGTTCTAAACCTTCTGATCTTTTCTATCGTTTTATCATCATTTCTTAACCTTTCGTATCTTAGAAGCCAATAACATATACACTAGCATAACATCACGTGAAAAAGTGTCATATCATACATATAACATCAAATACATCATATCACATATATTAATTCTATTATGTTCTTTTAAATTTCGTTTTATTATTTATTTATTTTTAATCAATTTCATTATGTCATTCTTTCATATCGTTCGTTTCTTTTCTTTTCGTATCATTTCATTTCATTTCTTTTCACTCTCCTTTCCTTTTTTTTCTTTTCACGCTCCTTTCCTTTCTTTTCTTTTCACGCTCCTTTTGTTTCTTTTCTTTTCACTTTCCCTTCGTTTCTTTTCTTTTCATTTTCCTTTGGTGGGCCCATTGCTGAACGTACCTATTTGCGCACGGACAGTGGGAGGAGGGGGAACGACCTACCAACCTATCTCACAATCACATTAGTTACCGCACTTTCAGGGTTGGTCCAACCTATAAACTATCGCACCTTCGGGGCAGCGCCACATCTACGTGGAGGATATAGACCTGAAGTCTTGACCTTGTAGGGAGACCGGTACGCCAACAACTTAAGTTTTCAGTCTTATTATCTTGTATGCTTTTATTTTTCTTATATTGATTTTTCGTTATACATCTTTTTCATGACATTCATTATCTTTCCTTTCTCATTTTTTATAGAACATTTCATGGGACATTTGTTCTTTCGTTTTTCTACTTTTCTTTCGTAATTCTTTCTCATTGACATCTTATTTTTTTCATTCTCATTTCATAAGCCATATATCGTTGTTTCATGTTGTTGTTTTTCTTTTCTTAATTCTGTACTTTACTCGTGTGAATTATGTCAGTCACACTTTAGCATATATAGCACATATTACTTATATATCATCACATCACATCACATCACATCATAATAAATAAAAACACGTTTAGTTAAGTGCAGACAATTATTCTCTGTTTATCATTTGCATCATTAGATCTGTCGTATTTTATCATCATACTCCTATCGATCATAGCCTATCGTTCTATTCTATCAATCACATCTTATCGTTATGTTCTAATCCTTTCATCATAATCTATCACTGCTTCTCTTTCTTATCTAATTCTTTACTTTCATATCATTTTTCATAAAACCCCTATCATTTCGTTCTCATAAAACATACATTTTCTTAATTCCTTTCATTACCGATCATCGTTGCTCTATTAATCATAACTTAACTTTCATAAAACTTTAGTATCTATTCTTTCCATTCTTCTATCTCTCTTACTCACATCTTTACTCTCATAAAGCTTTTATAGTACATTTCCTTCATAATTCAATATATACATATATATATTTTTATAAATTATTTATTAAAACATATCTTTTAATATCATCATAGTATTGCTATGTGTTATAGCATCATCATAAATTACATCATGACATTTACATATAAAACATATAAATACTATAAGTTTGTTCATAGTTGCAGACGGATAAATGTCTGAACTTACTCATAGCGTGCTTATCCTCTTCTTGAAATCCATTGACGTCCTTTGTCGCGTTTGGATCGGGTTCCTACAGACAAACTTTGTCCGTTAATCACATTTTCATTTATAGCTTTTATTTTATTAAAAAGCTTGATTCTGATCTTATAACCCTTAATTATAACCTTAGGACAGCTTTTTAAACCTTAACGGCCATTTTTGAATTTTTCTCCAACTTTTTGAAAAATTACGATTTTACCCCTAACTTTTGACAGAATTATAATTTTGCCCTTGGCGTGATTTTTCATAACTTAAACCTCAATTTTGGTTTTTACAAACTTCATTACCCTATTCCGGGGTCATTAGGGCTCTTTTCCCATAATTTGAGAATCTTTGGGGCAAAATGACCATTTTGCCCCTAATGGGTCATTTAATCATAACATTTTCATTTTTATACTTAGACTGGATTTTCTAAACCCAAAATCATCTAATTTACTTTTTAAATCTTATCAGACCTTTTCCGGATCAATTCTGATCATTTTACCAATTTTCACATTCCCGGCCCTCGGGAAGTACTATTTCGACCTAAGAGTCGGTTTCATGTTTTTCTTGCGTTCTAGGGTCTCGAAGGGTCGGTTTACTAATTATAACTTGCCCCTTCCTTTTTCCATGCCCTAATTCCTCAAGGGGGCTCAGGTTACCTTCCCGATCATATTTTTACCCCTCGTTTCCCATATTACCCCTGGTGCCGTTTTTTTGAAATTTCGGCAGCATTTCCGCTTAATTTTTGAGGTTCCAGTGTTTAGGAAACTCCTGAAAACCATCTATCCTGATCTAATTCTATCACGTACTATACCAAAGGTCTAGATTTTACGTAAAACTCATACTGTTTACGTAAAATCATTACATTATCATATATTTTTCTTTTCCTCCATTACAGCAATTTTCTTCTTTTTACATACATTCTTTTCCATAATTTTCATACCAGTAATTATAAAATCATACAATAGTCCCAAACAATTAAATTGCGGAACGTAATGAGGTCGGAATTTATACCGAATTGCAGTCCGGTCTCTACGGCATAAACCCTAATTCTTCGTTCTTCATATCTGAGGTCCTGTCTTGCATTCCGACTCCGTGGATGCATCCGGAACGTCGAAAATAGGCCAACGGGCCATTCTTTAATTTTCAGTCACCGGTCGCCGTTGACCGGCGACGACGGTGGTATGTAGGTAGTCCATCTCGAAGATCTCGACGTGAGGAACTCATTGGTGGTCTTAATTTCACCATTCGACGCCTCTATCACCGGAAATCACCCTTCAAAAAACCGACGGCGGTGGCAAGCTTAAATCTCCGTTTTCCGGCGATTGTTGCCCAAAATTGATTTGGGGCTTTTGATCTACGTGTTGTTCTGAGTATTTTGATACCCACCTTGCAACTCAACTCCGCCGGAATCGTTGGATTCCACGGCGGCAACGGCGATGAGTGGAGTTGGGCGGCTCGATCCGGCGGCCGTTGGGCTAAAACACCACTTGGGTTTTGTTCTACTCTTCACCATGAGTCTTTTGGGATCAGAATTAGCTTGATCGGACATCGGACGACGGAGATACAACGTTGCGAAATTTTCGGTGGCCGACGGCTTTAGGCGGCGTGTGTGGGCTCCTCCGGCGTTGGTTCCGTCGACTCGGCCCACCGTCGGACTCAGCTCGGCGAGAGCTTTCCGATGACATCGGCGGTGTCGAAAACGGACACCGTTTCCACTAGTGGGTTACTGTACACATGCGGGTAGAGAGAGAAAGAGAAGGGAGGAGAGAGAGTGTATATGGACAAATGAGAAAATTTTACTTTTTTTCGCTATTTATATACTTTTTCGTCCAAAAATTCAACATGGGCTTACCTGACTAATTTGGGCGTTCTGAATCCAAATATATCAGTTTTATTTTTATCTGAGGTCATTTCAACCAGTTTCTGATACTACGAATTCTCGGTCAAAAATTACCCTTGTGCTCAATTATCAAATTTGAGCGTGCTGATAGGCTATCCTAACTAATTTGGGAGTGCTGAACCCAAATTTATCAGTTTTATATCGATATAATATCATCTTGACCTACTTATTGATACTGTGAGTGGCACACACGTGTACACACATAACATCACTATCAATCATTTTTCATCCTTTAACATTGTTAGAACATTTTATTTAGTTCTAAACAATATTAAATCACTTAATTTCACATTTTAACACTTAAATTTATTGTGTATTCTCCGAGAAATATGAATTTTCCCGGTTAGCACAATATCACACTTACCCTACCACAATTTATGTTTTGTTGGTATGTTTTATTAGAATTAAAATTAAAAAAAAGCATATACTCTCGTTATTAACTGCATTTTTTTTCAACCCTTTGATATTTAATGCTCTGATTTTTTAAAAGAATTAAACTAAATCCTTTGTTGTCTGCAGACAAGTTATCCATCTTTAAAGGTTCGTTTGGTATACGCATTGCACTTGCATTACGTTTGAATGCATGCATGTAATTTGTGCTAGGAGAAAAAGTATTAATATTGTATTTGAATATGATATGTATTTAAGTGAAAAGCATTTGAATTATATTTTAATAATAAACATGTGATGTAATGAGTAAAAGTAGAGAGAAAAAAAGGAGAAAGAAAGAGAATATATGATGTAATTGATAAAAGTAATAGAAAAAGTGAAATAATAAATAGTAATTGTATTGAATTTAAGATGTGATGTGATTGGTATTTAAATGAAATACTTTTATATTTGAATGAAAATTAAATTGTATTTAAATATAATATAATTTAAATGTTAATAGCAAATGTGTACTAAATTCATTTGGAAATTTGAAGTTGGCAGTTAATTTTTTTATTTTTTTTCACCTATATTTTCTACAAACACGTTCAATTCACCGTTAAGTATCTGAAACGGCGTTCTTTTTTTTTTTTTTCTCCTTTTATTGTCTGAATCTTTTTTTTTTTTTTGTCCTCCTTGATTTTGTTACTTGCTTATGTTTTTCATTGTAATTATTATAATAATGACTACGCCCATCATACTATATTTATATTATAAATACCTTATCATTATATTAAATTCTCTTTATTAATAAAAATATTGTCATGGTTTGTGTGAACAATGACCTTATTATTTTATAGAAGAATTTCAAATAGCATATTTCAGGTTTATCGCTTTTCAGATCACTTTCATATTAATTGTGTCATTAAGTAATTTATACATGTATTGAGTTTCCTTATTTATAATTTACTTGTATATTAATTCTCAATTCTTTAAGAATGATAATGTTATCATTATAAGTATTATTTTAGATATTAATATAAATAAAAAAAATGAAAATATTTCACTTTAACACCTTGAATTTAGAGATATATGTAAATAACTCATAAGACTATTGTTCAAGTCTGTACATATGCTCATGTTTCAGGTTTTCAGAAGACTTGGGTTTTGATTACATTTGAACTTCATATCTACATCAAGTCTTTGGTTATAGGGAAATTACACTATATAGGCTAATTAGTTTATTGTTTAGAAGTAAGTAGCATAATATAATACCTTTAAAAATTAATAGCATAGTCTAATTTTAGGGTATATAATGTTCCTATTTTACTTATAAAATAGGTTTTTGATTTTTTTTTTCTAGAATCCCCCTAAAATCTACTAATTTCTCTCTTCTCTTTCCTCCAGTCTCATCTCTCCTTTGCTTCTCTTCTCGTTCCAATCGTCGTCTCTAGTGAAAATCAATGCCTCCGTCACACAATAACTTAGTCATTGGTAGATCAGTGTCTTTGTCTTCATAGTAGGCAGGTCCTCACTGTCATCAGATTGGCATGACCACCTTCATCTTTGTCGCAACCAGTAGATTCTCCAGATCACAACAGCAATTGATATCAGTGACGATGGATAGGTACAATGGCGATCGATCGCCAAATCATAGATCAATTTCTGTCACTCGTTGTTGTCGCTGATCTACTTGTGATTTGGCGCATTAATTCCTCCAACTTTTTGCCTTCCTTACTTATGGAACCTTCTCGGAAGTTCCTGGTTTGTGCCTTCAACTTCTTCCTCATTCCCCTGAGCTCCGCCAGCTCTAATCTTCTTGTCAAGCTATGTTCTCTATGACCAACTCCTTTGCTTCACAATTCTAGCGAGATATTGCCAGATTTGGTGAAGTTGCGGCATTCTTAGATGGCGATCGATGTCAGGTTAGTCTAGGTTTTGTTTAATTTAGAATTTGGTACATTTATACTTAAAAACAATGATTTATACCATAAATTGAGTGTAAATTGAATATGATTTATGTATTTACACTGTAAATTTCGACTTCAATTTTTAAATGGATTTTGTCACAGTATAAATTGAGTATAAATTTTGCATTTGAATTACAAATTAAGAGGGATATTTTTTAGATTTCAAATAGGTCAAATTTAAATTTATACTTGAATATGCTATTTACTATCAAACTAAACCTTTTAGCCTATCTATTTTTATTCCCTCATACTTTTAGCCTATTTTTCTCATTCTCCCTTGATTTTATTTGGACTTCTTCTTCTTCTTATAACTCTTTCTGTTCTTATTATTATTATTATTATTATTATTTGCTCAAGTCTTTATTTTGCTTCTCATATTTTTAACTTCCTTCTCTCACTCTATTATTTTCTTTTCATTTAATTTCTCTTTGAAAATTTTTTATAGTAATACCTTTCAAATCTCTGTAAATTATAATTTTTTTCCCCTTTTTGTCTCATCTTCTTTCTTGTCACTTTCTTTCCTAATACATTTAGATCAAAATTTTACTTGTTTCTCTGAATTTACTAGCTTCAAGAGAAGCATTTGAATATCGAGTTATATAATTTTTTTTTTTGTCAATAAAATGATTTCGTGTTCATGAACAGGTTTAACTATAAGTGGTTAATTTTAATTTCTTGTACTTTCTAATTTTATATGCATGTTATTATTCTGAAATGTGCATTGTACTCAATACAAAATTTTTATTTGTAAATCTTAGATATTCGATATCTAATTTTACTACAACTTACTTTCTTATTGTGCCACTATTGAATTCAAATCCTAAAGATCCTTCACTGGTTACACCATTCATGGGTGGTTACCTTGATATGATATGCCGTTCTTGCCCCTTCAACCCTGTTTCTTGTGCAAAAAATTTGCAATGTCTGATGAGTTGTTTAAGCTTAATAATTTTAGAAAATTTAAATGTTTATTCTAATGGTAATACTTTTTTAACATTCAATATCACAGTCTTATAAGTTTGAATTTCTACCTCAAGTTTTAAAAAATAACATGTATACCAACAATAGAAAAATAATTTCAAAAATAATCATCGAGGCCTTTAAAAAAATAAGCGGCTTTGAGCTTTAGTATTAAGAAACGCAATCCCCTTTGGAAAGGACAGTTAATTCAGAAATAAAGGTGAGTGCTGAAGGAATCAACATAAAATATTGAAAGTTGCGAAGTGAAGAAAGAATATAAACCGTGAAAGACAGGAATATATTTTCCTTATTTCTGCAATTAATTAAACAAAGGTTCTTGTACTAAATTAACATCAATAACACTTATTGCAAACTTGGACTTCTTATCAAAGCAGAGCATATATTGTCTGAGTTTGGACATCAGTAGTTGATCTGAGAAATGGCAGAGACTGTAGTAGCCCCTGTTGTTGACAAGCTGGTGGAGTTATTAGTAGAAGAAGCAAAATTGTTCAAAGGAGTGCAAAGAGATGTTGAGAGTCTAAAAGACGAATTGGAAAGCATCAAATGCTTCCTGAAAGATGCAGAGTCGAGATCGGAGAAAGAAGATACCAAGGACGGCGTCAAATTATGGGTGAAACAAGTAAGGGATGAAGCAAATCGTATAGAAGATGTCATCGATGAATATATTCGTCATGTTGCACCGCGCCGCCAACGGACTGGATTCCTCAGTTTCCTCCGAAAAGTTGGTCGCTTTGTCAAACGGTTGAAAGCACGTCGTGGAATAGCTTCGGAGGTTCAAGACATTAAGGTGTCGCTACGTGAGATCAAGGAGAGAAGTGAAAGATATGACTTCCGAATTTCCTCGGAAGAAGGATCCGGTGGCAAAACCGCACTTGTTGAGCAGTATGACCCTCGATTGGATTCCATTTTCATCGAAGATGATGATGTTGTGGGCATTGATTCAACACGGGATGAGTTAATAAGCATGTTGGTCGATGCCGCATCCATGCATAGGGTAATTTCTTTGGTAGGTGCTGGTGGAATCGGAAAGACAACTCTCGCTAGAAAAGTCTACGACAGCGAAGTTGTTAAAAAGCATTTTAACTGTCGTACTTGGATCACTGTGTCTCAATCATACAGCAAGGAGAAGTTACTAAAGAATCTCACCAAGCAGATTTGCATAGATGCAGAATGTACCAGGGGAGAATCGAATGAGATTGAAGGACTAATAATGTCTTTGAGAGAATATTTGAAGACACAGAGGTACGTGGTTGTTTTCGATGATGTCTGGGATATAAACTTTTGGGAATTCATAAAAAATGCTTTCCCTAAGAACAACAAAGGTAGCAGGGTAATAGTCACGACTCGTAATGACAAAATTGCTGCTACTGCTTGTCAAGAAACCTCGTGTGATCTTGTCTATAAACTACATCCTTTGTCAGAGGAGATGGCCTGGGATTTGTTTTGCAAAAAGGCATTTCGATCCAAGTCTACGATGTCTTGTCCTAAGGAGTTGGCGGAATTGTCTCGTAAAATTGTTAGCAGATGCCAAGGCCTGCCGCTTGTAATAACTGCTACGGCTTGCTTGCTGTCGACCAAAGAGAAGACTGTACTGGAATGGCGACAAGTTCTTGATAATATGAGCTCTCAGTTTGGAAGTAATTCCCAACTCGCAAGTGTTTTAAAGATTCTTTCTCTAAGCTTTAATGACTTACCCTATCACCTGAAGTCTTGTTTCCTGTATTTTAGTGTGTTTCCAGAAGACTATTCAGTTGTTGATTTTAAGCTAATGAGGATGTGGATTGCTGAGGGTTTTGTAAAGCCCAAAAGGGACAAGAGTATGGAAGATACTGCTAAAGAGTACTTAGATGAGCTCATCAATAGAAACTTGGTTCAACTGTCATATGTCGAGTGTAGGGCGCATGCTAGGACTTGCAAAGTTCATGACATAATGCGTGAGATCATCTTACTAAAGGCAGATGAATTAGGTTTTTGTCAGATTTTGGGTGAAAAGAATTCCAGGTTTAGGAGGCAATATCGTCGCCTGTCAATCCAGGGACGTGTTGAAAATGTCCGAGATATTGTTGAAGACTCCGGAGTCCGTTCTGTTTTCATTTTTAATGTCTCTGAATTAAGTGAGTCTTTTGTGGCTACTTTGTTTAAAAAATTTAAGCTTTTGAGAGTTTTGGAATTTACAGATGCTCCTCTTTACTATCTCCCAAAAGAAGTGGGGAGTTTATTCCACCTGAAGTATTTGAGTCTGAGGAATACAAAAGTGAAAATGCTTCCAAAGTCAGTGCGCAAGTTGCAAAATTTACAGACATTAGATGTTGCATTAACCCAGGTACGTGAGCTACCATGCAAACCCAATGATCTTCCATCCTTGAGGCACTTTTTTTCTTATCATAGAGACAAGGGAGTAAACTATTGTGGTTTTAATTCAGTGCATGTAGTTAAGCTACCGCAGGGTATCGGGTGTTGGGAGGACTTACAAACACTATGCATGATGGAAGCACACGAAGGAGTTGGTGCTGTTAATGAATTAGGGAAGTTGAGACAGTTGAGATCATTTGCCATTGCAAAGCTGACTGCAGAAACAGGCAAGGCCCTCTGCGCTTCCATTGAGAAGATGAACCACCTTGATCGATTACAGTTGTTGTTGGCCAGTGAAGATGAAACGCTAGATTTAGAATCCATTTCATCTCCTCCTAGTCTCCTGCAATTTATTTATCTAAGGGGACCGGTGCATAAGTTGCCACAATGGATTTCAACACTGGACAATCTATTGGAGCTACAGTTACTGTATTCAAAGTTGCTCGATGACCCACTAAAATTCCTCTGCAGACTGCCAAATTTACAGCGCCTTTACCTCACACGTGCATATGATGGAGAAGAACTGCATACTCAAGAAGGCGGTTTTCAGAAACTCAAGTTGCTTAGTCTGAGAACTTTGGTCAGACTAAAAGCCATCAAAATAGATAGAGGAGCTTTGCCCTATCTTGAGAAGCTAGCTGTTGGGGCTGGCTGTCTGAAAGAAGTTCCTTCCGGCATCCAACATCTAACCAACCTCAAAACCTTAAGATTCTATGACATGCCTGAAGAATTTGTTACTCGTTTGGAGCCGGATAGAGGTCAAGATTATTGGAAAGTTCAGCATGTCTCGTCTATCACATTTTGGAAAACCAACGATGCTGAAGATGATGAATTTCTCAAGAAGCTCCGTGAGTCCGATCCTTTAAACATATGCTGTGCAAAACATTTAAGCATGATATGAATTATGAAAGGTGTGCTCTTCTCTCTGTTCATTTATTTAGAATTAAATGCATAAACGAATTTCTTATAATCCATGAAAAAGGCATAGAAACTTTCTTTCCTTTTGCCATGCCTTCTAATAAATCATTTCTTAAGTTCTCATCTTGCTTTTGAAGATCATTAAAATACTTTACGATTTATTACTTTGTTATTCCTGAATAAGAGAAATGGTTTTAAACTTGCAGTTATTAAAACTTTACTTTTGATTTTGCTTTAATTCGTTAAGTCTTGTGTTCACTGTTAGTGACTCTGTTACACTAATTAACAACTCTCATCGCATTGTGGTTTTGATGCATCGTCTATGCATATTAACCAGGTCTATTAATTGTTTCAGGAACAAAAAGGCAAGGATTCGAGAAAAGCATCTTGACAATTAGCTATATTTTTGGCATGAAGACGATAATAAATCCTTGTTTCCATTCATCATTCAAGCTGCTTAGTTGACTTCTAAACATGTTCTTGGTCAAAAAAATCATGCTTTTGATCCACTTCAGGAGGAGGTATTTTTTTTTTTTTTTAATTCAGATGTTTAAATGGTTGTGATCACTAACTGGCAACACCAAGAGGCCATTCAGTAATTTGTGTCTCATTACACTAATAAGAATTTTAATTTGTTTGTATGTCTGACACTGCATGTTTCTGTAATGCGCCAGTGTGACTGCAGCCCCATGCTGCAGTATGATATGCCTTATTTTCTCGTGATGTTCAAGTACTACTTTATGATATTCGTGTTGGTTTGTGCTTGTAAATTGGCTTTCTATCTCGTAAATCCTTGATGATATTAATTAGTATAGAAAAATGCATGTCATTCTTAGTTTTTGAAGAGGAGGATTCTGCATTATCAAGGAAAGCTTTTCCTACTTTTACAGAGTAGATTTTGTTGTGCAAGAAATAGTACTAATATGGCAAACTTCGATATTTAGAAAGATCAAAGATACTTGAAAAGAATTCTTAACTGGGCTCACGGAACGACACATGGTTCAATCATGGAAAGCGTTTCAGATGTGTAGATTGGTCAAGTTCATGATCTTATGCACAAGATTATCTTGTCAAAGTCCACAAATCTAGGTTTCTTGCAAATTTTTGATGAAAAGAACTTAACATTCATAGAGAAAAACTCTTCGTCTTTCAATCTTCGTCCATATAGAGAATGCTTTCAAGATTGTAAATGATTCCAGAGTCAGTAATATTTTGTTCCATAATATCAATATTTTGTTCCATAATATCGACAAGTTGACTGCTGTTGTTTTAGTTAGTATGTTTCAAAATTTCAAGCTTTTGAAGATGTTGGATTTATGGAGGTTCACCACAATAATCTTCTTGAATATCTAGGAAATTTGTTTCGCTTGCACTAATCAAGTTTAAGGGATACAAAAGCAAAGTTGCTTCCAAAGTCAGATTGGCAAGCAAAACCTAAAATATTAGATATCAGAAATACCTTGGTCCACAAGCTACCTAGAGAGATCAATAAGTTTTGACATATGAGGTACCTTTTGGCCAATTCTCATGGTGAGACAGTTCAATAGTTGAATTAAGTTCTCGGAGTTAGTACATGCGAAGTGATTGGTAGCCCTAAGGACTTGCAAGCACTAGTTACCAAGGAAGCAAGTCTTACAAGAGTGGGCATCATAAGAGAATTTGAGAAATTGAAGCAATTGAGATCCCCGGCTATTTCAAAAGTGACGGTAGAAATCGGAAGGCATGTTTGTGCCACCATAGATAAAATGAGCTACCTGGAAAGTGTAGTATTGCACTCTATAAATAATGATGAGATCCTAGATTTACAATCAACTTCAACTCCTCATCTATCTCATCATGGTGAGCAGAATAGAATGGCTGCCGGATTGAATCTCAATGCTTCAGCCTCTTTGCTTGTTGGGTTTAAGCTTTTCGAGGTTAACCGATGACCCCTTAGAATGCCTCCATAGTTTGTCAAACTTGGAAGACCTTTTGCTCTACAAGGCCTATGAGGGGGAAAAAAAAACTGCATTTTGAGGAAAGTGGTTTCCCAAAGCTCAAGAGACTTCGTCATAAGAGAGATGGAAGGGCTAGAACTGATGAAAATTGGCAAAGATGCATTGCCTCTTCTTGAACAGCTAGAAATTGGGCCAAGCCCACTATTGAAGGAGCTACCCTCTGAAATCCAACACCTAAAAAGCCTCACAAGCCTAAAATTCTATGACACGCCTAAGCAATTCGTGTTTGGTTTGCTACCAATGGAGGCCAAGACTACTGGAAAGTTAAGAATATTCCATATGTTAGTCTCGGTTACTATGTTGAAGGAAAATGTAACCAAGTCTACAACCGATGTAGATTTGCTAAAGCATCTACAACAGGAAGTGGCTGTTTAGGTTATCACTTGAAAACTGTTTTTAGTTATTATTTTTAATCTTACAAATATTTAAATTTAGCATTCAATTTTACTTTTTAAACTAATTGTGGCGTCCCCCACGTACGTTACCATACCAACCAGCCGAGCTCTGATGCTGACCGTGATGGCTGGCAACCTCGTGGGTCGTCATCCTCTTACTTAACATACTTAACTTTCCATTCTTAACGTTCTCATTTTAAAGCGGAAGCAATTTCTATAGCAATTTTTTTTTCTTTTGACTTGCATATTATGCCTATATCTCTATCATACTCTTATAACATATAATTCATAAATTTCTTTCTTTCATCTTCTTTTTTGAACGCTCAGCGAAAGACTCATGGTAGTAACATACCCTCGCCCAGTCCCTTGGCACGTGCAGATCCGTCCATTGTCTTTCATATTATTTTAAACTAACAGATTACTTACCTGCAACATATGAATAACTAATGAGCTAGATACTCAGTAAGTTCAAACATACATTCATTAACTTATACATACTAGTAATATATATTATTACTAGAATATATGACATCACGTATACACACATCATACACATCGTCTATACATATCCTTGAAACATAACATATTATGTTAGCCTCTTCATACTCATTTATCTCTTCGTTCATCGTTCTTATCATTCTATCGATCATCTCTTATCATTCTAATCTAATCTTTTCATTTCTTTACTTTTCATTCCTATCATTTCTTAACTTTCTATTCTAAACTTTTATAACTTTTCCATCGTTTTGTCCTCATCTCTTATCTTTTCGTATCTTATAAGCTAGTAACATATACACTAGCATAACATCACGTAAAACGTGTCATTCACATCATACACATAACACCAAATACATTACATCATATATATTAATTCTATTATGTTCTTTTAAACTTTATTTTATTATTTATTTATTTTTCATCGATTTTATTATGTCATTTTTTCATATCATTCGTTTCTTTTCTTATCGTTCTTTACTTTTCTTTTCTTTTCATATCATTTCTTTTCTTTTCTCTTCTTTTCACTCTCTTTTTGTGACGCTCCCCACGTACGTTACCATACCAACCAGCTGAGCTCTGACGCCGACCGTGATGGCTGGCAACCTCGTGGGTCGTCATCCTCTTACTTAACATACTTAACTTTTCATTTTTAACATTCTCATTTTTAAGCGGAAGCAATTTCTATAGCAAATTTTTTTTTTAACTTACATACTATGCCTATAACTTTATCATACTCTTATAACATATAATTCATAAATTTCTTTCTTTCATCTTCCTTTTTGAACGCTCAGCGAAAGACTCATGGTAATACCATACCCTCGCCCAGTCCCTTGGCACGTGCAGATCCGTCCGTTGTCCATCATATTACTTTAAACTAACAGGTTGCTTACCTGCAACATATGAACAACTAATGAGCTAGATGCTCAGTAAGTTCAAACATACATTCATTAACTTATACATACTAGTAATATATATTATTACTAGAATATATGACGTCACATATAGACACATTGTCTACACATATCCTCGAAACATAAAATATTATGTTAGCCTCTTCATGCTCATTTATCTCTTCGTTCATCGTTCTTATCATTCTATTGATCATCTCTTATCATTCTAATTTAATCTCTTCATTTCTTTACTTTTCATTCCTATCATTTCTTAACTTTCTGTTCTAAACATTTATAACTTTTCTATCACTTTATCATCATCTCTTAACATTTCATATCTTAAAAGCTAGTAACATATACACTAACATCATGTGAAAACGTGTCATTCCATACATATAATATCAAATGCATCACATCATCTATATTAATTCTATCATGTTCCTTTAGCTTCGTTTTATTATTTATTTACTTTTTATCGATTTCATTACGTCATTCTTTCGTATCGTTCGTCTTTTTTTTTTTATTATCATTCTTTACTTTTCTTTTCTTTTCGTAGAATTTCTTTTCTTTTCTTTTCTTTTCACTTTCTTTTCCTTTCTTTTCTTTTCACACTCTTTTCTTTTCTTTTCTTTTCTTTTCTCGCTTTTTTCCTTTCTTTTTCACTTTCTTTTCTTTTCTTATCTTTCACTGGTAGGCCCCGTCGTTGAACGTACCTAGTTGCGCACTGACAGTGGGAGGAGGGGGAGCTACCCACCAACCTATCTCACAGTCACATAAAACCTCACCTTCGGGATTAGTCCATCCTATAATCTACCACACTTCGGGGTAGCACCACATCTGCGCGGAGGATATAGACCGGAAGTCTCAACCATATAAGAAGACCGGTACGCCAACATTAAGTTTTCAGTTTTCTTATCTTGCATTCTTTTAGCTTTTCTTATATTGATTTTTCGTTGTACATCTTTTTCATGACATTCATTATCTTTCCTTTCTCATTTTTCATAGAACATTTTATGAAACATTTGTTCTTTTGTTGTTCTATCTTTCTTTCGTAATTCTTTCTCATTGTCATTTCATTCTTTCATTCTCACTTCGTAAGATATATATATCATTGTTTCGTTTTATTGTTTTTCTTTTCTTAATTCTTTACTTTATTTGTGTGAATTATGTCAGTCACACTTTAGCATATGTAGCACATATTACTTATATATCATCACATCATAACGAACAAAACACATTTAGTTAAGTGCAGACAATTATTCTCTGTTTATCTTATCATCATATTCCTATCGATCATATCATATCGTTCTATTCTATCAATCACATCTTATCGTTATGTTTTAATCCTTTCATCATAACCTATCATTGCTTTTCTTTCTTGTCTAATTCTTTGCTTTCATATCTTTTTTCATAAAACATCTATCCTTTCGTTCTCATAAACAAACCATTTCTTAATTCTTTTCATCACCGATCATCGTTGCTATATCAATCATAGCTTAACTTTCATAAAACTTTTCACAAAACATCTATTCTTTCCCTTCATATCTCATCTCTTTCTTATGCATTCTATAGTAACATTCTCGTTCTTACTCCTTCCATTCTTCTATCCCTCTTTATCACATCGTTACTCTCATAAAGCTTTTATAATACTTTTTCTTCATAATTCAATATATACATATATATATATTTTTTATAAATTATTTATTAAAACATATCTTTTAACATCATCATAGCATTGCTATAGCATTACTATAGCATCATCATAAATCACATCATGACATTTACATTCAAAACATATAAACACGATAAACTTGTTCATAGTTGCAGATGGGTAATGTCTAAACTTACTCATAGCGTGCTTATCCTCTTCTTGGAATCCATTGACGTCTTTTGTCGCTTCTGGATTAGGTTCCTACAGACAAGTTTTGTCCGTTAATCACATTTTTATTTATAGCTTTTACTTTATTAAAAAGCTTAATTCTGATCTTATAATCCTTAATTATAGCCTTAGGACAACTTTTTAAACCTTAATGGCCATTTTTGAATTTTTCTCCAACTTTTTGAAAAATTACGATTTTACCCCTAACTTTTGATAAAATTACAATTTTACCCTTGACGTGATTTTTCATAACTTAAACCTCAATTTTGGCTTTTACAAACTTTATTAACCTATTCTGGGGTCATTGAGGCTCTTTTCCCATAATTTGAGAATCTGTGGGTAAAATGACCATTTTGCTCCTAATGGGTCGTTTAATCATAACATTTTCATTTTTATGCTTAGGCTGGATTTTCTAAACCCAAAATCATTTAATTAACTTTCTAAATCTTATCGGACCTTTTCCGAATCAATTCTTATCATTTTACCAATTTTTCACATTCCCGGCCCTCGGGAAGTACTATTCCACCTAAGAATCGGTTTCATATTTTCTTTGCGTTCTAGGGTTTCGAAGGGTCGGTTTACTAATTATAACTTGCCCATTCCTTTTTTCATGCCCTAATTCCTCGAGGGGGCTCGGGTTCCCTTCTCGATTATATTTTACCCCTCGTTTCCCATATTACCCCTAGTGCCGTTTTTAGAAATTTCGGCAGAGTTTCCCCTTAATTTTTGAGGTTCCAGCATTTAGGAAACGCCTGAAAATCACCTATCCTAATCTAATTCTATCACGTACTATAGCAGAGGCCTAGATTTTACGTAAAACTCATACTGTTTATGTAAAATCGTTACATTATCACATATTTTTTTTCTTCATTACAGCCATTTTCTTCTTTTTACATACATTTTTTTCCATAATTTTCATACCAATAATTATAAAATCATACAATAGTCCCAAACAATTAAATTGCGAAACGTAAAAAGGTCAGGATTTATACCGAATTGCAATCCGGTCTCGACGGCATAAACCCTAATTCTCCGTTCTTCATATTTGAGGTCCCGTCTTGCAATTTCGACTCCGCGGATGCATCCGGAACATCGAAAATAGGCTAACGGGCCAAACTTCCATTTTCGGTCAACGGTCGCCGTTGACCGGTGTTGACCGGCATTGACTCGTCGTTGACCGGCGGTTGACGGCGGCGACGGTGGTAAATGAGTAGCCCATCTTGAAGATCTTGACGTGAGGAACTCATTGGTGGTGTCAATTTCACCATTTGAAACTCCTATAGCCGGAAATCGACCCTCGAAAACTCGGTCACGGCGGCGACGGTGGAGCTCCGCCGTGCTGGACTTTTTCCCTGAAATTGGTTGAGGGCTTTTGCTCCCCTCTTCACGGTGAGCATTTCTGTACCGACGGCGTGCTTCAACTCTACCAGAATCGGCAGTTTCGACGGCGGCTCCACGGCGGCGTTTCACCGGATTTTTCGAAGCTCGGGCGGCGCGATTCCGCCGGTGTTGAGGCGATCCACCGCCTGGGTTTTGTAGTACTCTTCACCACGAACATTTTGGGACTGGTTTCGTGGCAAATGGTGGCCAGACGGCGAAGAAATCGACGTTCGAAACTCTCGGCTCCGGTGAGCTTCGGGCGGCGCGTGCGGCGGCGTGCGGCGGCCGTTCCGTCGCGTCGACCCACCATCGGACTCAACTCGGCGAGAGCTTTCGGATGACACCGGCGGTGTCGAAAACGGACACCACTTCCGATGGTCGGTTATTGTACATATTTGGATAGAGAGAGAAAGAGAAGGAGGAGAGAGAGAATTTGTGAACAAATGAGGAAATTGCACTTTTTCCCGCTCTTTATATACTTTTTCGCCCAAAATTTCAACATGGGCTTTCCTGACTAATTTGGGCGTCCTGAATCCAAATATATCAGTTTTATTTTCATCTAAGGTCATTTTGACCAATTTCCGATACTGTGAATTTTCGATCAAAATTTACCCTTGTGCTCAATTATCAAATTTGAGCGTGCTGATAGGCTATCCTGACTAATTTGGGTGTGCTGAACCCAAATTTATTAATTTTATGTCAAGATAATATCATCTTGACCTACTTCTTGATACTGTGAGTGGCACACACATGCACACATATAATATCACTATTACTCATTTTTCATCCTTTAACATTGTTAGAACATTTTATTTTAGTTCTAAACAATATTAAATCACTTAATTTCACATTTTAACACTTAAATTCATTGTGCATTTATTTTTCGAGAAATATGAATTTTCTCGGTTGTTACACTTTTCCTTTCTTTTCTTTTAACGCTCTTTTCTTTACTTTTCTCTTCTCGCTCTTTTCCTTTCTTTTTTTTTCTTTTTTGCTCTCCTTTCTTTTCTTTTCACGCTCTTTTCCTTTCTTTTCTTTTCTTTTCTTTTCTTTTCACTTTCTTTTCTTTTCTTTTCTTTTCTTTCACTGGTGGGCCCCGTCATTGAACGTACATAGTTGCGTACTGACAGTGAGAGGAGGGGGAGCGACCCACCAACCTACCTCACAGTCACATAAGTACCGCACCTTCGAGGTTGGTCCATCCTATAATCTACCACACCTTCGGGGTAGCACCACATCTGCGCGGAGGATATAGACCTGAAGTCTCGACCATATAGGGAGACCAGTACGCCAACCATTAAGTTTTCAGTTTTATTATCTTGCTTTCTTTTAACTTTTCTTATATTGATTTTTCGTTGTACATCTTTTTTATGATATTCATAATCTTTTCTTTCTTATTTTTCATAGAACATTTTATGGAACATTTGTTCTTTCGTTGTTCTATCTTTCTTTCGTAATTCTTTCTCATTGTCATTTCATTCTTTCATTCTCATTCCATAAGATATATATATATATCGTTGTTTCGTTTTGTTGTTTTTCTCTTCTTAATTCTTTATTTTACTTATGTGAATTATGTTAATCACACCTTAGCATATATAGCACCAATTACTTATATATCATCACATCAGATCACATCACATCATAACAAATAAAAACACGTTTTGTTAAGTGCAGACAATTATTCTCTGTTATTATTTGCATCATTCTGTCTATCGTATCTTATCATCATATTTCTATCGATCATAGCCTATCGTTCTATTCTATCAATCACATCTTATCGTTATGTTCTAATCCTTTTATCATACCTTTCATCATTACCTATCATTGCCTCTCTTTCTTGTCTAACTCTTTGCTTTCATATCATTTTTTATAAAACCCCTATCATTTCGTTCTCATAAACATACCCTTTCTTAATTCCTTTCATTACCGATCATCGTTGCTTTATCAATCATAACTTAACTTCCATAAAACTTTTCATAAAACATCTATTCTTTCCTTTCATAACTCATCTCTTCCTTATGCATTCTATAATAACATCCTCATTCTTACTCTTTTCACTCTTCTATCACTCTTTATCACATCTTTACTCTCATAAGGCTTTTATAATACATTTCCTTCGTAACTCAATATATATACATATGTATATATTTTTATAAATTATTTATTAAAACCTATCTTTTAACATCATCATAACATTGCTATAACATTACTATAGCATCATCATAAATCACATCATGACATTTGCATACAAAACATATAAATAAGATAAGCTTGTTCATAGTTGCAGACAGGTAAATATCTGAACTTACTCATAGCGTGCTTATCCTCTTCTTAGAATCCATCGACGTCCTTTGTCGCGTCTGGATCGGGTTCCTATAGACAAACTTTGTCCGTTAATCACATTTTCATTTATAACTTTTATTTTATTAAAAAGCTTGATTCTAATCTTATAACCCTTAATTATAGCCTTAGGACAGCTTTTTAAACCTTAATGGCCATGTTCGAATTTTTCTCCAACTTTTTGAAAAATTACGATTTTACCCCTAACTTTTGACAAAATTACAATTTTACCCTTGACGTGATTTTTCATAACTTAAACCTCAATTTTGGCTTTTACAAACTTCATTAACCTATTCCGGGGTCATTGGGGCTCTTTTCCCATAATTTGAGAATCTTTGAGCAAAATGACCATTTTGCCCCTAATGGGTCGTTTAATCATAACATTTTCATTTTCATACTTAGGCTGGATTTTCTAAACCCAAAATCATCTAATTAACTTTTTAAATCTTATCGGACCTCTTCCAGATCAATTCTTATCATTTTACCAATTTTCACATTCCTGGCCCTCAGGAAGTACTATTCTGACCTAAGAGTCGGTTTCATGTTTTCCTTGCGTTCTAGGGTTTCGAAGGGTTGGTTTACTAATTATAACTTGTCCCTTCCTTTTTCCATGCCCTAATTCCTCGAGGGGGTTCGGATTACCTTCCCGATCATATTTTTACCCCTCGTTTCCCATATTACCCCTAGTGCTGTTTTTAGAAATTTCGGCAGAGTTTCCCTTTAATTTTTGAGGTTCTAGCGTTTAGGAAACGCCTGAAAACCACCTATCCTGATCTAATTCTATCACGTACTATACCAGAGGTCTAGATTTTAAGTAAACTCATATTGTTTACGTAAAATCGTTACATTATCACATATTTTTCTTTTTCTCCATTACAGCCATTTTCTTCTTTTTACATACATTCTTTTCCATAATTTTCATACCAATAATTATAAAATCATACAATAGTCCTATACAATTAAATTGCGGAATGTAAAGAGGTCGGGATTTATACCGAATTGTAGTCCGGTCTCGACGGCGTAAACCCTAATTCTTCGTTCTTCATATCTGAGGTCCCGTCTTGCAAATCCAACTCCGCGGATGCGTCCGGAACGTCGAAAATAGGCCAAGGGCCAAACTTTAATTTTCGGTCACCGGTCACCGTTGACCGGCGACGACGGTGGAAAGTGGGTAGTCCATCTGGAAGATCTTGACGAGAGGAACTCATTGGTGGTCTCAATTTCACCATTCGACGCCTCTATCGCCGGAAATCACCCCTCGAAAAACCGACGGCGGCGGCGAGCTTAAATCTCCATTTTCCGGCGATCGTTGCCCAAAATTTATTTGAGGATTTTGATCTACGTATTGTTCTAAGCATTTTGATACCAACTTTGTAACTCAACTCCGCCAGAATCGTCGGATTCTACGGTGACGATGGCGACGGGCGGAGTTGGGTGGTGCGATCCGGCGGCCATTGGGCTGAAACACCACCTAGGTTTTGTTCTACTCTTCACCACGAGTCTTTTGAGACCAGAATCAGCTTGATCAGACGTCGGACGGCGGAGATACAGTGTCGCGAAGTTTCCGGTGGCCGGTGGCTTTGGGCGGCTCGTGCGGCTGCCGTTCCGTCGCGTCGACCCACCGTTGAACTCAGCTCGGTGAGAGCTTTCCAACGGTGCCGTCGGTGTCGTGAACGGAGGCCGTACGTGAAAGTTGGTTACTGTACACATTCGGGTAGAGAGAGAAAGAGAAGTGAGGAGAGAGTGTGTGTATATGGACAAATGAGGAAATTTTACTTTTTTCGCTCTTTATATACTTTTTCGTCCAAAATTTCAACATGGGCTATCCTGACTAATTTGAGCGTCCTGAATCCAAATATATCAGTTTTATTTTCATCTGAGGTCATCTTGACCAGTTTCCGATACTGCGAATTCTCGGTCAAAAATTACCCTTGTGCTCAATTATCAAATTTAAGCGTGCTGATAGGCTATCCTAACTAATTTGGGAGTGTTGAACTCAAATTTATCAGTTTTATGTCAAGATAATATCATCTTGACCTACTTCTTGACACTGTGGGTGGCACACATGTGTACACACATAATATCACTATCAATCATTTTTCATCTTTTAACATTGTTGGAACATTTTATTTAGTTCTAAACAACATTAAATCTCTTAATTTCACATTTTAATACTTAAATTCATTGTGTATTTATTTTCCGAGAAATATGAATTTTCCCGGTTATTACACTAATGATACAAACAAACCCTTACCCTTGTTTTGGGTATATTTTCAATCAATTGTTAGATAAAGACCTTAAACTATAGCTTTCTCTAGAATTGGGTAGGATGCAAAAAAAATAAAACATAAGAATCCTATTAATTAATGTAGTTCTAAACCATCAGACTTTCATACTTATTTTTTTAAAGTATGAGATAACTATGATATTATAAAATAATTCATATGTGTCTTGTTAGTTGTGTTATTTTTTTTATACCCTACTACATAATTTGTCTTGAAATAATCTTTTTGAGTTTGTGTTGTTAAAATCTCTTACCGAAGAATTATATTTATATTTTCTCAGAAAAATCATTTTGGTCATTTTAGATATTTGGCAGAATACCATATAACAAACTTTCATAATCAGATTCGCTCAAGATATTTTATTGTAATGATAATGAGGTTATTGCTTATTCATATTTAACTTGTTCTTAATCATTTAATCAACATAAAATTTGAGAATTTTTTTTTAATAAACTTAACATATTCATATTGATATAAAAATATAATAGAGTTATCAACTCTTACATATAGCTATCAATAACTTAGTCATCTTAATCAAAAAATATATAGATATATTATTTATTTATTTATTTTTCAAAGTAATACTGAAACCTTGTCTTGAAACTTTTATTACATGATACTATAGAAATTATTACTTAAAAATATTCATACAAAATATTACGGAAGCTTTTACTCGTAGTGGTACGCATGGACCCTTAAATTCACATCCACATCGCCATCCGCTCTGTTTAGCTAAATTTCAGTCAACAAGCTTCTTACCTACAACATGAACACACACACGGTGAGCTTTGCACTCGATAAGTACAACATAATCCCACAAAACATACTTAACAAAATCATAACTCATGTATAAGCTGATTATGCTCAATTATGAATTTAATTATGTGTTGTAATCATAAATTCTCTTGCATTACATGTCTAAGGGTCCTACTTAATGTGTCAGTACCAGGTGTGCATGTGACAACTGGGAAATTTCATCGTTCTTGAAAAAAATTAGTATATGGAATATACACGATGAAATTCGTGTTTAAAATGTGAAATGTAGTGATTTTATATGTGTACGTGTGTGTGTCATACACAGTATCAAGAAACTGGTTAAAATGACTTTTTCTTGATATAAAATTGATATATTTAGAATTAGTATGCTCAAAATAGCCAATTGAGCATAAAATGTAATTTTTGACCGACAGATATGCAGTATCAAGAAATTGGTCAAGATGACATTTTCTTGATATAAAACTGATATATTTAGAATCAGAATGCTCAAATTAGTCATTTGAGCACAAAATGTAGATTTTGTTGAGAGATACGCAGTATCGGGATGAGGGTCAAGACGACATTTTCTTGACCCGAAAATGATATATTTAGACTCAAGATGCCCAAATTAGTCAATCGGACACCTGACACGTTTTTTGAGACAAGTTCACACAGATCCCGAAAACTAGTCAAGATGACTTCGAATGAAGTTGAAACTGATAAATTTGGATTCAGCACGTCCAAATTAGTCAGTATAGCCTATTTGTATGCTCAAATTAGCTAATTGAGTACAAAGGTAATTTTTGACTGAGAATTCACAGTATCAGAAACTGGTCAAGATGACCTCAGATGAAAATAAAACTGATATATTTGGATTCAAGATGCCCAAATTAGTCAGGATAGCTCATGTTGAAATTTTGGGCGAAAAAGTATATAAAGGGCAAAAAATCAGAAATTTAAAAAACAAGCTCATAACTTTCTCTCATTTTCTCTTTCCTCCCCTTACACGAAAATGAACAGTAACCAACTATCGAAAACGGTGTCTGTTTTCGACACCACCGGTCTCATTGGAAAACTCTCGCCGAGCTGAGTCCAACAGTGGGTCGACTCGACGGAATGGCTGCCGCACGCACCGCACGAAGCTCACCGGAGCCGTGAATTTCAAACGGCCGTATCTCCGTCGTCCGGCCACCGTTTGCCACGAAACTGGTCCCAAAAGGTTCGTGTTGAACAGTACTACAAAACCCATGTGGTGGTTCACGGCAACAACCACCGTATCGTGCTGACCAAGCTTCGACAAATTCATCGTCACTGTCGCCGCCGTGGGAGCCACTGTCGATTTTCGCTGATTCTGGCCAAATTGAAGAGAGCCACCGATGCAGACATGGTCGTGGGGTTATGGGGAGCAAAAGCCGTCAACCAATTTCAGGAAAAAAGTCTGGCATGACAGAGTTCCACTGTCGCCGCCGTGGCCGTGGTTTTCGAGGGGATTTTCTGGCGATAGGGGCCTCCAAACATGAAATTGAGACCACTAATGGATTCCTCTCGTCGAGCTCTTCAAGATGGGCTACTCATTTGCCACTGTCGCCCCAGTCAACCACCGGTCAACGGCGAGTAAACGCCGGTCAACGCCGATCAACGGCGACCGGTGACCAAAAAATTGAAGAATGGCCAGTTGGCCTATTTTTGACGTTCCGGACACATTCACGGCATCAGAATTGCAAGACGGAATTTCAAAAGCAAAGAACAGAGAATTAAAGTTTGTCTGCACGAAACTAAACAGTTCGTTCGATTACCAGTGGGACGATTTTGGTAATGACTTCGATCCCTCCATTCCTGAAATTTATGTTTTAGAATGAGTACATATGAATTATGTATTGTGGAATGTGAAATTGTACGAAAAATAGACTATATGTATGAAAAATAGTCAAATGAGAAAATGTGTAAAATGTGAAGATTTTTACGTAAAAGTTGAGTTTTACGTAAAAATATAAGCCTCTGGTATAGTACGTGCCAAAATAGAATTAGGTTAGATGATTTCGAGGCGTTTCCTAAACGCCGGGAACCCAAAAATTAAGCAGAAATGCTGCCGAAATTTCGAAAATGGCATAAAGGGGTAATATGGGAAACAAGGGAAAAAAAATATGATCGGGAAGGTAACCCGAGTCCCCTTGAGGAATTAGGGCATGGAAAAAGGAATGAGCAAGTTACGATTAGTAAACCGACTTTTAGGTCGAAATATTACTTCCCGAGGGATGGGAATGTGAAAAATTGGCAAAATGATAAGAATTGATCCAGAAAATGTTCGATAAGATTTAAAAAGTTAATTAGATAATTTTGAGTTTAGAAAATCCAGCCTAAGTATAAAAATGAAAATGTTATGGTTAAACGACCCACCAGAGGTAAAATGGTCATTTTGCCCAAAGATTCTCAAATTATGGGAAAAGAGCCCCAATGACCCCAGAATAGAGTAATGAAGTTTGTAAAAGCCAAAATTGAGGTTTAAGTTATGAAAAATCACGTCAAGGGTAAAATTATAATTTTGTCAAAAGTTAGGGGTAAAATCGTAATTTTTCAAAAAGTTAGAGAAAAATTCGAAAATGGCCATTAAGGTTTAAAAAGCTGTCCTAAGGCTATAATTAAGGGTTATTAGATCAGAATCAAGCTTTTTAATAAAATAAAAACGATAAATGAAAATGTGATTAACGGACAAAACTTGTCTGTAGGAACCCGATCCAGACGCGACAAAGGACTCGATGGATTCCAAGAAGAGGATAAGCACGCTATGAGTAAGTTCAAACATTTACCCATTTGTAACTATGAACAAGCTTATTGTATTTATATGTTTTGTATGCAAATATCATGATGTGATTTATGATGATGCTATAGTAACGCTATAGCAATACTATGATGATGTTAAAAGATAGGTTTTAATAAATAATTTATAAAAAATATATATGTATATATATTGAATTACGAAGAAAATGTATTATAAAAGCTTTATGAGAGTAAAGATGTGAGAAAGAGAGATAGAAGAATGGAAAGAGTAAGAATGAGAATGTTATGGTAGAATGCATAAAAAAGAGATGAGATATGAAAGAAAAAGAATAGATGTTTATGAAAAGTTTTATGGATGTTAAGTTATGATTGATAGAGCAACGATGATCGGTAATGAAAGGAATTAAGAAAGCGTGTGTTTTATAATAACAAAAGGATAGATGTTTTATGAAAAGTGATATGAAAGTGAAGAGTTAGACAAGAAAGAGAAGTAATGATAGGCTATGATCGATAGGAGTATGATGATAAGATACGATAGATAGAATAATGTAAATGATAAACAGAGAATAATTGTCTGCACATAACTAAACGTATTTTTGTTTGTTATGATGTGATGTGATGTGATGATATATAAGTAATATGTGCTATATATGTTAAAGTGTGACTGACATAATTCACACAAGTAAAGTAAAGAATTAAGAAAAGAAAAACAACAACATGAAACAACGATATATGTCTTACGAAATGAGAATGAAAGAATGAGATGTCAATGAGAAAGAATTATGAAAGAAAGATAGAACAACGAAAGAACAAATGTCCCATGAAATGTTCTATGAAAAATGAGAAAGGAAAGATTATGAATGTCATGAAAAAGATGTACAGCGAAAAATCAATATAAGAAAAAAAAAATAAAAGCATACAAGATAATAAGACTGAAAACTTAAGTTGTTGGCGTACCGGCCTCCCGTAGGTGAGGTTAATGTCTATATCCTCCACGCAGATGTGGTGCTACCCCGAAGGTGTGGTAGTTTATAGGTTGGACACTACCCCGAAAGTGCGGTAGTTAAAGATCACCCCCTCAGAGAAGGAAGCGGTAATCTTTAAGGTGCGACCAGCAACGGGCCCACCAAAGGAAAGTGAAAAGAAAAGATAAGAAAAGTAAAGAACGATAAGAAAAGAAATAAACGACATGAAAAGAAACGAACGATATGAAAGAATGACATAATGAAATCGATGAAAAATAAATAAATAATAAAATGAAGTTTAAAAGAACATAATAGAATTAATATATGTGATGTGATGTATTTGATGTTATGTGTAAGATGTGAATGACATGTTTTTTTTTTTTTTACGTGATGTTATGCTAGTGTATATGTTACTAGCTTTTAAAATATGAAAGGTTAAAAGATGATGATAAAACGATAGAAAAGATAAGAAGGTGTAGAACGGAAAGTTAAGAAATGATAGGAATGAAAAGAGAAGAAATGAAGAGATTAGATTAGAATAATAAGAGATGATCGATAGAATGATGAGAACGATGAGCGAAGAGATAAATGAGCATGAAGAGACTAACATATTATGTTATGTTTTGATGATATGTATAGACGATGTGTATGATGTATCTATACATAATGTCATATATTCTAGTAATAATATATATTACTAGTATTTATAAGTTAATGAATATATGTTTGAACTTACTGAGCATCTAGCTCATTAGTTGTTCATATGTTGCAGGTAAGTAACCTGTTAGTTTAAAGTAATATGATAGACAACGGACGGATCTGCATGTGCCAAAGGACTGGGCGAGGGTATGGTACTACTATGAGTTTTTCGCTGAGTGTTCAAAAAGGAAGTTAAAAGAAAGAAATTTATGAATTATATGTTATAAAAGTATGATAGAGATATAGGTATAATATGTAAGTTAAAAAAAATTTGCTATAGAAATTACTTTCGCTTTAAAAAGAGAACATTAAAAAAATGGAAAGTTAAGTATGTTAGGTAAGAAGACGACGACCCATGAGGTTGTCAGCCATCACGGTCAGCGTTAGAGCTCGGCTGGATGGTATGGTAACATACGGGACGTCACAGTGCATGACCAAACAGAAAGCTAGGAGTCGTGATGTCTTAACTATTCCATAGTCAAAACTTATTTAACATAAACCTCCCTTTGAGCAACATGGTGGTAAGACACTATTAACATGAAACTTCTTTTGAGTGGAAGGGTGATATAATATTCTTAACTTAACTTAATTGTTTATTATACTATGAAAATCTTATCATAACATGGTATTGAAACATGATCTATTATTTCGAGCGTATTGTACCATACCATCATGCTCCTAAAAACATTTGTATGAAAACAGTTTTATTTATGTTATAGGCAGGGTTGTACTTTTCTATTAGTTTAACACAGAAGACGAATTAAATCCTATATCTCTTGTGAGAAACCGTGTAATTAGGGAAGGCTGTAAATTAGCCATAGAATCTTTGGGTAATCAGTCTATTTTAGGTTCATTCTATTTTTGTTAAATTCATTTATTCTAATTATGGGAGATTGTATTAATTGTATAGTTGACCCTAGGGTATTAATTGTATAGTTGACCCAAGGCAATACTCGACTATTTAAAGCCATGGTGATAGATCATTTGTACGCTGAAAAATTATTCAATTTCAGAAACAGTTTTTCTTTCATATTTCTTGGCAGTGTTTAGGATTACTTCTCTTTCTATTGCCTTTTATGGTATCAGAGCGAAAGAAGAGAATAGAAATTTGATAAGTTAACCATGTCTGGAGTAAGCAGTGAAGGCAACTCGACCCCACCTTCCTTGGTGTCTGAGTTGATTCCCAAAATTGCTCCCACTGCCATGTTTGATAATACACCTTCTACTCTTCAAATCACCCTTATTAAACTTAATGGCTGAAATTTTCTTCGGTGGTCTCATTGTGCTGCCATTGCAATTCGGGGAAAAGGGAAAATCGGTTTTCTTGATGGATCTTCTCCACGTCTGCCGAGCACCTCTCTTATGGCTCAACAAGGTATCTCAGGTGCTCCTATGCCTGACATGACTGAGAAAGGTGAGTGGTGGATTGTGTATTCAGGTGCTAATGATCACATGACTGGCTGTGCAACTTCGTTTCAGACTTATACTCCTAGTTCTGGACAAAAAAATGTTCAAGTGGCTGATGGCTCTTTTTTGCCTGTTGTGGGCATAGGCACAGTCCAAATAAGCCCCTCTCTTTGTCTAAAAAATGTTTTACATGTTTCGCAGCTTTCCTACAACCTTATCTCTGTGTGTAAATTGACAGCAGATAACCTGTGCCGTGTTAACTTCACTTCTACTTCTTGTGTTTTTCAGGATGCGACAACGAGGAGGACGATTGGCTGTGCTAGAGTCTTTAACGGCCTCTATTTCTTGTTTCCTGAGAATAGTTCATGTGCTCTTTCTGTCTCTTTGAATAATCAAATAATGTTATTACATTATCGTCTAGGTCATCCTAGTTTTACCTATATGAAATATGTATTTCCTTCTCTTTTCTGAAATAAAAATATTCCTTTGCAATGTGAAGTCTGTCAAATGGCTAAGCATACATGTCAGTTTCTTCCTCCACAACCATATCGCCCATCTAAACCATTTACTTTGATTCACAGTGACATTTGGGGGCCTTCCCGTGTTCCAACACTTAAATCTCAAAAATGGTTTATTACCTTCATCGATGATCATACATGTGTCAGTTGGGTGTATATTCTTAAAGACAAATCTGATACCGCTGCAGTTTTTAAAAATTTTACCAAATGATCCATACTCAGTTTGACACACAAATAAAATTACTTCGTACTGATAATGGTACTTAGTACTTCAATTCCATTCTTAGGGAATTTTTTCAAACTAAAGGGATTCTACACTAGAGTTCATGCATTGATACCCCAAAATAAAATGGGGTGGCGGAGCGCAAAAATAGACATCTTCTGGAGGTGGCACGTTCCCTTTTATTTACAGCACATGTTCCTAAGTTTTTCTGGGGGGATGCTATCCTTACTGCTTGCTACCTCATTAATCGTACGCCATCTAAAGTACTCCACTTCAAAACACCCTTAGACACACTCATATCTTCCTACCTTACCTATAGATTATTCTCAACCCTTGAATCACGTGTCTTCGATTGTGTGGCCTTTGTCCATAACTCTTCTCAAGGTCGATCTAAGCATGATCCTCGCTCTCACAAATGTATCTTCCTAGGATATTCCTCGTCACAGAAGGCTTACATATGCTATTCTCCAGACCAGCGAAAATACTTCACGTCTGTTGATGTCACCTTATTTGAAAACCTTCCATACTATAAACGTCATTTGCCTCAGGGGGAGAATGCAAATGAGCCAAATTCTGATTCCATGATGCTAGGTAGTGAAGGATTCGATTTCCTGACTCCCTTGTCCGAAAATCATTTCCCAGACAAACAACTAATTCCAAAAAAAGAACTCTTGACTTATTCTCGAAGGAAACAAAAAAGGGATGTCGAAAATCTTGAGCATTCTCAGTTGCCTGTCTCGGAGTCGTGTGCGGAAATATATGAGGATCCTATTGCTCTCAGGAAAGCTTCTCGAGCTTGCACAAGATACCCCATTTAAAATTCCGTAAAATACGGGCATCTTTCAGAACAGTTGATGACGTTTGTTGCCAATCTGTCTAATGAGAATATCCCAGCAAATGTAGAAGAAGTCATGAAAAGTCCTGAGTGGAAGGCTGCCCTACTTGAAGAGGTACACATTCTTGAGAAAAATGGGACTTGAGAAGTTGTTGAAAAACCACGAGATAAAAGAATAGTTGGCTATAAGTGGGTCTTCACAGTGAAATATAAGGCGGATGGCACAGTTGAAAGATACAAAGCTAGGTTAGTAGCTCAAGGTTTTACTCAAACGTATGGTGTTGATTACGAAGAAACATTTGCTCCTGTTGCCAAGATCAACACTATACGAGTTCTCTTATCTTTAGCTGCAAATCTAGATTGGCCATTAGAGCAACTTGATGTTAAAAATGCTTTCCTGAATGGGGAGCTAGAAGAAGAAGTGTTTATGGATCCTCCCCCTAGGTTTAACTATGATGAGAATAAAGTGTGCAGGTTACGCAAGGCTCTGTACGGCTTAAAACAGTCACCTCAGACTTGGTTTGATCGTTTCTCAAAAGCTATAAAAGGACAAGGATATGTGCAGGCTCAAGCTGACCATACTCTCTTCTACAAACACCGAGAGGGTAAGGTATCCATCCTTATAGTATATGTTGATGATATTATCCTTACAGGAGATGACTTGGAAGAGATGTCGTGTGTTAAGAAGGGTCTCTCATCCGAATTTGAAATGAAAGACTTAGGAAAGCTTCGATATTTCTTAAGAATGGAAGTTGCCAGGAGTAAAGCAGGAATTTCTGTCTCACAAAGGAAGTATATCCTTGATTTACTTGAAGAAACAGGTATGTTGGGACGCAAGCCAATGGATACTCCCATGGATCCCAATCTCAAGTTCAATAATCAGGAGTCAACCAGCCCAGTGGATAGGGGGAGATACCAACGATTAGTTGACAAATTGATATACCTAGCCCATACAAGACTTGATATTGGCTTTGCTGTGAACTATGTTGGGCAGTTTATGCATGATCCTAAGGAAGAACACTGGGGGGCTATTAATCAGATACTTAGATATTTAAAGGGAACTCCGGGACGAGATTTTCTGTTCGAGAAACCACCAAAAGGAATATTGAAACCTTTACTGATGCTGAATGGGCAAGATCAGTTATTGACAGACCGTCGACATCTGGTTACTGTTCATATGTATGGGGCAACCTGGTTATATGGAGAAGTAAGAAGCAAACGGTAGTAGCCAAAAGCAGTGCTGAGGCTGAACTAAGATCTTTGGCTCATGGTCTTTGTGAAGCTTTGTGGCTAAAGAATCTACTGACTGAATTGCACCTAGAAGCACAGGAGTCTATAAAGGTGTTTTGTGACAACAAGGCAGCCATCAACATTTGTCATAATCCGGTTTACCATGACAGAACAAAGCATGTGGGAGTAGACAGACACTTCATTCAGGAAAAGATGGAAGATGGAACAATCTGCATCATATACATCCTAACAACCGAGCAGACAATAGACATTTTAACAAAGAGTCTTTGGAAGCCGGATTTTGAGCGGTTAATTAGCAAGCTCAATCTTTTCAATGTGTATAGTTGAGCTTGAGGGGGAGTGTGAGAAACCGTGTCATTAGGGAAGGCTGTAAATTAGCCATAGAATCCTTGGGTAATCAGTCTATTTTAGGCTCATTCTATTTTTGATAAATTCATTTATTCTAATTATGGAAGATTGTATTAATTGTATAATTGACCCTAGGGTATTAATTGTATAGTTGACCCTAGGCAATACTCAGCTATTTAAAGCCATGGTGATAGATCATTTGTACACTGAAAAATTATTCAATTTCAGAAACAGTTTTTCTTTCATATTTCTTGGCAGTGTTTAGGATTACTTCTCTTTCTATTGTCTTTTATCTCTAGATCTTATTGATCTATTCTACTATTCATGTTCCCTACTTCCTGTGTATACTTATAGATTATATTTATAATACAAAACTGTTTCTTAACTATTTCTTAACTACTTGACTACTCTTCAATATTTCCTATATATATATATAAATAATCAAATAGAGTCTCCCTTGTTTTTATCCAATTCTCGCAGTCAAAAACTACTTAAAATGCTTGTTTTGAGCTGCAGAAAAATGAACAGAGTTTCTACTGTTTTTCTACTTTTTCCCGCATTCGAAAACTGCTTAAAAATGTACCTATAATGAAAATTTTCAATTTCTAGAGCAATATACAGCAATCAACTTATCTATTTCACCTCAACATTTCTTATTTCAACATAAAATGTATAAAAGAGCACTTACATTCTTTTTGAAATTTATTTCATTCAACATTTTAAATTTTCAAACTTAGTATGCATTAAAAAGACTTTTTTTTTAGAGCATAACCTTAAACATTCGGTGAAAACAAACTTATTTCATAGTAAAGTTACTAATGAATCTACAACATATTCCATTTTATTCAATTTTTTTCCTCTAGAATATAGAACAACCACTACTTATTTCAAAAGGCCATATACTTGCATAATGCATAACTTATTTAATCTTAGAAGTCCAGCCTAAAGACATTTTTAGATAAAATGGCCTTCATAAAACTTTTAGATTTTTAAGAGATCTAAAACTTTCATATTTTAACCAAAAGCTAAGTCAACCTCTGAGACTCTCATTTGGATTAAAATCCGTGGCTAGACAGGTTTTCTCTAAATTCTGTCTAGTTTCCAAAAATGACTTGAAACTAGGTCTTAAGCTCCGAATTTGAGAATTTCTATTTGAGTAAAACTTGTTCCTAACATCCAGATTTAAAACTTTTTAGTTGATCATAAGACCTAAAAATATCATTTATATAGTCATTTGAGCCTGATCATTATTGAAAATTTGGACAAGGTTGAAATGTGTTGTCACACAAACTTAAATAGTTCAAATTTGATTTTAGTGCATGAACATAACCAAAAATCATTATAAAAAAAATCATCTCCTAGATTTAAAGCTATTAAACATAAAAACTCAAACAACCACAATCATAAAACTTTATACAATCCAAAAATCAAATTCATTTACAAGGTTCTAGATATATATTAGAGCTTGAAACTTAAGGAGAATGATATATAAATTATAACTTGAAACTTAAGGAGAATAATTCTAGTGTCTTACTTAAAGTATCACTAGCACATACACATATAACATCTTAGAATCTCAAACTACAAAATTTCATATTATAGATTTCTCTTTGTCATTTTATCGAACATTTGATATGCAAGAAAACAATAAACACCAATACTTTCTAAAGTCTAAATTTGACGATCTTAACCTGCCAAAACTTAGATTCTAAATTTCCTATATCTTTGTGGTGTGTGTGAATTGTCAAGAATGCCATTCAAGTTTTGAACGTCAAAAGTTGATGTAATCATTTAAGTCTAACTTCTAATTTGAAGCAAAGAACCGTAATAGTTTTACCTTTCTTACTCGTGGGATTTAAGGGATATTGTAACTGCTAGAGTTTGTAAGACTTAGTTACTGAAGAAAAGGAAGCAATTGGAGTGGAAAAGAAAGAAAACATGGGGGTGTCTGTAGGCAACCAAAGAATACCAAGAGGGAAAGGGAAAGAGAAGGAGAGGGAGATCGAAAAACTAACCAAGCTTGTAGGTATTCATATTTGAATTCTCCTTACATCCCCATTAAATGCAACGTGGAAGTGCATAGAGGAGGTGAGATTTGGTTTACAAATCCCCTCCCTTGCCTTACGGAGCACCATACCTCTCTACTTCTTTGAAAAAAAAAAATTTCCAAATGCTGAGCTGGGATTAGACGTGTATAGTAATAGGATGTAATGATATGACAATTTTTTTTTTTTTTTTCATTTTGGAAGCATTTGGTGAGATTATGCTCCCCAAAAACACACACACATAGAGGTCATTTTTGTAGTTGTTGTCCTTTTTTTTTTTTTTTTTTCTATATCCATTTCGTTTACATATATATATATATACATAAACGTTTTCATTCATCATTTTTTATAATAGTTTATATATACAATGATATGTATAGATATATATAAATGATATGTATAGATATATATATATATATGAACCATTAAGTGTGTGTATGTATATAAACGTATTCATTTTTTTTTCTTTTTTTTATAATGGTTTATAAATATTCATTTTCATTTATATATTCATATATATATATATAAATCATTATTATTATAGTATTTTCATCCCCCAATAATTAGTGGGGCTTGATCATGGAAATCGCTGTAATTGAGAAAGTTTCAGTCTAAACTTTATAACTAAATTCTAATGTAGTCTCAAGTTGAGAGTTGAGTTTGAAATTTTATCAAACTAACTTCAAACTAATTGTTTTAAAACTAATATTGATTTCTAAATTAATATTATAAAATTCAATATATATATTCATTTTTTACTAATACTATTTCATATCAAATACACCATAACATACTCTATATTTAAAGTCTCTAAATTTATGAAGATTAGGTCCTAAAATTTTTTAGTCAACACATTTTTAATCCATGGTACAATTGATCAAATTTTTACTTACCTTTTATTGTAGCAATGATTTTGTTGAGCGTTATTGGGCCTTTCATAACCAATGTAAGATTATCTCAACAATCTCCCCGTCGCTTAAGTTGGATACTCATTGACTCATTTCTACAAGATTAGGCATTGGCTAACTTAACAATTTTGGATAGATTTAGACGTTCTTAATCCTAAAAGCAAACTCAAGTGGTGAGGTTTTTCCTCGTGCTTACGAATTGACCACCCGCTCCTTTCCACATCCGGTGTGAGATTGCCTTAACAAATGCAGTGAAGAGTTATTACCATACCGGCAGTCTCGTGGAGCAGAATGACAGAGCTCTGTCCACCTATTGGACTCAACACATCTGGTGAGTAACCATTATAAAACTTAATGCTCTCTTCATCTTCTTCAACTAACTAGATATTAATTTCATTTGCAACAGTCTCTGAAAGTTGGCACATTCTAAAGGAAAGTTGGTGTTTGTTTTGGTTACCGAGACTGATTTGCAAAAGGTAAAGCTCTGTGTGAGCCAAAACCGAAAATAGTCCTCCACTTATCTTGGAATATTATATATATTTATATATATATATATGTAGCAATAGCCCTGTTACAGAGGATCCGGTTTATATTTCAATAACCAAATACCGAGAATTAGAATATGCGGTTACTTTTATTTATTTATTTTGCATGGATTGTGGTGGTTCTCACTGTAAAATATTCAAAACCGAATTAAGTTTTGTTTTATGATTATTTATTACCATTAATACAATAAAAAATTCGTTCTGGTAATATGTAAATCTGTTTGCTTTTTGTTTACTCGTCCTCCAATCCAGCTGACCTGCCAAGTTACATAAATGTTAGAGAGGTAGATTTAAAGCAAAATTTGTGCCTTCAGAACAGAGCTTTGGCAGATCTTAGGTGGTCTAACTTCCTTTAATGAATGGCCAAAATGTTAACCAGCGAAGGGGGAAAAGTACAAAAACCTCTCCTCTATTCTTATATTTTGAAGAAAATCACGTCTATCCTCCGTTTATAAATAGTCTAAAAATTGGTGGTTTCTATAAGTATAGTAGGACCTTGGGAAAAAAAAAATTTTGCTTTATTTGTTAGGTTTTGTATTGTTTTTGTTTTTGTCTTTATTTTTTGTTTTTCTTTTCTTTATCAAAAATTATCTGTTTTATGTCTTTTTTTTATATGTTTTTAATTGGATGGAATTGTCAGAAATGTACAATATCAGCATGAAGGCTTATGGTAGAAAGTAGAGCTGGCAATTTGGATCACGACACAATAACACGATACGAAACCTGCACGAAGTTAGAAGGTTTAGATTTTCCTTAAATAGGTTTGGTCAAAAAGAGTCAAACCCGTCAAACACGATTAAATAAAAGGTCGAATCCGCACGAACCCGCCAACCTGCAATTGACACGAAATAACTCGTTTAATAAATAGATCATATATGGGTTGACATGAACATGATTAATAAATTACCCATTTATAATCTTTAATATATTTATATTGTTATATACATCATAATGTTTTACTATTTTTAATTTTGAGTTTTCAAAATTCAAATATAAAATATATCTTTTATTTTTTTATATATATTTTTAAAAAAAATTTTAACATAGAAAAGAAAATCTAAATTTTACTTTTTTTTTAAGTCTTTCATTGCCTTTACTACTCTACTCACCTCATCTCATCGCCCTTCTCTTCTCTCACTTTATCGACTTTTGTGATAATACGACTAGTAGTCCTTAACCCTATCATTGTCAACCCCCCCCCCCCCCCCCCCTCCTGTCCTCTCTCACCCCATCACCCTCTCCTCCCCCTCCTCTCTACTCACTTCACCCCATCACCCTCTCTTCCCCCTCCTCTCTACTCACTTCACCCCATTGCCCTCCCTTCCCCTACCCTATTGACTTTTGCGACAACACGGCTAGTTACTTTTTTTTTTTTTTCATTTTTCACCCTTGTCATTAATTTACCTTTGTTTGTTTGTCTGTTTGTTTATTGAATTTTATTTGAATTTAGCTACTATTAATAAAGATCGTTTACCTTTGTTGTTTTTCTTTCAAATAGATTCCGAGATTTTCATGATTTATTTATGTGTCATGTCCAGTTAGAAATATTAATCCCAATTGTCCTCAGAATGGTTTGATCTGAGAGATAATATGTTGTTTTCATAATTCATCAGCAACAGATTAAAAATATTGATTAATTGGTCAGGAGCTAAAGTGAAAATAATAAATCAACCAAAGATTTAATTCAGCAATTTTCTTGAAAAAGAATATCATGTGTAAATTCTGACTTAAAGTTAAGTTTGCCTCGAATGAACAATGTTACAATTGGCAATTTTGACGCGCAAAGGTGTAATTTTGTAGAACATCATCAGAAAATGAAACTAATTCTCAAAAAAAAGAAAAAAAAAGTGTTTTAAGCTTTAATTTTAATGGTACAGACATAATCATGAGAAAACAACAAATTCAGAAACAAAATTGTAAGTCTAGAAAGGAAGAATTTTTTTTCTTCACTATACTCTACGACAGCCATTTAGGTAATAGCTAAATCAATAAATTGATTGCACGCAGGATTCGTGGTCAAAGTTTGTTCCAAGATCGTCAGTAGCGGAGGAGAAATGGCAGAGATTGTAGTAGGCCCTGTCATTGACAAGCTGGTAGACTTGCTATTGGAAGAGGCAAAGTTGTTCAAGGGAGTCCACAAAGCAGTTGAGAGTCTAAAGAATGAACTGGAAAGCATCAAGTGTTTCTTGAAAGATGCAGAATCAAGGTTGGGGAAAAGAGACGTCGAAGACGGTGTGAAAATTTGGGTGAAACAGGTAAGGGATGAAGCTAATCACATAGAAGATGTGATTGATGAATACCTTCACCATGTTGCACCAAGTCGTCATGAGAGTGGATTTGTCGGTTTCCTTCGGAAGATCCGCCACTTGGTCAAACAGTTAAAAGCACGCCATCACATTGCTTCTGAGGTTCAAGACATTAAGAAGTCACTACGCGAGATCAAGGAGAGAAGTGAAAGATATGACTTCCGGTTTTCCTCAGAAGATGGACCTAGTGGCAGATGCACTACATCTGCAGAGCAGTACGACCCTCGGTTGGATTCCATTTTCATTGAAGAAGATGATGTTGTGGGCATTGATTCAACATGAGATGATTTGATAAGTATGTTAGTCGATGGAGCATCCACTCGTATGGTTATTTCATTAGTAGGTTCAGGCAGAGTTGGAAAGACTACTCTTGCAAGCAAAGTCTACGAGAATGAAGTGGTTAAAAAACACTTTAATTGCTGTGGTTGGATCACTGTGTCTCAGTCATATGACCTGAAGAAGCTACTTAAAAATATGGCCAGGCAGCTTTACATAGGCGAAGAACGCCACGGTGACAAAACAGATGAGAAGTCATAAAACAACTCATTAAGAGAATATTTGAATGCACAGAGGTATATGGTTGTTATTGATGATGTATGGGATGTTGAAATTTGGGAAGTCATAAAACATACTCTTCCTAATAATAATAAAGGTAGCCGGGTAATTATCACAACGCGCAATGATTTCATTGGTGCTTCTGCTTGTCAAGAAACCTCACGTGATGTTGTCCGTAAGCTACAACCTTTACCCGAGGAAATGGCATGGGAATTGTTTTGCAAAAAGGCGTTCCAATCTAAAAAGTCTATGAGTTCTTCATGTCCTTTGGAGTTGGTGGAATTGTCTCGTAAAATTGTTAGCAAATGCCAAGGCCTGCCACTTGTAATTACTGCTATGGCTCGTTTATTATCAACCAAAGAGAAAATTGTGTTAGAATGGCAAAAAGTTCTTGATAATATGAGCACTGAGTTTGAAAGTAATCACCAACTTACAAGTACTTTAAGGATCCTCTCCCTGAGTTATGATGATCTACCACACCACCTTAAATCTTGCTTTTTGTACTTTGGCATCTTTCCTGAGGACCATTTAATTTCTGACGGAAGATTATGCAGATTGTGGATTGCAGAAAGTTTTGTGAAGCCAAAAAGGGACGAGAGACCACCCGAAGACATTGCTAAAGAGTACTTAGACGAGCTCATCCATAGAAACTTGGTTCAAGTCTCATACTTAGAATGTCGAGCATTTCATAGGGTGCTCAAAGTGCATGATATGATGCGTGAGATCATCTTACTGAAGATGGATGAATTAGGTTTCTGTCAAATTTTGGATGAAAAGAACCCAAGATTTGGAAGGAAGTATCGTCGTCTGTCGATCCATGGAGGTGTAGATAATGTTCAAGAGATTGCCGAAGATTCCGGGGTTCGTTCCATTTTTATTTTCAATGTCCATGAATTGACGCAATCTTTTGTGGTTACTTTGGTTAAAAATTTTCAGCTCTTTAAGATTGTTGGAACTCAGAGACGCTCCTCTTGGTTCTCTTCCAAATGTGGTGGGAGATTTATTCCACCTGAAATACTTAGGTCTGAGAGATACCAAAGTGAAGATGCTTCCGAAGTCTGTCGGTAAGCTACAAAATTTGGTGACTTTAGATCTTGCAGATGCCCTAGTGCGAGAACTACCTTTTGAGATCAATAATTTTCGGAACTTGAGAAACTTAATCACCTATCATTTTGACATGGAGTTAAGCAACGATTTTGATTCAGTTTATGGAGTTAAGATACCACTGGGGATTGGGTGTTTGGAGAACTTACAGTCACTAAAGGGAGTGGAAGCACATCGTGAAGGACTTGGTGCAATAAATTATTTAGGGAAGTTGCGACAGTTGAGGAAATTTGCCATCTCAGGGTTGACCACAGAGACAGGGAAGGCTCTATGCAGTTCCCTTGAGAAGATGACCAACCTTCAGCGTTTACAGTTGTTACTAATTAGTGAAGATGAAATACTAGATTTACAATCCATTTCATCTCCTCCTCGTTTTCTTTCTAACTCTGAGGGGTCCATTACAGGACCTGCCGCTTGGATAACCTCGCTTCATGATCTATTGGAGTTGGACTTTAGATTTTCGAAGCTGCACAATGATCCTTTAAGATTCCTCTATGGCCTGCCTAATTTACAGAGACTTTTTCTCTTCCGGCTTATGATGGAGAAGAACTGCATTTCCAAGAAGGTGGCTTTCAGAAACTCCAGGTTCCTAGTCTAATTAACTTGGCTAAACTAAAGGCCTTGGTAGTAGATGGAGGAGCATTGCCTTGTCTCGAGATGCTAGCTATTGGAGCTAGACACCTGAAGGAAGTGACTTCTGATGTCCAACGCTTGTGTAACCTGAAAAGTTTAAGATTCCACAATGTGCCGACCAAATTTATCGATGGTATGAAACCAGATGGAGGCCCTGATTATTGGAAAGTTATGCATGTATCATCAATCACTTAATTGGAGAATGCTTCTATAGCTAGGAAGCTCCGCAAGTCTGACACTTACGACTTCTTCTGTGCAAAACTATTCAAAATTACGGGAAAGTTGCACTCGTGCAGGCCATGAGCCTATGCTCAACAGGTTTCTCCTGATATGTTCAAAGGCTTCACAACTTTTTTTTTTTTTTGCCCCTATAATGGTAGAGAATTTGAACTCCACATCTAAGTAGTGGACAAATGTAGTTTAAAAAAAAAAAAACAACAACAACAACAACACTAAGCAAAGCCTTAACAGAAACCTCGTAAGTTAATTTTAAACTGTTTTTCCTTGCATCTACCACAGTCAAAATTTCAGCTGACTTGATCAATTATTGGGGGGAAAAAAAGGAAAGAACAATGATACGCTCATAACAAGCTAGTCATTTTCATCTCACTTTTCACTCTCATTAAAAGGTAATTGACATGCATGCAGGTCTCTTATTATGGGTCATGAGAAACATTTCAAAGTGTAATCCTGCAGTAATTAAAACTTGGACTCTGATTTTTCTTTAAATTCTTCCAACTCGAAGTTAATTAATTATTTTACTGCTACCCTGCCATAAATTAATTCGCTAATCTGTGTGATTTTATTCTCACTGGTCATTTTCTCAGATCACTTGACCCATGAGTAGAATTCTCATTATTTTCATTTAATTTGATTTGCTTTGGCACGAGGAGGTTAGTGGAAAGATGTTCTTGCTAAAAAATTTTGTTTTTCTGTCCATATCGATGGACAAACTTTTCTTTCTTTGAAGATCATAATCGACATGCTTGCCATCATCAATCTTCGCCATCACCAGCGTCATTAGATTATTACCTAAGGCAAATCTGTGTGTGTAAAATTTGTTTATGGTTTGCATTATAATGTTTCTGTAATATCGTTGTGTGGCTCCAGCCTCATGTGGCCGTTTGACCCTGCCTATGCTTTGCTTTGTTCGAGTACTTGTGGTGTTGGAAGTAATTATTCATGAATTTGTACGTGTGAATGTAAGAATTGCCAGGAGTTTGTTAGAATGATAGCCTTACAAAGTGAAATTAGCATAATGATATATGTTTTTTTATTTTACTCAGAGCGCCTAGACAAGACGTGTAGTGTAAAATCATAATATGCTGAAATCATTTTGCAAAGTAAAATTTTTAATGCAAATAAGACTCTCCCATTACACCATTTTTACAAAGTACTAATTTTGCTGATTACTTGAGTAATTGCAATGATCCATCCTTGCCTGTTTTGTAGGAGATTCTCTATCCTCAAGAGAAGCTTCTCTCTATCTTTTCTGGATGTGGAGGAAGAATACTACTGTACTAAATTTTCCAAGTTCAATTTAGGGAGCCAACGAGTCTTTGAGTCGGCATTAAGCGTGACGAGCTTACGGGGGTTAGAAATTGTTGTTAGTCTTCATCGATACAGGGTCACCTTTCCGACGTTTGATCAAGTCTATTGAATCCACTACTTCCTATCTTCCACCGAGTTAGATGTGAGCCAGTCCCAAGCCAGTGTAGGGATCCAGCCAAAGGAGAGTGGGAAAGGGCAGTTGCTTGCGTGGGAAGTGAGTCCAGTCTCAGTTCGAGCCGGGAGAGAAGAGACAATCCTGCCATGGCAGTCTTCCAGCAAGTGAGGTGAGAGAACTAGCGAGAGTTAAGGTATTCGAGCTGTTCCAATTCCCGGTCAGTGATAGAGATCAAACAGTCAGAGGATAACCCCATGAAGAACCAACCAAACCAATGAGGGGAGTCTGTTCAGGTATTGAGATGTCCTCCTTCCGAGTTGACGTGGACTATCTGTATCAAGTATACTCCCTTGATGAAGAAGTAAACTCGTTAATCTTTGAAGTGAATGAAGAGTCCTATTACTCAGATTCAGTAAAAGAAAAAAAAAAGGTGCGGAGAATTGGCCACAGTATGGAAAATTTTTAAGTGTTTCTCGACCATCGTCGTTAAAAGTCTCACGCCAGACCCCGTGAGGAGGTCCATACACACATAACATGACATACTAATATTGCGTACATGGGATTTTAACTTCCAAAAACTCTTTTTACTTAGGTGGGTAAATTTGTCACTGATAAATTCTATGAGCAAGAAGATTCCATTGAATCATGCCAATGGCAGTACGATAGAGTGAAAGGAGGAAGTAAACCCCGTTGGAGCTATAAATATAATGAGATAATTGCATTACTTAAGAGATTATGCATCAAAGTTTACGAGCAGCTGAACAGTAGAAATTAAAATTAATTTTTTACCGTATGGAACTGATATCATCAAAATGCGTGTAGCGTTGCAGTTTTGCTGCTTCTTGTAAAGAAACCTCGTGTGATTTTTTGAAAAAGCTACAACCATTTTCGGAAGAAATTTCCTGGGAGTTGTTCTGCAAGAAGGCATTCTGGGCCGAGTTTGAAGGGTGTTGTCCCAAGAGTTGGAGCAATTATCCCGTGAAATTATTAAAAAATGCAATGGGTTGCCACTTGTAATTTCCGCTCCAGCTGGCTTGACGTCAACAAAAGAGAAGGTTGCGTCGGAATGGCAAAGATTGCTTGACGGCCTCGATTTACGCGTTGAGAGTAACTCCCACCTTGCTTATGTTTCAAAAATTTTGTCCGAGTTATCATGATTTGCCCTGTCACCTTAAATCTTGCTTCTTGTATTTCGGCGTCTTTCCAGAAGATTATTCAAGAAAAGAAAGACATGACATCAGAGAAGTAGCTAGGAATGTTTAGATGAACTGAGTTCAAACTTCAGAAGGGGGTGTAAATATTGTCGAGTCCATGATTTGATGTAGGAGATAATCCTATCAAGAGCAGAGGATTTTGGTTTCTGTCAAATACTGAATGGGAGGAATACAAGGTACGGAGGAAAAATTCGTCGTTTATCAGTTCACAGTGGTACAAAAAATGTTCTTGAGTTGATTGAGGAGACAGGTCGTTCTCTTCTTCCTTTCTCCATCAATGGATTGATCTAATCTTTCTTGAGTAATTTTCAAAAAACTCAGCTTTTGAAGGTGTTGGAGCACAAACGTTCATTTTGAATATCTGCCAAAATAAGTCGGAAATTTGTTCCACTTGAAGTCCTTGAATACGAGCCACTCAATCTACAAAGACATTAGAGATACATTGGTGTGTGAACAGCCGAAGGAGATTAGAGCGCTTCGAAATCTTTGATATCTCTTGGCCTATAATCGTCATGACACTATTGAATGTAGTTTGGATTCAACCCATTGCATGAAGATAAAGAATGGATTGGGTGTGTAGAGAAGTTACAAACCCTCTCAAATGTGCAAGCAATTGGAGTTGATCTCATCAAAGAGCAGGGGAAGTTGAACTTGTTGCGGTCTTTTGCTATTTCAGAATTGACTGCGGAGATGGGGAATGATATTTGTGCCTCTATCGAGAAGATGAAAATCTTGGCATTGAGTTTCTCAAGATTGGTTGATGATCCCATTGAAAAGCCTCCACATTTTGCCTAATTTAATGTCTCTGTGGCTCCACCACGCGTACGAGGGCAAGCAACTGCACTTTGAGGAAGGTGTCTTTCAAAGACTCATGCTGCTTGAACTAAGAAATTTGGGTGGATTAAGCATAATGAAAATAGACGACCAAGCATTACCTGCTCTTGAACAGTTATTCTTTGGTCCCAGCTTGCTTATAAAGGAGGAGTCGCGTGACGTCCAGCACCGAAAGCACCTCAAAGTTCTTGAGTTTTCTCACACGAGGGAATTTGTGCTAAGTATGCAACCAGGAGGCCAAAATTACTGGAAAGTTCAGCATGTTCCTTCGGTGCATTTCTGGTGCAGAAATGAAGAGGGGCTTTATGATGTCTACAAGCTCGGCGAATTAGACTTGATCAAATGCCCACATGGTTGAGTTCTGTTGTAAGAGCGCCTTGCCCTTCAATGTTCTCGCTTTTTTTTATTCAAAGAAGCTGGCATCTTCTTTTCAATTTATATGTACCTACAAACACCAGTAGAGATGTGTCCGTCTCTGAAAATGCATTTGTGCTTACGGAAGTGAGTTTCCTGATAATAAGCTCCTTGTATGAGGCAGAACATAATCTCTCTGACGGAAAATGCGTTTTCCTTAATGGTATAAAATGCTCTACAGAGAAATAAATGTGTTCGTTTATGAATTCTGAATACCTTGAGAATTAATAGACTAATGAATCAAGCTGGATCATTTTCACAAATCAGTGATGCCAGACAGAGAGCGGCTGTTCGTTACATCATGAATATGAATTTCTGTAGTTGCTAACGGGATGCTGGATTTTTAAGAGCACATTAAGTCAATAGAAACCATCTGCATAAAGCCAATTGAACACTAGATAAAATTCCGAGTCGAAAAGGTTTTTCTTCTTCAGCATGACTCTTTAATTCACATTGCCTAGAGTTAAACACGGTCTATTAAAATAATATCTATAAAAATAACATCAATAAACGAATTCTCATCAAAATCGAGAAGGTTTTATTGATCTGACAAAAATAAAATGCAAAATTCTTTTGTAAGTAAGACCGAAGCAAGTTAGCCTCATCATCCATGGACCATGATTATAGTATGCATCCTTGTATTTATTATAGTATAAGCGGTCTGTAACTGTCAAAACTTTGTAGAGAGAGAGAGAGATCACAGCACCTTTTAAGGCGCCATGAGTCCTTCAATGGTGTAGGAGAATGAATCCGCCCCGTCAACCTTAAATAGCAATGTTCTCAATGTATGCATCACATCATATTCTGGATCAAGTTTCTGCTGCCACCCCTAAGAAAGAACAAGATTAACAAACTCAGCAAAACCTGAAAAGGAAAACTAAAAATAACGATGAAACCAGCATGTTTGACATGAATAGAAATATTGAGAAACCTTTTAACTTTTTTTTCCCTAAAATTCTGATAATTCCATTTCCAAACAATTGTGATGAAAATGTCCAACTGAGTTTATCCTACCATGAAGAGTTCATATTCTACGTATTTCAGCAAGACACCGATGATTGTTTTCTTAAAACACTACTCACTTTTGCGCAACCAAGCAGAGAAAAACATAAAAGGATATAGTGATGTCCAGAAACCACATGGTAAGAATAGATGCAGATGCTTCATTCCATTATATATATATATATATATATTTATAATAGACAAGAAAATGATAAGCACACACTCCACACTGTGAAATAGACAAGAAAATCAAAACAAAGCACCAAAAAATAAATAACTAAATAAAGAGCCAAATGGTGATTTAGGACACACCACGTGGCGTTGACGTGGCACTAACATGGTTATATGTGGCACTCAAAGACTCAAGGACAAAAATAGCTATTTGCACTTTTAAATATAAAGCATGCGCTCTGCGCGTGTAGAATAGATTAGCAAAGCAAAGCACTAAAAAAAAAAAACACACACACACAACAAAAACAACAACAACTGCCACATGGCACTTAGGACACACCACGTGGCATTGACTTGCCGCTAGCATGGTTATTTGTGCATTAAAATATAGCTTAAAGATACATGCGAAAACTCCTTTCACTGAAGTTATCCTCTAAGCATTGAAGGAAAGACAAAAAAAATAAATAAATAAAAAATAAAAAAAATAAATTTCATAAAACAAAAGTGCATGAGTTAAGATGAAGGGAAAAAATGCAAAACAATCAACTTCAAATAATCGTGTGCTGATGCCTCCTTCGTAAAATTCAAAACAAAGACCGATTGCAAGAAAAATAACACCAAAAACACGTAAAAGCTAAGAAATAAGAAGCTTGTGACCTGTAGACTAAAGGTTCACAGCAGAATGAGGCATGTTTCTTCTTTTTGTGGGTGTATTGGTTCTGATTGTGGGATCAATGTAACATTGAACCACAGTTAGGTCTTGAGTATGTGAAAATTGCTTGACCAATTGAATGACTAGGGAGAAGAGCCATTGTTTACCTCGAGAACCAAAGTGGTTACCATCACGGTGCAAACATCGCCATCAATGTTGACTTTATGTCGTCTAACGTGCTCAAGCAATTGCCTCATGCAGTCAGCAGGGCTGACAACTTCACCTTGTGGAGATTCCCAGTACTTGAAGGACTTTTCCACTTCCTGTAGCCAATCAACCTCATAAACTAATTGCCTCATTCTAAAAAGAAGACAAACTCTAATACACAGCAAAAAGAATTACACAGCAGAAGTACCGGTTTTGAAAGAATACACAGGAACTTCTTGGAATCAAAGACTAGATTCAATTATAATATGTTCAGCTTTGATTATTAAGTACAACGAAACATATATTCAAGGTTAAGGCCACATTCTAAGGACTCTGCACACATAAAACTTAAAGAAGGTACTCCTGCACAAGGAACTCATGCATGCTAATTTTGTTTACTAAAGAATGCACATGAAAAGACAGCAAAAAAATGTGTCCGGTGACAAAACCTCTTTCTTGGATTCAGTACATTCATAACATGGGAGCTAACGATACACTGTTTATTTGACATTTCCACAAGTATTTTGAGCAGAACGTATAGTCATTAACTATTCCAATGCTTATTCAGATGAAATGGAGCAAAATTGAATGACAAAGGTCCCATGCCTATTTTATATTATAAAACATAGTAGTTACTAGCTAAAAAAACATATGATTTATGTGAGAAAATACCAAGAAAAACTTGAATCTGCAGACTAAACATTAACAGAATGTAGCTGTAAAGTGTTCAATGAAGAATCTGAATCAATGTGGAAAAAGTATAATTAAATGAATAATTTCCAAATTAATTCGCATTAGACTCTTACAGATACGTGAAAAAATTTTACAGCAGTTACAAAAATGATGTTCAGTAGTCTTCAAGCTTTTTCTATGTTATAAATTGCATTACCTCAACGAAAGCCTTTGGATTTGGGCAATTCTGTCGTTTCGACAATCTAAGTGTGCACTCAGCTGCAGTTCGACCATCTCGAAGGGCAACAGCCTTAAAAAATTCCAATAAATTTGCTCTATCTCTCTTTGCAAGTTCAGCAGTCATGCCTACATCAAGGAAAATGACATGAGGCCTGGATTTGAAGAGCCGCTCAGGTGATGATTTGCCATTTGTTACCCTGACAAGAATATTTCCAGGGTGCATGTCTGCGTGAACGAAATTATCTACCTGAAAAGGCAGATTCCTCTCTCAGGTAAATGCATCAACAACTTCAAATTTTAACAGACCAGAGAATAGACGAAAGCTCAAATATATATAAAATAACAACCATTAATGCAACATCCAGCTATCAGAATAGTTTAATCCAGTCCCAACCCGGCCCGCACCCCCCCCCCCCCCAAACAAAACCCCAAAAGTCCAGGAATCTCTTTCATTCAATCACCTGCATAACTAATTCAAGACACTCAAATTTTAGAAAATTGATCTCTCCCCCTAAATTTTTCCTAAAATTTTAGTTGTACCCCCACTTAATAAGAAGAATAATAATCATGCTCCTATTCAATAATCGAAATATACAATTATGTCCCTCTTAAAACAAAATTTATTTCGGATTCTCTTTGTAGTGCCCCCATTGAAAAAGTTTCCTGGCTCAGCCACTGCAAATACACGCATATTTAAAAGGAAAACTATAAAAACTTTATGAATGTTTTAAATAAGAATCAAAAAGAAGATGAAGAAGATGTTTACCAAGAGCATCTTTAAAAGTGCATGGCTTCCAATATGAGCAAGGGCGGTTTTAATCTGCTTGTGTCCTTTAAGCTCATCAACATAGTGCATTACACTTTCACCTTGCTCATAAGTTTCCACTAAAACAGATGGGTGAACCAGGGGATACAAAGGATTAGGGAATGAAACATCTTTCCATCTACGAAAGTTGTAGATAAAACGACTTAAATGGGCAGCCTCCCTTGACAGATCAACTTGAGACATCATGAAAACAGCAAACTGTTGTATGCTTTCATCTAATCTCAACCAATTCAAAGCAGGGATAAACCTTGAGATTTTGGCCACAAAATTAATAATTGCAAAGTCCCTTCTAATTGCTTCACCAACACCCGGGTGTCGAACCTTTACAGCAACTACGACGGGCTTGATCTCTTTACCCGGATATCTGTATTTCAACGTCGCTTGATGAACCTGTGCAACACTTCCTGATGCCACAGGTTCCTCTTCAAAGGTTTCGAAAATTTCAGGCAGCTTGCGACCAAATGCGCTTTCAATACTTTTCTTGGAGAACAAGAAACTATGAGCTGGTGCTTTCGTATGAAGCTTAGCAAGCTCAATGCACAAATCTCTTGGGAAGAGATCCAGCCTTGTCGCAGCCCACTGACCCCATTTAATGAACGCGGGGCCTGCTTTTTCCAATGTATGATGTACAAGAGAAAGCCATGTTTTCCTGAACTGGACACCAAGGGACTTGACAAAAGGTGCCATGGCAATGCAGGGCGAGAACAAAACCACTAGATAAATCGCTCTGAGAAACAAGATAAAAAATTCCAGAAGTGAAAACAAAAATGAAATTAAATGCACATGGCCATCTTGTGCATGGAGATAAAGAGTACCCCTTGTAGGAATTTGCTCTGCCTCTGCCCAAGTTCGTCGCATCAAAGCAAACTCTCCTACTACAAAGGCCATAATACCAGGTGCGACAAGATTTGATCGAGTCAAAGCCAAGCTCACCACACAAGCAATCCTACCTATTGGTGGCAAAGCTGGACCACCACAAGAACATAGTTGAGAAAGCCTCTTCCATGTGATTTGTGCATGGTGAGAAATTGTTTTACTAGCTGCAAGGCCATGGAAATTCCGAAATCCACTGCTCTTTAACAACTTATTGTTTGCTTTATACAGAGAAAATTCTCTCAAGGAAGGTTTGTGGTACAAAAACAATCTGCAAAGGGAGTTAATTGCACCAACTCTATTATATACCCTATTACCAATTACTTCTAAGCAGCCGGAATTTTGACTTCGAAGAAGAGATAGTGCAACCCTCCTGACATTCCCACTGCCCATTAACCTGAAAAGTAAGAGAAAAAACAGTTCTCTTTAAAAACCACATTGGAGCCAACATAGTTACAAAAACGTAAACATCAGAGACTTAAATTATTCTGTTATGCAAATCAAGCAGATTTCTTCATCTCTAAGCAAAAGCTATTACCATCTAATAGTGGTAAACAAAAGTTCAGGTGTCACTTTCTTCGAGACAGTTTTTCTTACTACCAATTTTTCTTCGAATATTCTCACCAGTAGAAACAATTCTAAACCTTCACATTTCCATCCAAGTTCCATCACACTATCATACTTTTCTTTAGTCTAATGCAATTCTAACGTAATTTGATGGTTCACAACTATGTCTTACCACTAGGTTTTTTAATTTCATATTTTTTTTTTTTTTCATATCCTATTATGGGGACAAATATTTTCATGAATAAAATGACATTGAGCAGCAGAGTTGAAACGGCACGTCTTTAAATAGGAAAAGTAAAACGGCACTGTTCAACAGATATATAGGTTGTTTGGGTAATGCATTGCATTTGTATTGCATATGAATGCAATATGCGTTTGGATGAAAGGTATTTGCATTGCATTCAAATGCAATGTTTGTTTTGATAAAAAGTATTTGAATTGTATTATATATGATGTGATTGATAAAAATAGAAAGAAAAAATAGAGAAAGAAAGAGAGTATGTGATGTGATTGGTAAAAATAGTAGAAAAAGTGGAATTGTGAATAGCAATTGTATTAAATTTAAAATGTAATGTGATTGGTATTTGAATGCAATACTTTTGCGTTTGGATGAAAATTGCATTGCATTTAAACGTAATGCGAATACAATGCAGTAAACAAACGAGATAATAGAGAACTGCTAGAAGATCTGAGTCAAATCGAAGATACTCAGATGAAAAATCAGACTAAAGAAGAATCGAAGGTTTGCTCTAAAGCTAATGTGACAAATTGGAAATGATGATCAGAAAAAAGCTCTAAAGAGACCTAGAAACCTATAAATAAAGATGAAGTCTCATGATTTAGGCATCTAAAATTCATTACATAAATTTCTGTGCAAATTCTAGAGAGAGAAACTCCTAGAGAGAAGTTCTGAGTTTGTACTTAAAATCCATAGAGATTGAGGGATTTTTGTAAGGAATTGAGGGATCATTTCTAGACTTTATTGTTGGGGAATAAGTCAAGAAAATCGTCCCAACAATTGGCGTCGTCTGTGGAAATTCGAGAATAAAAAAGATTTGAAATTAGGTGGAGAATTCAGTGAAGAAGATCAAAATGGTGAGATAGAAGAGAGCAACTCGTCAGATAGAAAAAAGCTAGACCATGAAGAGAGATTTACCGAATGAGACAATAGCGCACGATCAAGCTAGAGTGAACATGAACACGCAATCTTTGGATTTGATGCAATTGATCCAAAGCATTATTCAAGCTAAAAAGCAACAAATGGAAAAGAGATGCCAGAAAACAGTGAAAGAGGAAGGAGGAAACTCAAATTGAAGCAGATAAAAAAGAACTAAACAAGGCAGATTCAGATGAAAGCAGTCTGAAATAGAAATGCTAGATGCAAAGAAGAAGAAGACAAAAACTAGAAGAGAATATGAATGAGACGAAAAAGTCTGAAAGGAAGAAAAGTCACAATTCACCTACCTCAGATTCTGGATCTTAGAGGAAGATATACTTAAACGAGTGAAAGGCTATGTTGATGTGCAAATAAGGGAGATCAAGAATATGTCTCTAGCAGACTTAGCTCTTAGAGAAGCCAAAAGCATGGCAAAGTCGCCATTCTTGGAAGCCATTCTAAAAGAACCTAAGCCTAAGAAGTTTACAACTCTCAAGATGAAGACATTTGATGGAAAGACAAATTCAGTAGATTTCTTGAATCAGTTCAACTAGGTGATGGTGCTAGAAACATCAAACAAAAACTTGCTTTGCAAAGTTTTTCCCAGAGTATTATCAAGAACAGTAGTGACAATTGGTGCCAAATTCGATTTCAAGCTTCCAAGAACTTGTAGATAATTTGGTGACTCAGTTCATTTACAACAGAAAAGAGAGAGAGAGAAAAAAAAAAAAACCCATGGCGGATGTGATAAACGTGAAGATGAAGGCTAGTGAAAGCCTGAAAAACTGATGAGCCCTCAATTCGTTTCACATATGCCAGGCGTGCCAAGCACATGAAGTGAGGATAAGTTGGCATTAGTAATTGCAAGCAGGTCATTTGAATGGAAGTAAGGGTTCTAGAATGGGGAAACATTAGTCCTTGGGATTAAAGTGAGTGAGTTTATAGCTATGAGGGAATAAAAGAGAGAGGACTATTGAGGGTGATTGTATCCAAGTGCATGGAATGCCATGAACTTAAGGAAATACTATACGCGGAATAAAGAGAAAGGTGAAAAAGAAAAGGAGAATAAGGGCCGTGAGAATGTTGAATTGGCCTAATTGTAACCAAAGCCATGGTGAATAATGAATAAAAAATGGCCAAAGTTGACATAGGACATTATTGGTCCGAACCTCTAGATGAGTGTTTCTCTTACCATAATTTTATTTGATTCGTAGTCAAAATTGAGTAAGATTTGAATAAAGGGTTAGATTTGGATAAAACCCATGATATTAAAATCAGATCAGAATTGAAAAAGATCTAAGTAGAACTGAATAAAACCCATGATATTCAAATCAAATCAAAACTGAGTAAGATTTGAGTAAATGGCTTGAGTATAACCCATGATATTCAAATCACATCAAAACTGAGTAAGATCTGAGTAAAGAGTTAGAATTGAGTAAAACCCATGATATTCAAATCAAATCAGAACTAAGCAAGATCTGAGTAAAGGATTAGAATTGAGTAAAACCCCAAAGTTAAAAAAATTGATATAGACCTCATATAGATAGGTTTAATATCAATTTATGGTTAGATCAGAAGTGATTAAGATCTGAATAAGGGTTAGTATTAAGAAAAACCCACAGCCACAGAACTGAGTAAGATCTAAACAAAGATTAGTGTTGAGAAAAAACCATAGCCAAATCAAATTAGAACAGAATAAGATCTGAATAACGGTTAGTATTGAGAAAAATCTATAAGTGTAAGGGCTGATACAGATCTTGTGAGAAACAGACCTAATATCAAGTTAGATTAAATTAGAATTGGAAGAGATCTAAGTAAGGGATGGTCCTGAGGAAAACCCACAAGTCAAAAGGTGATGCAAATCCTGCATGAAGTAGGTCAACTGAATGAAATATGAATTTGGGAATGGATCCAACATTAAGCAAATCAGAACTAATGATTGATCAAGTTCAGATCATAATTATGCAAGATCTGGATTAAAAGTTAACATTGAGAAAAACTCCTAGCTTGAAATACTATTTAAATTTGATGACTAACATCTGCAAACCTGAGTTAAATAGAATACAAATATTTGATACATATCGTCATTCAAGCTAAGCTAGGAATACAGATTGTCATTTAAATTAAGCTAATGTTCAAAACGATGATGTACTAAGAGCAATAGGCTTTGACAAATTAGATAGATTCAGGTTGAGTCAACATTTAGAGCATCTGAGCTAGAAAAGTCAACCAATTTCAGACTAAACTTGAGGGCGGGCATGAAGATCAAACTTGAGGGCTTCCAATCTATTCAAAGCCTTCTATTTTTTCTTTCTCCTTGTCACTTTCTTTAAAAGCTTTAACACAAAGAGTCTTGTATATGTCACAATCTTGAATAACAAGATGGAGTTGGCAAAAGGAATTGCGATGAACTTCTTTATACAAGATAGCGACAACATTGCACATCCCTTCTAACTCATCAAATGGAAATTGATATTAAAGCTAAATATCTACAAGGGTATTAAGGTTTTGCGTGATAACTTTGCCAAGATTAAGGGTTTGCGTGATAAATTTGCCAATATCAGGATTCAAGAGAAGTCTTTATTCAGAACCGAAATTATATTAGGATAAAAAAAACGTGGACACCATATTTTAGACCCATTGTCACCTTGAATTATGGAAGGATTCATTTGAAGGACATGAGAAGAAGACCCATCATACAGTTCAAATTCATTAGATACATTAGGAAACGCTTAATCGGAAGAATCTTCTCAGTGGTGTTCATGTCTTCATGGGCCAGAACGATAAGACTCTATATTTAGATGCATGTCTTCTATTTCATCAAGTTTGGCCTTGGATACAAAGAGCTTGTAGCCATCAAATTTGCGACGAGTGCAACAAAGTCCGTTAGGAGACAACTTCAAAGCATAAAGATAATACTAGACAATAGTAGGCTTCGTACCGACATAAAAAGTGGATTGAATAAGCGATTTCTCAAAGAGAATATCTTCAAAGAAAATGATAGAATGCAAAAGTTCCTACGGTTAGATGTGATTTTAGAAAATCTCATAACTTTCTCATCCCAACAATTGAACAAAGCAGATGCTTGGAAAAGACGTAACCTATTAGCAAATAGAATGACTTAGGAATAATTTAGAAAGGGGAAAGTCCACAGATATGAAGGAATTCGAAGAAAAGTGGGTGAAAATGTTTTTTCTTTTAAATTTGGAAAAGAACGCTTTGAATTTATAAGAAAAAATAGGGGTGATGTGGGAACGAATATTTTCATGAATAAAATGACATTTTGTAGCAGCTATGAAACGACACGTTTTTATAAAGAATAAGTAAAACAGCACCATTCAACGGATATAGAGAACTGCTAGAAGGTCTAGTTCAGACCAAAGATACTCAAAAGAAAAATCAAACTAAAGAAGAATCAAAGATCTGCTCAGAAGTTGACATGGCAAATTAAAAATGATGATCAGAAAGAATATCTAAAGAGACCTAGAAGCCTATAAATAGAGACAAAGTCTCATGATTTAGGCGTCTAAGATTCATTACATAAATTCCTATGTAGATTGTAAAGAAAGAAACTCCTTGAGAGAAGTTTTGAGTTTGTACTTAGAATCTATAGAGATTGAGGGATTTTTGTAAGGAATTAAGAGATCATTTTTGAACTTTATTGTTGGGGAATTTCTAAGGGAAGAAAATCGTCCCAACACCTATCATAGAATTCTCTATTTCTCTAAGTCCACCTGGAAAAAGATATCTTCAACAAATTTCCTTCTTGTACTAAACCTGTGAATTATTCTAAAGCTCAAAACTAAAGTAGAAAATAAAAATAAAAAATAAAAAAAGGGTTCAATAAACTCTCTGTTTGCTTGCTGAAAAAATTGAATACTCTAGTGGTGCAACATTTTTTGGACTGACCATGAACTAATAAAAAACCAATCTGTATTCCCCAGTTTATCTCCCATTTTCCTAAGTATCAAAACTACTTCTATTTACCTCAACAAAACACCAAAAATTACGATTCAAACAGGGCACTCCAGTAAAAAACTTATCAACAAAAAGAAAATTAAAATAAAAAAAAAAAAGGAAACAAACAAGAGAATTGTATAGAAAAGTGACCTCGACATGGCGATGCACGCCCAGGTGGCTCATTCACACTAAGCGGCGGGATCCTTGTCGGAGAGGTAGAGAGAGCATCGCCGGCGCCCTGAAAACGGCGTCGGAAGTCGCCGCCGGCGAGGGTGGCGGTGGTTGGAGAGGTTTGTGGTGGGGAGGGAGGCGGAGATGGTGGGGAGGATCTGTGTCTCAGACTAGTGACGGAGCGGAAAGCCAACGTTTGCTTCTGGTTGGAGCAAATGCCGCTCTTTTAGTTCGGCTCTCCGTCTCCGTGCATAACACCTGAAAACGACATATCGTTTTATGGAGCACCTATAAAAATTATTAAAAAAAAGGATGTAGACAAAAATGACACGAATGTAGTAGGCTCATCCATTTATCTATAATGACTCATTTAATGGCAAAGTCGAATTAAATGGAATAGGTTATAAAAAGAAGTGGATTTTCAAAACCCACTACGTATTCAGGATAGGGACGGGTCCAAGGTCTGCAACCTTATTTCTTGCCTCATTTACATATAATGCATTTTTAAAATATAATTATATACATGTTCTAATAATTTACATATATATTTAAATATATAAAAAAAATTATCTATCTTCATAAGGACATACACGTATATATGTTTTATATTTTATATATTTTTTTATTTTTATTTTTTTGTATTTTTAGATTATTTTTATACTATGTATTTCTAAACATACTAACAGGAAAATCCTGAACCTAATCCAACACCACCCCAATCTCGAATTAAGTGGAATAGGTTATAAACGAAGTGGGTTTTCAAATGGAATAGGTTATAAATGAAGTGGGTTTTCAAAACTCACGTCGTATTCGTATTCAGGATAGGGATGAGTCCAAGGTCCCCAACCTTATTTCTTGCCTCATTTACATATAATATGTTTTGAAAATATAATTATATTCATGTTATAATAATTGACATATATATTTAAATATATAAAAAAATTTATCTATCTTGATACGAAGAACATACACGTACATATGTATTATATTTTATATATTTTTTTATTTTTATTTTTTTGTATTTTTAGATTATTTTTAGATTATGTATTTCTAAACACACTAATAAGAAAATCCTGAACCTGCTCCAACCCCACCCCCCTTCCATGCATAAACCAATGCGAACTTGTCTCGAACCCACTTACATAAACCAATATACAAGGTGGGGACAAGGAGTATTTCTTTGTGCGAGGTGGGTTGGAGAAATTCATCCTGCTCTGTTGCCATACCTAGAAATAGTTTAGAAACTAATCGAGCAATTTAGGGGTTGTTTTGAACAACCATTTGAGACGGAATTTTTCATCCTTTTTTTTTTTTCTAAAAAATGTGTGTTTCACCACTTCATTTTAAATCTACATCTATCTTTCTCTCTATTCTATTTATTAAAAAAAAAACCTCAAACTTTAAATGTCCGTAATTTTTTTATTTTAAGTTGAAAGGAGATGATTCATATTATTATTTTTTTCAAATACAATTAAGGTTTTTAAACTATTTAAATATTGCAAATCATTTTTAATTTACATTTCAGCTAACACACACTTCTAAATATTCACTTATTTACAAAAAAAAAAAAAAATCGTAAAATCCATCTCCAATTGATATTTGAAATTGAACCTTAAATCAATCAGTTAACGTTGATTAACGAATTTCATTAAAAGGAACAAAAAAAAAAGGCGGGTTTGCCGGGTGGGGGGGGTGGGTTTTGGTGGTGGTTGGGGCGCGGTGGGCGGTGGTGTTGTTTGTGGGGGGGTGTGGTGTGCGCCTTTTTGTGCCTTTGAAAATTCAGGTTATTTCAGCTCCTAAAAAAATAAAAAAGGAATGAACACCAAAACGACAGGGACCATAACAACAAATGACCAATTAACTTTTTTTTAAAAAATTGTTTTTTTTTTTAATATTTCAACGGGGTTCAAAGTCCAGACAAAATTAGGTTGGTTTGAATTTATCACTACACCAAATTAGGAATCATAAAATTGTATGTTTACCAATTTTACTAGCAACTAAAATGATGATTGCGCGTATAGTTAAGTTATCATTCATACATAATCTGATTGGATTATAAGTTTAAAAAATAAATTTTAATAATAAATTTAAATTTTCGTGACAAAAAATACTATATAAAACTTCTTAAAGGGTTCTCAAAAAATAATTCTATCCAATTTGAATCCCCGTCTCCTTCAAAAAAAAAAAAAGAAAAGAAAAGAAAAGCTATAAGATTTTGCAATGGCTTATTTCCGTGATTAGAAAAAATAATAATAATAATAATAATAATTGTCATACCAACATTTGATGATAGCTACGTAAAGTTGCGGACATAGATGGGCTAAAAATAGCATAAGGGGCCAAGATAAAATTTGGGTATAACGATAATACCTGATGGTGCAATAAGCCTTGTCGGACTACCAGCCATGGCTGAAAAACAGCTGGCTCTTTACTCGTAAACGGCAGCCAATTTTGAGGTGAGATAAGTCGTTTCCCTTGTGTGAAGGACAAAAAAATTTGTGTCGTTTTGAGATAAGTGACACTAAACGACAAAACTTTATCCACAAAATATACAGCAAACGACAAAAGCTTTATCCGCGGGGGTTGGGGGGTCTTTACGTAAACGACAACAAACAACAATTTTAAACCTGTCGTTTTTCCGTGGATTAAGAACAACTTTTTGATGAGAAAAAAAAAACATTTTCTAAACGGAGAATTACATGCCTCTTGCAGCCAAACAACATGCAGTTTTTTGTTCAATTTATATCCAATTAATACTACAAGCTACAGGTCGTGATTTTAATTCCCTATGCCGAGTTGTACGTCATTCGTGCACAAGAACCACTCCTTTATAATATGTCTCCAAAAAGTTAGGTCTCTTTTGGTAAATGCATTGCATTTGAATGTAATGCATTGAATATAATTTGTATTTAGAAGAAAAGCATTAGCATTGCATTTGAATGTAATGTGTGTTTGAGTAAAAAGCATTTAAATTATATTTTAATAATAAATATGTAATGTGATGGGTAAAAGTAGAGAGAAAAAAAGGAGAGAGAGAGAATATATGATGTAATTAATAAAAGTAATAGAAAAGGTGAAATAATAAATAGTGTTGAATTTAAAATGTGATGTGATTAGTATTTGAATGAAATATTTTTGTATTTGGGGGAAAATTGTATTGTATTTAAATGCAATGCAAAAAAAAAAAAAACTTGTACCAAATGCTTGCTTAATGTCAAAACTCCAGTTAGATCTTTTATTTTAAATTATTTTTCAAAATTTCTTTTACATTACTTAGGATTAGGGGTGTTTGGAGAGATTTTGGAAATCACATTAGAAAACTTATTTTGTCCTTTTCTCTGAATCATAGATACTTTCCGTGAGCAAACGTGAGGCAATCTAAACATGCTTTAACATACTTAATAGCAATTAGATCAAGTGTGGAATTAAAAAATGGATCGAAAAGTGTATCTCCCGCCGTTGCCGTTGTCACACACTTAGCGTTTGTTTGGTGAACGCATTACATTTGCATTGCGTTTAAATGCAATGCATTTGAATGCAATGTGTATTTGGGTGAAAAGTATTTGAATTATATTTTAATAATGAATATGTGATGTGATGGGTAAAAGTAGAGAGAAAAAAAAGGGGAGAGAGAGAACATATGATGTAATTAAAAAAAGTAATAAAAAAATGAAATAATAAATAGTGATTGTGTTAGATTTAAAATGTGATATGATTGATATTTGAATGAAATGTTTTTATATTTGGGAGAAAATTGCATTGCATTCAAATGCAATGCAAAAAAAAAAGTGTTGCCCAAACGCAACATTAAGGATTATAAAATTGATTCCTTTTTGGTTAAGGTGCTTTTGAATCTCACTCAACCTCAAATTGATGGTGTATTTTGACTGAAAAGATATTGAGGGCTTAGAGACCAACTAAAGGCATTTTTCCCCTTTTATAGATCTACCTACCACTGAGTTTCTTTGATCGTGCGCAAAAAGTGGGGGAACTATTTGTGAACGCTTTTGTATGTTAATTTCATTCCTAAAATGGTGGAATATATAGACCATATTTAAACGCTTTAGATTGGTTTGTTGCTGATTGTTAAGGAAAATTCCAACATTCTCTCACTTTGTTCATATATTCCATCATTCACTATAGTAAGAAAAAAATATATATGAATCATGGTGATGGGTCCTCTAAAAATGAATATTTTCTTTCATGTATCACAATGTATTATGTCTCTTAAACACTAGTCCATAGAACTTAATGAATAAAACTTATGTTTAACATGAATTATTTTTTCAAAATAAATAAATGAATGAGTTCACAAAAGAAAATTAAATATGAGAAAACATCATAAATAGAGTTTCATCAAATTAACATCCGTTCTTATAACGAAAATCACATAAAGGGACTAAGTCCCATTCTATCTACATGATCCCTAAATTTCAACGATGACATTCCTTTTGTCAAAGGACAGCAATCATCAATTCAGTGCCTATATGTTCAATAATTGTTGTTTTCTCTTTAAGACGTTTTCTTATGGCTAGATGTTTGATGTCGATGTGCTTGTTTTAATTATTACTTTTATTGTTCTTAGCAATAAAAACTATAGTTTAATTGTCACAATATGTCCCCAATGGCCTAGAAATTGAATCCACAACTCTAAGCCCACAAATAAAACTCTTCATCCATACACTATGAAAGGAAGCCTCAAAGCAGGATACGAACTCAACCTCCACTTGGAAGTGGCAGTCAAAGTCTAATTTGCGCTTCTCCAAGATACAACTCCAACAGCATACATAAAGATGTATCTTGATATTTATTTTCATGAATCAACACAGCCAGCAAAGTCTGAATTATAGTAGCCACACTTCCAAATTATTAGTTTGTTTGTATATAAGCTTGTAATCTTTGGTCTCCTGAAGATACCTCAACACGTTCTTTGTAGCTCTCTAGTAGTCCACACCTGGATTACTCTGATATCTTCTTAACATCCCAATAGCAAATGCAATGCCAGGTTTTGTACAGACTTGAGCAAACATTAGGCTTCCGATAGCATAAGCATAAGGAATGTTTTTTATTTGTTCCTTATCAAGCTCATTCTTTAGGGACTACTTCAAATTAAACTTGTCACTCTTCACAATGGGAGCTATACTCAATGAATAATCTTTTATCCAAAATCTCTCTAAGACCTTGTTGATATCGGTCCCTTAAAACACACCCAAAATACAATGAACTCTGTCTCTATGTATCTTAATGCCAATGATTTAAAATGCATCACCATATCCTTCATATCAAAATTTTTAGAGAGATTGTTTCGCCTCATCTAGCAAATTCTTGTCATTGGTTTCAAGTAAAATGTCATTCATATACAGAATAAGGAAATAAATCTTATTTCCACTAACCTTCTGGTATATACATTGATCCATGATGTTCTCTACAAATCCAAATAAAAAGATAACATCATGAAATTTCAAATACCACTAATGGAAGGCTTGTTTCAATCTATAAATGGATTTCTTAAACCTGCAAACAAAGGCTTGTTTCAATCTATAAATGTATGTACCACTAACCTTCTGGTACATACATTGATCCATGATGTTCTCTACAAATCCAAATAAAAAGATAATATCGTGAAATTTCAAATACCACTAATGGAAGGCTTGTTTCAATCTATAAATGGATTTCTTAAACCTACAAACAAATGCTTAGCACCACTAGAGGAAAATCCTTTTGGTTATTTCATGTAAAACCTTTTTCTCTAGATCTATATTGAGAAAAGTTGTTTTCACATCCATTTGTTGCAACTCCAAGTCGAAATGTGTAACTAATGCCATAGTGATATGAAGTGAATCTTTCTTGGATATAGGAGAGAAGGTTTCCTTATAGTTGATTCCTTCTTTTTGAGTGAATAGTTTAAAAACAAGTCTTGCTTTATCTCCCTCAATATTGTCTAATAAGTCTTCCTTTGTTTTATAAACCCATTTGCATCTTATGGCTTTTGCACCATCAGCAACTCAACAAGATCTTAGACTCCGTTAGATGCCATAGAATATACCTTATTTTTCATGACGTTGTACTATAAATTTGATTCTTTGAAACTTATGGCTTGTAAAAACATTTTAGGATCATTTTTGGCTCCAATGTTATACTCTGATTCTCACAAATATATAATATAATCACTAGGTGTTGCTAATTTCCTTACTCTAGTAGATCTCCTTAATGTTGCATCAACATTTTCTTAAGGATCATGTTATCCAACTAGTTATTCAACAATTTCTGGCAACTCTTGAACAGCTTGATCTACTGAATTGTCATCAGCAACTTGTAGAACTTCAATTATTAGTTGTCCAACACATGTTTAAACTTGAAGGGTGCTATGAATCACAATCAATCTGTCACTTGAGGTGGAAGGTTGAGCATCGATATTGTAATGACCCTCTTATATAGGTTGTTAATTAAATAGTTAAACTTAATCTTTAACCTTTAATTACTAATCGCTAGTTGGACTTAAAACTAAAATTTCAGAATAATTTTTTTTATTATAACTTAACATAAAAACTTTTTATAGATTAACCTTCTTTTTTTTTTCCATAACTTTTACAAAAATAATTTTTTTTATATATGTCAGCGTTATTTCCAATAAAGTCTTACATATTAGAAACTTATTACTAAATACATAATTATATATTTAATAACATATTAATAACTTTTGTAGAAAATCTGTGTAGTGGTATTCCACATTACCTTTGCTCACTCATGTCTTCATCCAGAGTTACCCTTTAAGTAATATGCTCTAGGTTGCTTACCTACATTGTAAACATATAACTGCAGAGCTTTTGCTAAGCAAGTATAAACATAATCTACAAAACATTATATGCATAGAATATTGAGCATTATTTCTTTATAATTGATTATGGAAATGATAATGAATGCTCCCGTTATTCTCAATTATGGATCTTTTATACTTTATTATGGTCTTATTATATTGCTTGACATATGGACCCTTAGTGTACATACTAGGTGCGTACAATTAACTCGATGTTAGTGTTCACGAGATCCTTAACAACACTGAGATCATAAACTGAACTTGTTTAGAACAGAGCATAACATGAACATAATCCCCCTATGATTTGGAGGTTGGTATGACACTATTAACTTATCTTATCTCAATCTTGTTACTTTAGGTGAGTATGCAATGTGCAATAGTTCTACTTAAAAGTCTTATTCATAGAACTAAATCTTATGTTATGATATTATAAATCATAGCAAATGTACATGATTGTATGACATGATATAATAAACATGACACATACATCAAATATGACAATTTCATAAACTATGACATAATTGAAATCATGGCTTCTAAAAATATATTCATAACGAGTATTAATTTAGTACTCCTATTGCATATAATTATATCTAAATTCCTTTTAATACAAGGGAAATAAGAACTTGATCTAAAATATCTCCTTACTAATTATGGTTATAAGGTTATGGTGCATTTTGAATAAATCTATAGAATGCTTTATAAAGAATTTAATTTCATTTAACTTTGCATCAAAATTATAATTTTAATACTCATAAAAGTCCATATTTTCCAAACATTTAAGATATTATTTTAAAATAGTTAATTTAATATTCCTTGGATTTTTTTTTTCTAAATCCTTTTTTATAAAAGGAAAATCAAGCTAAAGTTGTGGTGAAATTTGAAACTTTAAAAAAAATTGGATCTAAAAGTTTTAATACATTTTTTTCTTAAAGTTGTATAATATTTCCCTTAAAATTGGATTAGAAAATCTAATTTCATTTTTTAAAGTTTGGGTCAAAATAACTATTTTGACATTCTACAATTTGAAATTCTATGGTAGCGTTTGGTATTGTTTTTGAAATCTGTTATGTTTTCAAATTCTCTGAATTTGAAATCATTTTGAAAACAATTCTGAGAACGTTTCTGAAATTGTGTTTGGTTTTATTTTCTGAGTGTATGTTTTAAGAAACAAAAAAGTGAAACTGTGTTTGGTTATATTTTTGAAAACCAGTCATTTTATAAGTATTATATAAAAACATATTTATGTTTGATTTAAAAAAAATTTATTATGAATACCAAAAATTAAAAATTAATAAAATTTTTTAATTGAAAAATGAATTAAAAATTAATAACCATAATATTTAAGTAATTACTATATCAATTAAATCTTAATTAATCATAATAATTAAATCAGAAAAATGAGAGAAATGGGAAAAATGAAATCAGAGAAAACGACTTTTAATCGTTTTCAATTTTACATTGGGAGTAAAGGCGATTTTGGATTCGTTTTGAAATCTGTTTTCAAAAACAATATAAACCAAACACAATTTCACACCGATTTTGAAATCGATTTTTTAGGGAATCGTAAAATCAGTTTTGAAAACAAAACCAAACATCCTCTATATCTTTTAAAATATAAATTGTATATCTTTTAAAATATAGATTACTTCTAAAAATCATCTAACTTAAAATTTATAACTCCTTTAAAAATCATTTTGAATCCTTTTTTTCTGTCTATTTTCTTTTTTCTTTTTTCGTTTTTGGTGGCAGGGCGCTGCAGCCCCATGCCCTGAACCAGGCGGTTAGTCTGATGATATAGCCCAAGAGTCTGGTGCTACAGTGCCCAGCCTTGCTAGGTGCTGTGCAGTTTTTACCACAAGGTTGATAACACTTTACTAAAATTATGATTTTACATTTATACTTACTAAAATTATGAGTTACACTTATAAAATCTTAAAATATAAATATACACCATAACTTATATCTCATAACTTTCTAAACTTTGTTAATGGTTTTCTATTCCATATTCCAAACTTTTACTATTTAAATTCGGAACTTTCTAAATATACATAACATAAAGTCAATCCTATTGTAAAACACTATTCCTAAATTCATTCTAACATTCATAAGCTTAAAAAATTTCCAAAAAGTTATGAACACTCGTTATTTCTACTTAAACTTCAAGTCACTAAAAATTATATATTTAAAGAAAATTAACAAGAGTTTTGACCAGAAAAATACGTCAATGATTGGTTTTTCTGTCGGAATAGGAACTAAAACTCCTTCAAGGATGACTTTTATGAAGGCTTAAATAACTTCCTTATGATTTCTACAAAGCTAAAAAAGTGTTTGAATGGTGGGAAAACGGGAGAGAAAATGCAAGAAAACTCAAGAAAATTTTTGAAGAACTTGAAGAAAACTAAAGAAAACTTTGAGAAACTAAAGAAAATTTTAAGAGAGCTAGAGAAAAAAATTTGTGAGCTAGCAAGCTTTAAACTTGGTGCGTGGAAAGTGTTAGGGGATGGATGCCTATTTATGGGCTTAAGATGCTTGGTTAACTTTGCTAATCATGGTTTAACCAATGTTAAAAATCATCTACCAAGGCTTAGATGACATAAGCTCTTAGTACAAACATGAATGACATAAGCTCTTGATACAAATATGAGGTAGAAGAAGATTATTAAAACTTTACTTCTTACAATATCTATTTGATCAAAGTACTCTTTGATCCTAGTTATTAGATAAAAAATTCTATTTTTCTTATTTAAGATAACTAAAGATAATTCTTTGATATTATCTTTAATTAGCATATAATTTTTACACCATTAACAAAGCTTAACAATATTTTTCTGCATCTTCTACTGGCATAAATCCCAAAATCCTATACTACAAAAGTTAACTCATACTACAAAAAACTTAACATATACTGAAAAAGTTAAATTATACTACAAAAAACTTATATTGAAAAAGTTAATTTATACTAAAAATGTTAACTTATACTGTAAAAGTTAAGCAATACAAGTTGTTATTATATTGAAAACTTATCCATTTCTTTTTTTCTATTGAAAAAGGTAATCTATCTAAGAAAACTTTTTAAATTGCTAACTCTAATATTACCAAAATTATTAAAATATTACATTTAGTGATTTAACTATTTTTCTACACTTTCTAACAATTAGCAACTTTTTCATTATTCATACTTTTATCAATTAATCACTTTTTACTATTTATATTTTTTTAATAGTATTATGTGACTATGCAACAAAATTAATAATTGTCGCATTGTTAAACTTTATACTATATCTTATATCATAAAATTACTTTACTTTATTTAGAGTAGAGCAACTTTATCCTATATGACATTAGATTATAGGATAAAATTTTTTAATCCTATCATATCACATATATCATAAGGTTACATACTTTGTGACATAAAATCTAATTGTCAAATAATAAAATTTATAACTTTATGTTAAAAAATTTAACCTAAGCTATAATTTACATAGGGAAATTTTGAGAATTAAATAATTAATTCATTAAAATTTACTTATAAAAATTCTGGGTATTACACATGTGATTCTTTTTAGAAACAATGTCCTAAAATTGATCACTCCTTCCAATCAAGTCATGATCAAGAAACTTCGCATTTCTTGACTCCGCAATCCTACTGTTGTGAGATGCACAATATATCAATGAAATACCCACTAATGGTACATGGGTCTACTTTCTTCTCCTCCAGGTTGTATCTTACTTCAGATGGGCATCCACAAACACCTATATTTTACTAACCAGGTTTCCAACCTTTTCATAATTCAAATGGCGTTTTTGGGACAGCCTTGGTTGAAACTCGATTCAATATATGCATTGTCATTTTAAGATTTTCAATCCACAAGGACTCTAGAAATTTAAAGTTACTATGCATACTTTTTACCATGTTCATTATTGTTGATTTCTTCTTTCTGTCACACCATTCTAGTCTAAGGAACCAGGTAAGATGTATTGGGCAACTATTTTATGCTTTTCATGAAACTTCACAAATGGACTAGGTGCTTGTCTATCCTCAGCATATCTATCCTAATATTCTCTACCTCTATCTATTCTTATGATCTTAATATGCTTTCCACATTGTTTCTCTACTTTGTCCTTAAAGACTTTAAAAGCATCTAGTGCTTCACTCTTGTTATAAAACAAGCAGACATACATGTATTGTGAGTAGTCATCCATGAAAGAGATGAAGTATTTTGGATCATTCAATTCCATGTGTGGACTACAAATATCTAAATGTATGATCTGTAACATGTTTGTACTCCTTTTTGTACCTTTCTTAGACTTGTTAATCTGCTTTCCCTCAATGCAATCCATATAAGTGTCAAAATCAGTAAAATCCAAAGTATTAAGTGTTCCATCATTTACTATTCTCTTAGTTCTCTCTATAGAGATATGTCCCAATTTTCGATACAACAACATAGAGGAATCTTCATTCATAATACATTATTTCATATCAGTGTGAACATGCATAACATTATGAGCAAATTAATAGAGAAAAGACCATTAGACAATGTACCATATCTAACAAGATCAAATTTATAAAATAAACTATCAGATGTTTTTGAGAAATTAAAAGAATAACCCAAAGATACAAGTCTTGAAAATTGGAACTAGGAATATACAATATCTTTTCTAAATTCAAAATAAAACCACTACTCAAAACTAAACTGCATGTTCCAACAGTCTTTATATGTAAGCACATCTTGTTTTCTGAATAAATGCAGTGCTTACTTTCTCTAGCTTCCTTAGATTTCACATACCCTACATGGTATTTGAAATATAGGTTGTAGAACCAGAATCAATCCACCATGTGTTATAAATAACATCAATCATATTAGATTCATAATAGACAAATAAGATTGGTTTACCTTTATTCTCAAGCTATTTCTAGAATTTGATACAATCCTTCTTCATGTGTCCCTTCTTTTTATAGAATAAGCACTTGGATTCCTTCTTGATTCCACCTTGATACATTATTTTACATTTCACTTTCTTTTTGGTATGGTTCTCATCTTTTTCTTATGTTGCCATTAATGCACTCTCACCCACTTTCATTTTCAACCTCCCTTCTTCTTGAACACATGTGATTAGAAGCTTATTAATTGACCACTTATCCTTATGCACGTTGTAGGATATATTGAAGGATCCATATTGATGTGGAAGAGTATTCAAAATAAAGTGCACAAGAAAAGACTTAAGACATATAAACCTCAAGAGTCTTTAATTGAGCCGTAATGTCCCTCATTTGCATGATGTGATCATACATAGCTCTTACAGTAGTGATCCTTATTGAAGAAAACTTCATAATTAGTGTGTTCGCAAGTACCTTATCTGAAGTCTCAAACTGCTCATCAATAGCATTCAGCAATGCCTTGATAGTTCCATACTCTTTAAATAAATTACGAATACGAACAGAGATCTTGGTCTTTGTGAATATCACACTAAGGCGATTAGATTGCTTTCATCATTCTTAAAGAGCATTTTCATCTATAGTGCTGATCGGAGTGACGATTAGTTTGTATTTGCGAATAGCATAATTAATGTCCATCCACCCCAGATGAAGGCGAATTCTTTCTTTCTAAACCTTAGAGTTATCATTCTTCAATTTAGGTATGTCACATTTAATATCAAAAACATTCATAGGTTGCATGACTGTATAAAAATTAAATATACATGCTAATAATTCAAAATTAACACTAATAAACATAAATCATGTTTCAAAAATTTTGAATCTTGTGACATAAAACTTACTTGTAGGTTAATTATCTAATTCAATTAGATCCGTCCATAACTTTATGATAAAACTATCACATTATGTTCCTTTTCCTAATTCCCATAGGTAAATTAAGAAATATAATTTGATATTCTATCCTAATTAATCGTACAAATATAATAAAAATTTTTGTGGATAAAATTTATTATATTCAATATGATTAACTACAAATAATATCATAATGTGATCCTAAAACACTTAATATATAATTTTGAATAATTAACGATGCAGTGGTTACTCCCCTTATTAGTTAAAATTATATGAATAACTCGGCATTTAATGTAATTCATAAAATGTTCGTACAAATTGCATGAAACAACGAGCAATGAATGTAATTTAATTTCAATGTGCTAAAATTATTTAACTTAATATTACATGCATAATAAAACAACAAAAATTATGCCTACAAAACCACAAAGTAAATAATTTAAGCACATAAAATATCCCAAAATATAAATCCATAAAAAGATTCTTACAAAATGCCAAAAAATGAACTTTTCCTTAAAAATATTTTTTTTGTGGAATTTTTTGTTATAAATTGTTAGTGTGGTGGCCCGCCCTGCTGTGGAGGCCCTATAGTGCTATTACAGTCAACTCTGTAATTAACCGTAATAGTATGCAAGCCTCTAGGGTCGCCGGCAATCATGCTGAACTTGAAAACTGCTTGCTAATTTTGCAGAATAAATTTTTTTTTTCTTAATATCATAAACTGTTCGAGAATGTGATAAGGAAATCATGTTAACAAAATAACATGCACATGAATTCATAATTCCCCTATCACATAATCTAGACTTGAAAAGGTGTTCTTCTTTGAAATTACATGTTTTAAATTTCAAAATTACACAGTGGAAGACTAATGGTGACTAAATCCCTTGCCCAAATCTCCCTGACATGCACTTATCCTGTCCGTCGTCCACCGTATACTACTGGTGAACAGGTCTCTTACCTGCAACATGTGAACAAGCTAGTGAGCTATGGGCTTAGTAAGTTCAAACATAAAAACATGTATCATGACATGCTGTACTGCTGTGCTCATGCATGAAACTAGACTCTGTAAAACATGCTCATGGCTGAAAGATTAGTCTTAGGACATTAGCTGTTATTAAGTTCTGGTTTTGGGCCCTTGATTGGTCGTACCGACATGTTAGCATAACTGGGAGCGGTACTTTAGTGCTGACCTCCTCAGTCTTAACTGGAGCTAAACATGAAAACCTCCCCGTGGGTCGAGAGGCCGATACGCCAATAACTGGTTTAATTACCATCTTACTGGAGTTCCAACTGGGTAGCATACTGATTGTCCCCACAATAGGAACCTGTTACATGATTTACTTGGGGTGTGAGTTTTATTAACACACTAAGGTGCCTTGTGTACCTGTTACCTGTCTGACATGTGTACTGAAACATGAAATTCTACATGCATGACATGAAACTGACATGAAAATGACATGAATATCGTGATGTAGACAATCAATGTCTATCATACATGCCAAACAATATACAAAACATCATAACATAACAAGATTGTCCACGTTACAGTTAGGACAATGCTTGAACTTACAGGAAGTCGGCTAGCGTGAGCCTCTGCTGCTCTGGGACTGCTGTATCAGGGTTATCTTATACTGGAAACATGAAAAAATATGAAATTTCACATTTCCAGACTCTTTTTTTTTTTTTTACTTTGGCTTCGGACACGCCCTCCTACACGGGCGTGTCTCTGGCCGTGTACTCCTCTGGACTTACGTGCATGGCCGTGTACTTCATGGAACATGGCCGTGTAAGCTTACACAGTCACCTACACGGCTGTGTTTCTGGCCGTGTTTTCCTGCTGTCTAATATGGTTTGCTATACGCCATTCCCATGATCGTGTGCCCCTTGACACGGCCCGATACACGGCCGTGTTCTTGGCCGTGTACCTCTCGGGTCTAAATTTTCTTGCAACACGGTCGTGCATATGGGCATGTTTGGGGCCGTGTTCTGAACACGCCCTTGTACACGCCCATATACACGCCCGTATTCACACTAGAATTAAGATTCTGGGTCCGAACTGCTCTGATCTGGTTTTCTAAGGCTTTTATAGCCTTTGTTCTACTTCTTACACTCAAAATCGATCTCAATAAGATCGTTTTGAGGTATAGACTACATTTCTACTATCACAAATCCATGGTTTCATAAGCAAAATCCCACATTTTGCTTATTTACATCTCTTGACTCAACTTTTGAAAAATCTGAACTTTCTTGAAGAAAACTCACTAAACTTTGGTTTTTTACACCATAAATTCATGGATTCGTGTTTAAAAACAACTAGACTCGAACTATTTTTCGATTTAACTGGAAATCTTGACACAATTCACTCACATTTTCTTTTTCCTCTCAAAACCCCAGATTTTCACCCAAGAAAACGTGAGGAAAATGAGGGTTTACCTTACTTTAACCTTGAAAGCTTCTTGCTGTGGATTCTTGGCTGAAAACTCGAACAATCTGCTGCAGATGAAGAGAAAATCCGAACTTGTTTAAGGGTTTCCTCTTCTGCTCTCTCTCTCTTTCTCTTTCTCTTTCTCTTTCTCTTTCTTTCTTTCTTTCTCGGGCGTTTCTCTTTGCAGCTAAGGGGAATGATTTAATCCCCCCCCCCCCCTTTAACTCACGTGCCTAACTCTCTCTCTCTTACTTTCTTTCATTTTCTTAAATTTTTTTTTTGAAAATTGTAAGGGCTTGTTTGGCTAATCTTGGCCATTGATCAATGTGACTTACTTTTGTGCCATTGATCTCTTAATATGCATTTTCCACACACTTTTTTCAATTAAATTTTAAAACATCTTAATTTGAATTAATGTTTAGCTTTTAAACTATATTCATTAATTCATTGTCAAATTTTGATTAAAACTCAATTAATCAAAATTTTCCTCTACTCTGTATTCTGTAACATGTCTCACTATAAATGTATATTTATTTACATATCTTGTATAAAATTTTTTGAGACTATAGATTTCTCGGTTATCACAGTTAGTGCCCCTAAAATGACATGTCTTTTTTCAGAAAGGAGTACAAAATGACATGTCGTTTGTCCTAGCCTATATTGTAATAACCGGGAAAATTTATATTTCTCGGAGAATAAATACACAATAAATTTAAGCGTTAAAATGTGAAATTAAGTAATTTAATATTATTTAAAATTAAATAAAATGTTCTAACTATATTAAATGATGAAAAATGATTGACAGTGATTTTAGGTGTGAGCACGTGTGTGCTACTCACAGTATCAAGAAGTAGGTCAAGATGATATTATCTTGACATAAAACTGATATATTTGGAATCAGTATGCTCATATTAGGCTATGGAACACAAAAAGGGAATTTTGATCGGGAAATATACAGTATCAGGAAAAGGGTCAAAACGACACTTTTTCAGTCCGAAACTGATATATTTGAGATCAGGATGCTTAAATTAATCAATTGAGCACAAAACAAAATTTCGACCGGGAATGCGAGAAATACGTAATATCAGAAACTGGTCGAAATGACCTCAGATGAAAATAAAACTGATATATTTGGATTCAGGACGCCTAAATTAGTTAGGATAGCCCATGTTGAAATTTTGGGTGAAAAAGTATATAAATGACGAAAATTGAATAATTTTGAAAAACTGCAAAAACAGCCCAGAGAGATTCTCTTTCCTCTCTCATGACCCCCATAGATAAACAGTAACCAACTTTCACATACGGCTTCCGTTCACGACACCGCCGGTGCCATCGAGAAGCTCTCGCCGAGCTGAGTCCGATGGTGGGTCGATGTGACGGAATGGCCGCCGGAGCACGCCGCACGCGCTGTCTGAATGTCGTCGGAGCCGAGAGTTTTTGAACGTCGCATCTCCGCTGTTCGGCCACCATTTGCCACGATTCCGGTCCCAATGGAATCATGGTGAGGAGAGGAAGAAAACCCATGTCTTGTTTCACGTCAACTCTGACGGAATCACGCCGTCGAGCCTCACCGTGGAGTCGTTGTGCCGCCGTTGTGGAACTCCCCGTTTCCGGTGATGTCGAGCCGCGCCACCAGTACAGAAATGCTCGCCGTGAAGAGGGGAGCAAAAACCCCGAGGTAATTGTGGACAACAATCCCGGCACGGCGGAGATTCAACACCACCACCATGGGTCGAGTTTTTTGAGGTCGATTGGCGACGATCGGAGCCTCCAATGGTGAAATTGACACCACCAATGGACTCCTTTCGTCGAGATCTTCAAGATGGACTACTCACCTTCCACTGTCGCCGCCGTCGCCGCCGATCAATGCTGGTCAACGGATGGTCAACGCCGGTCAACGGCGACCGTTGACCAATTTTGGAAGTTTGACCTGTTGGCCTATTTTAGACGTTCCAGACGCATCCGCGGAGTCAGATTTGCAAGACGGGATCTTAAATATGAAGAATGAAGAATTAGGGTTTATACCATCAAGACTGGACTGCAATTCGGTATAAATCCCGACCTCCTTACGTTCCGCAATTTAATTGTTTGGGACTATTATATAGTTTTATAATTATTGGTATGAAAATTATGGAAAAGAATGTATGTAAAAAGAAGAAAATGGCTGTAATGGAGGAAAAGAAAAATATGTGATAATGTAACGATTTTACGTAAACAGTATGAGTTTTACATAAAATCTAGGCCTCTAGTATAGTATGTGATAGAATTAGATCATGATAGATGGTTTTCAGGCGTTTCCTAAATGTTGGAACCTTAAAAATTAAGCGGAAATACTGTCGAAATTTTGGTAACCACATAAGGGTATTTTGGAAAACGAGGGGTAAAAAATATGATCGGGAAGGGAACCCGAGCCCCCTCGAGGAATTAGGATATGGAAAAAGGAATGGGCAAGTTCCGATTAGTAAACCGATTCTTAGGTTGGAATAATACTTCCCGCGGGCTGGGAATGTGAAAAATTGACAAAATGATAAGAATTAGTCCGGAAAAGGTCCGATAAGATTTAAAAAGTTAATTAGATGATTTTGGGTTTAGAAAATCCCACCTAAGTATGAAAATGAAAATATTATAGTTAAACGACCCACCAAGGACAAAATGGTCATTTTACCCAAAGATTCTCAAATTACGGGAAAAGAGCCCCAATGACTCCGAAATAGGGTAATGAAGTTTGTAAAAGCCAAAATTGAGGTTTAAGTTATGAAAAATCACGCCAAGGGTAAAATTGTAATTTTGTCAAAAGTTAGGGGTAAAATCGTAATTTTTCAAAAAGTTGGAGAAAAATTCGAAAATGGCCATTAAGGTTTAAAAGGCTGTCCTAAGGCTATAATTAAGGATTATAAGATCAGAATCAAGCTTTTTAATAAAATAAAAGCTATAAATGAAAATGTGATTAACGGACAAAATTTTTCTGTAGGAATCCGATCCAGACGCGACAAAGGATGTCAATGGATTCGAAGAAGAGGATAAGCATGCTATGAGTAAGTTCAGACATTTACCCGTCTACAACTATGAACAAGCTTATTGTATTTATATGTTTTGTATGCAAATGTCATGATGTGATTTATGATGATGCTATAGTAACGCTATAGCAATACTATGATGATGTTAAAAGATAAGTTTTAATAAATAATTTATAAAAAATATATATGTATATATATTGAATTACGAAGGAAATGTATTATAAAAGCTTCATAAGAGTAATGATGTGAGAAAAAGAGATAGAAGAATGGAAAGAGTAAGAATGAGAATGTTATTATAGAATACATAAGAAAGAGATGAGATATAAAAGGAAAGAATAGATGTTTTATGAAAAGTTTTATGGAAGTTAAGTTATGAATGATAGAGCAATGATGATCAGTAATGACAGGAATTAAGAAAGGGTATGTTTTATGAGAACGAAATGATAGGTGTTTTATGAAAAATGATATGAAAGCAAAGAGTTAGATAAGAAAGAGAAGCAATGATAGGTTATGATGAAAGGTATGATGAAAGGATTAGAACATAACGATAAGATGTGATTAATAGAATAGAACAATAGGCTATGATTGATAGGAGTATGATGATAAGATACGATAGATAGAATGATGCAAATGATAAAAAGAGAATAATTGTCTGCACATAACTAAACGTATTTTTGTTTGTTATGATGTGATGTGATGATATATAAGTAATATGTGTTATATATGCTAAAGTGTGACTGACATAATTCACACAAGTAAAGTAAAGAATTAAGAAAAGAAAAACAACAACACGAAACAATGATATATGTCTTACGAAATGAGAATGAAAGAATGAGATGTCAATGAGAAAGAATTATGAAAGAAAGATAGAACAACGAAAGAATGAATGTCCCATGAAATGTTTTATGAAAAATGAGAAAGGAAAGATTATGAATGTCATAAAAAAATGTACAACGAAAAATCAATATAAGAAAAGTAAAAGCATACAAGATAATAAGACTGAAAACTTAAGTTGTTGGCGTACTGACCTCATGTAGGTAAGGTTAATGTCTATATCCTCCACGCAGATGTGGTACTACCCCAAAAGTGCAGTAGTTTATAGGTTGGACACTACCCCGAAGGTGCGGTAGTTAAAGATCACCCCCTCAGAGAAGGAAGCGGTAATCTTTAAGGTGCGACCAGCAATGGGCCCACCAAAGGAAAGTGAAAAGAAAAGAAAGGAAATGAAAGTGAAAAGAAAAGAAACGATATGAAAAGAAAGGAAAAGTAAAGAACGATAAGAAAAGAAACAAATGATATGAAAGAATGACATAATGAAATCGATGAAAAGTAAATAAATAATAAAATGAAACTTGAAAGAACATAATAGAATTAATATATGTGATGTGATGTATTTGATGTTATGTGTATGATGTGAATGACACGTTTTTATGTGATGTTATGCTAGTGTATATGTTACTGGCTTTTAAGATACGAAAGGTTAAGAAATGATGATAAAACGATAGAAAAGATAAGAAGGTTTAAAACGGAAAGTTAAGAAATGATAGGAATGAAAAGAAAAGAAATGAAGAGATTAGAATAGAATGATAAGAAATGATCGATAGAATGATAAGAACAATGAGCGAAGAGATAAATGAGCATGAAGAGGCTAACATATTATGTTATGTTTCAATGTTATGTTTTGAGGATATGTATGATGTGTCTATACGTGATGTCATATATTCTAGTAATAATATATATTACTAGTATTTATAAGTTAATGAATGTATGTTTGAACTTACTGAGCATCTAGCTCATTAGTTGTTCATATGTTGCAGGTAAGTAACCTGTTAGTTTAAAATAATATGATGGATAATGGACGGATCTGCACATGCCAAGGGACTGGGCGAGGGTATGGTACTACTATGAGTCTTTCGCTGAGCGTTCAAAAAGGAAGTTAAAAGAAAGAAATTTATGAATTATATGTTATAAGAGTATGATAGAGATATAGGTATAATATATAATTTTTAAAAAACAAAAATTGCCATAGAAATTGCTTCTGCTTTAAAAAGAGAACATAAAAAAATGGAAAGTTAAGTATGTTAAGTGAGAGGACGACGACCCACGAGGTTGCCAGCCATCACGGTCGGCATCAGAGCTCCACTGGATGGTATGGAAACGTACGGGACGTCACATATATGTTGAGTAATCCCCAAAAAAACAATGTCATTTTTCATTAACCTTATAAAATGACATGTCGTTTTCTCTTAAAATAGCAACTCTTCATAGTCTAAACGACCTGTTGTTTTTAGTTGATGCCAAAACGACATGTCGTTTTGCATCTACTTCAATCTCTAGTTAAGTCTTTCTAATTGGTTTCAACCTATTTGCGATCCGTAATTAAACCTGATGGTTTCTAGGCTTTCCAAATACCAAAATTTACATTTCAAACCATAAAAATGTTAAATCAAGTTTCCTAATGATTTCTAACCATATTTTTCATCAAATACTTCAAATCAAAAATTTGAAAATCTCAAAAATTGAAAACTATAAACATACAAGTTGATGGGTAACCGATATCCCCAGATCTAGACCATCGTGACGTGGCTATATTTGCTAGCTAAAATATTGGTGTCCGAGAATCTAGGACTAGAGTTTTCATATATTTGAATTTTAAATAATTAATCAAGATTGTCTGATATCTACAATAGAATCTACACTATTAAAGATCATCTATACATTCAAATTTAAATATAAAATATTAGTATTTAATTATTAAATAAGGGTTACCTCTTAGGAGCTAATAAATACATAAGAACATACCTCTGAAAACCCAACTCACAATTTAGTAGATTACACTACCTATAATTTTGAGAATATAGTGAAACCCCAAGTATCGAAAAAAGGACGTAAACTTCCCATTCACGATGAATCTATACAAATCTTTGTGTTCTTTACTTTCCACACCACATCTTTATTGCGTTTGTATTGTCTTATGTCCTTCATAGTTCTCGGGGATTCTCATCATCATAAGATTTGTTAGGCAACTTTCACCCATCAACAATTGGCGCTAGAAAAAGGGCCCCAGCCTTTGAACCCTAATTAACTAGTGGAAAATCTTGAAAATGGTTCGATGATGAGACGTCAAAACCCTACTACTAAGAATGTGGAGGTTCTTCGTGTGCAGGTAGTGGGTTCTCTATGGGAACCTCCATATTTCGGGAGAATTGACTGTTATGGTTAACAAATTATGAGAGCAAGTTGCATTATCACTTTAAGGTTTACAACAACAGAATAATTATATCACAATGGGAACCATTGTCTGTCAAGATAACCCACTTCGAATGGTTTCAGCCAGCTGCCTATGGCAGCCAGGAATCCCCTACAACCAAAGGCGTAAAATGATGCTCAAACTAAAGCAATAGGAGAAACTTACAATAGAAGAGGTGGAGATGTCACTAACCTATGAATAGAGACTAATGAGCAATTCGTTGATAGCCAACATAGAAAGAATCGTAAGAGGAACCTTCAGTGAGAAAGGAATTAGACCACACATAAGACCACTAGTAATGAATCCAATTGTTGACTTAGGGATCACCTAAAATTTTGGCTAATCCAAACCTCAAAGTGGTGACCTTTAAGATCATATTAGGTCTAAAAAGGCTTAAATGAAAGAAACCCTTGTTATCGCCTCTACCCTGATCCCTAGATCAAAGGTAACTAGAAAACATCTTAGAGCATTTGAAGTAGTTGGAAACTTAAATGAATGGTCAGCCCAAAGGAGAAGAGGAAGTCGTCATTCATTTATCCTTGATATGATAGCAATACCCTTGCTTGAGAAGTTTAAAATGCCAAAGATTCCCATATATGATAGCACAATAGATCTTAATGATCATTTGATGAGGTATGATTCACACATCAACCTTTACGATATTCTTGATAAAATAACATATAGGGCATTTAACTCAACCTTAATGGACTTCACGAGAGATGGTTTGGGAAATTGAAACCAAACTCAATGTCAAGTTGGTCAGAATTGAAGAAAGCATTCTGGACATAATATATGAAAGTAAAGAAGCTATCAACCCCAAAGGGGCGGCTTATATCATTTAAATTAAATGATTGGTTGGCTAAATGCAACAAGGAGCTTGTATCAGAAATTGCTCGAAAGAGACATGCCTACTAGGGTAATTAATAGTATGAGTACCAACATCCTTTTTAGAGATGACCTGCATGTAAAGCTAGTAAAGAAGGAATTCCTCAATGGAACAAAATTCATTAACGTAGAAGAAGCCCAAATTCGACGCCTTACATAGCCATTAATAGCAACAGTAACAACAACAATGAATTTTATGAAAAAAAGAAGTGGCTAGGCGATGGAAACTATGATTCGTCTAACAGTAAAAGACATTGTAGGATCAATGACCACTACCTACAACCCTTTAATAGATTACAAACTTATACTAAACTAAATTACGGCATCAAGGATATTTACTATAAATAAAAAACAAAGATCTCTTGTGCCGCCCACCTCCAATGTATAAGGTTTATGCCAAAAGAAATCAGTCAAAATACTACAACTTCCACAAAAAAGTTGGCCACCTCAGCTAAGAATGCAATGACTTGAAGAATGAAATTGAGAATCTAATCAAGTATGGCTACCTCAAAGAATTCAAAGAGGACTTGAGAAGGGGTCATCAGCATTGTAGCCATAGTAGAGAGGAATATTGAATACCTTAAGTTCTATTATCAGTAGTCTTTGCTATTAGTATGTATTTTTTCTTCATAATGATATTCTTTTACGATGTTTGTTTCATTTTGTGTTCAACATGCCGTTATTATTAACAAAAGTTCAACATATTAACTCATTTAATTCCTTTGTTTTTGTTTCATGTCTTTTTGGCGGCGACTACTAGTAAAATATATTAGCAATATATTGGTAGCCTGCAACAATGAAACTTACAAACTCTACTAAGTGTGAAAAAAGTTACAGTCAAGTTGTAATAACTACTAATCCTTCAAACAATTCCCACTTAAGGGGTAAATAAGAAGGCGGGTTCAGAAAGGTCACCCATATATTATGTAATCATGATTAAGACTACTGCTAACAAGACTATCCAAAGCCAAAGCTGTGATGACCGGGAATTTTAGATTCTCGAATTATGTTAAAATTTGTATGTAAATAACAATATTAATGAATAAAGAATGAAAAAGTTGTATTTCAATACTGTTGTGAATAGTGTAAAATATTCTAGCAGTGTTAAAGTGTGTAAGTTCGGGGATGGAAAATCCTACCGAACATAATTGGGTAAGACGGTTCGAAATCAGAACCGAAAACCCTAGAGAGTGCATTGAAATGTACTAAAACAATAGAAATTTATGGTAGAGAATTCTGATCAAACGGAAGCAAAATAAGACAAACCGACCGCACGGGAGGCACTAAAAACTCGCCTACGCGATTTCGGTAAAGTTCTGTTCGGATCGGATAACAGTCAAAAATTGACTACGAATTAATTCAAGATTAATATGAATAGTTAATGACATCACTATGATGATGTCATAAAACAAATTAAAATTTTATCAAAATTAGAAAGCTTTGGATAGGTGTATGGCTAGGATTAGTTTGCTTTTTGATCAAAGGCCAAGATCATGCCAAAATTCACTTAGGAAAAAATTAAAAAAAATTATGCCATTTTGTTGGAAGGCCATTCGGCCATGTGGAAAGGGAGAAAGGGAAATTTTATTTTGATCCTAAAAACCTTTACTTTTTGGTCCTTGAAAAATTAAGAAATTATTGGAAAAAAATGGCAAAAAGGCCCTTGATTTTTGCCTATAAATAGGCATCAAAAATTCAAGAAAAAAATAGAAAAACTTAGTTAAACTCTTGCCAAATTCCCAGCCAAAAACCGTGGAGGAGAAACCCCTTGAACCAAAATTTTGTTTGAAATTTCACACCAAATTAGCTTAAACTTCATTTCCAACATCAAGACAACAACCAAGCAAGGTAAACCCTAAATTTGAAGCTTTTTCTTTGGTTTTTTCTATTAAAAACCGTGGGTATGGAAAGTGAAAAACAATGGGAAAAAATTGTTTAATTGTTGATTCTATGTTTGGTTAATGTTGTGGTATTCAAAGCATGAATTAGGATAGAAAAACAATCAAAATTTTGCATGTTTTTCTTGTAAAATCCGTGGCTCCTAGGGTGTGAAAACTTCATACATTCTATTGTTTTGATTTAGTGTTGATGTTCATTCAATCATATGATAAATTAAGCATGAAATGAAAGTTAGAAACAAGAAAAATTTGAGGAAGAATTCTTGCTAAAACCGTGGGCATGAATGTGAGAAAATGGGAAGATTTAATGTTGATACAAGTTGATAAAAACCCTAGGAAAGAAAGAAAAATTTTCTTTCTATTTTTGGCATAAAAACCGTGGCTATGTCTAGGGTTAGAATGCATGTTTTGTTTAGTTTTTAAATATTAACTTATATATTGAAAAGTATAAGAGTAATGTGGTGTGGAGATGAAAATTTATTTGATGTAAAAACCTAGTAAACTAGGGTTAGTTTGAAAAAAAATGGATATGTAATGTGATTTGTAAATGTTGAAACATATGGAAAGTTTTTATACAAAGTTTGGAAACTTGGTATAAAATAGGCCTCTGGTATAGTACGTGACAGGTACAAAGGTTCTGAGGCGTACCTAACGCCGGGAAACCTTAAAAATACAAGCGGAAATGCTGCCGAAATTTCTAAAATCGGCTAAAGGGCATTTCGGGAAACGAGGGGTAAAAATATTGAATTCGGAAAGGAAACCGAGACCCCTCGGTGGATTATGATTAGAAATGGAAAACCAACCCAAAAAGAATAGTAAACCGACCCTAAATCACTAAAATACCTAAAACAGGAAAAAAATCGATGTTAGGGGTATTTTGGGAAACGGGGGAAAATTTTAGGTCGGGATAGGAAACCCGAGCCTCTTAAGGTCCAAGGGGCGGGGACGGGATGAATAATGTTTAATAAATAGTGAAAAGGCCATTTGAGACTCCGAAACGCTCGAAAAATGGAAAAACGACCCTAGGTGATGAATGAATAGTAACCGAGGGTCGGGAAATATGAAGTTGAGATTTTGCGACTATTTAAGCTGTAAAATGATACGAAAGCTTAGGAAATATTATTTTAAAATTTTTAGACTTAGAAAATTTGGAAGAAACAATAGAATGAAGCTAATTATGGTTCCGAAACCCGTTAAGAGCAAAATGGTCATTTTGACCAAAAATTTCCGAAAGGGCTCGGAAATAACCCTAAAAGACCTAGAATAACTTAGATAAAATTATAAAACTCAAAATAAGAATTTTAGAGTTAAAATTGTAAGAATTTTAAGAAACACGGGTGTGTAGAGGGATACACGGCCGTGTATAGGAAAAATTTTATAACCCGTGAAGTACATGGGCTTGAACACGGGCGTGTATCGAGCCGTGTACAGTTACATGGTTAAGGAAGAAAATAACATGGCCGTATAAAATAGACCCAAGAGGTACACGGCCTGGAACACGGGCGTGTTACAGACCGTGTACCACAAATAAAATTTAGATATGTAGAATTGTAAGTAAAATATATATATATATTAGATAATAAATAAAAAGGGGTATTAACAGACACTATTATGTCTGTAGGAATCCACAATAAAGATAGAACTGCGGAGGAGTTCCGGGAGTGGACACTAGCGCAGTATTGGTAAGTTCAAGCATTTTCATGTCTGCAATATGAAATACTGTGTTAATCTATTCTACACTAGCTGCACACTGGATATAAAATCCTATGAATATTTGAGAATTAGTTAGTATAACATATCCCAAATCGAGAAAATAAGTAAGACCTACGGGCAATAGAGGATTGTGACCTTGAGGTGACTTATGCAACCACTTGGTCAAAACTGTAAATTGAAAGATGGTAAATGAAACCACTAAGGCGTACCGCCCCTCCAACATAGTGGTGGAGGTTTGTTAAATCCTACGGGATTATCAGGATTGTGGAGGACGATGTTCTAAGGTCGCTCCTTGGACCCTCCCAGTCAGCGCGCAAATAATTATCGGTACTGCCAGAAACAGAGCTCTACATTAGACATCAAATAGAGAATAAACAATCAATAAAATGATGAAAATCATAATTGAGCATAACCGAAGCTTACACTAGAGAAAGGTAATTTCGGTTAGGGTAAATGAATAGTATCCTGATAGAGTAAAGTAAATAGTAACCAGTTAGGGTAACTGGTACTATTCACCGATCAAAGGTTAACTGTACTATTCATGATAAATAGTACTATTTATTATGAATAGTACTATTCATCATCATGTTATTATGAATGTTTGAACTTACTGAGCCCATTAGCTCATCAGTTTGTTCATGTTGCAGGTAAGAAACCTGTTCTGTAGATATATGGATGGCAGCAGGATGCGAGCGTGTTAAAGGGATAGGGAACTCACCGTGGATAGGGAACTCACCGTGGACATGGTCCTGCCATAAGTTTTCCCGCTGAGCTTTTTGAGTAAAGAAAATATGTTTACAGACAAAGACTACAATACATATAAATATTATATTTGTATTAAATATGTTGTACTTATTTCAGACATGGAAAAACTAGCATTTTATTTTACATCGCTTTCTTAATTAATATTCATAAGAAAAAGTATGTATTAAAGAAAAAAAAATTTGGGGTGAAATTTTAGGCCCTTGTATTTAAGAAGTTTTAGTAAAAGCGTTTAAAACTGACGACTCGGATTCAGCACCCGAACGGTCTTGGTCGGCCATAGAGTCGATTCATGACGGTTGCGAGTGGTTGGAATCTAGGGACGTCACAAAAGCCAAGGCTCAACCAAGGACAGAGGGTCATACTACCAACAAGATTGTCCGAAGCGAAAACCAAGGCTCAACCAAGGACAGAAGACTGCTGTCAGCTGTTAGAAATCATTAAATAATTCCTAAGATAAGAACGAGAGGATGGGTATCAAGAAGTATCCCAAAATTGAAGAAGCTCCACCAAAGTTCCTTAAATAATTCCTAAGGGAAGAATGAAAGGATGGTTAGGAATTATTTAAGGATGGACATGAAGAAATACCCCAACATTAAAGAATTTATACAAAAGTTCTTCAAACAATTCTTAATAGAAGAACAAGATGACAGGTATCGCGAAGTTACCCCAAAAATTCCGTCTTTAAACAATTCCCTCTTAAGGGAGGAATGATAAGACGAATTTCGAAAAGCCATCCAATTCAAATAAGATTCCAATCTTCAAATAATTCCTTCTTTAAGGGATAAATGAGAAGATGACGGCCAAATTACATATACCCAAAGTTATGCAATGAATCAATGACTAAGAGAAAAAGACAAGGGTTTGGAAAAATCAATCAATGGTTGAGATTTAAAAAGTCTGAAACGATACGGTAACATTTAGAAATAACGTAACTATTCCAAAATCTAAGGCATATGTTAGTTGCAAGGTAAGCGTGACATTACCATCGAATCCAAACAACAAAATAGGCCATTAGTCCATGTAACCGACAGCCAGAAGCCAGAAGTACTTCAGGATACTGCGTTTGAAGCACTTTGGTCTGGGGAGCAATTGTTGATGGGTAGCCGAGATCCCCATATCTTAGCCATCATGACATGGCCATATTTGCTAGCTAAGATATCGATGCCAGAAAATCTAGGAGCAGGGTTTTTAGATATTTAAATTCAAATAACTAGTCAAGATTATCCAATACTTACAATAGAAACTATAATATTGAAGATTATCTATACATTCAAATTCAAATATTAAATATTTCTATTTAAATATTAAATAAATATTATCTTTTAAGAGCCTATAAATACATAAGAATAGGCTATCAAAAACCTAACTTACAATTTGACAGAATAGACCCCTTATAATTCTAAAAATATAGTGAAATCCTTAGCACCAAAGAGAAGATGTAGCCTTCCCGTTCATGTTAAACATTTATAAATCTCCATGTTCTCTAATATTTGTAACTTATTTTTATTGTGTTTTGTATTGTCTTGCATCCGTAATAGTTTTCGGTGATCCCTATCATTATGGGATTTGTTAGGTGAGTTTTATCAGTCAACAATAATTATTTTAACAATATAAAACCAGATGGCAAAAACAAACAAGGCAGATGCATACAATGCTCTGATAACAAGTGTAAGCAAACCTAAGGTGATCTAAACATTCTTTAACATACTCAATAGCAATTAGATCAAGCATGGAATTTAAAAAAAGGGATCAAAAAGTATACCTCCCGCCATTACCGTTATCACATACTTAAGGATTATAAAATTGATTTATTTCTGGTTAAGGTGGTTCTAAACCTCACTCAACCTCAAATTGATGGTGTATTTTGATTGAAAAGAGAATGTGGGCTTAGGGACCAACCGAAGGCGTTTTTCCCCTTTTATAGATTATACCTATCATTGAGTCTCTTTATTCATTCCCAAAACGTAGGGGAATTGTTTGTGAACGATTTTGAACATTAATTTTGTTCCTAAAAGGGGGGAATACGTGAAACATATCTAAATGCATCAAATCGGTTTGTTATCGATTCTCAAGGGAAGGAAAATTCCAACATTTTTTACTATTCACACCTCCAAATATCTCTAATGAACTCAAACTCTAACTGTCATATATTTGTTATTTCAAGCCCAAATAAGATGATTCTTTTTTAAACTATATAGAATTTTTTAAAGAAATAAAACAAGATGTATATTAATAATTTTTTAAAAAAGTATTTTAAGATTTTATATATATTTTTTACTTCAAGCTGTATTTTCTCCTAAACATACATTTTCCAAACTTAAACATCTTCAACCTCTAATACACTGTTTTCAAACGTTCCCCAAACTGACCCTTACTCTCACAAAATTTTAAATTTATCACTTATATAATCGAGTTGAAGCTACGAAATAAACAGGCGCTTATTATTTTTCTGAAGGCAAAATAAACATCATGCGAGAAACATGCCGCGTTACTAGCAATGAAGAAACCATATTGATTAAATCACACATATTTTATTTATCATGAAGCTTATCAAAATTCCACTAAAAAATAAAAATGAGTGGCCGATTCTTTGAAGAAACGACCAAAAGTTTTTCCTGTTAATGGATCAACGCTATGTCATTAGATAAGTATGAACGTTTTATTTCTTTGTCGTTTGGAGCCATCCACGTGCCCTTATATGCAAGAATTAGGAGCCAAACAAAACCAAGGCATAGGCAATAATGGTCCAGATGGACCTATACATATTTATAAGGCCTACAAGGTAATGCTATTGTGGAGGGGCATGCCGTCCGGATGTGCACATTAGCCAAACCCAAAAGAAGCGGAGACTGTAAAATCCAAATATTCCATGATGGAACATGTACCTGCTCAAGAGAGTCCAATAAAAATAAAATGTCCAATCATAGGAATCGAAGTCATATCATAGAAAGTTAAAAGAAAGAACAAGAAAAATAATGATAGCAAATAGATAAGAATGATACTTTTGCCCTGTTAATAGTATGTTTTAGTATTAATTTTTTATATTATATTAAAAATTTATAATAAAGGTGATATACAATTATTCTTAATTATAAATCGGATAATTGTTACAAAGTTTTATGTGTATATATACTAATGGAGCAAAAGTGTGGTTTCTGTAGTAAATACTTACTTTTTTTAAAGAAAAAATTAGAGTATGATATGTATTGCTAAAATAAATAAGGTAGAAATGACATCATAAACAATTAATGATGGAATATATTCAAGTGTAAAATATGCTATGGTCACTCTTTTATCACTATCTTTGGTGCTTTCTAACTTCACCTTTTGCCACTTATCTTTTCATTTCCTAAGAATAATTGAAAAAAAAAAAAATCTCTTTTAGTTTCATTTGGTTAACACATTACGTTTAAATATGATGTATTGAATATAATTTATATTTAGAGGGAAAGTATTTACATTGTATTTGAATGTAATGTGTGTTTAGATGAAAAGTATTTAAGTTATATTTAAATAATAAATAGTGATGTGATAGGTAAAATTATAGAGAAAAAAAAGAGAGAAAAAAGGAGTACATGATGTGATTAATAAAAATAATAAAAAAAATAAAATAATAAATAGTGATTGTATTGGATTTAAATGTGATGTAATTAGTATTTGAATGCAATACTTTTACGTTCAGATGGAGATTACATTGCATTTGAATACAATGCAAACGCAAAGCTGGAAACAAATGGAATAGTCATTTATCACAAAAATCATCATTCTTTCAAATTACAAAGAGAGGGACAAAGAAAGTGATAAGAAGAGTGACCCTAATATCTCTCTTTCAAGTACACAAGGTCTTTTTTTTTTTTTTATCTTAATCTAAAAAGTATGTTGTTTAAAACCATATGCTACTTAATTAATAAGCAGTTCTTATAACATGGTCAACCAAACAACCAGAAAAAAATAATAAAAGAAAAAGAAATAATATCCAGAATTAAGCCCTCGTTTGGAGTACCGATTGAATTGAATTTTTTGGGTTTCAATTGAATTGAGTTAATGTGCATTTGGTGAGGCGTTTGACCTATAAGAGCTAAAAATTGTATAAACTTGAAATGTGATTAAAAAAATATTAATAAGAAGCATGTTTCGTTTGTTTTAAAATTTTATGCAATTAAAAAAAATATCTCATTTGGATTTGTATATATAAAGTTATGGACTTTTAAAATTTGAATTGTAAAATTATAATAGTAACTGTGAATAGTAAATCCAATACTGATTTTTCATAAAAAAAAAATAAATTAAAAAAATACATTTGTATCAGCACCTTAAACACATGTAAAATTCTCAGTTTTTACAAATTTGGAGATAGCCCTAATTTCAAAGAATTTGTTTCAAGTGCAACGAATTGGAATACCAACTTTTTATGACTAGTGAGGTACAATATAATAGTATCTCCAATACAATATTATTATGCTAATGGTAAATTTTGATGATAATGCTCTCTAATAAAGTGCTATCTTTAATATCAAATTTACCTTGTACTAAACTTTGACAAATTTGTCACAAAAGTATAACTAATACCATATTTAATATTTGATTTTTATTGATTGTTGTCTTGAATTTATCATGTAAATTATTACTATATTTTCATTTTTGATTTATTTAAATGCTAAACATTATGTCATAAAAATACTACAAAAAGTTTATTTTTACATGTTCTAAAGTATAATAATGATAACAAAAAATATAAAAACATTACAAATGGTATTATGCATTGAAGTATAAAGCAAGATATAGCCTTTGCATAGAAAACTATGTTAGATCGGATGATCTAACGAAAGCAACAGATTACAAGTCACAGAAGATAGCGCAGCGCTATTACAAAACTTTAGGATTAAAAAAAATTTATAGCTTTTTTAAAAACAATAAACGAAATTATAGAGGCCTTGTAGTTATAGTTGATGAATTTTCTACAAATTCTTATCAAGTACTTAATTTCACTACAACAACAATAACTTCAGTAGACAACAGTAATACTACGTTTTTAAAAGACTACGGTTTTGTATGAAACCTGTGGCAACTAAATTCAATTCGCGATTTTCTTATGATTTCATTCTTCTTGTCTTGTAAGCCATAATAAATGACAACCACAAATCTCACTGCAGATTTTGTCCTACATAAGCATAAAAACTAATTATTCAAAGCATTTAAAATGATCAAATTTCACGTCTAAGAGCTCATGTTTAAACCTCTCTCTTTCCATCTATGTTGGGTTAGTTCCAACAAAATTATAGCATAATAACATTATAGATGCCATAGAATTTATATTTAGGCTATAGCATATAATTCTATGGATATTATAGAATTTATCTCTTGGAATTGACCCAAAAAAAAAATTTTTTTGGAGATCAAACTTGTGTAGATCTGCTCTACAATATGAAAGTGCAGTCATCCAGCCTTCCATCTCCTTTAATATGACTATGATTCAATGAATTATTGAATCTTTAACACATCTCATAAAGAGAAGAAGTAAATGCCTCCTTACCTTCCAATCCACTGAGAGAAATATTTAATGGTTCTTTTTTTTTTCTTTTTAATTTTTGAAAGGTTCCTATTCATTTTCTGTATTTAATAAAGAATATATTGCACGAGCAAGGCAAAGTAAAAACAAAGAAAATACTTAACGTGGTCCCGTTTCCACACCAATAAAATACAAGCATATGTACATGTTTTGAGTCTTTTTGACAATATTACTATTCGTCAAGGTGATCCAGAAAAATTAAGGAAATTATAAAGTCAATAATAAAAGAGGGAAAATGAAATAGAATGAAAAAAAATAAAAGAAATAAAAAGTGATTAATAATTTTATTTGCATGTGAAACATCTTTGTGGCAAGCTGAGAGACGATCAATGTGCTGTGATTCTGGAAATTTAAATAGTTTGGTTGGATTTAACAGTTCTGTTGTCTGCTCTCGTCCAACGAATTTAACCAAGTCAATGTTTGAACGACAAGATCTAGAGGTTAAAACGTGGACGTAACTCCAATAATTCGTTTTCTGTAAAATTTAAAAAAAAATGGCAAGTTCATTTTCATTAAATTTTCTTCTTCCGTTCCTTTTAATGATTTGTAAAGTTTTCACGTTTCGTTCGCTTTCGGGACCACTGTGCTTTTTGAATAATTTTTCTGTTCAATTTCATTGGATACTTTTTATTATATTATAATATACTCTCGTATGAAAAGAAAGAGATATTTTATTATCTTTTTTCAATTATCATATTCGTACCGTGGGCATATATATATATATAAATATTTTCACATGTGTATATATATAATAAGAAAAATACTAGAGACACCAATTATAATTTTAACTTTTAAATACTAACTTAAGTAACAAGTATATTATTATTCATTTATTGATAGGTGTTTAATATATTATCACATCATTTGATTGTATTTACTAATGAAAATATGATAAATGGGTTGATACTTAAATAGTTAAGATCAAAATTGGTATTCCTAGCATTGCTCATGTAATAAATGTCTCATATGTGGTGCTACATACCATGTAGAACTCATAACTTTTTATTTTAAAACTTGTAACAATTAATTAATTCACATGATATTATTAAGATATTAAAAATTTTATATTTGAATCAGCTGATTAGTATAATATTACACTAACCACGTTAAATGGCGTATGAGAGGGATGTAGTATAGGAACTCCACTAATTTATATATTGATGAAGTCTTATTCCTTAAGAATATATATGAATACTAAATTTCGGAATGGGTATATGATAAGTATGTTAAAAGGATGCAATTTAATCATAATACATTTGTTTTCCCGTGTCTAAGATATAATAGGGTTATTTTCATTTAGCCCCCTTGAAGTTTAAGGTCATTCTTACTTTAACTCCTCAACTTTTTAAATTCTCACTTTGTCCCTTGAACCTTTAATTAGTCCCTTTTATAAGAATTTGGGTTTAAAACAGAAAAAAAAATTTAGTTAAGCAATCATGTGATTTTTCCCATTTGTTTTAACAAAATTCCTAACATAATCGGTTTATTAAGATTAATTATCCTGTTTTTTTGTCTATTTTAATTCAAAATTCTAATAACTTGGGCTAAGTGAGACAAATTAAAAATTTATTAAGTGTTTTTAAAGTTTAGATGACAAAGCCCTAAAGGTTGGGGGCGCATAGAATGAGAATAATTTTACATTAAAAAGGTATGAATATTGTTCGTTCGTAAATTAGTTGACACACCTTCCTCAATTGCAATATTTCTCCTTTGCCTGTTACCTTTCATGCATGTAACCTCTTTTGCCTTTACAATTATTCTTATTATCAAATCACTAAACAAACATGCATTTTTTTATATTAAAAAAAAATCGTTTCTTATATTGACAAACAAGTAAATAAATGATTCTAGCCCAAAAATATAACCGAGCAATATACATGCATGTGCATAAGATTCCTAGTCATTGCAAAACACTGATGATTAAAATTTGTCATCGTCATAATATTTCGGAATCAAAATACAAACATGAGATCCATCTACGTTAATAATGTAGCTAAATTAAGTATAATATGGAACAATTAATTAACTAAAGTTACATAGTTTGATCTTAATTATAATCAAACAGGAAAAAACAAAAAAACACAAATAAGAATTACAAAAAAAGAGAAAGAAAGAGTAGTACTATTGTTTGATTACACAAATTCATTGCCGTTTAAGCCATAATTGGCTATATCATACATAAACATGTTGCTGCCGAAACTATCTCTCTCATCTCCATGACTGCTGTTGCTATTCACATAAGTTGTGGATGACGAATTCAAGGTATTCGGGCTAGACGACGGTGTCAATAGAAGTGAAGAGAAGCTCATATTCGTCATGCTATTCTGAACGTTACACGATAAAAAAGCCTGGTCTTCCAACCTAGAATTCAAGATCGACGACGATTGAGTTACACAATCCGGATAGCCATTTGTACTCACCACATTGGCAACAATTCTCTCCGAAGGAGTGAATACAGCTTGATCTCCAACAGCACTGTTTTGCCACATATTGCTTTCATAATTGTCCAGGCAACTAGTACCTTCAGTGAGGCTTTGAGAAAACGGATCCATTTTCGCTTGAATGAACTGCGCCTCGCTTATACCATATGGAACGGTAATAGCATTGGAAGTGTTTGATGTTGTGCAAGTATGCATGTTTGGTTGGAAAGATTGAAATTGGCTTTGAGGGACATGAATACGAGGGCTCATTTCTGGAACATTTTGCGGAGTAAATCCGGTACTAGTAGTAGTAGTAGTACAAGTACTAGTACTGGTACTTTTCGGTTGGTAAGATAAGAGTGTTGTGGCCAAATTGAGGAGGTTTTGATTCACAAGAGGTCCCATGTTTCCGAGCATATTTTGCAAATGGAGCTGATTTTGAGAAGATTCAGGGTTGTAAAGAGTTGAGCTAAGAAGTGATGAGAGTTCAAGAAGATCAAGACGTGGGGTGTGAGTCACAGGGTCAATTCCCATTTTCAATAGCCTTTTCCTTATGTGGGTGTTCCAATAATTCTTTATTTCATTATCTGTTCTTCCTGGTAAACGAGCAGCAATTGCAGACCACCTATCAATAAAAGGATTATTTAATTAGCTATTTATATATAAATATATATAAAATTCAACAAAATTAATTTTTTAGAAGAATATGCGTACTTTTTCTTTTCCTACGGAACATAATATGTTGTTTCGATTATAGGGCTAAAAAAAATAATTCATGAGACAATTAATAACCATTGACTTGCAAATATGCCCTTAATCTAAAGCAAAGTCTATGGAGGAGATAGGTAGTCTTTGCGCAAGTACACAAAAAAATTATGGGAATTATAAGCCAAAAAGTATTGAAAAGCAATTAATATATGTAGTTATATTAGTTATATATAATTAAGTAGTTGGATATGGAAGTGCATGGTGATTATCAAAGTGGGATAAATAGTGGACTCACTTATTTCCCAAGACACTGTGTAATTGAATTATGGTCTCCTCTTCTTCGAAAGAGAACCTTCCTCGTTTAATGTCAGGTCTCAAATAGTTAGTCCAGCGAAGCCGACAACTTTTGCCACATCTTTTCAGTCCTATCAACAATAAAAACAAAAGTTACTTCTAAGACATGAAATTGTTACTCTCATGTATGTGTACACATTTAACATGGAAGTATATATAGTAAACACCAATAATTTAATCATCATAAAAGAAAAATCATTTTGAAAGCAAGAAAACTAGTATAGAAAAATTGAACTTTCTTCACTAACAATTATGCAATGAGACTGTTGAGAGTGAGTCCTAAAACTTTCTTGGGAACATTTTATTTTCTCAATTCTCTCCGTTTTATAATCTCTTTAGTAAAAAGAATATGGTGCTTTTTCTATATAAATTTTGATAAAAATTCCTTTAGTAAAAAGACATAACTGATATCAAAGAATATTAGATACATCTTAATTGATTGAAACCTACTAACAATCTTATATCCTCTATTAAATTCCCAAGATGTTTTCTTTAAAAAAAAATTTCTTAAATATGTTTCTATCCTTATATTATCTCGCCGTAAGATGAAAACAAACAAGAAAAAAAAACAAAGATGTCACAAATTAGGAAGGTCTAATCATATTAAATTTCAAATTAGTGGAGAGAATATACTATTTGCAAATTTTTACCTGCATTCTTGGGAAGTGTTCGCCATCTCCCATGCCCATGTTTCTTGACGTAATCAATGAGTTTCTGATCTTCCTCCGGTGTCCATGGACCCTTTTTAAGGCCATCTATGTCACAACAAGGACTTTTCCCCATATTATAGCAAAAACCTTGTATATGTATATATATATATATTTATACCTGGAGAGAGATTGAAAAGTGGAATTAGAAGAAAGAGTTGTTGAAATTTTTAGGGCTTGTGGAAGACAAAGAAATTATATTGCTTTGAGAGCTAAGGAAAACAAAGCAAGTATGGTTTTGAGGATAATTGTGAGGGATTGGTGTATAAATAGCAGAGAAGGAAGGCAAGAAAATGAGGTACTGTTTGTCAATGGAATTTGGTACCGCCCTTTGTTCACCCCACAAGAGACGTGTCTTCTTATCGGGAAAAAAATATATAATCACAATATTATATGTGTCACATAATTTATGACTTTAATGTCTCTCTCTCTCTCTCTCTCTCTCTCTATATATATATACATATATATATATGTATGTATCTCTCTCTCTCTCTCTCTAGATTGTAAGTGTAAAACATCGAACATTAACTTCATCATTAGTCATTAGTCGCCTGTCATTATCAGCTGTGAGATCACGTAAAAGGACATGCAAAGATAACATTACGTAGCCAATCAGTAAAACACTGATGGTTATTTTCGTCATTTCAATCGCTCTCGGTTCATTTCATTTGTAATTGACTTTTGCTTGTCACCTCGTCGTGGTGAGTGCTGATTGGTTAATAGTGCAAAAACGACGGGTCAAATATTTGTTTTCGGCGCTCTTTGACTCCTCTATTTGGCCTTTTTTCAACATTGATTAAGCATGACATTAATCAAACGGAGGATGATTTTACCAAGTGTACTCATGACACTTTCTTTAGGACTTTGTTAACACAAATGTATTTATATCAAACTTCTTTTCTAAAAAAAGAAGACATATGTTCTCTCTTTTTTTTTAACTCGATTGCAAAAAGATTCTAACTCTGTATTTTTTAAAACTTATATGTAAAATTATCGTTAATATATCTGTAACAATAATGTAAATGAATACATAACTCACAAAAGTATTTTTGTTCCATATAAAAGAACATGTTAGATTTCAATTGAGCAATTAAATATAATTCCTATAAAAAAATGCTTCACAAAAATGAACAAGTTGCTATTATATATTACTCATAAAAAATTGTTCATATATCAAACATTCTATAAACAATGTCTTCTGAATATTAAGAAGAAGAATTTTCCACCGGGATGTGTACATATATATATATATGCATATATACACACACACACGTGTGTCTCTCAATTCTATTCTAAAAAAAATCTATCTCTCAATGCTACTAGAAAAGTTAGATTCCATGACCTTTTTTTTAATTATTAAAACGGTTGTGGAAAGTGCATTTAAAAATGCAACCCCGTACAATTAAAACTAAATCGATCATGTTTAGAGGAACCTTCCGTGACCATTTTCTTAAATGGTCATGGAAACCAATGATAACACAACTGTTTATTGAAACAGTCATGTAATATATAGCTTCCATGACTATTTCCAATAAATGGACGTGAAATCCACCACCTGATAACCCCTTCATCCCAATCCTAACCCTCATTTTGTAGAGTACCAAAATTGCAGTAGCCCTTCTACCGGGCTACTACCTCCGCTGGACGTCTCCACTACATCTACCATTCCATCTACTCTTTTTTTTTTTTTATGAGTGATTATTAATTTTTTTTGTTATTTTTACCTTATTATTGTTATTTTAGATGTTAAATATATCATTTTTTTATTTTCATATTGTTGTTTTAGTTTTATTTTTGGAGATTTTTTGAGTTTGTTGTGTAATAGGTATTTGTTTAATTATTTCAAAATCTTAAGTATTTATTTGATTCAAAAAACTTGATTATTGAACATATATTATGATCTTTTGATTTAGGGATTGCATATATGTATAGAAAATGGAGGTGGCTTGATAGATAGAGTAAAATATATGAAAATAGTGTTGAAGAATTTTTGTCATTTGCCAAAACTCACATGGAACATGATAAGATTCGATGTTCTTGTATTAAATGTGGAATCATAGATCTCAATTGATGAGGTTGGATCACATTTGCATGCATATGGAATTATTTGTTCTTACCAAACATGTTTACATGGGAAGTTTATTTTAATATTAATCAAACATTAACGAGTTTACATGTTTGTTCTTCAAAATACTATTTTCAATATTTGATATGGAGGAAGATGTAACGAGTAAAGGAAAAGAATCTATTCATATTGAGGAAGATATAAGTAATAATATGTTTGATATGGTAAATGATTTTAAAGAATATTTTGTGCACCATCTGAAATTGTTTGAAGCAATGATGAATAATACCAAGACATTCTTGTATAATGAGTGTACAAAATATACAAAATTGTCAACATTGGTTAAATTATGGAACACGAAGGCATTAGGAGGATGGACAAATTCCAGCTTTGCTACTCTTTTAGAATTTATAAGAGATGTTCTATCGAATGATAACAAAATATAGCTAAGTATATATGAAGCCAAGAAAATATTTAGCACTTTAGGAGTGGAATTTAAAAAGATATTGCTTATCCAAATGATTGTGTTCTTTATCGAAAGGAGTGTGAAGACTCAGATGAAGGTCTAGTTTGTAAAGAGACAAGATCAAAAAAGGGCAAGAACCATTGAATAGTAGCAAAGGAGTATCGATGAAGGTGTTATGATACATTCCACCAGCTTAATGTTTTCAATGTTTATTCCATTATACTGAACAAGCCAAAAATTTGACCTGGCATCATGATAAATGTGTTGATGATGGTATACTTAGACATGTATCTGATTCACCACAATAAAAGACCTTTGATGCCGTTCATCTAGATTTTAGCACGAAACCAAGGAATTTACATCTAGGTTTGTTGGTGGATGGAATGAACCCATATAGTAATATGAGTAATAGGCATAGCATTTGGCTAGTCATACTTGTCAACTACAATTTCCCTCTAAAATTGTATATGAAGCAGAAGTTCAAGATGTTGATTTTATTGATCGCGGGTCCTTAATAACCAAGAAACGATATTGACATGTACTTTATATCACTAATCTATGATTTACAAAGCTTGTAGGAACATGGGATAGAAGTTAGAGATTCTTACCGTCAAGAGATTTTCAAACTCCATGTAATGTTGATTTGGTCAATCAATGACTTTCCCACATATAGTAACCTATCCAGTTATGAGTTGAGGAGTTCTATAAGTTGTACTATTTGTATGAAGGAAACATCTTCCACCTGATTGAAAAAGTGTAAGAAAACCATTTTTCTTAGCCATAAAAGATTATTGTTACAAAAAACCATCATTACTGCAAACAAAAAAAAAAAAAAGGATTTTGATGGCAATACTGAAGAAAGAGCCTCTCCTCGAGTTTTGACAAGCAAATATGTATTTGAGATGGTTAAATATATAAAGGTAGTTTTGGAGAAGAGAAAATGAAATAAAAAAGAACTAATGATCAATAAACCTTGGAAAAAGAGTTCAATCTTCTATAACTTCCATATTGGAAGTCACTTTACATTCATCATTGCTTGGATGTTATGCATATTGAGAAAAAATGTATGTGAATCGATAATGGGCACGTTACTTGACATTCCAAATAAAACAAAAAATGTTGAAAAAAAAAATTGTTAGATCTCAAAGAGATGAAGATTAATCCCAATTTGCTCCCAGAGAAAAAAGGGAAGGACACTTACTAACTTTCAGCAAAGTGCACATTATTAAGACAAGAAAAGAGAAAGCTTTGTGAATGGCTTGCTTTTGTGAAAATGCCGAATGGGTATTCTTCCAATTTTAACAGGTTGGCATTGATGAAGGTTTTGAGACTCATTAAATTGAAAACGCATGATTACCATATCTTGACTTAGAAATTATTACTTCTTGCCTTGTAGGGATTTCTAACAAAGGATGTAAGAATTGCAATTACCAAGTTATGCTCATTTTTCAATTTAATATGCGCCAAGGTTATTAATCCACTTATATTAGATTTGCTACAATCAGAGTTGGTGATAACATTATGCATACTTGATAAGCATTCCCTGACATTATGATTAATCTAATTGTGCACTTAGTTCGAGAAATTAAACCATATGGACTATTGTATTTGAGGTGGACATATCCTTTTAAAAGGTACATGAAGGTTTTAAAGGGTTATGTAAAAAATCGTAATAGGCCAAAGGGATGTATAGTAGAAAACCACATAGCAGAGGAATTGGTTGAATTTTGCTCCAAATATCTATTCAATGCAGAGTCAATAGGTTTGCTAAAGATAATAAACATTGAGTCAAAAGGACTATTCGTCAGTATTTCTTTATCAGTTAATCGAGATGAATAGGAGCAAGCATGTCTTTATGTTTTTCACAACGCCAGGGAAGTGGAGCGTTTCATTAGAGTTCACATGAATAAATTAAGAGAAACGAATCCAAGAAGAGAAAGAAGGGAAAAGTGGTTACAAGATGAATACAACTGAACAGTTTAGGAGTGGAAAAGAAGACACGCATTTATAAAAGTTAGCCTTTTGTAAAACTTAATGAAGCTAGTTAGAGGACTGTCATCGATAGTAACAAAGTATATGTCATATTGTGCCATTAGCTATACTTTCTACATTTACTAAAGAGATGAGAAGCATTCTATCCAAAATAGTGGTGTGAGCCTCTGTGCTAAGGCTATGCATGTTTTCTCTGTCAAGGACAATGATTCAATGTATGGTACCATGGATTACTATAGCTTCATTAAAGATATTTGGAAACTTGCTTTTTATGGTTTGCAAATAACACTCTTTAAGTACAAGTAGGCTGACAATAATCATGTTAAAATAAATTAATAGTATTAGCATTACAGTAGTGGACTTTAGGAGATTGAGAAACAAAAATGATCTTTTTATTATGGTGTCGTAAGTAATCTAAGTATTTTATACAAGTAATCTAAGTATTTTATATAAGAGATCCTGACAAGAATGATTAATGATGATAAAGAAGATGAAGAAGATCACACCAACATTGATCCTTCATGAAGGGATTGCCATCGGTTCAGGAGATTGATGAATTTGGTGACGATATTTCCCCTTACTCCGTTTAGATGTTGAATGCACACATGTTGAGAAGCCAAAGAAAAAAAAAAGCATTAATTTTGTATATTCTGTTTTATTTATTTTAAGTGTGAATTATATTCATAATCTATTTACTTTTATAAATGTGTTGAATTAATGTTGCAAATTAAGAATTTATTTTTTTTGTACTGGGTTGATGATCAAAGAAATTAATAATCTACAATCTGGACCAACTATATAACACACGAGATTAGCTGCTTATGGGAAAAATTTTAATTTAAATCAAAATTTTTTAAAAATTTATATACCACAACCATTTTTCCTAGAAATGGTTATGGTACACTTCTTTACCCAACCATTTTTATGAAAAATGGTCGTGGTACTTAGCATGTTCAAAAATTAAAAAAAATATTTAAAAAAACACACTATTTTATTCAAAATGGACTTGGTATTTCAAGATATTATGATTGTTTCGTGGAAAACGATCGTGGAATCCATGAAATTTTAAATAGCCCACCCTTTTTTTTCGTTTTTTGTTTTATTTGAAACCCATAACCTATCCCCTTTGAATCAATCATAATCTCTCCCTCTCTCTTCACCCTTGACCTCCGCTCTCTCTCTCTCTCTCTCGAAACTCTTTTTTCTTTGCGCCCCTATTTCTTCACTCTACCACCATTATTTCTTCTCTCTACCATCACCAAGCTGTGGCCACCACCATTCTTCTCTTACTCTCGAAACTCTTTCTTACACCACTATTTCTAATGCTGTCACTAACCTGCTGTGACCTCTTTCCCACCCTCACTCTCGTATCTCCACCACCACCACCATTACCAACCCGCCATTCTCCTTAGCGTTTGCTTATAGGTTTGAGTGTTTTAATGTTTTTTTATTAAACATGTGAATATATGTGAATGTGGGTGTGGTATATTATTATGAATTAGAATGTGAAATGTGGTTTTATATTTTAATATTTTTTTATATAAATATATATTGGGTGAATTAATAGTTGAATGTAGGTATGTGTGTATGAATTTTTGATTTTGCATATTACACTACTACAAATATAGGATTCCAGTACAGAGATTTCACTATCGTTTTTTTAAAAACAGTTACGAAAACTGTGTCAAAAACACAACATATAACATAAAATCTGAAAACGGTCGTGGAAGCTAAAGTTTCCATGATCATTTTCAAAAATGGTTTTGTAAACAAAAAAAAAAAAAAACTCAAATTTTCAATTTCAAAAAACTTAAAAAGTTGTGTGAAAACATTTCAATGAGAATCAAATGGCCTGCCAACTTCAATTCCCATTGAATAAATACAAAAGCCCAATTTAAATCTTCACTTCCTCTCACTCACTCTTTCTTTCTTCCTACACACGCACATCTCTCTCTCCAAAACTCCTTCTTTTCCATTCTCCAATGCCCTCGTCCTCTTTATCTTCTTATTTGAACTTGCTCCAAATTATTTTCTTTCTTAATAAATCAAGTGCTAATACTTGAAGATTTTGATGGTCATCTATTTTCTTTTTCTTGTTTCATTTCTAGGACTCGACCTTAGAGTTTAAGAGGAAGTGTAACAAGCCAGAGAGATAGGATAGGAATGTTATGAGAACACTTTGAAGGCCATAATAAAGCTTAGAAAAATTAAACATGCTAGGGTGGAGAAACACATTACTGGAAGGCAATTTCTATGTTTTTGCTTTTGATCAGTTCTTGGAAAAGCATGAAGGAGTGTCACCGTCTTGTATTTACTTATAAATCTTTTGCAGATTCAAAAATAAGAAAGAAAACAAACAATACGAGGCAAGAAAGGAACTAGAACAAAGCATCAACCTTGTCAAGCCTCTATTTCTTCTCAAAGGAGACTCATTGTGGACTCAAACTGGTCCTTGGAAAGGAGGAAGTGCTATCCATGCATCAGAGATCCTATTGATTTGATGTTGAGCGATTTGCTTTTCGCGAAATTTCATTTATTTTTCTAATTTTTTCCAGTACATTCCACGACCATTAATTAACAATCTCGGAAGACGAGATACCACAACCGTTTGAAAAACAATTGTGGCATCCTCTTATTTTCCATGATTGTGGATTCCATGACCCCTTTTTTAATGGTTGTGGTATTTTTCCATGACTATTAAAAACAATCGTGGAATCCTTTTTCTACTAGTATTAGGTGTTTGATGAAATGCATCAATGTAAGTATGTGTTTAGAATTTTAAAATGGGTGCTTATGAATTTGAATATAACCTACCATGACCATTTTTATAATAAATGGTCGTAGTAAGTCTACATTATATAACCATTTTATTGAATATAATGTGAATATTTGATTTTGCATATTAGTTGTTTAATGAAATGCTTGAATGTAGGTATATGTTTAGAATTTTAAAATGGGCGCTTGCGGGTTTGAATATAACCTACCACGGCCATTTTTATAATAAATGGTTATGGTAGGTCTACATTACACAATTGTTTTATTGAATATAATGTAAAAATATTTAATATTGCATATTAGGTGTTTGTTGAAATACTTTAACGTGTTAAGAGCATGAGTTATGAATACAACCTAGTGAAGTTATGAATATGTCAATATTTTGGTATGTTGTTTAAAATTTGGTAAAATGTTAATTGAATATGATTTGATTGCTTGGACAAGGACTTGGCACAAGTTGATTCATAAAGTCTCAAAAGAGGGCTAAGAATGTGTCAACAACCTCCAAATGTGCAAAAACGCTGAGAAAGGTTGGATTTAGTCCCAAAGCTGATAGTGTACGAAGAATGACTTTAATGAAACGAGTTCATCAAGTTTAGAAAAGGGGAGAAAGAATTAGAGTTGAATTTGATTCGAATAGTCAACCAATAAGTAAGAATGGTGATCAGGGTTATGAAAATAGGAGTAAGACAATGAAAAGACTATGAGACATTGATCAGGGCTACTAAATGTCCTCAACAAATGGTTAACATTGAATGTTGTTATTTTGTGATGGCTTATATGGGGGAAATATCTTTAAAACTTGATGGATTATGTAGCCTTCCAACTAAGGATTGTTATACATTTGATGATTTGTTTGTGGTTAGACATAAATGGACATATTTTGTAATGGGCTTCATCAAATGGACATAGATTAATGGACAAATTTTGTACTTAATGTATGATTGTATAAATTCTGTACATTTGTATAAATTTGTGTATAATTGTGATATAAATTTATGTATATAAATTTCAGATTCTAGGCTGTACATTGATAATACACAGGATTTGCCACCCATGAAACATAAAACAAAATAGAAAAAATTAAGCAGGATCTTCTAGTAACAGTCGTGGAAGGTGTAAAATCCACGATCGTTATTTTAAAAACGGTCGTGGATTTATAATATTTTATGATTGTTTTTATGAAACGGTTGTTGAATAGCAATTTAACATAACTATTTGTTGATAATTATGGAATCTACTATTTTTCACAACTGTGGATTCTACAATTGTTCCATAACGGTTATGGATTTTTTTTTTTTTAAGAATTTGCAAATCATTGTCACTGTTTATAGAGGCTTATCTTCCATTTTTTGGCAAGGCATAATAAGCTGTCACCAACAAAATGCCTCCACGTTGGTGTCCAAATGACGCTTCCTTAGACCTCGCAACAGTAACATTGCTGTGTCCATATATCCACATGCATGCATACAAATATATATTAATAGATATATGTGTATGTATAGCTCTAGCTAGCTGGTCTGATCTTCAAGCCGCTAAGTTGATGACTTGGATCAAGTATAGACTACTTTAATTGTTCCCGGATGATTGCCCACAGATCAGCGATGACAAAATTGAAAATTAACTATTAAAGCAACTTCAACGTTGATAGGACTTCTGAAAAGTACTGCTGTGGCCCGTTATGGATTTGATATATATCAATAGCGTTAACTTGCTAATTAAGTATAATTATTATTTTCCCTGATTAACTAGCCTCTTTTTGAATCAAGTTATTATATTTGAAGTTTTTTCTATGATTGTGTGTACAGCTAAATAATCACCCCAAACATAGACAAGTATACGAACAATGATGAAATTTTTTTTTTCAAACGAGCATAAATGAAACCAAAATTCAAAATTAAAATTAAAAAACTAAATATTAAAATTTCACGCAATTATATTTTCTTAGGTTTTGCCTATACTTTTTTATTCGATATGTGTGTGTGTGTATATATCTGTTTTTATTTTTATTTCTTCTTCATCCAAACGAACAAAGTTTGAAAAAGAATATGTTTCACTTCATAAAATTAGAGTCCCCAAATTTATAAATTTTTATACACTTCCCCATCTCCAAAGAGAGACTTACTAAAAATGACAATTAATAAGGATTTTCTCCAATTAACAAGTCCCTCTCTTTGTATCAGGGTACTTCTCGTCAAGTTTTTTCTATGACACATGTTCAGTATGTGAAGCTTAATTATTATTATGAAGTAGAACTACATAAGCACACAAAATTAAAGGGAAAGAAAAATACAAATAGTGGCCGATGTAACTCCTACGTAAACAGTAAATCACCATAAATCTTGAATGTATTTAATTTATAATTTGTTGTTTTCAGCTTTATAGTAAATATTTTAGGGATCTTTTGCGTAACAACAAATTTATTTAGTACTATATATTTTTTTTATTAACTGACATGAGGAAGCAATTGCTATCAGAGTTGGTCAGAACAAACCAACTAATTTGACACCCTCTAACCAGCTCATCATGTAACACATTCCCCATTCCAATTTTATTAATTAAAAAGAAAAAAATACAATAATAAACGTGTGAAGAAATCCATAAGTGGCAACCGAACAACTTAAAAAGAAAACACTCATAAGATAAACTGTACTGTAGATCATAGAGATCCAATAAGGACTAGCAATAAGTTCGGCCTAAATTATTCTTATGCGCAATACCTACACACTCATTAAAATTGTCCTAGAAAAACCTAGAGGAGAAGAAAAAAGAGTGCTCAATCTCAGTTTAAGAAAATATGTAACATGGAATTCCTGTCATATCTCTCCTCATCGAAGGATTACATAAATCTGAAGTCCTCCACAACCATTATACTGCCTAAAAAAAAAAGAAAAGAAAAGAAAACAAAACACCTTTCCTTGCTAGCTTATCAGCCGCTTGATTATCTTCCATGTAGATATGCGAGATAATGATCCTTACGTTGGACAAGAAAGGCAATGCTGAAATCTATCTAGCCTTAAAGCCCTAAAGAATTCCTAAAATATCCAAACTCCGCAAAGAAAGAACATTAATTAACTTCGTAAGTAGCCCTAGTTTCCATCTTTTCTAATCTATCAATTTTATACTTAACCAATTTTCACGAGTGATTGTATTTATATTTAGCAACAGAATGACCAATTGATGAACAACTGGAGCAAAAATATGGAAGATTTTCATATTCCAAGGAATCAAAAAAGAAAACCCTCGATGTCTAATCAAAAGGGTATATGCTATACGACCAAAAAGATCCATATTGACAACTCATGCATAATGTATGTAAGTTACCATTAATCGTATGGTCATCAACAAATGAAGGAGTACCAACTCCTTAAGTAAATTAATGTGAGAAAAATTATAGAGCCTGATCCACATTTGAGCCGCTGTGGATTATTTTTTTGTTGGATTGGAATCCAGTGTCTGCCTTTGTAATCTTAAAATCCCCAGTTTAAGATGTTAGTTTACAATTCATTCCAAACTTAAGCTGTTATGATGTGTGCCAATAATAATTTTATATTTGAATATTTTCTCTCATGTAAGGTTAGATAATAGGAAAACATGCAGACAAATATTAATTTTTGAAAGTCTAACATGAGTATTAAAAAAGAATCCCTAAACATATTAAAAACCCAACATGCGATGGTAATTATGGGGTTAAAAAGTGTAATTACAAGGGTTCGAATTTAGGACTTCTCACTCTGATACTATATTAGTTTAATACTCCATTATGTCAAAAGCTTAGGGTTCATTTGGTGAATGTATTGCATTTACATTACATTTAAATACAATGTATTGAATGCAATTTGTATTTGAAGGAAAAGTATTAGCATTGCAGAATGCAATGTGTATTTGAATTATATTTTAACAATATATATGTGATGTGATGGATAAAAGTAGAGAGGAAAAAAAAAGAGAGAAAGAGAATATATGATACAATTAATAAAAGTAATAGAAAAAGTAAAATAATAAATAGTGATTATATTGGATTTAAAATGTGATGTGATTGGTATTTGAATGAAATGTTTTTATATTTGAGTGAAAATTACATTGCATTTAAATATAGTGTAAATTAAATACGTGTACCAAACATGCGCTTAATTTGTTAAGATAAGAGCTAGTAATAGTTTTATATTCTAACATATGATTGCATGTGATGTGGCTAAAGCCCAGACAAAATTTTTTGATATTCACATAGTGAAAATTGAAATGGAAATACCCCCTATCTAGAGAAATAACATTCCTATCCGTACTGATATTCCATGATTGATCTGTGTATTGACTGTTAGCAATTCATTCATTAAGAAAACATTCTGAAGTCTTAATTGTAAAATAATCTTCCTTGTTAACTGTTTTAGTCTGAGTTTGACAAACTCACAGAAATTTTGTTTTTGTTTTTTTGTTTTTTAACAAAACCTGTGCATAAGATTTTGAATACATGTGTGTGTGTGTGTGTGTGTGTGTGTGTATTTATATGTCTCTCACTGTCTCTAGATGTGCATGTTACAAAATTTTTGACCGGGTTGATCATATAGTTTCACTTTTTCCAACAGGTGAATGCCTTAAACCGAATTGTATATTTATATGCATATAATAATAAGTAATTATTAATAATTTTTATACTACCTGTATTTGAATCCTAGCTATATGGCTATTAAATGTTACTCAAAAAGTTATTGTTTGGTCTCGGTCTAATCTTGATTCATGTACTTTAACTTGATTCCACGATAAGGATTTGCATCTATATCCAAGTGTTTTCAAGATGTATATATTCATGCATCTGATCTTTAAGCTGGATCGAAACTTTTTATTTGTCGTCCCTTTTGCCCCTATTTTACGGTAAAGGCACATCAAAGATTTGATCGTATGGCAAAACTTATGACAAGAAAATAGCTAGCACTAAGAATAAATTTAGTACGAATTAATGCAACATTTAAGACAAAAATGAGGTGAGGTATAAATTTCAAATGTGATGTCAAAAAAGCAAAAGGCCATGTGCATGAATATAAGTCATCAAATTAGAATAAATGAAAAATATATATATTCTTAGCCATCTGATGTGAGGTTTGAAGAACAAAAATGTTTAACTTCATTCTCCTTTTTATATTATATTATTATTATTATATATATATATATCAAATTTTGAGTGGTTTCTAGTACATGCATACACTAGAGACTGCACATAGTTTGGTCAGTGGAAAAATAAATAATACATTTAAGAAATTAGGGGCAAAATCATAAATAATAAGGTCAAACCACACCGCTCGCCACGTGATTATTAAAGCCAATTTCCACGCTTCTTTTAATTATAACAAGTGTAAATGTGTGATGTTAATTTGCTCACAAAACTGGGATTGTTTGAACAGAAAATTTGACCACTACTACTATTTTCTCTGCGGATTAAAGGGTTTGTGCTCGATCATATACAGCTGTAGAGCCTTAAATAAAACTTCTTTCAAAAGCAGGTATCGTAATAGTTGTGAACGTTTTATCATAGGGTATATATTTCCGATCCGTAGTCAAAACAAAAAGAAAAATATTAAAAACATAGATTATAATCCTAACTTTATTTATATGATATGTGAATTATCATTTTTTTATTAATAAATATTATTTAAAATATTATCATATTAATTGATTATATTTATCAATAAAATAGAAAATGAAAACTTATTATCTCGTGAGTTAGTAATCAAAATTGAGATTAAAATTTGTGTCACTAGCACTATTTAAATAAAAATATATATATGAGATTGATTTTGTTGTTTGTCGCCTCCCAAAATTGTAGATTAAATCTCATATTAATATATGGATCTTAAAATGTCTCAGTATATACTCCGTAAGTGCAAAATACTATTGAAAAATAGAGAGTAGTTACCATGACAAGATCACATATGTTTTGAGAATTTACAATTTTAAAAATTGAAATTGAAATTTTACATAAATATGATAAAATCAACTTTGATTAAAATTCATTTATTTTAATCTTCACACGATAACCACAATCTTTTTTAATAGTTTTTCTTGGACGGAGGGACAAATATAGAACAAATTAATATTTTGAGTACCAGTACTGAAACGTTTTGAAGTTTGAGAACTAAAATGAGATTAAACTTATGATTTAGGAATAAAAACAAAATTAAATAGAAAATCTACTAATCCCATATTAGTACTCCCATCAATAATTATATATGTTTCCAAACCTTTCATTTAGATAAAATCACTTCAAAATAAAAGGTGTGTGAATCTTTATACAGATTTTGTGGGCCATCTGTAATAATTTTCCCTTTTTGTTTTTTGTTTTTCCACATATCAGCCTATTGTGAAAACTTGCCTTTTTTTCATACTCTTACGTGGAACTCTCGCATAATGGTTTATCCGAGTAGCTTTCACTTCATTAAATAATGTGATTGATTTGAGAGTTGTCCCTAACCACTACATCACGAGCCAATAGAGGCTCTGATGGACAGGTGATAAGACAACAAAGTTGTCTTGAGACGACTTCTAAAACCTTGACCAATGACTATAACTAGCCATCTTGTGTACAACATTCATTAATCATTCAGTGCATGTCATCACTTTCAGGTTCATTTTTAACCAATAATGTATTGCCACACAATCTGCACTGTGGCTTGTATCCAAAAATTTACAATTACCATTTGGTGACGAGCAAAACAGAACAAAAGTAAAAGTAAAAGCATGAGAAAAAAAAAATGACAGGCGATGGGTCCGCTATATGATGTTTCAGGAAAAAGCACAAACGCACGGTAGAAAGTGTCTTCATATTTTTAATATTATGCAATGAAAAATGGAAAAAACTGGATTTTATGATTATGAGATAAATATTTCCAATTGTCAAAAGCTCGAGTATTTACATAGGCGACATCTTATAAATACGTGACAAATTGAAATTACATCTGAGATCAAACCTACAATCCGATCTTTCAATACCCACCCAACCTCCCTTCCATCTCCACCGACTTGTTATAAATTGAAGGGGAAAAAAACAGTACAAAGAAATTGAGGTATTTTTAAGCGCATGCCATTTTTCGTAAAATATTTTCTTCTCCTTATCATTTGAACAAATAATGTAGTGGTGGGCTACTGAGATTTGTAAATCAATGCACCGAGGAATTATTTTTCTTGGATTCAACCCTATAGAAGTATTAGTCCAATTGAGTAAGTTCATTTTTCTTCTATCAAATATTTGATAGAATCTTTTGACGCCTAGCTCGTGTAAAATGAACAAGAATGTTTATAACTCATGACCTCATGAATATCAACTATAGGATTCTCTATGCGTTACTAATTAATGAGCTTTCTACGTCCCTAGCTTGATAGCTTGGGTCCCAGCCAATTCATATACCATCAAATTTTTGTGTTATGCTTTTTCAGTACTGTTTGGGCAAGTTTTTTCTTGTCAAAAGTTTGGGAGAGGTTTGAATCATTGGAATGACCACAAAAGAAGAATAACATGGTGATATGGAAATATCTTTATTATGTTACGATCATGATCATGAAAATCGTTGCCCTCACCATTTTTCAAACATTTGAAAGTGAACCATAATCTTGAACATAATACAGCCAGCTAGATAACAGCTTTACGTTACAATAAGAAATTTCCATGATTTCTTTCAAAATACAAAAGGAGTTCACTTTAATTACAGACTCAATATTTGGGTCAGAAAAGGCAAGACAAAGGTTGGAGATGATAGAAAACAAAAAATAAAAATAAAAATAAAGAAAATAGAAAGTCATATCAATAAAATAATAAAAAAAATTATTTAACAAAATGACTTCAGAAAGATTCAAAATGATTCATTTTAACACAGCGTGATCATATGTATAGCTTAACGTAAACTTAAAAAAAAAAAAGATTATATTGTTAATTTCACTTAAAAGATCGTCAAACTTCAGCTTATATATACAAACACAAATCATTCTGAACGTACATATGGTCTAGAATATTTTTGTATTGTATTTCAGAGAACGTCGGATTGGTAAAAATAAAATTTATATTGAACCATTAGGAAAATGACGTTGATAATAGATTTTCTTACCATGCATGTATTTATTCTCATATATTGCAAAAAATATTGGTAGGATTTGTACAAAAGCTAGCTTAGGCTCAGCGGCTACAAATCTTGGCTCGGGCTTGCAATCCAACTATCTTATTCTTTAACAGGTGCGAGCTTATGTGTAATAGCTTAGTTTTCAAGATGGCCCGCTACGTGGAACTTTAACTATATATGCCAAATCTTAATCATGGTTTTCTAAAAAAAAATAATAATGAATATAATAAGCTTAACGATTAAAGGGGCGGATTTTTTTTTTTTTTGTTGACAAAATAAAGATGGATGGCTGGATTAGTAGAATTTAAAAATACTAGACACAACAAAAAGAATATATTTACACATAATATATATATATATAGATAAAAGAAAACCCGAGACCTTAGAAAATAAATTAAACTGTATTGATCAATATGAAATTCTAATTCAAAGGGAAAAATAAAAGAAAAACCGTCCTTTTTTTTTTTTTGGCCTTTGTACTTTAAAGGGATTCACACCATAAACGCGACAAAATTATGGTCAACTATCACATTTTTATATAGTGACTGAGATAGACACCAATCTTTTTTTTTTTTTAATTTTGAAGCACAATAAATTAAGTCAAGAATCTAGTTGCCAACCAATAGGAGACCACCACCTCATAGTTCCAAAGATTTAACGTTGGCCATCAATTTCCATGAAAAGAAAGTCCTATTTTCTTTTTCTTTTTCGTTTCCTTTTTCTTTCCCCCTTTTTAATAAAGAAAGGTTTTTTAACTTACTAGTGTAATGACAACTGGCCGATTGATGATTCATGCTTTTCCAGTATTATTATTGTTTATTAAATTAATTAATTAATTATTACAGGCCTTTTGTGAAGAGGACAAAATTTGACTTGAATATAATTGTGCTTGTTGGCCTTCCCTTCTCATTGTTGTGGGATATTCCTGGAACTTCCATCAAATATTAAATTGTATGCATGATATTTGTTTTTCATCTCATTAATTTATTTTGCTCACAATACGCTAATTTTAATTGAAATTTTTAAATACTAATTCACATGTTATATTTTCATATTAATAAACATAATCAATTAATATAATAATATTTTAAATATTTACCAATAAAAAAATAACAACTCGTATATAAGCTAGTGCTAAAAAATTAAAATTATAATTTGTATCCACAACGTATTTAATTTCAAAATCATGTTCTTTTTGCGGGAAAAAGATCTTATAGATCTAATAATTATGGTGTATTGATTATGGTATATATGTACAATACACTTTAAAAAAATATTATTAATGTCTAATTAGGGCATGTACGGATTCCTAATTAAGTCTTAGAATATATTTAATTCATAGATTGGTTTACATAATATGCTCATTATGGTAAGCACTTGCATAATCTAAAACCTTGCTTGTGGGGAAGAAATAAACTTTTTTCCCTAACGATCTCTAATATTATTGTATATGTTGTAAGCTTCACTCACCAACATGCTAATATTTTTGGTTCTTCAACTACAAAATAAACAAATGTATCAAATTCTGTTATATGTGATGTGTATACACTTGGCCTCAACTAACATTGATTATCTTGTCCTTTATATTATTCATGTGGGTTACGTACGTGCATGGTCTTGTGTGTTCCGGGGGAAATATAATAGATTATATGCATGCAAGAGATGTGAATTAGTTTGTGGAGGTATAGTCAATGTTTAATTCTGTGGCAGACATTAAGGGTGGTACAGTTGCCAAGACATCATATTTATCAAATATTAAGTTTGCATGCATATCGTTCTATAATAAAGATTAAATAAAAAGTTGCAAAAAAATGACCATATAACTTTGGGATGAATTAAATATATTAGTTAATGTTAATGTTTATTATAGGTACAAAATATATGTGGTCATGACTGTTTTTTGGAATCTCCATGTACACTTAAAAAAAAAAAAAAGGAGTAGCTTTAGTTACAAAATTTGCATTTTTAATGTTGAGCGTTCAGCTACAACCTAGCTACAAACAAAATTAGTAACTAATTTTTTTAGCTACAAATTTTTGACATTTTGCAACAAAAGTGGTTTGTAGCTAATACAAAGTTCTTTTTTTTTTTTTTTTTGTGCCTGATCAATCCTATTAGCACTGAATATATGTTTAGTTTAGTACACACACAACCAACTATTTAATCAAGCGATCAAGGTCTTCGGTTTTGAGCAAAATGTTGATGAACTTTGTATTTATAAACGTATAAAAATGGAAAGGTGGTCTTTCTAGTTCTCTATGTTAATGATATACTACTCATTGGAAATAATATTAAGAACTTATACTACTACAAATGTTAGATTTCAGTATTGAGATTCCACTAGTTTTTTTTTAAATGATAGTAGAAAGTGTGTCAAAAGCACAACACGGAAAATAAAGTTCAAAAATAATCATGGAATTTGATGATTCCACAACCATTTTGAAAAAAAGGGTCATGAAATCTCGAGATTTCACAATTGTCTTTTTAATAGTCGTGAGAGCTCTTCATTAACTCTTCTTTTATACACAACCCTAGCCCTCATTTTGTGGAAACTAAAATTGTAATAGTCAAATGCAGGAGAATACAGCCCCTCTCCCTTCATTCATCTTTACAAAATCTACCATTTTATCAACTATATTTTTGTTTAAGTGATCATTAATTTTTTTGATCATTTTTACCTTATTATTGTCATTATAGTTTTAGTTTTCAATAAAATTTTTTGAGTTTGTTATGTAATGGGTATTTGTTTAAATATTTTAAAAACTTCAGTATTTGTTTGATTCCAAAAACTTGATATTATTAAATATTATGATCTTTTGTTTTAGGGGTTGCATATAGATAGAAAATGGATGTGGTTTGATAGATTGAGTAAAAGAGATGAAAATGGTGTTGAAGAATTTTTGTCATTTGCCAAAACTCATCTAGAAGGTGATTAGATTCGTTGTCCTTGTGTTAAATATGGAAACTATAGATTTCGTTCAATTGATGAAGTTAGATCACATTTGCATCCATATTGGATTATTTGTTCTTACCATATTTACATGGTGAAGCTTATTTCAACAGTTATCAAATATCAATGAGTAAAAGAAAAGATCCAATTGTTGATAAAAATGTAGGTGATAATATGTTTGATAAGGTAAATGATTTGGAAGAACACTTTATGCACCACTCAGAGTTATTTGAAGCAATGATGAATGATACCGAGACACGATTGTATGATGGGTGTACAAAATATGCAAAATTGTTGATGTTGGTTAAATTATGGAACATAAAGGCATCAAAAGGGTCGACCAATTCTAGTTTCACATCTCTTTTAGAATTTATAAGAGATGTTCTAATGGACGGTAACGAAATACAACCAAGTATGTATGAAGCCAAGAAAACGTTGAGTACTTTGTGAATGGAATATGAAAAGATGCATGTTTGTCCAAATTTTTGCGTCCTTTATCGGAAATAGTGTGAAGACATAGATGAATACATGGTTTGTAAAGAGTCAAGATGGAAGAAATGTAAGAAGTCATTGAATGATAGCAAAGAAGTATCGGCAAAGGTGTTATGGTACATTTCCCAGCACCACATTTTAGGCGTTTATTTCATAACACCGAACATGTCACGAATTTGATTTGGCACCATGATAAACATGTTGACGATGGTATGCTTAGACATACAGCCTATTCACTGGAAAACCTTTGATGTTGCTCATCTAGATTTTAGTACAGAACCAAGGAATCTACATCTCGGTTTGTCAGTGGATGAAATGAACCTACATAGTAATATGCATAGTAGACATAGTACTTGGCCAATTATATTTGTCAACTATAGTTTCCTTCCAAAATTGTGTATGAAGCAAAAGTACTTGATGCTAACTTTATTGATCTTTGGTTCTCAACAACTAAGGAATGACATTGATGTTTACTTGACACCATTAATTGATGATATAAAAACTTGTGGGAAAATGGGATAGAAGTGAGAGATTCTTACTGTTAAGAGTCGTTCAAACTCCGTGCAATGTTGATTTGGTTTATTAATGACTTCTGGCATATGGCAACTTATCCAATTATGCAGTGAGGAATTCTATGGGCTGTGTTCTAGTTTTTTCACAAGTGCACGAATCGAACAAGTAATAAAGTGATGTGTAAAGCATCGTTTCCACGAGGATAGTATTATCAAGTAAAGAAATTAGTCAATATTAATTTTATTTGAGCGACTGAAAAGTAATATTACAAGTGAAAAATTACATAAACAAAATAAAATTACAAAAATAAATGAATATAAATTGATAACATACAATCAAACACATAGATGTTAGAAATTATGGTTTTACCATAATTAATCAGCTTTAATTTTATTTAAATATATTATTATGATTTTGTGTTCATATTTGTTGATGGCTAATTACCCTCTTTACTTTATGTACTCTTTCTCAAGTTATACATAAATTCTACATATTTATAATTAAATTTACATAAAAGATTAGTTAATTGAAATTCAAGATAAAAAGAACTATATATATGTACAGTACCATGTGTACGAACAGTATTGTATATGTAAAAATACAAATCTAAATTTAATTATAAAAAGTGTTTGTTGATAAATTTATGGCAATTAATAATATGACCATACAAAAACAGATAGATATATATATATCTATACTATCTCAAATTTTATGATATCTATTCTAGAGTTATGTCACAAAAATCTCCTCTCGATTTTATTTTATTTCTCAAAGCATTCAAATATTGCCAAAAATTTGAAAACATTAAAGTTTGAGAATAAATATGCCAATAAATACAACAATCATAATAATATACTTAATTTAATTGAATCATCATAATCAAGCTACGTCATAATTCCTAACAAAAATTAGTTTGAATAAAATAACATAACAAAACAAATTAAATATAATGACAAAATAAAAATAAAAGAAAAGAGCTTAAAATGGATACTTAATATTTACGCTAGTAGAACCTCCAAGAACTCCTCCTTTTATTACAACTAAAATAAAACTAAACAAAAGAAAAGATAAAATATTTTTTTTAATCTAGCTTCAGAAGAACCTTTATTTATTTTTTTTCAACCTCTCACACTTGATCTACATCTCTCTTCTTCAATATTTGTTGTGTGCCCTCAAGCCTCCCCAAAAGGCCTTTTTATAGGCATGATTTTACACTATTTCACCTAATCTGAACACAAAATTTTCAAACTTTACTACAATAGTCGGTACACATACAGCACAAAATTTTCAAACTTTGCTACAGTAATTAGTGAATAGTTTTCAAACTTTGCTACAGTATTAGGTGCAAAGTTTTCAAACTTTACTACAATAGTCAGTGCATAGTGCACATGCATGTGGTTAGGAATAATCCGATATGATAGGGTATATGATAAGCTTAATTATAATTTGTTAAAATAAAGAGGATGTCACGTGCCACATTTTCATTGGTTCTTTTTTCAACCTCTGCCACGTGTCATGTAATTATAGGACCTAAAAATGAGCTCATATGGTCTTAGATTCACTAGATCCATATCTTTAAAACACAATAATATGCGTAGGTACTAGGTGTTTTCTTATTTATCCGATTTTAGAAATTGTCATAACTTTTTCATACGAATTTTGATTGGAGTGATTCTATTTTTAAAATGCATGTATTTATGAGACGATTAAAACAAGAATGTCAAGCCTATGGACTCTTGATATGAATAGTGACAATTGGTGGGACCCACATGAGCTTTTTTTTTTTTGAATTTATAACTGCAAAGAAAACAAAGTGCTAAAATGTGATATTTCCAAAATAAAATGTTACAGGTAAATTTCATTGTAAATATTAAATTTTAAGCTTATTTAATATATTATTACTAAAAGAAAGGGATAAGATAAAATAAATTAAAATTAAATAAAAATCTCACGAAATTTATAAAAAAATCTAAATTAAATTAAACAAGAATAAATCTAAACAAACAAAAAATAAATAAAATTCTCAAGAATAAGCTAGTTTTTGTGTATGAAAAAGTGGTAAAGTAACTCTATTTTATAGAGTTATCAAACCTCCAAATTTAAGATTTTGTTTGTCCTCGAGCAAAAGAAAAGAAAAGGAAAGAAAAAGAAACAAGAAAAAAAAATCATATTAACAATGGTGATTTCCAAAAATTTCCTCATAAGTTGCTGTAAAAGATATAACCTATAGAAAAACATAAATTTTGATAAAAAATTTGAGTTTAATTTAAGAGTATGTCTACTTGCAATTGGATATTCTGTATGTATGTAGAATTTCTTTTTCATTTAATTATGTGTAATCTAGATGAGTTTGTGAGGATACGGAATAATCAATCTCGGATGATCAAATCCCATAAGTTCATTTTTCATTTCTTTCTCCACTGATGTCGACAAACACAAAACTAAGGGTCATTAGGACTTTATTAGGCATGTAATATGTAGTTGAGGTGAAGTTAAGATATAGAAAAATTATGTGACTCAGATAACCCTTAACACATTAATCATTTTAAGATCCATTATAGAGTTTTTATTTTCACCTAAGTAACACCCTCAGACTTATTTACAATTTCCCTTGTCAAAAATATTTTTTTTAAGAGTTATAACATCCTCAAACTTATTATGATAAACAAAGGGTATAGTACACCTTTTTTTTTTTTTTGAATTTCATAATTCCAACTTTCCTTCCAGATTCTAGCATAGCTCAAAATGATTTCTAAAATGATCAATATGTTTAAAGGATAAAGGTTAGACATTTTATTTAAAAGGGTAGGCTAAAAATAGGGGTGAAAAAGAAAAAGTTATATAAAATAAGGCTCAAAAGAGGTAAATTAGGGATAAAGAAATTTTAAAGTTAGCTTAAAAAGCTCAAACGTTCTAAAAATTACCCAAATCATTTCCTTAGTGTTTGTATTATCTAGGATTTCACCTCGAGAGAAAATCAAACAAATTCTAGGACTTGTGAGGTCAGAAATATTTTATAGTTATAAAAACTTTCTCTAAACAAACACACAACTCATAGACCAAGAATTAGTACTCAAATGTTGAATATCACAACTAAGTTAGGCCAACTCAAAAATTTAAATGTGAATCTGGCAAAATTCTTATTTTTCTAAAAGACTATATAAAATGAAGCAACCAAAATTTTCATCATTGGATTTTTAGGAAATCACCCCTTTTTTTTTTTTCTCTTTTGTTTTTACCCTTCTTTTTTGCTTTTTTTTTTTATATTTCAAAATAAAGACAAAACAATGACACAAGAAATCAATCATTACTATAAGATGCATATCAAAAGTACTAAAAGTAACACTTTAGTCAACCATTTTTTAAATAATGAATCTAGTGGATTTTCTAAAATATATATTTTTAATGCAAGCACAATAAACTAAATGAAAATTTAAGAAATTCCAAAAATTAAAAAAAAAATCAAGCTATTCGCTTCCCATAACTTATTTAAGTCATTGTCCCCAATGCCTAATGTAGATAAGTATAGAGTGAACAATCTTACCTGATTCGGTGTTATTGAAAGCAAAAATTGACAATTAAAACTAAGAAAGAAAATCAAAAGTTATGAGAAAAACCAAAAAGATAAGGAATGTTACAATTGAAGTGTCAGATCCAACCAACGTTTCTTACTGCTTTTGCAATCCATTGTTGACCATACTATTGGTGACATTAATGGGTCAGGTTCAGACATAAAGATCTATAGTTGGTTAATTAGTTGATCAGCAGTCGGAGCTGAAACAAGGATTTTTTGGGCTGATAGTGTAATGAATACCTGTTCTACAGTGTGATCTAAAAAAGACAAAAAACCATCATAAAATTTAACATTTGATGAACGTTTAACCATCATAAAATTTAATAATCTTAATGGCTTTCGATGAAGATTAAGTTGGGCCCAACAGATAGTATGCAAAATTTTTTCCAAGGTTCTAAAACCACTAAGTTTAGTGATATAGGCATCTGTATTATATATCATGTTAGTCATTTTTTCATGCATGATCGAGACCTTTAACTCATTATTAGGGTTTAACTAGTGATATTTTTGTTAGTTAAAGCAATAGGAATAATTCCTAAGACTTTGCTACTGTCTATGTATGCAGTGGATGACACATAACTTATTAATCCAAAACTTCTTTCCCTTTACACTAGATTAATTTGTCTGGCAACCAACAACCTACTAAGGTTGTTTGCTACTTTTAAAAACTCTCTATATTTTCTAAGACTAGTCCCACCAAAGGCACAAATAGTTTTAAACTTACAAACTGAAACACCTTACATCTCAACTTACTTTTTTCTAACCTTACAAAGGGAGATATGTGTGATAAAAATGGTGAAAATGCATATGTATTTATAAGATAAGAAAGGAAGATGCTGAGTTAAGTCTATCAAAAGTTAAATCAGTTGTTGTTAGAAAAATTTAAGAAATAATGAAAAAAAGAAAAAGTCAAACATGCATACTCGATGCAAAAGAAAAATTCAAAAATGCACACTTAATGAAAAAAAAAAGATGATAATGATAACAGTGAAACACGGGAAAAATAAAAAGAAAATATGCAAAAAATAAAGTAAGATTTTATACAGTAGTTGTGATTATTACTCATATCATCCTCTAGTTTTACATCCAATAACAGCTTAAATAACCTCTATAAGTCGAGGATGAGCTTCCTATCTAGTTTTTGTTTATAAACTAGCAAACAAGGTCTTTAATGTCAAATTCCCTAGATTGTAGCGCTATCATTCATCTATGAATTAAATTCCATATCTTGAGCTTTGATAGAGTGGTTTTCATATCTATAACTAAGAAAGTAAAAAAAAAATATGTGAAAATAAAACTGGAAAATAAACACACAAAGAAAATAATAGAAAAATAAAGAACTTGTAAAGGCACCAAAAACTTGAAAAATAAACTGAAAATCAATTGGTATTGATATTAATAACTGTCTATCACCAGCAAAGGCACCAAAAACTTGTTGTGATGTTTTGCAAGTGTATGAATTAAACAAGTAATAAAATAACAAGTAAAGTATCGTTCCTACAAAGATAGTATTATTAAATACCAAAATTAATTAATTTTAATTTTATTTGAGCAACCGAAAAATAATATTACAAGTGAAAAATTAAATAAATAAAATAAAATTACAAAAATGAATGAACATAAACTGATAACATACAATCAAATGCATAGATATTAGGAATTATGATTTCATCTTAATTAATAAGATTTAATTTTATTTTAGCATATTTTTATATTTTGTATTTACATTTGTTGATGCTCAATTACCTTCTTTGCTTTAGGTACTTTTTCTCAAGTTATACATAAATTCTACATCTTTATAATTAAATTTACATAAATGATTAGTAAATTAAAATTCATGATGAACAATACCGTATATATGAACAGTTCTGTATATGTGAACAGTAAAAAATACGAATCCAAATTCAATTATAAAAGTGTTTGTTGAGAAATCTACAATAGTTAATAATATGACCACATAAAAACAGATAGATATACCTCAGTTCTATCCCAGATTTTATGATATTTATTTTAGAGTCATATCACAAAAATCTCCTATCGATTTCATTTTATTTCTCAAATCATTCAAATTTTGGCAAGAAATTTGAAAACATTAAATTTGAGAATAAATGTGCCAATAAATACGATAGTCACAATAATATGTTTAATTTAATTAAAGAGTAAATTACAAAAATAAGACTTCTTAGAAAAGTATTTTTGATTTTAGCACCACTTTTATTAACTTTCCCATGTAACATTTCCACATTAGTAGATTTAATTTAATACATCAACTAGGGTTTTTAAGGTAATGTAAAAGGTTGATTCTACCCTTAAGGTCAAACATCATCACACAGCCTCATTCTTTCATCCTCTCCTGCCCATTATCTCTCTCTATCTCTTTATTTGCTTCAAACTCCCTCTCTCTCTTATATAAAAAAAATGAACTCCTTAAAACTTATGAGTCTCACTCCTTAAGACAGATCTACTTTGCCCTTTTCTTCATCGCCAATCATCGAAACTTCCTCAACTTGGCAATTGTATACTAGATCAAAGGTAGGTCAGTATGGTTTTTTTTTTTTTTTTTAGTTTCAAGTTGCTTTAGTTGGTATTCTATGGTTTTTCATCTTCATTTTGGTTTAGATCAGCTTCTCCTTCTTCTTGAGTTTGCGTTATGACCATAAAAGGAAATGCTACCATTTTGTGATATTAATTCAAAAAAAAAAATGACTAGGCTAAACTGAATATGGGAGGAATTAATAATAACCTTTGTCAATTTGATCTTTTGAAAGGATAACAGCTGAAGTTTGAAAACTGGTGCTATATTTTGTGATAGGCAACACTGAAGTCATTTTATGTTGACTTTTGATAAATACTATCATGACCATATAGTAATAGCAGAGCAGAATCAATGTGAAATTAATTGTTGGTAATAACTATAATGACTGTATGTATTTTGGTGTTGAATTGATCATGCTAGGACATAGGTAATTTCTAAAATAACCAGAGGTAATTTCTAAAATGACCAAAGGTCATTTTCTGGGCATTTTATGTTGACTGTGTAGGAAATAAATCAGAAAAAACGTATCAGAGTGGCGCAGTAAAACAATAAAAATTTTTCAAAATCATTAAATATCTCATGATGCTATATACAATAAACCAACAACAATTTAAACTCATACCTCAAGGACGCTAATCTGCAGGAGGAGAATGATCGGAGGGCTTCAACAAACTAGTCCTCTCTACTATTCTTCAATTCCAGAATGACTAAGTGTGTGGGCACTCTAAACCTCGATCGGTATGCTAGCACTGCTAGTCTTCTTCCGACTACCCAGATCTCTAAAGAACTTATTGTCACGGTGAGTTGTGCAACAATAAGCCTGCTCACCTGAGAGTCTGTGGTCTGAGAGAACTGGAGTGGCAGGACCTCTATTTATAAACTTACATGAGGTGATCCTCTGAATTCGAATTGGATTAGGAGAAGATTTTCTCCCTTATCCACACACAAAATCCGAAATTATTCAAGCCAAATCCAACTAAAAAATTTGGCCATATTCTTTGGATTTTGTATTCAAAATTCAAACAGGATTTTAACTTGAATTTTATCTCCCCTTAACCAACCAAAAATCTGAAAATCTCTTTAGGATTTCCTCAATTATTTTCAGCCACAAAAAGTAAGGGAAGAATCAAAATTCAACTAGGATTTTCAATCTTGAATTTTATCTCATCCTTATCCACAATATCCGAAAATCTCCTTGAGATATGCCCTTAAAATTTCGGCCATAATTAGGGAGGAGAGAATCCAAATTCAATTGGGATTGAAACTTGAATTTTTCTCTAAACCTTATCCATAAAAAATCAGAAAATTCCATGAGGATTTTCCTCTAAATTTTTGACCAAGTTAGTTAGGATTTGGATTCAAAATTCAAATAGGATTCAAACAAGATTTCATTCTTCATAATCCAACTCAAATTCGAATTCTGGCCTTGTGGAATTATCCACAAAGAATTCGAATTCCACTTAGACTGTGATTCAAAATTTGAATTTCAAATTTCAAATTTCAAATTTCAAATTTCAAATTTAAATTTCAAATTCAAATTTTAAATTCGAATTTCAAATCTAAATTTCAAATTCAAATTTCAAATTCAAAATTCAAAATCCACAAACAGTTGTATTTCAAATTCTTGTTCTCATGGATAATTTTCTACAACTCCAATCCAATCTCAAATAAAATCATGGCAATTTTATTTGGAATTCGAATAATTATGTACTCTATTATACAAAAAAAAAATCTGAATTCAACTGGGTAGAATCTTATCCACCATCCTAATCCTATGTCAATACCATCCATGCATAATCAACTAGCCAATAGCATACACAAATCAATTTGCCAAACGTTAAGGAATTATGTGGAGCTAGTATAGGGACTAATTAGACATATATAATCGGGCTCCTGCGAATTCATATGATCATCATTCTTTACCGAACAACTCAATCATGTGATCATTAATTTCAGAGTCACACCACTATAAACCTGAAACTGAACTCCTAATTATATACCGTATTACGTAAGCCTGTGACAAGCTATCGTCCAACGACATTGTCATGTATGCAGGACCCTCATATGATATCCATGATCAGCCTTAGGTCAAAGTCCGTTTAATCCTACTGATCAGGCTATCTTAAAGTTCCATTATACTATCGAATAAGAAAATGATTATTCACCATATGTGAATAAGAAGTCATCCGCCCAGCAGATGACCCAAGGCCTTGTCCATTTTCACATCCAGTATAATGCCTTTAAGAGGATACCCTTAACTCCTTATTAGAGTTATGATTCCGATATCTGTAAACAAACCCTTCATCGTATACAAGTCAAGAATGCAACGAACTGGTCTATAAGCTTACTACCTCTGAGACGCTTTAGCCATTGGAACATCAAAGTACACAAGTCATATACATGAAGCTGTTCATTCACCCAGGATTAAGGTTATTGCACAATGACCGTCAAAAGCAGATTGATCCACTCATAGCGGACTACGTAGATCAATCACGCTTTAGTCCCGGTCTAATATGTCACCACCAAGCAACATATCTATGTTTCTACTTGGGAGTCTATGCTCCAGACAGTCAAGACAAACCGTCCCCACCATGGCTTTAGACAACATAATAGTCTTAACATAAGTTAGATACTCGGTCTAACTCCATAGACTATAGATCTTAGTTTAGACCGCTTACTTTAGAACATTGTCTTCTCGCATACAAAAGTCTATTGCATGCAACGTTCTAACAGTTTTAACACAAGCAGTCAGAGAGCCATATTTGCTTACATTTACTTTAACATGTAAATTAAATGAGGACAAATAGCAATGTAATGAATAACCTCTATATATAATTTTATTATCTAGTTCAAAATAAATACATCAAAATGTCTCTAATACTTAGGTCATTTCCTAACAGACTGTTTGTATTCTATTGTTGGACTGACTATATTAAACATGAGTAATTTATAAAATGACCTTTAGTTATTTTATGTTGACTATTGTATGCTAGTATTGAATTGGCTATGTTATGATATGAGTAATTTTGAAAATGATCTCTAGTCATTTTTTGTTGACCGTTAGAATTCTAGTGTTAAATTGACCATGCTAAGTTAAGAGCAATTTGTAAAAATGACCCTAGGTATATGGTATATTGACTATATGTAAACTGGTGTTGAATTGACCATTATTATTATATAAATAATTTATAAAATGATCACATGTATTTTATATGTTGAATGTGTTTATTTTATTGTGCTGATCATAGTAATTTTTATAATGACTGTATCCTACAACAAATGTACTTGACAGTATTATCTTCATAGGGTGAAATAGTGAAAAAGAAAAATCCTGGATCTGACATTCACATAGACACAGACTTCGAGGATCAATTTAAATACTTCTATATGTATATTGACCATATGTACAACTATGTAAACTGACTATATGTATAAATATGTATGTTTACCCTTATTTCGCTATTAGTAATTTTTATAAAAAAGAATGTTAAGAATACCAACTCTAGTCTAAATTTTTAAGTATCAACTTATGTGATATGTGAGTTGTTGTTCTTTTATTGATAAATGTATAAAACATTGCCACATTAATTTATCGTATCTCCCAATAAGAATATGACACATAAGTTGGTACTCAAAAAGTTTAGATTAGAGTTGGTGTCCCTAACACTACTCTTTTTATAATGATCAGCGGTCATTTTATGTTGATTTTGTGTATAATGGTGTTGAATTGCCCATGTTTAGATGTGAGTAATTTTTATAGTGACTAGATATTATTTATATATTGACTGTGTTTTCTAGTATTGAGTTGTCTTTATTTAGATATTATAAATTTCTATAATGACCAGAGGTCATTTCTATATCGACCTTGTGTTTTCTAGTGTTGAGTTACCTCTGTTCTTGTTTAAACACACCTGTTTGGCTATTAGTAATTTTTGAAGTGACCAATGGTCATGGTTTTTTTTTTTATATTAATTCGATATATAAATAGGTCGAGTTACCCCTATTTAGCATATAGTAATTTCTATAATGACCTTCGGTCATTCTTATATTGACTAATTGACTATCTAATTTACGTTATAATATATGGGTGACTGTGGCAACTGAAGTAAGAGATTAGATTACTAGATGATTTAGGGACGCATGTATCTTTACTGTTAGTACTTTGCTGACCATATGAGGCTAGTTATTGATATCTTTATCGACATTGTTAAATTTGGATGAGAAAATAGTGTTTTTCCTTTTTTTAGGTGGGGGTAGGGGAGGACGAGCCAATGAGCAAACCTCAAAGCTTTGCCATGACATACGTCATTTTTTGGCCAAATTCCATTGTTTTGACATTCAAAAATGGCATTTTTTCCATTACTAGTCATTTTCATTTGTTTTAGTAAAGTAATTTCCATTTTTGTAACAAGATGACCTAAGACCACAATTGGAATGATTTGGAACTGTAATGGCTTGGCTTTTATCTATTTTGTTTGTTTGTTTGTTTGTTTTTTTTTTTTTTTTTTTGCATATATTGACTACTATGAGCAATGGCCTTGTTAGTTGTATCGACTCAAAAGACAACATTTTACCAGTTGTCATATTAATGGTGTTGTGATGACTTTTTTTTTTTAATATCATAAAATGGTCTAAGTAATTATAATATGTAATCAGTAATTAATCATAATAATATTTACTTGAGGTCATTGTTACAATTGCTATAATTTGTAACTGTTATTTGTAGCTAGACTTTAAAGAGAATCCATAAATTTAATTACAACAAGACCAATGCTATAAAAGGCATCAGATAGTAACTTTGATATTATAAAAGTTGGGTCTAATAAATAGAAAAAAAATGTTCTTAATAATTGTTACCTCAAATAAATGGTAATTATTAAAATTAGTTAGAGTCATAATTATAGTTGCCCATTGGTGTATTCATAACTAATAATGTCAATAAACAAATACAATAATAATAATAAAATAGATACAAACTGTATAGTAAGGAATATAAAAAGGAGTATTTAAAGTCTTAACAAATACAAAACAATAACAATAATAATAATAATTAAGTCATAGAGATTTGATAAGCACATGAACATCCTTCAGTAGAAGAAGACGTCACTGTCATACTAGATCTGGATGAGAGCCATCTTAGTTTCAAAAACGTATCTCAAAACTAAATCTTTTCTAGTGTCTGAATCCTAAGCTTATTGCTTCATAACTCTTAGAGACTAGTGTAAGATGTGGTAATAGATACCATTACCCATCTAATCGAAAGAAAAAGTTTCTTTGGCTTTGCATTCGTTAGTTCAAATAATTGGTCATGATAGCATTTACTCGAGGTTATTGTAATAATGACCAAAAAGTAAAATATCTTCGTAACGACATAAGGTGTTAATTGCAATACGAATAGTTCCCAAAAATTTTTGACTTCAAGTAACTGGTTGTTATTAAAATTACTCGAGATCATAATTATAATTATCCATTAATGTATTGGTAACCATTACAAAACTAAGAAAAAGTCAGAGCAAACCACATCACACTATGAAAGTCTTAATGGATACAACAGAGGAGGAGGAAGAGGAATAGTAACAGTAGTAGTAGTAATAATAATAATAAAACCATCACATCACACTACTACTTGCATCGTAGTTAGACTGCATCTTATTAGGAGCCGCCCTAGCTTCAATAACATATGTTAAGCCTAAACTCTTTTCTTATACCCGAATCCCAAGCACAATTCTCACCAACTCCAAAAGAACAAGATAAGTTGTGTTAATGGGAACCATTATCCCTTTTATTTCACAACTGACATATCTCCAAGCATGGACCCATTGTCTGTTATACTTGATGAAAACATTCAATCTAGTCATTCCTGAACAACAAGCACAATGAACAAGTCTCTACTAGAAATTACAACAAGTATTATATACATAATTTGTTAGTCAACATAAAAATGACTTCAAGTAATAGTTAAAAAAATGACTCTAAGTCATTATGGTAATTATTAATAATTAGTTGTGTCATAAATTATGACATTATAGCATGCTAGTCAACATAACAATGACTTCCAGTCATTATACTTGGAGTCAACATAGGATTATAATATGGTTATTATAGTGATTACCAACAGTTAGTTTCACATTGACTCTATTCTGTTAATTCTATATGGTCATGATATTATTTACCAAAAGTCAACATAAAATGACCTCAGTGTTTCCTATCTCAAAATGTAGCATCAGTTCTTAAACTTTAGCTATTTTCCCTTTAAAAACTCAAATTGACAAATTTTATTGTCAATTCTTCCCATATTTTGTTCAGCCTAGTCATTTTTTTCAAATTAATATCACAAAATGACAACATTTCTTTTCCAAGCCAGAACACAAACTTAAGAAAGAGGAGAAGTTAATTCAAACCAAAAAATGGAAGAAAAAACATAGAATAATAGACAGAGCAGTTCGAAATGAAAAAAAATAAAAACCATACTCACATACCTTAGAGCTAGTATACAACCGCCGGTTTGAGGAAGTTTCGAAGGCATAGAATAAGTGACGATAAAGAAAGAGAACAAAGAGGATTAAAACTTTGTAGATCCATCTTGAAGAGTAAGAGTTATGAGTTTTAGAAAGAGATATCGAATGAAAAAGGGAGTAAATGTTTTTATTAATGAGAAAGAGAGAGAGTTTAAAGCAAAATGAGGAGAAAGAGAGAGATAATAGGTGAGAGAGGATGAAAAAATATGGGTGTAAGCTAATGTATTTGACCTCATGGGCAAATTCGACCTTTTACATTTACAATAAAAAGAGTTGCTGATATGGTAATGCTACATGGGAAAGTCACCAAATATGGTACTAAAATTAAGAATAATTTTCTAAGAAGTGCTATTTTTGTAATTTACCCTTAATTAAATCATCCTAAGCAAGCTACGTCATTGTTCCTAGCAAAAACATATTTAATTTATATTGAAAAATAAAATAACACAACAAAACAAGTTAAACATAATGATAAAATAAAAATAAAAGAAAGGAATCTAGAATAGATACTTGATATTTACACTAGCAAAACCTTTAGGAAATCCTTCTTTTGTTACAACTAAAATAAAACTAAACAAAAGAAAAGATAAAATATTTTTTTATTTAGCATCAAAAAAAGCTTTATGTTTTTTTTTTTTTTGACCTCTCACTCTTGATCTACATCTTTCTTCTTTAATTTTTGTTGTGTGTCCTTAAACCTCCCTCAAAATACCTTTTTATAGGCATAATTTTGCACTATTCTTCCTAATGTCAACACAAAATTTTCAAAATTTACTATAGTAGCTGGTGCATATACAACATAAAATTTTCAAACTTTGCTATAGTAGTTGGTGCACAGTGCGCATGCAAGTGGTTAGGAGTAATCCAGTGTAGTAAGGTACATGATAAGCTTGATTCTAATTTGTTAAAACAAAAAGGATGCTACATATCACATTTTCATTAGCTCCTTTTTAGCCTCTGTCATGTATCATATTATTATAGGACTGAAAAATAAGCTCATGTAGTCTTAAGTATATTGAATTCATATCTTCGAAACATAATAATATGTATGGGTCGTAAGTGTTTTCTTATTGATCCAATATTAGAAATTGCCATAACTTCTTTTATACAAGCTTTGATTGGATTAATTCTTTTTTTAAAATACTCGTATTGATGAGAGGATTAAAACAAGAATGTCAAGCCTGTGGACTCTTGATATGAATAGTGATACCTGGTGGGATCCACATGAGTTTTTTTCTCCAGAATTTACCATTGTAGAAAAATAAATGTTAAAATTAGATATTTCAAAAAAAAAAAACTATAGGTAAACTTCATTGGAAATATTAAATTTTAAGTTTATTTAATATATTATTACTAAAAGAAAAAGATAAGATAAAATAAAGTAAAATTAAATAAAAATCTCACAAAATTTGTAAAAATAATTAAAATTAAATTAAACAAGACAAAATTAATCAATACAAATCAAAAACAAAAAATAATCTCAAGGATAAGCCAATTTTTATGCATGAAAAAGTAGTAAAATAGCTCTATTTTATAGAGTTTTCAGGTTATCCTATTTGTATGATGAAAACATCTTCCATCCGATTGAAAAAGTGTAAGAAAACTGCTTTCCTTGGCCATAGAAGATTCTTGCCAAAAAAAAACCATCACTGCCACAATAAAAAAAAAAATGCTTAGCAATACTGGAGAAAGAGCCCCTCCTCAGGTTTTGATAGGCAAAAATGTATTTGAGATGGTTAAAGATGTGAAAGTAGTTTTGGGCAAGAAAATAAAATAATAAGGATTCGGTGATTGATAGACCTTGGAAGAAGACGTCAATCTCCTATGAACTTCTATAGTGGAAGTCACTTTACATTTGCATTTGCTTAAATGTTATGCATATTGAAAAAAAAAAACATTTATGAATCGATAATAGGCATGTTACTTGACATTCCAGTAAAGTTAAAGATGATGAAAAAGCATGATTAAATCTTAAGGAGATAAAGATTGGGCTTAATTTGTTACCCAAGAAAAGAGAGAACAGTACATACTTATCTCTGGCAAATTACACGTTATCGAGACAAGAAAAAAGAAAGCTTTGACATTGTGCATGCTTGAGAAGTATTTCCCACCATTCTTTTTTGACATAATGATTCATCTAAGGGTGCGCTTAGTTCAGAAAGTTAAATTATGTAGATCGTTGTATTTAAGGTGGATGTGTCCTTCTGATAGGCACATAAAGGTTTTAAAGGGTTATGTGAAGAACCATAAAAGGCCGAAGGGATTTATAGTAGAAAACAACATAGCAAAGGAATCAGTTGAATTTTGCTCTAAGTATTTGTCCAATGCTTAGTCAATAGATTTGCCAAAGACAATAAACTTTGAGTCGAAGGGAGTATTTGTTGGCATTCCTTCATCAGTTAATCGACATGAATGAGAGCAAGCATGTATTTGCATTTTTTACAATGCTAGGGAAATGGAACTTTTTAGTGGTGTTCACATAAATGAGTTAAGAGATACGAATCCAAGAAAAGGAAGAACCGAAACATGGTTGCAAGATAAACACAATCAGACATTCTGAAAGCGGATTAGAAGACACATGCTTAGGAAAGCTGACCTTTTGCAAGACTTAATGAAGCTATTTAGAGAACTATCATCGATAGTTACAAGGTATATATCATATTATGTCAATGGCTATACTTTGTACACTAGTGAAAAAGATGAGAAGCATCCCATCCAAAGTAATGGTGTGAGCCTCTATGCCAAGGCTATGCATATTTCCTCCGCAAAGGGTAATAATCCAGTGTATGGTACCATGGATTACTATGGCTTCATTGAAGATATTGGGAACTTGATTATTGTGGTTTATGAATAACAATCTTTAAGTGCAACTGGACCGACAATAATTATGTTAAGATTGATAGTGAAGGCATTATTATAGTGGACTTTAGAAGATTAAACTACAAAAATAATCCTTTTATTATGGCAATGCAAGCAATCCAAGTATTTTATACTAGGAATCCTGATAATTTAGAGTTGACTTTAGTTATGCTAATGAAATCAAGAATGATTCATGATGGCAAAGAAGATGAGGATGATTGCATCACATTCCATCCTTCACAAAAGGATTGCCACCAATTGAAGAGATTGATGAATTTAATGATGATGATATTTCCCACTTGCCCTACTTAGATGTCGAATGGATGCGTGTTACAAAACCAAAGAAAAAAAGGAACATTTAATTTTGTATGTACTATTTTGTTTGTGTAAGCTATATTAATAATCTTATGGACATATAAATGTTGGTCAATTAATTTTGCAAATTAAGAATTTTGTTTGTTGTTATTTTATGTTTGATGACCATAAGGTATTTTGTTTGAATAATGTATGGGACTGGTTGCTCGGTGGGAAAAAAAAACTTAAAAAAATAAAAATTTTAAAAAATTGAAAAAAAAAATGATACCACGATTATTTTATTGGAAAACGGTCATAGTAGACTGATAGTCATGGTAGCCCTGGCTAGATCCTTTCATTAATACGAGCATTTTAAAAAAGAATCGCTCCAATCAAAGTTCGTATGAAGAAGTTATGGCAATTGGATAAATAAGGAGACACCCTTGACCTAGGCATATTGTTATGTTTCAAGATATGAATCTAGTGCACCTAAGATCATGTGAGCTCATTTTTTTTCAATTCTATAATAACGCGACATGTGCTAGAGGCTAAAAAGGAACCAATAAAAATGTGAACTTGGCATCCTTTTGGTTTCAGCAAATTATAATCAAACTTATTATACAGTATTTGCAACTTTGCTATAGTTTACATTAGCTACAAAGGGTATAGTACTCTTTTTCATTTTTTTTATTTCGTAATTTTAACCTTCCTCTTAGATTTCAGCATAGCTGAAAATAATATTTAAAATGATCAGCATGCTTAAGGACTAAGAGTTAAACATTTTATTTAAAGGCTGGGCTAAAAATGTAGATGATAAAGAAAAAGTTATATAAAATAAGGCTTAAAAGATGTAAACTAAGGATAAAGATATTTCGAGGTTGGCTTAAAAAGCCCAAACATTTCAAAAATAGCCTAAATCATTTCTTTAATGTTTGTATTGTTTAGGATTTCACCTCGAGAGAAAATCAAACAAATTTTAGGACTTATGAGATCAGAAATATTTCATATTCATAAAATTTTCTCTAAACAAACACATAACTCATAGATCAAGAATCAGTGCTCAAATGTTGAATATCACAACTAAGTTAGATTAACTCAAAAATTTAAATGCAAATTTGTCAAAAATTCATATTTTTCTAAAAGACTACGTATAATAAAGCAACTAAAATTTTTATCATCGGATTTGTTTTTAATTTTTGAAAACAAAGACAAAATAATAACACAAGAACACAATCATTACTATAAGATGCACATCAAAAGTATCAAAAGTAACTCTTTAATTAACCATCTTATATATAATGAATCTAGTAGCTTTATTAAATTTTTTTTTTTGGTTTTTTTTTAAATACAAACATAAGAAACTGAACAAAATTCCAAAAAAAAAATCAATTTATTCTCTCCCCATAATCTATTTGAGACATTGTCCCCAATGTCTAATATAGATAAGCAGAGAGTAAATAATATCACTTGCTCTGGTGTTATTGAAAGCAAAAACTCACATACGGAAACTAAGAAAGAAAATCAAATGTTATAAGTAAACCAAAAAGTTAAGGAATGTTACAACCAGAGCGTAAAATCCAACTCACGTTTCTTATTGCTTTTGCTATCCATAGTTGACCATGCTACCTATGACATTAATGGATTAGGTTCAGGTACAAAGATTTGTAGTTAATTAATCAGCTGATTAGTAGTCAGAGCTAAGACTAGAATTTTTCGGGCCAACGATGTAATGAATTCTTGTTCCACAGCATGATCTAAAAAAGACAATAAACCATAATAAAAAACATTAACATTTAATAATCATAATGGTTTTTGATGAAAATTGAGTTGGGCCTAAGAGGTAGTATTGAAAATATCTTCCAATGTTCCTAAACCACCAAATAAAATGATAAAGGTATCTACATTATACATCATGTTAGTCATTCTCTCATGCTTGGTCGAGACCTTTAACTCATTACCTAGGTTGTAACCCATAATGTTTAAATCAACTAAAGTACTAGAAATGATACCTAAGACTTTAACACCCACTATGTATGCATTGAATGACACATAATCTATTAACCCAAGACTTCCTCTCTCATATACTAGATTAATTTTTTAGGCAGCTAGCACCTTGTCAAGGTTGTTTACTGCTTTCAAAAACTTTCTATCTCTTCCAAGACTAGTCCCACTGAAATCACAAAGAGTTTTAAACTTAGGAACTGAAGGACCTTCTATCTCAACTCACTTCTTTCTAACCTTACAAATAGAGATGTGTGTGATGACAATGGTGAAAATGTATTTGTATTTATAAGGTGAGAAAGGAGGATATTGAGTTAAGTTTATCAAGGAAGAGATTGGCTTTTGTCAGAAACATTTGAAAAATTAAAAGAGAAACTCAAAAATATACACTTGATGCAAAAAGAAGCAGTAGACAAAAATATACACTTGATGCAAAAATAAGAAAAAAATAATGATGATAATGATAACAGTAAAACATGGGAAAAATAAGCGAGATTTTATACAGTAGTTATGACTGTGACTCATATATTCCTTTGATTTTACATCCAGTAACAGCTTAAATGACCTCTATGAGTCGAGGATGAGCTTTCTATCTAGTTTTCTTATAAACTAGTACACAGGGTCTTTCAATGTTAGATTCCCTTTACTATAGCGCTCCCGTTTATCTACAAATAAACTCTATAGATTGAGAATGATACCTTAAACTTGTTCCCTCGGAAGTACATCGAGAGGCAAAAGCATATGATCCAATGACTCTTTGCTCAAACCATCCTTTATGAACTGAATTTTGTTATCTAGGTTTGTGGAGGTTATTCCTATGTTTTTGTAGTGTTTGTTACAATTCCATCTTGCACATTTAAAACAGACTCCTATTCTATTTACTCTTCTTTTCTTGGCAAAAGTAGTTTTTCTCATTCCTAGCATATGTTTGTTAAATGAATAGGGAAATTCACCTGATAACCATATCTTAGCCTCGATAATCTAACGCAAATCTTCTGGCATGCCAAAGTGCATAAGCAGCTTCATTCTCTCCAATCTACACTTACATATTTTTAGCAATGCATTCTAAGGAAGAGAAGGAAACCTATTTTTAAGCTCTGATAGACTGCCTTCCATATCTATAGCTAAGAAAGTTTAAAAAAAACGTGAAAATAAAAAAAAGAAAATTAACACAAAAAATAAATGAAAGAAATATAAAGAAGATGGCTTGGGTTACCTCCTAAGAAGCGCTTGATTTATAGTCGTCAGCTTAACTTCAAAAATGCATTTGATCAAAAAACTGTTTAAGCTTATAATAGGTGTCATGCAACACCATATTTAGGTCTTTATTAATGATACCCTTACCCTTGGCTGGATGTAGAGCAATTCGGCACGTGTCCAACAAAAATTGATTTTGAATTTTTTACTTTACAGATCCCAAGGATTAATGCTAGCGATGGCTTCGGAGGAGTTGGCCATATAAGATCTTGATTTTCTAGTACTTTTCCAGTAGGTCACAGATCTTGGGGAAAGGCACTTCAACTGGAATATCGGTTGGCTCATCTTTATTGAGGGTGACTTCTTGACCAATTAAAATGGCTACAGTTGTTAATGGATCATTTAAAATCTTGCCTTTACATGTGGTGATGGCATTGACCTTTTTGATGTTATAATCTTTAGAGTTGGAGGTTTGTGCCATGTGTTGCCCCTTTAAGTTAGACTGAGCTTGTAGAGGGAACTTGTTTCATTCTTGAGCAAAAACAGCTAGAGCTTCAGTCAGTTTTAAACTCGTTCACTCTTTACTTATCTATATTAGACATTTGAGACAATATCTCAAATAAGTTGTGGGGAGAGAATAGCTTGATTTTTTTTTTTTTTTGGAATTTCTTGAATTTTTGTTCAGTTTCTTATGTTTGTACTAAAAAAAATTTTTCTTTTTTATTTTTTAAGTAAAACCACTAGACTCATTATTTATAAGATGGTTAAATAAAAAGTTACTTTTAGCACTCTTGATGTATAACTTGTTAGTAATGATTGTTTTCTTATGTCACTATTTTGTCTTCATTAAAAGAAACTTTTGTTTAAATAAAAAAATAAAAAAAGGTAAAAAGAGAGAGAGAGAGAGAGAGAGAAAAAGGGTGATTTCCTATAAATCTGATGATGAAAATTTTGGTTGCTTTATTTTATATAATTTTTAAAAAAATATATGAATTTTGTCAAATCTGCATTTAAATTTTTAAATTAATATAACTAAGTTGTGATATTCAACATTTGAGTACTAATTCTTGATCTATAAGTTGTGTGTTGATTAAGAGAAAGTTTTTGTGAATATAAAATATTTTTTATCTCACAAGTCTTGCAATTTGTTTGATTTTCTCTTAGGGAAAATTCCTAGACAATACAAACACTAAGGAAATAATTAGAAAATTTGTGGAACATTTGAGCTTTTTAAGCTAATACTGAAATATCTTTATTCCTAATTTACCTTTTTTGAGTCTTGTTTTATATAACTTTTTTTTTTTGTCACCCACATTTTTATCCTAGTCTTTTGAATAAAATGCCTAACTTTTCCTCAAACATGTTAATCATTTTAGAAATTATTTTGAGCTATGATAAAATTTTAGAGGAAGGTTGGAATTACAAATTTCAAAATATATATAATAAAATATATATATAAAAGAGTACTATACCCTTTTTTTTATCATAAAAATTAATAAGTTTAGGGATGTAATAGCTCTAAAAAAACAAAAAAAATATTTTTGACAAGGGAAAGATGTAAATGAGTTTGAGGATGTTACTAGAGTTTAAATAAAAGCTCGATAACAAATTTTAAAATGATTAATGTGTTGAAGGATAATTTGAGCCACAGTAATATCATATATCTTACATTCACCTCAGCCACACATTACAAGCTTAATAAAGCCCTAATGACCTTTGGTTTTATGTTTGTCAATATTAGTGGAGAAGGAAATCAAAAATGAACCTATGGGATTTGATAATCATTCGAGATCGATTGTTTCATACCCTCATAAACTTATTTAGATTGCACACAATCAAATGAAAAAGGAATTCTACATATACATAGAATATCGAATTGTAAGTAGACATACTATTAAATTAAACTCAAATTTTTGGTTAAAATTTATGTTTTTCTATAGGCTATATCTTTTACGAAAACCTATGCGGAAATTTCTATAAATCATCATTGCTAATACAATTTTTTCTCCTATTTTCTTTTCTTTTGCTCGAGGATAAGCAAAATCTTAAGTTTTGGAATGTGAAAACTTTACAAAATAGAGTTATTTTACCACTTTTTCATGCATAAAAATTGGCTTATAGTCAAGAGTTTTATTTTTTTATTTGTTTTAATTTATTTTTTATTTTAATTTAGTTTTATTTATAAATTTCGTGAGATTTTTATAAAATTTTGCGTTTTATTTTATCTTTTTTGATTAGTAATTAAATATTAAATAAGCTTAAAATTTAATATTTTCGATGATTTTACTTATGTCATTTTATTTTTAAAATATCTAATTGTTAGAAGTGAGTCCCACTGAGCGTTACTATTCATGTCAGAAGTCTGTTAGCTTGACTAGTCTTATTTTGATTCTCTCATCGATAGGAGTATTAAAAAAAAAAAAACCACTCCAATCAAAGTTTGTATGAAGAAGTTATGGCAATTAGATCAATAACGAGACACCTAAAATCCACGTAAGATATGGATCTAGTGCACCTAACACTATATAAGCTCATTTTTTTTTGGTCCAATAATAATGCAACACGTGGCAAAGGCTAAAAAGAAACCAATAAAAATGTGACACTTGGCATCCTCTTGGTTTGAGCAAATTAGAATCAAGCTTATTATACACTCTGCCACATTGGATTTTTCTTAATCACATGCTGCAGCATTTAAGCCGTGCACCACTGCTACCATTGCTGTTAAGTTTGAATTTCTCTGCTTGTGCACATGAAGATTTAGTGGAATAGAACAAAATAATAGCCCATAAAAGGCCATTTTGGGGAAGGTTTGAGGCATAGAGATCAAAGAGAGATTAAGTGTAAAATAAAATAATAAACAAATAAAGCTTCTTCTAAAGCTAAAAAAATCACTTTTAATTTTTCTTTTATTTAGTTTTATTTTAGTTTTAATAAAAGGAAGAGTTTATTAAAGTTTTACCAGTATAAATATCAGTATTTATTTTACACTACTTCTTTTTATTTTATTTTGTTATTATATTTAATTTATTTTATTGTGTTATTTTATTTTTCATTATGAACTAAATATATTTTCATTAGGAGTTATGATGTAGTCTAAGTTTGATGGTTTAATTAAATTAAGTATATTATTATGATTATCATATTTATTAGCATATTTATTCTCAAACTTAATACTTTCAAATTTTTGGCCAACTTTTAAATAATTTGATGAACAAAATGAAACCGAAAGAAGATTTTGGTAACTTTACTCTAGTATAAATACCATAAAATCTATGATAGAATAGAGATATATCTATCTTTCTCTATGTGGTCCTATAATTAATTACAATTGATTTCTCAACAAATATTTTTTATAATTGAATTCGAATTCATATTTTTACTATGCACAATACGCACTATTCATATATATACGATTCAATTCATATATACGGGATTATTCATATATACACAACTGTTAATCGTAAATTTTAATTTACTAGTCTTTTATTTAAATTTAATTGTAAAAATGTAGAATTTATGTATAACTTGAAAAAGAGTATATAAAGCAAAAAAGGTAATTAACCATTAATAAATATGAACAAAAATCATAATAATATACTTAAATAAAATTAAATTTGATTAACTATAGTGAAATAGTAATTCTTAACATTTATGAACTTCATTGTTTATTATCAGTTTATGTTCATTTTTGTAAATTTTTTTACTAGAAATATTTTTTCATATGCCCAAATAAAATTAAAATTAACTAATTTTGATACTTAATAATACTATTCTTCTGTGAACGATACTTTTCTCATCACTTTATTATTTGTTCAATTCATGCACTTGTAAATGACCATAACACTTCCTCACGTTGGCCCCCTCCTCTCTCTTCCTTCGTTGCATTGCCACTTCCCTTCTTTCTCTCTTCCCACCACCCTCTCTTTCCTTTGCCATTTGTTTAAAGTCGCTGCCTTTGCTTTCCTCTACAAATAACTCAGGTAAGTATGAATTTTAAAAAAATGTTTGGGTGCATGTAGTTTTTAAAAATAAAGTATGTGTTTTAGGTTAGTTAATGTGGGTATGAATTCAAAGAAAATGTGTTAATTTATTTTGTGATTTGGTTGATATGTTTGGTGAAATATGTTAATGTGGGTATGCATTGGTTGTTAGGAAATGCCCTAAGTATTAGAGACATTTTGATGTATTCATTTTGAACTAAATAATAAAATTATATATAGAGGTTATTCATTACATTGCTATCTGTCCTTGTCTTATTTACATGTTAAAGTAAATGTAAGCAAATATGGCTCACTGACTGCTTGTGTTAAAACTGTTAGAATGTTGCATGCAATGGACTTTTGTATGCGAGAAGACAATGTTCTAAAGTTAGCAGTCTAAACTATGGTCTGTAATCTATGGGATTAGACCGAGCATCTAACTCATGTTAAGACTATTATGTTGTCTAAAGCCTTGGAGGGGACGGTCTGTCTTGACTGTCTGGAGCTGGACTCCCAAGTAGAGACATAGATATGTTGCTTGGTGGTGACATATTAGACCGGGACTAAAGCGTGATTGATCTACGTAGTCCACTATGAGTGGATCAATCTGCTTTTGACGTTCATTGTGCAATAACCTTAATCCTGAGTAAATGAACTACTTCATGTATATGACTTGTGTACTTTGATGTTCCAATGGCTAAAGCGTCTCAGAGGTAGTAAGCTTATAGACCGGTTCGTTGGGTGCATGACTTGTATACGATGAAGGGTTTGTTTGCAGATATTAGAATCATAGCTCTGAGGAGTTAAAGGTATCCTCTTAAAGGCATTATACTGAATGTGAAAATGGACAAGGCCTTGGGTCGTCTGCTGGGCGGATGACTTCTTATTCACAGATGGTGAATAATCATTTTCTTAATTCGGTAGTATAATGGAACTTTAAGATAGCCTGATCAGTAGGATTAAACGGACTTTGACCTAAGGCTGATCATGGATATCATATGAGGATTTTGCATATATGACAAGGTCATTGGATAGTAGCTCGTCACTGGCTTACGTAATACGGTATATAATTGGGAGTTCAGTTTCAGGTTTATAGTGGTGTGACTCTGAAACTAGTGATCATATGATTGAGTTGTTCGGTAAAGAATGATGATCATATGGAATCACGGGAGTCCGATCATATATGTCCAATCAGTCCCTCTACTAGCTCCACATAATTCCTTAACGTTTGACAAATTGATTTGTGTATGCTATTGGCTAGTTTATTATGCATGGATGATGATGACACAGGATTAGGATGGTAGACAAGATTCTCTCCGGTTGGATTCAGATTTTGTTTTGGATAATAGAGTACACAATTATTCGAACTCCAAATAAAGTTGCCATGATTTTATTTGAGATTGGATTGGAGTTGTAGAAAATTATCCATGAGAATAAGAATATGAAACACAACCGTTCTGTGGAATTTGAAATTTGAATTTTGAAATTTTAATTTTGAATTTTGAAATTTGAAATTTGAAATTTGAATTTGAAATTTGAATTTGAAATTCGAATTTGAAATTTGAATTTGAAATTCGAATTTGAAATTTGAATTTGAAATTCGAATTTGAAATTTGAATTTGAAATTCAAATTTGAAATTTGAAATTTGAAATTCGAATTTGAAATTTGAATTTGAAATTTGAAATTCAAATTTTTGAATCACAGTCCAAGTAGGATTCGAATTTGTTGTGGAAAATCCACAAGGTTTGAAATTCGAATTTGAGTTGGATTTGGAGAGGATAATCTTGTTAGAATCCTACTTGAATTTTGAATCTAAATCCCAACAAAAGTGGACGAAATTTTTGAGGATAATCCTCAATGGAATTTCAGTTTTTGTGGATAAGGTTCAAGGGAAAATTCAAGCTTCAATCCTAGTTGAATTTGGATTCTCTCCTTCCCTGAAAAGTGGCCGAAATTAGGGAGAAAATCTCCTAGGAAATTCGGTTATTTTTGGATAAGGTTGAGATAAGATTCAAGCTTGAAAATCCTAGTGGAATTTTGATTCTCCCTTATCCTAAAAATGGCCGAATTATTGGAGGAAAAATCTCCTTGGAAATTTTAGATTTTTTGGTTGAAAAAGGGAGATAAAATTTAAGTTAAAATCTTGTTTAGATTTGGATTGGATTTACCCTAAGAAAACCGAATTTTTTGTTGAGATTCTCCCTTGGAAAAATTCAGATTTTATGGATATGGATAAGGGAAAATATCTTTTCCTAATCCAATTCAAATTCAGAGAATCATCTCATACAGGTCTATAAATAGAGGTCTTACCACTCCAGTTCTCTCAGACCACAGACTCTCAGGTGAGCAGGCTTATTGTTGCACAGCTCATCGTGACAATAAAGTTCTTTAGAGATCTGGGTGGTCGGAAGAAGACTAGCAGTGCTAGCATACCGATCGAGGTTCAGAGTGCCCACACACTCAGCCATTCGGGAATTGGAGAATAGTAGAGAAGGCTAGTTAGTTGAAGCCTCCGGTCATTCTCCTTCTGTAGATTGGCGTCCTTGAGGTATGAGTTTTAATTGTTGTTGATTTATTGTATATGGCATCATGAGATATTTAACGATCTAAAATTTTTATTGTTCCGCTGCGCCACTCTGATACGTTTTACCGATTTATTTTCCTACAATTGGTATCAGAGCCATCTCATGATTATGCCATGTACATAAATGAGACAATTACTTAGTCTTTTTATTTATGTATGGATTTGATATTTAGAGAGTGGCATTCTAGGGTTCCTTTATGTTGTTATCATGGATTATGTATAAAGTATGTGGTTATTTTAATTTTTTTTGAATTATTATAAGCATGCTTGTTTATACCGGTTATGGTTCCTTAGAATTTAGAAAAATTGTATCTAGGAATTTTTATGTAACCATGGGAGCAATTTATTAACACTGTAATTTTCCCATGGATTTTAAATTTCTGTCTCATAGAATTTTTATGGTTAGAATTTTTTGTATACCGGAAACGGTTTAGGAAATTTTATGTAATTATTCTTGGAGGAGATTGAAGATTGAAGACCGTAATTTATTTATTTTTTTCCAAAAGTTAAATTTGATTTAAAGGTTGAAATTTTGATTGTGTGGAAAATTTCAATTTAATTGGGATTTAAATTAATTTTTGGAGATAAATTGGAATATGGCACGAAAATCGAGACACGACCCCTCGGGATAGGCCGACGGACCTTGGTGGGGCTGCAGCCCCTGCCCTCGGGCAGGATGGGGCTGCGACAGCCCCTGTGCAGGCCCACACCACCCACGGCCGCAGGCTTGGCCTGCAGCCAGGGGTGGCCGTGGCCTGCCCAAGGCTGGCCGCAGCCTGGGCGTGCAGCCTCTGGCTGTAGGCGCTGCCTGCAGCCTGCCAGCTACTGCGCCCAGCCCGGGCGTGCAGCCTCTGGCTGTAGGCGCTGCCTGCAGCCTGCCAGCTACTGCGCCCAGCCCGGGCGTGCAGCCTGGCGCTGCAGGCTTGGCCTGCAGCCCGGCAGGGCTGCACATGGGGGCTGCCGTGGGCTGCCAACCCCTCCGATGTTGGTGGCTGCCCACGGCGACTGCCGCCTACGGGGGCGGCGGTCCGACGGTCTAAAAAATTGAAAATTTTGATTTTTAAATTTGAGATTTAATTTTAAATTATGTTTAAAAATATGTAATTGAAAATTTGAAATTTTTTGAAATTACATATTATTACACATGATGTTTAAAATTGTTTAAAATTTAAATTTGAAATTTAAATTTGAAATTCGAATTTGGAATTTGAATTTGAAATTTAAATTTTTGGATATTTAAATTTTAAATAATTCTTGGGATGAGAAATAAATGGAGAGGCTACATAAAGATGGATACAAGAAGACGGAACGAAATTCAAGACCCAAAGAATGCTTTAGATGGAATTTTGTAATCTTTATTTTCTTTGTTCTAGGATGGAACAATAGCTTGGTTACTCTGTCAATTAATTTTTTTGTGATATGTCATGGACGTATAAATATGTATTGATGGATGTTTTGTATGCATATTTGATAACATGTCATATAGGATAGGTGAGTGCCGCTCATACTATATTGATCATACATAATTTGTCAAAACTTGCATGTTTTTCAAAATATTGAGTGGGAGAGGGTTTCAAACAAAACCCACGGCCTCCATTGTTGATCCATATGTGAAAGCATGGTAACGCCTCGCGTCAGTTCTGCCCTGACCACACCCCTCGGTAGGTGTTTACCGCCGCCGGTATACTAGATTGGATCTCCTATGTGGAAAACGTGTTCGGGTGCGATCCTATTCATGACCACCCCTCGGTGGCTTGGTAGGACGTGGATCGGGCTACGTAAATAATGGTTATACACTCAAGACTCGTTTAGTTATTAACCTTCCCTAGAAGCTCTGTTAACTAAACTGGTGGCCAAAATAAGCGGTTATTAATATATATATCTTAACCTTGGAGGATTTAAGGTAACATATATTAATTGGACGAGGTCCATGTTCCTGCTATTTGTTTTCATGACCACCCCTCGGTGGCTTGGGGCAATAGGTGCTGAGAATTACCGTTGCAATGCTACATGTTTTTCAAGTTTCATGTAGGAACATACTTGTATGTTTTATTTGATAAACTATCTGTATATTTGCTTGGGCTTTGTAATGATGTCTAGTATAATTTTATTTCAGTTCAAAATGTCACCGACACCCCTCATTTCGATACTTACTGAAAATAAGTTGAATGGTGCTAATTATAAAGACTGGAAAAGAAATCTATTAATAGTTCTCAGCTGCGAGAGACACAAGTTCGTACTGGACGAACCATGCCCACCTGGGCCCAAACCTGACACACCACTTGAGGAGGTCCCGGTTGCCTATAATCGTTGGAGAGAATCCAATGAGATAGCTCGATGCTACATCCTTGCTAGCATGACGAGTGCTTTACAAAAGCAACATAAGACTTATCAAGTTGCTGGGGAGATCATGGAAAATCTGGAGGACATGTTCGGAGGCCAAGAAAAATTGGCTCGACAGTCTGCTATCACCAGCATTATGAACTCTAAGCAAAAGGCAGGTGCTCCGGTGAAGGACCATATGATCACTCTAATGGGATTCTTCGCTGAGGCTGCCGAGAATGGTGCTGAGTTGGACTACAACACCCAGATCGAGATGGTGTTCAAGACTTTGTCTAAAGATTTTGTGAGGTTTAAGGCCGCATACAATCTGGCGACAAAGGAGTTAGGACTAACCGAGCTCATGAAGCAACTACAGGCTTATGAGCGGATGATCAGGGATGAGGATACGGTCCGACCTAAAGGAGAGGCCAATTTGACGGAATCTTCCAGTCCCTCACGGAAGAGGAAGAGGCCAAATAAGAAGCAAGTGGCTTCTAGTTCTTCTAATCCTCCTGTCTCGGACGGGAAGAAGATGAAGAAGAACAAGAAGCCGAAGGACCCTAAAAAGTCCAAATGCTTCCATTGTGGGAAGGTAGGTCACTTCAAGAAGGCTTGCCGAGAATTCCTAGCCGCCAAGGGCAAGGAAGGTAAGGAACTTCATTATCTGGAAGCGTGTTTGGTGGAAGAATCGAAAGACACTTAGGTCATTGATTCGGGTGCCACTAATCATGTTTGTGTTTCTATGCAGGGGTTCATGGAAACGAGAAGTCTACATGATAGGAGCATCTCGTTGTGGACCGGAGATGGTAGCTTTGTGGTGGCTGAGGCAGTGGGAGATGTTTATCTTTATTTTGATCAATTTAGGTTTATTTTATTAAAAGACTGTTTTTATGTTCCTAATTTCAGGAGGAACCTTATATCGGTAGCTTGTTTAATAAAGAATTCTTATTCAGTTTCTTTTAGCAAAAGAGTTGATATTCGTAGAAATAAGTCTTTTATCTGTTCTGGATGGATGAATGGAAACCTATATTTGATCAAACCAAAGATGTACTCACTGCTTGACACTGAATTAATTGATAACTCTAAAAGGTTGAAAGTTTCTCACTCTAACAAGGCGTATCTTTGGCATTTAAGACTTGGTCATATTAATCAGGATAGGATTTAAAGATTGGTGAAAGACGGTCCTCTGGAATCTCTGGAGGAGGTACGACTTCCCCAATGTGAGTTTTGTCTAGAGGGTAAAATGACTAAGAGGTCTTTTGGAGCTAAGGGTACAAGGGCTCAGGAGCTCTTAGAAATTGTGCATACTGACGTATGTGGCCCCATGAACGTCACAGCACGAGGAGGGTTCGAGTATTATGTCTCTTTTATAGATGATTACTCGAGGTATGGATATGTGTATCTGATGCACCGCAAGAGCGAAACTTTTGACAAGTTCAAAGAGTATCGTGCGGAAGTGGAAAAGCAATTAGATAAATCCATAAAGACACTTCGATCTGATCGAGGTGGCGAATACCTCTCCAATGAATTTCTAGGACATCTTGTAAAGAACGGGATTTTATCCCAATTGACTGCACCTGGTACTCCACAACAGAATGGTGTAGCCGAAAGGAGAAACAGGACCTTATTGGATATGGTACGGTCCATGATGAGTTATTCAACGCTGCCATTATCATTTTGGGGAAATGCTTTACAAACGGCATGCTATATTCTGAACCAGGTTCCGAGCAAATCAATTCCTAGAACTCCGTATGAATTGTGGCGTGGCAGGAAGCCCTCCCTTGGACATATGAGAATATGGGGCTGCCCGGCACATATACTGGATGGGGATGCAAAAAAGTTGGAACCAAGATCAGAATTGTGCATGTTTGTAGGGTATCCAAAAGGAACTAAAGGAGGTCTGTTCTATAACCCGAAGGAACAAAAAGTCATTGTCTCAACCCATGCGCCATTCTTGGAGGAAAGTCACATGAATGACTTTAAGCCTCGAAGCAAAGTGGTGCTAGAGGAGTTATTAGGTGAAAGAACTACTCAACAGATTTCGGTCTTGGATGCAAGTCCGAGTTCCAGTGAAAGACCTGCAGACGATCAACAATTTAGGGTGCCTCGTCGTAGTGGGAGGGTTTCGAAGAAACCTAATTTCTTCATGTATGATGCTGAGGTATACCAGGCCGAGGCTCATGAGCATGAGGAAGATCCGGTCACATATGATGAAGCTATAAAGGATGTTGATTCTAAATCTTGGAAACATGCTATGAACAATGAGATGGATTCTATGAAATCCAACTCTGTTTGGGAACTTGTAGATTTGCCGGGTGGGATAAAACCCATTGGATGCAAATGGGTCTACAAAAGAAAGAAGGATGCGGAAGGGAGAGTGGAAACTTTCAAAGCTAGACTGGTTGCAAAGGGATACACGCAAAAGGCTGGAATCGATTACGAGGAAACCTTTTCGCCTGTTGCTATGCTGAAGTCTATCCGTATTCTTCTGTCCATTGCTGCGGCTCTCGATTACGAGATCTGGCAAATGGATGTCAAGACGGCATTCTTGAATGGCCATCTTGAAGAGTGTATCTATATGATACAGCCCGAAGGGTTCGTAGCGAAAGGCCAAGAAAGGAAAGTCTGCAAGTTGCTTAGATCCATTTATGGATTAAAGCAAGCATCCCGCTCATGGAACCAGAGGTTTGATCAAGCGATTAAGACATTTGGTTTTGAGCAGAACGTTGATGAACCTTGTGTTTATAAACGTATTAAGGATGGAAAAGTGGTTTTTCTGATACTCTATGTCGATGATATACTACTCATTGGGAATGATGTAGGGAACTTATCATCGGTCAAGCTTTGGTTACACCAACAGTTTGACATAAAGGACTTGGGAGAAGCTAATTATGTTCTAGGCATTCGTCTCTTCAGAGATCGAAAGAACAAAATGATAGCATTATCCCAAGCTTCATACATAGATAAAATAATTAACAAATATGCAATGCTAGAGGCAAAGAAAGGCTCACAACCTTCTATTGCCGGTCTAACTCTTTCATTGGATGACTGTCCAAAGACATCGGAAGAAAGAGAGCGTATGAGTAAGGTCCCTTATGCATCCGCTGTGGGTAGCCTTATGTACGCTATACTTTGCACTCGCCCAGACATTTGTTTTGCAGTAGGTATAGTGAGTCGATATCAAGCAAATCCTAGAACCAAGCACTGGCAAGCTGTAAAGCATATACTCAAGTATCTTAAGAGAACGAGGGATTATATGCTGGTGTATTCTGGAGGGGACCTAACACCCGTAGGATACACGGACTCAGACTTCCAGACTTGTAAGGATTCGAGGAAATCGACATCTGGATCAGTGTTTTTACTCGGAGGAGGTGCCATTGTGTGGAGGAGCGTGAAGCAGGGCTGCACAGCTGACTCTACTATGGAGGCTGAGTATGTGGCTGCGGCTGAGGCATCTAAAGAAGCAGTTTGGCTCCGCAAGTTCTTTAGAGACCTTGAGGTCATTCCGGGTGTTGACAAGCCTATCACACTTTACTGTGATAACACAGGGGCTATTGCCAACACAAGGGAATCTAGGCACCACAAGAGGACCAAACACATAGATCAGAGGTATCACATTATTAGAGGGCATGTGGAGATAGGACAAGTGGATGTATGTAAGATCGCGTCCGAGGACAACATTGCCGATCCCTTTACTAAGACTTTGGTAGCTAGAAGCTTTGAGAGGCATGTAGAGGCGATGGGGATGCGTAACATGGCACATCTACTGGCTTAGGGCAAGTGGGAGATTGTTAGGAAATGCCCTAAGTATTAGAGACATTTTGATGTATTCATTTTGAACTGAATAATAAAATTATATATAGAGGTTATTCATTACATTGCTATCTGTCCTCGTCTTATTTACATGTTAAAGTAAATGTAAGCAAATATGGCTCACTGACTGCTTGTGTTAAAACTGTTAGAATGTTGCATGCAATGGACTTTTGTATGCGAGAAGACAATGTTCTAAAGTTAGCAGTCTAAACTATGGTCTGTAGTCTATGGGATTAGACCGAGCATCTAACTCATGTTAAGACTATTATGTTGTCTAAAGCCTTGGAGGGGACGGTCTGTCTTGACTGTCTGGAGCTGGACTCCCAAGTAGAGACATAGATATGTTGCTTGGTGGTGACATATTAGACGGGACTAAAGCGTGATTGATCTACGTAGTCTGCTATGAGTGGATCAATCTGCTTTTGACGTTCATTGTGCAATAACCTTAATCCTGAGTAAATGAACTACTTCATGTATATGACTTGTGTACTTTGATGTTCCAATGGCTAAAGCGTCTCAGAGGTAGTAAGCTCATAGACCGGTTCGTTGGGTGCATGACTTGTATACGATGAAGGGTTTGTTTGCAGATATTGGAATCATAGCTCTGAGGAGTTAAAGGTACCCTCTTAAAGGTATTATACTGAATGTGAAAATGGACAAGTCCTTAGGTCGTCTGCTGGGCGGATGACTTCTTATTCACAGATGGTGAATAATCATTTTCTTAATTCGGTAGTATAATGGAACTTTAAGATAGCCTGATCAGTAGGATTAAACGGACTTTGACCTAAGGCTGATCATGGATATCATATGAGGGTTTTGCATATATGACAAGGTCATTGGATAGTTGCTCGTCATAGGCTTACGTAATACGGTATATAATTGGGAGTTCAGTTTCAGGTTTATAGTGGTGTGACTCTGAAACTAGTGATCATATGATTGAGTTGTTCGGTAAAGAATGATGATCATATGGAATCATGGGAGCCCGATCATATATGTCCAATCAGTCCCTCTACTAGCTCCACATAATTCTTTAACGTTTGGCAAATTGATTTGTGTATGCTATTGGCTAGTTTATTATGCATGGATGGTGATGACACAGGATTAGGATGGTAGACAAGATTCTCTCCGGTTGGATTCAGATTTTGTTTTGGATAATAGAGTACACAATTATTCGAACTCCAAATAAAGTTGCCATGATTTTATTTGAGATTGGATTGGAGTTGTAGAAAATTATCCATGAGAACAAGAATATGAAACACAACCGTTTTGTGGAATTTGAAATTTGAATTTTGAAATTTGAAATTTGAAATTTGAAATTTGAATTTTGAATTTTGAATTTTGAATTTTGAATTTGAAATTTGAATTTGAATTTTGAAATTTGAAATTTGAAATTTGAATTTTGAATTTGAAATTTGAATTTGAAATTTGAATTTGAAATTTGAATTTGAAATTCGAATTTGAAATTTGAATTTGAAATTCGAATTTGAAATTTGAAATTTGAAATTTGAAATTTGAATTTGAAATTTGAATTTCAAATTTTTGAATCACAGTCCAAGTAGGATTCGAATTTGTTGTGGAAAATCCACAAGGTTTGAAATTCGAATTTGAGTTGGATTTGGAGAGGATAATCTTGTTAGAATCATACTTGAATTTTGAATCTAAATCCCAACAAAAGTGGACGAAATTTTTGAGGATAATCCTCAATGGAATTTCGGTTTTTGTGGATAAGGTTCAAGGGAAAATTCAAGCTTCAATCCTAGTTGAATTTGGATTCTCTCCTTCCCTGAAAAGTGGCCGAAATTAGGGAGAAAATCTCCTAGGAAATTCGGTTATTTTTGGATAAGGTTGAGATAAGATTCAAGCTTGAAAATCCTAGTGGAATTTTGATTCTCCCTTATCCTAAAAATGGCCGAATTATTGGAGGAAAAATCTCCTTGGAAATTTCAGATTTTTTGGTTGAAAAAGGGAGATAAAATTCTAGTTAAAATCTTGTTTAGATTTGGATTGGATTTATCCTAAGAAAACCGAATTTTTTGTTGAGATTCTCCCTTGGAAAAATTCAGATTTTATGGATATGGCTAAGGGAAAATATCTTTTCCTAATCCAATTCAAATTCAGAGAATCACCTCATGCAGGTCTATAAATAGAGGTCCTACCACTCCAGTTCTCTCAGACCACAGACTCTCAGGTGAGCAGGCTTATTGTTGCACAGCTCATCGTGACAATAAAGTTCTTTAGAGATCTGGGTGGTCGGAAGAAGACTAGCAGTGCTAGCATACCGATCGAGGTTCAGAATGCCCACACACTCAGCCATTCAGGAATTGGAGAATAGTAGAGAAGGCTAGTTTGTTAATGCCTCCGGTCATTCTCCTTCTGCAGATTGGCGTCCTTGAGATATGAGTTTTAATTGTTGTTGATTTATTGTATATGGCATCATGAGATATTTAACGATCTAAAATTTTTATTGTTCCGCTGCGCCACTCTGATACGTTTTACCGATTTATTTTCCTACATTGGTTTGTTTTGTGATTTGGTGAATTTGTTTGGTGAATGTTAGTATAATGTTTTGTGAAATTTGTTTTAATATTGATTTCACATATTAGGTGTTCAATGAAATGCATGAATATAGGTATGTGTTTAGAATTTGATTGAAATGATGCTTGATTTTGGAATTTTAATTGATACAATGTATGTGTTTAGATTATTGTGATTTTGGAAAAATATATATATACAAATTGCTTTGATATGTGATTTGGTGAGCATAGGCTTTTTGATGGGTATGGGTTAATGTGATTTTTACAAAAACAATTTTTTGTTTTAAATAAGTTACAAATATATGTTGTCATTTGGGTATTTTATCGAATGGTTGATGCATGATTTGGTGTTATTTTTGTAGTTTTTGATATGTAATTTGGTGAGTTTTGATTTTACATACTAGATGTTTAAGAAAATACTTAAATGTGGATATGTATATATATATTTTTTTTGTTATTTGGTTTAAGATTTGATAAAATGTTAATTAATTGAATATGAGTTAATTATTTAGTTATGCTTTTTTTTTTTTTTTTTTGCAATTGGTTGAGGACTTGGTTTGGATTGATTTATAATTTCTCAAGAAAGGAATGGGAGTGTTCCAATGATCTCTAAACATGGAAAACCATGGAGAAAGGTTGAATTTGATCCCGAATCTGGTACTAAGCAAAGAGCGACTTTAATAAAATGGATCCATCAAGTTCAAAAAAAAGAAGGAAGAATTAAAGTAGAATATGATTCAAAAGATCAACCGATAGGGAAAAAGGGTGATGAACTTACGAGTTGGATTAGAGTGCCTACTCGAGAGTGTATTCCTATTTGGATAGCCAATTATAGAATTGGTGATTTGATCCTAAACACACAAGGAGTTTGTCTGAAAATCATAACATCTTTCACCGTGGACTTTAGGTTTGAAAAAGTAGCTATAAAATCATGTGGTTGAGCTACAAAACATTTTCAACATGATCTATTTGTAACTTTTGTTTAGGGTTGTCATCATAAAAAGAATATGTTTATTCAACCCCCCAAAGTAGTAGAAAACTATCCCCCCATAAGTGAAGATGATTGGATCAATTTTGTTTAATATCGTCGTTCATTAAAATTCCAACTACTATCAACAAATGGAGATGAACTAAGAAAGAAAAACATACACGAATTATGGGGAGGTTGAGATAAATACAGGAAACTCGATCAAGAAGTGGTACGTAAATTACTTAGTTTGTGTTTTCTCTACAACAAGTAAATAAGTATAATTATTTATCTTATATGTTTTCTAACCATAGAAAAAAACTATATAGTTTTTGAAGATAGGGTTACATCCCCAAAGAGATGTGCTGTGGATGCATAGCAAATTACACCTGTTGGACAGTTTAGGATGAATCAGTTTGTCATATTGCCAAAAAGCTAGTAAGTTAAAATATTAAATTATTGCTAAACATAGTCTCCTTAATGTGTTATTATTTAAAAATTATGACATGTTTTTTTATTATGTACAGGAGGAATATAACTACCAGGATCCCAAGGTAGTTTTGATTTAGTTAGAAACGATGACAAGTTGACTAGAGCATAGGCAATCCTAAACATTCGAGTAGCATTTGTGGTCAGTCAAAGTTTGTAAGCTTGTCCAAATACTTTTGTTCGTCAGATTCGAGATCGAATGTTAATGTGGTGTATCTAAGACGCCAACGTCAAGAGTTGCAAAAAACTATTAGGAATCTATGTGAAAAGCAAGGTGTTGTAGTGATGGAGGAAGATGATGTTTCACCTACTGTTGAGCAACACAACAGCTTCAAGGCTAGTTATACCATCTATGAAAGAGAACCTGGGATATCAAATTCAGAACCCACATTAAATGCAAGTCAAGAATACAACCTTTTCCTCAATGATTCAGTTAACAGTAGACATAGGCTAGTTGCAGTTGGCAAGGCATACATGCACTACTTTGTAACTTATACAATCCATGGGACTGCATTAGGTAAAGGGTATGTGCGTGTAACTATTAACGTGCTAAAATTAAGTAACGCACCCTTACCTATTCTGACAAATGATGCAACAATGGTGGAAGAGGCTGTTGGTGGGTTTGTTGCATGGCCTAGAAGCTTAATTGACCTATACATTTCTTCAACCAAGGCTAGTCGTGGTCCTAGTCACATTTCTGATCAAGTTGCTAAATGAAATAAACGCATAAAAAAGAGAGCAGAGAAGAAAAAATTAAATTCACAGTCTGAGGTACAACAACAAAATGTGGTACAACAACTACCTCTGTTTGACTTTAGTGACATCCTGTAGAGTTGAAACTATTGGCTTTTTATACACAACAATTCATGCGTCAAGATATGCATATACAATGCCCTATAATAAAAGTGCACATTAGATCCTAGTAGTTATTGATCCTTGGGATGACTTAGTAATATATGTTGATCCTCTTGGAAATGAACCAATTGATAATTTTCATAACCTAATTAAGTTATAAGTATAGTTTTGTTTAAATTACATTTGATACATTACATTTTTTTTTTGGTTTAAATTAAAACTTACTAAGTTGTTTTCCACTTTCCTATCAGGGCACTTAATGATCAAAAGATTGTAATTGGACTAGGGCAAACAAGGCAGTGAAGCTATGAAACAATGATCAAGAACGTCAAATGTCCTCAATAATACGTCGAGTGTGGTTTTTTTGTGTTGGCTTATATGCGTGATATAATTTTGGTGGTTCAAGGATTATCTAATTTTCTGAATAAGGATTTTTATACAAGTGATGATATTGGTGAGGTTAGAAGAGAATGGGTATGTAATATCCGTAATGATCATGGGATAGAATTACTTTGTAACACATAATTAAGCCCATGAATACCATGTGATTACCAATTTGGATGAATTAAACGAAATAAAGAAACGTTTAAATTCCATCAATATAATGCAAGGGACAAATGAGATGAATTTGGTTCACCATGTTTACCCTTGAGTAAGATATACATGTATATATTGAGTAATATATGATTTTATGTGTGTGTATATGTATCACATATAGTATCAAGAAATTAGTCAAGATAACCTTTTCTTGATATAAAACTGATATATTTGGAATCAGTATGCTCAAATTAGTCAATTGAGCACAAAAAGTAGCTTTTGACCAAGAAACATGCAGTGTCAAGAAATTAGTCAAGATGGCCTTCTCTTAACATAAAACTGATGTATTTAGAATCAGTATGCTTAAATTAGTCAATTGAGCATAAAAAAATAGATTTTGACTAAGAAACATGCAGTGTCAAGAAATTAGTCAAGATGACCTTCTCTTGACATAAAACTGATATATTTAGAATCAGCATGCTCAAATTGATCAATTAAGCACAAAAAGTAACTTTTGACCAAGAAACACACAGTATCTAAAAACTAGTCGAAATGACCTCTAATGAATGTAAAATTATTATATTTGTGTTTAGCACGCCCAAATTAGCCATTATAGCATATGTTAAATTTTTCATACAGAATAAGTATATTATTCATATGCAGTGTCAATACAGTCTATGAGCACAACCACAAGACTAGAAAAAGTAAGTAGACAGATGCAGAGTAGGCCCATTTAAGTAATAAATGGAGCCTACAACCATTTCAATACAATTAGAATGTTTATACCATCTTTATAATACACGGATAAAAAAAAGAATAAAATAAAATAAAATAATACTAATAATGGGCATTTGGTAGCAGTTTGCATAGCCCAAAATCAGACCCATGTTTTGCCCCTCCATCTTCACTATTAACATTAACTCATATTAACTCTATTTCTCTCTTCCTCACAACCAAACGTTTCAATGCTTTTGACCACCATAACAATGCCCGTTTTCGAAACCTTCTAGCTCGTTGGAAAGCTCTCGACGATATGAGTCCAACGGTGTGTCAAGTCAATGTTAACGCCACCGGAGGAAGCCGTACATGCCGAAGGAAATCGTCGGAGTACCCATTTTTTTCCAATGCCATAACTTTGCCGTCTGACCTCTGATTGAGGTGATTCCAATTCCTATAGCTTCGTGGTGAAGAGGAGAACAAAACCCATGTCTTGTTTCACCTTAACAGCTACCGACACACGCTGCCCAAGGCCACCACATCACCGCCACACCCCCATCATGGAGATCACTATTTTTGATAGAGGTGATCGACACCACCCAGCTCAATAGACTCTAATTGACACGGGCAACAAAAGTCCCAAGCCAATTTCACGAAACAACCATGGGATAGTAGAGATTGGACCTCGCTGCCACCATCTATCATTAGGAAAGCCAATTTTCAGTGATTGGAGCTCCGATTTGGTAAATTAACACGGGAAATGAGTTCCTCTTGTCGAGATCTACGAAATGGTGACCATTTTCACCTAAGCCGCCACGGTCAATGACTGGTCAACGTCAATCAAACTTTGACCCAGGCACTAAGATTTGAAGGATGGCACTCTGGCCTATTTTTGACGTTCTAGACACATTCGCGACATCAGATTTGCAAGATAGAATTTCAAATGTTAAGAATGATGATTTAAAGTTTGTGTGCTCGAGATCAAGCGACTCTTTTGATCACTGATTGGAGTCAACCTACCCATTGGATGGTGTTGAATGATTTTGGTAGTGATCTCGACCACTTTCATTCCTCAATTTATTTATCAAAATGATTATATATTATTTATAGTTTATTGGCATATTGATACTTTAATAGTATTTAATATTCGATTAGCTAGTATGATGTTTGTAAATAGAAGTAAAATATATATATATGTATATATATGTTTTGATTGATTATCAATACTTAAAAGTTTTACAGTATTTGATATTCAATTCGACCCTACTAGCTTTCCAGCAAATAAAATTTTTCAAGCTCAACAGGATGCTCAAGCCGGTCCTTTTAGTTTCTCCAAGGATGAAACCAAGCAGAAAGATGTGGAGGATCATGATCCACTGTATCAACCAACCATTGATATTCCAAGCAAAGATTTAGAGGATAAAGGCCGATCTCAGCAAAAGAATTCTAGAAAAACCAAGTCTGTTGCTGCAAATAAGATACAAAAGGGGTAGGTACCAATCCAGTCTGATCGATATGTTATGTCTAAGGCATTTTCTCTTAAATTTTACACTAAGCAGAGTCAAGATATCTGGAAATTGATGTCCACAAGGAAGTTTATGTGTGAGAGACTGATTGATAAAAAGAGTCATGAACAAGTAGGTATCTATCAATTTCTGAAAAATCTAGGCCTATTTAGTACAGTGTCTCATGCCAAAAGCTTTGCTGGCGGCTTGTACATGAGTTCTATGCTAATTTGTTATTTGACATTAGTAACTCTTCTTCAGCTAAGTTTATGAAGATTTATGTTAGAGGACACATTTTCAGTTTCTCTCTAGATGTGATAAGAGAATTTTATGATCTACCTGAGAGGGTTTCTGACAAGGCAAGAGAACTAGATCAAGATATTGACATGAATCCTGTGGTGTCTGTGCTGACTGGAGGAAAGAAAAACAATTAGACAGTTCCTCAATGTTTGTCTGTATCTGACTTAACTATAAACTATTCGGTTTTGCACAAGATTACAGTAACAAACTGGTTGCCAACCAAGCACATTGCCACAGTCACCAAGGACATGTGTGTTTTACTTGATGCAGTGGGAACGTAAATGAAGTTTGATATGGCAAAACACATATTTGAGATAATTATTGCTTATGCTGAGAACAAGAAGAAACATGGATCTTGCCATTCCCATCACTTATCTATGAAGTACTGATGTCCCAGAAGAATGTCAAACAGCCTATGGATGCACTGCAGTCTATTGCTGGGCCATTAAAAGTATCTAATAAGTTGCTATCTCACAGATATGTGATGGATATTCATGGGAGACAACCTGATAAAGGTCAAGCAGAAGCATCAAGGCAGGGGGAGGAACCAGTTCCTACAACAAGCAGTGACCAAAATAAGATGATGATCCAGCTACTGAAGGCTGAATTACAGTTTCCGCAAGAATAAAAGAAGGCCATTGCTCAAAGAGAGAAGGAGATCGAAAGAGATCTTCAAGCTTCTGGTGATGCAGATCAAGAATCTGATCAAGAAGACTCCTCTAGTGATTGAAATCTTTTACAGTTTTCTTTTGTGCAGGACTTTAGCATTTGTTGATTCAAAAAGGGGGAGTACAGTAGTATGTGAATTAGGAGGAGTAGTTTTGTTTATATCACTGGTTACTGGTCATTGATTTTTGGTTTTGATTAACTTTCACTTTGATGTAATTATGTGATATTAGAACATTGAATTATAAATTATGTTATGTTTTAGTTTTGAACCAAAAATGCCAAAGGGGGAGATTATTAGGTTTTTTAGTGTTGCCATTTATGGTAATTTAGGAAAAATCAGAAATATTAGAAGTTTATGCAGGTTTTGCAGGATGTGCTACAGTATGTTACAACACTTGCTGCAACATGCAGATTCAGTTAAGTGTAAGATGTGCTATAAGATGTTTACAACATCTACTGCAATATCATGGTCTGCTGGAAAATCATAAATATCTTATGAAATCCAATTTGGATTAAGAGAATCATGGCAAATCAAGTTCAAATAGGATTTGGGGAGTTATTTAAGATGTGGATAAGCTTGAAAAAGGAAAAACTAATTTAAATTGGATGTTCTAATCCTATTTAAATTAGGATTTCAAAAAACCCAAGATTTACCTATATATATTGCGATTTTAATTGGGAGAAACATACAGATATATTTAGAAGTGGATTTGGATGATATTTGAAGAATATCTGTATTTTAAAATTCAAAAGATTTGAAATTTGAATTTTTAAAGATGTTACACAAGACGTTGCAATATTATTTATAATATCTTCAAAATTCAAAATAAATCCAAAATTTAAAGGAGATCTTTGAAGTTCTATATAAGGGCTCACAATACTCGTCTTAGGGATAGGGAGCAAGAGTTTCGATTGTGACATTTTGAGTCCTTGTTGATTTTAAAGCTTTCTACATTATTTGCGTCTTTCGGGAGGAAGATTTGAAGTATTTGGGAGGAAGATTTGAAGTATTCGGGAGGAGACAATAGCAGTTGAAGGGATTTTAACATATGCTTGTAAGGGGATCTTGTTAAACTAGTTCATTAACTAGATTCAAGACGATCGACGACAACAACAAAGAGGAAGTCTTTAGATTGCATAAGTCCATTAGTGCTTGTAATCTTTTGATAGTTAGTGAAGTGTTCAAATTCTGGATGTGGCATCGAGAAGTAGGGAAACTGAATCTCGTTAAAATTACCTATGTTATTTATTTACTTAGTTTTGGTAATTAATTAATTAGATTAATTGATTAAATCTAGTAAATAATCTAAAAGCGGATCTTACATTTATATGTTTATTTTATTTACTATGCTTGTTATGCATTATTTTAATTTATTTTATGGTTTTGATTGCATATATTATGTTACAGATCTAAATTTGTCTTGAAATCATGGATAATGATGACAATAGTATGGATCAAGAAATTCATCCGCGTCAAAATTGGAGTTCATAGAAGATAGACAGAGAATAGAAGCCATCCATTCCGAAATTTTAGATAAGGCAATACCTCAAGTTGGTATAGAGTTTGAAATAGAAGATGAAGCGTATAATTTTTATAATGGTTATGCCTATAAGGTTGGTTTCAGTGTTCGAACAAGCAAAGGATACCACAACAAACAAGGCAAATTGATAAAAAGAATTTTCTGTTGTTCTTCACAACGATTTCGTTAAAAAAAAAAAAAAAATTTGATTCCACAATGAAGTGTCCTGTCCCCGAGACTAGATTTGGAAGCTTAGCAAGAATGAAAGTTGATTGTCGCCAAAATAAATGCAAGGTTGTCGATTTTGTTGCTAAGCATACACATGAACCCCCACAAAGAGCCATCTGCATAGATCATAAAGAAAGGTGACTTTAGCTCAAACAGCTGAAATAGACTTGGCAGAATGTTCTGGAATTACTCTAAAAGCATGTTGCGAATTAATGGTGAAAAGAGCTGGAGGACGTGAGAGTCTTGGATTTACTCCAGAAGATTAAACGAATGATTAAGATGAGAGCAGGAGATACAAAGGTGTTCTTGAATATCTTCAAGGTAAACAATGGGAAGATCCTGCATTTTTCTACGCCAATCAATTAGATGAAGATAACTTTATCACTAATATATTCTGGGCAGATGCAAAAATGATGACTGCATATTCTTATTTTGGCGATGTTGCTTGTTTTGATACTACGTACCGAAAAAATAAAGACTGCCGCTCTTTTGCTATGATTCTTGGGGTGAATCATCATAAGCAAACCACAATTTTTGGGGGTGCACTGTTATACGATTAAACAGCTCAAACATTAAGTGGTTATTTGATACGTTTGTCAAAGCAATGTCAGGAAAAAAACGAAAAACCATTCTTACGGATCAAGATCCAGAAATGGCAGTGGCATTAGCTTCAGAGTGGCCAGAGACACATCATTGGTTATGCATTTGGCACATATATCGGAATACAACAAACACACCTTAGTGGTGTTTTTGAAAACTTTCGAGAATTTTCCAAAGATTTTGCTGGGTGCATTTATGATTATGAAGATGAAGATGCCTTTTTCCAAGGGTGGCATGAGATGCTCGAGAAGTATGATTTGAAAATCAATGATTGGTTGAAGCGTATGTTTGATTTGCAGAAAAAATGGGCTTTTGTAACTTGACTACTACTCAAAGATTAGAGAGTTTGAACAATGCAGTTAAAAGGTTATGTTAGTTACAAGCATGACATACTGCGGTTTTTTGAGAATTTTGAGAGATTACTATATGACCGTGGTTATGAAAAGTTAAAAGGCTGATTTTAAAGCAACTCAAAGTTCCTTGTCACCTACTTTTAAGTGTGAAAATTTTGAAGCATGCATCAATTATATACACCCCAGCAATGTTTAAAATGTTTGAGGCAGAGATTAGTAAGGTTTATGATTGTGTTGTGCATTACTATGAGGAGACGAAACATCAGGTTGCTTCTCATACTGTTGAATTTAATTCCGCCAACAACAAATTAAAATGCAATTGTAAGAAGTTGAGTTTGCAGGAATTTTGTGCTCTTATGCTCTGAAAGTTCTTTTTTAAATAATGCAACGGAGATTCCACCTTGATATGTACTTCAAAGATGGAAAAAGCATGCAAAACATCACAAAGAACTATGTAGATTGCAGACTCAAATAGCAACAAAGGCATCAGAAGATGAAGAAACTTTTGAAGGTGCTATTAATGGCCTTAATAAAGTTTAAGAAAATGTTGATGCAAAGATAAGAGTAAGAGGAAGCAGAAAGGAAGTTGCAAAGGGCAATGTCAACATTGATTCTGCAAAAGGTGAACATAACATCAAGGGGCTCAAATCAAAAGAAAAAGTCCGAGGTACATCAACTAGACTCAAAGGTGCTCTTGAGAATGCAAGAAAGAAGAGGGGGAACAATAAAACTATTCATCAGAATTTTTCCCCACAAGTACCTGCTATACTTTGTTTTTCTTTATTCCATATTAGAAAACTATTGTTTTAAGCTAGTGTTTGGGACACAAATTTTTTTAGCATTGCATTTAAATGTAATGCAATTTTCCCCCAAATACAAAAACATTTCATTCAAATACCAATCACATCACATTTTAAATCAAACACAATCACTATTTATTATTTCACTTTTTCTATTACTTTTATTAATTATATCATATATTCTCTCTCCCTCTTTTTTTCTCTCTACTTTTACCCATCACATCACATATTTATTATTAAAATACAATTCAAATACTTTTCCCCCAAACACACGTTGCATTCAAATGCAATGCTAATGCTTTTCCTCCAAATACAAATTGCATTCAATACATTGCATTCAAACGCAATGCAAATGCAATGCGTTCACCAAACGAACCCGTCTAACTTGTTCTAAATATTATTTTTGCAGTTCAACTTGTCAAATTGTAGTTCAAACATACGTGGTACTATTAATTTAGAAGCTCCGAGTCAACCAACTCTGGTGGTTATGTATATATATCAACTTTTAGGGATCATCTAATCCTAATACGAGTAGGCAATTCCAAGAGCAACTTTTTTTTGGTGGACAACAATTGCGCATGCTGTTTCACTTCGATCAAGTATGATTTTTTTTTTTTCATTATTCTCTATGATTGATGCAATTTCTTGTTTTCAACAATAAAATAGCTTACTTATTGGTTTTTTTTTTTTTTTTTTTGTGATTTGAACTATTATAGTTTTGTAGCTTCAAACTGCTTCACATAGAACTCAAAGTAATCAAATGGCTATGGATTTAATATTTCAAAAGTCAAGAAATTTCACTTATATATATGTTCATTTTTAATTTTAAACACCAGGATGTTATCTAATATATGTTAAAACTTATTTGTATTTTTTTTTTTTCAGGGCCCTTCATTTTAAATAAGACCTCAAGAATTTGGAATTTGGCGACGAATTTCAAAATAGAGGGTTACAATGACATTTGAAGACTTTAAGATATTTTAGTTATTACTTATTTGTGTTTGTTTTTCTAAGAATACCAACCGTTTAAAGATATTTCTGTCGAAGCATAAAACTATACTTGTTTCTTTTTTCTCTTGAATGCAGTTGCTAAAATCGCAATTTTTTATATCCACACTTTGAAGTGGTATGTGGAACACTTGTATCTAATCTGTTTAAAAATTCAAATATTATTTGGTGTGCATTTACAATAGTTTGTACAAAAATATTAAGATTTTATAAAAGAATTATATAAATGATTACTGTGAATAAAAAGTATTCTCAATACAATATAGTTGACTCATCTTTCTAAGCAAAAGATAGACGAAGAGTTAAAAAGAGGGAAGAGAGAGAGAGAGAGAGAGAGAGAGAGAGAATGACGTTTGAAAGAATAATGTGAAAAGAGAGAGAGAGAGAGATTAAAAAGAAAATTAAAAAGAAAAGAAAAGGCTACGATAAGGGAGAGAGAGAAAGGTAGAAATGGGATGCTGCGCACGTTTTACAGAGATAAACGGAGAAAGAGGAAAAAATGTAGGAGGGAGAAAAAGAGAAGCAAACGGAGTGTAAACGGAAAATACAACAATTTCATTTGTTGGACACCAACTACGACACCAAAAGTTTTGACAGTAAATTTGAGTCCCTCGTCGTATATCATTATTTGAAAGGGAGATGAATTCCAACAATACAAGGAAACCCAAACAGTACAAAGATAAATAATAAAATTCTTAATTAAAACTAAAATTACAAACTCAGGAGGAACATCTCAAGATTTTCTCAGTCTAAAATCCTATAGGTCACTACGAACTCTAAGTTGATAAGATGACGTTTTCTTCTTCAGTTATTCATTCAATTTTTTTCTTCAAAATATCAATATCTATCAATTTATCCCAAGAACTCGAAATATCAATTGCTTTCTCCTTATGAGCAATCATATGATAGTTGATTGCTAGTGTTTTGTCACCTTCAACGCTTTGATAATCTGCCTAAAACTGTATCTGTTTTGTGTTTTTAGGAAAGTTTGTAACTATATTGGAAGGACCGGTAGCAATAACCCCCACATTGATACCATATAATCTGTGAGCATGCACCGGAGGGGCTATATTTTGATGAAGATATCTCATTGGCACTCACGGATTGGTGAAGGCATTTGGAAACAATCGGAGACTTGCTTATAGAGGCGTACTACGAGTCTTTTGAAGGCTTTTGTTTGTGTGATCAAAGGGTTTTGATGAGGCATTAGACTTGTCCTGGTACATTTTATAAGATGATAGTATAGTGATAGTTTCTATGTTGTATCTCCTTTTTGGAGTGGTTTTATTTCTTTGAATTAACTTCATTGTATTTTCTTTTCCTATTATTAATATCAAACTAAATAGGTAAATGATAAGGGTGCTAAAGGTATGTCGATTTAGTCAAGATATCTTGGTACACCTATTGATTCTTATTATCACCATTTATAATTAAGTTTTAAAAAGAAAGGTTGGGGACGGAGTTTGGTTTAGTACTAGATGAGTTGGTTGATCTGGAGGGACTAGGCTCAAAATTGTTGCGAGCCTATCAAGGATAACTTTGTTGTTATCCAAAATTTTTATCTTAGTTTTATTTTTTTCTGAAAAGTCAATAAAAATTATGATTAATTTTTTAAAAATCATCCAACTTCAATATAAAAATTTCATTCCATTCTAAATACAACACATAAACCAAATGAAAATATAAGTGCATCAGAAATATAGTTGCGGAAAACTTTGGAAACAAGTCCCTTCTAAGCCCTAACCTTGCTTCAAATAGTAGCTACTTCAGTAGTATTCCTTCAATAGGCAGATAAAAGATTTTCTCCTAACCCATCCACATAGAGACATTTATCTTTTTTTTTTTTTTTTGAGAAAAATGGAATTATTTTCCTACATTCATGCGTACGTTTTTATTTACGTTTATAATATCCACAGAGTCATCGATAAGTACATGCAAATTCTTTAATCGATCTCTTACCGACCTTATGATTTAAATATATAACGCATATTTGCCGCTAATCATATCTTTAAAAATGTGTGCACAAATAAAAAACACACATATCCAAGCAACCCCAGAGGCCACAAGCCACCACTAGGGATGGCACGGGTATTCCATTAACCTATTTATCTATTTTCACCACATTAAAGAATTTCAATATTTAAAATTTAAAAATAAAAAATGCTTATATATAGGATTTTAAGTGAAAAAAGAATAAAAACTATGTTGTTAATTTTTTCGTATCTCAAATATGTTAAAGTTTAATACTTAAATTCATGTATATTATAAAATATCATGTAAAATATTTAACATAAACATAATATATAATTAAATCGGATGGATAATCAAGGAATAAGATCGAAGACCCCTAAACTTATCTCCACTTATAACTCACAACGGGTTAAACTTTTAATTAGTTTATAACCTAAACCTGTTTAGATTGTGCCCATTTAAGATAGGTTCCCATAGATTAATAGGTTAACGAGGAAACCGTGATCCCTAGCCACGACCCTCTATTTTATATCCCAATCACATCCCTATTGGGTGTAATAATTAATTTTGTTTATAATGTTTGTTATCTATAATTATAATCAATTAATTAAATTTCATGTCTGGTGTCATTGAGAACACCAGCAAATATCGTTTTCAATAATTGAATTATATACGTCACATACCATGCATGCCGGCTATACTAAATTAGGTAATATTTGTTGAAACTCTTCAAATTCCATGCAAATAAGACGCCCGAAATAAGTTTTGTTGCATACTAGTTTGTCAAGTTGACTAGCTGAGGCAACACAAAGCTTTAATTAAGTGAAAGCTTTTCCGTCCGTAGATTTACAATTATATGTATTTTATAATCATACCCACATACAAATAACAGATGAGAAGTTATAACTAGTTATTTTACATTCCAAAACCAAATTGGAATTCTAAACCTTTCAGTCTAATGATGAAGGATTCAAGGATGGATTTATCTAATCATGCTAGATAATTGATTTGCACATCCCAATTCAAGTTATTTACTTACTGTTTAGAAATAGATTAAAATAAGATGGTGAGATAGGATATAACATAATCTTAGCCATGTTGAATACAAATAACAAATAACAAATATCAAATCAATTATAAAAATTATTGCAAAAATTTTTTAGCACAAAACATGAAAGATCATTGCAATATTTACTATATAAAGATTAATTATGAAGATTAAAGTATTACAACTACCATCCTTACAAAATTGCCTGTAATTTTCCTAGGAAAAAAAAAGTATGACTACACAAACAAGAGAAAATGATGCTACATATCATGAAAAGGGCGTCGAATCAAATTTGGTATAGCAAGGAAAATTATAGTCAAATGTATCGTGATAATGTAAGCAATGATGTAAGAAATTTAATAAGGTAAACCAAAATATCCGAAGACAACTAGGATTTTTATTTTTTATTTTCACACCACAAGCACCTTTCTTGAGCAAGATTCAACATAAATAGACTAAGATTTGTTGTCATTGCGCATTGCCGCACCCTCGCTCGAGCCAGATTCGTTGTCGCCAAGCTTCTACGTCGGTGGCTACCGGAGTTGAAGGAAACAATCCCTCCTTTTCATAAATAAGCAGTTTTTTCCCTTCAAATCTTTGTAATTTTTTATTTTGTGATTTTAGTTTTTTTTTTTTTTAAATAATTTTGGTGAACTTTTGCCACATTTTTTGTAGTATTCTGGTGAGGAAATTTGGAAATCCTGTACGTTCGACGGTTCCTAATTAGTATAATAGTAGTTATAAGTTGGCAACTAGCTAGCGGAACTGGTTACTGATAGGCAAAACCAGCTAACAGATGTGTGTTATTTTGCCCGATAATCAACTAGCAAGTAGCTAACCGTGGTGATTACCGATCATCAACCAATTGGCAACCAACCAGTCAATCGGTCCCACGATGGTTAACGAGTGACTACTGGCTTCTAACTTAAGGGTAATGAGCACTTTAAAGAGTGATAAATACATAATTGTGATATGATATGGCATTTTTTGTAATTTTTTGTAATTTTTTTTCCCCTATACTCCAAGACATGAATCTATGGCATTCAAAGTGCCCCACAAAGAAAAACCATGTCCATACCACCATCACCAAATTATAAAAAAATTATAGTAAATAGCATTTTTACAAAAATAATTGAATAAAATAACAAAAATATTAAAATATTTTAAAGATATAAATAAATAATTTACAATGTTATTTAGATTGAGAACTGAATCCAAGGAATACTTGACGAATAGTTGGGCTCTATGCAATCATTTTCCTGGGCCAACAATTTCTATCATGTGAAGATGGTCCAATAAAGGAAGTAGGCCCATTTAGAATATTCCTAGCCGCCACGTGCAGTTCAAAGTCAACGTCATATATTGGCATCCACACGCACGCATCTACGCCTGGTCGAACAATAAATTTACTTCGCGCCGCGTCTAAATAGGTCAAAACTCCAGGGTGCTTACTCTTGTCTAAACAAGTAAATAGAATATTCTTGTTGGCTAGGCAAATTGGAACATGCCACGACGGACAAAGGTAAGCGGTTTGGAGTCTTGACCTATTTAGACGCTTGTGGCGTAAACTGACTCGTTTGGATTGGACGGTTTTTTTTTTTAAAATAAAAAATTTCTAAATATAAAAAATAAAAAGTTGTTTGAAATTTTTTTTAAAAATAAAAAGTTATTTAAGTGGGTGAAAATTTTTTTTATTTAGAGAGCTCTTTTTATATTTTTTAAAAATGAAAAATTTTAAATATTTTAATATAGAAATTTATAAAGGTTACTTTTTTTTTAGAATGAAAAATTTTTTATTTTTCAATTTTAGATGTGTCAAACAAACGGAAGATAAATTTATTTTTATTTTTAAGATTTCGAATAAGTATAAATTTATGTTTATATTTAAAAATATTATTTATTATCAAAAAAATTTTTTTATCTATTTATTTTTATTCCTTCAAATTTTTTGTCTATCTTTCTTATTCATTCTTAAAAAAATACTTAAAAACATGCCTTAGAATGATTTTTTTTGTAAGGAAAAAAATTCTTGTAAAAAAATACTATTAGTAAATGAAATATTTACTAATAAAAGTTTTAAAACTTAGGGGCCGTTTGGTAAACGCATTGCATTTTGATTGTATTTGAATGAAATTTGTTTTTTTGAATGTTGTATTTGGTTGAAAAGTATTTGTTTTGTATTTGAATGAAATGTGTGTTTGGATGAAAAGTATTTTAGAATTGAAAAGTTAATGTGATTGGTAAAAGTAGAGATAAATAGTAGAATTGAAAAGTTGATGTGATTGTTTTAAAAATATTTTGAATAGTAATTGTTTTCGTAACACTGTTACAAAATTTATATTTGATGTAAAATTGTATTGTATTTGAATAAAATTAAAATTGAATATTTCTCCAAATGCCCCTTAGAGTTCTTCTTTCAGATATCGTGAGGTTGAAGAAGACAAACTCTTGTCACAGAGAGAATTTCTACGTGTTTTTCCTTTGGTGATGTTTGTGGTTTTCTCGAGGAATTTCCAGCAAAAGCTTAAGCAATACGGAAAACTTCTCTCTCTCTCTCTTAACGAATAGAAACTTGAGGAAAGAAAAAGTAGAACTTGAACTGGCAAAGAGTGGTGGTGGTAAATGAGGGGGCCCCACTTCTGGAGCAAAATTTTCAAAATGAAAAACATGAACTGCCAGCTCATGCAGAGCCATGTTGTGGAGGCGAGAAATGGGGAGCCGATTAGCAATGCTTGTCAATAAAATCACCCTTATTCAAATGTCTTCCCAAATTATTCTCTATGCTTTCCAACATTCCACAAATCAAACACATACAACATCCCAAAAATCATTTTTTTTTTCTTTTTCTTTTTTTTTTTTTTTTCAAAAGAAGCTTGCAACTTTTTTAAGTTCAGATTAGAATAAGCAAACACCGTGACAAACCCAGCAACCCCAGCCTCGCAAGCATGCCACCTCGTGATTCTCCACGTTGTTTCTATAGATGGTGACAGAGAAGCCACCTTTGGCTGAGAAGCTCACGACAGAGGGGTGTGCGACGGCCTGCAATGAGTGGATGGGTGACGGACAAATGGGTGATGGACAATGACGGATATCTGGGTCGAACTTCGCCATCGCAAGAGTTGAAGCAGGCTATCGGTGTTTGGGGAGAAAAGCATTCGTGTCGCCTTGAGATGTAGTCGCCGGTTTTGCGAGTGGCGCCATCGTAGGTAGTACGGATCTAGCGCAGATTAGTCGTTGTCGTCACTATTGGAAATTCTCCTTTTGGGCTCCCTACACCATCATGCAGATCGGATGAGGGGGATCGCCCTTTAATTGACCTCCATTGCAATTTTTGGGCCGACCCTCGTCACGATCCTTACCCACCCCTTCTCGCCCTTGGCTGCAACATGGTCTGCGCGGAGCGTTTTCTAGTTATTATTTTTGTATTATTGGTAATTAATTAAAAATCAGATTTAGGTGAGTGTATATTTATTTCTATGAGCACGCAAGTTTATCCATTGATCTTTAAGGGGACGGTTAAAATTTTTTCCCTATTGATAGGAAAAGTGATGCTTCCCATTGTAGTTTTTGCCTCTTTTTAACAAATAATAAGACGTTTGGCAAATGTATTACGTTCGCATTGTGTTTAAATGTAATGCACCGAATACATCTTGTATTTGGATGAAAAGTATTTGTTTTACATTTAAATGCAATATATGTTTTGGTGAAAAGTATTTAAATTGTATTTTAGAGTTGAAAAGTTGATGTGATTGGTAAAAATAGATAGAAAAAGTAAGATGAAGAGAGAATATGATGTTAATGGAAAAAAAATTTATTTTTAAAATATCTTGAAATAATAAATTTATTTGAGGTGTTGTTGAAAAGTATTATATTTGAATATAAAATTTTTACGTTTAAATGAAAATTATAATGCGTTTAAACGTAATATGAATACAAAACTGTGTACAAACGCCCCATAAGATCTATATGTTGAAATATCTTTCATTAAGTTTGCCGCATGGACAATTCAGTTACTTTTATAGCTAGAAGCAGAAAAAAGGAGTAATTTGACTTGTTTTGTAAATATTAAGGAGTATTTTGAAAGATATTAAAAGTGAAAAAATGGTACATAGTGTGGAGGACATTCTTGAAATTAATTCCTATTTCTGTTATATTAACTTCTTTTAATGGTTATGTTACTTAATATTTAGTGATAATTTTTTCTGGTGTCCCATTACTGGTTTGTGTGCTTTTACCGTCTATAATTTGTTGCACTACTTTACATAAACATAATGTCATCATTAGTTATTTTTTAGAGATTTATACAAGACCGTGAGAATAAAACATCTCCACAACTACATAGCATCATTTTTTCTCTTAATGTAAGAATTTATGCTATGTTATCATTTTAAAATAAATTATTTTACAACAGAACTTTTAATTATGTAGAATGTACATGGATCGAAGTTGTTAAGCAAATATGAATGTGAAATGAGGTTTTTTTTTTTTTTTTTTTTTAGTTCTTTCTTATTTTAGAATAAGTTTAGATGAGGTTATTAGCTATGATTTGAAAATTGTTCTAGCTAAAATGAAATACATAGTCTCACTATCATCTAAATCCACAATTTAGAAGTGAGAATAGTTTTGAAAATTTTTTCACTTCAATCATTTGATCCGATGGTTCATGTTATTTTTTTTTGTTGTTCTCACTTAGTTTAAATCCTAGGGTTTAGCTTAAATCCACATGGATTCTTTCTGCTTTTACACCTTAGATATCAATTTGTGCTAGCATTTTTTCTTTCAAGCTTTTTTTTTTAATTATTATTTTAATTTTACTTTGCCATGTTATACTAATGGCCCAATAACTTCTTTTATTTTATGACATTCAACTTGGGATTATGTATCAATTGATAACTTCATTGTATAATTACATGTATATACGCACACACCTAATGCTATATAATTACATGTATTTATTGATTTTTACTTAAAAATAGCATAATTTAATGCAAATGCGACAAAATTTTAAATTTATAACAAAATTATTATACGCTGGATCACGATATTTATATACGTATCATCAAAAAGCTATTAAAAAGTAAAAGTAATTATATAAAAAGCCTATTTTTAAGATACCATAAAATATATATATGCATGTTCTTTTTAAGAATATTGTATAAATGTCTATTTTTAAATAAACAAATATGTGTATTATCTATTTTGATCTTTTATCATAATATGCTTTTTGTTTTTTTATTTTTGTTTTGTTTTTTTAAATCAATGATGATTTTTTTTTTTGCTAATAAAAGTGAATTACTTTTAATAAATCAAAATACATTTTAACTATAATTTGTGTTTATTTTTTGTATTTAGTTATTATAAAGAACATGAAATCACTATAATAAGTAGGTAATTTTTAGGATAAACACATTTTAAGAACTCGTATGAGAGAAAATCCATATTTAATGGAATAGAATAGAAAAAATTGGGAATAAAAACTGTGAAAAATACAAAAACAAAATACTATAACAACTTTTATTTATTGGATTGGAATCTATCGTCAAACAAACTCTAAATATTAAAATATTATACCGAATATTAAAATATTAGATTTAAATTTTTTAATTTATTAATTTATAATTTAATAAAATGAAATGTATTATAATAGATAAATCTAATATTTTAATTTAAAATAAAATAATATTATAATAGATAAATCTCAATAATTTAATTTAAAAAAATACCTACGCCGCGTAATATTTTGAACTTCTTGCCACAATTTTCCGTATTAAAAAAAAATAATAATAATAAAAACACCTGGTCAAGTCGGTGGACGTGACCCCACCCAATAAATACCCCCGTGGCGCCTTCTCTTCAAAATCCAAAAAGTTGTCCGTCACTTGTTCGGCAAGCGCAGCCAAAAAGGAATAAAAAAAATGGAAAAAAAAAAAACTGTAAATGCTAAAATATATTTCTCCATCCGGAACAATAGAAAGAGAAATCAGAAAAAGGGCAAAAAAAAAAATGTCAAAATCTCGTACCCAATTTATGAACTTTCCAATTTCCATTTCTCTTTTTCCCTTTTTCGTACCGTAAACGCGTTCTGATGTTGATTCCATTCCGACTCGGAAACCGAGAATCGCTTCTCGTACCGAACCGAACTTTTCCCTTTTGAATCTTCCTCCGAAGCATCCTTGAACATTCGGTATAGTATCCATCTCTGTCTGTCTCTTTCTGAAGCGTTGTTTTAGTTTTGTTTGGTTGTCGAGAAAATTGACCGAAAGTAAACGGGCTAGGCCAACAGTTTTAAAACCTGATTGGTCTGGAAGAAAAAAAAAGAAATATGCCTTTTCGTGACAGAATTTCTTCGTTTGACTCAGGGAATCGCTTGCGAGAATTTTCCTCAGCTTCTCGATCTGTAGCCAGAGGGCTTCGGAATTCCGTTCAGAATTTTCTTTCTAAGAGGTTTTTGTTCTCTTCTTGACCTTCCTTATCCAGCAAGATTCAAAGAATTATACAATTTCGGGCATAATTTTCTGATTCTGATTCTTTTTCGGCGATTCTTGTTCGATTGAAAAGCGAAAGATTTTAGCTTTTTTAAGTATATCCTGATTCTGTTTCTTGTATGAATTGTGGAGGATTCTGTTTGGTAGAGAAGAAATCTTAGTATTTCTGAACTGAAATGTTGCAGTTGGGAATCAAGGATGAGCCAGATGAGATCTGAGAACGTGCTGAAGGACTTCTACATTCCGGATTACATTCTTGTACCGGGATCGGAGCGCCAGGATGCCGTGGATGTTCCGGAATGTCCTGTCATTGTGTTTATAAATTCGAAGAGTGGCGGTCAGCTTGGAGGGGAACTCCTCGTTACGTACCGAACGCTTCTTAATAAGAATCAGGTACTTCATTGGAAATTTTGAGTCTGGTTTTTGTGTTTGAATTGGAATTGATTCGTGCGCTTACCGATGTTTCAGGTTTTTGACTTGGGAGAAAATGCTCCTGATAAGGTGTTGCACCAGCTTTATGCTAATCTGGGGAAACTCAAGTTCGGTGGGGATAATTTTCCAGCTGAAATTGAGAAAAGACTAAGAATAATTGTGAGTTTTAAGAATGTTTGTTTGCGAAAAACTCGCTCGTAGATGCAACTGCCTAGAGAGTGAGACCTTTTCTGGCCTTGATTCGATTCTGTTATCTCACTTGGAGTTGGTTTTGGTTTTACCAGGTTGCAGGTGGAGATGGTACAGCTGGCTGGCTCCTTGGAGTAGTTTCTGATCTTAAACTACCTCAACCACCTGCAATTGCTACGGTGCCGTTAGGAACTGGAAACAACCTCCCGTTTTCATTTGGTTGGGTAAGAAATGTGCTTTCTTTTTTTTTTTTGTGTGTTTGTAGTATAACGTTAATGCATCATGATTCGTGATTCTCATGGCTTGATAACATGTTTTCTTTTGCCCTTATGCTTGGAACACACACCATGTTATCTTTTTATTGAACAATGACAATGACGAGTCTATGGATTAATTCTTTGCATGTCCTCATTTTTGGCTCTTGTTGCTTTGGGACCCAAGAGAAACACGAAACACCACGTGTTTGCTCAGAAGTTAGTTATTATCTAGTGATTTTTAGTGATGCAAAACTGTTTATCTTGATTGAATCATGGTAATCATGCTAATTGGTCTGTCTAAAATATACAGGGGAAGAAAAATCCTGGCACGGACCAACAATCTGTGGAGACTTTTTTGTATCAAGTAAGGGCAGCAAAGGAAATGAAAATTGATAGGTAACAAAAATCTAGTCTCTTATTTTAAAGGAAAAACTCTTAACCGGACATTTCGATGCAGTTTTAGAGATTAATATGTGTACATTATACACGTTGCATCAGCTGTATATGCATACATGTATTTGGCAAATTGAGTAATTCAGAGAATCAAGGAAAGGGATGAAACTTACTTTTTGAAAATTGACTGTGGTTAGGAGCTTAAAGATAGGCTTGTGCATGTGCTTGTATATCTTTTTTTTTTTTTCCCCTTCATAACTTTAACTAAGAAATATACTGGTATGGTGGGTCACTGGGTTTTTTTTTTTTTTTTTCCTACAGGATTGAATTTTTTTTTATTTATTTGTTTAAAATTTCATCATTTCAGCTGGCATATTATCATGAGAATGAGGACACCCAAGGAAGGTTCTTGCGACCCTATAGCGCCTCTTGAATTGCCTCATTCATTGCACGCTTTCCATCGCGTCTCCCAAACAGATGCTCTGAATATGGTATGTGGTTATTGTTCCACTCTTCCCTTGTCTTTGTATGTCTAATGTAACATATCAACCATTTCAATCAACTTTTCCTTCTCATGTCCTGGTAGCCGATAAGAGAGATGGTTAAGCTAAGGCATTCTAAGTTCTTTTAAAGACTTCTGTTTTTTGAAAAAGGAAAACAAGACGGATATTAAAAGGATAAGAATTGAAATGATAAATGTGGAGATAGAACTAACACTCTTTTGAATCCTCATTGTCAAATGTCTTGTTGTCCTTTTTCAGGAAGGCTACCATACTTATCGTGGAGGATTCTGGAACTATTTCAGCATGGGTAAGAATGCATGAATTTCTTTGGACTTATGTGATGCCTAGAAACAATTTATCATATATTGATGCTAATCATATAACAGAAAGAAAAAGTCTTGAATAATCAACCTTTACTGCATGTAGAAACATGCTGTTTCGTTTTGTAGATAGACTATTTCTTGCTTGAAAAAACAAATTACAACAATGATATTCTGATTCCTTTATTTGCAATGTGTAATGACTTCAACTTACGAAGGAAAGGACAGTTCTGGCATAGTACTTTGTAGCTACTGCCATTATACTAGTATACTAGCCCTGTTTCTAAGCATATACATATGTGGTCTTGTACAGGAATGGATGCTCAAGTATCTTATGCTTTCCACTCCGAGAGGAAGTTACATCCAGAAAAGTTTAAAAATCAATTTGTTAATCAGGTAATTGATTATTCTCAGCATATCTTTAGTTATTCTATTATATGTGCTTGTCCTCTAAATTTTATGGTAGAAAATTCATCCATCTTAGCTTGTGATCTCTTGAAACGAAATATGTTATAGAATGTCCTACTTATTTCTGATTTTCTCCCCCTCTTTTGACTGGTTCAGGGCACTTATTTGAAGCTAGGATGCACTCAAGGATGGTTTTGCGCTTCTCTATTTCATCCCGCTTCTAGGTTGGTCCTTTTTTCACTCTTCACCAAAATTAATTAATTAGTTAATTAATTGAGGATAGACTCTTATGAATGGCATTGTAATGTTCTTGATCACAGAAGAAAAGAGCCTCTCAGGGGGACCTAGGATGTATCGAAACATCCATCTTGAGACTCTTCAAAAATTGAATTAGCACTTTGTCTGGTTTTACGTTTTAACATTGACGTTATCTCAAAACAGGAACATAGCACAGCTCACGAAGGTTATGATCATGAAGAAACAAGGTCAATGGGAGGAACTCCATATTCCTCGCAGGTATTACGAATAACAAAATAATCTATTTTACTTTAAGGGTACATGGTTGATTCACATTGCATCTAAAATTTGAACATTCTTCAAAGCCTGCAATCAAGTTTACTATAAGTGCTGAACAGCACTTAGATAAAGCCAGTGATATAGTTGGATGCATTTTTCCTTCCTCGCTATGGTTCCATATAACATTAATTTTTTTTTTTTTTTTTACACATTTTAATTTTGATTTTGATTTTTCAGCATTAGGTCCATTGTTTGCCTCAACTTGCCCAGCTTCTCTGGTGGACTAAATCCATGGGGACACCCACATGGAAAGAAACAGCAGGAGGTCAGTATTACGCTCTTCTCCTCATGTATTTCATATTTACTATTTTCACCCTGCATTTTAAGCTTAAATAAAATAAACATCACGTTTTTCAAATGTTTTCGATGTTGTACCTCAAAATTTCGTATTGATATTATACTTGGTCAAATGCTAATTTTGACTACATAAATGGTGAATTTATAAGTTGAGAGGTAGAGAATGAACAAGTTGATGAACAAGTTGCTCATAATTATACAAGTGGCCGAAAGAGAGATATGCTTAAAATGAACAATTTGATTCATAACACGAATTTTCTGAACAATTTGTGCTAAACAGAGAGACTTGACTCCTCCATACGTGGATGATGGCCTTCTTGAGATTGTTGGTTTCAGAAACGGTTGGCATGGACTTGTCTTGCTATCTCCAAAGGGTCATGGCACTCGCCTTGCACAGGTTCTATTACACATTCACCAAAATCTCTCACAAATCATCCATGAGATTTTTTTTTTTTTTTTTTTTAATATCATTATGGGCTCTATTAGTCTCTACGATCTAAAAATATTTTACATTGCTAACACAGGCAAGCAGGGTTCGTTTTGAGTTCCAAAAGGGTGCAGCCAGCCATACATTCATGAGAATAGACGGGGAGCCATGGAAACAGCCTCTTCCAAAAGACGATGACACGGTTGTCATCGAAATCTCACACTTTGGTCAAGTGAGCATGCTTGCCGCACCATCATGTCGTTCCAAAAGTGTATATGATCCATCTTCGCCAGCAAATTATGCGGACGATGAAGAAGACAGCACTGAAGAGGACAGTGCGGAAGATTCAGAAGAGAGAAGGAAATTCGGTGCAGCTGATACTTTCAAATTTCCGGAAGAGTTCGACATTGCTCAACTCAGTTAACATTGCTCAACTCAGTTAAGCCGCTGACTATATGATATCCCATTTGTTCGTTTGCTTTTCTTTCTACAGAAAGCTTCATTTTCTCTTCATTGTTTTAACTTTTTGGTTGGTTATTGAATTTTACTTGAATACACAGTTAGATGTGGTCCAGTTACATCGGATTTGGCCACATTGTACAGTTAGGGCTCTTTAATTTTTCTTAATTACTTCGTTCTTTTTTTGTTTGGTTCCATTTGGGTAGTTATTATTTGATCTTGTATTGCGAACACAGATGTAAATATCTGAGTGCATTTGGTGAATAAATGATATTTATTAGTTCATTTTCAATGCTCTTTTTTTTTTTTTTTTTGTCTTTCTTAGTCGACTATCGTACAATTAATTGTTAGTTCGTCTGGGGTTTTGTTTTAATGCAATAGTTCAATTTCCCACCAACTTTTCTCAAGTTTGTATAGCCTACTCCTCTATTCCCCCCCTAAAGAATGTAATCTATTCTTATATCGATATGTAATCCAAGTTATTCATTGTTTTCACCGATCAATCGTTGCACTAAATATAATTCTTGACTTTTTTATGTAACTCATTGTGGCGGCCCGCCCTGTTGTAGGGGCTCTACAGTGCTACTACGGCCAATTCTGTAGTCAACCGCAATAGTCTGCAGGCCTCTAGGGTCGCTGGCAATCATGCTGGACTGTAAACTGACTGCTAATTTTGCGGAATAAATTTTTTTTTTCTTTCTTTTTCTTTAAATACATAAACTGTTGAGAATGTGATAAAGAAATCATGTTAACAACTGATCATGATTCCCCTATCACATACTCCTGTCTTGAAAACTTGTCCCTTTGAAAATTACATTCAAAACTGTACAGCGGAAGATTTAACTGGTAACCCATATCCCTCGCCCGATCCTCTCCAGCATGCGTCTATCCTGTTCATCGTCCACCAATATACTACTGGTGAACAGGTCTCTTACCTGCAACATGTGAACAAACTAATGAGCTGTGGGCTCAGTAAGTTCAAACATAAAAACATGTAACTAACATGCTATACTGCTGTGCTTATGCTGTACTACTGTGCTAATGCTGTACAGATGTACTTATACTGTACTGTTGTACTCATGCTAACTGCTGTACTTATACTGTACTGCTGTACTCATGCTGACTGCTGTGCTCATGCTGACTGACTAAAGATTTAGTCTTAAGACATTAATCTTTTACTTTAGTTCTGGTTTTGGGCCCCTGCTTGGACGTACCGACATGTTAGCGCAACCGGGAGCGGTACTTTAGTGCTGACCTCCTCAGTCTTAACTGATGCTAAACATGATAACCTCCCCGTAGTTCGAGAGGCCGATACGCCAATAACTGGTTAATTACCATCTTTCTGGTGTTCCTACTGGGTAACATACTGTTTGCCCCCACAGTCGGAACCTGTTAATCAAATTACTGGGTGTGAATTTATCAACACACTAAGGTGCCTTGTGCACCTAACTGTTTTCTTGTTCTGTTACTGCTGGTCTGTGTACTGGGACATGCAACTCTATATGCATGACATGAACTGACCTCTCCTGTGACTGACATGAACTGACATAACATCGTGATGCAGACAATCAACGTCTAACAACACGTCATACAACATACATAAAACTGTATTAAAGCAAGCTTGTCCACGTTGCAGTCATGACAATGCTTGAACTTACAGAAAGTCCTCTAGCGTAAGCTGCTGCTGCTCTGGGACTGCTGATTTGGGGTCTCTGGCTTGGACTCCTATAAATGGAAAAATCACTGATTATTTACCATATTTAGCTTATACTGGAAATATGGCAAAACATGAAATTTTTCCTTTCCAGACTTCTTTTTTTTTTTTTTTTTTTTACTCTCTAGACTCGAACACGCCCTCCTACACGGCCGTGTTCATGCCCGTGTACTTCTCTGGACTTTTAAGCCTGCCCGTGTAATCTCTAGAACATGCCCGTGTATGCTTACACGGGTGGGTACACGGCCGTGTCTCTGGCCGTGTACTCCTCTGTGCTATTACACGGTTGCTTACACGCCTCTCTTTGACCGTGTGCCTCTTGACACGGTCTGATACACGGCCGTGTTCTGGACCGTGTACCTCTCGGGTCTGATTTTTCTTGCAACACGGTCGTGCGTATGGGCATGTTCGGGGCCGTGTTCTGAACACGCCCTTGTACACGCCCGTGTTCATACCAGAATCAAGATTCTGGGTCTGAACTGCTCTGCTCTGATTTTCTAAGGCTTTTATGGCCTTTGTTCTGTGTCTTACACTTGAAATCGATCTTCATAAGATCATTTCAAGGTATCTACTACATTTCTACTATCACAAATCCATGATTTCACAAGCAAAAATCCCACATTTTGCTCATGAACTTCTCTTGACTCTATTTTTGAAAAATCTGCGTTTTAGTGAAGAAATCTCACTAAACTCGGTTTTCAAAACCGTCTGTGCACGGATTCGTGTTTGAAAACATCTAGACTCGAATCACATTTCGATTTTAACCGAAAATCTAAATGTGATTCACTCACATTCTCTTTTTCTCACTCAAACCCTAGATTTTCATCCAAAAAAAAATCAAGAGAAAAACGGGGTTTTACCTTGCTTGATCGTGAGCTTTTCTTGCTGCTGGTTAGCGATCGAAACTCGATCGATCTACTACTGGGACTAGAAATCCGAACTGAGTTGGATTTCTCTTGCTTTTCTCTCTCTCTTTCTCGGCTCCCTCTTTCTCTCTTTCCCTTTCTTTCTTTTCTTCTTTCTTTCTTTTCTCTTTCTTTCTTCCGGCTGCTGTGCAGCTAAGGGAATTAATTCCCTCTCTATCTCATGCTCACGTGCCTCACACCCTCTCCCTTACTTTCTTTCATTTTTTTTTTTGAAAAGGTAAGGCCTTGTTTGGCTATTCTCTTAGCCCTTGATCAATGTGGCTCACTTGTGTGCCATTGATCTGTTAGTATGTATTTTTCATATACTTTTCTATAATTTTTAAAACATCATAATTGAATTAATGTTTAGCTTTAAACTATTTTCATTAATTCATTTTCAAATTTTGATTAAAAACTTGATCAATCAAAATTTTCCTCTGCTCTTTATTCTGTAAACTGTGTCGCTGTAAATGTACATTTATTTACATATTTGTACAAAATATTTCTGAGAGTATGGATTTCTCGGTTATCACACTCATTACAATAGTTATTTTTAATTTGTTTAAATACTAAAATTGTTGTTATGGGTTCCAAAGTAAATAATAGTTACAAAAGATAATATTAGCGTTAAAAATTACATTACACATTAACTAAAACAAAACTAGCATTGTATTCAATTTTCATCCAAAATCCAAAAGTATTGGATTCAAATACCAATTAATCACAATTTAAATATAATACAATTACTATTTACTTTTTACTTTTTGTATTAGTTTTACCAATCACATTACATATTCTTTTTCTCTTTACTTTTATAAATCACATTATATATAATATAATTTAAATACTTTTCAATCAAACAAATATTATATTTAAATTTAATGTAAATATTTTTCATTCAAACACGTATTGCATTTAATACATAATACAATGCAACGCAACGCAAATATAAGGCATTGTCCAAATGCCCCCTCAAATTCAAATAGGGTGGTATGATATATTTTTGTAAAAAAATAAAAATCTCTTGTTCTTTACCTTAGATCATCTCTAATTCGATAAATTATGTCAATGCTATATCTACTACAAAAGAGACTAAAAAAATTGCATTCTCATACTTTATATTCCAAATGATATTTTTATTTTTTGTCATCTTTATTACATTTTGGAACTCATAAAAGAGAACCATTAACATTTAAATATATTAAAATAAAAACATTGTAGTGATTATATTAAAAAATGAAGACACCAACTAATAAAAAATAAAAGTTGAATTTGATATTAATTATACTTCATTAAAAATTTACTATAAAGTTTAACATACAATAAATTTAACGTTAAAAACAATACTCTATTAAAGAGTATTTTATTTATACAGATGCCACTTAAACTTTTCAAATTTGATAAACTAATCCTTAAATTTTATTTTTCTATTAATCAATCTCATGAATTTATATTTTTTAACCATCCAGTCGTTGTCGCTCAAATCATTAAAATTTAGACTATATTTTACACATAATTTATGCATTATAGTTAAAAATAAAGTAGTATTGATCTTTTTATTTAATTTCTATACCATTAAAAAAAACTTTAACCTAATTAAATGACACAAACTTAAGCTTAAATTTAAACAAAAATTTGTATTAAAATAAAATTAATTTAAAAATTAAATCATCAAATTTAAAAACAGGAGTCATGTATGCTAATAAGCCATGCTTTGGAGATGCTCGAATAGAGTGATGATTAAGTTGTCGTGTTCCCAAAAAATAAAAAATTGCTGCGTTGCTACCAAAGGTTGGGAGGCCACCCAACACTTGAAAAGCGAAACCCAAGCGAAACCCGCGTTATGCAACGCAACGCGTGGTTCTTGAGTACCAAGTGGCACTAAGGGACTAAATACAACGCAACTACTATTTCTCTGTCCTTTTGTTACAAGATGTTTTACTCTCCTTTTTTTTTTTTTTTTTTTTTTTTTGAGTCTTTATGCAATTATTTTAACGCCACTCGCACTTTCTTCCAATAGAATGGACATGGTTTTATTCTATACCACTAGCTACTGCCAAAGTAAAATAAAACCATTGGCCTCACTTCCCTGGACAATATTCATTCCACCACTAGTTTTCTCCCTCTAACAAAAACCACTTCACTTTCCTATATATATATATATAAATATATATATTCCCCTATCACTTCCCACCCAATTCATCTCAACAAATTAGCAAGCCAATACCAATTCCCACAATTAGCACCTTCTTTTAATCCAATTTCTAGGCCAAGAGAGAGAGAGAGAGAGAGAGAAATTTATAATGGGATCAGCGAGTAGATCAGCTTTGGTGGTGGCGGCAAGCATTGGGGCAGTTGAGGCATTGAAAGATCAAGGAATTTGTAGATGGAACTTTGTGATGAGGTCGCTTCAACAGCATGCCAAGACCAATGTTAGGTCCTTTTCTCATCAGGCCAGGAATTTATCTTCTGTTGCTGCACTCTCTAAGTTGAGGGATGATTCTAATTTAAGGCAGTCTGAGGAGTCTTTGAGGAGAGTTATGTACCTGAGCTGTTGGAGTTCTTCATGATTCATAAAGGAGCCCCTAATGCTTGTTATGTAATTTGTAGATATTGCCCATTTCCATTTCCATTTCCAAATATTATAACTTTTTTTTTTTTTTGGCTATTAATTACCACTTTTTGTCTCTTGCTTGGTCTTCTTCAATTTATTTATTTTTAAATGTAACGGGAAGGTCCATTAAGAGAGAACTAACACTACTATACAAATACTACTACAAAATCTAAATTATGTCACAGAGATTATACAATCGTTTTTAACGTGGAATCTTTTTACTATTTACGATGGTATTTTAAATAGTTTTGGTAATTTAAACCGTCGTCATTTTACAACTAAATGAAAAAAAGATAATATTTACCTTCGCAAGTTTTTTATGAAGTTAACAAACGTTAAGTGGCCAAAAGAAGTTATATTTATTATATATAGTATTAGAAGCCACAAGTGACTAAAATTTCAGCCAATACCAATGTCTTCTTTCTGAATTTATTTTACTAATGTTATAGATTTTCACATAACTTGCTAGATCACCAGAAAAAAGCGCCCATAAACAGAAAATCAGCATGACTAAAACTCAATTAAAAAAATTATTAAGGTGATTAAATATTAGATATGATCTATATATATTTCTTTTCTAGGTTAATATATGATAGTTTTATCTAATATTTACCTAATCATTTCTCTCTGAATAATCTTAATGACAAAAAGAAAAAGTACATGCATTTCAAAGGAATAATCCTAATCATTTCTTTGGAGGATTAATTAAATATTAGATATAGTTGTTTGTTGTTTTTCTGTTCTTTGGAAATTAAAAAAAAAGTTATAATATAAAATCCCTCGTACCATTTCTCTTTCGAAACTCGGGTTTTTTATTTTTATTTTTATTATTTTTAACAAATTGTTATTATTATTTTTTTGTTGTTTGTTGTTTTTCTGTTCTTTGAGAAAAAAAAAAAATTACAATATTCGATCCCTCATACCATTTCTCTTTCGAAACCTTGTTTTTTTTTTTAATTGTTATTATTGTTAGTACTATCCTGCTAGAATCTTGAATGCTTATAAATTGGAATTGATCATAAATAATTATTAGTATCAATCTCCTACATTGAAGGTCTAAGACATTCTTTATATCTTATCCATCCAACTAAACACGTGCAGCTTTGTAGCTAGTCGATAAGCATAAGACTCAAAAAACTCCTTTTCACTTTTTTTTTTCTTTTTCCATTTTTTAAATTTGAAATGGAAGAATCCAAACTGTATATTAATGTAAAATTATCATTAAATTATACATGTAATCACAAGCTTCTTTTGAATGTTGGTCTGCAAAAGATTTAAAAAAAAAAGCAAGCACTGACGGGTTTTATTTTTTTTGGAAGATTTATTATATATATTTTTAATAGTATACTCATTAGATTTATTAATGATTTACAATACGTGAATTTTTATTTTAGAAATTTATAACGATCAAACTATTTCTAGATATAGGTATTCATTAAAAAGTTAATCTAAGATAAAGGCACTGTTCTTACCATAAATTTTCTAAAAAATAAAATAAAATCCACGATTTATTCATTTTCTTAGTCATTTGTTTTTTCAAAATATGAATAAAGCCACGCCTTTTACATTATTACTATTATTGTTTTTTTTTTTTTTTTAGGGAATCCATACCTTTGGGCTTTTATACGTTATCCGTGTGCAAGACCCAGTTTACAACAATACTACTTCCCAAAAGCCATTTGCCTTAAAATAACAAAATCCACCGCTAGGTTTGTCAAATAAAAAGACAAACCACCAAAATCAAACGCCACCATATTTTTCTTAACACTTTCTCTACATATATATAAAGCCAACTCAAGTTGGAGAAAAGAAAAATTAGAGCCATATTTTTGAAATCTAAGCAAAAGAAAGGAAAAACATTTAAAAGATGAGTTTTACTAGTAGAGCTTGGATTTCTGCAGCAAGTATTGGAGCAGTCAAGACTTTAAAATACCAATTAGTGTTTTGCAGATGGAACTTTGTATTGGGGTTAGTTCATCAACATGCAAAGACCAATACGCTCAGATCTTTCTCTCTGGCAAAGAATTTCTCCGCCCACTCTTCTAATGTAGCTTTGTCCAAGATGAACGACTATCAGGACTATTCAGTTCTTCAAGAAAATTCATTTACTTGAGATGTTGGGGTCCTAATTAATTATAATTAAACAAAGATCTAATAAGAATTAATTTTACACATGACTCATAAAAAAGGTTAAGAATTTTGTTCTAACTCTAAGTTAAAAAAAAAAAGTTTTTAGTAATTCATACACAATTGTATAAATTGAATTTTTTTTTCAATTTTTTAATATTGTTAGCTGTTATTCAATAAGTTTTTTTTGTTGGTTTCTTTTTTAAAATAAATAGTGAAGATAGAGATCAATAAATGTATTTAAATATTGTGATTAGGTCGTATTTTTTTAACATCCTCATCATATTTCTATCTCATTTTATCTCATTTTATAATATCATAGATATAAAAAGAAAAAAAGTCAAAAAAATTTGTAAATCCATCACATTTCTACCTCATTAGAATACCATAGATAAGAAAAGAAAACAAGTCAAGAATAATCGTTTCAAGTTTTCTTTTCTCCTTCCGATGATATCTTTTGCTTGGCCTCTCTCCTTATCATTTGCGTAAAGAAGAAATTAAAGGTTATTTGTGCAAAGCATACAAGACGGATCAGAAACCAAATTTGATTACCTACTTACCTTAGACCAAACAGTAGCTTGGTCGAAGAAGCTCAAGTAGTCGGTGGAGAGTCAAAGAGAGGATCATACTCCAAAAGCTCCACAAAACCAAAAACAGAAGGAATTTATGGAGAAAAATCAGAAGAAAATTATTATAATTGAAAGACATAAAACATAGTAGCTTTGGGATATTGGAGCTTAGTTATTCCACCACGTGAAAGAGGTTGAGGTCACAGGAGAGATTCTCGGAACATGTATAGACCAAAGTTTATCGGAATGGCCGCCAAGGATTTCACTGACGTCGGTAAGGGTCACTAATCACTGGCTAATTATTGGGGTTTGTTTGATAAAAGTATTGGCCATTTTACTCATAATTACTAGCCATGTAACATGTGTTTCGTATGTACAAAATAGATAAATAAATAAAACTTAAAAAAAATGCACATGATAATAATAGAACAACTACGTAAGTTGTCACGTGATAATGATATGACTGTCATATGACAATAAGAAAGGCATGAATGAAAATAAATATTTATCCTTTTAAATATTGGTAAGAGATTAATTTATTAAATTTTTTTAAATATTTTATGGTGATGAGTCAACATTTAATTAAGAGGAAAATACTTAGGACATAAAATTTGGAACAATAGATATGATCTCTTTTTAAATACGCATTCAACTCTCCTTTCAAAACTAAATAAATAAGTCCACATTCATCTTTATTGTAAAATAATAAAATTTACTTAAATACACTTCCTTTTATATTAAAAAGTTACCCCTAATAAGTTTATAAAATAAATATGATTCCGCAACATCAAATATATTTTAACATCCATCTTTACAAATTAACTTGTATTTTGCATCCTTAACTTTTAATAATTTTAGCAAATTCCACCACTTCACACTTTTTGTAGCTAATTTATATTTATAATTTCCTCCTCTTTTGTTGTAACAACCGGGAAAATTCACATTTTTCGGAGAATAATTACACAATGAATTTAAGCGTTAAAATGTGAAATTAAGTGATTTAATATTGTTTAGAACTAAAATAAAATGTTCTAACAATGTTAAAGGATGAAAAATGAGTAATAGTGATATTATGTGTGTGCACGTGTGTGCCACTCACAGTATCAGAAAGTAGGTCAAGATGATATTATCTTGACATAAAACTGATAAATTTGAGTTCAGCACCCCGAAATTAGTAAGGATAGCCTATCAGCACGCTCAAATTTGATAATTGAGCACAAGGGTAATTTTTGACCAAAAATTCACAGTATTGGAAATTGGTCAAAATGACTTCAGATGAAAATAAAACTGATATATTTGGATTCAGGACGCCGAAATTAGTCAAGATAGCCCGTGTTGAAATTTTGGACGAAAAAGTATATAAAGAGCGGGAAAAAGTGGAATTTCCTCATTTGCCCATGTGTACTCTCTCTCGTCACTTTTCTCTCTCTATACCCCCATTGATGAATAGTAACTGACCACCGGAAACGGTGTCCGTTTTCGACACCGCCGGCACCGTTGGAAAGCTCTCGCCGAGCTGAGTTCAACGGTGTGCTGAGTCGACGGAACCGACGCCGGAGGAGAGCGCACGCGCCGCCCGAAGCCGCCGGCCACCGGAAAATTCGCGACACCGTATCTCCGCCGTCCGACGTCCGATCAAGCTGAAACCGGTCCCAAAATGTTCGTGGTGAAGAGTACTACAAAACCCATGTGGTGGATCGCCTCAACACCGGCGGAAGCGCGCCGCCCGAAGCCGCGACGCCGTCGCCATGAAGCCGCCGTGGAACTCGCCGTTTCCGGCGATGTTGTGCTGCACCACCGGTGCAGAAATGGTCGCCGTGAAGAGGGGAGCAAAAGCCCTCAATCAATTTCGGGGAAAAAGTCCGGCACGGCGGAGCTCCACCGTCGCCGCCGTGGCCGTGACTTTCGGGGGGATTTTCCGGCGATTGGGGCCTCCAAATGTAAAATTGAGGCTACCAATGGATTCCTCTCGTCGAGATCTTCAAGATGGACTACCCACTTGCCACCGTCGCCGCCGGTCAACGCCGGTCAACGATCGGTCAACGGCTGGTCAACGTCGGTCAACGGCGACCGTTGACCGAAAATGGGAGTTTGGCCCGTTGGCCTATTTTCGACGTTCCGGACGCATCCGCGGAGTCAGATTTGCAAGACGGGACCTCAGAGATGATGAACGAAGAATTAGGGTTTATGCCGTTGAGACCGGACTGCAATTCGGTATAAATCCCAACCCCTTTATGTTCTGCAATTTAATTATTTGGGACTGTTATATGATTTTATGGTTATTGGTATGAAAAATGTGGAAAAGAATGTATGTAAAAAAAAGAAGAAAATGGCTGTAATGGAAAAAAAAGAAAAATATGTGATGATGTAACGATTTTACGTAAACGGTACAAGTTTTACGTAAAATCTAGGCCTCTGGTATAGTACGTGATAGAGTTAGATTAGGATAGATGGTTTTCAGGCGTTTCCTAAACATTGGAACCTCAAAAATTAAGCGGAAATGCTGTCGAAATTTCTAAAATGGCACCAGGGGTAATATGGGAAACGAGGGGTAAAAATATGATCGGGAAGGGAACCCGAGCCCCGTCGAGGAATTAGGGCATGGAAAAAGGAAAGGGCAAGTTATAATTAGTAAACCGACCCTTCGAAACCCTATAATGCAAGAAAAACATGAAACCGATTTTTAGGTTCGAATAGTACTTCCCGAGGGCCGGGAATGTGAAATGGGTAAAATGATAAGAATTGATCCAGAAAAGATCCGATAAGATTTAGAAAGTTAATTAAATGATTTTGGGTTTAGAAATCCAGTCTAAGCATGAAAATGAAAATGTTATGATTAAACGACCCATCAGGGGCAAAATGGTCATTTTGCCCAAAGATACTCAAATTATGAGAAAAGAGCCCCAATGATCCCGGAATAGGTTAATGAAGCTTATAAAAGCCAAAATTGAGGTTTAAGTTATGAAAAATCACATCAAGGGCAAAATTGTAATTTTGTCAAAAGTTAGGGGTAAAATCGTAATTTTTCAAAAGTTGGAGAAAAATTCAAAAATGGCCATTAAGGTTTAGAAAGCTATCATAAGGATATAATTAAGGGTTATAAGATCAGAATCAAGCTTTTTAATAAAATAAAGGCTATGAATGAAAATGTGATTAACGGACAAAGTTTGTTTGTAGGAACCTAATCCAGAAGCGACAAAGGACGTCGATGGATCTCAAAGAAGGGATAAGCACGCTATGAGTAAGTTTAGACATTTACCCGTCTGCAACTATGAATAAGTTCATCATGTTTATATGTTTTGTATGTAAATGTCAAGATGTGATTTATGATGATGCTATAGTAATGCTATAGCAATGTTATGATGATGTTAAAAGATGTGTTTTAATAAATAATTTATAAATATATATATATATATGTATATATTGAATTATGAAGGAAAGGTATTATAAAAGTTTTATGAGAGTAACGATGTGATAAAGAGGAATAGAGGAATGGAAAGAGTAAGAATGATAATATTATGATAGAGTGCATAAGAAAGAGATGAGATATGAAAGGAATTAAGAAAGGGATGTTTTATGAGATCGAAAGAATAGATGTTTTATGAAAAGTTTTATGAGAGTTAAGTTATGATTGATAGAGCAACGATGATTGGTGAGGAATGGAATTAAGAAAGGGTATATTCTATGAGAATGAAAGGATAGATGTTTTATGAAAAATGATATGAAAGCAAAGAGTTAGACAAGAAAGAAAAACAATGATAGGTTATGATAAAAGGTACGATGAAAGGATTAGAACATAACGATAAGATGTGATTGATTGAATAGAATGATAGGATATGATCAATAGGAGGATGATGATAAGATACGGTAGATAGGAGGACGCAAATGATGAGATGAACAGAGAATAATTGTCTACACGTAACAAAACATATTTTTGTTATGATGTGATGTGATGTGATAAAGTAAAGAATTAAGAAAAGAAAAATAATGAAAGAATAAATGTTTCATGAAATGTTCTATGAAAAATGAGAAATGAAAGATGATGAATATTATGAAAAAGATATACAAAAAAAAAAAATCAATATAAGAAAAATAAAAGCCTACAAGATAATAAGACTGAAAACTTAAGTTGTTGGCGTACCGGCCTCCCGTAGGTGAGGTTTTATGTTATGAATTCCACTATAATTGAATGCTACCTCCCGTAGGCGAGGTTAATGGCTTACAGTGGAACGCTACCTCCCGAAGGTGTGAGGTTAATGGCTAAAAGTTAAAGATTGACTGTGAGGTAGGTTGGTGGGTAGCTCCCCCTCCTCCCACTGTCAGCGCGCACTAGGTACGTTCAACAACGGGGCCCACCAGTGAAAGATAAGAAAAGAAAAGAAAAGTGAAAGAAAAAGAAATGAAAAGAAAGTGAAAAGAAAAGAAAAGAGCGTGAAAAAGAAAAGAAAGGAAAGGAGAGCGAAAAGAAAAGAAAAGATATGATACGAAAAAAAAAAAAAAAAAAGGAAAAGAAACTGTGATAACCGAGAAATCCATACTCTCGGAAAGATTTTGTACAAATATGTAAATAAATGTACATTTACAGTGACACAGTTTACAGAACAAATAGCAGAGGAAAATTTTAATTAATCAAGTTTTAATCAAAATTTGAAAATGAATTAATGAAAATAGTTTAAAAGCTAAACATTAATTCAATTATGATGTTTTAAAAATTTGATAGAAAAGTATGTGAAAAATACATACTAAGAGATCAATGGCACACAAGTGAGCCACATTGATCAAGGGCTAAGAGAATAGCCAAACAAGCCCTTACACATTTTAAAAAAAAAAATAAAGGAAAGTAAGGGAGAGTGTGAAGCACGTGAGCAAAAGAGAGAAGGGAATTAATTCCCTTAGCTGCACAGCAGCCGGAAGAAAGAAAGAGAAAAGAAAGAAAGAGAAAGAAAGAAAGAGAAAAGAAAGAAAGGGAGAGAAAGAGAGAGAGAAAAAGCAAAGGAAATCCAAAAAGTCCAGATTTTCTAGTGCAAGCAACAGATCGACCGAGATTCGGTCAAGGATTAGCAGCAAGAAAAGCTCAAGTTCAAGCAAGGTAAACCCTCGTTTTCTCTTGTTTTTTTTCCGATGAAAATCTAGGGTTTGAGTGAGAAAAAGAGAATGTGAGTGAATCACATTTAGATTTTCGGTTAAAATTGAAATGTGATTCAAGTCTAGACGTTTTCAAACACGAATCCATGAACAGATGGTTTTGAAAATCGAGTTTAGTGAGATTTCTTCACTAAAATGCAGATTTTTCAAAAATAGAGTCAAGAGAAGTTCATGAGCAAAATGTGGGATTTTTGCTTGTGAAATCCTGGATTTGTGATAGTAGAAATGTAGTAGATACCTTGAAATGATCTTATGAAGATCGATTTCAAGTGTAAGAAGCGAAACAAAGGCCATAAAAGCCTTAGAAAAGCAGAGCAGAGCAGTTCGGACCCAGAATCTTGATTCTGGTATGAATACTGGCGTGTACACGGGCGTGTACAAGGGCGTGTTCAAGAACACGGCCCCGAACATGCCCATACGCACGACCGTGTTGCAAGAAAAATCAGACCCGAGAGGTATACGGTCAAGAACACGGCCGTGTATCAGACCGTGTCAAGAGACACACGGTCAAAGAGAGGCGTGTAAGAGACCGTGTAAGAAGACAGAGGAGTACACGGCCAAAGACACGGCCGTGTACCCACCCGTGTAAGCATACACGGGCATGTTCCAGAGATTACACGGGCAGGCTTAAAAGTCCAGAGAAGTACACGGGCACGAACACGGCCGTGTAGGAGGGCGTGTTCGAGTCCAGAGAGTAAAAAAAAAAAAAAAAAAGAGTCTGGAAAGGAAAAATTTCATGTTTTGCCATATTTCCAGTATAAGCTAAATATGGTAAATAATCAGTGATTTTTCCATTTATAGGAGTCCAAGCCAGAGACCCCAAATCAGCAGTCCCAGAGCAGCAGCAACTTACGCTAGAGGACTTTCTGTAAGTTCAAGCATTGTCCTGACTGCAACGTGGACAAGCTTGCTTTAATACAGTTTTATGTATGTTGTATGACGTGTTGTTAGACGTTGATTGTCTGCATCACGATGTTATGTCAGTCACAGCAGAGGTCAGTTCATGTCATGCATATAGAGTTGCATGTCCCAGTACACAGACCAGCAGTAAAAGAACAAGAAAACAGTTAGGTGCACAAGGCACCTTAGTGTGTTGATTAATTCACACCCCAGTAAATAGATTAACATGTTCTGACTGTGGGGGCAAACAGTATGCTACCCAGTAGGAACACCAGAAAGATGGTAATTAACCAGTTATTGGCGTATCGGCCTCTCGAACCACGGGGAGGTTATCATGTTTAGCATCAGTTAAGACTGAGGAGGTCAGCACTAAAGTACCGCTCCCGATTGCGCTAACATGTCGGTACGTCCAAGCAGGGGCCCAAAACCAGAACTAAAGTAAAAGATTAATGTCCTAAGACTAAATCTTTAGTCAGTCAGCATGAGCACAGCAGTCAGCATGAGTACAGCAGTACAGTATAAGTACAGCAGTACAGTATGAGTATAGCAGTCAGCATGAGTACAGCAATACAGTATAAGTACAGCAGTACAGTATGAGTATAGCAGTCAGCATGAGTACAGCAGTACAGTATAAGTACAGCAGTACAGTATGAGTATAGCAGTCAGCATGAGTACAGCAATACAGTATAAGTACAGCAGTACAGTATGAGTATAGCAGTCAGCATGAGTACAGCAGTACAGTATAAGTACAGCAGTCAGCATGAGTACAGCAGTACAGTATGAATACAGCAGTACAGCATGAGCACAGTAGTACAGCATGTTAGATACATGTTTTTATGTTTGAACTTACTGAGCCCATAGCTCATTAGTTTGTTCACATGTTGCAGGTAAGAGACCTGTTCACCAGTAGAATATATGGTGGACGACGAACAGGGTAGACGCGTGCCGGAGAGGATCGGGTGAGGGATATGGGTCACCAGTTAAATCTTCCGCTGCACAGTTTTGAATGTAATTTTCAAAGAGACAGTTTTCAAGACAGGAGTATGTGATAGGGGAATCATGATCAGTTGTTAGTATGATTTCTTTATCACATTCTCAAACAGTTTATGTATTTAAAAAGAAAAAAAAATTTATTCCGCAAAATTAGCAGTAGTTACAGTTAAGCATAATTGCCGGCGACCCTAGAGGCCTGCAGACTATTGCGGTTGACTACAGAGTTGGCCGTAGTAGCACTGTAGAGCCTCTACAGCAGGGCAGGCCGCCACAGAAACGAACGATATGAAAGAACAACACAATGAAGTCAATGAAAAATAATAAAACGAAGTTAAAAGAACATGATAGAATTATATATGTGATGTGATGTGACTGACACGTTTTTACGTGATGTTATGTTAGTGTGTATGTTACTAGCTTTTAAGATATAAAATGTTAAGAGATGATAAAGCAATAGAAAAGTTACAAAGATTTAGAACAGAAAGTTAAGAAATGATAGGAATGAAAAGTAAAGAAATGAAGAGATTGGATTAGAATGATAAGAGATGATCGATAGAATGAGAAGAACGATGAACGAAGAGATGAATGAGCATAAAGAGGCTGACATTTTATGTTATGTTTTGAGGATATGTATAAATGATGTATATGATGTGTATATAAGTGATGTCACATATTCTAGTAATAATATATATTACTAGTATTTATAAGTTAATGAATGTATGTTTGAACTTACTGAGCATCTAGCTCATTAGTTGTTTATATGTTGCAGGTAAGCAACTTGTTAGTTTAAAGTAATATGATGGACAACGGAAGGATCTGCACGTGCCAAGGGACTGGGCGAGGGTATGGTACTACTATGAGTCTTTCGCTGAGCGTTCAAAAAGGAAGATGAAAGAAAGAAATTTATGAAATATGTGTTATAAGAGTATGATAGGGTTATAGGCATAGTATGTAAGTTAAATGAAAAAAAAAAATTTACTATAGAAATTGCTTCCGCTATAAGATGAGAACGTTAAGTATGAAAGTTAAGTATGTTAAGTAAGAGGATGACGACCCACGAGGTTGCCAACCATCGCGGTCGGCGTCAAAATTTGGCTGGTTGGTATGGTAACGTACGTGGGGGGTCGCCACATTTGTAGCTATAAGTTCCCTCTTAAAAATAAATAATAATTTAGCCCCTCTCAATAATATGTCTCTCCACCACTAGATATTGTTTGATGAATGCCAATTTAGTTGAGGCAGAAACAATTACATAGAAAAGAGAAGTCAGGAAATATTCTCAAATCAACTGCTTAAAATTTCTTTCCATAATTAACTTTTTGAGGGGACCACAACAGAAACTTGCCGATAAAACAAAAGAGAAAGTATGGATAAAACATGGCGACGGAAATGGAAAGTAACTTATTAAGATTGTAAGTTGAGCCTCTACAATGACTGCAACAATCTCCTATACAAGGAAAGACATAAAATGAATTTAAAAAAAAAAAAAAAGAAAGGAAGTTACCTAAAAAAATAATCATGTAAGATTCCATGATTTGACTATGATTTCTTAAAACAGTTACCTTGCTCAATGAGATAGGATATTAGTTATGAAACAAAAAAGAATTAAATTGCATGAAATTAAACATGTACGTGCTTGGTATTAAGATTGAAATTGAGTTTTTTGGGTTGAATTTGAATGGAATTGAATTATGCATTTGATAAGGCATTTTGAAATATTATTGTAGTTAAAAATTGTAGAAACTTGAAATAAGATTGGAAAAAAATATCAGTATAGAACTTATTTCATTCGTCTCAAAATTTTATTCAGTTTAAAATATATATCTCATTTATATTTATACATATAAAGTTATAGATTTAAAATTTGGCTTATAAAGTTGTAATAACTATTATAAATAGTAAAACTATGGTTGACTTGTTATGAAAAAAAAAATCCAATGGAATACAACCCATGCACTAAATTTGGCTAAATTTCAGAATCCAATTAAAGTGTTGCTTATATCTAAAAAGAGAGATATGAGCTGCTAAAAAAAAAAAAAAAGGTATAAGCTACGTTGATTGATCTAAGCCATTTCAATAAGCTACGTGAAAAAAGTAATTTATTTTGAAACATTGGAATATTGATTCAAAACTTGGCCAGAGTACAAAAATTATTTTCTTTTAATTTTTGTTTAACTAATAAAAATATTCTAAAAAATCTTCTAAAATTAGGAAGCAAAAAATAAACAAGACTATCATTAATAATAGTTAATACGAGATATATATTAATAACGATTGCATCCTATAATATGGGCTTATAAACATGATATTCTCAATTAATTTCGATCAATTAACATATTGATGATTGTTCATGAAAGATTTTTAGAATGAAAAAATAACTGTTTGGTGTGTTGACTTATAAAAGAATCATAAATCTCTGCATGAAAGTATAGGAGAATAAAAGAGAATACTACTCAAAGACTAAATGAGGAAAGTATTAAAAAGAGAGAGAGAGAGAGAAAGAGAGAGAAGAAAGAAAGAAGTTTCCTTGAAATATGTCCGATAAGGAAATCTACTTCTTCTATAAATTCAAATATTTCTTATTTGCAATCACACGCTTTCTTGCGACTCTCCAACTAGGGCAACCTTTTTTTTTTTTCTTCTCTCTTTTCTTGTATTTGTTTACGTTTTTTTCTCTTCTGCAATATGAGTAGAAATAGAAATAATAGTAGTAGTAGTGATGGTACTGAATCAAGCGGGGGTAGCTCTCGAGGCTCAAATAATGTGATAGGCAACGGCCCGTATCTTGAACCATGGGAATTTAAAATCAATCTGACTAGAAAGGAAGTGGATGCTCAATTCATAACTATACCCAAAAGGGTTGTATATGAGACATTTTTCCTTACCAATCTTACTCAGGTTGATGTCGGAAATCTTCATTTGGACCAAATGGTATGCGTGATTTTGTGGAGCATTGATAGGTCCGAGTTCTACGACATGAACCTTAAAATGGCTCCTTGGGACCCGGAAAGCTTGGTGCTTGTTCCTTGGTTCGATCATCTTAATGAAGTTTTTGTTGGAGGCAAATTTTTTCAGGATTTTCCAGTCCAAAACTACGCAAGATTAGGTTTCTACTGGAGTAATAGGGTTCTATACTTCAAAGTTTTGAACTGGGGTATGAAATTAGTCATCTATGTATCAATACTCTTATATATATATATATTATTGTTTCAATTGTGTTAGAAACTTTTATTAGTACGACTTTATGTTATAAAGCAGTTGTTATCTTTTAACTATTGCATATAATTTCTTTTTATAAACTAATATAATACTCTTTTGAGCATCAACCATGTAAAATAATGACAATTCACAAGAGTATGTTAGCTGATATTAAAAAATCAGGATTAGAAAATCCAGCCTTATTATTTTTGTTTTTTTTTTCTCTTGTTTTTTTGGGGATTTTTTCTGGACGAAGACATATATGCAGTTATTGTGTTATATTAATGTTCATTGACACGTGAATATTTAAACTTTATGCAGGTTGAGCACTATTTTCTGGGGATATTGATGAGGACGTAGAACGACCTAATGAGGGTGCCTTTCAAATTACGATCTAATGCATGCATAACAAACAGACCTATCCAATAAATACAAATATATAAATATATATATATATATTCATATATCTTACATTTTTGTTTGTTTGTCAGGAGGTGTAGAGGGAAATCATAAAAATCATGAATGTCAGTTTATTCAGAATATTATGCGCTTATATGGTATTTACTATTAAATTTAGTCCCTTCTCGTATCTATTATATCAGTCATCGAATTTCTAGACCAAACACCTCTAATCTATTACACATACTTTTAGAATTATGAAAAGAATTCCGAAAACAATGCCAAACAAAACATATATCAAGCCTAATTAAACTCTAGTTTAATTTTGTTTAGTCAGTATTGAAGATTTTGATTGGGGAAAAAAAAGATTGTTTATTTTGAAGAAGGAAGATCTGTATTGTGACACAAAAAAGGCTAATTTCTGTATTAGGAAATTATATTAATATAATAAGGAAGTTTCTAAGAAGTAAAAAATCTTAGCATGGCATTTGGCCATAAGATTCCGGCCTAAAAATTCCAACTCAATTTGTAAAAATTATATTTTAAACCCATGCACTAAACACACTTAGAGCCATGATTGATTGGAGGACCAAAAGAGGATAAATCAATGAGGAAATTTGACTAGAAAAAAAAAATAAAAGAAAAAAATAAAAAAGAAAGAAAGAAAAGAGGAAAAATTGCTTCAACATTAACTTATGTTTCGTATTTGGCTTGTACCAAAATTAGAGATGCCCTATGACTAGTTACGCAAGAAATTATCGGTTATTATTAACCATTGTTCATTCATATCATTCGTCACTATATAATTTTTTTCCTTCAAAATTTAGTCCTTCTTTTAGACTTTTTTTTTTAGTCCTTCCAAACCAATATAAATAAAAATATAATACAATATAATTTTTATTCAATCCTGTTTAATTAGTTTAAATGTTTTCTAAACATTGTTGCGGATTATATCGTGAGTTGGGCAGGAAGTGTTTTGAGGGGATTTTTTTTACTTGTAATGGCCTGGATATGGATGTTGCTCCAAAAACTTCGCCCTCTGGATTGCCTTGGTAAAGATGAACGTTGAAGCTGCAGTTCATTAAGATTTGGACTTTTGTGGAGTTGGGGTGATTCCTAGAGACGGATCTGGCTCTGTCCTTGGTGCCTTGGCCAGACGAGTTTTTGGTAGATTCTCACCTCATTTGGCGTCGTGCTTGGCAGTTCGTGAGGGAATCTTCTTTGCTAGGTGGTATGGTTTTTCAGATTGGATAATTGAATCAGATGCTATCAACGTAGTTCATATCATTCCAAATCCTTTTTGTCGAGCCCCAAAATCGACAATCTGATATCAGAGAAGCCCTTTCTGAAACTGATAATAGTAGTGCTTGTTATGCTCTTCCATTTAAAGAATGGTGTAATCCACTTTTTGATTAGTTTTACTATTTCCAAATTAGATAACTCTGTTTGGATCGATTGTATGTTAAAATTCCTTAGCGCTTTTGTAAAGACTGATTTGGTTAACCTTATTTCGTAACAAATTCAATCCGGTTTATGCCGACATGAATTTAAGTAGTGGTTTTAAAAAGTTTAGACAGTGAAACCAAAATTATTTATATATTCTTAGGAATAATTCTTTGTACTTACTATCATCCTTCTCTCGTATGTATACACATTTTTTTTTTTTAAATTAAGAGAGAACTGAAACCCGGCGGTAGAGGATAAATAAATAATCAGGAAACTAAAAATTTTATATTTGGGCAGCTAGGATTAGATGGCAGAGTTTCTAAAAAAATCGGCAGAGGGTAAATTAAAAAAAATATTGGGAAACTAAAATTTTATAATTTTAAATTTTAAAAAAGTTTTTAAAAGGATAAATATAACTTCCATGTCTGGTCACCGACGTTATAGGTCCCAAAATACACACTTACGACGTCGGTTGTTGAACAACCGGAAGGAAAACACAGTTTTTTGGGCTTTTTACGTTACTTTTCTTAGAGAAAGACATGAATGACATTATATTGACACTTTTAAACAATTTTAACATGATATATAGATTCTTTCTTTATGTGTCATCCAAAAGTACTTATTAAAGGTCAAGGGATATTGGTTAATGGTCAATATAACATGATTTATCCAATATACTCTTATTAATAAAAAAAAAATATGTACAAAGCATTAAATTATCCATATTAATTTAAAAAAAAATCTGTAAGACACTAAATTGTCTATATTATGATATTTTACTAGAAAATTTCATGTTTTCAATATGGATAATCGGATGTTTTTGACATTGACCACCGATACTGATCGCCAGACTATTTTGAATATTCACTTAAAATATTTTCAGTTTTCAACGTGAATAGCCAAATGTCTCCAGCTCCGACCGTCGGTGCTGGTAGTCAAAATATTCTAATTGAATATATTGTATATTCTATTAAAATATTTTGGATATTCTACTAAAATTTTTTCAATTTTCAACATAGATATCCAGATGTCTTAACTCTGACTATCAACGTCAATCGTCAAAATATTCTAATAGAGTATATAGTATACTCTATTAGAATATTTTAAATACTCTATTAGAATATTTTTAATTTTTAATGTAGATGATTAGATATCTCCGACCTCGGATGCTAAAATATTCTAATAGAATATTGTGAGTATTCTACTAGAATACATTGCATTTTACTAAAATATTTACAATTTTCAACGTAGATGACCGGATATCTCGGACTCTGACTGTCATCGTCGGTCATGAAATATTATAGTAGAATATATTGATTATTCTACAAGAATATTTTTAGTTTTCAACCAACTTTGACCTCAACATCGATCATTAAAATATTCTAATAATATATTTAGTATATTCTACTACAATATTTTAATTATTCTACTAGAATATTTTTACCTTTCAAAAGAGTCTTCAAAAATATTTTTCATACTCCAGCAAAATATTTATTTTTGTTTTCAATAGAAATGACCATATTAACAACAAAAATTACATCAATAAAGAATCCACGAAAATTAAAAATTCCTTTTCTTGAATATTTGCTTTCTTTAATAAATGTAAATTACATTATTATTGTGTGTACCATCAAATGCAAGAGTTTGACAACCAACGGTCCAATAAAATATTTGCAGCCATGGAATAACCAAGTTGAACAACATCGTGAGGAACTACATGAATAACAACAACTGTCTACTTATCCAAACATAGAATGATAAAAAAAATTGTTTGATCAGCAAAGCAACCTCTAGTGGAGAAAGTCTCGACTCTTTTCTCCCACCGACAAGAAAAGGGCAAAAACTAACACAAACACACTTTTAAACATGGAAGACAAAAACCTGACTAATAATTTAAAAAAATTTGATGAATTAAACACAAATTTGGGTTGAAAAACTAATAGGCAACAAAAACTAATAGTAGTTCAATCTTTTGCAATTCTCCTCCCAGCCACTAATGCTCTACTTTTATTTTTTGGTAGGTGAGACATTTTGTTACAAAATTGGCGATGTCGTTCTTCATTCTTGGCCACCAAAAGCTTGCTTTTAGGTCCTGGTACATCTTATTCACTCCTGGATGTATCGAGTATGATGTGTTGTGAGCTTCGGATAGGATTTTTTTCCTGAGTTCTTCATCCTTCGGAACACATACCATATCTTTGAAATAGAGTATGTCATTCCTAGAGACTTGAAATTCTGAATCTTGTCCCTCTGTCACCTCCTTTTTAAGCTTAATTAGGGTCGAATCGATGTCTTGGTCGGCCTTGATTTCCTCCAAAAGGGTTGAATGGAGGGTCATTTTAGACAATCTCCTCGTTAAGACCTCAATTTCTCCACTATGTAGCTCTTTTTGCAGTGTTTCCGGTAAAGCACGAATCGTTGCGAGCGTTGAAGAGTGCTTCCGACTTAGTGCATCGGCCACCTTATTGGCTTTGCCTAGGTGATATAGGATTTCACAGTTATAATCCTTTATTAATTCCAGCCACCTTTATTGTCCCATGTTAAGTTCCTTCTGTGTGAAGATATACTTGAGACTCTTGTGGTCTGTGTAGATCTCGCATTTGACACCATATAAGTAGTGCCTCCACATTTTGAGTGCAAAGACAACTGCTGCAAGCTCTAAGTCGTGTGTTGGGTAATTCCCTTCGTGGTTCTTAAGTTGTCATGAAGCGTATGCGACTACTCTACCATTCTGCATAAGTACGGCTCCTAGTCCAGTCTCGGACGCGTCGTTGTAGATCACAAAATTCCCTTGTGCCGCATCCAGTATGGTCAAAATTGGAGCGCTTGTGAGTCTATTCTTTAACTCCTGGAAGCTTTTCTTGCATTTATCAGTCCATTCGTACTTCTTTTCCTTCTTGGTCAGTGCTGTGAGTGGTGCGTCTAGCTTCGAGAATCCTTCCACGAAGCGTCGATAGTAGCCTACTAAACTGAGGAAACTACGGATTTCCGTTACATTCTTTAGAGTCGGCCAGTTGCTAACTACTCCAACTTTTGCTGGGTCTACGATACTCCTTCCCTGGAGACCACATGTCCAAGGAAATGGACTTTCTCCAGTCAAAATTTGCACTTAGAGAATTTGGCGAATAGCTGATGCTCCTTTAACTTGAGTAAAACGGCCCTCAGGTGCTCCTCATGCTCTTCCTTTATCTTAGAATACACGAGTATGTCATCAATGAATACAATGACAAACTTGTCTAAAAATTCCTTAAAGACACGGTTCATCAGGTCCATGAAAGCTGCAGGCATGTTCGTCAGTAAAAATGACATGACAAGGAACTTATAGTGCCCATACCGTGTCCGGAAAGCCATCTTGGGTACATCTTCATCACGAATTCGTAGCTGGTGATACCCGGATCATAGGTCGATTTTTGAAAATATGACAGCGTCTCAGAGTTGGTCAAATAGATTGTCGATTCAAGGCAACGGATACTTGTTCTTAATCATGATCTTGTTCAGCTCCCTGTAATCAATACACATTCTCAGGGTCCCGTCCTTCTTCTTAACGAATAATACAGTTGCTCCCCATGGCGAACAGCTCTGTCAGATGAATCCTTTGTCTATCAAATCCTTTAACTGGGTTTGAAGCTCCTTTAACTCTGCCGGGGCCATTCTGTACGAGACCTTGGATATAGGGGCTGATCCTGTCAACAGCTCGATTTCGAACGAAATCTCTCGCTCCGGTGGAAGTCCTGGGAGATCTTTGGGGAACACTTCCACAAACTCTCGAACTATAGGTACACTGTCTGGTGTTGTCTCGACCTCCTAAGACTTGTTTATGAGGTGGGTAAAGAATCCGCTGCATCCACTAGATAGAAGCTTGTGGGCCTTCCTGGTAGAAATCGTCATTCTGGGCCGTTTCAATGATAAACTCTTGTATACAAACTTTCATGTCCGTCTGGCTCGAAGGTAACTTATGGCGGCCCACCCTGCTGTCGAGACTCTACAGTGCTATTACAGTCAACTATGTAGTTAATCGCAATAGTATGTAGGCCTCTAAGGTCACCGGCAATCATGCTTAACTTGAAAACTGCTTGTAAATTTTATGGAATAAATTTTTTTTTCTTAATTTCATAAACTGTTCGAGAATGTGATAAGAAAATCATGTTAACAAAATAACATGCACCTGGATCATAATTCCCCTTTCACATAATTTTGACTTGAAAACGTGTTCTTGAAATTACATGTTTAATTCTTTCAAAACTATACAGCAGAAGACTAAAGATGACCACAATCTCTCGCCCAATCTCCCTGGCACGTATATACCCTGTCCGTCGTCCACCGTATACTACTGGTGAACAGGTCTTTTACCTGCAACATGTGAACAAACTGATGAGCTATGAGCTCAATAAGTTCAAACATAAAAACATGAATCATAACATGCTGTACTGCTGTGCTCATGCATAAAACGTGACTATGTAAAACATGCTCTTGGCTAAAAGATTAGTCTTAGGACATGATCTGATATTTAGTTCTGGTTTTGGGCCCCTGATTTGTCGTACTGACATGTTAGCATAACTGAGAGCGGTACTTTAGTACTGACCTCCTTAGTCTTAACTAAAACTAAACATGAAAACCTCCCCGTGGGTCGAGAGGCCGGTACGTCAATAACTGGTTTAATTACCATCTTGCTGGAGTTTCAACTGGGTAGCATACTGATTACCCCCACCATAGGAACCTGTTACATATTTTACTTAGGGTGTGAGTTTTATTAAACACACTAAGGTGCCTTGTGCACTTACATGTTTTCGTGTACTTAGTACCTGTCTGACATGTGTACTTGAAACATGAAATTCTACATGCATGACATGAAACTGACATGAGTATCATGATGCAGACAATCAATGTCTAACATACACGCCATATAATAAGACATGACATCATAAACATAACAAGATTGTCCACGTTGCAGTCAGAACAATACTTGAACTTACTGGAAGTCTGCTAGCGTGAGTCTCTGCTGCTCTGGGACTGCTGTATCAGGATCTCTAGCTTGAACTCCTATAAAAGAAATAATTGCTGTTTATTTTCAATATTAATCTTACACTGAAAACATGGTAAAATATGTATATTCACATTTCCAGACTCTTTTTTTTTTTTTTTTTAACTTTGACTTCGAACACGCCCTCCTACACGGGCATGTTCATGGCCGTGTACTCCTCTGGACTTTACGTGCATGACCGTGTAATTCATACAACATGGCCGTGTAATTCGTGCACGCTTACACGGTCACCGACACGGTCGTGTTTCTAGCCGTGTTTTCCTACTGTCGAACATGGTCTGCTACACGCCCTTCCCATGACATTGTGTCCCTTGATACGGCCCGATACATGGCCGTGTTCTTGACCGTGTACCTCTTGGATCTGAATTTTCTTGTAACACGGTCGTGCATGTGGGCATGTTCGGGGCCGTGTTCTAAACACACCCTTGTACAGCCCGTGTTCATACCAGAATCAAGATTCTGGGTCCAAAATGCTCTGCTCTGATTTTCTAAGGCTTTTATGGCCTTTGTTCTTCTTCTTACACTCAAAATCGATCTCAATAAGATCGTTTCAAGGTATTAACTACATTTCTACTATCACAAATCCATGGTTTCTTAAGCAAATTTTGCATTTTGCTTCTATACATCTCTTGACTCAACTTTTGAAAAATCTGAACTTTCTTGAAGAAAACTCACTAAACTTGGTTTTCTAAACCATCAACTCATGGATTCGTGTTTAAAAACAACTAGACTCGAACCATGTTTCGATTTAATCGAAAATCTCAATATGATTAACTCACATTCTCTTTTTCCTCTCAAAACCCCAGATTTTTCCACCCAAAAAATGTGAGAAAATGAGGGTTTACCTTGCTTGAAGCTTGAGAGCTTCTTGCTATGGATTCTTGGCTGAAAAACTTGATTGATTTGCTACTTGAAGAGAAAAATCTGAACTTGGTTGGATTTCCCTTTCTGCTCTCTCTCTTTCTCGGTCTCTCTCTCTCTTTCTCGTTCTTTCTTTCTCTTTTTCTTTCTTTCTCTTCTCGGCTGCTTCTTTGTAATTCAACTCAAGTGAAATATTTTACTTGGATTACTTAGCCTAAGGCCCTCACGTGCTTCACACTCTCTCTCACTTTCTTTAATTTTTCTTTTAAAGAAAATGGGTTTTGTTTGGCTAATCTTGGTCATTGATCAATGTGGCTTGCATGTGAGCCATTGATCTTTTAATATGTATTTTTCACATATTTTTCTGTTAAGTTAAAACATCATAAATTGAATTAATGTTTAGCTTTTAATTATATTCATTAATTCATTGTCAAGTTTTGATTAAAACTCAGTTAATCAAAATTTTCATCTGCTCTGTATTCTGTAATATGTCTCATTATAAATGTACATTTATTTACATATCTTATACAAAATTTTCCGAGAGTGATGGATTTCTCAGTTATCACATTCACCCTTCCTTATAAGATTTTCGTCCTCAAAAATTTAAAACAAGTGAGGGTGTGAAAGTCTCATCTCATTTTCTCTTTCCCGTGTAACTTCTTTAAGGTTGTGATTCCGCCACAATACCTTAACTAGTGGGATGGTCTTGTTTCTTAGCACCTTTTCTACTCTAACCAGTATCTGAACAGGCTGTTCTTCATAGGTCAAATCCTCTTGGACTTGGACTGGTTTATGTTGTAGCACATGAGATGGATCTGACATGTACTTTCTGAGCATTGAGACATGGAATCCACTGTGCACTGTGACAGCTCAGGAGGTAATGCCAACTTGTAGGCAAACTTCCTAATGCGTTTGATAATCTCATAAGGTCCAATATACCTTGGACTCAGTTTTCCCTTCTTACTAAAACGCATAATCCCCTTCATAGTTGACACTTTCAGAAATACAAAATCCTCTTCCTTGAATTCTAGGGATCTCCGTCTTCTGTCTGCATAACTCTTATGTCTGCTCTAAGCACTCTTCATCCTTTGCTGGATCTTAGCAACTACATCGCAAGTTTCCTGTATGAAATCTATTTTATGCAGTTGTTTTTCCTTCAGATCATACTAGTGAATGGGTGATCTGTACTTTCATCCATACAGGGCCTCATACGATGCCATCTTGATGGAGGCTTGATAATTGTTGTTATATAAGAATTCCACTAGTGGTAGCTTTTCGTTCCAAGCTCCTGGAAAATCCATTACACATGCTCGGAGCATATCCTCCAAAGTCCTGATAGTCCATTCTGATTGTCCGTCTGTCTGAAGATGGAAGGTTGTACTAAACATCAGTTCTGTGCCCATGGCTCTTTACACACACTCCCAAAAGTTTGAAGTGAATCGTACATCTCTGTCAGATACAATGGACTTTAGAACTCCATGTAACCTGACAACATGAGCTACATAAAGATGTGCCAGCTTGTCCAATGAGTAAGTGATCTTCATTGCTATGAACCTGACTGTCTTGGTTAACCTGTCCACGATTACCCAGATAGCATCGTGTCCTTCTCTTATTTTGGGTAGCCATACCACAAAATCCATGGTAACATGCTCTAATTTCCATTCTGGAATCTCCAGAGGTTCTAACTTTCCTCTAGGATGCTGATACTCAGCCTTGACTTTCTGACAAGTAAGGCATTTACTCACGAATCTTGCAATATCTCCTTTCATCCATTTCTACCAAAACTGCAGCTTTAGGTCTTGGTACATCTTGATGGCTCCAGGATGGACTGAATATGGTGTTTCATGAGCTTTTGACATGATTCACCTTCGAAGTTCTTCATCTGCTGGAACGCGAATTCTCCACTGATACATGATTAATCCTTCTGTGGACATCTCTTCCTGAGAGTCTATTAGACTTGAACCTTGCTTCTGAGCTTCTTTGATATTATCAAATAATGATGACTTCAACTGTAGTTCTGACAATTTTCCTGATATCAGCTCCAGCTTGAACGAATGAATCTCTTGCTGCAATGGTCTTGATAATCTGTCAATGGGCAACTGCTACAGAACTATAGCTTTTCTGCTTAAAGCATCTGCTACTCGGTTGGCTTTTCCTGGATGATAAAGGATCTCACAGTCATAATCCTTCACTAACTCCAACCATCTTCTTTGCCTCATGTTCAACTTCTTCTGTGTGAAGAAGTATTTTAGACTCTGATGATCCGTGTAAATCTGGCACTGTGCTCCATACAGATAATGTCGTCAAATTTTGAGTGTGAATACTACTGCAGCAAGTTCTAGATCATTGGTGGGATAATTCTTCTTGTGCTCTTTCAATTGGCATGAAGCATAGGTAATCGCTCTGCCTTCTTGCATCAATACTGCTCCCAAACCCACTCCTGAAGCATCACTGTAGATTTCATACTTCTCCCCCTCAATAGGGAGTATGAGGATTGGGGCGCTTGTTAGCCGTCTCTTCAGCTCTTGGAAACTTCTTTTACATTCTTCTGTCCACACATACTTCCTTTCCTTGTGTGTAAGAGTTGTGAGAGGTGCTGCTAATAATGCAAACCCTTCCACAAATCTCCTGTAATAGCAAGCTAACCCTAAAAAACTGCGTATCTCTGTCACGCTCTTAAGTGCATGCCATTTGTTGATTGCATCCACCTTGATTGGATCCACTGTAATTCCCTCCTTGGACACTACATGATCGAGAAAATGTACCTTGACTAGCCAAAACTCACATGTTGAGAATTTGGTATAGAGTTGATGCTCTCTCAGCTTTTGAAAAACAACTCTTAACTGTGCTTCATGCTCTGCGTAAGTCTTTGAATATAAAAGGATGTCATCGATAAACACAATGACAAACTTATCAAGATACTCTTTGAAGACTCTGTTCATCAAGTCCATAAAAGCGGCTGGAGTATTCGTTAACTCAAACGACATTACTAAGAATTCATAATGCCCATAATGGGTTCTAAAAGCTGTCTTGGAAACATCATCTTCCTTGATTCTCAGCTGATGGTATCCTGATCTCAAATCAATCTTTGAGAACACTGCTGCCCCCTTAAGTTGATCAACAGTTCATCAATCCTAGGTAATGGATATATATTCTTGACTGTGACCTTATCTAATTCTCGGTAATCTATACACATGCAGAACGTCCCGTCTTTCTTCTTGACAAACAGTACAGGAGCACCCCATGGGACATAGCTTGGTCAGATAAATCCCTTGTCAAGCAGATCCTTCAACTACACTTGTAACTCTTTCAACTCCACTGGTGCCATGCGATACGGCGCCTTGGAGATCCGTACTGTTCCTGGTAGAAGCTCTATCTCAAATGAGATTTCCTGTTCTGAAGGTATTCCTAGTAGTTCCTCGGGAAAGACTTCAAGAAATTCTCTGACAACAGGAACATCTTCCGGTTGTAACTTCTTCTCTTCTACTGTATCTATCACATAAGCTAAATATCCAATACAACCACTGGCTATTAGCTGCTTAGCTTTCAATGAACTGATCATCCTCTTGCTTGATCTTCTTGAAGAATCGACATATTCAAAACTTTCTTCATCTTCTGGCTTGAACACTATTCTTCTATTTTTGCAGTTGATCGTGACTTGATATTTTCCTAGAAAATCCATTCCCAAGATTACATCACAGTCTACTATCTTCATCATGATCAATTCTGCATACAGCTCTCTATTTGCCACGATTACTGGTACATGAGGTAACCAGTACTCGGACAACATGATTTCTCCTGATGGGAGAGTAGTTCTAAAAGCTCTTCCCATGTGATCCCTAGGGCATTCTAACTTATCAGCAACTGCATATGATATGAAAGAATGGGTGGCCCCAGAGTTAAAAAGAACATATGCCAAGTGGTTAGTGACAAAAATCTGACCTGTCACCACGTTAGACGTCCCTGCCTCTACCTCTTCTCTGGTGTAGGTCATCACCCTAGCATCTGCCTAAGGAGTTCTTTCCTGTCTTTCTTGCATTGCTGGAGGTACTTCTGATGGGCTTTCATAACTCAATCTGAGTGCATGAACTTGTGATTACTGTAGACGTGAAGAATTTGCTCCTGATACTGACTGGCAGTTCATAGGGTAATTCTTGATGAAATGACCTTCTTTTCCGCACTGAAAACATGCAGTTGTGCCGGCTCTGCACTGACCCATGTGTTTCCTCCCACAATTTGGACAGATGGGGTTACTTGAAACTGTAGTAGTGTTAGTCCTCCGTGACTAGCTTCTATTGTCTTGACTTTGGTTTCCCTGAAAATTGCCCTTCCTCTTCTGTTGGAACTGAGGGCCTGGATTACTGGACTGTTCTGGTCTTGTACTCTGACTGCCCTTACCGTGTTGTTCAGGTTGAGAGGCCTTAGCCAAGATCTTTTCTTTCTTCCTGACTTCCCACACCTTTTCCCTTTCTTCTTTCTATCGGGCTAGATGTTACTCTACCCTTAAAGCACGAATAACGCAGTCGGCTACTGAGATTGGTGGGATTGGGCCAATGTCAATCAAAGTAGAAATCTCAGGCCTGAACATGCCTATCATCTTCTGTATCTTCTCCCTTTCTGTTGGCACTACGTATGGACACAGGCGGGAGAGCTGATCAAATCTCCTGCAAACCTCACTGACTGACATATCACCCTGCTGTAACTCTGAAAACTCTTTCTGCTGGGGTCAGAGTGATGCAGGATCATAGTATTTCTGGTTGAACTCCTCCAAGAACTCCGCCCATGACATTGTGGTCACGTCCCTCCTCATACGGACTGTGTCCCACCAAAATCTTGTGTCCTTCCTTAGAACAAAGGATGTACACAAGACTTTCTCTTCATCTGTAAATCTCATAAAATCCATAATCATCTGGATCGAAGAAAGCCAATCTTCTGCATCCAGGCGATTGGTTGAACCTTCACATTTCGGAGGCCTCATCTTTCAAAATCTCTCGTATAGTAGCTCTGAGTTCACCCTAACTTGTGGTTCCTGAACCACTTCTAGTGCCGCTGGTGGCACTACTTGTTCTGCTTCAGCTGCTAGTTGTGCAGGAGTCCCTACTGATCCCTGCCCCTATTCTAGCTGTTCTAACCTCTGTCTTAATTCTGCGTTTTCTCTCATCTGGTTTTCTAGAAGAGCTTGCATCTCTTCTAATCTCTAAGTTAGAGATGGGCGTCCCCTTCTCCTTCTTTGGCCTTGGCCCTAGTTTTTCATCGTGCTACTTTATATCCTATAATCACACGACAAACTTATATTAGATCCTGTATAAAAGGATCTACATCATTTCTTGCATTAACATATCATCACATACTTACTACAAAGTATAGGTCTCTACAGACCTTTATTTTCATGCATAACTAGCTACTTATCTTAACATAAACTGAACTTACTAGGATCGGCGAACAGGACATGCATGGAGTCAGGTGGGATGTGGTCTACCAACTTTGCTGATAATACCAACTGTGACTACGTTTGGTATTCTAAACTGAACTCATTTTAAAAACCACTCTGATATCAACTGTGGCAACGGTTGGTATTCTAAACTAGACCCGTTTTAAACTTGGGCTTTGATACCAAATGTGATGGCCCACCCTGCTGTCGAGACTCTACAGTACTATTACAATCAACTATGTAGTTAACCGCAATAGTATGCAGGCCTCTAGGGTCATCGGCAATCATGTTTAACTAGAAAACTGCTTGTAAATTTTACGGAATAAATTTTTTTTTCTTAATTTCATAAACTGTTCGAGAATGTGATAAGGAAATCATGTTAATAAAATAACATGTACCTGGATCATGATTCCCCTATCACATAATCTTGACTTGAAAACGTGTTCTTGAAATTACATGTTTAATTCTTTCAAAACAGTACAGCGGAATACTAAAGATGACCACAATCCCTCGCCCAATCTCCCTGGCATGTAGTCCGTCGTCCACCGTATACTACTCGTGAACAGGTCTCTTACCTGTAATATGTGAACAAACTAGTGAGCTATGGGCTCAGTAAGTTCAAACATAAAAACATGAATCATGACATGCTGTACTGCTGTGCTCATGCATAAAACATGACTCTGTAAAACATGCTCTTGGCTAAAAGATTAGTCTTAGGACATGATCTGATATTTAGTTCTAGTTTTGGGCCCCTGATTGGTCGTACCGACATGTTAGCATAACTGAGAGCGGTACTTTAGTGCTGACCTCCTTAGTCTTAACTGAAGCTAAACATGAAAACTTCCCCGTGGGTCGAGAGGCCGGTACGCTAATAACTGGTTTAATTACCATCTTGCTAGAATTTCAACTGGGTAGCATACTGATTGCCCCCACAGTGAGAACCTGTTACATATTTTACTTGGGGTGTAAGTTTTATTAAACACACTAAGGTGCCTTGTGTACCTGCATGTTTTCGTGTATTTGGTACCTGTCTGATATATGTACTTGAAACATGAAATTCTACATGCATGACATGAAACTGACATGAGTATCATGATGCAGACAATCAATGTCTAACATACACGCCATACAATAAGACATGAGATCATAAACACAACAAAATTGTCCACGTTGCAGTCAGGATAATGCTTAAACTTATTGGAAGTCTGCTAGCGTGAGTCTCTGCTGCTCTGGGACTACTGTATCGGGGTCTCTGGCTTGAACTCCTATAAAAGAAATAATCGCTGATTATTTCCAATATTCATCTTATACTGAAAACATGACAAAATATGTAAATTTACATTTCCAGACTCTTTTTTTTTTTTTTTTTTTTTTACTTTGACTTTAAACACACCCTCCTACACGGGCGTGTTCATGGCCGTGTACTCCTCTAGACTTTACGTGCATGGCCGTGTAATTTATACAACATGGCCGTGTAATTCGTGCACGCTTACACCGTCACCTACACAGTCGTGTTTCTGACCGTGTTTTCCTGCTGTTGAACATGATCTGCTACACGCCCTTCCCATGACCGTGTGCGCCTTGATACGGCCTGATACATGGCTGTGTTCTTGGCTGTGTACCTCTCGGGTCTGAATTTTCTTGTAACACGGTCGTGCATGTGGGCATGTTCGGGGCCGTGTTCTGAACACACCCGTGTTCATACCAAAATCAAGATTCTGGGTCCGAAAAGTTCTGCTCTGATTTTCTAAGGCTTTTATGGCCTTTGTTCTTCTTCTTACACTCAAAATTGATCTCAATAAGATCGTTTCAAGGTATCAACTACATTTCTACTATCACAAATCGATGGTTTCTTAAGCAAATTTCGCATTTTGCTTCTATACATCTCTTGACTCAACTTTTGAAAAATCTGAACTTTCTTGAAGAAAACTCACTAAACTTGGTTTTCTAAACCATCAACTCATGGATTCGTGTTTAAAAACAACTAGACTCGAACCATGTTTCGATTTACCGAAAATCTCAACATGATTAACTCACATTCTCTTTTTCCTCTCAAAACCTCAGATTTTTCCACCCGAAAAATGTGAGAAAATGAGGGTTTACCTTGTTTGAAGCTTGAGAGCTTCTTGCTGTGAATTCTTGGCTGAAAAACTCGATCGATTTGCTGCTTAAAGAGAAAAATCCGAACTTGGTTGGATTTCCCTTTCTTCTCTCTCTCTTTCTCGGTCTCTCTTTCTCTTTCTTTCTCTTTCTCTCTCTTCTCGGCTGCTTCTTTACAGTTCAACTTAAGTAAAATATTTCACTTGGATTACTTAGCCTAAGGCCCTCACATGCTTCACACCTCTCACTTTCTTTAATTTTTCTTTTAAAGAAAATGGGCTTTGTTTGGCTAATCTTGGCCATTGATCAATGTGACTTGCATGTGAGCCATTGATATCTTAATATACATTTTTCACATATTTTTCTATTAAATTAAAACATCATAAATTGAATTAATGTTTAGCTTTTAACTATATTCATTAATTCATTGTCAAATTTTGATTAAAACTTAGTTAATCAAAATTTTCATTTACTCTGTATTCTGTAATATGTCTCACTATAAATGTACATTTATTTACATATCTTGTACAAAATTTTCTGAGAGTGATGGATTTCTCGATAATCACATAACTTCTCGTCTTCGGCAATCTATGATAGCGTGGTACTTGGTGAGGAAGTCCATTCCTATAATTACGTCATAGTCATGCATGTCGAGGATGATCAAGTCGATGCTCAGTTCCCGTTTGCAGATAATTACTGGTATGTGGCGTAGCTAGTAATTAGACAATAAAACTTCCCCAGAGGAAAGGGTAATTTGAAAAGTTTGTTTCATTATATCTACAACCTGGCTTATCTTCCTAACAAACTTTGTCGATTCGAATGAATGTGTAGCTCCAGAATCAAATAAAATAGATGCAGTGGAGTTAGCGATAGAAAACTGACCTGTCACCACGGTTGAAGTTCCGGCTTCCGCATCTTCTCTAGTGAATGCGTAGATTCTCCCCTACGTTTCTAGAGCTTCTAATCTACCTTGTTTGATGGAGAGGCCTTCAATTCTTACTTGGGTAGCGTGTAGCTATCCTCCTGCTGCACGAGCTTGACTTTGTTGATTTTAGGGTTTCGAGTGGCAGTACTTCGCGATGTGGCCTTCTTTGCCACATATGTAGCAGCCGCTAGTGCCTAGCCAGCATTTACCCAGGTGGTTCTTCCCGCACTTCAGGCATAGTAATTGCTGATTACTATTTCCCCCATGATTGTTCTTCTTCTGAGGGAAACTCCTCTATTGCCCTTGGTTACTTGGATTCCCTTTTCTCTTATTATTTTGGTTGGGCTGTCGGTAGTGTTGGCTGGTCCCTGTATTCTGCCCTTTGTGCTGTGAGTCAGGAATCGGCCTTCCCTTGAATTGCCTTAGCTGATTCTTCCCTTCTCTTCTTGCCTTGGAAAGCTAGGCCCTCCTCTCCCTGTCCTGGGCCAACCAGTACTCAGCTCTAATGGCCCTGCTGACACATTCAACCACTATTGCAGGACTATGGCTGCCGCTGCAGACTTGGATGGTGATGTCGGTACGGAACATTTTTAGCATCCTCCGGACTTTTTCCTTTTTGGTTAGTACCAGGTCTGGGCAAAGTCGAGCCAATTGTTCAAACTTTCTTATGGCCTCTATGACTATCATGTTACCTTGGTGTAAGTTGTTGAACTCATCTTGCTGCATGGCTAAGGCTTCGTCGTTAAAATACATTTCTTTGAATTTGGAAATGAAGTCCGTCTAATTCATTGCATTAATGTCCTTCCTGATTACCATGGTTTTCCACCACTGGCATGCTTCTTTGCGTAAGGCAAGGGATGCACATAGCACCTTTTCTCTCTTAGTCAGCCCTACGAGGTCGAGAATGACCTAAACATCGGTTAACCAATCATCGACTTCAATAGGGTTCGTCGTCGCCTCGAATTCTGGCACCTTCATGTGCCTAAATCGTTCATATAAGTCATCGTCTCTCGAAGCTGGCACCTGGTCATTGGCCGCTGCAGGAGTAACCATGGCTGATGGTGCTAGTGGGGTCTGGACTAGTGGGACCACGTGCTCTCCAGGTGTGTTGGGGGCTGTTGAAAGCTGTTTAAATTGGTACCTCCATCGGTTGTGGTGCCTGTCATTACTAGTTCATTTGCTCCCTGAGCTGGTTGAGCTCTTATTATTGGTTAACCATCATTTCTTGCATTGTTGCAAGACGTGCAAGCAGTTCGTCATCTCGCATAGCTTGGTTGTTACGGGCTCTTGGTCTTGTCATTTTCGCCTATGTAACCCTATCACATAATGGAAAACGAGAACATAAGTCTTTTAAATCTTGTACTTAGGACTCATATTACATATCATATTCTTAACTTAACATCGTAGATAAAATACGTATGTTATATCTTTCTCTTCCTTTCTTGCTCTTGTAACATCTAATACGATTACTGCATCGTATTTAAGACATCCACTGAGTGTCAGGAACCATCCTGCACTCCTCATTAGTCTTTGGTCTTACTTATGGAAAAGTCACGTTCTGGCCCCTAGGGCAAAATAATACTTACTTTCACCAAATATTCCACAATATATATATACATCAAAACGCGTACAACTTCTAGCTTGGTAGAAGTGGTACACATTTCTCATAATACGATCCCAAAAGTACATGTTCTAAGTTAGACGGGGGAGTTATTGTCCCCCCATACATTTTCAAAATAATATTCCCGTGTGAAAGGTCCCTATTATTCTGAAGATAACGCAAACTCGGCGTCCGACATTTCCTCATCCTCACTGTCACTCAGAGGGAACTCCTCGAGATCTTCATCTTTGTCTCCCCAAGTAATACTACCTTCGTCGTTACTAGTAATAATAACCTGGGGCTCATACATCTCTACCCCTTCATCGTCACTGATGTGGTCAGGGATCTCCTCCTCCTCATCATTAGGTTGAGCATCGGGGATGGCCTCATCATCATCTTCATCCATCTAATGTCCAGGAGACTGAGGAACCGGCTCGGGGTCTTCCATCTAATCTCTATTGTCTTTAGGTACTGCCGGTTGCGGTTCGGCCACGAATCCTTCGTTGGCCGGTTGAGGTGCTGAGTTTGCCAGGTCAGGGTTGAGTGCCACTCGCTCAGCGTCTACTATATCTCTGAACAGGTGTCGTAGGTTCTCATGTGGTGGAGGATACTAGACGAGGTCTCTTACGTACCATGGGATCCCTCTCCAAAGTAGGTCGGTTACCTCTGTGAAAGGCTTGTCTACGGGGATGCTCCGTAACATGCTGTCAAAAAATCGTTGGTAGTAGTGTACCATGGTCTCTCCCTTGTAAACGTCCTAAATGTCGGAGAGGACCTGATATCTCCTCTCATACATATCATCCCAGATGTCTGCATCCTTACTGGGCCATCGGAGTTGCAAAGATCTTGGCAGAACTCAGCCTACTGCATCGCTAGACCCCTGATCCTTCGTCAATCATTCCACCATATCATTGCTAGTCCCCGCAATTGGCTACTGGCCATTCCCACCTGCAGACAAGGTGGGATATGGCACCCTTCGAAGATGACCTCCATGTGATGAATCTAGTAGGGGAGTTCATATACATTGCTGCCATCATATGTGTATGGTTGCATGGCAGTGAAGGCTATGCTCGCTTCTCGATCCTCTCGTATCTGTCAGGGGTTAACTGGTGTAGCCATCCTCCTACTGTAACTTAAACGTCAACTTATATACTAATTTTTTTGAAACAAAAGCTAACTTACTTGAACAGATGAGGCAGACGTTTGGCGATGTGAGGTAAGGTAGCAAGAAACTGCTCTAATACTAATGTGGCGACCCGTGCCCTCAGTGGCCCGGACCGTCACTAAAAACTTTCTTTCTTCAATTGATACTTATACTTTTATACAACTTATATTTGATTTAATAAGAAATATTAAGGATTTGTTTTTTGATACACATGTGTTTACTATTTACGTACAGTACAATCTTCAATTACCCTTCAAAAATATGTTTAATGGTTACCAAGCATAAATACCATTTAACGATAACTGTTTCAAAATGTACTCTTTAACATTACTATTTACAAATACTGTTTACTTCAAAATATTATGCGAAAGAATACTCGCAGTGCGTCCACTACCTTCCCTCACATCCACCTCCACCGCCATCATCGCCCATAGGTGATTAAGCCATAAGACGCTTACGTGCAGCATGAACACACTTTGTGAGCTTTACATCCAGTAAGTACAGCATGTCTACTGCAAAACATGTTTAAACATACACATACTTAGAATCATGTGAGCACACTAGTTATCACAGATACCATATAACATACCATATATCATAACATCATTTATCATATCATAGAACACATCATCACGTATTGAATGCATAACATAGCATATCATAGACTTAATGCAACCTATGGAAGTTAGAAGCATAGAGATCTAATGCATACAGGGATTAATGCATGATCCGGTTATGTTCATTTATGCTTCAACATCTTCTTTTTCTTTATCTTGTCTATTCTGGGCCCCTGTGTCAGTATCGAGTGCACGCAGACTAACGGTAACGCAGAGGTCACTAAATAGGTCGGAGAACTCTCAATGGATGCTCAACTTTCAGCCTTCTCTTACTTTAACTTTGAAAACCCTTTCAATGGAAAGAGCCGGTACGACATACCTATTAAATTCCATCTTGCTTATATGTTCTAGCCATGTGCTTTTCTAAGCTGTCCCAAGGCCTACGCGGTAGGGACGTATGGCTTCTCTCTTGCTCTTTCATCAATCTGTTTGATTATGAAACTACATGCACTTAATATGCTATGCATCGACGTATGCATGGCATAGGATACTTAACATACATTAAGCAGTATTTTAATATTATTTTATTCATACTGTAGGCAGAGTTGTACTTACTTAATTACAAGCAATTCGTACTTATACTCACCTTTATCAACTCACAGGTTACCACCTGTCATCAATAACGTTACTTATTAGCACCTTTGCTAGGTCACTAATACCATTAGTGACTAGTACTTGCGTCTTTATGTGGTACCGAGGCCCGTCGATACCCTATTGGCCCACTTTGGGAATTTGGTGTCCAATTCCTATTATTGTTTGATTAACTGTCTTCTTGACAGATTAATCATCATTTCTCACAACGTTGTACAGAACACAGTCCTTGACTGATTGCCTACCAGTTAACTGACTGGTTATCTCGCGCATGGGCAACTAGGTGGTCTACTGGATTACTAAGCATAAACTAGGTGTAATAACCGGCCAGGTTACTTGCCTATTAGATGTAGTAGCCTTCTTGGCTACTATTTTTTTAGTACGGTGGCCTATCGGGCCACTATGGCTCAACTGGTGTAGTAGCCTACAGGGCTATTGAGGCTCGTTTGGTAGTATACCGAACTACTCATACTATCTTGATTTGTTTAAGAAAGATGTTTTGGTTTATTTATAAAAATTCTTGGTACAAATTGTGTGTTTGGATCCTGTCCCTTCATCACCCCGTTGGAAGGTGGGGGACATTTTTTTTTTTAAATCATGCCCATATATTAGAAATGTTAAAATACATAATTATTTGAGGCATGTGAAAATATATTTTTAATGCTTGTGTTTTAAAGGTGGTTTTGAACCACTTTTGGAAACTATTTTTGAAATAAGTAGAAACAACTTCGTTTGCCATTTTGGTGAACATAAAAGTTTTAGTCCTCGACGAGATGAACAAATCTTGTGTTCATCTCGGAGCCTAATTCTAACTCTAACGGTTCCTAATTTCATTAAATCCGTGGGCTTTGTACCTAATTTTTACAAAACTTCCAGTTTTACAATTCCTTGAAAACGGCTCTGCTTAAGACCCGAAACGGCCGAATTTTTAAAATATGCACGGGCCTTCTCAAGGTCTCGACGAGGTCTACAACTTTCATGTTGAGCCCAAAGACCGATTCAGACTCTAAAGGGTCTGTTTTCGATAAAAATCGAGACTGTAGTTTAGGGTCGGGTCATGTTCCCAGTTTTGCTCTCGGTTTGGGCACCGAGTGAAAAACACTAGAAATGCCTATCTTAATGTTGTTTTTGGCCGAAGGCTATTTGACGCAAAAATGACCATAACGAAATTCCCTTAAAATATCGTATATTACCAAATCCCAGAATCAGATCCTAAGTGGATCGAAATGGCCAAAATCTGTGGCCTATCTTGAGGATAGTTTTATATCCAGCCACATTACTAAACTTTACATTCTTAATCTTATGTAAAATTTTGTAAACATAATCACAATCACATAAACTTAAAAATAGGAACTTAAAGGATCGAAATAAAATTATTACAACCCATATGCATAAACAAATACACATAAATAACTTTGATCAAAACTTAAAAATCACTAACCATAAAACAAGAGTTTTTCGGTTGTTACCTTTTTGGTGCTTTGAACTTAGGCTTGGGTGAGAAAGTAACCATTAGAAATCACAAGAAATGGAGGTTGGTTCTTGTGCTAACAAATACCAAAATATTTTCTCTTAATCATCAACTTAAAACAAAGAACTAAAACCACAAAATCAATCTAGAATCTTACCCTTGAAAGACTTGAAACAACTTGAAAATGATTCCTCAAAATCCAGACTTAAAGGGGTTTGTTTTTGGTATATTTTTGGCAAGAGTTTGAACTTGAAAATAAGTGGTTTTGGAGCTGAAAAGTGGTCGGTTACAGCAAAGGGGAGAGAAAAAACGTGAGCTGAAAAATTAGAGTGTGAAAAGAGGAAATTAAAGCTAAAGGTATGGCCATTCCTTTTATAGACAAATCCTAATCTCACTTAGCTATCTTAAGCTTGATTAATCAAGCCAACTTTAGGCTAATTTTGGAGACAAAAACTTGCCCATTTTAGTCCCCAATTCAGAAAGCAGGCTTCTATTTAAGGGGGTGGGTGAGAAAGGAATGGTGATGGTAAGGTGATGTGAAATTTTTGGCAATTGTTTATACAATTGTGTCATCAACCACCCCAATATTTTATTTGTCACTTTTTTGGGGTTTTTAGCTGCTGAAAACCTGGTTTTCTAGCTAGGGTACACGATTTTGGGGTGAAGGAGAATTATCTGTGTTGCTCTCTTCACAATCGAGTCTTATATTGCGATTTTCGATCCTTTCTCGTTAGTGTTCTAATAATCATCCAGAAATCAGATTTTCTGAATCTGATTGTTACGCAGATGATTTCTAGTTGGTTATATTTTTTTATGAGCCCATTCTACACTAAATTACTACTCATACTCTATACTATGGTTGTGTCTATACTGTGTTGTATTTGCACATGCATACCGAAGCATTTTTGGCACAACATTTCCAACACAGTTTCTTTCGATTAAGTTGGCCATGTTGAGCCCATTTTATTGGTCTTTTGGTGGGAAAAGGTCAACCAACCCATCCTCCCGATACCGTATTTTTTGCTAGGGTTTTCTTTTGTTTACACGACCTCTTACACGGCTCCCTACACGGGCGTGTTCAAGTATAAACGGGCGTGTCTTTGATAAACACAGCGGTGTCGTGGAAAAATTTCATTTTCCCGATTAGCACACGGTGTCACATACGGTCCCATGCACGGGCGTGTGCATGATACACAGGCGTGTCTTTGTTCAACATGGCCGTATCTCAGAAAATTTTATTTTTCAACTGGTACACGGCGTCACACATGGTCGTGCACCTTGGTATGTCACTCTACACGGCCATGTTCCACCAACACATCCGCTGACGTCTCAACAACTCGATCAGTACACAGTCTCTTACACGGCCGTGTACTTGACTGTGTTCATTAATATGACCCTGTTCACTCGAACTACCTTGTGTTCCTGCACAGTGCAGATAATACACGGCTGCCTACACGGGCGTGTACCTGACCGTGTCTTACTTACATGGCCATGTTCAATTACACGGCTTCATGCACGTGTACGGTGCCATCGGTACATGGCCACTTACACGGCCGTGTACCTGACCGTGTTTTGCTTACATAGCAATGTTTTCTCACACGGCCTCACGCACGTGCGCAGTTTGGGCAGTACACGACCATACACACAGCCGTGTATGTTCCTCGAATTTTGCACTTCGTTCCTAAATTTCTCATTAAATGAAATTTATGGTACAAGGATGGGGTGGTCCTTGCAACAACAGTTTCTGCCCAGCTTGCTATAGCAATACTGCAGCAATACTTGAAACAACTCATCTTTGCCATTTTTCTCAACTTTTGTAATTTCCATCTAGTAGGAGCATGATTTTCTGTCCAAACAGTCCTTTGTTATTTAAGGTCTACAAAACACTTAAAAACACCAACAAATTACTAAGAAAATAAATTTCAACACTCAAAAATAAAATTCCACACAATGAAGCAAACATGCATTTTTTAACTAAAAACTTACTACAAACTCATTGGACAAAACACATTTTTACATCCAAAATGGGCCTGATAACTCTCTTCCCTAGAGTTATCACCTATCATACAATAAAACATATGAAATTATCATATTACTTGTCCATAAAAAATTCTAATACTCTTTGTCAATCTAAATCCTTTAAAAACCAAAAAAAAAAAAAAAGTAGTTACAGGTATAATCTAATGATAATTCTACATTTAATTTTATCTAAACATGTAAAGTTCGAATCCCCACTTAAGTTAAAAAAAAATTGAGCGCAAGCAAAATACTCTGATTTGAGCATTTAATATGTGTATGTATATCCCACTATTCCTTTATTTTTAATTTTTGTATATTTATCTATATCCCTTTAATTATTAGTTAAAGGAATGTGAGATAAAAGAATAGTATAAGGAGAAAAATGTAAGATTTAATACAAGGGCATTTTTATGAAAATTAGAGGTGTGTAGAAAGTAATAGTCAAATTTTTAAATTTAATTAATGGGTGGTTTAACTAGGTCGGTGGGAAAAGAAAATTGTACAAAAAGGGGTGCCAACAGACCCACTTCATGTACTCGATAAAGACATAGATAAATCATTTACTTGATATGTAAATGTATCATTTATCTCATTTACTTAGTAAATTTAACATAAATAAAATATTTACAAGGCAAATTTGCTATTTATTTGACTTTTTACATTGGTGCATTGTAAACTTATTGTAAAATTACAATTTGCACTTTGAAACTTTTAATTATCATGATTTACACCCTAAACTTACAAATCTATAATAATTTATACTTTATTAGTAAACAATGTTGATTTTTTAATGAAAATTAGCACTTCAATCTATAGATTGTTGATTAAGAGAATAAAGTTTTATTTTTAATCCAAATTTATATTTATAACAAAATTAATTCAAATTTTTTTATTTTAATGAAACTTAATTAGAGATTTTAACCTCAATAAACTTGGGTTCATATAGACAAATATGATTATTCTTATCACAAATTAACAAATTATGTACAAATCACATATCAATTTCCTTCAAAAAATTAATATTATTATCAATTGGGTGCACTTGTTATATATTTACAAATTCAAGGTATAAATTTCCAATATTGAAAGTTTAGGGTGCAATCGCAACTTTGTAATAATTTTAGCATATACCGATGCAAAAAAAAAATAAAAACCCTTACTGTAAATATTTTAAAGCATATTATTTACTTTAATTATATTTTAAAAACTGCTATTTACTTCATTTCCCCTTAAAATATTATGATTCTTTTAGAAGGGGAAGATGCTGATACGAGTTTATGAGAATGAAACAAGCAAACAGCCCTTTGATGGACGTACACTATACAAAACATGCAATGAACTCTGTCAAAACTGTTTTAAAAAAACGCTAATTTGTATATGGAATAATATTTATTCTTATAAATCTCTTAAAATGGAAAGTTAAAAAATAAATAATACTAAAATGCGTAGACGATCTATATATATATATGTTGAGTTTAAAGCATATTGATGGTTTTTAATATCACATTTTAGTAGAAAATAATGAGTCTTTTAATACTCATTCACAAATAGGACTCGTTTTTAGAATCATAAATAAATTATTGTTAGGTGCATTAACTGATTTTTAAAAAAAAAACCAAGAGAGTATAGGAGGACGTAAAGAGGATACGACTCAGAATAAAATGAGGAAAGTTTTCCTTAAGAAGAAGGGGGCAAAAAAAAAAAGAAAAAAAAAAGAGAGAGAGAGAAAGTTTCCTTGAAATATCTTCAATAAGGGAATCAACTTCTTTATAAATTTCCAAAATTGCTTCATTGCAATCGCACACTTTCTTGCGACTCTCTAACTAGGGCTGCTTTCTTTTCTCTTTTCTTGTATTTGTTTACTTTTTTCTCGCTCTGGCAATATGAGTAGCAATAGTCTTAGTAGTAATGGCACTGAATCAAGCGGGGGTAGCTCTCGAGGCTCAAACGACGTGATCGGCAATGGCCCGAATCGCGAGCCATGGGAATTTAAGATCAATCTGACGAGAAAGGAAGTGGATGCTCAATTCATAACTATACCCGCCAGGGTACTAGATGAAACATCGTTCCTCACCAAACTTCCTTTGAATGACCTGCTAAACCTTAATGAGGACCAATGTGTATGCGTGACTTTGCGGAGCATTGATAGGTCCGAGTTCTACGACATGAACCTAAAACCTGCTCCATGGGACCTGAAATCCTTGGTGCTTGTTCCATGGTTCGATCGCATTAATGGCGAATTTGTCGGAGGCAAATTTTTTCAGGATTTCCCGGTCGAAAACTATGCAAGATTAGGGTTTTACTGGAGTGGTGAGGTTCTGTACTTCAAAGTTCTGAACTGGGGTACGATATTAGTTATTTATGAATCAATACTCTTGTATATGTTTATATATATATATATTTATATATTCTTGTTTGAATAGAGTTAGAAAGTAGAACTTTTAAACTAGTATAACTTTTTATTATAATCCATATAGTATGTTGTCATCTTTTAATTAGTACATGCAAACGTGATACTCCTTTAAATATTAACTAATAAATAATGTCAACTCATATACTAATGTTAGATTACACTAAAAAAAAAAAAGAATCAGTATTAGAAAATCCTAGTATCGTTCTTGTTTATCTTTCACCTTTTTGATATATGCAGTTATATATCGTGTTATTAAATATCGAGTTTGGAACTGTTTTATTTTATGATGATCATTGACACGTGAATTTTTAAATTTTTGCAGGTTGAGCACAACTTTATGGCGATATTGATTAGAGGTTATTAAACGCCTGAATGAGGATGCCTTTGGAATTACGACCTAAATAATTAAACACATTACAAACATATCTATTCTATATATTATATATATATATATTTCATGTATCTCTCATTTTCTTTTAATTTTATTTTTTATTTATTGGTTTATCGGGAGATGTAGAGGAAATGTTTTCTAGTTAATCTAAAGATTTTCATGTTTGGTTTGCTTTCATCCCTGGCTGATTCCGTAAAATGACATTATTTTTTTTTGTTCCTGTGAATTTTTTTCTTTTTTGGTTCATGTTAACTTTGCTATTATATATGTTTCGACGTAGATTCCTGAGAAATATATATATATATATATCGACGTAAAATATATAAATTTCTTTTCGATGTAATCACAAAGTAATGATAGGTGGACAACTATTGCAATAAGGCTCCAATTATATGGTAAAAATGAAAAGAATTGAAAATAATAATAATATAAAGAAGTTGAAGCTGGATGAACGGTACACAATAAGTCAAAATTTGCATCAAACCTTTCTCGTAGAAAACAAGTTAACGAGATAGAAAATTAAAAATTTTAGCATTTTTATTTATAATAATATCACCCACCTCTAATATGCCGTGGGTTCTTCTAAGACAGTGAATCAAGTCGATGATCGTCCACCTAAAATTTTTCACACACAAGAACACACAAACCAGAATATATAAAATTGGAATTTGTTTAATGGATCGAATGTATAACCAGTACTATATATTAATAAATCAGACGAAAACTAGAAAGAAAAGATTCTAAGGGAGAGAGATCTCAAGACTCCTTCACCAGTGATAAAGATTATCCAAGTTTGAGATGAAGATTAGATCATCTGATATTTAGATCTATTGGCTGTCCAAGAAAAGATCAATGGTGAAAAGAAAAGGTCAAAAGGTAAAGTGGTAATTTGCAATGAGTTCTTTATTACGCTGCTACGTGTGTGCCATAAGTATCTTCACCATTTTGTTGTTTTGTAGTGTGTTACACAAGTATATTCGCCTTGATTTTTTTTTCTATGCTAGTTTGCTTTTTTTTTTTCCCTTGGTAGAAATAATTGTTTTTGTTTTTTTCAATAAAATATTTGTTACACACTCTGGGACTTCTATTTTTTTTTTTTTTCCTACAAAACATCTAGCTAATAAGAATCAAAATATCAAAAACAAAATTTAATATCGTCTATATCTTATAATAAATTTGTCAATAAATTTAGCACATAATAAATTTAATATGAAAGATAACATTATATTGATTAATACTTTTTTATTCAAATATTAAATTATATTATTAGTAATTAATTAATTTGGTATTGTATTGGAGGGATCTTTATATAATATAGTAACTTAAATATGCGTACATATATTGATTAGTACACACATGATCATCACCAGCCAATAACATATTAAAGCACGTGACATGACACAACACCATCGCGTCAAGGAAAAGGCAACATATAATGCTCACATCACCTTGGTAAAAATAGTTGTTTTTATTAATCTATCAGCCATTGAACACTTATAAGCGATTGACTATCAAATAATTTATTAATACATTAAAAAAATAAATTTTTAATTACAATATTTTCTTATAAGATTTTTAGTCACAAATTTTTTTTTTCTAAATGTTACTTTTAATTAGTCATAACTTGTAACTTTTTCCATAACAAAAAGTTTCATGACTACGTATTTTAATCACAATAAAAATTTGTAACTAAGTGCACATACGAGTCACAAAGTTATGATTAAAGTGGTATATAGTCACATAAAAATATTGTGATTTAAAAGTGTCACAAAAAAATATAGTAAATAAATTTTTTTTTTTTTTTAGTTATGCTCATAAGGGAATGTGTTAGAGACAAAGTTTTGGAGATATTTTAATTGGAGTTAGGATAAGTTTAGAATACGTGCGTTTGGTTGAAAAAAAAATTTATGTAGAGAAAAAAAATATAAAATCTTAAAAAGTGTGTTGAAAAAATATTAGTATAAATTTTATTTTGTTTTTCTGATAATTTTATAAATTTTTTTTAAAATGTTATCTCTTTTTAACTTGAAATAATAAAATTACAAACTTTTATAAAAGTTTGAGTTAAAGAGATATTTGAAGATGTACATAATAAAAAAATAGTTTTAAATTGAAGAAAAAATAAAATAAAAATATATTTAAAATGTGTTTTGTTAACGTCTCCCAAATAAATCACTCCCAAATAAATCCTAAGTGACTGACCATCAAGTAGTTCACAAGTAAAAAAAATTATTATAAAAATACATAAAAAAAATTTTTCAACACTAATAAATAAGAGCTTCTATAACGGGGAAAACACTTTCTCCCCATTAATGAGGAAAAATATTTATAACGGCACGATTTATTTTTAACGACTAAGATATCCAAAGATGTACTAGAAATAAAATGAGATATGTATATGTGATTATCTAACAATTAAATTTAAAAAATTAAAAATAAAATAAAATAAAAAACCGTCTCTTAATCGTCTCCTCCATAAAAGCTCTCCCAAATCACACGATTGCAAAGAAATTTCTCATGAGCCACTAATGGCTTGTAAAACATGACCACTAATGGCTTGTAAAACATGACCACTTGCTCCTCTCTGTTTTCGTAAGATCTGAAATCACAATAAATCCTTTTATTAATTCCCAAATTAGTTTGATTAGTGACTAATTTGAAAAAATTTAAAAAACATATAGGTCGACGGTGGAGAAGGGGTGGACTTGAGCCATCACTGGCGTCCTGGGGATAGGTCCGCCGTTGTGCCTTTCGGCGTCGTCGGCGTTGAAGCTTTCCGGTGGTATGGCCGTGATCTGATTGGCAGGAAAGAAAAAGGCTTTATATTTTCATTTACAAATTACAACGTTTTTTTTGTCAGGTTATGTTCTAATATAATAGAAACTATTTTATAGACTCGTTGGAACGAAGTTCTAAAGATGTTCTTGTTTGTTAAAAAAATATATATATTTAAAAAATTATATTAAGTAAAAAAGGTGAAAAAATATAAAATTTTAAAAATTTATTTAAAAAAATTATTAATATAAATTTTATTTTATTCGTTTTGAAATTTTATATAATTTTAAAAAATATTATCTTATTTAAATTTATATGCATAAACTTATATATTTTTAAAATTTAAAATTTATTATAAAATTTTAAGAATATAAATAATAAAAAATAGTGATAAAATAAAAAAATAAGAAAAAAAAAATTTTCATCTTTAAAACCAACCACTCAATGAGTTTTTTAGTCCTTAAATCCGAGTGGAAATTGAAAACAGGCCCATGGGGCCTTCCCCACCGTATAATTTATCGAAACTTAAAATATTTAGTAAAAATATTTTAAAAAGGCGCCATTTTCCCATACACCCCAGTTAATTGAGCACATGGATTTGCTACTATTTTACCACCGATTCTCTCCCAAACCATTTGCGCCCCCCAACTTTCTGTGGACTCATCTTGACTAATTGACAACTTTCCATCAAAACCACAAACCATCCTCTCTATATATCTCTATATAAAGAAATAAACACCCACTTCAGCCACTTCTCCAAGCGTCACAATCAAATTCAAATCTCATATTTTCTTCTAAACAATCTTCACTACTACTCTGCTTCTCGCCAATAGGAAAAGTTGTATTAAACCAAAAAAATATGAGCGCAGCTTGCCGGGCTTGGATCGTGGCGGCGAGTATGGGAGATCACGTCGAGGCGCTGAAAGACCAAGGATCGGTCTGCCGATGGAACGGCGTTTTGAGGTCGACGCAACAACATGTGAAGAGCAATATAAGATCTTATTCTCAAGCCAAGAAGCTCTCGTCCTCTTCTGTCTCGGCAGTTTCTAATAGAATGAACCGGACAAAGGAGGAGAAGATGAGGAAAGTCATGGACTTGAGTTGCTGGGGTCCCAGCACCACTAGATTTTAATAATACTAATATCTATCTTTTGAATTGCTTGGATGATATGGTGTAAGCTTTTGCCGATATGTACAGAACATATATGAAGAAAATTTTGATCAGTGATATGAATATCTCATGATCTATTTTAATTATTTTCTTTTTTTAATCCAATTTTAATTATTTTCTTTTGTTTTGCCATCAAAGTGTTATTTACTTTTATTATGATTTCTTTTTGGTTTCGCCATCTATTTCTGAAGATCGAAATCTTGAAGAGGATAATACTATAATCGTTCGTATTATTATTCAGAGACAGAAATTGTTGCTTCAGAAATTAGCCGATCTTGACATTTGAAGAAAAACTGCATAAGTAAAATTCTTGATATAAAATTTTGTTCTACAGACTAACTTCTCCTAGGTTGTTTTTATTTGCTTTCTTTGGATTTTTTTTTTCCCTTGCCTTTAGTTTTATAAGTTCTTTTTTGTTTTCTTTTCAATAAAATTTTTGCTTATAGAAAAAAAAAATTTTCCATTGTTTTTTTCCTAGCAAATCGTGATTTCTTATGCTTTTTTTCTCCGATTAAAGTAGATACTGCCTACTTTCTTTTCATTCTGTCTCTCTTTCCCCCTCCACCTCAATCTCTCTCTCTCTCTCTCTCTCTCTCTCTCTGCTGAAGAGTATGTCAACATAATGAGGAAATGGTGAAACAGAAGACAAATATATAGGCTTCATTTGGATGAGCATCCAATCTCAAATTTTTAAGTTTAATTTTACTTTTTTTTAACTCAATAAAAATTATAATTAAATTAATCAATTTAAATTATAAAATTATATTATTTTATTCTAAATTTAACTTATAAAACAAATAAATATACAGTATTTTTTATTTTTTTTTATTTTTTTTAATGGAGTAAAATAGGAGAAATTTAGTGCATAGTGTTCGTTCATTCTAGTTGTTTCTTCGATACATTGACGTTTTATCAGTTATCGATCTCCAATTTTGTCGTCTATGTTCATTATTGCTTATATTTTTTGTCGTTTCTGAAGTTGTAAGTTCCAAATTAGTGTCTTTTTCGTCGTCGTTATTCAGTTTGCTTTCAAACTCCGTCGTTACAAGTTGGGTAATTGTTTTTAGTTTTTAGGTTTTTTGTCTTTTTAAATGCTTTTCGTTTGCTTATTTTCATTGTTTTGGAGTTGTAGTCATTCGTGCTTGTTTTTAGTTTTTAGTTTTTTGTCTTTTTTAATGCTTTTTGTTCGCTTATTTTCATTGTTTTGGAGTTGTAGTCGTTCCTTTAACTTCTTTTCCTATTTCAGCTCATCATGATACTTTCTTGTGACCGTGATTTAAATTTTTTCCCTTTACATATCCTTTTCGTCATCGTCATTATGATTATATCTTGAGACCTGTTATGTTTTAATTGTCTCATCGTTTTATGTGTTCTTTAGTTGCTTTCTGCAGTCGTTCTTACGTTTCTGGCTGCTTTTTAGTGGTTTTATTATTTTTTTTTTTCTGTCGCATTTTGAAAATCGTCTCATTTTTACTCATCGTTTCGTCTTCATGTTGTTGGTCGCTTTTAGTTTGTCAGCATGTATTATCATTGTTTTTGGTTGGTTTGCTGGATTTAGGGTTTTGAAATAATTATTTTGATGATTTGAATTGAGTTTTGAAATTATGTTGGTTTGAAGAAAAATATTAAATATATTAATTATAATATTTATTTATAAATATCAATTTATATGACATGTTAGTTATTGTTATTTTATTAATAAGTATTTAAATTATTATCATATTTTTTAATTATATCTAATAAAAATATAATACATTGATACTAAAAAAGTGAGATTAAAATTAATAGTCTTAGCATTACTCTTGATTAAAATGAAATTGAGTTAAAAAATGTTTATAAAAGTTAGATGTCGTTTTCTACACATTATCATGGTGGGGAAATATACTTTATGCCTATCGATAGGGAAAATTTTCAAAGCCATCCGATTAAAGATCAAGGACTCAAAACGCATGGCTATTAAAACAAAGATGGATTTAAATTATATGTGATTATTCCCATTATTTTAATATATCAATTACAAAAATAATGAAAAAAAATCCTTTTAAATAAAAAAACCCCGACCAACCGCACTATTGTTATAAACAACTTGAAGAGGTTTGCAACACGCGGAGGAAGAGGTCATGAACCCTTTACAAGTGAGTAGAGACAACCGCCATCTGAAGGAAAGACCCATTGGAATGGTCAAGATGGGGTTGCAACCCACCCCAATCACTGTTGCAGAGGTTTGCAACCTCTGGGTTGCTAGACTGATCACTGCCATAGAGATTCGTGACCCCTGAAATGCTAGATAGCGGAGGTTGCATGGTTGCCGGATCGATCACCATCGCGGTGGTTCGTGACCACTATGTTGCTAAATCCCAATGGGCTACCAAATTGTTGTTATCAGCAAGGAATTAGGACTGGTTTGTCAGCCTACACTGTGGTGTAGTTGCATGGGTCGAACCTCAGATCGGAGATAGAGGTGGGTTTACAAACCACGACGTAGAGCTATTGATTCAGTTGTAAGCGAGGCCTTTGCAGATCTTGTCAACGATCTTAATCATAACACAACTTTGGATCCCAACGACCCCTAACCCACCGGCATCTACATCCTTTTCAGATTATTAGTTACCAGCGACCATCTATCTTCGATGACGCAATAGCTTCTCTACCTTCGAATCTTGTGTCTCTTTCTTTCTTTTTTTTTTATTTTAATTTTTGGGTGTCTAGTAGATCTAATGTGTGTGGTCTGACTTCATTTTTGGTGAGCTTGTTTAGTTTACACCATTGGATGCAAATCCGATGGACAAAAAATGTTCCCTATTGATAAGGAAAAGTTGTCTTTTCCCATTGCAGCTTTTCCCTTCTTTTTAATAAGAAAGCTCATGATAGGTATTCTAAAATAATACTTATTAATAGGTATTCATTTTTAACTATTTAGACGTAATTCAATGATTTAGATATTGTTTGTACATGGTAATTATAATGCACATTAATTCATAAGACGATAGACTAAGAAATTAAAAAAACAAAACAAAACAAAACCAAACCTATGAAATTTTTTCAGTGATCGGAGAGGAGCCACTTGCTTAGAGACTCCGCCAAAGTTAATGATGAACTCAATCAAGAAGGTGGTGCAGTAGGGCCCGATCTTGTCAAAGTTAGAGGAAGACTGAGCAACTTGCGTCATTATTATGACGTCCCGTACGTTACCATACCATCCAACCGAGCTCTGACGCCGACCGTGATGGCTGGCAACCTCGTGGGTCGTCGTCCTCTTACTTAACATACTTAACTTTCCATTTTTTAATGTTCTCTTTTTAAAGCGGAAGCAATTTCTATAGCAATTTTTTTTTAACTTACATATTATACCTATATCTCTATCATACTCTTATAACATATAATTCATAAATTTCTTTTTTTCAACTTCCTTTTTGAACGCTCAGCGAAAGACTCATAGTAGTACCATACTCTTGCCCAGTCCTTTGCCACGTGCAGATCCATCCATTGTCCATCATGTTACTTTAAACTAATAGGTTACTTACCTGCAACATATGAACAACTAATGAGCTAGATGCTCAGTAAGTTCAAACATAAATTCATTAACTTATAAATACTAGTAATATATATTATTACTAGAATATATGACATCACGTGTAGACACATCATACACATCATCAAAACATAACATCGAAACATAACATAATATGTTAGCCTCTTCATGCTCATTTATCTCTTCGTTCATTGTTCTCATCATTCTATCGATCATCTCTTATCATTCTATTCTAATCTCTTCATTTCTTTTCTTTTCATTCCTATCATTTCTTAACTTTTCGTTCTAAACCTTCTTATCTTTTCTATTGTTTTATCATCATTTCTTAACCTTTCGTATCTTAAAAGAAAGTAACGTATACACTAGCATAACATCACGTATAAACATGTCATTCACCTCATACACATAACATCAAATACATCACATCACATATATTAATTCCATTATGTTATTTTAAACTTCATTTTATTATTTATTTATTTTTCATCAATTTCATTATGTCATTCTTTCATGTCGTTCGTTTCTTTTCTTATCGTTCTTTACTTTTCTTTTCTTTTCGTATCATTTCTTTTCTTTTCTTTTCACTTTCCTTTGGTGGGCCCATTGCTGGTCGCACCTTAAAGATTACCGCTTCTTTCTCTGAGGGGGTGATCTTTAACTACCGCACCTTCGGGGTAGTATCCAACCTATAAACTACCGCACTTTCTAGGTAGCACCACATCTGCGTGGAGGATATAGACATTAACCTCACCTACGGGAGGCTGGTACGCCAACAACTTAAGTTTTCAGTCTTATTATCTTGTATGCTTTTATTTTTCTTATATTGATTTTTCGTTGTACATCTTTTTCATGACAGTCATAATCTTTCCTTTCTCATTTTTCATAGAACATTTCATGGAACATTTGTTCTTTCGTTGTTCTATCTTTCTTTCGTAATTCTTTCTCATTGACATCTCATTCTTTCATTCTCACTTCGTAAGACATATATCGTTGTTTCATGTTGTTGTTTTTCTTTTCTTAATTCTTTACTTTACTTATGTAAATTATATCTGTCACACTTTAGCATATATAGCATATATTACTTATATATCATCACATCACATCATAACAAACAAAAATACGTTTAGTTATGTGCAGACAATTATTCTCTGTTTATCATTTACATCATTTTATCTATCGTATCTTATCATCATACTCCTATCGATCATAGCCTATCATTACTTCTTTTTCTTGTCTAACTCTTCACTTTCATATCACTTTTCATAAAACATCTATCCTTTCGTTCTCATAAAACACACCCTTTCTTAATTCCTTTCATTACCAATCATCGTTACTCTATCAATCATAACTTAACTTCCATAAAACTTTTCATAAACATCTATTCTTTCCTTTCATATCTCATCTCTTTTTTTTATGTATTCTATCATAACATTTTCATTCTTACTATTTCCATTCTTCTATATCTTTTTCTCACATCTTTACTCTCATAATGCTTTTATAATACATTTTCTTCGTAATTCAATATATATACATATATATATTTTTTATAAATTATTTATTAAAATATATCTTTTAATATCATCATAGTATTGCTATAACGTTACTATAGCATCATCATAAATCACATCATGACATTTGCATACAAAACATATAAATACAATAAGCTTATTCATAGTTGTAGACAGGTAAATGTCTGAACTTACTCATAACGTGCTTATCCTCTTCTTGGAATCCATCGACGTTCTTTGTCGCATCTGGATCGGGTTCCTACAGACAAACTTTATCCGTTAATCACATTTTTATTTATAGTTTTTATTTTATTAAAAAACTTGATTCTAATCTTATAACCCTTAATTATAGCTTTAGGACAGCTTTTTAAACTTTAATGGCCATTTTCGAATTTTTCTCCAACTTTTTGAAAAATTACGATTTTACTCCTAACTTTTGACAAAATTACAATTTTACCCTTGGCGTGATTTTTCATAACTTAAACCTCAATTTTGGCTTCTACAAGCTTCATTACCCTATTCCGGGGTCATTGAGGCTCTTTTCCCATAATTTGAGAATCTTTGGGCAAAATGACAATTTTACCCCTGGTAGATCGTTTAACCATAACATTTTCATTTTCATATTTAAGCTGGATTTTCTAAACTCAAAATCATCTAATTAACTTTTTAAATCTTATCGGACCTTTTTTTGGATCAATTCTTATCATTTTGCCAATTTTTCACATTCCCGGCCCTCGGGAAGTATTATTCCGACTTAAGAGTCGGTTTACTAATCATAACTTGCCCATTCCTTTTTCCATGCCCTAATTCCTCGAGGGGGCTTGGGTTATCTTCTCGATGATATTTTTACCCCTTGTTTCCCATATTACCCCTAGTAACGTTTTTAGAAATTTTGGCAGCATTTCCGCTTAATTTTTGAGGTTCCAGTGTTTAAGAAACGCCTAAAAACCATCTATCCTGATCTAATTCTATCACGTACTATACCAGAGGCTTAGATTTTACGTAAAACTCATACTGTTTACGTAAAATCGTTATATTATCACATATTTTTCTTTTCCTCCATTACAACCATTTTCTTCTTTTTACATACATTCTTTTCCATAATTTTCATACTAATAATTATAAAACCATACAATAGTCCCAAACAATTAAATTGCAGAATGTAAAGAGGTCGGGATTTATACCGAATTACAGTCCGGTCTCGATGGCATAAACCCTAATTCTTCGTTCTTAATATCTGAGGTCCCGTCTTGCAAATCCGACTCCACGGATGCATCCGAAACGTCGAAAATAGGCCAACAGACCAAACTTCTAAAACTGGTCAACGGTCAATGTTGACTGGCGTTGATCGCCGTTGATCGGCGTTCACCGGCGGTGACGGTGGAAGGTGGGTAGTCCATCTTAAAGATCTCGACGAGAGGAATCTATTGGTGGTCTCAATTTCATGTTTGGAGGCCCTTATCGCCGGAAAATCCCCCTCGAAAGATCGGCGATGGCAGCGGCTTTGGAAGTCTGCCGTGCCGTAGTGGTTTTCCAAAATTACCTTGGGGCTTTTCTTCCCCATGCCGAGGCGTCCCTTTCTGCACCGGTGGCGAACCTCAACATCGTCGGAAAACGGCGAGTCTCGCGGCGGCCATACGACGGTGATGGCGTGAGCTACGGCGGCGCAATCCGACCGTCGTTGGGCTGAAAGAAGGCTTAGGTTTTGTAGTACTCTTCACCACGAATCTTTTGGGACCGGAATCGTGGCAATCGGAGCTCGGACAACGGGGAAATCTCACCAGAAAGATTTCGGCTCCAACGGCCTTCAGGCGACACATGCGGCGGCGTGCGGCAGCCGTTCCGTCGCGTCGACCCACCGTTGGACTCAGCTCGGCGAGAGCTTTCCAACGGTGTCAGCGGTGTCGTGAACGGAGGCCGTACGTGAAAGTTGGTTACTGTTCATATTTGATTGAATTTTAGGGTGAAAATCTGATTTTTTTAAAATTATGGGGAATTTCTGAATTTAACCCCCAAGATTTCCTATTTATACTCCCCTCCCCAAAATTTTTAACTTGGGCTATCCTGACTAATTTAGACGTGCTGAATCCAAATTTATCAGTTTTATCTTAATCCGAGGTCATCTCGACCAGTTTTCGGTACTGTGTATTTTTCGCATTCTCGGTAGAAATTTCTGTTTTGTGCTCCATTGACTAATTTGAGCGTTCTAATCCCAAATATATCAATTTTAGGTTGAAAAAAATATCGTTTTGATCTTTTTTCCGATACTGTATATTTTCGGGTCAAAATTCCTTTTTTGTGCTTCATAGCCTAATTTGAGCATACTGATTCCAAATATATCAGTTTTATGTCAAGATAATATCCTCTTGACCTACTTCTTAATACTGTGAGTGACACACACGTGCTCACACCTAAAATCACTGTCAATCATTTTTCATCCTTTAACATTATTAGAACATTTTATTTAGTTCTAAACAATATTAAATCACTTAATTTCACATTTTAACGCTTAAATTCATTATGTATTTATTTTTCGAGAAATATAAATTTTCCCGGTGACTACAATTATCAATCGTGAATCCCAAATCAGTAATCATCATGAACGATTCATGAAATTTACTTACCCAAATCGACCAATCAACCAACCGAGGACATAAGATCTCAAAAAATCCAACAAGCTGTGGACAATTCATTAGAAGAAATAGTTAAAGAACTCGAAATTGTGTCGAAATGAAACACTAATAATAGAGATTGGAGTGATTTTAGTGGAGGCGAGAGAAATGGAGTAGTTGGACTGACCTTGAAATCGGTGAAAATGGCGAGAGAGATCAATGAGATTGTTTGGAAAGATCAGGGAAGGATTTTGAAAGAACCCTAAATTGAGCAGAAGAAGTGAGCGATTGACGATGCGACCCTTATGTTTGCAATTTTTCTGGCTTGGGGAAAGAGATGACATGATTCTCAAGGTCTTTTGTGATGGTAATGACGATTAGTATGACGAGCTTGCTCATGATGTCAACGGTGATAATATCCATTTCCCAACAAAAATACCCATTTCCCTATCATCCACCTCTTTGATGCTCCCTTGACATTGCAGCCTTTGTCTTCTCTATCTTTGGTTTGGCTCCATCTTTTTCAAAGTCCCAAAATTAAAAAAAAAAAATTTAAAAGGAAACGTATGCATATTCTAAAAAAGAAATATATCTGACATGTATATTTTGATCTGGCACACCTTATTTCATAACCATCAACTTCATCACACTTGTATTATTGGCTTTTAGATGTAGATTCTACTAATAGGTTTTGGTAAATCAAGATAGCTTTATTTTAGCTTAAATCAAGCTATGTTAGGTATTTAATGATTTTATTTAGTTTAATTTTTGTTTAAATTTATATTAAAATTGTGTTAAAATAATGAAAGAAATTTAAAAAATAGATTAATTTAAGGGGGCATTTGGAGAAAGTATTCAATTTTAATTTTACTCAAATACAATACAATTTTACACCAAACACAAATTTTACAACAGTGCTACGAAAACAATTACTATTCAAAATATTTTTAAAACAATCACATCAACTTTTTAATTCCACTATTTATCTCTACTTTTACCAATCACATCAACTTTTCAATTCTAAAATACTTTTCATCCAAACACACATTTCATTCAAATACAAAACAAATACTTTTCAACCAAATACAACATTCAAAAAACAAATTTCATTCAAATACAATCAAAATACAATGCGTTTACCAAACGTCTCCTAAACTAAACTAAAATTAAACTAAAATTAAATTAAATGTTCAATATAATTTGAATCAAGTCAAAATAAAACTAAATTGGTTTATCAAATGTACGCAACATAAAAATTTAGGGGGCTTTTGTGGGAAAAAAAAAAAGTCTCCAAAATAATTTTTTTCCACTTTATCATCATTTTTCACTGTTTATATCTCCAAAATATTACAGTAAACTCCAAATTTTAAAAATCTATAATTTTGTGTATACAAATTCAAATAAAATATTTTTTTAAAAATTATATAGAATTCCGAGAAAAACAAAATAATATTCATATTAATTTTTTTTATAAAAATTTTTAAAATTTTATATTTTTCACTCAAAACAATTTTTTTCCTAAACTATTTTCTAAACTATTTTTTTTAATTAAAAAAAAAGTCTTAAAAGGACATCTAAACGATATATATAGGGCGTTTGGTAAACGTATTACATTCACATTGCGTTTAAACACAATACATTGAATGCATTTTGTATTTGGATGAAAAGTGTTTGTTCTGCATTTAAATGTAACATGTGTTTAGATGAAAAGTATTTGAATTGTATTTTAGAGTTGAAAAGTTGATATGATTATTAAAAGTTGAATGCATTTTACATTTGGATGAAAAGTATTTGTTTTACACGTGAATGTAATATGTGTTTAGATGAAAAATATTTAAATTGTATTTTAAAGTTGAAGAGTTGATATGATTATTAAACGTAGATAGAAAAAGTGAAATAGAGAAAGAATGTAATGTAAATGGAAAAAAAATTATTTTTAATATATTTTAGAATAATAAATATATTTAAGATACTGTTGAAAAATATTATATTTAAATATAAAAATTTTACATTTATATAAAAATTATATTACGTTTAAATATAATACAAATATAAAATTGTAAACAAATATCTCAATAAAAAACACCGACAGACATTAGGGGCTTGTTTGTTTCCAGTTTTGGAGACTTCCAAAATCAATTTTTTTCCAAAACTTCACCACTTTTCATTATTTATATCTCCAAAACGTTATAGTAAACTCTAAATTTTAAAAATTTATAACTTTGTATATACAAGTCTAAATGAGATAATTTTTTTTAAATTACATAAAATTTCGAAAAAAACGAAATAATATCCATATTGATATTTTTTTTCTAAAAAAATTTTTAAAATTTTTTAGTTTTTCACCTCAAATAATTTTTTCTCGCAAACACATTTTTTAAAATAACTTTTTTTTAACCTAAAAATATTAACTGTAGCCTGCTCTTCAAACACCCCCTAAGGATTTTCAGGATAAAAAACGGAAGATACAAAAAGGAGCAAGAGCGTAGTGGGTACAACTGTTGGGTTTTTCTTTTTCTTTTTTCTTTTTATTTTTGGCAATTTTTGAAAACCTCCTCCCATAAACTGAGGTCCTCCGCGTCCATACCCAAAACCAAAGTACCCAATTTATTATTTTTATTATTGTTATTTCCTAAAAACATACCATTCAAGGGTCAAGCACATGGTTTTGCTACTATTTTACCACTGATTCTCTCCCAAACCATTGGTACAACATCTTTCTGTGGGCTCTGGTTCTTCACTTGACAGCTTCCCAGCAAACCCACATACCTTCCTCTCTATATAAAAAAACCAACCCACTTCAACCCCCTCGCCAAACATCACGATCAAATTCTAGAGGCGGATTTTTCTCCTTAAGAATCTTCACTACTACTTCTCTCCTTTTCTCCCACAAAAAAGAAAAAAAAAAAATCGTGTCAAAACCAAAAAGATGAGTGCGGCTTGTAGGGCTTGGATCGTGGCGGCGAGTATTGGAGCCGTCGAGGCGCTCAAGGACCAAGGATCGGTATGCCGATGGAACGGCGTTTTAAGGTCGATGCAACAACATGTGAAGAACAATATAAGATCTTATTCTCAAGCCAAGAAACTCTCTTCCTCTTCTGTCTCGTCAGTTTCTAATATAATGAAAAGGTCAAAGGAGGAGAAGATGAGGAAAGTCATGGACTTGAGTTGCTGGGGTCCCAACACTATTAGATTTTAAGAATATTTAGTGTTTTTTATTTTTAATTTTAAAAATTTTCTGTTATCATGACGAAGGAGTTGCTAGATCTTTGGTAGTGCTTGGATGATCTGGTGTAAGTTTTCAGCGGATGTGTAGAGAATCTAAACGAAAAAAATTTTGATGATCGACAAATATTTGTCAATATTTCCTTTAATTGCTACCAATAAAGCATTTATTCTTTCTGGTTTTTGAGCAAATAATGGCTTTTTTTTTTTTCTGAACTGAAGTAGATATAATTACGCCTCTCTTGTTAGTTTTTCAAATCCTGTAGGTTGAATCGAGATCTATCAGGTGAGCCATGTTCACCTGATTAGAGTAATGGGGATTCTTATTTCTTTGTAGAGAGAGAGAGAGAGAGAGAGAGAGAGGAGAAATAGCGAATAAAGAGTGCTCATCCTTTCTCCACCACGGTTATTTCTTCAATTATTGTCGTCTTATTAGTTCTCGTTCTAAAAGTTTGTCGTCTGCGTTTAATGTTTTTACTGTTTTCTTGTCGTTTCTGAAGTTGTAAGTTTCAAGTTAGTCTTTTCCGCGTTGTCGTTTTTATTAAGTTGCTTTGAAACTCTGTCGTTACCAGTTTGGTAATTGTCCTCGGATTTTTGTCTTCTTTTGTGCTTGCTTTTCTTTAGTTTTCATCGTTTTGGAGTATTTCTTGTCGTTTTGTTTCTTGCTTTTGCTTTCCCCATTTCTGTTCATTAGCATGTCGCCGTTTTTCTCTCATCGTCGTTATCACTGTTGTTGTTTCTTCAGATCTTTTTTTTTTTTGCCCCCCTTACCGTTTTTGTGCCCTCTGATAGCTGTATTTTTAATTTCTTATCGCTTTTAAATATGGATGATAATTTGACCTGATAGTTTACTTGTCTATAGTGATCTAACATAAACGGAGCGACAAAAACTTGATTTGAATAGAATGGATTACAAACAAGACAGATTTTCAAATTATGTGACAATGAGGATGGAGACGGGTTCAGGGGAATCTTTGATCTTATTACCTTTTTTTTTTTTTTTTTTTTCTTAGGTATAATGATTATTTAAAATATATTTACATAGATATTATAATAAATAACATATATTTTTTTAATTTATAAAAAAATTATTTATTTTCATGCAAAGAATATGCACATATATATTATCTTTTATGTAAATTTTTTTATTTGTATATTATTTTTGTATTATGTTTTTTTAAACAGTTTAAGAAAGAAATCTTAAATCTGTTCTGTCTTTAATATAAATGGATATATAGAATGAGAAGTAATTTTTTACACGGAACGGATTGACAAAAACACTTACCTCATTTTAAATCTATCATTTTACCATCCCTACTTTCGATCTATTAGACTCAAGGGGAAAAAAAAAAAAAAAAAACGTGCGTTAAATACCAAGTGAAAGTAAGATTTTATTAAATTTCAAATTATGAATAAAGAATGGAGAACAAGTTTACTCTGAAACTCCATTAAACCTCAACCTACGGTGTCTACTTCTATAACACTTACCTAAATGGACCAACTAACATACTCCAAGTTTTTGGCTTGTCTTCAGTCCGAGTGTAGAGCTAATTATATTGCTGATCACCTTCCATCATTGATGTACTGTAATCATGATTTATCTTCAGCTACCTTTTGGACTTGCACTAGATCGAAAGCAAAAGTGCACTGGGTTTATAGCTACGGAGACAAGCCTAAAGCTACGTTTCGTTCACACTTTTTTTTTTTTTTATTATATTTAAATATGATATAATTTTCTTTTAAATTATAAAAATATTTCATTTAAATATTAATCACATCATATTTTAAATTAAATATAATTACTATTTATTATTTTATTTTTTCTATTATTTTTATTAATTACATTATATATTCTCTTTTTCTCTCTTTTTTTTCCTCTCTATTTTTACCCATCACATCACATATTTATTATTAAAATACAATTCAAATACTTTTCATCTAAACACATATTATATTCAAATGTAATGCTAATATTTTTCCTCCAAATACAAATTAAGTTCAATGTATTACTTTTAAACGCAATGCAAATGCAATGCGTTCACCAAACGGGACATAAATGTTTTGGTTATTCTCTTCCCCGACGTCGTGATCTCCAAATCTCTCCCCACTTTGACTCCGATGCCGTCATGCTTATGTTCTTACGCTTCCGGGCCTTCCATTTGAGTCCAAGCCTCATATTCCGCCTTGCCACCTCCAAAACTAGTAACTAGAGGCACAAAGGGAGATCTATATCCAATCGTGTTTGCAGTTGGAGAAGGCGATCGCTCACTCTCCGCACCTCTTCTCTAACACCGTCACTACCTTGTTGCCTAAGTTGCAGTGCCGGATCTGAGTAGATCAAGTGTTGCCATAACATCCACCACTCTTGATTCATGAATTTTATTTTCACATATTATATTGAGATTTTTTACCATTACGCCATTTGTCTATATTCCAAACAATTAAAAAAAATTGAGCATGTTTTAGTCTGAATTTTATTTTTAGGTAAAGTTATAATTAAACATCTAATGGAGGGAATTATATCTTTATTAGAGATATTTTAATAGTAAATTATACTTTCATTGAAATTATATAACGTCGTTAAAGATATTTTAACAATATAATTTTCCTATCAAAAACATTTAACTATGATTTTTGCTATTATAATCAAAGCTCAAGTGATCCTAACACATTTAATTTTCATTTAGTTTTAGACAAATGGCAACATTGGAACTTTTTGCATAATAATAATAAAAAAGTTCAAGATAGTATGACTTATAAACTATAAAAGTTAAGAATAAACATTTTGCTGGATGAATAATTCACCAGCCATTTGTGAAAATTAACCAAAAATTCTAACTGGTTCCATTCAACAAAACTAACAAAAGTCATAGATTTTGGGCAGTACGGTTGAAATCCGAATATTATTTCTAGATTTAGAATATTTATTTGATTGAAATGAGATTGTATATCCGTAAATTTGATTGTTAATTAGGTTCTTAATTTCCTAAATATTAGTTTCCTGATTTTATTGTATTATTAGTTTCCTAATTAAGATAGATTGGTGTGTGTACTTAAAAGTTGTATCTTTTATTAAAATGAATAATAAGAAGAAAAAATGTAGCATTTTCCTCCATTTTGTTAGGATGGTATCATAGCTTGTCAAACAAAAAAAAAAAAAACCTCTTTGAAATCTCAAATCCACAAAAAAAAAAAAAAAAAAAAAAAAGCCAGAATTCAAAGCCTCATTCCACCATTATGAAGTCCAATCAAAACCAAAATGTACCCCAAAAAACACATACCTAATCCTGAACATACAGTCCATCATAATTGAGCTTGCAACAGTACAATGACTCACTTAAGAGTAGTCTCTATGTTCACCATTGAAGCTCGTTGGGTCATTGTTGCCCTCGTCGAAGCACGGTTGAACCCCTGAGCTATTGAAATCATTGTTTACGACTGTTGTTGACACTGTCGTTGAAGTTGAATGCCCTTTATTATTTGGGTTCCTCTTTATTTTACCTGTGGCTTTTGCTGGAAAATAGAATATGGGAGTTTCCACGATAATATCGTATTCGTTCTAAAAAAAAAAAAAAAGTCATTTGTTTTGCATCCCATTAGTTTTGCATTATTAAAAGAAAAAAAAAAGAAGGGAAAAAATGAGAGAGAGAAAACTAAAACAAAAGAAATTAAAAAATTGAAAAAATTGACAAAAAAAATGAGGAAAAAATTTCAAAGTATATGTTTTTGCGTTTTATAGTCATGCAACCATGAAAAAAAAAAAAAAAAGAATTCGAAAAGAAAAAAGAAAAAAACATTTTTGATCCTTGATATTGTTGATACTTGATTTTATTAATTTCATTGAAACAAAAAGTGTGTCGTATTGAAACTAGCTATTTTAAAATGAGTTTGAAATTTGAAATTTTTGAAAATCAATTGACTGGGAAACTTATGGAAACATAAGTCTGGCAGGTTTCCAAAGTTGTTCACGAAGTTTTGATGATAAGTTTGTACTTTTGAAAAGTTTTTTTTTTTTTTTTTCATGTAAGTTAGTGTTTTGGAATTTGATAATTTTTTTTCTAGATTGAGAAAAAATTAGCATCAACTTGAGTTGATATGTTGGAATCTGATGATTGTTTTTATTTTAGAAGATTGACATTAACTTGAAGGGGTATGTTGAAATTTGATGATTTTTTTTATATTTAGAAGATCTGCACCAATTTGGAGGAGTGTTAAGATCTGAACATTATTTTTAAATTTAAATGATTTTTTTAATCAAAATGAGATTATATTATATATCCATAAATTTAATTATTAATTAAATTCTTAATTTTTTGATTATTAATTTTTTGATTTTTTGTATAATTAATTTTCTAAGATAGATTAATTTACATGTTTGTAAATTATATTTTTTTTATTATAATGAATAATAAGAATAGAAAATATAGCGTTTTCTTGACGCCTCTTGAAAAAGAGAAGTAAACGTATCCAAAAACAGAGGAAAGTTGGTTCAATTTGGCTGTGAGGCCTTCACTATCGAAAGTTCCATTTACAGAGTAGGTATATATATAATTTCAAATGTAAATAAATAAATAAATAAGTATTACCACCCAATGTATTTCACATCCCAGCCAGACTCGTGTTTGGTATACTTACAGTAGATACGGTAAACCTTTTTTCTTGTTACGAAAATTAATTTTATACTTAACCTAAAGTTTATATTTAAATTCAATCATTTTTAGTAGTGGAAATCATATCAAATAGCAGTTTTCTAATACCTTCATTAATTATATAACATATGTTAATTATATTGTTAAATTATAACATATTTTTAAATTTTAGTTATTTTAAATTCCTTTTTTATCCTTTCCCTTTTTAACAGATTTCCTTTATTCTGTTTTTTTGACAATCTTGTTCTCTTTATATTTGTTTTCCTCATCATTCGTTTTTCTCCAACCACAACTATTTTTTTAGATTGTTCTGCATTCTGATTTTGCTGCCGCTCCATTGTTGATGCTCAATTGCAGAATTGTAAGGTCTGGTTACTCTTTCTCAGTTTTTTTTTGCCAACCTCCATTGTTGCCGCTCCATTTGTTGACGCCGCTCCATTATTGACGTTGTTGCCGCTCCATTATTGATGCTCCATTACAGAATTGTAAAGTCTGGTTACTCTTTCTCAGATTTGTTGCAATCTCCATTGTTGCCGCTCCATTGTTGATGCTCCATTACAGAATTGTAAGTTCTGATTATGTTTTTCGATTTTTTTTTCGTTTTTAATTTTTTTTCTTTTTCGATCATCTGTTTCTCTGTGTTTCGAGCTCCATTATTGATAGTTCATTTACTCTTTCTCAGATTTGTTTCCACTCTCCATTGTTGCCGCTCCATTGTTGACGCTCCATTAAAGAATTGTAAGGTATGGGTTTATTTTATTTTATTTTTTTGTTTTTCATTTTTTTTCCTTTCGATCATCTTTTTCTTTTTTTTTCGAGCTCCATTAATGATACTTCGTTTGAGGAATCGTGAGGTCTGGGTTTAAGAGTTTTTTGGGCGTATAGGTTGTGCCAATATTTGAGGTTGATTGTCGTCTTCATTATTTGCAAGTTTTTTACAAGATTTGTAGATTATTCGATTAAACTATTTTGTGGCTTCTTTTCATTCTTTTGTCAAGTTTTTTGGAGAATGCCTACATTGTCTTTTGTTTTCCTTTCTTTTTAATTTGGATTTATTGTTGGTTTTATTGTCTACTGTCATATTTTTTCAACGCTACCACTTACTAGCAACCATGTCAAATAACTAGTTTGGCATTGAAAAAACAAATTAAAAGTTTTAAATCTCTAATTCCAACTTTATTTACTTCCACATTATACTGTAATTTTATTTTATTTTTTACAGAGTTTGTTTGATAATTTTCTCTTTTATTGGTGGTTACATTGTGTTTTTTAATATTTCCTTATTTGATAATGGTACTTTTTGAGCTTACTTTGTTTTACTATTTTTAGTTATGCCCTCCCCCCCATACTTTCCTAAAGTTTTATATAGAGTTTGTTTCCTTTTTTTTAAATGTTAATCTATATATTGTATTGAAAATATCTATATTTACAGGGATGCCGCATGTTTCTTTTATTGCTGCCTATAGGGGGAGATGGGATTCCAATAATTTGTTTTCAAACTTTGCTTTTCAAGCAGTTAAAGTTGATGACAGTGTTGACTTTAAGTCTTTTGAAGAGTTTTTGATACAATAATTGCATTTAGAGTTGATTGATTTTGTTAGTAATGTTCATTCTCTAAGATTAGTTGTGAGCGATGACTTTGGAAAAACAATTAGTAAGCTTATGGATGTGACTACAGAAAAGCAATTGCAATGGTTTTTTGAGAATGTTAGATTTGATAAGGGATTAGAAACATTTCCTTTAGTTGTTGATTTTTTTGATGGTGTTGACAAGTTGTTTGGTCATTCAAGCAATGTTTTAAAAGGGTGGCATGAGTCTTGTCTGGATGTTGGAGGTCCCTCTTGGTCTGGTGATGATGACATTAAGGGGACATTTGGCAAAAATATTTCATTTTAACTTCACTCAAATACAATACAATTTTACACCAAACACAAATTTTACAACAGTGCTACGAAAACAATTACTATTCAAAACATTTTTAAAACAATCACATCAACTTTTCAACTTTACTATTTATCTCTACTTTTACCAATCACATCAACTTTTTAACTCTAAAATACTTTTCATCCAAACACACATTTCATTCAAATACAAAACAAATACTTTTCAACCAAATACAACATTTAAAAAACAAATTTCATTCAAATACTATCAAAATGCAATGCGTTTACCAAACGCCCCTTAATACTCCTTCAGATTAGTTTTTGGTTGAGGATTGTGATGTTGGGAAGCTTCCGTTGTCTTTTGATATTAAGGAAGGAAATCATTTTCAATGTAAATCCGTATTGAAGAAGTTTTTGCATTCGATTGCTGTTAGAGGAAATTTTGAGTTTAAGGTTGATAGGTCTAATGCAGATTTCTATATTTTAAGTTGTATTATTGATAGGTGTAGTTGGATGATGCGTGCGTCAAGGATATCTAGGAGGGATATTTAGGTTGTTCGAAAGTACTGTTCTGAACATACTTGTCCTCGCGATATTGTTAGTAATGAACATCGTCAAGCCAGTAGTCAATTTGTGGCTGAACTATTGAAGGGGGATTTCAGTAGGGGTATATATGATAGAGCTCGTCCGAGAGATGTGGTGGCTTTAATGCGTGGTAAACATGGGGTTGAAATTAGCTATTATGTAGCTCGGAAAGCTCGATCTTTTGCTTCAAATGCTATCAGAGGTACTGCTGAGTGATCTTATTCTCATATTCCTGCCTTGTGTGCTGTTTTAAAGGAAAAAAATCTGGGTAACTATTTTTTTTACTCACGCAAATACATGTATTTTATTTGAAAATATATATTTGATTGTTAATATGTATATTTCATTTTATTTACAGGGTCTTTTTGTTCTTATGAGCTGGATTCCATGGGCAGGTTTTTGTATTTTTTCATGTGCTTAAGAGCTTCGATTGATGGGTGACGTCACTGTAGACCTGTCATTTCTGTTGATGCGTCATTTTTGAAGTCTGAATTTGGTGGTACTATGCTTATAGCTGTTGCACTAGATGGTAATAATCATATTTTTTCTTTAGCTTTTGCTATTGTTGACTCTGAGAATGAGAACTCCTGGAAGTGGTTTTTTATCAACTTAAGGCAGGCCGTTGGTGATCGTGATGGATTGGTTATCGTTTCTGATCGGAATTTTTACATCTCCAAAGCTGTGGAGAATATTTACCCAACAACTTAGCATGGAATATGCAATCAACATCTTTTAAGGAATATGAATGCAAGATTTAAGGGTTTAAAAGTGGATGGTTTGTTTTATCGATGTGCAAAGGCATATCTTGTTCAAGATTTTGAATATTTCATGAGGCGAATGGAAGCTATTAGGCCGGAGATTCGGCAATACCTTTATGATGTTGGGTATGAGAAGTGGGCTCGTGCTTTTTTTAGACAGAGGAGATATGATGTTATGATAACCAACATATCTGAGTCTATGAATGCTATGTTACTAAAGGCAAGAGAATATCCAGTTTTCTCGTTGGTTGAGTCATTTTGTAGTTTATTACAGAGATGGTTTTATGAGCGCAGGAATCTTACTGATAAGACTATCACACTTCTTACTGTGAGAGCTGATCTTCGATTGTGAGATGCTGAGGCAATAGCGCGTTCCATGAGTGTAAGTTTTATTTGTGTTTTTATTTTTGTAAATAAATGGATTTCTTAGATAATATTTTTATTTCCAAACTTTTAGTAATTAGATTTTCTTGTAAATATTTGTTTTTGATCATTCTTTTCAGGTTTATCCAATAGATATTAATAAGTATCAGGTTCTTGAAGGCGAGTTAAACAACAATGTAGATTTGATTAACAGGACATGCACTTGTCTTGTGTGGCAAAGCGATGAATTTCCATGTTCTCATGCAGTTGCGGCCATTTGGAGGCGAAAGCTGGATCCGGCTGATTTTGCTGTTGTTTATTTCAAAAATAGTATTTTTAGGGAGACTTACAATGGTGTAGTGTATCCGTTGGGGGATAAATCTGGTTGGAATGTTTCTGAAGATTTGTTGAGTATTGATGTGTCTGTACCAGCTAATAGGCGTCCTGCAGGCAGGCCCAAGATGCATAGGATACCTTCTACTGGAGAAGAACAATCTCGATTGAGGTGTTCTAGATGTAGAAATTTTGGTCATAATAAACGTACTTGTAAGAATCGCGTTTTGTAGTGTTATGGTTGAATCATCTTATAAGAAGATGAAATCTTATTGATAGAATCTAAACTAGATATATAGTTGAACATTTTTAGACCTTATAGTGTGATTTTTTTTTTTTTTTTCATTTAGGAAATACATGGATTTCCTAGGAAATACCTGTATTTTTTTTTAAATATACATTTTTTTATTGGTATCTGTGGTTTAGGAAATATTTGTATTTTTTTTCTTTTGGAATATGCATTTTGATTGTTTAGTTTTGTTTACACAAACATAATCACAAACATGTGGATCCCAACATATTTGTTTACCCAAACGATTTTCTTATAAACAAAAATGTAGATATTTTTTTTCGTTTAGGAAATATATGGATTTCTTTGGAAATACTTGTATTTTTTTTTTTGGAATATGCATTTTGATCTGTATCTGTGGTTTAGGAAATTCCTCTTTTTTTTTTTTTTTGGAATATGCATTTGATTGATAATATGGATCTCAATATATTCATGCCTTCTAACATAAAAAAATTTCATAAAAGAATCTATACAATAATACTAACATAGACCATATATATATGCTATTTATAATATGTGGATTTACCATATGTCTTGAACAGTAATAATAAAATACAAAAGCATTCATTCTTAACCAGCTGTTTACAGAAAACAATTACCAAAGTAAAAAGTAATTCTCCTAAGCACCAGTTCACAATATATTGGTGTATCTTCAAAAAATTTCATGTCAAAAGCAAACATTTCAATATTTATATAGTTGGCCAACCACTCGTAAATCTATCATGTCATCCTCATTATTAAAAGAGTTGCCCAAATCAAAGTTATTACAAATCAAAAAACAGATTAGTTTTTCATCACATCCTGGTAATCAAAATTGGTGATAGGGAGTGTAGCAAGTGACATGATGTTGAATGGCTCTGAGGCAGGTGGCGTTTCTTCCGATGAATCGAAGTCTGGATGGAGCTTGAAGCTTGGCATGCTGTCATCTGTTTCAATTTTTTGCTTTTTTTTCTTCCTTGGACTTTGATCTTCTGCTGAGCCAAATTTTCCTGTGAATGGGCTTCTAAGTTGTGGTCCTTATTTTGATACTCTCTTCTTTAGCTCAACGTCAATTGGTTTAACAATTTCAACTTTTTTCTTCCCTTTCTCTTTGGTCAATGTCTTCTTTCTTGGACTATCTGTAGTTACTTCAGGCTCCTGCACGTTTTTTTCACTGTAAATAACTATATTGTACTTGTTTTTTTTGTTTTTGAATTGTACTATGTTTTAGTTTAAAAAATATTTACCTGTGTGTCTTTTGGTTTATCACCTTCTTTTTCTACCTCATTTCTTCGTTCACTAGCTTTTTCTTTATTCTTTGCTATCGATGGCTTCTTTGCCATTGCTTTCTTTCTCAGAATTTTGCTTGTTAGTTTAGCTGTCTCTTCATTTTCATTGTATTTTTTCCCTGTCTCTTGTATCTGCTCGCTAGCAGTGCCTTCAGTCATTGCTACGTTTTCTGTCTGTTAAAATAAGAAAATCAAAATATTTCTATGAAAATCAAAATATTTCAAGTTTAAATATTGTTCACATTAAGTTGTGGTTGTTACCTCTGATGTTAGACTTTCTTGATAAATGGATAAACATATATTTATCTCTTCCATTGTAGCATCACTGACAATCTTATCAGGATCAACCTCTAAATTAATGTCTTCTTCATTCTCCTATTTGTCCTCCATGTCCGTGTGCTCTAAATTTTCCTAGTTGTCATGCTCCATATCTGTTGCATCACCAACGTTGTTTTGTTGCTGGTTATCATTGTCTTTGTTTTGTCTTCTTTCATCTTTCATGGGCAAATCTTCAGTATGCATGTCTTTTTGCGACTGCAATCTACTGTATATCTCTTTAACATATTGTAATATGTCGTTCACTGTCGTGTGACATGCTTTTAGCTCATTTCTTATATCTTCTTGAGCCTTTTCTAGCTTTTGTATTTTTGTTTCCAAAGACTTGATATCTGATTTTGAACATGGGGGAGGGTTCACAAAATCATCACCTGAATCCTCAATTTGGATGCTTTCAGCTTGTTTTTTTTTACCATCTTGCCCTTCTTTTTTTGTTTGATCTGCTTCCATAAAATATTGCACGTAACTTTTTTGTTTTTCTTTCTCCAGTAGTTGTATGGGAGTTATATCAACCTGATTTTTATAAGACAATAAAAGTAATATTAGTTATTATTTGAAACTAAGTAAAAGACTATTTTTTCAAGGAAATAACAATATTATCATGAAAATATATTGATTTTTCAGAACTAAAGTTGTTAGAAAACAAGCTAAAAATAGTTAATATGTCTAACCCAAAAATATTTAAATAATATAAATAGTTAGTATGATTTACCTTCTTAGCGTCAAAAAGCTTGTTGAGCTCGTTCCATTTTGGTTGAGATGTCAACTCCTACTTCAACATTCTTGGTGTAGCATTTTCATTACGACGAGTTGCAATATCTTTTTCTACTATTAATGGTAGTATTTCACACACCCAAATCAAAACTGCATATGGAAATCCGTAGAATCCAAACCCTTTCATTGATGTGCTGCTAACCCCTTATTTGAATCCATGTAGTGTCTTCTCATATGATGCAGTCCCCCATGGATATTTATTGAATGCCTCGTCATTGTAGACTAGTTTGAGATATTTTTCACTGACTTTTTGTTTGTTTTGTTTAGAGACAATCAACTTTTCAACACAGCATAAATTTGCCATTTTTACAACTTCATCATCAGGTGCTTGTGCTAGTATTTTCTCTCCTTCTTCAAAAATGTATGCAAGGTCCCCACATGTGACAGGCTGCTTCTCAAAATATTTTTCCAAGAATGTGACCTTTGGCCTATCTTGTAGTATTACATAAGGCATCGGTCTACAATGAAGCCCTGTTATTAGGGCAAAGTCCTGTATGCCCATCACCATTTTCTTTGTCCTAAACTTGAATGCAAGCTCTGACGTATTATCATGTTTTATTTGCCTGCAAACAAGCTGTAGGGCAAATTTGGTGGGGAATTTGTCATTGAATTTCAACTGTAGGAACTTCCCAAATGGTCCTTATTTGAAAAGCTCCAATTGTGTTGGAGATAATCTCTTCTTAATATCTCCTATTACTTTAGTAGGCAGTTATTTAAAATCTTTCTAGAGGGATCCCATTCTGTCCTTGGTTTTTCAAATTTCAATTTCTACATTTCATGATTAAGAAATTTTTGGTTGTAAACTTTGTTGTATTTTTGCAAGTAAATTAATTTATGAGATAATTTTTTGTTTTTTTATGTTTTACTTGTTTACGTGTAGAAGTTTGTTGTTTTTTTGTTGCTGATTTGCTGGATGATCCTTTCTCTACAGTTGATCTTGTTGGTATAGTAGTATTCTTCTTATGTGTTTCTGTTGCTGGTTCTTTTCCTTTTGATTCCATTATGTTGCAACTAGTTTTTTCTTTTTAGTCTATTGTTTTTCTGCAAACAAATAATAATATTAACATGAAAATATATGGCATTTCAAAAAACTAAGACTATTGTAAGCTTTTACAAAGAAAATAATTATATTACAGTGAAAATACATTGATTTTCAGAATTAGAAACAGTTAGATTGATGCATTATAAACAAATCAAATACTAATGTGTATTTTTTTTTCAAAGATACAACATTTTCAACATGAAAATACATATATTTCTACAACTTAATGTCAAAGCATTTGCAGGTATTGTTCAACATTCTTTAGGAAATATATGGATTTCTTAGGAAATATAAGGATTTCCTAAGAAATATTTGTATTTTTTCCTACCTAGAGTGAAACTGAATTAAACACGGTGAGATTCTTTAGAAAATATATAGATTTAGTAGAAAATACTTGTATTTTTCCTACCTAGAGTGAAAATGAATCATAACACAGTGAGATTCTTTAGGAAATATATGGATTTCTTAGGAAATACTTGTATTTTTTTCTACCTAGAGTGAAACTGAATCATTACATTAAGTGTCAAATACACATTAAGAGGACCACGGTGAGATTCCCATCAGTATCAAAAAGGAATGGAGGCTACAAGAGTGGTCCTTATAAGTGTCCAACTAAGATTTTTTTGGTCCACATAAAAGAACAAAGAAGCCAACATAAAATTCAGCCAGGCAACAAAATTGCAAACAGTAAATTTCTTCACGAAGATAGTTAGCCCAAATATTACATTAAAAAAACAAAAATACAAAACTCAGCTGTAGTTTGTGAAGTTTTTAATAGGTCTAAAGTTTTGTGTTCTCTGGACTTAGCATTTCAAGAAATCCCTCAACAGAAACAACAAAAACGACAAGATTTGATGATGAGATTTTAATATATAATCCAAACTAGATACAGATACACATTCACTCAATTATAAGCCACTCCCCATAGCCATATGCCCAACATTCTTTACGAAATATATGGATTTCCTAAGAAATACTTGTATTTCCTTCCTAGAGGTCCCCCTTAATCGAGTTATAGAAAAATGAGAAATCATATCATTAAATTGATGACAAAAAAACCCAAATGCACCTTCGTATGGATGTTATATTCTATTCAAAAGGCATAGACCTTTTCAATGCTAAAACTTAACATAGACACTGCATTTTTAAATGCTCAAAGATGTGAACAGCTCAAGAATATTTTCATTAGTATTTATATATATATGTGTAAGTGTGTCTGCCTGTCTGTGTGTGTGTACATATATATTATACATGAAGAATCAAAGCAGGGGTCAACAGGCCGACATAACATTTACCATTTCCAGAACTCCAAAATTGAACAAGGAAAATAACAACTTTATAACGAAAAAGAAAATGTTGAAACTAATAAAGACATATCTGAACCATCTTTTCAGCGAGCAGATTCATGTACTTGCGACTTGAACCCAACCTGACTTCCAGTCTAGTACCAAGAGAAAAACAATATTAAAACGTGAGTTGTGAACGTATATGAAAAATCATACTTAAGTTTTTTTTTTCAAAATTTCTCCAATCGATCGTTGTTAGAAGTCGGTGGAAATCGGTGGAAATCTTTATGAATATCTTCTGGAAATCGGTGAAAATCTTCTGGATATTTCCCGGAAATCGGTGGAAATCTTCTGGATGTATTCTGGAAATCGATGGAAATTTTCTGGATATCTTCTGGAAATCGGTGGATATCTTCTGGAAATCGTTGATTTTGCTCGAAAAATTTGTTAGAGAGTATGATTTTTCGCAGAAATCAGATGTGATGTAGAAGACGAAAATTTTTAGAATTTGGGGGCTGAGTTTTCAGTGGGTAGGGTTTGTGAAAAAACAAATCCGAAACGGGGCGGGTAGGTAGGGGCATGTGTAAGGGATGTGTCTCGGGATAGTTTCGGTATTTTGGGTTAGTTTTTTTGCTTAATTATGTTATTTACTCTTATTATTTTAATTTATATTACTAATTTCATACCCATTAGTATAAAATGCTATTACACCCCTTCTTCCTTTTTAATAGTGCTATAAAAATAATTATTATTTTAAAATTTTTTAAAATAATCACATCAATTTTTCATCTTTAACTATTTATCTTTATTTTTATTAATCACATCAATTTTTAAATTTTAAAATACTTTTTATTTAAATATATATTTTATTTAAATATAAAATAAATATATTTTAATTAAATATAATATTAAAAAAATTATATTTAAACACAATTAAAATATATCTTATTTACGGACGCTTTTAGTGCTACTCTTATAAAAAAACCAGGCTCTAAAAAGCCGTCCTTCGCTTGTTTCTATATATTTTTTTTTTTAGCTAAATCCCACATGTTTCTTGAGTCTTGTGTTTCGTATGCTTTTTGCGTTATGCGGTTTAAAAACTCAATAATTATAGCAAACGGTTTTGTCCAATACCAGTGGTTTTCTAATTTCTCCCAATCTGCTGGCAAACCAGCCTCCAGTTTTATTTTACCCACTTAATCTCCACATGATAATGACACTCTCTCACAACCCCGTCTTTATAAAAGTACACAAAACTCTGGACCAAGAAAACATAAGACTATCAAAATCCAACTTCTTCAATTTTTTGCTTTCAACCAAAAGATTTCCCATTTCTCATTTCATTTCGTCTCCACTTTTCAAAGCAATAAAGAAAAGCAAAAATGAGTTCAACAAGAAGGGCTTGGATTGTGGCAACAAGTATTGGAGTTGTTGAAGCTCTGAAAGATCAAGGCGTTTGTAGATGGAATTCTGCTCTCAGATCAGTACAGCAACATGCAAAGACCAATCTCAGATCTTATTCACAAGCCAAGAAAATCCCAGCTTCTCAGTATTCTTCTGCCGTGACTAAGAACAAGTTGCAACAATCTGAGGAGTCTCTTAGAACAGTCATGTATTTGAGCTGTTGGGGTCCCAATAATTGAATTCCCTGTGAATTTTTTTTTTCATTTTGTAATAATGTTTTCAGTATTTTAGTAAATTATATAGTTTTGATCATGGATTCCAGTGTTATTTCGGTTACTTATGGTATACTTACTAGTTCACAATGGAAAATATTGAAAAAAATCTATAAGGTCCATTCTTCATATAAGGTTAATTTTAGTAAAATACTTGAAGCCGACACAAAACAAAAGGATATAATTAGGTGTCTTAACATCTAAGTTGAATATTTTATCCTTTTATGATTTTGTTTTAAATTAATTATTGTCTTGAATTTTCTTTTTTAACCCTGCTTAAGTACAGCATTTTAGGTTTGGGTTTTGTGTTTTCATTTTTATCTCTTTCAGTTCTCTCTCTGCAGACCGGTAGCATTTAGCTGGTATTTAACGAAGATGATCTTAAACTTGGCTCTTGCAATTTCTTTGATTAATCTCTGATCTGCGCGAGCGGATCGCAACTGGGCTCGCCACCGGATCGCGATTTATGGCTAGCTGATCTCGACCGGCTGCTCGATCGGAGGACCGGCGGCTCGCAACCGGTGGCTGGATCATCGGAGGCGGCGGCTCCTTGGCCGAGAGCAGATCGGAGAGAGAGAGAGAGAGCCCGTGGACGACAGAGGAGACTGGAGAGACCGCTCGGTCACTGGCGGAAGCTTCGGATCTGTGGCGTTGGATCTCCGTTCGAGCTCGCGACGCCAGCACCCGCGGCTGAGAGAGAGAACAAAAGGAGAAAGACAGAACATGAGGGGAGAGGGTGACTGACTCTGAGAGAGAGAGAGAGAGTGTGTGTGGTGCGCTCATTTTCGGATCCTTATTTATTTTTTTCATTTATATTTTTAATGAAAACTTATAAAAGAACAAAAATAAAGACTTTAAAATGTTAAGGTGGATGAAACTATAGGAAGGTATTATATTTTACAAATTGTCCAGTCAAAAGCCCTCTTACTCGGCCTTTTAATTTCCATTTAACACCATTCTTTCCAACGAACAACCCTAAACAATTTCAGTAATTAAGATTAATCTATTAAAGTGTAAATTTAAGTCAAACAAAATTGATGCGATAAAATTGGATCTACGTAGTTTTGTTTTTATTGGTTTAGTTTCATTAAATTTTTTTGTTTTTATTGGTTTAGTTTCATTAAATTTTTTAGATTTCATTTCTCCTAATCCGTTTTACTTTTAATTTTAATCACTCAAATAAATATAGAGTTAATCAATTTTGATACTTAGCTAAAATTAAATGTAATTCTCATATAAATGATGTCTTATTCAGTTTATATTACTTATTTAATTTAGACACTTAGCGAATAGTTTTCACGCAACAAGTTTTTGGTTTTGAGTATTTTTTTTGTTTTGCGGGGCATCTAGGAACTCTATGGGTGCATTTGTTTTTGTTCTTGAGAACGATTTTTAATTTTTAAAGACACGGAAAATGAAAGTGGTTTCAAAATAGCGTTTGTTTATTTAATATTTTCAAAATCATTTTGAAAACACCGTTTTCAATTATGTTGTTTTTTTGGGTTTTTTAAAAATGAAAAAAAATTATTTTTACTTTTTGTTTTCATTTTCAAAAAATATTGTGTTTTTTAGGTTTTTTGAAAATGAAATGGATTTTGAAAAAATATAACCAAACAAAGTTTCATTTTTATATTTTTTTAAATATACACTCAGAAAACATAACCAAACACAGTTTCGGAAGTGATCTTAACATAGTTTCAAAATATTTTCATTTTCAATTTTTTTGAAAATAAAAAACATTTCAAAAACAGTACCAAACGTCACCTATATTTCTTCCATATCTTGGTTGCACTACTACAATTATAACCGTCGACAACAAAGGTGAAATCAAAGAGTCAAAGACTCTCATTTAGACAGAGGACGCATAATCTTTACATCCCGCATCAAACAACATCAAGCGACATTATCAAACTTGACAAGTGACAAGTCTAAAACTATTTACTTAAAGAGTAATTAGTTATTTTTAACGATCTCCGCTCTTCCCACATGGAAGACTATAAGATGCTCACAGAGCAAATGTCATGTTCTTACTCTCTCCCTCAAGAAACGAGAATAGACATGCTATAACATAGGAGAGGCAAAAACTTGGTGAATTTTCAAAGGAAAGTCACTTAGCCTCTCCATAAATTGAAGAAGATATTTATTTAACTATTTAGACAAGGTGGACGAGGCTAAATCACAATGAGCCTCGCCCTATGCAAAATTATAGAGGTAATAAAATTGTCCTTTCCGCATAGGGGATAGCTTTTCCTTAAAGGATAATGATGGTGAGGGTAAAAGATGGCAATTTTTAAAGAAAATTGGCGAAAACCTTTATCCTCTCCCGTTGAGGAAATAACCCAAAGGCCATTATTCAAACTATGGGTGAGATCAAAGGACTTGGTAAAAATTTCAAAAAAATTACACCTTAGTCTTCTCTCATGAGCAATAACCAAACAAGACTAACAAAGTTAGTCCTTGCTGCATAGGCAACAATTCAACATACTACACTTTGAAAAAATGCAAAATTGATAGAGTGATTAAAGGTACGTCTTTTATAGTATTTTATCTCATTTCTAACATATTTTTATAGGAAATAAAAAGAAATCCACACAAAATCAGAGAATAAAAAGGGAAAAATAAAATAGGTTTTAACCTCAATTTATAAGCCAAATGGCCTCACCCCAGAGCCATCAAATCTGAAAAATGAAGATCCAACGGTGAAGGTGAAAAGCCACGAGAGATCCAAATTTATCCTCACTTGCAAGGAAACAATAGTATGCTTTCAAAATGACACTTGATGGATTAAAATGACTGTTGCACTTCTTGAGACTTTTCTCCACACAAAGCTACCATCATTGTGCTCTTTAGGAGACGAGATGTCACTCCAAATCCCTAGCAGGCGAGCATTAATAAGTCTTCGACAATGAGAGCACGAAGTAACTCAACATAGTCACTCTTTGCTTGGGGGCAAATATTATACCATAATTCAAGACACATTGCTTACCTGTGAAAAGATCTTATTCCTTATCTCTCAGTAGGTGATCAATAGGAGTGAGCTTCATCCTAACACTTAAAAGGAGAGGCTAAAATTTTGCCTCACAAAAGAGGAGTAAAATAATACTTAAAGGAGAAGAAATATTTATGGTCTTTCCTATCTCTATATTTAAAGCATTATGGCTTCATCGCCTTATGTCGAGGACATCAAGGATGTGGTGGGCCACCCTTCGTGGAGGCTAAACAGCACTATCACAGTCGAGCTCTGAAGCCAACTGCGATAGTTTGCCACATCATGGGTTACCGACAACTTACTTTTAACATACTTTCTTTGTTTAACATACTTTCTTTGTTTAACATACTTACTTTAATTTTAACGTACATTAAAATTTTGTCATTTAACTTTTCCATTTTAATTTATACATAAAAATTTTTTTTTGAAAACTTGAAACTTGAAAATTGTATCATCGTAAAACATTTACTGAACATCTTAAAACGTACATTCATGTTTGGATTTCGTTTGTTGTAAAACCATTACTATGGTAATCATTTTTCATAGACAATTCGTACTTTTACAAACATAAATACATAAATCATCATTTCAATACTCTTTTTAAACTACTCAGTGGAAAACTTATAGTAGAACCATAACCCTCACTCAGTCCCTTGGCACATGCAGATCCCACACATCATCCATCAACTAGTCTTTTGGTGTGCAGGTTGCTTACCTGCAATATGAATAAACTCGTGAGCTAATCACTCAGTAAGTTCAAACATTCAAACATGACTTATAATTACTTGTACTATATAGCACAGAGAATTAACATACATATAACATACATTGCTTAAAATTCATACTCAACATACTTAATATCGTAAACATATTTAACATATACTTAAACATCATAAATATACTTACATATACTTAAATATCATAAACATACTTAACGTATACTTGAACATACTTAACATAGAACATTGAATATAGCACAGAGCATCAAACATGGTGTTAGTGCATATTATGCTCATTTATGGATTACATTTTTAGTTTTGAGTCTTTATCTTTCATTACGTTATGGTTTTAGGCCCCATGTTGGTCGTACAGTAGTACACGCATGACTGAGAGGGACACTGGGGAGCGACCCACTGGCCAATCCTCAACAGTCCACATAACATTAACATAACATAATATGAAAAACCTCTACCTTACAGGAGGCCGATACGCCAAAAAGTGGTTTCATTACTATCTTTGATATGGTTCTAACCAGGTGACATTCTCATTGTCCCTTGGTCTGTAACACTTTACATTTCTTTTTTTTATTATGTGTATTTTATTGGACACATTGTTGTGCATATAGTATCTACATATATAATTTACATTTTATACATAGTACATAGACATGTCAAGTCAATTCATGAGGCAGACAAGAAGATGTTTGAACTTACAACATATAACACATAGACATGACAATCAATTCATGTTACAGACAAGAAAATATCTGAACTTACAACACATAACATATAGACATAGCAGTCAGTTCATATTGCAAACAGGAAAATGTCTGAACTTATAACACATAACATATAGACATAGTAGTCAGTTCATATTGCAGACAGGAAAATGTCTGAACTTACAACACATAACATATAAACATAGCAGTCAGTTCATGTTGCAGACAGGAAAATGTCTGAACTTACAACACATTACATATAGACATAGCAGTCAGTTCTTGTTGCGAATAGAAAAATATCTAAACTTACAAATACTTTGCTAGTATCTCCCTTTTTGCTTTCTTGGTCCGTAGACGTTCCTTCGTCGCGTCTGAATCGGTTCCTATAACCGAAATAACCACGGTTATTTTTGATACTTAATTCATACATAAAACTTAATAAAAAGTAAAAATTCTATGTTTAACTTTCTAATTATGAACTTAGGAGGTTTCTGCTAATTTTTTACAAAATAACCATTTTATCCCGAACTTTTGACAAAATGACCATTCTGTCCTTAATAGGATTTATCTCACTTTTCTTATACTTAAATCTTAATTTTGGCCATTAAAACTTTAATTAAGGCCTTAGGACACAATTCCAGGCCTTAACGTCCCTTTTTCTAACTTTTGACAAAATGATCATTTTGTCCTCAACTTTTGACAAAATGACCATTTCGTCTCTAGTGTGATTTTTCTTTGTAAATCTACTTTTTTTGGACTTAAAACTTAATTTTGGTCTTTAAAATTTTAATTAAGTCATTCTAAGGTCTTAACGGTCTTTTTCTCGCATTTCTGAAATTTTTAATTAAAATGACCATTTTGCCCCTAACGGGTCTTTAGGTCGTAAAATTTTCACTTTAACTTTCTATATGGATTTTCTATGCTCAAGAATCATAAAATAATTTTTCTTAAACCTTACCATGCTTTTACAGCACTAATTGCTGCAAATTCTTGGTTTACTATTCATCGACCCTCGAGTGACACTATTCTGACCTTCGGTTGTTAATCATTTTCTTATGTTTTTGGACTCTGAATGGATGTTTTACTTATCCTTAAAACGTCCGTCATCCTTTCCCTGGCTTAGATCACCAAGGGGGCTCGGGTTTTCAAACCCTAACCACATTTTACCTCTCATTTCCCAAAATACCCTTTGTGCTGTTCTAAAATTTTCAGTAGCATTTCGGCTTAAATTTTAGGTTTCCGGTATTTAGGTAACGCCTCAAAACCATCTAAGCTGTCATGTACTAAATCAGAGGCCTAATTTTTATGTAAAAACACAAACTTTTTACGCATTTTACATAAAAATTTCCATGAAAACCTAATTGTTTCTAATGATATTTCGGTTTGTTTTTTGTCTACTCTCACCCTCGGTTTTTATCCATATTTTACATACACATTTTTCTTTACAAAAATCTCAATTCCTCACACTATATCCCATAGTTGTTTTTGAATTTTCATGCATAAATTTGAAGTTTTTAAACTTCCAAATTTTTTCCTAACTAAATTACATACCAATACAAACTCTTAAATCATTAAACCATAAGAAATCAAGCTTAACTTTTCATTCATCATTTCCATATACAATCCCCACAGTTTTCTTTGGAATCCAAGCATTAATATTGAAGTTTCAATCTTCAAAATTTTTCCTAACAATCCACATGCTAATACATTGTTTTTTAATCAATATACTACCAACATTCAAGCTTAAATTTTCATTAAACACCCCTTGAATGCTCACAGTTTTCTCTTGGAAAACATGCATCAAATTGTATTTTTTAAGCTCTAAGTCATTCTTTAGTTCCATTACATGCAACCAAGCTTTTTAGAGCAAAAACTAACAAAATACTAGATTTGAAATCACTACACAATACAACAAGCTAGCCCACGGTTTTTCTTGAACACATACATCAAAAATTTTGTTTTCAAGCTCTTAATCTTGCTAACTTTCATTAATCATCATTTCTTAGCTAACATGCATGTTAAGACACAAGATTTAAGCTTGAAATTTTCACTAACATCACACCACATCATTCCACGGTTTTGCTTTAAAAAATTTCAAGAGAAAGCTTGTGAATTGGTGTTTACCTCACAACAATGATCGCTTAGCGCTTGGGAAGACTTTTGATCAAGATTGGTGTGAAAATCTTAAAGAAAACTTAAGCTTGGGTGGTGGTAGTGGTGCACGGCTGAAAGGTAGCAAAAGGGCTGAGTTTTGGCTAAGTTGTTTTCTGGTTTTTCATGTCCAACTTGTGCCTTTAATGGCAGCCAAAAAGGGTGGACCAACTTACAATAAAATTTGGCAATTTTCAACATTTTAGGGGGTTGTTTTGAAACTTTTTATTGGTTGGTTTACAATTTACAAATTTTTTTTGCTGATTTTATCCCTTCATCACTGACTCTAATCCTCATCAATTTCCCAAATTTTCTTCAAAATTTTGCATGAAATTTTGCACCATCTTGGCCATTGATTCAAGATTACTTTAAACCTAAACCCTTCGATCTTCCTAATACTTTCCACTCATATTTACTTATTCATTTATGACATCATCATTATGTCATCATTCCTTACTTTATTAGTTCAAATATGATTAAAAGTCAAACCGAACGAAATTTCACTGAAATCGCTTAGGCGGGTTTCTGTGGCTGTCTGTGTGATCGGTTTACCTTAAATCACTTGTATTTGGCCAAAAATCACTGCCATAAGTATTTCGTCTTTTTCCTATCCTTGGTTTACTATGGTTACCTTCTAGGTTTTTCGATATCGAATTGGCACCGTTTTTCCTATTTTGGCTCAGTAAAATTTTCCATTAATGAATTCCTTTCCTTTAACATTATTAGAATATTTTATTTCATTTTAAACATATTAAATCATAAATTTTACATTTTTAAACATGAAATTTATCATGTACATACATTATACGTGTTTTTCGAAAATGATAAAATTTCTCGGTTGGGACAAAGGATGAGGCAAAACAATAGCTCAATAAACTCCCAAGAATCATGGGAGTTAATTATAAGAATCCTCCAATTCTCTATGAAGATCTCAGAGCAATTCAAATTACAGGCTAGGGATATTCACTAGATTTTATTTATTTATTTGAATTACTTGTTTTTGTCTTAAAGGGGCAGATATATTAAGATTAATCTCCCCTTTGGAACTCGAGGGTACTATTTTGATACCAAAGCTAAGAGCTCTCAATTGTAAATTTGTGAAACCCTAGCACCAAGAAAGAATGTAGCCAAAAAGATTTTTTCAAACCTCTACAAAATTTCTTGTGTTATCTACTTTATACAAATTTATTTTATTATTCATCACGAGACGGATCGTGGTGAGGATAATCTCAAGTTAACGAATTTTCATCGTCAACAGATAGTATCAAAATTAATAGCCTATCAACACCATCAAGAAAAATGTTAAAAACCTCAACATATCCATTCATCAACACAACGAGGTGAACATGGTGCTGCAAAGCTTACTTAGGGTTTTGTACCTCAAACGGAATTAGTTTATGGTCTATTTTTTTAATCAAAACCCTAATTTTTTTTTTCTGATACTCTACTGAAATTAACGGTCTAGGAACTATATTACTTGAGCAACAGTTTTTTCCATTGTTTGGTTGTTGTAATGGTTTATGTACTTAATTATTGTGTTTATGAGCTTATTTATACTGTTCATGTGAACAGTGCAAATTAACATATAGTTTTTGCACAATACGCTAATTTTACACTCGACATAATGTTAATATCACATTTTGTGTTTCCTAAACTATCTAGGATATTTCAGTGCATTAAGTGTCCCATAAAGGTCTGAGTGGAAACTATTTGTACTTATTTATATAATTAAAGTTTTTAATTTAGCTCAGTAAAATTATTATAGTGTATGTCAAATTTAGAACTAAAATATTGAAAATTATGAAAATATGAATTTATTAACATAAAATACACTAGAAAAATTATGAAAGCTTTTTCTGACAATACAGATGCTAGACAATATATGTGCGGCTGGTAACACAACATCTGATCAAGATATCCATATGACTATTTTAAAATAAAATTTTATTTTATGTATGGGTTGTCCCTTAAGTAGGATGATTTCAGTTTCTTGATTTTTGGTTCATGAAGTCATAAAAAAAAAAATTTTTGGTGAACTAAGTCCTTTTTTCTTTCACTTTTGAGGAGCAAAGTGGCATTATACGATCTTTAGTATGACAATTGTCACCAATTTTTTTTAAAATAGAAAAAAAATGATGGTAGTTGAAATTAATAAATAGGAATTTGTAGTTAATAAACTATTTTTGCTATAGTTTGGAAGTAAATTACAAAATTTGAAATCATTAAAAATTTATAGTAAAATCTAATTTAGCATAGATTATGTTCACATTTGTGATCTCTTTCTTTATCTTTTTCTCTCTCTCTCTCTTCCCCCCTCTCTCTCCCCTATCCCTATATTTTAAAACACTTTCCCTTTCTCTCTCTCTCTATCTATCTTTCTCTCTCTCTTCCGTGCTAGAACCACCATCATAGCTGCCAATCGAGCGGAGCCTTATGGAGAGATTGTATCTCAATGTCAATGAGATCAAGATGGTGATTGAGTCTTGACAATGCTAGTGATGGCGACGGGATTGGGATCTTAACATTGATGAGATCATAACTTGCTCTTTCTATAAATCTCTAGGTTTGGTGTTGGTTTTTTTTTTCGATAGGTCTTCGTTGTTGTTTTGTCACCATACCACTTTTTCTGATCAAAGCTTGCATGACGGTCGCAACTTTGGCTTATCGAGGGTCCACCGACATCACTACTGGAGTTCACAAGCACATCCACAATTGCTAAATCGTAAGTCAAAGCTGTTACAATTGATATCGCTTGTCCAAGATCTATCCTCATCAAACTATTGTGATATCTGGTAGATCAGTCCACGAGTAGACTTTCGCCAAAAAATCATGAGATCACGATTGTCCTAGACCTCACGAAGAAAAGGCCATGGTCAGACTTGACGAAGTTATGATCTAGCAGTGGCGGTGATTCTCCTTGGCTTCATGATAGAGAGGCCAATCTAGTGGTGGCAACAAGTCTCCTTGAATTGGTGACGGAGAGACGGTGATTAAACCTGTGGGTGATTCTTTGATTTAGTTCGCAGGGCCTGTAGACAGAGCTCATTGATGATTCTCCGATCTAGTTTGCTGGGTCTATGGGTGGAGCTTGTTGATCTGGTTAGCAATTCTCTGATTCTTCTCCTTCCTTTTGCCATTGTCACCTCTTTCTATCAACTACTACCGCCTTTCTTTGTTGAAGTCCATCAATGATTTGTTAGAATAAAGAATTTACACAAATTGATAAATGTAAATCAACGATTTACTAAAGTAAATTAAGCATTTATAGCTAATTACATTGGTAAATTAAGAATTTATGAATGATTTATCAAAATAAACAATTTATCTAAATCAGAAAATAAATTATTTATTAAGTAAAAAATGTGATTTATCAGATAAAGTTATCAAAATAGGTAAATAAATGATTTATTAAGTAAAAAAAAAAATGACTAACTAAATAAATTTACCAACATTTACACAGAAAGGTTTTTTTTTTTTTAACTTTAAGTTGTCGTAAATCATGATTTACAAAAAAATATGCTATTTATGATAAGTCCAAAACTTTTTTGTTATTTGTTTTTACTTAAGTTTAGTTTTAGCCTACTTCCCTCCTTCTCTCTTAGTAAATGCCCAAAGATATCTCTTAATAAATGATTTACTAAGTGAAAAATATGATTTACCAGACAAACTTATTTAAATCAAGAAATAAATAATATATCAAGTAAAAAAGTGATTTACCAAATAAATTTATTAAAATTTACATATAAGGGTTTTTTTTTAGAATTTTAAATTATGATAAATCATGATTTATAAAAAAAATGTGCTATTTATTAAAAGTCTAAAACTTTTTGTTTTTTTTTTTTAACTTAAGTTTAGTTTTACCTTACTTCCCTCATTTTCTCTTAATAAATACCTCAAGATATCTCAATTATATAGATCGGCCCACTCCTTTATGATAAGTATAGAAATATAAGCATAGAAATATCTCAATCATATAGATTGGCCCACTCCCCTATAAGAATGGATAATTTCCTAAGTTTGTAGGGATGGGTAAACTTTCCCAACCAGAAGAGTACTCTTCCAGCTACATCTTCAAATCCACCTTCTTTTTTTTTTTTTTTTTTTTGGTTTTTTTGGGCCTCCATTCGAGACCGTGAAACACTTGCTCTTAGTATTTGATTCTTCCATGTCTATGACAAAAAGGATGGAAGAGAAATGGTGATTACGTTTTTTAAGAGTTCATAAATCCATGAAAATTCATTATTATTTTTTATCTGTTATGAGAAATAATTCTAGATGATTATTTTTGTAGGGCCTTTTATCTTCTTTATATTAATTCTCTTTTTCTCTAAACAACTTAATGAATTCTTAAAGAGTACTCTTATATTCTATATAAAAAAAAAATTAGGATAACTCTTTCTGTCATTCTCTAAGTTTTCCCTTTGCCATTTATCTTTTCATTTTTACAAAAAAAAAAAAAAAAAAGAAACAAAAGACTAAACCATCTATTTACCATTCATTACAAACATGTCATTGCATACAACTTTTTCATAAATCACAATTCAAAATAGGGGTGAACATTGAGTGGGTTGGGAGTTTTTGTAATTTTTCAACCCAATCTTCATTGGGTGGGTTGAAAATATTTTTATCCACCCAATTAACCTAACGTAGAAACTCATCCCACCCAATTAAGATCGGGTTGGGTTGGCTGGGTTCGATAGATTGTGTATTTTATTAAAAATAATAATAAATGATATTAAAAATTCAACAACAAATGAAATTTAGAGGGGAAAAAAGAATTAAACTTGATAATTTTCAAATAAATTCTATTACAGACTCTGCATAAATTTTTTTTCTTAATATAATCTCATTAATAGTTGAATATAAAGTAAATATAAGTTATAAGAATCACTAAATAATATGAGGATACTAGAGTAATTAATAGTATTTTTTAAAAATTTATCAAAAATTACATCTATATTGAATATCAAGTAATGCAGTCTATATATTCAAATAATTTGAACAACACTTAAAGTTGAATATCATTTAGTAAAAAAAATATATATGTAAGTGAATATTATGTCGGTTGGGTGGGTTTTTGGAATTTTTTTAACCCATCCAATAAAGATTGAGTGGATTGAAAATTTTTTTTACCAACCTAATCAACCAAAAATAGCAAATCAACCCACCTAATTAAAATCGGGTTGGATAAATTAGGTGTGTTTGTCAGGTAATTAGATTTTTTGTTTACCTGTAATTCGAAAGAAAGCAATATTCCTGATCGATAAAGATCATAACTGTTAAATAAATGAATATGATTACTTTAACAAAAAAAAAAAAGTATGATTAAGGTAGAAACTAATCTTATATAACAAAGAAAATAAAATTTGCATTAAAAAAATAAAGAAGAAAATTTGAAAGTAGATGAAGTGTTACCGTTTTTTTTTTTAAGTAAACTAGTTGAATCACATGTTTTTTGTGTGCGAATTCCTTTATTAATATTTATATTGCATAAATTATATAATAATGTTAAAAATATAACATAAAAATTAAACTACGTTCATATTATATCATCAAAAAAATGTGCATAATAGGGATAGAGACAAGTAAAAAAAATATAAAAGAGTAGCAAAATAATAAAATGGAGAGAAAAAAAAAAAAAGGAGAAGAAGCCCTTAAGGTTGGAAAAAAAAAAAAGTTGAAAAATGAAAAAGATAACCTATAAGGTTGGAAACAAAAAAGAGATGATACGTGTCAATGTCACGAGAAGAGCCTATAGTTAAAAAAAAAAAGGTTAAAAGTAAAAATCCATAAAAATTCAATAAGTTGTTCAGAGAAAAAGGAGAATTGTAAGGAAGATAAAAAACCCAAAAAAAATAATTATGTAGAATAATTTCTCACAAAAGATAACAATCATTAACTGTTGAATGGTCATTTTACAACTGTTTATAATTAGGCTTCTATTTTTACGAGAAAAAAAAAAGATGATATTTGACAAACGTAGAACCAAAAAAAAAATGACAAAATAAGTGATAGAATAAATGAATGTAACATTTCTTGTCATTCTATGCATCAATACGAGAAGGCTCCTTTTCTTTTAAAAATTTATAAAATCTAATTTCTATGAATTTTTTGTTTTCCAACCCCTAAAGTCGTGATGACCATTGGGCTCCTACTATAATATGAATTCATCAGTCAAGAACATATGCTAGTAATTCGTTAATCTGCCTTAACACCCATTTGGCTTAACAGGCCGTACGATTTAGAATTACTAACCAAAATTTTTTTTTTAGAATTCAAACTATAGTAGTAGTCACTAATGAACCTAAACCATGATTCTATCTACTATAGATACTAATATTAGCCCGTGAAAGGGTTCTTAGTGACTCACGAAGAATTTGGAAAACTTAGAATTTTATTTCTCTCGTAGGTAGAACTTACAATCTGAAAGAAAGGGCTGACTATTTATAAAGCCCTTGAAGATTAACTCTAGTTTACAAACACACCCCCGGTTACTAAAAGTAACTCAGGTTAGTTTACCGACACTACGGGCCAAAGAGTATGGCCGACAAAAATAAAAAATTACATACTATGCTAACAAGAAATAAAGTAATACAAATGGTCCGGTAAAAATAAAAGATAATTATTTTACATATAATGAGAGGGACTCAGGTTGTCCATAGCTTCGGGATTATTACTAAACCTGAGTGTATCGACAAAACCCCATGGGTCCTGTGAGTCCTGAAAAGCTGAGTCGGTTGGTGCAGTGTCTTCAGTTCCATCCACATCCATCTTTTCTTTTGAGCTGAATGGATAAGCTTGGGAATCCGGCTGAGTAGATGAGCTGGGGTGATTTTGGACAATTAGACTGGTAGAGTCGTCCTTTTCTTGCTGAGTGGGAATCTTATCTTCTTGTGGAGGGGAAGGTACTCTAATGTCTAGCTAATGGTGACTTGGTAGGACAAAAGCATAATAATAATTCAAAGCATCGGTGACTTGTTTGAGATAAGCATCTGAAAAATCTTCCCATGGAGCATTTTGTCAGGTTCTAGCCAGAATTGCTTAGGAATGACGTGGTTCCTGCAGAACAGTTGTTTCTGCACCTCTTTGTATTCCTTTCCATCCCTGTTGGTCGAGAATCTACTTGAAGCGTAGATTTCTACGGTTGGATTGCATAACACAAGATTCCTCTTAAAATAAGGTTTTGCATAAGAGAGAGGAAGAGGATTATGTAGCCTTCATCAGGAGAGATGACCTTTGGAGAGGTTGGATACACGTAAGCGACTGGCGTAGTTCTCCTGATCTTCTTGATCTGGTTTTTTAGCAGTGTTTCCCATTCATAAAATCCAAGATCAAACCATAGCAAAAATTCAATGATATTGTCAAGGGCTGGTTGGAGATTTGGTTTGTTTTGGTAAGTTTGGATTGTTGAGATAAGTTCGATAGATTGAACTTCAATGGTGATGGTAAAGATACTAGCTAGATACCAGAGAATATGGGTTATTTGGGTCCGGAGAAACCATTCTTTGACTCAGAAATGAAAAACCTTAGAAAAAGGATATTCTGGATGAAATCCTAATTCTTTGGTATAATCTGGACCCGAGTATTTAGTTAGCCGGACTAACTCTTTGATGGCTTTTTCAACTGCTCTTTCTTTTGGGTTTTTTGATTTGAACATTCTAATGGACTCTTTTGGGTAAGACCACCTACAAAAATCATAGGCTGTATAATTACTCTTACAAAACCGAGCTGGAGAGGAAGTGATAAGGCATATTTATCATATATTTCTCATCAGTAATTTGTTGGTTTTTTCGAGTTTATGTTTGGTATTTTGGTGTATTTTGTTCACAATTGAATAGGTAGGTGATTCAAGCATTTGGGGAGTGTTTCTAAAGCTAAAAGATCAAGTTGCGACAAGTTTCATTTTGGCTGCAGCCTGAATCAATTTGGCTGCTGCTAGAATCATTTTGGTTGCAACCAGAATCAATTTGGTTGCAACGAGATTGGCCGGGACTGCAGCGAGTTTCACGTAAAGTTTTAACGAATTTTGAAGCCCGAAACTTGTCGTAGCGAGATCCTTTTCCGCTGCAGCGAGTTGCGATTTTTATGTTCCGTGTTTTAAGACTTTTTAGATCGGTGCTTCTCATATAAATAGCCAAGTTTCGACCTAAGAGGGGACTTTTGACAGATGAACGAACCCTACAGAGCTTGGAGGCCATTCTAGCTTAGAGGAGGTGGATTTGGAGATTGAAGATGGCTTCTCAAGAGTTTTCATCTCTTAATTCATTTCTTTCTCTTTATTGTTGATATGATGAATACCATGGCTATTTCTATATTGAATATGCTTGGCTAAATTTTTAGTTACGGATTTGATGTAGCCTAGTCAGATACTATGTTTTGAATGCCAATTTCGTTTATTTGATTTTTTCCATTCAGTTTATTTATTCTATTCCATTCTTAATGCTTCTAAATTTTTGATCAACTTTTAGATATTTTTGAATTTGATGTTTAGTGCCCGGGAAGGGGAATATTGAATTGGAATATGAATAGAACAACCTAGGCTAATTAATTGGTTGGGAAACGGTTAATCGCCTTGGAAACTATTCAAGAGAATCAAGTTCTTAAGGAATTTCTATTTCTTAGTTTTGGTGCATGAATGTAGAAATTAGGAATTAGGAATACGTTTGATTTAATGCTCGGAAGAGGGAATTAAATACATTAGGATTCGTGGTTTATAAACTAGGAAAATAAATTAGAGTTTGGCATGAAAAGCATAGTTGAAGGTTAAGTGAAATCAAATCTCTAGTGTTTAATCATATTAGTTCTCTTACTAATTGTCATTCGTTACTTTAGCTCGTTAATTGTTTTTTTTTATTTGTTTATTTAATTTTACAATTCCATTTAATCGGTTTTTGAATAAAGTTGATATTTCTCATATTACAGTAATTAACAGGATTTAAATATTTTTCCCTGCGGATTTGACAACCCTTCTCATCATTATACTATTAAAACTTGACACCGTACACTTGCGGTTTTGCATATTAAAAAATATCGCAACAGGAAGCTGAAGCCATGAAGATGAGAGGAAGACTAGTTTTGTGTTTAGTGGTGAGGATGGGGATGATTTGTGCAGTATGGACTAAGGTATTTATAGGGAGTGAAACCTTCCTGGATAAGTAATCCGGAATAGTGTTTTCTTTTCCTTTAATTACTTTAATCTCGAATGAAAATTGATCAAACCAGTTTAGCAATCTGATCATCTGAGCATTCTTGGTTTTGATCTGGCATAGTCTAATCATTCCTTTTACTGTTGAACAGTCAGTCTCCACTAAGAAATTGTACCCGATGAGATGGAATTCAAACTTGGAGATTCCCATCTTTACAGTAAGTAACTCTTTCATTGTGGAGTGGTAATGCTGCTGAGCTGGGCTGAACTGGCCGCTCTTGTATCCACAGATTCGTCTTTTCCCCATTTCGTCTTCTTCTAGGAGTATTGCACCCCATGAGCTGTCGCTTGCATCTGTCTGTAGGATTCTTTTCCCTGTAGAGGGAATCTGTAAAGGAGGAAGGGTTTGCATCATTTCTTTCAGCTTTTTGACTACAGTTGTTTGTTCATTAGACCACGTTGGAGGATCCTTTTTCAGCATGCATGTGAGTGGGGCCATGAGTTTTGAAGTATGTGGAACAAAATCCTTGAGATAATTTACTATCTCGAGGAATTATTGAATTTGGGCCTTTGTCAGATTGGATTCTGGAAAGTTGAGCAGTTCGTGACCAATGTTGGGCTGAGCTTGATAGCTTCCTTAGGTTATTTTCATACACAAGAAGTCTATTTGTGACTGTCTAATGACCATTTTCTTTTCAGAAAGCATAATCCCATACTTTTCAGTAATTTCACAAAATTGGGTCAATAGTTAGTTATGGGCTAAAATGGTTTCTGAGAATAAAAGAATATCATCAATAAAAATTAAGGCTTGGTCGAAGATTGGGCCATAAATTTGGGTCATAGCCTTCTGAAACAGTGAGGGGGCTGTCTTGAGACCAAAAGACATAACAGTCCACTAGTAGTGATGATTTGGTATGTTGAAGGCTGTTTTGGGCCGATTAGCTGGATTAATTCCTAATTGCCAAAAACCTGCTTTCAGGTTAAATTTGGAAAATATTTGGGCTTTTGCTAGATTTGCAAACAGGGCTGATCTGTTTGGTAGGGAAAATTTGTTATCAACCAAAAATTAGTTTAAGGGTCGATAATTTATTACCAACCTTTGTTTTTCCCTTGCTTGTTCTGACCACTTGTTGACATAGAATGCATGACATGCCCAATCTGAGATAGTTTCTTCAATTAAGCCTTGCTGGACAAGTTGTTGACATTCTTCAGTTGCCATTTGTTGATGTTCAGGGCTCATTCCTGGGTAACTGGCTTTGGTTGGATTGACATCTTTATTTAGCTTGAATGGCAAGTTGATAAAGAATTGCTTATTTTGCAAGAGAGGATGTGAGCACTTCTTAAGGAATTCTTCACGAGAGTGTGCAGAGTTTATAATCAGCCTTGTCTTGTACTCTTCAAAAGGGGCTGAATTGGATTGATAGCAATTTGGGATTGATTCTCATGGATTGAATTGATGCTTGTATCCTAGTCCACCAGGAAGAATACGTAGTCCTCTGCACTTTTGGTAGATGTCAAAGCCAATTATCAAATCTTTACCAGGGAGTTCAGATCTAATGATTTTATGGACAACTGAACATTCAAAAAAGAATTTGATCCTGACTGGTTTACTAATTAGCTCCGTACTGAAGATTTCTCCATTGGTGGCATAAAAGTGTTGGCTTTCTCGTTTCCATAATGAATTTGGTAATATCTTCAGATTCGTTATAGAATAAGATTCTCCTGTATCAAAAAATGCTGTGACTGTAATTGGTTTGGAGAATTTCGTTGGGAGGACCTTGACTTTAATTGTAGGTTAGATTAACTCTGAGGCTGTCATTGCTACTTGATCCACCATTAAGCATGGTTCTATGGCACAGATTGTTTTAGGGCTAATCTCATCATCTGTAGAAAATATTGATTCTAGATCATGATTATCTAGATCAATCTGCGTAGTCTCTTCGATGTGCTTGATAAGTCTGGCCGATTTTCCTTTTCGACAATTTTTGGCAAAGTGACCACGCTGTCCGTAGATAAAACATCTGTCTTTCTTTCTAAATGTGGTTTTGCATCTGATGAACTTCAGTAGTCTCCTTCTTTTGAACTGCTTTTTAGAAAACCTGAATGTCTAGAACTTCTTTCTTCTCCTCCTTCATTCTTTCGGGCTTTCTAGGCAGTGACAATGAGATTCCTTTTCTTTGCATTTGATGGTCAAATGTTTGCTTCTGTAGACTTTGGAGAGCCTTTTGGATTGCTTGATGTATTGTTGGAGGAATTTGTTCTAAGAGCACATCTTATCAAGAGCTTTAAGAATGCGTTGAAACAGTTTGCCAATTGTGACGCTTTTAAGTTTTAAGTTCCTAGCTACCAAAAGTCTGGTTGTTTCTTCTCCCAAGGGTTCTGGTATAGAAGATAGATACGCCAGTTTTAGATTAGGATCATTCATCCTATCTATCTAGTAGAATCTTTTGATTACCCTCTGGTGATGTCGTTCTAGGTCTCGTCTGTCCATTGAGCAACATTTTAACTTAAGGAATTCTGCATGCAATCAATCTACGAGCTGATCATTAAGTCCACAGAATTCAGCATGAATCTGTTGCAGGGCTACTTCTGTTGACTCCGCTTGGAGAAATTGGAGTTGTCTATACTAACCTAGTCCCATCCACCATTCTTATAAGGTACCAGTTAGTCTAGAGGTAAAGTTAAGGAGGACAGATCTAGTGTCAGCTCTAGGCTTTTGAGATTCCAATAATAGCCAGGCTTTAAATTCTTGGAATCTGTCTCTCCATCTGGTTAGTGGCAAGTCATCAATAGAGAAAACCAAAAATTTGGTTTTATCTCCATTTTTGCCATGTTGTCTTTGATGCAGATCATCTTGTTCGTCAAGTACTTCTTCTGCTTCCTAGGGTGGTTCTTCTATTATTGGATTAGAAGAGCTAGGTTGTACCATTAGTTGTCTTAATTTTTCATTAAGACTCTCCGTGTCAGATTGTTCTACCGAACTTTCTGATTGAAGTTCTTCTGAAGATTCTGTTTCTCCTTCTGATGGTTGTGAGCTAGCTTGATCATCTTCAAGACTCAATGTTTCTCCTGTTGACTTTTCATCAGATTCTGATTTTGATGAAGATTGTTGGTTTTGTTGTATCTGGCTGGCAAGGAGTTGGGTTGAGGCTGATGGCTCTTGAATTTTGAGAGCTTGTTGGTAGGATTTTGGTGCAGGAGGATTGAAAGCTTGTTCTTCTTGAGAAGGTTGTTTTCCTTTCATCTTCTGCTCTTTCGCCAATCTTCTTTTTTCTTTATCTTCATCTTCTTGAATCTTTTTTAGTTGGAGAATTGAGCTTCCTGTTGAATATGGTAATGGCTGAAGAGACTTTGTCATCATTGTAAACTGCCATGGAGTTGTGTTTTCATACGTCTTTCTCCAAGTCTGGGACTGGAGATCAGCAAGCTGGTCCTTCAGGTGCTTCATTTCTCTTTCTTTTTCAGCAAAGACTGTCATCGGAACTGTGTTGTATTTTATTATCGTCATCAGTTCTTCATGAGTTCACTGGATTTGTTCTTCTAGTCTTCGAAGGATTGAATTTGATGCTGTCAAAGACGTCTGCTCTTCTATTCTTTTTAAAGTTTTGCTCTGAGCAATCAGAGCTTCTGTCTGCCAGTTTAGAACACTTTCTGCAGCTATAATTTCTTTAAGAGTCCCATCAGAATTTCTTGTTGATGGGTCAAATATTTTAGGCTGCTGTGTCATTGTTCTCTCGTGTTCTTCAGTCTTTGTGAAAGAATGAAGAAGTGGAAAATCTTGATCATATGTTGAAGGAACAGATGGCTTTTGCATCATGAATGCTGGGACCGGAACTAGATCAAGTTGTTTCACCTTTTTTCTTTCTCTTCTAGCTTGTTTCTGGTAGGTATCCTTCTTTGGTTTTGGTAGGGGATCTTGAGAACATTCTTCATCTTCTCCCCATCCTGATGGAGATGGCATCGGCTTTCCAACAAAATCTAGAGCAGTGTAGTTGACGATGAAATCATATTTGCTAGAAGGTTGACCAAGAGTGCCGACTAAGGAATCTCCTTCATTGAATTTTCTCCAAAGAGGATCTTGATGATGTTTCCTTGGTGAAGTTTGGATCGAAACTGGGCTCATCATTAGTGCTGTGTTAAAGCACTTTGGTGTCTTGGTTTGTTTCCCATCAAACTTTATTTCCATAGATCCATCCTTCAAGGTCTTGTATTCTGGCTCTGTTATTGTTTGTACCACCTGGTGACTTTATTGCAACCTTTCATAGTCTGAGATCCATGCATCCGGGAGAATCCTTTTGAGTTCGTATGTTGAGAGTTGTCTGGGGATATAAGTGCACGTTGGAACATTGTGCTGGGAATCCACCTGGATCATTAGGGCATCAGGAGTTGAGGGAATGGCTAGGTCCAAGGCATGATCTTGGAGTCTATAAGCCATTTGATAGTGAAGTGTAGAACCAATAGAGTTTGGATCTTGTTCTACTCCGATAGTTTGGACTTCAACTTTAAAGACGTCTAGAAGACGATTGTCTTTAAACGACATGTTGAAGTTGGGAAACAGTGTAAAGATTGCTGTTCCTACATTTAGGGTTGTCTCTATGGTTGCAATATAGGCATCTTTGTACTTCTTGAGACGAGAATCAAGAAGCGTCATTCTGGCACTGATAAGAAGACCTTTTTGGGCATGATAAGTTAGAGTAAGACGGATTGCTCCAAAATGAAAGTGAGTATAACCCTGAGCGAGCCATTGAGGAGGGAGTTCTGGTGGGATTTGAAGTGTGACAAACTGGGTTTTTGTGGTTGCTGGAAAAGCATACTGGCTGAACCTAGAAGACTGTATATATTCTTTGGGGTCTTTATAATTAGGTTTAACTAAGGCTTTTATGGATTTTCTGAAGGAGATGGAACACCTAGTGAAAGCACTATACGGATTCAGATGTGAAAGAGATTCAGAAAAAATTTTGTTTGACTCGAGAACATAAGAAACTTCATATAAATAATCTAATTTAGAGGCTGAGGATTTTCTGAGAGATACACAGGGAGGAACACTAAAGGATTTATATGAAGTTTCTTATGTTCCCGAGTCAAACAAAATTGTTTCTGAATCTCTTCCACATCTGAATCCATATAGTGCTTTCACTAGGTCTTTCATCTCCTTCAGAAAATCCATAAAAGCCTTAGTTAAACCTAATTATAAAGACACCAAGGACTACATACAGTCTTCTAGGTTCAGCCAGTATGCTCGTCCAACAACCACAAAAACTCAGTTTGTCACACTTCAAATCCCACCAAAACTCCCTCCTTAATGGCTCACTCAAGGTTATACTCACATTCATTTTGTGGCAATCCGTCTTGATCTAACTTATCATGCCTAAAAAGGTCTTCCTTTCAGTGCCAGAATGACGCTTCTTGATTCCCGTCTCAAGAAGCATAAAGATGCCTGTATTGCAACCATGGAGACAACCCTAAATACAGGAACAACAATCTTTACACTGTTTCTCAACTTCAACATGTCCCTTAAAGACAATCGTCTTCTAGACGTTTTTAAAGTTGAAGTCCAAACTGTCAGAGTAGAACAAGATCCAAACTCCATTGGTTCTACACTTCACTATCAAATGGCTTATAGACTCCAGGATCATGCCTTGGACCTAGCCATTCCCTTAAGTCCTGACGCCCTAATGATCCAGGTGGATTCCTAGCACAATGCTCCAACGTGCACTTATATCCCCAGATAACTCTCAACCGACGAACTCAAAAAGATTCTCCCGGATGCATGGATCTCAGACTATGAAAGGTTGCAATAAAGTCACCAGGTGGCACAAACAACAACAGAGCCAGAATACAAGACCTTGAAGGATGAATTTGTGGAAATAAAGTTTGATTGGAAACAAACCAAGACACCAGAGTGCTTTAACACAGCACTAATGATGAGCCCAGTTTCGATCCAAACTTCACAAAGGAAACATCATCAAGATCCTCTTTGGAGAAAATTCAATGAAGAAGATTCCTCAGTCGGCACTCTTGGTCAACCTTCTGGCAAATATGATTTCATCGTCAACTACACTGGTCCAGATTTTGTTAGAAAGCCGATGCCATCTCCATCAGGATGGGGAGAAGATGAAGAATGTTCTCAAGATCCTCCACCAAAACCAAAGAAGGATACCTGCTAGAAACAAGTTAGAAGAGAAAGAAAAAAGGTGAAATAACTTGATCCAGTTCCGGTCCCAGCATTCATGATGCAAAAGCCATCTGTTCCTTCAACATATGATCAAGATTTTCCACTTCTTCATTCTTTCACAAAGACTGAAGAACACGGGAGAACAATGACACAACAGCCTAAAATATATGACCCATCAACAAGAAATTTTGATGGGACTCTTAAAGAAATTATAGCTGCAGAAAGTGTTCTAAACTGGCAGACAGAAGCTCTGATTGCTCAGAGCAAAACTTAAAAAAAAATAGAAGAGCAGACGTCTTTGACAGCATCAAATTCAATCCTTCGAAGACTCGAAGAACAAATCCAGTGAACTCATGAAGAACTGATGACGATAATAAAATACAATACAGTTCCGATGACAGTCTTTGCTGAAAAAGAAAGAGAAATGAAGCACCTGAAGGACCAGTTTGCTGATCTCTAGTCCCAGACTTGGAGAAAGACGTATGAAAACACAACTCCATGGCAGTTTACAATGATGACAAAGTCTCCTCAGCCATTACCATATTCAATAGAAAGCTTAATTCTCCAACTAAAGAAGATCCAAGAAGATAAAGATAAAGAAAAAAGAAGATTGGCAAAAGAACAGAAGATGAAAGGAAAACAACCTTCTCAAGAAGAACAAGCTTTCAATCCTTCTGCACCAAAATCCTACCAATAAGCTCTCAAAATTCAAGAGCTATCAGCCTCAACCCAACTCTTTGCCAGCCAGATACAACAAAACCAACAATCTTCATCAGAATCAGAATCTGATGAAAAGTCAATAGGAGAAATATGGAGTCTTGAAGATGATCAAGCTAGCTCACAACCATCAGAAGGAGAAACAGAATCTTCAGAAGAACTTCAATCAGAAAGTTCGGTAGAACAATCTGACACGGAGAGTCTTAATGAAAAATTAAGACAACTGATGGTACAACCTAGCTCTTCTGATCCAGTAACAGAAGAACCACCCGAGGAAGCAGATGAAGTACTTGACGAACTAGATGATCTGCATCAAAGATAACAAGGCAAAAATAGAGATAAAACCAAATTTCTGGTTTTCTCTATTGATGACTTGCCACCAACCAGATGGAGAGAAAGATTTCAAGAATTTAAAGCTTGGCTATTACTGGAATCTCAAAAGCCCAGAGCTGACACTAGATCTGTCCTCCTCAGCTTTGCCTTTAGACTAACCGGTACCTTGCAAGAATGGTGGATGGGACTAGGCCAGTACAGACAACTCTAATTCCTCCAAGTGGAGTCAACAGAAGCAGCCCTACAACAAATTCATACTGAATTCTGTGGACTTGATGATCAGCTCGTAGATCGATTGCGTGTAGAATTCTTTATGTTAAAATACTACTCAATAAATAGACGAGACCTAGAACGACATCACCAGAGGGTAATCAAAAGATTCTACTAGATAGATGGGATAAATGATTCTAATCTAAAACAGGCGTATCTATCTTCCATACTAGAACCCTTGGGAGAAGAAACAACCAGACTTGGAACTTAGAGCTTAAAAGCGTCACAATTGGTGAACTGTTTCAACTCATTCTTAAAGCTCTTGATAAGATGTGCTCTCAGAATAAATTCCTCCAACAATACATCAAGCAATCCAAAAGGCTCTCCAAAGTCTGTGGAAGCAAACATTTGACCATCAAATACAAAGAAAAGGAATCTCATTGTCACTGCCTAGAAAGCCCGAAAAAACGAAGGAGAAGAAGAAAGAAGTTCAGGACATTCAGGTTTTCCAAAAAGCAGTTCAAAAGAAGGAGACTACTGAAGTTCATCAGACGCAAAACCACATTCAGAAAGAAAGACAAATGTTTTGTCTGCAGACAGCGTGGTCACTTTGCCAAAAATTGTCCAAAAGGAAAATCGGCTAGACTTATGAAGCACATCGAAGAGACTACGCAGATTGATCTAGAATCAATATTCTCTACAGATGATGAGATTGGCCCTGAAACAATCTATGCCATAGAACCATGCTTAATGGTGGATCAAGCAGCAATGACAGCCTCAGAGTTAATCCAGCCTACAATTAAAGTCAAGGTCCTCCTAACGAAATTCTCCAAACCAATTACAATCACAGCATTTTTTGATACAGGAGCATCTTATTCTATGATGAATCGGAAGATATTACCAGATTCATTATGGAAACAAGAATGCCAACAATTCTATGCCACCAATGGAAAAATCTTCAGTATGGAGCTAATCAATAAACCAGTCAGGATTAAATTCTTTCTTGAATGTTCAGTTGTCCACAAAATCATTGGATCTAAACTCCCTAGTAAAGATTTGATAATTGGCTTCGACATCTACCAAAAGTGCAGAGGACTACGTATTTTTCCTGGTGAACTAGGATATAAGCATTAATTCAATCCATGGGAATCAATCCCAAATTTATTTTAATATAGTTCAGCCCCTTTTGAAAAGTACAAGACAAGGCTGATTACAAACTCTTGTGTAGACTCTCATGAAGAATTCCTTAAGAAGTGCTCACATCCTCTCTGGCAAAACAAGCAATTCTTTATCAGCTTGCCATTCAAGCTAAATGAAGATGTTAATCCAACCAAAACCAATCACCCAGGAATAAGCCCTGAACATCAACAAATAGTGACTGAAGAATGTCAACAACTTGTCCAGCAAGGCTTAATTGAAGAAACTACCTCAGATTGGGTATGCCATGCATTCTATGTCAACAAGCGGTCAGAACAAGTAAGGGGAAAACAAAGGTTGGTAATAAATTATCGACCCTTAAACCAATTTTTAGCTAATAACAAATTTTTCCTACCAAACAGATCAACCCTATTTGCAAATCTAGTAAAAGCCCAAATATTTTCCAAATTTGACCTAAAAGCAGGTTTTTGACAATTAGGAATTAATCCAGCTGATCAGCCCAAAACAGCCTTCAACATACCAAATCATCACTACCAGTGAACTGTTATGCCTTTTGGTATCAAGACAACCCCCTCACTGTTTCAGAAGGCTATGACCCAAATTTATGGCCTAATCCTCAACCAAGCCTTAATTTTTATTGATGATATTCTTTTATTCTCAGAAACTATTTCAGCCCATAGCCAACTGTTGGCCCAATTTTGTGAAATTACTAAGAAGTATGGGATTATGCTTTCTGAAAAGAAAATGGTCATTGGACAGTCACAAATAGACTTCTTGGGTATGAAAATAGCCCAAGGAAGCTGTCAGGCTTAGCCCAACATTGGTCGTAAACTGCTCAACTTTCCAGAATCCAATCTGACGAAGACCCAAATTCAACAATTCTTCAGGATAGTAAATTATCTCAGGGATTTTGTTCCACATACTTCACAACTCATGGCCCCACTCACATGCATGCTGAAAAAGGATCCTCCAACGTGGTCTAATGAACAAACGACTGCAGTCAAAAAGCTGAAAGAAACGATGTAGGCCCTTCCTCCTTTACAGATTCCCTCTATAGGGAAAAGAATTTTGCAGATAGATGCGAGCGACAGCTTATGGGGTGCAGTACTCATAGAAGAAGACGAAATGGGGAAAGACGAATCTGCGGATACAAGAGCGGCCAGTTCAGCCTAGCTCAGCAGCATTACCACTCCACAATGAAGGAGTTACTTGCTGTAAAGATGGGAATCTCTAAGTTTGAATTCCATCTCATCAGGTACAATTTCTTAGTGGAGACTGACTGTTCAGCAGTAAAAGAAATGATTAGACCATGTTAGATCAAAACCAAGAATGCTCAGATGATCAGATTGCTAAACTGGTTTGATCAATTTTCATTCGAGATTAAGGTAATTAAAGGAAAAGAAAACCCTATTCTTGATTACTTATCCAGGAAGGTTTCACTCCCTATAAATACCTTAGTCCATACTGTATAAATCATCCCCATCCTCACCACTAAACACAAAATTAGTCTTCCTCTCATCTTCATGGCTTTAGCTTCCTCTCCAGCTCGGTTTTGTAAAAGTAATTATATAGCCTATGATTTTTATAGGTGGTCTTACCTAAAAGAGTCCATTAGAATGTTCAAATCAAAAAACCCAAAAGAAAGAGCAGTTGAAGAAGCCATCAAAGAGTTAGTCCAGCTAACTAAGTACTCGGGTCCAGATTATGCCAAAGAATTAGGATTTCATCCAGAATATCTTTTTTCTAAGGTTTTTCATTTTCGAGTCAAAGAATGGTTTCTCCCGACCCAAATAATCTATATTCTCTAGTACCTAGCTAGTATGTTTACCATTGCCATTGAAGTTCAGTCTGTCGAACTTCTCTCAACAATCCAAACTTACCAAAACAAACCAAATCTCCAACCAGCCCTTGACAATATCATTGAATTTTTGCTATGGTTTGATCTTGGATTTGATGAATGGGGAACACTACTAAAAGACTAGATCAAGAAGATCAGGAGAACCATGCTAGTCGCTTACGTGTATCCAACCTCTCCAAAGGTCATCTATCCCAATGAAGGCTACATAATCCTCTTCCTCTCTCTTAATACAAAACCTGATTTTAAGAGGAATCTTGTGTTATGCAATCCAACCGTAGAAATCTACGCTTCAAGTAGATTCTCAATCAACAGGGATAGAAAGGAATACAGAGAGGTGCAGAAACAACTGTTCTGCAGGAAACACGTCATTCCCAAGCAATTCTGGCCAGAACCTGAACAAGATGCTCCATGGGAAGATTTTTTGGATGCTTATCTCAAACAGGTCACCGATGCTCTGGATTATTATTATGCTTTTGTCCTACCAAGTCACCATCAGCCAGACATCAGAGTACCTTCCCCTCCATAAGAAGATAAGATTCCCACTCAGCAAGAAAAGGACGACTCTACCAGTCCAACTGTCCAAAATCACCCCAGCTCATCCACTCAGCCGGATTCCCAAGCTTATCCATCCAGCTCAAAAGAAAAGATGGATGTGGATGGAATTGAAGACACTGCACGAACAGCTTTTCAGGACTCATAGGACCCATGGGGTTTTGTCGATACAGTCGGGTTTAGTAATAATCCCGAAGCTATGGACAACCTGAGTCCCTCTCATTATATGTAAAATAATTATCTTTTATTTTTACCAGACCAATTGTATTACTTTATTTCCTGTCAGCATAGTGTGTAATTTATTGATTTTGTCGGCCATACTCTTTGGCCCGTAGTGTCGGTAAACTAACCTGAGTTACTTTTAGTAACCGTGGGTGTGTTTGTAAACTAGAGTTAATCTTCAAGGGCTTTATAAATAGTCAGCCCTTTCTTTCAGATTGTAAGTTCTACCTACGAGAGAAATAAAATTCTAAGTTTTCCAAATTCTCCATGAGTCACTAAGAACCTTTTCAGGGGCCAAGATTAGTATCTATAGCAGCTAAAATCATGGTTTAGGTTCATTAGTGGCTACTACTATAGTTTGAATTTTAAAGAAAAGAATTTGGTTAGTAATTCTAAATCATAAGGCCTGTTAAGCCAAGGGGGCGTTAAGACAGATTAACGAATTACTAGCATAAGTTCTTGACTAATGAATTCATATTATAGTAGGACCCCTCAAATAACTTTCTAGGGAATTGAAAACTATTTATTTGTTAATTGGAACAAATCACAAGAAGGGATCTATAATTGGTTGAGGCAACATTAAGCAACGGCCTTTTCTTGAAAAAAGAAAAAAGAAAATTTCAGAATGGCAGTAGTTGGTGGTAGGTTGAATAATGCATTGCATAAAGTAGTGTTCATTTTTTTTTTTGAAATAAATTCATTCATTAAGTAACATATTGCTCTAATTGATCAGTGAAATCCCGATCTCTTTAATTTCATATGTACTCCATCAAAGGCTTCCTCCTCTTCTTCTTCTTCTTCATTTTTTTTAATTTTTTTAATTTTATGGCCATATGCTCTAAGTTTTTCCTTCACACTACTCAATTTATTTGCTTTTGACCTTTATTTATATATAAATTAAACTGGCATAATACTTAAAGTCACCGTAAAGATATAGTTAGTTGGAGTTGGCTAGTAGCATCAACAAGTGAACACTAACCGAAGGCGAAGGCCTAACTCGGTTGGAATGAATGACCTATTTGAAATCAAATATCTTGGATTTGAGTTTTAGAGAAATAGGAGTGAAACACAATAATCTCCTTCCAAAAAAAAAAAAAACAATGAACACTTGACTAGCAATAGTTGTCGAAGTTGGTCGGCAAATTGGATGGTCGATAACTGATCATTGCTAGCATCGGTCACTGGAATCATAACCAACTAGGTGACCTTTGAAAACTTAGAGGCCATTTGGCCAACTAAAAATTTTATCTCTAAAATATCTTTTTTAATATTTTTTTCAACTTCACAATCACTCTTTATTATTTATATATCCAAAATACTATAATAAAATCTAAATTTTAAAAATCCATAATTTTGCGTCTATAAAGTTCAAATGAGATGATTTTTTTTTAATTGGATAAAATTTCGAGAAGAACGAAATAAGATCTATATTGATAATTTTTTTAAATAAATTTTTAAGATTTTATTTTTTTTACTCCAAACAGTTTTTTTCCCCCTAACACATTTTTCAAAAACACATTTTTCAAAACTATTTTTTTCTAATAAAAAAACTCCAAAACTTAGTCAAATGGGTTCTTAATTGTCAAAATTATTTATAAAATAGAAATAATTATTAAAAAAAAAAAAGAACTCTAAACCACAGACAAAAAGTCACTAGGATTTGATAATTTTAGAACTCGCAAAACTTTTGAGGTACTAAAATATCTTTTGCCTTTTGAAAACGTGTGTTTGTACAAACTTTTGGAAAATATTAGGAATTATCGAAAAAAATTGATTATGTTTATATATGGTTGCATTTTTTTTAAGGAAAAAAAAAATATGGTTGTTAAAGTGTAGTTAATACTCTTTTACATTATTAAAATTTTATGGGATGAATAATAGATACAAATGGAAGCGAGATTAGTTAAATATGTAAAGAGGTACATTCACATCCGTTTTAAGCATCATCTTAAAAATAAATAAATAAATAAATGGTGAAAATAAGAATCACTGGATTAATTAGCAAGATATTCCAACCAGCTTATCCTTTCAACGCCTCCTCATTTACCAATGTCACAATTTATTATTAACATAAAAAGAAATGCAAAAATGTTTTAAAAGAAAGGAAAACGGAAAAAATAAACAATGGCCTAAACAAAGACAATAAATTAAACCAAATACAAATATGTTAGCCGGATTTAATTGTAGAAATTTCAGCCCAAACTCACACATATACAAGTTCTCAAATGTGCTTTTCATTAAAACCCTTAAAAGTAGTGACAAAAAGACTAGGTCGATAAAGAGCATATATTATTTGCCACTTAATTACCTTCCTGGAAAAGCAAGAGACAGCGATATATATGCTATATTGTTAAGAAACTCAAAGCTCCATCTTGCGAGAAATCTCCAAGAAAAATTCTTGCTTTCAGAGAGAAGTAAATCAACAATGTAAGTATATCATGCCATTCAAATATAAGTTAATTCCAATTGGATTGAATAGCAAACTCTTTTCATAAACATTATTATAACAACATATCATGACATCAATATGGTTTGAATCAAAATAAAAACCCAACCACATTTAAGCCTCATAGGACTTTCTTTTGATGATGAAATTTCCTTTTGTTACATGTTGAGTTTATCATGAAAAACATGTTTCTTTATCTATTTTTTGAGTGTTAATTTCATCTTAAATCATTAGAAAATATATTTCTTGAAGTAAATTTTCATAGTTTCCTTAACTTATTTCAATATTTTACCATTATTTATATTTTTCCTTCAAATTTCGTTCAATCTTGAGTTTTATTAATTTCATCAATATCAATATTTTTATCTTTTTAACAAACACCACTATAATTATTTTGGTAACTAGTTTAAGAGAGTGATATAATAGTCAAGCGCCTATTTTGATTTCATGAGATGAGATCACATATCAGTGTAGTCACTGGCATCATAGTTGTGACGTGAATACTGATTTGCTCATTCTGGTGTTGCTGATTATGTTATAGGAGAGCAAGATGTGAGGAGAGGAGAGAGAAAATTTTCTATAATCTTATTTGCAAACTTTAAAATCAAATAATAAAGGCTACACAAATAGTAAATTTGATTAATGTGTATTTATTTGAGTAGTTTTTTATTTTTAATTTTTAAATTAGGATCAAGGGAATTGAATGGTAAAATACATGCCATGCATGGGAAGAAGCAATTCATTAAGTTGCTTAAAAAAGAAAAATAAAGTTGTTCGAGGCTTATGCCAAGCATTAAAAAAATTTACAATTCAATAATATTTATTTTAAGCTACACTAATGGTAAAATACACCAAATAACATATTTAGAAGATATTGATGAAAATTATAGTATTTTTTTTAAATCGATGGTAAATTATAACATATTTTTTTGTTGTTAAAATCAAAAAAAAAATTTCTATTTTTATGCCAAGCATTAAAAAATTTACAATTCAATAATATTTATTTTAAGCTACACTAATGGTAAAATACACCAAATAACATATTTAGAAGATATTGATGAAAATTATAGCACTTTTTTTAAATCAATGATAAATTATAACATATTTTTTTGTTGTTAAAATCAATTAATTTTTTCTATTTTTACCCCATACTTCATTAGATTTCTCTCTCCTCCCCCCCCTCTCTTCTTTCTCTCCTCTCTCTATCTTTCTCTTTTGATGTCTTGCACGTAAGTTTTTCCAAGCCATTTTTTCCTAGAGTTTACGGTCAATTGTGGAGATCTATTCTCTGCCTCTCTCTCTCTCTCTCTCTCCCCCCTCTGGTGATAGGAGTCATGAATGGCGGTGAGCAGAGTGGCAAAGCTTTGTCTTTTCTGCGCCGATGATGAAAGTTGTGCCTAACGATATTGAAATTGTTGCAATTGAGCTTTATCTCGCTAATCTCACCTTCTGACACCAGCCTCACAATCATGAATCTTTGGCCTCGAAAATTACCTGTTCGCCATAAGTGTCATTCTACTTCTTTGATGATTATTCTACAAGAGACAACCTGATTATTAAGATCTGATTTATGGATTTTTTGTGAATTTTAGAGCTGATTTATTGTTTCTTTGTGATTCCTTTTTTTTTACTATAAATAGAAACACTGGAAATATAGAAAATATAAGTATTTTCTTATATTTTCATGAAAATTCAATATAACATTTCGATCTGATCTCTTCACCGCTGTCACTTTTATGATCTAATCTCATTGCCACTAATGTGATGTCCTCTGACACAGTACCATTGGGGATGGTAAGAAGGGAAGGAGGGATGTAGAGGGAGAAAGAGAGAGAAAAATGGGAGTTAAAGGAGAGATAAGGAAGAAAGAGAGAGAAAAATGGGAGTTAAAGGAGAGATAAGGAAGAAAGAGAGAGAGAGAGAGAGAGATCATGGATACATTTGGTTTTTAAGATGTAATTAATTTAAATTATGTTATTTGATTATATTAATTTTAATCCTACTATTATATTAAAACATCATAGTTAAATATACTATTTGGTTAATTCACCTTAAACTAATTATATGTAGTATATGTCAACTCCATGCTATGAATAGAAAGAAACAATTCACTGATGTACAATAAAAAAGGAAAGGTTATGTAGCTATGATGAAGACAAGGCACATGACTGCTAGTATAATGAAGTTAAATATCATTTTTTCACTAATTGGCACAAAATATTGTTGGGAATATGGATAAATTTTAATTTCCCTTTAAGATTTAATTTGTGCAAATAAAATAAAAATTGACATCAATAATTTTATCTTTTAGAAAAACTTTCAATTTCAAAAGGAAAATCTACGGTATAGACAAAGAAAAACTTTCACCATAAAAAACGAGTATACAACAAAGCTTTCAAGTTTTAATAGCAACTTGAGGAATGCTCTCAATAATAAAATTCTCTCATACTCACAAGGGTGGGAGTCTAACTATTGTTCTCTATAAAATAAAACATTTGTCAATATACAAAACTCTCTCTCAGTAGACTTAATTTTTGCTACTAGAATATCTCTCAGTAGATTCTTTTTTTACTGCTCGACTTGATCTGCCTTTCTCTTGCAGATTTGCATGCCTTTGTAGTTTCTGTTTTGCTGCTTACTTTGCTGCTTGATCTACTTGAGGCCTTTGCCTTGTGAAGAACGCGTAAAACGTGTTCTTCTTCCCTTTTTTTATTATTATTAATGTGGGTCCCAAACATGTGCTTGACGTTCACTATCTTTTTACCTTTTTTTTTAATTAATTTCTACCATTTTTATTATTTATCTTTCTACCTTTCTTTTTTTTTTTTTTAACTTTTTGACCAAAAGAAAAGCCAACAAATATATCATAGATCTTCATAAATTACTGTATCCTTTCCTTGTGGTGCAAGCTTCCTAATGAAAGATTCTCAGTTGTTTTGAAAACAATATAATATTATTTTCCCTCCAATATAATTTGTGATCAACGTATGGCTAGTGGCAATAAATACAAGTGATAATGAAGTCGGAAATTACTACACTGCACACTAAATTTATATTTAAAAAATTTCAAAAAAAAAAAAAACTAACTAGAAAAGATTGAGAGATGCGAGCACTAAGACGAAGCTGGTGAGGGTTTCCCTAGTCGTCGTTGTAGCAGCAGCATGCTTGGCTTCATATACTTGTGTAGATTTCGATAACACGGCCAACAGGAAGATGAAGGAACCTCAACCTAATTGTAGCAGAATGGGTGGTTACTGTGACTTGGCCACTTGGTGCTGTGGAAGTCTCGAATGCAAACGCAACCCCGGAATTATTGACTAGTCAGGAAGTTGCATACAAGGTGCTTGTGCCAATGCTGGTTAGATTTGCGACTTTCCTTATGCTCTGAGCCTTGGTTGTTGTTGGGGTCTCAAATGTGAAGCTTATCAATGTGTAGCTAGTAACACAGCATATGAGGATCAAGAGATCCGTATGATTGTTTCAGCTTAAAATTTTAAATTTCATGTATGTGTTTGTCCCTTAAGTAGGATGACACTAGTTTCTTTACTTTTGGTCCCTGAAGTGAAAATTTTAAGAAAAAAAATCTTTTTAAGATTTGAGGACCAAAGTGAGAAATTGGTACCACTTTCGGGGCTAGCATGTATATTGATTTCTATGAGTTGTTATCAGTTTCGTCACTTAAGTCTTTCTATTTCTTTAATGTCGTACTCTTGTTTAAGGTGTGAAATCTATTGAAGCTATTATATATATAGTTCCTACACTGGCCATAATAATGTTATAAAGTCATATTGTATTCGAATAAAAGAGCATCGTCCTTTTATATGTGATGACTATGATGTAGTTATTGTTTTCTTTCTTTTATATTAATTTGTTATTAAGATTTTAGCTTTATTTGTCTAAATTAACTCTGCATTAAGTGCATGTGAAAATTTCTTCGATCAATAATTTTCATTGAATTCAGACCTTGATATATATGAACAAGTAAAATCCAAATTAGTGCAGTTTCCTTATGCATATCCTTTTAATAAAAAGAGGGGAGGCGGGAGAGGTTTCATTAATCACATTCTTTTAATAAAGAAGTTGTCTTCTCTATTTCTATTAGCTAGGATATGTATACATGGATGGTGAAATCTATAGTTAATTTGTACTTTAGAGAGAGAATATGTTAATAGCCCGTCAACACCTGCAAGAAAAATGGTGAACATGGTGCAACAAAGCTTACTTAGGATTTTGTACCTCAAACTGAATTAGTTTATGGTCTTTTTTTTTAATCAAAACCCTAATTTTTTTTATACTGTATTGAAATTAACGGGTTAGGAACTATATTACCTGAGGTAGAGTTTTTTCCGCTGTTTGGTTATTTTAATGGTTTATATATTTCGTTCTTGTGTTTAAGAGCTTATTTATACTGTTCATGTGAACAATGCTAATTAACATATAGTTTCTGCACAATACGCTAATTTTACACTCAACATAATGTTAAAATTCACATTTTGTGTTTGCTAATCTATCTAAGATATTTCTATGTGTTAAGTGTCCCATTAAGGTCTGAATGGAAACTATTTGTACTTATTTATATAATCAAAGTTTTTATTTGGATCAATAAAATTATTATAATGTACATCAAATTTAGACCTAAAATATTGAAATTTATGAAAATATAAATTTATTAACATAAAATACACCAGAAAAATTCTAGACTTAATTCTTTTTTAATAAAGACAATTAAATCTAAAATATTTCCTGACACTACAGATGTTACGAAAATATATGTGCAGTCGGTAACATAACATCTAATCAAGATATCCATATGACTGTTTTAAAATAAAATATTATTTTATGTGCGGGTTGTCCCTTAAGTAGAATGATTTCAGTTTCTTGATTTTTGGTTCATAAAGTCATGGAAAAAATTTTTTTTGGTGAACTAAGTCCTTTTTTCATTCACTTTTGAGGACCAAAGTGACATTATACGACTTTAGTAAGACAATTGTCACAAACTTAAAAATAAATAAATAAATAAATGATCGTAATTGAAATTAATAAATGGGAAATTGTATTAAATAAGCTATTTTTGCTATAGTTTGGAAGTAAATAACAAAATTTGAAATCATTAAAAATTTATAGCAGAATCTAATTTAGCATAGATAATGTTTACATTTTACCCCCCTCTCACACAGTCCCCCAACTCTCACACACACTCTCTCTCTCTCTTTCTCCTCCCCCCTCTGTCTCCCTTATCCCTATATTTTAAAACCCATTCTCTCTCTCTCTCTCTCCCTCTCTCCCATGCTGGAACTGCCATCATACCCAGCCAATCGAGCGGAGCCTCATAGAGAGATCGGATCTCGACATCAATGAGATCAAGATGGCAATCGACTCTTGACAGCACTGGTGATGGCGACGGGATCAAAATCTCGATATTGAAGAGATTGCGACTCGCTTTTTCTATAAATCTCTAGGTTTGTAGTTGTTGTTTTACTTTTTCCTTTTTATAGGTCTTCATTGTTGTTTTGTCGCCATTGCCACTTTTTCCGATCAAGGCTTGCATGGCGATCATGAATTTGGCTTGTTGAGAGTCCACTGACATCACCACCAGAGTTCACGAGCACATCCACGATTACTGAATCGTGAGTCAAAGCTATCACGATTAAGATTGCTTGTCCAAGATCTATCCTCACTGAACTATTGCAATCTCTGGCAAATCGATCCACGAGCAGACTTTCACCAAAAAATCGTGAGATTGCAATTATCCTGGACTTCATGATGAAAAGGCCGTGGTCAGGCCTAGTGGAGTTATGATCTAATGGTGGCGGTGATTCTCCTCAACTTCGTGATAGAGAGGCCGATTTGGTGGTGGCAACAAGTCTCCTCGAATTGGCGGGGGAGAGATAGTGAAAAGACCTGTGGGTGATTCTCCAACCTAGTCCACGGGGGCTGTGGACAAAAATCGTCAATGATTCTCCAATTAGGTTCGCTAGGATTATGGGTGGAGCTCATCGGTCTGGTTGCCACTACCACCTCTCTTCGTCAATTGCTGCAGCTTCTTTTTGTCAAAGTTCATAAATGATTTACTAATATAAAGAATTTACACAAATTGACAAATGTAAATCAACAATTTACTAAAGTAAATTAAGCATTTACAACTAATTACACCGGTAAATTAAGGATTCACGAATAATTTATCAAAATAGATAATTTATCCAAATCAAAAAATAAATAATTTACTAAGTAAAAAATGTGATTTATTAGACAAATTAATCAAAATTGGTAAATAAATTATTTATCAAGTAAAAAAGTGATTTACCAAATAAATTTATCAAAATTTATACATAACAGATATTTTTAAAATTTTAAGTTTTGATAAATCATGATTTATTAAAAAAAAATGATATTTATCAAAAGTTCAAAACTTTTATACTATTTATTTTTAGTCAAATTTAATTTTGATCTATTTCCCTAATCCTCCCTTTATCAATACACAAAGATATCTTAATTATAAAAATTGGCCCACTACCTTAATATTAACATGGAAATATCACAATTATATAGATCGGCCCACTCCCCTGTAAGAATGGATAATTTGCTTAGTAGGGATGGGTAAACTTTCCCAACTCCCAACTAGAGTACTCTTCTAGCTGCATCTTCGAATCCACCAAATTTTTTTGGGCATCCATTCGATATTGTAAAACACTTGCTCTTAGTATTTAATTGTTCTATGTATATGACAAGAAGGATGGAAGAGAAATGGTGATTACGTTTTTTAAGAGTTCAAAAATCCATGAAAATCCATTAAATTGTTTAGAGAAAAAAGGACAATTAATATAAGGAAGATAAAAGAACCTAGAAAAATAATCATCTAGAATTATTTCTCATTATAATAAAAATCATTAATTGTTGTATAATTAGTCTATAAAAAAATGTTAGGAGCACTCTCCTTGTCACTCTCTAAGTTCTTCTTTTGTCATTTATCTTTTCGTTAAAAAAAAAAAAAAAAAAGAAACAAAAGACTAAACTGTCTATTTGTCATTTATTACAAACATGTCATTACATACAACTTTTTCATATATCACAATTGGAAAACAAGTTTCCTGATCGATAATGTGACGTCCCGTACGTTACCATACCAACCAGCCGAGTTCTGACGCCGACCGTGATGGTCAGCAACCTCGTGGGTCGTCCTCCTCTTACTTAACATACTTAACTTTCCATTTTTAACATTCTCATTTTTAAAGTGGAAGCAATTTCTGTAGCAAAAAAATTTTTTTTTTAACTTACATATTATATCTATATCTCTATCATACTCTTATAACATATAATTCATAAATTTCTTTCTTTCATCTTCTTTTTTGAATGCTCAGCGAAAGACCCATGGTAGTACCATACCCTCGCCCAGTCCTTTGGCACGTGCGGATCCGTCCGTTGTCCATCATATTACTTTAAACTAACAAGTTACTTACTTGCAACATATGAACAACTAATGAGCTAGATGCTCAGTAAGTTCAAATATACATTCATTAACTTATAAATACTAGTGATATATATTATTACTAGAATATATGACATCACGTATATACACATCATATACATTGTCTATACATATCCTCGAAATATAACATAATATGTTAGCCTTTTCGTGCTCATTTATCTCTTTGCTCATCATTCTCATCATTCTTTCGATCATCTCTTATCATTCTATTCTAATCTCTTCATTTCCTTTCTTTTCATTCCTATCGTTTCTTAATTTTCTGTTCTAAACCTTTATAACTTTTCTATCGTTTTGTCCTCATCTCTTATCTTTTCGTATCTTATAAGCAAGTAACATATACACTAGTATAAAATCACATAAAAACGTGTCATTCACATCATACACATAACATCAAATACCTCACATCACATATATTAATTCTATTATGTTCTTTTAAGTTTCGTTTTATTATTTATCTATTTTTCATCGATTTTATTATGTCATTCTTTCATATAGTTCGTTTCTTTTCTTATCGTTCTGTACTTTTCTTTTTCTTTTCGTATCATTTCTTTTCTTTTCACTTTCCTTTCCTTTCTTTTCTTTTCTTTTCTTTTCACTTTCCTTTGGTGGGCCCGTTGTTGAACGTACCTATTTGCGTGCAAACAGTGGGAGGAGGGGGAGTGACCCACCAACCTATGTCACAGTCACATTAATCACCACACTTTCGGGGTTGGTCCAACCTATAATCTACCACACCTTCGGGGTAGCACCACATCTGCGTGGAGGATATAGACCTGAAGTCTCGACCGTGTAGGGAGACCGGTATGCCAACAACTTAAGTTTTCAGTCTTATTTTCTTGTATGCTTTTATTTTTCTTATATTGATTTTTTTCATTGTACATCTTTTTCATGACATTCATTATCTTTCCTTTCTCATTTTTCATAGAACATTTCATAGAACATTTGTTCTTTCGTTATTCTATCTTTCTTTCGTAATTCTTTCTCATTGTCATTTCATTCTTTCATTCTCATTTCGTAAGATATATATATCGTTGTTTCATTTGTTGTTTTTCTTTTCTTAATTCTTTACCTTACTCGTGTGAATTTTATCAGTCACACTTTAGCATATATAGCATATATTACTTATATATCATCACATCACATCATAATAAACAAAAATACGTTTAGTTATGTGCGGACAATTATTCTCTGTTATCATTTGCATCATTTTATCTATCGTATCTTATCATCATACTCCTATCAATCATAGCCTATCGTTCTATTCTATCAATTACATCTTATCGTTATGTCCTAATCCTTTTCATCATACCTTTCATCATAACCTATCATTGCTTCTCTTTCTTGTCTAACTCTTTGCTTTCATATCATTTTTCATAAAACGCCTATCATTTCGTTCTCATAAAACGTACCCTTTCTTAATTCCTTTCATTACCGATCATCATTGCTCTATCAATCATAACTTAACTTCCATAAAACCTTTCATAAAACATCTATTCTTTCCTTTCATATCTCATCTCTTTTTTTTTTTTTTTTGTATTCTATCATAACATTCTCGGTCTTACTCTTTCCATTCATCTATCTCTCTTTCTTACATCTTTACTCTCATAAAGCTTTTATAATACATTTCCTTCGTAATTCAATATATATACATATATATTTTTATAAATTATTTATTAAAACCTATCTTTTAACATCATCATAATATTGCTATAGCATTACTATAGCATCATCATAAATCACATCATGACATTTACATATAAAACATATAAATACTATAAGTTTGTTCACAGTTGCAGATGAGTAAATGTCTGAACTTACTCATAGCGTGCTTATCCTCTTCTTGGAATTCATCAACATCCTTTGTCGTGTCTAGATCGGGTTCTTACAGACAAACTTTGTCCGTTAATCACATTTTCATTTATAGCTTTTATTTTATTAAAAAGCTTGATTCTGATCTTATAACCCTTAATTATAGCCTTAAGACAGCTTTTTAAATCTTAATGGTCATTTTCGAATTTTTCTCCAACTTTTTGAAAAATTACGATTTTACCCCTAACTTTTGACAAAATTATAATTTTTCTCTTGATGTGATTTTTCATAACTTAAACCTATATTTTGGCTTTTACAAACTTCATTTCCCTATTCCAGGGTCATTGGGGCTCTTTTCCCATAATTTGAGAATCTTTGGACAAAATAACCATTTTGCCCCTAATGGGTCGTTTAATCATAACATTTTCATTTTCATACTTAGACTGGATTTTCTAAACCCAAAATCATCTAATTAACTTTTTAAATCTTATCGGACCTTTTCCGGATTAATTCTTATCATTTTACCAATTTTTCACATTCCCGGCCCTCGGGAAGTACTATTCCGACCTAAGAGTCGATTTCATGTTTTCCTTGCGTTCTAGGGTTTTGAAGGGTCGGTTTACTAATTATAACTTGCCTCTTCCTTTTTCCATGCCCTAATTCCTCGAGGGGGCTTGGGTTACCTTCCTGATCATATTTTACCCCTCGTTTCCCATATTACCCCTAGTGCCGTTTTTAGAAATTTTGACAGCATTTCCGCTTAATTTTTGAGGTTCTAGCGTTTAGGAAACACCTGAAAACTATCTATCCTGATCTAATTCTATCACATACTATACCAGAGGTCTAGATTTTACGTAAAACTCATACTGTTTACGTAAAATCGTTACATTATCACATATTTTTTCTTTTCTTCCATTACAGCCATTTTCTTCTTTTTACATACATTCTTTTCTAAAATTTTCATATCAATAATTATAAAATCATACCATAGTCCCAAACAATTAAATTACGAAACGTAAAGAGATCGGGATTTATACCGAATTACAGTCCGATCTCGACGGCATAAACCCTAATTCTTCGTTCTTCATATTTGACGTCCCGTCTTGCAAATCCAACTCCGCGGATGCGTCCGGAACGTCGAAAATAGGCTAATGGGCCAAACTTCCAAAATTGGTCAACGGTCGCCATTGACCGGCATTGACCACTATTGACCGTCCGTTGACCGGCGGCGACGGTGGGAAGTGGGTAGTCCAGCTTGAAGATCTTGACGAGAGGAATCTATTGGTGGCTTCAATTTCATCATTCGACACCTCTATCGCCGGAAATCGCCCCTCGAAAAATCGGTCACGGTGGCGGTTTTGGAACTCCACCGTGCCGGGGTTGTGGCGTGCAATTGACTTGGGGCTTTTGATCTACATGAAATTCTGAGCATTTTGATACCAACCTTGCAACGGCGACGGGCGGAGTTGGACGACGCAATCCGGCGGCCGTTAAGTTGAAACACCACCTGGGTTTTGTTCTACTCTTCACCACGAGTCTTTTGGGAATGGAATCAGCTTGATCGGACGTCAGACGACGGAGATACGGCATCGCGAAATTTCCGGTGGCCTGCTGCTTCAGGCGGCGCGTGCAAGCTCCTCCGGCGTCGGTTCCGTCGACTCGGCACACCGTTGAACTCAGCTCAGCGAGAGCTTTCCAACGGTGCCGGCAGTGTCATGAACGGAGGCCGTACGTGAAAGTTGGTTACTCTTCACATGCGGGTAGAGAGAGAAGGAAAAGGGAGGAAAGAGGGTGTACGTGGACAAACGAGGAAATTTCACTTTTTTTCGCTCTTTATATACTTTTTCGCTCAAAATTTCAACATGGGCTATCCTGACCAATTTGGGCGTCCTGAATCCAAATATATCAGTTTTATTTTCATCTGAGATCATCTTGACTAGTTTTCAATATTGCGAATTCTCGGTCAAAAATTACCCTTGTGCTCAATTATCAAATTTGAGCATGCTGATAGGCTATCCTAACTAATTTGGGAGTGCTGAACTCAAATTTATTAGTTTTATGTCAAGATAATATCATCTTGACCTACTTCTTGATACTGTGAGTGGCACACACGTGTACACACATAGCATCACTATCAATCATTTTTCATCCTTTAACATTGTTAGAACATTTTATTTAGTTCTAAACAATATTAAATCACTTAATTTCACATTTTAACGCTTAAATTCATTGTGTATTTATTCTCCGAGAAATATGAATTTTCTCGGTTATCACAGATAAAGATCATAACTGTTAAATAAATGAATATGATTACTTTAACAAAAAAAAGTATGATTAAGGTGGAAACTAATCTTATGTAACAAAGAAAATAAAATTTGCATTAAAAAATAAAGAACAAAATTTTGAAAGTGGACGGAGTGTTACAGGTTTTTTTTTTTTTAATGTAAACTAGTTGGATCATCCATTTTGTGTGTGTGAAATTCTCTATTAATATTTACATTGCGTAAATTATATAATAATGTTTAAAATATAACATAAAAATTAAATTAAGTTCATTTTTATGTCATCAAAAAAAGTTACATAATAGAGATAATAGAGATAAAGAAGAGTAAAATAAATAAATAAATAAAAGAGTAGCAAAACAATAAACTCGAAAAAAAAAAAGGGAAAAAAACGCCCATAAGGGTGGAAGCAAAAAAAAAAAAAAAAAGCGTAAAAGGAAAAAAATAGCCTATAAAATTAGAAACAAAAAAAGTGAAAAAGCAAAAAAGGGGGAAAAAAAGGTGATACATATCAGTACCATAAGAAGAGCTATTGATGGAAAAAAAAAAGCTAAAAAGCATAAATCCATGAATATTCAATAAGTTGTTTAGAGAAAAAGGAGAACTATAAGGAAGATAAAAGGCCTAGAAAAATAATTATCTAGAATTATTTCTCACAAAAGATATCAATCATTCATTGTTGTATAGTTATTTATAATTGTTAATAATTATGCTTCATTTTTATGAGAAAAAGAAATGATATTTGATAAGTGTAAAATAAAAAGAATAACAAAACGAGTGATGGTGTAAGTGAACATAACATTTTTTTTTTTGTTATTCTGTACATCGTCACGAAAAGGCTCCTTTTCTTTTAAAAATTTATGAAATCTAATTTATTTGAATATTTCGTTTTCCAACCCCAAAAATCGTGATGGTCATTCACATGATGGAATAACTTTCTAGGGAATTGATAATTGTTTATTTGTTAATGGGAACAAATTGCAAGAAGGGATCTTCAATTGGTCGAGGCAACATTAAGCAACGGCCTTTTCTTAAAAAAAGAAAAAAAAAATTCAGAATGGAAGTAGTTGGGCTAGGATGGATAACAAATTGCATAAAGCTGTATTCATTTTTATTTTGTTAAAATAAATTCATTCATTAAGTAACATATTGCCTCCTTAATTTCATATTTACTCCATCAAGGGCTTCCTCTATTTTTTTTATTTTTTTATTTTTTATTTTTATTTAATTTTATGGCCATATGCTCTAAGTTCATCTTTCATACTACTCAATTCATTTACTTCTGACCTTTATTTGTATATAAAATAAACTGGCATAATACTCGAAATCACCGTAAAGATGTAAAAGATGTAATCTATCGAAATTGACTAGAGCATCAATAAGTGAACACTAGATCAAAGACATAGACCTAATTTATATGGAATGAACAATCTATCTGAAATCAAAGATCTTGAATTCAAACTTTAGGAAGGTAAAGTGAAACCCAATAATATCCTTTCATGGAAAAAAAAAAAAAAAAAAAGTGAACACTAGACCAGTACTAGTTGCCGAAGTTGGTCGCCAAAATGGAGAGTTGATAACTAATCATTGCTAGCATCGGTCACTGGAATCACAACCACTTTCTAAAATAGCTAGCTAGGTGACCTTTGAAAACTTAATTGCCAAAATCATTTAAATAATAGAAATAATAATAATAACAATAATAATAATAATAATAATAAAACACTAAACCATTGACAAAAAGTTGCTAGAATTTGAAAATTTTAGAAATTGCAAAACTTTTAAGGCATGTTAAAAACATGTGTTTGTAAACTTTAGGAAAATATTAGGAATTATCGGAAAAAAATCAATTATGTTTAGAATGCTTACATTTTTTTAATGAAATTAATATATGGTTGTTAAAGTGTAGTTAATATTCTTTTACACTATTAAAATTTTATGGGAAGAATAATAGATACAAATGGAAGCGAGATTAATTAACAACGTACAGAGGTACGTTCACAACTGTTTGAAGCATTATTTTAAAAAAATAGGAATTAATGGATTAATTATCAAGATATCCTACTAGCTTACCCTTTCAACACCTCATCGATCATTTACCAATGCCACATTTTATCATTAACATAAAAAGAAATGCAAAAATGTTTTAAAAAAAGGAAAAAGAAAAAAATAAACACAAGCCTAAACAAAGACAATAAATTAAACCAAATACAAATATGTTAGCCAGATTTAATTGTAGAAATTTCAGCCTAAACTCACATCTATTTAAGTTCTCGAATGTGCTTTTCATTAAAAACCTTATAAGCAGTGACAAAAAGACTAGGTCAATAAAGAGCACATATTATCTGTCACTTAATTACCTTCCTGAAAAGCATGAGACAGCAACGTATATGCTGTATTGTTAAGAAACTCAAAACTCTATTTTGCAAGAAATCTCCATGAAAAATTCTTGCTTTTAGATAGATGTAAATCAACAATGTAGGTTGTATATCATGACATTCAAATAAAAGTTGATTCCAGTTGAATTGAATAGCAAACTCTTTTCATATACACTATTAAAATAACATATCATGACATCAATATGACTTGAATCAAAATAAAAACCTAATCACATTTAAGCCTCATAAGACTTTCTTTTCATGATGAAATTTCCTTTTGTTATATGTCAAGTTTATCATGAAAAACATGTTTATTTATCCATTTTTGAGTGTTAATTTCATATTAAATCATTAAAAAATATATCTTGAAGTAAATTTTCATAGTTTCCTCAACTTATTTCGATATTTTATCATTATTTATATTTTTCCTTAAAATTTTGTTCAATCTTGAGTTTTATTAATTTTATTGATATCAATATTTTTATATTCTTAACAAACACCACCATAATTATTTTGGTAATTAGTTTAGGAGAGTGATATCAAAGTCAAGTGCCTATATCGATCTCATGAGATGGGATCACATATCACTGTAGTCACTGGCATCATAGTTGTGACGTGAATACTGATTTGCTCATTCTGGTGTCGTAGATTTTGTTACAGAAAAGAAAAATGTGAGGAGAGGAGAGAGAAAATCTCTATAAGCTTATTTACAATCTTTAAAATCAAATAATAATAAAGAAGGCTACACAAATAATAAATTTGATTAATGTGTATTTATTTGAGTATTTTTTTTATTTTTTATTTTTAAATTAGGATAGAGGGATTTGAGTAGTAAAATACATGCCATGCATGGGAAGAAGCAATTCATTAAGTTGCTTAAAAAAGAAAAATGAAGTTGTTAGAGGCTTACTCCAAGCATTAAAAAATTTATGTTTCAATAATGTATATTTAAACTAAACTAATGGGAAAATACTCCAAATAGTATATTTAGAAGGTATTGATGAAAGTTATAGCATATTTTTAAATTGATGATAAATCATAGCATATATATATATTTTTTGTTGTTAAAACAAATTAGTTGTTTTCTATTTTTACCCTATACTTCATCAAATCTCAATCTCCCCTCTCTCTCTCTCTTTCTCTCTCCCTTCTCTCTTTCTTTCTCTCTCTTCTCTCTCTCGACCTCTTACATGCAACTTTTTCTCGGACATTGGAGAATTGTGGAGATCTGCTCTTTGCCCCTCCCTTCTCTCTATCCTCTGGTGACAAGAGCCACGAATGGCAACAAATAGTGTGGCAGAGCTTTGTCTTTTCTATGTAGGTGACGAAGGTCTTGCTCGACGGCAATGAAATTATCGCAACTGACCTTTCTATAGTGAATCTCACCATCCAACACTGGGCTCACCATCGTGAATCTCTAGCCTTGAAAACCGCCCATCTACCACGAGCGTCAATCTACTTCTCTGACAATTATTCTATTGGAGGTGGCATGGTTATTAAGATCTAATTTAGTGAATTTTCTTTTAAATTTTAGGGTTGATTTATTGTTTTCTTGTGATTCCTTTTTTATTTATTTATTTGTTTTTTGCTGTGAATAGAAATACTGAAAATAAATATACATGAAATATAGGAAATATAGATATTTTCTTATATTTTTATGGAAATGAAATATTACCATTGTAATTTGATCTCTTCACTGCTGTCACCGTCGCAATCTAATCTCACCATTGACTACATGATGTCCTCCGGCATTAAGAATGGTGGCAAAGGGGGGGGGGGGGGGGGAAGTGGTGTTGGGGGGGTGTTTGGTAGACAGAGAAAGAGGTAAAGGAGAGAGAAAATGGAGGACAAAGAAGAGAGAGGGAAGAGAGAGAAAAAATAAGGGATAAATTTGATATTTTAATATGTAATTAATTTAAATTATACCATTTGATTATATTAATTTAATACTATTATTATTTTAAAACATCATAGTTAAATATGCTATCTAATTAATTTACCTTAAACTAATTATATGTATTATATATCAACTCCATGCTATGAATAGAAATAAACAATTCATTGATGTATAATAAAACAGGAAACGTTATGTAGGTATGATGAAGACAAGGCACATGACTGCCATTATAATAAAGTTAAATATCATTTCTTCACTAATTGGCACAATATATATCAGAGATCTTCATTAATTACACTATCCTTTCTTTGCGGTACAAGCATCCCAATGAAAGATTCTCAATTGTTTTGAAAACAAAATAATATTATTTTCCTTCCAATGACAATTTGTGATCAACGTTTGGATAGTGGTTATAAATACAAGTGCTAATGAGGCTGGAAAATAGCATACTACACACTAAATTTAAAAAAAAATTTTGAGAAAGAAAAAACTAACTAGAAAAGATTGAGAGATGGCGAGCACTAAGACGAAGCTGGTGAGGGTTTCACTAGTCGTCGTTGTGGCGGCAGCATGCTTGGCTTCATGTACTTGTGCAGATTTCGATAACACGGCTAGCAGGAAGATGAAGGAACCTCAGCCTAATTGTAGTGGAATGGGTGGTTATTGTGATCTAGCCACTTGGTGTTGTGGAAGTCTTGAATGCAAACGCAACCCCGGAATAACTGACTGGTCAGGAACATGCATACAAGGTGCATGTGCCAAAGTTGGTCAGACTTGCAACCTCCCTCTTACTCCAAGCCTTAGTTGTTGTTGGGGTCTCAAATGTGATAACTTTCATTGTGTAGCTGGCAACACAGCATCTAACGATCAAGAGATCCGTATGATTGTTTCAGCTTAAAATTTTAGATTTCATGTATGTGTTTGTTCCTCAAGTGGGATGATACTAGTTTCTTTACTTTTGGTCCCTGAAATGAAAATAAAAAATTTTTTAAAATTTTTTTTTTTATCTTTGAGGACCAAAGTGAGAAATTGGTACCGCTTTCAGGACTAGCATGTATATTGATTTCTGCAAGTTTTTATCAGTTTCGCTGCTTAAGTGTTTCTGTTTCTTTAATGTCATACTCTTGTCTAAGGTGTGAAATCTACTGGAGCTATTATATATATAGTTCCTACACCAGTGATAATAATGTAATAAAGTTATATTGTAATAGAATAAAAGAGCATTGTCCTTTTATATGTGATGAATATGATATAGTTGTTGCTCTCTTTCTTTTACATTAATTTGTTATTAAGATTTTAGCTTTATTTGTCTAAATTAACTCTGCATTACGTGCATGTGAAAATTTCTCCGATCAATAATTTTCATTGATTTTAGAACTTGTTATATTCGTCTAAGTAAAATCCAAATTAGTGCACTCAAAACAGAGAGATTGTGTAGGCTTAATATAAGTAACAACTAACGACGATATTCAAATAAGTGCTATCTGGGTCTACGGAACAATCTTTGATTAAAAATGCCTCTAGTAATTACTCACATTTTCATTAATGAATTAGACTATAAAGAGCTATATCAAAACTCATTCCTTCAAGATATATTTGTGAGAAATATTAGGAATATACCGTTATATATATATATATATACACAAACCATTGTTTATTATATTAAGATGCCATGAAAGACTAATATTGTAATTTCTGTTTTGACATTTTGTGGAATAAAGTTCGTAGCTAACAAATATTATATTATATATTTTTTAATAATTTGATTCGAGTAATTTACAAAAGAAAAATAGCCTACTCGAGTCAATTTAATCTAATTACCCTTTATCTATCCATTTTAAACAAATCATGTCACCAATTTTGTTATTCTTAAATTTACACTAATTGTCTTGAATACTTTTATGGAATTAAGAGGGTACACCTTAATCACGTTTGAAAAATCAAGAGGGCAGGTTGACATAAGATAAATAGGTTGGGAAGAATTTTGAAACTATAATTAATGTCATATCAGCAAATCCATTAGCTTAAAAGATTGAATTGTTTTGTATACGTCAACGGTTCATTTGCGCAGTTTCAGGAGGGGGAGGAGGAAAAAAAGGGGTGAATGATATGGGGAATTTGAGATTCCTAATGGGTACTATATTCTTTTACATATTTACAATTCATATAACAAACTGTACGTTAGCATATATCCAGAAAATGTAGACAGTTGTTAATCTTTAAATCATGTATATGGTTCATATGCTGAAGAATAATTCTAATGATATAGTTCAAATTTATAATTAGCAATTGATAAATAAATTTAGTTACTTTTTAAAAAAAAATTATGGTCATTCTTTTGATAAGGAAGTTGTCTTCTCTATTTCTAGTGGCTAGGATATGTATAAGTAGATGGTGAAATCTATAGCTAATTTGTACTTTAGATAAATGAAAAATTCGATATTGCTTAAATGGAGTTTGCCTATAAATTGTAAAGTGTAGAAAGTAACAAGAAAATGGAGTGATTCACATTAAACATGAGAGTTGCACATTATGGAGCTAGAGTGTCACTATTCCAAGAGCAAAGTACATAGAATTGCCACCGAAGAAAAGCTCTTGGTTTTCTTAACCATAGTCATTTTAAAATATTAAATTAGAATGACCTAAATACCCTAAAATAGTTAGTTTTCCCCCCTCCCCCCTTTTTCTATCTCTCTCTCTATCCCTCTCACTAGAGTTGCAAAACCGAAGATGTGATCATCTCTTCCTCTGTTGCTTTCTTTCTCCCTGCCTTTCTTCCCTCTACCTCTCTTACCAAGCATAGAGGTCAACCAATGTGGAGATCTTCCCCATGGGAAGGTGATATCACCCTGTAGCGTGGTTGTTCGGTGCATATACAAGTTGTTCTTACAATTGGTATCATAATGAATTTCGAATGGAATCATGACGGTTAGCCATTGGTAACTTAAAGGTATATTTGGTATTCTAAATAAATTCATATGACATTCTTGTTAAGTTCTGCTCCCTATGATAAAATACATTCGTTGTGTTTACGAACATTTTGATTTATTTAGTGAAGGTTTTATTTCATAGTTATCAATTGTATGTCCTATTACATTCATATGATGCGAGCAAACAACTCATGCCCAATACTATTGTTGACCAAATCCTTAGATTAGGCACATGTCAAGGAGATAGTCAACACTAGTCTATAGTTGATGTATGAAAGGGGACATTTTGTTCACTGTAATGGTCCTATTGGAAAGATGGCTTATCTTGACAATTGAAGCACATAGTTTTAAGATAAATATACTGGTAGTGGATGTAAATTAGACTAAACCTAAAGTGGAATTAATTTGATTATTAATTTTGGTTACCTAATCAATTCATTTTAATAATCATGTTACTCAACCCATCTTAATCCTGACATGATTCCATCACTTCATATTTAAAACTTGTGTCATTTGATATACAAAGGGTAAACCCACAACACCTATAGATTAGCATTGTTTGTTATGGTGTTATGATTAAAACGTAATAGATTTTAAAATTATTTCATCATTACTCAGGATCTCACATATTTGTTATATAAAATGAACAAGTAGAACAATTAATTGCCTATTAGCAATAATTATCTTCGGGCTTCGTGAGTTCTTTTACACAATGAACATCCCCGCGCGGTGGTAGAACCTCTAAGGCTTCTAAATCCTAGGCCTTAAACCACGCTATTCTCTCCTCCTTTAAACATAGTGGTGTGTGAACACCATCAACTTATTCTAGGTTTGATCAATCTTATTATTATTATTTTTTTTTCAAATCCTTAGTGGCAAAGGTTTACTTATCTCGAAAGTGGAGAGACTGAGAATCCTAGATGTATGCTAAAAAGCACTATATAAGGATCTCTTTATAGCACTAGTTTTAGGGTTGACAATGGTGTAAGTTATATCACAATCTTTCGTTTAATGGAACGTGCTAACTCCTTGGGAAGAGAGAGAAAATCTAACTGTAATCTTATACATATACTTTAAAATCATGTATACGTGTGAAATACGCCTAATGCATACATATCTGAACATTTTTTATACTGATTAGGAGCACAGTGTTATGAGTAAGAAGAAGCAATTCATTAATGTAAGTTTGCTTAAAGAGGGGGGGGGGGGGGGGTGGGGGGCGCGGTGGGGCCCTGAAGGTGTCGTTCGAGGCTTTCGTGCCAATGGCTTTGAAGTCCTAATGGGAGACATGATTGAGCACCAAAAGGTCAAACCCCGTGGTGCACCTTGGTATGATCACTTCCAATCAAGTTAAAAGCTAATTGATTGCTCTTTAATTTGCACAAAATGTACGAAGAAATTAATCTTCAATTGACTGAATGAATCTTAATTGAAAAAAAAAAAAAAAGAGTTTAGACATATATGTGCATTTTTTTAATTGCTTCACATCAAGATATGAGCTACTAAATAGCTGCCCAATGAATTGTTCTCGTTTTTATTTTAATCATATATATATATATGTGTGTGTGTGTGTATTTTTATATATTGTGGTCCTTGAGATAGGTTTTTTAACTTTTTGTATTTCTATTTGCTTGGGTGATCTTTATTCAACTTTATTGGAAGTGGTTCGACCTATCTGACATTCCTCAGACTTTAGGCTTTCTAAATAAATTCTAAAAAGGGTATCCTATTATTTGAAACGTTATACATTATGTTCGAATATTAGACAGAAACTGTAAACTGAGGTGTTTAAATTACCCGGAACAATGTAGCGGTATTCATTCTAATACAAATTGTAGGTCTAGATCATACATCCCCTTTTACCATATAATATGTAAAAATTTCCAGATAGTCAAACACAAAAGTGATTCTTGAGTTATGGAAATCCAGAAAATATTCATGAACTTTGAGAATTAAATACATGATTAAATAAGCATGATGGATATTATGATGAATATGGATTATATTGTTGGATTTCACTGGTAAGATGAATTTCCCTATCTGATCGCAGCCAAGAGCATTGTGTGTGTATTTATATATAGCTAGTTATTTGACCTGAGTTTTTATCTAATATATATATATATATATCAATGCCTTTTCCTGTAGGAATCCTATTTATTATTGGTTACAAATATCATAATACAATAAACGCATTTGCTTCAAAGCGCACTAGTCCTAACACCCGGGTCTATATACAGAAATTGCCCGTGTGTGACCCCTATATTGCATGGAATGCAGACATATCATTCTCGTGATTATCTCATAAATGACTAAATATGATCAAATTTAGGTTTGAGAAGACAATACTCCAGTTGCGGAATAGAATAAACTACGTAATTGTAATGGATTAATCCGTCTGAGATGGAAGCTAAAATCCAAGGAGAGATTCAATAAGAAGGAAAAGGGAAAAAAAAAATCATCATCAACGAAAAAAAAAACCCGAAAATAAACTAATATCTTCATAACTTTTTTAATTAATTAGACAACGTAATTCTTTGTTTCCAGACGAATAAAGTGCAAAACATGACAATATGTTATGAATAATCTAATAATTTATTAAGTGTAAATGTTTATTTTCCAAATTCCCCTTATGAATTTAGATTATCTTCACTTTGTGTTTGATACTCTAAAACTTTTCATAATCTTATAATTAACACTCCATAACTTAACATGAATTTAAAATGGATGGATTGATTTCATGTTTGAACCCAACCTATTTTTTTATTGTGTCAAGCGGGTTCGACTTAAAACCATCCCGTACCTCTTTTCCCAATCCTAACCCATATTTTTTGGTCGTATTATTTTGTCGTGATCTGAATTATCAAAACGTTTTCTTTAAATCTCGCTAAATAATTTTAAGACAACATTAAATGTTCAAATATCAATAAATGACAATATTGTGAAAAGTCATAATATGTTGTAGGTTAGCGGAAATATGAAAACAAACAGAAAAAAATAATAATTAAAAAAAATACAACAATAGTAAGTGAAATCAATGTAGCGAAATAAAGTTGAGTCTCATGTATCACATAGTTTTGTTAAAGCAGATTCACCTTTCTCATCGTCAGTATTTGAGAAATAATCGACATCTGCTTACCAGGGTAAAACAACTTGATAGCAATGATGACACACAATGTTACTATTTCCGGTAAACTAAAATAAGTCTGAACTCTATCACACTAAGTATGCCAAAGACTCAAGAGTATAGAAGGAAAAAAATAAAATTTCTGAATTCCCTGTGTTATAAATCATGGAAATTGATACCAATTTATGGATCCAAAGGAGGCCATGGCTCTAAATTTCATAATTAAACCGAAAATTAAGTTTATAGTTGTTATTAGATTGATTTTCATCAATCCTAGCATATATCCGAATTCATGATGCTAATAAACTTCTGTTGCAACTCTTGGGCTGTTACATATTATGGAATTTAATTTTGTCATCATGCTAGAAAGGAAAAATATTAAGCGAGTAGAAAAACCAAACCCAAGCAGAGCTAATAACTTTCTGAAACATTTGTGCCCATAGAATGCGCCCACTCTAGGCACCTATGTTATGTGGGTGAAAGAGCCTCTACGCTTAATTGGTCACTCATAAGCAATTGTGCAATCCCTTATAAACATATTTCTTCTTTCATCTATTTCTCCTGTGGGAAAAGAGTCTTTTTCATTTCCTCTTCCTGATTTTCCAACTTTGTGGGTGCACTTTTGAGACTCAATTTCTCATTCAACCATTAAACATTTTGAGTGTAAAAATATATGACTTCGATTTCTACAAAGAAAAGAACATGAATCTACCTTGAACCAACACTAACACACAATAGGTCCCGCTTAAATTCAAGCTCAAAATGACCATTAAAATGGTTGTGTTATAATCCATTTTCTAACTTTGTATTTTACAACACCATGGAGAAAAATTTCGTAACATTTTATGTAATTGATAAAAATAATAGTACCAATAACAAATTTTGGTGACATTTGGTATTGGTTTTAAAATGTTTTCTGTTTTCAAAAAAATTGAAAATGAGAATGTTTTGAAAACTGTGTTGATACCATTTCTAAAATTGTGTTTGGTTATATTCTCTAAGTATATATTCTGAAAAAACATAAAAATGAAATTTTGTTTGGTTATATATTTTGAAAACTCATTTTATAAGTAAGTATCTTATAAAAATATATTTATTTTTAATTTTAAAAAAATAATAAAAAATAAATTATTAGTCATAGTTAAAAAAAAAAAAACTTTGGTGGTAGGTTTTGCAATGAGAGATAGGGGTGGAAAAGATTAGTGGTCTGAACTTTAGGTGACGGTGATGACTAAATTTAGATCATGAGTCAATAGTTATCGTCGCGAGGGGATCGTCGTTATTGTCACTAGCTCATGGTCATTAGCCTTCGTCAGAGATAGAGGCTATCGTTGGACATGATTATCACTGATGCTGCACAGTTAGAAAAAGAAAGAGAGAGAGGAGATGGAGAGAGAAAATGAAAACAAAAAATGAAAATAACTTTTTTTTGTTTTCCAAAAACTCAAAAAAAAATATAGTTGAAAATGATGTTTTCGAAATGGTTTTGAAAATATTGAATAAACAAATGCTATTTTGAGACCATTTTTATTTTTTGTGTTTTTGAAAATGAAAAAAACACAAAATGAAAAATCATTTTTGAAAACAAAAACAAACGCCCCCTTTATACTTTGGCATTACGCTTCAAAGAACCACCATAAAGGATTAGATTTCAATCAACCGTAAGAAGTAAGGACCATACCACAACAAAAAAGCTTTAGAAATCTTCCTTCTAGTAAGGACCATTTCACAACAAAAAAATTTTAGAAATCTTCCTCCTTCCATTCTTGTTCTCCTAATAGGAAAAGCTACTTTTGCTAGCTGCGCACTTAGAAGGGAAAAAAAATAGAAAAGAAGAAGAAAGTGGCTTTGTTTTTTTTTTTTTTAGAGTGTTGGAGCTGGTCTAAGGAAGCCAAAACCAGAGAGGGCCAAACCAACGAGGTGAGGAAGGAAAAAAAACGAGGAGGAAAAGAATAAAAATAGTATTGTAGGATTTTTAGCTTTAGAGTTTTGTTTTTATCTTTTACAGATATTTAGGTTTAATTTCAAAAATTTATTAAGGCAGATTGCATTTTTGAAGAGCAAGAGGAGGAGATGAAATTTTGGGGGAAAATCTTGAATAATAGTGGCAACATTCATGGTGATTTTTCCTTTCTATGTTTTATCTCTCTTATTTTTTGTAATTTTTGATTCTAGGGTCTAATGGATCTTATTAGTGGATTTAAAATATATTTTTGTTCTCGTGGATTGATTGTTGCTTATAGGAAATCATTAATCTTATTATGTGTTTAATACTCCTAGTGATTTAGCCATTCATTAGGTGATGTTATTAAACTTAAATAAAATTCGGTGATAGAATTTAGGTCTTAATCAATAATAGGGTAGCATTTGAAGTTCAAAATAGGAATATATCCTTAATGTAATTGTAGTTATTTTGAGTGTTAGAACTTAATGAATTTATGTTAATTAATTTCTCAAATTGAATTAAATAGAACTTTTTTAAGCATTATTAAAACAAGATATCATAACAGCAATATGACTTGAATCAAATGAAAACTCAACCGCATTTAAGCCAGCTTATAGAACTTTCTTTTGATGATGAAATTTCTTTCTAATATATGCTAAGTTTATCGTGTAAAACATATTTATCTATGTATTCTTTTAGTGTTAACTTCATCTTAGATTATTAGAAAATAAATGTCTTGAAGTAAACTTTCATTGTTTCCGTGACTTAATTCGATATTTCACCATTTTTAAAATTTTTTCCAAAATTTTGTTGAATCTTGAGTTTTAACAGTTTCACTGATATCGATATTTTTATCTTCTTAATAAACACCACGAGAATTATTTTGGTGATCAGTCTAGCAGTGTGACATTAGAGTCATGTGCCTGTATAGATCTCTTGAGGTGGGTTCACAAGTCCATTGGCACCATCGGTTGAGACGTGAATGCTGATTTACTCAAGTGTGGCCGATTTTGTTCCATGGAACAAAAAAGAAAGATGTGAGGAGAGGAGAGAGAATAATCTCTATAATCTAATCCACAAACTTTAATATCAAATAAAAAAAGGATACACAATTAATAAACTAGATTAACGTGTATTTATTTAAGCATTTTTTACTTTTTTATTTTTAAATTACGATGGAAGGATTCGAATAATAATAATAATAATAATAATAATAATAATAATATATATGTATGTATGTATGTATATGCTGATGCATGGGAAGGTGAAGGAACTTCAACCTAGTTGTAGCGAACTGGGGGGTTATTGCGACCTGGCCACTTTGTGTTGTAGACGTCTTGAATGCAATCTCAACCCCGAAATTACTGATCACTAGTCAGGAACTTGCATACTGGGTTCATGTCTAATAGTTGGTGCGAAATGCGACAATCTGAGCCCTTATTGTTGTCAGCCTCTCAAATGTAAGAACCATCAACCTGTAAATAGTAGCATAGCATATGATGATCAAGAGATGCGTATGATTGTTTCAGCTTAAATTTTTAGAGTTCATGTATGTGTTTGTCCCTCAAGCAGGATGATATTAGTCTCTTGATTGTTGGTCCCTGAAACTTGCGTGAGAAGTGAGACTAACGGGATGATATTAGTTCATATATTAATTTCTTTTTTGGCTTTGTGGACCAAAGTGAGAAATAGGTATCACTTTCAAGACTAACGTGTATGCTGAATGCTAGAAGTTATCAGTTTCATATATAGCTCAAGTCTTTCTGTTTCTTTAATGTTTTACGCTTATCTAAGGTGATTACTAGAACTATTATATATATATATATATATTAAAATATATAGTTCCTACACCGGCAACGATAATATAATAAAATTATATCATAATCGAATAAAAGTGCATCGATGAAAATGGTGTAGTTTTTGCTTTCTTTCTCTTACATTAATTTGTTATAAAATAAAATTTTCAGTTTAGTTTTTCCTTAAGATTTTGGTTTTATTTGTCTGGGTTACGTGCATGTGAAAATTCTCCGTCAATAATTTATTTGTCTGAGTAAAATTAGTCCAAAGCGCACTCAAAACAGTGATTACATAGTCAAAATATAAGTAACAACTAACAACAACAATACATATATAAATATATATATATATATAAAGCTGCAGTCCTAGGAGCTTCCTTGTCATTACTATTGATTATTCCGGCAACAGCAAATGGAGTTTCATTAATCTACAAAACAATACAAGTCACATAAAGAAAAGGAAAATTCTATGATGAGGTAAAGTTTTTTTCTCTCATCGATAGAGTAAAATCTAATGGTCACTAATTAAGTGAGAGTATATGTGTTTACTATCACATCAAATTAAAATCTAAATATTTCAAATATTTCAAAAAATAATAAGAAAAAACTTAAGTCTGAGCTTAAAACAAATCCGGCGATCCACCCATGGAGACTCTATATTGTTGATGAGGCAATCACAGCTAGAATTACCACCTTGTGTCGACACCATATACTTAGGGTTCATTCCCACTGATGTAGCTTGGTCCCCCACTTTTGGTTGATTCGACGACGAGTTTGATGTTATACCTCTATGATGATGATGACCACGTGTGTGGTGATTTGCCGCTACTCGAAGACCACCATCGCACATGGGCTTGCGACGTCGTTGCTGGCACTGTTGCGAGCATGGTGGCTTGTGGTGATGGCTACCGCCCAAGGGTCCACCATGAAGCACCCAGTGGTGATGGCCGCAAAGCCTTCGAGCAAGCTTCTAATGGAAGTGCGAGACACTTAACCTCCAGATACGGTTGCAGACTCGATGTCCGCCATCATAGATAGCGAAAGGCAAAGGTGGTGAGGTTAGATCACAAAATCATGATGGTGGCATAGGATGAGATTGAAATCGAAATGGCAGCTCAAGCAGCCATACCCTTTACCTCGTGAGTCTCACCTAGGTGGCCTCTGGAGATAATAATTAAGGGCGAACATCGGGTAAGTTGAGTGGGTTTTTGAGAATTTTCAACCCACTCAATTAAGTTTGGGTAGGTTGATTTTAAATTTAGTCTACCTAATTAACCCAATATTTAAAATTAACCTACTCAATTAAATTTTGGGTGGATTGGATGGATTGATCGAGTTGAACATAATTATAAAAAATAAAAAATAAAAAAATAAATATAATTGAGTATTCAATCTAAAATAAGAAATATATGAAAAGAAAGCTAACTTTCAGTTTACTATTAATGTTATAAAACTCTAAAATTATCTCATAAGTTATCATCTAATATAAAAATAAAATAGATGAAAAACAAGTTTAAATATAAAAGCTGTAAACTAACAGATAAATAATAATAAAAACTCATACAATATAAAATATACCAAGTTTTCAAGTAAATAATGTAAAATATAAGACAAATACTATATATTATGAGGTATGAAATATATTTATTTTTACAAATTAATAGATTTGGTAAGTTCGGGTTAAGTTGGATTTAGAAAAACTTAACTCAAACCCACCCAATTAATAGTTAAGTTAGATGGGTTGGGTTGATATCTTGATCAGGTTGGTCGGATTTAGGTTATAATAGATTGAATTAGGTAGGTTTGTTTGGTTGTTGGATTTTTTGTTCACCTTTAGGAGATATGTATGTCCCCTTTTATCGCAATTGCATGGGGATGTAAGGCAAGAAGGGGGGTGGGAAGCAATATTGCCTGTGAATGGTTGCCTGAGGCCATTGAGTCGCAGCTTCAAGAAATGTTTTTATTTTTTATTTTTTTAATTTTGATAGAGAAATTTTATTGTGTATGAGAGGTTTTATTTTTACTTAGTGGTCTTTACCTTTTAAACCATTGAATTTAAATCTATGGTTAAAAACCTTATACTCTATCAATTGAGTTGCCAGAGACCATTGAGTTGCAGCTTCAAGAAATGTTTTTATTTTTTATTTTTTTAATTTTGACAGGAAAATTTTATTATGTGTGGAGGTTTTATTTTAACTTAGTGGTCTTTACCTTTTTAATCTTTGAATTTAAATCTATGGTTAAAAACATTTTTCTCTATCAATTGCATTAGAAAAAAAAAAACCCCCTTACCTCATATAGAAGCTCCCGAGAGAAAAATAGTCAATTACCCTTCCAACAAATATATTATTGACAATAAAGACCAATATGCCGACTTATACATTAAATTACTTGAAAATTAAATGAAATTACTTTGAGGTCAATAAAAATCGCACGTAATCTACCCTTTGACATTAGCTACCAAGAATGTGGAGCGAATGTTGAATTGGAATAAATTTGGCGATTTGATTATTAATTCGTATCATTAATATGGATGATGGATAAATTTGTGAGAAGTCCTCAAATTCTTTTCTGCTTCCAAAATAAGTCTATGTGCTGAATTTTGTACCATAAATGATCCTTGAAATCATATTGTATCACATATAATTGGTCGCTCTCTTCAAATTGAAGACAGAAACCATTAAATTGAATGATACAATTAGGGTCGTTTTGTCATTTTGATAGTTCTACAAAATACTTTTATATTATTTTAACCCTTTTTTTTTTGTTTTTCTCTTAGCGGTTATTTTTTATTTTTGTTCAATTATTTCTCTTTAGAATTAGTTCTTGAATTATTTTGGTCAGTTTGAATAATAATATATATATATTTAATTTCTTGTGATCACTCATATTAAGTACCATAAATATTAATATAAGAATTCATTTACTAACACAACGGTTTTTTTTTTTTTTTAACTTGAGATTGGAGATTCAAATTTTATATCTTTAAATGAAATTAACTGTGGAATCACTGTTAGACTGTGTTCACAATTACTAATACAATAGTTTTATAAATCGACATTTACATAAATTTCTGCATTTGGACAACTTGAAAAGAGAAGTGGAGTTTCTTTCCACAAAATAATTAGAAATATCCATATAAATGTCCAAAATTTACTGAAATATATATCAATTTCCATGATGAAATAAGGTTATTTATATTTGTATATCTTGTATCTTATTTTTATTCAAAAAATATACATGATATTTTGAAATTTTACATCTTATACTTTATATTTCATTTAATAGACAAATATATGCTTTTTATCAATCAACATATTATTTTAACCATTAAATTAACTAAAATACCCTTAAAAATAAAAAATAAAAATAAAAAAATTTGTAAAAACAAAAAAAATCTCTCTCTCTCTCTCCTCACCTTCTCCTCCCTTAGATTTCTCTCTCTAATTTTCCCATGGGTTATTCCGATTCAAAACCCATAACAATTGTCAACTCCAAAAACCCAAATTGCCCATGAATTTGCCCATCATCATAATCTTCAAACTCTTTTTCTTCACAACCACGACAACCAAACCCAACCCCGAAAGCACTTTCTCTCTCTACCCCTCTCATCCACCACCCTCCCCCTTTGCAAAGGTGACACCCACCACCTCGTTTCCCTCACCTCCACCACCAATGGCTCTTTCCTCCTCCTCGACTCCCTAAAACACCATCGTTTCATCCACATCTAAACCCAAACTCAAACCAGAATTGAACCCTCCCTCCTAGGACTCATAGACAGCATTGATGTTGACCTCAACCTCCTCCCATCCTCCCTTCACCGACCGATCAACTCTTAGCACTTCGCCTCCTACGTCAACTCTTTTGACTCTATTAGAAACTCCGACGATGACTTGTTCCACTCATCCTTATCGTACACGTCCTTATCTGCCACGACAAACCTACCATGGCAACACCTGTTAGAGGAATCCGTGCCGTAAAAAAATGGAGCCGAATCTCAGTTGACTTACAAATGAGCTTTGCTGTTTAGGCAATTAGGTCTCACAAACTGTAAGCACTCAAAAACTTGAGGGGAGAAAGGAAAGAGAAAGAGAAAGAGAAATATGAGAGATAGAGAAAGTGAGGAAGGAGAGAGAGGAAATCTTTTTTCTATTTTTGCAAATTTTTTATTTTAATTATTTTATTTTATTTTTAATTTTCAAGAGTATTTTAGTGTAACAACCAAGAATTTCCATTTTTCTCAAAATCTTTTTTTTAAATAATGAAATGATGTTTATATATATATGAATGATTTAATACTGTTTAGAATAAAATAAAAATATTCTAACAGTGTTAAAAAAGTTTAGACTTCCAAGTTAGAAAAGTTTATTGTTATAGAATGGGTGAGATGTTACCAAATAGGCGTCAAGGAGGTAAACCAAACGTATGGATGATCCTAGAAACCCACTCAAGCGATTAGTATATTTTTTTTTCGGTTAGACTTTCCAGTCAAAAGTCGATCCGATAATGGGAATAGCGAAAATAGGATATGTTATTAAGAGAAAAAAAATACTTTTAAGTTATGATGTCCTAATGGAATTAGTGAAGAGTAAATCCTATGGGTTAGTTTGGTTATTATAAAAAAAAGGATACTAATAATAATAATTTTTGAAAATCAGGGATTTAAGGTAAATTTAAAAAGTTTAGGGCAAGGAAAAAAAAACAAAGCAGGGGGGGAGGCGTTTTCTGATAAAGGGAAAGAGATAAGGGTGAGTTAATTAACTCACCACAGCCCCCTTCCCTTTATTTTTCCTCAGTCACGCCGAGAGAGAGAGAGAGAGAGAGAGAGAGATCCGACGAGAGAGGGAGAGCCGACGGAAAAAAAAGAGGGAGATCGGTGAGGAATCTTCTTCTTCTGAAGATCTTCTTCTTCTTCTTCTTCTTCTTCTTCTTCTTCTTTTCTTCTTCTTCCTTCGTTCGGCTGCAGTGCGAGTTTCGGCGGCGAACACAAGAGAAAGGGAGCGCGAGAAAAGGGAGATCAGGGGGGGGGGGGGGGGGGGGGAATGCCGACTGAGAAAAGGAGAAAAACAAGAGTACACGAGCTCCTCTTTCCCCTTTCTCCTTCCTCACGAATCCGGCCCTGTACAGCCGCGACTTCCAACCTCCCCAAACTCGGATTTTCTTCGAGTTTTCTTCCAAAAACCGTGACTTTAGTTCCTCTAGAAGCAAAAGAATGTTTTTGAACAAAGGTAACCTTTTTTCCTTGAGTTTTTGGTGATTTTCAGATTCAAAATAGGGTAGTGTGAGGAAATGTTTAAATGGAAATGTTGTCACGGCCCAAAATTTAGACACGTGACACGGCAGCCAAATCATAATATCAACCCGAGATTTAAGGAAAAACATTTATTACGAAGAGCGGGTCAACATTATAATTTAGCTAAGCCTAATTATTTATAAAGTAGCATCATAACCGCATAATAAAATAAAGGAGAAAATAAATGCTTTTTAATGCGGAACTCAAATACAAAATCGGTTTTCAAAAGAAATTACCAACCATAAAATATTCCCAAGCATAAAATTTAAATAACGTGAAATAAAGTCCAAACTTAATATCTCATTACATCAGAACGAGAAACAGAAAGAAGAAGATGGAGAAAACGGATAGCATCATCTTCGGTAGAAACGGATAGCTCAATGATTTTCAGAACTGCTACCTCCCGCACCTGGAAGTAGTCATTTCGAAATCACAAAGAAAAGGGACGTGAGCACTAGCTCAGTAGGACAGAAACAAAGGTGGGTTAAATAGGTAACATTTAAATGTATGGCATAATATTCGTTTCCAAAGATAATCAACAATTTAAGAATACATGGCATAATAATCATTTCAAAAAAATAATTAACAATTTCGTGAAAAACATTTTTAATACACGTTTTATTTTGCTGAGGACTTAGCGTAGCTGCAATATACGTGCCCCGATATTAAAATAATAAATCATTAAAATAAACCATCATATTTTGAGTGAGGACTTGTCGTAGCTATAATATACGTGCCTCGAATTGAATTATCTTAGATCATCTCGTTACGGTCTAAATAGGCCGAACGGCCCTACGTAAGTTTAGGGACCTTCCCCCATGGTGTCAACTTTGGGACGCACGCATCATTTACAATGATCGTGAACTAGAGCTCAATTATGTTCACCGAATTATTCAAAAGATGGTATTTACCAAGTTATATTATGTCATAAATCAAAACACGTTTTAAAATACACATTTAATTATCAAATACGTTGCATACGTTTATTTCATCAAAAACAATATAATAATTTCATAAACTGAAAACAGCATGCCATCGATAAAACAGGGAAATTTAAAACACTTGACTACTCCCAGAAAAGGCTAGAACGTCCTACCTCGATTATCGCACAAGTGTTACGATAACGTGATCCACAAATCCAGCAAGAACGTCAAATAAGTCCTATAATCACAACATATGATTAGTCTATGTCTAGACATAATCATCCAATCATTTTAGTGTGCCACAAAAGATTTTAAAACGTTTAATAAACATTTGGGATTTAAAATTTGTGAAAAACTCTAAGTTAGGATATTTCTGGTCATGGGCAGACTGACTTAGGCTGATTGTAAAATCAATATCAATTCATTTTCAATCCCAAAAATTCTAAATTTTTAATATGTTAAACTAGACATCCGTAACTTTAATTCCATATAATTTTTATAATTTTTAGACATCATTTGGCCATTCAATTAGGCCAAAAACCGAGGGGTTATTTTCAGGCATAAAATCTGGGTTTCAGTTTCAGTTCAAAAACTGGCAGTTCTGTCTGCCTATATTAGAAAAATATTTTGACTAGGCAAACGGATGAGTTTGGTTCTGAAATTTTGCAGGTATTTAGGGAACATCTTGAATTTAATTTTAGGCTAAGAATCACTCAAAAATCGTTTTTAAAACTCAAGTTATGGCTGACACAAATTTACTGTTCATATGGTAATTTTTCAGATTTCCGTTTTTCTGTGTCCGAATTTTGATTAGCCTCAAACCAATTCAATTTTCATCCAATGATCACGAAATTTTGTGGAAAACCTTATTTATATGTCATTAACACAACCCAAGAATCAAATTGACAAAAACATAAAATTTTACACATGTGATAATAGGGTTTTTGAAAAGGAAACAAAGAGGCAAAATTTTTAGGGTTTGAGAAAGAGATTCACACCTTGTTTGTGCTGCACTATTTTTGATGCTTGGTCTCCTTTTTGGCTGAATTTGTGTGAGTGTTGGAGTCTTCAAAACAGTAGGGAAAACAGTGGAGAAAACCATATAAAAATTCGGATTTAAAACCAAAAGGAGAAGGAAGGAAAAAGTTTGATTTCTCACCTTGTTTTTGTCTCAAAAATTGTTGAATCTTTGAGCTGCCTTTTGATAGGTTTTGTTGTTGTTTTGGGTGTGTTTTGGGAGAGAAAATTCAGAGAGGAGAGAAGGGAAAGCTGGCCGAATTTTTGAGAGTGAAAGGAAGGGTGAATGAGAGTTAAAAGAGGGTTTTTATACTAGGTTTTTCTTTCCCTTTCTCTTCCTTGTTTGGCCAAAAATTTTAAGGGGCAAAAGGGAAAGTTTTTGTGCTGTTTTGAGGTTAGGGTTTTCTCTCTTATTTCCCCTTAAATGGCCGAAAATTATCCATTAGTTTTTTGGAAAAAAATAATTTGAATTTTGAATGAGTTTTGACCTAGCTTTTAATTCAAATAAAATCTCCTTTATTTCCTACACTTTATGGCCGAAATTCTTCTTTATATTTAAGGGATGAAATTTAAATTTGAATCCTCCTTGGATTTGTGGGATTTAAATTTTAATTAAAAATCCCAAGTGATGGTCGAATATTTTAGGGTTTTTTTTTTAAGTTAAAATTGTTAACTTTTTGAGTGGAATTTGACTAGGAAACCAACCTAGGGTTTCCAAAAGATTTTTAATTACTTTTTGGCACACTAATTTTATTTAAATTATATATTGACCCTTAAATAAAATTTCAGGCGTCACAAATGTTAGGGTTCGCAAATTGTTAAAATTGATTGAGGATGGCTTAGGAAAGAATGTATGTGAGTTTGGGAACTTGAATGCAAAAGTTTGAATAGGTTCTCTTGAGGAAAACAAAAATGTACAAAGTTAGGGTTCGAAAATTTAATGATTTTTCATGATGAATTTGTGGCTCTTTTTGGTGAAATAATTGAACTTTATGATTGTTAACTTAATGATTTAAGTGAAAAAAATGGCTATAAGGGTTATATTAACAATAAATATATTTGGGTTCAATTTTGAATAAATATTGGTTAAATTCCTTAAGATGAATTGCTAAAATTTTGAAATGGGATTGTGAAATCTTTAAGCTAGTTTTGTTGAGTTTAGAGTTAAGAAAAGAGATTGAAAATGGTTATGTAATTGTTTGGAAGGGATTAGTTAAGTTGAAAGTTGAGTTTGAAGTTTTGATTGTTGAAATTGAATGTTTTATGTTGTTAGTGACTTTGAATGAATGATTGGATATGAAAAATGTAAGAAAGGATTTAATGAGAAGATAAAGTGGTGAATGGTAAGTTGGAAATGGATAATGAAAAATGAAAGTGATGGTTAATTTTATGGTTATGATTTGGAATGTGTTAATGAGTAATGTATGAGATTGATAACCATTTTTCATAGAACGTTCTGAATGTTCTATGAAAAATTAGGCCTCTGATATAGTAATTGGCAGGTACCTAAGTTTTGAGGAGTTACTTAAACGCCGGGACCCTAGTTTTTAAGCGGAAATGCTACCGAAATTTCGGCAACAATAATGAGGTGAATTAGTTGTAAGAAACTGAGAGTGTGGACATTATGGGAATTAGAATGTTAAGTAAGATTGGAATGTTAAGGAAAAGAGCGAAAACACAATACTAAAGATAGTAACAACATTTTAAGAGTTGATTTGGAGGAAAAAAGAGGAATAATGAAAATGTAGAAATTTAATGTAAATCTTGCTATGATTTGAATAAAAAGTGAATATGAGAAATAATCCATGATTATTTCTATTATAGAAAACACAAGAAGTGAAGGGGAAAGCAGTATCAAGGATCCAAAAGGAATCACACTTGCACAGATGCTGTAAGTACAAACATTTACTTGTCTACCCACGAACTGACTAACTTTGATGTGTTCTGTAACATGAGTTAGATGAAAAAAATCATGTTAGAGATGTCTTAGGAATGGTATGTATGCATGATAAGTTATGATCAAAAAGCTAAAAGAATACAAGATAATAAGACTGAAAACTTAAGTTGCTGGCATACCGGTCTCCCTACAAAGTCGAGACTTCAGGTCTATATCCTCCGCGTGAATGTGGTGCTACCCCGAAGGTGTGGCAGATTATAGGTTGGACCAACCCCGAAGGTGAGGTTTCATGTGACTGTGAGGTAGGTTGATGGGTCGTTCCCCCTCCTCCCACTGTTCACACGTAAATAGGTACGTCCAACAACGGGCCCACCAATGAAAGTGAAAAGAAATGAAAAGAAAAGAAATGAAAGGAAAGGAAAAGAAAGAAAAGAAAAGAAAAGAAAAGAGAAAGAAAAGTGATGATAAGAAAGAAAGGAAGACATAAAATGAAAATATGAGGATGTTGTGATAAGCTATGATAAAGAATCCCGAACACTAACCTATGAGGAGTTAGAATTGCATTATGTGACTAACCTTAAAGGTTATGCATATAAGTTAATTTTTTGTATGTTTGTGCTTACTGAGTCTAGCTCACAAGTCTATTTGTGGTGTAGGTGATACAGGTAAGCAACCTAGGACATGATAGAGGGACAGGGAGACTGGCAGACAGATTCCAGAAGTGTCATAGACAAGAGGACGGACCCGCTATGTTTTCAGCTGTCAGAGCATTTTTGTACAAGCATATGTTCAGATATATATATATATATATGCAAACCATATGTAATTGAAATGGAACGAAAATGGAAAAAAAAAAATATATATATATATAAGCTAGTATGTTTTGATGAAAAGGGAAGTTATGTAAATATGTTTTTAAGAAAAAAAAAAAGTTCCCAAAATTTTCACTCTATTTTTTTGAAAGTAAAGCTTTTAAATTACACTTCCGAAAATGAAAAGAAACGTTTATGTATGTAAAGTTAACAAGAAAAGAGATGGCGAGTGTCGACTTGGGCAAGTTGGGTCGGCGGGCACCACAGTTGGTATCAGAGCCCGGCGGTTGTCCATTAACCCTCCATGACATTTCAAGCATCTGCTTCTGCACAGTCCAAGTAAGATTGTTTTTAAATTAAGAGTTATTGATGTTATGTAAGCACTAAACTATGTAATTGTTTACAATAGGTAGTACACGACAATATGGTCAGACCACGATCTAAAGCGTCAAGAGTAGATCAAGATACCGAGATAACCAACCTCTTAGCCAATATACAGGCACGATTGGAGGCTCAAGAACAGGAAAACCAAAGGCTAAGGGAGTTATTAGCTGAAAGAAATATAGAGCAAACTGATAGGGATGGACCTTCCCAACCTCAAATGATCCCGTCCCAAACATCCATGCCAGAACCTCAACCAACTCTAAGGTCAACCGCTCCAACAATGACAGTTCCATCAGAAGGGGATATGGGTACTCCTACTCAGATGGTGATCAATCAGGAGTCCTTATATGAGCGGTTTAGGAAAACGAAACTGCCAGGATTTGAGGGGTCTACCGATCCACTTGAGGCTGAAGAATGGTTGGCCTCCATACAGATGATATTCGAGTTCATGAATCTCACGGATCAAGAACGAATCCTCTGTGCCTCCTACTTACTTAAGAAAGATGCCAGATATTGGTGGGAGATGGTGAAGATGAGAAGAGATGTAAAAAGCATGACATAGGATGACTTCCTGGAAGAATTTAACCGGAAAATTTTCAACTTAGACACTTTGCGAGCTCAACAGCGAGAATTTGATGGGTTAAAGCAAGGAGAAATGTCTGTGATTGAAGCTTGCTGTAAGTTTGATCAGCTAGCCTGCCTATGTCCGCAGATGGTACCAACAGAAGGGGAACGGGTCTGTCGAATGATTGACATATTTAGGCCCGATATTGCCACATTGGTAGAGAGTGGTGAGACCCCACCCACCATCGTAGCAGACTGTATTAGCAGGGCGATGAGAGCTGAGCACAGGTTGGCCCGAGTGAAAGAAGAGAAGGCTAAGGCTTGGGAGGACAAGAAGAAAGAAAGGGATTTGGCAAGGCTAACACAGAAAAGCAATCAATCAAGCCAAAGTAGCAAGCCTTTCTCAGGTCCAAGGCCTAATCAGAGCGGCAATCAAAGTCAATCGAGCACGAACAAGCGGAAGACTAATACCAGTGATTCCAGAGGTCAGAATGTAAGGAATGTCCAGAGAAGGCCAAACCAGAGCACCAACCAGAATAGACTCCCATGTCAACAATGTGGGAAGATGCATCTAGGGGAATGTAGAGTGGGGACACATGCATGTTATTTATGTGGCAAGGAAGGCCATTATACCAGGAATTGCCATACCAATCCCCAATACCAGCCAAGATCTTTTCAGCCACGACCGACTACTAGCCAAGCACACGCCATGCAGACAAGGTCCTAAGGAGCGCAGACTCACATGAACCGACCAGAAGACGCACCTCGAGCAGATGCACATATCCTGGCCTACTACAAAGAAGACGTTGAGGCGAAAGCCTCAAATGTGGTGACAGGTCAGCTTCCTGTTACCCAAAGTTTTGCCTATGTATTATTTGACTCAGGTGCATCACATTCATTTGCTTCACATACTTTTGCTGTAAAAATTAAGCATGTTAAGGAGAGGATTGGTCAAGTGTTCAAGACCACCCTACCATCTGGTGAGGTAATGTTATCAGATCACTGGTTACGTAATGTTTCAGTGATTATTGCTGACCGAGAATTATACATCAATTTAGTCATACTAGAGATAGTTGACTACGATGTTATTTTCGGAATGGATTTCCTTAGTAAGTATCGACCGACAATTGATTGCCAGCAGCGGAAAGTAGTGTTTCAGTTAGGAGGAGATGACCAGTTCGAATATGTGGGTCGTACACTAAGATCACCCGATATGCTGATAAGTTCAATGAGGGCACAGAAACTGATAAAGAGTGGATGCACTGGCTACTTAGCCTACATCACAGATACAAGCATTGAAGCAAAACTTCAACCAAGTGAAGTGCCGGTGATTAGGGACTTCTTAGAAGTATTTCCAGAAGAATTGCCAGGACTCCCTCCAGACCGGGATATCACTTTTGAGATTGAGTTCTTGCCAGGCACAACCCCTATTTCAAAAGCACCTTACAGAATGGCCCCTGCAGAGCTGAAGGAATTACAGGTGCAGTTAAAAGAGTTGTTAGAAAAAGGATTCATCTGCCCCAGCTATTCATCATGGGGAGTACCAGTTTTGTTTGTGAAGAAGAAAGGCGGAAGCTTAAGGATGTGCATTGATTACCGTGAACTCAACAAGACTACAATCAAGAACAGGTATCTATTGTCGAGGATCGATGATTTGTTTGATCAACTCAAGGGAGCTACAATGTTTTCCAAGATTGATCTTTGATCCGGTTATTATCAGTTAAAGATCAAGGAAGGGGATGTTCCTAAGACCGCCTTTCGTACGAGATATGGGCATTTTGAATTTCTTGTTATGCCCTTTGGATTGACAAATGCTCCAGCTGCCTTCATGGATCTTATGAATCCAGTATTTAAGGAATACTTGGACAAATTTGTCATCGTATTTATTGACGATATCCTCATCTACTCGAAGAATCAAGAAGAGCATGAGGAACATCTTTGGACCGCACTGTAGACACTAAGGGAGCATCAGTTGTACGCCAAGTTCTCAAAATGTGAATTTTGGTTAGATAAAGTCCATTTCCTCGGACACGTTGTCTCAAAAGACGGGATTGCAGTCGATCCTGTAAAAGTTGAAGCGGTTAGCAAATGGGTACCTCCGAAGAACGTCACCGAGATACGGAGTTTCCTAGAATTGGCAGGTTACTACCGTAGATTTGTGGAGAGATTTGCAAGGTTAGCTACCCCTCTCACAACTCTCACTCGCAAGGAGAAGAAATTTGATTGGACAAACAAATGCGAGGAAAGCTTTTAGGAATTAAAAAGATGGCTGACGAGTGCCCCAGTTCTCACTTTGCCAAAGGATGAAGGAGAATTTGATATCTACAACGACGCATCTAAGATGGGATTAGGAGCTGTATTGATGTAAGATGGAAAGGTGATAGCCTATGCTTCTAGACAGCTGAAAGAACATGAGAAGAACTACCCAACCCACGATTTAGAATTGGCTGTTGTAGTATTTGCTCTTAAGATTTAGCGGCATTATTTATATGGAGTTCGGTGTAGGATCTTTACCGACCACCAGAGTTTGAAGTATTTCTTCACTCAGAAGGAACTCAACATGAGACAAAGAAGATAGCTTGAGTTAGTTAAAGATTATGACTGCGAGATCTTGTATCATCCCGGCAAAGCGAATAAGATAGCGGATGCATAGAGCCATAAGTCGACGATGCCGGAATGAATAGTCATCGATAAGCTGCCCAAGCCGCTACAACAAGAAATTTCTACGCTAAGAATGGAGCTAATTTCAGGAAAGTTGGCGGCAATGCAACTCAAGCCAATACTCTTTGAGGAGATTAAAGAAGCTCAAGAGGTTGATACTGTTCTGAGAAAATTGAAGGAAGAAGTTTCCAAGGGTGAAAAGACAGAGTTTCACATTGCTGACGATGGGGTGCTACTTTTTCGAGGGAAGATTTGTGTGCCCGACAAAGGAGAATTGAGGAAGAGAATCCTAACGGAAGCCCACGACACCCCTTACTCAGTACCTCCGGGTAGTACAAAGATGGATCAAGACCTAAAGCAACAATTCTGGTGGAGAAATATGAAAAATGACATAGTCCAACACGTCAGTCGCTGTTTAACATGCCAAAGGGTTAAGGCGGAACATCAAAGACCAGCAGGTGAACTGCAACCACTGGACATCCCAGAATGGAAGTGGGAGAAAGTAACTATGGATTTTGTTGTGGGACTACCAAGGACAATTGAAGGAATCGATGCCATATGGGTAGTGGTAGATCGATTAACCAAGTCTGCTCACTTTATACCTGTGAAGATGACGTATACATTGGAAAAATTGGCAGAGCTGTACATCTCAAACATAATGAGACTACATGAAATACCAATAGAGATAGTGTCTGATCACGACAGCCGGTTTACATCAAACTTTTGGAAGAGTGTTCAAGCTGCGATGGGCTTAGAACTGAGATTCAGTACAGCATTCCACCCTCAGACAGATGGGCAATCTGAGCATACAATCCAAACACTAGAGGATATGCTTCGCGCATGTACACTAGACTTCAAAGGAGCATGAAATAAGAAGCTACCACTAATCGAGTTTGCATACAACAACAGTTTCCAGGCTTCTATTAGAATGGCACCATATGAAGCATTGTATGGACGGAAATGCAGATCATCAATTCAATGGTATGACTTAAGAGAAAAGAAGCTACACAAGACTGAGTTTATGTAAGAGACAATTGATGCTGTCAAGAAAATCCAACAGAGGATGAAGACTGTACAGAGTCGCCAAAAGAGCTATACAGACCAGAGACGAAGACCCTTAGAATTCGAAGAATGAGACTTCGTATTCTTAAAGGTTGCGCCAATGAAGGGTGTAATGCGATTTGGGAAGAAAGGAAAGCTGAGTCCCAGATACATAGGACCTTTTCCCATTATCAGTCGAGTGGGAAAAGTGGCCTATAAATTAGCGCTGCCACCCGAATTGTCTACCATGCACAATGTTTTCCACGTGTCGATATTGAGAAAGTACATTTCAGACCCTTCACATGTTCTCGAGTACGAACCAATCCAAGTCCAAGAGGACTTGTCGTATGAGGAGCAACCAGTTCAATTACTTGCTCGAGAGGAGAAGACGCTAAGAAATAAAAGCATCCGGCTAGTCAAAGTGTGGTGGAGAAATCACAATGTAGAAGAAGCTACATGGGAGCGTGAAGGAGAGATGAGAGAAAAATACCCCCACTTGTTCTGAATTTTCGATGACGAAAATTTTATAAGGAGGGGTGAACGTAACAACTAAGAATTTCCATTTTTCTCGAAATCTTTTTTTTAAATAATGAAATGATCTTTATATATATATATGAATAATTTAATACTGTTTAGAATAAAATAAAAATATTCTAACAGTGTTAAAAAAATTTAGACTTCCAAGTTATAAAAGTTTATTGTTGTAGAATGGGTGAGATGTTACCAAATAGGCGTCAAGAAGGGAAAACAAACGTATGGATGATCCTAAAAACCCAATCAAGTGATTAGTATATTTTTTTTCGGTTAGACTTTCTAGTCAAAAGTCGATCCGATAATGGGAATAGCGAAAATAGGATATGTTATTAAGAGGAAAAAAATACTTTTAAGTTATGATGTCCTAATGGAATTAGTGAAGAGTAAATCCTATGGGTTAGTTTGGTTATTATAAAAAAAAGGATAATAATAATAATAATTTTTGAAAATCAGGGATTTAAGGTAAATTTAAAAAGTTTGGGGCAAGGAAAAAAAAAAACAAAGGGGGGGAGGCGTTTTCTGATAAAGGGAAAGAGAGGGGGGTGAGTTAATTAACTCACCACAGCCCCCTTCCCTTTATTTTTCCTCAGTCACACCGAGAGAGAGAGAGAGAAAGAGATCCGGTGAGAGAGGGAGAGCCGACGGAAAAAAAAGAGGGAGATCGGGGGGGAATCTTCTTCTTCTGAAGATCTTCTTGTTCTTCTTCTTCTTCTTTTCTTCTTCTTCCTTCGTTCGGCTGCAGGCGCGAGTTTCGACGGCGAGCCGAGACTTCGACAGCGAACACAAGAGAAAGGGAGCGCGAGAAAAGGGAGATCGGGGGAGGTGAAAACGCCGACTGAGAAAGGGAGAAAACCAAGAGTACGCGAGCTCCTCTTTCCCCTTTCTCCTTCCTCACGAATCCTGCCCTGTACAGCCGCGACTTCCAACCTCCCTAAACTCGGATTTTCTTCGAGTTTTCTTCCAAAAACCGTGGCTTTAGTTCCTCTAGAAGCAAATGACCGTTTTTAAACAAAGGTAACCTTTTTTCCTTGAGTTTTTGGTGATTTTTGGATTCAAAATAGGGTAGTGTGAGGGAATGTTTAAATGGAAATGTTAGGGTCTGAAAACTGTTAAAATTGATTGAGGATGGCTTAGGAAAGAATGTATGTGAGTTTGGGAACTTGAATGCAAAAGTTTGAATAGGTTCTCTTAAGGAAAAAGAAAATGTACATAGTTAGGGTTTGAAAATTTGATGATTTTTCATGATGAATTTGTGGCTCTTTTTGGTGAAATAATTGAACTTTATGATTGTTAACTTGATGATTTAAGTGAAAAAAATGGTTATAAGGGTTATATTAACAATAAATGTATTTGGGTTCAATTTTGAACAAATATTGGTTAAATTCCTTAAGATGAATTGTGAAGATTTTGAAATGGGATTGTGAAATCTTTAAGCTAGTTTTGTTGAGTTTAGAGTCAAGAAAAGAGATTGAAAATGGTTATGTAATTGTTTGGAAGGGATTAGTTAAGTTGAAAGTTGAGTTTGAAGTTTTGATTGTTGAAATTGAATGTTTTATGTTGTTAGTGACTTTGAATGAATGATTGGATATGAAAAATGTAAGAAAGGATTTAATGAGAAGATAAAGTGGTGAATGGTAAGTTGGAAATGGATAATGAAAAATGAAAGTGATGGTTAATTTTATGGATATGATTTGGAATGTGTTAATGAGTAATGTATGGGATTGATAAGCATTTTTCATAGAACCTTATGAATGTTCTATGAAAAATTAGGCCTCTGGTATAGTAATTGGCAGGTACCTAAGTTTTGAGGCGTTAATTAAACGCCGGGACCCTAGTTTTTAAGCGGAAATACTGGCGAAATTTCGACAACGATAATGAGGTGAATTAGTTGTACGAAACTGAGAGTGTGGACATTATGGGAATTAGAATGTTAAGTAAGATTGGAATGTTAAGGAAAAGATCGAAAACACAATACAAAAGATAGTAACAATATTTTAAGAGTTGATTTGGAGGAAAAAAGAAGAAAAATGAAAATGTAGAAATTTAATGTAAATCTTGCTATGATTTAAATAAAAAGTCAATATGAGAAATAATCTATGATTATTTCTATTATAGGAAACACAAGAAGTAAAGGGGAAAGCAGTATCAAGGATCCAAAAGGAATCACACTTGCACAGATACTGTAAGTACAAACATTTACTTGTCTACCCACGAACTAACTAACTTTGATATGTTCTGTGACATGAGTTAGATGAAAAAAATCATGTTAGAGATGTCTTAGGAATGGTATGTATGCATGATAAAATATTATCAAAAAGCTAAAAGAATGCAAGATAATAAGACTGAAAACTTAAGTTGTTGGTGTACTAGTCTCCCTACAAGGTCGAGATTTCAGGTCTATATCCTCCGCGTAGATGTGGGGCTACACCAAAGGTGTGGTAGATTATAGGTTGGACCAACCCCGAAGGTGAGATTTTATGTGACTGTGAGGTAGGTTGGTAGGTCGCTCCCCCTCCTCCCACTGTCCGTGCGTAAATAGGTACGTCCAATAACGAGCCCACCAATGAAAGTGAAAAGAAAAGAAAAGAAAAGAAGGGAAAGGAAAGGAAAGGAAAAGAAAAGAAAAGAAAAGAGAAAGAAAAGTAATGAGAAGAAAGAAAGGAAGACATGAAATGAAAATATGAGGATGTTGTGATAAGCTATGATAAAGAACCCCGAACACTAACCTATGAGGAATTAGAATTGCATTATGTGACTAACCTTAAAGGTTATGCATATAAGTTAATTGTTTATATGTTCGTGCTTACTGAGTCTAGCTCACAAGTCTGTTTGTGGTGTAGGTGATAAAGGTAAGCAACCCAGGACATGATAGAAGGACAGGGAGACTGGCAGACAGATTCCAGAAGTGTCATAGACAACGGGATGGACCCGCTATGTTTTCAGCTGCCAGAGCATTTTTGTATAAGCATATGTTCAGATATATATATATATATGCAAACCATATGTAATTGAAATGGAACGAAAATGGAAAAAATATATATATATAAGCTAGTATGTTTTGATGAAAAGGGAAGTTATGTAAATATGTTTTTAAGAAAAAAAAAAGTTCCCAAAATTTTCACTCTATTTTTTTGAAAGTAAAGCTTTTAAATTACACTTCTGAAAATGAAAAGAAACATTTATGTATGTAAAGTTAACAAGAAAAGAGATGGCGAGCATCAACTCGGGCGAGCTGGGTCGGCGGACGCCACAGTTGGTATCAGAGCCTGGCGGTTGTCCATTGACCCTCCATGACATTTCAAGCATCTGCTTCTGCACAGTCCAAGTAAGATTATTTTTAAATTAAGAGTTATTGATGTTATGTAAGCACTAAACTATGTTATTGTTTACAATAGGTAGTACACGACAATATGGTCAGACCACGATCTAAAGCGTCAAGAGTAGATCGAGATAGCGAGATAACCAACCTCTTAGCCAATATACAGGCACGATTGGAGGCTCAAGAACAGGAAAACCATAGGCTAAGGGAGTTTTAGCTGAAAGAAATATAGAGCAAACTGATAGGGATGGACCTTCCCAACCTCAAATGATCCCGTCCCAAACATCCATGCCAGAACCTCAACCAACTCCAAGGTCAACCGCTCCAACAATGGCAGTTCCATCAGAAGGGGATATGGGTACTCCTACTCAGATGGTGATCAATCAGGAGTCCTTATATGAGCGGTTTAGGAAAACGAAACTGCCAGGATTTGAGGGGTCTACCGATCCACTTGAGGCTGAAGAATGGTTGGCCTCCATACAGATGATCTTCGAGTTTATGAATCTCACGGATCAAGAACGAATTCTCTGTGCCTCTTACTTACTTAAGAAAGATGCCAGATATTGGTGGGAGATGGTGAAGATGAGAAGGGATGTAAAAAGCATGACATAGAATGACTTCCTGGAAGAATTTAACTGGAAATTTTTCAACTTAGACACTTTACGAGCTCAACAGCGAGAATTTGATGGGTTAAAGTAAGGAGAAATGTCTGTGACTAAAGCTTGCCGTAAGTTTAATCGGCTAGCCCGCCTATATCCGCAGATGGTACCAACAGAAGGGGAACGGGTCCGTCAAATGATTGACATGTTTAGGCCCGATATTGCCACATTGGTAGAGAGTGGTGAGACCCCACCCACCACCGTAGCAGACTGCATTAGCAGGGCGATGAGAGCTGAGCACAGGTTGGCCCGAGCGAAAGAAGAGAAGGCTAAGGCTTGGGAGGACAAGAAGAGAGAAAGGGATTTGGCAAGGCTGACATAGAAAAGTAATCAACCAAGCCAAAGTAGCAAGCCTTTCTCAGGTCCAAGGCCTAATCAGAGCGGCAATCAAAGTCAATCGAGCACGAACAAGCGGAAGACTAATACCAGTGATTCCGGAGGTCAGAATGTAAGGAATGTCCAGAGAAGGCCAAACCAGAGCACCAGCCAGAATAGACTCCCATGTCAACAATGTGGGAAGATGCATCTAGGGGAATGTAGAGTGGGGACACATGCATGTTATTTATGTGGCAAGGAATGCCATTGTGCCAGGAATTGCCCTACCAATCCCCAATACCAGCCAAGATCTTTTCAACTGCGACCGACTGCTAGCCAAGCACATGCCATGCAGACAAGGTCCCAAGGAGCGCAAACTCACATGAGCTGGCCAGAAGACGCATCTCGAGCAGATGCACATATCTTGGCCTACTCCAAAGAAGACCTTGAGGCAGGAGCCTCAAATGTGGTGAAAGGTCAGCTTCCTGTTGCCCAAAGTTTTGCCTATGTATTATTCGGCTCAGGTGTATCACATTCATTTGCTTCACATACTTTTACTGCAAAAATTAAGCATGTTAAGGAGAGGATTGGTCAAGTGTTCAAGACCACCCTACCATCTGGTGAGGTAATGTTATCGGATCACCGGTTACGTAATGTTCTAGTGATTATTGCTGACCTAGAATTATACATCAATTTAGTCATACTAGAGATAGTTGACTACGATGTTATTTTCAGAATGGATTTCTTTAGCAAGTATCGAGCGACAATTGATTGCCAGCAGCGGAAAGTAGTGTTTCAGTTAGAAGGAGATGACCAGTTCGAATATGTGGGTCATACTCCAAGATCGCCAGGTATGCTGATAAGTTCAATGAGGGCACAGAAACTGATAAAGAGTGGATGCACTGGCTACTTAGCCTACATCACAGATACAAGCATTGAAGCAAAACTTCAACCAAGTGAAGTGCCGGTGATTAGGGACTTCTTAGAAGTATTTCCAGAAGAATTGCCAGGACTCCCTCCAAACTGGGATATCACTTTTGAGATTGAGTTGTTGCCAGGCACAACCCCTATTTCAAAACCACCTTACAGAATGGGCCCTGTAGAACTAAAGGAATTACAAGTGTAGTTGAAAGAGTTTTTAGAAAAAGGATTCATCCGCCCCAGCTATTCACCATAGGGAGCACCAGTTTTGTTTGTGAAGAAGAAAGACGGAAGCTTAAGGATGTGTATTGATTACCGTGAACTCAACAAGACAACAATCAAGAACAGGTATCTATTGCCGAGGATCGATGATTTGTTTGTTCAACTCAAGGGAGCTACAATGTTTTCCAAGATTGATCTTCGATCCGGTTATTATCAGTTGAAGATCAAGGAAGGGGATGTTCCTAAGACCGCCTTTCGCACGAGATGTGGGCATTTTGAATTTCTTGTTATGCCCTTTGGATTGACAAATGCTCCAGCTGCCTTCATGGATCTTATAAATCCAGTATTTAAGGAATACTTGGACAAATTTGTCATCGTATTTATTGATGATATCCTCATCTACTCGAAGAATCAAGAAGAGTATGAGGAACATCTTCAGACCGCACTGCAGACACTAAGGGAGCATCAGTTGTACGCCAAGTTCTCAAAATGTGAATTTTGATTAGATAAAGTCCATTTCCTTAGACACGTCGTCTCAAAAGACGGGATTGCAGTCGATCCTACAAAAGTTGAAGCGGTTAGCAAATGGGTACCTCCGAAAAACGTCACCAAGATACGGAGTTTCCTAGGATTGGCAGGTAACTACTGTAGATTTGTGGAGGGATTTACAAGGTTAGCTGCCCCTCTCACAGCTCTCACTCGCAAGGAGAAGAAATTTGATTGGACAAACAAATGCGAGGAAAGCTTTTAGGAATTAAAGAGACGACTGACGAGTGCACCAGTTCTCACTTTGCCTAAGGATGAAGGAGAATTTGATATCTACAGCGACGCATCCAAGATGGGATTAGGAGCTGTATTGATGTAAGATAGAAAGGTGATAGCCTATGCTTCCAGACAGCTGAAAGAACATGAGAAGAACTACCCGACTCACGATTTAGAATTGGCTGCTGTAGTATTTGCTCTTAAGATATGGCGGCATTATTTATATGGAGTTCGGTGTAGGATCTTTACCGACCACCAGAGTTTGAAGTATTTCTTTACTCAGAAGGAACTCAACATGAGACAAAGAAGATGGCTTGAGTTAGTTAAAGATTATGACTGTGAGATCTTGTATCATCCTGGCAAAGTGAATAAGGTAGCGGATGCATTGAGCCGTAAGTCGACGATGCCGGAATGAATAGCCATCGAAAAGCTGCCCAAGCCGCTACAACAAGAAATTTCTACACTAAGAATGGAGCTAATTTCAGGAAAGTTGGCGGCAATGCAACTCAAGCCAACACTCTTTGAGGAGATTAAAGAAGCTCAAGAGGTTGATACTTTTCTGAGAAAATTGAAGGAAGAAGTTTCCAAGGGTGAAAAGACAGAGTTTCACATTGCTGACGATGGGGTGCTACTTTTTCAAGGGAGGATTTGTGTGCCCGACAAAGGAGAATTGAGGGAGAAAATCCTAACGGAAGCCCACGACACCCCTTACTCAGTACATCCGGGTAGTACAAAGATGTATCAAGACCTAAAGCAACAATTCTGGTGGAAAAATATGAAAAATGACATAGTCCAATACGTCAGTCGCTGTTTAACATGCCAAAGGGTTAAGGCGGAACATCAAAGACCAGCAGGTGAACTGCAACCACTGGACATCCCAGAATGGAAATGGGAGAAAGTAACTATGGATTTTGTTGTGGGACTACCAAGGACAATTGAAGGATTCGATGCCATATGGGTAGTGGTAGATCGATTAACCAAGTCTGCTCACTTTGTGAAGATGACATATACATTGGAAAAGTTGGCAGAGCTGTACATCTCAAACATAGTGAGACTGCATGGAATACCAACAGAGATAGTGTCTGATCGCGACAGCCGGTTTACATCAAACTTTTGGAAGAGTGTTCAAGCTGCAATGGGCTCATAACTGAGATTCAGTACAGCATTCCACCCTCAGGCAGATGGGCAATCTGAGCACACAATCCAAACACTGGAGGATATGCTTCGCGCATGTACACTAGACTTCAAAGGAGTATGGAATAAGAAGCTACCATTGATCGAGTTTGCATACAACAACAGTTTCCAGGCTTCTATTAGAATGGCACCATATGAAGCATTGTATGGATGGAAATGCAGATCATCAATTCATTGGTCTGACTTAAGAGAAAAGGAGCTACACAAGACTGAGTTTATCTAAGAGACAATTGATGCGGTCAAGAAAATCCAACAGAGGATGAAGACTGCACAGAGTCGCCAAAAGAGCTATTCAGACCAGAGACGAAGACCCTTAGAATTCGAAGAGGGAGACTTCATATTCTTGAAGGTTGTGCCAATGAAGGGTGTAATGCGATTTGGGAAGAAAGGAAAGCTGAGTCCCAGATACATAGGACCTTTTCCCATTATCAGTCGAGTGGGAAAAGTGGCCTATAAGTTAGCGCTGCCACCCGAATTGTCTACCGTGCACAATGTTTTCCACGTGTCGATGTTGAGGAAGTACATTTCAGACCCTTCACATGTTCTCGAGTACGAACCAATCCAAGTCCAAGAGGACTTGTCGTATGAGGAGCAACCAGTCCAAATACTTCCTCGAGAGGAGAAGACGCTAAGAAATAAAAGCATCCCGCTAGTCAAAGTGTGGTGGATAAATCACAATGTAGAAAAAGCTACATGGGAGCGTGAATGAGAGATGAGAGAAAAATACCCCCACTTATTCTGAATTTTCGAGAATGAAAATTTTATAAGGAGGGGTGAATGTAACAACCAAGAATTTCTATTTTTCTCGAAATCTTTTTTTTAAATAATGAAATGATGTTTATATATATATATGAATGATTTAATACTGTTTAGAATAAAATAAAAATATTCGAAGAGTGTTAAAAAAATTTAGACTTACAAGTTAGAAAAGTTTATTGTCATAGAATGGGTGAGATGTTACTAAATAGGCATCAAGGAGGTAAACCAAACGTATGGATGATCCTAGAAACCCACTCACGTGATTAGTATATTTTTTTCGGTTAGACTTTTCAGTCAAAAGTCGATCCGATAATGGGAATAGCGAAAATAGAATATGTTATTAAGAGAAAAAAATACTTTTAAGTTATGATGTCCTAATGGAATTAGTGAAGAGTAAATCCTATGGGTTAGTTTGGTTATTATAAAAAAAAGGATAATAATAATAATAATTTTTGAAAATCAGGGATTTAAGGTAAATTTAAAAAGTTTGGGGTAAGGAAAAAAAAAACTAAGGGGGGGAGGCGTTTTCTGATAAAGGGAAAGAGAGGGGTGTGAGTTAATTAACTCACCACAGCCCTCTTCCCTTTATTTTTCCTCAGTTACGCCGAGAGAGAGAGAGAGAAAGAGATCTGGCGAGAGAGGGAGAGCCGACGGAAAAAAAAGAGGGAGATCGGGGGGGAATCTTCTTCTTCTGAAGATCTTCTTCTTCTTCTTCTTCTTCTTTTCTTCTTCTTCCTTCGTTTGGTTACAGGCGCGAGTTTCGGCGGCGAGCCGAGACTTCGGCAGTGAACACAAGAGAAAGGGAGCGCGAGAAAAGGGAGATCGGGGGGGTGAAAACGCCGACCGAGAAAGGGAGAAAACCAAGAGTACGCGAGCTCCTCTTTCCCCTTTCTCCTTCCTCACGAATCCGGCCCTGTATAGCCGCGACTTCCAACCTCCCCAAACTCGGATTTTTTTCGAGTTTTCTTCCAAAAACCATGACTTTAGTTCCTCTAGAAGCAAAGGAATGTTTTTGAACAAAGGTAACCTTTTTTCCTTGAGTTTTTGGTGATTTTCGGATTCAAAATAGGGTAGTGTGAGGAAATGTTTAAATGGAAATGTTAGGGTCCGCAAATTGTTAAAATTGATTGAGGATGGCTTAGGAAAGAATGTATGTGAGTTTGGGAACTTGAATGCAAAAGTTTGAATAGGTTCTCTTGAGGAAAACGAAAATGTACAAAGTTAGGGTTTGAAAATTTGATGATTTTTCATGATGAATTTGTGGCTCTTTTTGGTGAAATAATTGAACTTTATGATTGTTAACTTAATGATTTAAATTAAAAAAATGGTTATAAGGGTTATATTAACAATAAATGTATTTGGGTTCAATTTTGAACAAATATTGGTTAAATTCCTTAAGATGAATTGTGAAGATTTTGAAATGGGATTGTGAAATCTTTAAGCTAGTTTTGTTGAGTTTAGAGTTAAGAAAAGAGATTGAAAATGGTTATGTAATTGTTTGGAAGGGATTAGTTAAGTTGAAAGTTGAGTTTGAAGTTTTGATTGTTGAAATTGAATGTTTTATGTTGTTAGTGACTTTGAATAAATGATTGGATATGAAAAATGTAAGAAAGGATTTAATGAGAAGATAAAGTGGTGAATGGTAAGTTGGATATGGATAATAAAAAATGAAAGTGATGGTTAATTTTATGGATATAATTTGGAATGTGTTAATGAGTAATGTATGGGATTGATAAGCATTTTTCATAGAACATTCTGAATATTCTATGAAAAATTAGGCCTCTGATATAGTAATTGGCAGGTACCTAAGTTTTGAGGCGTTACTTAAATGCCGGGACCCTAGTTTTTAGGCGGAAATGCTGCCGAAATTTCGGCAACGATTATGAGGTAAATTAGTTGTAAGAAACTGAGAGTGTGGACATTATGGGAATTAGAATGTTAAGTAAGATTGGAATGTTAAGGAAAAGAGTGAAAACACAATACTAAAGATAGTAACAACATTTTAAGAGTTGATTTGGAGGAAAAAAGAGGAATAATGAAAATGTAGAAATTTAATGTAAATCTTGCTATGATTTAAATAAAAAGTGAATATGAGAAATAATCCATGATTATTTCTATTATAGGAAACACAAGAAGTGAAGGAGAAAGCAGTATCAAGGATCCAAAAGGAATCACACTTGTACAAATACTGTAAGTACAAACATTTACTTGTCTACCCACGAACTAACTTTGATGTGTTCTGTGACATGAGTTAGATGAAAAAAATCATGTTAGAGATGTCTTAGGAATGGTATGTATGCATGATAAGTTATAATCAAAAAGCTAAAAGAATGCAAGATAATAAAACTGAAAACTTAAGTTGTTGGCGTACCGGTCTCCCTACAAGGTCGAGACTTCAGGTTTATATCCTCCGCATAGATGTGGTGCTACTCCGAAGGTGTAGTAGATTATAGGTTGGACCAACCCCGAAGGTGAGGTTTTATGTGACTGTGAGGTAGGTTGGTGGGTCGCTCCCCCTCCTTCCACTGTCCGCGCGCAAATAGGTACGTCCAACAACGGGCCCACCAATGAAAGTGAAAAGAAAAGAAAAGAAAAGAAAAGAAAGGAAAGGAAAGGAAAGGAAAAGAAAAGAAAAGAAAAGAAAAGAGAAAGACAAGTGATGATAAGAAAGAAAGGAAGACATGAAATGAAAATATGAGGATGTTGTGATAAGCTATGATAAAAAACCCCGAACACTAACCTATGATGAATTAGAATTGCATTATGTGACTAACCTTAGAGGTTATGCATATAAGTTAATTGTTTGTATGTTTGTGCTTACTGAGTCTAGCTCACAAGTCTATTTATGGTGTAGGTGATAAAGGTAAGCAACCCAGGACATGATAGAGGGACAGGGAGACTGGCAGACAGATTCCAGAAGTGTCATGGACAAGGGGACGGACCCGCTATGTTTTCAGCTGCTAGAGCATTTTTGTATAAGCATATGTTCAGATATATATATATATATGCAAACCATATGTAATTGAAATGGAACGAAAATGGAAAAATATATATATATATATATAAGCTAGTATGTTTTGATGAAAAGGAAAGTTATGTAAATATGTTTTTTTTTTTTAAAAAGTTCCAAAATTTTCACTCTATTTTTTTGAAAGTAAAGCTTTTAAATTACACTTCCGAAAATGAAAAGAAACGTTTATGTATGTAAAGTTAACAAGAAAAGAGATGGCGAACGTCGACTCGGGCGAACTGGGTCGGCGGGCACCACATTTAGTTATTTAAATAGTTAAAATGGTGTGTTGGTTGGTAAAAGGTATACATTTATCTATTAAATGAAATGTTATAGTATAATAATGTAAAATTTCAAAATATAGGGTATATCATGGTATAATATTTTAGTCATTCTAATATATTTTTGTCAACTTTTTCTACTCCGCCAGAAACTCCGACGATGACTTGTTCCACTCATCCTTATCATACTCGTCCTTGTCTACCCCGACAAAGCTACTATGGCAACACCTGTCGGAAGAATCTATGTTGTAAAAAATGGAGCCGAATCTCAGTTGACTTACAAATAAGCTCTGTTGTTTAGGCAATTAGGTCTCACGAATTGTAAGTACTCAAAAACCTAAAGGGAGAAAAGAAAGAGAGAAAGAAATTTGAAAGATAGAGAAAGCGAGAACGGAGAGAGAGGAAATCTTTTTTTTTTTGGGCAAATTTTTTATTTTAATTATTTTTTTCATTTTTAATTTTCAAAGTATTTTAGATATTTGAATAGTCAAAATGGTATGCTGGCTAGTAAAAGGTATACATTTGTCTATTAAATGAAATCTTATAGTATAATAATGTAAAATTTCAAAATATAAGGTACATACCTTAAGTAGGATGATTTCAGTTTCTTGATTTTCGGTTCATAAAGTCATAAAAAAATATATTTTGGTGAACTATATCCTTTTTTCTTTCACTTTTGAAGAACAAAGTGACATTACATGATCTTTAGTAAGACAATTGTCGCAACCTTTTTTTAAAAGAGAAAAAAATGATGGTAATTTAAATTAATAAATAGGAAATTGTCGTAAATAAGTTATTTTTGCTTTGGTTTGGAAGTAAATAACAAAATTTGAAATCATTAAAAATTTATAGTAGAATCTAATTTAGCATAGATAATATTCACATTTTACCCTTCTCTTACACAGTTCCCCAACCCTCACTCACTCAATCTCTCTCTCTCTTTCTCTTTCTCTCTTCCCTAGCCCTATATTTTAAAACCCATTCCCTCTCTCTCTCTCTCTCTCTCTCTCTCTTCTGCACTAGAACTACCATCATAGTCGGCTAATCAAGCAGAGCCTCATAGAGAGATCGGATCTCGAGGTCAATGAGATCAAGATGGCAATCGACTCTTGATAACATTAGTGATAGAGATAAGATTGGGATCTTGACATCGAAGAGATCGCGACTTGCTCTTTCTCTAAATCTCTAGGTTGTTATTGTTGTTGTTTTTTTTTTTTTGTAGGTCTTCGTTGTTATTCGTTACCATTGCCACTTTTTCTGATCAAAGCTTGCACGACAGTCGTGACTTTGGCTTGTCAAGAGTCCTATGACATCGCCACTGGAGTTCACGAGCACATCCACGACTGTCGAATCGCGAGTCAAAGCTGTTGTAATTGAGATCGCTCGTTCGAGATCTGTCTTCACTGAATTATTGCAATCTCTAGTAGATCGGTCCACAAGTAGACTTTCGCCAAAAAATCATCAGATCACGATTGTCCTAGACTTCACAATGAAAAGGCCATAGTCAAACCTGATGGGGTTCTGATCTAGTGATGGTGGTGATTCTCCTCAGCTTCGTGACAAAAAGGCTGATCTAGTGGTAGCAACAAGTCTCCTCGAATTAGCGATGGAGAGATGGTGATCAGACCTATGGGTGATTCACTGATCTGGTCTGTGGGGGCTGTGGACGGAGCTCATCAATGATTCTCCATTCTACTTTGCTAGGACTATGGATGGAGCTTGTCGATCTAGTTCATGATTGTCTGATTCTTCTCCTTCCCTTTGCTACCGCTACCTTTCTCTGTCAACTGCTGCCGCTTCTCTTTGTTGAAGTCCATCAATGATTTATTGGACTAAAGAATTTACACAAATTGATAAATGTAAATCAACGATTTACCAAAGTAAATTAAGCATTTACAGTTAATTACACTGATAAATTAAGGATTTACGAATGATTAATCAAAATAAATAATTTATCCAAATCAAAAAATAAATGATTTGCTAAATAAAAAATGTGATTTACTAGACAAATTTATCAAAATTAGTAAATAAATGATTGACCAAGTAAAAAAGTGATTTACTAAATAAATTTACTAAAATTTATACATAAGAGGGTTTTTTTTTAAAGAATTTTAAATTGTGGTAAATCATAATTTACAAAAAATATGTTATTTATCAAAAGTCAAAATTTTTTTTGTTATTTGTTTTTACTTAAGTTTAGTTTTAGCCTACTTCCCTCCTTCTCTCTTAATAAATACCGCAAGATATCTCTTAATAAATGATTTACTAAGTAAAAATGTGATTTACCAAACAAACTTATCAAAATCGATAAATAAATAACTTATCAAATAAAAAAAGTGATTTATAAAATAAATTTATCAAAATTTACACATAATAAGTTTTTTTTTTAGATTTTAAATTATGATAAATCATAATTTACAAAAAAATATATATATTATTTATCAAAATTCTAAAACTTTTTGTTATTTATTTTTACTTAAATTTTGTTTCAACCTACTTCCCTCCTCTCTCTTAATAAATACCCTAAGACGTTTCAATTATATAGATTGGCCTCGCCCCTATAAGGATGGATAATTTCCTAAGTTAGTAGGGATGGCTAAACTTTCCCAACCAGAAGACTCTTCCAGCTACATCTTCAAATCCACCTTTTTTTTATTATTAGTTTTGGTTTTTTTTTGGGCCTCCATTCGATACTGTGAAACACTTGCTCTTAGTATTTGATTGTTCTATGTCTATGACAAGAAGGATGAATGAGAAATAGTGACTACGTTTTTTAAGAGTTCAAAAATCCATGAAAATTCATTATTTTTTTATCATTTATGAGAAATAATTCTAGATGATTATTTTTCTAGGGCCTTTTATCTTCCTTATATTAATTCTCTTTTTTCTCTGAACAACTTAATGAATTCTTAAACAGTACTCTTATATTCTATTAAAAAAAAAAAGTTAAGATCACTCTTTTTATCTATATTTCTGTCATTCTCTAAGTTCTCCATTTGCCATTTATCTTTTCATTTTTGCAAAAAAAAAAAATGAAACAAAAGACTAAACCATCTATTTACCATTCATTACAAAATGTCATTGCATACAACTTTTACAAATATCACAATTTGAAAGAAAGCATAAAAATCATAACTGTTAAATAAATGAATATGATTACTTTAACAAAAAAAAAAGTATGATTAAGGTAGAAACTAATCTCATATAACAAAGAAAATAAAATTTGCATTAAAAAAATAAAGAAGAAAATTTGAAAGTGGATGAAGCGTTACAGTTTTTTTTTTTTTTTAATGTAAACTAGTTGAATCACATGTTTTGTGTGTGCGAATTCCTTTATTAATGTTTATATTGCGTAAATTATATAATAATGTTTAAAATATAACATAAAAATTAAACTACATTCATTTTATATCATAAAAAAAAAGTGCATAATATGGATAAAGACAAGTAAAAAAAATATAAAAGAGTAGCAAAACAATAAAATCCAGAGAAAATGAAAAAGGAGAAAAGGCCCATGAGATTGGACACAAAAAAAAAAGTGAAAAAGGAAAAAAGTAGCCTAGGGTGGAAACAAAAAAGAGATGACACATGTCAATATTATAAGAAAAATCTATAGTGGAAAAAAAAAAGTTAAAAGCAAAAATTCATAAAAATTCAATAAGTTGTTTAGAGAAAAAGGAGAATTGTAAGGAAGATAAAAAGCCTAGAAAAATAATTATGTAGAATAATTTCTCACAAAAGATAACAATCATTAATTGTTGTATAGTCATTTTACAACTGTTTATAATTAGGCTTCATTTTTACGAGAAATAAAAAAAAAGATGATATTTGACAGATGTAGAACAAAAAAAATGACAAAGTAAGTGATAGAATAAATGAATGTAACATTTCTTGTCATTCTATGCATCAATACGAGAAGGCTCCTTTTCTTTTAAAAATTTGCAAAATCTAATTTCTATAAATTTTTCGTTTTCCAACCCCTAAAGTCGTGATGGCCATTCACATGATCGAATAACTTTCTAGGGAATTGAAAACTATTTATTTGTTAATTGGAACAATCGCAAGAAGGGATCTATAATTGGTTGAGGCAACATTAAGCAACGGCCTTTTCTTGAAAAAAGAAAAAAGAAAAAAGAAAAAAGAAAAAAGAAAATTTCAGAATGGCAGTAGTTGGTGGTAGGTTGAATAATGCATTGCATAAAGTTGTATTCTTTTTTTTTTTTTTTTGAAATAAATTCATTCTTTAAGTAACATATTGCTCTAATTGATCAGTGAAATCCCAATCTCCTTAATTTCATATTTACTCCATCAAAGGCTTCCTCTTCTTCTTCTTCTTTTTTTTTTAATTTTTTTTAATTTTATGGCCATTTGCTCTAAGTTGATCCTTCACACTACTTAATTTATTTGCTTTTGACCTTTATTTATATATAAATTAAACTGGCATAATACTCAAAATCATCGTAAAGATATAATTAGTTAGAGTTGGCTAGCAGCATCAACAAGTGAATACTAACCAAAGGCGAAGGCCTATTTGAAATCAAATATCTTTGATTCAAGTTTTAGAAAGGTAGGAGTGAAACTCAATAATCTCCTTTCCAAAAAAAAATGAACACTTGACCGGCAATACTTGTCGAAGTTGATCGCCAAAATGGATGGTTGATAACTAATCATTGCTAGGATCGGTCAGTAGAACCATTACCAACTAGGTGACCTTTGAAAACTTAGAGGCCATTTGGCCAGCTAAAAATTGTCTCTAAAATACATTTTTTAATACTTTTTTCAACTTCACATCACTCTTTATTATTTACATATCCAAAATATTATAATAAAATCTAAATTTTAAAAACCCATAACTTTACGTGTACAAAGTTCAAATGATTTGATTTTTTTTAATTGTATAAAATTTTGATAGGAACGAAATAAAATTTATATTGATAATTTTTTTTAAATAAATTTTTAAGATTTTATTTTATTTTTTACTTTAAATAGTTTTTTCCCCCAACACATTTTTCAAAAACACATTTTTTCCAAATTATTTTTTTCTAATAAAAAAATCTCCAAAACTTAGTCAAATGGGTTCTTAATTGTCAGATTTTTTTTTTGCATTGTGTTTGAATGCAATACAATTTTCCCCTAAATACAAAAACATTTTATTCAAATACCAATCATATCACATTTTAAATCCAACACAATCACTATTTATTATTTTATTTTTTTATTACTTTTTTTAATTACATCATATATTCTCTCTCTTCCCTTTTTTTTCTCTATACTTTTACCCATCACATCACATATTCATTATTAAAATATAATTCAAATACTTTTCATCCAAACACACATTGCATTCAAATGCAATGCTAATGCTTTTCCTCCAAATACAAATTGCATTTAATGCATTGTATTTAAACGTAATGCAAATACAATGCGTTCACCAAACAAACGCTTAATTGTAGAAATTTCAGCCCAAACTCACATATATGTAAGTTCTCAAATGTGCGTTTCATTAAAAAACTTAAAAGTAGTGACAAAAAGACTAGGTCGATAAAGAGCACATATTATTTGCCACTTAATTACCTTCCTGGAAAAGCAAGAGACAGCGATATATATGCCATATTGTTAAGAAACTCAAAACTCCATCTTGCGAGAAATCTCCAAGAAAAATTCTTGCTTTTAGATAGAAGTAAATCAACAATGTAAGTATATCATGCCATTCAAATATAAGTTAATTCCAATTGGATTGAATAGCAAACTCTTTTCATAAATATTATTATAAAACATATCATGACATCAATATGGTTTGAATCAAAATAAAAACCCAACCACATTTAAGCCTCATAGGACTTCTTTTGATGGTGAAATTTCCTTTCGTTACATGTTGAGTTTATCATGAAAAACATGTTTCTTTATCTATTTTTTGAGTGTTAATTTCATCTTAAATCGTTAGAAAATATATTTCTTGAAGTAAATTTTCATAGTTTCCTTAACTTATTTCAATATTTTACCATTATTTATATTTTTCCTTCAAATTTCGTTCAATCTTGAGTTTTATTAATTTCATCAATATCAATATTTTTATCTTTTTAACAAACACCACTATAATTATTTTGGTAACTAGTTTAAGGGAGTGATATAACAGTCAAGTGCCTATATTGATTTCATGAGATGAGATCACATATCACTGTAGTCACTGGCATCATAGTTGTGACGTGAATACTGATTTGCTTATTCTGGTGTTGCTGATTATGTTATAGAAGAGCAAGATGTGAGGGGAGGAGAGAGAAAATTTTCTATAATCTTATTTGCAAACTTTAAAATCAAATAATAAAAGGCTACACAAATAGTAAATTTGATTAATGTGTATTTATTTGAGTATTTTTTTATTTTTTATTTTTAAATTAGGATCAAGGGAATTGAGTGGTAAAATACATGCCATGCATGGGAAGAAGCAATTCATTAAGTTGCTTAAAAAAGAAAAATAAAGTTGTTCGAGGCTTATGCCAAGCATTAAAAAATTTACAATTCAATAATATTTATTTTAAACTACACTAATGGTAAAATACACCAAATAACATATTTAGAAGATATTGATGAAAATTATAGCATTTTTTTAAATCGATGATAAATTATAACATATTTTTTGTTGTTGTTAAAATCAATTAATTTTTTCTATTTTTACCCTATACTTCGTTAGATTCCCACCCCCCCTCCCTCTCTCTTTCCTCTCTCTATCTTTCTCTCTCAATCTCTTGCACGCAAGTTTTTCCAAGCTATTTTTTTCTAGGGTTTACGGTCGCCATTTTTCCCAACCATTAGAGAATTGTGGAGATCTATTCTCTGCCTCTCCCCCCCCCCCCCCCCCCCGGTGATAGGAGCCATGAATGGTGGTGAGCAGAGTGGCAGAGCTTTGTCTTTTCTGCGCCGATGATGAAGGTTGTGCCTAACAATGTTGAAATTGTCGCAATTGACCTTTATCTTGTGAATCTCACCATCCGACACCAGCCTCACAATCATGAATCTTTGGCCTCGAAAACTGCCTGTTCACCACAAGTGTCATTCTACTTCTTTGACGATTATTCTGCAAGAGACAACCTGGTTATTAAGATCTGATATAAGGATTTTTTGTGAATTTTAGAGCTGATTTGTTGTTTCTTTGTGATTCCTTTTTTTTTTTTTTTTTTTTGTGCTATAAATAGAACTACTGGAAATATAGAAAATATAGGTATTTTCTTATATTTTCATGGAAAGTCAATATAACATTTTGATCTGATCTCTTCACCGCTGTCACCTTCACGATCTAATCTCACTGCCACTGATGTGATGTCCTCTAACACAATACCATTAGGAATGGTAAGGAGGGAGGAAGGGAGGGATATAGAGGGAGAAAGAAACAGAAGAGAGAGAAAAATGGGAGGTAAAGGAGAGATAAGGAAGAAAGAAAGAGAGAGAGAGAGAGAGAGAGAGAGAAATGATGGATACATTTGGTTTTTAAGATGTAATTAATTTTAATTTTATTATTTGATTATATTAATTTTAATCCTACTATTATATTAAAACATCGTAGTTAAATATGCTATTTTGTTAATTCACCTTAAACTAATTATATGTAGTATATGTCAACTCCATGCTATGAATAGAAAGAATCAATTCATTGATGTACAATAAAAAAGGAAAGGTTATGTAGCTATGATGAAGACAAGGCACATGACTGCTAGTATAATGAAGTTAAATATCATTTTTTCACTAATTGGCACAAAATATTGTTGGGAATATGGATAAATTTTAATTCCCCTTTAAGATCTAATTTGTGCAAAAAAAATAAAAATTGACACCAATAATTTTATCTTTTAGAAAAACTTTCAATTTCAAAAGGAAAATCTACGGTATAGACAAAGAAAAACTTTCACTATAAAAAACAAGTATACAACAAAGCTCTCAAGTTTTAACAGTAACTTGAGGAATGCTCTCAATAATAAAATTCTCTCATACTTATAAGCGTGATAATCTCACTATTTTTCTCTATAAAATAAAACTTTTGTCAATATACAAAACTCTCTCTCAGTAACCTTATTTTTTACTATTGGAATATCTCTCAGTAGATTCTTTCTTTACTGCTCGGCTTGATCTGCCTTTTTCTTGCAGACTTGCATGCCTTTGTAGCTTCTGCTTTGCTGCTTACTTTGCTCCTTGATCTACTTGAGGCCTTTGCCTTGTGAAACGCGTAAAACGTGTTCTTCTTCCCTTTTTTTATTATTATTAATGTGGATCCCAAACATGTGCTTGACGTCCACTATCTTTTTACCTTTTTTTTTTAATTAATTTCTACCTTTTTTATTATTTATCTTTCTACCTTTCTATTTTTTTTTAACTTTTTGACCAAAAGAAAAGCCAACAAATATATCATAGATCTTCATAAATTACTCTATCCTTTCCTTGTGGTACAAGCTTCCTAATGAAAGATTCTCAGTTGTTTTGAAAACAAAATAATATTATTTTCCCTCTAATATAATTTGTGATGAACGTATGGCTGGTGGTTATAAACACAAGTGATAATGAAGTCGGAAATTACCACACTGTACACTAAATTTATATTTAAAAAATTTCAAAAAAAAAACTAACTTAAAAAGATTGAGAGATGGTGAGCACTAAGACGAAGCTGGTGAGGGTTTCGCTAGTCGTCGTTGTAGCAGCAGCATGTTTGGCTTCATATACTTGTGCAGATTTCAATAACACAGCCAACAGGAAGATGAAGGAACCTCAACCTAATTGTAACGGAATGGGTGGTTACTGTGACCTGGCCACTTGGTGCTGTGGAAGTCTAGAATGCAAACGTAACCCCGGAATTACTGACTGGTCAGGAACTTGCATACAAGGTGCTTGTGCCAATGCTGGTCAGATTTACGACTTTCCTTATGCTCTGAGCCTTGGTTATTGTTGGGGTCTCAAATGTGAAGCTTATCAATGTGTAGCTAGTAACACAGCATATTGTTTCAGCTTAAAATTTTAAATTTCATGTATGTGTTTCTCCCTTAAGTGGGATGACACTAGTTTCTTTACTGTTGGTCCCAGAAGTGAAAATTTTAAGAAAAAAAATCTTTTTAAGATTTGAGGACCAAAGTGAGAAATTGGTACCACTTTCGGGGCTAGCATGTATATTGATTTCTATAAGTTTTTATTAGTTTCGTCACTTAAGTCTTTCTATTTCTTTAATGTCGTACTCTTGTCTAAGGTGTGAAATCTATTAAAATTATTATATATATATAGTTCCTACACTGACCATAATAATGTTATAAAGTTATATTGTATTCGAATAAAAGAGCATCGTCCTTTTATATGTGATGAATATGATGTAGGTATTGTTTTCTTTATTTTATATTAATTTGTTATTAAGATTTTAGCTTTATTTGTCTAAATTAACTCTGCATTACGTGCATGCAAAAATTTCTTCGATCAATAATTTTCATTGAATTCAGACCTTGTTATATACAAACAAGTAAAATCCAAATTAGTGCAATTTCCTTATACATATCCTTTTAATAAAAAGAGGGGAGGTGGGAGAGGTTTCATTAATCACATTCTTTTAATAAGGAAGTTGTCTTCTGTATTTCTATTAGCTAGGATATGTATACATGGATGGTGAAATCTATAGTTAATTTGTACTTTAGAGAGAGAAAATGTTAATAGTCTGTCAACACCTGCAAGAAAAATGGTGAACATGGTGCAACAAAGCTTACTTAGGATTTTGTACCTCAAACTGAATTAGTTTATGGTCCTTTTTTTTTAATCAAAACTCTAATGTTTTTTTTTATACTGTACTGAAATTAACGGGCTAGGAACTATATTACCTGAGCTAGAGTTTTTTCCGCTGTTTGGTTGTTTTAATGGTTTATATATTTCGTTCTTGTGTTTATGAGCTTATTTATACTGTTTATGTGAAAAATGCTAATTAACATATAGTTTCTACACAATACGCTAATTTCACATTCAACATAACGCTAAATTCACATTGTGTGTTTGCTAATCTATCTAAGATATTTCTATGCGTTAAGTTTCCCATTAAGGTCTGAATGGAAACTATTTGTACTTATTTATATAATTGAAGTTTTTATTTGGATCAATAAAATTATTATAATGTACGTTAAATTTAGACCTAAAATATTGAAAATTATGAAAATATAAATTTATTAACATAATATACACCAGAAAAATTCTAGACTTAATCCTTTTTTAATAAAGACAATTAAATCTAAAATATTTCCTGACACTACAGATACTACGACAATATATGTGCAGTCGGTAACACAACATTTGATCAAGATATCCGTATGACTGTTTTAAAATAAAATATTATTTTATGTGCCAGTTGTCCCTTAAGTAGAATGATTTCAGTTTCTTGATTTTTGGTTCACAAAGTCATGGAAAAAAAAAAATATTTTGGTGAACTAAGTCCTTTTTTCATTCCCTTTTGAGGACCAAAGTGACATTATACGACTTTAGTAAGACAATTGTCACAAACGTAAAAAAATAAATAAATAAATGATGGTAATTGAAATTAATAAATGGGAAATTGTAGTAAATAAGCTATTTTTGCTATGGTTTGAAAGTAAATAACAAAATTTGAAATTATTAAAAATTTATAGCGGAATCTAATTTAGCATAGATAATGTTCACATTTTACCCCCCTCTCACACAATCCCCCAACTCTCACACACACACACTCTCTCTCTCTCTCTTTTTCCTCCCCCCTCTATCTCCCTTATCCCTATATTTTAAAACCCATTCTCTCTATCTCTCTATCTATCACACTCTCTCTCTCTCTCTTCCATGCTGGAACTGCCATCATACCCAACCTTTGATAACCGAGAAACTTAACACTCTCGGAAAATTTTGTACAAAATATATAAATAAATGTACATTTATAGTGAGACATATTACAGAATACAGAGTAGATGAAAATTTTGATTTACTGAGTTTTAATCAAAATTTGACAGTGAATTAATGAAAGTAGTTAAAAGCTAAGCATTAATTCAAATTATAATGTTTTAAAATTTAATAGAAAAGTATGTGGAAAATACATATTAAGATATCAATGGCCCACAAGTGAGCCACATTGATCAATGGCCAAGATTAGCCAAACAAGCCCTTGTAATTTCCTTTAAAAGAAAATTTTTAAAGGAAATGTGAGAGAAGAGGAGGGAGCACGTGAGAGGCCATAAGCAAGCAGCCCAAGTGATATTATTTCACTTGGTTTAAGCTGCCAAAAATAAGCAGCCGGCAAAGAGAGAAAGAAAGAGAAAGAGAAAGAGAGAAACCGAGAAAGAAAGAGAGAAGAAAGGGAAATCTAAAGGAAGTTCGGAATTTTCTCTTGTTCCAGCAGTAGATTGGTCGAGATTTAGCTAAGAATCAGCAGCAAGAAAATCTCAAGCTTCAAAGTAAGGTAAACCCTCATTTTCTCACGTTTTTCTTGGGGGAAAATCTGGGGTTTTGAGAGGAAAAAGGGAATGTGAGTGAATCATATTGAGATTTTCGGTTAAAATCGAAACATGGTTCGAGTCCAGATATTTTCAAACACGAATCCATGAGTTGATGGTTTAGAAAACCAAGCTTAGTGAGTTTTCTTCAAGAAAGCTCAGATTTTTCAAAAGTTGAGTCAAAAGATGTTCATAAGCAAAATGTGAGATTTTGCTTATGAAATCATGGATTTGTGATAGTAGAAATGTAGTGATTACCTTGAAACGATCTTATGGAGATCGATTTCGAGTGTAAGAAGTAGAACAAAGGCCATAAAAGCCTTAGAAAATCAGAGCAGAGCAGTTCGGATCCAGAATCTTGATTCTGGTATGAACACGGGTGTGTACACGGGCGTGTACAAGGGCGTGTTCAGCACACGGGCCCAAACATGCTCACATACACGACCGTGTTGCAAGAAAATTCAGATCCGAGAGGTACACGGCCAAGAACATGGCCGTGTATCGGGCCGTGTCAAGGAGCACACGGTCAAGAGAAAGGCGTGTAGCAGACCATGTTAGACAGTAGGAAAACACGGCCAGAAACACGGCCATATAAGTAACCGTGTAAGCATACACGTACGTCCAAAGGAGTACACGGCCAGTAATACGACCGTGTATCCACCCGTGTAAGTATACACGGCCATGTTCCACGAAATACACGGCCAGGCACGTAAGTCCAGAGAGGTACACGGCCAGAGACACGCCCGTGTAGGAGGGCGTGTTCGAAGCCAAAGAGTAAAAAAAAAAAAAGAGCCTGGAAATAGAAATTTCATGTTTTGCCATGTTTCCAGTATAAGATGAATATTGGAAATAATCAATGATTATTCCTTTTATAGGAGTTCCAGCCAGAGACCCCAATACAGCAGTCCCAGAGCAGCAGAGGCTCACGTTAGCCGACTTTCTGTAAGTTCAAGCATTGTCCTGACTGCAACGTGGATAATCTTGTCATGTTATGATGTTATGTATGTTGTATGACGTGTATGTTGGACATTGATTGTTTACAACACGATACTCAGGTCAGTTCATGTCATGCATGTAGAGTTTCATGTTTCAGTACACATGTCAGACAGTACCAGGTACACGAAAACAGGTAGGTGCACAAGGCACCTTAGTATGTAAATAAAACTCACACCCCAGTAAATCATATAACAGGTTCCGACTGTGGGGGCAATCAGTATGCTACCCAGTTGGAACACCAGTAAGATGGTAATTAAACCAGTTATTGGCATATCGGCCTCTCGACCCACGGGGAGGTTTTCATGTTTAGCTTCAGTTAAGACTGAGGAGGTCAGTACTAAAGTACCGCTCCCAGTTGTGCTAACATGTCGGTACGACCAATCAAGGGCCCAAAACCAGAACTTAATAACAGATAATGTCCTAAGACTAATCTTTCAGCCATGAGCATGTTTTACAGAGTTCAGTTTCATGCATGAGCACAGCAGTACAGCATGTCATGTTTCATGTTTTTATGTTTGAACTTACTGAGCTCATAGCTCATCAGTTTGTTCACATATTGCAGGTAAGAGACCTGTTCACCAGTAGTATATGGTGGACGATGAACAGGCTACATGCATGTCAGGGAGGATTGGGCGAGGGATTGTGGTCAGCTTTAACCTTCTGCTGTACAGTTTTGAAATGTAATTTCAAAAAGAACAAGTTTTCAAGTTAAGATTATGTGATAAGGGAATCATGATCCATGTGCATGTTATTTTGTTAACATGATTTTCTTATCGCATTTTCGAGCAGTTCATGATATTAAGAAAAAACAAATTTATTCCGTAAATTAGCAAGCAGTTTTCAAGCTCAGCATAATTGCCGTCGACCCTAGAGGCCTGCATACTATTGCGGTTAACTACAGAGTTGACTGTAATAGCACTGTAAGGCCTCTATAATAGGGCGGGCCGCCACACAACCAATCGAGCGGAGCCTCATGGAGAGACCGGATCTCGACATCAATGAGATCAAGATGGCAATCGACTCTTGACAGCACTAGTGATGGCGACGGGATCGGAATCCCGACATCGAAGAGATTGCGACTCGCTCTTTCTCTAAATCTCTAGGTTTGTAGTTGTTGTTTTACTTTTTCCTTTTTACAGGTCTTCATTGTTGTTTTATCACTATCGCCACTTTTTCTGATCAAGGCTTGCATGACGGTCACGACTTTGGCTTGTCGAGAGTCCACTAACATCACTACCAAAGTTCACGAGCACATCCACCATTACCAGATCGTGAGTCAAAGCTGTCGCGATTAAGATTGCTTGTCCAAGAACTATCCTCACTGAACTATTGCAATCTCTGGCAAATCGATCCACTAGCAGACTTTCACGAGAAAATCATAAGATCACAATTATCCTGGACTTCATGACGGAAAGGCCGTGGTCAGGCCTGGTGGAGTTCTGATCTAATGATGGCAGTGATTCTCCTCAACTTCATGACAGAGAGGCCGATCTGGTGGTGGCAACGAGTCTCCTCAAATTGGCGATAGAGGGATAGTGAAAATACCTGTGGGTGATTCTCTGATCTAGTCCACGGGGGCCGTGGACAGAACTCGTCAATGATTCTCCAATCTGGTTCACTAGGATTATGGGTGGAGCTCATCGATCTGGTTGCCACTACCACCTCTCTTCGTCAATTGTTGTAGCTTCTCTTTGTCGAAGTTCATCAATGATTTACTAATATAAAGAATTTACACAAATTGGCAAATGTAAATTAACGATTTACTAAAGTAAATTAAGCATTTACAACTAATTACACTGGTAAATTAAGGATTCACGAATGATTTATTAAAATAAATAATTTATCTAAATCATAAAATAAATAATTTAATAAGTAAAAAATGTGATTTATTAGACAAATTTATCAAAATTGATAAATAAATTATTTATCAAATAAAAAAGTGATTTACCAAATAAATTTATCAAAATTTACACATAACAGATATTTTTAAAATTTTAAATTGTGATAAATCATAATTTATTAAAAAAATACTATTTATCAAAAGTTCAAAACTTTTATACTATTTATTTTTAGTCAAATTTAGTTTTGACCTATTTCTCAAATCCTCCCTTTATGCATACACAAAGATATCTTAATTATAAAAATTGGCCCACTACCTTAATATTAATATGGAAATATCACAATTATGTAGATCGGCCCACTCCCCTGTAAGAATGGATAATTTGCTTAGTAGGGTGGGTAAACTTTCCCAACTCCCGACCAGAGTACTCTTCTAGCTGCATCTTCGAATCCACCAATTTTTTTTTTTTTTTTTGGTTTTTTTTTTTTGGGGGCATCCATTCGATATTGTAAAACACGTGCTCTTAGTATTTGATTGTTCTATGTATATGACAAGAAGGATGGAAGAGAAATGGTGATTACGTTTTTTAAGAGTTCAAAAATCCATGAAAATTCATTAAGTTGTTTAGAGAAAAAAGGACAAGTAATATAAGGAAGATAAAAGAACCTAGAAAAACAATCATCTAGAATTATTTCTCATAATAGATAAAAATCATTAATTGTTGTATAATTATTCTATAAAAAAATGTTAGGAGCACTCTCCTTTTGACATTTATCTTTTCGTTAAAAAAAAAAAAAAGGAAACAAAAGACTTAGTCTATTTGTCATTTATTACAAACACGTCATTACATATAACTTTTTCATATGTCACATTTTGAAAAAAAGTAATATTCTTGATCGATAAAAATCATAACTGTTAAATAAATAAATACGATTACTTTAACAAAAAAAAAGTATGATTAAGGTGAAAACTAATCTTATATAACAAAGAAAATAAAATTTGCATTAAAATATAAAGAACAAAATTTTGAAAGTGAACGGAGTGTTACAGTTTTTTTTTTTTTTTTAATGTTAACTAGTTGGATCATTCATTTTGTGTGTGAAATTCTCTATTAATATTTATATTGCGTAAATTATATAATAATGTTTAAAATATAACATAAAAATTAAATTAAGTTCATTTTTATGTCATCAAAAAAAAGGTACATAATAGAGATAATAGAGATAATAGAGATAAAGAAGAGTAAAAAATAAATAAATAAAAGAGTAGCAAAACAATAAAATCGAGAAAAAAAAAAAAAAAAAGGAAAAGAACGCCCATAGGGGTGGAAGCAAAAAAAAAAAAAAAAGCGTAAAAGGAAAAAAGTAGCCTATAAAATTGGAAACAAAAAAAAGTGAAAAAGCAAAAAAGGGGGAAAAAAAGGTGACATACATCAGTACCATAAGAAGAGCTTTTGATGGAAAAAAAAAAAAGATAAAAAAGCATAAATCCATAAAAATTCAATAAGTTGTTTAGTGAAAAAGGAGAACTATAAGGAAGATAAAAGGCCTAGAAAAATAATTATCTAGAATTATTTCTCGCAAAAGATAACAATCATTCATTGTTGTATAGTTATTTATAATTGTTAATAAATAAGCTTCATTTTTATGAGAAAAAGAAATGATATTTGATAAGTGTAGAACAAAAAGAACAACAAAATGAGTGACAGTGTAAGTGAACATAACATTTTTTTTTTTTTTGTTATTCTGTACATCGTCACGAAAAGGCTCCTTTTCTTTTATAAATTTATGAAGTCTAATTTCTTTGAATATTTCGTTTTCCAACAGCTAAAATCGTGATGGTCATTCACATGATGGAATAACTTTCTAGGGAATTGAAAACTATTTATTTGTTAATTGGAACAAATTGCAAGAAGGGATCTTCAATTGGTTGAGGCAACATTAACCAACGGCCTTTTCTTAAAAAAAGAAAAAAAAAAATTTAGAACGGAAGTTGTTGGACTAGGTTGGATAATGCTGCATAAAGTTGTATTCATTTTTTTTTTTTTTGTGAAAATAAATTCATTCATTAAGTAACATATTGCTCTAATTGATTAGTGAAATCCCAGCCTCCTTAATTTCATATTTACTCCATCAAGGGCTTCCCCTATTTTTTTATTTTTATTTTTTTTAATTTTATGGCCATATGCTCTAAGTTCATCCTTCACACTACTTAATTCATTTTCTTTTGACCTTTATTTATATATAAATTAAACTAGCATGAAGTTAACTAGCGCATCAATAAGTGAACACTAAATCAAAGACATAAACCTAATTCAATTGGAATGAACAATTTATCTGAAATTAAAGATCTTGGATTCAAATTTTAGGGAGGTAGAGTAAAACCCAATAATATCCTTTCAAAAAAGAAAAAGAAAAGGTGAACACTAGACCAGCACTAGTTGCCGGAGTTGGTCGCCAAAATGGATAGTTGATAACTAATCATTGCTAGCATTGGTCACTGGAATCACAACCACCTTCTAAAATAGCTAGCTAGGTGACCTTTGAAAACTTAATTGCCAAAATCATTTAAAAAATAGAAATAATAATAATTTAAAAAAAAAAACTCTAAACCATTGACAAAAAGTCGCTAGAATTTGAAAATTTTAGAAATTGCAAAACTTTTAAGGTACTAAAGTATCTTTTACATGTTGAAAACATGTGTTTGTTAACTTTAGGAAAATTTTAGAAATTATCGGAAAAAAATCAATTATGTTTAGATGTGGTTACATTTTTTAAGGAAATTAATATATGGTTGTTAAAGTGTAGTTAACATTCTTTTACATTATTGAATTTGTATGGGATGAATAAAGCGAGATTAGTTAACAACGTATAGAGGTACGTTCACAACTGTTTTAAGCATTATTTTAAAACTAAATAAATAAATGGTGAAAATAGGAATCAATGGATTAATTATCAAGATATTCCAACTAGCTTACCCTTTCAACACATCATCATTTACCAACGTCACATTTTATTATTAACATAAAAAGAAATGCGAAAATGTTTTTAAAAAAAGGAAAAAGAAAAAAATAAACATAAGCCTAAACAAAGACAGTAAATTAAACCATATACAAATATGTTAGCCGGATTTAATTGTAGAAATTTCAGCCTAAACTCACATCTATACAAGTACTCAAATGCGTGTTTCATCAAATACCTTACAAGTAGTGACAAAAAGACTAGATCGATAAAGAGCACATATTATCTGCCACTTAATTACCTTCCTGAAAAGCATGACACAACGATATATATGCTATATTGTTAAGAAACACAAAACTCTATCTTACGAGAAATCTCCAAGAAAAATTCTTGCTTTTAGATGGAAGTAAATCAACAATGTAGGTATATCATGACATTCAAATATAAGTTGATTCTAATTGAATTAAATAGCAAACTCTTTTAATAAACATTATTAAAATAACACATCAATATGGTTTGAATCAAAATAAAAACCCAACCACGTTTAAGCCTCATAGGACTTTCTTTTGATGATGAAATTTCCTTATGTTATATGCTGAGTTTATCATGAAAAACATGTTTATTTATCTATTTTTTGAGTGTTAATTTCATCTTAAATCATTAGAAAAAATATTTCTTGAACTAAATTTTCATAGTTTCCTGAACTTAATCAATATTTTACCATTATTTATATTTTTCCTTCAAATTTCACTTAATCTTGAGTTTTATTAATTTCAATCGATATCAATATTTTTATCTTCTTAACAAACACCACCATAATTATTTTGGTAACTAGTTTAGGAGAGTGATATCGCAATCAAGTGCCTATATCGATCTCATGAGATGGGATCACATATCACTGTAGTCATTGGCATCATAGTTGAGATGTGAATACTAATTTGCTCATTCTGGTGTCGCCAATTATGTTACAAAAGAGAAAGACGTGAAGAGAGGAGAGAAAAAAATCTCTATAATCTTATCCGCAAATAAAGAAAGCTACACAAATAGTAAGTTTGATTAATCTGTATTTATTTGAGAATTTTTTTATTTTTTATTTTTAAAATAGGATCGAAGGATTCGAGTGGTAAAATAAATGCCATGCATGGAAAGAAGCAATTCATTAAGTTGCTTAAAAATGAAAAAATGAAGTTGTTCGAGGCTTATGCCAAGCATTAAAAAATTTATATCATTGATGCACAAAATGCGTTCTTCTTCTTCTTTTTTTTTTTTTTAATTAATGAATGGACACGTGTTTCATGCCTACTATCTTTCCACCTTTTTTTTTTTATTTAATATGGTGTGGGTGCTGTATTCGGCACCACACTTTTTTTATTAAAAATAAAGCCAACAAATATATCATAGATCTTCATTAATTACTCTATCTTTTCCTTGTGGGACAAGCCTCCCACAATGAAAGATTCTCAATTGTTTTGAAAACAAAATAATATTATTTTCCTTCCAATACAATCTGTGATCAACGTACCACTCGTGGTTATAAATACAAGCGATAATAAGGCCGGAAAATAGCACACTACACACTAAATTTATATAAAAAAAAAAATTGCCAAAAAAAACTAACTAGAAAAGATTGAGAGATGGTGAGCACTAAGATGAAGCTGGTGAGGGTTTCACTAGTCATCGTTGTAGCAGCAGCAAGCTTGGCTTCATATTCTTGTGCAGATTTCGATAACACGGCGAACAGGAAGATGAAAGAACCTCAACCTAATTGTAGCGGATTGGGTGAATATTGTGACCTGGCCAATTGGTGCTGTGGAAATCTCGAATGCAATCGCAACCCCGGAATTACTGACTGGTCAGGAACTTGCATACAAGGTGCATGTGCCAAAGTTGGTGAGCTTTGCATCAAACCTTTTGTGCTAGGCCCTGGTTGTTGTTGGGGTCTCACATGTAATGACAATATCTGTGTAGCTGGTAACACAGCATCTGAGGATCAAGAGATCCGTATGATACTAGTTTCAGCTTAAAATTTTAGATTTCATAAATGTGTTCGTCCGTCAAGTAGGATGATACTAGTTTCTTCACTTTTGGTCCCTGAAGTGAAAATAAAAAATAAAAAAATTATTTTTTAGCTTTGAGGACCAAAGTGAGAAATTGGTACCACTTTTGGGACTAACATTTATATTGATTTCTATAAGTTGTTATCAGTTTCGTTGCTTAAGTCTTTCTGTTTCTTTAATGTTGTACTCTTGTCTAAGGTGTGAAATCTCCTGGAGCTATTATATATATATATATATATAGTTCCTACACTGGCCATAATAATGTAATAAAGTTATATTATAATCGAATAAAAGGGTATCGTCCTTTTATATGTGATGAATATGATATGGTTGTTACTTTCTTTCTTTTACATTAATTTGTTATTAAGATTTTAGCTTTATTTGTCTAAATTAACTCTGCGATACGCGCATGTGAAAATTTCTCCAATCAATAATTTTCATTGAACCCAGAACTGATCATATTCGTCTAAGTTCCAAATTAGTGCACTCAAAACGGAGATTATGTAGGCTAAATATAAGTACCAATTAACAACCATATTCAAATTAAGTGCTATCTTGGTCTACATATAAAACGAACAATCTTTGATTTCAAAAATGCCTCTAGTAATTACTCACATCTTCATTAATGAATTAGAATGCAAACAGCTATATTATGGTAAAAATGGTTTTTTGCGACCAAAATATTTGTGGCAATCTATATATTTTTGGTGCAGAAAGTTTTTCCACGATCAAATTTTTGGTCGCCAGGTGCTCGCAACAACTTGGTTGCAGAAAGTTTTCTTGCAATTATAATTTAGTTGCCAAAACGCATCTCTTTTTGCGACTAAAATTTTAGCCACTAAAAGTCAACTATTTGATCGCCAAATTTACATGATTTTGAGTCAAAGGCAACCAAATGATTTTTTTATGCGACCAAATATAGTATGTTTTACTACCAACTAGTTGATCGTAACAAGTTTGTTGTGTGACCAAAATATTTGGTTGTTAAAAAATCGACATTTTCACTACTAACTTGTAGACCTAAAAAGACATTACTATGATAGGATTTTTGCACCAAACTTAACTTTGGCAAAATTTTATTATATATTTTTTTTTCTTGCAACCAACGTATTGGTCGCAAAAACTCATTTTGTTCGAAAGTAATTTAAACCTTTAGTGATTAAATATTTAGTTACTAATTGTCCAATAACTTTTTATTTAAAATTATTATTTTTTAAATAAGATAAAAAGTTAAAAAAAAATACATTATTTGATGTAACTATTATCAATAGAAATGTTAAAGGGCATAAAAAAACAAATAAACTATTTTTAACATCTATTTTTATACTTCTTAAATCGCATATCCATTACAAGCAGTATATTCTCACACATACCATGTCAAACCCGAATTTTAAAAAGTTTATTATAAAGTAATTCTATAATACTTGTAGTCATGACCAATCCATAACGCTTTCGTCTTTTCTTCTATATACCCCGTGCCAGTGAAATCCCCAGCTATTACAAATAAACAGTATCTTGAATCAGTAAAATTTAACATATAAATGTAAACTGTAAAATATATAAAAAAAAGCATAGCATAGAAATGCACAGCACGAAGGAAGAATACTATACGGCAGTAAAATCTAAGTCTATATACTACCTCATACAATAAAAATAAAAAAATATTGTATAGAAGCTATGATAGCTATAAATTAAAATTAAGCTGATTTACTTTAATCTCCATTTTTCACTCAACATGCTCATATTAAGTAGAAAAGATTAAAGTTATTTCTATGAAAAGAATATGTGTATATATATATGTATATATGATTAATTGCAATCTATGCTTCTATGTTAAGAAATATACCATCACTTGTAGCACCGAAATCAAGTTCATTCTCGCTATAAAAAAAGTTGATCAAATCCTTGGCATAGTTGTATGATATTAAGTCAGAATTAGAAACTCTATAGAAGTATAAGCATTTGAACAAGATATGAAGCTTACATTAGTTAGATTAGGATCTGGATAACCATGTCCAAAATCCTTTAGAGGCACTCCATTTGAAATTAAATCTCGAACGACACACAAAACATCTTACATCAATAAGAATTGTAACTCATATAACTAGTATTTAATAAAACTAGTCCTCAAATTAAGAAAATATTTAGCCAGAAAGAAAAAACAAAAGAAAAGGTTTTCACCTTAAATTTATAGGAAAGGAGACACTTAGAATCAAGTGCTCATTGCATGTCCAGGTAGCTTGATGAAAAAATTGCAATATCATGTAGATAGGCCATTAATACTATAATGCACAAGCAAAACAATAAACTACATATTTGAATAATCAAATAGGAGGTTTCACATTCTAGGAGAATAAATAAAAGTAAGACTGTTATAGAATACGGTGAGTTGAAAAGGAAAGAACCATGCAGCAAAAATGTCAGATTAGCATGATTTTCATCGGATTTCTTACCGGAATTTAGGTTCAAACTCTCCAATTTTATTAAACATAGAAAATTAAGTATAGAAAGCTACCATGAATACATTGTTTGTGCACAAAGAAAATTAAAAAAATAAAATTTAATAGATTGCATATGAGTTGGATATCATTTCTAAAAATTGTTAAATGGCTCAAGTAAATGTGATAATTCTGCCTCTAATCTAATTTTTACTTGGTATAAGATAAAAACTAGACAATTTAGCTTCTCAAAACTGCTGTGAAAAATGGCGCAAAGAAAATTAGTGTTATAAATGACAATAATTAATATGCAGATACATACAAGTAAATGTGATAATTCTTACTCAAATCTAATTTTTACTCGGCAGAAGCAAAAGGATAGAAAATTTGGCTTCTCAAAACTGCTATAAAAAATGGCCGAATTCTTTGTCAAACACTTTTAAGATGTTCTACCAAATAGATTGCTTCTGAAAGTTTACTCTCGAAGACAACAAATTAAGAAATAACCCAAGCAAAAGCAAGTTTACCAAATTACCTGAGAATTACTTTTTGGACATTAAAAAGCAATCGAAACCGGCCCAATGACCAATCTGATTGTTTAGCGAAAATAAGCATAACTCAAATAGTCAACCACAATTCAACGACCAAAGCAAAACAAAGCAGAAACCAAAACCCAACAAAAATAATTACAAGAAACAAAGGAAACAAAGCCATAAACCAGATATAAATTTAAAATAAAAAAAAACAACGGAGCACCTTCACCCTTATTATAAGGGGCTTCTTTCACAAACAAGCCAAGCAGAAGAACAGGCACCAAAAAACACCCAGTCAAACGACTAACACCATAATCATGCACTAAGTTTCCGCCAACCATCATCACTGTCCCAAGCTTGTACTTTAATATGGTCCCTACCCACGTAAAAATTGTATATATCTATATATCTATATATATATATATGTATATATAAATATATATCTACACAGACATTTACACAAACACCTAATGGACAAAACGAAAGCCACCATAAAACAAGCAAAATTTAAAAAACTACAAAAGTACAAGGTGGACAAAACCTATGTTCAATAGTTATAGTTTCAAACTTACTAATATAGTTAATATAAGTAATATTATAATTCTAAAAATACATACATATATATAAGTTATATTGGATGCCTCTAGGTAATAAAAATACTCTCTATAGAGAGAAATATGTATTGGCTATATCATTTATGGAAAGATAAATGTAGATGGTTTATCCTGATATAGCTAGATAAATATCATTTATTGTTAACATTTTATCAACTGATGTGCGTATAATATAAATATATATATATATTTTGTTCATCATAGCCTGGTGCAATTTTACATCTTAATTTATCAAAAATTATAATTAAAAAAATTTTATTACACATAATAAAAATATGTTTTCTCCCTTAAATTTAAAGATGTGGGATTTAAACTCTGTATCTTGCGGTTAAATTAGAGATAATAATCTTCATTGTTAATTCATTGATCGACAGGGACTTTTTTTTTTTTTTGCTATTATCTTAATTATATTTCTGTTGGATTGCAAATGTGTCTTTGTAATAATGTGATAGCAAAAGAAAAAAAAAGTTTTTTTGTTTCGATTGATTAGAATATCCAATCTCGATTTGTAACAATAAAATTAGTAGGAGAACCAAATCACCATTAAACTAACGTGTTCGGCAAATGGGCCAAAATTCATCTAATCTAGTTTGGATTGGATTTTCAATTTAAACTTCCATTTTTTTGAAATTTGAATTATTCCCATTTTTCTCCTCCAAATACCTCTCTTTAAAAAAATAACTAGAAGTAAGAGAATTCAAACTCTATATTTTATGATAAAGTAAAGTGTAGACTATCATTAGACTATGCTTGCAATCACTATTTATTTGTATTTCTAATGCTAACTCATTTGTTAAATAAAACCTAAATTTTTAAAATTGACTTAGGTAGTACTTATTACTATTAAATTGTTCAATTATATAGGCCTGAGAAACATAGTAGCACAAGTAGATTGCCCATACTCAACTAATATATCACTAGATCAATAGGTACTAAAAAATTCCTAGAACAAACCAAGCATGACTAACAAAATCTGATTGGCATTCCCCTATGGCAATTTAATATGACATTTATCAATCCTCACTTTTTCCCAATGGCTATTTTTTCAAAGACCAGATCCATTCCTTTTATTAGACCCTGGTTGTGGGCTCAAATATCACTTGAGAAACTCTCATGGGTTATGATTTAACGGGCCATAGGAAAGTGCTCATTTTTTCATGTTATATCAACCTTGGTCCCATTTGGGAGATCCTAAGGGTAATTTGGTCATAAACAAATGGGTGATTAAGAAATATTGTCTATTTGGATACACTATCGTATCCAAATGGAATTCAAATGCAGTACAATATATGTTCGGATATTTCAATATTCTATTCCAATACAAATAATTTTAAATTTTAAATCAAATATAATCACAATTCTTCATTTCCTTTTTCTATCTATTTTTACTAATCACATCACCCACTATCTCTCTCCCTTTCCTTTTTCACTCCAACTGTGATAACCGAGAATCTATACTCTCGGAAAGTAATTGTACAAAATATGTAAATAAATGTACATTTATAGTGAGACATGTTACAGAATAAAGAGCAGAGGAAAAATTTTGATTAATTGAGTTTTTAATCAAAATTCTATAATGAATTAATCAATATAGATTAAAAGCTAAGCATTAATTCAAATTAAGATGTTTTAAAATTAATAGAAAAGTATTTGGAAAATATATATTAAGAGATCAATGGCACACAAGTGAGCCACATTGATCAATGGCTAAAAGTAGCCAAACAAGCCCTTACAAAAAAAAAATGAAAGTAAGGGAAAGTGAGAGGCACGTGAGCTAAAGGGGGCAAATTAATCCCCTTAGATGCACAGCAGCCGGAAGAAAGAAAGAAAGAAAGAGAAAAGAAAGAAAGAGAAAAGAAAGAAAGAGAAAAAGAAAGAAAGAAAAGAAAGAGAGAAAGAGAAACCGAGAAAGAAAGAGGGAAGAAAGGAAAATCTAAAGAAAGTTCGGATTTTTCTTGTTCCAGCAGCAGATCGATCGAGTTTCGATCACGAATCAGCAGCAAGAAAAGCTCAAGATTTAAAGCAAGGTAAACCCTAGTTTTTCACGTTTTTCTTGGGGGAAAATCTGGGGTTTTGAGAGAAAACAGAGAATGTGAGTGAATCATGTCGAGATTTGTGGTTAAAATCGAAACATGGTTCGAGTCTAGATGTTTTCAAACACGAATCCATGAGTTGATAGTTTAGAAAACCGAGTTTAGTGAGTTTCTTTTAAGAAAACTCAGATTTTTTCAAAAGTTGAGTCAAGAGATGTAAATGAGCGAAATGTGGAATTTTTGCTTATGAAATCATGGATTTGTGATAGTAGAAATGTAGTTGATACCTTGAAACGATCTTATGGAGATCGATTTCAAGTGTAGGAAGTAGAACAAAGGTAAAAAAAAAGCCTTAGAAAATCAGAGCAGAGTAGTTCGGACCCAGAATCTTGATTCTGGTATGAACACGAGCGTGTACAAGGGCATGTTCAGTACACGGCCCCGAACATGCCCATATGCACGACCATGTTGCAAGAAAAATCAGACCTGAGAGGTACACGGCCAAGAACACAGCCGTGTATCGGGCCGTGTCAAGGGGTACACGGTCAAAGGGAGGCATGTAGTAGGCCATGTTAAGCAGCAAGAAAACACGGTCAGAGACATGGCCGTGTAAGTAACCGTGTAAGAGTCCAGAGGAGTACACGGCCAGTAACACGGCCGTGTATTCACCCGTGTAAGTATACACGGCCAGGCATGTAAGTCCAGAGAGGTATACGTGTAGAGACACGGCCGTGTAGGAGGGCGTGTTCGAAGCCAGAAAGTAAAAAAAAAAAAAAAAAAAAAAGAGTCTGGAAATATAAAATTTCATGTTTTGCCATATTTCCAGTATAAGATAAATATGGGAAATAATCCGTGATTATTCCTTTTATAGGAGTTCAAGCTAGAGACCCCGAATCAGCAGTCCCAGAGCAGCAGAGGCTTACGTTAGAGGATTTTCTATAAGTTCAAGCATTATCCTGACTGCAACGTGGACAAGCTTGTTATATTATGATGTTATGTATGTTGTATGACGTGATTGTTAGACATTGATTATCTACATCACGATATTCATGTCAGCCTCATGTCAGCACAGGTCAGTTCATATCAGTTCATGTCATGCATGTTGAGTTACATGTTTCAGTACACATGTCAAACAGTACCAGAACACGAAAACAGGTAGGTGCACAAGGCACCCTAATGTGTTAATATAATTCACACCCCAGTAATTTATGTAACAGGGTCCGACTGTGAGGGCAATCAGTATGTTACCCAGTTGGAACACTAGCAAGATGGTAATTAACCAGTTATTAGCGTATCGGCCTCTCGACCCATGGGGAAGTTATCATGTTTAGCATCAGTTAAGACTGAGGAGGTCAGCACTAAAGTACCGCTCCCGGTTGCACTAACATGTCGGTACGACCAATCAGGGGCCCAAAACCAGAAGTAAAATAACAGATAATGTCCTAAGACTAAACCTTCAGCCACGAGCATGTTCACAGAGTCCAGTTCATGCATGAGCACAGCAGTACAGCATGTCATGTTTTATGTTTATATGTTTGAACTTACTGAGCTCATAGCTCATCAGTTTATTCACATGTTGCAGGTAAGAGACCTGTTCACCAGTAGGATATGGTGGACGACGAACAGGGTAGGTACATGCATGCCGGGGAGGATCGGGCGAGGGATGGTGGTCACCTTTAATTCTTCCGCTGTATAGTTTTGAAATGTAATTTCAAAAAGAACAAGTTTCAAGTCAAGAGTATGTGATAGGGGAATCATGATCATGCATGTTTATTTTGTTAACATGATTTCCTTATCACATTCTCAAACAATTTATGATTATAAAGAAAAAAAATTATTATTCCGCAAAATCAGCAAGCAGTTTTCAGTTCAGCATGATTGCCGGCGACCCTAGAGGCCTGCAGACTATTGCGGTTAACTAAAGAGTTAACTATAATAGCACTATAGAGCCTCTTCAGCAGGGCGGGCCGCCACAGTTGGTATCAAAGAAATGTTTTTACGATGAGTCTAGCTTAGAATACCAACCGTTACCACAGTTGGTATCAGAGCGAAGTTTTTATGATGGGTTCAATTTAGGATACCAAACATAGTCACATTTGGTATCAGAGCCCAAGTTTTAAAATGGGTCTAATTTAGAATACTTACTGTAGTCACAGTGGGTATTATCAGAAAGGTTGGTTGACCATATCCCACCTGACTCCGTGCATGTCCTGTTCGCCGATCCAAGTAAGTTCAGTTTATGTTAAGATCAGTAGCTAGTTATGCATGAAAGTAAAGGTCTGTAGAGACCTATACTTTGTAGTAAGTATATGATGTTATGATAATACAAGAAATCATGTGGATCCTTTTTATATAGGATCTAACACAAGTTCATCGTGTGATTATAGGATAAAAAGTAGCACGATGGAAAACCAAGGCCAAGGCCAAGGCCAAAGAAGGAGAAGGGGATGCCCATCTCTAACTCAACGACTAGAAGAGATGCAAGCTCTTCTAGAAAACCAGATGAGAGAAAATGCAGAGTTGAGACAGAGATTAGAACAACTAGAGCAGGGGCAGGGATCAGTAGGGACTCCTGCACAACCAGCAGTAGAAGCAGAACGAGTAGTGCCACCAACGGCACCAGAAGTGGTTCAGCAACCACCGGTTAGGGTAAACCCAGAGCCGTTATATGAGAGATTTTAGAAGATGAGGCCTCAGGAATTTGAGGGTTCAACAATTCCTCTAGAGGCAGAAGATTGGCTTTCTTCAATACAGATGATTATGGAGTTCATGAGACTCACAGATGAAGAGAAAGTCATGTGCGCATCCTTTGTTCTAAGGAAGGATGCAAGATTTTGGTGGGACACAGTCCACATGAGGAGGGACGTGACCACAATGTCATGGGCAGAGTTTCTGGAGGAGTTCAACCAAAAATATTATGATCCTGCATCACTCCGACCCCAACAGAAAGAATTCTCAGAGTTACAGCAGGGGGACATGTCAGTCAGTGAGGTTTGTAGGAAATTTGATCAGCTCTTCCGCTTATGTCCGTATATGGTGCCTACGGAGAGGGAGAAGATACAGAAGATGATAGGCATGTTCAGGCCTGAGATCTCTACCTTGATTGATGTTGGCCCATTTCCGTCAATTTCAGTAGCTGACTGTGTTAGTCGTGCTTTGAGGGCAGAGTACCATCTAGCCCGACAGAAAAAAGAGAGAGAAAAGGTTTGGGAAGCCAGGAAGAAAGAAAAGATCTTGGCTAAGGCCTCTCAACCTGGACAACCCAGCAAGGGCAGTTAGAGTACAAGACCAGAGCAATCCAATCATCCAGGCCCTCAGTCCCAACAGAAGAGAAAGGGCAATTTCCAGGGAACCCAAGGACAAGACAATAGAAGTCAGTCAAGGAGGACTAGCACCACCACAGTTCCAAGTAACCCCACCGGTCCAAATTGTGGGAGGAAACATGTGGGTCAGTGCAAAGCTGGCACGACTACCTGTTTTTAGTGTGGAAAAGAAGGCCACTTCATCAAGAATTGCCCCATGAACTGCCAGTCAGTATCAGTATCAGGGGAAAACTCATCACGTCCACAGCAGTCACAAGTACATGCACTCAGACTGAGCTATGAGAGCCCATCAAAAGTGCCTCCAGTAGTGCAAGAAAGAGCTCCTCAGGCAGATGCTAAGGTGATAGCCTACACCAGAGAGGAAGTAGAAGCAGGGACGTCCAACGTGGTGACAGGTCAGATTTCTGTCGCTAACCACTTGGCATCTGTTCTATTTGACTCTGGGGCCACCCATTCTTTCATATCATGTGCATTTGCTGATAAGTTAGAATACCCTAGAGATCACATAGGAAGAACTTTTAGAACTGCTCTCCCATAAGGAGAAATCATGTTGTCAGAGTACTGGTTACCTCATGTACCAGTAATCGTGGCAAATAGAGAACTGTATGCAGAATTGATCATGATGAAGATCGTGGACTATGATGTAATCTTGGGAATGGATTTTCTAAGAAAATATCAAGCTACGATAGATTGCAGAAACAGAAGAATAGTATTCAAGCCAGAAGATGAAGAAAGTTTCGAATATGTCGATTCTTCGAGAAGATCAAGCAAGATGATGATCAGCTCAATGAAGGCCAAGAAGCTAATAGCCAGTGGTTGTACTGGATATTTAGCTTATGTGACAGATATAATAGAAGAGAAGAAGTTACAGCCAGAAGATGTTCCTGTTGTCAGAGAATTTCTCGAGGTCTTTCCCGGGGAACTACCAGGACTACCTCCAGAACAGGAAATCTCGTTTGAGATAGACCCCCTACCTGGAACAGCACCCATCTCCAAGGTACCATACCACATGGCACCAGTGGAGTTGAAGGAGTTACAAGTGCAGTTGAAGGATCTGCTTGATAAGGGATTCATCAGACCGAGCTATGCCCCATGGGGAGCTCCTGTACTGTTTGTCAAGAAGAAAGACGGGACGTTCCGCATGTGCATAGATTACAGAGAATTGAACAAGGTTACAATCAAGAATAGGTACCCATTACCTAGGATTGATGACCCGTTCGATCAGCTCAAGGGTGCAGCAGTGTTCTCAAAGATTGATTTGAGATTAGGATATCATCAGTTGAGGATCAAGGAAAGTGATGTTCCCAAGACAGCTTTCAGAACCCGTTATGGGCATTATGAGTTTCTAGTAATGTCGTTTGGGTTAACGAACATGCCAACTGCTTTCATGGACCTGATGAACAAAGTCTTCAAGGAGTATCTTGACAAGTTTGTCATTGTGTTCATCGATGACATCCTTGTATATTCAAAGACTGACGCAGAGCATGAAGCACAGTTGAGAGTTGTTTTTCAGAAGCTGAGAGAGCATCAACTCTATGCCAAATTCTCAAAATGTGAGTTCTGGCTAGATAAAGTACATTTCCTCGGTCATGTAGTATCTAAGGAGGGAATTGCAGTGGATCCAGTCAAGGTGGAAGCAATCAATAAATGGCCTGCACCTAAGAGCGTAACAGAGATACGCAGTTTCTTAGGGTTAGTTGGCTATTACAGGAGATTTGTGGAGGGATTTGCAAGATTAGCAGCACCTCTCACCACCCTCACACGCAAGGAAAAGAAGTATATATGGACAGATGAGTGTGAAAGAAGCTTCCAAGAACTGAAGAGACGGCTGACAAGTGCGCCGATCCTCACACTCCCTACTGAAGGGGAGAAGTATGAGATCTACAGTGATGCTTCCAAAGTGGGTTTGGGAGCAGTATTGATGCAAGAAGGCAGAGTGATTGCCTACGCTTCGCGTCAATTGAAAGAGTACGAGAAAAACTATCCCACCCACGACTTAGAACTTGCTGCAGTAGTGTTCGCACTCAAAATTTGGCGACACTATCGTATGGAGCACAGTGCCAGATTTACACAGATCATCAAAGCTTAAAATACTTCTTCACACAGAAGGAGTTAAACATGAGGCAAAGAAGGTGGTTGGAGCTGGTGAAGGATTATGACTGTGAGATCCTTTATCACCCAGGAAAAGCCAACCGAGTAGCAGATGCATTGAGCAGAAAAGCTACAGTTTCACAGCAGTTGCCTATTGACAGGTTGCTAAAACCATTGCAGCAAGAGGTTCATTCGCTCGAGTTAGAGCTGATAGTAGGAAAATTGTCAGCACTGCAGTTGAAGTCATCATTGTTTGATGATATCAAAGAAGCTTAGAAGCAAGATTCAAGTCTGACAGACTCCCAAGAAGAGATGTCCACAGATGGATTAATCATGCATCAAGGGGGAATTCATGTGCCAGCAAATGAAGAGCTACGAAGGCGAATCATGTCAGAAGCTCATAAGACGCCATACTCAGTCCATCCTGGAGCCACCAAGATGTACCAAGACTTGAAACTACAGTTTTAGTGGAAAGAGATGAAAGGAGACATTGCAAGATTCGTGAGTAAGTGCCTTACTTGTCAGAAAGTCAAGGCTGAGCATCAGCATCCTGGAGGAAAGTTAGAACATCTAGAGATTCCAGAATGGAAATGGGAGAACGTTACCATGGATTTTATGGTAGGATTACCCAAAACAAGAGGAGGGCACGATGTCATTTGAGTAATCGTGGACAGATTGACAAAGACAGCCAAATTCATACCAATAAAGATCACTTACTCATTGGAAAAGCTGGCATATCTGTATGTAGATAATGTTGTCAGGTTACATGGAGTGCCAAAGTCCATAGTATCTAACAGAGATGCACGGTTCACTTCAAACTTTTGGAAGTGTGTGCAAACAGCCATGGGCACAGAATTGAGGTTCAGTACAGCCTTCCATCCTCAGACAGATGGACAATCAGAACGGACTATCCAAACTTTAGAAGATATGCTCCGAACATGTGTCATGGATTTTCCAAGAGCTTGGAATGAGAAGCTACCACTAGTGGAATTCTCATACAACAACAGTTACCAAGTTTCCATCAAGATGGCACCTTATGAGGCTCTGTATGGATGAAAGTGCAGATCACCCATCCACTGGTATGATCTGAAGGAAAAATAACTACATAAAACAGATTTCATGCAGGAAACTTACGATGCAGTTGTCAAGATCCAGCAAAGAATGAAGAGTGCTCAGAGCAGACAGAAGAGTTATGCAGACAGAAGACGGAGATCCCTGGAATTCAAGGAAGGGGACTTCGTATTTCTGAAAGTGTCACCCATAAAGGGGGTTATGCGATTTGGTAAGAAGGGAAAACTGAGTCCAAGGTACATTGGACCTTATGAGATTATCAAACGCATTGGGAAGATTGCCTACTAATTGGCATTACCTCCGGAGCTGTTAGCAGTACACAACGTGTTCCATGTCTCTATGCTCAGAAAGTACATGTCAGATCCATCTCATGTGCTACAACATGAACCAGTCCAAGTCTAAGAGGATTTGACCTGTGAAGAGCAGCCAGTTCAGATACTGGCTAGAGAAGAAAAGGAGCTGAGAAACAAGACCATCCCACTAGTTAAGGTATTGTGGAGAAATCACAACATTGAAGAGGCTACGTAGGAGAGAGAAGATGAGATGAGACGTTCATACCCTCACTTGTTCTAAATTTTCGAGGACGAAAATCTTATAAGGAGGGGTGAATGTGATAACCGAGAAATCTATACTCTTTGAAAGTAATTGTACAAAATATGTAAATAAATATACATTTATAGTGAGACATGTTACAGAATAAAGAGCAGAGGAAAATTTTTGATTAATTGAGTTTTTAATCAAAATTCTATAATGAATTAATGAATATAGTTTAAAAGCTAAGCATTAATTCAAATTAAGATGTTTTAAAATTAATAGAAAAGTATTTGAAAAATACATATTAAGAGATCAATGGCACACAAGTGAGCCACATTGATCAATGGCTAGAAGTAGCCAAACAAGCCCTTATAAAAAAAATGAAAGTAAGGGAGAGTGAGAGGCATGTGAGCTAAAGGGGGAAAATTAATCCCCTTAGCTGCACAGCAGCTGGAAGAAAGAAAGAAAGAAAGAGAAAAGAAAGAAAGAGAATAACAAAGAAAGAAAAGAAAGAGAGAAAGGGAAACCGAGAAAAAAAGAGGGAAAAAAGGGAAATCCAAAGAAAATTCAGATTTTTCTTGTTCCAGCAGCAGATCGATCGAGTTTCGGTCACGAATCAGTAGCAAGAAAAGCTCAAGATTTAAAGTAAGGTAAACCCTAGTTTCTCACGTTTTTCTTGGGGGAAAATCTGGGGTTTTGAGAGGAAAAAAGAGAATGTGAGTGAATCATGTCGAGATTTTTGATTAAAATCGAAACATAGTTTGAGTCTAGATGTTTTCAAACATGAATCCATGAGTTGATGGTTTAGAAAACCGAGTTTAGTGAGTTTTCTTTAAGAAAACTCAGATTTTTTCAAAAGTTGAGTCAAAAGGTGTAAATGAGCAAAATGTGGAATTTTTGCTTATGAAATCATGGATTTGTGATAGTAGAAATGTAGTAGATACCTTGAAACGATCTTATGGAAATCAATTTCAAGTGTAGGAAGTAGAACAAAGGCCAAAAAAAAGCCTTAGAAAATCAGAGCAGAGTAGTTCGGACCCAGAATCTTGATTCTGGTATGAACACGGGCGTATACACGGGCGTGTTCAGTACACAGCCCCGAACATGCCCATATGCATGACCGTGTTGCAAGAAAAATCAGACTCGAGAGGTACACGGCCAAAATCACGGCCGTGTATCGGGCCGTGTCAAGGGGTACACGGTCAAAGGGAGGCGTGTAGTAGGCCATGTTAAGCAGTAAGAAAACACGGTCAGAGACATGGCCGTGTAAGTAACCGTGTAAGAGTCCAGAGGAGTACACGGCCAGAAACACAGCCGTGTATTCACCCGTGTAAGTATACACGGCCATGTTCCATGAATTACACGGCCAGGCATGTAAGTCCAGAGAGGTACACGGGCAGAGACACGGCCGTGTAGGAGGGCGTGTTCGAAGCCAGAGAGTAAAAAAAAAAAAAAAAGAGTCTAGAAATGTAAAATTTCATGTTTTGCCATATTTTCAGTATAAGATAAATATGGGAAATAATCCATGATTATTCCTTTTATTGGAGTTCAAGCCAGAGACCCCGAATCAGCAGTCCCAGAACAGCAGAGGCTTACGCTAGAGGATTTTTATAAGTTCAAGCATTGTCCTGACTGCAACGTGAACAAGCTTGTTATATTATGATGTTATGTATGTTGTATGACGTGATTGTTAGACATTGATTGTCTACATCACGATATTCATGTCAGTCTCATGTCAGCACAGGTCAGTTCATATCAGTTCATGTCATGCATGTAGAGTTGTATGTTTTAGTACACATGTCAAATAGTACCAGAACACGAAAACAGGTAGGTGCACAAGGCACTCTAGTGTGTTAATATAATTCACACCCCAGTAATTTATGTAACAGGTTCCGACTATGGGGGCAATCAGTATGCTACCCAGTTGGAACACCAACAAGATGGTAATTAACCAGTTATTGGCGTATCGGCCTCTCGACCCACGGGGAGGTTATCATGTTTAGCATCAGTTAAGACTGCAGAGGTCAGCACTAAAGTACTGCTCCCGGTTGCGCTAACATGTCGGTACTACCAATCAGGGACCCAAAACCAAAACGAAAATAACAGATAATGTCCTAAGACTAACCTTTCAGCCACGAGCATGTTCACAGAGTCCAATTCATGCATGAGTACAGTAGTACAGTATGTCATGTTTTATGTTTGTATGTTTGAATTTACTGAGCTCATAGCTCATCAGTTTGTTCACATGTTACAGGTAAGAGACCTGTTCACCAGTAGTATATGGTAGACGACGAACAGGGTAGGTACATGCATGCCGGGGAGGATCGGGCGAGGGATGGTGGTCACCTTTAATTCTTCTGCTGTATAGTTTTGAAATGTAATTTCAAAAAGAATAAGTTTCAAGTCAAGAGTATGTGATGGGGGAATCATGATCATGCATGTTATTTTGTTAACATGATTTCCTTATCACATTCTCGAACAGTTTATGATTATAAAGAAAAAAAATTATTATTCCGCAAAATCAGCAAGCAATTTTCAGTTCAACATGATTGCCGACGACCCTAGAGGCCTGCAGACTATTGCGGTTAACTAAAGAGTTAACTGTAATAGCACTATAAAGCCTCTACAGCAGGGCGGGCCGCCACACCAACAACGTCGATATATATTATATTTGAATACATTATAAGAATAAAACATCCAAACATTAATTGTATTGTACTATATTATATTTTAATACAATACAAACGAATGTTGTTTCCAAACAAACCATATATCAAAATAGTCTTTTCATATTTTAAAAATTAAAAACCCAAAGTTACTATTTTTAAAGATAACTTGGGAAGGAACCCATTAGATTACCCTTAGTAACCCAAGTGTTTAAACCTGTCTTTTAGGTCCAAAAAGCCCAATTTCCTTAGGGAATCTAGACCCACAAGTCAAACTGTGGATTTCTTTGACATATGTAATATGCATGTCCAAGAGGAAAGAATCAAACGGCTTGTGCTCCTATGTATAGACTAGTTTAATGACATGATAAGCTTGGTTAATTAAACACTGAAGGGACACAAATCTATATTGTCAAGGAATGGCCAAAAATTTGCATTAAATACACACCTTATTGCATGATACTCCTTTATCTCCTAAAACTTAATTTTTTTAATAAAAACTTAAACCACCCTCCCAAAATCAAGGGATTGTCATCATTTCATTTCTCTTGCTCACCTAAACAAGCTTTTACAGTGTAAATTTTATCTGTAAAAGCTTTTTTAATAGTTTAATTCTTTATAACACGGTTCAGTATATATTCGAGTTGTGTTCTAACCCTTACCGAACATATATTTCTTAATCCGATTCTTATTCTAACTGCATCTAAAATGATTGTAGGTGCCATTCACTATCTAAATGGACTTTTTATGTATCTACCTACCATCTTTTTTGGTCTTATAGTTGTGTTTTATATTATATTATCATCGCACATGCGTAGTATACTTATTTTGTGCGGAGTTTTTGACATATGTTATGTTGGCTAATTTAGGCGTGCTAATTATAAATATATTAGTTTTATGCCTATTTGAGGTCGTCTCGACTAATTTCTAGATACGGCATGTTTTCTGTTTAGAATTCATTTTTTTTACTCAAATGACTAATTTGAGTATATTGATTCTAAATATATTAGTTTCGTATTAAGAAAAGGTCATCTTAACCAATTTTTTGATACTGCGTTCACTAATTTGAGCATACTAATTCTAAATATATCAATTTCATGTTAAGAAGAATCATCTTGACCAATTTCTTAATACTGCATATGACACACATGTGCACACACATGTAATAACATATTACTCAACATATGTATATGTACATGTATATATGTATTACTCAAGAGTAAATAAGGTGAATTGAATCATTCTTGTTTGTTCCTTTCATTGTATTAATAGAATTTAAACATTTTTTTATTTCATTTAATCCATTCAAATTGGTAATTAAATAATACTCATGGACTTAATTACTTATTATAGAGTAATTATGTCCCATGATCATGCGGATTTTATAGTTGCAAGCGTGGTGACTTTTGGTGATGGCTGTCCCGTAGGGGTCCACCATAAAGCAACCAGTGGTGATGGCAGCGAAGCCTCCGAATAAGCGTCCAATGGAGGCATGAGATGCTCAACCTCCAGATGCAGTCGGAGCCTCAATGCCCACCGTCAGAGATAGTGAAAGACGAAGGTGGCTTGGTGCAAATTGCGAAGTCGTGATGGTGACGCCTGATGAGGATGAAATCAAAATGGCAGCTTAAGCGGCAATACCCTTTACCTCGTGAGCCTCACCTTGCTTGCCTCCAGAGATATGTATGTCCCCTTTTGTCACAATTCAATGCGGGGGTAAGATGAGAGATCACCAAGTTAAGCTTTCAGTGATGGTGGGGAGGAAAGGCAATACCGCCTATGAATGGTTGCTGGAGACCATGGAATTGCAGCTTCAAGAAATGTTTTTATTTTTTATTTTTTTAATTTTGACAGGGAAATTTTATTGTGTGGAAGTTTTTATTTTAACTTAATAGTCTTTATACCTTTTTAACCTTTGGATTTAAATCTATGGTCGAAAATTTTTTACTCAATTAATAACATAAAAAAACTTACCATATTGTAGAAGTTCTCAAAAGAAAAATGACCTTGTCAATTACCCTTCCAATGAAAATATTATCGAGATAAAGACCAATACACCGAGTTATACACCAAATTAGTTAAAAATTAAATCAAATTACTTTGAGGTTAATGAAAATCGTACGTAATCTACTCTTTGACATTAGCTACCAAGAATGTACAGAGAATGTTGAATTGGAATAAATTTGGTGATTTGATTATTAATTCGTAACATTAATATGGATGATGGTTAAATTTGTGAGAAGTCCTCAAATTCTTTTCTACTTCTGAAATAAGTCTATGTGCTCAATTTTGTACCATAAATGATCCCTGAAATCAAAACTGTATCATATATAATTGGCCGCTCTCTTCAAATTTAAAATGGAAACTGTTAAATTGAATGATCCAATTAGGGTCGTTTTGTTATTTTGATTGTTTTACAAAATACTTTTATACAATTTTGTCCCTATTTTTTTCTCTTAGTGGTTATTTTTTATTTTTTTAAATAAGTAGTTCAATTATTTCTCCTTACAATTAGTTCTTGAATTATTTTTGATTAGTTTGAATAATATATATATATATATTTAGTTTCTTGTGATGACTTATAATCCAATTCACCGTTGTCCCATAAATATTAATATAAGAATTCATTTACTGATACAATGGGTTTTTTTAACTTAAAATAAAAATTCAAATTTTACATTTTTAGATAAAGTTTGATATAAAATTATTATTAAATTATACCTACAATTACTAATATAATATAATAATTTTAAAAATCGACATTTGAACAAATATTTTTGCATAAATTTTTATATTTGGACGACATGGAAAGAGTGGTGGAGCATCTTTCTATAAAATAACTAGAAATATCCGTATAAATGTCCAAAATTTACTGATATATATATATATGTAAGTATCAATTTTCGTAATAAAATAAGATTATTTACATTTTTATATCTTTTATTTTATTTTTATTTAAAAAGTATATCTCATATTTTAGAATTTTATATTTTATATCCTCCTATTTCATTTAATAAATATGCATTATATATATAGAGATATTCACTCATTACCGATCAACGCATCATTTGATTAATCGTTAAAATAACTAAAATACCCTTAAAAATTAAAAAATTTAAAATAAAAAAATTTGCCAAAATAAAATCTCTATCTCCTCCTCGTCCCTCAGATTTCTCTCTCTCTCTCTCTCTCTCATATTTTCCCATGGGTTGATCTGCTTCCAAACCCATAACAATTCTCAACTCCAAAAGCCCAGAAAACCCATCAATGTGCCCAACTCTTCATCTTCACCACCATGACAACCAAACCCAACCACAAAAGCACTTTCTCTCTCTACCCCTCTCCTCCACCACCCTCCCCCTTTGCAAAGGCGACACCGACCAGCTAGTTTCCCTCACCTCCACCACCAATGGCTCTCTCCTCCTCGACCCCCTAAAACGCCGCCGTTTCACCCACCCCCAAATCCAAACTCGAACCCGAATTGGAACCCACCCTCCTAGGAGCTCATGGACGGCCCCATGATGACCTCAACCTTCTCTCTTCCTCCCTCCAGTGTCCGATCAATTCCTGCCGCTTCGTCTCCTACCTCAACTCTTTCTACTCTCTCAAAAATTCCAACGACAACTTGTTCCACTCATCCTCATCATACTCGTCCTTGTCTACCACGACAAAGCCGCTATGGCAACACGAGTCGGATGAATTTGTACTGTCAAAAATGGCGCCGAATGTCGGTTGACTTACAGACGAGCTCTGTTGTTTTGACAATTTGGTCTCACAAACTATAAGCACTCGAAAACCTAAGGGGAGAGAGAGAGAGAGAGAGAGGAGGGAGGCGGCGGAGAGAGAGAGATCTGTGAGAGAGATAAAATCGAGGGAGGAGATAGAGGAAATATATATTTTTTTTGGTATATTTTTTATTTTTATTTTTTAATTTTTTTACTCTGTAAGGTTATTTTAATTATTTTAATTATCAAAATGGCGTGTTAATTAGTAAAAGGTGTACATTTACCTATTAAATAAAATATAATTTTATAATAATGCAAAATTTTAAAATACAAGAAATATTATGGTATGATATTTTGGTCATTCTAATGTATGATAATGGTGTGTTAGCGGATAAAATATATAAATTTAACGATTAAATTTTTATCTAGTTTGGGAAGGAATATTGATTTATGGGCATAACAAAGAAAGAGGTAGCATAACATTTAAAATTAAAAGTTAGGTTCAATTCGGATTATATCACGATAACACAACACGGACTTGACACTAAAAAATCCAAGTTGGGATTAGGAAAAAAAGGGATGTGAGTGAGTATTGGGTTGAACCCTTTCAACATGATCAAAAATTATGTTAGGTTCAAGTCAACTAAGGATGGTAATTTACTCACTAATCCATTTATCTGTAGTGACCTAATTTAAATAGAGTATAAAAAACACGATTTAAATAGGGAGGGTTATAAACAAGGTAAGTTTTCAAAACACGGGACAAGTTCAAGAGTAGGACAAGTCCGAGAGTCCTCGACCTTATTATCGCTCCCGTTTAGATATAATGCATTTTTTAAATATATTTATATACATATTATAATAAATAACATATATTTAAATCTATAAAAAAAATTGTCTATCTTAATATAAATAACATACACATACATATATATATTATTTTTATATAATTTTTTAATTTTTTTAGATTATTTTCGTGCTATGTATTTTTAAACTAATTAATGAGCAAATCCCGAACTCGTCCTACAAAAGCCCACCTTGAACTTGCTAATGTAAAGGGGTATACAGGATGGGGAAAAGGAGTATTTCTTTCACGTGGCGGGTTGACGAGAAACCCACCTCATCTTATTACCATCCTTAAGTTCGATCCATTAGACATGAAATCAACCAGCAATAACTTGTTTAAAATTCATGTCTTATGCGGGCCGACCCGAAATTAACCTGAAATTTGTTAATTTAACTTGCTAACCTAAAATTGACTTGTATGACCTAAAATTAACCTACATAACCCGTGTTTAACTGCATAACCTGAAGAAAAAAAATACCTAACCCCTTATTCTATCTAGGCCAGCCCAACCCAAATTACCCATCCTTTTTAAAAACCTAGCTTTCCCTCACTTTAATTCCAGTGCCACCTTAGCGCTCAAGCACGCCTTCACCCTTACCTCACCACCATTCTGTCTCACTTACCACTCTATCTTCCTCTCAAACTCTTGCTCCTATCCGAGTTCTGTCTTACTTCGATTGTGATTTCTGTCTCACTCTGATGTCAAGTTCTTCCTTTTGCTCTGCTACCTTTGGCCATCATTCGCTTGTTCTGTCAATAAGATTCAAGGTTTGATTTCTCTATAAGACTTCATTTTTTTAATTTTTAATTTTTTTTGTATTGTTCTCTAATTACTGATCTTAATTATTAATCTAATGTTTAAAAGATTTCAAGAAACTTTTTTTGATATTGTATATCTCGGTCTCTGCTGAAAAATTGCTGTGTTTTTTTTTTTTTTTGTGACTAAATTTAGTGGCATCAACTTGGTCAAATATAGAGAAGCCAAATATGAATTTATATCATTTAGAACAAGAATGAATTGAAAGTTTGTTGTGAGACATTTTTTTTTTTGGGTCACCACTTTGTTCTTGACTATGTCTTTAATTTTTTATTTCTAGAATCCATTTTTGGGAGAAAAAGAACTAAAGATATAATTACGATAACGTTTTCGTTTTGTATTTTTTTTCAATTTTTTTGAAATTATTCTCTGAATTACAAAGAGACAAACAAATTCACAATCCTTGTTTTTTTTTTTTTTTTTTTTTGCATCATTTCCATCGTGGAGTTGATTTCTGCTACTAAAAATTTTATTAAAAAAAACCTTTTTTTTCAAAAATTTTACTATTTGAATGTCAACTAATATTTTACTTGTGGTTGTGTGTTTCAAGAATTAAGCCCCATTTTTTTTTGTTAATTTTTTTCATTTTCAGATAATATAAGATTTATCATGTGGTGGGGAGAGTCTTCATAAAGATGGAAAAGAGCAAAATCTTAAGGATGTACTGATGAAAGAGGCTTTAGATGATAAATTAATAATAGATTTATATATGATTTTTGTAATTTAAATTTATCCATGATATTTTTCTTAATTTATTTGTAATCTATTTTCTGTCTTTTTTATTTTATTTTTGTTAGCATCTTATTATTGGCGGGTCATCGGGTAAATAAGTTAGTGGGTTTGTAGGTCGTCTCATGCAATTAATCTGCAAGCGCATATTTGTTGGCAGGTAATATAGGTCGTGTGGTGTTAATCCGTTAAGATTAAGTTTGAGATTTTTTTTTTTTTTAAATCTATCAAGTCATCGGAAATGTTTGGATTCTAATTTTAAAAATTCTGGTTGATTTTAATTTGATATGAATCCAACCTATCAACATAAATTGTCACTTCTACAGAAAGTATCCCTTGGGAAGAAAATAGTCCCTCTTGTTTTTCAGTCACCCTCACTTCTTGGTTGGTTTATTTAATAATTTCCTAGTTCAGTGATTCTGTCACTTTCCAGCTTTAAAAGCAAATGGTATTTTGTTCCCCATACCGGAGGTTTCTCCCACACTGTTGGTAAACGGCCTGTAGTTTTTCTTCCAAGTCTTATCTCTTCGCTTAAAAGAAAAAAATATAAAAAACAATAATAATAAAATAAACTGCTTATATATAAAAGGACACAACAGCTTGACTCAACACAAACATAAATCAAAACACAATTTCTTCTCTTTCTCCTGAACAGAAGCATACCCGATTCCCATTTCTGTTCATCTCAGCTTTTCAAATCAAAAAAGAAGGCAAAAATGAGTTTAACAAGAAGAACTTGGATTGTGGCAACGAGTGTTGGAGTTGTTGAAGCTCTGAAAGATCAAGGCGTGTGTAGATGGAATTCTGCTCTCAGATCATTTCAACAACATGCAAAGACCAATCTCAGATCTTATTCACAAGCCAAGAAAATCCCAGTTTCTCAGTATTCTTCTGCTGTGGCTAAAAAGTTGAAAGATGAGAAGTTGAAGCAGCCTGAAAAGTCCCTTAGAACAGTCATGTATTTGAGTTGTTGGGGTCCCAATAATTGAGTCACTGTGATTTTTTTTCTTTTTGTAATAATATTGCTCAGTATTTTAGTAAAATATATGGTTTTGATCACGTATTCAACTGTTATTTCATAGATATTGCAATCTAAATAGTGCATGGTTTGGCTTCGTTTATATTTGCAACCTTGTTTCCTTTTCTGTAGTCTATATATCTACCAAAAGAGAAAGAGAATGGTGATCAGAAACCGCATTATACTAGTATTTACACCGTTTAAATAGACAATTAATATTTAGGAGATTTAAACCAAAAAAAAAAAAGACACAAATAGAGGAATCAGAGAACTGGAAAATCTTACTAACCTATTCAAAGTCTAGGTTTTTTTGGTTAATAAAAAAACCTAGACTTTGAATATTTGTTCAAGTTGGGGTTCTCTTGTTTCAAATAGTATCTAGGATTTATGACAATGACAAAGTCAGGCATTATTGAATGCTTAAGAAGACACTGAAATAAAACTGAAGTTAAGCAACACTTTATATCGTTTATATTTTTTTGCTCATTGCGTTTAACTTCAAAATTGAACGACGCGTTAAAAGAAAATTTCAATTTTATCGGACTATTCTCAGAAATCTAAGGCTATACTCCAATTTTATTTGGTGGATTTTTTCAAGGCTGGTTCTTGTCAGATTGAATTCAAAGTCTAGCAAAAACACATGAACACCACTTTGTGAAAGATTGAAGTTGGAACTTATTGGCTGCTTGAATATACTAGGAACAGTGTACAATGTTGAACCATAATAAAACCAAAGCCACTAAATGTGATAACCGAGAAATCTACGTTCTCGGAAATATTTATACAAATATGTAAATAAATATACATTTACAGTGAGACATGTTACAGAATGAAAAGCAGAAGAAAATTTTGATTAATTGAGTTTTAATCAAAATTTGACAATGAATTAATGAATATAGTTTAAAAGCTAAGTATTAATTCAATTATGATGTTTTAAAATTTGATAGAAAAGTATGTGAAAATACATACTAAGAGATCAATGGCACACAAGTGAACCACATAGATCAATGGCCAAAAGAACTTGCCAAACAAGCCCTTACACATTAAAAAAATAAAAGAAAGTAAGGGAGAGAGTGAGAGGCACGTGAGCTAAGGATGAGGTGAATTAATTCACCTAATAAGCTGCAAAGCAGCCGGAAGAAAGAAAGAGAAAGAAAGAGAGAAAGAGAAAACCGAGAAAGAAAAGAAGAGAAGGAAATCCAAAGGAAGTTCGGATTTCTTGTTCCAGCAGCAGATTGTTCGAGATTCAGCCACGAATCAGCAGTAAGAAAAGCTCACGATGAAAGCAAGGTAAACCCTAGTTCTCACGTTTTTCTTTGGGGGAAAAATCTGGGGTTTTGAAAGAAAACAGAGAATGTGAGTGAATCATGTGAGGTTTTCAGTTAAAAAATCGAAACATGATTCGAGTCTAGATGTTTTCAAACACGAATCCATGAACAGATGGTTTAGAAAACCAAGTTTAGTGAATATTCTTCACGAAAATGCAGATTTTTCAAAAGTTAAGTCAAGAGATGTTCATAAGCAAAATGTGGGATTTTTGCTTATGAAATCATGGATTTGTGATAGTAGGAATGTAGTAGATACCTTGAAACGATCTTATGAAGATCGATTTCAAGTGTAAGAAGTAGAACAAAGGCAATAAAAGCCTTAGAAAATCAGAGCAGAGCAGTTCGGACCCAGAATCTTGATTCTGGTATGAACACGGGCGTGTACAAGGGCGTGTTCAAAACACGGCACCGAACATGCCCATACGCACGACCGTGTTGCAAGAAAAAAATCAGACCCGAGAGGTACACGGCCAAGAACACAGCCGTATATCGGGCCGTGTCAAGGGGCACACGGTCAAAGAGAGGCGTGTAAGTAACCGTGTAAGAGGACAGAGGAGTACATGGCCAGTAACACGGCCGTGTACCCACCCATGTAAGCATATACGGGCATGTTCCACGAATTACACGGCCAGGCTTAAAAGTCCAGAGAGGTACACGGGCACGGACACGGCCGTGTAGGAGGGCGTGTTCGAGGCTAGAGAGTAAAAAAAAAAAAAAAAGAGTCTGGAAAGGAAAATTTTCATGTTTTGCCATATTTCCAGTATAAGATAAATATGGTAAATAATCAGTGATTTTTCCTTTTATAGGAGTTCAAGTCAGAGACCCCAAATCAGCAGTCCCAAATCAGCGGAAGCTTACACTAAAGGATTTTCTGTAAGTTCAAGCATCGTCCTGACTGCAACGTGGACAAGCTTGTTATTTCATGATGTTATGAATGATGCATGACGTGTATGTTAGACATTAATTATCTGCATCACGATGTTTATGTCAGTTCATGTCAATCACAGTACAGGTCAGTTCATGTCATGCATATAGAGTTACATGTCTCAGTACACAGACCAGACAGTACCAGCACAAGAAAACAGTTAGGTGCACAAGGAACCCTAGTGTGTTAATTAATTTACACCCCAGTAATATGATTAACAGGTTTCGACTGTGGGGGCAATCAGTATGCTACCCAGTTGGAATACCAGCAAGATGGTAATTAACCAATTATTGGCGTATCGGCTTCTCGACCCACGGGAAGGTTATCATGTTTAGCATCAGTTAAGACTGAGGAGGTCAGCACTAAAGTACCGCTCCCGGTTGCGCTAACATGTCGGTACGTCCAATCAGGGGCCCAAACCCAGAACTAAATAACAGATTAATGTCTTAAGACTAAACCTTCAGTCAGTACAGCATGTTTACAGAGTCCAGTCATGCATGAGCACAGTAGTACAGCATGAGCACAGCAGTACAGCATGCCAGTTTCATGTTTTTTTATGTTTGAACTTACTGAGCTCATAGCTCATCAGTTTGTTCACATGTTACAGGTAAGAGACCTGTTCACCAGTAGTATATGGTGGATGATGAACAGGGAAGTTGTATGCCGGGCAGGATTGGGCGAGGGATGTTGGTCACCATTTAATCTTCCGTTGTATAGATTTTGAATGTAATTTCAAAGAGACAAGTTTTCAAGTCAAGAGTATGTGATAAGGGAATCATGATCAGTTGTTAACATGATTTCCTTACCACATTCTCAAACAGTTTATGAATTTAAAGAAAAAAAAATTATTCCGCAAAATTAGCAGTCAGTTTACAGTTCAGCATGATTGCCGGCGCCCCTAGAGGCCTGCAGACTATGGCGGTTAACTATAGAGTTGACTGTAATAACACTGTAGAGCCTCTACAGTAGGGCGGGCTGCCACACTAAACTTGTAAATCAAAAGGGTTTTATTTTTTGTGCTTGACATTCATCGAAGCGTCCATTTGATCTGGTTGAAATTTTTAAGTTAAAAGGTAATTGATTTTTAAAAAATTAATTATAATTTTTATTGATTTTCTTAAAAAATAAAAAATAAAATTAAAAAGTACATTTATAATGAAAATCAAAATAAATTAGTAAATTTCTGCTTTTTTTTTCTTTTTTCTTCTTTTAACGTTTCGATAAAATGGTACTTTTAAATTGGATATTATGCTTGGAGATATTTATAATATAAGAAAATAAACTTTTCTCCTAGTTTTTTTATATTTTGGATATCAATTGTCATTTATTTTAATTACAATATTAATGAGTAGCTTGAGCTCGAGAAACCTCTACAAATAAATAGGAACTACACATACAGGTGGACTTGCCTGTCTTCTGTACCACTCTTAAATTCCACGAAGTAGCAAAATATTAATAACTCCAATAAAAGAGGTTGAAGGAGATTAGATATGGTTGGAATGATAAAAATTAATAAAAATATTTTAAAAATATTATAATAATTAATAGGGGTGGATTGGCCTAAGATAACAATTTAGTCCCTTCACATTACTTTTTTTTAATTCATAAATATTAAATCCTTTATAAAATACCGACAAAAAATGAAAAAAGAAAAAGAAACCCAGGCTCTGCTTTTCAGGAAGTATGATGTTCCTTTTTGTTTTTGTTTTTGTTTTTGTTGTTTTGTTTTGTTTTTATCCAAAAACTCATTTGTTTTGGTTGGCCGTGATTAATTGCAGCTTTTGAAGCAATGAGCTAAGCAATGCTATTTTGCACCCAATACCAGAGGTTTCTCCCAAACTGCTGCTAAAACAGCCTCTAGTTTTCTTTCCAAGTCGTTTTCATTCTCAGACACGCGCACACACACACGCATCTTTACCTCACTATAAATACAAGGACACAACCTCTAGACTCAACCCAAAATAAACACAAATTTTATGGGCGTTTGGCAATTTTATTGTTTTTTTAAATATAATATAATTTTTACTTAAACATAAAAATTTCATATTTAAATATAATTTTTTAAATAATACTATAAAAATAATTATTATTTTATTATTTTTTAAAAATAATTATTTATTAATTTTTAATTTTTTTATTAACATAATATTCTTTTTCTTTCTAATTTTTTTTATCTATTTTTATCAATTACATCAACTTTTTAATTTTAAAATACAATTCAAATATTTTTCATCTAAACACATATTTTATTAAAATACAAATTAAATAATTTTCATTCAAATATAAAATACATTTCTAAAATTATATTCAAATATAATACGGATGTAATACGTTTACCAAACACCCAATTTTCTCTTTCTCCCAACAGTAACGCACCCAATTCTCATTTCATTTCGTCTCCACTTACAAAAGCTAGAAAGAAGGCAAAAATGTGTTCAACAAGAAGAGGTTTGGATTGTGGCAACAAGTGTTGGAGTTGTTGAAGCTTTGAAAGATCAAGGTGTTTGTGGATGGAATTCTGCTCTCAGATCATTACAACAACATGCAAAGACCAATCTCAGATCTTTTTCACAGGCCAAGAAAATTCCAGCTTCACGGTATTCTTCTGCTGTGGCTAAGAATAAGTTGCAACAATCTGAGGAGTCTCTTGGAGCCGTCATGTATTTGAGTTGTTGGGGTCCTAATAACTGAGTCCCCTGTTATTTTTTGAACTATATATGTGTTCCCCTTTTTTTTTAGTTAAATACATGGTCTTGATCATAAATTCATGTGTTATAATGGCTACGTTTTTCTTTTATAATACTTCTTAATGCATTACTGGAAAAGTATAAATTTAATAGGTAATATATATATATGTGTGTGTGTGTGTGTCCTGACTCGACAGAAAATTGAAAACTGGGTATATGGACAATTTGGCTTCATTTAGATATTGTAAAATTCCTTGCTTTTCTCAGACTTCTGTAGTTTCTATCTAAATAAAGAACAGGCTATGTTGCTCATCAACCAAAAATCAAGGAAAAAAATAAAAGGAGGGAAATTTTCTATGTTTGGACACTGTCGATATGAAAAGAGAGATGAAGTATCTTTCCGTAAAATAACCAGAAATATCCATGTAAATGTCCAAAATTTACTGAAATTTATATGATTTTTCATGATTAAGAAAAAACACGATTTATGTGAATTCTCAAATGGAAGAGCTTAAAAGGCTAATACAAACATATGATTCTAAAAATTTATATGATATAAGAAACCAATTAAAAAGGGAAAAAAAATTACTCTGAGACAAAAAAAAAAGTACTAACTTTACAAAACAATGTATCAGCGATAATTACCATCTAGTTTAACAGTTTTGATCCAAAAATTTGAGACGTTTCCTTGAGCATAGGAGATAAAAATGCATGAAGTCTGTTTTAAGTAAGATTAACTACGAGAAGTCCAGACAAGTAATCACGCTAGTCGGCTCCATAACATGGGCTGCTAGAACGCGTGCGCGCGCACACACACACACACATCTTGTTTTTCCTCCCTTTCCTTTATTTTTTTTTCCTTTATTTTATTTTATAATTCATGTTTTTTTTTCTCCCTTTCTATCTTTTTTTTCCCCCCTTTTTCTCATTTTCTCACTTTTTATCCACTCCTTTTTCTCTAAAATAACATTTTAAAACATTTTTTTCCCACGTTCTCATTATTTTTTCTCACTTTCTTTAACCATTTTTCCATTTTTTTGAATAGTTTTTTTAAAAACCTTTTTCCCCCCCTAAAATCATGTTTCTTATTTATTTTTACTTAAATGCATTTTATTGCAATCTTCGAATATCTTAACTTGTTTTTTTTTTTTTTTACTCCTTTTTACCATATGCATATTCTCACGTATCAGTGAGATATACATGAATTTGAGTTTTAAACCCTTTTAATTTCACTATTTATCATCTTTAACTTTATTATTTGCCGTGCCTTTAAAATGTTACAGAACTTATTTTTTTTGTCATCAGACAAATTTTTGTAGTAAATTTCAAAAATTCAACTAAAGGTCTACTAAATTTGAATCTTAAAAAATGAATATATATTCTACCAAATAAGATGTTCTTAAATACAGAAAAATAGGTAAAATAGATACACAAGTAATAATTTTTATAAGAGAGTGTGAAGAGGAGATAGTTTGTGTAATTATTTCTTCTTTCTCTGCATTTATGCTAAGGTGGTGTTTGGATAGAGTTTTAAAGATGTACTTTCAGATATGTTGATTTTGGAAATCATATATGATTTTGAAGATTGTGTTTGTGGTAAATATTTAGAAAAAAAAGTTATTATAAAAATAAGAATATTTGAATTTTAAATTATATGGTAAAAAATTAATGTCAATGAATGCATACAAATACCGTTAGAGGTTTAGAGAAATGTTGAAATCAAACAAATTTTAACTTGGAGATACCAAAACCATATCTCAAACACCCCGTAATTTGTCCAGCTTGCCGTGAAAGTGAGTATTAAAATATAATAACTATTATTCGTCTATTCTTAATAGTTTAAATTTTTAGGATTTTTTAAATATAAATTACGGAGATAAAAATCAACAGATGTACCAAGACATTTTAACTATATTAGCACCATCTTCACTTTTCCATCTCACTAAATATTATCAAAAGAGCAAAAGAATGTTACAAAATAATTTAAAAAGAAAATAACAATAGATGCCTAAAGAAAAAAAAAAGCCAGAAGATAATTTTATAAGATCAAGCATAGACTTTTTGCTTGAAAGTAGCCTTCAAATATACTTTGTTAAAAATCCTCTAGCCAAAACTCAATGACAAAGCTAGAGGGGAAAATAGTACTATTTACCATTGAAGTTAGCTAGCAACAAAATATATAACACGAAAGACCCATCAGAATAAGGGGTGAACATCGGGTGGGTTTTTGAGAATTTTCAACCCACCCAATCAAGTTTGAATAGGTTGATTTTAAATTTAACTCACCCAATTAACTCAAAATTTAAAATCAACCCACCCAATTAAATTTTTGGTGGATTGAGTGGGTTAATCGGGTTGAACATAATTAAAAAATAAAAAAATAATATAATTAATTATTCAACCTAAAATAAGAAATATATGAAAAGAAAGATAACTTTCAGCATAATATTAGAATTATAAAACTCCAAAATTATATCATAAATTATAAACTGATATAAAAATAAAATATATGAAAAACAAATTTAAATATAAAAGTTGTAAACTAACAAACAAATAAGAATAAAATATCATGTAATATAAACTATAACTAGTTGTTAAGTAATTAATGTAAAATATAAGAAAAATTACTATATATTATGAGATATGAAATATATTTATTTTTACATATTAATAGGTTGGATGGGTTCAGGTTAAGTTGGGTTTAAAAAAACTCAACCCAATGATTTCTTGATCTCTTGATCGGTTTGGTCGGGTTAAGTTGGGTGGGTTGAGTTGATCTCTTGATTGAGTTGGTCGGGTTCGGATTATAATGGGTTGAGTTGGGTGAATTTGTCGGGTTCTTCAAGTTATTGGGTTTTTTGTTCACCCCTAATCAGAACTTTGTGGATGAATGGAGAACAAAAGTTTAGAGCATTATACCACCAATTATCTTCATCAATATAGATTGCATAAGAGGCTAAACTATTGGCCACTGTGTTCCCATCTCTATAAATTGATAAACTCTATCTAATTTTATTGAGGTAATTAACCATTATGCTCCATCTTGCCAAAAATTTTTAGAAGACATTTTTTCTTTTGGAGTAAGTATCCCAATATATAAGTAGAATCACATTCAAACAATATGAAATCCCAAACAAATTTACTAGCATATTCAATGGCAATGATAATTCCCATAACCTCAACTTCAATAGCGAAAAGAATGCCAAGAGGGTTGGCAAGCGTCTATAGTTCCCGAAAATATTACCACAATCCACTAAAGCAGAAGAGTCATTTGTTGCATTACCAGAGTTAAGGGCCGTTTGGGACCTGTTTTCCAGCCCTCAAAAATCAATTTTTTTCCAAAACTTTACCACTTTTTACTATTTATATCTCTAAAACGCTATAGTAAACTTCAAATTTTAAAAATTCATAACTTTATATATACAAGTCCAAATGAGATAATTTTTTTTAAATTACATAGAATTTCGAGAGGAACGAAACAATATCCATATTGATATTTTTTTTAAAAAAAATTTTTAAATTTTTTATTTTTTCACTTCAAACAGTTTTTTCTCTCAAACATATTTTCTAAAACAATTTTTTTTCCAATTCAAAAATAATTTTTCCGCCTCCTCCCCCAAACTACCCCTAAAATTTATCCATCCAGGCAAAAAGGCATACCATTGAACTTCTTTTTCGCTAAACGTTCGTGAATAGCTTTCCACACCCTAATGGATATCTCTCAGCTGAATGGAGCTTCTCCAAATTTTCTCACCCCAAGCTTCGACAATCTTTCTTGGACTAATATAATCATAAAAATCTCTAATTTTAGGAATACTATACGAATAATCCTGCTAACAAATAACATCTGCAGAACCCTCGGCAATAACTATCTTCTTAATGTCACTAACAATATTAGGAAAAGAGTTTTTGAACGACTGTGGGAGATACCATTTGTCAACACGGAAATCAATAACCTTAAATTCTATAAGAATGTTGCTCGGGATATGTATGCAAAATTCTATCGGATAACCAATCCAATTATTCTCCAAAAATTGAGCTTTGATTGACTCCCTGGTATCCAAATACATTTATCCAGTAGTGCACTATAGTGCTCTATAATGATTTCTGATGGCCAGCCAAATAGAAGACATCACATGACCATTTTTAATATGATGATGATTCTTATTATATTTCTACCCCAAGAAATCACAAGCAGGAGAAGTGTCAAACATAATTCTCCAAGCAAATTTCTTTAAAAATGCAGAATTAGTAGGTACCAAAGTTCTAATGCCGAGACCAACCTTTGTTTTGGGCAAACATGTCCTCCCCCAAGCAACTGTAAAAAGTTGTCTTTTCAATATTCCAAGACTGGAGAAAATTACGCATTGCTCTGCAAATTTTACGAAGCAAATGGGACAGCCACTTATAAATCATAAAACCATGATGAAGCCAACTGGCAATTACAGTATGAATCAAAGTAAGATGACCTGCCATGGATAAAGTTTCACCATTCTAATTAGCAAACTTGGAAATAATTTTATCTGCAATAGATTGTAGAAGAGATTTCTTAGGTACCCCTCTAAAAAGCGGAACCCCTAGATATCTAAAAGGCAATTCCCCACATCTCATAGAAAGTCTGCCAACGACAGTGCCCGCTTGACGGCTGGAGACCATTTTCCTAAGGAAAACATCTAATTTATCAACATTAATAACCTATCCTGAGAGTCTCTCATAACAACAGAGTATAACTTTAATATATTCTACGTTTTTCTTTGTGGCCCTAAAAAAACATTAGAATATCATCAATAAAAAGAAGATGAAGTGATGTGAGGTGGGCTAGTTGTTTTTCAATAGAAGAGGTACTTACCTCATTCACTTTGATTGGTGGTGATGGATGTTGGGCGCCAAATTGTTGGGAGTTGACTGCCATGTTTGCAATTAAGGCTCTAGCAACCTCCGAAGTCTTGTCCACAAGAGCTCGCCCATTTGCAGCATTGATCATACTCCTATCCATTGGAATTAATCCCTCATAGAAATGTTGGATGAAGAGTTGTTTGCTAATTGGGTGGTGTGGGCATAGAGCTTCTTGAACCACTTCCAATATTCATAGAGAGACTTACTATTGTATTATCGGATTCCACAAAATTTTTTTTGAATGTTACTAGCCTTAGAAGTGGGGAAGTACTTAACTAGAAAGAGCCTCTTCATCTCATTCCATATGGTGATGGTACCGGAGAAACCCTCTAGTACCATCATGGAACTCCTCAAGATTGGTTTGATTTGTTCCTTTGAGATGCCAATTGGTTTCATGTTTAAGCAAACCACATGGAACTCCTTAAGGTGCTTTTTTGGATCTTCCCCTACAAAACCATAAAAAGTTGACAAAAGATGGATCATACCTGACTTGAGCTCAAATTCCACCTCAAGATTGGGATACTCTATACAAAGAGGTTGTTGGTCCACGTCTAAAGCTGCCAACTCCTTAAGAGTTTGGTTGTTCAATGCCATCTCTTGTTGTTCAGTGTTGGTTAATGAAGAGCTAGGTGAGAGTGGAGCATAAATCGCGAAATTGAACTCGAGTGGTGAAATGTAGACTAAGTGTAGTGGTGACGGTGGGATGAGTGAGAATGACTCTCTTTGCCTAGGATTCGATGAGTATATGAAATCCTTGATGCGTTAAAGTCATTGGTCTATCTCCCCATCAGACATGAACACCTAAAACAAGACTCAAAAAGAAAAACTACGTAAAATTAACAAAAGAAAACAAAAACAAAAACAACATAATATATCAATTAAAAACTCAATCCCCTACAACAGTGCCATAAATTTAATAGCATGTCATTATCGCACCAAATTTAAACCTTACTAATACTAAGAATGAGTATAGTGTGAGCAAGGATTGTTCTTATAAGAATTGAGCTTAATTAATTTATTATCAATGCTAACCTAATGATTCTAAACAAAACTAAAAGAAAATAAAGTAAATGAGGGTTTTTGACAAATTATGCTAATAAAAGAAATAACAAAACATAAATAAATTAAAGACAAAACAATATGAGAAAACTTGGTTAAAGGATCAGTCTTTACTACTAGAAAATGACAAATAATTAAATAAAATATTATCTTCAATTTTTTATTGAAACTACCAACTGTAGATAACAACAAACTCTATTACCCCAATCATTCCTTCACCTAATTCCCTTTTCATCAAATAACCTCGAACAAGCTTACTAGATATAGTCTAACTGAAACATTAAGATTAGAAAGATAAGTTGATCTAAACAATAAACACACAAGCTCGAATCATTTAACCTAGGCTATGTTCCATATGCAATCATACAAAATATCCCACAATCAATGACCACAACTGCTACTAATGAAAAGAAAATTAAGATAATTAGGGATCAAGACTCCTAATTAAACAATAGAAAATAATCAAGTCCTATTTAGTCGTCCACCTAAATAAAACTGAAAATATTCATAAAATATAATTATAGAAAAACATAAACAATTCCAATTAGAAAATTAAAAAATAATATCTCAAAATTAATTATATAACTATGTCTAGGGTTTTGAAATCCGTTTAAACCATCTAGCCTAACATAATTGAAAAGAACACAGAAACACTAATTATCAATTTTAGAATTCCAAGAGAAAGAAGAAGAAGAAAAATAAGAATGCTAATCTTCAAGAACCTCCACGTAGATTATCACCTCTAAGCCATACTTTTTGCCTCCTTTTCTCTTTTCTTTTTAGTCTCCTAAAACTGATAAAAAACTCTCCAAAGTTTCTCTAGAATGATGTGTTTATAGCCTTTAAAATATGGGATCAAAAGGTGAAATTTCAGATCTTAATTTCAAATTTTAAATCAAAATGGGTATGGTGCCACAGCACTTAAAGCTAAGCACCGTAGTGCTCAAGATGAAAAAATGAGAAACTTTGTGTTATGGGCGCCGGGGCACTGGCTGGGTGTTGTAGCTCCCATTAGTGGGTGTTAGGGCGCCTACCCATGGGTCTTTGGCCTAGATTTTTCTGTTTTCTTGCTTTCTTGCCTATTGTTCAACTTCGAATTATCCAAAACTTCTCCAAATTAATCCCTTTTGCCTCAAAATCATCCATAGGACTTCAAAACACCTAATAAACACAAAATAAGCATCGTTACTCTAAGAATTTCAAGAAACAAATACTAAATCATAGGAGAGTTAATATCAAATAATGTGAAAATATGCACTTATCACCTTCTATTTTTCCACCAATGAATAAGAACTACTTTGTAACTCGTGGATTAACCGTCATAGAGTGCTTTTATGGTTAGACCTTTTATTTTTCTACTAATCAGTAAGGGCTATTATTTAGCCAGTGGATTAATTAAGTCATACATATAAGTGTCGTCCCTCTTAAAATTTACATAGCTCTATATTTAACTGCTCTAGTCATATATTTAATCTTTGAAAAATTAACCTAATGCTAAAGCTATCTAAATTTGGGAAATTGTAGTAAATAAGCTATTTTTGATGTAGTTTAGAAGTAAATAGCAAAAATTAAAACCGTTGAAAATTTATAACATAATCTAATTTAGTATAGATAATATTCCCATTTTACCTCTTCATCTCACACAATCCCCCAATCCTCACTCACTCACTCACTCATTCTCTCTCTCTCTCTCTCTCTACCATCATAGACAGCCAACCAAGTGGAGCTTCACGGAGAGACCAAATCTTGATGTCGACAAGATCAAGACGGCAATTGACTCTTGATGGTGCTTGTAATGGTGATGAGATTGCAAATCTTGACATTGAAGAGATAGTGACTCGCTTTTTCTCTAAATCTCTTGTTTTTTTTTTTTTAATCAGGCCTTCATTGTTATTCCGTCACCATTGCCATTTTTTATAGTTAAAGCTTGCATGATGGCCACAACTTTGGCTCATCGAGATTATGCCAACATTGCCACTAGAGTCCTCAAGCATCTCCGTAACCGCTGGATAACGAGTCAAAGCCGTTGCGATTGAGATTGTCTGTCCAGAATCCATCCTTGCCGAACTATTGCAATTTCTAGCATATCGGTCCACGAGCAGACCTTTGCCAAAAAATTGTGAAATCATGATTGTCCTTAACTTTGCAATTGAGAGACTATGACCAGACATTGTGGAGTTCCAATCTAGCGATGGTGGTGATTCTCCTTGGGTTCGTGAAAGCCAATTTGGTCGTGGTGGTGAGTCTTTTTGAATTTACAATAGAGATATAGTGATCGGACCTATGGGTGATTCTCCAATCTGGTTGGTGGGGGCTGTGGGCAAAGCTCGTCAGTGATTCTCTGATTTGGTTCACAGGGACTGTGGTTAAAACTAGTCGATCTAGTTTGTTATTCTCCAATTCTTTTCCTTCCCTCTACCGCCTTCACCTCTATCTGTCGAAGTCCGTCAATGATTTACTGGTGTAAAGAATTTACACTAATCAATAAATGTAAATCAACTATTTATTGAAGTAAATTAAGCATTTACAAATAATTACACCAGTAAATTAAGAATTTACAAAGATTTATTAAAATAAATAATTTATCCAAATCAGTAAATAAATAATTTATCAAGTAAACCATGTGATTTATTAGATAAATTTATCAAAATCAGTAAATAAATGATTTATCAAGTACAGAAGTGATTTATCAAATACATTTATCAAAATTTACACATAAGAAGTATTTTTTGAATTTCAAGTTGTGGTAAATCATAATTTATTAAAATTATGCTATTTACTAAAAGTTTAAAATATTTTTACTACTTATTTTTACTCAAGTTTAATTTTGACATACTTCTCTCATTTTCTCTTTAAATTTAGTAAACACTAAGTTTATTATTCATAACTTCTATTAAATCTAATTTAAAACCCTAAAACTGAATTGTTACGTAAAATAAATCTTGAAACTTAAAAATGCTCAAAATAATTTAATTATTCAAGAAAACATTATTTGATTTGTTTTCATTTAAACCATATTTAAAATAACATTTAAGATAGATTAGGAAGTGCAACCTTAACACTTTTAAAATTTTAATTGTTTCAGAGATATTTTATAACTGATTTTATAAATGCAGGATGTTCCAGGCAATAATAAGAGATGTAAATTTAAGGGATGATTTTGAGGTTTTATTTTTATTTTTATTTTTATTTGCAAAAAAAAAACATTATTTTTTTTCTTAGAACATAGTGGATAGGAAAGAAAAATATAAAGCAAAGAAAACCAAGATCCAATAAGGGGGTGTTTAGAGAAGATAATTGGAGACATTATTTTTAAGTTAGAAAAAAGTTGTTTTAGAAAATGTGTTTGAGAGAAAAAAACTGTTTAGGGTGAAAAAATAGAAAAATTTAAAATTTTTTTTAGAAAAAAAATATCAATATGGATATTGTTTTATTCCTCTCGAAATTCTATGCAATTTTAAAAAAATTATCTCATTTGGACTTGTATATACAAAGTTATGAATTTTTAAAATTTGGAGCTTACTGTAACGTTTTAAATATGTAAATAGTAAAAAGTGGTGAAGTTTTGAAAAAAAATTGGATTTAAATGTTTCCAAAACATATTTCAAACATGCCCGAAGTGTCCCTTGTGGGTAAAAAAAAAAAAAAAAAAAAAAGGGGGGGGTCCCTCTTGTCTTTTAGTCATCCTCACTTGTCTTCCACTTGTATTATATTTAATTATAATATAATTTTGATTCAAATCTAAAATGTTATTAGAGTGCTTGTTTTTCATATTATATTTAAATATAATATAATTTTTATTTAAACGTAAAAGTTTTACGTTCAAATATAATTTTTTTTATACTATCTGAAATACATTTGATATTTCATAATATTTTAAAAATAAATTTTTTAAAATCCATTCACATCATATTCTTTTTCTATCTCATTTTCTATCTACTTTTACTGATCACATTAACTTTTCAGTTTTAAAATACAATTAAAATATTTTTCATCCAAACACACATTATATTCAAATATAAAGTAAATACTTTTCATTTAAATACAAAATGTATTCAATATATCGTATTCAAATATAATGCGAATACAATATATTTACAAAATGCCTATATTTAAATGTTAATTATATCCTAATTTAAATTAAATATAATAATTATTTATTATTTTATTCCTTTTATTAATTATATCATATATTCTCTTTCATTTTCTCTTTTTCTATCTATGTATATTAATCACATCATAATTTCAAACTTAAATATTTTTTATCCAAATAAATATTACATTTAAATACAATACAATATTTTTTTTATATAAACACATACTATATTTAATACGTTACATTACAATATCAATATAATGTTTTATCCAAATATACAATTAAGGGCCGTTCGAAAGTGCTTTAGAGACTAAAACTAACTTTTTGGTACTTTTTTATTCTCATAATCACTTTTACTTTTTATATCTTTAAAATTTTATAATAAACTCTAAATTTTAAAATTTCATAACTTTTTGTATATTAATACAAATGAGATATTCTACATAAAATTAAAAAAAAAAGATCCATACTGATAAATTTTTTAATAAATTTTTTAAATTTAATACTTTTTCATTATAAATAATTTTTTTCTCAAATATATTTTTTAAAACTTTTTTTTTCCAACCTTGAAGCCCATCTCCAAAACCGTTCATAGGAAAACTTAAAACCCATTTATATACTTATCTGGAGATTTTTTTTATTAAAAAAAATTATTTTAGAAAATATATTTAGAAAGAAAAATTGTCTAAAATAAAAAAATATAAAATTTTAAAAGTTTATTAAAAAAATTATTAATATAAATATTGTTTTTTTTTGAAATTATATATAATTTATAAAAAATCATCTTATTTAAACTTGTATTTCTAAAATTTTAAAGTTTTAAAATTTAAAATTTATTATAATATTTTAAAGATTTAAATAATAAAAAATATGATAAAATGAATGAAAAAAATAAAAAAAATATATGTTTGGAAGAAATTTTATTTTAGGGCCCATTTGGGACTGGTTTCCATTTCCCAAAAATCAATTTTTTTTCAAAATTTCACCACTTTTCACTATTTACATATTCAAAATGTTACAGTAAACTCCAAATTTTAAAAATTCATAATTATATATATACAAGTCCAAATGAGATAATTTTTTTAAATTACATAGAATTTCATGAGGAACGAAATAATATCTATATTAATATTTTTTTTCTAAAAAAATTTTTAAAACTTTTTTATTTTCACCTCAAACAGTTTTTTCTTCCAAACACATTTTTTAAAATAATTTTTTTCTAACTCAAAAATAATATCTCCGGTCTCCCCCAAACCACCTCTTAATGTTCCAAACAGCCCGTAATAGTTTACTAGTTCAGTGATCGAGTCACTTTCCAGCTTTTAAAGCAAATGGTATTTTGTTCCCAATACCGGGGGTTTCTCCCATACTGCTGGTAAACGGCCTTTAGTTTTTCTTCCTAGTCTTATCTCTCCACTTAAAATATATATATATAAAATACAATAATAATAAAACAAACTACTTATCTATAAAAGGACACAACAGCTTGACCCAACCCAAACACAAATCAGAACTCAATTTCTTTTCTTTCTTCCCAACTTAAAACATACCCAATTCTCATTTCTTTTCATCTCTGCTTTTCAAATCAAAAAAGAAGGCAAAAATGAGTTCAACAAGAAGAGCTTGGATTGTGGCAACAAGTATTGGAGTTGTTGAAGCCTTGAAAGATCAAGGCGTTTGTAGATGGAATTCTGCTCTCAGATCAGTACAGCAACATGCAAAGACCAATCTCAGATCTTATTCACAGGCCAAGAAAATTCCAGCTTCTCAGTATTCTTCTGCTGTGGCTAAGAACAAATTGCAACAATCTGAGGAGTCTCTTAGAACGGTCATGTATTTGAGTTGTTGGGGTCCCAACAACTGAGTCCCCTGTAAATTTTTGTACTATATATGTTTTCTCTTCTTTCTTTTTATTGAAATACACGGTCTTGATCATAAATTCAGGTGTTATGATGGTTACGTTTTTCTTTTATCATACTTCTTAATGTATTACTGGAAAAGTACAAATTTAAGTGGTAATATATATATATATTTATATATGACCTAACTCTAGAGAATATTGAAAACCGGGTATATGGACAAGTTGGTTTCATTTAGATCTTGTAATATTCCTTGCTTAGAGCCTTCAGTAATTTACATCTAAATAAAGAACAGGATATCGTGCTTATCAGCCAAAAATCATTGGTAAAAATAAAGAAGGGAAAGAAAGCGGAAAACCAAAAAAAGAAAAAAAAATACAAAGAGTATTCAATCCAACGTTATGTACTATTAACATTATATATGTATTCAAATCAAGAGGACACCGGAAACAGAGAAACCTGAAGATGGAAAATCACAATAATATACGAATTCAAAAAATATTTTATTTAATTACTTTTTTGTGGTAGAGATTTATTAGTTGAAAATTATTACTTGTATTTTTTACAGGTATATTTATTATGGGATAATTTTTTTATCCTTTGGTAAGGTAAAAATGTTTATAACGTGAAATCGTTTTAGATGGTTCAAATTAAAAAAGTTAATGACAAAAACAAAACAAAAAAAAAAAAGAGGTTTGTTACACCTATATAAATGTAAAAATAATAATAAAAATAAAAATAAAAAATTGGGAAAAAAATTTTCCCTTGCCACCAAGCAAGATGGGGTCCGGCAGCTCGTGACGAAGGGCCACAACGGCTCACAACGAAGGTATCTCAACGGCTTGCAGCGGAGGAAGGTTTTGGTTGGTTTGTCAGATGTCACGAGGGGAGGTGGTTTTCAGTCATTAGAGGTTGCAAGGGGAGGTTGGTTTCGATGGTTCGTCGAAAGGCTCGTTAGAGGTTGCAAGAGTTGGTTGGAGCGGTGAACAACCTCCGTTCCAAATTCTACAACTCTAAAAGTGACACAATAGCAACAGTCGATTAGCAGGACTTTCTCCTCCAACTCACCTTTGACAAAATTTGTGGCTTGACTTTCGGGAAAGACCCCAGGCCTGTCAAAGGGGGAGACGAGGAAGGGGAAGAGGTTGGGAAGAGTAGAGCCGCCTTAGTGTAGGCATGCCAGAATCTAGGCAGAAGAGGGCGGGTCGACAACAGCGGTGGTGTTGTCGGTTGGGGGTCACGTGAAGTTTTTTAATTTTCTTTCTAAGTTCAATTTTTCTTAATTTTTGTATATATATATATATATTTTTTTTTGTTGTGATGGTTTATGATAATCCCTTCTCCTATTAAATATAGATTATTGATCCGCTCTGATTAATAGGGTATAAAAACTTATCCTGTAATAGAATTACCTTTTTTGTTTTCATGAAAATTTCATCTTATGGGACGTTTAGTTTGAATTTTAGACTAAGTAGGAACTGTAAATTTAACTATTTGATTAAGTTTTTTAATAATCTGTTTTATAATAGAGTAGTTTTATATGGCACATATTAAATTTAATATGTGCACCCGTAAATAACAGGTTAAAAAATTAACCTAATAATAATGAAAGTGCATTTTTTTTTATTTATAATGAAAAATGATAGCTTGTATAGTAGAAATATTAGTTTTATTTTTTCTTTCAAAGATTTGATAATCAAGAAACAAAAACAAAAACGAAAAGAAAACCAGGTTCCACTAAGTACCCCTTTTGAAAAAATGGTCCCATTTGTTTTTTAGTCGCATTCGCCCCACTTATCTTGGTTGGTGTGTTACTTTATCCAATGTGCAAGTGTATTACTTTATACAATGTGCAAGTGTCATAAAGTATCGACCTTTCAAAGCAATGAGCTAAGCAGATGGTATTTTGTACCCAATACCAGAGGTTTCTCCCAAACCGCTGCTAAAACAGCCTCTAGTTTTGCTTCTTAGTTAGTCTCGTCTCTTTACTATTATATATATAGATATAAAGACACAACCTCTTGACTCAACCGAACACAAACCAAACACACAAGTTCTCTTTCTTCTCAACTGTAAACATACCCAATTCTCATTTCTTTTCATCCCCACTTGTAAAAGCAAGAAAGAAGGCAAAATGTGTTCAACAAGAAGAGGTTGGATTGTGGCAACAAGTATTGGAGTTGTTGAAACTTTGAAAGATCAAGGTGTTTGTAGGTGGAATTCTACTCTCAGATCATTACAACAACATGCAAAAACCAATCTCAGATCTTATTCACAGGCTAAGAAAATTCCAGCTTCTCAGTATTCTTCCGCTGTTGCTAAGAACAAGTTGCAACAATCTGAGGAGTCTCTTAGAACAATTATGTATTTGAGTTGTTGGGGTCCCAATACTTGAGTCCCCTGTTATATATTGTACTACTTTTGTTTTCTAAAAATATGAATTTGGTAAAATACACGATTTTGACCATACATTCTTGTGGAATTATGGCTAGCTACAAATTATCCTTTCATAATATTTCTTAGTGCACCATATAAAGAAGTAACAAATTTAAATGATAAATGTTGAAATTATCTCCATTGCATATATGGAATTAATGCAAAGGTACATAATTCTTCATATGTGTTGGAATTGTTTAACTATAAGTGCAAAAAGATATGCTAAAGTCCCACATAGAGAGAAGATAAAGAGTCATAGCTCTTTATAAGAGAATACATTTCTAGTGAACTAATGATGTGGTAAGTGAAGAGATATGTCTACACAAATTTGAATGCCTACACAACTAGCATTCAAATTTAATTTTTCTGAAAAGATGTGACTTTTCAGATTTAGCATTCAAATTTAATTTTTCTGAAAAGATGTGACTTTTCAGATATAGCAGCAATAAAATAACAACTGTTTGTATCAACAGTTGTATGTGTTGATGAATAGATGCCATTGAGTCTATATTAAGGGAAATCAGAAAACGTTTAACAGTATAATATTTCCTTTTGTTTTAGTTTTCTCTATTCTTTCTTTACCAGATACTCAACTGAGTTCTTATGGTCTTTCTGTAAAATTTCTAGTTTTGCTTACTGGAAATTTACGTGAGGCTTGTCATATCTTGAGAGCGATTTGCTACTGAAACCCAAAGCAATCTCTACGGAGAGGGGGCAAATAACGCTTTAAAGAAAGCGTATTTCTTTACGTGTTTCAAGTCTCTAATATTTTCTCAACAATATGTCTTAACTGATCATGAGAATGTCGAAAACCGAGTATATGGTCAATTTGGCTTCATTTAGATATTTCTCCTATAGTTTGTATCTTAAAAACCGTGTTATGATGCTCAGTATAAGAAAAAAGGGAGAACATGAAGCAGGAAACCAAAACCAAAACAAAAACAAAGACAAAATTACAAAGCGGTAATATGGCATTGAATTAAGTACAACTACTATTATATATATATATTATATCCATATATATATATATACATTTTATACATGTACTCGGATCAAGAGGATATCTGAAAACAGAGGAACTGAAAGTAGAAAATCTTACAAAGCTGCAAATTTTAGAAACGATTTTTATTTATTTAACTTTTCCGTAGTTGAGATTTTTTGTTTTGGTATATTTTCACTTGTTAGATCATCTATAAATGTAATGCTGTGGTTTGCAGATTTTTGAAGTGGATTCTCGTATACGATTAAGAAAATTTGGGTAATTAGTTTCGCTTGTCATTGAACTATAAATAATTTTTATCACTCTATACTTGGTTGGTGGAAGTATTTTTTCTTTTTATAAAATTTCATGCCAGCACGCAAATGACATTTGATGATATCTATTAAATTTCAGGTGTCGTTTGGTAAAAAAATTATATTTAATTTTACTCAGATGCAATATAATTTTATATCAAACACAAATTTTACAACAGTATTAAGAAAACAATTACTATTCAAAACATTTTTAAAACAATCATATCAACTTTTTAACTTCACTATTTATTTTTACTTTTATCAATCACATCAACTTTTCAACTCTAAAATACTTTTCATCCAAACACATATTTCATTCAAATACAAAATAAATACTTTTCAATCAAATACAACATTTAAAAAATAAATTTCATTTTAAATACTGTGGCGACCCCCCACGAACGTCACCATACCAACCAGTCAAGCTCTGTCGCCGACCGCGATGGCTGGCAACCTCGTGGGTCGTCATCCTCTTACTCAACATACTTAACCTTCCATTCTTAATATTCTCATCTTAAAGCGGAAACAATTTCTATAGCAAAATTTTTTTTTTTTTTTTACTTACATCCTATACCTATAACCCTATCATACTCTTATAACACATATTTCATAAATTTCTTTCTTTCATCTTCCTTTTTGAACGCTCAGCGAAAGACTCATGGTAGTACCATACCCTCACCCAGTCCCTTGGCACGTGCAGATCCGTCCGTTGTCCATCATATTACTTTAAATAAACACGTTGCTTACCTGCAACATATAAACAACTAATGAGCTAGATGCTCAGTAAGTTCAAACATACATTCATTAACTTATAAATACTAGTAATATATATTATCACTAGAATATATGTCATCATGTATATACACACCATATACATCATTTATACATACCCTTAAAACATAACATAAAATGTTAGCCTCTTCATGCTCATTCATCTCTTCATTCATCGTTCTTATCATTCTATCGATCATCTCTTATCATTCTAATCTAATCTCTTCATTTCTTTTCTTCTCATTCCTATCATTCATTTACTTTCTGTTCTAAACCTTTATAACTTTTCTATCGCTTCATCATCATCTCCTAACATTTCATATTCTTAAAGCTAGTAACATATACACTAGCAAAACATCACGTAAAAACGTGTCATTCCATACACATAACATCAAACACATCACATCACATATATAATTCTATCATGTTCTTTTAATTTCGTTTTATTATTTTTCATTGATTTCATTATGTTATTCTTTCATATTGTTCGTTTCGTTTCTTTTCTTTTCGTATCATTTTTTTTTTCTTTTCTTTCCACTCTCTTTTTCCTTGTTTTTTTTTTCTCTTTTTTTTTTCCTCACGCACTCTCTTTTCTTTTCTTTTTACGCTCTCTTTCTTTTCTTTTCTTTTCTTTTCACGCACTCTCTTTTCTTTTCTTTTCACGCTCTTTTCCTTTCTTTTCTTTTCACGCTCTTTTCCTTTCTTTTCTTTTCACGTTTTTTTTTTCCTTTCTTTTCTTTTCTTCTCTTTTCCTTTCCTTTCTTTTCCTTTCCTTTCCTTTCTTTTCTTTTCTTTTCACTCTTCTTTCGTTTGTTTTCTTTCCACTTTCCTTTGGTTGGGCCCGTTGTTGGACGTACCTAGTTGCGCGCGGACAGTGGGAGGAGGGGGAGCTACCCACCAACCTACCTCACAGTCACATAAAACCTCACCTTCGGGGCTGGTCCATCCTATAATCTACCGCACCTTCGGGGTAGCGCCACATCTACGCGGAGGATATAGACCGGAAGTCTCGACCTTGTAGGGAGACCGGTACGCCAACAACTTAAGTTTTCAGTCTTATTATCTTGTAGGCTTTTATTTTTCTTATATTGATTTTTCGTTGAACATCTTTTTCTTTCAAAAACATAACACATATAGCACATATTACTTATATAACATCACATCACATCACATCACATCATTACAAACAAAAACATGTTTTGTTACGTGTAGACAATTATTCTCTGTTCGTCTTATCATTTGCATCATTCCATCAATCATAGCCTATCGATCATAGCCTATCGATCATAGCCTATCGTTCTATTCTATCAATCACATCTTATCGTTATGTTCTAATCCTTTCATCATACCTTTCATCATAACCTATCATTGTTTTTCTTTCTTGTCTAACTCTTTGCTTTCATATTATTTTTCATAAAACATTCATCATACCTTTTATCATAACCTATCATTGTTTTTCTTTCTTGTCTAACTCTTTGCTTTCATATCATTTTTTTATAAAACATCTATTCTTTCGTCCTCATAAAACATCCATTTCTAAATTCTTTTCCTCACCGACCATAATTGCTCTATCAATCATAACTTAATTTCCATAAAAATTTTCATAAACACCTATTCTTTCCTTTCATATCTCATCTCTTTCCTATGCATTCTATCATAATACTCTCATTCTTACTCTTTCCATTCCTTTATCCCTCTTTATCACATCGTTACTCTCATAAAGCTTTTATGATACCTTTCCTTCGTAAATTCAATATATACATATATTTATATATATATTTTTATAAATTAATTATTAAAACATATCTTTTAACATCATCATAGCATTGCTATAGCATTTACTATAGCATCATCATAAATCACATCATGATATATACATACAAAACATATAATACTATAAGCTTGTTCATAGTTGCAGACGGATAAATGTCTGAACTTACTCATGGCGTGCTTAACCCCTTCTTGGAATCCATCTACGTCCGTTGTTGCGTCTGGATCGGGTTCCTATAGACAAATTTTGTCCGTTAATCACATTTTCATTTATAGCCTTCATTCTATTAAAAAGCTTAATTCTGATCTTATAATCCTTAATTATAGCCTTAGGACAACTTTCTAAACCTTAATGGCCATTTTTGAATTTTTCTCCAACTTTTTGAAAAATTACGATTTTACCCCTAACTTTTGACAAAATTACAATTTTGCCCTTGACATGATTTTTCATAACTTAAACCTCAATTTTGACTTTTACAAACTTCGTTAACCAATTCCACGGTCACTGGGGTTCTTTTTCCATAATTTGAGAATCTTTGGGCAAAGTGACCATTTTGCCCCTGATGGGTCGTTTAACCATAACATTTTCATTTTCATACTTAGGTTGGATTTTCTAAACCCAAAATCATTTAATTAACTTTTTAAATCATATCAGGCTTTTTACGGATCAATTCTTATCGTTTTACCAATTTTCACATTCCCGGCCCTCGGGAAGTACTATTCGAACCTAAGAATCGGTTTCATGTTTTTCTTGCGTTCTAGGGTTTTGAAGGGTCGGTTTACTAATTGTAACTTGTCCATTCCTTTTTCCATGCCCTAATTCCTTGACGGGGCTCGGGTTCCCTTCCCGATCATATTTTACCCCTCGTTTTCCCATGTTACCCTTGGTGCCATTTTTAGAAATTTCGACAGAGTTTCCCCTTAATTTTTGAGGTTCCAGCGTTTAGGAAACGCCTGAAAACCATCTATCCTAATCTAATTCTATCACGTACTATACCAGAGGCCTAGATTTTACCTAAAACTTGTACTGTTTACGTAAAATCGTTACATCATCACATATTTTTCTTTTTCTCCATTACAGCCATTTTCTTCTTTTTTCGTACATTCTTTTCCACATTTTTCATACCAATAATCATAAAATCATTTAACAATCCCAAATAATTTAATTGCGGAATGAAAAGGGGTCGGAATTTATACCGAATTGCAGTCCGGTCTTGACGGCATAAACCCTAATTCCTCGTTCTTCATCTCTGAGGTCCCGTTTTGCAATTCCGACTCCGCGGATGCGTCCGGAACGTCGAAAATAGGCTAACGGGCCAAACTTGCATTTTCGGTCAACGGTCGCCGTTGATCGGCGTTGACCGGCGGCGACGGCAGCGACGGTGGCAAATGAGTAGTCCATTTTGAAGATCTCAACGAGAGGAATCCATTGGTAGCCTCAATTTCACATTTGGAGGCCCCAATCGCCGGAAAATCACCCCGAAAGTCACGGCCACGGCGGCGGCGGTGGAGCTCCGTCGTGCCGGACTTTTTCCCCGAAATTGATTGAGGGCTTTTGCTCCCCTCTGCACGGCGACCATTTCTGTACAAGTGGTGCAGCTCAACATCGCCGGAAACGGCGGTTCCGACGGCGACTCCACGGCGGCGACGTCGCGACTTCGGGCGGCGCGATTCCGCCGGTGTTGAGGCGATCCACCACCTGGGTTTTGTAGTACTCTTCACCACGAACATTTTGGGACCGGTTTCAGCTCGATCGGACGTCGGACGGCGAAGATATCGACGATCGAAATTTCCGGTGGCCGGCGGCTTCGGGCGGCGCGTGCGCTCTCCTCCTGCGTCAGTTCCGTCGACTCGGCACACCGTTGAACTCAGCTCGACGAGAGCTTTCCAACGGTACCGGCGGTGTCGGAAACGGACACCGTTTCCGGTGGTCGGTTACTATTCATATTCGGCTAGAGAGAGAAAGAGAAAGGATGAGAGAGAGAGTTCATGGGCAAATGAGGAAATTCCACTTTTTCCCTCTCTTTATATACTTTTTCACCCAAAATTTCAATATGGGCTATACTGATTAATTTGGGCGTCCTGAATCCAAATATATCAGTTTTATTTTCATCTGAGGTCATTTTGACCAATTTCTGATACTGTGAATTTTCGGTCAAAAATTACCCTTGTGCTCAATTATCAAATTTGAGCGTGCTGATAGGCCATCCTGACTAATTTGGGTGTGCTGAACCCAAATTTATCAGTTTTATGTCAAGATAATATCATCTTGACCTACTTCTTGATACTGTGAGTGGCACACACGTGCACACACATAATATCAATATTACTCATTTTTCATCCTTTAACATTGTTAGAACATTTTATTTAGTTCCAAACAATATTAAATCACTTAATTTCACATTTTAACGCTTAAATTCATTGTGTAATTATTTTCTGAAAAATGTGAATTTTCCCGGTTGTTACAAATACAATCAAAATACAATACGTTTACCAAACGCCCCCTAAAAAATCTTTCTCAAACTTCCCCCGAAAAAGAAAAGTTTAAAAGCAATCTGTCAAAAAATTTGAAAAAAAAAATCTATCTGAAAGGCTACCTAGGCTTAGGTAGGTATCCTTTTAAAAAACCTACTGTTTGGACTCATTTTATAGACTATTTATGCTCCATTTTGACATGTCTAAATTTAGAAAATGAAAAAATTTTTCATTATAAGAAAAATAAACTTTCTTAAATTTTTGTATCTGAACATCCAAAATTTTTAATTTTTAGAAAATAGAAAAAAAACTCTCTACCAACCAAAAAAAATTTCCACTTACCCAAATAAGTTTTCACTTTTAAAAAAAATTCTAAACAACTTTTTATTTTTCATATCTAAAACAAACCTCAGCATCCAAACAAACAATTAATGAATTTCAATGGTAAAGGAGTCATCATCCCTCGGCATAGCAACCCTAGCATCGTCTCCATCACAGCAAAATCACGACGGACTTGCCTCCGACTTCAACCTCCACCACGACCAACCGTTCGGGTTGCACGATATATCCTCGCGCGATCTCTCTTCTGGTCACCATCTCGGTCCATCTTTGACATCGCCTAGAAATTTGCCTTGCCTGTATCTTTTTTATCATGGACACGTTTCTTCTCCGATGACTGTGCGATAGACGGCGACTTGGATAGCTTTTTCCGACCTTTCATGAAATCTGGTTGTGGAAATTTAGTTAGTAAGGGGCTGCAGATGGAGGGTGGCGTTGATGGAAGGTCGAAGGGCTGCAGGTGCTAGGTTGGGTTTTTTATTTTTTATTTTAATCTATTATTTCATTATCTTCTTAATTAAAACGAATTATAATTATTATATATAAATAATATCTTAATTGTTAAAAATTTATTATATGATTTAAAAATGATTATAAGAGTAGATATTTTAAAAAAGTATTCGCTCTTTAAATTATATAATTATTTTCACAATTAAACCCGTGGTTTTTCTAATAGTGTTCATCTTTTCCTTTCAAAAAAACAAAAAAAAGGTTCCGGGAAGTGCCCTCTTGAAAAAACGGTCCCATTTGTTTTTTAGTCACACTCACCTCAAACTCTGTTGGTGTATGTCTATTCTGTAACGTATATAGAAAGCTCATCTGGTTTTCTGTATAATTTCTCACATTTCATTGTTTAAAATTTTCATCTTTCTATTTTGTCATTTTTTTGAGATGCTATTCCACTGTTTAATGCTGCATTCTCTTCTTTTCGACTTTCAACCTTTATTAATCCATTCTCTTCCGGAAGCACCACCCCCCCCCCCCCCCCCCCCCCATCCTTTTTTTTTTCTCCCTCTTTTCTTCTCTCACCTACGTCCACAAGTCTATGTTTGATTAGATTCACGACAATCCATCGTACTTTTGCCCTTTGCTTTGTCGTTTTTGGATTTCTCTTTTGACCCTCACTTTTTCAGTCTTGCTTCTTCCCCTAATAAAATAATATTCTTAGTCATGTAATTAATATTAAAAATTCTTTAATTCTAATTTTCTCTACTAAAACTATATTTTTCAAATATATCTTTCCTTAATATTCTTCTTACAATATTCTAAGTGTTATCTTATCACTGTAAATATATTCTTTTTACTAATTTTTTCAATCTATCTATTATATATATATAGAAATGGAAGCTTGTTACCTACACACAAAATACTATTCAAAGGTTTGGTAAAGTTATTTTCATCATTTTTGATATTTTGTCCTCTTCTATCATTTTTACTTTTAGATATAATATTTTTTATATTGTGTAAAATACATTTATTATTATAAAATATTTTAAAAATAAATTTTTAAAATCCATTCACATCATATGGTGAATAATCATTTTCTTATTCGGTAGAATAATGGAACTTTAAGATAGCTTGATCAGTAGGTTAAATGGACTTTGACCTAAGGTTGATCATGGATATCATATGAGGGTTTTGCATACATGACAAGGTCATTGGACAATAGCTTATATAGGCTTTCATAATACGGTATATAATTGAGAGTTCAGTTTTAGGTTTATAGTGATGTGACTCTGAAATTAATGATCATATGATTGAGTTGTTCGGTACAAAATGATGATTATATGGATTCACGGGAGCCTGATTATATATGTTTAATGGGTCCCTCTACTAGCTTCACATAATTTCTTAACGGATGGCAAATTGATCAGGGTATGCTTATTGACTAGTTATCTTTACTGGGGAAAGGATGATAGACGTTTTCAGTAATTATATAAAAGTTTTTATCAGTTTCGCTGCTTAAGTGTTTCTATTTCTTTAATGTCATACTCTTGTCTAAGGTGTGAAATCTAATGGAGCTATTATATATATAGTTCCTACACCAGTAATAATAATGTAATAAAGTTATATTGTAATAGAATAAAAGAGCATTGTCCTTTTATATGTGATGAATATGATATAGTTGTTGCTCTCTTTCTTTTACATTAATTTGTTATTAAGATTTTAGCTTTATTTGTCTAAATTAACTCTGCGTTACGTGCATGTGAAAATTTCTCCGATCAATAATTTTCATTGATTTTAGAACTTGTTATATTCGTCTAAGTAAAATCCAAATTAGTACACTCAAAACAGAGAGATTGTGTAGGCTTAATATAAGTAACAACTAACGACGATATTCAAATAAGTGCTATCTGGGTCTACGGAACAATCTTTGATTAAAAATGCCTCTAGTAATTACTCACATTTTCATTAATGAATTAGACTATAAAGAGCTATATCAAAACTCATTCCTTCAAGATATATTTGTGAGAAATATTAGGAATATACCGTTATATATATATATATACACAAACCATTGTTTATTATATTAAGATGCCATGAAAGACTAATATTGTAATTTCTGTTTTGACATTTTGTGGAATAAAGTTTGTAGCTAACAAATATTATATTATATATTTTTTAATAATTTGATTTGAGTAATTTACAAAAGAAAAATAACCTACTCGAGTCAATTTAATCTAATTACCCTTTATCTATCCATTTTAAACAAATCATATCACCAATTTTGTTATTCTTAAATTTACACTAATTGTCTTGAATACTTTTATGGAATTAAGAGGGTACACCTTAATCACATTTGAAAAATCAAGAGAGCAGGTTGACATAAGATCAATAGGTTGGCAAGAATTTTGAAACTATAATTAATGTCATATCAGCAAATCCATTAGCTTAAAAGATTGAATTGTTTTGTATACGTCAACGGTTCATTTGCGCAGTTTCAGGAGGGGGAGGAGAAAAAAAGGGGTCAATGATATAGGGAATTTGAGATTCCTAATGGGTACTATATTCTTTCACATATTTACAATTCATATAACAAACTGTACGTTAGCATATATCCAGAAAATGTAAACAGTTGTTAATCTTTAAAACATGTATATGGTTCATATGCTGAACAATAATTCTAAATGATATAGTTTAAATTTATAATTAGCAATTGATAAATAAATTTAGTTACCTTTTTTAAAAAAATTATGGTCATTCTTTTGATAAGGAAGTTGTCTTCTCTATTTCTAGTGGCTAGGATATGTATAAGTAGATGGTGAAATCTATAGTTAATTTGTACTTTAGATAAATGAAAAATTCGATATTGCTTAAATGGAGTTTGCCTATGAATTGTAAAGTGTAGAAAGTAACAAGAAAATGGAGTGATTCACATTCAACATGAGAGTTGCACATTATGGTGCTAGAGTGTCACTATTCCAAGAGCAAAGTACATAGAATTGCCACCGAAGAAAAGCTCTTGGTTTTTTTAACCATAGTCATTTTAAAATATTAAATTAGAATGACCTAAATACCCTAAAATAGTTAGTTTTCCCCCCTCCCCCCTTTTTCTACCGCTCTCTCTATCCCTCTCACTAGAGTTGCAAAACCGAAGATGTGATCATCTCTTCCTCTGTTGCTTTCTTTCTCGCTGCCTTTCTTCCCTCTACCTCTCTTACCAAGCATAGAGGTCAACTAATGTGGAGATCTTCCCCATGGGAAGGTGATATCACCCTGTAGCGTGGTTGTTAGGTGCATATACAAGTTGTTCTTACAATTGGTATCATAATGAATTTCGAATGGAATCATGACGGTTAGCCATCGGTAACTTAAAGGTATATTTGGTATTCTATATAAATTCATATGACATTCTTGTTAGGTTCTGTTCCCTAAGATAAAATACATTAGTTGTGTTTACGAACATTTTGATTTATTTAGTGAAGGTTTTATTTCATAGTTATCAATTGTATGTCCTATTACATTCATATGATGTGAGCAAACAAATCATGCCCAATACTATTGTTAACCAAATCCTTAGATTAGGCACATGTCGAGGAGATAGTCAACACTAGTCTATAGTTGATGTAAGAAAGGGGACATTTTGTTCACTGTAATGGTCCTATTGGAAAGATGGCTTATCTTAACAATTGGAGCATATAGTTTTAAGATAAATATACTGGTGGTGGATGTAAATTAGACTAAATCTAAAGTGGAATTAATTTGATTATTAATATCGTTTACCTAATCAATTCATTTTAATAATCATGTTACACAATCCATCTTAATCCTGACATGATTCTATCACTTCATGTTTAAAACTTGTGTCATTTGATATACAAAGGGTGAACCCACAACACCTATAGATTAGCATTGTTTGTTATGGTGTTATGATTAAAACGTAATAGATTTTAAAATTATTTCATCATTACCCAGGATCTCACATATTTGTTATATAAAATGAACAAGTAGAATAATTAATTGCCTATTAGCAATAATTATCTTCGGGCTTCGTGAGTTCTTTTACACAATGAACATCCCCGCGCGGTGGTAGAACCTCTAAGGCTTCTAAATCCTAGGCCTTAAACCATGCTATTCTCTCCTCCTTTCAACACGGTGGTGTGTGCACACCATCAACTTATTCTAGGTTTGATCAATCTTATTATTATTATTTTTTCAAATCCTTAGTGGCAAAGGTTTACTTATCTCGAAAGTGGAGAGACTGAGAATCCTAGATGTATGCTAAAAAGCACTATATAAGGATCTTTTTATAGCACTAGTTTTAGGGTTGACAATGGTGTAAGTTATATCACAATCTTTCGTTTGATGGAACGTGCTAACTCCATGGGAAGAGAGAGAAAATCTGACTGTAATCTTATACATATACTTTAAAATCATGTATACGTGTGAAATACGCCTAATGCATACATATCTGAACATTTTTTATACTGATTAGGAGCACAGTGTTATTAGTAAGAAGAAGCAATTCATTAATGTAAGTTTGCTTAAAAAAAGGAGGGGGTGGGGGGTGTGGGGAAGTGTCGTTCGAGGCTTTCGCGCCAATGGCCTTGTAGTCCTAATGGGAGACATGATTGAGCACCAAAAGGTCTAACCCGGTGGTGCACCTTGGTATGATCACTTCCAATCAAGTTAAAAGCTAATTGATTGCTCTTTAATTTGCACAAAAGGTACGAAGAAATTAATCTTCAATTGACTGAATGAATCTTAATTGAAAAAAAAAAAGAGTTTAAAAGTATATGTGCATTTTTTTAATTGCTTCACATCAAGATATGAGCTATTAACTAGCTTCCCAATGAATTGTTCTCGTTTTTATTTTAATCATATATATATATATGTGTGTGTGTGTATTTTTATATGTTATGGTCCCTGAGATAGGTTTTTTAACTTTTTGTATTTCTATTTGCTTGGGTGATCTTTATTCAACTTTATTGGAAGTGGTTCGACCTATCTGACATTCCTCAGACTTTAGGCTTTCTAAATAAATTCTGAAAAGGGTAACCTATTATTTGGAACATTATACATTATGTTCGAATATCAGACAGAAACTGTAAACTGAGATGTTTAAATTACCCCGAATAATGTAGCGGTATTTGTTCTAATACAAATTGTAGGTCTAGATCATACATCCCCTTTTACCATATAATATGTAAAAATTTCCAGATAGTCAAACACAAAAGTGATTCTTGAGTTATGGAAATCCAGAAAATATTCATGAACTTTGAGAATTAAATACATGATTAAATAAGCATGATGGATATTATTGTGGCGGCCCGCCCTGCTGTAGAGGTTCTACAGTGTCATTACAGTCACCTCTGTAGTCAACCGCAATAGCATGTAGGCCTCTAGGGTCACCGGCATCATGCTTATCTTGAAAACTATTTGAAAATTTTACGGAATAAATTTTTTTTTCTTCTTGATATAAAAACTTGTTCGAGAATATGATAAGGAAATCATATTAACAAGATAACATGTATATGAATCATGATTCCCCTATCACATAATCTTGATTTGGAATTATGTCTTTAAATTTACATGCTTGGGTTTTCAAAACTATACAGCGGAAGACTTATGGTGATCACAATCCCTTACCCAATCCCCCTGGCATGTATCTACCCTGTCCGTCGTCCACCGTGTACTACTGGTGAATAGGTCTCTTACCTGTAATATGTGAACAAACTGGTAAGCTATGGGCTCAGTAAGTTCAAACATAAAAACATGAATTATAACATGTAATGCTGTGCTCATGCATGAAACTTGACTCTGAAAAACGTGCTCATGGCTGAAAGTTTAGTCTTAGGACATTATCTTAAAATTAAGTTCTGGTTTTGAGCCCCTGATTGGTCGTACCGACATATTAGCATGACTGGGAGCGATACTTTAGTGCTGACCTCCTCAGCCTTAACTGAAGCTAAACATGAAAACCTCCCCGTGGGTCGAGAGGCCGGTACGCTAATAACTGGTTTAATTACTATCTTGTCTGAAGCTCCACTGGGTAGCATACTGATTGCCCCATAGTATAAACCTATTACATGTTTTATTTGGGGTGTGAGTTTTATTAACCTCACTATAGTGCCTTGTGCACCTACATGTTTTTGTGTACTTGATACCTGTCTGACATGTGTACTTGAATCATCTACTTGAAACATGAAATCCTACATGCATGACATGAGCCTGACATGAGTATCGTGATGTAGACAATCAATGTCTAACATACACATCATACAACAAAACACAACATCATAAATATAATATGATTGTCCACGTTACAATCAAGACAATACTTGAACTTACAGAAAATCTGCTAATGTGAGCTTCTACTGGTCTGGAACTGCTGCCTCAGGATATCTGGCTTGAACTCCTATAAAAGAAATAATCATTGATTATTTTCAATATTCATCTTATACGTGAAACATGACAAAACATGTAAATCACACTTCCAGACTCTTTTTTTTTTTTGAAACACGCCCTCCTACACGGGCGTGTTCATGGCCGTGTAATCCTCTGGACTTAAACGTGCATGGCCGTGTAATACATGCAACATGGTCATGCGTGCTTACACGGGTGGCTACACGGCCATGTTTTCCTGTTATCGAACATGGTCTGTTACACACCCCTTCCCATAACCGTGTGCCCTTTGACATGGCCCGATACACGGTCGTGTTCGTGGCCGTGTACCTCTCGGGTTTCAACTCTCTTGAAACACGGTCGTGCATGTGGGCATGTTCAGGGCCGTGTTCTGAACACGCCCTTGCACATGCATGTGCCTTTGTTCTACTTCTTATACTCAAAATCGATCTCAATAAGATCGTTTCAAGGTACAGACTGCATTTCTACTATCATGAATCCATGGTTTCATAAGCAAATTCCACATTTTGCTTCTATACATCTCTTGACTCAATATTAAAAAAAATCAAAACTTTATAGAAGAAAATTCACTGAAACTTGGTTTTCTAAACCATCAACTCACGAGTTTGTGTTTAAAAACAACTAGACTTAAATCATGTTTCAATTTAATCGAAAATCTCCACATGCTAAACTCACATTCTCTTTTTCTAGTCAAAACCCCAGATTTTTCACCCAAGAAAACGTGAGAAAAATGAAGGTTTACGTTGCTTGAAGCTTGAGAACTTCTTGCTGTGGATTCTTGGCTGAAAACTTGAACGATCTGCTGCTTGAAGAGAGAATCCAAACTTGGTTGAAAGGAATCACAGAGGAGGGTTTTCCTTTTTCCTCTTCTTCTCTTTCTCTCTCTTTCTTTCTTTCTCTTTCTTTTTCTCTCTCTCGGCCGCTTCTCTTTGCAGCTTAACTAAGTGAATTAATTCACTTGGGCTGCTTAAGGGAGTCCCTCATGTGCTCCCCATCACCTCTCTCCATTTCCTTTAATTTTCTTTAAAGAAAATTACAATGGCTTATCTAATCTTGGCCATTAATCAATGTGGCTTATATGTGAGCTATTGATCTCTTAATAAGTATTTTCCACATACTTTTCTATTAAATTAAAACATCATAAATTGAATTAATGTTTAGCTTTTAAACTATATTCATTAATTCATTGTCAAATTTTGATTAAAACTCAGTTAATCAAAATTTTCATCTGCTTTGTATTCTGTAACATGTCTCATCATGAATGTACATTTATTCATATTTCTTGTACAAAATTTTTCGAGAACGATAGATTTCTCGATTATTACATTCACCCTTCCTTATAAGATTTTCGTCCTCGAAAATTTAAAACAAGTAAGGGTATGAAAGTCTCATCTCATTTTCTCTTTCCCACGTAGCTTCCTCAATATTGTGATTCCTCCACAATACCTTGACTAGTGGGATGGTCTTGCTTCTCAACACCTTTTCTTCTCTAGCCAGTATCTGAACAGACTGTTCTTCATAGGTTAGATTCTCTTGGACTTGGACTAGTTCATGTTGTAGCACATGAGATGGATCTGACATATACTTTCTGAGAATGGAGACATGAAATACGTTGTGTACTGCTGATAGCTCAGGAGGTAATGCCAACTTATAGGTAACCTTCCTAATGTGTTTGATAATCTCATAAGGTCCAATATACCTTGGACTCAGTTTTCCCTTCTTACCAAAATGCATAATCCCTTTCATGGATGACACTTTCAGAAATACGAAGTCTCTTTCCTTGAATTCTAGAGATCTCCGTCTTCTATCTGCATAGCTCTTCTGTCTGCTCTGAGCACTCTTCATACTTTGCTGGATCTTGGTAACTGCATCAAAAGTTTCCTGCATGAAATCTGTTTTATGCAGTTGTTTTTCCTTCAGATCATACTAGTAGATGGGTGATCTACACTTTCGCCCATACAGGGCCTCATACGGTGCCATCTTGATGGAAGCTTGGTAACTATTGTTATATGAGAATTCTACTAGTGGTAGCTTCTCGTTCCAAGCTCCTGGAAAATCTATTACATATGCTCGGAGTATATCCTCTAAAGTTTGGATAATCCGTTCTAATTGTCCATCTGTCTGAGGATGGAAGGCTGTACTGAACTTCAGTTCTATACCCATGGCTCTTTGCACATACTCCCAAAAGTTTGAAGTGAACCGTGCATCTCTGTCAGATACTATGGACCTTGGAACTCCATGTAACCTGACAACATGAGCTACATAAAGGTGTGTCAGCTTCTTCAATAAGTAAGTGATCTTCATTACTATGAACCTGGTTGTCTTTGTTAACCTGTCCATGATTAACCAGATAGCATCGTGTCTTTCTCTTGTTTTGGGTAGCCCTACCACAAAATCCATGGAAACATGCTCCCATTTCCATTCTGGAATCTCTAGAGGTTCTAACTTTCCTCCAGGATGCTGATGCTCAGCCTTGACTTTCTGGCAAGTCAGGCATTTACTCACGAACTTTGCAATATCTCCTTTCATCCTTTTCTATCAAAATTGTAGCTTTAAGTCTTGATACATCTTGGTGGCTCCAAGATGGACTGAATATGGTGTTTCATGGGCTTCTCATATGATTCACCTTCGAAGTTCTTCATCTGCTGGAACATGAATTCTCCCCTGATACATGATTAATCTATCTTTAGAAATCTCTTCCTAGGAGTCTATTAGACTTGAATCTTGCTTCTGAGCTTAATTAATATCATCAAACAATGATGACTTCAGCTGTAGTGCTGATACTTTTCCTGATATCAGCTCCAGCTCAAGCGAATGAATCTCTTGCTGTAATGGTCTTGATAACCGGTCAATGGGCAACTGCTGTGAAACTGAAGCTTTTCTGCTCGATGCGTCTGCTACTCGATTGGCTTTTTCTGGATGATAAAGGATTTCACAATCATAATCCTTCATCAACTTCAACCATCTTTTTTGCCTCATGTTTAACTCCTTCTGTGTGAAGAAGTATTTTAGACTCTGATGATCTGTGTAAATCTGGCATTATGCTCCATACAGATAGTGTCGCCAACTTTTGAGTGCGAACACTACTGTAGCAAGTTCTAAGTCATGGGTAGGATAATTCTTCTCGTGCTCTTTCAGTTGACGTGAAGCATAGGTAATCACTCTGTCATCTTGCATCAATACTGCTCCCAAACCCACTCTTGAAGCATCACTGTAGATTTTATACTTCTCTCCTTCAGTAGGGAGCGTGAGAATCAGCGCGCTTGTCAGCCGTCTCTTTAGCTCTTGGAAGCTTCTTTCACATTCATTTGTCCATACATACTTCTTTTCCTTGCGTGTGAGGGTTGTGAAAGGTGCTGCCAATCATGCAAACCCCTCCACAAATCTCCTGTAATAGCCAGCTAATCCTCAGAAACTATGTATCTCTATCACGCTCTTAGGTGTAGGCCATTTGTTTATCGCATCCACCTTGACTGGATCCACTGCAATTCCCTCCTTGGACACTAAATGTCCGAGAAAATGTACTCTATCTAGCCAAAACTCGCATTTTGAGAATTTGGCATAAAGTTGATGCTCTCTCAGCTTCTGAAAAACATTTCTCAACTGTGCTTCATGCTCTGCGTGAGTCTTTGAATATACAAGGATGTCATCGATGAATACAATGACAAACTTGTTAAGATACTCCTTGAAGACTTTGTTCATCAGGTCCATGAAAGTGGCTGGAGTGTTTGTTAACCCAAACGGCATTACTAGGAATTCATAATACCCATAACGGGTTCTGAAAGCTGTCTTGGACACATCACCTTTCTTGATTTTCAGCTGATGGTATCCTGATCTTAAATTAATCTTTGAGAACACTGTTGCACCCTTGAGTTGATCGAACAGGTCATCAATCCTAGGTAATGGATACCTATTCTTGACTGTAACCTTGTTCAATTCTTGATATTCTATGCACATGCAGAACGTCTCGTCTTTCTTCTTGATAAACAGTACGGGAGCACCCCATGGGGCATAGCTTGGTCTGATGAGTCCCTTGTCAAGTAGATCTTTCAACTGTACTTGTAACTCTTTTAACTCCACTGGTGCCATGCGGTATGGTGCCTTGGAGATCGGTGCTGTTCCAGGTAGGAGCTCTATCTCAAATGAGATTTCTTGTTTTAGAGGTATTCCTAGTAGTTCCTCGAGAAAGACTTCGAGAAATTCTCTGACAACAGGAACATCTTCCGGTTGTAACTTCTTCTCTTCTGCTGTATTTGTTATATAAGCTAAATATCCAGTACAACCACTAGCTAATTAGCTTCTTGGCTTTCAATAAACTGATCATCATCTTGCTTGACCTTTTTGAGGAATTTACATATTTGAAACCTTCTTCATCTTCTGACTTGAACACTATTTTTCTGTCTCTGCAGTCGATCGTGGCTTGATATTTTCCTAGGAAATCCATTCTTAAGATTACATCATAGTCTACTATCTTCATCATAATCAATTATGCATACAGCTCCCTATTTGCCACGATTACTGGTATATGAGGTAACCAGTACTCGAACAACATGATTTCTTCTGATGGGAGAGTAGTTGTAAAAGTTCTTCCCATGTGATCTCTAGGGTATTCTAACTTATCAGCAAATACATATGAAATGAAAGAATGAGTAGCCTCAGAGTCAAAAAGAACAGATGCCAAGTGGTTAGTGACAGAAATCTAACCTGTCACCACGTTGGACGTCCCTGCTTCTGCCTCTTCTTTGGTGTAGGCCATTACCCTAGCATCTGTTTGAGAAGCTCGTTCTTGTCTTTCTTGCACTGTTGGAGGCACTTCTGATGGGCTTTCATAGCTTAATCTGAGTGCATGAACTTGTGACTGCTGTGGACGTGAAACATTTGATCCTGACACAGACTGGCGGTTCATAGGGCAATTCTTGATGAAATTGCCCTCTTTTCCACACTAGAAACATGCAGTTGTACTAGTTCTGTATTGACCCACATGTTTCTTCCCACAATTTGGACAGGTGGGGTTACTTGCTACTGGAATGGGGTTAGTCCTCCGTGACTGGCTTCTATTGTCTTGACTTTGGGTTCCCTAGAAATTGCCCTTTCTCTTCTGTTGAGACTGAGGGTCTGGATTACTGGACTGTTCTGGTCTTATACTCTGACTGCCCTTACCGTGTTATCCAGGTTGAGAGGCCTTGGCCAAGATCTTTTCTTTTTTCCTGGCTTCTCAGACCTTTTCCCTTTCTTCTCTCTATCGAGCTAGATGGTACACTGCCCTCAAAGTACGACTAACATAGTCGGCTATTGAGATTGGTGGGATTGGGCCAATGTCAATAAGGGCTAAAATCTCAGGCCTGAAAATGCCTATCATATTCTATATTTTCTCCCTTTCTGTTGGCACCACATACGGACACAGGCGGGAGAGCTAGTCAAATCTCTTGCATACCTCGCTGACAGACATATCACCCTACTGTAACTCTGAAAACTCTTTCTACTGGGGTCGGAGTGGTGTAGGATCATAGTATTTCTAATTGAACTCCTCCAAGAACTCCGCCCACGATGTTGTGGTCACGTCCCTCCTCATACGGACTGTGTCCCATCAAAATCTTGTGTCCTTCCTAAGAACAAAGGATGCACACAAGGCTTTCTCTTCCTCTGTCAGTCTCATAAAATCCATAATCATTTGGATCGAAGAAAGCCAATCTTCTGCGTCCAGGAGATTAGTTGAACCCTCAAATTCCGGGGTCTCATTTTCCGGAATCTCTCGTATAGTGGCTCTTGGTTCACCCTTGCTGGTGGTTCCTAAACCACTGCTGGTGCAGCTAGTGGCACTACTCATTCTGTCTCAGCTGCTTGTTGTGTAGGAGTCCCTACTGATCCTTATCTATGTCTTAATTCTGCATTTTCTTTCATTTGATTTTCTAGAAGAGCCTGTGTCTCTTCTAATCTCTGAGACAGAGTTGGGCGTCCCCTTCTCCGTCTTTGGCCTTGACCCTGGTTTTCCATCATGCTACTTTATATCTTAAAATCACACGATGAACTTGTATTAGATCTTCTGCAAGAGGACTCACATCATTTCTTGTATTATTACATCATCATATACTTACTACAAAGTATAGGTCTCTACAGACCTTTACTTTCATACATAACTAGCTACTGATCTTAACATAAACTTAACTTACTTGGATCGGCGAACAGGACATACATGGAGTTAGACGGGATATGGTCTACCAACTTTTTTGATACTAACTGTGACAACGGTTGGTATTCTAAACTAGACTCATCGTAAACTTTCTCTGATACCAACTGTGGCAATGGTTGGTATTCTAAACTAGATTCATCGTAAAACTCGCTCTGATACCAACTATAGCGACGGTTGGTATTCTAAACTAGATTCATCGTAAAACTCGCTCTGATACCAACTGTGGCGGCCCACCCTACTATGGAGGTTCTACAGTGCCATTACAGTCAACTCTGTAGTCAACCGCAATAGCATGTAGGCCTCTAAGGTCGCCGGCATCATGCTTATCTTGAAAACTATTTGAAAATTTTACGGAATAAATTTTTTTTTCTTCTTGATATAAAAACTTGCTCGAGAATGTGATAAGGAAATCATGTTAACAAAATAACATGTACATGAATCATGATTCCCCTATCATATAATCTTGACTTGGAATCATGTCTTTAAATTTACATGCTTGGGTTTTCAAAACTATACAACGGAAGACTTATGGTGACCACAATCCCTTACCTAATCCCCCTGGCATGTATCTACCCTGTCCGTCATCCACCGTATACTATTGGTGAATAGGTCTCTTACCTGTAATATGTGAACAAACTGGTGAATCATAATATGTAATGTTGTGCTCATACATGAAACTTGACTCTGAAAAACGTGCTTATGGCTGAAAGTTTAGTCTTAGGACATTATCTTAAAATTAAGTTCTGGATTTGAGCCCCTGATTGGTCGTACCGATATGTTAGCATGACTGGGAGTGATACTTTAGTGCTGACCTCCTCAGCCTTAACTGAAGCTGAACATAAAAACCTCCCCGTAGGTTAAGAGGCCGATACACCAATAACTGGTTTAATTATCATCTTGTCTGAAACTCCACTGGGTAGCATACTGATTACCCCACAGTATAAACCTATTACATGTTTTACTTGGGTGTGAGTTTTATTAACCTCACTATAGTGCCTTGTGTATCTACATGTTTTCGTGTACTTGATACTTGTCTGACATGTGTACTTGAATCATCTACTTGAAACATGAAATCCTACATACATGACATGAACCTGACATGAGTATCGTGATGTAGACAATCAATGTCTAACATACATGTCATACAACAAAACACAACATCATAAACATAACATGATTGTCCACGTTGCAGTCAGGACAATGCTTGAACTTGCAGAAAATCTACTAATGTGAGCTTCTGCTGGTCTGAAACTGCTGCCTCAGGACGTCTGGCTTGAACTCCTATAAAAGAAATAATCATTGATTATTTCCAATATTTATCTTATACTTGAAACATGACAAAACATGTAAATCACACTTCCAGACTTTTTTTTTTTCCGAACACGCCCTCCTATACGGGTGTGTTCATGGCCGTGTAATCCTCTGGACTTAAACGTGCATGGCCGTGTAATTCATACAACATGGCCGTGTAATTCATGCGTACTTACACGGGTGGTTACACAGCCGTGTTTCTGGCCGTGTTTTCCTGTTGTTAAACATGGTCTGTTACACGCCCTTCCCATGACCGTGTGCCCTTTGACACGGTCCGATACACGGCCGTGTTCGTGGTCGTATACCTCTCGGGTTTCAACTCTCTTGAAAAATGGTCGTGCATGTAGGCATGTCCGGGACCGTGTTCTGAACACGCCCGTGTTCATCCCAAAATCCTGATTATGGGTCTGAAATTCTCTGCTCTGATTTTCTAAGGCTTTTATGACCTTTGTTCTACTTCTTGCACTCAAAATCGATCTCAATAAGATCGTTTTAAGGTACAGACTGTATTTCTACTATCATGAATTTATGATTTCATAAGCAAATTCCACATTTTGCTTCTATACATCTCTTGACTTAACATTAAAAAAAAATCAGAACTTTATTGAAGAAAGTTCACTGAAACTTGGTTTTCTAAACCATCAACTCACGAGTTTGTGTTTAAAAACAACTAGACTTGAACCATGCTTCGATTTAATCGAAAATCTCCATATGCTAAACTCACATTCTCTTTTTGTAGTCAAAACCCCAGATTTTTCACCCAAGAAAATGTGAGAAAAACGAGGGTTTACTTTGCTTGAAGCTTGAGAACTTCTTGCTGTGGATTCTTGGCTGAAAACTTAAACGATCTGCTGCTTGAAGAGAGAATCCAAACTTGGTCGGAAGGAATCACAAAGGAGGGTTTTCCTTTTTCCTCTTCTTTTCTTTCTCTCTCTTTCTTTCTCTTTCTTTCTTTCTCTTTCTTTTTTTCTCTCTCGGCCGCTTCTCTTTGCAGCTCAACTAAGTGAATTAATTAACTTGGGCTGCTTAAGGGAGTCCCTCACGTGCTCCCCATTACCGCTCTCCATTTCCTTTAATTTTCTTTAAAGAAAATTACAATGGCTTGTCTAATCTTAGCTATTGATCAATGTGGCTTACATGTGAGCCATTAATCTCTTAATAAGTATTTTTCACATATTTTTTTATTAAATTAAAACATCATAAATTGAATTAATGTTTAGCTTTTAAACTATATTTATTAATTCATTGTCAAATTTTGATTAAAACTCAGTTAGTCAAAATTTTCATCTGCTCTGTATTCTGTAACATTTCTCATCATGAATGTACATTTATTCACATTTCTTGTACAAAATTTTCCGAGAACGATAGATTTCTTGGTTATGGTTATTACAATTATGACGAATATGGATTATATTGTTGGATTTCACTCGGTAAGATGAATTTCCCTATCTGATCGCAGCCAAGAGCCTTGTGTGTGTGTATTTATATATAGCTAGTTATTTGACCCGAGTTTTTATCTAATATATATATATATATATATCAATCCCTTTTCCTGTAGGAATCCTACTTATTATTGGTTACAAATATCATAATACAATAAACGTATTTGCTTCAAAGCGCACTAGTCCTAACACCCGGGTCTATATACAGAAATTGCCCGTGTGTGACCCCTATATTGCATGGAATGCAAACATATCATTCTCGTGATTATCTCATAAATGACTAAATATGATCAAATTTAGGTTTGAGAAGACAATACTGCAATGGCGGAATAGAATAAACTACGTAATTGTAATGGATTAATCCGTCTGAGATGGAAGCTAAAATCCAAGGAGAGATTCAATAAGAAGGAAAAGGGAAAAAAAAAATCATCATCAACGAAAAAAAGAAACCCGAAAATAAACTAATATCTTCATACCTTTTTTAATTAATTAGACAACGTAATTCTTTGTTTCCAGACGAATAAAGTGCAAAACATGACAATATGTTATGAATAATCTAATAATTTATTAAGTGTAAATGTTTATTTTCCAAATTCCCCTTATGAATTTAGATTATCTTCACTTTGTGTTTGATACTCTAAAACTTTTCATAATCTCATAATTAACACTCCATAACTTAACATGAATTTAAAATGGATGGATTGATTTCATGTTTGAACCCAACCTATTTTTTGATTGTGTCAAGCAGGTTCGACTCAAAACCATCCTGTACCCCTTTTCCTAATCCTAACCCATATTTTTTGATTGTATTATTTTGTCATGACCCGAATTATCAAAAAGTTTTCTTTAAATCTTGCTAAATAATTTTAAGACAACATTAAATGTTCAAATATCGATAAATGACAATTACGCTGACATTCAATTGTGAAAAGTCATAATATGTTGTAGGTTAGCGGAAATATGAAAACAAACAGAAAAAAAAATAATTAAAAAAAATTACAACAATAATGAGTGAAATCAATGTAGCGAAATAAAGTTGAGTCTCATGTATCACATGATTTTCTTAAAACAGATTCACCTTCTCATCATCAGTATTTGAGAAATAATCGGCGTCTGCTTACTAGGATAAAACAACTTGGTAGCAATGATGACACACAAAGTTACTATTTCCGGCAAACTAAAATAAGACTGAACTCTATCACACTAAGGATGCCAAAGACTCCAGAGCATAGAAGGACAAAAATAAAATTTTGAATTCTGTGTGTTATAAATCATGGAAATTAATACCAATTTATGGATCCAAAGGAGGCCATGGCTCTAAATTTCAGAATTAAACAGAAAATTAAGTTTATAGTTGTTATTAGATTGATTTTCATCATTCCTAGCATAAATCCGAATTCATGATGCTTTTCATCATTCCTAGCATAAATCCGAATTCATGATGCTAATAAACTTCTGTTGTAACTCTTGGGCTGTTACATATTATGGAATTTAATTTTGTCATTATGCTAGAAAGGAAAAATATTAAGCGAGTAGAAAAACCAAACCCAAGCAGAGCTAATAACTTTCTGAAACATTTGTGCCAGTAGAATGCGCCCACTCTAGGCATCTATGTTATGTGGGTGAAAGAGCCTCTATGCTTAATTGGTCACTCATAAGCAATTGTGCAATCCCTTATAAACATATTTCTTCTTTCATCTATTTCTCCTGTGGGACAAGAGTCTTTTTCATTTCCTCTTCCTGATTTTCCAACTTTGTGGGTGCACCTTTGAGACTCAATTTCTCATTCAACCATTAAACATTTTGAGTTTAAAAATATACGACTTCAATTTCTACAAAGAAAAGAACATGAATCTACGTTGAACCAACACTAACACACAATAGGTCGCGCTTAAATTCAAGCTCAAAATGACCATTAAAATGGTTGTGTTATAATCCATTTTTTAACTTTGTATTTTACAACACCGTGGAGAAAAATTTCGTAACATTTTGTGTAATTGATAAAAATAATAGTACCAATAACAAATTTTGGTGGCGTTTGGTATTGGTTTTAAAATGTTTTCTGTTTTCAAAAAAAATAAAAATGAAAATGTTTTGAAAATTGTGTTGAGATCATTTCTGAAATTGTGTTTAGTTATGTTTTCTAAGTGTAAATTCTAAAAAAACATAAAAATGAAATTTTGTTTAGTTATATATTTTGAAAACTCATTTTATAAGTAAGTATCTTATAAAAACATATTTATTTTTAATTTTAAAAAAATAATAAAAAATAAATTATTAGTCATAGTTAAAAAAAAACATATCGTCGCGAAGGATATGTTATTATCGTCACTAGCCCATGGCCATTAGCCTTCGTCAGAGATAGATACTATCGTTGAACATGATCATCATTAATGCTGCATAGTTAAAAAGAGAAAGAGAGAGAGGAGATGGAGGGAGAAAACGAAAATAAAAAGTGAAAACAACTTTTTTTAGTTTTAAAACAACCCAAAAAAACAACATAATTGAAAACGATATTTTAGAAATAGTTTTGAAAATGTTGAATAAACAAAAGCTATTTTGAAACCGTTTTCATTTTTTGTGTTTTTGAAAATGAAAAAAACACAAAATGAAAAAACATTTTTGAAAACAAAAACAAACGCCCCCTTTATACTTTGGCATTACGCTTCAAAGAACCACCATAAAGGATTAGATTTCAATCCACCGTAAGGAGTAAGGACCATACCAAAATGAAAAAACATTTTTGAAAACAAAAACAAACGCCCCCTTTATACTTTGGCATTACGCTTCAAAGAACCACCATAAAGGATTAGATTTCAATCCACCGTAAGGAGTAAGGACCATACCACAACAGAAAAGCTATAGAAATCTTCCTTCTAGTAAGGACCATTCCACAACAGAAAAATTTTAGAAATCTTCCTCCTTCCATTCTTGTTCTCCTAATAGGAAAAGCTACTTTTGCCAGCTGCGCGCTTAGAAGGGAGAAAAAAAAAAAAAAACAAGAAGAAAGTGGCTTTTTTTTTTTTTTTAGAGTGTTGGAGTTGGCCTAAGGAAGCCAAAACCAGAGAGGGCCAAACCAGCGAGGTGAGGAAGAAAAGAATAAAAATAGTAGTGTAGGATTTTTAGCTTTAGAGTTTTGTTTTTATCTTTTAGAGATATTTAGGTTTGATTTCAAAAATTTATTAAGGCAGATTGCATTTTTGAAGAGCAAGAGGAAGAGATGAAATTTTGGGGGAAAATCTTGAATAATAGTGGCAACATTCATGGTGATTTTTCCTTTTTTTGTTTTATCTCTCTTATTTTTTGTAATTTTTGATTCTAGGGTCTAATGGATCTTATTAGTGGATTTAAAATATATTTTTGTTCTCGTGGATTGATTGTTGCTTATAGGAAATCATTAATCTTATTATGTGTTTAATAATCCTAGTGATTTAGCCATTCATTAGGTGATGTTATTAAACTTAAACAAAATTCGGTGATAGAATTTAGGTCTTAATCAATAATAGAGTAGCATTTGAAGTTCAAATTAGGAATATATCTTTAATGTAATTGTAGTTATTTTGAGTGTTAGACCTTAATAAATTTATTTTAATTAATTCCTGATATTGAATTAAATAGAACTTTTTTAAGCATTATTAAAACAAAATATCATAACATCAATATGACTTGAATCAAATGAAAACTCAACCGCATTTAAGCCAGCTTATAGAACTTTCTTTTGATGATGAAATTTCTTTCTAATATATGCTAAGTTTATCGTGTAAAACATATTTATCTATGTATTCTTTTAGTGTTAACTTCATCTTAGATTATTAGAAAATAAATGTCTTGAAGTAAACTTTCATTGTTTCCGTGACTTAATTCGATATTTCACCATTTTTTAAAATTTTTCCAAAATTTTGTTGAATCTTGAGTTTTAACAGTTTCACTGATATCGATATTTTTATCTTCTTAATAAACACCACGATAATTATTTTGGTGATCAGTCTAGCAGAGTGATATTAGAGTCATGTGCCTGTATAGATCTCTTGAGGTGGGTTCACAAGTCCATTGGCACCATCGGTTGAGACGTGAATGCTGATTTACTCAAGTGTGGCCGATTTTGTTCCATGGAACAAAAAAGAAAGATGTGAGGAGAGGAGAGAGAATAATCTCTATAATCTAATCCACAAACTTTAATATCAAATAAAAAAAGGATACACAATTAATAAACTAGATTAACGTGTATTTATTTAAGCATTTTTTACTTTTTTATTTTTAAATTACGATGGAAGGATTCGAATAATAATAATAATATATGTATGTATGTATGTATATGCTAATGCATGGGAAGGTGAAAAAACTTCAACCTAGTTGTAGCGAACTGGGGGGTTATTGCGACCTGGCCACTTTGTGTTGTAGACGTCTTGAATGCAATCTCAACCCCGAAATTACTGATCACTAGTCAGGAACTTGCATACTGGGTTCATGTCTAATAGTTGATGCGAAATGCGACAATCCGAGCCCTAATTGTTGTCAGCCTCTCAAATGTAAGAACCATCAACCTGTAAATAGTAGCATAGCATCTGATGATCAAGAGATGCGTATGATTGTTTCAGCTTAAATTTTTAGAGTTCATGTATGTGTTTGTCCCTCAAGCAGGATGATATTAGTCTCTTGATTGTTGGTCCCTGAAACTTATGTGAGAAGTGAGACTAACGGGATGATATTAGTTCATATATTAATTTCTTTTTTTGCTTTGTGGACCAAAGTGAGAAATAGGTATCACTTTCAAGACTAACGTCTATGCTGAATGCTAGAAGTTATCAGTTTCGTATATAGCTCAAGTCTTTCTGTTTCTTTAATGTTTTACGCTTGTCTAAGGTGATTACTGGAACTATTTTATATTTATATATATTAATATATATAGTTCCTACACCGGCAACGATAATATAATAAAATTATATCATAATCGAATAAAAGTGCATCGATGAAAATGGTGTAGTTTTTGCTTTCTTTCTCTTGCATTAATTTGTTATAAAATAAAATTTTCAGTTTAGTTTTTCCTTCAGATTTTGGTTTTATTTGTCTGGGTTACGTGCATGTGAAAATTCTCCGTCAATAATTTATTTGTCTGAGTAAAATTAGTCCAAAGCGCACTCAAAACAGTGATTACATAGTCAAAATATAAGTAACAACTAACAACAACAATACATATATAAATATATATATATATATAGCTGCAGTCCTAGGAGCTTCCTTGTCATCACTATTGATTATTCCGGCTACAGCAAATGGAGTTTCATTAATCTACAAAACAATACAAGTCACATAAAGAAAAGGAAAATTCTATGATGAGGTAAAGTTTTTTTCCCTTATTGATAGAGTAAAATCTAATGGTCAGTAATTAAGTGAGAGTATATGTGTTTACTATCACATCAGATTAAAATCTAAATATTTCAAATATTTCAAAAAATAATAAGGAAAAACTTAAGTCTGAGCTTAAAAAAAAATCCGGCGATCTACCCACGGAGACTCTATATTGTTGATGAGGCAATCATAGCTAGAATTACCACCTTGTGTCGCCATATACTTAGGGTTCATTCCCACTGATGTAGCTTGGTCCCCCACTTTTGGTTGATTCGACGACAAGGTTGATGTTATACTGTTGAGAAAATATTGGAGACTTGAAACACGTAAAGAAATACGCTTTTTTTAAAGTGTTATTTGCCCCCTCTCCATAGAGATAGCTTTGGGTTTCAGTAGCAAATCGCTCTCAGGATATGACAAGCCTCACGTAAATTTCCAGTAAGCAAAACTAGAAATTTTACAGAAAGAACATAAGAACTCAGTTGAGTATCTGGTCAATAAAGAATAGAGAAAAACTGAAAACGAAAGGAAATATTATTATGTTAAACGTTTTCTGATTTCCCTTAATATAGACTCAATGGCATCCATTCATCAACACATACAACTGTTGATACAAACAGTTGTTATTTTATTGCTGCTATATCTGAAAAGTCACATCTTTTCAGAAAAATTAAATTTGAATGCTAATTCTGAAAAGCCACATCTTTTCATAAATTCGAAATTCAAATTTGAATTATTTTATTTTTATTTTATAAAAATAAAATAAAAATAAATAAATATTAATTGCAGCATTTAATCTCCACGCGACACGTGTCACGTGCTAAGTGCCAAGTGCGCCTAATAAGCGCCAAAAGCGCCTCTACAGCCTCACTGCCCACGCCACGCGTGCGCACGTGTGCGAGTTGTATAGGCATGTCCCTTCACTTACCACATCATTGATTCACTAGAAAGGTATTCTCTTATAAAGAGCTATAACTCTTTATCTTCTCTCTATGTGGGACTTTAGCATATCTTTTTGCACTTATAGTTAAACAATTCCAACAATCCCCACTTTTTTAAATATAAGTGCAAAATATTTTCCAGATATCAATAATGATGTTTATGAATAGAGTAAGATATCTTTCGATTTGAATTTTACCTTAGTGTAAATACCACAAAGTATAAGTCGAAATTTCTGGTAGCTTTAAACTTTGAACCAGCTATTCCTTTGACAAAAAACCGGTGATACTACACATATAAACACTCATATGTTCTTATATTCTACACAATACTCGCTTAGCACTTTTAATGGCCATGTGCTCATCCTGTTTTCATGAACTTTTAAAAAGTAAACTCCAAACTCTTTTGAGGCGGCACCACCTCAAAGCTCACATAGGTGAAGTTCTTCCAGTATCCTTGTTACATTTAAGATGCTTGTCTTATACACTGAACTTCATTAAGAGTTTCATCAAAACTCATCCCTCAGACTGTAACAACCAGCACTAGTCATCCTAGACATGGCTATATTAATTTAGTGCTGAATACCCTTCACTTATCAATGACTTGTTTGTACCCTTTGAACCTTAAATTACTCATTTCGTAATGTTAGGTAGGGTTGCCATCATTGGTGAACTTTATTCAAGGAGTTTGAGCCCCATCTCTCTAGATGTTGATCTAACCAATTCTCTTGTAAGAGGTTTGGTAAAAGGATCTGCAAGGTTATGACTGGATTTCATAAATGTGAGAGAAATAATTCCATCTTTGATTAATTTCCTCACATAGTCATGTCTTAAACTGATATGTCTAGACTTCCCATTATATATTTCACTATACGCACGCGCTAGAGTAGCTTGACTATCACAATGTATAGAAATCGCAGATAAATTATTTCCAATTAATGGGATTTCTAGAAGAAGATCCCTAAGCCACTCAGGCTCATTCCCTGCTGCTGCTAAGGCAACAAATTCCGATTCCATTGTTGAATGGGTAATACATGTTTGTTTCTTAGATTTCCAAGAAACTGCGGCTCCTCCAAGAGTAAACACCCATCCTGAGGTAGACTTATTGTCTCCTACACTCGATATCCAGCTTGCGTCTGTATATCCTTCTAAAATAGCAGGGAATTTAGAATATTGTAAACCAAGATTTTTTGTTTTGAGAAGGTAGCCATAAACCCTACTAATGGCTTTCCAATGCTCAACACTTGGATTGCTAGTAAACCTACTTAGTTTACTAACCGCGAATGCTATATCAGGTCATGTACATTGCACCGTATACATCAAACTACCAATAGCACTAGCATATTCAATTTGAGCCACCGTTCTTCCATCATTCTTTACAAGTTTTATGCTTGGATCAAAAGGAGTATTAGCTTCCTTAATTTTTAAATGACTGAACTTGTTCAACATTTTTTCAATGTAGTGGACCTGGGTTAAAGTGTAACCCCCACTATTTTAAATCACCTTGATACCCAGAATTGTATCGACTTGTCCGAGGTCTTTCATCTTGAATGTGGAAGATAAAAACCTCTTTGTTTCTATTATGCCTTTCATATCATTGCTAATGATCAACATATCATCAACATAAAGGTAAATAAAAATATAACACTTATTACACACCTTTGTATATAAGCATTTATCAGAAGTATTATGTACAAAACCATTTGAAAGAACAGTAGAATCAAATTTTTCATGCCATTGTTTGGGTGCTTGTTTTAAACCATATAATGATTTAACAAGCTTACACACTTTATGTTCACTTCCGTGAAGAATAAATCCTTCAGGTTGTTCCATGTAAACCTCCTCATCGAGATCACCATTTAAAAATGCAGTTTTCACATCCATTTGATGAACATAAAGATTATGAATTGATGATAGAGCAAACAAAACTCTAATTGTAGTTATTCTTGCCACAGGTGCATATGTGTCAAAATAGTCAATTCCTTCTTTTTGTCGATAACCTTTAGCTACTAATCTAGCTTTAAAGGTATTAAGAGTACCATCAGTATGATACTTCTTTCTAAACACCCATTTACAACCAATGGGCTTAGAACCCGGTGGTAAATCAACAAGCTCCCAAGTGTGATTAGACATAATAGAATCCATTTCATCTTTGATCGCATCCTTCCAAAAAGCAGAATCTCTTGAAGCCATAGCTTCTTTATAAGTTTTAGGATCATTCTCAACTTGTAAAACAATAGGAATTTTCCTAATTACATTGTTTCTACTTCCTTCTACTAAGTAAAAAGAAATAAGTTGAGAATCTATTTCATCAGATACCAACCCTTTCTCTTTTCAAATTCTTTTGCTTTTCCTTAACTCACCGGGTTGCTCAACAACCTTAGAAGGAGTATTATCTTGAGATTCTTCATTCAATGTTTTTTGAGAGTTATTTCCAGAAGTTAATAAGTTCTCAAAAAACTCGACATCTCTAGATTCTACTATCACATTAGACTCTAAATTCAAGAGCCTATATGCCTTGCTATTTGTAGCATATCCTACAAATGCACATCTTATCCCCCTAGGACCCAACTTGGTCCTTTTAGGATCGGTGTTCTTGTAATAAGCAAGACACCCCCACACTTTGAAATATCCTATATTGGGTTTTCTTCCTTTCCATAACTCATATGGAGAAATCTTATTTTTCTTTAAAGGAATTCTATTAAGAATATGACATGCAGCAAGTAATGCTTCTCCCCATAAATTTAATGGCAACTCAGAATGCAATAACATAGCATTAATCATCTCTTGAAAAGTTTGATTTTTCCGTTCAGCCAAACCATTTTGTTCAGGTGTTCGTGGTGCTGAACACTCATGAACAATACCATGCTCCTCACAAAAAATATTAAAATCATTTGGAAAATATTCACCACCTCTATCACTTCTAAGAACTTTTATTTTCCTTCCCAATTGATTTTCAACTTCTGCTTTGTAAGCTTTAAATACATTAAAAGCTTCATCTTTGGTTTTAAGTAGATAGACATATGTAAATCTAGAACAATCATCAATAAAGGTAATAAAATATCTATTACCACCTCTTGTTAACATACCATTCATCTCACAAAGATCTGTATGTATAAGATCTAATAATTGAGATGTTCTTTTAACACTATGAAAAGGTTTCTTTACCATTTTTGATTTAATGCAGATTTCACATTTTTTAAAATTATCAACATCGCATGAAAACAATCCACATTTAATCATCCTTTTCATAGTAGAAATTCCAACATGTGCTAATCTACTATGCCATAATGAAACAGAATCAACCATATAAGCAGAAGCAACATTTTTATTATTGTTATTGTCATTAGTACAAAGCTTGACCATTCCTTCACTCGAATAGCCTTTCCCAACAAAAACACCATTTCGGGACAAAATTAACTTGCCCGATTCATACACAGATTTAATACCAGGTTTTCCTAAAAGATCCCCACTAACTAAATTTCTATTCATATCAGGAACATGAAGTACATTAGTTAAGGTAATTTTCTTCCCGGAAGTGAAAACGAGTTCCACATTCCCTTTGCCAATCACTTTGGAGCGAACTTCATTTCCCATTTGAATCTCTTGTCCTTCAACTTCTTGATAGGTTTTGAACAACGACCCATCATAGCAAACATGAATAGTGGCACAAGTATCATACCACCATCCAGGAACTTTTCCATGGACAGCATTGATTTCGCTCACAGTAGCGACAATCTCTTCTTCTTCTTTAACAGAATTTACTGCCTCATCTCTTGGGGTCTTTTTGTACCTGCAATCTTGAGCATAATGCCCTAGTTTGCCACAAACAAAACAATTTTTGGAATTCTTGTTGTTGTTTTTCTTGAATTTTTCTTTATCCTTTTTAGGACCCTATAAAATTTCCTTTCTTGTGGTTGTTCTTCTTGGGATTAGGCTTGTCAACAACATTGGCTTTGGAAGTGCCAAGATAAGAATTGTCATTCTTATCTCGTGTCCTTGATTCTTCCTCAATTCGAAGATGTTTCTGAACCTGTTCCAAAGAAAAATCTTCAGAGTTGTGCAGAATCTTCTTTCTATAGCCTTTCCAAGTCGATGGCAATTTTGCAATAATTGCACCAACTTGAAACGACTCAGGAAGATCTATTTTCACAGCCCTCAGTTTGTTAACAATAACTTGCAATTCATGAACTTGAGGTAGAATAGGTTTATCATCAACCATTTTAAAATCAAAATATTTCGAAATTAGGAACTTTTTGGTACCTTCCTCCTCTGCTTTATATTTGAATTCTAGTGCAGTCCAAATCTCTTTTGCAAATGCAGTATCTGTGTAGAGATTATACAGACGGTCAGACAAAGCATTGAGAATGTGGCCGCGACATATGAATTCGTCTTCAACATGCTTCTTGCGTTCAGCCTTCAATTCTTCAGAGTCTTCGTCAGTGGGCTCTGGAATTGGTTGCAAATCCGGATCAAGAACATAGAAAATCTTCAATGCAGTCAATAAAAACTTCAATTTGTCTTGCCAACGAGTAAAGTTTGTTCCATCAAAACGATCCAGTCTGATCAAATCTTGATTCATCAGTTTGATGGTGGCAGTAGTAGTTTCGGTCTCCATCAAATAACGCTTTAAAATTGTTGAGAAAATATTGGAGACTTGAAACACGTAAAGAAATACGCTTTCTTTAAAGCATTATTTGCCCCCTCTCCGTAGAGATAGCTTTGGGTTTCAGTAGCAAATCACTCTCAGGATATGACAAGCCTCACGTAAATTTCCAGTAAGCAAAACTAGAAATTTTACAGAAAGAACATAAGAACTCAGTTGAGTATCTGGTAAATAAAGAATAGAGAAAAACTGAAAACGAAAGGAAATATTATTATGTTAAACATTTTCTGATTTCCCTTAATATAGACTCAATGGCATCCATTCATCAACACATACAACTGTTGATACAAACAGTTGTTATTTTATTGCTGCTATATCTGAAAAGTCATATCTTTTCAGAAAAATTAAATTTGAATGCTAAATCTGAAAAGTCACATCTTTTCAGAAAAATTAAATTTGAATGCTAATTCTGAAAAGCCACATCTTTTCATAAATTCGAAATTCAAATTTGAATTATTTTATTTTTATTTTATAAAAATAAAATAAAAATAAATAAATATTAATTGCAGCATTTAATCTCCACGCGACACGTGTCACGTGCTAAGTGCCAAGTGCGCCTAATAAGCGCCAAAAGCGCCTCTACAGCCTCACTGCCCATGCCACGCGCGCGCGCGCGTGTGCGAGTTGTGTAGGCATGTCCTTTCACTTACCACATCATTGGTTCACTAGAAAGGTATTCTCTTATAAAGAGTTATGACTCTTTATCTTCTCTCTATGTGGGACTTTAGCATATCTTTTTGCACTTATAGTTAAACAATTCCAACATATACTTCTATGATGATGACGACCACGTGTATGGTGATTTGCCGCTACTCGAAGACCACCATCGCACATGGGCTTGCGATATCGTTGCTAGCACTGTTGCGAGCATGGTGGCTTGTGGTGATGGTTGCCGCCCAAGGTTCCACCACAAAGCACCCAGTGGTGATGGCCGCAAAGCCTTCGAGCAAGCTTCTAGTGGAAGTGCGAGACTCCAGATGCGGTTGCAGACTCGATGTCCACCATCATAGATAGCAAAAGGCAAAGGTGGTGAGGTTAGATCACAAAATCATGATGGTGGCATAGGATGAGATTGAAATCGAAATGGCAGCTCAAGCAGCCATACCCTTTACCTCGTGAGTCTCACCTAGGTGTCCTCTGGAGATAATAATTAAGGGCGAACATCGGGTAGGTTGAGTGGGTTTTTGAAAATTTTTAACCCACCCAATTAAGTTTGGGTGGATTGATTTTAAATTAAGCCTACCTAATTAACCTAATATTTAAAATTAACCCACCCAATTAAATTTTGAGTGGATTGGATGGGTTGATCGAGTTGAACATAATTATAAAAATAAAAAAATAAATATAATTGATCATTCAATCCAAAATAAAAAATATATGAAAAAAAAAAAAGCTAACTTTCAGTTTACTATTAATATTATAAAACTCTAAAATTATCTCATAAGTTATCATCTGATATAAAAATAAAATAGATGAAAAACAAGTTTAAATATAAAAGTTGTAAACTAACAAACAAATAATAATAAAAACTCGTACAATATAAAATATACCAAGTTTTCAAGTAATTAATGTAAAATATAAGACAAATACTATCTATTATGAGGTATGAAATATATTTATTTTTACAAATTAATAGATTTGGTAAGTTCAAATTAAGTTGGGTTTAGAAAAAATTAATCCAAACTCACCCAATTAATAGTCAAGTTAGGTGGGTTGGGTTGATATCTTGATCAGGTTGGTCGGATTTAGGTTATAATAGATTGAATTAGGTAGATTTGTTTGGTTGTTGGGTTTTTTGTTCACCCTTAGGAGATATGTATGTCCCCTTTTATCGCAATTCCATGTGGGTGTAAGGTGAGAACTCATCGAGCCAAGCTCTAAGAAGGGGGGTGGGAAGCAATATCACCTGTGAATGGTTGCCAGAGGCCATTGAGTCGCAGCTTCAAGAAATGTTTTTATTTTTTATTTTTTTAATTTTGATAGGGAAATTTTATTGTGTACGAGAGGTTTTATTTTAACTTAGTGGTCTTTACCTTTTTAACCATTGAATTTAAATCTATGGTTAAAAACTTTATACTCTATCAATTGAGTTGCTAGAGACCATTGAGTTGCAGCTTCAAGAAATGTTTTTATTTTTTATTTTTTTAATTTTGACAAGAAAATTTTATTATGTGTGTGAGGTTTTATTTTAACTTAGTGGTCTTTACCTTTTTAACCTTTGAATTTAAATCTATGGTTAAAAACATTTTTCGCTATCAATTGCATTAGAAAAAAAAAAAAAAAAAAAAACCCTTACCTCATATAGAAGCTCCCGAGAGAAAAATAGTCAATTACCCTTTCAACAAATATATTATTGACAATAAAGACCAATATGCCGACTTATACATCAAATTACTTGAAAATTAAATGAAATTACTTTGAGGTCAATAAAAATCGCACGTAATCTACCCTTTGACATTAGCTACCAAGAATGTGGAGCGAATGTTGAATTGGAATAAATTTGGCGATTTGATTATTAATTCGTATCATTAATATGGATGATGGATAAATTTGTGAGAAGTCCTCAAATTCTTTTTTGTTTCTAAAATAAGTCTATGTGCTGAATTTTGTACCGTAAATGATCCCTGAAATCATATTGTATCACATATAATTGGTCGCTCTCTTCAAATTGAAGACAGAAACCATTAAATTGAACAATACAATGAGGTCGTTTTGTCATTTTGATAGTTCTACAAAATACTTTTATACTATTTTAACCCTTTTTTTTGTTTTTCTCTTAGCGGTTATTTTTTATTTTTGTTCAATTATTTCTCTTTAGAATTAGTTCTTGAATTATTTTGGTCAGTTTGAATAATAATATATATATATTTAATTTCTTGTGATCACTCATATTAAGTACCATAAATATTAATATAAGAATTCATTTACTAACACAACGGTTTTTTTTTTTTTTAACTTGAGATTGGATATTCAAATTTTATATCTTTAAATGAAATCAACTATGAAATCACTGTTAGACTGTGTTCGCAACCACTAATACAATGGTTTTATAAATCGACATTTACATAAATTTCTGTATTTGGACAACTTGAAAAGAGAAGTGGAGTTTCTTTCCACAAAATAATTAGAAATATCCATATAAATGTCCAAAATTTACTGAAATATATATCAATTTCCATGATGAAATAAGGTTATTTATATTTGTATATCTTGTATCTTATTTTTATTCAAAAAATATACATGATATTTTGAAATTTTACATCTTATACTTTATATTTCATTTAATAGACAAATATATGCTTTTTATCAATCAACATATTATTTTAACCATTAAAATAACTAAAATACCCTTAAAAATAAAAAATAAAAATAAAAAAAATTTGTAAAAACAAAAAAAATCTCTCTCTCTCTCCTCTCCTTCTCCTTCCTTAGATTTCTCTCTCTAATTTTCCCATGGGTTGTTCCGATTCAAAACCCATAACAATTGTCAACTCCAAAAACCCAAATTGCCCATGAATTTGCTCATCATCATAATCTTCAAACTCTTTTTCTTCACAACCACGACAACCAAACCCAACCCCAAAAGCACTTTCTCTCTCTACCCCTCTCATCCACTACCCTCCCCCTTTGCAAAGGTGACACCCACCACCTCGTTTCCCTCACCTCCACCACCAATGGCTCTTTCCTCCTCCTTGACTCCCTAAAACACCATCGTTTCATCCACATCTAAACCCAAACTCAAACCAGAATTGAACCCTCCCTCCTAGGACTCATAGACAGCATCGATGATGACCTCAACCTCCTACCCTCCTCCCTTCACCGACCGATCAACTCTTAGCACTTCGCCTCCTACCTCAACTCTTTTAACTCTATTAGAAACTCCGACGATGACTTGTTCCACTCATCCTCATCGTACACGTCCTTATCTGCCACGAAAAACCTACTATGACAACACCTGTCAGAGGAATCCGTGCTGTAAAAAAATGGAGCCGAATCTCAATTGACTTACAAATGAGCTTTGTTGTTTAGGCAATTAGGTCTCACAAACTGTAAGCACTCGAAAACTTGAGGGGAGAAAGGAAAGAGAAAGAGAAATATGAGAGATAGAGAAAGTGAGGAAGGAGAGAGAGGAAATCTTTTTTCTTTTTTTGCAAATTTTTTATTTTAATTATTTTATTTTATTTTTAATTTTCAAGAGTATTTTAGTTATTTGAATAGTTAAAATGGTGTGTTGGTTGGTAAAAGGTATACATTTATCTATTAAATGAAATGTTATAGTATAATAATGTAAAATTTCAAAATATAAGGTATATCATGGTATAATATTTTAGTCATTCTAATATATTTTTGTCAACTCTTTCTACTCCACCAGAAACTCCGACAATGACTTGTTCCACTCATCCTCATCATACTCGTCCTTGTCTACCCCGACAAAGCTACTATGGCAACACCTGTCGAAAGAATCTATATTGTAAAAAATGGAGCCGAATCTCAATTGACTTACAAATAAGCTCTGTTGTTTAGGCAATTAGGTCTCACGAACTGTAAGTACTCGAAAACCTAAAGGGAGAAAAGAAAGAGAGAAAGAAATTTGAAAGATAGAGAAAGCGAGAACGGAGAGAGAGGAAATCTTTTTTTTTTTTTGGCAAATTTTTTATTTTAATTATTTTATTTCATTTTTAATTTTCAAAGTATTTTAGATATTTGAATAGTCAAAATGGTATGCTGGCTGGTAAAAGGTATACATTTGTCTATTAAATGAAATCTTATAGTATAATAATATAAAATTTCAAAATATAAGGTACATACCTTAAGTAGGATGATTTCAGTTTCTTGATTTTCGGTTCATAAAGTCATAAAAAAAATATTTTGGTGAACTATATCCTTTTTTCTTTCACTTTTGAAGAACAAAGTGACATTACATGATCTTTAGTAAGACAATTGTCGCAACCTTTTTTTAAAAGAGAAAAAAAATGATGGTAATTTAAATTAATAAATAGGAAATTGTAGTAAATAAGTTATTTTTGCTTTGGTTTGGAAGTAAATAACAAAATTTGAAATCATTAAAAATTTATAGTAGAATCTAATTTAGCATAGATAATATTCACATTTTACCCTCCTCTTACACAGTTCCCCAACCCTCACTCACTCATTCTCTCTCTCTCTTTCTCTTTGTCTCTTCCCTAGCCCTATATTTTAAAACCCATTCCCTCTCTCTCTCTCTCTCTCTCTCTCTCTTCTCTGCACTAGAACTACCATCATAGTTGGCTAATCAAGCAGAGCCTCATACAGAGATCGGATCTCGAGGTCAATGAGATCAAGATGGCAATCGACTCTTGATAACATTAGTAATAGGGATAAGATTGGGATCTTGACATCGAAGAGATCGCGACTTGCTCTTTCTCTAAATCTCTAGGTTGTTATTGTTGTTGTTGTTTTTTTTTTTTTGTAGGTCTTCGTTGTTATTCAGTTACCATCACCACTTTTTCTGATCAAAGCTTGCACGACAGTCGTGACTTTGGCTTGTCAAGAGTCCTCTGACATCGCCACTGGAGTTCACGAGCACATCCACGACTGTCGAATCGCGAGTCAAAGCTGTTGCAATTGAGATCGCTCGTTCGAGATCTGTCTTCACTGAATTATTGCAATCTCTAGTAGATCGGTCCACAAGTAGACTTTCGCCAAAAAATCATCAGATCACGATTGTCCTAGACTTCACGATGAAAAGGCCATAGTCAGACCTGATGGGGTTCTGATCTAGTGATGGTGGTGATTCTCCTCAGCTTCGTGACAGAAAGGCTGATCTAGTGGTAGCAACAAGTCTCCTCGAATTAGCAATGGAGAGATGGTGATCAGACCTATGGGTGATTCACTGATCTAGTCTGTGGGGGCTGTGGACGGAGCTCATCAATGATTCTCCAATCTACTTTGCTAGGACTATGGATGGAGCTTGTCGATCTAGTTCATGATTCTCTAATTCTTCTCCTTCCCTTTGCTACCGCTACCTTTCTCTGTCAACTGCTGCCGCTTCTCTTTGTTGAAGTCCATCAATGATTTATTAGACTAAAGAATTTACACAAATTGATAAATGTAAATCAACGATTTACCAAAGTAAATTAAGCATTTATAGCTAATTACACTGATAAATTAAGGATTTACGAATGATTAACCAAAATAAATAATTTATCTAAATCAAAAAATAAATGATTTACTAAATAAAAAATGTGATTTACTAGACAAATTTATCAAAATTAGTAAATAAATGATTTACCAAGTAAAAAAGTGATTTACTAAATAAATTTACTAAAATTTATACATAAGGGGGTTTTTTTTTAAGAATTTTAAATTGCGGTAAATCATAATTTACAAAAAATATGTTATTTATCAAAATTCAAAAATTTTTTTGTTATTTGTTTTTACTTAAGTTTAGTTTTAGCCTACTTCCCTCCTTCTCTCTTAATAAATACCGCAAGATATCTCTTAATAAATGATTTACTAAGTAAAAATGTGATTTATCAAACAAACTTATCAAAATCAATAAATAAATAATTTATCAAATAAAAAAAGTGATTTATAAAATAAATTTATCAAAATTTACATATAATAGGTTTTTTTTTTAAGATTTTAAATTATGATAAATCATAATTTAAAAAAAATATATTATTTATCAAAAGTCTAAAACTTTTTGTTATTTCTTTTTACTTAAATTTAGTTTTAACCTACTTCCCTCCTCTCTCTTAATAAATACCCTAAGACGTCTCAATTATATAGATTGGCCTAGCCCCTATAAGGATGGATAATTTCCTAAGTTAGTAGGGATGGCTAAACTTTCCCAACCAGAAGAGTACTCTTCCAGCTACATCTTCAAATCCACCTTTTTTTTATTATTTGTTTTGGTTTTTTTTTTTTGGGCCTCCATTCAATACTGTGAAACACTTGCTCTTAGTATTTGATTGTTCTATGTCTATGACAAGAAGGATGAATGAGAAATAGTGACTACGTTTTTTAAGAATTCAAAAATCCATGAAAATTCATTATTTTTTTTATCATTTATGAGAAATAATTCTAGATGATTATTTTTCTAGGGCCTTTTATCTTCCTTATATTAATTCTCCTTTTTCTCTAAACAACTTAATGAATTCTTAAACAGTACTCTTATATTCTATAAAAAAAAAAAAGTTAAGATCACTCTTTTTATCTATATTTCTGTCATTCTCTAAGTTCTCCGTTTGCCATTTATCTTTTCATTTTTGCAAAAAAAAAAATGAAACAAAAGACTAAACCATCTATTTACCATTCATTACAAAATGTCATTGCATACAACTTTTACATATTTCACAATTTGAAAGAAAGCATAAAGATCATAACTGTTAAATAAATGAATATGATTACTTTAACAAAAAAAAAAGTATGATTAAGGTAGAAACTAATCTCATATAACAAAGAAAATAAAATTTGCATTAAAAAAATAAAGAAGAAAATTTGAAAGTGGATGAAGCGTTACAGTTTTTTTTTTTTTAATGTAACCTAGTTGAATCACATGTTTTGTGTGTGCGAATTCCTTTATTAATATTTATATTGCGTAAATTATATAATAATGTTTAAAATATAACATAAAAATTAAACTACATTCATTTTATATCATCAAAAAAAAGTGCATAATAGGGATAAAGACAAGTAAAAAAAAATATAAAAGAGTAGCAAAACAATAAAATCGAGAGAAAAAGAAAAAGGAGAAAAAGCCCATGAGATTGGACAAAAAAAAAAAAGTGAAAAAGGAAAAAAGTAGCCTATAAGGGTGGAAACAAAAAAGAGATGACACATGTCAATATCATAAGAAAAACCTATAGTGGAAAAAAAAAAGTTAAAAGCAAAAATTCATAAAAATTCAATAAGTTGTTTAGAGAAAAAGGAGAATTGTAAGGAAGATAAAAAGCCTAGAAAAATAATTATGTAGAATAATTTCTCACAAAAGATAACAATCATTAATTGTTGTATAGTCATTTTACAACTGTTTATAATTAGGCTTCATTTTTACGAGAAATAAAAAAAAGATGATATTTGACAGATGTAGAACAAAAAAAATGACAAAGTAAGTGATAGAATAAATGAATGTAACATTTCTTGTCATTCTATGCATCAATACGAGAAGGCTCCTTTTCTTTAAAAAATTTGTAAAATCTAATTTCTATGAATTTTTCGTTTTCCAACCCCTAAAGTCGTGATGGTCATTCACATGATCGAATAACTTTCTAGGGAATTGAAAACTATTTATTTGTTAATTGGAACAATCGCAAGAAGGGATCTATAATTGGTTGAGGCAACATTAAGCAACGGCCTTTTCTTGAAAAAAGAAAAAAGAAAATAGAAAATAGAAAATTTCAGAATGGCAGTACTTGGTGGTAGGTTGAATAATGCATTGCATAAAGTTGTATTCATTTTTTTTTTTTGAAATAAATTCATTCTTTAAGTAACATATTGCTCTAATTGATCAGTGAAATCCCAATCTCCTTAATTTCATATTTACTCCATCAAAGGCTTCCTCTTCTTCTTCTTGTTTTTTAATTTTTTTTAATTTTATGGCCATTTGCTCTAAGTTGATCCTTCACACTACTTAATTTATTTGCTTTTGATCTTTATTTATATATAAATTAAACTGGAATAATACTCAAAATCATCGTAAAGATATAATTAGTTAGAGTTGGCTAGCAGCATCAACAAGTGAATACTAAACAAAGGCGAAGGCCTAACTTAGTTGGAATGAATGGCCTATTTGAAATTAAATATCTTGGATTCGAGTTTTAGAAAGGTAGGAGTGAAACTCAATAATCTCCTTTCAAAAAAAAAAAAAGAACACTTGACCGGCAATAGTTGTCGAAGTTGATCGCCAAAATGAATGGTTGATAACTAGTCATTGCTAGCATCGGTCACTAGAACCATTACCAACTAGGTGACCTTTGAAAACTTAGAGGCCATTTGGCCAGCTAAAAATTGTCTCTAAAATACCTTTTTTAGTATTTTTTTTCAACTTCACATCACTCTTTATTATTTACATATCCAAATACTATAGTAAAATCTAAATTTTAAAAGTCCATAACTTTATGTGTACAAAATTCAAATGAGATGATTTTTTTAATTGTATAAAATTTTGAAAGGAACGAAATAAAATGTATATTGATAATTTTTTTTAAATAAATTTTTAAGATTTTATTTTATTTTTTACTCCAAACAGTTTTTTTCCCCTAACACATTTTTCAAAAACACATTTTTGAAAACCATTTTTTTTCTAATAAAAAAACTCCAAAACTAAGTCAAATGGGTTCTTAATTGTCAAAATCATTTATAAAATAGAAATAATTATTAAAAAAAAAAAAACTCTAAACCACAGACAAAAAGTCGCTAGGATTTGAAAATTTTAGAACTCGCAAAACTTTTGAGGTACAATATCTTTTGCATTTTGAAAACGTGTGTTTGTACAAACTTTGGAAAATATTAGGAATTATCGAAAAAAATTAATTATGTTTAGATATGGTGGCATTTTCCTTAAGGAAAAAATATATGGTTGTTAAAGTGTAGTTAATACTCTTTTACATTATTAAATTTTATGGGATGAATAATAGATACAATGGAAGCGAGATTAGTCAACTATGTACGGAGGTACATTCACATCTGTTTAAAACATCATCTTAAAAATAAATAAATAAATGGTGAAAATAAGAATCACTGGATTAATTATCAAGATACAAATATGTTAGCCGGATTTAATTGTAGAAATTTCAGCCCAAACTCACATATATACAAGTTCTCAAATGTGCGTTTCATTAAAAACCTTAAAAGTAGTGACAAAAAGACTAGGTCGATAAAGAGCACATATTATTTGCCACTTAATTACCTTCCTGGAAAAGCAAGAGACAGCGATATATACGCCATATTGTTAAGAAACTCAAAACTCCATCTTGCGAGAAATCTCCAAGAAAAATTCTTGCTTTTAGATAGAAGTAAATCAACAATGTAAGTATATCATGCCATTCAAATATAAGTTAATTCCAATTGGATTGAATAGCAAACTCTTTTCATAAATATTATTATAAAACATATCATGACATCAATATGGTTTGAATCAAAATAAAAACCCAACCATATTTAAGTCTCATAAGACTTTCTTTTGACGGTGAAATTTCCTTTCGTTACATGTTGAGTCTATCATGAAAAACATGTTTCTTTATCTATTTTTGGAGTGTTAATTTCATCTTAAATCATTAGAAAATATATTTCTTGAAGTAAATTTTCATAGTTTCCTTAACTTATTTCAATATTTTACCATTATTTATATTTTTCCTTCAAATTTCGTTCAATCTTGAGTTTTATTAATTTCATCAATATCAATATTTTTATCTTTTTAACAAACACCACTATAATTATTTTGGTAACTAGTTTAAGAGAGTGATATAACAGTCAAGTGCCTATATTGATTTCATGAGATGAGATCACATATCACTGTAGTCACTGGATCATAGTTGTGACGTGAATACTGATTTGCTTATTCTGGTGTTGCTGATTATGTTATAGAAGAGCAAGATGTGAGGAGAGGAGAGAGAAATTTTTCTATAATCTTATTTGCAAACTTTAAAATCAAATAATAAAAGGCTACACAAATAGTAAATTTGATTAATGTGTATTTATTTGAGTATTTTTTTATTTTTTATTTTTAAATTAGGATCAAGGGAATTGAGTGGTAAAATACATGCCATGCATGGGAAGAAGCAATTCATTAAGTTGCTTAAAAAAGAAAAATAAATTTGTTCGACGCTTATGCCAAGCATTAAAAAATTTACAATTCAATAATATTTATTTTAAACTACACTAATGGTAAAATACACCAAATAACATACTTAGAAGATATTGATGAAAATTATAGCATTTTTTTAAATTGATGATAAATTATAACATATTTTTTGTTGTTGTTAAAATCAATTAATTTTTTCTATTTTTACCCTATACTTCGTTAGATTCCCACCACCCCCCCCTCCTTCTCTCTCTCCTCTCTCTATCTTTCTCTCTCGATCTCTTGCATGCAAGTTTTTCCAAGCCATTTTTTTTTTTCTAGAGTTTACGGTCACCATTTTTCCTAACCATCAGAGAATTGTGGAGATCTATTCTCTGCCTCTCTCTCTCTCCCCCTTCTGGTGATAGGAGCCATGAATGGCGGTGAGCAGAGTGGCAGAGCTTTGTCTTTTCTGCGCCGACGATGAAGGTTGTGCCTAACGATGTTGAAATTGTCGCAATTGACCTTTATCTCGCGAATCTCACCATCCGACACCAGCCTCACAGTCATGAATCTTTGGCCTCGAAAACTGCCTGTTCGCCACAAGTGTCATTCTACTTCTTTGACGATTATTCTGCAAGAGACAACCTGGTTATTAAGATCTGATTTAGGGATTTTTTGTGAATTTTGGAGCTGATTTGTTGTTTCTTTGTGATTTCTTTTTTTTTTTTTTTGTGCTATAAATAGAATTACTGGAAATATAGAAAATATAGGTATTTTCTTATATTTTCATGGAAATTCAATATAACATTTCGATCTGATCTCTTCACCGTTGTCACCTTCATGATCTAATCTCACTGCCACTGATGTGATGTCCTCTGACACAATACCATTGAGAATGGTAAGGAGGGAGGAAGGGAGGGATGTAGAGGGAGAAAGAGATAGAAGACAGAGAAAAATGGGAGGTAAAGGAGAGATAAGGAAGAGAGAGAGAGAGAAATGATGGATACATTTGGTTTTTAAGATGTAATTAATTTTAATTATGTTATTTGATTATATTAATTTTAATCCTACTATTATATTAAAACATCGTAGTTAAATATGCTATTTTGTTAATTCACCTTAAACTAATTATATGTAGTATATGTCAACTCCATGCTATGAATAGAAAGAATCAATTCATTGATGTACAATAAAAAAGGAAAGGTTATGTAGCTATGATGAAGACAAGGCACATGACTGCTAGTATAATGAAGTTAAATATCATTTTTTCACTAATTGGCACAAAATATTGTTGGGAATATGGATAAATTTTAATTCCCCTTTAAGATCTAACTTGTGCAAAAAAAAATAAAAATTGACACCAATAATTTTATCTTTTAGAAAAACTTTCAATTTCAAAAGGAAAATCTACGATATAGACAAAGAAAAACTTTCACTATAAAAAACAAGTATACAACAAAGCTCTCAAGTTTTAACAGTAACTTGAGGAATGTTCTCAATAATAAAATTCTCTCATACTCATAAGCGTGGTAATCTCACTATTTTTCTCTATAAAATAAAACTTTTGTCAATATACAAAACTCTCTCTCAGTAGCCTTATTTTTTGCTATTGGAATATCTCTCAGTAGATTCTTTCTTTACTGCTCGGCTTGATCTACCTTTTTCTTGCAGATTTGCATGCCTTTGTAGCTTCTGCTTTGCTGCTTACTTTGCTCCTTGATCTACTTGAGGCCTTTGCCTTATGAAACGCGTAAACGTGTTCTTCTTCCCTTTTTTTATTATTATTAATGTGGATCCCAAATATGTGCTTGACGTCCACTATCTTTTTACCTTTTTTTTTTAAATTAATTTCTACCTTTTTTATTATTTATCTTTCTACCTTTCTATTTTTTTTTTAACTTTTTGACCAAAAGAAAAGCCAACAAATATATCATAGATCTTCATAAATTACTCTATCCTTTCCTTGTGGTACAAGCTTCCTAATGAAAGATTCTCAGTTGTTTTGAAAACAAAATAATATTATTTTCCCTCTAATATAATTTGTGATGAACGTATGGCTGGTGGTTGTAAATACAAGTGATAATGAAGTCGGAAATTACCACACTGCACACTAAATTTATATTTAAAAAATTTCAAAAAAAAAAACTAACTTAAAAAGATTGAGAGATGGTGAGCACTAAGACGAAGCTGGTGAGGGTTTCGCTAGTCGTCGTTGTAGCAGCAGCATGTTTGGCTTCATATACTTGTGCAGTTTTCAATAACACAGCCAACAGGAAGATGAAGGAACCTCAACCTAATTGTAACGGAATGGGTGGTTACTGTGACCTGGCCACTTGGTGCTGTGGAAGTCTAGAATGCAAACGTAACCCCGGAATTACTGACTGGTCAGGAACTTGCATACAAGGTGCTTGTGTCAATGCTGGTCAGATTTGCGACTTTCCTTATGCTCTGAGCCTTGGTTGTTGTTGGGGTCTCAAATGTGAAGCTTATCAATGTGTAGCTAGTAACACAGCATATGAGAATCAAGAGATCCGTATGATTGTTTCAGCTTAAAATTTTAAATTTCATGTATGTGTTTGTCCCTTAAGTGGGATGACACTAGTTTCTTTACTTTTGGTCCCTGAAGTGAAAATTTTAAGGAAAAAAAATCTTTTTAAGATTTGAGGACCAAATTGAGAAATTGGTACCACTTTCGGGGCTAGCATGTATATTGATTTCTATAAGTTGTTATCAGTTTCGTCACTTAAGTCTTTCTATTTCTTTAATGTCGTATTCTTGTCTAAGGTGTGAAATCTATTGAAGCTATTATATATATATAGTTCCTACACTGGCCATAATAATGTTATAAAATTATATTGTATTCGAATAAAAGAGTATCGTCCTTTTATATGTGATGAATATGATGTAGTTATTGTTTCCTTTATTTTATATTAATTTGTTATTAAGATTTTAGCTTTATTTGTCTAAATTAACTCTGCATTACGTGCATGCGAAAATTTCTTCGATCAATAATTTTCATTGAATTCAGACCTTGTTATATACAAACAAGTAAAATCCAAATTAGTGCAATTTCCTTATACATATCCTTTTAATAAAAAGAGGGGAGGTGGGAGAGGTTTCATTAATCACATTCTTTTAATAAGGAAGTTGTCCTCTCTATTTCTATTAGCTAGGATATGTATACTTGGATGGTGAAATCTATAGTTAATTTGTACTTTAGAGAGAGAAAATGTTAATAGCCTGTCAGCACCTACAAGAAAAATGGTGAACATGGTGCAACAGAGCTTACTTAGGATTTTGTACCTCAAACTGAATTAGTTTATGGTCTTTTTTTTTTTTAATCAAAACTCTAATTTTTTTTATACTGTACTGAAATTAACGGGCTAGGAACTATATTACCTGAGCTAGAGTTTTTTTCGCTGTTTGGTTGTTTTAATGGTTTATATATTTCGTTCTTGTGTTTATGAGCTTATTTATACTGTTTATGTGAACAATGCCAATTAACATATAGTTTCTGCACAATACGCTAATTTCACACTCAACATAATGTTAAATTCACATTTTGTGTTTGCTAATCTATCTAAGATATTTCTATGTGTTAAGTGTCCCATTAAGGTCTGAATGGAAACTATTTGTACTTATTTATATAATTAAAGTTTTTATTTGGATCAATAAAATTATTATAATGTATGTTAAATTTAGACCTAAAATATTGAAAATTATGAAAATATAAATTTATTAACATAATATACACCAGAAAAATTCTAGACTTAATCCTTTTTTAATAAAGACAATTAAATCTAAAATATTTCCTGACACTACAGATGCTACGACAATGTATGTGCAGTCGGTAACACAACATTTGATCAAGATATCCGTATGACTGTTTTAAAATAAAATATTATTTTATGTGCGAGTTGTCCCTTAAGTAGAATGATTTCAGTTTCTTGATTTTTGGTTCACAAAGTCATGGAAAAAAAAATATTTTGGTGAACTAAGTCCTTTTTTCATTCCCTTTTGAGGACCAAAGTGACATTATACGACTTTAGTAAGACAATTGTCACAAACGTAAAAAAATAAATAAATAAATGATGGTAATTGAAATTAATAAATGGGAAATTGTAGTAAATAAGCTATTTTTGCTATGGTTTGGAAGTAAATAACAAAATTTGAAATCATTAAAAATTTATAACGGAATCTAATTTAGCATAGATAATGTTCACATTTTACCCCCCTCTCACACAATCCCCTAACTCTCACACACACTCTCTCTCTCTCTCTTTCTCCTCCCCCCTCTGTCTCCCTTATCCCTAAATTTTAAAACCCATTCTCTCTATCTCTCTCTCTCTCTCTATCTATCTCACTCTCTCTCTCTTTTCCATGCTGGAACTGCCATCATACCCAACCAATCGAGCGAAGTCTCATAGAGAGACCGGATCTCGACATCAATGAGATCAAGATGGCAATGGACACTTGACAGCACTAGTGATGGCGACGGGATCGGAATCCCGACATCGAAGAGATTGCAACTCACTTTTTCTCTAAATCTCTAGGTTTGTAGTTGTTGTTTTACTTTTTCCTTTTTACAGGCCTTCATTATTGTTTTGTCACCATCGCCACTTTTTCTGATCAAGGCTTGCATGATGGTCACGACTTTGGCTTGTCGAGAGTCCACTGACATCACTACCAGAGTTCACGAGCACATCTACGATTACCAGATCGTGAGTCAAAGCTGTCGCGATTAAGATTGCTTGTCCAAGATCTATCCTCACTGAACTATTGCAATCTCTGCCAAATCGATCCACCAGCAGACTTTCACCAGAAAATCATGCCCAATTATCCTGGACTTCATGACGAAAAGGCCGTGGTCAGGCCTGGTAGAGTTCTGATCTAATGATGGCAATGATTCTCCTCAACTTCATGACAGAAAGGCCGATCTGGTGGTGGCAACAAGTCTCCTCGAATTGGGGATGGAGAGATAGTGAAAATACCTGTGGGTGAATCTCCGATCTAGTCCACGGGGGCTGTGGACAGAACTTATCAATGATTCTCCAATCTGGTTCACTAGGATTATGGGTGGAGCTCATCGATCTAGTTGCCACTACCACCTCTCTTCGTCAATTGCTGCAGCTTCTCTTTGTCGAAGTTTATCAATGATTTACTAATATAAAGAATTTACACAAATTGGCAAATGTAAATTAATGATTTACTAATGTAAATTAAGCATTTACAACTAATTACACCGGTAAATTAAGGATTCACGAATGATTTATTAAAATAAATAATTTATCTAAATCAGAAAATAAATAATTTAATAAGTAAAAAATGTGATTTATTTGACAAATTTATCAAAATTGATAAATAAATTATTTATCAAATAAAAAAGTAATTTACCAAATAAATTTATCAAAATTTACACATAATAGATATTTTTAAAATTTTAAATTGTGATAAATTATAATTTATTAAAAAAATACTATTTATCAAACTATTTATTTTTAGTCAAATTTAGTTTTGACGTATTTCTCTAATCCTCCCTTTATGAATACACAAAGATATCTTAATTATAAAAATTGGCCCACTACCTTAATATTAATATGGAAATATCACAATTATATAGATCGGCCCACTCCCCTGTAAGAATGGATAATTTGCTTAGTAGGGCTGGGTAAACTTTCCCAACTCCCGACTAGAGTACTCTTCTAGCTGCATCTTCGAATCCACCATTTTTTTTTTTTTTTGGTTTTTTTTTTTTTTTGGGGCATCCATTCGATATTGTAAAACACGTGCTCTTAGTATTTGAATGTTCTATGTATATGACAAGAAGGATGGAAGAGAAATGGTGATTACGTTTTTTAAGAGTTCAAAAATCCATGAAAATTCATTAAGTTGTTTATAGAAAAAAGGACAAGTAATATAAGGAAGATAAAAGAACCTAGAAAAATAATCATCTAGAATTATTTCTCATAATAGATAAAAATCATTAATTGTTGTATAATTATTCTATAAAAAAATGTTAGGAGCACTCTCCTTGTTACTCTCTAAGTTCTCCTTTTGCCATTTATCTTTTCGTTAAAAAAAAAAAAAAAAAAAGGAAACAAAAGACTTAAACTGTCTATTTGTCATTTATTACAAACACGTCATTACATATAACTTTTTCATATGTCACATTTTGAAAAAAAGTAATATTCTTGATCGATAAAAATCATAACTGTTAAATAAATAAATACGATTACTTTAACAAAAAAAAAAGTATGATTAAGGTGGAAACTAATCTTATATAACAAAGAAAATAAAATTTGCATTAAAATATAAAGAACAAAATTTTGAAAGTGAACGGAGTGTTACAGTTTTTTTTTTTTTTTTTAATGTTAACTAGTTGGATCATCTATTTTGTGTGTGAAATTCTCTATTAATATTTATATTGCGTAAATTATATAATAATGTTTAAAATATAACATAAAAATTAAATTAAGTTCATTTTTATGTCATCGAAAAAATGTACATAATAAAGATAATAGAGATAAAGAAGAGTTAAAAATAAATAAATAAAAGAGTAGCAAAACAATAAAATCGAGAAAAAAAAAAAAAAAAAGGGAAAAGAACGCCCATAGGGGTGGAAGCAAAAAAAAAAAAAAACAGTAAAAGGAAAAAAGTAGCCTATAATATTGGAAACAAAAAAAGTGAAAAAGCAAAAAAGGGGGAAAAAAGGCGACATATATCAGTACCATAAGAAGAGCTTTTGATGGAAAAAAAAAAAAAAAAAAAAAAGATAAAAAAGCATAAATCCATGAAAATTCAATAAGTTGCTTAGAGAAAAGGGAGAACTGTAAGGAAGATAAAAGGCCTAGAAAAATAATTATCTAGAATTATTTCTCGCAAAAGATAACAATTATTCATTGTTGTATAGTTATTTATAATTGTTAATAATTAAGCTTCATTTTTATGAGGAAAAGAAATGATATTTGATAAGTGTAGAACAAAAAGAACAACAAAACGAGTGATAGTGTAAGTGAACATAACATTTTTTTTTTTTTTTGTTATTCTGTACATCGTCACGAAAAGGCCCCTTTTCTTTTAAAAATTTATGAAGTCTAACCTTCTGTCTATTTGACACCTTCAAATTTGAAAAATGAAAAATTTTTCATTCTAAAAAAAATGAACCTTTAAAAATTTCTGTATCTGAACCTCTAACATTTTTCATTTTTGAAAAATAAAAAAATAGCTCTCTAGAAATAAAAAGTTTTCATCCACCCAAACAACTTTTCATTTTTAAAAAAAATTCCAAACAACTTTTTATTTTTCATATCTAAAAATTTTCTATTTTTCAAAAACATACATCTCATCCAAACGGACCCTAATTTCTTTGAATATTTCGTTTTCAACCCCTAAAATCGTGATGGTCATTCACATGATGGAATAACTTTCTAGGGAATTGAAAACTATTTATTTGTTAATTGGAACAAATTGCAAGAAGGGATCTTCAATTGGTTTAGGCAACATTAACCAACGGCCTTTTCTTAAAAAAAGAAAAAAAAAATTTAGAACGGAAGTTGTTGGACTAGGTTGGATAATGCTGCATAAAGTTGTTATGGCGGCCCGCCCTGCTGTAGAGGCTCTACAATACTACTACGGCCAACTCTGTAGTCAACCGCAATAGTCTGCAGGCCTCTAGGGTCGTCGGCAATCATGCTGAACTGTAACTGACTGCTAATTTTGTGGAATAAATTTTTTTCTTCTTTAAATACATAAACTGTTTGAGAATGTGATAAAGAAATCATGTTAACAACTGATCATGACTCCCCTATCACATACTCCTGACTTGAAAACTTGTCTATTTGAAAATACATTCAAAATCTGTACAGTGAAAGACTATCGGTGACCAATATCCCTCACCCAATCCTGCCCGGCATGTGTCTACCCTGTTCGTCGTCCACCAATACTACTGGTGAACAGGTCTCTTACCTGCAACATGTGAACAAACTAATGAGCTATGGGCTCAGTAAGTTCAAACATAAAAACATGTAACTAATATGCTGTACTGCTGTGCTCATGCTGTACTGCTGTGCTTATGTTGTACTGCTATGCTCATGCTGTACTGCTGTGCTCATGCTGTACTGGACTCTGTAAACATGCTGTACTGGACTCTGTAAACATGCTGTACTGGCTAAAGGTTTAGTCTTAGAACATTAATCTGTTATTTTAGTTCTGGTTTTGGGCCCCTGGTTGGACGTATCGACATGTTAGCGCAACTGGGAGCGGTACTTTAGTGCTGACCTCCTTAGTCTTAACTGATGCTAAACATGATAACATCCCCGTGGGTCGAGAGGCCGATACGCCAATAACTGGTTTATTACCATCTTTCTGGTGTTCCAACTGGGTAGCATACTGCTTGCCCCCACAGTCGGAACCTGTTAATCAAATTACTGGGGTGTGAATTAATTAACACACTAGGGTGCCTTGTGCACCTAACTGTTTTCTTGTTCTGGTACTGTCTGGTCTGTGTACTGGGACATGCAACTCTATATGCATGACATGAACTGATATGAACTGACCTGTGCTGTGACTGACATGCACTGACCTGTGCTGTGACTGACATGCACTGACCTGTGCTGTGACTGACATAAACTGACATAACATCGTGATGCAGATAATCAATGTCTAATAACACGTCATACAACATACATAATATTGTAATAAAGCAAGCTTATCCACGTTGCAGTCAGGACAATGCTTGAACTTACAGAAAGTCCTCTAGCGTAAGCTGCTGCTGCTCTGGGACTGCTGATTTAGGGTCTCTGGCTTGGACTCCTATAAATGGAAAAATCACTAATTATTTACCATATTTATCTTATACTGAAAATATGGCAAAACATGTAAATTTTCCTTTCTAGACTTTTTTTTTTTTTTTACTCTCTGGCTTCGAACACGCCCTCCTACACGGCCGTGTTCGTGCCCGTGTACCCCTCTGGATTTTTAAGCCTGGCCGTGTAATTTCTGGAACATGCTTGTGTATGCTTACACGGGTGGGTACACGGCCGTGTACTTCTCTGTCCTCTTACACGGTTACTTACACGCCTCTCTTTGACCGTGTGCCCCTTAACACGATCTGATACACGGCCGTGTTCTTGACCATGTACCTCTCGGGTCTGATTTTTCTTGCAACACGGTCGTGCGTATGGGCATGTTCAGGGCCGTGTTCTGAACACGCCCTTGTACACACTCGTGTTCATACCAGAATCAAGATTCTGGGTCCGAACTGCTCTGCTCTGATTTTCTAAGGCTTTTATGACCTTTGTTTTGCTTCTTACACTTGAAATCGATCTTCATAAGATCATTTCAAGGTATCTACTACACTTCTACTATCACAAATCCATGATTTCATAAGCAAAAATCCCACATTTTGCTCATTTACAACTCTTGACTTAACTTTTGAAAAATTTACGTTTTAGTGAAGAAATTTCACTAAACTCGGTTTTCTAAGCCATCTGTGCATGGATTCGTGTTTGAAAACGTCTAGACTTGAATCACATTTCGATTTTAACCGAAAACCTAAACGTGATTCACTCACATTCTCTTTTTCTCACTCAAACCCTAGATTTTTCATCTGAAAAAAAACAAGAGAAAAACGAGGCTTTACCTTGCTTGAACTTGAGATTTTCTTACTGCTGGTCTTTGACTGAACCTTGATCGATCTGCTGTTGGAACTAGTGAATCCGAACTTTGCTTGGATTTCTTTTTCTTCTTCCTCTTTTCTCGGTTTTCCTTTCTCTCTTTCTTTTCTTTCTTTCTTTCTTTTCTCTTTCTTTCTTTCTCTTTCTCTCGGCTGCATCTGCAGCTAAGGGAATTAATCCCCTTTCTCTCTCATGCTCACATGCATCACACTCTCTCCCTTACTTTCTTTTATTTTTTTAAATGTGTAAGGGCTTGTTTGGCTTATCTTTCGTCCATTGCTCAATGTGGCTCACTTGTGTGCCATTGATCTCTTAGTATGTATTTTCCACATACTTTTCTATAAATTTTAAAACATCATAATTGAATTAATGCTTAGCTTTTAAACTATATTCATTAATTCATTTTCAAATTTTGATTAAAAACTTGATTAATCAAAATTTTCCTCTGCTCTTTATTCTGTAATCTGTATCACTGTAATGTACATTTATTTACATATTTGTACAAAAATATTCCGAGAATGTAGATTTCTCAGGTATCACATTCACCCCTCCTTATAAGATTTTCGTCCTCGAAAATTTAAAACAAGTGAGGGTATGAACGTCTCATCTCATCTTCTCTCTCCCACGTAGCCTCTTCAACGTTGTGATTTCTCCACAATACTTTGACTAGTGGGATGGTCTTGTTTTTCAGCTCCTTTTCTTCTCTAGCCAGTATCTGAACAAGCTGTTCTTCATAAGTCAAATCCTCTTGGACCTGTACTGGTTCATGTTGTAGCACATGAGATGGATCTGACATGTACTTTCTGAGCATAGAGACATGGAACACGTTGTGTACTGCTGACAGCTCAGGAGGTAATGCCAACTTATAGGCAACCTTCCCAATGCGTTTGATAATCTCATAAGGTCCAATGTACCTTGGACTCAGTTTTCCCTTCTTACCAAAACGCATGATCCCCTTCATGGGTGACACTTTCAGAAAAACGAAGTCCCCTTCCTTGAATTCTAGGGATCTCTGCCTTCTGTCTGCATAACTCTTCTGTCTACTCTAAGCAATCTTAATTCTTTGCTGGATCTTCGCAACTGCATCACAAGTCTCCTGCATGAAATCTGTCTTATGCAGTTGTTTTTCCTTCAGATCATACCAGTGAATGGGTGATCTACACTTTCTTCCATAAAGAGCCTCATAAAGTGTCATCTTGATGGAAGCTTGGTAACTGTTGTTGTATGAGAATTCCACTAGTGGCAGCTTCTCATTCCAAGCTCCTGGAAAATCCATGACACATGCTCGGAGCATATCCTCCAAAGTCTGGATAGTCCGTTCTGATTGTCCATTTGTCTGAGGATGGAAGGCTGTACTGAATCTCAATTCTGTACCCATGGCTCTTTGCACACACTCCCAAAAGTTGGAGGTGAATCGTGCATTTCTGTCAGATACTATGGACTTTGGCACTCCATGTAACCTGACAACATGATCTACGTACAGCTGTGCCAGCTTCTCTAATGAGTAAGTAATCCTTATTGGTATGAATCTGGCTGTCTTTGTCAATCCGTCCACAATTACCCAGATGGCATCATGTCCTCCTCTTGTTTTGGGTAACCCTACCACAAAATCCATGGTAACATTCTCCCATTTCCATTCTGGAATCTCTAGAGGTTCTAGCTTTCCTCCAGGATGCTAATGCTCAACCTTGACTTTCTGACAAGTAAGGCACTTACTCACGAATCTTGCAATGTCTCCTTTCTTTTATGCTGGGACTGAGGGCCTGGATGACTGGACTGCTCTGGTCTTGTGCTCTGACTGCCCTTACTGTGCTGTCCAGGTTGAGAGGCCTTAGCCAGGATCTTTTCTTGCTTCCTGGCTTCCCAGACCTTTTCTCTCGCTTCTTTCTGTCAGGCTAGGTGGTACTCTGCCCTCAAAGTACGACTAACGCAGTCGGCTACTGAAACTGGTGGGAATGGGCCAACGTCAATTAGAGTAGAGATCTCAGGCCTGAACATACCCATCATCTTCTGTATCTTCTCCCTCTCCGTAGGCACCATGTACGGACATAAGCGGGAGAGCTGATCAAATTTCCTACAAACCTCATTGACTGACATGTCCCCCTGCTGTAGCTCTGCAAATTCTTTCTGCTGGGGTCTGAGTGATGCAGGATCATAATATTTCTGGTTGAACTCCTCCAGAAACTCTGCTCAGGACATTGTGGTCACGTCCCTCCTCATGCGGACTGTGTCCCACTAAAATCTTGCATCCTTCCTTAGAACAAAGGATGCACACATGACTTTCTCCTCATCTGTGAGTCTCATGAACTCCATTATCATTTGTATTGAAGAAAGCCAATCTTCTGCTTCTAGAGGATTTGTTGAACCTTCAAATTCCGGAGGCCTCATCTTCTGAAATCTCTCATATAGCGGCTCTGGATTCACCCTAACCGGTGGTTCCTGAACCACTTCTGGTGCCGCTGGTGGCACTACTCGTTCTGCTTCTGCTGCTGGTTGTACAGGAGTCCCTACTGATCCCTGCCCCTGCTCTAACTATTTTAGTCTCTGTCTTAACTCTGCGTTTTCTCTCATCTGATTTTCTAGAAGAGCTTGCATCTCTTCTAATCTTTGAGTCAGAGATGGGCGTCCCCTTCTCCTTCTCTGGCCTTGGCCTTGGCCTTGGCCCTGATTATCCATCGTGCTACTATATCTCCTATAATCACACGATGAACTTGTGTTAGATCCTGTATAAAAAGATCCATATGATTTCTTGCATTTACATATTACCATGTACTTACTACAAAGTATAGGTCTCTACAGACCTTTACTTTCATGCATAACTAGCTGCTTGTATTAACATAACTTTTACTTACTTGGATCGGCGAACAGGACATGCGCGGAGTCAGGCGAGATATGGTCAACCAACCTTTCTGATAATACCCACTGTGACTACAATAAGTATTCTAATTTAAACCCATTTTAAAAACATGGGCTCTGATACCAACTGTGGCTACGGTTAGTATCCTAAACTAGACTCGTCGTAAAAACTCTCGCTCTGATACCACCTGTGGCGACGGTTGGTATCCTAAACTAGACTCGTCGTAAAAGCTCTCGCTCTGATACCACCTGTGGCTACGGTTGGTATCCTAAACTAGACTCGTCGTAAAAGCTCTCGCTCTGATACCACCTGTGGCGGCCCGCCCTGCTGTAGAGGCTCTACAGTGCTACTACGGCCAACTCTGTAGTCAACCGCAATAGTCTGCAGGCCTCTAGGGTCGCCGGCAATCATGCTGAACTGTAACTGACTGCTAATTTTGTGGAATAAATTTTTTTCTTCTTTAAATACATAAACTATTTGAGAATGTGATAAAGAAATCATGTTAACAACTGATCATGACTCCCCTATCACATACTCCTGACTTGAAAACTTGTCTCTTTGAAAATACATTCAAAATCTGTACAGCGGAAAACTATCGGTAACCAATATCCCTCGCCCAATCCTGCCCGGCATGTGTCTACCCTGTTCGTCGTCCACCAATACTACTGGTGAACAGGTCTCTTACCTGCAACACATGAACAAACTAATGAGCTATGGGCTCAGTAAGTTCAAACATACAAACATGTAACTAATATGCTGTACTGCTGTGCTTATGCTGTGCTCATGCTGTACTGCTGTGACTGCTGTGCTCATGCTGTACTGCTGTGCTCATGCTGTACTGGACTCTGTAAACATGCTATACTGGCTAAAGGTTTAGTCTTAGAACATTAATCTGTTATTTTAGTTCTGGTTTTGGGCCCCTGGTTGGACGTACCGACATGTTAGCGCAACTGGGAGCGGTACTTTAGTGCTGACCTCCTCAGTTTTAACTGATGCTAAACATGATAACATCCCCGTGAGTCGAGAGGTCGATACGCCAATAACTGGTTTATTACCATCTTTCTGGTGTTCCAACTGGGTAGCATACTGCTTGCCCCCACAGTCGGAACCTGTTAATCAAATTACTGGGGTGTGAATTAATTAACACACTAGGGTGCCTTATGCACCTAACTGTTTTCTTGTTCTGGTACTGTCTGATCTGTGTACTGGGACATACAACTCTATACGCATGACATGAACTGATATGAACTGACCTGTGCTGTGACTGACATGCACTGACCTGTGCTGTGACTGACATAAACTGACATAACATCGTGATGCAGATAATCAATGTCTAACAACACGTCATACAACATACATAACATTGTAATAAAGCAAGCTTGTCCACGTTGCAGTCAGGACAATACTTGAACTTACAGAAAGTCCTCTAGCGTAAGCTGCTGCTGCTCTGGGACTGCTGATTTAGGGTCTCTGGCTTGGACTCCTATAAATGGAAAAATCACTGATTATTTACCATATTTATCTTATACTGAAAATATGGCAAAACATGTAAATTTTCCTTTCTAGACTTTTTTTTTTTTTTTTTACTTTCTGGCTTCGAACACGCCCTCCTACACGGCCGTGTCCGTGCCCGTGTACCCCTCTGGATTTTTAAGCCTGGCTGTGTAATTTCTGGAACATGCTTGTGTATGCTTACATGGGTGGGTACACGGCCGTGTACTCCTCTGTCCTCTTACACGGTTACTTACACGCCTCTCTTTGACCGTATGCTCCTTGACACGGTTTGATACACGGCCGTGTTCTTGACCGTGTACCTCTCGGGTCTGATTTTTCTTGCAACACGGTCGTGCGTATGGGTATGTTCAGGACCGTGTTCTGAACACGCCCTTGTACACGCCCGTGTTCATACCAGAATCAAGATTCTGGGTCCGAACTGCTCTGCTCTGATTTTCTAAGGCTTTTATGACCTTTGATCTGCTTCTTACACTTGAAATCGATCTTCATAAGATCATTTCAAGGTATCTACTACACTTCTACTATCACAAATCCATGATTTCATAAGCAAAAATCCCACATTTTGCTCATTTACAACTCTTGACTTAACTTTTGAAAAATCTGCGTTTTAGTGAAGAAATTTCACTAAACTCGGTTTTCTAAACCATCTGTGCATGGATTCGTGTTTGAAAATGTCTAGACTCGAATCACATTTCGATTTTAACCGAAAACCTAAACGTGATTCACTCACATTCTCTTTTTCTCACTCAAACCCTAGATTTTTCATCCGAAAAAAAACAAGAGAAAAACGAGGGTTTACCTTGCTTGAACTTGAGATTTTCTTACTGCTGGTCTTTGACTGAACCTTGATCGATCTGCTGTTGGAACTAGTGAATCTGAACTTTGCTTGGATTTCTTTTTCTTCTTCCTCTTTTCTTGGTTTTCCTTTCTCTCTTTCTTTTCTTTCTTTCTTTCTTTTCTCTTTCTTTCTTTCTCTTTCTCTCGGCTGCATCTGCAGCTAAGGGAATTAATCCCCTTTCTCTCTCATGCTCACATGCATCACACTCTCTCCCTTACTTTCTTTTATTTTTTTAAATGTGTAAGGGCTTGTTTGGCTTATCTTTCGTCCATTGCTCAATGTGGCTCACTTGTGTGCCATTGATCTCTTAGTATGTATTTTCCACATACTTTTCTATAAATTTTAAAACATCATAATTGAATTAATGCTTAGCTTTTAAACTATATTCATTAATTCATTTTCAAATTAAGCATTTATAACTAATTACACCGGTAAATTAAGGATTCACGAATGATATATCAAAATAAATAATTTATCTAAATCAGAAAATAAATAATTTAATAAGTAAAAAATGTGATTTATTTGACAAATTTATCAAAATTGATAAATAAATTATTTATCAAATAAAAAAGTAATTTACCAAATAAATTTATCAAAATTTACACATAATAGATATTTTTAAAATTTTAAATTATGATAAATCATGATTTATTAAAAAAATAATGTTTATCAAAAGTTCAAAACTTTTATGTTATTTATTTTTAGTCAAATTTAATTTTGACCTATTTCCCTAATCCTCCCTTTATCAATACACAAAGATATCTTAATTACAAAAATTGGCCCACTACCTTAATATTAATATGGAAATATCACAATTATATAGATCGGCCCACTCCCCTGTAAGAATGGATAATTTGCTTAGTAGGGATGGGTAAACTTTCCCAACTCCCAACTAGAGTACTCTTCTAGCTGCATCTTCGAATCCACCAAATTTTTTTGGGCATCCATTCGATATTGTAAAACACTTGCTCTTAGTATTTGAATGTTCTATGTATATGACAAGAAGGATGGAAGAGAAATGGTGATTACGTTTTTTAAGAGTTCAAAAATCCATGAAAATTCATTAAGTTGTTTAGAGAAAAAAGGACAAGTAATATAAGGAAGATAAAAGAACCTAGAAAAATAATCATCTAGAATTATTTCTCATAATAGATAAAAATCATTAATTGTTGTATAATTATTCTATAAAAAAATGTTAGGAGCACTCTCCTTGTTACTCTCTAAGTTCTCCTTTTGCCATTTATCTTTTCGTTAAAAAAAAAAAAAAAAGGAAACAAAAGACTTAAACTGTCTATTTGTCATTTATTACAAACACGTCATTACATATAACTTTTTCATATGTCACATTTTGAAAAAAAGTAATATTCTTGATCGATAAAAATCATAACTGTTAAATAAATAAATACGATTACTTTAACAAAAAAAAAAAGTATGATTAAGGTGGAAACTAATCTTATATAACAAAGAATATAAAATTTGCATTAAAATATAAAGAACAAAATTTTGAAAGTGAACGGAGTGTTACAGTTTTTTTTTTTTTTAATGTTAACTAGTTGGATCATCCATTTTGTGTGTGAAATTCTCTATTAATATTAATATTTCCTAAATTACATCATAATGTTTAAAATATAACATAAAAATTAAATTAAGTTCATTTTTATGTCATCGAAAAAACGTACATAATAGAGATAATAGAGATAAAGAAGAGTAAAAAATAAATAAATAAAAGAGTAGCAAAACAATAAAATCGAGAGAAAAAAAAAAAGGAAAAGAACGCCCATAGGGGTGGAAGCAAAAAAAAAAAAAAAAAGCGTAAAAGGAAAAAAGTAGCCTATAAAATTGGAAACAAAAAAAGTGAAAAAGCAAAAAAGGGGGAAAAAAAGGTGACATATATCAGTACCATAAGAAGAGCTTTTGATGGGAAAAAAAAAAAAAGATAAAAAAGCATAAATCCATAAAAATTCAGTAAGTTGTTTAGAGAAAAAGGAGAACTATAAGGAAGATAAAAGGCCTAGAAAAATAACAATCATTCATTGTTGTATAGTTATTTATAATTGTTAATAATTAAGCTTTATCTAGAATTATTTCTCGCAAAAGATAACAATCATTCATTGTTGTATAGTTATTTATAATTGTTAATAATTAAGCTTCATTTTTATGAGAAAAAGAAATGATATTTGATAAGTGTAGAACAAAAAGAACAACAAAACGAGTGACAGTGTAAGTGAACATAACATTTTTTTTTTTTTTTGTTATTCTGTACATCGTCACGAAAAGGCTCCTTTTCTTTTAAAAATTTATGAAGTCTAATTTCTTTGAATATTTCGTTTTCCAACCCCTAAAATCGTGATGGTCATTCACATGATGGAATAACTTTCTAGGGAATTGAAAACTATTTATTTGTTAATTGGAACAAATTGCAAGAAGGGATCTTCAATTGGTTGAGGCAACATTAACCAACGGCCTTTTCTTAAAAAAAGAAAAAAAAAATTTAGAACGGAAGTTGTTGGACTAGGTTGGATAATGCTGCATAAAGTTGTATTCATTTTTTTTTTTTTGTGAAAATAAATTCATTCATTAAGTAACATATTGCTCTAATTGATTAGTGAAATCCCAGCCTCCTTAATTTCATATTTACTCCATCAAGGGCTTCCCCTATTTTTTTATTTTTATTTTTTTTAATTTTATGGCCATATGCTCCAGTTCATCCTTCACACTACTTAATTCATTTTCTTTTGACCTTTATTTATATATAAATTAAACTAGCATGAAGTTAACTAGCGCATCAATAAGTGAACACTAAATCAAAGACATAAACCTAATTCAATTGGAATGAACAATTTATCTGAAATTAAAGATCTTGGATTCAAATTTTAGGGAGGTAGAGTAAAACCCAATAATATCCTTTCAAAAAAGAAAAAGAAAAGGTGAACACTAGACCAGCACTAGTTGCCGGAGTTGGTCGCCAAAATGGATAGTTGATAACTAATCATTGCTAGCATTGGTCACTGGAATCACAACCACCTTCTAAAATAGCTAGCTAGGTGACCTTTGAAAACTTAATTGCCAAAATCATTTAAAAAATAGAAATGATAATAATTAAAAAAACTCTAAACCATTGACAAAAAGTCGCTAGAATTTGAAAATTTTAGAAATTGCAAAACTTTTAAGGTACTAAAGTATCTTTTACATGTTGAAAACATGTGTTTGTAAACTTTAGGAAAATTTTAGAAATTATCGGAAAAAAATCAATTATGTTTAGATGTGGTTACATTTTTTAAGGAAATTAATATATGGTTGTTAAAGTGTAGTTAACATTCTTTTACACTATTGAATTTGTATGGGATGAATAAAGCGAGATTAGTTAACAACGTATAGAGGTACGTTCACAACTGTTTTAAGCATTATTTTAAAACTAAATAAATAAATGGTGAAAATAGGAATCAATGGATTAATTATCAAGATATTCCAACTAGCTTACCCTTTCAACACATCATCATTTACCAACGTCACATTTTATTATTAACATAAAAAGAAATGCGAAAATGTTTTTAAAAAATGGAAAAAGAAAAAAATAAACATAAGCCTAAACAAAGACAGTAAATTAAACCATATACAAATATGTTAGCCGGATTTAATTGTAGAAATTTCAGCCTAAACTCACATCTATACAAGTACTCAAATGCGTGTTTCATCAAATACCTTACAAGTAGTGACAAAAAGACTAGATCGATAAAGAGCACATATTATCTGCCACTTAATTACCTTCTTGAAAAGCATGACACAACGATATATATGCTATATTGTTAAGAAACACAAAACTCTATCTTACGAGAAATCTCCAAGAAAAATTCTTGCTTTTAGATGGAAGTAAATCAACAATGTAGGTATATCATGACATTCAAATATAAGTTGATTCTAATTGAATTAAATAGCAAACTCTTTTAATAAACATTATTAAAATAACATATCATGATATCAATATGGCTTGAATCAAAATAAAAACCCAACCAGGTTTAAGCCTCATAGGACTTTCTTTTGATGATGAAATTTCCTTATGTTATATGCTGAGTTTATCATGAAAAACATGTTTATTTATCTATTTTTTGAGTGTTAATTTCATCTTAAATCATTAGAAAAAATATTTCTTGAACTAAATTTTCATAGTTTCCTGAACTTAATCAATATTTTACCATTATTTATATTTTTCCTTCAAATTTCACTTAATCTTGAGTTTTATTAATTTCAATCGATATCAATATTTTTATCTTCTTAACAAACACCACCATAATTATTTTGGTAACTAGTTTAGGAGAGTGATATCGCAATCAAGTGCCTATATCGATCTCATGAGATGGGATCACATATCACTGTAGTCATTGGCATCATAGTTGAGATGTGAATACTAATTTGCTCATTCTGGTGTCGCCAATTATGTTACAAAAGAGAAAGACGTGAAGAGAGGAGAGAAAAAAAATCTCTATAATCTTATCCGCAAATAAAGAAAGCTACACAAATAGTAAGTTTGATTAATCTGTATTTATTTGAGAATTTTTTTTTTTTTTTAAATAGGATCGAAGGATTCGAGTGGTAAAATAAATGCCATGCATGGAAAGAAGCAATTCATTAAGTTGCTTAAAAATGAAAAAATGAAGTTGTTCGAGGCTTATGCCAAGCATTAAAAAATTTATATCATTGATGCACAAAATGCGTTCTTCTTCTTCTTTTTTTTTTTTTAATTAATGATATGGACACGTGTTTCATGCCTACTATCTTTCCACCTTTTTTTTTTTATTTAATATGGTGTGGGTGCTGTATTCGGCACCACACTTTTTTTATTAAAAAAAAAAAGCCAACAAATATATCATAGATCTTCATTAATTACTCTATCTTTTCCTTGTGGGACAAGCCTCCCACAATGAAAGATTCTCAATTGTTTTGAAAACAAAATAATTTTATTTTCCTTCCAATACAATCTGTGATCAACGTACCACTCGTGGTTATAAATACAAGCGATAATAAGGCCGGAAAATAGCACACTACACACTAAATTTATATAAAAAAAAAAAATTGCCAAAAAAAACTAACTAGAAAAGATTGAGAGATGGTGAGCACTAAGATGAAGCTGGTGAGGGTTTCACTAGTCATCGTTGTAGCAGCAGCAAGCTTGGCTTCATATTCTTGTGCAGATTTCGATAACACGGCGAACAGGAAGATGAAAGAACCTCAACCTAATTGTAGCGGATTGGGTGAATATTGTGACCTGGCCAATTGGTGCTGTGGAAGTCTCGAATGCAATCGCAACCCCGGAATTACTGACTGGTCAGGAACTTGCATACAAGGTGCATGTGCCGGAGTTGGTCAGCCTTGCGTCATCCCTTTTGTGCCAAGCCCTGGTTGTTGTTGGGGTCTCACATGTAATGGCAATATCTGTGAAGCTGGTAACACAGCATCTGAGGATCAAGAGATCCGTATGATTGTTTCAGCTTAAAATTTTAGATTTCATATATGTGTTCGTCCGTCAAGTAGGATGATACTAGTTTCTTCACGTTTGGTCCCTGAAGTGAAAATGAAAAATAAAAAAAATATTTTTTAGCTTTGAGGACCAAAGTGAGAAATTGGTACCACTTTTGGGACTAACATTTATATTGATTTCTATAAGTTGTTATCAGTTTCGTTGCTTAAGTCTTTCTGTTTCTTTAATGTTGTACTCTTGTCTAAGGTGTGAAATCTCCTGGAGCTATTATATATGTATATATAGTTCCTACACTGGCCATAATAATGTAATAAAGTTATATTATAATCGAATAAAAGGGTATCGTCCTTTTATATGTGATGAATATGATATGGTTGTTACTTTCTTTCTTTTACATTAATTTGTTATTAAGATTTTAGCTTTATTTGCCTAAATTAACTCTGCGATACGCGCATGTGAAAATTTCTCCAATCAATAATTTTCATTGAACCCAGAACTGATCATATTCGTCTAAGTTCCAAATTAGTGCACTCAAAACAGAGATTATGTAGGCTAAATATAAGTACCAATTAACAACCATATTCAAATTAAGTGCTATCTTGGTCTACATATAAAACGAACAATCTTTGATTTCAAAAATGCCTCTAGTAATTACTCACATCTTCATTAATGAATTAGAATGCAAACAGCTATATTATAGTAAAAATGGTTTTTTGCGACCAAAATATTTGTGGCAATCTATATATTTTTGGTGCAGAAAGTTTTTCCACGATCAAATTTTTGGTCGCCAGGTGCTCGCAACAACTTGGTTGCAGAAAGTTTTCTTGCAATTATAATTTAGTTGCCAAAACGCATCTCTTTTTGCGACTAAAATTTTAGTCACTAAAAGTCAACTATTTGATCGCCAAATTTACATGATTTTGAGTCAAAGGCAACCAAATGATTTTTTTATGCGACCAAATATAGTATGTTTTACTACCAACTAGTTGATCGTAACAAGTTTGTTGTGTGACCAAAATATTTGGTTGTTAAAAAATCGACATTTTCACTACTAACTTGTAGACCTAAAAAGACATTACTATGATAGGATTTTTGCACCAAACTTAACTTTGGCAAAATTTTATTATATATTTTTATTTCTTGCAACCAACGTATTGGTCGCAAAAACTCATTTTGTTCGAAAGTAATTTAAACGTTTAGTGATTAAATATTTAGTTACTAATTGTCCAATAACTTTTTATTTAAAATTATTATTTTTTAAATAAGATAAAAAGTTAAAAAAAATACATTATTTGTTGTAACTATTATCAATAGAAATGTTAAAGGGCATAAAAAAACAAATAAACTATTTTTAACATCTATTTTTATACTTCTTAAATCGTATATCCATTACAAGCAGTATATTCTCACACATACCATGTCAAACCCGAATTTTAAAAAGTTTATTATAAAGTAATTCTATAATACTTGTAGTCATGACCAATCCATAATGCTTTCGTCTTTTCTTCTATATTCCCCGTGCCAGTGAAATCCCCAGCTATTACAAATAAACAGTATCTTGAATCAGTAAAATTTAACATATAAATGTAAACTGTAAAATATATAAAAAAAAGCATAGCATAGAAATGCACAGCACGAAGGAAGAATACTATACGGCAGTAAAATCTAAGTCTATATACTACCTCATACAATAAAAATAAAAAAATATTGTATAGAAGCTATGATAGCTATAAATTAAAATTAAGCTGATTTACTTTAATCTCCATTTTTCACTCAACATGCTCATATTAAGTAGAAAAGATTAAAGTTATTTCTATGAAAAGAATATGTGTATATATATATGTATATATGATTAATTGCAATCTATGCTTCTATGTTAAGAAATATACCATCACTTGTAGCACCGAAATCAAGTTCATTCTCGCTATAAAAAAAGTTGATCAAATCCTTGGCATAGTTGTATGATATTAAGTCAGAATTAGAAACTCTATAGAAGTATAAGCATTTGAACAAGATATGAAGCTTACATTAGTTAGATTAGGATCTGGATAACCATGTCCAAAATCCTTTAGAGGCACTCCATTTGAAATTAAATCTCGAACGACACACAAAACATCTTACATCAATAAGAATTGTAACTCATATAACTAGTATTTAATAAAACTAGTCCTCAAATTAAGAAAATATTTAGCCAGAAAGAAAAAACAAAAGAAAAGGTTTTCACCTTAAATTTATAGGAAAGGAGATACTTAGAATCAAGTGCTCATTGCATGTCCAGGTAGCTTGATGAAAAAATTGCAATATCATGTAGATAGGCCATTAATACTATAATGCACAAGCAAAACAATAAACTACATATTTGAATAATCAAATAGGAGGTTTCACATTCTAGGAGAATAAATAAAAGTAAGACTGTTATAGAATACGGTGAGTTGAAAAGGAAAGAACCATGCAGCAAAAATGTCAGATTAGCATGATTTTCATCGGATTTCTTACCGGAATTTAGGTTCAAACTCTCCAATTTTATTAAACATAGAAAATTAAGTATAGAAAGCTACCATGAATACATTGTTTGTGCACAAAGAAAATTAAAAAAATAAAATTTAATAGATTGCATATGAGTTGGATATCATTTCTAAAAATTGTTAAATGGCTCAAGTAAATGTGATAATTCTGCCTCTAATCTAATTTTTACTTGGTATAAGATAAAAACTAGACAATTTAGCTTCTCAAAACTGCTGTGAAAAATGGCGCAAAGAAAATTAGTGTTATAAATGACAATAATTAATATGCAGATACATACAAGTAAATGTGATAATTCTTACTCAAATCTAATTTTTACTCGGCAGAAGCAAAAGGATAGAAAATTTGGCTTCTCAAAACTGCTATAAAAAATGGCCGAATTCTTTGTCAAACACTTTTAAGATGTTCTACCAAATAGATTGCTTCTGAAAGTTTACTCTCGAAGACAACAAATTAAGAAATAACCCAAGCAAAAGCAAGTTTACCAAATTACCTGAGAATTACTTTTTGGACATTAAAAAGCAATCGAAACCGGCCCAATGACCAATCTGATTGTTTAGCGAAAATAAATGGAACTCGGGCAAACAGAACGATTGCCCATGACTATCAGCATAACTCAAATAGTCAACCACAATTCAACGACCAAAGCAAAACAAAGCAGAAACCAAAACCCAACAAAAATAATTACAAGAAACAAAGGAAACAAAGCCATAAACCAGATATAAATTTAAAAAAAAAAAAAAAAACAACGGAGCACCTTCACCCTTATTATAAGGGGCTTCTTTCCAAACAAGCCAAGCAGAAGAACAGGCACCAAAAAACACCCAGTCAAACGACTAACACCATAATCATGCACTAAGTTTCCGCCACCCATCATCACTGTCCCAAGCTTGTACTTTAATATGGTCCCTACCCACGTAAAAATTGTATATATCTATATATCTATATATATATGTATATATAAATATATATCTACACAGACATTTACACAAACACCTAATGGACAAAACGAAAGCCACCATAAAACAAGCAAAATTTAAAAAACTACAAAAGTACAAGGTGGACAAAACCTATGTTCAATAGTTATAGTTTCAAACTTACTAATATAGTTAATATAAGTAATATTATAATTCTAAAAATACATACATATATATATAAGTTATATTGGATGCCTCTAGGTAATAAAAATACTCTCTATAGAGAGAAATATGTATTGGCTATATCATTTATGGAAAGATAAATGCAGATGGTTTATCCTGATATAGCTAGATAAATATCATTTATTGTTAACATTTTATCAACTGATGTGCGTATAATATAAATATATATATATATTTTGTTCATCATAGCCTGGTGCAATTTTACATCTTAATTTATCAAAAATTATAATTAAAAAAATTTTATTACACATAATAAAAATATGTTTTCTCCCTTAAATTTAAAGATGTGTGATTTAAACTCTGCATCTTGTGGTTAAATTAGAGATTATAATCTTCATTGTTAATTCATTGATCGACATGGACTTTTTTTTTTTTTGCTATTATCTTAATTATATTTCTGTTGGATTGCAAATGTGTCTTTGTAATAATGTGATAGCAAAAGAAAAAAAAAGTTTTTTTGTTTCGATTGATTAGAATATCCAATCTCGATTTGTAACAATAAAATTAGTAGGAGAACCAAATCACCATTAAACTAACGTGTTCGGCAAATGGGCCAAAATTCATCTAATCTAGTTTGGATTGGATTTTCAATTTAAACTTCCATTTTTTTGAAATTTGAATTATTCCCATTTTTCTCCTCCAAATACCTCTCTTTAAAAAAATAACTAGAAATAAGAGAATTCAAACTCTATATTTTATGATAAAGTAAAGTGTAGACTATCATTAGACTATGCTTGCAATCACTATTTATTTGTATTTCTAATGCTAACTCATTTGTTAAATAAAACCTAAATTTTTAAAATTGACTTAGGTAGTACTTATTACTATTAAATTGTTCAATTATATAGGCCTGAGAAACATAGTAGCACAAGTAGATTGCCCATACTCAACTAATATATCACTAGATCAATAGGTACTAAAAAATTCCTAGAACAAACCAAGCATGACTAACAAAATCTGATTGGCATTCCCCTATGGCAATTTAATATGACATTTATCAATCCTCACTTTTTCCCAATGGCTATTTTTTCAAAGACCAGATCCATTCCTTTTATTAGACCCTGGTTGTGGGCTCAAATATCACTTGAGAAACTTTCATGGGTTATGATTTAACGGGCCATAGGAAAGTGCTCATTTTTTCATGTTATATCAACCTTGGTCCCATTTGGGAGGTCCTAAGGGTAATTTGGTCATAAACAAATGGGTGATTAAGAAATATAGTCATTTGGATACACTTTCGTATCCAAATGGAATTCAAATGCAGTACAATATGTGTTTGGATATTTCAATATTCTATTCCAATACAAATAATTTTAAATTTTAAATCAAATATAATCACAATTCTTCATTTCCTTTTTCTATCTATTTTTACTAATCATATCACCCACTATGTCTCTCCCTTTCCTTTTTCACTCCAACTGTGATAACCGAGAAATCTATACTCTCGGAAAGTAATTGTACAAAATATGTAAATAAATGTACATTTATAGTGAGACATGTTACAGAATAAAGAGCAGAGGAAAAATTTTGATTAATTGAGTTTTTAATCAAAATTCTATAATGAATTAATGAATATAGATTAAAAGCTAAGCATTAATTCAAATTAAGATGTTTTAAAATTAATAGAAAAGTATTTGGAAAATACATATTAAGAGATTAATGGCACACAAGTGAGCCACATTGATCAATGGCTAAAAGTAGCCAAACAAGCCCTTACAAAAAAAAAATGAAAGTAAGGGAGAGTGAGAGGCACGTGAGCTAAAGGGGGCAAATTAATCCCCTTAGATGCACAGCAGCCGGAAGAAAGAAAGAAAGAAAGAGAAAAAGAAAGAAAGAAAAGAAAGAGAGAAAGGGAAACCGAGAAAGAAAGAGGGAAGAAAGGAAAATCTAAAGAAAGTTCGGATTTTTCTTGTTCCAGCAGCAGATCGATCGAGTTTCGGTCACGAATCAGCAGCAAGAAAAGCTCAAGATTTAAAGTAAGGTAAACCCTAGTTTTTCACGTTTTTCTTGAGGGAAAATCTGGGGTTTTGAGAGGATAAAAGAGAATGTGAGTGAATCATGTCGAGATTTTCGGTTAAAATCGAAACATGGTTCGAGTCTAGATGTTTTCAAACACGAATCCATGAGTTGATGGTTTAGAAAACCGAGTTTAGTGAGTTTTCTTTAAGAAAACTCAGATTTTTTCAAAAGTTGAGTCAAGAGATGTAAATGAGCAAAATGTGGAATTTTTGCTTATGAAATCATGGATTTGTGATAGTAGAAATGTAGTCGATACCTTGAAACGATCTTATGGAGATCGATTTCAAGTGTAGGAAGTAGAACAAAGGCAAAAAAAAAGCCTTAGAAAATCAGAGATTCTGGTATGAACATGGGCGTGTACAAGGGCATGTTCAGTACACGGCCCCGAACATGCCCATATGCACGACCGTGTTGCAAGAAAAATCAGACCTGAGAGGTACACGGCCAAGAACACGACCGTGTATCGGGCCGTGTCAAGGGGTACACGGTCAAAGGGAGGCATGTAGTAGGCCATGTTAAGCAGCAAGAAAACACGGTCAGAGACATGGCCGTGTAAGTAACTGTGTAAGAGTCCAGAGGAGTACACGGCCAGTAACACGGCCGTGTATTCACCCGTGTAAGTATACACAGCCATGTTCCACGAATTACACGGTCAGGCATGTAAGTCCAGAGAGGTATACGGGTAGAGACACGACCATGTAGGAGGGCGTGTTCGAAGCCAGAAAGTAAAAAAAAAAAAAAAGAGTTTGGAAATATAAAATTTCATGTTTTGCCATATTTCCAGTATAAGATAAATATGGAAAATAATCCGTGATTATTCCTTTTATAGGAGTTCAAGCCAGAGACCCCGAATCAGCAGTCCCAGAGCAGCAGAGGCTTACGTTAGAGGATTTTCTATAAGTTTAAGCATTGTCCTGACTGCAACATGGACAAACTTGTTATATTATGATGTTATGTATATTGTATGACGTGATTGTTAGACATTGATTATCTACATCACGATATTCATGTCAGCCTCATGTCAGCACAGGTCAGTTCATATCAGTTCATGTCATGCATGTTGAGTTACATGTTTCAGTACACATGTCAAACAGTACCAGAACACGAAAATAGGTAGGTGCACAAGGCACCCTAGTGTGTTAATATAACTCACACCCCAGTAATTTATGTAACAGGGTCTGACTGTGAGGGCAATCAGTATGCTACCCAGTTGGAACACTAGCAAGATGGTAATTAACCAGTTATTAGCGTATCGGCCTCTCGACCCACGGAGAGGTTATCATATTTAGTATCAGTTAAGATTGAGGAGGTCAGCACTAAAGTACCGCTCCCGGTTGCACTAACATGTCGGTACGACTAATCAGGGGCCCAAAACCAAAACTAAAATAACAAATAATGTCCTAAAACTAAACCTTCAGCCACGAGCATGTTCACAGAGTCCAGTTCATGCATGAGCACAGTAGTACAGTATGTCATGTTTTATGTTTATATGTTTGAACTTACTGAGCTCATAGCTCATCAGTTTATTCACATGTTGCAGGTAAGAGACCTGTTCACCAGTAGGATATGGTGGACGATGAACAGGGTAGGTACATGCATGCCGGGGAGGATCAGGCGAGGGATGGTGGTCACCTTTAATTCTTCCGCTGTATAGTTTTGAAATGTAATTTCAAAAAGAACAAGTTTCAAGTCAAGAGTATGTGATAGGGGAATCATGATCATGCATGTTTATTTTGTTAACATGATTTCCTTATCACATTCTCAAAACAGTTTATGATTATAAAGAAAAAAAATTATTATTCCGCAAAATCAGCAAGCAGTTTTCAGTTCAGTATGATTGCCGGCGACCCTAGAGGCCTGCAGACTATTGCGGTTAACTAAAGAGTTAACTATAATAGCACTATAGAGCCTCTACAGCAGGGCGGGCCGCCACAGTTGGTATCAAAGAAATGTTTTTACGATGAGTCTAGCTTAGAATACCAACCGTTACCACAGTTGGTATCAGAGCGAAGTTTTTATGATGGGTTCAATTTAGGATACCAAACATAGCCACATTTGGTATCAGAGCCCAAGTTTTAAAATGGGTCTAGTTTAGAATACTTACTGTAGTCACAGTGGGTATTATCAGAAAGGTTGGTTGACCATATCCCACCTGACTCCGTGCATGTCCTGTTCGCCGATCCAAGTAAGTTCAGTTTATGTTAAGATCAGTAGCTAGTTATGCATGAAAGTAAAGGTCTGTAGAGACCTATACTTTGTAGTAAGTATATGATGTTATGATAATACAAGAAATCATGTGGATCCTTTTTATATAGGATCTAACACAAGTTCATCGTGTGATTATAGGATAAAAAGTAGCACGATAGAAAACTAAGGCCAAGGCCAAGGCCAAAGAAGGAGAAGGGGACGCCCATCTCTAACTCAACGACTAGAAGAGATGCAAGCTCTTCTAGAAAACCAGATGAGAGAAAATGCAGAGTTGAGACAGAGATTAGAACAACTAGAGTAGGGGCAGGGATCAGTAGGGACTCCTGCACAACCAGCAGTAGAAGCAGAACGAGTAGTGCCACCAACGGCACCAGAAGTGGTTCAGCAATCACCGGTTAGGGTAAACCCAGAGCCATTATATGAGAAATTTCAGAAGATGAGGCCTCAGGAATTTGAGGGTTCAACAATTCCTCTAGAGGCAGAAGATTGGCTTTCTTCAATACAGATGATTATAGAGTTCATGAGACTCACAGATGAAGAGAAAGTCATGTGCGCATCCTTTGTTCTAAGGAAGGATGCAAGATTTTGGTGGGACACAGTCCACATGAGGAGGGACGTGACCACAATGTCATGGGCAGAGTTTCTGGAGGAGTTCAACCAAAAATATTATGATCCTGCATCACTCCGACCCCAGCAGAAAGAATTCTCAGAGTTACAGTAGGGGGACATGTCAGTCAGTGAGGTTTGTAGGAAATTTGATCAGCTCTCCCGCTTATATCCGTATATGGTGCCTACGGAGAGGGAGAAGATACAGAAGATGATAGGCATGTTCAGGCCTGAGATCTCTACCTTGATTGATGTTGGCCCATTTCCGCCAGTTTCAGTAGCCGACTGTGTTAGTCGTGCTTTGAGGGCAGAGTACCATCTAGCCCGACAGAAAGAAGAGAGAGAAAAGGTTTGGGAAGCCAGGAAGAAAGAAAAGATCTTGGCTAAGGCCTCTCAACCTGGACAACCCAGCAAGGGCAGTTAGAGTACAAGACCAGAGCAATCCAATCATCCAGGCCCTCAGTCCCAACAGAAGAGAAAGGGCAATTTCCAGGGAACCCAAGGACAAGACAATAGAAGTCAGTCAAGGAGGACTAGCACCACCACAGTTCCAAGTAACCCCACCGGTCCAAATTGTGGGAGGAAACATGTGGGTCAGTGCAAAGCTGGCACGACTGCCTGTTTTTAGTGTGGAAAAGAAGGCCACTTCATCAAGAATTGCCCCATGAACTGCCAGTCAGTATCAGTATCAGGGGAAAACTCATCACGTCCACAGAAGTCACAAGTACATGCACTCAGACTGAGCTATGAGAGCCCATCAGAAGTGCCTTCAGTAGTGCAAGAAAGAGCTCCTCAGGCAGATGCTAGGGTGATAGCCTACACCAGAGAGGAAGCAGAAGCAGGGACGTCCAACGTGGTGACAGGTCAGATTTCTATCGCTAACCACTTGGCATCTGTTCTATTTGACTCTGGGGCTACCTATTCTTTCATATCATGTGCATTTGCTGATAAGTTAGAATACCCTAGAGATCACATAGGAAGAACTTTTAGAACTGCTCTCCCATAAGGAGAAATCATGTTGTCAGAGTACTGGTTACCTCATGTACCAGTAATCGTGGCAAATAGAGAACTGTATGCAGAATTGATCATGATGAAGATCGTAGACTATGATGTAATCTTGGGAATGGATTTCCTAGGAAAATATCAAGCTACGGTAGATTGCAGAAACAGAAGAATAGTATTCAAGCCAGAAGATGAAGAAAGTTTCGAATATGTCGATTCTTCGAGAAGATCAAGCAAGATGATGATCAGGTCAATGAAGGCCAAGAAGCTAATAGCCAGTGGTTGTACTGGATATTTAGCTTATGTGACAGATATAACAGAAGAAAAGAAGTTACAGCCAGAAGATGTTCCTGTTGTCAGAGAATTTCTCGAGGTCTTTCCCGGGGAACTACCAGGACTACCTCCAGAATGGGAAATCTCGTTTGAGATAGACCTCCTACCTGGAACAACACCCATCTCCAAGGTACCATACCACATGACACCAGTGGAGTTGAAGGAGTTACAAGTGCAGTTGAAGGATCTGCTTGATAAGGGATTCATCAGACCGAGCTATGCCCCATGGGGAGCTCCTGTACTGTTTATCAAGAAGAAAGACGGGACGTTCCGCATGTGCATAGATTACAGAGAATTGAACAAGGTTACTATCAAGAATAGGTACCCATTACCTAGGATTGATGACCCGTTCGATCAGCTCAAGGGTGCAGCAGTGTTCTCAAAGATTGATTTGAGATTAGGATATCATCAGTTGAGGATCAAGGAAAGTGATGTTCCCAAAACAGCTTTCAGAACCCGTTATGGGCATTATGAGTTTCTAGTAATGCCGTTTGGGTTAACGAACGTGCCAGCTGCTTTCATGGACCTGATGAACAAAGTCTTCAAGGATTATCTTGACAAGTTTGTCATTGTGTTCATCGATGACATCCTTGTATATTCAAAGACTGACGCAGAGCATGAAGCACAGTTGAGAGTTGTTTTTCAGAAGCTGAGAGAGCATCAACTCTATGCCAAATTCTCAAAATGTGAGTTCTGGCTAGATAAAGTACATTTCCTCGGTCATGTAGTATCCAAGGAGAGAATTGCAGTGGATCAAGTCAAGGTGGAAGCAATCAATAAATGGCCTGCACCTAAGAGCGTAACAGAGATACGCAGTTTCTTAGGGTTAGTTGGCTATTACAGGAGATTTTTGAAGGGATTTGTAAGATTAGCAGCACTTTTCACCACCCTCACACGCAAGGAAAAGAAGTATATATGGACAGATGAGTGTGAAAGAAGCTTCCAAGAGCTGAAGAGACGGCTGACAAGTACGCCGATCCTCACACTCCCTACTGAAGGGGAGAAGTATGAGATCTACAGTGATGCTTACAAAGTGGATTTGGGAATAGTATTGATGCAAGAAGGCAGAGTGATTGCCTACGCTTCGCGTCAATTGAAAGAGTACGAGAAAAACTATCCCACCCACGACCTAGAACTTGCTGCAGTAGTGTTCGCACTCAAAATTTGGCGACACTATCTGTATGGAGCACAGTGCCAGATATACACAGATCATCAGAGCTTAAAATACTTCTTCACACAGAAGGAGTTAAACATGAGGCAAAGAAGATGGTTGGAGCTGGTGAAGGATTATGACTGTGAGATCCTTTATCACCCAGGAAAAGCCAACCAAGTAGCAGATGCATTGAGCAGAAAAGCTACAGTTTCACAGCAGTTGCCTATTGACAGGTTGCCAAAACCATTGCAGCAAGAGGTTCATTCGCTCGAGTTAGAGCTGATAGTAGGAAAATTGTCAGCACTGCAGTTGAAGTCATCATTGTTTGATGATATCAAAGAAGCTCAGAAGCAAGATTCAAGTCTGACAGACTCCCAAGAAGAGATGTCCACAGATGGATTAATCATGCATCAGGGGGGAATTCATGTGCCAGCAAATGAAGAGCTACGAAGGCGAATCATGTCAGAAGCTCATGAGACGCCATACTCAGTCCATCCTGGAGCCACCAAGATATATCAAGACTTGAAACTACAGTTTTAGTGGAAAGAGATGAAAGGAGACATTGCAAGATTCGTGAGTAAGTGTCTTACTTGTCAGAAAGTCAAGGCTGAGCATCAGCATCCTAGAGGAACGTTAGAACCTCTAGAGATTCCAGAATGGAAATGGGAGAACGTTACCATGGATTTTGTGGTAGGATTACCCAAAACAAGAGGAGGGCACGATGCCATTTGAGTAATCATGGACAGATTGACAAAGATAGCCAAATTCATACCAATAAAGATCACTTACTCATTGGAAAAGCTGGCACATCTGTATGTAGATAATGTTGTCAGGTTACATGGAGTGCCAAAGTCCATAGTATCTAACAGAGATGCACGGTTCACTTCAAACTTTTGGAAGTGTGTGCAAAGAGCCATGGGCACAGAATTGAGGTTCAGTACAGCCTTCCATCCTCAGACAGACAGACAATCAGAACGGACTATCCAAACTTTAGAATATATGCTCCGAACATGTGTCATGGATTTTCCAAGAGCTTGGAATGAGAAGCTACCACTAGTGGAATTCTCATACAACAACAGTTACCAAGTTTCCATCAAGATGGCACCTTATGAGGCTCTGTATGGATGAAAGTGCAGATCACCCATCCACTGGTATGATCTGAAGGAAAAATAACTACATAAAACAGATTTCATGCAGGAAACTTGCGATGCAGTTGTCAAGATCCAGCAAAGAATGAAGAGTGCTCAGAGCAGACAGAAGAGTTATGCAGACAGAAGACGGAGATCCCTGGAATTCAAGGAAGGGGACTTCGTATTTCTGAAAGTGTCACCCATGAAGGGGGTTATGTGATTTGGTAAGAAGGGAAAACTAAGTCCAAGGTACATTGGACCTTATGAGATTATCAAACGCATTGGGAAGATTGCCTACTAGTTGGCATTACCTCCGGAGCTGTTAGCAGTACACAACGTGTTCCATGTCTCCATGCTCAGAAAGTACATGTCAGATCCATCTCATGTGCTACAACATGAACCAGTCCAAGTCTAAGAGGATTTGACCTGTGAAGAGCAGCCAGTTTAGATACTGGCTAGAGAAGAAAAGGAGCTGAGAAACAAGACCATCCCACTAGTTAAGGTATTGTGGAGAAATCACAACATTGAAGAGGCTACGTAGGAGAGAGAAGATGAGATGAGACGTTCATACCCTCACTTGTTCTAAATTTTCGAGGACGAAAATCTTATAAGGAGGGGTGAATGTGATAACCGAGAAATCTATACTCTTGGAAAGTAATTGTACAAAATATGTAAATAAATATACATTTATAGTGAGACATGTTACAGAATAAAGAGCAGAGGAAAATTTTTGATTAATTGAGTTTTTAATCAAAATTCTATAATGAATTAATGAATATAGTTTAAAAGCTAAGCATTAATTCAAATTAAGATGTTTTAAAATTAATAGAAAAGTATTTGGAAAATACATATTAAGAGATCAATGGCACACAAGTGAGCCACATTGATCAATGGCTAGAAGTAGCCAAACAAGCCCTTATAAAAAAAAATGAAAGTAAGGGAGAGTGAGAGGCACGTGAGCTAAAGGGGGCAAATTAATTCCCTTAGCTGCACAGCAGCCGGAAGAAAGAAAGAAAGAAAGAGAAAAGAAAGAAAGAGAAAAACAAAGAAAGAAAAGAAAGAGAGAAAGGGAAACCGAGAAAAAAAGAGGGAAAAAAGGGAAATCCAAAGAAAGTTCAGATTTTTCTTGTTCCAGCAGCAGATCGATCGAGTTTCGGTCACGAATCAGTAGTAAGAAAAGCTCAAGATTTAAAGTAAGGTAAACCCTAGTTTCTCACGTTTTTCTTGGGGGAAAATCTGGGGTTTTGGGAGGAAAAAAGAGAATGTGAGTGAATCATGTCGAGATTTTTGGTTAAAATCGAAACATAGTTTGAGTCTAGATGTTTTCAAACATGAATCCATGAGTTGATGGTTTAGAAAACCGAGTTTAGTGAGTTTTCTTTAAGAAAACTCAGATTTTTTCAAAAGTTGAGTCAAAAGGTGTAAATGAGCAAAATGTGGAATTTTTGCTTATGAAATCATGGATTTGTGATAGTAGAAATGTAGTAGATACCTTGAAACGATCTTATGGAAATCGATTTCAAGTGTAGGAAGTAGAACAAAGGCCAAAAAAAAGCCTTAGAAAATCAGAGCAGAGTAGTTCGGACCCAGAATCTTGATTCTGGTATGAACACGGGCGTATACACGGGCGTGTTCAGTACACAGCCCCGAACATGCCCATATGCATGACCGTGTTGCAAGAAAAATCAGACTCGAGAGGTACACGGCCAAAAACACAGCCGTGTATCGGGCCGTGTCAAGGGGTACACGGTCAAAGGGAGGCGTGTAGTAGGCCATGTTAAGCAGTAAGAAAACACGGTCAGAGACATGGCCGTGTAAGTAACCGTGTGAGAGTCTAGAGGAGTACACGGCCAGTAACACAGCCGTGTATTCACCCGTGTAAGTATACACGGCTATGTTCCATGAATTACACGGCAAGGCATGTAAGTCCAGAGAGGTACACGGGCAGAGACACGGCCGTGTAGGAGGGCGTGTTTGAAGTCAGAGAGTAAAAAAAAAAAAAAAAGAGTCTAGAAATGTAAAATTTCATGTTTTGCCATATTTTCAGTATAAGATAAATATGGGAAATAATCCATGATTATTCCTTTTATAGGAGTTCAAGCCAGAGACCCCGAATCAGCAGTCCCAGAATAGCAGAGGCTTACGCTAGAGGATTTTTTATAAGTTCAAGCATTGTCCTGACTGCAACGTGGACAAGCTTCTTATATTATGATGTTATGTATATTGTATGACGTGATTGTTAGACATTGATTGTCTACATCACGATATTCATGTCAGTCTCATGTCAGCACAGGTCAGTTCATATCAGTTCATGTCATACATGTAGAGTTGTATGTTTCAGTACACATGTCAAATAGTACCAGAACACGAAAACAGGTAGGTGCACAAGGCACTCTAGTGTGTTAATATAATTCACACCCCAGTAATTTATGTAACAGGTTCCGACTATGGGGGCAATCAGTATGCTACCCAGTTGGAACACCAACAAGATGGTAATTAACTAATTATTGGCGTATCGGCCTCTCGACCCACGGGGAGGTTATCATGTTTAGCATCAGTTAAGACTGCAGAGGTCAGCACTAAAGTACCGCTCCCGGTTGCACTAACATGTCAGTACTACCAATCAGGGACCCAAAACCAAAACTAAAATAACAGATAATGTCCTAAGACTAACCTTTCAGCCACGAGCATGTTCACAGAGTCCAGTTCATGCATGAGCACAGTAGTATAGCATGTCATGTTTTATATTTGTATGTTTGAACTTACTGAGCTCATAGCTCATCAGTTTGTTCACATGTTGCAGGTAAGAGACCTGTTCACCAGTAGTATATGGTAGACGACGAACAGGGTAGGTACATGCATGCCGGGGAGGATCGGGCGAGGGATGGTGGTCACCTTTAATTCTTCTGCTGTATAGTTTTGAAATGTAATTTCAAAAAGAATAAGTTTCAAGTCAAGAGTATGTGATGGGGGAATCATGATCATGCATGTTATTTTGTTAACATGATTTCCTTATCACATTCTCGAACAGTTTATGATTATAAAGAAAAAAAATTATTATTCCACAAAATCAGCAAGCAGTTTTCAGTTCAGCATGATTGCCGGCGACCCTAGAGGCCTGCAGACTATTGCAGTTAACTAAAGAGTTAACTGTAATAGCACTGTAGAGCCTCTACAATAGGGCGGGCCGCCATACCAATAACCTCGATATATATTATATTTGAATACATTATAAGAATAAAACATCCAAACATTAATTGTATTGTACTATATTACATTTTAATACAATACAAACGAATGTTGTTTCCAAACAAACCATATATCAAAATAGTCTTTTTATATTTTAAAAATTAAAAACCCAAAGTTACTATTTTTAAAGATAACTTGGGAAGGAACCCATTAGATTACCCTTAGTAACCCAAGTGTTTAAACCTGTCTTTTAGGTCCAAAAAGCCCAATTTCCTTAGGGAATCTAGACCCACAAGTCAAATTGTGGATTTCTTTGACATATGTAATATGCATGTCCAAGAGGAAAGAATCAAACGGCTTGTGCTCCTATGTATAGACTAGTTTAATGACATGATAAGCTTGGTTAATTAAACACTGAAGGGACACAAATCTATATTGTCAAGGAATGGCCAAAAATTTGCATTAAATACACACCTTATTGCATGATACTCCTTTATCTCCTAAAACTTAATTTTTTTAATAAAAACTTAAACCACCCTCCCAAAATCAAGGGATTGTCATCATTTCATTTCTCTTGCTCACCTAAACAAGCTTTTACAGTGTAAATTTTATCTGTAAAAGCTTTTTAGTTTAATTCTTTATAACACGGTTCAGTATATATTCGAGTTGTGTTCTAACCCTTACCGAACATATATTTCTTAATCCGATTCTTATTCTAACTGTATCTAAAATGATTGTAGGTGCCATTCACTATCTAAATGGACTTTTATGTATCTACCTACCATCCTTTTTGGTCTTATAGTTGTGTTTTATATTATATTATCATCGCACATGCGTAGTATACTTATTTTGTGCGGAGTTTTTGACATATGTTATGTTGGCTAATTTAGGCGTGCTAATTATAAATATATCAGTTTTATGCCTATTTGAGGTCGTCTCGACTAATTTCTAGATACGGCATGTTTTCTGTTTAGAATTCATTTTTTTTACTCAAATGACTAATTTGAGTATATTGATTCTAAATATATTAGTTTCGTATTAAGAAAAGGTAATCTTAACAAATTTTTTGATACTGCGTTCACTAATTTAAGCATACTAATTCTAAATATATCAATTTCATGTTAAGAAGAATCATCTTGACTAATTTCTTGATACTGCATATGACACACATGTGCACACACATGTAATAACATATTACTCAACATATGTATATGTACATGTATATATGTATTACTCAAGAGTAAATAAGGTGAACTGAATCATTCTTGTTTGTTCCTTTCATTGTATTAATAGAATTTAAACATTTTTTTTATTTCATTTAATCCATTCAAATTGGTAATTAAATAATACTCATGGACTTAATTGCTTATTATAGAGTAATTATGTCCCATGATCATGCGGATTTTACAGTTGCAAGCGTGGTGACTTTTGGTGATGGCTGTCCCGTAGGGGTCCACCATAAAGCAACCAGTGGTGATGGCAGCGAAGCCTCTGAATAAGCGTCCAAGGCATGAGATGCTCAACCTCCAGATGCAGTCGGAGCCTCAATGCCCACCATCAGAGATAGTGAAAGACGAAAGTGGCTTGGTGCAAATTGCGAAGTCGTGATGGTGACGCCTGATGAGGATGAAATCAAAATGGCAGCTTAAGCGGCAATACCCTTTACCTCGTGAGCCTCACCTAGCTTGCCTCCAGAGATATGTATGTCCCCTTTTGTCACAATTCAATGCGGGGGTAAGATGAGAGATCACCAAGTTAAGCTTTTAGTGATGGTGGGGAGGAAAGGCAATACCGCCTATGAATGGTTGCTGGAGACCATGGAATTGCAGCTTCAAGAAATGTTTTTATTTTTTATTTTTTATTTTTTTAATTTTGACAGGGAAATTTTATTGTGTGGAAGTTTTTATTTTAACTTAATAGTCTTTATACCTTTTTAACCTTTGGATTTAAATCTATGGTCGAAAATTTTTTACTCAATTAATAACATAAAAAAACTTACCATATTGTAGAAGTTCCCAAAAGAAAAATGACCTTGTCAATTACCCTTCCAATGAAAATATTATCGAGATAAAGACCAATACACCGAGTTATACACCAAATTAGTTAAAAATTAAATCAAATTACTTTGAGGTTAATGAAAATCGTACGTAATCTACTCTTTGACATTAGCTACCAAGAATGTACAGAGAATGTTGAATTGGAATAAATTTGGTGATTTGATTATTAATTCGTAACATTAATATGGATGATGGTTAAATTTGTGAGAAGTCCTCAAATTCTTTTCTACTTCTGAAATAAGTCTATGTGCTCAATTTTGTACCATAAATGATCCCTGAAATCAAAACTGTATCATATATAATTGGCCGCTCTCTTCAAATTTAAAATGGAAACTGTTAAATTGAATGATCCAATTAGGGTCGTTTTGTTATTTTGATTGTTTTACAAAATACTTTTATACAATTTTGTCCCTATTCTTTTCTCTTAGTGGTTATTTTTTATTTTTTTAAATAAGTAGTTTAATTATTTCTCCTTACAATTAGTTCTTGAATTATTTTTGATTAGTTTGAATAATATATATATATTTAGTTTCTTGTGATGACTTATAATCCAATTCACCGTTGTCCCATAAATATTAATATAAGAATTCATTTACTGATACAATGGGTTTTTTTAACTTAAAATAAAAATTCAAATTTTACATTTTTAGATAAAGTTTGATATGAAATTATTATTAAATTATACCTACAATCACTAATATAATATAATGATTTTAAAAATCGACATTTGAACAAATATTTTTGCATAAATTTTTATATTTGGACGACATGGAAAGAGTGGTGGAGCATCTTTCTATAAAATAACTAGAAATATCCGTATAAATGTCCAAAATTTACTGATATATATATATATGTATGTACGTATCAATTTTCGTAATAAAATAAGATTATTTACATTTTTATATCTTTTATTTTATTTTTATTTAAAAAGTATATCTCATATTTTAGAATTTTATATTTTATATCCTCCTATTTCATTTAATAAATATGCATTATATATATAGAGATATACACTCATTACCGATCAACGCATCATTTGATTAATCGTTAAAATAACTAAAATACCCTTAAAAATTAAAAAATTTAAAATAAAAAAATTTGCCAAAATAAAATCTCTATCTCCTCCTCGTCCCTCAGATTTCTCTCTCTCTCTCTCATATTTTCCCATGGGTTGATCTGCTTCCAAACCCATAACAATTCTCAACTCCAAAAGCCCAGAAAACCCATCAATGTGCCCATCATCAGAATCATCAAACTCTTCATCTTCACCACCATGACAACCAAACCCAACCACAAAAGCACTTTCTCTCTCTACCCCTCTCCTCCACCACCCTCCCCCTTTGCAAAGGCCACACCGACCAGCTAGTTTCCCTCACCTCCACCACCAATGGCTCTCTCCTCCTCGACCCCCTAAAACGCCGCCGTTTCACCCACCCCCAAATCCAAACTCGAACCCGAATTGGAACCCACCCTCCTAGGAGCTCATGGACGGCCCCATGATGACCTCAACCTTCTCTCTTCCTCCCTCCAGTGTCCAATCAATTCCTGCCGCTTCGTCTCCTACCTCAACTCTTTCTACTCTGTCAAAAACTCCAACGACAACTTGTTCCACTCATCCTCATCATACTCGTCCTTGTCTACCACGACAAAGCCGCTATGGCAACACGAGTCGGATGAATTTGTACTGTCAAAAATGGCGCCGAATGTCGGTTGACTTACAGACGAGCTCTGTTGTTTTGACAATTTGGTCTCACAAACTATAAGCACTCGAAAACCTAAGGGGAGAGAGAGAGAGAGAGAGGAGGGAGGCGGAGGAGAGAGAGAGATCTGTGAGAGAGATAAAATCGAGGTAAGAGATAGAGGAAATATATATATTTTTTTGCATATTTTTTATTTTTATTTTTTAATTTTTTTACTCTGTAAGGTTATTTTAATTATTTTAATTATCAAAATGGTGTGTTAATTAGTAAAAGGTGTACATTTACCTATTAAATAAAATATAATTTTATAATAATGTAAAATTTTAAAATACAAGAAATATTATGGTATGATATTTTGGTCATTCTAATGTATGATAATGGTGTGCTAACGGATAAAATATATAAATTTGACGATTAAATTTTTATCTAGTTTGGGAAGGAATATTGATTTATGGGCATAACAAAGAAAGAGGTAGCATAACATTTAAAATTAAAAGTTAGGTTCAATTCGGATTATATCACGATAGCACAACACGGACTTGACACTAAAAAATCCAAGTTGGGATTAGGAAAAAAAGGGATGTGAGTGAGTATTGGGTTGAACCCTTTCAACATGATCAAAAATTATGTTAGGTTCAAGTCAACTAAGGATGGTAATTTACTCACTAATCTATTTATCTGTAGTGACCTAATTTAAATATAGTATAAAAAACACGATTTAAATAGGACGGGTTATAAACAGGGTAAGTTTTCAAAATACGGGACAGGTTCAAGAGTAGGACAAGTCCGAGAGTCCTCGACCTTATTATCGCTCCCGTTTAGATATAATGCATTTTTTAAATATATTTATATACATATTGTAATAAATAACATATATTTAAATCTATAAAAAAAATTGTCTATCTTTATATAAATAACATACACATACATATATATATTATTTTTTATATAATTTTTTAATTTTTTTAGATTATTTTCGTGCTATGTATTTTTAAAGTAATTAATGAGGAAATCCCGAACTCGTCCTACAAAAGCCCACCTTGAACTTGCTAATGTAAAGGGGTATACAGGATGGGGAAAAGGAGTATTTCTTTCACGTGGCGGGTTGACGAGAAACCCACCTCATCTTATTACCATCCTTAAGGTCGATCCATTAGACATGAAATCAACCAGCAATAACTTGTTTAAAATTCATGTCTTATGCGGGCCGACCCGAAATTAACCTGAAATTTGTTAATTTAACTTGCTAACCTAAAATTGACTTGTATGACCTAAAATTAACCTACATAACCCGTGTTTAACTGCATAACCTGAAGAAAAAAAATACCTAACCCCTTATTCCATCTAGGCCAGCCCAACCCAAATTACCCATCCTTTTGAAAAACCTAGCTTTCCCTCACTTTAACTCCAGTGCCACCTTAGCCCTCAAGCACGCCTTCACCCTCACCTCACCACCATTCTGTCTCACTTACCACTCTATCTTCCTCTCAAACTCTTGCTCCTATCCGAGTTCTGTCTTATTTCGATTGTGATTTTTGTCTCACTCTGATGTCAAGTTCTTCCTTTTGCTCTGCTGCCTTTGGCCATCATTCGCTTGTTCTGTCAATAAGATTCAAGGTTTGATTTCTCTATAAGACTTCATTTTTTTAATTTTTAATTTTTTTTGTATTGTTCTCTAATTACTGATCTTAATTATTAATCTAATGTTTAAAAGATTTCAAGAAACTTTTTTTGATATTGTATATCTCGGTCTCTGCTGAAAAATTGCTGTGTTTTTTTTTTTTTTTTTGTGACTAAATTTAGTGGCATCAACTTGGTCAAATATAGAGAAGCCAAATATGAATTTATATCATTTAGAATAAGAATGAATTGAAAGTTTGTTGTGAGACATTTTTTTTTTTGGGTCACCACTTTGTTCTTGACTATGTCTTTAATTTTTTATTTCTAGAATCCATTTTTGGGAGAAAAAGAACTAAAGATATAATTACGATAACGTTTTCGCTTTGTATTTTCTTTCAATTTTTTTGAAATTATTCTCTGAATTACAAAGAGACAAACAAATTCACAATCCTTTTTTTTTTTTTTTTGCATCATTTCCATCGTGGAGTTGATTTCTGCTACTAAAAATTTTATTAAAAAAAACCTTTTTTTTCAAAAATTTTACTATTTGAATGTCAACTAATATTTTACTTGTGGTTGTGTGTTTCAAGAATTAAGCCCCATTTTTTTTTTTGTTAATTTTTTTCATTTTCAGATAATATAAGATTTATCATGTGGTGGGGAGAGTCTTCATAAAAATGGAAAAGAGCAAAATCTTAAGGATGTACTGATGAAAGAGGCTTTAGATGGTAAATTAATTATAGATTTATATATGATTTTTGTAATTTAAATTTATCCATGATATTTTTCTTAATTTATTTGTAATCTATTTTCTGTCTTTTTTATTTTATTTTTGTTAGCATCTTATTATTGGCGGGTCATCGGGTAAATAAGTTAGTGGGTTTGTAGGTCGTCTCATGCAATTAATCTGCAAGCGCATATTTGTTGGCAGGTAATATAGGTCGTGTGGTGTTAATCCGTTAAGATTAAGTTTGAGATTTTTTTTTTTTTTAAATCTATCAAGTCATCGGAAATGTTTGGATTCTAATTTTAAAAATTCTGGTTGATTTTAATTTGATATGAATCCAACCTATCAACATAAATTGTCACTTCTACAGAAAGTATCCCTTGTGAAGAAAATAGTCCCTCTTGTTTTTCAGTCACCCTCACTTCTTGGTTGGTTTATTTAATAATTTCCTAGTTCAGTGATTCTGTCACTTTCCAGCTTTAAAAGCAAATGGTATTTTGTTCCCCATACCGGAGGTTTCTCCCACACTGTTGGTAAACGGCCTGTAGTTTTTCTTCCAAGTCTTATCTCTTCACTTAAAAAAAAAATATATAAAAAACAATAATAATAAAATAAACTGCTTATATATAAAAGTACACAACAGCTTGACTCAACACAAACATAAATCAAAACACAATTTCTTCTCTTTCTCCTGAACAGAAGCCATACCCAATTCCCATTTCTGTTCATCTCAGCTTTTCAAGTCAAAAAAGAAGGCAAAAATGAGTTTAACAAGAAGAACTTGGATTGTGGCAACAAGTGTTGGAGTTGTTGAAGCTCTGAAAGATCAAGGCGTGTGTAGATGGAATTCTGCTCTCAGATCATTTCAACAACATGCAAAGACCAATCTCAGATCTTATTCACAAGCCAAGAAAATCCCAGAGGGTGTTTGTTTTAGGTTTTAAAACTGTTTTCACGATTTCTAAGAAAATTATTTTCGAAATTTGTTTGAAAATGCGTTTGGTTACTACCGGTTTTGAAAACAAAACTTGAAACCAACACATTTTTTTTCACTTAAGTTAGAAAATGATTCGAAGTCGTTTTCATTGTTTTCTCTAACTTTTTTCCTCGACCCCGTGTCTGCACAGCCCCGGAGGCCCCGACCCCTACCTCACCTCGATGATCTCGACTCCACCCCTCTCTCCCTTTCTTGGTCATCGCCGTCGGCCGAAGTGACATTGCTCCCCTCCTTCGCTCGACTCCGCCTGTCTCTCCTCCCCTGGCCTCGTTCGTCGCCGTCACCCGAGCTCTGTCGATCCTCATTCGGTCGTAGTTGCAGCGTTAGTGTTCTCCCCCATCGCGGTCGCCATCACAGGAATAGCTCTCCGGTTTCGGTCGTCTGCTTCACGAGAGGTAAGATCCTCATCTCAATTTGGACTGGCTCTCTCTTTTACGTTGTTTTTTTGGACTGGTGTCTGATAAATTCGTGCCCTAGAATTTGGGAATTTTTCAACCGGTGACTCAATGAGCAAATCAGACTTGGTATTGTGTTGCTAATTTGTTGAAATGCTGCTCTTGTTTTCATCTCATGTATTATGTTTGACATTGTTTGTGAATATCTGTTTTTGCCCTTTTGAATGTTGCCGATTGCAATTTGGAAACTTGTTGGTTGTTTTTCTGCTGTCTGCAAACGAGTGTAAGCATATTCAGATTGCAACTAAGCACAGCATTCTACCGTGTAGTAAATTTCAGATTGCTATTGATGCTGGTTGTTGTTTGTCATTTTCAAATTTTTTGCATATCGGTCCTGTAAATGAGTTACCAGCAAAACCATCCAAAGACTATCTTTGCATATTTTTTCCATCTAATTTTATATAAGAAAGTCTAGGTACTTCAAAATTTAAAGATGAACATCTAAAGGCCAAATCCTTGAAAACGTACATAGTCAAAAAAGTTGATACGGAACAAACATATCCAGTTAATGATATATATTCATTACAATCTCCTTTTTCCTTCCCATAGTCAGACTTTTATATCAGCGAAGCCCCTGTAAAATACCCTAGTACCAACTTCTGGAAACACAACAAATAAATAAATATCTATCATATAGTCGGAAATCGTTTTCCTCTCTTTCCATTCTCGTTCTCCTTCATTTTTCATCAGGTTCTCCGATTGTCTTCTTCGTTCTTCATCGTCTGTCATATAGTCGGAAATCGTTTTCTTCTTCGGCGTGGAAGCTCACCATCGTCGGCTATGGCTTGGTTCAACATCTAAGTATCTATTTTCCCCTCGTGCTAACGGTAACTCGACGGGTAATTAAGGTCTTGGTCATTTTCATACCGACTTGTCTTTTTTTTTTATACAAAGATTTGATGTCTAAAGTTTATATTGTATACGGGATAATCAATGTCGTGTATCGGTTTTTATATATATATTTTTTTTAATTTTTAGGTCATTTGACAGACAGAAATCGAATTTGATTTTGCTTTAGAAATATGGACCATGTCCATTAAAGTCTGTAATGGCTTCCCATGTAGGAGTTGATTTTAGTTTATCATATGGTTTTCTTAAGTCTGTAATGATTTGGTTAAGAGATATGTATGGTATGTAAGGAGTTGATATTGTTCATGTTGACCGAGTCTATATGATTTTCTATTTGAATTTGTTTAGTTGCTTATGAAATAAAGTCTCTTTCTTTTGTTATTTGTTTTTATATTTGGGTACTGATTCTTTATGATTTGTAAGGATTAAGCCATTTTCTTAACAACTGATGCTCAATGGTTCATTGAGCCATTTTTAGTGTGTGTATATATACGTGTGTGTGGTGAGTGGTGGCTCAGAGTCAAAAACAATTTTTGTATCTGGTTGTTGAATCTAGGCCGACATATTACTTTAATCTCTAAAGAACTAAACTTTATTAGTATTATTAGCATTGTGATTCTAGTGCAGTAATTATAGAGACAAGTGCATTTGTTTTGAACATTAGGAAGGAATGATGGTTTGTGGTACAAGAATATGCTTGAGTGCTTCACCAAAAGCTGATTTTGCTTTCTCTAAAGAAAAAAAAAAAAAAACTTGCTTTCCCCTTTTATATTTTTTATATTTGCTTGTTTTTTTCTTTCGCAAATGACCTCTGTGCATATTTATGCTGAACATTTTTGCCATTCTTCTGTTATTCTGGATAATGTATAATCGTTTAGTTTCTCAGTGTTGTATTGCTTTGTGCTTTGTGACTGAAATGGTTGATTGGTTATGAGCCAATATTGGAATATGTTTTTGTAAAGACTTGGTCATTTCAATATAGATAACTTTTATATTTGCATTGTCCATTTGCTTCTAATATTATAGATTTGGTTATTTTGGTACTAGTGATTGTATTTAGGTAAAGAGATTTGTCTGGTTTGAAAGGATTCAGTCAATTTTATATAGACTGAGTGATTTTTCATCTGTTTTTTGTACACATTTGCTTATGAAAATAAAGACTTAGTCATTTGGTAATGGTAATCTGTATTTGGGTTAGGAATTCTAGCTGATATGTAACAATTGAGTCATTTTCTATTTGAGTTTGTGATTTCTATACTTTACAAGAATCAAGCAATGGTGTGTTGTGTTTGTGAACACTAAACTCCCCCTGTTGTGCATCATAATGTCACCGGGATCAGTCTTCTCTCCACCCTATCTCATAAACAAGCTTCTAACACGATTGTGGACCATCTAGCTGGCAGCCTGAAGATGGCCACCGTAGATGATGTCGTGTTTGCAAGAGTGAATAGGATTGTGCTTTCTAATTTTCCAAAGTTCGTGCCCTTTATACTTGGAAGCACGCAACACCCAACTACAGTTTTCCTCAAAGCCTCCAACAACATAGGCAGTTTAGTTTGATTTTTTTATTCTTAACTGAAAGTGTTCTTTAATTGTGACCAAACTTGCTACATTTATTAATTCGTCTTTTGGTGGTGTAGAACATGTTTTTTTTAATATCATAATCAACAGGTCCTCTTTCAACATTCACTTCGCCAATAACTCCAGAATGAATGGTATAGTGTTTATTTTCAACATCATCGATGTTACGTAAAAAAAAGCTTGAATAAAGCCTTCATTTACACCAAACTCCATCACTATCAAAGCATGAAAAACATTCTTTCTCAGTAAGAACAATCTATTCACTAGTAACTTTGATGTAGGTTGGTCAATGTGAAAATGACTTGCATCATAGTAAAACTATTATTAAGTCAACAATCTCCGTATATATTTAGAAAAACTAATTATGTTTAAAAATGTTTATATATATATATTAATTTGTACATGACTTATGTTATATTGAAACTAATAAAGATATAAAAAGGTTCTTAAATAAGACCAAACCAAAACTATTACATAATATAAAAAGGTTCTTTGAACTAAAGTTACATCCTATGCAACCAAAAACTAGTCCTTTGAACCTATAGCTTTGTTAAAAATGTTTGAAAATGTAAATAAATGTTGCAGCAAATAGAATAATTAAAAACAATGAATGATATGAATGATATAATAACAAATAAGGTAATAACATAAGCATTCTATGAAATAGGAAAAACTTACCTTAGGCCTTTTCCCTACAACACCAGTGTAAATCCTTTGGATAGGAAATCATCCCTATTTGAAAGAAAAAAGATATCGAAATCAATTCTATATTCAACAAGCCAAAACTCTAAGTTGATTAGAATTCTAACAAAATTTAACAAGGAGAAAAACCAATATAAGTTACCTTTGCTTCCTATTTGGTTCGTGCTTCTTGTTCCTCTACTCCTTATCCTTCCTTTTCTTCTCTCTCTTCCTAATTTCCTCTTCATCACCCCAACCATCATTGAGTCCAACAAGGCTTCCCACACACGAGTACACTCCAAATTGTTTTGGAAGACCAGAAATTCTCGCCTTCTCTTCCCTTTTCCTCACCAGATCATAAAATACGAACCTGTTACCGTCTAGATGCAAAACAACTTGATCACCACTCTTCAAATACGCAACATTGAATGATGTAGATTAAATGAAGTAACTCACCATTGACTAGGAGTTCGTTTATGAAATTGTTATAGTCCTTGATTTCTTTCTTGTTCACACCCCACTAAGTTTTCCATTTGTAAACAAATTTAATAATAAATGTAGAACTTTTTTCTTTTGTTTGGTGGTGACTTGTCTTTGAAATTTATTCTTCTCACATTAGGAAAAAAGAATTCTCATGTGTTTTTTTCTAGTTGTTGTCGTTTCTCTAGTTTCTGTCGTCTTGTGCAATTTCATAGTATTGTAAACATTTTTATGTCGTTTTTTCTTGTCGTGATTTTTTAGATTGATTCCTTTACGTATTGTAAACATGTTTTAATGAACCTAGCTGCTTATTGGCATTGTATAATCCGACATCACATCTTCAACAATCAAATATGTTTAATTTGCTTGTCGTTTACATCTTTATGATCACTTATGTTGATAACTCTTGTTATTTGATTGATATGTAATACAACAACAGTAATATTAACATAATGGATGTCAATGACGATACTACTACTGAGGATCATGCTACATGGGGAGAAAATTTGGAATCTTTTTTTATCGAGGCGCTATATGAAGAGGCAAAAAAAGGATTCCAAACCTCTACTTCAGACAAAAAAACGTGGATGAAAATTTCCAATGACATATATAGTAAGTTTAATAAGCGACTTACAGTGACACAGCTTAAAACTAAGTGGAATAGGCTTAGACGTAGCACAAGAGAGTTCGAAACCTTAATTGAAACTACTGGATTTGGATGGGATCCTGATGCAAACACAGTCACAGCCTCAGATGAAGTTTGGGAGTCCTATTTACAAGTAATGTAACTTTTTCTAAATGGAATTCAGAATTTTTTTGCATAAGTTAGTTCATTGGCTTATCTAAATATTTGTTCATTTTGCAGCAAAATCCAAAGGCTAAAAAGTATCAGAAGAAGGGTCTACTACACTTTTCCCTCCTAAAGGAGATTTTTGCTGGGACTATTGCAACAGGCCGTAATGCCATAGGTCCGCAAACAGCAGCTAATGTGCCATCTGCAGCACCAGCACCTTCAGTGAATGTCGAAGCTCTACACGAAGGTACAGATGAGTCGCACGAAGTCCAGAGAGACAACAACCATTTGGGAAATGCTGAGGGGAGCAGTAGCCATTCCAGGAATAAGAAAAAAACTGCACTGGAGTCAGCAGTGGAGCTGTTGGCAAAGTCTGTGAATTTGCGAAGTGAGGCGTCAGTGCAACGCACTAATGACTTGCAGCAATATCTAGCTGCAAAGCGAGCACGTCTTGGGGACACAAGTCCAGTTGAGACCTCCACTGAAGATCCCCATAGTATTGACATTTGTATTCAGTTGATGGATGAAATAGAAGACTTGGATGACATAACATATGGGACGGCAATTAAGACGTTGACAAAGGACAAGGACTTCAGGGGGACATTTGTGAAGCTTAAACCCGAGCGTCGTCGTGGTTTCATCCTCAGCTTAGCGAAGTAGTTATTCGTTAATGATTGGTTTTAGCTTATTAGACTCATTCCAGTTTGTCAAACTCTTTCAGTTTGTTGAACTATTATTTAGTAACTGATTTATTAAGTTAGATTTCTTTATATGTTGTTCACTTTCGGGATTTTAGTATGTTGAACTTTTATGTAGTGCCTGGTTGGTTGAGTTATATTTATTATAAGAGATTTATTCTATTGTGTTATTATTATTGGGGGCAAATAGGTATAAATTGAGTTGATTTTCTTGTTTAGGTTATTATGGGATCAAGTGGTTCGGATACTGATGAGGAGTTGGTTTTTTTTGACTCATTTGAGTCATCTGACGACGAGGACGAGATCTTACAATTATTACTAGATCTTGTACCAACTATTACTAGGCAACCTCGGCATAATAATGAACTAATAGGACGACAATATGTTTTAAATATGCTGGAAGGCCATGCTGGAGTATTCTATGAATTGTTTCGTATGTATAAAGAACCTTTTTTGGCATTAGCTCGACTACTTGAAGAACGTCAATTATTATCTAGAAGTCGACTATCAGTGGAAGAACGGTTGATGATGTTCTTGAAGATCATTGGTCATTCTGACCGTAACAGAGTCATACAAGACAGATTTTGTCATTCTGGAGAAACAGTTAGTCGACATTTTGATAATGTTCTTAGAGCAATTTATGCATTGGCCCCAGATTTTATCCGCCAACCAAACCCAAACACTGTGTCTTTGGAGATTCAAAATAGCAATAAGTATTCGCCGTGGTTTAAGGTAAAATTTGTATTATTTTTTAAGTTTGAAATAGGTGGTTAGTACTTTTATAATATGGTTTAAAATTTTTTGTGGTTTATTACTTGTGTTAGGACTGTATCGGAGCTATTGACGGCACACATGTGATGGCTATTGTCCCTGCGACCGCACAGAGAGTTTATTGGGGAAGACGACACACTTGTGTTCAGAATATAATGGTAGCATGCAGTTTTGATATGATAATTACATATGTTTATAGTGGATGGGAAGGTTCAGCTGCAGACTCTAGAGTGTTACTGCATGCATTACAAGATCCAGCTAACTAATTTATTAGGCCATTATGGCCTAAATATTATGTTGTTGATTCTGGATACAGCAACATGCCGGGATTTCTTGCACCGTACCGGGGTGAAAGGTACCATTTATCTGAATTTAGAAATAATGGACAACCAACTAGACCAATTGAACTATTTAATTACAGGCATTCGTCATTACGCAATTACATCGAGAGGTGTTTTGGTGTTCTCAAAGCACGATTTGGTATTTTGAAGAATATGTCCAACTTTTCTTTACATAAGCAAGCCCATATAGTAATTGCATGTTGCATTATTCATAATTATATTAAGATATATGATGCAAATGATAATTTATTTAGAGACTATAGCGTTGACGAGCCTGTAGAAGATATTGAGAGACGACGAGGAAATCGACAACGTACAAATAATCGTGAATCTGCACCGTCTTCTGATGTTGGTTCTACTAATAGAGACCGAGAACGTATAAGCCAATTCAGAGATCAAATAGCACAAGCAATGTGGGAACAATATGTATCATAATTGTTATGGTAAATAGAATTGGTAATTTTTTAGATAAATGTTACTTCTACTATTAAAAATTAATTTGTAATATACTTGTAACTAAATATAATGGTTAATTATGTTTTAATTGATATTATGAATTGTTTAATATTATTGATATTAATTTTTAATTAAAAATTTTTATTGATTTTTAATTAAAAATTTTTATTGATTTTTAATTAAAAATTTTTATTAATTTTTAATTTTTGGTATTTATAATAATTTTTTTAAATTAAATATAAATATGTTTTCATTGACTTACTATGAAATGATTAGTTTTTAAAAATATAACCAAACACAGTTTCATTTTTGTATTTTTCAAAACATACGCTCAGAAAATAAAACTAAACACAGTTTCATAAACAATCTCAGACCAGTTTTCAAAATGATCTTAAATTCAGTATTTTTGAAATCTTAACAGATTTCAAAAATAATACCAAACGCTACCCCAATTTCTCAGTATTCTTCTGCTGTGGCTAAAAAGTTGAAAGAAGAGAAGTTGAAGCAGCCTGAAGAGTCTCTTAGAACAGTCATGTATTTGAGTTGTTGGGGTCCCAATAATTGAGTCGCTGTGATTTTTTTTTTTTTTGTTTTGAAACAATATTGCTCAGTATTTTAGTAAAATATATGGTTTTGATCACAGATTCAACTGTTATTTCATAGATATTGCAATCTAAATAGTGCATGATTTGGCTTCGTTTATATATTGCAGCCTTGTTTCCTTTTCCGTTGTCTACATATCTACCAAAAGAGAAAGAGAATGGTGATCAGAAACCGATTATACTAGTATATACACCGTTTAAATAGACAATTAATATTTAGGAGATTTAAACCAAAAAAAAAAAAAAAAAAATTACCCAAATAGAGGAATCAGAGAACTGGAAAATCTTACTATCCTATTCAAAGTCTAGGTTTTTTTGGTTAATAAAAAAACCTAGACTTTGAATATTTGTTCAAGTTGGGGTTCTCTTGTTTCAAATAGTATCTAGGATTTATGACAATGACAAAGTCAGGCATTACTGAATGCTTAAGAAGACAGTGAAATAAAACTGAAGTTAAGCAACACTTTATATCGTTTATATTTTTTGGCTCATTGCGTTTAACTTCAAAATTGAACGACGCGTTAAAAGAAATTTTCAATTTTATCGGACTATTCTCAGAAATCTAAGGCTATACTCCAATTTTATTTGGTGAATTTTTTCAAGGCTGGTTCTTGTCAGATTGAATTCAAAGTCTAGCAAAAACACATGAACACCACTTTGTGAAAGATTGAAGTTGGAACTTATTGGCTGCTTGAATATACTAGGAACAGTGTACAATGTTGAACCATAATAAAACCAGAGCCACTAAACTTGTAAATCAAAAGGGTTTTATTTTTTGTGCTTGACATTCATCGAAGCATCCATTTGATCTGGTTGAAATTTTTAAGTTAAAAGGTAATTGATTTTTAAAAAATTAATTATAATTTTTATTGATTTTCTTAAAAAATAAAAAATAAAATTAAAAAGTACATTTATAATGAAAATCAAAATAAATTAGTAAATTTCTGCTTTTTTTTCTTTTTTCTTCTTTTAATGTTTCGATAAAATGGTACTTTTAGGGAGCGTTTGGAGAAAGAATTGCATTTTAATTTTACTCAAATACAATACAATTTTACACCAAACATAAATTTTATAACAGTGCTACGAAAACAATTACTATTCAAAACATTTTTAAAACAATCACATCAACTTTTCAACTCTACTATTTATCTTTACTTTTATCAATCATATCAACTTTTCAACTCTAAAATACTTTTCATCCAAACACACATTTCATTTAAATACAAAACAAATACTTTTCAACCAAATACAACATTCAAAAAACAAATTTCATTCAAATACAATCAAAATGCAATACGTTTACCAAAGGCCCCCTTAAATTGGATATTATGCTTGGAGATATTTATAATATAAGGAAATAAACTTTTCTCCTAGTTTTTTTATATTTTGGATATCAATTGTCATTTATTTTAATTACAATATTAATGAGTAGCTTGAGCTGGAGAAACCTCTACAAATAAATAGGAACTACACATACGGGTGGACTTGCCTGTCTTCTGTACCACTCTTAAATTCCACGAAGTAGCAAAATATTAATAACTCCAATAAAAGAGCTTGAAGGAGATTAGATATGGTTGAAATGATAAAAAATTAATAAAAATATTTAAAAAATATTGTATTAATTGTAGGGGTGGATTGGCATAAGATAACAATTTTGTCCCTTCACATTACTTTATTTTTTTTCGTTCATAAATATTAAATCCTTTATAAAATACCGACAAAAAATGGAAAAAGAAAAAGAAACCCAGGCTCTACTTTTCAGGAAGTATGATGCTCCTTTTTGTCTTTTTGTTTTTGTTTTTGTTTTTGTTTTTTTTTATCCAAAAACTCATTTGTTTTGGTTGGCCGTGATTAATTCCAGCCTTTAAAGCAATGAGCTAAGCAATGGTATTTTGCACCCAATACCAGAGGCTCCTCCCAAACTGCTGCTAAAACAGCCTCTAATTTTCCTTCCAAGTCGTTTTCATTCACACGCACGCACGCACCTTTACCTCACTATATATATAAGGACACAACCTCTGGACTCAACCCAAAATAAACACAAATTTTAGGGGCCTTTGGCAATTTTATTATTTTTGTATTAGGTTTAAATATAATATAATTTTTACTTAAATATAAAAATTTTATATTTAAATATAATTTTTTAATAATATTATAAAAATTATTATTATTTTTTTATTTTTTAAAAATAATTATTTATTAATTTTTAATTTTTTTATTCATATCATACTTTTTTTTTCTCTATTTTTTTTTCGTCTATTTTTATCAATTACATCAACTTTTTAATTTTAAAATACAATTCAAATACTTTTCATCCAAACACACATTTTATTAAAATACAAATCAAATATATTTCATTCAAATACAAAATGTATTTCTAAAATTATATTCAAACATAATACGGATGCAATACTTTTACCAAACACCTCATTTTCTCTTTCTCCCAACGGTAACGCACCCAATTCTCATTTCATTTCATCTCCACTTACAAATGCTAGAAAGAAGGCAAAAATGTGTTCAACAAGAAGAGGTTGGATTGTGGCAACAAGTATTGGAGTTGTTGAAGCTTTGAAAGATCAAGGTGTTTGTAGATGGAATTCTGCTCTCAGATCATTACGACAACATGCAAAGACCAATATCAGATATTATTCACAGGCCAAGAAAATTCCAGCTTCATAGTATTCTTCTGCTGCGGCTAAGAATAAGTTGCGACAATCTGAGGAGTCTCTTAGATCAGTCATGTATTTGAGTTGTTGGGGTCCTAATAACTGAGTCCCCTGTTATTTTTTGAACTATATATGTGTTCCCCTATTTTTTTAGTTAAATACATTGTCTTGATCATAAATTCATGTGTTATAATGGCTACGTTTTTCTTTTATAATACTTCTTAATGCATTACTGGAAAAGTATAAATTTAATGGGTTCTATTTAAATATATATATATATGTACTAACTTGAGAGAAAACTAAAAACCGGGTACATGGACGATTTGGCTTCATTTAGATATTGTAAAATTCCTTGCTTTTCTCAGCCTACTGTAGTTTGTATCTAAATAAAGCACAGGCTATGTTGCTCATCAACCAAAAATCAAGGAAAAAAAAAATAAAAGGAGGGAAATTTTCTATATTTGGACACTGTCGATATGAAAAGAGAGATGAAGTATCTTTCCGTAAAATAACTAGAAATATCCACGTAAATGTCCAAAATTTACTGAAATTTATATGATTTTTCATGATTAAGAAAAAACACGATTTATGTGAATTCTCAAATGGAAGCGCTTAAAAGGCTAATACAAACATATGATTCTAAAAATTTATATGATATAAGAAACCAATTAAAAAGGGAAAAAAAATTACTCTGAGACAAAAAAAAAGTACGAACTTTAAAAAACAATGTATCAGCGATAATTACCATCTAGTTTAACAGTTTTTATCCAAAAATTTGAGACGTTTCCATTAGTATAGGAGATAAAAATGCATGAAGTATGTTTTAAGTAAGATTATACTACGAGAGGTCCAGACAAGTAATCACGCTAGTCGGCTCCATAACATGGGCTGCTAGAACGCGTGCGCGCGCGCGCGCACACACACACACACATCTTGTTTTTTCCCCCCTTTCCTTTTTTATATTTTATAATTCATGTTTTTTTTTCTCCCTTTCTATCTTTTTTTTCCCCTTTTTCTCATTTTCTTACTTTTTATCTACTCCTTTGTCTCTAAAATAACATTTTAAAACATTTTTTTCCCACTTTCTCATTATTTTTTCCCACTTTCTTTAATCATTTTTCCATTTTTTTGAATAGTTTTTTTTAAAACCTTTTTCCCCCCCTAAAATCATGTTTCTTATTTATTTTTACTTAAATGCATTTATTGCAATCTTCGAATATCTTAACTTGTTTTTTTTTACTCTTTTTTACCATATGCATATTCTCACGTATCAGTGAGATATATATGAATTTGAGTTTTAAACCCTTTTAATTTCACTATTTATCATCTTTAACTTTATCATTTGCCGTGCCTTTAAAATGTTTCAGAACTTTTTTTTTTTTTTAATCATCAGACAAATTTTTGTTGTAACTTTCAAAAATTCAACTAAAGGTCAACTTAAATTTGAATCTTAAAAAATGAATACATATTCTACCAAATAAGATGTTCTTAAATACAGAAAAATGTGTAAAATAGATACACAAATAATAATTTTTATAAGAGAGTGTGAAGAGTAGATAGTTTGTGTAATTATTTCTTCTTTCTCTGCATATATGCTAAGGTGGTGTTTGGATAGAGTTTTGAAGATATATTTTTGGAGATGTTGATTTTGGAAATCATATATGATTTTGAAGATTGTATTTGTAGTAAATATTTTGAAAAAAAGTTATTATAAAAATAAGAAGATTAGAATTTTAAATTATATGGTAAAAAATTAATGTCAGTGAATGCGTGCAAATACTGTTAGAGGTTTAGAGAAATGTTGAAAGCAAACAAATTTTGACTTGGAGACACCAAAACAATATCCCAAACACCCCGTAATTTGTCCAGCTTGCCATGAAAGTGAGTATTAAAATATAATAACTATTATTGGTCTATTCTTAATAGTTTAAATTTTTAGGATTTTTTTAGTATAAGTTACGGAGATAAAAATCAACAGATGTACCAAGACATTTAAACTATATTAACACCTTTTTAGCACCATCTTCACTTTTTCATCTCACTAAATATTATCAAAAGAGAAAAAGAACGTTACAAAATAATTTAAAAAGAAAATAACAATAGATGCCTAAGGAACAAAAAAAGCCAGAAGACAATTTCATAAGATCAAGCATAGACTTTTTGCTTGAAAGTAGCCTTCAAATATACCTTATTAAAAATCCTCTAGCCAAAACCCAATAAAAAAAACTAGAAGGGAAAATAGTACATATTTACCATTGAAGTCAGCTAGCAACAAAATATATAACACGGAAGACCCATCAGAACTTTGTGGATGAATGGAGAACAAAAGGTTCGAGCATTATACCACCAATTATCTTCATCAATATAGATTGCATAAGAGGCCAAACTATTGGGCACTTTGTTCCCTTCTCTATAAATATGAGAAACTCTATATCTAATTTTATTGAGGTAATTAACCATTATGCTCTATCTTGCCAAAAATTTTCGGAGGACATTTTTTCTTTTGGAGTGAAGCATTCCAATATATAAGTAGAATCATATTCAAATAATATGAAATCCCAAACAAATCTACTAGCATATTCAATGGCAATGATAATTCCCATAAGCTCAGCTTCAAAAGCGAAAAGAATGCCAAGAGGGTTGGCAAGCGTCTATAGTTCCTGAAAATATTACCACAATCTACTAAACCAGAAGAGTCATTTGTTGCATTATCAGTGTTAAACTTTATCCATCCAGGCAAAAAGGCACATCATTGAACTTTTTTTTTTGCTAAACGTTCATGAATAGCTTTCCACACCCTAATGGATATCTCTCAGCTGAATGGAGCATCTCCAAATTTTCTCACCCCAAGCTTTGACAATCTTTCTTGGACTAATATAATCATAAAAATCTCTAATTTTAGGAATACTATACGAATAATACTGCTAACAAATAACATCTGCAGAACCCTCGGCAATAACTATCTTCTTAATGTCACTAACAATATTAGGAAAAGAGTTTTTGAAAGACTGTGGGAGATACCATTTGTCAACACGGAAATCAATAACCTTAAATTCTATAAGAATGTTGCTCGGGATATGTATGCAAAACTCTGTCGGATAACCAATCCAATTATTCTCCAAAAATTGAGCTTTGATTGACTCCCCGCTATCCAAATACATTTATCCAGTAGTGCACTATAGTGCTCTGTAATGATTTCTGATGGCAAGACAAATAGAAGACATCATTACATGACCATTTTTAATGTGATGATGATTCTTATATTTATGCCTCAAGAAATCACAAGTAGGAGAAGTGTCAAACATAATTCTCCAAGCAAATTTCTTTAAAAAAGCAGAATTAGTAGGTTTCTAATGCCGAGACCAACCTTTGTTTTGGGCAAACATGTCCTCCCCCAATCAACTGTAAAATGTTGTCTTTTCAATATTCCAAGACTGGAGAAAATTACGCATTGCTCTGCAAATTTTACGAAGCAAATTGGACAGCCACTTATAAATCATAAAACTATGATTAAGCCAACTGGCAATTACAGTATTAGTCAAAGTAAGATGACCTGCCATGGATAAAGTTTCACCATTCTAATTAGCAAACTTGGAAATAATTTTATCTGCAATAGATTGTAAAAGAGATTTCTTAGGTACCCCTCTAAAAAGCGGAACCCCTAGGTATCTAAAAGGCAATTCCCCACATCTCATAGAAAGTCTGCCAACGACAGTGCCCGCTTGACGGCTGGAGACCATTTTCCTAAGGAAAACATCTAATTTATCAACATTAATAACCTATCCTGAGAGTCTCTCATAACAAGAGAGTATAACTTTAATATATTCTACGTTTTTCTTTGTGGCCCTAAAAAAACATTAGAATATCATCAATAAAAAGAAGATGAAGTGATGTGAGGTGAACTAGTTGTTTTTCAATAGAAGAGGTACTTACCTCATTCACTTTGATTGGTGGTGATGGATGTTGGGCGCCAAATCGTTGGGAGTTGACTGCCATGTTTGCAATTAAGGCTCTAGCAACCTCCGAAGTCTTGTCCACAAGAGCTCGCCCATTTGCAGCATTGATCATACTCCTATCCATTGGAATTAATCCCTCATAGAAATGTTGGATGAAGAGTTGTTTGCTAATTGGGTGGTGTGGGCATAGAGCTTCTTGAACCACTTCCAATATTCATAAAGAGACTTACTATTGTATTATTGGATTCCACAAAATTTTTTTTGAATGCTACTAGCCTTAGAAGTAGGGAAGTACTTAACTAGAAAGAGCCTCTTCATCTCATTCCATATGGTGATGGTACCGGAGATACCCTCTAGTACCATCATGGAACTCCTTAAGATTGGTTTGATTTGTTCCTCTGAGATGCCAATTGGTTTCATGCTTAAGCAAACCACATGGAACTCCTTAAGGTGCTTATTTGGATCTTCCCCTACAAAACCATAAAAAGTTGACAAAAGATGGATCATACCTGACTTGAGCTCAAATTCCACCTCAAGATTGGGATACTCTATACAAAGAGGTTGTTGGTCCACGTCTAAAGCTACCAACTCCTTAAGAGTTTGGTTGTTCAATGCCATCTCTTGTTGTTCAGTGTTGGTTAATGAAGAGCTAGGTGAGAATGGAGCATGAATCGCGAGATTGAACTCGAGTGGTGAAATGTGGACTAAGTGTAGTGGTGACGGTGGGATGAGTGAGAATGACTCTCTTTGCCTGGGATTCGACGAGTATATGAAATCCTTGATGCATTAAAGTCATTGGTCTATCTCCCCATCCGACATAAACACCTAAAACAAGACTCAAAAAGAAAAACTAAGGGCCCGTTTGGGCAATGTTTTGGAGACCAAAAATTTTACCTTTTTTTCAAAACTTTATCACTTTTTACTATTCACATCTCCAAAACGCTACAGTACATTTAAAATTTTAAAAATCCATAACTTTGTGTATACAAGTCCAAATGAGATGATTTTTTTTTAAATTGCATAGAATTTCGAGAGGAACAAAACAAGATACATATTGATATTTTTTTTCTAAAAATATTTTTAAAATTTTTAATTTTTTCACCCCAAACAGTTTTTTCTCCCAAATACATTCTCCAAAACCAACTTTTTTCCAAACCCCAAAACCACATCTCCAAAACCTCCCCCAAACTCCCCCTAAGTAAAATTAACAAAAGAAAACAAAAACAAAAACAACATAATATATCAATTAAAAACTCAATCCCCTACAACAGTGCCATAAATTTAATAGCATGTCATTATCACACCAAATTTAATCCTTACTAACACTAAGAATGAGTATAGTGTGAGCAAGGATTGTTCTTATGAGAATTGAGCTTAATTAACTTATTAACAATGCTAACCTAATGATTCTAAACAAAACTAAAAGACAATAAAGTAAATGAGAGTTTTCGACAAATTATGCTAATAAAGGAAATAACAAAACATAAATAAATTAAAGACGAAACAATATGAGAAAACTTGGTTAAAAGATCAGTCTTTACTACTAGAAAATGACAAATAATTAAATAAAATATTATCTTCAATTTTTTATTGAAACTACCAATCGTAGATAACAACAAGCTCTATTACCCCAATCTTTCCTTCACCTAATTCCCTTTTCATCAAATGACCTAGAACAAGCTTACTAGATATAGTCTACTGAAACATTAAGAATAGAAAAATAAGTTGATCTAAGCAATAAACACACAAGCTCGAATCATTTAACTTGGGCTATGTTCCACATGCAATCATACAAAATATTCCACAATTAATGACTACAACTGCTACTAATGAAAAGAAAATTAAGATAATTACGGATCAAGACTCCTAATGTAACAATAAAAAATAATCAAGTCCTATTTAGTCGCCCACCTAAATAAAACTGAAAATATTCATAAAAAATAATTATAGAAAAACATAAACAATTCCAATTAGAAAATTAGAAAATAATATCTCAAAATTAATTATATAACTATGTCTAGGGTTTTGAAATCCCCTTAAACCATCTAGCCTAACATAATTGAAAAGAACACAGAAACACTAATTATCAATTTTAGAATTCCAAGAGAAAGAAGAAGAAGAAAAATAAGAATGCTAATCTTCAAGAACCTCTATGTAGACTATCACCTTTAAGCCATACTTTTTGCCTCCTTTTCTCTTTTCTTTTTGGTCTCCTAAAACTGATAAAAAACTCTCCAAAGTTTCCCTAGAATGATATATTTATAGCCTTTAAAATATGGGATCAAAAGGTGAAATTTCCGATCTTAATTTCAAATTTTAAATCAAAATGGGTATGGTGCCCCAGCACTTAAAGCTAAGCACCGTAGTGCTCAAGATGAAAAAATGAGAAACTCTGTGTTATGGGCGCCGGGGCACTGGCTGGGTGTTGTAGCTCCCATTAGTGGGTGCTAGGGTGCCTACCCACGGGTCTTTGGCCTAGATTTTTCTGTTTTCTTGCTTTCTTGCCTATTGTTCAACTTTGAATTATCCAAAACTTCTCCAAATTAATCCATTTTGCCTCAAAATCATCCATAAGACTTCAAAACACCTAATAAACACAAAATAAGCATTGTTACTCTAAGAATTTCAAGAAACAAATACTAAATCATAGGAGAGTTAATATCAAATAATGTGAAAATATGCACTTATCACCTTCTATTTTTCCACCAATGAATAAGAACTACTTTGTAACTGGTGGATTAACCGTCATAGAGTGCTTTTATGGTAAGACCTTTTATTTTTCTACTAATCAGTAAGGGCTATTATTTAGTCAGTGGATTAATTAAGTCATACATATAAGTGTTGTCCCTCTTAAAATGTACATAGCTCGATATTTAACTGCTCTAGTCATATATTTAATCTTTGAAAAATTAACCAAACCCTAAAGCTATTTAAATTTGGGAAATTGTAGTAAATAAGCCATTTTTGATGTAGTGTAGAAGTAAATAGCAAAAATTAAAACTGTTGAAAATTTATAGCATAATCTAATTTAGTATAGATAATATTCCCATTTTACCCCTTCCTCTCACACAATCTCCCAATCCTCACTCACTCACTCATTCTCTCTCTCTCTCTCTCTCTACCATCATAGACAGCCAACCAAGTGGAGCCTCACGGAGAGACCAAATCTTGATGTCAATGAGATCAAGACGACAATTAACTCTTGATGGTGCTTGTAATGGTGACGAGATTGCAAATCTTGACATTGAAGAGATAGTGACTCGCTTTTTCTCTAAATCTCTTGGTTTTTTTTTTTTAATTAGGCCTTCATTGTTTGTCCGTCACCATTGCCATTTTTTTAGTTAAAACTTGCATGATGGTCACAACTTTGGCTCATCGAGATTATGTCAACATTGCCACTAGAGTTCTCAAGCATCTCCATAACCGCCGGATAATGAGTCAAAGCCGTTGCGATTGAGATTGCCTGTCCAGGATCCATCCTTGCCGAACTGTTGCAATTTCTAGCATATCGGTCCACGAGCAGACCTTTGCCAAAAAATTGTGAAATCATGATTATCCTTAACTTTGCAACTGAGAGACTATGACCAGACATAGCGGAGTTCCAATCTAGCGATGGTGGCAATTCTCCTTGGGTTCGTGAAAGCCAATTTGGTCGTGGTGGCAAGTCTTTTTGAATTTACAATAGAGATATAGTGATCGGACCTATGGGTGATTCTCCAATTTGGTTGGTAGGGGCTGTGGGCAGAGCTCGTCAGTGATTCTCTGATTTGGTTCGCAGGGACTGTGGTTGAAACTAGTCGATCTAGTTTGTTATTCTCCAATTCTTTTCCTTCCCTTTACCGCCTTCACCTCTATCTGTCGAAGTCCGTCAATGATTTACTGGTGTAAAGAATTTACACTAATCAATAAATATAAATCAACTATTTATTGAAGTAAATTAAGCATTTACAAATAATTACACCAGTAAATTAAGAATTTGCAAAGATTTATTAAAATAAATAATTTATCCAAATCAGTAAATAAATAATTTATCAAGTAAACAATGTGATTTATTAGATAAATTTATCAAAATCAGTAAATAAATGATTTATCAAGTACAAAAGTGATTTGTCAAATACATTTATCAAAATTTATACATAAGAAATATTTTTTGAATTTCAAGTTGTGGTAAATCATAATTTATTAAAAATATGCTATTTACTAAAAGTTTAAAATATTTTTACTACTTATTTTTACTCAAGTTTAATTTTGACCTACTCTCATTTTCTCTTTAAATTTAGTAAACACTAAGTTTATTATTCATAACTTATATTAAATCTAATTTAAAACCCTAAAACTGAATTGTTACGTAAAATAAATCTTGAAACTTAAAAATGCTCAAAATAATTTAATTATTTGAGAAAACATTATTTGATTTGTTTTCATTTAAACCATATTTGAAATAACATTTAAGATAGATTAGGAAGTGCAACCTTAACACTTTTAAAATTTTAATTGTTTCAGAGATATTTTATAACTGATTTTATAAATGTAGGATGTTCCAGGCAAAAATAAGAGATGTAAATTTAAGGGGTGGTTTTGAGGTTTTTATTTTTATTTTTATTTGCATTTTTTTTTCTTAGAACATAGTGGATAGGAAAGAAAAATATAAAGCAAAGAAAACTAAGATCCAATAAGGGGGTGTTTGGGGGAGATAATTAGAGACATTATTTTTAAATTAGAAAAAATTTGTTTTGGAAAATGTGTTTGAGAGAAAAAACTGTTTAGGGTGAAAAAATAGAAAAATTTAAAATTTTTTTTAGAAAAAAAATATCAATATGGATATTGTTTCATTCCTCTCGAAATTCTATGTAATTTTAAAAAAAAAATTATCTCATTTAGACTTGTATACACAAAGTTAATTTGGAGCTTATTGTAGCGTTTTAGAGAGATAAATAATAAAAAGTTTTGAAGTTTTGAAAAAAAATTTTAAATGTTTTCAAAATATATTCCAAACATGCCCGAAGTATCCTTTGTGGGAGAAAAAAAAAAAAAAAAAAGGGGCCCCTCTTGTCTTTTAGTCACACTCACTTGTCTTCCACTTGTATTATATTTAATTATAATATAATTTTGATTCAAATCTAAAATGTTATTAGAGTGCTTGTTTTTCATATTATATTTGTATTATATTTAAATATAATATAGTTTTTATTTAAACGTAAAAGTTTTATGTTCAAATATAATTTTTTTTACACTGTCTGAAATTATTTGTTATTTCATAATATTTTAAAATAAATTTTTTAAAATCCATTCACATCATATTCTTTTTCTATCTCACTTTTTCTATCTACTCTTACCGATCACATCAACTTTTCAGTTTTAAAATACAATTAAAATATTTTTCATCCAAACACATATTGTATTCAAATACAAAGCAAATACTTTTCATTTAAATACAAAATATATTCAATACATTGTGTTCAAACATAATGCAAATACAATATATTTACAAAATACCTATATTTAAATGTTAATTATATCATAATTTAAATTAAATATAATAATTATTTATTATTTTATTTCTTTTATTAATTATATCATATATTCTCTCTTATTTTCTCTTTTTCTATCTATGTATATTAATCACATCATAATTTCAAACTTAAATATTTTTATCCAAATAAATATTATATTTAAATATAATACAATATTTTTTTATATAAACACATACTATATTTAATATATTACATTACAATATCAATATAATATTTTATCCAAATATACAATTAAGGGCCGTTCGAAGGTGCTTTAGAGACTAAAACTAACTTTTTAGTACTTTTTTATTCTCATCATCACTTTTACTATTTATATCTTTAAAATTTTGTAATAAACTCTAAATTTTAAAATTTCATAACTTTTTTATATTAATACAAATGAGATATTTTACATAGAATTAAAAAAAAAAAAAAAAGAACCATACTGAAAAATTTTTTAATAAATTTTTTAAATTTAATACTTTTTCGTTATAAATAATTTTTTCTCAAATTTTTTTTTAAAACTTGTTTTTTCTAGCCTTAAAACCCATCTCCAAAACCCGCTCATAGGTAAACTTAAAACCCATTTATATACTTATCTGGAGATTTTTTTTTTATTGAAAAAAAATCATTTTAAAAAATATATTTGGAAAGAAAAATTGTCTAAAATAAAAATATATAAAATTTTAAAAATTTATTAAAAAAATTATTAATATAAATATTGTTTTGTTTTTCTTAAAATTATATATAATTTATAAAAAATCATCTTATTTAAATTTATATTTCTAAAATTATAAAGTTTTAAAATTTAAAATTTATTATAACATTTTAAAGATTTAAATAATAAAAAATATGATAAAATGAATGAAAAAAATAAAAAAATATATGTTTGGAAGAAATTTTTTTGTAAGGCCTGGGGCTATTTTCCAGTCTCAAAAATCAATTTTTTTTTAAAATTTCACCACTTTTCACTATTTACATATCTAAAATACTACAGTAAATTCCAAATTTTAAAAATTCATAATTTTATGTATACAAGTCCAAATGAGATAATTTTTTTTAAATTGCATAGAATTTTGAGAGGAACGAAACAATATCTATATTGATTTTTTTTCTTAAAAAATTTTTAAATTTTTTTATTTTTTCACCTTAAACAGTTTTTTCTTGTAAAAACATTTTTTAAAATAATTTTTTTCAACTTAAAAAAAATATCTCGAGTCTCCTCCCCCCACTCTCCCTTAATGTTCCAAACAGCCCGTAATAGTTTACTAGTTCAGTGATCGAGTCACTTTCCAGCTTTTAAAGCAAATGGTATTTTGTTCCCAATACCGGGGGTTTCTCCCAAACTGCTGGTAAACGGCCTCTAGTTTTTCTTCCTAGTCTTATCTCTCCACTTAAAAAATATATATATATAAAAAACAATAATAATAAAACAAACTACTTATCTATAAAAGGACACAACAGCTTGACCCAACCCAAACACAAATCAGAACTCAATTTCTTCTCTTTCTTCCCAACTTAAAACATACCCAATTCTCATTTCTTTTCATCTTTACTTTTCAAATCAAAAAAGAAGGCAAAAATGAGTTCAACAAGAAGAGCTTGGATTGTGGCAACAAGTATTGGAGTTGTTGAAGCTCTGAAAGATCAAGGCGTTTGTAGATGGAATTCTGCTCTCAGATCATTACAGCAACATGCAAAGACCAATCTCAGATCTTATTCACAGGCGAAGAAAATTCCAGCTTCTCAGTATTCTTCTGCTGTGGCTAAGAACAAATTGCAACAATCTGAGGAGTCTCTTAGAACGGTCATGTATTTGAGTTGTTGGGGTCCCAACAACTGAGTCCCCTGTAAATTTTTGTACTATATATGTTTTCTCTTCTTTCTTTTTATTGAAATACACGGTCTTGATCATAAATTCAGGTGTTATGATGGCTACGTTTTTCTTTTATCATACTTCTTAATGTATTACTGGAAAAGTACAAATTTAAGTGGTAATATATATATATTTATATATGACCTAACTCTAGAGAATATTGAAAACCGGGTATATGGACAATTTGGTTTCATTTGGATCTTGTAATATTCCTTGCTTAGAGCCTTCAGTAATTTACATCTAAATAAAGAACAGGATATCGTGCTTATCAGCCAAAAATCATTGGTAAAAATAAAGAAGTGAAAGAAAGCGGAAAACCAAAAAAAGAAAAAAAAAATACAAAGAGTATTCAATCCAACGTTATGTACTATTAACATTATATATGTATTCAAATCAAGAGGACACCGGAAACAGAGAAACCTGAAAATGGAAAATCACAATAATATACGAATTCAAAAAATATTTTATTTAATTACTTTTTTGTGGTAGAGATTTATTAGTTGAAAATTATTACTTGTATTTTTTACAGGTAGATTTATTATGGGATAATTTTTGAATCCTTTGGTAAGGTAAAAATGTTTATAACGTGAAATCGTTTTAGATGGTTCAAATTAAAAAAGTTAATGACAAAAACAAAAAAAAAAAAAAAAGAGGTTTGTTACACCTATATAAATGTAAAAATAATAATAAAAATAAAAATAAAAATAAAAAATTGGGAAAAAAATTTTCCCTTGCCACCAAGCAAGATGGGGTCCGGCAGCTCGTGACGAAGGGCCACAACGGCTCACAACGAAGGTATCTCAACGGCTTGCAGCGGAGGAAGGTTTTGGTTGGTTTGTCAGATGTCACGAGGGGAGGTGGTTTTCAGTCATTAGAGGTTGCAAGGGGAGGTTGGTTTCGATGGTTCGTCGAAAGGCTCGTTAGAGGTTGAAAGAGTTGGTTGGAGCGGTGAACAACCTCCCTTCCAAATTCTACAACTCTAAAAGTGACACAATAGCAACAGTCGATTAGCAGGACTTTCTCCTCCAACTCACCTTTGACAACATTTGTGGCTTGACTTTCGGAAAAGACCCCAGGCCTGTCAAAGGGGGAGACGAGGAAGGGGAAGAGGTTGGGAAGAGTAGAGCCGGCTTAGTGTAGGCATGCCAGAATCTAGGCAGAAGAGGGCGGGTCGACAACAGCGGTGGTGTTGTCGGTTGGGGGTCACGTGAAGTTTTTTAATTTTCTTTCTAAGTTCAATTTTTCTTAATTTTTGTATATATATATATATATTTTTTGTTGTGATGGTTTATGATAATCCCTTCTCCTATTAAATATAGATTATTGATCCCCTATCATTAATAGGGTATAAAAACTTATCCTGTAATAGAATTACCTTTTTTGTTTTCATGAAAATTTCATCTTATGGGACGTTTAGTTTGAATTTTAGACTAAGTAGGAACTGTAAATTTAACTATTTGATTAAGTTTTTTAATAATCTGTTTTATAATAGAGTAGTTTTATATGGCACATATTAAATTTAATATGTGCACCCGTAAATAACAGGTTAAAAAATTAACCTAATAATAATGAAAGTGCATTTTTTTTATTTATAATGAAAAATGATAGCTTGTATAGTAGAAATATTAGTTTTATTTTTTCTTTCAAAGATTTGATAATCAAGAAACAAAAACAAAAACGAAAAGAAAACCAGGTTCCACTAGGTACCCCTTTTGAAAAAATGGTCCCATTTGTTTTTTAGTCGCATTCGCCTCACTTATCTTGGTTGGTGTGTTACTTTATCCAATGTGCAAGTGTATTACTTTATACAATGTGCAAGTGTCATAAAGTATCGACCTTTCAAAGCAATGAGCTAAGCAGATGGTATTTTGTACCCAATACCAGAGGTTTCTCCCAAACCGCTGCTAAAACAGCCTCTAGTTTTGCATCTTAGTTAGTCTCATCTCTTTACTATTATATATATAGATATAAAGACACAACCTCTTGACTCAACCGAACACAAACCAAACACACAAGTTCTCTTTCTTCTCAACTGTAAACATACCCAATTCTCATTTCTTTTCATCCCCACTTGTAAAAGCAAGAAAGAAGGCAAAAATGTGTTCAACAAGAAGAGGTTGGATTGTGGCAACGAGTATTGGAGTTGTTGAAACTTTGAAAGATCAAGGTGTTTGTAGGTGGAATTCTACTCTCAGATCATTACAACAACATGCAAAAACCAATCTCAGATCTTATTCACAGGCCAAGAAAATTCCAGCTTCTCAGTATTCTTCCGCTGTTGCTAAGAACAAGTTGCAACAATCTGAGGAGTCTCTTAGAACAGTTATGTATTTGAGTTGTTGGGGTCCCAATACTTGAGTCCCCTGTTATATATTGTACTACTTTTGTTTTCTAAAAATATGAATTTGGTGAAATACATGATTTTGATCATACATTCATGCTGAATTATGGCTAGCTACAAATTATCCTTTTATAATATTTCTTAGTGCACCATATAAAAAAGTAACAAATTTAAATGATAAATGTTGAAATTATCTCCATTGCATATATAGAATTAATGCAAAGGTACATAATTCTTCATATGTCTTAACTGATCATGAGAATGTTGAAAACCGAGTATATGGTCAATTTGGCTTCATTTAGATATTTCTCCTATAGTTTGTATCTTAAAAACCATGTTATGATGCTCAGCCAAAGTATAAGAAAAAAGGGAGAAAATGAAGCAGGAAACCAAAACAAAAACAAAGACAAAATTACAAAGCGGTAATATGGCGTTGAATTAAGTACAACTACTATTATATATATATATTATATCCATTTATATATATTTTATACATGTACTCGGACCAAGAGGATATCTGAAATCAGAGGAACCTAAAAGTAGAAAATCTTACAAGCTGTAAATTTTAGAAACGATTTTTATTTATTTAACTTTTCCGTAGTTGAGATTTTTCGTTTTGGTATATTTTCACTTGTAAGATCATCTATAAATGTAATGCTGTGGTTTGCAGATTTTTGAAGTGGATACTCGTATACGATTAGGAAAATTTAGATAATTAGTTTTGCTTGTCATTGAACTATAAATAATGTTATCACTCTATACTTGGTGGAAGTTTTTTTTTTTTTTTTAAATAAAATTTCATGCCAGCACGCAGATGACATATGATGATATCTATTAAATTTAAGAAATCTTTCACAAACTTCCCCCGAAAAAGGAAAGTTTAAAAGCAATCTGTCAAAAAATTTATAAAAAAAAAAAATCTATCTGAAAGGCTACGTAGGATACGGTTGGCATCCTTTTAAAATAACTACCGTTTGGGCTCATTTTATAGACTATTTAATGAATTTCAATGGTCAAGGAGTCATCATCCCTCAGCATAGCAACCCTAGCATCGTCCCCATCACAGCGAAATCACGACGGACTTGCCTCCGACTTCAACCTCCACCACGACCAACCTTTAGGGTTGCACGATATAATCCTTGCGTGATTTATCCTCGCGCGATCTCTCTGCTGGTCACCATCTCGGTCCATCTTCGACATCGCCTAGAAATTTGCCTTGCCTATATCTTTTTTATCATGGACACGTTTCTTCTTCGATGACAGTGCGATAGACGGCCACTTAGATAGCTTTTTCCGACCTTTCATGAAATCTGGTTGTGGAATAGTTAGTAAGGGGCTGCAGATGGAGGGTGGTGTTGATGGAAGGTCGAAGGGCTGCAGGTGCTAGGTTGGGTTTTTTATTTTTTTTTAATCTATTAATTCATTATCTTCTCAATTAGAGCGAATTATAATTATCATATATAAATGTATAAATAATATTTTAATTGTTAAAAATTTATTATATGGTTTTAAAATGGATTATAAGAGTAGATATTTTTAAAATGTATTTTCTCTTTAAATTATATAATTATTTTCACAATTAAACCTGTGGTTTTTCTAATAGTGTTCATCTTTTCCTTTCAAAAAAACAAAAAAAAGGTTCCGGGAAGTGCCCTTTTGAAAAAACGGTCCCATTTGTTTTTTAGTCACACTCACCTCAAACTTTGTTGGTGTTTATCTATTCTGTAACGTATGTAGAAAGCTCATCTGGTTTTCTGTACAGTTTCTCAAATTTCACTGTTTAAAGTTTTCATCTTTCTATTTTGTCGTCTTTATATTTTGTCGTTTTTTGAGATGCCATTCCACTGTTTAATGCTGCTTTCTCTTCTTTTCGATTTTCAAGCTCTGTTAATCCATTCTCTTTCTCCTTTTTCTTTTTTATTTTCCCCCTCTTTTCTTCACTCACCTAGGTCCACAAGTTTGTGTTTGATTAGATTCACCACAATCCATTGTACTTTTGCCCTTTGCTTTGTCGTTTTTGGCTTTCTTTTTTGACCCTCACTTTTTCCGTCTTGCTTCTTCCCCTAATAAAATAATATTCGTAGTCATGTAATTAATATTAAAAATTCTTTAATTCTAATTTTCTCTACTAAAACTATATTTTTTCAAATATGTCTTTCCTTAATATTTTTCTTACAACATTCTAAGTGTAATCTTATTATTATAAATATATTCTTTTTACTAATTTTTTCAAACTATCTATTATATATATATATAGAAATAGAAGCTTGTTACCATAGCTGTACTCACAAGATACTATTCAAAGGTTTGGTAAAGTTATTTTCTTCATTTTTGATATTTTGTCCTCTTCTATATTTTTTTTTCTTTATCTTCTTTTTTTTAAATAATAAAATAATTTTTTCAGAATATGTACTAATATAAAATTATTTTTCTTATAAATTTCAAAATATTTATTTTTCCAAATATGGTCTTTATAAATGATTTTTTTTTACTAACTGTCCAACTTAATTATTTTTTTTAAATGTTCCATTTATTTAATATCTTTTTAAAATTTTTTTATTTAAATGTCTTTTTCTTTTAAGTGGTTCATATTATAATAAATTCTTAAATATATCTACTTCTATAATCTATTATATAATCATATTAAAAAAGTGAGTTCCCTTAAATATACTGTCCAAAAATTGCGTTAAGCTTTTTTGTTTCTGTGAAGATGTTTTTTCCCCCCTTAATTTGTTACTCTTTTTTTAAAAGTTGTTTTCTTCTATTTTATTTATTGTTATTCTTTCTTTTTTTTTTTTTTCATTTTAACTTTTTTCTAAGTTTGCCTTTTTTATTCTCTTAATTTTTATTTTTGCAAAAAAATTTTTAATGGATTTATTTTTTTAATCAAATTTGTTCCTATAAAAATATATTTTGAATTTGTATTTATTTTTAATTTTTCTTGTGGCTTTAATCAATATATTTTTGTATATACATAAATTTTTTCAATGATATAAATTTATCTCGAATACAGTTTTACATCAATATCTTTTTCTTCTCATGTATAGTCTTAATTTGTTTATCATTTAATAACATTTTTTTATACTCATGTTGTTAATATTATTTTTTTTTATAAATACACTCTTATTTAGATTTTTTTTCCTTCTCGTATTTATGCATATTCACTAAGCTTTTTTTTTTCCAATTGTCTTCGTATCTAAACAATTTTTTTTCTTATATAAATATATTGGTTAATTTTCATTTCATTTGTCCTACCAATATATTTTTTTTGTATTTTTGCATGCTCCATTTATTTTTAAATATATAGTATTGAATGGAAATGCTATTTCATTTTAATATACATTCATTTTAAATCTAAATTATTTATATTTATTCTTTTTAAAAGTCTAATAATTATTTATAGCACATTTGTTTATTACATTATATTTTTATTACATTTGAATGTAATATAATTTTTATTTAAATACAAAAATGTTATATTTGAATATTAATCACATCACAATTTAAATCTAATATAATCACTATTCATCTTTTACTTTTTCAATTACTTTTACCAATCACATCACATAATCTCTTTCTCTCTCCATTTTTCTCTTTATTTTTATTAATAACATCATATATAATACAACCTAAATACTTTTCATAAAAAATATTATATTTAAATACAATGTAAATATTTTTCATCTTAATATATATTATATTTAATATATTATATTTAAATATGATACGAATGTAATAACAAATAATTAAGGTACATGGCCATGTGCCAATTTTTTTAAATGATAAAATCTCATAAAAGTAAAAGTTATTAAAAACAAGAATAGTTTTAGAAAAATCCTATAATTATTACTTTAAACAAAAAAATGGTTAATAAACTTTTCATCATTCTAATAAAGTCTTCACAAAATAATAAATTCACAAAATATTATATCATTGAAAACTTAAACAATTATATTTATAAAATAAATATTCAATAATTTTAGTATGTATGCACTTCACATGTGCAAAACGTGTGATTTTAATGAGTAACTATATTAAAAATGAGAGTTTTTTAACTATTTACCCTCACACTTCACTAATCAAGTTTTTGATTAAATTATTTTATCCTGTAGTAAACTATTTATAAAAGTCGTTATATCTTTTATTATAAAAAAGTGTGTCCTCAATATTTTCTAAAATTTATTAAAACCCATAATATTAAAATAAATTGCAACCAAATCCGGCCATTTTTCTAAATCTACCGTGTCATCTAATTTTAAATTATATACGTCATTATAAACCTGAAATACTAAAAAGGTTTTAATAAATTTCCACACGTGCTTTGCACATCTTTTCAACTAGTTGTTTGTTTTGCTCAGATGTTTTCAGCTAGTTTTTTTACGCGCAAGTTCGGTGGTTTTGTCATAGAGAACTGTCCAGCAAATGGTATTTTGCACCCCAATACCAGTGGTATCTCCCAAACTGCTGCTAAAACAGCCTCTAGTTTTCCCCCCTTGTCTTCTCTCTTCACGAAAAAATTAACACTTCCATTACCTAACTCCACACACACACAAATATATATATATATATATATAAGGACACAACCTCTTGATTCAACCCAACACAATTCAAAACCCAATTTCTTCTCTTTCCTGTCAACTGAAACATACCCAATTCTTATTTCTTTTCATCTCAACTTTCCAAAGTAGGAAATTAGGCAAAAATGAGTATAACAAGAAGAGCTTGGATTGTGGCGACTAGTATTGGAGTTGTTGAAGCTTTGAAAGATCAAGGTGTTTGTAGATGGAATTCTGCTCTCAGATCACTACAACAACATGCAAAGACCAATCTCAGATCTTATTCACAGGCCAAGAAAATCCCAGTTTCTTAGTATTCTAGTGCTGTGGCTAAGAACAAGTTGCAACAGTCTGAGGAGTCTCTTAGAACAGTCATGTACTTGAGTTGTTGGGGTCCTAATAATTAAGTCCCCTGTTTGTTTGTTTGTTTTTTTTTTTTTTTGCACTACATATTAATATGTTTCTACTTTTTTGTGAAATATACATAAATTTTTTTTAGATTTTGTTCATTTTGATACCTTTCATATATATTTAGCTCTAATTGAGAAGAATAAAATTGAGACAAAGGAAAGGAAACTTCAAAAAAAAAAATGGAGGAGGAACCAAAAAAGTTTATTTAACAATCAGATTGACGAATAAACACCCTTAAATCATTGCAAGGAGTGTATACTGAGCCCATGATTCAGAAAATCCCAAATACTAAATAGCTGAAATCAAAATATAGTATTCCCTTGAAGAGTTTATTGAAGCAATCAATACGAATTCCCGAATATGAATTGTATATTTAAACAAAAATATATATATATATATTTTAATTGATAAATGAACTCACCAGTTTATGCAGCGGTATGTATGTCACTTAAAGTTATTGATAACATTGGAAAAAAAAAAAAAAAATCCTTGAAGGCTACCATTGGGTGAAAAAAGAGTAGAAAAACTAAACGATTCAAGTTCCTTAACTTCACCGTTAATGAGTCTGAGGCTAATGTAACGATTAGGATGTTATTGTTTTCCTATTCCCGCAATATAAGTTCAAGGTTCAATATTCTATTGTATCAGAATGGCATCTCACTGAGGGCTTGGGCTCCCCAGAAGGATCATCGCCTTCTTCGTTCTTCCTTTCGCTGTTAATCTCAGAGTTATTTCTGTTGATGATAGAGGTCTTGATTCTTTTGTACGCTTTTCTTTATTCTTCTTTTGCCGATACTTTTAGAGCTATTTCCACTGATAAAAGTCTTGATTCTTCTCTGCAGTCTAGGTACACAATTTCCTCCAAAGCTTCCATTTTATTCCAGATTACCCTCTTAGATTGATGTACATCGTATATTTATTATTTAAATATAATTTAAAATTTTTTTAATCTAAATATATATTATATTTAAATTTAATATAAATATTTTTTTTAAATATAAATTGTATTTAATATATTATATTTAAATAAATACTAAACGAAATCTTATTCTGGAATGTTAGTGAAATTGAGCTGAAGCCTTCTACTAGAATAGAATTTGACGTGTTCCTTTTTATTCTAATTAGTCGGTTCTGAATTAAATTAATAATTTTTTTTCTAATTTATAATACAAGTTAAATAGAAAAAAATAAGAAAAATACTTGAATAACGTAAGTTTAAAGATTGCTTCGTTAATATTACACAAAAATTTAGTATTACATCAATACAACTAATCTTGTGTTATTTTAATTAACCAATGAAAAAAAAGTGTCTATTTACATAATTTTCTTAAAAATATATACATAAAAAATTAAAATGAAAGTTTTCCTCCTCTCTTATTGCTTAGCCTTTTTTTCTCTAAAAAAAAAAGTTCTACGTAAAATTACAATTCTATATGTAAAAATAAAAATATTTTTATAAAATTAGATATAGAATTAATATTAGATTAAAAAAGAGATTATAATATTAAGTAATATAAATATAATAGTTAAATTATAAAACATGGTGTAAAAGTATAAATTTGATTTAAAAAACCCTTTACTCCAATTATTTTATCTTTATCCTAAAGCATGGCTCCAGCATGCAGCATACTGAAAGCAACAGAAGAAACAAACCCATTTGTATATTGGTGTCACCCACTTGTCTATTAGTGTCACCCACTTGTCCATGTACAACAAAAAAGTACCAATCTCATCCTTAAAGAATCATCCAAGTTCAAGGCACGGGATTTGAGCCAAAACAAAATCAAATGGTTTTTTATTCAACCATATTTCTCCCATTCTGCGAGTACTAATAATAATACCGCCATTGGTTTTTGCCTCCCACCAATTAGAACCACTTCTCACATATCTCACTCTATAAAAGAAATTCCATTTGCAAACATCAAAGACAACCCAAAATTCCTTTCCTTTCCCAATTCTAAATATTTGCCAAACTTCTCTATTGTCATATTAAATTATATAAAAGAGAAAAAAAAAATGAGTTCAACAACTGGATCTTGGATTGCAGTAGCAAGTATTGGGGCGGTTGAGGCATTGAAAGACCAAGGCATTTGTAGATGGAACCATGCTTTGAGGTCAGTGCAACAACATGCCAAGAACAACGTTGCCAAACCTCATTCTCATGACGCCAAGAGACCGTTCTCTTCCCGGCCGTCTTCGGCTTCGGTCTCGAAGAATTTTAGAGATGAGAAGATGAAGCAGTCCGAGGATTCACTGAGGACTGTTATGTATTTGAGCTGTTGGGGTCCTAACAACTGAGACCCCATTAAAATATGTGCTTTTTTTTTTTTTTTTCTCTTTTTGTATATGTGTACAACTTGTATGTTTTCTTTTTCAGTAGAAGTGATAGTGATAACTGTTTTTATTTGCTGATCATTTTCTTTCGTATCACCTCTACCTAAAGAGTTCGAGTCTGATTATAGATAAGACGTATGCATTAGTTATAATTCCAATTTTATAGTTCGTTTAGATTATAAATTTAAAAAGTAAGTTAAATTTTTTAGGAAGCTTTTTTAATAGTGTTAAAAAACAATCTCTATAAAGTGATTCAAACGGGGCTAAATTTTCATCATTAAGCAGGAAGCCAAAATGAGCAGAATCAGCAGATGCAATTTTCAATTTTATTCCAGGGTCTATCAAAATACTGCTTATTTTGCCCATAATTTCTCACCATGAAAATATCGAAACCTCAAAGTCCATAATTTAAAAACTTTTGGTGGGTATATAAATCTCTTGATTAACTATATTTCATACCATGCATGTAATATAGTATGTCATTGTGCTAGCTATTTCTAAATAACACGATATCGTTTTATAGTTTCTCTATCATTATAAGTTTGACGTTTGATTAGCATGACGACATGTAATTGTCTTAATGATTTGAAATTACACATCTTCTGCATAATCCTATCATTATAAACTTGATAACTACTAATCAAAAAAGTATATCATTGTGATTTTTTTTTTGATAATTATATCATTTTGTTGATGATTTGTATTTACATATCATTTCATATTATACTAATAATTAGTACTAAAAAAGTGAGATAATGAAAATCACGAATTAACTAATATTCTATATATTAATCTAAAATAAATATTAAAAAATAAGGAGAAGAGAACAGTTAATGCAATCAAATAAATTCTTATCAATTAAAGTGGTTTACTCAAGGGTTAAAATGACCACATATGTAGAGTATTTAAAATTTTTTTATTCGGAAAATTCTTAAAAATTTTATTATATTTCAATTTTGCTCTGGTAAATTTGATTATGCAAGTCAACATTTTGTGTCGTGCTCAATACTCTTTTTTTTATGATATAAGGACTTATAATTTTATTAAGCTCCAAATCTGCAAACTCTTATCTAAATTTTTCTCCTTCTATCCGTTGGGTTACTCCCATTAGGGTACAATGTGCTCAAAACTTAGGCTTAGCATGACCCACTTAATTAGGCTATGAAGCTCATCCAAATTCATCCCTTCTTTATTGAACTAATCCCAAAGGAATGAGTAATATTAAAAATACTAATTTTAATCTTAATTTTTGAAAATCAATCTACGTGACAATAGACATCTTTCGTATAGTTAGATATAATCTTTTAAATTTAAAAATTTATTAATAAAAAGATAACAACTCACATATCATATAAATTAATACTTAAATACAAAAACAGAGTTAGCGTCCTAATATTTTTCATACAAGATACAACATGATTAATACTTAAGCCTTGTACGACCCACTTAACTAGAGTGTGCCTCTCTAGACCCATGGATTGAGGGGAAAATTAGGGGAATGCCACAAAATAAGGGATGGATTGATTTTTTTCACAAATTAAAAAGTCTTGCGAAAAATGTCATAATGCTCTCTCTCCATCAACCTCCCGGAGCACCATTGTAGTGTAACCACAAAGGAGATTGGTGCTAGGATGGCAACGGCGAGGACGCCATGATGGCTATAGATCACGATACTCTTATCAAGTTACTGCAAGTCTGCCATCTCCCCAGAACAGAGCTGCAAGTTGGCAATCTAGCTCTGAGGTTTAATCTGACCGGCGTGGAAAAGATTTGCTTGACAACAATGGTAGCTAGAATGATAGTGGCATGTGATTGGACTGGCAATCACCGGAAGAGATCTAGAACACCAATCTCAACATTGCCTTCCCCTAAGCTTTGTTCTCTATTGGATTTGCCGCGATCTCCTCGAGTAGCCGGCATCAAGGAGAAGAAAGAGAAGAGAGAGAAAAAAATTTTAAAAATAAGAATTATAGTATTTTAAAATAAACAAAACAATAAATATTTATAATGTTATGTATGGTAGTTTTTGTAAGAGATTTTTTATGTGACAAAAATCAATCTAATACATGATTACTACGTAGAATTTCTCTGAAGTTCCCATAGAATGAAGATCATATGGGACTAACTGCTATTGGGCTGTCGTCCGCCCCTTCGCTAAGTCGGCCCAGCCTATTTGACAACTCAAGTGATTCCTTAGAAGCAACCTTATTTGAGTCTAGAGCATGACATATGACCAGTACATACATATTCTGAAAAAAAAAAAAAAAAAAAAAATAAGAGACACTTCAAAACCATGGCCAAGTACATAGTATATACTAGATAACTTTGACATGAAATTCGACAAACAACTTTATATATATATATACACATATATATATGTTTCAATTTCTTTTAAAACTTTGTCTAAATTTCTTTTCGTGTAGAAAAAGAGTATTTCAAAACATATGGTTTTAGTGTATACTACTTAACCAGTCCTTTCTTTTCCATAACTGTTGAATTCCGGGACTGCCTGTAGTTTATTTATTTGTTAGTAATTGCGGTTTTCAAACATGACACACCTCTTATATAAGACTGCATATTATTGTCTCTCTTAAGACCCATCAAAACTAACCAAAAAGACTCATATTTTTCCATTGTAGTTTGAGAAAACATGAGTTCAGCTAGCCAAGCTTGGCTTGTGGCTACCAGTATTGGAGCCGTTGAGGCTCTAAAAGACCAAGGAGTTTGTAGGTGGAATGGCGTCTTGAGGTCACTTCAACGGTGCGCCATGAACAATATTCGATCATTTTACGCTGCTCATGCCATAAAAATCTCCGCTTCTTCTTCTACATCATCCAAAAATGTTTTTAAGAAGATCGTGAAGCGATCGAGAGAGGACTCGCATAGAAGAGTCATGGAATTGAATTGTTGGGGGCCTAGTACTGTTAAATTTTAGGTCCCTTTGGCTTTGGTTTCAATGAAGATTTGTGATGTATTTACCCCCAAAAAAAAAAAAGTAGATTTGTGATATAGTGATTTTAATGGGTTTGATCACTACGGGGACTGTTTATCTCAATCAATTCTCAGTCCACCTAATTTTGTTTTCACCCTTTTTGAGCAATTTTACTGTGACTTAGAACCTTAAATGTAAAGATTCCTCTTTTTTTTTTTTTTTTTGGGCAATGATATAAGTATTTTTTCTCTGTTATGCATCATGTTCCATTAGGTATTTTGTATTGTATATTTTATGCCCTCTTTTGTAGCGAAAAAATGTACATAGTAAGAAATATGAGAAATGATATTATTTTCAACTAAAAGAAAGAGAAGAATACGAGAGAGATAGAGAGACAAGTGAACATAGTAGATGTTGTAGCGCAAGTGAAGAACCAAAAATAATAATAAGAATAATAATTTTCTTAGAATTGACGTTGTTTTAAGGTATAAATTTGAAATTAGAATATGTTAGTTTTTTTCTATGAAAAATAGTTAGTTTTTTTCTATGAAAAATTCACTAATAAGTAAGGCATGTTTTCTAATTTTATCCTATCCTAAAGCACGTTCAATTAGTTATTTGAATTTATTTTAATAAATTAATGTATAAATATACACATGTAAATATATATAAAAGAATTATACGATATATAGAATATTTATCTGTATAGTTATCATCATCTACATCTAGAAAGTTAGATGTTTTGGAAGAAACTTATACAGTTTGAGAATTGGTTTTGATTGATGAAAAAAAAGAATCTAATTCAACCGATATGCCCTTAGGCACGGCTACACATAACATAGAAATCATACTTGGATAGAGTGGATATTAAAATTACCTTATAAGGAGGTCCATTTGATACCCAAAAATTGCTCAGCAATAGTCCACAAATAGAGAATATTAGAGTGAACCAAAAAAGTTTAGGTAAGGCCAGATCCAAATGTTGATTACGTAAGCATCCTGTAATAAGAGAAGTAGTTATGAACTCTATAGACCATCTCCAAGGAAGGCCCCAATCATAGGAAAAAAAAACCCTCGCAACCCCTTAGGGTTATCCTACATTTGGAAGAAAAAGTAAAAAAAGGAATGAATATATTGATAATTTGACCTGGCTTTCGTGCTTTGACGGGTTGCTAAGATCTTTTCAATGACCAATGTTGTATTGAAAGGATATTTATATGATCCGATATGATTCGATCAATTGTGTAAAACTCACGGTAGTAACGCAATCATGAAAGTATACAGAAAAAACAGTTTTTTTTTTTTATTATTTAGTTAGTCATCTTGGTTTAATGAGTCCTTTTTTCCATGATGAATTGTTGACACCATTCCTACATTTTGTCTCGCAGACCAAGGAGAAAGGGGGCTCTGCGAGAAGAAGATTGTAACATAAGAGAAGTAAGGGTAAGGGGGTCAACCTTTTTTTAAATATACAACATGGATTATAACGATGCAATGTAGTTCGACTCTCATGTTGATCCAAATGAATCATCCTTTCCATGGAGGTAATCTTTGCTTGCTAGATAAAAGATTAGCAAGTTACAAATTCTGTCTCAGTAAGACACGCATTTCTATTACTATGAAATTCATAAATAAAGTAGTTAATGATAGGGTTACTGTTATCTTTTAGTGATGAATCCTATATGTGTTCCTAAGAAAAGAAAAGGAATTTGCCTAATTTTAGGGGTCTTGATAATGATTAAACAAATATACAAGGCTATTAAACTTTATTCTAACAAGTGAATAACTTAATTTACCAATGAATAATTTTAGAGAGCATCGGTTATTTTAAACATCAACACCACACTAATTAAGGGTGGATCAATCCTACAATATTCACCAATTAGTTGTCTCATTCCCTCTATTAATTGGGATGTTCAAGTCTATAATACTGCAAACTATTTTTATTTACCAATAGGGCAAAATAATGCGTGTATTATAAAATTTTCCTTTTTATCACACGTGGGTAAAAGGAAATGCTTTAACATACCAATCTAGCATAAATATGATAGTGTGAGACATGATAAGACATTATCAAATCTTGGACGTGACAATAATAATAAAATTATAGGAAATGTCTTGTATATGCTCTGCCATGTTGTGCACGCTGGTAATTTTTTATTTAACAAATTGTAAGTATCATTGTCGCACCCTATTATTCAAATATTAATATAAATGATGAGTATCCATAAAAAAAATATTTAAATTATTTAATTGGTATAAAATATAAATTATATTTTTTAATAAAAACAAAAAATATAATATAAAAACATAAATAAAAATATTAATGTATTTTAGATATGTTATGTAAAAATAAAATATTAAATGAGAAAAGGTATTGGTTTATTTATTGTATATAATATAACAATATAAAATGTATTTAAATTTAAGATATACTTTTTGAATAAAAGAAATTACACATTATAAAAAGTTAAATAATCCAAATTGTATTCAAGGGTATTTTGGATATATTTTAGCTCAAATTATGTATTGACTAAAAAAAATATATAGATTTGTATATTAAATATAATATGATAATATAAAAATGTAAAACTTTAAAATACATGTATATTTTTTGAATAAAAGTAAAATATAAGACATCAAACTATAAAAAATAGTGCTAGGTGCATCAACTTTAATATTAATTTTTTGAATATCAATTTACGTGTTATATTTTTATTGATAGACGTAATTAATAATATTTTAAATACTTATTAATAAAATAAAAACTTTATACATGCTACATGCATAGATGGATGCTAAAAAAGTTATATTAGAATTGGATATTTTTAGTATATTTTAAATGTAAATAAAATAATAATAATAATTGTAGTGCTCCGACAAGGATTATTAATTTTATTAGAGCATACGACAGTGGGATGAAGACAACAGCCGCATTATAAAAGAGTCCACTCCTCTAGTTTGTCCAAGAAATTACACGTTCAAAACCGTGTGCTTACGCTAGCTATGTAAGCAAAAGGTAAGAGGAAGTAAACAAATAACCACGCTTTTAGAGTGTGGAGATTTAAAAAATGAAAAACCAAGGAAACAACCTGCGGGATTGGGAAAAACCACTAACTAAACCCACAAACCTGGGAGCTATAATCCGCCGAATTTAAACCCCAGTTTCCTTAAAGATCAGGCAACAAAAAACTCCACAAACTATTTATTATTATTTTTAGGCCAGCCTTTTGGACTCTATATATACCTGTGAGCCCAAGGTGACACGGTTTTCTGAGCAAGATCAAGACCAGAAACCTTGATTTTGTGACCAACAAGATCAAACCTTCAAGAACTCTATACACACTTCCAAAGAAGACCCTTTTACAAATAGGTCCTACTTTTACTTTCTATCTGACTAATTTTCCAGGAAAGTGGGAGAGAGAAAGATGAGTGGGAACGGGAAAGTATGCAAGTTCGAGAGGGCCTTCAGGACCATGCAGCCTAAAATCCGAAATATTAATGTTGTTGTGCCAATGGAATCTTGTGGCGATTTTGGAGGGATTAATGTTTCAAGTAGTGCTGCTCTTCCAACGAGGATAAACCTTGATGATGTCAAAAGAAGGAAAGAGAAAGATGAAAATCTTGTACACTTGATTTGTTGGGGACCAGATTAGATTTTTTGTATATTTTTTGTGGATATTTGTTTGTGGTTTATTTCAAAGAGTTATTATTGTTGTTGTTCTTGGTGGAGTAGCTGGAGACGGCAGGCCTGCCAAGTGGTAGTAAGTTGGTGTTTATCTTGGATTGTAGAGTGCTTTGACGCTCACAGGTTTTTCTTGCTTTTGATAGTACTATTATTTATTTAGTTAGTTTTCAGGTTTGAAATGAGTACTGGTATTTGTCTTATATTCTGTTCAAAAATAGGATTTTATTGGTTACTTGGCATGTTGTAGTATGGAGCAATTTATACGCATGAGAAGTACAATTTTTTCTTTGAAAATAGTATAAAAATAGTACCAAGTTTTAAAGTGCTCTCTCTCTCTCTCTCTCTCTTTTGTAATTTGCTTTCCAGTCAACTTAATCAGCAATCTATGTGTAAAAAAAAAAAAAAAGGAATATCTAATAGATGTCTAAACAATCCATTATATTTAGATAAAAAAAAGTATTTATATTATATTTAATATAATATTTATTTAAATAAAAAATATTTAAATTATATTAGGGTAATATGATTGATAATAAAGTAAAAAAATATATATAACATAATTAATAAAAATAATAAAATAACATAATAATAAATAATAATTATATTAAATTTAAATTATAATATAATTGATATTTAAATATAATATTTTATATTTAAATATCAATTATATTATATTTAAATGTGAAATAAATATAAAACTGTAATAAAGCAAACCCTCAAAGGTTACCCAACTAGAAAATTCAAATCAATTTATGTAAAACAAAAAAGTGCATACGTATAGAATACTCACTCTTTTTCTTTTTTTAAAGAGCAAATTATCATTAATTATAAAGAATAAAAAAGAGAAAGACAGCGAGAGAAACTCACCATTAAAAAAAAAAGATGGAGGAAAGGCAAATTGTCGTCCAATTACGGGATGTTTGGTAAATATATTACATTTTAATTGTATTTAAATGAAATTTATTTTTTGAATATTGTATTTGGTTAAAAAATATTTGTTTTGTATTTGAATGAAATGTATGTTTGGATGAAAATTATTTTAGAGTTAAAAAATTAATGTGATTGGTAAAAGTAGAGATAAATAATAAAGTTGAAAAGTTGATGTGGTTGTTTTAAAAATGTTTTAAATAGTAATTATTTTTATAACACTGTTATAAAATTTGTATTTAGTGTAAAATTATATTCTATTTGAATTAAATTAAAATGAAAATTTTTCTCTCAACGCTCCCTTAATCTATACTTCTTCCAGAGCGACTCAAGTCACAATGGGTGACACAACTACCATTACAATTATGTCACTATTCACCCAATAAATTCCTAACCTCCAGTCTAATACTTATCAACAAACGCAACCGACCATTTTAAATGTTATATCAAAAACCACACCTAATCTACACTCATCCAAAACGCAAACACCCCTCACGGTACAAGATAACAAACCACCAATTAGAAAAAAAAAAAAAAAAAATCAACCAATTCACAAAAACTTCATTGAAATCCATACCCACCCCAACTAAATTAATAATGCCATTCTATTTAAGCAAATACAGAATAAAATTGAAATAAAAAAATGGGCATCCTGAAAAAATGATAAGAGATTGCAATGACATTTTATAAGTATTGAATTTTTACATAATACCTTTTATTTTGTATTATTGATTGAGATGTTGTTTTAATCATTTGAGTAATTTTAAAACAGTTTAATTTATGATAAATAATAATGTAATTCATGTTACAGATATTTTAAGGTAAATACTCATAAATAGTATTATTAACGTAAATGCTCATAAATGTTTTAACAATTAAAATATTAATTTTTATAAATAATAGTGCTACGTAAAAGACCATACAATAAAAGAAGCTTTACAATTATTAAATAAAGTGTATCCCCGATCAGATTCATAATCTGTGTAATGTTTAGTAAAAATTCAAATATCTAAACTTAATTAAACGTTCCACAAATCACGACATGATACTCTTACATTTTTAAACATTAAAAAATGGAGTTTTTTTTTTCCCCATATTTTTCAACGCTAGGTCTTGTCAAATTGACTTAGACTGCTTGGTCTCATGGAATTGTACGATTTGCAGGGGATCGCAAGTTTGATCCGCTTCATATCAAAAGGCCAATAATTCAAAACAAAAGGTAAGAAAGTATACCCTAATCAGATCCTTAATTTGTGAGATGTTTAGTAGTAATACGAGTATTTTTATTTAATTAAACATCTTTCAAAGAATGTTATTGTCCCAATAACTTATGATTGTTTGAATTAAGAGATTGCAAGTTCGATCATGCTACATATTTAAAAGTAATAATACTGAGTACGGTTTAATTGACACATTTATCTTATCTCTTTATATCATTTTCTAACTCTTAATTTTAAAATAGCAAAATTTTCTTATTATACATGCTTATATATTTCTAAAATTACCCTTAATTTTATTTCTTAAAATAAATATTATTTAATTTCCACTTTAAATATCTTCACACGTCTATGTTTTATTTTATTATATTTACTTTACTTATTTTCATTTTTTATCTCTCTCATCATTTTTTGATTAAGTTTTCTTTTTTGGGAATTTTTTTTTTTGGTTGATGAATTTTAAAAAACAAATACATTCACTATTTATATTTTTAATAATTATATTTACTACTACATTTTTTAAACTAAAAATTTGTCAAGGGAAAAAAATTGTCTAGAAAGAAAAGAAAAGAAAAGAATATAGTTATTGAGAAAAGAAACTAGAATCTTATTATAACGGATTGTAAGGTCTTGTATTGTTTATTTTGGAATAAAAACGGTCTTCAAAAATAAGATACAAATTGGAGATTGCATAACGGAAAAAAAAAAAAAAGTAAAATTTTGTTAATGGTTATATGCATGGACGTTGATATTCTTTTAAACGTTTCTATGTTATATCCTATAGCATAAACATTTGTTATATTCACATACATAACCGCAAACGCAAAATAAAATAAAAAAACACAGAATTACAGTTTTACAACAAAAATAAGTAATAAAAATGGATTCGATTGAAGAAAAGAGAAAAACAAAAGTTTTTTTTTTTTTTTTGAATATCTTCCTTATATAGTTTTTTTAAAATAATCATTAAAAGTGAAGATATTCTAGTTTTATTTAGAAAAATTAGAGAAATTAAGAATGAAAGTCCATTAAAATAATAATCTTGACTTTTTGGGATGTTTGGTGGATTGTATTAGAGTATTGTATTTATTATTTTATACTAATACAATATTTGATAAGATCATCGTATTATATAAAATTATATGGATTATAAATTAACATGATTTATGTTATATAATCTAATATAACACCTTTTTTTTTTTTGTATTTTACTATATTTTTTTAAATAATGGTCAAGTCCAAGGTTGAGAAACAAGGCTTAAGATCGAGGTTAGATTTTAAGACCAAGATTGAGATCGGGTCTCAGGTTTCGAGACAGGTAAGTATTGGGTTCTAAGACAACAGTCGGGGTACGATTTTGAGTTTCAAGACGTGGATTGGGGTCGGCTTTTGAGACGGGATCAGGAGCACATTTTAGGACGAAAGTAGGAGTTAGGTTTCTAGATAGTGATCGGAGTTTGGGTCAAGTCAAGGCTCGCATTCCTAAACAGGACTATCACAAAACCCGTCTCCGACCCCGTCATGAAACACAATCTTGACTTGCCCCGAAATTTGACTCTCATAACGAAATCCATCCCCAACCATTGTCAAGAAACCCAATCCTAAATCCCATCCCGAAAACCAATCTCGATGCCAATCCCGACACCGTCCTAAAACCTAATCCCGACCCCGTCAACAAACCCATCCCTAACTCTTATCACGAAACTTGATTCCAAGTCCTATCCCGAAACTTGGTCTTGACCTTCATCCCAAAACTCGACCCTAACCTTATCTTGAAACCCAATTCGAATCTCGGTCTTGAAACCTGATCTCGACCCCTTCTCAAAACCCGACCTGTCCCAAATCTAGACCCCCAACCCTGTTTCGAAACTCAATTTCGAACCCCGTTTGAAACTTGGTCCTTACCCTATCTCAAAACCCGACCTTGATCCTCGTTCTAAAACCTGACCTTGACTCTCGTCCTGAAACCCAAACCACAATCTCATCTCAAAACTCAGCCTCAGCCGTGTTGAAACTCAGTCCCTATCCTGTCTTGAAACACGATCTTGATTCCCATTTGAAAACCCGAACTAGACTGCGGTCTTGAAACTTGACGCCAGGGGTGGCAAATCATATTAGTGGGTTGTGTTCGTGTCGTGTCTGACCCGTTTGTTGACACAAATACACTTGATACAAACACGATCCGTTTAATAATCATGTCAAAAAGCACAATTCGAACATGACCCGTTAATAAACGGGTTCATACGACATGGCATGTTTATGATCCATTTCGTATTTGCTAAATCCACTTACTAAAAAGGTCATAAATGGGTCATTTAATCTGTTATTGACCCATTTAACTAACTTGTTATTAATCTATTTAATTAACCTATTATTAATCAATTTAACTAACCTATCATCAATTTTAATATTAAAAAAACTTATTAAACACCTAAATAACAATCAAATTATAACAATCAAATTAAGTTTACAATCAAGTTACACCTAAATTCAGATTACAAAAGATAAATACAAAACTAAAAATATACATATAAAAACTAAAATATATAATTTATATTTAAATTTTGAATTTTAAATTTTTAAACCTTAAAAATTTATATAATATATATTAAAAATTATAAATGGGTAATTCATGGGTCGTATTCGTGTTAATCTATATATGACCCATTTATTAAACGGGTTATTTCGTGTCAATTGTGGATTGACAGGTTCGTGCAGGTTCAACCATTTATTTAATCGTGTTTGGCGGATTCGATCCTTTTTGACCCAAACTCATTTAAAGAAAACTCAAACCCTCTAACTTCGTGCGAGTTTCATATTATATTGTCGTGACCCAAATTGTTAACCCTACCTGATGCTGAGCCTATCCAAAACCTGATCAAAACCTCGTCCTGAAATCCTATCTTAAAAGCCGAACCTAACTCTTATCCTGAAATCCAACTCCGACCTCATCCTAAAACCTGACCATGATATCGTCTTGAAACTTGACTTTAGACTAAATTTAAATAAATTGTCATTTGCAAAAAAAAAAAAAAGTATTACATAACACAATACAATCTAACAATATAACAAACATTGTATTTAGTTATCTATATTTTTAATATGTCACATAATTAAATATTATATTGCATAGATAATGTAATCTAATATAACTTAATATAATACACTTTATTTAAAATAATATAATACGATCTATGAAACATAATATGGTTCTTTTTGTAATAATAAAATTTAAATTAAATGAGTGTGAAGTAATAAAGTATGTGAATAGAATCACTATAATATTAAATTAAATCAATACAAAAATATAAACTACCTTATCAATAAAGTTTTTTTTTTTTGTTCGTATTGTAACGTAGAATATTAATTTAAAAAGGAATATTGGCTTCCCCAAACTGTATTTATAACCCATCATTATTCAAATAGCATTTCAATAAAATCTTGAATTTCAGTTTAGTCTCCATCTTACTAGTTTCAACGGCTGCATCAATGGAGTTTCTTTTTTCCCTCGAGCTCATGATAAACAACACTCGTGTTTTTTCATCGACATAATCAAATTCCAACCAACTCAACGCAGTAAATAACCCCAGAAGGGGAATTAATTGGAAAAGGTAATTATTAATTTCTAGTCTCTTATAAAAATAAATTGAAAAATACTAAAAATGTCTACTTTAATATTAAATTTTAAGTATTAATTATGCGATAGATAAGTTGGTTTTTTTATTAGTAAATATTTAAAATATTATCATATCAATTGATTATATCTCTTAATAAAAATATAATACATGAGTTAGTACTCAAAAAACTAGTATTAGAGTTGGTGTCATTAACACTATTAAAAAAAATTATTAACCCCTTGTTTGGATAAGAAGTTCATTTCTAAATTTTTTTTATTTTAGATTAAAAAATTTTTTGTTTTTAAAAATGAGATGGTGTTTGAATGTGTAAAAAAAATTTCTTTTCAAAAATTTAAAATTATTGAGAAATGTGCATTGAAAAAGAATTGAAAATTATTTTTTCTTAAAAAATGTAACATGTAAGACATGTTTGAAAAAAGATTCTTTTTTCTATTCAAATAATGGAAAAACTAAAAATAAACACTTTATTATAAAATTTTTTCTTTTTTAGAAATGAATCTCTCCCCCAAATAAAATCATATCTAAAAATGGTGTCAAAGAAAAAAAAAAAAAAAGGATAAATTGCTTGTTAGGCTCCAACTTTTTCATTATATTGTGATATGGCCTCTAATCTTTTTTTCTTTTTTTTTTTTTGAGCTAAAAATCCTAAGCTCTTTAAAATATATAATTGGGTCATTTTTACTATTAAAAATAAAAAAATTTAATGGAAAATATCACATAAATTGCATATTATACATTATTTAAGGGTAATTAAGAAAAAAATTTATGTTATTCAACTTGTATACATCATATACGTTATCTACTTTATCTAATTTTTAGCCTTTTTTTTAATCAATAAAGATCAAATTACAGGTATATTTGGATGTAAGGGTTATTTTTTAAAAATAAAAAATTTTTAGATTTGAAAAATAAAAAATTGTTTAGATTTTTTTATAAGTGAAAAATTATTTAAATGGGTAAAGAATTTATTTTTTATAAAGAGAATTTTTTTTATTTTTTAAAAACAACAAATTTTAGATATTTAGAAATAAAAGTTTTAAAAAAATCTATTTTTTAAAATAAATTTTTTTTTATTTTTTATAAATGAGACCCCAGACAAACATATCTATATAATCTTAAAGAATTTAGGTGTTTTTAATTAAAAAAATTGGCAATCAAATAATAAAAATTGCAGCGCCGCGTCACTGTCTGAACAGAAAACCAAGATATTATGATCACCCAATCATAATGCGACACGTACACAGGAGACTAATATAAAATACGGTCGTCCGCAGACGAGCCTGTCCGCAACCAGTTATATTTGATTCGCTGTCGTCGTCGTCTTCAACGTCCGAACTCCAGAAAAAGAAAACCAGAGAGACGGAAGGAACTCTAGAGTTACTGATTGAAAGACGCGCAATTGAGTCACGACCGAGTGATAATCCGACACGTGTAATCCATGGCCGTGGCGGTGGACCGTCACTATTCGAAGTCCCACTCGGACATGAAGCTCTTCAGGCTCTGCCCGTTTTGGCCGCCGGCGAGCCAAACGACATCATCTTCTTCGTCGTCGGCGAGGAATTTGCAGAGCCAGAGCCGTCGAAATCTGGTCGGTTCCAAGCCCACGCCCAAAACGGTGTCGTCAGTAGCGAGATCGCTCCTCCCGCCTCGCCGGCGGCTCAGGCTCGACCCCGCCAATAGCCTCTACTTCCCTTGTACGTCGTCGTTTTGTGCTGTTCATGTTCTTCAGTTTTCATCATTTTTTATTAAAAATTTTGAATTTTTTTTTGGGGTTAAAGATTTTGACTTTTTGGGTCTGTTAACAATGTTTTCTGATCATCATCCAAAGCCACTTTTCTTTTTCGGTTTCACTTTTCCCAGCAAATTTGTCTTTTTTTCCCGATTAAAAGAAACAGATTGTGTAATTTTTTATTTTATTTTGTTTTATATTTTATTTTGTTATTTTTTTTTATTTTTACGAATTTTGAATAAAAATAGACGAACCGGGGAAGCAGGTGAAGAGCGCAATCAGGATAAAGAACACAAGCAGGTCTCACGTAGCTTTCAAGGTATTGATATTTCTTTTATGTTAGTTTCATTGTCTTCTAAGGAAAATTAAAAAAAAAAAAAACAATTTGATTATTAAAAACTGTATTGTTTAGTTCACTTTTGATTATGAAAATTATTAAAAAAAAAAAAAAAAAACTATCAAAAGGCCGTTTTGTTTTCCCCTATTTTTGCTATGCTTTTGTTAATGATGTTGAATTACTATTCGATATCTATATTAGCATAGGAGAATTCTCTGTTTGGAATTAAAAAATGAATAAAAATAATCGGTTCATACGGTTCTAAATCTTCATAAATCTTCGTGTATTTTTATCGAAACTTTAAATTATCATTCTTTTCGTAACCTAATATAATTTATAATTTTTCCTTACCCTATTTTAGAATTATCCTCGGCCTTGTTTAGGTGTAATCTACTCAATGTTTGTTCCATTTTCCTTAAATTTTGCATCACATTTCACATAAGCTCTCTGCACCTTATTCAGCAAAGCTTTCGTGGGCGATTTTTGGATAATAAAGTTTAGGCTTATAATTAAAATGCTATCTCGAGTAATTGATTTCCTTTGTCCTGCCATAGTTTCAAACTACTGCACCAAAAAGCTGTTATATGCGTCCCCCTGGCGGAATCCTAGCTCCCGGAGAAAGCCTAATCGCAACCGGTAATAACTTGTACTTGAGCTCTTTTAAGCCCTTCATTAAACAACCGATATCCCACAACATTCGACATTTACAATTTTCTTGACTTGTAGTTGATGAAAGTTATCTTCTTACACATTATTACGAATTGGATGCTCAGTGTTCAGGTTTGTCGAACTCCCCGAGAACAACCAAAAGCATCTAGATCAAAAGACCAAGGTGAAGTTCAAGATCATGAGCCTGAAAGTGAAAGAAGATACGGAATATGTGCCGGAGATGGTAAGCACGCGTTAACGCGTCCATGACTTGAGTACATGGCTGGACTTGCCAAATGAATGATATACTGACATGATATCCGTTTCTGAATGTTTGTGCAGTTTGAGGAACAAAGGGATGACGTTGTCGTTGAGCGAATTTTGCGCGTAGTGTTCTTAGATGCCGAACGTCCTAGTCCCGTGAGTTCAAAATTCTTTGTTCTGTACTATTTGCAATGTGATTGGTTTTGTGCGGTAGAGTGTTCGGTGACACTCTGGTGCTTGTAGGCGCTGGAGAAACTGAAGCGGCAACTGGCTGAAGCCGAGGCTGCGCTAGAAGTGCGCAAGAAACCTCCTGTGGACGCAGGGCCTCGTGTTGTTGGGGAAGGTCTGGTTATAGACGAATGGGTACGTCGCACCTGGTCAATGCATAATGGTTTCTCTCTCAACCTGAGTTTTTCTTCACATCCGTCCCTAAGTTTTTCTGCCTGTTTTTCTTTCTCAGAAAGAGCGAAGAGAGAAATACCTGGCTCAGCAACAGATCGAAGCAGTGGATTCGTTATGAATTTGCGATTTGTGCTTTTTGTTTTTTTCACAATGTTTTCTGCCATGATGTAACGTCAGATTTCTGCTGCAAACAATTCCATTCCACCCAGATATATTTGGAAAAGTGGGTTTTGGTAGCCTAGTGGTATTGTGTGTGTACAGAGCTAAAAAGGAAGAAATTGAATTGTAATGCCATATTCCCTTTTTTTTTTTTTTTTTAGTTTAATTTTTCGTGAGATGAGAAAGATGTAGGTCTTGGCCTTGTTCTGTTATTCTGCTTCAATTGACCTCCAGCTCTTTTGTAGATAGTGAATTTTGCCTTTAGAATGAAAGTAAACGAGTTTTGTTCCTTTTATGTTTGCCAATGAGAATGAAGAAAATCCTGTTAAATTTTTTTTCTTTAAATAATCCTATTAAGGTGCTAATTATATATATATATAAGTTTTCTCTCATAAAATTGAATTTAAATCAATACATTACGTTGATATCTATGAATCAAACGGCAAGGCTTGTCTTCAGTGTTGCAACAGCAAAAATAATAAGAAAAAAATGATAAATGACACCTTTTTTTTTTCTCTTTCCTAACTCCATTTTCAGGGGAATTTTTGTTCTTTTAAGCATTTTATTATGGGTATTTTTGAATTGGTTCACTCTCAAAACACTGATTTTCTTAATTCGAATTGACATCTCTATTTTTTGAAAATAGAACTACGATTAAGATGTTAGACCCTAAACCAAACCAAAGCCTTCAGCAAAAGGGATATTTTCGGTCTAGTCGAACTATCAACTTGGAAGCTAATGTGGCACCAACTGACAGCTTGATTTGTCCAATTCGGTCGGTTAGCACGATTTTGGTTTGATCTTGAACACCTTTCAAGTGCCTGTTTAATAAAGGTTTTTAAAAGTTACTTTTTATTTTTTAAATTTAAAAATTACTTTTGAAAGTGTTTAAATAATATATTAAAAAAATTATTTTTTAAATCTAAAAACTGTTTGTAAGAATGTTTGAATAATATATCAGAAAAACTTTTAATTCTTAAAGAAACTCTGTTAAAATCAAAAAATATAACTTTCAAAAAAAACTTATCTAAATAAAATATGTAACATCATATCACAGTATAAGATAAACGTTTAAAATCATATTGAATTCAAAAGTTTATTTTTTTTGTTATTTTTTTTAAATGTGATTAAAGTCGCAACTTTTACTTTTTTTTTCTATTGACTAAAAGTAAAAACTGTCTCGGCTTTTTTTTCCCCCTCAAAAGCAGGTTCTATCTCCATGATAAGCCTAGAGCATGCATTTTGTATGTACCTTAACGAGCAAATCTTGTGAAAAACAAAATCTAATGTTATAGGGATGACCTTGATTAAAGAAAAGAGAGTTCCATGGAAATAGCAATAAAATTAATACATCTCACTCCCCATGAGTCATCAACTGAGAAAAAAAGAAAATCAAATCCACATCTCAAAAAAATGCCTTGTATCGTGTAGCATCAAATGCAAATTCTGTTTCCTCCATCCTCTAATCCAATTCACTTCACCATCTCAGAACAACAAGAATATAAATCCCATGAGAAACAAACAAATCCGTATCCTACAACAAAAAGAAAGAACACATCCTGTACATAAACATGACCTAAGACGAGAGAGCGGAATCGTGTAATGGAAAACTGGAACGTCATACTCAGTCTCATATGTCGTTCGGTAATTCGAAGTTCTGCGAGCCAAAGACCTGATGAAAGGCGGTCTCGACAAAGATGGCGACGCTACATTTGCTTGCATTGAAGCGTTCCCACAGAGGGAAGGTAACGGTTCCGGATACAGTCTTCTTGGCCGAGATGTCTTTGACGGTGCAGAGCTTCTCGAGTTTCCTAACGACGAAGTCGTTGGAAAGGACGCGCCCTTTGTTCTCGCCTCTAGAGCAGTCGGTCACCAACCCGTTTTCATACAAGGCAACCATCACGTTGGCGCCTTGGCTGTCCACCTTTGTCCTCAAAGCTCCCGTTAGGGAGACTTGTAGAGAGTCTGGTGAAGGCCGTTGGAAAGTTGCCTGTTTGCCCACAAAATGGTTAGTGCTACAACGCTAAATACAACAATTATGGTCTTAGGTGTCGTTTGACAAAAAAAATTACATTTTAATTTTATTGAAATGCAATACAATTTTACACCAAACACAAATTTTTCAACAGTGCTACGAAAACAAGTACTATTCAAAAGTTTTTAAAAACAATTACATCAACTTTTGATCTCCACTATTTATCTCTACTTTTACCAATCATATCAAATTTTTAACTCTAAAATACTTTTTATCCAAACACATATTTCATTCAAATACAAAACAAATATTTTTCAACCAAATACAACATTCAAAAAACAAATTTTATTCAAATAAAATCAAAATACAATGTATTTACCAAACGCCCCGTTACTTTTCGTGCAACAATGGAACCTTTGAAAAAAAAAGCAGTGAAACAACATTTTGCTTTTCCTTGTTTCTGTGTAAGTTTGTTTTTAAAAATTGCTTTTACAATAACAAGTTGCGCGTTTGATGTTAGCAAACAAATTTCTTTCTTTTCAACAATATTTAAAGCTTTTTTCACGTTGGTCAATTGCTTTAATTTAAAAAAAATGTTTTATTTTTTTTCCCACAAAAAAATGTTTTTTCTTTTTAATTTTTAAATAATAAGGACAAGGAGAGTAAGTGTAAAATTAATAAATAAATAACATCCTCCACGAAAATGTACCTAGTTTACAACATAAATAACATCCAAAGATTATTTAAATAGCAATACCAATATATTAATTCAACGTGGGAAATAGACAGGGATCGGTGGATCTAAATTGGAATTCATGGTCATTTAAAACAACCAATTCTTTTTTTTATTTTTTATTTTTCTTTAGTCCATCTCTCTCTCCCTTCACAAAACTAGACACCACCAAATTCAGATCCCTGAGAGCCCAGACGACCAAATTTTAGTTTTTAAAACATTTTTATTTTATACATTTTCATTTTCATTTTTATCTTTATTTTTTATTATTTATACCTTTTTAAAACATAAGAATAAATTCAAAACTTTAAGAATATGTATAATAAAATAATTTTTTTTAAAATTACATAAAATAAATCTATATTAATAATTTTTTCTAAATAAATTTTTAAAATTTTATATATTTTCACACTAAATAATTTTTTTCTAAATAAATTTTTCAAAACTATTTTTTTTCTTTAAAAAAAAAAAAAATCCAAAACCCTCCGCTCTAATTTTCCTACAATCCCTCGCAACTAAATTCTAAAAAAATTTTAAAATTTTTTATTTTTTCAATCCAAACAGTTTTTTCTTTTAAACAAATTTTTTCAAACAAAAATAATGTATTCAAACGTCATCCGAAAACTCTGGTTCTTGAAAAATTCTAAATTTACACCAACGTATGCAGATCACAACAGAACCTAAAAAGAAAGAGTAACATGACTACAAATCAAACATTTATAAGGATTATAAGTCCAACACAACACCAAAAACATTACTAAAAAAGATTCGGAATATTTACTCCTAAAAAAAAAAATCAGCTTTGAAATGATAATAACAAAAAAGGACCAGAAAAAAAAAATCCGAACCTGGAAGGTAGGAGCAGGGTATCTAGGCGCATCCGCGATCAAACCCAGCAAAGCATTCTCATCGTTCCCAACGCAGTGGGCCCTACCCTGGACCACCACCTGGGGGGTGAACATGGTGTCCAGCCTCAAGGCCTCGACGTAAGCCTTCTGCCGGACGGTGGCCTGGCTCGAGCCGAACGGGTCCTTCCAGCCCATGTAGTCCCAGTAGTCGACGTGGTGGGCAAGCACCACCACCGGCGGCAGCCCCACCCCCTCGAAGTCCCCTCTCCCGAGCCTCGACACCAGAAGCTCCGCCTCCGGCGACGTCGCGCACCCCTGCGACGAGAACAGCTCCACCATCACCGCGCCGCCGCGTCGCTGCTCCTCCGCAGCCAAGTCGGCAGTTCCTCCGCCGCCGCCCGTCGGCGCCGGAGCCGACAAGGTTTTGCCGAAGCAGGAGAAGAAACGAGGCGCCATTTTTCTTTGTTTTCTTTTCGGGGGAGGAAAAACGACGTCGTGTTGTGGCAGCTCTGGGGAGAGGTTGAGAAATGGGCAAGATGAGGAAATGAGGAGGGGAGATGTGAGATATGGAGGGAAGAAAGGAAAGGGGAAGGTGAATGGATGATCAAGAGGGAAAAATGGATGGGAAAAAAATGATTTTTTTTGTTGAATGTCTTTTTGGGTTTTTACCCTTTTGTTCCATGAACTTTTGGCTAATTGAGAACTTTGCTTACTAAAATTTTGTTTTTATAATAATGCCACAAAGTTAATAAAATATTGCATTGTGTCTCCTCTACAAGTGACACATATGTTTTGTTTTCTATCTTCTTTTTTTAATTTAATGGTAACTCGTGTGTCCTTTTTAATTTTAATCATTTGAGAGTTACTTTCTATTTCATACTATATTTTCTGTCCTTTGATTAATTTTTTACTATCAAACCTATAAATGGAGTAATTATTTATTTTAAGGTATAAATTATTAGATGCACTTATAAATCATATCATTGAAAAAATTAATCTAAGAAGAACTTATAGTTAGTGTAACATATGATGTCTCATTGTAAAAGTTCTCAAAAATATTTTAGTGGGTAACTTGTCAAATTATGAAAATTTAAGAGACAAAAATGTAAAAAAATCTTTTTAAGGGCTACTATATTTTATATTTGTGAATACGAAGTTGCGTTGCCGACACGGATGTGTTGGTGACACGTTGGTTGTCACGGTCGGTTGGGTTCGACGGTGGAGATTTTTTTCACAGAAAAACTCTTTGCAAAAACACCACGGAGGAGATCCAGCTGTCGAGAGTGGCTTTGTTGGACAAGGAATCGTAGCCATTAAACAAAACTCGGAAAAAGACTGTCCTTTTTATTTTAGCTATATTTTCGGAGAAACTGCTGAACAACTACGCTATGTGGGAAAGTGAACCATTATTGCACTTTTATTATTTGCTTAACAAAGTGAACCATTAATGACCCCTTTTTTTTTTCTCCTTCTCTTTAAACAATGTTTTCACTTAAACTGCTTTAATGTAAAAGATTAGTCTTTAAAGTCGTTTGTGTATCGATAATAGAGCGATACCAAGGAGTGGCAATAAGGTGGGTTTGGAGGGATTATCGTCTAACTCGTGCCATGAATAAAAAGACTCGTTATGTTTGTTTTGTCAATCCGTTTAGTTGTTGAGGATAGGACTTGTGAGTATCGCATTTATTGAATTAGTTATTTCCATAGTATTAAAAATAAAAAAAAAAGTAAAAAAAAAAAACATATATATACATATAATGTTTCAAATTTAACATAGATATAATCTAATATAATGATATAAATATGAAATGTAATTAGTAGAAATATGACTTTATGTATAAATAAATGTAAACATGAAGATTTTTATATTTACATAGTATTTTTCGTTATCTTATTTTTATATTTTTTATTATGTAAGTTCATATTTTTAATAATTGAGATTTATATTTATGAATAATATTTAGTATTGGATTTGAAACATATATATATATAAGATTTTAAGTTAGAATAAATAAAAATTATATTTAAATTCTCAAAATTAAATATATCATGAAATATTTCGTACAATGTATTTAATATAGAATATAAATATACTTAAACGCGGCACTTTAAAGGGAACAAGGTTGGGAAACCCAAAACCTGTCCCAAGTCCATAGGCCACAACGAGTAACCCATTCATAATTCAAACATGTTTTTATAGGGCTTTCCGTATTCCATTTAAGGTAGCTCTCCCCAAGTTAATCGTTTAAGAGACAAAATAGTCATCCACGGTAATATTAAAGTTTTTTTTTTTCTTCTTCTTTAAAGAATGTGTTAAAAGTTTGATACTCCAAAATCCGAAATATAGAATATGTGATTAACGAATCATGTAGTGTCGGACTAATGGTGATGGAAGTGTACCCATCAATAAGAAACTTGATATATGTATAATTTTATTTAAAGAATTTCTTTTCGGTAATTCCTTGATATCATAATTATGATCTTCTCGCTTCAACTTGTGATCTTCCAAGAACTCAATCATCACATCCCTAATAACTTATGATAAGTGTGATTATTACAAATTCTGAAACACCTAAACAATTACAAAATTTTACAACCTAATTAATCAGTTTAAAGAAGCGTAAAAGAGGGAGTGAGATAAGAAAGTAACCTAGAAAATGTAATTATTTGTATGGATACTCGTAAAATTTTTAAATTTAGCAATTTAGTTGATAAACTTTTTTCCTTGGCAATTAACCCCATGAATTTATAATTTTTAACAATTTAGTACTTTTGGCTCAAATTTGTTAAATTTTGGACGCTTCTTTATATATAACTTGCACATTATAGTCTAAAAAGTATGTTGTTGATCATTTTTTCTTATTTCCACTATAATTTTCTTTGAAATTTTTAACTTAATTAAATTATACTCAAATTTAAATATAAATTTTAAAAAGGAATTTGTATTCAAATTAAACTATAATATGTAAGTTTTATGTGAAAAACTGTTCTAATTTTAATTGATTTAAGTAAAAATGACTGAATCGTCAAAAATTATAAATTTAGAGGTTGATTATTAAGAAAAAAGGTTTAAGGACTAAATTACCAAACTTAAAAGGTTCAGAAGTACCCATATAAATAAGTCTAGAAAATAGTATGTATATTTTTCTTTCTCATTTATTGTTACATATCACTTATGTGGAGATTTGATTTTATCAAACAAAGACCCTATTATTAGTTATGGGTGTCCAACTAACCCACTAACTTATCCTATTAATTAATAAAAACTTATATGTGACCATTAAAGTGATTTATTTAAATAAAATATAGTTTCAATTAAATAAATTACTAAGTCTAGACATCACATCATCTATTTCCAATAAATAATAATAAAGGTGAAAATTAATATTTGAAAAGATTTGAATTAGGAAATTTTCATTTTATTAATGGTCCTGAATTTCTTTAAAGACGAAAAAGATAATTACAAGACGATATTACACTTTCTTTATTTAGTTGGAAAAAAAACATATGTTTATGTTTATAGGTCATCATTGTTGGACTGGTGGTTCCACTCAGACATGGAGGGATTTTTTTTTTTTTTTTTAAAGCTGAAAACATGTGATCAGTGACCCACGAGCAGATTTCATGGTCTGTGTAACGACGGAGATCAAGTATTTATTTTTAATTTAATTTAATTTTTTTTTGGTGAGATTTGTGGATCTGGTCAGTCCATAAGGTTTATTTTCGTGGAGGATAGATACATGACCATGCTACAATGTATCATGCAGGCGTCTTTCACCAATATGTATATATATATATATAGATATGTATGTATTTACATGTATATATACATCTATGCATATATAATTATATATGTAATATGCGCCTGTATCATCGTGCTTAGGAGTCTTAAACAAAAGAAAAAAAAAAGGATTAGGAGTTAAAGACTAGAACCCAAATAAAAAATTAAAAAGTATTAAGAACGCAATTTCAAGATTTTTTTGTGTGAATAAAACGAGTACATAATCCTACCACATTACGTTGAAATATAGTAAAAATTTAATATATTTTACATGGAACAATAGAGCCAATTTTTGCATGTTGAAATAGAGTAATCTTACTTAATAGAACCTTTTTTTTTTTTTAAGAAAATAGTTATGATAAATTAATAACATATAAGTTAAATAATTTATATATAAACCCCCATTAAGCACGATTATTAGGAACATTTGAATAATTTCATTTAAATGTTCATTTTAAACATGCTTTTGTTAGAAACACTTAGAAATGGAGCATCGAATTTTTATTTTGGTTTTTGTTCTTAAATGACAAAAACTCCTTCCCAAACTTTACTATCATTTATATACAACAATGATTAAAAAAAAAATTTGAAATCCATTTCAGCTATTATTTTTCTATCTCTCTCTATGTGTTTTTTTTAAATAATTACTTTCAAACACATATTTAAATGTTTTTGTTCAGATATTTTATTTCGAATGTTAACATACAAATACCAATTTAAATATAGTTCAAATATTTTTGTTTAAAATTCTCTATTTAAATGTTTCTATTCCAAATGTTTTCATTTGGATGCTTCTGTCAAATAGACTAAAAGTAAATTTACGGAAAAAAAAATACCTTATAAATACCCTCGTGAATAAATTATGTACTGTAAAAGAAATATTTTAAACTATACTATTTATTGTAATAATTTTTTTTAAATAGCCAATTTGCAACAATTTCTGTGTGTGTGTGTGTGTTTTTTTTGGTGTGGTTCCGAATTGTTGGTTTTTAAGCTGTTTTTCCTACATAGGTTGGGTGGATTTTTCTTGAATGTTTCTATTTGCACTCTGATGTTGATAAATCCTCCCATCAAATTGTAAAATATTTTTATTATAATTTTACGTTACAATAAAATTACGTTAAAACCCAATAAAAATTTAAATATCCCACATTAATTGAAAATAGAAATAATAGATTTTAAAAAGTAAAAAAGATTCCCCACAAATTTGGTTAGCTTTGATTTCTTTTCATAAATCATAAACTTATCTCCATCAAATTCTTTATTTCTTTCATTTTAAAGCGGATTGTATTTTAAAACAAAGAAATAGTACAAACATTAATATAAATGATCGCATGATATATAAGACTAAACTCCCAACTAAAATTAGTTTCATCAGTAAAATTTGAAGAAGTTCAAGGAAAAATATGTACACTGAGACTTAATATTGGAAAAATTTCTTGACACACCAATTAATTATCAAGCATATAAAGCGTAAAAGTCTCTACAATTAATAAAATTTGATCGATTGAGAGACAGAAACATGTAGTACTAAAGTCATAAAGACCTTTGCATAGATAATAATCTAGTGAAACTCAAAAATAATAAATAACCAAACAAAGCCTAGAGAAACACCAATCCCAGGCCCATCAAGACGAGACCCCTTAATGCCCGAAAAGTGAGATGTATGGTCAACAATTCTGATCTAGGGGGACCCCTTTTTTCCAATGGCATGAAGCCCACTCCATAATAGATCAAGTGATGACAACTCTTGTTGATGGGGTTCTTAGTTACATTCTCGGCTCTAAAAATGAAAGAAGGAGATTTTGCTTAATAAAGTTCTTACAGGTTCCCGTTAAATGTCATTTAGTTAGATGGCATTGACTTTAACAATTTTGGGTCCGATAAATATGAATATCATGAAGGGTGTCAAATAGACACTACTAAGTAATTTAAAACGCAATACTAGGAAAGCTCGTTACAACCTGATTGATTGTAAGGTCAAAGAATACAGAGATCAGCCATTGAGACTCAATCAATCAAGGAGGCTGAGAAATGCGGAGTTCACGAAAGATGTCAAGAATCTAGCTACATGGCACCAGGAAAAAATTTCCAAATTCAAACTTCAAGAGAGCTAAGATTTTTGAACATCATGTAGAGGGTTAAGAAGTTGACTCTAGGATATCAGACATTGAGAAGATATCAAGCAGCTGAATTAAAGACATACAGTAAGAATGAAAGATGAGAGAATCTTATTTTAGTATTTTTAAATCATTGTAATTCAAATTTCAAATAAGAAAGGTAACAGATTATGTGCCCTCTATAAACCAAGATTTCATTTTTTGCACTTGAAAGACCATTGAGCACTCGAAAACAGCCATTGTATTCTTCGAAGAAATAGTAAAATCTTTTCCTAAGAGCTCTTTAAAAAGGACATACCATTCTGGCCACATATTCAACTCTAACTTTGTTAGGCGGAATTTTTCATCAATAATTGGTGCTTAAAAGAGGGCCTGAACCTTTGAATCTTAATATCCTAGCAACATCCTTGAAAGATTTGATGGTGACTTCAACCATGATAAAATTATCATGCCGCAGAGAAGAGAACTAATGAAAAATTCTATAAGACCACCATGGTACCACAAATTATCCCAAAAGGCCATTATATCACCGCGAACAACTTTAATAATAAAGGAGATCTTAAGGCATCGAGGAAGGAACCAATGAAAAATTTTGGAAGGCCACCATGGAGTCGAAAAGGCCTAAGCAATAAGGGAGATCTTGAGGTGCCAAGGAAGGAACCGATGAGAAATTTCAGAAGCCTACCAAGGTACTGAAACGACCTTAGCAATAAGGGGGATCTTGAGGCATTGATGAAGGAACCAATGGGAAATTTTGGAAGATTACAAAGGTGCGAAAACCAACTAAAAAATAGGGAAGATCTTGAGACGTCGAGGAAGGAACTGACAAAAAATTTCTGAATATTACCATGGTGCCGAATTAACCTCAGCAATGAGGAAATTCTTGAGGCTCTAGGAAAGGAAACAATGGGAAATTTTGAAATACTACTATGGTGCTAAAACGACCTTAGCAATGAGAGAGATCTTAAGGCACTGATAAAGGAACTAATGAGATATTTTAGAAGACCATCATGATGATGAAATGACATATATAATAAGAAGGATCCTAAAGTACAAGAAAAAGGGGCCACAATGGTTCTTTACACTTGAAAAATTTTGAAGAATTTCTTTTTAATGGTATGGAGGAGAAAGGTGTCGAGTTGGCATCTAAGCATTTGGGGTGCTGAGTTGGTATCTCTATATTTAGAAAGCTAAATTGGCCCTAACATTTAAAAAGCTTTAAAGAATTCCTTTTAAAGAAAAATAGAAGAGAACCGAGCTGAAATCTCAATATTTAGGGTGCCAAGTTAATATCTCAATATTTAGGGAGTGAAATTCACCCTGATATTTGAAAATTTTTGAAGAATTCCTTCTTAATGAAGAAAAATAGAAGAGAGTTAAGCTGGCATCTTAACATTTAGGATACTAAGTTGGCATCTCAACGTTTAGGGAGTCAAATTGGTCCCGACATTTGAAAAATTTTGAAGAATTCCTTCTTAAGGGAAAAAAAAATAAAAGGGAGCTGAGCTGGAATCTAGACATTAGGGTGCTAAGTTGGCATCTCAACATTTAGGGAACGAAATTCGCTCTGACATTTGAAAAACTTTGAAAAATTCCTTTTAAAGGTAGAAAAAGAAAAAGACAACCAAGTTGGTATCTCAACAAATAGGGAGCTAAATTGACCGCAACATTTAAGGTGTCATGTATTCCTTTTCTCTTCAAAAATTCTCAAAGGCAGGGGGCAAGGATGTCTCAAATAAGAAGCATGTCTTTGGTCTCCTATTATAACACACAATAGTTTTCTCCAAATATTCCCTTTTAAAGGAAGAAAAAGAAAAATGGGGTGCTAAAAACTTTAACACCACACACAGAAATTTTCTCACAAAAATCCCTCTTAAGGGAAGAAAAAGAGAAGTAGGGGGCCAAGAACTCTTGACACCCTATACTTGAAAATTTTCTCAAAATATTCCCTCTTATTGGTAGAAAAATAAAAGCGAAAGGTGGGGGCGTGAGAACTTTCGATGCCTAACATTTAGAAATATTTCTACAAAAATTCCCTCTTAAGGAAATAAGAAGAGAATTATGGTGCTGAAAAGTTTGACACCCCACATTTAGAAAAATTTTCTCCAAAAATTCCATTTTAAAGGAAGAAAAAGAGAAGCAAAGGGTCGATAACTCTCGACAGCTCACATTTGAAAATTTTCTCTAAAAATTTGCTCTTAAGAGAAGAAAAAGAGAAGGGTGGTCAAAAACTCTCGAAGCCATACACTTGATAATTTTCTCCAAAACTTCCCTCTTAAGGGAAGAAGAAAAGATAAAAAATGCTAAGAAGTCACACTTACAAAAATTTTCTTTAAAAATTCCTTCTTAGAAAAGGAGAAGAGAAGTTGAATGTTGAGTTTGAAGGAGAATTAGAACACCTTTCAGGTCAAGCTAATCAATTCTACCTTGATGCTTTATGCTAAATCATTGAAGGTAAGTAATTTTGCTCCTATTTTTTATATTTCTAACTTATACTTGTAGGAATGAAGGTTAAAAAAAAAAGGTGGATAATTCAAGTATTTTTGTTCTTTATATTCATTCATTTGAAGCAATGTGATTGTTTATCACTTCCCCGATGTAAATTTCATCTTACTCATCTTTCTTTATGTGGAAAGCCATTTAAACTTGATATAAATCTCGAAGCACTTTAAACACTAGAGCTAAAAGCACTTCAAGCTAGGGGTCTATTGTTGATGAGGTTCTAAGTTAACATTCTTGGCTCCAAAAATGAAACAAGGAGGTTTTGCTTAATAAAATTCTTACAAGCACCTGTTAAATGTCATTTAATTAGATGGCGCTAATTTCAACTATTATGAATATGAGAAATATGGATATCAAGTAATTCAGAATACGGTACCAAGAAAGGCTATTACAACCCAATTAATTGTATGGTTGGAGAAAACGAAGATCGGCCATTGAGACCCTATCAATCAAGGAAGCTGAGAAACATAGAAGTCTTGAAAGATGCAGAGAATCCCGGCTACGTGGCACTAAGAAACAATTTTCAAATCCAAACTTCTAGGGGTTCAAGATTTTCGGACGTCATGTAAAGAGCTGAGAAGTTGACTTTAGAATATCAGGTACTAAAAAGATATCAGTTGACTAAATTAAAGGACATGTGGCGAGAGTGGAAGAAGAGAGAATTTTATTTTTGTATTTTTAAATCATTGAAATTTAAATTTTAAATAAGAAAGGTGACAAATTATAAAAGGGTTTGCGTGCTCTATAAAAACCTTAGAAGCCATTTTTTGCACTTAAGAGACCATTGAGCAAGAGTAGCCATTGTATTCTTCAAAGAAATAATATAATCTTTCTCCGAAAGCTAGCTAAAGAGGACGTATCCTTCACATTGAAAGCGAATCTCTATAAAAATTCATTTATCATTTATTTTTCTTGCATCCTTAACATTATTTTTTTGCACATCATGAATCAATTAGTGGTTGTATAATCGACTCTAGCTTTGTTAGGTGAATTTTTACCACCAATAACTTTTTAGGCGAAGATTTGAGACTAATAAATCACTAATATGATTGACTACAGGCCTCCACCACTTTTCTCTTTTCTCACCTCTCTTTCTCTCAACTCTCTAGGGCCTGCTACTTTGGGTTCAAGCTTTTGTTTCATCAAATTCTTTCTTACATGAAAATTTTAGTGGATATTTTGAGTGAAACAGAAATAAAAGAAAATATGTTTCTTAAAGAGCCAATAACTAAAAGTTTGTATTTTTAGCTTTCTAATTTATTAATATTATGTATTGTTTTTTGTTACTTTTGAAATTAAAAAAGGATTCTTTATTTTTTTATATACGGTACTTCTTTGTGTCATCTTTTTCTTTTTATTACTTGGTTACGCTTTGGTTTTGGTTCTTCCAGGTTCCTCATGTTTTTTATATGTTATGTGTATTCTTTGCGTAATTCTATATACACATTCTTTTTTTGAATACAGGATAAAATAAAAGAGATAATTCTACCATGGATTATACTAAATCTTTTTGTTGAAAGTGATATCACAAAAGAATTTTTTTGTTTCGTACTTTCTTGGAATAAAAAAATATTTTATTCTTAATTGTTTTGATTTGTTAATTTATTTTTAATAAAACAAATTAAAATTAAAATAAAAGTAGGTGTATGAGTGGGTTGAACCTCGTACTACATTACAAGTATATATAAATAATCGATTTTCTAAATTTATATTTGAAAATATTTATATATTACGGATTCTCATCGGTTTAGTAGGTGTAAATATAATCACTTTTTTTCTTGGACCAGCTACGCCTTCTAAGCTTAACAAACTTCTTAAGTCCATGATCTAATGCAACAACTTGTACTCTTATTAAGCTTTCTACCAAGATAATACACTGTAAAAAAAATGCCTATATTTTTGCCAAAAACATTACCGTCCAACTTTGTTTTCTGTATCCATATCCTTTTTTTTTTTTGCTAATGTCTGTATCCATTTCCTCTTGATTAATCGCAGAACATCAGTTGATAAAAATTTTGGAGAGATATGGAAGCTACCATTGTTATGGCTAACCGTAAAAAAAACTCAGACCTCTTGTTCTTCTTATTAGTATATCTTAACTCACTCCTAGAAAAACTCCAAATATAAAAATAAAAAAACAATAACAAAGAAATTGGAAGAAATAAAAAAAATTAAAGGAAGAAAACTGATATAGTCCAGCATTGCAGCTATATTCATGGAAGGAGAGAATAGAGAAAATTCACTAACGATAAATGAAGCATTAACAATCAACTCCATGTAAGCATTAGATGTAGAATATAAACATCAATTTGAGAAATTATTGTCATCAATTAATTTAAATTTTGAACGAAAGAAAATAAGGTTCATCCCACAAAATCCATCACGATTTTCTGGATGGAAAACATATCAAACACAGTATGAAACTTCTAGAGTTAAGAAATTATTCAGTGGACCAGATATACTATGTCATCATGATTACATAGTATATCCATCTTTATTTGAGTTTTCAATATTAGGTATCTAATTACTCAAATAAGTTGAGATTTTTTAGCCAAAAAAAAAAATAGTGATGAGGAATATAAAACATAATTGACATTAACAAATTACTTAAATGTCAATCACTCATGAGACAAGTGTATCATGTAAGTATGACGACATGGTGTTTTAGTCCACTGAACACTTGCTCCAATTTCTATTCATAGAAGCTCGACTTCACAATAAGAAAACTCTAATTATGGTCTTTATTCACACAAGAATAATGATAGGGATATCAACTCTAATTTTAACTTTTTAAATACCAACTCATTGATCATATTTTTATAAGTAGATATAATGGTAATGCTTTTAACACTTACTGAAAATGAAAAACAACACACTTATTAATGTAAGTGGATGATGTTCATAAGTTAAGATTAAAATTAATGTCTCTAATATTTTCTTCGCAAAAACTCAAACTAATAGGTTTTGTCCAAGGTACAATTTCCTCTTTTTATATCTCAATTTTAACACATTTTGAGTTGTCTTTTATTAGACCTTTTGGGATCTTGGGCTATGACATGGTTGTTTTCTGGTACTTCTGTGTAAGGGAAACACAACGACGGACCAAAACCTTTTCGGCATTTAATCTCATAGGAACCTTTGGGAAGCTAATGTTTAGCTGTTGGATTAATTTTTTATGATTTTATCTATGATTAAGAACATTTTAATATCGTGTGATGTAAATTTTTTAATGTGTATATTCATAAATTAGGTGATTAAAAAAATTAAGAAACAAGTTTCTAACAATAGTTTGAAAAAGAGAGAGATTTTTACAGTAAAAACTCCCTCTGTCCAAAAGAAAAGTGCTCGGTTGACTGAAAATCAGACATGTGTCGTTAGCCAGGCTTGGTCGGCAAAATCAAACACTTTAATGTTGTTATATTCAAAAACAGCTCCCCAAAAATTAGTGTCCACAATAGAGATATTTCTTGTCTTTCGTTTTGCCTTGACTTTGTTGTGCGCCCCTAACCATGTAATAAGTTTCCAACGATCTAAAAAAATGTATGGGATCTTTCTAGTGATGCATGACGTTTCACTATTGTCCATTATAAGGAGAAGAAGAAAAGGTCAAAAATGTCGACAAAGTTATGCACGTTAATTAGGGTTGGATTTTGCACCATGTGAATAATATCAACAGGTTGCAAAAATCTCACATGATCATCATTTACCAGCCACGGGGCTTTCCTGTCCTCTTGTGAAAATAGACTTAAAAGCTAGTCTGATGATCAGTGTTTTTTTTTTTTTTTTAAGGCAAAGTTTCATTAAACTAAAAGGTTTTCTAGACACCAAAAATAATATAGATTATCAGGTGTACACAATACAAAATATTCAATAAAAATTGAGTTATGAATCATATTGAAGGTACTACAAGATAAAAACTAAAAAATTCCTCAATATATCAATTTGAATACACGTAGAGCTCTTTTTAAAACTATTATAATTCATGAAAGATGTCAAACCATTGAAAGCATATTGATATGCAGCTATAAGGCATTAACATCCCACGTAGACTTATAACTAGCGGCTAGCGAAACTTCTAATATATGGGATAATGACAAAAGCTGTCCTTTCTGTCAATCGAAATGCAAAAATCTACCCTTTGTTTTTAAAAATGTTAAAATATCCTTTTTTTTTTAATAAGATAAAATCCACCAATGTGTTTTTCTAATTGAACAATATTTCAAATTTAATGCTATATTTAATTAAAATTAAAGATGCAAAAACAACTTTGTCAAGCATCGGCAAAAGCAAAACTTCCAAAAAAAAAAAACTCGAAGTTTGTTATTCTCAAATGTTGAAAAAAATTAAAGATCGAAATTACAGTGTTAAACAATTAATTTGAGATTTATAAGTGACGCATAATTCAGTTGTTTGGTGTAAATAATTTTTCATAAATTTGACCTAGGTTGGATTTTATGTGAATTAAAAAACACAAGGATCAAAATTTCAATGGTTAAAATTATGACAAGATAAATTCTTGCATTTCGATCAAACAAAAAAAAAAAAGCTTTTGTCGTCATCATACCCGTACTAAATAATTTGTTTTTATGCTAATGACATTCGTGATATGATTTTCCCTCATAATGTCAAACATATGCCGTCGAAAATGGTATAGACGCTTATTCTATATACATACATACAAATATATATATATATAACACATTATTGGATCAGCTTTCATATGATATATAATTTACATAAATATTAGGCTCCTGGAGATTCTGTAAGTAAATCGAGGTTTTTGTCGCAAGACAAACAACAAGAAACACAACGTTAATAAAGATACGATCATTTAATAGTAGAGCCGCCCTTCTATTTTAGTTTAAGCATAAATAATTATTTTTCTAAATTATAGATATAAAAACAAAAAAGCGTAAAATTTAATGAGAGTATATATGTAAAAACTTCATATCGGTAAAAAGAAAAAAAAAAAACTGAAAATCATGATTTTTTGGTATTTTTTTATTTTTTTAAAATTCACTGAGAATAGCCGCCATTGCCCACACTCATTCGCACCATACTAATATATATGTATTTCAAGATTCATGGTGTCTAAAGAGTAACATAATGTCCCTGGCCATGCAAATAAGGCAAAAAACTGATAAACTGGATATCAATATGAAGAAGTCTAATTAATAACCTTTTATAGTTCACTAATCACTCTTCCTCTTATCTTTTATTAGTTCATTAAGCCCTGGTTAGAACAATAAGATATTCTCTCCCAGTAACGTGGAAACCTTATTTAGACGTGATTTTCTTTGATTTTGTCACCTGGGGATAACTGATCACAACTGATTAGACACGAGTGCACCACAAATTTAAATATTGAATTTTTGAATAACTTCAACAAAAGGGGGATGAAATTTGTATTTGGCTAGAAAAAATAGATTGTTTAGCTAGATATGAGATTCAAAGACTACACAAGTGTCTAAAATTTATGCATGCCCATCATGGCCTTGTATTCTTTCTCTCACATTTTTTTTTTTTGGGCTGAAAAAAGTCCTGAAAAGGAGTGACCGGCGTTAGCAGATCTCTTTTGGTGTTATGAAGGAGCTTCTAATGAATGTTTTTTGAATTCCCTATAGATGGCCGCTGCCTCTAATGAGAAAAAGGTCAATTACCACCTAGATTTATCAAATGTGCTCTATATCGTGCCATGACGGTACGATCCTAGACCCTTTACCTCGAGTATTAGATCGGTAATTCTTTACCGCTTGATCATTGCTCTCTGTGGTTATTCTTTTTCTCGCATGTTCTGAAGAAAAATAAACCTTGTAATAAGTAAATTAAGAATTCGACAAAATATATATATATATAGCCCCACAATGCCCATATCTTATTAGGATGACACATGGCAAAAACCTACTGAATAAATTACAAATTGAACAGAACAAAAAATTCCTTGTTTCTTTCTGCAGCTTGCCGTGCCTGAACCAAGCTTCATGTACACCTCTAGTCCTAATTCTGCACACCATAAAAATGGCAAATCTGGAGGAATAATTCAGGCCCACCTAGGCTTATTATCAGTATCAAATTCTCAAGTGGTATAATTCCTCAGTCCAACTTTGGTGCCTTTAGAGCCACAAGAAGAGGATCTCTACGTGTATGACTCACTATCTTTGGCCTCGGTATATAAGGTCAACATCTTCACCCCCGCCTTCTGGTTCATATCCAAAGTTTGGTCTAATTTAATTAAATTCTCGTTTTCATTCTCATAGCCATGTTGGAAGGAGAAGCGGTGATCGGCGAGACTGATATGCTGCAAGCTATGCAACAAGACGCGCTCGATTCAGCGGCAAAAGCCCTTGATTTCTTTGATGTCACGGAGACCACTGAAATAGCCCGCTTCATTAAAAAGGTAAAACACTAAGCTTTTATTTGGCAGTAAGGTTCAAACCCTACTTTTTTAACAGTACTCAAACTTTCGTGAGAGAAAAGATTATAGCAAAAAGTTTAAACAAAAAAAAAAAAGTTTGAAAAGCGAGATTGAACCCAGGTGCAAATGGTCTGTAATACCATAAAATTGTCATTAAAAACGTAAAAATTTCTGGATGTTTCATGCAAAAGTTGACATTTTCGCGACGAAAATCTTTTCTGGGTACTGATGATATATGGTTTGATTTTTGTTACAGGAATTTGATAAGATGTACGGGCCTGGTTGGCAATGCACAGTAGGGACTGATTTTGGTTCATTTGTGACTCATTGTTCAGGCTGTTTCATCTATTTTTGCGTAGGAAGTCTTGCTATATTGCTGTTTAGGGGATCAGCTGGCTTAGAAGCTGATCAGGCTGACCAGTTTGCAGCCTTTGAACCAGTGAAGGCATAATTATGAGTTCTTTACTTCATTATATATATATATATATATGCTTCTTGTATTTTTGCTTTGTTAGTGCATAGTTGAATGAGGAAAAAGTTCAAGAAAAAGAGAAATATATATATATATATGCACGCGTGCGCAGAAGATTCATCAGTCATTTTCTCTATTATTTTTAAAATTAATGTTTCTTCCTCCAGACCTCAGGCCAAACATTGCGAGATAATTGGCCAAAAGAGGAGTTTTTAGTAACATTATTGATTTGAAAAACGCAAAGGACTTTAACACTTTAAGCATGAAAATTGCATGCTGGAGAGAGCAAAAAGCTACGAGCCTTAGCAATAGCCAATTTGTACCAAGAAAATTTGTTTTTTTATTTTATTTTTTTAAATAAGCTTAAGCTGTAAGTATTAGAATTCTATATCTTATAGAAGAATTATGTGCACAATTACTACTAGGCTTTATCTGAATTACATGAAAAATACATTTTCAGGTGTGTGATTAATTATTAGAAATCCAAGGTTGTGAAGGAAAAACAATGGCTATATAAAACCAAAAAGAAAAAATATATATATTAATGTTTTACCCCTATTTTTGCATCTATTTTTATGGATATGAACAAATTTTGGTAAAAAAAAAATAAAGGATTTTTTTTTTTGCCCAATTGGATGGAATTTCCAACTGTGTAGGAAGCCGCGTCTTCATTGTGAAAAATAATAATAATAATAATAATAATAATAATAATAATAATAATAAGAACAAATCTTTCTTTTGTCTGGTATGCAAGATAGGGTAAGTCCTATGAGGTTGGAGTGAAATGGATTAAAAAGGACTTTTGTGAACGCTATTGTATGTTTGGATGGGAAAGGATCCTATATGTGCCACATTTCTTTCATGTGTCCTTTTATTCGTATCATTTTCATATCACTCTAATAATCTCAAAACGCATATACATCACATAAATCAAAAGGTTATTTTTGTTAAATATGCATCTAAGTAATATAAAATGAGAGACAAACAAATGGATTTATATGTTAAATCCACTTGTGCCGCCATTAATGCGCAAGAGAGAAAGAGAAAAATACTTTTTTTAAGTTTTCAAATTTTTTGTTTTCCATTCAAATTATTTAATTTATTTGTGAAGTTAATTTTTAAAACAATACCTATTTAATTATTTGTATTTTTATAACTCTTTTGAAAAATTCAGGAAATACTTTTTTTTTTTTTGAAGTAATTCAGGAAATAGATTTTGAGTCTTAGAAAAGATTAAACAACAACCGCAAGTTGTATTTCGATATAACTCAAAATATTCTTATAATTGAACTTTTCCTCCTTAGTTCATATCATTTTCGTTGTTTTCTCTATCATCTCTTTTTCCTTGTGGTAATTTCCTTTTTCTTGTGGTGTTAGATTCCCTTCCTTATTATTGGTTTTTTTTTTTTTTGTGTCTTGTCGTTTTTTTATTGTTTGTCGTCCTAATTTATCTTTTTATTTTATTTTATTTCTAACTTTTTTTTATTTTTCCGTTGTTTTTCACTTTTACTTGATTTCTTATTGATGTCGTTTATTCATCATTGTCGTATTTACTTGGTTGTTTTCATTTTCGGTATTTTTCTCCAATAGGAAATCGATTTCCCATCAAAGAATGTACATAATTATAATTTTTTATTTGTGTGTTTATTTAATTAGTTTTCTAGTTTAGGTTTTTGAGATTTTTTTATTATGTAAAATCTTTGATTTTTAAGGAAACACATCAATGAAAAATTCTATACCATAATTTTCCCAAATCTCCCAAATCTCTTCATTTCCTTCATATTTTCTATCCTATCAAAAACAGCACTAGAGTTTAGTGTTGTTTTGGGGTTGTAGTCATTTTTTAAGTTAGTATCGTTTTTCACTTATTTATTTATTCGTGTAGTACTGGTTCATATTTTTCCTCTTTTGTCATTTTTGTTTTCTAACTACGCTTCTTCGTTGCTCTCTTTCAAAATTTTAATTGTCGTTTTCGTGCTAATGTAGTGTTCATATTCTATATTTTTCTAATTGATGTCGTTTATGTATTATGCTCCATTAACATCTTTGTGGTCGTGTAGTTCATATTGTTTTCTCATAGTACAAATTTTTTTTTTCAAATATCTATTTCTATCAACTTTTGGTTTGTAATTTTTCAGGTAACAACATATCTTCACATAGAGTTAGCAATTTGGTTCACGACACGACAACATGATACGAAATCCATATGAAATTAAAAGGTTTGTGTTTTCCTTAAATGTGTTTAGGTCAGATAGAGTCGAATCCGTTAAATATGATTAAATAAAAGATTCAATCGGTACAAACCCGTTAATCCGTAATTAACACATAATAAACTATTTAATAAATGGGTTATATATGAGTTGACATGAACATGACTCATAATTTATCTATTTATAATCTTTAATATATTTATATTCTTATATATATAATGTTTTACTATTTTTAATTTTGAGTTTTAAAAATTCAAAATTCAAATATAAAATATATCTTTTATTTTTTATATATATTTTTAAAAATTTTTTGACATAAAAAATACATTTTTTACCCCATCGCCTTCCCTTCCCCTCAACCCGTCAACCTTTGCAATAACACGGCCAGTCGCCCTTCACCTCATCGGCATCGTTACCGTCACCCCCCTCACCCCATCAACCTTGACAACAACACAACTAGTTGCCCCTCACCTTGTCATTGTAGCCCCCCTCCCCTTCCCTCACCTCACCTCACCTCACCTCACCTCACCTCACCCCATCACCCTTTCTTCACTCTCACCACAATATTATACATTATTTTTTACTTAATTGTATATAACTTAAAACAAGAATTTTCATAGTTAATAAAGAACAAATAATATGAATTTTAAAATATTATAAGTAAATTTCACTTGTTTTTTTATAAAAGAAAGGATATGTTGCCTAATAAACATGTCAAAATATCACAATCATATTAAATATGTTATTATTTTATTCATATCTAATTTAACAGATTAATTCGGGTTAATACGATTAACACAATTTATAAATGGGTTGGTTTGAGTTTGAGAGTTTGGCACGAATATTAAATAGGTCGAGTTTAGATTTAGTATAATAACATCAACTAACGAACATAACACGACATAAATATAACACGATAATATGAATTTCCAGCCTTATCTTTGCACTTTCCTAGTTCATCCATTTTGAATTGATGTTGTTTTAACGTTCTTGTCATTTAGTAATTGATGTCTATTGTCTTTGAGTTAAGTGTAGTTCATAAAATAATGTCACTTTGCCTTTTTTTTTTTCTATTTATTTTTTGCTCTTTTACTGGTGGTGTCGTTTTATCTTATGCATAGTTCATGTGGTCTTTGGCTTGGTATCGTATACATATGATGTCGTTCTTTATTTGTTACATACATGTCGCTTTCTCATTGATCATGTTTTTGTGTTGTCATTTTAGTTTAGTATATTTACTCATATGTACATACATACATATATATATTTTTTGAACTTAGGGCTTGGTGGATTTGAACATTATACCTTTAGGTAGAGTTGCTATGGAATTACGACCAGGTTACACTTGCAACCACATTTTTTTTTCCTTTTTTAAATAGTGATGTTTTGCTTTTTATTTCTTTTTTGACTTTTCAGGGTTTGTGTCGTTTTTAGTTTGGTGGGATTTCCCTTTGATATTAGTTTTTATTCGTTATTTTGATGTCACCTTGTTAAGTATACAAAATTGGTGTGGTTTGTTTGTTTGTTTTTTTTTTTTTTTAGGATTAATAATATGAATTCTCCCCATACTATATATCATATTTCACCTTACATTCTGAGCTTTCAAAACTATTCATTATGCCCCCTAGAATACACAAAGCAAGTCAAAGACTCCCTTCAGGCCGCTTCCATCTGTAAAGTTAACAAAAATGCTGATGTGGTATGGCATTATAAAATATTAAACCTTAATTATCAAATAAAATATTAATAAAAAAATTAATTATTTTATTAATTAAATTTAAAAAACAAAAACAAAAACCCATTGATGTTGTCAGAGAACCAATCCCTTGATTTTATTGCAGATATGCCTTTGTAGGCATCTCTCTAGCTCGAAAAACCCAGAGTCATCGTAGTAGCACTGCCCACCACGGAAAGAGAACCACAAACAAATAAAATTAATCTTACAATAATTTTGGTCCTTCAGATAACCTCAAAGCCATGAATCAAACTTAAAAAAAAAAAAAAAAGAACTCAAGTAGAACAACACAGAAAATAGAAAACCCGCCCAGGAAAAATGACAGTGAAGGAAAACAAATATATTAAAAATCAAACCTTGAAAAACAAATTTAGGGAAGAAGAAGAGGAGCCATCAGTTGTGACGACTACATGCGAAGGAACTGTCGACATGTGCCACCTCCATTTCCTTTTCTCACCACCATCGTTCCTCTCATGCATAGCCTCACATTTTCCCCAATTCCAACCTCGATCTCGCCCTTAATCCTAACGAGAATCACCAATCATCAATCCCAACCCTAATTTCCCCTAACTCAACCCAACCCATCCAGAAATATCTCCACTTTCTGAATTGTTGGGTGTATTTTTAACCAAATAAAGGAAATATATTTTTTAAGGAACTTGGAGTACCAAGAGCATCCAGAATACCATGACCCGGAACACCAAGTACTCAAAGCACCAAGAGTCAGTACACTAAAAGTCTTTTTAAGAAATGAGTCAGGGCACTAAGAGTAATTGTACTAAAGGTCTTTTCAAGAAAGGAAAGCCAAAAGACAAATGTAATTATTCTAATACATTTAACGTTCTGAGTTAATGTAAATTAAATGGTCAATTACAAGTTTAAATTGATTTATTAGTGTTGGACAAAATTTTACTCCAACATAAATGATTTCTCTAATTATGCATCATTGTAACAAAAACCCTAGATCAATTAATTGAAACCAGCAAACCCTAAGTCCCCTTTTGATGAATTTCAGAATGGTTTTTTTTTTTTAGTAATATTGGGTTTTTTTAAAGGAAATGGGGCAGTGGATTTTTGTTCTTTCTGTTTTTTTTCTTAATTAATAAAAGAATTTATGTGTTTTATTAATATTCTTTTGATAGTAAAGGTTTAGTATTTTAGAATACCATGCTACATCAGTATTTTCGTTAACTTTATAAATGAAAATAGATGGAGGGGGGTCTTTGACTTGTTTTATGTAGTTCAGGGGACATGATGAACAGATTTGAAAGTCCAGGGTACAATTTGAAATAAAGTACATAATCCAAGGAGAATTCGTATAATCAATTATTTTTTTATTTTTTATTTTTTTGTTTTCAATGTAATTGTTGATTTTAGTTAAGTGTCGTTTTTCTTTGTTCTCCTTTGATCATTAATTGCAGTTTAGTGTTGTTTTCTAATTGTTGTCCTTTCCTAATTGCTGCCATCTTTCAAGTTATTTTTACTTTCTAATTTAGGTCTTTATACATTTTTCTGGTTTTTAAGCTTTTTTGTCTTGCAATTCATGTGGTTTTCTATTTTCTAACTAACGCCACTTTTGAATAGTTCCTTTGCCGTTAATTCCATTTTTATCTTCTGTCGTTTTCATCTTTTTGATTTGTCGTTTGAGTTCATCTCCTTTTTATTGCTGTCGTTTTCAGATTAGTCCATGTCGTTTTATCTCGCTGCTGTTACTATTATATTTTTTTTTTCCAAATGTCATCACTTTTCTTTCACGCACTTGTCTATGTTCTTCCCACCTTAACCTTTCTGACTCTCTGTAGTCCCCTGTCACATGGCATGCATATACAATTTTGTGAATTGTGATATTTGAAAATGACAAAATACAAAAGTGGAGAATTCTTCCTGATTGACCTCTTTATCGTTATTTCTACTCAAGGGCGGAACATCGGTGAAGAATCGTCGGTTTTGGTTCAAAATCCAACTTGTTAGTTTTCATAATATAAACCTGTGACAAAGTCGAGCAGAAGCTGAATGTTGTCAGCCTGTTTGTATTGATTTTCTCAATTTGTTTGTATTGGTTTCCTTGATTTTGATGCAGTCCAATGATGCAGTCTAACCGAGGAGGTCACCATGGGTTACTAGCTAGGTAGTTTTTTCTTTTTTCTTTTTATTTTTTTATTTTTTTTATTTTTTGTACCTATATTTTTGCGATTTTTTTTACAGTTTTTTTGGGGGGCAATAATTTGTTGTGGAGTGACATATAACATAAACAGGTCATTAATTTGGCATTGGTATTGTTTTATCTAATAAAGCATTTTTATATAATTTTGAAATAAGTATATTATTGGTTTGTTTAGAACTTAACCTCAAAAGTCAAAATGAAAATTAAAAACCGAAAACCGAACCATTGTAAAAGAAATCAGATTTTTGGCTGATTGGATTTGGTTGGATCATTTGTGCCTTAGTTTTGATTGGTTGATTTTCGATCGACCAGATTCAGTTTCCAGTTTTGTACATACCCTAATATCCAGGATCTCTAATTATTTTCACATGATATGTCTTATACATGTATATACATATCATGTATATATATATATATATATTTATATATCTGTACCCTACTTCAACAAGAGAGGAGATGAAGTAAGTACTTCAACAAGAGATGAGATGAAGTAAGTACGAGTTCCTAAATTCAAAATCTAAAAGCCTTTTTATTTTTATTATTATATTTTTTTAATAAGTCATAGATCTCGTATAAAAAATAGATATATAATTACATATATAATATATGTTATATGATATTTAGCATATATTCTAGGATCTCTTGTTGTCTTTTGTTCTTACGTCTTTTATAATTTTATCTAAAATATATAGAATATATACATATATATGTATATATTCTTCAATTTGCCCTTCCTAATCACATAAATGCTTTTTTTTTTTTTGGAAAAAAAAGTCTTGATCACTTCAGATTCAAAAAAAAACATGACACCCCACAAATTGTCGATCAAGTGCTATATATTCCCATAGGAGCCATAGGCAATCCATCTTTATATATGAATATATACATACATATATATATATGTATGTATGTATGTATCAGTCAAAATCAAAATCATCTTGGTTTGGCTTAGGGGAAGTCAACAGAGCGGTGTAAAGCCTGAGCCTGTCCTCTCCCAGCGACGAGCACCTAGACAAGGGTCTCCTTGGCCGTATAAACGACAGCGAAGTCAAAGTCAAGCGGTGCTTGTAACGCCGCCACGCCAGCTGGATCGCCACCGCTGCCCATGTCCGCCACCCGGGGGAGTAGTACCTGGCGCTCCGCTTCACCTTCTCTTTCACAAAAGTGTACCTGAAGTGCTGTGTCACGTACTTCACGTCCTCGGCCTCTAGCCCGAAAGCCTCCGTCGTTTCGAGCGTCACGAGCGTCGAGGACGAGGGCGGGAGCCGCTCGATGAAGGGGCGGCGGAGACACCACGACAGCAGCTCGTCGCCGCTGAAGTTGCCGGGGCCTAACATGCAGCAACTCTTCAGGCCGTCGCGTAGGACTTGGCTGCTTTGGAGGTGGCCTCTCACCACGAACAGCATTCTTTGAACTGGATCTCCTTCTCTTGTTATCTGTAATTATTCACATTCATAAAAGTTTTCAAGTGTTTATGTTTAGCGCTTTTTCTGCGTTTTTATTTTGTGAATAAAAAAAAAAGTGACAAGTTGTCCCTTAACTTTAGTTGAATAATTCCTGATTTTAATAAAATGTTAAGCAGCATCTGTAAATCTTTATACTATGTTAAAATTACAAGGACAACACCCTCGTACATATAATATGGTATGTTCTGAATGGTTAAATTTAAAATGTAATGAAATTTTTAAAAATAAATTAGTTGGTTTAATGGTATTTTTTATTGATTTTTTTTAAAAAAATTGAATAAAAAATTTAAATTCAGACTAATAAATCAAATAAAGTCAATTTAATTCAGTTTTTTATTTTATTTTTAAACGAGCTTACAAAACATGTACGAGGCCATTTGTCTCCAAATTTTAACATCTTTTGTAGGTGCTCTAAAACACTTTATTAAATTTAATGATTAACTTGTCAAAATCAAAAGTTTAAGGATTTTTTTTTAATTGTGAAAAGTTAAGAGGAAATGTACTACATACCTTAACCCTTGATTATTATTAGCTAGAAATAGCTTTTTTTTTTCAATAACATATAGATAGTGTTAAGCACCATCATTTATATTAATTAAAAATTTCATAGTATGGATCCCACCTTTTATAAATGGTAATGTTTCAACACATATGATGCTCAACTATTTTTCTTTTCTCAAGTTTGAAGAACTTACTGTTTCTCCCTTGGTGAATATGAGGGACTTGACTCGGTCGCAGATGTTCTCTAGGACTAGATCGTCCATGTGTTGAAACAGAGGTACCTGAAAGTGAAGCAAAAAAAAGAAATTTTGAAGAAATTTTAAAAAAATTTAAGATCATTTGTCTTGGTCAAATATTCTCACAACCCTTTGGTTTTACTTGTCCATTCTTTTCCTCCGGAGGATTGCTCTAGAACATTTCATTTAAAAACAATGATGGTGACTATTGTTGGCCCCACAGTAAATAGTAGTGCTGAGCAAGTCCAATACAGATTATTATTTTATTCAAATTAAACGTCCCATTAACTAAGATTTATTATATCATCTAAACTTAAAATCTTAAAATTTTGAAATTCACTTAAAAATTTAGATGATGTGTCAAATCTTTATTTAATGGGACAATAAAAGGATATCTGCTTTTGGGGTAACATTTTTTAACTCTTTATTCATCTTTGGCATAGTCCTAATTAAAATCTTATTAGAAATATAACGAAGTTTCAACCAGGTGAAGATATATTCAACAACCAAAAAGATATATTGTAGTGATCCTCAGACGTCCACGTTGTTTTGAGTAAGGGGGGAAAAAATTATGGCTCCACTACTGATAGTATAGGGGAAGATATTGTTGCTTTCAGCTGTATATTACTACATGTATTGTCAAGTTTTCTAATTTAATTAATAAATTACCTGTCTGACCAAATCCAAGCAGAGATGATACTTGATGTCCCTCCTAAGACCCTCTGGCAGGTTCCTAATCATCTCACATTCATCAACGCCGCGCATGGCGGCCCAGCGCTGGCGCTCGTAGTTGCGCACTCGCTGCCTGAACCCTGCCGGTAAGTGCCTCTTCCTCATCCACCACTCTATGTTCCTCATCTTTAGTTGCATTGCTTGTTTCTTTGACGTTGTAGCATGCAAAAATACCTGCACAAATAGCATACGTAAATATATAATTATATATATATATATCAAAAGAATGGATTTGTAAATTTATTAATATGTATGTTACCTTGATGTTTCCAATCAACATGGTGACTAAAAGGAGTCCACTGGTCAAAACGATGATATTGAACACAACTTCTAACCATTCGGTTGTGCTCACCAAGTTACCAAAAGTGCTGTAATTGGCAAAAATATTTCAGCTCATGAACGAGTAACTTATGTTAGAGAATGTATATTTACATACATATATATATATATACACACACACACGCACAGAGGAAAAAGAATTCGTAAGTTATAAAGTGAGACAGCATGGACAAAACATTAGATATTGTAAGCTAGCCGGCAGAAAAATAGGATGATAATGAAGAGAATAAAAACGTATAGAGTAAATTAATTTATATAAAAATATTTATCTTGAGTAATTAATTAATCGAGTTAGTTCCATCAATGTTTCAGAAAAGTATATCTATGACTGTTACGCATGTGTTTCACTTTTGACAACTGATGTTACGCATAACAGACAGAATTAAACTTATCTCAAAAAAAGAAAGAAAGAAAGAACTAAGCAATTCATATTCAATGGATTCAGCCAAAAAAACAAAAAACAATTATTTATGTATGACAAAATTGTACGATTCACATTACGTTATTCAGATTTACAATGTTAAGAAAGTAGTGCAAACTAATTACACCATGGAGATATTTTATGAGAGGTCGTGGAAAATTACCACCCGTTAGGTTTTATTTTTCAATAAATATATATGCATAAGAAATTATTTTTTGTGAACTTTTATTTTAATGTGATGATCTTAATTAAATCCGTATCGATTAGAATTATGCATTAATAAGCCTCCATATAAAGAACATTATATTATAGGGAAAAAAAATTTCAAAACACCCATTAATATCACTTTCGTAGCTTTTATTACACAAGTAACTAAAACATCTCATGTATTCAAGATATCATGTTCATCTCACGCTTTATTGAAAAGAAAAATTCTTTGGACACGCACTATCATCAATAAAGAAATAAATCCCATCCATATGTCTCATATTATAAGATTCATCTTATATTAATAAATAATATTTAGTATATTGATATCTTATAATAATAATTTATTTTAAATATCGTATAACTAACCCTTTACTCATGTTTGACCGATCAAAATTTTTAAAAATATAGAAAATACCATCATAATCCATATTATTTATTATTTCATTATCTAAAAAGGTAAATTATTTGTCCAATCTCCAACATTTTTGTAAGGTTGTGATTGGTTTCTTTTTTTGGGTTCGTCATTGCAGGGGACAAGGGAGGCTGGATTTGTTGAGATAAAGATGGGGAAGCTTGGGCAATATCATCGCCGATGGTGGGAAAAGACTAGTTGTCATGAATTGAGGTGGGAAAAGGCTGGGGTTTTTCTGTTTTTTTTTTTTTTTGAATTTTGAGAGTAAAATTTTATCTCAATCACTTTTTTAGTTATTTATTGTTTGAGATGATATTTAATACAGATTAATTGCTATAGAGGGTATTTTGTGACCGACTTTACAAACACGACAGATATCTTCAATATTCGTATAATTAGAAGAACAAAAGCGATATTTGGACTAAACAGAAAGGTGATCTAGGTGTTTTCCCATGCTACTTACGATCTTGAATTTGAACCATCTTTTTGTAAGCAATTATCAAAATAATAATAATAATAATAATAATAAAGAATATGCTTTCTAAAGGAGTATATAACAAAGAGATCAATAGTTTTAGAATTGTACCTAAGAGTCATTAGGCCCCAAAAAATGGGAAAAAGCATCTTTTCCAAGCGGCTATTGTTGTTAACAAGCTGAACCGTCCACTTATAAGCTCCATAATCATAATTCTCAGCACTGTCTAAACATGCAGATCTTACCTGCTTGTTTACTGCCCACGAAAGTCTTGGTCCATCTCTCACCATGCTGGTCCCTCCATAGTAAATAGGTTGTTTACAGGACAATATTCTTGGCCCACACCCACTTGTTGCCCTACATTGCTCTTTTAGGCATTTCATTGCCCTTTGGATTCCCAACAAATACCAACAAGCTCCTGCAGCCTGCAAAATGTGTGCGTGTGTGTGTATTTTGTGTTAAAATAAGTATTGAATTCTGTGAGAGAAAACATTATAAAATTTTTAAAATATATCATCCAAAACCAGTCTTAAAATAATGATCCAAATGATACATAACTCTTCAAACTTGTCATTTTCAATTATGCTGGTGTTTCCAGAGAAAAAATAGTGTCTCTACTAAAACGAAGGTCCTACTATTGAGGCCGTAGTCAGTCCAAATTAGCAATATCATTTATAAAATGTAGAATTCACTCTTTTCTTATAGGCTCGTGTGGGATTACTGAAACTTTTATTTAAATATTAAAAAAAGATTAAAATAATAAAAATTAAAAATTAAAAATTAAAAAATTAAAAATATTATAAAGTGATTGAACCTACACAAATAAACCTTTAATAAATATAAAAATTTAGATGGGCAGTACTTTTACACCCCAATCAATGTGGAAACATACAGCTAGATCATTGATGGGACAGCAGTGGATACCACATATCCGACGGAGCTGTAATATTCAACGTGGACCACCGACGGCAGTGTTGTTGCTTCAATAATAATAGATCAACGTGCGTCACGTAAATATGGTGTCTAGTACCATGGTTACTTTTTTTTTTTTTTTCCTTCTCTCCTATTTTATAAATATTTTTTCACAAGAATGATACTAATTAGGAGATTTATACGTATAAACATACGATAATTGATAATTCATTAATCATATGCAGACCACTATAATGCACTAATGATCGGATGGGCCCCAATGTATCACTATTCATGAGGATCTATACTAATCATTAGTAATAACGGGTGGTGCTAGTACACTTGTATAATTTCTTATGAAGCCAAAAGAATGGTAGCACTCCACACACATATATAACATATATATGTATATATGTATACAAACATATGTATGTATTCGTTCTACTATATAAAGTGAATAGCACTATACTTGGATAATGGAAGCGATTTCAAGAGATAAACTATATATATACTTAAATATATATACATATTCCCTCGTTAATTAGATGCTTTGGATAAACTATGTTGTCACTGCAGCCGTCAAACAGCTTTTGTTTCCCACCTTTTTCTTTTAATTTTTAGAGGGTGGGGCACAGAAGACATATATATATATGTGGGTGTGTATTTATTAAAAAAAAAAAGGTTCAACACAATACGTCAACCTTAGAGCTTTGAACCATTATCATTCTTAGTAAGAGAACAATTCAAGGACTCAAGATTAATTTAAGTTCCACTGGTGCTACAAAACAGTGCTTGCTTTTTTCAAGGATTAAATGTTAATTGAAAATTAAGAACAGTGCGTACCACGTACATGCTTTGGAATATACTAATCTCAAACTATTATTTTTTTTATTCTCTGCCAAATCTTATTGAACAAGAAATTAATAATTAAAACTATTTTTCCGTCACATGGTTCACATTAGCTCGGCCTAACAGTTGTGGTTTTTAGCCTTTGGGGAAATTTCCTACTTTGTGTCTTTTTCCTTCGTCTTATTGTGTGATTAGAACATTTTTTTTTTTTTAAACCTATCTATTAAATGCCTAGAATGTTAGATGTAAGACTTGAGAATCATCTCCTTATTACAACACGACAAAGTGTTTGAACTTTACACTTGTATTACATCGATATTCAAACTCTCTATTAATTCAATGCGATAGTATTCGGCCACATCGTATGCAAGCTTTAGATTAAAATCACGTCAAAATTAAAATTAAACTGTTTAACAAAATATTAATCTTTATACATGTATATATATATCCATATAGAATTGTTCATCATGTCAAGCTTGAAGATATTCCATATACGATTTGATAAGTTGAAAATGTGAAGGAGAAGAATATGCAAGGAATAAGATGTTTAATGCAAAGTACTACGAATTTTGAAAAACATTGAAACTAATTTGAACTAACTTTCAAAGTTTATGAACAGGAGAAAACGACAATTATATATGTTTTTAACTTTGGTTCGAACCTAAAGGATGAAAACAGTCACTGTGACAAGCAGTACTGAAAAGTGGGACAAAAAAAAAAAAAGATTCGTATTTTGGGGGGGAAAAAAGGCATAAACTTACGTGGGATGCGACAAAATATGCAATGAGGTTGAGAGCAATTCCCCACCAAACGGTTCCGAAAATGTAGCCAGAGAGGTTTTGCATGCGACGCAATAGGCAGACGGAGTGATAAATCTTCGGGAGATATTGGAACAGAAATATTATTAAGAACACTGTCATCACAACGGTTACTGATCCTCTTTCCAACAGTGATGGGATTGCCACCCATAATACAATCTGTAATCACACAAGATATATATATATATACATATATCAGATTATCGAATACTCATATTATTGTTTCAAATGATTAAGACATGTTATCTTATTTTCTTATCATGTTGTGTTTTTCTATTGAAATATCGACACTCGGTTAATTTTTTAAGCATTTTTACTATTTAGTTTGTTGAGCTGTTAGATTTAGGAGACAGAATTATGTGGACAATAGATGACTTTATTGTAATGAAATTAGTAAATAACACTTAGAGAGAGAGAGAGAGAGAGGAATGGGTAGATTAATATCTTCACATTCAATAAGAATCATTATTTTGTCATATCCGAGTAGGCATGGAGATTGATTTTTCTAAATTAAAATCATGGGTGTTGGGGAAAAAATAAATATGTTTCAAAATTTCACTATTATTTTATGAAGAAAACGGGTTATAATTAGTATACCGGTGGTGTATTCAGATGACTCCAAGGAGGCAAGGCATTCTCATGTGGCATTTAAATTTTTTTTTTAATAAAACAAAAATTCTATTATGATGGGACTGACTTGAACTAAAGATTTTATATCTTATAAAAATGACCATCTTGTGACCAAATGACCAAAGGTGGTCTCAAAACCCTTGAACATGTTAGTATTTTAAACGTTGATTAATTAGAATGCAAAATTATTTTTTTCCTTTACTCGAAAACTAATCTTATGATTGCTAATTTCAGAGCAAGTGACAAGAATATTTGGGGAATGTTAATTACAGTACTTGGTTTATAATAATTTTGCAGGGGGTAAACTATTATTATCTGAATTCCTACATTCATTCTTTCAATGATAACAAGGAAAAGAAATAAAAATAAATCTTATGACCTGTTGCAGTAGCTACATAGCTGGAGATACAGACAAATATTGAAGGGGGCAACTATGACAACAAAAAATAATACTACTAGAAGAAATTGAATAATATAAAATTTTCTGAGGCAAAGATGCATATTGACCCCCAAGCATATGGCAGCAAATGATCATAGGTATCACACATGCATATATAGTAAATGTTAAAAAAATATGAATGAGTGAGAAATATATATATATATGTGTGTGTGTGTAACAAATAAAAATAAAAATTGGGCCATATTCTAAGGGTAGAATTTTTTAAACTCATATTCAGGATAATTTACTTTTCGTAAACCCATTTGAAATTTTCCTTTTTCTGCCAAGAAATAAAATTAACGTATCCTATTCTCATAGAAATAAATTTAGTGGTTCAAATATATACATGTACATGTACATATACATACATATATATATATAGGCTGAAAGTATATCATATAACATATTCATATAATTGGACTATTTATCATCATCAACAATAAAAATGCAAAATTTAAGTCAATCGATCGAGATTTTTATATGATCCACAGAAAAAGGAAAAACAGAAAGGGCAACATTTCTTGTGCTTCTGGAGAGTAAATTAGATTTACCACTTGAAGATAACTTACCCAATTAGCTATGTATAGATTCTATCAATATTGCATTCGTAGATTTTGATCACCAAATTTAATTAATTACCTCAAAAACAGATTACATATATCCACCAATCATAGTGCTATATAGAGATGATCTCTTCAGAATTTTTTTTAAGGCAATATTTAGTTAAGAATTTGAAATGACCAAAAAGAAAAAAAAAAGGAAAAAAAGTTTAATTTCCTAATTTACCCTTCCCTACATAGAGAAAACACCTGGCTATACGTTACTGTTTCCCACTGCGCTTCTTCAGAAATGAAACTCTAGGAGGGCATACTAGTCCAATACATTCATACATGCATACACACACACACACACATACATGCATATATTAAATATATCGCATGCATATATACATCTAACAATAATGGCGAGCATCTGTCACCTTCTCAATCATTATTTTCCAAAAAATAAAAAATAAAAAAAATTTTTATTTCCATAACCAAATTGCTAGCCATTTAAGTTGGTATAATAAGTAACATTAACGGAGATAAGAACAATTAAAAAAGGGAAGAAAAAAATAAGGAAAGAATAGTTGATATTCTCAATTATTTTTTTACCTGTGGCAAAGGAAGAATGACAAAGAGATCAAACAAGAACCCTCTATTGGCCTTAACGTACTGGAGAACCACCGAGCGGGACTTCATCCCCGCTGCGGCGCTCCCGTCTGCGGCTGCGGTGGCGGCGCCCACCGCCGTGATGGACCGTTTCGCCATCTTCAGCTGCAGCCACATGTTCCACACGTGCAAGGCGTCCGTCATGCAGCGGAGCACGGTCACCGTGACGGCGAACCACCCGTCGACGAAAAGGCAAGTGCACGTGTCGCTTATCGACAGCGCGTAAAAGAATAGCGGGTCCACAAAGAGACCCGTTGCACATACCAACAGAAATACCCTGTTCCATTCCTGGACCCACTTGGCCCGAGGGTCCAACACATCCCCCAATGACCACCCATTAGGGCGGCGTGCCCGGCCACCGCAGCCTCCGCCTCCGCCTCCGCCTCCGCCACATGTGTAAAACAAGAAGCCTTTGCCCTCACTTCTGTCTTCTTCGTAATCGATCCCTTCTTCTTCTTCTTCTTCCACGCTAATCTCTTCTACTTCGCTCTCTTCATCCGTGAAGTACTGCATGGTCGAGGCCCGAGGAATCTCTCGGTGCTCTGTAGCCATGGAGGATACAGAGAGAGAGAGAGAGAGAGAAATTGAGTTGTGATTGGTGTTTGAGAGAGAAAAATTGAGCTTGTTGTATGGTGTGAGTTTATGGAATGATGTTTTAGAAAGGAGACAAATAATAAGAGAGGTATGGAACTTTTGAAAGGTTGAGAGGGCAAAGAGGACTTGCGATTTGCTTAGGTATCACCACAAACAGACAAAAAGTTTCTGATTTGAATTTATATTTTTGCCCTCCTGTAAAAGTACTCGATTCTGGTGTTACGGTTAAAATGACCGGAGCTCAATGAGCAGGGTACATGCACCTTTTTTATTTTCTTCTTTCTTTTGATAAGAAATGATATATATATATATGTATATGTGTACATATATCTACGTTTTTGTCACAATAAAATTTTCAGTTATATATTAGGTGTGACGAGAAAATGGTATTAGAAAATTTGTACATTGAGGCATATGCTGTAAAAATATTCCTTATAAATTTTAGATTGACGGAAAAAAAATTTTTTTTTAAGGGAAATTCATTCATTTGGAGAAAAATACAATAAATGTTATAGATACGAGCAATAATCCCACAATACAGAGAACCAAATCCTCAAGTGAGATCAAATTTACCAATAGATGATGCTCATTGGGCAGACGTATGTCATTTCGATATATCTATATCGAGCACTCACATGATAATTTTTGAAATCACAACTATTTTTAATACCTTATACAATCAATAAAAACTAATTAATTAAGAGTAATAATTTGATAATATAAAGGTCACTCGTATTGAAGCAACTCAAGCAAAACTAAAATTACATTTAGCATACCATAAAAAAAAACACTAAAGATGATGGTAAATTCAAAGAATACATAGATAAATGATCAAGTGGGAAAATCACTGTCCTTATTACAAATTAAACAATGATAACAAAATTAAAAAAACCAAACAAAGCTTAGATGTGCCATCAGTAACCTCCCCAATACGACGGGGTCCCTCACCCAAAAAAAAAAAAAAAATGGGCACGGACAACAAAACACCAACAACCTAAGCTCTAACTCCTCGGATCTATAGAGAAAATGCCCAGAGAAACGTCCTCAAGTTAATCTCCTATCGGTAAACATGCCACGCTATGCGCTCAAGTTATAGAAGACACCACCGGAATCCTCACCTCCAAGAGGTAGAAAAATTCTGCCAAAAGCTTCCCACACAGCACACCCATGCTTGCACCCTACTCCTTTTAGCAACACACACCTCCTCCAACAAAGATCAGAAGTAAGGGACACTGTAGATGGATTTTTGAGGTCAATTGGCCGGCAACACGCTGACAACTAGTCTCCACCACTACTCTGAACTTTAGCTTCTAGAAAGAGAAAAAAACTTACCTTTTTTTATTTTAGATAGATCGATGGAAAAATATTGATGTTGGAATGAACAACCAAAGGATATATTATTTTGTGTTAGAGTTTTATTCTATTATAAACTGTTAGTCTACATTAAATTTTGTCCACTCTAGATATTTTCTTATTTATTAGAAATTATTTCGATATTATTCTAAAGTTCAAAAAACGTGCATTATCGCAATAAGCTACATATCTATTAATTATAGAAATTTCCTGTGTTGAAATTGTTATAGGATGATTTAGTCCGGCCATGAATGTATGTATCCACGATTTGTGGCCTCTTTTCATCATAACTCAAATGTCAATAGAATGATGATTAATTAGATAGACAATATTATCCGTACTTAATGAACTGTTGGTAATTGAAAACATTATCTCTAACATTACCTAGTCTTGTACTACAAAAGGCTAATAGCTTGATATAATTTTGAACACAACATGTGGAAAACGCCTGCATAGCATACTGTAGCTACCAGAGAATTCAAAAAACTTTCAGTTTATGTGGGCTCCTCTCGAATAATTGGCGTGTACACATATATATATACACATATAGATTATGCAAATATGTAAATGTGCAAATATTTTTTATATATGTGTGTGGCCAGTGGTTTTATATATATATATATATATCGTATAACTATTGGGAGTCTTTAAAATGCTCTCAACTCATGCAAGACGTTGAATGTATATAACCTTTTATAATTAATTTTTTTCTATGTATTATAATGATATTATTCATTTGATTCACCTGCATTGAACATAACATTTTTTTAATTAAATTGTCTATATGCGTTAAATATTCGAACTTTACGTGTTTTCATCTTAGTAAAAATGTATATTTAACCAAATATTAAAAGTAAAAATTTGGGATATAGATAGTACTTTTATTGCAAAAAAAATTGAACTTTATTTTACTAATAGATATTATTATTTTAATTATAATATTAATATTTTACAATTTATAATATACAATATTAATTATTTTCTATTGCAAATCATATAGTTAAAAGATTAATTTAAGTTAATCTAACGTTGAAAGTAATCATACATAAATAGCGACGAACTTTTACCAAAATATATTGAAAAGGATAAGTATTTAAAGTTGATGCATAGAAACTGTGTAGAAATCAATGAGAAAAGCAGACACAGGAAAGTCGGCAGTCCCGTCTTGTCACAAATTTGCCTTTTTAATCCACCGAATAGCTAGAGGGATTTTTTTTTTTTTTTTGGTACCAAAAATAACTAGAGGTTATCTTTTGTTACGATGACCGCGGAAAAACAAGTTACAAAAAGCTTTATATATATATATATTTTAGGGTTCTTTTGGCAAATGATCATATAGGAGAGACATTCCTTTTTTTTTATGTTTTTTTTTTTTTGCTAGAAATTTTACTTGTTTGATTATTGACTAAAAAGAGACATTCTTCTATAAAATTTTCAGCAAAAAGGTCAATTTTATTGTATACACGTGGTTTTATATTTGGATTAATTTAATTTTACTTCCAGAATATAGAAAACTAAAATGACAATACACTCATTTGATCATTCACATTCAATGACTTTTATAAATTTCCTCTCTTTTTTAACTCATCTAGGAATTGAGACTGAAATTTTATTTTATTTTTTTCATTTTCCAACATTTTCTCAGTAACTAAACAGAAAGATACACTCAAAGCAAACGGTAAAAGAAACAACAGAGAAAAGGAACTTCTTGACACTTGGAGGAGGGCCATAACTAGAGTTTTCCTGTCAGAGCCTGAGGGGGCCATATAAAAGCAAATGGGGGCAATCCAGCTCCAAGACTTGCACAATTAACAATTGTGAAAGCCAAAATTGTAAACCTAAAACGATGATCAAAGCCTCCAAAATGGAGAATTGAAAGGGAAGAGACAAAGTGGGTGCTGCCAAGGTGGTCAAAGGTGAGGGCGATGGAGTTGGAGTCGTGCAGTGGTCATGGGCCTTGGGGGTGTAGTCGACAGCGATCTGCTTCAAAAGCTAGGGGTGGGGGAGACGCGAGAGAGAGAGAGAGAGAGAAGAGACGAAAGAGAAAAAAAAGAAAAAAAGGCTGGGTGTGGTGGAGACGAGAGAGAGGGAAGAGAGGAAAGAGAAAAAAAAGTTACGTTTTAATTTGTTTTTAATTAATTTTTAATATTTATTTTTTTTAATTAAGATTTATATTTTAAAATATTTATTTAATCTTTAATTGAGTGTTACATAAGTAATTCCGTTAAGTTATAAACGAAAAAGATAATTTGAATGATTTTATGTAACCCAAAGGACATAATAAACAATTTTGCAATTCTGACCGTGAAGGAAAAATGAAACTCTAGTCTAGGGGGTAAACATAAAATTAATTCTTTATTTTTTTGTTGGGAGAATATCCTTCATTGTCACCTTGATTTATAAATATTTACATTAAAAATAATATATCTTATAATATAAAAATAAATGGTTGAAAGCATAATTTAATAATAATATCACATTTTACTTGAAAATATAAAGTTTAAATTTCCTATCTTCGTTTAAAAAAAAACACACACACACAAATAGTATTGTCGTTATGCTTACAAGTATAGTTTGGCAAAAAAAATGATATTCTAATTTATAAATTAGACAGTTTTAAAATTTAACCTAATAACTAAAAAAAATTACTGTACTCGTAGAATAAAACAACGTATCGCAAAAGTTTTCAAAGAAAAAACCCCACTTTGCTTTTATCCCCCAAAAAAAAAAATTTGGTGAAAGAAAAGCTAGCACTCTCTGTGTCCGATTGCTCTCAAATTTAACATTTTAAAAAGTTACACGTGATTCATTAGAGTTTATTTTATGAATCTTTATACTATTTGATATATAAAATAATAGAGCATATAATAGACCAATTAATTACAATAATATTGAGTAGGTGAAATCCAGTAAAACTTTTGTTATATATAATAAATCTAGTAAGAGTTAGCACGTAGGAATGTAAGACATTTCAAAAATTTTGAATAAACTAGATGTTGAAGAGGTCGGACATGAAAGATTGAGATTCACTTGGTGTATCCTTGTTGTTTCTCTCCTTTTCGTTATCCCTATTTCATTTTGAACTCCACTACAATAATAAATAGTACAATCACACGTACTACCCAAGCAAAAAAGTGAACACAAATTACGCATAATTTTTGATAACAATGGACCCTCCTAATGGTATCAAGTGGCTCCATTTTTCCGAACAACCTAGATCATCTATCTTTTGTGTTTATTGACGGCCAACCAAATAAATCCACGACTTAATTCTCTCTTTTCCTTTTTACCTTTCATTTCACCCCACGTCAACTTCCATATATATATATAGTACTTTATATATGACGAAATAGAGTACGCGTAAGTAAAATTGAATACATGCATACATAAAGTCGTCAGAACACGATTTTTACATTATAAAACGACCGTAAAATGATATTAATTATGCGCCACAATACCATGATAACTTGTATTACACATAGAACCGGTTCATCATTAGAATGGACAAGATACATATAAACTGAAATAAGGAGTGGACAAGGCCGTACATTATAACACGTGGTCCATGCTAATTATATCATTTTGAAATACTAGAAATATGCATTAATATAGGTACCTAAACTTTTATATGTAGTACTTGTTATAATGACATATATGTATTAAATGTAGCTAGTAACTCAACATTATGAAGGTTCTTATTTGCTTTGAAATTATTGAGAGAGAGGAGAGGTATCTTGGCCGCCTAGACCACATTTGTGGAAAATAATATTGTTGTTCCAATGTTCTTTCAGAGGGTGAAAATCTGGAGAGAATTATTCTAATCATGATATTTTGTAATATAATACTTTACACGTTCAAGCCACAAAAAAAAAAAAAAAAAAAGAAAGTAAGAAAATGACAAAGGGCATTTTGGGAATATAGAAAGAGTGGGAAAATGAGGAGGTTAATGATTTATATGAGTTGGGCAAAGGAGGTTGGAAAGGGACTTGGGATGTGGTCTCATTCACATATATGTTCGAACAAGCCAGGTTCCAGGCAGCTTCATCCTTTTTGTCTGTTTGCTCATTAATTTCTTTTTTTGTTTTCATTTTAGTTTTTTTTTTTTTTTTTTTCTCCTCTCTTTCATTTATCCTATCAAATGTAGACACCTCTCAAACTAGAATGAGTCGATTTTTGATGTAGAGATCATATAATTAATAGTAAAATCATCAATAAAGTTGAATACTTTACGATTTAAATTAGATGACGCATGTAATATGTAATAAGATACTACGAGAAAATATAATCTTATAAACAACATTGATATGTATACATGCTTATAAATACTGTCTTATTTAAATTATCCAGTTATGATTTACAATTAAAGGCTTAATATTAGACTTTAGGAGGGGGTACTTACAATTCTGCAAATTTATCTTATAAGCATGATAAGCTAACATCTCTTCTCTTTATCAGTAGGCATTCACATGGGCAGTGATTTATGTGTGAAAAACAACTACAATCTCAGAAAAGCCATGCCAGAGAGCCTTGTATAGTCTTGTCCCCACCGTTAGGTTTAGAGAGAGAGAGATATAATAATGGTTCTGCACACGAAACATGTTAGATGCAGCTATGAGTAAAAAAAATTTTTATACAAAATATTGAAACTTTCGCCTTCCGGTTCAAAACTGTATTAGCATCTAAGAGATTGAGTTCTATTTTTTCTTTTTTTTTTTAATTTTGTTTGGAGAAACTTAAACCTTGAATCTCGTGATTTTAGATGTGGAAATAGAATGACTATTAGATGAAAGTTGTAATGAATATACATTGATACATAATTCATGATATTGGCAGATAAGAGAAAATCTACGGTCTCATGCCGTTTTTTGGCGATTCCTACATGAAACTGGAGCAACGGTCCAAAACCCCCGGATTGGTCCGATCTGATAGGTTTACATTTTTTTCCTAGGCTATCCTATTATTGTGCAAGAACTAATAGTTATAACATTTTGTTTAGTTTAATATTCAGGTTAATTATGTTGGGTGTGTAAAGTTATTACCCTAACAATAAGAGTAAGCGTGCTTATCATCCATTGCAGTAAAATCAACACGAAGATACCATTTCTAAAGTTTGAGTTTTTACGAAATAATTAGAGATGTGCATAATGAAACTGAATTTTTATTTTTAGGAAAAAAAATCCAAATTATCTGATTGAAACGAATGCGTCGAGTAGATCCCAACAAGTCTTGTACTTCGTAATAAAATATTTTCGAACGATATTGGCATTGAAGTTCAAAGAAGAAGGAAATCGTGATTCATTAACATTATGTCTTTTCTTTCAACTGTATTACTTTTCTTTTTGAACGAGGAGAGAGAGCAGAAGAAAGTAGAGTTGAACCTCCCGTTATTATTACCCTACCAAGCAACTTAGAGAATATTAATGTCTCATCCATAGCTTTTACAACACTTTTTTCCGGCAAGATATCTTGGGATGCAAAGTTTAGATATTTATGTAAATCAGATTTGAATATGAAAACGTTAGAGAGAAAGGGAATTAAAAACAGATTTAAAAAATGAATTATGTTTTGTCTAATTATAATTAAAAAGGTATTAAAGTAACAAAAACACAATATATCTAAGGGGCTCAAGATCATTTTCTTTTACAAGCTGCTTTTTCATAATCGATTACTATATCGACTAAAAGTGAGCATAGTATCAAATTGTCAAAGGAATGTAATGAGGCTCTCGGAAGGGTAACGATTAGAATGGAAAAGAAAGCACAAATGTATTAGACCAAAGCCATTGATTCGCATTTTATGTTTACATAGCTATTATGAAGTGTGAAAAGATACAATCTAATTGATTTCCTTTCTAGCATTTACACAGCCTAGGAATAACAATAATCTAAGTCCTAAAACATCTATATAGGTATAATATTATTGACTTTAAGATCATGTTATTCATTCTCTTTATTCAGTAAGAAGTATCAAGAAGTATGTAATAAACGTGCGTTTGGTTCTTCATTTCAGACTCAAAATTTTTGTTTTAAATTTTGTCTTTTTAAAAAAGTTAAAAATAATTATAATTATAACTTATTAAAAACCAACCAATTTTAATTTAAAAATTTTATTCCTAACTAATGTATCAAATGTACCCTAAACTCTTACTGTTTTAGTCTTGTAACAGAATATGAAGGGCAGGAGAATCGGTCCAGTCACTTTGATACGAGCAAAAGCCAAATCCACTTGCGGACAAAGTAAATGCGCTTTTAGGATAAAGTATTATAAATCTTGTCTATTCTTGTTTGTTACTATAATTTTTAACGAGCTTATATTGCTTTCAATGGTGACAAATTGTGACATTTAAATCTTAACAAGCTATACTCATACATGCTAGGTGCAAGGATTTTTTTTTTTTTTTTTTAGTGTACAATATATAATGATAAGCCTCCAACTAGGTACAAAATTAAGAGATTGAGTTTCACACTCAAGTACATATTTAATAATTTGTTACACAGATAATCATTAGACTAATATCAGTACTGCCAAGACACTAGATTTAATATTGTGGTGGAGTAATTGAACTTTGAAAAAAAAAAAAAAAAAAGCGACCAAAAAACAAAGCTCAAACCTTTACAGGCCAAAATGTATGGGAAAATGTAAACAAAACCCCTTGCAATTGAACCAAAAAAATTGGATTTTCTAGACAAGAGCCATTTTCTATAGCATCATATATAATATTTAATAATGTGCCTCATGAGCTCTGTCACCAAAAATGAGTAAATAAATAAGTGGCTCATGTGCTACACGAAAGAGGACATCATCTAGTGGGCCATGGCATCAAAGGGACATATTACATTAAAATGAATTACAAGTTGTGGTCCATAGAAAGGGCCTTGGAAGTTTGGACATAATTCATCACTTCGGCCTTTTATCAATCAATAAAATTCTTGCCTGGCATGATGCCCCCATGCCCAATCTATTCTATCTTTCATTTCAGCCAATTCTTAGTACTATTTTGTTTTAATTGTCAAGTCACACTTCCTTGAGGAATTTACGGTGACAATAGAAGAAAATGAGAATTATACAATAGTAGATAAGAAAATTACCTTATCACCACCTACTACGATTGATGACTGAAAGTTATATCTTGTTGATGGAGTATTTTTTTTTTTTTTTTTGTATCTTATTATAAATTTTTGCGAGCAAAAAGAAAAAAAAAAACTTTTATTGTCACACTATTGAGTGTACATAGTTCATAATATTTACTTGATTACTTTATCTCCAAAATTTCGAAGCTACAATGAGTTGGTCAGGCTAACCTTTTACTTAGGGACAATCTTGTAATCCCTTCCAAGTGGTTTAATTTTATTTCCGTCCCCCTTTGGACTTTTCTCCTCTTTCTTTAATATTCTTATATCTCTTGCATTTTTATTTTATTAAAATTATATTGGTTAGGGATTTGACTTGAGATAATAGTTTTAATATTGGTTACCAACTTATTAATTAGGATTTAATAAGGGTATCCCGTACCAAATTTTCCCTCTTTTCACTAAAAATAAAAATATAGATTACCAACTTAATTAAGATGTAATAAGTTTATCTTGTACCAGATTTTTCTTCTTTTCACTAAAAATAAAAATAAAAATAAAACCCTCATCTCCAATATTGCAATCAACGCGTAAGCCCCTAGTGCGCACAAAGATCTACCATTAGGGAGATATATTGTCGAAAGAATATGCTACTTAACTATTATATAGAGGGGACGATATTATTTATTTTACCATTGAAAAGAAACAAAATGAAAGAATACAATAATTGAAAACCAGTTACCTATCATAGTCATAATTGGTGTCTATACCTATCTGCTATATATATATATATATGTATATATATGTATGTATGTTTGATAACTCCCTGTATTTTGTTAGCCAAAACTAATAATTATAGGTAAAATTTCTCAAAACTAATAATTATAGCATGTGAATGCAAATTGATATGAACATCGGTCCATATTTTTGAGAAAGTTTACCTATAATTATTAGTTTTGGCTAACAAAATATAGGAAGTTAACATACATACATATATATATATATGCATATATATATACATGTTAGATTAGAAGAAAAAAAAAAACCATAAAAACTGTTAGCAATAAGTAAATTAATTGCAAAAAAACAAGAGTTATGGACAGTTGACAACAAAGTAAATCTTGAACGAAGTGAGTGAATAATTTGCAGCAGCTAGAAATAAATAACAACATTGGCGCACGAATAAATTTGATCCAAATCGAGAAAGCTCCTAATCTTCTTCCTCTACAAGTACAAGATATTGATATATTCTATCATGGTGTGTACATATATAAATATATAGTTATATATGTACCTATATACATAAAGTGGCCTTAAATAACCTAATTCCTAGTGTAATTTTGTGTTTTTCTCTCGGACAGCCATTATATTTTTCTACTCTTATACGTGTCTCTTTAATTATATGATTATTCATATTTTATCTGTTCAAACTTTAATAACTTCCACTTTGTCATCAAATTTTTAACTTCATTTTTTGCAATTTATGTTAATATATATATATATATGAAGTAGTGTTGTCTTATAAATTTATAAAACAAACCAACCAAGTCGGTCATTCAAATTTTTAACAAAAATCTAAAATGAGACTCATTCAAATTTCGAAAAGCACATTAAGAGTTTTTATATTTCTAAAAATAAAGTGAAAATGACTTTATGATTCGAATAATATAGGCAAGATTGATCCTAAAAGGAACAAATGAAACCATTGTAGTAGCAAGTCACATGAAAATGTTGTATTAAAGTTATTCCATTGTGTTGCGTATCTAGTGCAGGTCAGTTTGAGTTTGGCATTGTTTACATTTACACGTATTTCGTTTAGGAAAAAGCCTGCACAGTTTTTTTACCACACTTTGTTTGATAGTGTTCCTCACAACCCTCCAGAGAACCTCGCACGTCTCTGTCCATATATATATATATATATATATCGAAGACAACAAAATCGTTAGGAATCTCAAATCTTTCTCACGTGACAGACTTGATCTATTTTTGAGATTTCTCTTATATCTATTTTTTAGTCATAAAATCCATATTAAGTTACATTAATTTCACAACTTTATCGTTTTGATATGATTTTTATAGAATATATAATGTTCATAAACATGCATCATCAATAATGAAGAACCTTTATCCTTATTCTAAAAACCACTCCTTATATATTAAAGGATTATGATTGACAAATTTTTAGTTATTAAGAATCTCAATCCTTCTCTCAAACCGACTGTCTCTATTTAAGATTTCTATAATATCTACTTTTCAATAATATGACAGTATTAAGTTAAATTAATTTAACATAATTTATAATTTTGATAGAATATCTAATGTACATAAATATGGATTATCAATAATGATAATTAAGGAACTTATCCTTATCCTAAAGAACTCCTTAAGGTAAACGATCACAAGATTGACAAAACTTCGGCCCACTCCTTATATATTAAAGGATTATGATTAACAAATTTTTAACTATTAAGAATCTCAATCATTCTCTCAAACCGACTGTCTCTCTTTAAAATTTCTATAATATCTACTTTTTAATAATATAACAGTATTTGATTAAATTAATGTAACATAATTTATAGTTTTGATGTGATTTTTATAGGATATCTAATGTTCATCAATGATAATTAACGATCTTATCCTTATCCTAATGAACTCCTTAAGCTAAACGATCACAAGATTGACAAAACTTCACCGAATAGGAGGGGGAAAATACAAAAAAGACAGTTTATTAAGAAATCATTATTGTAAGGGCCCAACCGGGTTCGAACCGGTGACCTCTTGATCTGCAGTCAAATGCTCTACCACTGAGCTATGGACCCTTGGTGCTCCGGCTTTGCATCCGATTGATATATGACTTATTTGGGCGTCCACATTGGTTACATTAAGTACGCCTCTTTTAACTTCTTACGGGCAATAAGCTACACCTGAAGATCCATGGATTAGGGTGGAACAATTAAAGCCTTCGGTAAGGTCCAGCCCTGAACTAAATTAAGTGGGGAGCTGGTGGGGTTCCAAAGATTTTTTTTTTTTTTCTTAAGAAAAGTAAGTTTCGAAAAATAAGTTTCGAAAAATAATTATTTAGAGTAAAAAAATATAAAATCATAAAAATTTATTTAAAAAAATTATTAAAATAGTTCTTATTTTGTTTTTTTAAAATTCTATGTAATTTAATTTGAACTTGTATACGTAAAATTATAGACTTTTAAAATTTAAGTATAAAGTTTTAAAATTATGAATAGTAAAATGTGATTGTAAGGTAGAAAAAATACAAAAAAAAATATCTAAAATATTTTTCCAAAACACTCCCAAACACACCTTAAAAGTGGGGGTGAGGAGGGAGAAGTTTTTCTTCCCTCCTATGGGAAAACGAAATAAATAATAGTTTACATAAAATAATTAAGAAAAATTAGACTAGATAGCCTATTTTGATCGTCCAATCTAATAGATAAAAAAACTTTTTTTATTTAACAAAATGATTGTTTATTATTTTTTTCATATTTAGTCAATCAGTGATTGAATGAAAAAAATCGATAATTTATATTATAATCAATTAGTGACAAATCGTAATTTGTTCAATCACTGATTGATTATTTAAGAAAATTGATTAATTATTTTTAAAAAATGACCTTTTAACTACGTTTTAGAAACTTGGATCATTTGTTAAAAAAAACTATTTAGCTACAAATCCCAATAATTAAAATAAATAGTAGAATTTTAAAATATTTAGAATAAATAACAGATTTATCATGTAAGTAATTTATTTTGTCAAATTTATGAGATAAATAATTTATTTATGTCTTGTCATTTATTTGATAAATTTTTCGTATATGTGGTAAATCTATGTTTAGCTAGAATGTTTTAAAGATATTTTTAATTATTTCTGTAAAAATGTTATGGACTACATTTTCCCATATAAGAAATTTTTTCCTTTGCTAAAAAAAGGAGAAAAGTGCAAAGACAACCCCTTAAGTATACATGTTTGTGTTCTTTCTCTTAATACTTATTTGGATTTTTAACACTCCATATTCATCTAATTGAAGTTCAAAAACTAAAACTATTATAATTGAGACAATAATTTGGATATATATTTTTGAGAGACAATTTTACAAATCACTAAAAAAAAAAAAAAGAAGGAAAAATTTATAGTGAATACCTTGTTTTTTCAAAAAAAAAAAAAAAAGAAGAAGAAGAAAGAAAAATAAATAGAGACTGTGATTCCAATTTTTATTCATGAAACGTTGTCTATATACGTAGTGAAAAAAAAAAAAAAAAAAAAGGGGCATGTATATTGTGTATTTGGTTTATATTTTGAACGAAAATGATGAAAGTGTCAAAAAATGCAATAGAGCTGCTCCAAAGGGAAGAGGTAGAGGTTCTACACAATCTTCCAAGCCAGGAAGGGCATTGCGCAACAATGCAGTGCGTCAACTGCCTATGAACGATGATGATGACGATGGTGATGGCGACGATGCAACAAAGAGACCAAAAAAGCCAAAAGCTCAGTTTTGATTGCATTCCTTTACCTCCCCTTTTTGTGTGGTCGCTTTTTATGATATGCTCATATCCTTTATCGATAACATCTTATGCTTGTGTAGTTCACACCACCTCAATCCTTTTTCATTGTTCCGATTCATGGTTGGCCATGGTCTTGATCTTCTCCTCATTTCTTAGGTAACAAGAAAAGAAACTACGGTGCTCTAAGAAGGGATGGAGATGTTCAGATGAGTCTTGGGTGGAAGTCTTAGAAGATGTTGCCGAAACTTTTGGTTCTCTAGTTCTCATTGTGAAAAATTGGTTTGTATTTTTGTTTCAGTATTACTTGATGTAAGACTTCTGACGTTTTTTTTTTTTCTTTCTTCCTTCTTAACTCTTTAAGTCCAAAGAAAAATCGGTGTAATGGAAACCCATAAATGTAATCTACAAGGAAGATGATCATCTCAATGAATGAATTGGAACACCAAAATGTGTACGTAGAAAAAGGGGAAAACCAACCAACCCATAAAAGAGAGAGAGATAGAGAGAGAGAATTATAAGCACATGAAAGATCTCTGAGCCAGAGAAACACAAGCACGAGTTAGCATTGGCAATGGCTAAAACAAAAAACCTTAAAGCCATCTTGGTGGTAGTCGTAGAGGAGCCCAAAAAAAAAAAAAAAATTTCTATTGTGTCACTCCACGTTTTTCCTCGAGTCGGAAGCGGTATAAGGATTCTACCGCTTGCAGCATGGTTTCATCTAAAATGCACCCTTTGTACAGAATTTCTTGGTCTTTGCAAATTGCCTTGACCATTGGCTTTACCCTGTTCAAGGAAGTTCAACAAAATTACGATTTTCAATAATATTCTTTTATGACATGAGAACATTGCTAGGAATAAACGCAAGAAACTAACTGCTAACTTGTATACCTTTATGTGAATGATTCTTGCTGCGTCATTTCTTCCTGAAATCGACTGTTTTGTCCTTTCTGACCCCTATCTGCTACACCTCCACCAGCAACGTCTCTTCCCTTGCACTTCTTCTGACTTGCAGACATTTTGCCCGCCACATTTTCTTTACCATCACTGACCAAATTGTTGGACTTCGTCACACCGATTCCTGGTTTCTTCTTGGCTTTTGTGGCAACAACAGTTGAGTCCTGCTCATTAACTCTAGAGGGCACCAAAGCTTTAGTGCGAGAAGGTCGATATAAAACCTGCCAGAATTGTTCTATTTCATGTTATGCCATCCTTTCTTAATCTAAGTGAGCAAAATTGTTTTCAAAGGACTAAAGGATAATTTCGGAAATGGTCACAGAATTCAACAGCTTGTGACCTTTTGTTTTGCAGCTTCCTGGCAGGTTGACTTGGCGGTATTAGCTTGGCCACCCCTTCGGTTAATTGATGCACCTTCCTCAATCTTTATTGACGGTGCCTTCACTACACCTGGAGAATTTATCTTGCTCTTGGCCACATATATCATCCTCCCCAAGTTTCTGCTGTCTGGGGTTATTTCTTTGCGCTGTAAAGATGTAGTTGTTGAGATCCTGACATCATGTCTCGGGTTCGAAGATGATCCAACACTAGACTTGCTGGATGCAGAATTGTGTCCCATTGATCGCTTTCCTTCATTGTTAATCTCCACCCTTGTTGCTCGTCTTGTAGTAAAGCTTTTCCTAAGACTAATCTTCGTAACAGACAAAAGCCCACTCGTGTAACCAAATGCTTGGCTTGACATATCAATAGCCTTTAACTGTTTTCGATGACCACTCACGCTCTCAGATGTAACAGTGCTTGTTGGATTGGCATCAACCGTCTTGTTTTCGTTGGAACTCAAACTACTTCCGAGATCCCCACAAGTGGATGGATGGTTAGAGGAATTGGATACAGCTTTTCCACTCAAACTTCTTTCAGTTACTACACTTGACATTGAAATGGAAGTCTTTTTTGGTATAAAGCTTGACTTGTGTTTCATTTTATCTCTCGGTCCTAGTTTCACATGCGAAGATTTCCCAGTTAGTACCTTGACCGGATGTGGCTTGTCCGAAGAAAAACTCTGATTAACGACCCCTTTCCATTTCTTGCTCTTATATTGTTTCCCTCTTGATTTTGAGACAGAAGCTGGAAGCTTTGGCGAAGATAGCCCGTTCAAGTTAAAGTCTAGAGTTGAACCCCCATCTCCGGAATGGGAAAATGCAGACTTCAACTGGCTAGAAGAACATTGGTGAAACCTAATAGTTAAACAAATTCAATCACAGATCAGCAATCTGATTTTCAACCAAGAATGATTCAACGAGAACAAAGCAGAAAGGTTTAAGTAAAGAAGAGGATGCTTACTGATGGCTTGTGTTGAACCACCCATCATCATTACTGCAATGTAACCAACAGAGAAATATATAATTGGTATTTAAAAAATTTAACACAAGTTGGTGAACATTAAATAAATGAAAGAAAAGAACTCACTTTTCATGATTGTAGGAATTGGCTACTAAAGTGAGATCAACCCACATAGGCGCCTCAATGTCTCCCTGTATCAATCACCAAAAAAAAAAAAAAAGAATAAAACAACCAAAAAAAAAATGAAAATTTAAGAGAAATTGGACAAACTTTACCCAATAAATTTATTAGATCAATGCCATAACGTAGAAATCAAATGTTCAATATCATGTTTGGTTGGTTACTACAAATTGCAAAATACAATAAAATCAATAGGTGCAATGCCCATCTGAAATCTCTAATTATCAGATAAAAATAACACAGAGAAACAAAACAAAAAAATTTAAACAATAATGATTCTAAATTGAATACAGACAATACTAGGTAAAACTAATGAAATCAAATGTTTAAAAAAAAAACTAATTAAATCAAATGAACAACAGATAATACAAAAAAGCACATATTAAAACAGAACCAAGTTCAATACAAATCAACAAATTCTAAAAACCGAAAATCCATTTCCACTGGGAAATTAGATGAAGAACGGACAAGAAAAGTTACAAAGATCAAATGAACCACAACATTCAACGTAACACATAAAAATCAACAAAACCACGAATCGAAATTCCAAAGTCCCTTTCCATTGGACAAAAATAATTAAAGAACACAACCTTTTTTTTTTTTCCTTTCTGAACAAGGGGAAAAAAAACGATTGAGAATACAAGAATCGTACCAGAAAAGCCCAGTGATCTTCATCGATATTAAAAGCCATTTTCCTAAGAATCTTCCACCCCACCAGCAAAAAAAAAGATCAAAAGAACCGTCTCTCAAAAACCCAGTTTGCTGTTGAACAAAAACTCCAAAATCCCTCCATTTCGCGAAGCCTATGGCTCTTCGACTTTCTCGCTCTAAAAACAGAGTTTAACACGGATGTAATAATATGGTTTATTTTCAAGATCGTGAATTTAAGGTCGGTTTTGTAACGAGAGAGTCTTCAGGACCGTTTGATTAGCATACTTTTTGGTTGAAGAGATGAGTGGGCTCGCGAAGAGGACGGCTGAGATTAAGCGCCACGTGCGGGTGGGGATTATTTTATTATTATTACGGGGAGTGCGGTGTGTCTGATTTATTTGACCGTTGGGAAAATTCAAATTGTCCCAAAGAAAGGGGAAAAAAATTATGCTCCTTTCAAAGGGAAAGAGAGAAATGAAGCAAATATTATTTGTGTCCTCCTTCTGATAAATAGTAGATAATATGAAAAATGTTTAAGACACTTTTGGCGTTAAATTTATCACTAATACAAAACGAGTTTTATATACATATCGTATATTGTGAAACGTATTACTTATAATGATAAGTTCTTGACAAGATTGATATTATTTTGTTACATTGTTGAATATTACTAGTTAGTCAATTTCAAATTATATATATATATATATGAAAAACATGTAGATTTGACATTACAACTAGAGAGGGAAAGAGAAAGGTAGGCTCGCCTTTCACAAATGCCAGCACTAACTTTGGGACTACCGAGCATGGTGCTCAGACAAGTGGTGGGGGATGGTTAGCAGAGAGAGTCAAAGTCATTTGCGGATTGAATGATGGTTAGACAGATGGAGTCATCGTCTATGAACAAGATATAGGGCATCACTGGCACAAAGGACAAATGAGGTTGGAGATGGCTAGAGAGGAAGGGGAAGGGAGAGGTCAAGAACATGGAGGCAGTATATAATTAGTTAAGGAGGCTTAACTTGACAACTCATATTTATTCATTTTTTTTAACTTGTATTTTGGTTTCATTTTCATTATCAATTTTTATTGTTTCGCTATCCTATTGCCCTATACTTAAATTTATAATATTAATCCATCAAGTAGCTTTTTTATTATTATTTTGATTGTATTTGAATGAAATTTGTTTTTTGAATGTTGTATTTGGTTGAAAAGTATTTGTTTTATATTTGAATGAAATGTGTGTTTGGATGAAAAGTATTTTAGAGTTGAAAAGTTGATGTGATTGGTAAAAGTAGAGATAAATAGTGGAATTAAAAAGTTGATGTGATTGTTTTAAAAATGTTTTAAATAGTAATTGTTTTTGTTGCACTGTTGTAAAATTTGTGTTTGGTGTAAAATTATATTGTATTTGAATGAAGTTAAAATGAAATATTTATCCAAATGACCCCTAAGTAAATGAATTTCTAACTAAAAAAAACCCAAAATTATTTATAACAGTAACGTAATTCATGGGGCAATGAATTCTAGGGTGCTTGTATACTTTAGGTTTAACAAATACCTTGCTTTGAATCTGTAAAAAGGAATATTATTGAAGGTAATAAGAGAAGATGTGTCAAGAAAATTTATGACTATCTAGAAAATATAAAATCAAGTACAAAAGAATAGAGATAGCCGTGGAAATAAAAGCTTAAGGTACACACATACAATGCATTTCATATATTGAGTAGAGATATGCAGCTCATATATATAGTAGTGTAGAAGACATAGAATAAGTTACAAAATTGGGATAAGGTATGAGAGTAGACTGAGGTGTGATAAAATAAATAAGTCAAGTGGGTTTCATATAAGTCATTAGATTTAAGTGAAATTATAATAATAAGTATTAATCATTAGATTGAAAGATTGAGTGTAAACATTATCACTCTATATAAAGTTGTAGATTATAAATATGTCTACAGGTTTAAAAGAACTAATACTAAAAAGGGTCACAAAACTAAAATAAAAATTTTATAATTAGCTATAAAAGAGCCCTCATGGCAAAGAAAAAAAAAGGATAGCTCCTTTCAAAATAATAATAATAATAAGAATAATAACAAGGAGCTTAAGAGCTAAACTCTTTAATGTTTAAGGTGTACATGTTAAAAACAAATAAATAAATAAAGATGCAGATTTTCAAAAGTGGAAAATAGATTTTTCATGACTGTGAATTGAAAAAGATTTCATGATGGTGTTTTGAAGGAGATATTAAGTTAGTGGTAGAGGTGGTGAGGTTAATTGGAAAGTGAACAATGTTGAAGAAAAAGTTGTTCATATGACTCAAGATTCTATGTCCTATTTTGATTAGATTAGAAAAACCGACAGTCTCGTTGATTATATATTGGATCACTAAACTCTTTTAAGGGAGTATTCATTAGAAGAGGTGGTTCTTATTTTCCCTTTTGTTAATTTTTCTTTTATCTTAGTATAAGCCTACATTGCTTTCTTTTTAGCTTCAGTTGCTCTCCCCCTTTTTTTTTTTTTTTTTGGTCGCCTTTTATGTTTTTCCGTTTGTTTTTCCCACGTAATTTTCAATATATTACTTCCACATGAAAATAATAATAACACCAGAGATTTCCTAACTATGTTTTATCGACAACAGTCTTCAACAAAATTAAAATTAGATGGGAAAATATTTATTAAAATGTTTATTCGTCGGACAATAATTATTAGAATTATATATTTTACATCACGCTCCCATCCCAATGGCGGGGACAGCTCAGTTGGGAGAGCGTCAGACTGAAGATCTGAAGGTCGCGTGTTCGATCCACGCTCACCGCATTCTCTTTTTTACGTTTTCTTTTTCCTGAAAATCCGTTAATTTCATCCTCTTTTTTTTTTTCTTTACATATTTTTTAATTTAAAAAAAAAAACAACATTTAGGGAGATTTTAGACTATTCTTATTGATTTAGGGAGATTAAACCACAATTAACACTATACTTATTAACACACATTATAAGCTAGTGTTTGGGACACAAATTTTTTTAGCATTGCATTTAAATGCAATGCAATTTTCCGCCAAATACAAAAATATTTTATTCAAATACCAATCACATCACATTTTAAATCAAACACAATCACTATTTATTATTTCACTTTTTCTATTACTTTTATTAATTACATCATATATTCTCCCTCCTTCTTTTTTTTCTCTCTACTTTTACCCACACATCACATATTTATTATTAAAATACAATTCAAATACTTTTCCCCCAAACACACATTGCATTCAAATGCAATACTAATGCTTTTCCTCCAAATACAAATTGTATTCAATACATTGCATTCAAACGTAATGCAAATGCAATGCGTTCACCAAACAAACCTTAAATTAGCTCCCGTTTTTTATAATGAATTTTCAACCAAAAATAGTAACATGCAATGTTTATCGTCTCTAATCTACTTTGTTTATTTCTTCTTAATTAATCAAGTACCCTCTTTTATAACTAATTATAAAATATTAGTCTTCATTTTCAAAAAAATTATAAAATATTTTGTTTTAGGGTGCGGCTTTAATGGTTAAAAATAAAAATACTACATATATGTGTATATATATTTAACATTTTCCCTTCTATTGCTTAAATATGTAATGGGTTTTTTTTTTTTTTTTATAGTACTGGGAGAAAAAGTTTTTAAGGGATAATAGTGGTTTTGATTATTTTATTTTGATCACTATCAGCTCGGATTATTCTAGTATTTATAGTGTAATATGTTATTGATACTTATAATAAGAGTCTCTTGTGCTGAATCAAAATATCACATTTAATTTTGTGTTTTTAAAAATGTCACAACCCCACCCCTTTTAACAAAATCTAGTTAAACTAAAACTGTGAAAAAACAATTTTAATAGACTTTAGAACACCTTAAATTTTATTAACTTAGTACTTGAAATTTGACCAAATTTTATCTAAAGGGAATTTTGAACATGAAATTAAGAATACAAATGATTCCTGAATCCATAGGATTAAACCAAGCATTTCAATAATTTAAAACAAAAAAAAAAAACATAGAAAAGATTAGCTGCTATCCCTTATATAATACCTTTTTTTAGCAATTATTGGCGTGAAAATAGTTTAAAGAAAAAAAATAAAGAGATATATATATTTATCAATCTCATCTATCTTATCCAAATATTAGGACCATTCACACTTTATTTATTAAATTATAAAACCGTACATTTTATTCTAATGGTTTTAAATGAGTGTGACTTAACATTTTTCTTAAAGGAAAATTAGTTTCACTTAATCTTTTTATTTGAAGTTTTATAAAAACAATGTAAAAAGACCACATTGTCAAACCACCCTTTTTTTTTTTTGTCTATTATTAATAAAAGTTTTAAGAAAAGGGATTAAGTAGGATAAAAATAAAAGGTAAAATAAGAGTTTTTAAAATTAAAATAAAATATATATGTATATATAAATTATTGCTGGTGCTAAAAGAGGAGCCCAAAATATAAAAAGGTAAAGTATATTCTATTCCAAGCCTTAAATATGTGATTTATACTACCCCTTCCGAGCATGGTAGTCCTGTACATGCCCCACCAAAGGTTGCACACAACCCATCAAATCTATGATCCAATCACAAAAAATGAAATGATTGATGGCAAACCACAATCAATGGGGCTCACACAATTAATGGCCCTACATGTGCAACATAGAGGATATTTTCCCAACAGAGGGGAAAAAAAAACAAAAAAAAATCTGTTAGTGAACAAAGATAAAATGTGGATAGAAAGATGTGAGTCGGAGATACACAAAAATCCTTCCAAGCCTTGCGATTGGTCAATAGAAAGCTCTCGAGCCCTACCACAATTTTCCCTCCCACCTCTTGCATTCTTGGCCACGCATTCACTCTTTCCCCTTCCTTTGCTCTCTTTCCACACATGGTATTATTACTACACCAAGCTTCTTCTTCTTCTTCCACATTCCAGGCTCAAAAACTTCTCAAGAGAAAAACAGCACCAACTGAATTAACTGAAAAAAAAGAAAAAAAAATCTTGGGAACTCACCATAGCAATGCTAATGGCTGCAACCGCTAGCTCTAGCACCCTCCTTAGACCAACCCCATTCCTTGGTCCAGGAAAAGGGCAAAGTTCCAACTCTCTAAGAGATATTGTTCCCATGGGAACCGGGAAATACACCATGGTATACTCCCCTTTTTTTTTTTTTTTACTATTTATTGTTCTATCTTTCTTTGATATTGTGTTTTTTTTATTTTTTTTATTTTTGATCGGGTACCAAAAAAATACCCTATAATTTTGATAATTTTGATTTAATCTAATATTTAGAAACATGTAGTAATATTTAGAAGCTTTTTTTTTTATAAGTTAGATGGGTACTAACTATTTTTTTTTTTTTTGACAATGTGAATAGGGGAATGAATTATGGTATGGACCAGATAGAGTGAAGTATTTGGGACCTTTCTCTGCTCAAACTCCATCGTACCTCACTGGTGAGTTCCCTGGTGACTATGGATGGGACACCGCTGGTCTGTCTGCTGATCCCGAGGCGTTTGCCAAGAACAGGGCTCTTGAGGTACTCCAATTTTCTCACATTTAGCTCACAAGTCATACAAATTTTGAATACATTTGATTAGGGAAAATGAAAGCAAATTACAATAAAGACATTGTAATAAACTATTATGGATATTAAATTCTATCATTTATATTTTCTTTTATTATTTTTATATGATTAAATCTTTTGAGACATGAAATCTTATCATAGAAAGCTCTATATTTACCCAACTAACTAAAATCATTCAACAAACAAAATAGATATAACAATTCCATTTTTCCTTATGGATTAAGTGGTCATAAAAATTAATTTCAACTCACCTATAAAATCTCAGACACAGAAATTGTTCTTGAAAGGAAGGTTCCTATATCCTTAGATTTGGTTGCCTTTGTACCTAAACAAGTGGAGCTTGAAAGATGAGAATTTTTTGACTTAATAGTAGTTGAGGCATTCTTTTCATTTATCACCTTAATGTGACAATTATGACCGCATAATTTTTTAATGAACGTCTAAAGTTGTTTTTTTCCACGGCTAGAAAATTAATTAAACAGAATAAAGTAATATGCCTCAAGTGTTATTCTTATGTAACTATCAACTCTCAAGCATCCTTAGATTTGATACTTATCTAATGAATTTACTATTTACTAGCATTTACCTTAAATTTTTTTAAAATCTTATTATTTATTTGATTTGATTTTTTAAAAATGTTGTTTGCAACAAGAACCGGTAGCTCCTAACTTCATGTGCAACTCTCTCTCATCCTCTAGGTGATCCACGGCAGATGGGCCATGTTGGGAGCACTGGGCTGCATCACTCCCGAGGTGCTCCAGAAGTGGGTCAGAGTTGACTTCAAGGAGCCAGTGTGGTTCAAGGCCGGCGCCCAAATATTCTCCGAAGGTGGGCTTGACTACTTGGGCAACCCCAACCTGGTCCACGCCCAGAGCATCTTGGCAGTCTTGGGCTTCCAAGTGGTCCTAATGGGCCTGGTCGAGGGCTACCGCATCAATGGGCTTGAGGGCGTGGGCGAGGGCAATGACCTCTACCCCGGCGGGCGATACTTCGACCCATTGGGCCTCGCCGATGACCCGGCAACTTTTGCTGAGCTCAAGGTCAAGGAAATCAAGAACGGCAGGCTTGCCATGTTCTCCATGTTTGGTTTCTTTGTTCAAGCCATTGTCACCGGAAAGGGTCCTCTTGAGAACCTCCTCGACCACCTTGACAACCCCGTCGCCAACAATGCTTGGGTCTACGCCACCAAGTTCACCCCCGGGTCGTAAATTCGATGTCGTTTTTTGTTTTAGTCATTGATGATCTTGTTCCCTTGGTGATGAAATGAAATTTAGTACTGTAAAAAGAGGATTTTCTATGTAGATGAATATCATGAGTTGACTTTTCGTGCATCACTTTGGTGTCCATTGTGACTCGGATTGTTCTCTTGAGTGAACAAACTAGGGTTTACTAATGTAATGTAGATCTTTCCAAGGTAGGATCTAGTGCACCATAAAGTAAGCCGCCAAATAAAAAAGAACATCCAATGTCTAAATAGAAACCTTTACTCAGCAAAACCCAAAACGAAAAACCATATAAAGAAAACTTAAAAAAAAAAAAAAAAAAAAGGGGGGGGGGGGGGGTTGCTCCTGACCAGTCTCCGTAAAATGCGTGTTACGATTGCAGTGGCCAAATGGAACTGAAACTAAATCCTAGAACGAGGCTCTTTAAATCACCCAAATTAAATCTTGTTTAGAATTACATTAAAGGATTGCAAAATTCAACTACATTTGAAAAGGGCAAAGCTATAGCAAAGTGTTTCCAAAAGATGTCAACTCAACTCCACGGCCTTTAGCAAGACCAAACCAGAGTAGAGACACATTCCATAAAATATACCATCATTTGTGCATGAATACATATCACAACAGCACAAACTACATGTAAAATAGGGGCAATATGAACAGTTTTCCCCCGTATACTCGGTACCGATCTCGCTCTAAATGGTATGTAAACTAACAACGACAGGATATACACAAATTGACTAACCTTGAGCTTAAATTTACTACAGTTGACTATCAGGCTATGCACAAAAGTAACCATACTTCCACCGAGCTGCGAAAAATTGGTAGATATACAAAGTCTCGTCCGCCACTACTTCGAACTATCTGGACCATAAATATGCAACAGAGATGCTCCTGAAAGGGGAAACTAGAAATTTTCGGATAAATACAGTGATCTTTTAAGAAAACTCCATATTTGCCCGCATTCGCACAGTGACATGATTTAAAGTAGAATGCTATTACGCTTTTGCACTTATTCTCCCCCACCATTTCCGACGACTTCTTTCAGCTTCTGAATGTCCAAGTTTGTGAAGCTTTGCTTTTGTGTCACGTAATCTTACCTTATACTCTTTCTTCCACATCTCGAAACGGGCTTTAAGTTTTCGTAATTCTGCATCAGAGTTTATACTTGAAGCGGACTGCCCTGATTTGACATCCACTAGAGCTTTGGCATCATTATCAAAAGCCTGTCTCTGCTGCTCGAATTCCTTCACCAGATTACTCACTGCACTCAAAGTACCATTAGTATCTCGTCCTACTCCAACATCATGAACGTTATTAGCATATTTGAGGGGTGTGCTTGCTCCAGGAGTTCGAGATCCCATGGATGTAGCATCCTCAGAATCGTAATAACGAGGTGATGTAGCAGCATCAAGTCTTCCGGGTTGACCCACTGTATGATGATCAACACCAAGGCTCTTTCTGGCAGCAGCAAGACTCATCTGCATTACAAACAGAAATATTAATTTATTAAGCTGTCGGGATTAAAATGTCACTCATTAAACACTATAATTTAGGTTTCCTTTTGGAAGATGCATTGCACCCGATGATGGATGCCACCCAACAGCAATGTTTGATTCTAGGACTCAAGTTCAAGTCAGTTACCTCAACACTTGGATTCCACAGACCCACATTGGCATAGTGTTTAAAAGTCACATTCATTCGATATATAAAACATCAGAATCCAACTAATCTAGAATTTTCAGATTGGTGGATGACACTTAACAGTTAAATTCGAGCAGATAGAATAAATCGAGTTGAAACCTGTCTGAATCTCATAATTTTCCTCTAGGTTTTGGCCTGTTTTTAGACTTTCAAATCTTTTCTAACCACACAAAAGCTGTCATTATTAATGGACGCACATAAAAACTTACTTGCAAAGATGCCATCTGCTTTTGCCATGTTTCCTCCATGGATTTCATTTTTGCCTCGTAGTCTGACCACCTTGTCTCAGACTGTTGTAGTTGCTCTCGCAATGCAGCATTTTCCTCTTCCTTTTGTTCAATAGTTTCTTCCGCCTTTAAAACTTGCTGTTGAAGCTCTTTTAGAGTTAAAGGCATCCTACGAACCTGCTCCTGTGGCACATCCTGCTTGGAAAACAACATCCAACAATGCAGTTGCTCAATTCTAAATTGTAATGGACGTATATATCAATAATGTCCTATGATTTAAGTGAATATTAATAGAACAGTTGGTTCAAATATCTACAAATAGAAGGTTTTAACAATTTCGGCATCACGCAAATGCCATATGATGGCACAGTTTCCAAAAAGCTTAGGCAAGTGAAGGAAAACCCTGTGACAGTCAACACATGGTATACCAAAATAACTGCTAAATGTGTAATCTAGAAGTTGAAGCAAGTTGTGTGCGTATTAACACACATGCGCATATATAATATAAGTACAAGAAAATTCTATCTAAAATTGAGACGAAATAATTAACAATTAAAAAAATGAGCTCATGTAAAACAGCAACCAAATAATGAGAAGGTCAGTACGATATTGAGAGTGGGTTTGTGCATCAACAAGAAATACCTTTACTCCAGAAATCTTCCTTCCAGGCTTATTTTTAACTCGAGTTCTGCGAATATCTGCATCGTAAAAGTACCTTCAATGAATTCAAGAGAAACTGAATATGGCAAATTTAAGCTGTTCCGGATATCAAAATGTAATTATACTGCATGACCAGGCAAAAATGGAGTCTGAAGCATAAAATCAAGCTCACGGACACTATGATGTGCATATTTCTCAATGAGGTCCAGAACTAAATGTTAAAAAAAAAAAAAAAACTTTGTTCCTTAGTACTTATATGACCACCACATGACACAAGAAGGTTATAAGCCAGTGAAGTAACTGTTCAGAAGGGGGGGAAGACAAGTATCATTACATGACTCTGATTTTGTTGTTCCCTTTAGCTCATAGAAACGACAACGAGCTTGGTAACCACGGAAGTGTTTTTGGACACAAACTGCTCCTTCAAGAACTTTTTTCCTTCTATGCTCCAATTTTTCAATCTGTGAAGCACCAAACATAACAGAATTAGAAAGTCTACCGGCACAAAATTAGATATCAACCGAAATTTTATGTTTACTATTCAGTTAAAGTGTCTTGAAATTAAAAGCAGCACCAACTTTCAAGAACTAGATGCAACGATGAAGTCACCCTCCTAAACAAGAAGCAAGAGATAAAAGAGATGTGAAATATAGAAGCTTACCTGCCCTCTTCGAAGGAAAACTTTAGTATAGCCAATTTGGTACATCTCATCAAGGATACCAAATTGTTGAAGAACCGCAACAGATATACTCAATGGATTCTGAGCCACACTGGCCTTTGGAAGTAGGAATCCATACCTAAAATGCAATTAGACACCTTAGAAGAACTTCAAGTAATAACCAACTACTGAATAATACAATAAGAATTATTTATCATTTTTTTGTCACGGTAACAGTTTGTTTCTTATCCCCTATAAGAGAGAGGAAAGTTGGTTCACACACACACACAAAAGAGGTTTCTCCTCGGCTCACCTTCCTGCAAACTCCTGATGTTTCATTCTAGTTGGATATCCTGATCTTGTTATCCTAACAACCTCCAAAATTCTACCATATCTAAGTTGTTCCAACACGAGGTCTGCTTGATATATGCCAGGAAGCTGCTTATTATTTGGCTTTATACAGCGAATGAAATGAGGTCTGGTGCTGTCCAACCGTTGCATTAGTTTGAACAATTGAATCTATAAGAACAAAAAAATTCATTAGTTACTGTCCCATAGAGAGAGAAAAACAGAGAAACAGGGAATATCAGCCCTGTGCCAGAGGACCATCAAACATAAAGTCTTGTGGTTTAGCATAAAATTCTTGTTATTATCATTTTTAAACAAAGGATGGAAATCCCAAAATGAAGTGGAATTCTAAATCAGATCGCTCTAACAAATTTCATAAATTTATGAAGGCATATAGAGCTAAACGTAAATCAAGTTATGCACAAACATATCTACCTTAAACTTTGTACCAACACTCTGCCTTGTGAAGTTTGACAAACTGATCTGGAACGATGTGGTAGCTGGTTTCTCAGAATCATTTGGCATTTTGGAGGCAAACTGCAGTAATGCATTATTGCAAGCTGAGAGGAGTTGAAGAAAATCAGCATGCAATGAATCTTTATTCTTCTCCAGAAATCCGTTTGTATCATATAGAACCTGATAGAAAATCCAAGGTTAGTGAAAATGTGAATCATATAACAAAAACTACGAATTTTAAATACGTTGATCAAGGCTCAAAATCTTTTATTACGAGACAATCCATTCAAATAGTAGCACTTCAGGAATATTGAAGATTTCTTTCATATGTCAGTAATACAAGCACTACCCAGTGATGAAAAGCCCACAAATTTCCTCAAAACGTCAAAAACCAACCTCTCTGGCATAGTGACGAACACTAAACGCCCTGCCTCTTTCTCCTTTGAAGCGAGTATTCAAGTTCAAATGCTGCTTGAGCTTGTTGGCAAAGGTCAAATCACTGGCCTTGGGCAAGTTTGATTCCGCATCCAACACAGATAATAACCCTGAAGATTTCTGCACAAGCAAGGCATAACAAGGCGCTGCTTTTGTTATGAACAGAACCACTAAAATCAGTTCGCAGAATAAATATAAAACTGCAGGGAAGATTTCATAATTTCATAAAAATAAGAGATAGGATCAAATATGCTTTAGTAAGGAGGAATCTACAGGGATGTACCAGCACGCATTTGAAGGTAAAGCTTCAGATCAAATATGATTTAGTAAGGATGAATCTACAGGGATATACTAGCATGCACTTGAAGATAAAGCAAAGAAAAATATAAATATCCAACACCTTGCATGATAGACTTGATCACTCTCATTAATATAAGCTAAAACACTTGAATGACATGCAGATTACTAATTCCAATGTCAATTACACAGAAGGCTTGAAGCACAGAAATACCTTCTCAAAGAGATCCAAGCACTCTTGGTTGTCTTCAAAATCTACTTTAGTCCAATCAATGCCATCCGGTTCATAATCCTGAATAAAAAGTTCAAAAGTATCATTACCAGGCATAAATATAGACATAAGTACGTTAAGGATAATATATATCTGGAAGTCCCTAAAAGTAATAGAACAGAAACACAACCAATAATGAAGCATAAAATCTCAGAGAAACAGGAAATAGGACCGTCAAGCTAGTTGAGATCATATCAATAACCCCATACCCGTAGAGAGACTACTCAAAAATATATAATAAAGGATATTCCTAGAGCTATCTTAAAGTGGCAATAGTAGGTAATGCTCACCTCCTGTTCAAGTTTAAGTAAATGCCGATTGCAATGTTGTTGCAGCCTCTCATTTGCATAATTAATACACATTTGTTCAAAGCTGTTCTTCTGAAAAATGGTGAATATAAGATCATAAAACAGACGCAACAGCAATTGACTGGAGCATTTTGAAAGGAGGAATCAGAATTTATACCTGAAAAGACTCAAACCCATATATGTCAAGGACACTGATTGATCTCCCGACGTGGCATTTTCCCACATTAAGTGAATTGTTAATCCGTTCTACAAGCCAGCCAAACAATCTTGCATAGATATATTTTGCCAAAGCATCTCTTCTGTCAATTGCCTGGATGATAAGAAAACAAATAAAATCTCATCGTTTTCTGAGAAACTGTATTCTGTTGATAATAGTGATATACAAGTAGTAAGATTACCTGCTGCAAGGTCCACCTTCTAGTGACGCTCTCCCTGCCTGCTTCGCTCATGTTGGCAGATAATGATAACTTCAACTCCTGGGTACTGCATCCCATCAGCTTGGCAGCATTCGTAACAGCTACACAAAAGAAAAATAACTGGAGTTACTCCTGATAGTCTCCTCTCATTTCCTCATACCCTAAGATTTAAAATACAAACACTGGAGAGAAGCTGACATAGAATCAAAGAGCCAAATTCAGTTCATTACTTGACAAGCAAAGCCCATTCATATACACCAGTTCCAGATGTAACTAAGAAAGCCAAAGAAAGATGAGTTACCTTCATCAACCAAGACCTCCACTTGGTTTCCATTCTCAGTAACTTGGAATGAAGTGTTTCCCAGCCATAAAATAGCTGCCAGCGTCACAAATATACACTCTTGATCTCCTTTGGAAATCCCAAAATTGTCTAGTGATTCCTGATGAACCATGAAAGCAACAGACCAATGAAATGAAACAAAAAAGGGTATGATGACCATAAAAATAGCAGTAAGTGGTTTAGTATCGCTTCCTTACCAAAAGAAGATTAAATTTTTGGGCTTCATTGACACCTTCTATTGCTAAGCAGTCGCTCTGATTAAGATATTTGTAATCACTAGCCTTTCTAAGGCTCAGTTTCTCTGCAAAAATGAGTAAGGATAACATTAATAAGACTTCATCTATTGCTAAGAAATCACTCTGACTAATAAGATACAGGCCATCCTAAGATTCAGCATCTCTGCAAAAAAACCTATTTTAAAAAGTTGCAATATGCTTCACTCAATTTGAAATAATTATATATGTAAATTCCATATACAAAATGCAGAGCATACTGCAGATGCCTCTAACTCGGTGAACCAAATTACGTTATTACAAGATTTGTAGAAGCCAATTTAAAAAGTGACGACAACCTATTAAAGCACATGCAGATCGTGAGGTGATCATTACTAAATTTCCATATAAACATTATTCTAGGAAGCAACTGCCAAAACTGAAACAAGTCTGCTGAGCTTTTATAATTTAGAAAACACTGGGAATTTTGCATCTCTGTGTGTATCTAGGTTCGCTGGTGGGGAAGGGGATTAGTGCTTTAAAAATATATTGCTCCAAAAAGATATTTTGGCTCCAAGGTTCGATTTGTTTTGCCAAAATTCTAGTACTATAAACCTTAACCTAAGCAGAATATTAACGGAAAATCCTAACAGACTGTTTCCAAGTACAGCATGAGGACAAAAGTATAGCATATGAACATTATCAAAATGGTTATAGAACATCAAATACATTATGCAAGTTGCATCTAAACTAGAATCAGTAAAGAATAATTAACCAAATAATTTCTACCTTTTAGACTCGTAGGAGCACCAGCACAGAGTTGATAAAAGACATGGTATGACCTTTCACCATTGCCCAATTGAACCACTCGTGACTGTTCAAAAGGAAACAATATAATTTCAAATAGGATATAAAATGCAACAGAAATTGTCAATGAAGTTCAGACGGATTTACAAGTTACCTTTTCCAAAAGACCTGTCCACAATAATTTGTCATAAATGTTCATGTTTCCCATGCACATCAGGTTGTGACAATCAAATTAGTATCAGAAATTTATAAAAAAAAAAAAAAGTAATTAGGTCATAACAAAAACCCGAACAGTGACATGCAAAAATACTTACACACTTCGACGTTAGCACTGCATATTTTCCCAAGTTTACTAAAATGAATTTCAACAAACTTCCCCTGCAACCAATTAGAAATGGTGTTTATCCAGATTGCATAGGCTTCGAATCTAATTTACCCAATGGGAAAAGGGAGGCTACTCCTATCAAATTTTATGCAAAAAAATTTAAGATTAATTTTCAGAAGTATAGCAACAACAAACATGAGAAACTAGGAAACTCACAAATCGGCTAGCATTGCCATTCCTAGATGTTTTTGCATTCCCAAATGCTTCCAGTATATAATTGCTCTGAAGGATTTTATGCTCAATCCTGGAACTGCCACCACTAAGAGCAGTCAAGTACTGCATTGCAATTTTTGCTGTTTCAGTTTTCCCAGCTCCGCTTTCTCCACTGCAAAAAAAAAAATGGAGGAGAAGAAGGTAAAGACGAGTCTCTAAACCAAGCTTGTATGCTGATGAGTGATGATATATGAAATTGGAAATCAAAAAATGGCAACACAACAAAGAAGAACAAAAGCTGAAGGAAAATGCTAATAAAGAAGCTGCTAACATAAAGAGATTTGAACTAAAGGTATTCTGACCTGATGATTATTGATTGATTTACTTCATCTGCAAGATCAAAATCATAGCCAGGGAGAAGAAAAGAGAGGCTTCAGAAAAAAGTTACACATTGCCGCAACAACAAGATTAAGCAGAATTGTTACAACATGCAAAAAAGCGTTAAAAGAAAGCAGACCTCTCATCATCGCATCATAAGCAGTGTTGACCACGGCATAAACATGAGGACTGTCCAATCTTTTCTGCCCATACGCTTTGACAAAATCATCTCCGTAAATTTGGACATCTTTGAAGGGATTGACAGCAACTAAAACTGGCCCTGCTTTAGTCTTCAGAAGAAAAACAAAAGAACTTTAATGGGAGAGCAAAAACAATGCATTATCAAGACACCAAAAATAGGAGAGGGACAACAAAATCATACTTACGTATATCATATCCTTTGAAAATCTGTTCTGGAGATTATGCAAAAGAGAAGGCTCATTCAAATAACTAAGCTGGGTAAGATCTTCAACTCCTTCAAGGATATCTGGGTTCGCAGGCAAGAGCTCGGATATGGCCACTTTCGTTAACTATGATAACAACAAACAGTTTTACAGAACCAAATTAAGTACCGAACTCCATAGCAAAAAGGCTATCTATAACAAACAGCTTCATAAGTGCAAAAGCTTACATTTCCGTTAGAGAGAGAAACAAGTGCATACTCTCCTGATGTTGTTTGTATCATTCCCGACTCCCACTGCCAACTTGGCAACCGACACCAAACGCGAAGTTTCTGAACAAAATCCTTTATCACTTCAATGCATGTTTCAGAAATACTAAACTAATATTCAAGTCCTAACATAGTTACACATAAAAATAAAAAATAAAAAAGAAAAAAGGAAAAAAAGGAAAAATGGCAGATTCCATAAAAAGCAAATTATTCACTCTACCAACTTTCCAATGTCAGGAATCAAACTTTTAGTAGTGCAACTGAATAATTCGATCCGTATTGCCCTCTATAACATTTTGATTTAGCTATCATGTTTTAGCTATAAAAACACAAACTATATATAAATATATATATGTATAAATATATATATAGATACTTTTGTCGCATCAAACGTTGTAATTTCAGTGAATCGTCGTGATCCAAAACAACATAGCTACAAAAAATCACACTAAAAATCCGTCTTTTAGCTTAATTGGAGTGCAAACTACCATGAAATGCATAGAAATTTCTTAACCAAATCTCTGACCAACATCAAACAAAAATATAATCCTAATCGTTATAAGCTCACCTTCTTCAAGAATCAAGCTTTTAGTAAAGTGAAACTGATAAATTTGATCCGTGTGTGTCTATACACACATATATTTATATATACTTTTATCACATCTAACGTTTTAATTTCAGTTAATCATCGTGACCGAAACAACATAGCTACAAAAAATAACGCTTAGAATCCGTCTTTTAACTTAATTGCATGGAAAATTCTTATCGAAATCTCGGACCAACCATATATATAAATATATGTGTGCATGTGTGTGTGTGTATAATAGTTCTAAGATCACCTTCTTCATGAAGTAGGCAATGGAATCATCTCGATCGGAGCTCTCCGTCACCTCAATTCCGATCTCAGCTGCATATGGCGACTCGGCGGCATTTTGGTTTTTCCTCATCTTCTTGCCGGCAAAGCAATTCCTTTTGGAGTTAAAATCGTTCTCTTTCCTCTTCGTCTCTTCGTTTCCACACGGCAAGCAGTCCGGAGGGGAATTAGCGTCGTCGTCGTCGCCGACCTTGAAGTTCGTCGGCAAAGACCGCCTCGCCAGAGGAAGCCTGGCTTTCGAAGCAGGCCGAGCCGGCAATGCCGGGGGCAAATCCTTCGGCTTCTCTTCCTCGTCCCTCCGCCGGAGCGAATCCAGCATTTCCTCCAGCGAGCTCCGGACAATCATCGACGGCGACGCCGATAACATCATCTTTCTCCTTACAAAAACCTAGAAATCTCCAAAAAAAAAAAATTCCAATTTCTTCCAATTTCTTCACCTCCTAGAGCTCAAATCCCACCTCTCACTCCCATAGCCAAGACTCCGAAGACCCTAACTCCGAACCAGAGCATCGGAAATTCTCTCATCAAAAATCGCCCAAAACGGCAACGAACAGAGAGCTAAGGAACGCGGTTTTTTTTTTTGTTTTTGTTTCTAGTTCCGTTGTTGGAGGAACGAGTTTCAGAAAGCGGAAATTGGTTTCCGAAACAGCATATTTTGGGTACTGGGAAAAACAAAGAGAAAGGCGTGGGTTTCGAGGCTGAATTCTGAAAACGAAACTGAGAAAGACGAAGAAGAAGAAGAACAAGAAGATTGAGACGTTAAGGCTAAAAGAAAAGAAAAAAAAAAGTTGTTGAGAAAACAAAACCTCTTTTCAAAAACAGAAAGAAGAAAGAAGAGAAAATAAGAAGCAGAAAGAAGAAGAAGAAGAAGATAGTTAACAATAAGGGCAAAAACCAAAACAGGAATTAAAAAAAATAAAGTTCAAATTTGGGATTTTTGGGATTTTTTTTATTGCTTTTTTTAAATATTATTATTGCTGTTGGTTTGTTTGTATTTTTGGGTTGCTGAAAATTTGAATTTTCAGGTTGGTGGCGTTCAACATTCGTTTCTTGAGAAAACCGTTTGGATCTTAAAAAAAAAAAAAAAAAAGAAAGAAAAGAAAAATAATATACTGATAGTAATAATTTAAAAAAAAAAAAAGGGGGGGGGGGGGGGGGGGGGGGGGGGATGAAATAATAATTAATAATTGATTTTGAATAGAAGGAGATGAGCTGGTATGAGCAAAAGTGGAACACTCGGGGAGGACCTGACATGAACAGAGAGATGTGTGCATTGGACGAAAGTGCAGTCTTCGATTTGCACGGATTTTTTGATGAAATTACAAGTTAGGTATTCTTGAATAATATATTATTTCAATTGTTGTGAAATTCCTCTCATGCCCTTTTGAGTCTTATTTTCTTCGTGCTTTGCCAAGAAAAAGGCACAAAAAAAAAATGGTTATTTGCATAAAATCATGGCCCTTCTTACTTTAGCCGATTTGAGGCTCTTGGGCAAAATTTAGGAAGTATTTGAAGGAGTCTTCAATAAATATTTAAAGAGATATTAGTTTCGAAAATTAAATATAGTTTTAGAGTAAATGGTTTTAGAAAAAAAAAAGTTATAGAAATTAATTAAAATATGTGATAAAAAATAAATGTTTAGGAATACAAATATGAACTATTAAAGGTTTGGAAAAATAGAAAAACCAAATTTATTTTGGTCTCTAACCTCTAAAATCAAGTCTCCAAAACATTCCCCCAAACACCTCTTTAGTACTTACGTAATTACCAAAATATATTAACAAAGTGAGAATTTTAAAATACAGTTACTGATTATAGTATATTGAATATAGATAAAAAGTATGAAAACACATCTTTATTAGTATCTTTATGGTTTCACCAGTGTATATATGGTTTTCTTCTTGTTTTCTTTTTTTTTTTTTTTTGTTTTAACACAAAAATAAAAATAAGCATAATTTGACGTGATAAATTGATCATCATACTTTAAGAAAAATGATTTCATCAATATGTATATGAATTTCTTCTTATTTTATTGTTTTTATTTAAATATAAAAATAAGAATAGATATAATTTTATGTGATAAATCGATCACATTATCCCAAGAAAGAAGAATTTAGCATGCTCATAATACAATTACTATCTTGTTCCTGTCCTTATAAGGATGACGTTTGAATTGCTTTTTGGACAACAATTATTATTATTATTATAGATGAAGACTTTTTCGAAGTTGGTGAGTCAAATAATTTGGAATCTTTTTTTTTTTTTTGGGTGAAAATAAAAAATTGACCGTTTTGAAAAGTTCTCAAGAACCAACTAACACGTCCAAAAATCCCCATTTACTATTGCATATGAAATAAAGGGGAGGTAGAGTGCAACAACCGAAGGGATCATTTTCAATTTTTATTTTTAATGTTGAGAAAGGAAAAGGCCAAGATTTGTTGTAAGTTTTTATGTTGCTTTCAATTTAGCCCTCAACTAGCAAGGTAATTTCTATTCTTTAATCATATTCTTTTTTGTCCACTTTTAATAGAAATAAGTATCATTATGCTTTTGCCACCCTAGCCACAGCCTTGAAATTTCTAAAATGTTTAAATAGAAGTTGTTGGTGTCATTAATGATGTCTTTTTTTTCCCCCATCCAACATAAAAATTTTGGAGGTAGTATTAAAAAATTAAAAAATAAAATAAAAATATCTGCTTAGTGATAATTATATAAGATAATTAGATAATTAGTTTTAGAAGTATTGTTGCAATTATTTTCAACAATATTAGATTGTTGTTACCATAAAGCTATTGATCAACAACCTAGAAAGGTCATCTCAGTTATTAACTTGGACAACTTCAAAGTATGCTTAAAGCATGTAATCTTTTAGCTCACAAAGTCACAATTCATTATCTTTCACACCAAGCATGCCCTAGTTTAAGGTTTCAAAACTAAATAACCCAATCATGTGTTTTGCATGCATTTTGCAAGATAAGTGTCATTTTTCACATCTAAGACTTGTTTAATTACACCATCGATAAATAAAGATTTTACAATAAGATGCTCTTATTGTAGAGATTATTAACCTTAATCGTATAATTTAAATCAGACAGTACTTATAAAGTGAGAATAAAAATTATTGATTGAAAAATTCTCTTATTGTATCTAAATTTCATAGATTATACATTGGCCACCTTCCAATTTAAATCCTACCACCAATAGCCTTATTAAACCTTAGGTAAAGTACAAGACACATATCACTATAGGATCTCCCTCAATACTTGCATTTATTTTATCTAAAAAAAAAACAGTATATTTCATTATTTCTCCTTTCGCTACAATGGCCAAATTTGTAAATAACTTTAAGAAATGGGGCCATATTTTTGAGTTTTAATGGAATACATTGAAAATGACGTGAAACAAAGATTCGAGTACTTGTCAATTGGCCCCTATTTCATTTTATTGTTGGAGCCACAAAATTGAATTTAAATGATGAATAGGACTTCGTTAGCATTTTGAATTGTGAATGAACACAAATTCTTATATATATATATATATGTATATATGTATATATGTTTATGTGTGCGTGTGTGTATTTGAGTGGATGAATGAATACGACTTAAAGAAGTTGGATATCCATTAAAAATTACAAGTCAAAGGTTCGTGAACGTGGCTTTGTATTAATGGAGGGAAGATTTAAACCATAAAACCGTTATGATGACCATACTAACCCTTGAACTATTATAGGGACAGGCTTCAAATTAGTGATCCAAAAATTCTATGCAAAAAGATGAAAACAAAAAGCATTGAGAAGAACAATTGAGTTGAACATTATGAAGATTTTTGTATGATTATCTTCTTTTACAAATTGGTAAGGGTAGTTTTGTAATTTTAATTCGAAGGACACTTTGAGTTTTTGTTAAGAAAAAAATAATTTCGTTTTGTAATTTTAATGTGAATGTAAAAAGCAGATACTTTTAATTAGGAAAAATCCATTTATAGTTTAATGATGTAGAGATATTAAATTATAACGGTTATGTGGCCCCCACTAAAGAGCAATCAATGGAGAAAAAAAATAAAAATGAAAAAAAAAGAAAAGAAAAGAAAAGAAAAGAAAGGAAAAAAGGAAAAGAGAGAGAAAAGGGAAAATGTGGATAAAGTCAAATACAAATTGCACCAAATCCCAAATCCAAATGTGCCCCAACAAGACCACCTAATCCTGCCTTGTTGGAACTTAATGGTTGTTGTTTTTTGCTTTTTAATTGCTAAAATCTTCCTTTTTTGCGACCCTATTTTTGGTGCAACTTGGTCCATTGGAATTATTGCATACTAAGATACTCATAAATGGGATTATAATGCTACTACCATTTTCGTGAAAAATGTACATTGTTCGTCATAATTAACAGAAAATAAAAGTACCCAAATGATAATTAAGACCATTTAAGTAAACTTTTAACCCATTATGTGCACAAAATCAAAATAAAAATAGCATATCATGGAGTGATTCCAAAATTTTTTTTAAGGATAATGATAGTAATACCGTTTCGGTATATACTATCACATGTGTTCGGAAAGTTATAAATGGATAAAATCTCTATTGTCTATTTGTTTGCAGAGGTAGCATGAAACTCTTAATATGGAAAGCATATTTTTTTGGCTTAAAAGGGAAAGCACATGTTATCACCTAGTATAGCTAAGAAGAAAGAAAAATATTAATATTTATACTAGTATCACGCGAGAATTATAGAGAATTAGACAAAAATTAATGGTGTGATTAACACCTATTGTATGTTCAACATTTTTATATGCCCAAAATATCAATGTGTATACCATTTGTGCAATCTTGGTACACATAATTTCTCCTTTAACCAATTTATTTGAATTTATAAGTGAAACCGATTGTTTACAGATACCTTGGTTTTTTTTTTTTTTATATTAGATGACTGTTGGAGGTGAATTGTACTTACATGTATCATCTTTTCATGAAATGAAATGTATTTCTCATTTAAAAAAATGCAATACTCAAGCAAGTTCACAGGCTCCTAGCAAAGTATATAAATAAAATGAAGTTCACTTTCATCAAAATAAATAAATAAATAAAATGAAGTTCACAAACATGCATGCAATCACAAGGGCCACGTTATACAAATGACTTTGGGAATGAGTAAGATTGTTTTTCTAATCAATAAGATATATTAGTTCAAGAATTTATTAAAAACTGTTAGGTTTTTCAATATTGGCATTTATGGCAATCATATTCAAGAAAAACCATAAACAAAATTTTGTTAGTCAGAAAATCTTTTACAGTTCCATGTTGCATAGTATGTTGCACAGTATATTGCAACATGAGTCTAGTTATGTAGATTTTGATTTGATTAAAATTTCAACTAACGTGACAAGCTTCTGACGTGAAGATACTCAAAGAATGAAGATTTTGACCAAGAATGAAGATTTAGACTGATTTCAAAGATTGAATCAATTTTGAAGATAATCTTGGAAGATTTGGTGAAAATCTTGAAGAGTCAACTTTGCAGATTTGGAAAAGTGGATTTGGTGGAGTTAGTTAAGAGATTTGTGACTGAATAAGTTAGAGATAATTGTGAAATCTGAATTTAGAAAGTAGTTCTAAATTAAGTAGGATTTTAAGTCCTATTTGAATTAGGAATTTTTTCCAAAGTAGGAAATTTGAATTTCTGAGTATTTCAGCATATTTGCTAAAGATTTAGTAAATATTTTTGCAGAGATTTGAGGCTACACGATTTTAGATGAAATCTGAAAGATTTGAAATTTGGATGTTTCTTGATATATCGCAACAGGTCAAAAAACACATTGAAATCTGAATACTCTTCAAATCCGGGATTAACTTGGATTTTTGAGAGTTATCTATTTAAGTCTAGACTTATTGAATGGTACGTGACGGAGTACAGATTTGTAAGAGCATATTTTGAGACTATCGAAATTGTTGCGTAATTCGTCTTTCGGGAGAGAGATTTGTCGTCTTCGGAAGAAGGTAAAAGCAATTGAAGGGATTTCAACGTATGTTAACAAGGGGATCTTGCTGAACGAGTTTATTGATTAGATTTCAAGATGGAAGTGGTCTGAACGAGTTTATTAATTAATAACGAAGAGGGAGTTTTTAGATTGCATAAGTCCATTAGAGCTTGTAATAGTTGTTACAGTTAGTGAAGAGTTCAACATTTGAGCGTGCTCTCAAAGAGTAAGAAAATCAAACCTCATAAAAATTTACCTGTCTTTTTTATTCACTTGCTATCAGTATTTAATTAATTAGATTAATTATTAAATCTGATAAATAAGTTAAAAACAGATCTCGCACAAACCATTAACCACCGTTATTCTATTGTCCCATAAAAAGAATCCTTATAAATACGTTTTAAGTTCAACTTAATTGGTCGACACTAATATATTAATGAACACTAGACTTTTTATAACATGAAAAATTTGACCAGCTACTAATTTAATCCCATAACAAAACCGCCACTTGATAGCCAATATCCATCATACACGTATTCTGCAAAAGTTAAAGGCAATAAAATGACTCTCTACTTTAATATATAATATTGATGGCCTGATACTGATTTTGATGTTTCTGATTATTAAATGACTCTCTACTTTAATATATAATATTGATGGCCTGTATATCTGTGTATATATACAGTTTTTAATTTAGATGGAAGTTGAAAATCAAAACACTGTCAATAACACAATTTTTTTTTTTTCAGCAAATCCCACCATATAAATTTCCTAAAAAAAAAAAGAAGAAGATAAAATAGAAGTTTTGGCCTTACTATATATGGAGAATAATGTAGAAGATAAGGTAATATCTGTTAAATCATTCAATTTATTGTGATTTTAATATAATTCGACGATTTTGAATTGTGAAATTATGTCGTAATGGGAAAGGTACTATTATTATTATTAATCTCTATCCTATTAGAATTGTCCATTATATTTCGTGAATTGGTAGTTCCAAAAACTCGAAATCCTGGCCAGATTTTGGTAGCATCAACGAGACAGATTCAGCCATGATGAAATATTGAAATGCAAGAGTAGTACATAGACGAGACCTCTGGATTAGCACCAAAGTAAAGAAAGAAAAAGAAATGTAAAGGTTTAAGCACAGTGTCCCCCAAATGGAGCCCAATGGCACAGCTACAAAAAGCTTGTCTACACACTCATATAATTAGTTTACCTAATATTCCAGGGGTAAATTAGCTCTCAAAGTCTAAAAAGCTTTTTTTTTTTTTTTTTTTTTTGGGTGCCCGTGGAGTGCAATTATTTGCCTTTTAGCAACAATCTAATAATGCCTTCACACCCCCAAGTTCCAAAATATTGTCATTGGTCAAACAAAATGCCATTCAATGCATGTTAAGCCCCAAAATCATAAAGGGTAAGATAGAAAGTTGGTAATTTACCAAAATAAAATAAATAAAAAAAAACCATAGAATGTTGATATATCAAAGGTGTTAGCCTAATATTATGGGACTTGTTCCCAAATGGTTTGACTAATACGAGGTCAGTTCTGAGCCCTGCAGTGCAAGCGCTTAAGACTATTTCTGAGGTACGTGTGACATATTTTTTGCTTTTTATTTTGAGAAAAGCAAAAATTATAATTTTTTTAAATAAATATTTAGAAATCACATTTTAAAAAGAGTTATTAAAGTCAAAACGATTTTAAAGTTTTTTTAATTCGTAACAAAAAAAGTTAAAGTGTATTTAAAAGTATAATCTAGTAGTGATTTCATATTTATTCTACTAAAGATGTAGAATTTAAATTTTCCCACTTTCAAATTTAAAAAAATAAAAAATAAAAATGTTAAAGTGAAAAAAAAAAAAGAACTTTGATATTAGTTTTGAAGTCTATATAGTAAGCTATTTTTTCTTATATAGAAGAGTTTTTTTCCATAAGCTGTATTTTATTTTATACGTTTGACAAGAAGTTGTTTTGGAAACTATAAACCCTTATAGATCATTTGACATACTTCAAAAAGTAAATTTTGAACCCATGTGACTAAAAACATTTTCTAGAAAAAGTTCTGTCAAATATATCCCTGATTATTGACTCGATGTTCTTTTAGTTTTTAATAGAATTAAGGTGATATTTTTTTATCTGTCAATGTAAACAGTTATGACTCAATACTTGTCTGCTATTCTTAAGCCTGTGGGACAACTTTTGCCATGTTTAGGGTAGCTACAACCTGGTCGTGCTCTCTCCACACTATTTTCAATAATAATTAGAATGGCGTCCAAAATTGATAGGTCCCTAACGAGTACTGACCCGGTTTTAGAAGTTAGTTCGATATTGAACTCTTGATTCAAAGGTACGTTAGACATCTTACGTATAATACAAAGATCCATACTTTGTACACATGAATAAAGTACTATAACTTGTAAAAAAACCCTTATGGTCATAGTTTAGTTGAGTAAGTTACATGGGTGCGTGTGATCCTAGCCAAAAAAAAGTTACATTGGTGGGTGCGAATTTTTTAGTCCTCACTAGAGAAAAGAAGGAATGGAGTGAGGCAGCATAAATATATATATATATAGATGACTTGCTGTCCGGTATCCTCATAAAACATTGTATATAACGATTTTTGTGTTATATTATAATAATTAAATGATTTTAATATAATTTTTTTTAAGGATACACATAAATTGTATCAATATAAAAATAGTATCACGCAACAAGATTTTAAATAGAAAATTATTTATAAATCAATTAGTTATTATAAATTTCTAAATAACAACTACTAGAAGTATCAGTTTATGGGATTCAAGTCTTTATAGTATATTATGTGTGTGTATATATATAATTATATATAATACTATAGAGCGAGGCATCACTTTTATACTAGGGTATATATATATATAATTATATATAATACTATAGAGCGAGGCATCACTTTTACACTAGGGCATGTGTGAAAGTCATCGTATGGCTTTTCATTTTTTTTTTCCCCTCTTGTCATGTGCGAAGATGCTTTTAATCATTCTGTGGGGTGAAGATAAAGTTAATGACAAGCGATGGTATTGGCATGGTATGTGTGTAGAAGAGAATGTTCCCAAATATTTGGCTTTCAAAGAGGTCACAATATACTCTCTTGGCTCCTCTCCTATCCTTCCAATACTTTGAGTAGTCAACAAGTTAAACAAGGACAAGGTTAGACAACAACCCCAGAAAGATAGAAGAAAAGAGAAAAAAAAAAAAAAAAAAAAGAAAGTGAAAAGAATAATGTTCACACTTTGATGCAGTTCTGGTAAAAGTGACCATGAAAGCAGAATCTCAGTCCAAGCATGATTCAAGCCAAATATATATTATTATCCACTTTAGTGACAGAAAAGGCTGAAAATCACTATGGTTTAGGCATTATTATTGTTCTTTAACAAAAGACTAGTGAGACAATTCATCAGTCCAATTTTAAGGTTAATGTCTTTGTCTATGGCTAATCTCGGACTAATGCCTCATCATTTGGCTGTACCCATACGGACTAAAATCACATGTATATCCTAATTTAATAGTTCTTGAGTCTTGCCGATCTATATATGCAATACAATGCGATAGAACTAACAATTTAAGGGTACTTGGCTCATTTCTAGTATTGAGTTTAACTTGTAAAGCATAGATGAAGGGCTGATTTTATATATAACATCGTATAATCAATGACAAAGTCAGGTATTTTGATGAGTGAGTTAATAACGTCAAGTTTTTTTATTTAAATGAAGTTTTTAATTTTTTAGAGGGTCTATTTGTAAATTTGTATAACAATTAAAGAAAAAAAAATTCTATGTAAAAACGGCTTTAAAAGGGGTGACAATAAGAAGTTTACCTTTACCTATTCGATGCCAGTGTTACCCCTTTTAAAAATAATTAATAAACAAGATATATATCAGGTTGCATCGCTCATTTTCACATATTGGTCACTAATTTATATATAAAAGACTAAACTTGGAACCCTACTTATGTATTAATGAGACCAAACCAAGCATATATATAGTACAACGTTAGTAGTATTTTCACAGTAGAGTCTCATTTCCGGGATGTGCATTGGATATTATTAAAATCACGTTAAAATAAAGAAATATAAAGGGTAGGGAATTTATAAATATATCTGGTGACTAAAAAATAGAACCATATCAATAAACAATGATTTTTTTATATAAAATAAAAAAGTATTATAATAATAAAAATTGACATATTCAAATAATTTCAATAATTTGAAAGTCCCATGCATGATATATGAATCTCTCACGAAGTAGATTATCTATATATCTTAATCAATATAGTGGGAGCAACTCGAACCCAAATATTTTACAAGAAGAACGAGCATCCTACCAACCCACCTAAGCACTGATGGTGATCAACAGTAATTTAGTCCTACCAATAGAATCTCCATAACACTAAAACAAAAATTGAGCAATCCCAAAAGTTAAAAGAAAGGGGGAAAAACAGAACAGTGATGCATGACTGTTCTTTATGTGATCAAATAATTTGGTTTCATATCGTCTCTTTGTGTAAGTCTCCACATAGATGATGCTTTTTTCCCGTTGATGATAAAAAAACAAGGTTATTGATGTTTGGCCTTCCCTTAAATGCAAGCCTGTTTTTATGAATAATCATCACCTTGTTTCCTTATACAAGGGTTGGAGACAAGCACATGCTGTAGTTACTCTTATAATTGGCCATATCTTGGGCATGGAGCCCATGTTGTCACCCTCTTTCGTTTTAGTAGCCAACAAACATGCGCTTCCATAGCATCGTTAATTTAATGCTCTAATTATTCTATATAAGGATAATGTATAATAACAAACTATCAAAATCACGTTACATTAAAAAAATATATACCATAATTTAATGAGGAATGTACTTCTTAAGATATATTTTATAGTAAGTATACATACATACAGTCTCATATGTAAAATCTTTATAAAATGTTGTTTATAATTTTTTTAAATATTAATGTAATATTTTTCAATAATATATATCCTTTAAACCAATTATTTTAAATAGTATCCATTATAAATAATTTTATATTAAGTTACAGTTTTCGAATGGTCTAACTATTAGATAAAAGATAATTCCCATAAATGTGTAAGTAAAATGCTCTTTTATGCGACATTCTTACAGTAGGGCATTAGTAATTTTTTATATATTATTATAACAACTAATTGATTTTAATATAATATTATTTAATAATATTTATTATTTATATTAATAACTCTAAATAATCTATATTTCAAAATTTTAAGTAAAAATTATATATAAATTAATTAATAGTTATAAAATGTGATATAGAATGTTAAAATTGCCGTACCTATTGGTTGTCGAGACGAGACAATTCTTATAGATATATGTATATATATATATTTCTTATTTGCCATCATTAAATTCTTGAAATTATAATTCTCTGCTAAAGATAATAATGGGAAAGGATATATATATATATATATTTTTCCAGCTAATAAAGACGTGGCCCATATGATGAGCACAAATGATTGGTGACAGGCAAAGGAGTTTTGTGGGACCCATAATTTTCAGAAATCAAGCCGTTAATTGCCAAAAGGAAAGCAACCAAAATGTGCCTATAAGTAATTAATTCTCTATCAGTCATATAAAAAGGAGGAGAAGGTCGCTCGCTGCACTCAATAATTATTTATTTCTGACATTGGCCCAATCTTATCTTTCTTTCCCACTATCGGTTTGTATACTCATAACTTTGTGTACAGCTGCGAAAGTGACTTGCACTGTTTGTTTTTCTTTTTCCCCTTTCTTTCTTGCCTTATTTTTTTTTTTTATTTTTTGGAGATTTATACGGTAATATAAAATCATGTTACGGGCGAGAGTTATGAACATATTTTTTTATTAGAAAAAATTAATTTTTAAAAAATATATTTAAGAAAAAAAATTATTTAGAGAAAAAAATATAAAATATTCAAAAAATTATTTAAAAAATTATTCAAAATTAAAAAAAATTTTATTCAAAAAATTATTAATATAAATTTTTTTTTCTTTCGGAATTCTATACAATATAAAAAAGTCGTCCCATTTAAATTTGTAAATACAAAAATATAAACTTTTAGTCCTTATTTGTTTGTAACATTACATTCGCATTATATTTAAATACAATGTAATTTTCATCAAAAGTATTACATTTAAATACCAATCGACATCACATTTTAAGTTCAATACAATCACTATTTATTATTTCACTTTTTTTATAACTTTTACTAATCACATCACATATTCTCTTTCTCTCTCCCTTTTTTTCTCTCTACTTTTACCTATCGCATCACATATTCATTATTAAAATACAATTCAAATATTTTTTTTTATCTAAACACACATTAAATTCAAATACAATGTAAATGTTTTTCTTTCAAATGTAAATTACATTCAATACATTGTATTAAAATATAATATAAAATGTAATGCGTTTATCAAATAAAGTCCTAAAATTCGAATCATCATCATCTGTTTAGAAACCATAAGTTTTATACTTTTTTGTATAAATTTTGATTTGTTTTTGCAATATTCAATGGTCAATTTTTAGCTGTTTAATTTGTTTAAAAATTATCAATTTTGCATATTATTTTAGTTTGATGTAATTTTTATGTCAAATGGTAATTTTTTTTTCCTTTTCACCAATAAGATGATTTACACACTGCAAAAAATTGTAGCTTTTGCCACAAAATTTTTAGCTGCAAATATAAATTTGTAGCTAAAAAGTTGCTTTTAGTGACAAAATAAAATTTGCAACCAATATTAAGATCCTGTACGATAGATCACGAGGCAAAAAGTAGAATACGAAATAGTGGGGTTAGAGTAAAAGGAGAATACAATGGACAAGAAACAGACTACTATAGAGTTTTAAAAGATGGGATTAAGTTATCTTACATTGGAAACAAAGTTATCATTTTCAAGTGTGATTGGTGGGATCTTAGCAATGAAACAACAAAAATACATGCAGACGAGCACAAGTTCGTCAGTATAAATACCTCAAAGAAATGGTTCAAGGACGAGCCGTTTGTTTTAAAGTCAAGCACAACAAGTATTTTATCTAGATGATATAAATTTAGGAAAGAATTGACGAGTTGTAAAGAGAATACAACCTTAGAGCTCGTTTGTGACCGAAATTCTGGTTTTCAAATCAATTTTTTGGGTACTTTTTTCAACCTCGTTATCATTTTTTATTATTCACATCTATAAAACGTTACAGTAAGTTTCAAACTTTAAAAGTCTATAACTTTACATATACAAGTTCAAATGAGATGATATTTTTAAAAAAAATTTATAGAATTTAAGAAGAACGAAACAAAATTCATATTAATTTTTTTTTCTGAATAAATTTTTAACATTTTTTTATTTTTTTCACTTTAAACAATTTTTTTCCTAACACATTTTTCAAAACTACTTTTTTTAATAAAATTACGTTTTAATTACGTTTGAATATAATTCTTTTTAAGTGTTATATTTGGTTGAAAAGTATTTGTTTTGTATTTGAATAAAATGGGTGTTTAGATGAAAAATATTTTAGAGTTAAAAAGTTGATATGATTGATAAAAGTAGAGATAAATAGTTAAGGTTGAAAAGTTGATGTGATTGTTTTAAAAAATTTTTGAATAGTAATTGTTTTTGTAGCACTGTTAAAAATAATTTTATTTGAATATAAAACTTTACGTTTGGTATAAAATTGATATTCGTAACGTCAAAATACGTACTCCAAATGTAGCGTAAAAAAGTATATCCCAAACTCCTCCCAAACAGGCCCTTAGAATATTTTTAGAGTACATAAAACACAAGAAGAACAAGATGATTGAAATAAGCTATACCAACAAGAAGAATCAACTGCGTTTTTGGTAGTTTGTATAAAAATGTATATTTTGTTCAACTTGTCTGTTAACGAAACAAGTTTGTAAAATATGCCTAAAAATAGTTTATTTTTCCTGTTTATGTAGGAAGCCACACTGGAGGAGATTCTACATGTTGCGGTCGTATCACCCGTCAAGTCTAGAAGAAGGTATCTGTAAACTTGTTTCTAAACTTAATTGTATTTTTGCTTATTTTCAAATAGTAGTGACACTCTTGGTTTCACTCAAGGGAATTTGAGCTGCTGCCTGGATGGCCCCCATTAGATTGGACTTGTGTATCATAATGCAATAGAAAGTTGATGTACGATAATAAGGATAAGGTTCATAATTTGTATTGGGCCTTTGTTGTTGTGACAAGTTACTCTTTTTGACATAATGTATTAGCTTAAACATTATTCATTTTGACATATAACTTTAGCATTTTAAGTAGTGTTTTGCTGAATCCCTGATTATCTTTCATATTATTGAAAGTGGACCATAAGAGGGGAACCAACAAAAAAAAAAAAAGTGACCTTATCCTAATTGATAATATCTCTCTTATCTTCGCTAGTTGTCATACATGACCTAAAAATGTTTTTGAATGACCTTTTTATGTATTATTGTTATTATTATAAACAGGGGATGAGATTTTACTTGCATTGCTCATGAACGGTATGATTATTGCAAATGTTTATTGAATGCTTTTGGAATTTTGATATTCCATGATCATGTGTATTGCTTAACTGTTTGGATTTGTTATGTTACTGTTTGTTACATGTTTGGTAATTATGACTGTAAATCTATGGATTGTTGTTGTTGTTATTGTTATTGTTTTTAAATCCTATTTATATTGTTGAATTCATTGACAATTTTTTCATTTAACTACTCTTAACTTGTCTCTCTATCTGCAGTACTTTGAAGAGGATGCAAAAAGGCTAATGTCTTCAATCATGAGATTGTTACTCTTGGATTGATTGTCGATAATGTTGTAGCTTCCAATTTTTATTTTTATTTTATTTTATTTATATTAGAATTGGGAAACATGCTCAACATTTGCTGATTTGATGATTAAGAACTCGCCCACATAAGCCTTGTGGATGTGTCCAGATCGAGGAGGGTATTGGATGATTGTGTAGAGTATTTGTAGCCTATAGGATTTTATCATAATGAGATTTCGAATGACAATAATAAGACAATGATGAGATTTATAACGACAAATAATGTTTTTGAATTGAATCTGCTTGAATTACATAAAAGAAACATTGTATTTGATAAAAATAATTATTTTACACAAAATTGTCTTTTAGCTGCAAATTTTATATTTTGTCATTAATTAGTGACAAATAGTTAATTTGTAGATAAAACAACGGTTGTGGTTGTTTTTGTTTTAAAAATGGTTTTCACGATTCCTTAGAGAATCATTTTTTAAAACAATTTGAAATCTTGTTTGGTTATAACTGGTTTTGAAAATAAAACTTGAAAATAGTGAGTTCAATTTCAAATTTTTTAACTAAACCATGAAAACGATTTTATATCGTTTTCATCTTTTCTTCCTCGACCCCCGTATACACACAGCCAACTGCCCCTCTCAAAATCTCGTTGACAAGGGTCTCGACTCCACCACTTTCTCTCTCTTTCTCGTTGATCTCTATCGGCCGAAGCAGTCTCTCCTCCCTTGAGCTTGATTCAGCTCGGTCTCACCACTTGTCATCGCCCTCACCCGAGCTCAGTTGCCTCTCAGTCAATGATGCTTGTTGTGTTATCAATCTCTTCCATCGCAGTCGCTAGTAATAACTCTCCTGTTTTGGTCGTCTTCTGCACGGGAGGTAAGCTTCTCATCTTGGTTTGAACTGATGATTCGTTGTTTTTTGGAGTGGTGACTGGAAATTTTGATCTGACCTAGATTTAGGGTCTTTTTCAATGGCCTCGTCGATGAATTAATCAAATGTCACATTTTGTTGGAAATGCCTAACAACAAAATTTCTATCAAATTTGAGCTGCTCTGATAATTTTCATTTCATGGATTCTGGATGTCACAGTTTATGAATTTAGGAAAGTTCTTGAGTTGATGTTTATGCCGTTTTCAATGGTTTATATTTGCTCTTATCTGTCGCTTTTAGAAAACAACAGGAATGTTGTTCTTATCTACCTTTTGCTCTAGAGTGTTATAAAGATTAGATGGTTCAACTTAAGAAAATGTTTAGAATGTTGATGAGTTTAGTTCAGTTCAGTTCAATTCAAGTTCAGTTGTTGTTACTTTCTATTCTGGTAATTTAGATCTTATAATGGTTTTGAAATATTGAGTTAAGTTTAAGTTCAGTTCTGGGATTGAAATCTGGTTTAGTTTCCAATGGTTTTGAAAATGGCTTTTGTTGTTGAGTTCAGTTCTTGGTTAGTCGATAGATTAATGTATAATTAATATGTACCCATTTTTGATGTCTGCGTTATCTATTTCATTTGATTATGTTGGTCATAAAGCAGCATAATCAACCTTTAATGATTGTGGATAGGAAGTTGCTGAAGTAATTTGATGTAGGAGCTTTAGTGCAGCAAAAAATTTGCTATGTTATTTTGATAACTTTAAATGTTGCTTATTCAATTTGTTGTTTATCGTTGTTTTGACGTGATGGTGGTTTTCATCTAGAGTCTTTGGCCTACGAGTCTAGTGAGTATTGTTTACAAAGGGGTAAGTTTTGCTATCGTAAAGGGTTGAGAATAAAAGCTCTCTAACATATTGTTTTGAAGATTAGACTTGAATATTTAGAGAATTTGATATCTAGTATTTGTCTTTCTTTTGGGGTTTTCCCCTTTCTTTTCAGCCATGGATTTGTAGCTAACTCATAATTAAAAACTATACATTGATATGTATCTATATATACATATACGTATATACACGCTTCTATGACTTGGTCAAGCATTGAGATATGTACATATACACATATACATACTCCTATGACTTTAGTACTCGTTTTTATCTCTATGATTAACTATATTGATAACCCTTGTTATTTGATTGATATGTAACATAAGGACAGTAAAATTAAATAATGGAGGTTAATGAGGATAGTACTATTGATGATCACGTCACATGGGGAGAAAATTTGGAATCCTTTTTTATCGAGTTGCTATATGAGGATGCAAAAAAAGGAATTCAATCATCTACTTTAGACCAAAAAACATGGATGAAAATTTCAAATGAAATACATGGAAAGTTTAATAAGCAACTTACAGTGACACAACTTAAAACTAAGTGGAATAGGACGTAGCACTAGAGAGTTTGAAAGTTTGGTTCAAACTACTGGATTTGGATAACATTCTGAAGCAAACACAGTCACTGCCTCAGAAGAAGTTTGGGATTCCTATTTATAAGTAATGTACTTATTATTTAATGGCATTCATATTTATTTATAAAAGTTACTAATCATTAGCTTAACTAAATTTATTTTCATTGTGTAGCAAAATTCAAAAGCTAAAAGGTACCAAAAGAAGAGTCTAATAAACTTTTCCCTCCTAAAGGAGATCTTTGATGGGACTATTGCAACTGGCCGTAATGGCTGCCAATGTGCCATGTGTAGCACCACCAACTTCTGTGAATCTCGAAACTGAAGGAGAAGGTACGGGAGACTCGTATGAAGTTCAGACAGATCGCAATCGTGTTTAAAATGCTGAGGCTAGCAGTAGACATTCGAAAAAAGAGATCAAAACTGCAATGGAGTCAGCAGTGGAGCTATTGGCAGAGTTTATGAGTTTGCAAAGTAAGACATCAGTGCAATGCACTAATGACTTACAGCAATATCTAGCTGTAAAACGAGCATGTCTTGGGGACACAAGTGAGGCTGACACCTCGACTGAGGATCCTAGTAGTATTGAAATTTGTATATAGCTGTTGGATAAAATGAGAGACTTGGATGACAAGACATATAGGATGGCAATTAAGATGTTATCAAAGGACAAGGACTACAGGAGGTCATTCGTAAAGATCAAACCCGAGCATCATCGTGGTTTCATTCTCAGCTTAGTGGAGTAGTCATTAGTTAATAATTGGTTTCAGTTTCTTAAACTCATTCAGTTTATTAAACTTTTTCAATTTGTTGTCCTATTATCTACTGACTGGTTTGTTGAGTTAGATTACTTTATGTTATTTACTTTCGTGATTTTAATTTGTTGAACTCTGGAGTAATGATTGATTTGTTGAGTTTGATTGCTTTATATTGTTTACTTTCATGATTTTAGTTTATTGAACTCTTAAATAATGACTGGTTTGTTGATTTATATTAATTATAAGATATTTGTTTCATTGTGCTATTATTATTGGTGGCAAATGGGTATGAATTGGTTTGATTATCTTGTGTAGGGTATTATGGAATCAAATGGTTCAGATATTGAAGAAGAGTTGGCTTTTTTTGAGTCACTTGAGTCATCTGATGATGAGAAAGAGATCTTACAGTTATTACTAGATCTTATATTAACTATTACTAGGAAACCTCGACATAGTAATGAGCTAACAGGACGACAATATGTATTAGATATGTTGGAAAGGCATGCTGAAGTATTCTATGAAATGTTTCGTATGTATAGAGAACCTTTTTTGGCATTAGCTCGGCTATTTGAAGAACGTCAATTGTTACCTAAAAGTCGACTATTAGGGGAAGAATGGTTAATGATGTTCTTAAAGATTATTGGTCATTCCGATCGTAATAGAGTCATACAAGATAGATTTTGTCATTTTGGAAAAACAGTGAGTAGACATTTCAATAGTGTTCTTAATGCCATTTGTGCTTTGGCCCCGGAATTTATTCGCTAATCAGACCCAAACATCGTGCCTCCGAAGATTCAAAACAATGAAAATTATTGGCCGTGGTTTAAGGTATAACTCGTATTATTTTTAAAGTTTGAAATAAGTGGTTTTACTTTCATAATAGGGTTTAATAAAGTTTAGGTTCTTTACTTGTGTAAGGACAGTATCGGAGCTATTGATGCCACACATGTGATGGCTATTGTCCCAGCGACCAAGCAAAGAATTTATCGAGGAAGAAGTCATACTTGCACTTAGAATATAATGGTAGTATGCAGTTTCGATATGAGATTTGCTTATGTTTATAGTGAATGGGAAGGTTCAACTACAGATTCTAGCGTATTAGTGTATGCATTACAAGATCAAGATAACAGATTTGTTAGGTCACCATGGCCTAAATATTATGTTGTTGACTTCGGATATAGTAACATACTAAGATTCCTTGCACCATATCAGGGTCAAAGGTACCATCTATCAGAATTTAGAAACAATGGACAACCAATTGGACTTACTGAATTATTAAATTACAGGCATTCGTTATTACGCAATTGCATAGAAAGGTGTTTTGGTGTTCTTAAAGCACAATTTGGTATTTTGAAGAATTGTCCAACTTTTCTTTGCAGAAACAAGCCCAGATAGTAATTACATGTTGTGTTATTCATAATTGTATTAAGATATATGATGCAAATGATGATTTGTTTAAAGATTATGGCATTGACGAGTCTGTAGAAGATATTGAGAGGCGAAGAGGAAATCAACAATGTACAAATTATCATGAATCTGAATCGTCTTTTGATGTTGGTTCCACTAATAGGGACTGACAACATATGAGCCAATTCAGGGACCAAATAGAACAAACAAATAATGTGGGAACAATATGTATTCTAATTGTTATGGTAGTTAGAATTTGTAATTTTTTAGTTAAATGTTACTTCTACTATTAAAAACTATTTTGTAATATATTTGTAACTAAATATAATGGTTAATTATGTTTTAATTGACATAGTAAATATTTAAATATTATGGTTATTAATTTTTAATTTTTGGTATTCATAATAATTTTTTTAAAATTAAACATAAATATATTTTTATAAAGTACTTATAAAATGACTGGTTTCAAAAATATAACCAAACACAGTTTTATTTTTGTTTTTTGAAAACATATACTCTGAAAATATAACCAAACACAGTTTCAAAAACGATTTCAGAATAGTTTTCAAAAAGATTTTATTTTCAATTTTTTAAAAAATATAACAGATTTCAAAAATAATACCAAACGCTATCTACAAAATTCATAGTCTTTAGTTACCACAAAAAATTGTAGCTAAAAGTTTATATTTAACTACAAAATTACTTCTGTAACTAATGCATGACATTCTATAAAATACAAAATTTTGTAGTCAAATAACTTTTAATGCCGTGGTCCGTAGGTACTAATCTAGTAACAAAGTAAAAATTTTTATCTAATTGTTTTGGCTACAAAATTTTGACTTATTGCTACAAAAAAAAAAGAGCTTATAACTAAAGTTTTTTTTTTTTTGGTCACAGTAGAAAAATACCATTTAAAAAAAAAAATAAAAGTCAAGTCATTTGCTCTGTTGCTCAAACACACTGTGTCCTGGAAAAAATAAAATAAAATAAACTGTCTAGGTTTAAAACAAAGAGAGGGAAAAAAATTGCAAAAAAACATACCGTGACTTTAGTTTGTGCAGTGCATGGAGCCAACCGTCGGGGGTGGGTATAGCATGAAATTAATTGCTGATCCTGAGCAATAAGCATGTGTGCATGTTATTTTCCTTTTTCTTTTTCCCACGAGACTTCTTATGTTAGTTTAGTATCATATGAGACTTGAAATGGCTAACAAGTTTATGTGATGCCACATTTGTTTAATTGGAGTAATGTCGGATCGATCTTGCATTTAGGATAAAGGTGCCACGGGCCGATGTCGGATGGGACTTCGTTTGACCCTCGTGGCAAGCATCTTAGCCTATAATACTACTTATGATGGTGACAAAGTCAGGAATTTTGATAGGGGGCTAATTGCTATAATCTTTTAGTATTTGAAGGAATAAAATAAAGTTGTATAGTTTTTAGGGAGTATTAATATAAATTTGAATAAAAAACACATATTGCGAGGAACAAGACTAATGATATGAACCATGTTTCTAGCTAGCGCCGAGTAGAAATCGCAGCCATACATATATAGGCATTGCGTGCCTGATTGAAAACTTGTGAAAGAAGCATGCAAGTACAAGGGGCCAAAACTGCACTTTTATGGATAAAACATCTCCATCTGCACATAATGCCTATGCTAAAGCTAATAATGCAATCGCAAGTCTTTCTTGGGTGGGTAAAGTTTGGGAAGCAGAAGGTGCCTTATTCACTCCTGTTAAATCATGAAAACTACATAACATCAGACATCAATTTTCCATATCGTTATCGAATCGGGCTAACAAAGTTGAAGGGGTTATGAATCCTAGGAACATGATGTCAGATGAGAATATCGATAATTATACGTTTGTTCATAAAGAAATAGAGATTGTGATTTTTAGATCTTGAGATAAATTGATAGAGCTTAATAATATGCTAGGATGGAAAGAAAAGTTCCTATAAACTTTATAGATGTATAAATAAATCTTGTATCTAATGGGATTAATATACCTTATTTAAAGGTTTGTTTCGTTGTGTTTTTATTTTTTGTTTGGTTTACCTTAAGGCAAGATATTAAATCTCTTATATTATTTTTTTAAATCTTTTTAATAAATTTTAGTAGAGAGTACATTCCTCCCATTCGTTTTAAAGTTTAAGAAGCCAAAACCTGCAAACAATGTTCTTTTGTTAGAATATATATAAATATATATATATATACACGTCTAATCCAATCTAACATATATAGAAGTGTCAAATCTAATCTAAACTTTTTAATAAACTTGCTTATACATGGCATCTTCAATATTTGCTACGTGACTTTTTTTTCCTTCGGCTTTTTCTTGACTATTTTTTTAAATTTATTTGTCATTACTAAAACAATTCTTTTCAAACATATTCATATTTAAATATTTTTTCTTAGAACCCTCGTAACTAATATTTTAGAAAAGAAAAATGCTTAGAACATCAACTTTAATCTCAATTTTTAAATACCAATTTATATGACAAGTGAATTGTTATTCTTTTATTTGTCAACGTATAAAGTTTACCACATCAATTGATTTGCATTTCTTAATAAAAATACAACACAAGAGTTGATACTTAAAAAATTAGTATTAGAGTTGGCATTCTTACACTACTATTTACAAAATAAACTATTTCACACAAACTATTTCACACGCGCGAAAGTGCTAAGGCCTCCAACTAGTCTACACACACACACACACACACACACGAGGTAAGAGTGAAAGAGCACACGGGTAATTTCTCACTGACAGGAGTGTATTTGTTTTTAAGTAATTTAGAGTAGTTTGATGGAATGGACAAGGGTAGCAAATACAAAAGATAAAACAATGCATGTCCAAGCAATACCACAACTGACTATCACCGAGCCTTAGCTAAATATTATGTTGCTAACTAGACAGCATATAAAAACAAAATTCCTTGCAAAGAAGATCGTTACTGATTTGTTGCTTTCTCTCTCGTAGCTCTTTTAAGTAAATTAAGGAAAAATATGAAGCGTTTGAAGTTAACGAGTAAAAAAGAAAACCAAGATGTAGAGAGGTACTTCAAATCGACTGCTCGTCCGTGTTGAGAGAGGTACTAATTGTTGTGATGCCCGGCCTGGTTTCTAATTTTGTTAGACTACAAGAAGCGCCGGATCATAAAGTCCTTAAGCGACGCGAACTCGAGAACTTGGAACTTCACATTCTCAAAAACATTGACGTGCATTTGCGTCGACTAGTGACAGCCCTTTGCTTCAGTCGATGCTTCGAATCCAAGTCTCACTCCGGCTATGGCTAGGAAGGACGCCACCCTTTGCCCCATCTATTGACACGCCTCGTACACCGTTGGTTAAAATCTCTCCCCTTAATCCAACATTTTCCAAGCTGTAGAGAAAACATTGTGTCTATGAAATATGGTTCTCTTTTTTCTTTCATTTCCAATTATCTTGTCATCTCTACTTTTGTTAGAGTCTCTTTGTTTCCTTTTCTCCATCTCACACGTCCACTTTTACAATTCATATCTTCAAAAGTCTATAGTAAACTTTAAATTTTAAAAATCTATAACTTTACATACATAAATCTAAAGGAGATGATTCTTTAAAGTTGTATAAAATTTCAAAATGAATGAATAAGATTCATATTAATAATTTTTTTTGAATAATTTTTAAGATTTTACACTTTTTCACTCTAAATAGTTTTTTGTCTCCTAAACACATTTTTTCAAAACTTAGTCTTCTCCAACTCAAAAAAAAAAAAAAAAGTCACTAAAACTCTCCCCAAACAAACCTTAAAATTTGAGTGAAAATACGGTTGAAAATATTCTTATAAAATGGTGGCACACTAAAAAATTTTATAAAAATTATTGGAGGATCAAAATCAATTTCTCAAAGTATAAATGGGGCGGCTTGTCTCTCATTTAGTTGCATGTGTCCCCAACACTGGCTAGAAGCATGTCTCTTGGTGATCAAAATCGCCATTCATATGCGTCAAACTTCATTATATATATATATAAATATATATTAGATATATCTATTATAGAAGTACTAGTTGGGAGAATAAAAGGCACTCTTTTTGTCCTTCAACCATATTAAAATAGCACGGGTGTCAACTGATAAGTTAATTTGACCACAGCCACGGATGTGCACATTTGAGACTGTTTGGGTAACAACTGTCACGTTCAGAGTTACGATTGTGCGTGTTTGGAGATTTGGGTTTCAGCTGTGTAAATTTTCTTTGTTCTTCCTCTTTCTTCCCCATTCTCTTTCGCATGTATCTGTCTCTCATATTTTATTTGAGAGGTAAAATGTTCAGATTATCATTATTAAAAATAAAAAATAGTCATTCAGATGGAAGGGAAAAAAATCATCGAACCTTCTATTTTCTTCTTTTTCTTTCTCATTTTAGTTTCTTAGGTCATTGTATAATTTGTTCGTGTTGCTTCCAAATAGGTATGGCTTAGATTTTTTAGTTTTTATTTTCTTCCATTTTTTTGTGCAACAAAGGATTTTTTTTGTAAGGTATGAAGCTATTGGAATTTTCTCTAGTAAAATGGCGCAATTGATTTTGAATTTCAATGTTGGAATTTTTTTCGTTTTGAATGAAATCATAATGTAATCCATATTCATTCCATGTTTGTCAACATGTTTGCTAACTGATTTGAAAATGTCAAGTGAGATTTTTTAATGAAAAGAGTCTATAAAAGAGGTGTTGAGCTACTGCTCGGGTCCTAAGTCAAGAAACCCTTTTTAGTCACAAAATTACTATCCAAAGTGAGGATTTTAAGACTTATAAGGATTCAAAATGAAAACTAATTTATCTATTAATTTTGAGTGTCACTGAGAGTATCAATGACTAAAGGTATGTTTATCTATTTTTCATTCTGCATTTTAATTTACATGCTATTTGGTTATTAAACCATGTTAAAATCGGTTTAAGTATCTTTACAGAAGCTTCTTCTTCTTCAATGGGTTATTAAAAGTAAAAAAGATTGGTTTCTACTGGTCGTGTTTTGTCCTTTTTTGTGTTTGTTCACAAGTGGTGGTTGTTTCTTTTGCAATTATTGATTGTTTATTTTTTTCCAAGTTTCTGGTATATTCGCTCTTTGAACTTGGTTATTAAGTGCTGGTATCTTGGAGACTTCAAAGCTAGAAATTGTGGTGGAAAAAAAAAAATTTTTCGGATTGAGTTTCGGTTTTAGATTCTATGGAAAGGGTTTTAGCTATCATTTACTTTGTGATTGCATGTTATCCCAAAATATTTAGAGGGATTTGCATTCCAAGTTCAAGCATTTTGGTCTTGATTATTTGGTGTTAACCGTAATACTGTTTTCAGATACTTTTGTTTTCTTATTTCTACTGAAAGAATAATTATTGATTTCATCTTCACCAATTCAAGCTTCTTTTTTGCCTTTTGATTTAGGTACCATCGAAGATCATGCAAAATGTGAAGTTATAACGTAATTGAACGTATGATTCATGGAGAGAAATATATATATATATATATTTGTTGTTGCTCATCACAAATGTCAATATATATAACATAGAAAAGATATCATTTAGGCCTAGGCTTCGTTTGATACACGCATTACATTTGTATTACGTTTAAATATAATGTATTAAATGTAATATGTATTTGGAGAAAAAATATTTACATTACATTTGAATATAATGTGTATTTAGATAAAAAGTACTTGAATTATATTTTAATAATGAATATATGATGTGATGAATAAAAATAGAGAAAAAAAAGAGAAAAAATATATGATGTGGTTAATAAAAGTAATAGAAAAAATGAAATTATTATATTGAATTTAAGATGTGATGTAATTGGTATTTAAATAGAATATAATGTATTATACCAATCGTAGGGTAAATATATAGTATAGAAAGATATCAGTAAGATCAAGTTTAAGCAACGGCTCTCAGAATGATACGGTAAAGTCTTTGAACTGCTTTTGGGATGATTGTAATGATACGGTAAAGATAACTTCAGAAAATTTTTAAGTGTTGAGATTTTATAATTAGAAGTGAAACCGAAGTACAAAAATGACGTAGGCATTTCCCCACACTAAGGTGTGTGTATATATATATATACGTATATATATAGAAATACACATATAATACAAAGATTTACTCGATGCTGCGTTATGGTCAACATTTTTCTTCCGATCAGAAAGTTATTGTTCAAATTTGGATAACCAAATTTCGATAATTATGAAACTAGACAACATGTTAAAGCTAATTTCCCCTCATACCTACTTAGAATGACTCTATGGTACATCTAAGAATTCTTAAATAATCATATTCGGATAGTTGTAAAAAGCTCTAATCACTAGATTATCTCAGACTTGCGGTGAGTCTCAAATAATGCTTACGCATATATGATACGATGAGATAGAGTGCAATAGAAATAAAGAGATAGAGATCATGTTATACCTCTAATCTGCATAGACAATTATAAACATAATGCAAGTATCCGAATTTGGAATTTCATGTATTTCTTTTGTCAAAAATAAAAGAATATGCATATGGAGCATTGCAGAAGAATTAATATAAGTTATTATTAAATCATAAGATCAGAGACACAAGTAGAATGCGATCCCAAATTTATATAAACTTTAATATAGCCAAACTTCACACACATTATTTTGTTTTGCATCTCTTCTGGCAAATGCGCTATTACTAAACAGTTTCAAAATAATAGTTTGAACTAATACTAGTATGAAAGAGAGACTAGTGTATATATATATATATATATATATGTTACCCTTACTCTGTTCTGCATCTGTTTCGGCAAACACTATCTTACTGAATAGCTCCCAACTATTTTGATCTGCATCAAGCCTGGTGGTTCACAGATGAAACATCTTCTATCTGCATGTGGTGCTACTCGTCTGTCACGAGTCTTAATTAATATTTTGCTTTCAGTTTGATCCTCTGGAAAAGAAATTTGTAGCCTGCACCATGCACTTGTGGACCACACTCCATCGGGAACTACTAAACGCTTGTTTTCCTTTAGCTCCAAATTCAGCATATTAGCTAATTCACTAGTTGGCACATCTGAAAAAATGTTTCTGTCTTCGTGATTTGGAGAGATGAGGAGCAATGTCTCTTCCCAAATATCTCTTATTTCAAATTGTTGAGTTATATACGCCCAAACAAAGCATTCAAAGTGGCGTTTAATGTAATTGATATAGTGGCATTCAAGGTGATGAGATTATGAAACTAATGCTAACAGTTAATCGATAAAGTGATAACGTTAATTTAGAACAAAATCTAATACAAACAGAAGATTTATGAAACACATAATATATATATATATAGACACACATTAAAAATTCATTGGCTAAGAAAAATGGAAATGCAATATAACTGTTTTGTTAATGAAACATGTACAAACAAAGAATATATATAGATATTCATTAATAACAGAACATAGTAAAATTAAATCAAGAGAACATAAATACAGCATTTCATCGTAAAGAAACATAGATAGAATCATATATATATATATATATATGAAGTATTTAATGATACCTGAAATTTGTAAATGCAATCTTCTAAGCTTCGGTAAAGACATCCGTGAGAAGGATAGGAACTGACTTAGAACAGTACATGAACTCACACAAAGAGAAAGCGCACTAAATGAGATCACATAAAGAAGGGTAGACAATACTAATACAATATGGAGAAAATATAATACAATTTTACACCAAATACAAATTTTACAACAGTACTACGAAAACAATTACTATTCAAAATATTTTTAAAACAATCACATCAATTTTTCAATTCTACTATTTATCTCTACTTTTACTAATCACATTAACTTTTCAATTTTAAAATACTTTTCATCCAAACACACATTTCATTCAAATACAAAACAAATACTTTTCAACCAAATATAACATTCAAAAAATAAATTTCATTCAAATATAATCAAAATGCACTGCATTTACCAAACGCCCCCTAAACATGCAAACAAAACTATACACATTGTTAATATATATAGGCATCAAGCAAAACAAACCAATATAACAACAATCAAATCTAGACACGTAATCAAACAAAGTGAATTCTAGAGACAAAGAGCCGTTTGGATAAAGTTTTGAAGATCTTTTTTTTTTTGTTGAAAAAAAATTGTTTTGAAAAATAAGTTTGGAAAAAAAAAACTGTTTAGAGTAAAAAAATATAAAATTTTAAACATTTATTCAGAAAAAATTATCAATATAAATATTGTTTTATTTCTCTTAAAATTCTATACAATTTAAAAAAAAACTCATTTGGACTTGTATATGTAAAGTTATAGACTTTTAAATTTTGAAATTTACTATTAGTATTTTAGAGATATGAATAATAAAAAGTGATACTAAGATGGAAAAAAGTATCAAAATTATGTTTTGGAGACTTTTTTTTTTTTTTTTAAGCCAAATGGGCTAAAAAAGTATCATTTTTTTATAATTAATAAAATTACATAATAAAATAAAAAAGGACAAAATTTAGTATAAATATATTTTTTAATTCTTTGTTTAGGAAAAACGAAAACAAAAAGGGAAACAATATAAAACAAAAACAAAGAAATAGAAATCATCTCAGCTAGATAAACAAAAACTCCAAAAAAAAATTATAAAGGACATTTTTTTAATTTTTCATCATCAATAGACAAAAAAAAAAAAAAAAGAGAAAAATGATTACGAATAGATAATTAAATGCATGCATATAAAGCAATAACAGATCATCAACCCAAGAAAACAGATCAACACTGTAAGATGCACAACTCATCATTAATATCATAAATGCAAAGTCAAAATCTAAACTCAGTACACACAATTTCAAGAACATCAACATTCACAATGAGAACAAAATACAAAACTAAAACTAAATAAATTGACTTACATAGCATGTGGCATTCTGTCTTTACAAAGATCCAAAAATGCACACACAAATCTATTTACGAAAAGGAATAAAACCAAATTAAAAAAAAAATGAAAAACCCTAAGAACATAAACCCAAACAATAGACAAAATCCATCAAGTAGGCTGAAAAAATATGAGTTGAAGACCCATTAGCAAGGATATTCAAACATAAATCAACCAAAAAGATGAAACAAAAAAAATCAAAAAAACAAAATCTATACTAAAAAAGAGGGAAAAAAGACCAATCATGAAATGATACTGTAGAAAGCAGATCAAAAAAGAAATAAAAGAGATAGAATAAAAGTGAAAAAAAAAACACTCCAAATCAGAATTTCAAGACGGCAAATAAACACAAAAACAAGGCCTAGGGTTTTTGTTCTAGATCAAGCCAAAACCGGGAACGGCCATAGCAAGAGCAAAAACAAAAAAAAAAAGGCAAACAAAAAAAAAAACCACATGAACCATAGACATGAATGACAGAAGAAGAGCAAGAAGGGAGAAACAATGAAAAAGAAAAAAAAATAGACCAACAAAACGGGGGCGGGGACGTTAAAACCATTAATAGCCATAACAATAGCAAAAACAAAGAAAAAGGGAAAGGGGAAGAAAAAACCCCATGAACCAGAGACACCAACGACTGACAGAAGAGCAAGAGGAGAAAGAGATAGGAAAAAAAAAGGGCAGACCAGAGGAAAGGGAAGGAACGGAAAAATAATAGAACGCCTAGGGTTTTCATTTGGAAAGACCAAAAAAACTACATAGAAGATAGGGCATGGAGGAAAAGAGATCAAGGGCAAGGAAATAAAACCACGCGATAGAAAACAAAAGGACCGAAAAACCCGTGGAAACAAATCAACCCCAAGCAAAGCCATAAGGGTAAATCTATAAAAGCAACTCCTAAGCCAATGAAAGTACCCAGAAGCCCATGCCAAAAAGCAACCCCAAGAACAAAATGAAAGGGCAAATCCATCAATTGACCCCCCCCCCCCCCGGGGCAATAACAGAAAAACATTGTAGAATGTATAGATAGCGTTTGGTATTATTTTTGAAATATTTTCTGTTTTCAAAAAAATTGAAAATGAGAATGTTTTGAAAACTGTGTTAAAATCATTTCTGAAATTGTGTTTGGTTATGTTTTTTGAGTGTATATTTTGAAAAACATAAAAATGAAACTTTGTTTGATTATATTTTTTCAAAACCTATTTCATTTTCAAAAAACCCAAAAAACACAACATTTTTTGAAAATGAAAACAAAAAGTGAAAACAACTTTTTTTCGTTTTCCAAAAACCTAAAAAAACAACATAGTTGAAAACGATGTTTTCGAAACGGTTTTGAAAATGTTAAATAAACAAACGTTATTTTGAAACCGTTTTCATTTTCTATGTTTTTGAAAATGGAAAATCATTTTCAAGAACAAAAACAAACGCCCCCGTAGTGTTTTCTTGCTCTCCTTTATTGATATATAATAATGTTTGGGAGTTGTGGAATTTGTAAAGTGGTTTCTTATTGCATGCTATTCCTCGTATATCTAATGGATTTGTATATATCAATATTATATTTGTTATAAATTTGTATAAAAATAACGTTATCTTATTTATGCTCTAATGCATTATGTTATTTTTTAATATTATTTCTTCTTTTTGTTATAATTATTGTGTTTTGAAAGTTATAGAAGTAAACTTTTAGTATTTAAATAAATAAAAAATAATATTATTATAATAATTACATTAAGTAACAGTCAATAAGAATCAAAAGTGAAATTTGATATTATTTATAAGTTGTAGTAAATTTACTACAAAGTCTAGTATATAATAAATTTAACATGAAAAATAATAGAGTGCCATTTTTTAATCTAAATGTCAAAATATATCATTTATACATTACCTTAACGTTAGAGATGCTTTACTAATAAAAAAATTGCCAAATTGAACTCACATAAAAACAAATAGTTCCTTCTACTCGAGCAATAGTGGTTTACAGAAATCTATCATGTATTGTAACCAGGAATATCAAAAACAAAATAACAATATAACTACGTTACGAAATGATAGACTGATCTCCATTTCCCTCAACTGTCAATCAAACATGTTGATCTGGATCGAAGAAAAACATCATCAGAAGCGAGGAGGCCCACCAGGAGGTCCAGGTGGGCCACCAAACAAGGGCCAACAGCATCTCTCTAGGATGCAACAGCAGCATAGGAAATAAGCACTGTCAAATAAACATGAAAGAAACGTCATCTATATATATATATATATGCACACACTTCTAGTAAATAAAAATACACATATACCTTTTGTCTGAGGAAAATGATCGAATTCACATAAGCAAATAAATTACAAAAGTTTGCTATCATATCCATAAACATGATGATAATGAACTATCATATGTCATGGACTAATGTGGCTTCATAGGACTACTGGAAATGGAACTGAGGCATAATTTATCAGATTCATATGACCTAAAATTAGTTTCAAGGTATCATATATTTGCTCCAAATCTTAAAATATATAAAGGAAAAATAAGCCTAAAAGTGCAGAATATGTAATGATCCCTCATTCATTGCGTACGTATTAAAAAGAACATTAAGAATGTAGGCTATTTTTATAAATACCCTCCGAATTATATTCCATCTCTTTTACATGTTTGATCCTGACTTTTAATTTAATATATTATATTAACTTGAACTTTTCTATTGTTAAACAAATGACCCCTATGTTAGTACCCTATTAAAATTAAATGAAATTAAACATATTCTAATTATATGAGTTCCTGTTAAAGATCAAATTCATAATTAAATGTTTTTTTTAAAAGAAAATATAAATATATACCTTCGATAAACTATACTATTATTAAAGATTAATATTTTCATTATAGGCATTTTTAAAGTACAATTTCTCAATTAAAAAAATGTTTAGTTGTGATTCAGTATAGCTTGACATATAAAATCAAAAGTCATTGACCATGGGACCAAGCATATAATTGAATGCAGGTCATTTATGAAGGTAATTCGAAGAAACATTATGCAAAGACGTTAGCAAATAGCTAGTAAATTAGCAGACCGTGAAGAAATGAATCGATGGTCATTTACTCACCAGGAAGAAACAAGCCTACACACGCCGTCACAGAGGACGCCAAAACAACCTAACGGACCCGGCGGCCCATGGAATCCCGGCGGGGGAGGCATCTTTCCGATGATCAGCTTTCAAGCTCTTGACTTTTGTATGTTGGAAATGAATCAAAACACAGTTGATGAACAACAACGTTTGTCAAAATAATGAAAATATGCAATTAATGAGCTATATATATAGAGAAATAAAAAGATGGTCCTCAATCTATTTAAAAAAAAAAAAAAAGATCCTTAATGGATAAGTATATAGTGAAACTTCTGATATAGTATTTGATGGAATATTGAGGAAGAGGGGTAATTCTCAACTAACTTTTTCTTTTAGCCTACCATTCAAACCCCAACCTAACAGTTTCACAGTTCAAGTTATACTATACTACTGACAAAGAAATAAAAAGGTCAATATCCATATAACTGGCTTTGGGTAACGATCAAATCACTTAAGTAGGCTGCTCATAATAAAGATAGACGCACAATTAACGACAACTAGAAATAAAAAAAAAAAAAAAAGAAGCAAAAACAAAAACAAAAACAAAAACAAGAAAAACAAACAAACAAACAAAAAAATAATGATAATATATATATATGTAAACCATGTGCATGAAACCCCATCCTAACATTCAAATTCCAAAGCCACATTACTTGAATTGATAATTTATATACACTTGTTAATCAATAGAAAAGGTTGAAGATGATATTGTGGGCTTTAACTTAACAGTTAATCATTAAATTAATTAAGCCAATCATATTTGGATATTAGTGAATACTAATTCTTCATATGGTTTTAATTTAAGGGGATTTTTAGAAATACCCCAAAAACAAGGCATTTCTGAAATATTGTCCCACGGTTCAAGATTTTGTCCGCTCACAATATCAAATAAAAAGTAATTTGGGACCAAAAAAAATCAAATTATGGGGTAAAAATCTTAATCGTATACGCTAAAGGGGCTATTCTTACAATTCCCTCTTAATTTAAGCTTATGGCTATAATTAAATATATTTATTCTTTCAACACTTGTATAATGCGACATTTCTTTCACTTGTGACTCTAAGCTTTGTCTACTTGAGTAATAACTTACCCTAGAATCCTTTGAGTAATTCAGAAAAATTAATATATACTTAGTCTTTGTTTGGAATACCATTACAAACTAAACTTTTTTACTTTATTTTTGACTTTTTTGAAAAGTCAACAACAATTTTAACTAATTTTTTTAAAAGTCAAAAACTCCAATAAAAAAAACTCAACTCCAACTGATACAATAAGCACAAACTTTGATTATTTGGCCGTTAAAGACTGTTTTTTTTCCTTCCTTTAAAATTTAATCTAAGGTTTTTTTTTGTGATTTTTCACCTTTTACTCAAAATTAATTATCTTAGGTAAGCCGTCACTAAAAACTCTACTCTTTTACCTATAAGTTCATTGGTCATATATGTTGAGCAAGAAATCAAGTTATCATACAAGATTTAATTTAAACCTCACTGTAGTAGAAGGCTAGCTCCGTGTATGTGTGTGTGTCTATATATATATATATATATATATATTACCTTGTCTTGCATCTCTTCCCAATAACTACTTTATTGTTGAATAGCTCCCAACTTTGATCTACATCTATTGTCTGCATGATGAGGTGCTAATTGTCTGTAACATGTCGTTATTAGCATTTTGCTTTCAGTTTGATCTTTGGGAGAAACAGCCTTTAGCGTGTCCTGTGCTCTTGGGGACTACAAATCATCAAGGAATACCGAGCACTTGTTCTCTTAATTAGCTCAAAATATATGTAACATACTAACCAATTTATTTGTTGACAAATGTGAAAATCATCTCTTTCATGATTTTGAAATATGAGTGTTAGGTTTTTGATGTTTAGGAAAAACTAAAAACAATATTTTGGTAGCTAATTTTAGGTGTTTTAGTTGTGTTGCAATATGTGTTGTAACATTTGGCATGTACATACGATTAGTGCTAAGACAGCTAGTTGAAATCATGTTAAAGAAGTGACTGTGTAGGAGCTAACACGGATTGCACAATGAAAAAGATTTGGTCAATTTAGATTTATTGGGAAAGTTAGACTGTATTTGGAGATAATCTTAGAAGATTTAAAGTTTGAATTATGATGTAGATTTGGACAACTTTGTGGATTTTTTTATGTGGATAAATTTGTGGGATTTGGTTTAAAAGGGAAGTTTTAATTTAGGTAAGATTCATCTTATTTAAATTAGGATTTCAGATAAATATCACATGAAAGATCTTATTTTTAAAAGTTAAGGGATTTAATACTGCAATTTTATTATTATATTAATGGATAAATAGCATTACTATTTGTGGATAATTTGCAGCTTAATTTGCATTTGTTGGACAAAATTTAAAATATTCAAATTTAAAAGTGTTTTTATGAAGTGTTGCAATGTATCATAAAACAGTTTGAAATTCGAATTAATTTAATCTAATATTTACTTTGGGATTTCGTACTGCTGTATATTAGATCTTAAAAATAGTTTGGAGGTTGTAGAACATGGATTTATTCATGCCAATTTGAGACTTTGAAATTTGGTTGTCCTATCATGCTTCAGGAGAAGAATTTGCAGTTTTCGGGGGAAGGCATTCTACTGTTGAATGGAGTTTAACGATTTAACATTTTTCGAGAGAAGGATTTAAAGTCTTCAAGAGAAGGCGTTTAAAGTTGAAGGGATTCCAACGTTCAAGATGAATGGTGATCGCCGAATAGATTCATTACGTAACAACCAGGAAAATTCGCATTTTTCGGAAAATAATTACACAATGAATTTAAGCGTTAAAATGTGAAATTTAGTGATTTAATATTGTTTAGAACTAAAATAAAATGTTCTAACAATGTTAAAGGATGAAAAATGAGTAATAGTGATATTATGTGTGTGCACGTGTGTGCCACTCACAGTATCAAGAAGTAGGTCAAGATGATATTATCTTGACATAAAGCTGATAAATTTAGGTTCAGCACACCCAAATTAGTTAGGATAGCCTATCAGCACGCTCAAATTTGATAATTGAGTACCGGGGTAATTTTTGACCGAAAATTCGCAGTATCGGAAACGGGTCAAAATGACTTCAGATAAAAATAAAACTGATATATTTGGATTCAGGATGCCTAAATTAGTCAGGAAAGCCCATGTTGAAATTTTGGGCGAAAAAGTATATAAGGAGCGGGAAAAAGTGGAATTTCCTCATTTGTCCACAAATTCTCTCTCTCCAATTCTCTTTCTCTCTCTACCCCCATTGATGAATAGTAACCGACCACCGGAAATGGTGTCCGTTTTCGACACCGCCGGCACCGTTGGAAAGCTCTCGCCGAGCTGAGTTCAACGGTGGGTCGACGCGACGGAACGGCCGCCGCACGCGCCGCCTGAAGCCGTCGGCCACCGGAAAATTCGCGACGTCATATCTCCGCCGTCCGACGTCCGATCAAGCTGAAACCGGTCCCAAAAGACTCGTGGTGAAGAGTAGAACAAAACCCAGGTGGTGTTTCAGCCCAAAGGCCGCCGGATCGCGCCGCCCGAAGCCACGATGTCACCGCCGTGAAGCCGCCATGGAACTCACCGTTTCCGGCGATGTTGGGCTGCACCACCGGTACAGAAATGTTCACCGTGAAGAGGGGAGCAAAATCCCTCAATCAATTTCGGGAAAAAGTCCGGCACGGCGGAGTTCCAAAGCCGCCGCCGTGACCGAGCTTTCGAGGGGCGATTTCCGGCGATAGAGGTGTCGAATGGTGAAATTGAAGTCATCAATGGATTCCTCTCGTTGAGATCTTCAAGATGGACTACCCACTTGCTGCCGTCGCCGCCGATCAACGCCGGTCAACGGCCGGTCAACGACGGTCAACGGCGACCGTTGACCAAATTTTGGAAGTTTGGCCCGTTGGCCTATTTTCGACGTTCCGAACGCATCCGCGGAGTCGGAATTTCAAGACGAGACCTCAAATATGAAGAACGAGAAATTAGGGTTTATGCCGTCGAGATCGGACTGCAATTCGGTATAAATTCCGACCCCTTTACGTTCCGCAATTTAATTGTTTGGGACTATTGTATGATTTTATGATTATTGGTATGAAAATGTGGAAAAGAATGTATGTAAAAAAGAAGAAAATGACTGTAATGGAGAAAAAGAAAAATATGTGATAATGTAATGATTTTACGTAAACAGTATGAGTTTTACGTAAAATCTAGGCCTCTGGTATAGTACGTGATAGAATTAGATCAGGATAGATGGTTTTCAGGCGTTTCCTAAACGCTGGAACCTAAAAAATTAAGCGGAAATGCTGCCGAAATTTCAAATAAATGGCACCAGGGGTAATATGGGAAACGAGGGGTAAAAATATGATCGGGAAGGGAACCCGAGCCCCCTCAAGGAATTAGGCCAAGGAAAAAGGAATGGGTAAGGTACGATTAGTAAACCGACCCTTCGAAATCCTAGAACGCAAGAAAAACATGAAACCAATTCTTAGGTTCGAATAGTACTTCCCGAGGGTCGGGAATGTGAAAATTGGTAAAATGATAAGAATTGATCCGGAAAAGGTCCGATAAGATTTAGAAAGTTGATTAAATGATTTTGGGTTTAGAAAATCCAGCCTAAGTACGAAAATGAAAATATTATGATTAAACGACCTATCAAGGGCAGAATGGTCATTTTGTCCAAAGATTCTCAAATTATGGGAAAAGAGCCCCAATGACCCCAGAATAGGTAAATGAAGTTTGTAAAAGCCAAAATTGAGGTTTAAATTATGAAAAATCATGTCAATGGCAAAAATTGTAATTTTGTCAAAAGTTAGGGGTAAAATCGTAATTTTCCAAAAAGTTGGAGAAAAATTAAAAAATGGCCATTAAGGTTTAAAAAGTTGTCCTAAGGCTATAATTAAGGATTATAAGATCAGAATCAAGCTTTTTAATAAAATAAAAGCTATGAATTAAAATGTGATTAACGGACAAAGTTTGTTTGTAGGAACCCGATCTAAATGCGACAAAGGACGTCGATGGATTCCAAGAAGGGGATAAGCACGCTATGAGTAAGTTCAGACGTTTACCTGTCTGCAACTATGAACAAACTTATAGTATTTATATGTTTTATATGTAAATGTCATGATGTGACTTATGATGATGCTATAGTAACGCTATAGCAATGCTATGATGATGTTAAAAGATAGGTTTTAATAAATAATTTATAAAAAAATATATATATATAAATATATGTATATATTGAATTATGAAGGAAATGTATTATAAAAGCTTTATGAGAGTAACGAGGTGATAAAGAGGGATAGAAATGGAAAGAGTAAGAACGAGAGTATTATGATAGAATGCATAAGAAAGAGATGAGGTATGAAAAGGAAAGAATAGATATTTTATGAAAAGTTTTATAAAAGTTAGGTTATGATTGATAGAGCAACGATGATCGGTGATGAAAGAAATTAAGAAAAGGGTATGTTCTATGAGAACGAAATGATAGGGGTTTTATGAAAAATGATATGAAAGCAAAGAGTTAGACAAAAAAGAGAAGCAATGATAGGTTATGATGAAAGATATGATGAAAGGATTAAAATATAATGATAAGATGTGACTGATAGAATAGAACGATAGGCTATGATTGACAGAAATATAATGATAAGATAAACAAAAAATAATTGTCTGCACATAAATAAATGTGTTTTTGGTTGTTATGATGTGATGCGGTGTGATGATATATAAGTAATATGTGCTATATATGCTATGCTAAAGTGTGATTAACATAATTCACACAAGTAAAGTAAAGAATTAAGAAAAGAAAAATAACGAAAGAACAAATATTCCATGGAATGTTCTATGAAAAATGAGAAAGGAAAGATGATGAATGTCGTGAAAAAGACGTACAACGAAAAATCAATATAAGAAAAATAAAAGCCTACAAGATAATAAAACTGAAAACTTAAGTTGTTAGCGTACCGGTCTCCCTACAAGGTCGAGACTTCTGGTCTATATCCTCCGCGTAGATGTGGCGCTACCCCGAAGGTGTGGTAGATTATAGGTTGGACTAGCCCCGAACGTGAGGTTTTATGTGACTGTGAGGTAGGTTGGTGGGTAGCTCCCCCTCCTCCCACTGTTCGCACGCAACTAGGTACGTCCAACAACGGGCCCAACCAAAGGAAAGTGGAAAGAAAACAAACGAAAAGAGCGTGAAAAGAAAAGAGCGAGAAAAGAAAGGAAAAGAGTGTGAAAAGAAAAGAAAGGAAAAGAACGAGAAAAGAAAAGAAAGAGAGTGCATGAAAAGAAAAGAGATGAAAAGAGCGTGAAAAGAAAAGAAATGATATGAAAAAGAAAAGAAAAGTAAAGAACGATAAGAAAAGAAACGAACAATATGAAAGAACGACATAATGAAATTGATGAAAAATAAATAAATAACAAAACGAAGTTTATAAGAACATAATAGAATCATATATGTGATGTGATGTGAATGACACATTTTACGTGATGTTATGCTAGTATGTATGTTACTAGCTTTTAAGATATGAAATGTTAAGAGATGATGACAAAGCGATAGAGAAGTTATAAAGGTTTAGAACAGAAAGTCAAAGAATGATAGGAATGAGAAGAAAAGAAATGAAGAAATTAGAATAGAATGATAAGAGATTATCAATAGAATGATGGGAATGATTAGCGAAGAGATAAATGAGTATGAGGAAGCTCACATAATATGTTATGTTTCGAGGATATGTATAGAGGATGTGTATAATGTGTATATATGTGATGTCATATATTCTAGTAATAATATATACTACTAGTATTTATAAGTTAATGAATGTATGTTTGAACTTACTGAACATCTAGCTCATTAGTTGTTTATATGTTACAGGTAAGCAATCTGTTAGTTTAAAGTAGTATGATGGACAACGGACGGATCTGCATGTGCCAAGGGACTGGGCGAGGGTATGGTCCTACCATGAGTCTTTCGCTGAGCGTTCAAAAAGGAAGATGAAAGAAAGAAATTTATGAAATATGTGTTATAAGAGTATGATAGAAATAGGTATAATATGTAAGTTAAAAGAAAAAAAAAATTTGCTATAGAAATTGCTTCCGCTTTAAATGAGAACGTTAAGAAGGGAAAGTTAAGTATGTTAAGTAAGAGGATGACGACCCACGAGGTTGCCAGCCATCGTGGTCGGCGTCAGAGCTTGACTGGTTGGTATGGTAACGTACGTGGGGGGGCGCCACACATTAAATGAGTATAAGACAACCGATTACAACAAGAAGAGGGAGTCTTTAGATTACATAAGGTTTAGTAGTATTTGTAGCTATTTAGAAGTTAGTGAATCATTTAATATCTAGGCATGACCCCGAGAAATAAGTGTATCCGAACCTCATAAAAATTGCATGTATCATTTATTTATTCACGTTTTCCGTAACTTGATTAAATTTATAATTTAATTAAATTCAACAAATAGTAAAAATAAATCTGACAATGAAAATTGCTGCCAGTTCCTAATATCTTTCTTAAAATTGTTGAGATACATGTAACAATTAATTTGTTTGACGTGGCATTTAGTTTCTAGATGGTTGTGAATCAATTTTGCCCAAGTCACCTATGTTGAAAATTGAAATAACTCTAGTGACACTCCTTTTCACAGTCAATGAATCTCTTAATTAGTCTTTTACACTATCAAATCCAATAACATTATGTTCATGCATTTTAATATAATACATAGTCCATTTGGGTATACTATTATATCCATATGCAATACAAATGTAGTATAATGTGTTTGGATACTTTAATATTGTATTTAAATACAAATACTTTTAAATTTTAGAAAAGATCTATTGTCCGCTTAACATACTTGTCCGTCATTTTGTTTTTGGCCATATGTGAGCTAGGTGGTGAAGATCAGGAAGGTATGAAGTCAAAATTGTAAAATGAAAGAAGGTATGAAGTCAAGAACAAATATGCTAAAGGGTTATTCTCACAATTCTCTCTTAATTTAAGCTTATGGCTATAATTAAATATATTTATATTCTCTTTAATTTATATTCTCTTTCAACACTTGTATAATGTGACATTTCGTTCACTTGTGACTTTAAGGGGGAGTTTGGGGGAGGGTGTTGGAGATGTTATTTTTGGGTTGGAAAAAAGTTGTTTTGGAGAATGTGTTTGGGAGAAAAAACTGTTTGAGGTGAAAAAACAAAAAATTTTAAAAATTTTTTTAGAAAAAAAATATCAATATGGATATTGTTTCGTTCCTCTCGAAATTCTATGCAATTTAAAAAAAAATTTATCTCATTTGGACTTATATACAAAAAGTTATGAATTTTTAAAGTTTAGAGTTTACTGTAGCGTTTTGGAGATGTAAATAGTGAAAAGTAAGAAAGTTTTGGAAAAAAGTGAAAATTTGGGGGCTGGAGACAGTCCCCCAAACGAGCCCTAAGTATTGTCTGCTTGAGTAATAACTTACCCTAGAATCCTTTGAGTAATTCAAAAAAATTAATTTGTACTTGGTCTTTGTTTGGAATACCATTACAAACTAAATTTTTTTACTTTATTTTTGACTTTTTTGAAAAGTCAACAACAATTTTAACTAATTTTTTAAAAGTCAAAAACTCCAATAAAAAAAACTCAACTCCAACTGATACAATAAGCACAAACTTTGATTATTTGGTCGTTAAAGACTGTTTTTTTTTTCCTTCCTTTAAAATTTAATCTAAAGTTTTTTTCGTGATTTTTCACCTTTTACTCAAAATTAATTATCTTAGGTAAGCCCTCACTAAAAACTCTACTCTTTTACCTATAAGTTCATTGGTCATATATGTTGAGCAAGAAATCAAGTTATCATACAAGATTTAATTTAAACCTCACTGTAGTAGAAGGCTAGCTCCGTGAATGTGTGTGTGTGTCTATATATATATATATATATATTACCTTGTCTTGCATCTCTTCCCAGCAAATACTTTATTGTTGAATAGCTCCCAACTTTGATATACATCTATTGTCTGCATGATAAGGTGCTAATTGTCTGTAACATGTCGCTATTAGCATTTTAAAATGAAAGAAGCTATGAAATCAAGATTGTAAAATGAAAAAAGTAAGATGTAGGCACGTAAGTTAGGTGATGAGTGGAAAGACATTTTCTAAGACGTAGTTGGAGATATTAATGAGGGGTTGAACGTGAATAAATTTGTTGGGGCAATTACCCTTTCGTGTTCCATAATTACCTTTGCAAGTACACCAATAGGTGGCATTGGGGGTGAATCATACCGATAATTTTGCATAGGGGGGGAAGAGGATTGCTGTCTTTGTCTTCAGGTGGTTGCTATATTAAAATTATTTTACCAAAATGATATCGTGTCATGCTTAAATAATTTCTCATGTTCGCTTTTTGAACAAAATTTTCAGATACATTAATAAGAGAAAAAAATGTGTTTCACGAACAAAGAGGCAAGCGCAACACTACATAACAACTTTTCTCTCTCTAGAACGAAAATAATAGAGAAAAATGTAAAAAATAAAATAAAATCCCAAATAGACATGTTCATGTTTTTTTTTTTGTCTTATTTTTAATAATTTTTTAAATTTTTGACACGTCAATAATTGAAGGTCAAAAAACTGAAATTGTTATAATTAGGGTAATAACGGTTTTTTTTAATAGGAGAAACTTTTAGAATGAAAACATTTGAATAACAATATAGAAACATTTAGCAATATGAAAAAAAAATCCAAATAGTCAACATGTTGCCCCCAAAACATTTAGAATTTATTTCTAAAAATTGCAAATAATAATATTTTGTGAAACATTTGAAATTTTGAGAAATGGATGAAACTAAAAGAGGAATATTTTTTTAGGGGCAAGAGGTTTTTTGAGTCATGCTGTAAAGAGAGCATATGGTTGGAATATTGTCTAATCTATAATTGTTTTGTGATTTTTACCCTCTTATAATGTCAAAAAAAATTAGCAATATGTAAAAACTGGTAATTATGTAAGATAAAACTTCTAAACATGTGCATTAGATGGGTTATTCTCACAATTTCCTCTATTGAATCTATTATACATAGGAAAATGTTTTAGAGATATACTCTTTTTAGAGTATTTTTCAAAAAATCCTTTTTAGAGAAAATAGTGGGAATTGACATGTTTACAATTTTTGTCTCGTTTAACTTTTAGTTCAGATTTGTATCCTACTAATCACTTTTTATTTGACCCTATAAGAGGAAATTGTGGAAATAACCCCTTAATGCACCTGTTTAGGATTTTTGCCCCATGTTTCTAATTTTTTCCCCCTAAAATCATTTTTTATTTAACATTGTTAAAGGACAAAAATCGAATTATGGGACACTATTTCAGAGTTATGTACTTTTTAGGGTATTTCTCAAAAAAACCGCAACCTAAAAATCATCCATATGTTCATATAAAAAATTACCCAAAGAGCCAGCTTTTTTTTCATCTATTTACTAACATAACACAAAATTTCCTCTATTGACCAACATGACGCAGACTTTTTATTGGGATATTATAGCAAATAGAAATTTTCTTAAAAAAATTGAAGTAAATAACAAGTTTTTAAAATTCTTTATAGTAAATAGTAGATTTACTAGATAAATAAAAAGTTTATTAGATAAATAATATATATTTATAAGATATAAATAAATAATTTACTTAATAAATATATAAATAAATCATTTATTTAACATATAAATGCATTATTTATCTGATACGTTTAATACAAATTAATTACTTATATGATAAATCAATTATTTATTATAAATATTTTAAAAATCTACTATTTATTTTGATTATTTTTTAAAAATTACTATTTTATTCATTCTCTCGACTTTATTTTAATTAATATTTGATTTATGTCATATTAATATAATGTTGAACTTTATTTTACAAGATCAGATATTTTATTATCCTATTAATAATCAGTGAGTTTAAAATAATTATTAGGATGGATGCACGATTCCTTGTCCTCTTTCTTACTAAAAAAACTTTGGGAGCGTTTGTTTTTGTTTTCAAAAATGATTTTTCATTTTCAAAAACACAAAAAATGAAAACGTTCCCAAAATAGCGTTTGTTTATTCAACGTTTTCAAAACTATTTTGAAAAATATCGTTTTCAACTATGTTGCTTTTTTGGATTTTTAGAAAACGAAAAAAAGTTGTTTTCACTTTTTGTTTTCGTTTTCTCCCTCCATCTCCTCTCTTTCTCTTTCTCTTTCTCTTTCTAACTGTGCAGCGTCAGTGATGATAATGTCCAATGATAGTATCCATCTTTGACGAAGGTTGATGACCATAGATTAGTGACGATGACGACGGCCTCTTCGCGACGATAACTATCGACTCATGACCTAAATTTAGCCATCACCGCCATCTAGAGTTCAGATCACCAATCTATTCCATCCCTATCGCTTATTACAAAACCTAACACAAAAATTTTTTTTAATTATGACTAATAATTTATTTTTTTAATATTAAAAATAAATATATTTTTATAAAATACTCACTTATAAAATGAGTTTTCAAAATATATAATCAAACAAAATTTTATTTTAATATTTTTCAAAATATACATTCAAAAAATATAATCAAATATAATTTTAAAAATGATCTTAATACAATTTTTAAAATATTCTCATTCTCATTCTCAATTTTTTAAAAATAGAAAATATTTCAAAACTAATACAAAAACCACTTTTGTTATACTGGCTGTTTTCCCATGGTTTTGATCGTATGTCCCATGAGCAGATTTTGAACAACACGGCCTAGATGTCTAGAGGCCCATGTATAAGCCCAACAGCCTAAGACGGTTGTCTTTCAACCCTCACCTCGACGTTAATGGTGGTGGCTGCTGTGTGACGGCTAGGGTTTTTCCTTCTACTTCAAACTCTCTCCTACAATTCCTCTTTTTTTTTTAGCTCGCCAATTCCACATTTTCTCTTCGTTTTTGTCTCTCTTTCTCTTGCAATGACAAAAAACAGGAACAAGAAGAAACGAAGCAGTTCGTCTATGGAAATTACGATGGAGTCGGTTTCAGATGTTCCTCAAGGTATTCTATTCACCCCTCTAATAGAAAAGAGCTAGACTTTCTGTTTGGTTCTCGAGAAACTTGGGAAGGAAAATAATGAGAAAAATTCGAAGAACACTTAATTTTTGTTTAGTTTTTGCAATTTTGTGATCAAAATCTTAATTTGTCATTTGAATGAAATATATATGTATATATTTATTTATACTTAGATCATTGTGCATGCAGCGATGGACACCTCAGAGGCTGGAGCTCAAAATCCTGTTTTTAATTCTACCAACATGTAAGTACTCATCAAGTTTCACTTAGATTATGCTTTTATTCTTTAAAAAAAAAAGTTTACTTTCTTTGTGTCATAAAAAGATTTGTTGATTTTTCCCCCTACTTTTGTGGCTGATTCTGAGCTTTGGATTTATAAAATACCCAGTGTGTTCATAACACTTAAATTTCGTTTATCTCTTAGTCGCATCTTCCTTGAAAACTTGGAAGCGAAGGAAGAAAAAAAAAGTGAAATTTGGTGTTAGAATAGTTTAAAAAGAATAATTGAGACGAAAAAAGAAAGTTTTTTTTTTTTAACCATGTTTTGTAGTTAGAAAAATTCTTTAATTAAGGGGTTAAGATTCATGGGAAAGATGCTTGTTTAAGACCCTATATGGTAAGAGATGACGGGCAATTTAGCCAAATAGAAAAGGGTTTTTTGATGAGGTGGAATGTGTGATAGAAAATAGCATAGGGTGGAGTACTAATGGCCACATACTTGGAGTATTTTCTACCACTAACTCAAGCTTGATTTTAGACAACAAACTTGAGCTTTTTGGACAAGCTTGAAGGAGACCTGTGAATACTTGATAACTCTTCTCATTATGGCAACTCAAAGGAAGCAATCAAAGTCCCTTAGTTAAAAGCATTTGGCTTTTTGTTTCTTCCTTTGTTTCTCTTCTATTTGTGGTCTATAACAGAGAGCAGTGATCATACTCCTCTATAAAGGGTACCCACGCTTAGAAATCACAAAATCTAAGATTTTTGCTTGGGCTGATGTCAAACAATCTTGCTGATAATTATGGTGTAGCTGCCTGCGTGCAAACTTGTGGTTTTAGGCTTTTATGGTTGTTTTGGACCATAAAGAAGAGAACAAGAAGCCAAATGCTTCTAATTATGAGACTTTGGTTACTTTTTCCACGTTACCATAATGAGAAGGATCATAGGGTGTTTATAGGCCTTCTTTAAGCTTCTCAACCACAAAAAATATGTGGTCCAAATTTCTTTAGGTTTGTCGTCCAAGTTCATTGTCAAAAATCAAGCTTGAGTTAGCGGTAGAAAATGCTCCAGGTGTGTGGTCATTAACACTCCACCCCACTATTTTCTACCACAAATTCCGCCTCATTGAGATAACTTTTTTTTTTTAATTGGCCAAATTATCCATTAAGAGAGAGAGTAGGAAGGGGAGAAAAATAGTAACCTAGGTGAGGAAAGCTGGGAAGGGGATGAACTTTCTTTTATTCTATTCTATCTATATTGGCATCTAGGAGAGATTAAAATTTTGGCTCTTTGAAGGATTTGAAATCCCTCACCTGATTCATTTTTTTTCTTTTCTCTCTCATGCCAAACAACCAAGGTCCCCAATATCCTTCTGCTAATTTCCTTTTAGTTATAACAAGAGGCTGTGTTGATACTTGATACTTTAGCCACTGGTTTTGGTCGTTTTTTATATCACAATTTGCAATCTACCAAAGGACCTCTATGACTCAATTTGGTGAGTTTTAGTTACAACAAGAGACTGTGTTGATACTATAGCCACTGGTTTGGTCCTTTTTTTGGTTTTTTTAAATCATAATTTGCTAGTTGCTATATAGACTTCTCTTTGGCGCTGTATAAGTTATGCAAATACTTTACGGTGGTACAAGTTGTTGAAATGTTTCGCAGGGGTGACAGAAATGTTACTTATCAAAATCTACTGTTTGAACAATTATTTTATTTTATTTTATTTTTTGAACTGTGGGTCGGGAGGAGTTGAACTCAAGTCCGTCCTCAACATTAGAGGTAGGAGTATAGATTATTTTATGGAACTCTTTTGTAACTTTTTTAACTTTAATTGGAACTCTTTCGTTGATCTCTTTAAGGTCTAAGAATCACTTGAAAACAGTGGAATTGATGAGTATTCATTCACTAGTTTCTCCATCCACATCGGCCTACATGTAACCACGCCCTTTTTTCTGAAACAGGAAAGTAAAGAAGGGAAGACCAATGAAGAGATCCAAAAACGAACGAAAGAAGAAATCCATAGCGAAAGCAGTTGCTAAAAATGAGCAATCTGCTACGAAACTTCTGAAGAATGAGAGCAAAAATTTGAGAACTCAATCTGCCAAATTACTGTATGAGTGAATAACTAGCGTCTGATTAACCATGGTATCTATCACTATATAGAGGAGGTTGCAATTATCCATTCTTTTAAGTTCATTGTACCATTTTCTTTCCTTTTATTTTCTTGGCAATGGTGCAATATGTGTTTTTTCACATTCTTGGGTAAGCTCCTTGTAATGGTTTGTTGGAGGTCTTTCATAGTCCAAACAAATTTCTGTCACCTCAATTAATACATTAGGCAAAAAAGGAGATGATAGCCTTAGCTTCGTTTGATTCGTTGGTTGGAGATGAAATTTTTAAGTTAGAGTTGGTTGACTTTTAAAAACTAGTTATAATTTTTATTAATGTTTTAGAAAAAAATAAAAATTTAGATGAAAATTTTAAGTTAGAGATGGAGAACAAAAAAAAAACTTTAATCTAATAGGATTCTTTTATGGTGCAGACCTAACTTTGCGAGCTCTAAGCTAGAGATCTTCTCCACCACCCTAAACTCCCTCTGTCTCTACAAGAACCAAAAGCTTTCTCCCGTAAATTCCTAATCCAAACCTTCCCATATCATTGTCACTCTAAAAGATTCTGCCTTGCGTTGCCAATGTGCCAACAAAGTCAAAGATCGTATGCCTATGGGCCTTGGTGTTGGCGGTATCATGGATGATGGCCGGCAATGATGGGAGGAGGAATGGTTATGAGATTTTAGGATGTGATTTTGGGAATTCACGAGGAGCATTCTAGGTATTTTGAAAGTTTTGTTAATTGTATTGATGAAATTGCCGGACAATCTAAAAGCTAAAGTTGCCTTTCAGCTGCTGCTTATTTTGGCTGTGGATTCAATGAAAATTCTTCAAGAAATGCTTTTTATTTATTTTTTATCAAACACGAGTTTTGGCTTTAGTTGATTTTGGACCTTGAAACGCCCTCCAATTACTAAACGCAGCAAAAAGCAAAGATGCAAACTCATTATGAATTGTAGATCAAATAGTATGCCGTTGGATCAACAGCTATGTTGCTGGCTCAAAATGTTCAAAAACTCTCTGTCGGCATTTCACAGAGAGTTGACATCGGTTAAACCTGAATCTTTGGGTGTTAATGCAATGTTTAAGGCCAACATCATTGAATCTTTCGATGCACATTGCATTTTTTTAAGGTCGATGTCGTCCGAACAGCCACTTATGGCTCATTGTCTACAAGACTCTCCTGCCAAAAATCAGATAGCATAGTATCCTTAAAATCTAGACCCTCTTCATCGTTTGTTGCTCTGATGGCACTTCTTGTTGCAACAAAAGCCGTGTGTAATTTCTACAACATCTTATGCATTGCATCAAACTTCTTTCCCACGTTCCTTTATTTTATTTTATTTTATTTTATTTTTCAAATAGTGTGGTTCAATTTACCAAATGCTACGTCAATTTAGGCCTTGATTGCTTCATTGACTCGAATTCAAAATTTTAATTTTAGTTTTATCTTTTTCTAAAATGTCAACAAAAATTATAACTAAGTCAACCAGTTTTAACTTAAAATTTCATTCAATTTCGGACTCGACTTGTGAATCATTCAAGTTTAAAGGTTTTAGCAATTTTCACCTTCATGATCGGCAGGTTGGAATTGATACCATTGTCGGGTTTCTCGATGATTGACTTTCTTTTGTCTGTTTTATTAGCCTTTGCATCTTAAAAAGGTGCCATTAAATCTATTTTCTCTGCTTTTTATTCAAACTTGAATTAGCTGATTGATCAGTGTTAAGAAGTTTTTCAAACCCCCCAAGTACACATAATAACAGCAGCAGCAAATTTAATAAATGAGTAAGTTGAAACTATTTACTCAACGTAAAATGGTCCTTGATATCATCTCGTCCTCAATTCCTTAAATTGACTAAGCATATTGAATACATTTAAACAAACCTATTGGCATCTTTAAAAAAAAAAAAAATCCAATGGAAATGAAGAAAATACCCAAAGCATCCGGGTATTTAGCCTTAATATCATTTATGCCCCCATTATTATTTTAGGAAATTTTATTTTCTAATATAATAATAGACAATATATTTATTACAAATCATATTAACCTATTTAATTAACTGGACAAAATTAAGTGATCAAATCAAGAAAGTCCAAAGATTCGTAATTGAGTGTGGCGACCCCCCACGTACGTTACCATACCAACCAGCCAAACTCTGACGCCGACCGCGATGGTTGGCAACCTCGTGGGTCGTCATCCTCTTACTTAATATACTTAACTTTCCCTTCTTAACATTCTCATCTTATAGCGGAAGCAATTTCTATAGCAAATTTTTTTTTTTTTACTTACATACTATACCTATCTCTATCATACTCTTATAACACATATATCATAACTTTCTTTCTTTCATCTTCCTTTTTGAACGCTCAGCGAAAGACTCATGGTAGTACCATACCCTCGCCCAGTCCCTTGGCACGTGCAGATCCATCCGTTGTCCATCATACTATTTTAAACTAATAAGTTGCTTACCTGCAACATATAAACAACTAATGAGCTAGATGCTCAGTAAGTTCAAACATACATTCATTAACTTATGAATACTAGTAATATATATTATTACTAAAATATATGACATCACAAATATACACATCATATACATCATTTATACATATCCTCAAAACATAACATAGAATATGAGCTTCATCATGCTCGTTTATCTCTTTGTTCATCGTTCTTATCATTCTATCGATTATCTCTTATCATTCTAATCTAATCTCTTCATTTTTTTGCTTTTCATTCCTATCATTTCTTAACTTTCTGTTCTAAACCTTTATAACTTTTCTATCGCTTCATCATCATCTCTTAACATTTCATATCTTAAAGCTAGTAACATATACACTAGCACAACATCACGTAAAAACGTGTCATTCCATACATATAACATCAAACACATCACATCACATATATAATTCTATCATGTTCTTTTAACTTCGTTTTATTATTTTTCATTGATTTCCTTGTGTTGTTCTTTCATATCGTTCGTTTCTTTTCTTTTCTTTTCGTATCATTTTTTTTTCTTTTCTTTCCACTCTCTTTTCCCTTGTTTTTTTTTCTCACGCACTCTATTTTCTTTTCTTTTCACGCTCTTTTCTTTTCTTTTCTTTTCACGCACTCTCTTTTCTTTTCTTTTCACGCTCTTTTCCTTTCTTTTCTTTTCACGCTCTTTTCCTTTCTTTTCTTTTCTTCTCTTTTCCTTTCTTTTCTTTTCTTTTCTTTTCACGCACTCTCTTTTCTTTTCTTTTCACGCTCTTTTCCTTTCTTTTCTTTTCTTTTCTTTTCACGCACTCTCTTTTCTTTTCTTTTCACGCTCTTTTCTTTTCTTTTCTTTTCTTTTCTTTTCCTTTCTTTTCTTTTCTTTTCTTTTCACTCTTCTTTCGTTTATTTTCTTTCCACTTTCCTTTGGTTGGGCCCGTTGTTGGACGTACCTAGTTGCGCGCGGGCAGTGGGAGGAGGGGGAGCTACCCACCAACCTACCTCACAGTCACATAAAACCTCACCTTCGGGGCTGGTCCAACCTATAATCTACCACCTTAGGGGTAGCGCCACATCTACACGGAGGATATAGACCGGAAGTCTCGACCTTGTAGGGAGACCGGTACGCCAACAACTTAAGTTTTCAGTCTTATTATCTTGTAGGCTTTTATTTTTCTTATATTGATTTTTCGTTGAACATCTTTTTCTTTCAAAAACATAGCACATATAGCACATATTACTTATATAACTTCACATCACATCACATCACATCATAACAAACAAAAAACATGTTTTGTTACGTGTAGACAATTATTCTTTGTTCGTCTTATCATTTGCATCATTCCATCAATCATAACCTATCGATCATAGCCTATCGTTCTATTCCATCAATCACATCTTATCGTTATGTTCTAATCCTTTCATCATACCTATCATCATAACCTATCATTGTTTTTCTTTCTTGTCTAACTCTTTGCTTTCATATCTTTTTTCATAAAACATCTATTCTTTCGTCCTCATAAAACATCCATTTCTAAATTCTTTTCCTCACCGATCATAATTGCTCTATCAATCATAACTTAATTTCCATAAAACTTTTCATAAACACCTATTCTTTCCTTTCATATCTCATCTCTTTCCTATGCATTCTATCATAATATTCTCATTCTTACTCTTTTCATTCCTTTTTCCCTCTTTATCACATCGTTACTCTCATAAAGCTTTTATAATACCTTTCCTTCGTAAATTCAATATATACATATATTTATATATATATTTTTATAAATTAATTATTAAAACATATCTTTTAACATCATCATAGCATTGCTATAGCATTTACTATAGCATCATCATAAATCACATCATGACATATACACACAAAACATATAATACTATAAGCTTGTTCATAGTTGCAGACGGGTAAATGTCTGAACTTACTCATAGCGTGCTTATCCTCTTCTTGGGATCCATCGACGTCCTTTGTCGCTTCTGGATTGGGTTCCTACAGACAAATTTTGTCCGTTAATCACATTTTCATTTATAGCTTTTATTTTATTAAAAAGCTTAATTCTGATCCTATAACCCTTAATTATAGCCTTATGACAGCTTTTTAAACCTTAATAGCCATTTTCGAATTTTTCCCAACTTTTTGAAAATTTACGATTTTACCCCTAGTTTTTGACAAAATTACAATTTTACCCTTGACGTGATTTTTCATAACTTAAATCTCAATTTTGACTTTTACAAACTTCATTCACCTATTTCAGGGTCATTGTGGCTCTTTTCCCATAATTTGAGTATCTTTGGGCAAAATGACCATTTTGCCCCTGATATGTCGTTTAATCATAACATTTTCATTTTTATACTTAGGCTGGATTTTCTAAACCCAATATCATTTAATTAACTTTTTAAATCTTATCGGATCTTTTCCGGATCAATTCTTATCATTTTACCAATTTTCGCATTCCCGGCCCTCAGGAAGTACTATTCCGACCTAAGTGTCGGTTTTATATTTTTCTTGCGTTCTAGGGTTTCGAAGGGTCGGTTTACTAATCGTACCTTACCCATTCCTTTTTCCTTGCCCTAATTCCTCGAGGGGGCTCAGGTTCCCTTCCTGATCATATTTTACCCCTCGTTTCCCAAAATACCCTTAGTGCCGTTTTTTTTTAGAAATTTCGACAGAGTTTCCCCTTAATTTTTGAGGTTTCAGCGTTTAGGAAATGCTTGAAAACCATCTATCCTAATCTAATTCTATCACGTACTATACCAGAGGCCTAGATTTTACGTAAAACTCATACCGTTTACGTAAAATCATTACATTATCACATATTTTTCTTTTTCTCCATTTCAGCCATTTTCTTCTTTTTACATATATTCTTTTCCACATTTTTCATACCAAAAATCATAAAATCATATAACAGTCCCAAACAATTAAATTGCGGAACGTAAAGGGGTCAGGATTTATACCGAATTGCAGTCCGGTCTCGACGGCATAAACCCTAATTTCTCGTTCTTCATATTTGAGGTCCCGTCTTGTAAATCCGACTCCGCGGATGCGTCCGGAACGTCAAAAATAGGCTAACGGGCCAAACTTGCATTTTCAGTCAACGGTCGCCGTTGACTGGCGTTGACCGGCGTTGATCGGCGTTGACCGGCCGTTGACCGGCGGCGACGGTGGCAAGTGGGTAGTCCATTTTGAAGATCTCGACGAGAGGAATCCATTGGTAGCCTCAATTTCACATTTGGAGGCCCCAATCGCCGGAAAATCACCCCGAAAGTCACGGCCACGGCGGCGACGGTGGAGCTCAGCCGTGCCGGACTTTTTCCCCGAAATTGATTGAGGGCTTTTGCTCCCCTCTTCACGGTGACCATTTCTGCACCGACGGCGTGCTTCAACTTGGCCGGAATCGACAGTTTCGACGGCGGCTCCACGGCGGCGTTTCGTCGGACTTTTCGAAGCTCGGGCGGCGCGATTCCGCCGGTGTTGAGGCGATCCATCACATGGGCTTTGTAGTACTTTTCACCACGAATCTTTTGGGACCGGTTTTGTGGCAAATGGTGGCCGGACGGCGGAGAAATCTTGCCGGGAAGATTTTGGCTCCGGCGACCTTCAGGCGGCGCGTGCGGCTTGCTCCGGCGGCTGCTCCGTCGCGTCGACCCACCGTCGGACTCAGCTCGGCGAGAGCTTTCCGATGACACCGGCGGTGTCGAAAACGGACACCGTTTCCGATGGTCGGTTACTGTACACATTCGGCTAGAGAGAGAAAGAGAAATGAGGAGAGAGAATACACATGGGCAAATGAGTAAATTCCACTTTTTTCCCGCTCTTTATATACTTTTTCACCCAAAATTCCAACATGGGCTATCCTGACTAATTTGGGCGTCTTAAACCCAAATTTATCAGTTTTATGTCAAGATAATATCATCTTGACCTACTTCCTGATACTGTGAGTGGCACACACGTGCACACACATAATATCACTATTACTCATTTTTCATCCTTTAATATTGTTAGAACATTTTATTTAATTCTAAACAATATTAAATCACTAAATTTCACATTTTAACGCTTAAATTCAATGTGTATTTATTTTCCGAAAAATGTGAATTTTCCCGGTTGTTACATTGAGTATAAGTTAAATGGGTGGATATCCAATATTGACCAAATTAGATATAATGGGTATCTAATAGGATAATATATAAGGAACTTTAAAGGTTATGATCTCTAATGTATCAAAACTCTAATAACCTCCTTCTCTTCCCCATTTTGAGAGAGAGAGAGTATCACATTAAAGAAACTAGAGGTTTGATTGAGGAAGGCCATAACCTATATATCATATTCTTGTAGTGATTTTCACAAAAGATTAATAGTGCGTTTGATTCCAGTTTTGTATTCGTATTGCATTTAAATACAACGCAATTTTCAGTCAAACACAAAAGTTTTATATTTAAGTACAATACTTTTCAACAGTATTACAAAAACAATTATTTGTTTGTTTTTTGAAAACAATTATTTATTAGGCTTTCAAATTTTTCATTCACATCATACTCTTACTCTCTCTAACTTTTTTTTATCTATTTTTATCAATACATTAACTTTTTAACTCTAAAATACAATTCAAATACTTTTCATCCAAACACATATTTCATTCAAATATAAATCAAATACTTTTCATTCAAATATAAAATGCATTCCTAAAATTGTATTCAAACGTAATGCGAATGCAATACGTTTATCAAATGCCTCATAAGACTGTACTAATAGAGATATGTATTTGTCCTAATATATTTTTCTCAGTTATTTGGTATGATGATTCCTAAATTATGTGTACGGTGTTAAATTATTTTGAGAATTAAAAGTCCAACAGAATATACAAATAATCCCTTGTGTTTGCAATATTAGTCGCAGGAAAGCAATTTAATTTTTGAATATACCAACTTTACCCTTTTTAACCTATATATAAACACAAGATTTTGAGAAACACCAAGAGGGGGTACTAAGTATGCTTATTAAAGATCACCATTCAAGAATATATACTTTAATATCAATTTGTGATATTTTTTACTGACGAATAAGTGCAACTGCAATGATGATACGAACACAAGTTTGTGTCTCTACCTTGTCATTTAGATAACAATATAAAATAAAAACCACTCTTATTAGTCTCTAATTACCTTACAAGTAGTTACAAGTCTTCCATAAGTTTAAGAGCCATTGGGTAGGAGTGGTAATATTTAGCTAAAATCTGATTTTAAATAACTAGCCAGATGTGTAGAGAATCCCATTGGTTAAAAGGATGAATAAAATCCCATTGGTTAAGAACAAACTCCTGTTTCTTGTCTTCAGACCATTGGTTATTCTTTAGCCTTTTCCGGCTCGTCTGAATAAAATTTTCTTGCCTCCGGTTAGAGGGATTAACTACCAAAAAAAAAAAAAAGGATAAATAAAATCGTATAAAATTAATTAAGTTACCACGTTTAAGTGTTTTTATACTTCTGCTTTAAAGATTCACTTTGACTTTGGAGAGAGAGGGGTTGGATTTGGCTTTTAATTAGAACTCAAACATACCTCAAAAGGATGTGACATTACGTGAGAGATGAGTGTATAATTTAAAAAGTGTGCGGTAATTTATTTATTTAGTCCCTGCATTATAATAATTATGTCACTTTTGTCTTTAAATTTTTAATTTTGATAACTTAGTCTTTGAACTTTTGTGTTTTTGGACATTTTGGCCTATACAACTTAAAATGATAATTATGAAATATGATAGAGATAATTGCATCCTTATTGCATAATAATTAAAAGTTTTAAAGAATTCATTATATTAAGTATAGAATGTTCTAGAGTTTAATAACAATAAGAGTACATTTTACACTATGTAATTATTTTTGTTCAAATTCTTGTTAACATGGAATTGATATATGATTATTTACATTAAGCCTATGTGCACCAACTTGAGTTGAAATTACTTGATTTAGTTTTTTATTTTTTTTTAAAAGTCAATTCAGTTTCGTTATTTATAAACACAATACAAAATTCAGATTTTAAAAATTTATAACTTTACATATATAATCCAAATGAGATGCATTGTCTTTAAATTACATAGAATTTTGATATGAACGAACAAGATCCCATATTGATATATTTTTTTTAAACATATTTTAAGTTTTTACATTTTTCAACTTTAATCAATCAAATACACAACTCAATCAGCCAAACACAAAACCTAAATCCAACTTTAAAAAAAATTTTCAACTCCAATTAGTGAAACATATGCATGCTAAATTAAAAAAAAAAAAAATCTTTCATTAATTATAATATTAGGATCAAAACTCTCAAAAATCTAAAGTTTAGGGCCAAAATAATAGAATATACATAATTCAAGGACTAAACAAACAAATTACCTAAAAATTTTTAATATAGAGAAAATTTCTTGAAATGAAATGACATAAAGACCTTTAATGGTTGGGGTAAAAAACCGTTGATGGTAGGAGAGTAGCTTCACGTTTATGGGTGGGGTAAAATTTTTTTTTTTGTTTAATCTTCATGATATTATGGATTTGTTGCGATTTTGAGGCCAATCAATTAAATTCAGCAATTCAATTAAGGAAGGAGCAAGCTCAAGGCACGCGGTAATTGGAAACTGTGGATTTAATGGATTCTGATTCGATTGTTTTTGTGAAAGTCTATAATTAGAGTCGTATTTGAAATCAGATGCCTTATTTTTACAATGCAGATGTTTGATTATGTTTTTTGTAAGTTTTTACAACAATTTGGAAGTTGTTTTCAAGTTACGACCATCGTGTTTTCTTTGCTCTCTTTTAACTTTCAAGTTGACACATTTTGTTTAAATACGCGTTTAGATGAGTATGACAGCGTACTGATTTCGATGAGCTGATACATTTCTTTTTTTGCATGTGGGTATAAGAGTTTTAAATGCTTTTTCAGGATTTAGATGGAATCTGTTTGGTGTTGAATATTATTGTAAAACTTTTAGGATACATATGTTGGTCTAGTTCTCACAAATGCCTGTACCATGACGTGTTCTTTTTCGAACCAGTGACAAGTTGTATTAGTACCCAACCATGGTGTTTACCATGTGGCTTGGCGAAACACCTATTTAGAGGGTCACCTAATCATGTGAGCCCTCCAAAAGAGGTGATTACCTTGTGTTGGAGACCAAGTTGATGAGTGCTCTTAGAGTTTATGGGACCTACCATGTTGGCACGAGTGTTGCATATCACGTGGAGAATAGGTTGTACTAATGAGGGAGGATGTTATCTAGTGCTGCTAAAATTGACAATATTTGTGGTACAAAGGTTAATTTAGCATGTAAGTGTGGACCTTAGAGAAGATACTTTGAAGGAGGTGCCGTCAAGGATGTTCATCTGAAGAAAGGGGTATCAAGTGCCTTGCTTCGCTTGCAAGAGAAGCTTATAGCATTTACAAGAGGGATGCACATTTTGTGTGGGTGTCTTTTGGAAGATTGTGAGTTCAGTGGGCCAGAAGTCAAAAATAATAGTACGGACACAATATGTGGATTCACCGAGAAGCTGTCATATGTTCATATTTCGGTTAATATATGCATCGAGTCATTCAATTATGACCTTTGATTGGAAAATTAATCCATGAAAGTAGTATTAAAGCTCTTCGGATGTTAAATGTGGGGTTATGGATCCGCTGAAGAGAGCATCAATAAATCAATCAAGAGTTTGTGAGACCTACTGGCTACTGGTGGCTATATTTCTTTCTATTTTTGTTTTATTTTCAAAAATGGAATTTTATTTAGATAAATAAGATGTAAAAGTTGTATTCTTTCTACTTCAAATGATCTAGAGAAAGATAATTGATTAAAACTTCTACCATGTTCAGAAGTTAGAAAATAATAATTAACGTGGTGCCTAAATGGATATGATGCATGTGTCTCCTAATTTGGAGATCAATCTCAACTTTTTCAAGATTCCACAAGTGTTTTAACCAAAATCGATGTGTGAAAAAGAAATATACATTGAGGTTGGTGTGTGATTGAACCAAGTTGAGAGATTGAAAGCTTAATTTTGGAAAACTCACTATTTTAGGAGTATTGGATTTATTTCCTTGGGTGAGTTTTGCCTTGCTCTAGTAAATATATGATACTAAAATTGTTTGAAGCTCATTTTATTAGGATCCTGTCTGAGCCATTTATTTTCTGTTATTATTTTTCTTAAGGATATAGTGAACTTCAATGTTCATCGTCCTAATTTTGACTCATAAAATTGTTTGTTCATATCCATAGTGGGGTAAATCAAGTGAAGAGTTTGGCACTAAAAGGCTGTGGATTAAAAAATGCTTCCTAGAAGGCTACTAACCTCAAGCTTTATCGCAAAGTTAGTCCGATATTAACATTCTCGAGGTCTATTCATGTAATAACCGGGAAAAATCTGTATTTCTCGGAGAATAAATACACAATGAATTTAAGTATTAAAATGTGAAATTAAGTGAGTTAATATTGTTTAGAACTAAATAAAATATTCCAACAATATTAAAGGATGAAAAATGATTGATAGTGAAATTATGTGGGTATACGTGTGTGCCACTCACAGTATCAAGAAGTAGGTCAAGATGATATTATCTTGACATAAAACTAATAAATTTGGGTTCAGCACTCTCAAATTAGTTAGGATAGCCTATCAACACGCTCAAATTTGATAATTGAGCACAAGGGTAATTTTTGACTGAGGATTCGCAGTATCGGAAACTAGTTAAGATGACCTCAGATCAAAATAAAACTGATATATTTGGATTCAGGATGCCCAAATTATCAAGAAAGCCCATGTTGAAATTTTGGGCGAAAAAGTATATAAAGAGCGAAAAAAGTGAAATTTCCTCATTTGTTCACATACACACTCTCTCCTCACTTCTCTTTCTCTCTCTACCCGAATGTGTACAGTAACCAACTTTCACGTACGGCCTCCGTTCACGACACCGCCGGCACTGTTGGAAAGCTCTCGCCGAGCTGAGTTCAACGGTGGGTCGATGCGACGAAACGGCCACCACACGCGCCGCCCGAAGCTCACCGGAGCCGAGAATTTCGAACGCCGATTTCTTCGCTGTCCGGCCACTATTTGCCACGAAACCGGTCCCAAAAGATTCGTGGTGAAGAGTACTACAAAACCCATGTGGTGGATCGCCTTAATACTGGCGGAATCACGCCGCCCGAGCTTCGACAAATCCGGCGAAATGCCACCGTGGAGCCGCCGTCGAAACCGTCGATTCCGGCCGAGTTGAAGCACGCCGTTGGTGCAGAAATGACTGCAGGGTTGAGGGGAGCAAAAGCCCTCAACCAATTTCGGGGAAAAAGTCCAGCACGGCGGAGTTCCACCGTCGCCGCCGTGGCCGTGACTTTCGAGGAGATTTTCCGCGATAGAGGTGTCGGATGGTGAAATTGAGACCACCAATGGATTCCTCTCGTCGAGATCTTCAAGATGGACTACCCACATTCCACTGTCGCCGCCGTCACCGCCGGTCAATGGCCGGTCAACGTCGGTCAACGGCGACCGGTAACTGAAAATTGAAGTTTGGCCCGTTGGCCTATTTTTGACGTTCCGGACGCATCCGCGGAGTCGGATTTGCAAGACGGGACCTCAGATATGAAGAACAAAGAATTAAGATTTATGCTGTCGAGACCGGGCTGTAATTCGGTATAAATCCCGACCTTTTTACGTTCCACAATTTAATTATTTGGGACTATTGTATGATTTTATAATTATTGGTATGAAAATTATGGAAAAGAATGTATGTAAAAAGAAGAAAATGGCTGTAATGGAGAAAAAGAAAAATATGTGATAATGTAACGATTTTACATAAATAGTATGAGTTTTACATAAAATCTAGGCCTCTGGTATAGTACGTGATAAAATTAGATCAGGATAGATGGTTTTCAGGCGTTTCCTAAACGCTGGAACCTCAAAAATTAAGAGGAAATTCTGCCGAAATTTCTAAAAACAGCACCAGGGATAATATGAGAAACGAGGGGTAAAAATATGATCGGGAAGGGAACCCGAGCCCCCTTGAGGAATTAGGGCATGGAAAAAGGAATGGGCAAGTTACGATTAGCAAACCGACTCTTAGGTCGGAATAGTACTTCCCGAGGGTCGGGAATGTGAAAAATTGGTAAAATGATAAGAATTGATCCGGAAAAGGTCCGATAAGATTTTAAAAGTTAATTAGATGATTTTGGGTTTAGAAAATCCAGCCTAAGTATGAAAATGATAATGTTATGATTAAACGACCCATTAGGGGTAAAATGGTCATTTTGCCCAAAAATTCTCAAATTATGGGAAAAAAAGCCCCAATGACCCCGGAATAGGGTAATGAAGTTTGTAAAAGCCAAAATTGAGGTTTAAGTTATGAAAAATCACGTCAAGGGCAAAATTGTGATTTTGTCAAAAGTTAAGGGTAAAATCGTAATTTTTCAAAAAGTTGGAGAAAAATTCGAAAATGGCCATTAAGGTTTAAAAAGTTGTCCTAAGGCTATAATTAAGGGTTATAAGATTAGAATCAAGCTTTTTAATAAAATAAAAGCTATAAATGAAAATGTGATTAACGGACAAAGTTTGTCTGTAGGAACCCGATCTAGACGCGATAAAGGACGTCTATATATATTGAATTATGAAGGAAAGGTATTATAAAAGTTTTATGAGAGTAAAGATGTGATAAAGAGTGATGGAAGAATGGAAAGAGTAAGAATGAAAATGTTATGATAGAATGCATAAGAAAAAGATGAGATATGAAAGGTTTTATGGAAGTTAAGTTATGATTGATAGAGCAACGATGATCGGTAATGAAAGGAATTAAGAAAGGGTATGTTTTATGAGAACGAAAGGATAGATGTTTTATGAAAAATGATATGAAAGCAAAGAGTTAGACAAGAAAGAGAAGCAATGATAGGTTATGATGAAAGGTATGATGAAAGGATTAGAACATAACGATAAGATGTGATTGATAAAATAGAACGATAGGCTATGATCGATAGGAATATGATGATAAGATACAATAGATAGAAGGATGTAAATGATAAGATAAACAGAGAATAATTGTCTGCACTTAACTACACGTGTTTTTGTTTGTTATGATGTGATGTGATGATATATAAGTAATATGTGCTATATATGCTAAAGTGTGATTAACATAATTCACACAAGTAAAATAAAGAATTAAGAAAAGAAAAACAACGAAAGAACAAATGTCCCATGAAATGTTTTATGAAAAATGAGAAATGAAAGATGATGAATGTCATGAAAAAGATGTACAATGAAAAAAATCAATATAAGAAAAATAAAAGCATACAAGATAATAAGACTGAAAACTTAAGTTGTTGGCGTACCGGTCTCCCTACAAGGTCGAGACTTCCGGTTTATATCCTTCACGCAGATGTGGCGCTACCCCGAAGGTGCGGTAGTTTATAGGTTGGACCAACCCCAAAGGTGTTGTTTTAATGTGACTGTGAGGTAGGTTGGTGGGTCGCTCCCCTCCTCCCACTGTCTGCGCGCAAATAGGTACGTCCAACAACGGGCCCACCAAAGGAAAGTGAAAAGAATAGAAACGAAAGGAAAGTGAAAAGAAAAGAAAAGAAAAGAACGTGAAAAGAAAGGAAAGGAAAGGAGAATGAAAAGAAAAGAAAGGAAAGGAGCGTGAAAAGAAAAGAAAGGAAAAGAGCGCAAAAAAGAAAGAAAAGGAAAGGAGAGTGAAGAGAAAAGAAACGAAAGGAGAGTGAAATGAAAAGAAAAGAAAAGAGCGTGAAAAGAAAAGAAAGGAAATGATACGAAAAGAAAAGAAAAGTAAAGAACGATAAGAAAAGTAACGAATGATATGAAAGAATGGCATAATGAAATCGATGAAAAATAAATAAATAATAAAACGAAGTTAAAAGAACATAATAGAATTAATATATGTGATGTGATGTATTTGATATTATGTGTATGATGTGAATGGCACGTTTTTACGTCATGTTATGCTAGTGTATATGTTACTAGCTTATAAGATACGAAAAGATAAGAGATGAGGACAAAACGATAGAAAAGTTATAAAGGTTTAGAACAGAAAGTTAAGAAATGACAAGAATGAAAAGTAAAGAAATGAAGAGATTAGATTAGAATGATAAGAGATGATCGATAGAATGATAAGAACGATGAACGAAAAGATAAATGAGCATGAAGAGGCTAACATAATATGTTATGTTTCAAGGATATGTATAGACGATGTGTATGATGTGTATATACGTGATGTCATATATTCTAGTAATAACATATATTACTAGTATTTATAAGTTAATGAATGTATGTTTGAACTTACTGAGCATCTAGCTCATTAGTTGTTCATATGTTGCAGGTAAGTAACCTGTTAGTTTAAAGTAATATGATGGACAACGGATGAATCTGCATGTACCAAGGGACTGGGTGAGGGTATGGTACTACCATGAGTCTTTCGCTGAGCATTCAAAGAGGAAGATGAAAGAAAGAAATTTATGAATTATATGTTATAAGAGTATGATAGAGATATAGGCATAATATGTAAGTTAAAAAAAAATTTGCTATAGAAATTGCTTCCACTTTAAGATGAGAATGTTAAGAATAGAAAGTTAAGTATGTTAGGTAAGAGGACGACGACCCACGAGGTTGTCAACCATCTCGGTCGGCGTCAGAGCTCGGCTGGTTGTACGGTAACGTACGTGGGGGACGCCACAATTCATTAAAAGACAACTACTTCTACGATGAAGTTTCAACACTAGATATCAAAAGGCAAAACACTTGGAAGGCTTGCTATCAAGGTCATACATGAGAAAAAAAACGAAAAGGCAACTTACAAGAGGATACTTGCCTTGGATTTTCCATCATAATGTGATCTTCGACATAGATGATTCAAATGCTATTGTAGGCCCAAAGCTAGTGATATGGTTATAATCACTAGAATCCTTGAAATCATTCTTGTTTACAATAGTTGTTAAATCTTAATGTTCGTTTCACCCTTCTTCAATTATTTTAAATCAATGCTAAAGGAGGAACATATTCTGAAGTCCTGGGTGTTGCCTCTTTTAGTAGTATCTCTTCCTTTTTTGTTGTTATTATGACAATGTTGTGCTTCTCACATCCATGTGCCACTTGTATCTAAGGTGATGACATAAATATCATACAAACATTAAATATATAACTCTCATTTTAAGACATGATCATGAAATTGATCTCTTAAATAAATCTTAATCGAACTTTAACTAGCCCTACAAATTGCTCCAAGGTCACCTATGAGGAGATTTATTGATGTGGGTGCATATTAGTGAATTAGGTTTATAAGTCTCAAGAGCCTTTAGTTTTTAACCTTTTTGATAAGTTGGGTTACCAAAGTAAAATAATGTGAACAACTATCGATCAGGGGCATGATTTTTATAGAGTTAACCCAAAGTAAAATCTTTGATAAGACAATTGTGGTTTTCTAAGGAGCCCTAGTTGGATAAAGGTTTTTTTTTTTTTTTTTAATGTTCCTAAAACTTTTAACAACTCTCCTTTTAGATGAAAAATAACTATTTTGTTGGAATAAATGGTTGCAAAATATCTAATGTCTATGAAAGCAGCCTTGAAAGGGTTTAATTGGCTAACAGGCAAGCAACCATTTTTACCCTTTTTGGGAAGATTAAATGTAAAATGGCGTAGTATCTTTCACTTCATTGTGGCAAATCCCCAAATGTTGTACACCATCTAGATTTATTGAATCAACGATTTACCTTGTGCACCTCTTAAATACCAAGATATATACATTATTGGGGCAAGCTTTTACAGTGCTTCCGTTAGTTTTTATGATGTATCATTTTTATGAAGTTACATTGGCAATGGTAATTTTAAATATTTTCTAACTTACATTTTAAGTTACAAAGAAGAAACTACCTTATCAAGAAGAAAGGAAAAAAGAAAAGAAGAAATGTGATGAATAGTGTGAAGTTGTAGCAAGCACTCATAACAAGGCATTAAAATCCTTCTCAAAGAATATGTCAAAATCGTTTGATTGTTTGGTTGGTAAATTTATTTTTGCTTCGACTTTTATATTTTTGTTCTTGTCATAGAATTTTACCATTAAAAACAAAGTTCTATAACCATTTTTTGGCATTAATTACATTGCAAGGCCTTCGTAGTTGCCACATCGTTAGTAGTGATTGCACAACTGTATTATTGTGGTGCTAAGCACTAGCCACACAATTTTGCATTGCTCTTCGCAACTATAAATGAAAAATGCTAAGATGTTCCATGAGCTGTCATTGCAAGATGCAGGTTGGGTGCAATACATGCTTTGTTGTGGCTCGTAATGCCCCTTAGAATTATTCACTATAAATTGTTTAGTGAAGAATTGGCGTTCACCATAATAGTTAACGTCACATAGCTATGTGGAACATGTTGATTGAAATCTCTAATGATTTTACGTTGAGACCTCTAGATTAGGCATGACTAGTGTAACATAACTAGAAAAGAAATTGTGGAAAAATACTTTTTCTCTCTTTGATTTTCCTTGATTAGTGTTCTGTTGGCACTAGGAATCGTGTGAATATTTGTTTCATAGAGTTTAGGGATTTGGGTGATAGAAAATCAGGAATCTCCAATTACCTTTTCTAGATAGTTGCTATTTTCTGTTTCTGTAATCCTTGTATATATAGCCCATCGGAGGCTCTTGTAAAACACACAGATTCAATATAGTTTTTCTCACGTTTTACCACATGGTATTATAGCCATAAGGCTTGATTTTTCTAGGATTAAATCTGTGTTTTCTTTCTGGCCTTTAGGGCAAATTTTTTTATTGACTTGCCTTCATAGTAGTCCCTTTCTTGACAATTTATTGATTAATCCTATTTTTCTTTTTTTATTTTTGGAGCCTTCATGGCCAATTGTTAAAGAATGCCAGAAATGACCTTTTCAACTCCTTCGGTTCAACCATCCCAACAATATGAGGAAGAAAAGGTTCAGCGCTACACAAGTGAATTACATAATATTCAACCAGCATATTGACTCAATGGTAGAAACTATCTAAAATGGTCTTAATTGGTTTGGACCTATTTGAAAGGGAAGTTATTAGGGATTGTACCTAAGAAAGGTGAGGCAGGTTTCAAAGCATGGGACAAAGAGGATTCGGTAATCATGTCCTGGTTGTGGAATTCCATGACACCCTAAATCAATGACAAATGTATGTTCCTGCCAACTGCAAAGGCAATCTGGGATGCACTGAATCAAACCTATTTTAAAGTCCAAGATGCAGTGTTGATATATGAAACCAAGACCAAGACGGCAGCCATAAAATAGGGGAGTAAAACTATGACTGAATGTGTTAATTTCCTACAAATCCAGTGGCAAGAATTAGATTATTATAGGGTGATTGATTTGAAATGCAACGAATGTACAGGTGCAATAAAAAATTTCTTTGAAAGAGATCGGGTTTATGATTTTCTTGCAAGTCTAAATTACGAATTCAATCAAATGAGAATTTAGATTCCAGGCAAGGCGGAGGTACTATCTCTTAATGAGCCAAATTCGTTGATTCAGGTTGAAGAGAGTCGGTGAAGAGTTATGATTGAACCTTAACAGGTTATAGTTATGCACTCGTGACTTCTGGAAACAAACAATAATCCACCAAAGGTTGAGCATGGAAGGGCAAAAGTGTTTAAGGGAGCAAATCGGAATGATCTCCAGTGTAACAACCATAAAAAGCCAAGGCATGCAAGAGATCGCAGCTGGAAATTGCTTGGGAAATCTTCAACAGCCAATATGAGTGGGGAAATAAAGGAAGGCAGTGGCAATGACGACAAGGCCAGCCCTATATGACATCACAAGTGAGTCAAGATCAGACACAAGAATATAGAGGGTTTAATAGTGAAGAAATAGAGAAGTTGAGGAACCTACTGGGACCCCTTAAGAATCCTTCCTCTAGTGCATGTTCTTTAGCTCTCTCGGGTAAGCCTTTATCCTAGCTTAGACTAAATGTTTCTAATAAATTGTTTGTGAATTCATGGATTATAGACTTGGGAGTCACAAATCACATGACACATGCCTCAAATCAATTCAGCACTTAAACCCTGTGTCCAAGTAATAGAAAAATCACTATTGCAGATGGAACCACAACCATAATAGCCAGTGTAGGGGCTGTCCGTATCACGCCTAGTATTGTCCTTAAAAATGTTCTACATATTCCTAAATTATCTACCAACATTATGACCATTCAAAAGCTTACAAAAGACTTACATTACTATGTTATGTTTTATCGTTCTTACTGTGAATTTCAGGACCAGGGTTTAGGGAGGAGGATTAGATGTGCTAAGGAAAAGGATGTACGTTATTACCTTGAGACGCCAAACTTTCTAAGTATGATCAAGATGAATTTATCCTCTTCGTTTCTTTCTTCTTCCAAAATGGATGTCATATGGTTACACCACTTTCATCTTAGACATCCTTCTTTTGCAGTTTTAAAAATCATGTTTCCTTCTTTGTTTAAGGTATTAGATATTAAAACATTTCATTGTGATATTTATGAGTGTGCAAAATACACTTGTGTATCTTTTCCCATTAGCAATAAAAGATGTTCTTCTCCTTTCTATTTAATTCGCAATGATATATGGGGACCCCTCTACAGTCGCAAATGTTTCTGCTTCATGGTAGGTTTTATCCTTTATTGATGATTGCATTAGAGTTTCAATGATATTTTTGCTCAAAAACAAATCAGATGTGAGTAATGTCTTTCCCAACTTCCATATGATGATCAAAATTAGTTTGGTACTAAAATAAAAAGGTTTAGGTTTGACAATGCGAATGATTACTTCGATCAAGTTTTGTCTCCTTTCTTTCAAAAGGAGGGAATTATTCATAAGTCATCTTGCATCAAAATCCCACAACAAAATGAGGTAGCTGAAAGAAAAAACGGTCATCTCCTTAACACTACTCAAGCACTCTTGTTTCATCAAAATGAACCGAATCACAATTGGGAGTAAGCAGTTTTTACTTTTGCCTATATCATAAACAGAATTTCTTCACGAGTTTTAGGGTCAAAAACTCTAATGGAAGCTCTTTTTATATCCTACCCCAACATTAGTGCCACAAACAACCTTACACCTAGGATATTTGGGTGCACTTCATTTGTTCATGTCCATAGCAACAACTCGGGAAATTTAGATCCTAGAGCCATTAAATGTGTCTTTGTAGGATACCTGTCCACACAATAGGGTTACAAATACTTTCATCCACCCACCAAGAAGCTTTATGTCTCAGCTGATGTCACATTTGCAGAAGGGAAACTGTATTTCACTAAACCTTATCTTCAGGGGAAGTTATCTATCATGGAAGATAAGAATTTTTTCCTAGTCGATCTACCACCTTCGTCTTCGTCCCATTCACTGTCTCCACCTCCTGTGTCACACTGTGGAAAATACTAAAGAAATCAGGAAAGAATCCTATTATTGTAAATTACTCTAATTGTTAATATTATAGCTGTCAATTATGTAATTTAGGAAAGTTCTATTTATAGCCTTTTTTGCTAGAATTAGCTGTTAGCAGTTAAGGTAGTTTCCTAAATTGGCCTTGTTGTTTTTGTATAAAGTTGTACACGATGAATGAAGATATATACCCTCAGATTTTCTTTGTCATGTTGGTATCAAAGCAGTGGACGATTTGCCCGCTGCCCTTCCCTTTCCCGTGCTCCTTTTTTCTCTTCTACTTTTTTTTCTTCTCTCTCCGTTCCTTCCTTATTACAGACCACCATGTCTGATATGTCATCTGACTCTACTAGTAACCCTCAGACCTCTACATCCCCTCTTAATGCCACCATCAACCCTCAAACCCTAGTCGATCCCTCAAAGACAGGCATGGACTCTCACTCAGTTCAGATCACCATTATTCGGTTGAATGGTGACAATTTTCTGCACTGGTTTCAGGCTGTTAGGATGTACATTAGAGGACGTGGGAAAATGGGCTATTTGACAGGTGACAAGAAGGCTCCACCGGAGACAGATCCAAGCCATGCTACATGGGATGCTGAAAATTCCATGATTATGACTTGGCTTGTGAATTCAATGGAAGAGGAAATTAGTGCTAATTATATGTGCTACTCCATAGCACAAGAATTATGGGAGAATGTGAACCAGATGTATTCTGACTTGGGGAATAAATATCAAATATTTGAGTTGACTCTTAGACTTGATTAGATTCGACAAGAAGAAGACAGTGTCACGAAGTATTTCAACTCGCTGAAGAGAATCTAGCAAGACTTAGACCTGTTTAACTCTTATGAGTGGAAGTCAGCGGAGGATGCTCGTCACCACAAGAAGATGGTTGAAGACAATCAGATTTTCAAATTTCTGGCAGGTTTAAACGTCGAGTTTGATGAAGTGAGGGGGAGAATCATTGGTAGACAGCCTCTTCCTTCAATTGGTGAAGTATTTTCTGAAGTAAAGAGAGAAGAGAGTCGAAGAAGTGTCATGCTAGAAAAAAAAGGGTTTGGAATTGCTGTGAAGGGATTGATCATGATAGGTGCTGGTACGAGTCCACCAAAAAACCCTATACATCAGCGCAAACCTGATGAGAAGAGTCCTGTTTGGTGTGATTTTTGCAAAAAACCTCGCCACACGCATGAGACTTGCTGGAAGATTCATGGAAAACCGGCAAACTTCAAAGGCAAGACTGAGGAAGGCACTGGACGTAAAAACTTCCCTGCTGTAAATGAGGGCGAATCTAGCCCTCTCACCAAAGAACAAATGGAGCATTTTCTTGCACTGTTGAAATCTAATTCGTCATAATTTGGTACTCCTAATGTTTCTGTGGCACACACAGGTAATGAACGCGAAGCTCTCTTGTCTTGTTTAAATACATATGCTTCATGGATAATAGATTCAGGAGCATCTGATCATATGACCAACTCACATAAATTATTCCAGTCCTATACACCATGTCCTGGAAACAAAAAGGTAAAAATCGCAGATGGTAGTTTTTCTCTAATAATAGGAAAAGGTTCGGTACAAATTTCTGAGAGGATAGATCTTAAATCTGTTCTCCATGTTCCTAAACTTGCTAGCAATCTTTTGTCCGTCAGTAAACTGTCCAAAGATTCTAACTGTTGTGTTATCTTTCTTGATTCTCATTGTGTGTTTCAGGACAGGAGATCGGGGATGACGATTGGCAATGCTAGGATGATCAATGGCCTTTATTATTTTGAGGAAAATTTATCTAGTTTTAAAATTGCTCGAGGGTTTAGTAGTATCAGTTCTATGTATGTTATTGAACAAATAATGGTTTGGCACTACAGATTGGGTCATCCTAGTTTTATTTATCTAAAATGTTTGTTTCCTACTATGTTCAAAAATATTAACCCTCTTTCGTTGAAATGTGAGAGTTGTTTACTTGCTAAAAGTCACCGAATTACTTATATTCCAAGAACATATTAACCCTCAAAACCTTTTTACCTTTTCCATAGTGATGTGTGGGGACCTTCAAAAGTAACCACAAGTTTAGCAAAAAAAAAATGGTTTGTAACCTTTATAGATGATCATACTCGTTTATGTTGGGTCTATACTGATGCGTGAAAAGTCTGAAGTTGAAAATATTTTTAAAGATTTTTTTAATATGATTGCAAATCAGTTTCAAGTTAATATAAGCATTTTAAGATCTGATAATGGGACGGAGTATTACAATAAAGTTTTAGAAACTTTTTTAAAAGAAAAAGGGATTTTACACCAATCTTTATGTCCAGATATCCCTGAACAAAATGGAATAGCTGAGCGAAAGAATAAACATTTGTTAGAAGTCGCTCATGCTATGATGTTTTACATGAATGTGCCAAAATATTTTTGGGGTGATGCTATTTTAACCGCGTCATATTTGATTAACAGGATGCCCACCAGAGTTTTGGAATACATCACACCCTTAGATTATTTGAAAAAGGTATTTCCAGAATCTCACATTAATTTAGATCCACCTTTAAAAGTTTTTGGCTGCATTGCATATGTGCATATTCCAAAAAGAGCATACACCAAATCAGACCCAAGGGCAGAAAAGTGCATTTTTTTAGGTTATGCTCCTAACAAAAAGGGCTACAAATTTTTTAATCCCCAAACACAACGTTTTTACATCACTATGAATCCTACGTTTTTGGAAAACACACCATATTTCAACAAAAATTTAATTTAGGGGGAGAAGTCAACAAAATCAAATTTTTGGGAAACAGAACCTTTACCAAATATGTTTTTTAATCTTGATAAAGAAACTAAGTCTATCCAATCTGAAAATATTGAGTCCGTTATTGGTCTGTCAGATATGGAAATACTACGGATTGAGAAAAATAGATCTAATATTGAGCCTGTGGTTTATACTAGGAAAAATATTCTTGAAATAAATAAAGATCCATTGATCATTCCAGCACACGGCCATGAGGAAGCCCCGAGTGAAGTCCATCCAAAAGTGTCTAGTAGCTCAAATTCTGTTCCCAGTGACTCCCCACAAATAGTACCTTCTATTCCTACTCCTATTGTCCCTCAGCCTAGTCTAAAACCTGTGTCTATCATATCAACCCAAGAGTCAAACCTTGATCTTCCCATTGCTCTTAGGAAGGAAAGCCAAACCTGCACCAAATATCCCATTGCCAAATACATTTGTTATGAAAACCTTTCAGACCGACATAGAGCCTTTACCATAAAAATTTCAAAGCTTATGGTGCCAAGAAACATTCAAGAAGCATTGGATGAATCGAATTGGAAATCAGCAGTGTTTGAAGAAATGGAGGCATTGAGAAAGAATGGTACTTGGGAGGTGGTTGAATTACCAAAGGACAAAAAGATCATGGGATGCAAATGGGTGTTCACAATTAAAAGCAAGGCTAATGAGAGTGTAGAAATGTATAAGGCCAGATTAGTAGCAAAAGGCTTCACCCAAACCTACGGCATAGATTATCAAGAAACCTTTGCCCCTGTAGCTAAGATAAACTCAATTCGAGTCTTGTTATCTTTAGCTGTGGATAAACTCAATTCGAGTCTTGTTATCTTTAGCTGTGAACTCTAATTGGCCTTTGTTTCAGCTTGATGTGAAAAATGCTTTCCTCAATGGGAACCTAGAAGAGGAAGTTTTCATGAGTCCTCTGTCGGGATTTGAGGAGAAGTTTGGAGTTGGAAAAGTTTGTAAGCTAAAGAAGTCCTTATATGGACTTAAGCAATTACCTCAAGTCTGGTTTGAATGCTTTGGCAAGACAGTGAAGAGGTATAGGTTTATGCAGAACCAGGTGGATCATACTATGTTTTCCAGGCACTCAAGAGAAGGTAAAATTGCTATCTTGATTGTGTATGTTGACGACATTATTATAACAGGGGATGACAATATGGAGTTGACCAAGTTGAAAGAGAGATTAGCTAAGGAGTTTGAGATTAAAGACCTGGGAGCTTTAAAATACTTCCTTGGAATGGAGTTTGCAAGGTCCAAAGGAGGAATTTTTGTTAATCAACGTAAGTATGTACTTGACTTACTTAATAAAATAGGTATGCTAGGATGCAAGCCAGTAGAAACTCCTATAGAATCCAATGTAAAACTACAGCCTGTTATAGCTGAAGATGTGAAGGAGAAGGAACGGCATCAGAGACTTGTTGGAAGGTTAATCTACCTGTAACACACACGGCCAGACATAGCATTTTCTGTAAGTGCAGTTAGTCAGTTTATGCATTCACCTGGAACTGAGCATTTTGAGGTAGTTTACAGAATCCTAAGATACCTTAAAGGGTCACCTGGTAAAGGTCTTCTTTTCAAACCTCGAGGGCACCTCCAAGTTGAGGCCTACACTGACGCAGATTGGGCAGGAAGTGTAACTGATAGAAGATCAACCTCTGGCTATTGTACTTATGTGGGAGGCAACCTTGTAACTTGGCAAAGTAAGAAACAGAATGTGGTTGCAAGGAGTAGTGCAGAAGCCGAGTTTAGAGCAGCGGCTCATGGTGTATGTGAGGTATTGTGGATAAAAAGAATACTTCAAGAACTGAAGGTTGCAGAGTCTCTACCTATGAAGGTGTATTGTGATAATAATGCTGCTATCTCTATCGCCCACAATCCAGTTCTTCATGATCGCACAAAACATGTTGAAGTGGATAAACACTTTATCAAGGAGAAGATAGAAGACGGTTTGGTATGTATGACTTACGTTCCTACTAGAGATCAAATAGCTGATTTGTTCACAAAGGGGCTAGCAAGGAAGCAATTTGACTGGTTAGTTAGCAAGCTAGCCATGGAAGACATTTTTAGACCAGCCTGAGGGGGAGTGTGGAAAATACTAAAGAAATCAGGAAAAAATCTTATTATTGTAAATTACTCTAATTGTTAATATTGTAGCTGTCAATTATGTAATTTAGGAAAGTTCTATTTATAGTCTTTTTTGCTAGAATTAGCTGTTAGCAATTAAGGTAGTTTCCTAATTTGGTCTTGTTGTTTTTGTATAAAGTTATACACGATGAATGAAGATGTATACCCTCAGATTTTCTTTTTCATGCTTGTGTCAAACTCTCAAACCAAATCTGTACCCAAGCCCAACCAAAACACAGAACCCGCGTCTCCTGTCGTGTCACCAGTGCCTCTTGTTTTGTCACCTGTATAGGATAATAGGACTCTTGATATGTGATAAGGGAAATGGAGGATGTACCCGAGGAAACAAGGTCCAATTCCTATCTGGCACAAGTCCAAATCTCCAATTTGACTATTGAGAATGAGGTAACAGTATCTGAACCTACTCCACCTCTACTTGTAGAGCACTAATATCTTGAATTTCAAACAACTGACCAATATTTACCATTTCTATGAGAAGAGGAACTCGAGAGTGTACCAAAAGACCATTATACCCTCTATCTCATTATGTATCCTTTAAGAAGTTCTCACTATCTCATTGGAGTTTTCTCACGAGTCTAAATGAAATTGCTATTTTAAACACTTTATATAAGGCATTATCTAAGGAAGAATGGAGGAAAGCCATGAGAGTTGAGATAGATGTATTAGAGACAAATAAGACGTGGGAGTTGGTTGATCTACCAAAAAGAAAGAAGGCACAGTAGTGCAAATGGGTTTTTTTCCTTATAGTTTAAGGCTGATGGATCATTAGAGCTCTACGAAGCAAAACTAGTTGCTAAGGGATACACTCAGATATATGGAGTTGACTATCAAGAAACTTTCACTCCGTTGCAAAAATGAACACTATGAGGATCTTGTTGTCAATTTTAATTGGGATTTTCAGCAGTATGATGTGAAGAACGCCTTACTTCATGGGGACTTGGAGGAAGAAATCTATATGAGCAGCCCACACGAGTTTGGAGGAGTTGAAGAGAATAAGGTATGCAAGTTAAGGAAGGCTTTTTACGATTTAAAAGTCACCCATGCTTGGTTTGGGAGGTTTACCAAGGTGATGTTAGCTATAGGGTACAAGTAAAGTCGGGGAGATCACACTCTTTTCATCAAGCACTCAGCCGCAATGGGAGTCACGGCCTTAATAGTCTTGAAACAATGATGAGAAGGACAAGCGAGTCTTGAAACAATGTTTGATCAAAGAATTCGAGATCAATAATTTGGGGAGGTTGAAATATTTTCTTGAGATTGAGGTTGCTCATTCCTGACAAGGTATTTTCATTTCGCAGCAAAAATACATCACAGATATCCTCAAGGAAACGGGAATGCTCGCAAGAAAACCAGCTGCAACACCTATAGAGTTGAACCATAGACTTGGAGATCAAGCAGTAGACAGAGAGATGTATCAAAGATTAAATGGGAAACTCATCTATCTTGCCTATACTTGACTAGACATAGCATACGTTGTGAGCATCATCAGCCAATTCATGCATAATCCCGAGGAGATTCACCTTCAAGCTGCCTATTGCGTGCTTCATTACCTGAAACTAATCTTGGGAAAGGGATAATGTTCAAGAGAAACTCCGAGCTTGTCCTTGAAGCCTATGCAGATGCAGATTACGTAGGGTCCTCTATGGATTGGAGGTCTACTTTAGGTTATTGTACATTCTTTGGAGGCAATTTAGTGACATAGCGAAGTAAAAAGCAAAATGCTGTAGCCCGATCAAGTGTAAAAGCCGAGTTTAGAGCAATGACACAAGGTGTTTGTGAGTTGTTATGGCTGAAGATTATATCAAAAGACTTGATGATTAAAGGAAGTGGGCCAATGAGATTCTACTGTGACAATAAATCAACAATTAACATTGAACATAATCTAGTGCAACACGACCGAATTAAACACATCAAGGCAGACAGACATTTTATCAAGGAGAAGCTAGAGAACGGATTGATCTGCATACCATATGATCCTAGGGGGATCAACTAGTAGATGTTTATACAAAGGGACTCAATAGTGTTACTGTGGAAAGATACCTAATTAGTTTCCTTTTGTTAGGTTTGGTAGGCTACCTAATTAGTTTGTTAGCTAGGGCTGCCTAATTAGTTTGGTAGCTATTTTTTTTTATATATATATAAGTGCTAACCTTTTGTAACAACCGAGAAAATTCATATTTCTCAGAAAATAAATACACAATGAATTTAAGCGTTAAAATGTGAAATTAAGTGATTTAATATTGTTTAGAACTAAATAAAATGTTCTAACAATGTTAAAAGATGAAAAATGATTAATAGTGATTTTAGGTGTGAACACGTGTGTGCTACTCACAGTATCAAGAAGTAGGTCAAGATGATATTATCTTCACATAAAACTGATAAATTTGGATTCAGCACACTCAAATTAGTTAGGATAGCCTATCAGCACGCTCAAAATTGATAATTGAGCACAAAGGTAATTTTTGATCGAGAATTCGCAGTATCGGAAACTGGTCGAAATGACCTCAGATGAAAATAAAACTGATATATTTGGATTCAGGACGCCCAAATTAATCAGGATAGCCCATTTTGAAATTTTGGGCAAAAAAGTATATAAAGAGCGGGAAAAAGTGGAATTTTCTCATTTGTCTACATGCTCTCTCTCTCCTCATTTCTCGCTCTCTCTCTCTACCCGAATATGTACAGTAACCGACCATCGGAAACGGTGTCCGTTTTCGACACCGCCGGTGTCATCGGAAAGCTCTCGCAGAGCTGAGTCCGATGGTGGGTCGACGCGACGGAGCAGCCGCCGGAGCAAGCCGCACGCGCCGCCTGAAGGTCGCCGGAGCTGAAATCTTCCCGGTGAGATTTCTCCGCCGTCCGGCCACCATTTGCCACGAAACCGGTCCCAAAAGATTCGTGGTGAAGAGTAGAACAAAACCCAAGTGGTGTTTCAGCCCAACGGCCGCCGGATTGCGCCGCCCAACTCCGCCCGTTGCCGTCGTCATCGCCGTCGTGGAATCCGACGATTCCGACGGAGTTGAGTTGCAAGGTTGGTAATCAAAATGCTCAGAACAACACGTAGATAAAAAGCCCCAAATCAATTTTGGGCAACAATCGCCGGAAAATGGAGATCCACCACCGCTGTCGCCGTCGGTTTTTCGAGGGTCGATTTCCGGCTATAGAAGCTTCAATTGGTGAAATTGAGACTACCAATGAGTTCCTCAAGTCGAGATCTTCAAGATGGGCTACTCACTTTCCATCGTCGCTGCCGGTCAACGACGGTCAACGGCCGGTCAACGGCCGGTCAACGCCGGTCAACGGCGACCGTTGATCAAATTTTGGAAGTTTGGCCCGTTAGCCTATTTTCGATGTTTCGGACGCATCCGCGGAGTCGGATTTGCAAGATGGGACCTCAAATATGAAGAACGAAGAATTAGGGTTTATGCCGTCGAGACCGGACTGCAATTCGGTATAAATCCCGACCCCTTTACGTTCCGCAATTTAATTGTTTGGGACTATTGTATGATTTTATGATTATTGGTATGAAAAATTATGGAAAAGAATGTATGTAAAAAGAAGAAAATGGCTGTAATGGAGAAAAAGAAAAATATGTAATAATGTAACGATTTTACGTAAAAAATCTAGGCCTCTGGTATAGTACGTGATAGAATTAGATCAGGATAGATGGTTTTCAGGCGTTTCCTAAACTCTGGAACCTCAAAAATTAAGGGGAAACTCTGCCGAAATATCTAAAAACGGCACTAGAGGTAATATGGGAAACGAGGGGTAAAATATGATCGGGAAGGGAACCCGAGCCCCCTCGAGGAATTAGGGCATGGAAAAAGGAATGAGCAAGTTACGATTAGTAAACCGACCCTTCGAAACCCTAGAACGCAAGAAAAACATGAAATCGACTCTTAGGTCGGAATAGTACTTCCCGAGGGCCGGGAATGTGAAAATTGGTAAAATGATAATAATTGATCCAGAAAAGGTCCGATAAAATTTAAAAAGTTAATTAGATGATTTTGAGTTTAGAAAATCCAACCTAAGTATGAAAATGAAAATGTCATGATTAAACGACCCATTAAGGGCAAAATGGGGTAAAATGGTCATTTTGCCCAAAGACTCTCAAATTATGGGAAAAGAGCTCCAATGACCCTGGAATAGGTTAATGAAGTTTGTAAAAGCCAAAATTGAGGTTTAAGTTATGAAAAATCACGTCGAGGGCAAGATTGTAATTTTGTCAAAAGTTAGGGGTAAAATCGTAATTTTTCAAAAGTTGGAGAAAAATTCGAAAATGGCCATTAAGGTTTAAAAAGCTGTCCTAAGGCTATAATTAAGGGTTATAAGATTAGAATTAAGCTTTTTAAGAAAATAAAAGCTATAAATAAAAATGTGATTAACAGACAGAGTTTGTCTGTAGGAACCCGATCCAGACGCGACAAAGGACGTCTATGGATTCCAAGAAGAGGATAAGCACGTTATGAGTAAGTTCAGACATTTACCCGTCTGCAACTATGAACAAACTTATAGTATTTATATGTTTTATATGTAAATGTCATGATGTAATTTATGATGATGCTATAGTAATGTTATGATGATGTTAAAAGATAGGTTTTAATTAGTAATTTATAAAAAATATATATATATAAATATATGTATATATTGAATTATGAAGGAAAGGTATTATAAAAGCTTTATGAGAGTAACGATATGATAAAGAGGGATAGAGGAATGGAAAGAGTAAGAACGAGAATGTTATGATAGGATGTATAAGAAAGAGATGAGATATGAAAGGAAAGAATAGATGTTTTATGAAAAGTTTTATGAAAGTTAGGTTATGATTGATAGAGCAACGATGATCGGTGATGAAAGAAATTAAGAAAAGGGTATGTTTTATGATAATGAAATGATAGGGGTTTTATGAAAAATGATATGAAAGCAAAGAGTTAGACAAGAAAGAGAAGCAATGATAGGTTATGATAAAAGGTATGATGAAAGGATTAGAACATAACGATAAGATGTGATTGATGGAATAGAACGATAGGCTATGATCAATAGGAATATAATGATAAGACACGATAGATAGAAGGATGTAAATGACAAAATAAACAAAGAAATTGTCTGCACATAACTAAACATACTTTTGTTTGTTATGATGTGATGTGATGTGATGTTATATAAGTAATATGTGCTATATACGCTATGCTAAAGTGTGATTAACATAATTCACACAAGTAAAGTAAAGAATTAAGAAAAGAAAAACAACGAAAGAACAAATGTTCCATGGAATGTTCTATGAAAAATGAGAAATGAAAGATGATGAATGTCATGAAAAAGATGTATAACGAAAAATCAATATAAGAAAAATAAAAGCCTACAAGATAATAAGACTGAAAACTTAAGTTGTTGGCGTACCGGTCTCCCTACAAGGTCGAGACTTCCGGTCTATATCCTCCCCGTTGATGTGGTGCTACCCCGAAGGTGTGGTAGATTATAGGTTGGACCAGCCCCGAAGGTGAGGTTTTATGTGACTGTGAGGTAGGTTGGTGGGTAGCTCCCCCTCCTCCCACTGTCCGCGCGCAAATAGGTACGTCTAACAACGGGCCCAACCAAAGGAAAGTGGAAAGAAAGCAAACGAAAGGAGAGTGAAAAGAAAAGAAAGGAAAAGAAAAGGAAAGAAAAGAAAGGAAAGGAAAAGAGAGTGCGTGAAAAGAAAGGAAAAGAGAGTGTGTGAAAAGAAAAGAGAGGAAAAGAGAGTACGTGAAAAGAAAAGAAAGGAAAGGAGAGTGAAAAGAAAAGAAAGGAAAAGAGAGTGGAAAGAAAAGAAAAGAAATGATACGAAAAGAAAAGAAAAGTAAAGAACGATAAGAAGAGAAATGAATGACATGAAAGAATGACATAATGAAATCGATGATAAATAAATAAATAATAAAACAAAGTTTAAAGAACATAATAGAATTATACATGTGATGCGATGTATTTGATGTTATATGTATGGAATGACACGTTTTCACGTGATGTTATGCTAGTGTATATGTTACTAGCTTTTAAGATATGAAAGGTTAAGAGATGATGATAAAGCGATAGAAAAGTTTTAAAGGTTTAGAACAGAAAGTTAAGAAATGATAGGAATGAAAAGCAAAGAAATGAAGAGATTAGATCAGAATGATAAGAGATGATCGATAGAATGATAAGAACGATGAACGAAGAGATAAATGAGCATAAAGAGGTTAACATAATATGTTATGTTTCGAGAATATGTATAGACGATGTATATGAGGTGTATATACGTCACATCATATATTCTAGTAATAACATATATTACTAGTATTTATAAGTTAATGAATGTATGTTTGAACTTACTGAGCATCTAGCTCATTAATTGTTTATATGTTGCAGGTAAGCAACCTGTTAGTTTAAAGTAATATGATGGACAACGGACTGATCTGCACGTGCCAAGGGACTGGGCGAGGGTATGGTACTACCATGAGTCTTTCGCTGAGCGTTAAAAAAGGAAGATGAAAGAAAGAAATTTATGAATTATATGTTATAAGAGTATGATAGAGTTATAGGCATAGTATGTAAGTTAAAAAAAAAATTTTTTTTTGCTATAGAAATTGCTTCCACTTTTAAAATGAGAACGTTAAGAATGAAAAGTTAAGTATGTTAAGTAAGAGGATGACGACCCACGAGGTTGCCAGCCATCGCGGTCGGCGTCAGAACTCGACTGGTTGGTATGGTAACGTACGTGGGGGGCGTCACACCTTTGTATCATTTAGAATAAGAAACGGAATTTGTTCTTCAATTTACCACAATTACATTCCAAGAAATTATTACCAAGCTAGGAATGGATGATACCTATTTACCAACTTGATGGGTACTATGGAAAAATAGGGTTATTCTCCTTGATTAGTGGTTTGTTAGCACTAGGAATTGTTAGGTTTGGTAGGCTACCTAATTAGTTTGTTGGCTAGGGCTGCCTAATTAGTTTGGTAGCTATTTTCTTTTATATATATATATAAGTGCTAACCTTTGTATCATTTAGAATAAGAAATGGAATTTGTTCTTCAATATACCACAATTACATTCCAATAAATTATTACCAAGCTAGGAATGGATGATACCTATTCACCAGCTTGATGGGTACTATGGAAAAATAGGGTTATTCTCCTTGATTAGTGGTTTGTTAGCACTAGGAATTGTGCGAATATTTGTTTCCTAGAATTTAGGGATTCAGGTGAAAGAATATTAGGACTCCCCAATTCTAGAGTTTCCTTATTTTAGATAGTTGTTATTTTCTCTTTATAATCCTTGTACCCATTAGAGGCTCTTCTAAAACACACAAATTCAATACAATTTTTCTCACGTTTTACCACAAAAACAAATCTTTAGTTTAGGGGAAAGAAATTGATGAGCTTTTCCGAAAATAAATGGATTGTTTGTTGGGAAACCTCATTTCTAGCATCAAAGATTTCCTTTTGTAAAAGATTGTTGTTGAATAGTGTCATTAATCGAACTTATTTCCATTATGAGGTTCCTTGTGTCACTTTCTTGTTAGGTGTGAGATTTGTTGTTTAAGTTTTAATTATTTATTTTATTGTTATTATTACTATTAATTTTTTGAAACTTGGGGTTGGGGGATTAAACTCAGTGTCTTTGCTAGACTATATCTGCAATCACAAGTTTATTATTAGATGATTAGGCATTGTGAATTGTTTTATTGTATTTTAGATATTACTTGCCTTGTTAAGTTTTACTTTATAAGTGCTATAACAAATAATGAGTAAATATTGGATGAATTACTACCTCTTACAAGGTCATTACCTTCTTTAATTAGATCAATAGGCCAATGACCAATAGGTAGATCAGCATGGGGTAGGGTGGGGTGGGGCTTCGTTTTGGGTTTGGGAGGGTACGGGTTCAATCCCATACTGTTTAAAGAAAAGGTCAGTCTAGATTAAAAATAAATTATTCTAGATAAGCAAATTTGTTGCTACATGCACATGTTTATTAGTTTATGCATATATTTACGTTCTGGTGCTAATTGGACAACATTTATTGCTGCTTTCATGGAAAATTCTCAGGTATTTTATACTAGTTTTACCAAAAAAATAGTTGAAATCCGAATTACATCTTAATGAATAAGCAATGAAACAATTTCCAGAAATGTTCTCTATGGTTGTTAATCCTCAAATGCTCTGTATTTTCTTTGATATAGATGTTACAAGTTCTGTGAAATTTTATCAAGCATAAACGTGGCTTGAGGAAATAATTATGTGTTATCTTAAAGATGGTATTCTTTTTATCCTTTGGATGTGTTTGCTTCTATCTTGCTGTCATCTAAAGTTGAGCGTATGTTAGTGAGGAATCCCTACAACACAAGGAAAAAAAGGGTTGAGACATTACAGAAAAAAAGTAATAAATATTTTATTCAACTATAGTTTCTACATTCTTAACGCCAAGAACCGCTAAATGTGCTAGATGGTGAGGCAAAGAAGCTTGAAAGTGCATCTTAATTTTGATTAGCCTTCTGATTCTTCTCCTTGGTTATAATTAACTGACTCTTCCTTGATAAATGCAGTTCTGCTTATCAGAAGGGAACCTTTTGTAGCAAGTTTCACTCAGATTCTGATGTCTGGAGAGAGTGTCTTATTTGCGGAAAGGTTAGCTGAAAGTGCAATGTTTTTCACTTCGTACATTGGCTCGGTTCTTGGATCAATAATATTTTTAATTTGAAACACAGTGTAGTTAAATCTATATCTGTCTTTATAATTAATTAGTAGTTTGTTTTTTGAATACACTTAAAGTTCTCCTTTGCAGATGATTCATAGTAAATGCATCATGTCACTCCACATGTATGAAAGTTAAGATTTTGGAGGTGTCACTCCACATGTATGAAAGTTTAGATTTTGGAGGTATCGGCTGCACAGGGTGTACAGTGGAGTCAACTATTATGGTACGAATTAGTTTTTTGCTTTTTCAAGTTTTCCATCATCAGAATTTTTTTTAACTACTTTTCAATTATTTTTAAGCTAACTTTGTTTTGTGTTGTTAAACCATGGAATTGAAAATCATTTCAAGGAGTTTCTCCAGTATCGTGATCTGGTTGCTTTAAACTCCATCTGCAACCGTTTGTTGGCACTTGGAAGCATAGAGTTATTGTTTATATTCCTTATATTTTTTTATTAAAATTTTGCTCCAAAAAATAAAGTATCTCTTGTGGCATGCTTGTGGATTGACTACGTATAAGTTCCTTTCACAAGATATATGCGAAGAAAGAAGTAAATATTATTTTTACAGCAAATAATTTAAGTAAATATCAGGTTTAAAAATGCTTGTAGTAAATAGCAGTGAATAAAAAAAATTATTTGGTAAATAATCAATTTACTTTATTTTTGTGAATATGCTACTTACTACAATTTCAGCATATTATACAAGGGCTTTTGGGCCTTGTTAGGAAATTTTACTATCTATTTTAATTCCATTCTATTTTTACTCTCTATAGTATTTAACATAAGATGTTCACAGTTTGTGGAAGGCTACTGCCTTTCGTACTTCCATCAAATCTCCAGTGTTAATTGGTGTCCAGAGAGGACCCTTTGAATTCAGTTCCTTTGGATTGGAGGGGTAAAAAGTATGCAAGTAAGAGAATGAAAATGTCAATGATCAGATGCTTTCCACCATGCCATCTAGGCAGTCGAATTTACCATCAAGGAATGATGCCTAGATTTATAAACAGGGGTTGTAAATTGAATATCAAGCCGCTTTCTCAAATTCAGTATTGCATTTGAGTGTTTTATTTATTTCATGGTTTTTTGTTGTCTTTCATATTTGCAACTTCAAATGTATACGCTTACTTTAATTTGTAACATAAGAGACGAGTTGGCGTACAAATGTATTTATTTATTTATTTCTATATTTATTTTTTCAGATTTTTCTTGGATCTGTTCATTTTTCATCAAAACTTTTTAGATTTTTTTTGTTTTTATATGTTTTTATTTTGCCGTACAATTCGACCTCTTATTATTGTTTATTGGGATTCCAGTTGCATCCATACATTCTAATTTCTATATATTTAAGTGTGCATTGAGTATCATCTCACTTTTTCATTTTCCTGGCTATCTGCTTTGTATTTCACCTTAAAATTTTTATTTTTTTTATCTTTCTAACTTTTATAATTGATTAAATTATCCTTTGTTGCACAAAGGCAAAGGAGCGTAATCTTTAAGCGCTCTAAGACCTTGTAAGTATTAAGGAAAAGGAGTTTTTCCCCAAATAGTCATTCTTTGTTACTTGTGGTATATCCAGATAATGGCATTAGAAGTTTCACCATACTCTTCCAGTATCGTCAAGGTTCACTAGCGTCAACCAATTCGTTTTCCTGTTAGAAAGAAAACTATTCATTATTCGTTTTCCCGTTGGAAAGAAAAATATTCATTCTGAACATGCAGTTGTTGCACAATTCATTAGTTATTTTCTTTAGTCTGCGACTGTTTCTGCTTTATGATAAATCTGAACTCATGAAAGGTTGACCTACAATTAGTTGGAAACTCTTATATTTCATAGGTATCAAATCAACATTCGTTCTTCACACATACTACCTCCGAGGTTACCCGTGATTCGAGGGATACCGTAGAAGCTGAACACCCTGTTGACTCTGGCAAAATGTTATTTGGTATGTGTTTCACCGAGCCATCTTCAATCTATGTTTTTACTAGGTGAAAAGTGTTTTTCTAAAGGGAAAGAGTGTGTGTGTGTGTGTGTGTGTGTGTGTGTGTGTGTGTGTGGTTGGAATGAAAATAAAAGGGCGGTTTTATGTAGCCTATTTCACTATATATCACAAGGAAGTCATTTCTGAGTCTAGACTAGTATTACAGGAATAAGAGTATTATTTTATTCTCCCCATCGTTGTTTGTTGCTTAATGACATGACGTATTTTACATATTTTATAGGAGGAATGTTATCAAGTGATTCTTTTATTCATACTAATGCACAATCTCCTGCGGCTTGGTTGGAGAGCAGAATAAAAGTTCACTTAATGGAGCAGAGACAGTAACTGACCCTTCTGTAGGCAAACAAACATCTCTTGAGTCTGTTTCGTGTGGACCACCTTCTCAACCACCATCTCCTGCTGTTCATCTTGGAGACCGGAATAAAAATTCACAAAATAGAGCAGGCACACCAGTGGACTCTTTTCTTGGCAATCAAACATCTCTTCGGTCTGTTATACCTGGGTCACCATCTCAAATACAATCTCCTGCAGCTCTGTTTGCAGACAAGAACACAAGTTCAATTAATGAAGCGCAAACACCAGTTGAACCTTTTGTTGGCAATCAAATGTTCCAAGGGGACACCTCATCAAAGGTCACTTCAGCTCCTTGTAGTTTGCCTGAGATAACTGATCCTGAGCTGCCCAAAGCTTCTGGAGAGTATCCTCTACATTGCGATCTTTTATTAGATGTTGAAAGGTGGAATTCCATAGCTGTTATGCCTATTTAGATTCTTGGTTTCTATTTTGATTTGATTTCAAATTCAAATTAAAAATTGTCATAGTATGGAATCTAGCAGAAGCTCCAATCTGAACTTGTCATTTTTGTCTTGAGTCCTTCACTTATATCTAAGCTCAAATTCTGATTTGGTTCTTCTATTCGAGAAGTTTCTGAGTGTTACTGATGCTGATCCTAAGCGCGCGCGTCTGGTTCTGCCTAGGCTATGTGCAGAGGTGAGTCCAAAAACCCCAAGTTAAGATCTCAAGTCATTTATTGGTTAAGTTTCCTACGACTGAAAGATAATAATTCTTGATGATTTTGTCCTATGTTAGAAATATGTGTTTAGTACAAAAGATTAGCTTCAGCGTCTTGTTTTGGAAGATGAATACATCATACCGTGTATTAATTCTCATCGTTGCATTGCTGTCTTAACCATTTCTTTGGTTTTGCAATGCATTTTCTTTGCGTAATAAGCATTTTAATTCATTGCTATTCTTGGATCAGTTAAGAGTCGCTGTTTTATTCTACAGAATATGGTAAAACGCATCTCAGGTTCACCAAAAACTTTCACTTTTAAGTCATACTAGTTATATTCTTTATTTATGCGAAGCAAAGCACTCTTCATCTTGCATCTTCCAAGTGAACTATCGACCTTTTTACATTACGGGGAAGACAAATTTTGTTAAAACAGTATTCCTCATTAAAAAGATGTAGGAGGGGAAAATAAGACTACTCCTTTAGATCTTTGTTTGCAATTGTTCCATTAGGTAAGAGCATTTCAAATGCAGGACCAAATTAATGTACCAATGCTAAATTTTGGCATGTGGAAAAGAAAATAACTCTGCAGTGCGTTTTTTGTGCTAAATTTGGCATTTGTTTGGCATTTGTTGGTGTGTTGACTTTTCATTTAAAAATTACAATGTCGTCGTTTTCCAATTGTTTAAACATTAAAAGTTTACTTTTACAAGTTCCAAAGATTAAAATTTATGAACAAAAATAGATATCGCATCTGACATAGCATTATGCATTGCAGCACAAAATATAACTTTTAAATATTCACATCTTTTGGTGTCAAAGTGGCATTTTGCATTGTAGATGGTCTAACTAAATAATATAGCTTTTTTTCCCCTCTTTATGAATGGTTTGGAAATCAATTGTATATTTCTATTTTGGCCGGAAGTCACGTTAACAAATACCTATAATAAAACAGGTATTTTTTCCATATACTGCCAAGGGACAACGACACCCCCTTGAAGTTCAGGATGTATAAGGCAAGGACTGGAAGTTTTATTTCCATGTTTGGAGAAACGGTCATGGCAGGATGTATGTACTGGGAGGAGTAAACAAATATATGGACGAAATGGACAGGAAAGCTGGTGACAAAGGTGATTGTGTACCTCATTATACAACTAAGATTGGTAATCCGTGTAACTTTAGTTTGTTGTTTCTTTATCATCTTTTGTTAACTTTCCAATAGTTTTACGGTTTGCTAAAATCAACTAGTTGTTCGTACCAATTTATTATCTGGATTATCTTGTGATGTGATTTGGTATTTGAGTCACCTTACGGTCATTTCACATTTGAGTTCTTATGTGTCATCAATGGTGTTGGCAATATGTTCTTTCAAATCGTCAGAGATATGCCGTCAACATTCCTTTGACTTCTATTCTTTCTTTACTCTTTCTTCCCGAAGTCTTCTGTTTTCTGATGTACATTTTCCTAAAACTCTTTTGTGAGGTTTACCCTTTTTTTATTTGTGAGCTATATAGTCTTGTGCATTAACTTGTGGTATTGTAGTTTGTGACCAAGAATTTTGCATCTTTTAAGTAGCATTTTATTGGATGGGATCAAAAGGAAAGTATGTAATTGAAACTAAAAAGGTTTCATCTGATTCAAGCACCCAGGTACATCACCATAATCATAATCTACATTTGCATTTTGGTCTTCAAAATCTGTTTAGAACTAGGGTAAAGGAATCTTTTTGCCTTAGGATTATATAATTAAAAAATATTTTACCCTCCCTAAATTTATACTCTATTCCAGATATCATACTGATGTCCTAAAACAAGTCAAATACTTCTTGGGATCTTGTAGCCTTTGCTTTCCGTGGATGCTGTGGAGGTTTGTTGTACTCAATTCTGCAATCAGTCAAGGTCCCAGTGGGGTGTGATGAAAACCTGTCTTTTTGTACTCTTGGACTGCCGTTTTTTTTCTTTTTTTACCAAACTTCAGACTTTGCAAGGCACAATAAGTTTGACTTATTTCTAGTTTCTACCGTAAAGAATAGCATATTGCTGTTGTTCCTGCCTGTATTAGGGTAATTTGAACAGACAGGATAAAGGGGGAAAATGAACTGGTTTGAATGAAACGCATAGCTTACACATCTATTTTTGTAATGCTTTTAATAGTGGATTGTCAAGTTATGCTTAACTGCGACGGCGGGATTAGTGCTTAGAAAATCATGGGGCCCTATAGTTTTTACAACATGTTTGTCGAAGTACAAAACCTCAGTTAGGCCTGGAAACATACATGATTAAGATTGCTGGGTTATCAGCAATATTTTCTGATCAACAATAGAAGTGATGATCATCATGGTCTGGAGATTTTGTTTAGGTATTTTACTTACAGGGCACTCGAACCATATTTTTCAGTAGTGTATGTTGAATCAGACAACAGGATCGTAGAAGAAATCTTATTCAGGAATCACAAAATGTTTTTTACTTTTTACGTTAAGCTTTCTTGTGATGACTTTATAGTAAAGTGTGAACCCTAGTGCTGGCTAAGGATGACTAGTTAGAGTTGTCAAAACAACTGTTGAGATGCGATACTGCAGAAAGATCAATTTGACTAGTTTTAGTCAGGTACGTCCTGCAATTTCATATTATCAAACTGATTCCTTATCAGGAACTTGAAGTACAAACCAAAAAACAGAAAATGTCACCTTTTAGAACGATCTAAAACGAGAATTAGACCTTGTTTTCCTCTCTTTAAATTCGTACTTTTCCGTTCTTTAATCCCGTCAAAATAATTCATGTGGTCGTGAAGGTATTACTAGACTTGCAGTTTGGAGGCCGTAATTTAAAATGGTCAACACTTGCACCTTGAATGTGAGAGGTGCCTGACGTGATAATTTGACTGGCTGATGGCAGTTTAATCATTATTTCTACCAAGCTACGTCAAAACGGAGAGTCTGTTTCATGGACTATTTTTATGTTGGGAAGATCTTGTCTGTAACCTTGTCCTCATTTTGGTCTCTAGAAAATTGTTTAGATTCAAGTAAACGACCTGTTGGGATAGGATATCCAGGAGGCCGTTCGCAAATAGAATCCATTAGGATCACCAAACAGTTAGATGACTTTCACCCAAGCATTCAATTACGTAAACAGTCCTGCTGCTTTTTCATTCTCCTTCATGTGCGTCTATATGAGAGAGCTGTTATCTGAATTAATCCAGGTTTAGAGTCTTAGTTAAATTGTTTAATGGGGAATCGGCCAAAAAAAAAAAAGGGGGTCAATAACGTATGGTTATTCGTTGTGAAACATGAACTGGGACGGTTAAAACCCTTCGAGATTAAACAAGTCTCAAGCAAAAAGAGGAAAAGGACAAAACTAGAATCTTGAATTTATTGAGTCTCCTTGAGTATAAGAGGGAGGTAAACAAATTACAGCCCAACATTTTAACAGCTAGAAAAATGCAGAAAAAGACGAAAGTTAAGGTTATTCTGAAATGTGATTTAGCTATCTTCTAATGGTTAATCTTTTGGCGTGAATGGTTAGTTCTTGAAATACGCAGAACGGTGACACCTGGTACCTTTGTTCAGACATGAATATTCCTATTTCTTACCAGAGTTTCTTTCATTTCAATATTGCTGCAATGATGTTCATGAATACCATTTTTTGTATTTTCTGTTACGCTGCTTTTCTGCATGTTATTAAACTTTAAGTAGGCTCCCAATGATATGAAGGGAAATATAGAATCAGAAACTGCCTGTAAAGCAGCATAATAAATATTTACATTTGTACATATATAACTATATGCATACATATATTCCCTTAAAAGTTCAGTTTGGGATTCCATGAAGTATATAACCTTCAATCAGGTGCATTGTATTGAGTATGCTGTTCATTTTAGGCTGTCTGGAGAATGAGTAGATTTCTTTTCATTTATGAATTTGATTCATCATATCTCCTTCTTTGGGTACTACAATCTTATAAGATTCACATAACTTCTTGGTCTTATATTACCATCTTATAAGTTTTCGTCTTCTCAGTACCAATACATTAATTGTGTAAAAAGATGTGATTTCATCTTTTATGCTTATTTGCAGTGCGTATTCAGTCCTTCAAGCTCAAAGGAACGTGAAGATATGCTTTGTTTGAGATGATGATATTAGCTTTACAGGACACCATTATTATTTTATGGATCATTCTGAGTAGCGGTTTGCCGAATTATAAAACAAGTAACCATGTTAGGAGAGTTTGTTCCCTGGTGTTGACTGTGTCATGCATGGGTTGAGTTGGGTGGGCTGAGTATTCTCTATGAAGATCCATCTTCCCTGGCCTGATCTCACCATCAATGGGTGGCTTAGTCCATTCGCTTCACATCGGGAACTTTAGTAGACTGAGAAACAGAGGAGCAGTTTGGTAGTTGGGATTAAGTTATTACTATTAAAATCTTGGAGAACAATTGCTTCTCATTAATACCAGAAACTTTCTTGGACATATATCATGGTGAAAGGATTTTGGAAAAAGGAAAATGGGATTTAGATATGTCTGGATGGACACGTAGAGTTACTTATCTAACGTTTACAGAAACCATTCAATACTCAATACTGTTTTGTTATATGACATTGGAATTTTATTTATTTATTTATTTGTTTTATTTTTCATTTTTACAAAATATTGCCTTGGAATAACTTTTGGTAACTACTCTTTGCAGCATAACTTCAGTGGAGGACAAGTATCTGGAAATTCTTCCTTCGGTATTCTGACATCAGATTGATATGAAAGCATTCCAACTTGATCATATTTACACCAGTATTCCAGCAAAATACAGCCATGCTTTCTTTCGGAGATAAATGCATTACTTGAACATAGATGGGCATCAAAATCTGCCGCACAACTATTTTTTGTGACCTCATGTTTTGGCATATAGATTTAGCTTGGTTTAGCTCGTACTTTTTTTTGTCTTTTTCTGAAAAATCAACAAATATTATAACTAATTTTAACAAAGTCAACCAATTTTTTAAAGCTAAACTAAACTAAACCATGGTTCCAATCGAGATTTTTGTCTTTATCATTCTTGGCTGTGCCCCAATGCAGCAAATAGAGTGGAATTTGATTGGTGCAATTAATACAGGGAGTTGGGTAGAGAGAGATGCTGTTTCTCACTGCATATTTTATTTTCTGCTGCCTTAAGCCAAACACACCAGGAGCCATATTGTCCTATGCTGCAAATAGGTATTGATTTATACGTCTTTTATACCTGAGGTTGGTTTAGTATGTCCTGCAATTGCACTTTATTATTGAATCATAACTGCATCGATATTGCACCTGATGCTTAGTTGGATGTTTTGTAAGCACAACTAAACTGATGATGGATGCTCTAGATGCTCTATACACTTCGTTAAATTACAAGCTTTTAAAATTGCATTCTAACTGCAATTATCTGTCTTTGATAATTGTTAAAGTGTAAAACTATTATTAACCCACATCCTAATAGCTTAAGCTTTTGGAATGGATTGATAAACTAACATAATATTAGAGGGAGGTCCGGAGTTTGAACCCTATAATTGCAATATACTTGTCCGCATGTTTGCTCATTATCTGGCCTGCATGTGAGGGAGAGTGTTAAAGTGTAAAACTATTATTAGCTCACATCCTAATAGCTAAAGCTTTTGGGATAGATTAGTAAACTAATCAGCTCAATGACCTGTGTTGTTTAGCAGGGACTAACCAGATGTTTACATAGAGGCCAAACCCTCCAAGATTTTACTCTTGCGACTGCCGACCTCGAGTTTTTTCCAACCAGTTGGAGAAGAGAACAATTGAAAATGAAGACTCTGCTGTCTTTACTTTCTTTTTTGTTTTTTTTTTTGGCATATACACATCCTATTTTTTTCCTTCGCAGGTGGAAAAACTTCCTGTCTTACCGCAAAAGGCAGCGTATATTTCAAGAGATTGTAACGAGCTGAACTGGCTGTACAGCCTAACAAATTGTTCGTGTTGTTGTACTTCCGAATTTTCTTGTCACCTTGCCAATCAATTAGAATTTCTTCTTCTTGCCTTGGGCTCTGCAGTTGATCAAGTAATTGAATTTCTAAAGCTAGTCATCCTTGTTCATCCTCCGGCGTGTCGTTTTTATGCTGTTGTTGTTGATGCCTTCAGTAGTGGGTTTATAGTTGTTGTCGTTTTATCCTTTGGTCCCTTTATTGTCGGTTATGTATTACTGTGTCGTTTGTCGTTTTCTATTTTTTCTCGTTGTTCTAATTCGAAGACCTATGTTCATTATTCTTGTCGTTTTTCCATTACACGTCGTTCATAATTGTAGTCGTTTATACTTTCATTTCGGGAATTCAGTGGAATTTTACGTGTCGGTTTTTGTCCTCTTTCCTGTCTCCGTCGTTTTTTTTTTTTTTTTTTTTGGTTATTTTGACTTGATGTCTCTCTTCCTGCTCTTCCATCCCATGAAGTTTGTTTTCAACTTTGCTGTCGTAGATTCCTTTTATTGCCTTCTTACGTCCTATTTGTTGTGATTTAATTCCGTAATGTCGTTTTTCTTTTCCTTGTCTTATTAGAATGCAATCTTAGTTAGGCCTCCATTGATTTGTTGGTTCCAATTTAAACGATTTGAGAACTTGAATATAATATGTTAATTGCAATCCAAACTAGAGTTTAAATGTGCAATTAAACTACCAACATGAAACCTCTCAAAACAAAAAAAAAAAAAAACTATCAATATGAGAAGGGAATAAAATCTTAACATGTTTAGATAGATAACGAAAACAATCGTTTGAAAAAGTAACGGCTTTCTAACAAATCTACTAAGAGCATATTTTAATAACCAGAGAAAAAAAAAACCATATTTCAATAAGATATATGGATAGAAAAACGAGAATTGGTCTTAATCAGTAATTAAAAAAAGAAAAACATATTAAAACTTGAGTTTGGATATAAGTAAAAGAGAGAAACTAATTATTTGAATGGAATCACTATACAAACAAGATTGACAAGTTGAAAATAATGAAATAAATTCGAATTCGGTCTTGTTTTCAATGCGAGATATGATTTCAAGAATTTTATGTTTCCAAACAAAATTTTAAAGTTGAAATGAACATGCCACACAACAATAATTAGTATTGTAAAAAGGTGAGGGGGCAGGTTGTTGTCTTGCAATTTTTTTCCCAATTATGGTCTTTTCTCATTCTCGTTTTTATATAAATGAAGGATTTAAAAAGTGAAAAAGGCAGAACACAAAAAGGAGAGAGAGAGAGAGAGAGAGAGAGAGAGAGAAGAAGCAAGCCATAAGATACGATGTGTCTTATAATCTATATATACAAACATATATGAAGTAGGAATGGTATAGAGATATAATAAAGATAAAGATAAAAAAAATTATCTGTTTGGTCTTGTGGAAACGACAGGATGGCTTGATCGGTGAAAATTGACGTTGGAAGTTGGACGATTTCTAAAAAAAAAAAAAAAAAAATGAAAAGAAAAAAAAAAGGTCAAAAGGGTTAACTAAACTCAAGTGCGTGCAAGCAAAGATATACCAGCAGAAATATAAATATATGTATAGAATGAAATATAAATACAAAGATATACCAGCAGAAAGGACTAACGAAATCACCGCCATAGAGCACCTGAGTTTATTTTATTATTTTATTATTATTATATCACAATTCATTTAAAAGGTATTTAGGGATATTATAAAACACTTTTTCTTTTTTTTTCATCTTATAACCTCTTTTATTATTTACATATCAAAAACTCTATACTTTTTAAGATTTTACGTATATAAATCTATAATTTTACGTATATAAATCTAACTCAAACTTTAAATATTTTACGTATATCTAACTCAAACTTTAAATATCTATAATTTTACGTATATAAATCTAAATAAGATTTTTTTAATTATATATAATTTCAAGAAAAACGAAACAAGATCCATATTAATAATTTTTTTAATAAATTTTTAAGATTTTATACTTTTTTTTACTTTAATCAATTTTTTTCTTTCAAATATATTTTTCAAAAATACATCTCCAACTTCAAAAATACATCTCCTCAATCTTCCTAAGCGAGCGTTTAATCAGTATGATCTTTATTAAAAAGAAAAATGACCCATTAAGTATTGTGGAAGCATCGTCAACGATTTAGATCTGAATTATGATCTACATTGCAGGATTCATCAAGAATTGACTCAAGATTCTTCATCGCCACCAACATGATTTTAATACTCCAAGTCATTATTTTTCAGGAATACAATCATTAAATTCTTGATTACTCATGATGCATGTAGTTATTAAATAGGCGAAATACCAAACAACAATAACAACAAAAAAAAAAAAGAAAAAAGAAATCCATAGCCCAATAAACTTTTTTAGAAAACAAGAAAGAGGAGGAGAGAGTGAGGAGGGGAAAAAAAACATCACACACACACACATATATGTATATATATATTCTCCATCATATTGGTACGTCTCCATGTGATCCTAGAACCGTTATCAATTATATATATTTTAAATAACCCACTAATGGATAAATATCTTACATGTGATATTTAAAATATCTATTTAATTAAAGTAAGTTTTCAAGTTTAATATTAAGTTTGTAAAGAAAACTTCACTCCCGTCCACATTTATTAAACAATATTATATTTTTTTATGTTATTATAACAATCAATTGATTTTAATATAATATTTTTTTTAATAATACATTATATCATTTACATTATAATTTAAATTTTTTAAATGATATCATATTACAAAATTTTGAATAAAAAATTAGATATAATTTACTGATAATTATAAGATTATAAATAAAATATTACAACTGTGAGATCAATCTAACTTTTAAAACCATAATAATTTTCTAATATCTTAATTAAAATAAATTCTTCGATTGCTATGTAACGATAAAGGGTATAAAATAAACAAGAATTGATTGATATATACGTGGAATCTTCTAGCTATGTTGGTTGGAATAGCCAAAGGAGACAGCCGTGGTCTCGTTTGAGGTGGATTTATATCTCTTAAAGGAGCTTCCAACTTAGAACCGTTGCCATTGTAAGTCTTTTATTATTATTATTATTGTTGTTGTTGTTGTTTTTACATCCTTTGTTCCAGGGTTGCTCCTTTTCTTTTGCTTCTAGGTGTTCATAGATATATTCTGGACTTTTGCTATAGATTATTATTATTCTTTTTGTGACACCCCCACGTACGTTACCATAACAACCAATCGAGCTCTGACGCCGACCGTGATGGCTGGCAACCTCGTGGGTCGTCATCCTCTTACTTAACATACTTAACTTTCCCTTCTTAATGTTCTCATTTAAAGCGGAAGCAATTTCTATAGCAATTTTTTTTTTCTTTTAACTTACATATTATACCTATCTCTATCATACTCTTATAACACATATTTCATAACTTTCTTTCTTTCATCTTCCTTTTTGAACGCTCAGCGAAAGACTCATGGTAGTACCATACCCTCGCCCAGTCCCTTGGCACGTGCAGATCCATCTGTTGTCCATCATACTACTTTAAACTAACAGGTTGCTTACCTGCAACATATAAACAACTAATGAGCTAGATGCTCAGTAAGTTCAAACATACATTCATTAACTTATAAATACTAGTAATATATATTATTACTAGAATATATGACATCACATATATACACATCATACACATCGTCTATACATATTCTCGAAACATAACATATTATGTGAGCTTCCTCATGCTTATTTATCTCTTCGCTAATCATTCACATCATTCTATTGATAATCTCTTATTATTCTATTCTAATTTCTTCATTTCTATTCTTCTCATTCCTATCATTCCTTAACTTTCTGTTCTAAACCTTTATAACTTCTCTATCGCTTTGTCATCATCTCTTAACATTTCATATCTTAAAAGCTAGTAACATACACACTAGCATAACATCACGTAAAAACGTGTCATTCACATCGTATCACATATATGATTCTATTATGTTCTTATAAACTTCGTTTTGTTATTTATTTATTTTTCATCGATTTCATTATGTCATTCCTTCATATCATTCGTTTCTTTTCTTATCGTTCTTTACTTTTCTTTTCTTTTCATTCTCTTTTCCTTTCTTTTCTTTTCACTCTCTTTTCCTTTCTTTTCTTTTCACGCTCTTTTCTTTTCTTTTCTCGCTCTTTTCCTTTCTTTTCTTTTCACGCTCTTTTCCTTTCTTTTCTTTTTACGCTCTTTTCCTTTCTTTTCTTTTCTTTTCTTTTCTTTTCACGCTCTTTTCGTTTGTTTTCTTTCCACTTTCCTTTAGTTGGGCCCGTTGTTGGACGTACCTATTTGCGCGCAGACAGTGGGAGGAGGGGGAGCTACCTACCAACCTACCTCACAGTCATATAAAACCTCACATTCGGGGCTGGTCCAACCTATAATCTACCACACCTTCGGGGTAGCGCCACATCTACGCGGAGGATATAGACCAGAAGTCTCGACCTTGTAGGGAGACCGGTACAACTTAAGTTTTCAGTCTTATTATCTTGTAGGCTTTTATTTTTCTTATATTGATTTTTCATTGTACGTCTTTTTCACGACATTCATCATCTTTCCTTTCTCATTTTTCATAGAACATTCTATGGAATATTTGTTCTTTCGTTATTTTTCTTTTCTTAATTCTTTACTTTACTTGTGTGAATTATGTTAATCACACTTTAGCATAGCATATATGGCACATATTACTTATATATTATCACACCACATCACATCATAACAACCAAAAACACATTTATTTATGTGCAGACAATTATTCTCTGTTTATCTTATCATTATATTCCTATCGATCATAGCCTATCGTTCTATTCTATCAATCACATCTTATCGTTATATTCTAATCCTTTTATCATACCTTTCATTATAACCTATCATTGTTTCTCTTTCTTGTCTAACTCTTTGCTTTCATATCATTTTTCATAAAATATCTATCCTTTCGTTATCATAAAACATATCTTTCTTAATTCCTTTCATCACCGATCATCGTTGCTCTATCAATCATAACTTAACTTTCATAAAACTTTTCATAAACATCCTATTCTTTCTTTTCATATCTCATCTTTTTCTTATGCATTCTATCATAACATTCTCATTCTTACTCTTTCCATTCTTCTATCTCTCTTTCTCACATCTTTATTCTCATAAAACTTTTATAATACCTTTCCTTCGTAATTCAATATATATTCATATATATATATTTTTATAAATTATTTATTAAAACCTATCTTTTAACATCATCAATACATTGCTATGGCATTACTATAGCATCATCATAAATCACGTCATGACATTTACATTCAAAACATATAAACACGATAAACTTGTTCATAGTTACAGACGGGTAAATGTCTGAACTTACTCATAGCGTGCTTATCCTCTTCTTAGAATCCATCGACATCCTTTGTCGCGTCTGAATCGAGTTCCTACAGATAATCTTTGTCTGTTAATCACATTTTCATTTATAGCTTTTATTTTATTAAAAAGCTTGATTCTAATCTTATAACCCTTAATTATAGCCTTAGGACAGCTTTTTAAACCTTAATGGCCCTTTCCAAATTTTTCTCTAACTTTTGAAAAATTACGATTTTACCCCTAACTTTTGATAAAATTACAATTTTGCCCTTGAGTGATTTTTCATGACTTAAACCTCAATTTTGGCTTTTACAAACTTCATTACCCTATTCTGGGATCATTGGGGCTCTTTTCCCATAATTTTAGAATCTGTGGGCAAAATGACCATTTTACCCCTAATGGGTCGTTTAATCATAACATTTTCATTTTCATACTTAGGCTGGATTTTCTAAACCCAAAATCATTTAATTAACTTTCTAAATCTTATCGGACCTTTTCCGGATCAATTCTTATCATTTTACCAATTTTCACATTCCCGGCCCTCGGGAAGTACTATTCGAACCTAAGAATCGGTTTCATGTTTTTCTTGCGTTCTAGGGTTTCGAAGGGTCGGTTTACTAATTATAACTTGCCCCTTCTTTTTCCATGCCCTAATTCCTTAAGGGGGCTCGGGTTCCCTTCCCGATCATATTTTACCCCTCGTTTTCCCATATTACCCCTGGTGTCATTTTTAGAAATTTCGGTAGCATTTCCGCTTAATTTTTGAGGTTCCAGCGTTTAGGAAACGCCTGAAAACCATCTATCCTGATCTAATTCTATCACGTACTATACCAGAAGCCTAGATTTTACGTAAAACTCATACTGTTTACGTAAAATCATTACATTATCACATATTTTTCTTCTTCTCCATTACAGTCATTTTCTTCTTTTTACATACATTATTTTCCACATTTTTCATGCCAATAATCATAAAATCATACAATAGTCCCAAACAATTAAATTGCGGAACGTAAAGGGGTTGGGATTTATACCGAATTGCAGTCCGATCTCGACGGCATAAACCATAATTCCTCGTTCTTCATATTTGAGGTCTCGTCTTAAAATTTCGACTCCGCAGATGCGTTCGGAACGTCGAAAATAGGCCAACGGGCCAAACTTCCATTTTCGGTCACCGGTCGCCGTTGACCGGTATTGACTGGCGGCGGCGGCGGCGACGGTGGCAAGTGGGTAGTCCATCTTGAAGATCTCGATGAGAGGAATCCATTGGTGGCTTCAATTTCACCATTCGACACCTCTATCGCCGGAAATCGCCCCTCGAAAGCTCGGTCACGGCGGCGGCTTTGGAACTCCGCCGTGCCGGACTTTTTCCCCGAAATTGATTGAGGGTTTTTGCTCCCCTCTTCACGGCGAACATTTCTATACCGGTGGTGCAACTCAACATCGCCGGAAACGGCGAATTCCACGGCGGCTTCACGACGGCGACGTCTCGGCTTCGGGCGGCGTGATCCGGCGGGTCGTTGGGCTAAAACACCACCTGGGTTTTATTCTACTCTTCACCACGAGTCTTTTGGGACCGGAATCACCTTGATCGGACGTCGGACGTCGGACGGCGGAGATACGGCGTCGCGAAATTTCCGGTGGCCTGCGGCTTCGGGCGGCGCGTGCGGGCTCCTCCGACGTCGGTTCCGTCGACTCGGCCCACCGTTGAACTCAACTCGGAGAGAGCTTTCCAACGGTGCCGGTGGTGTCGAAAACAGACACCGTTTCCGATAGTCGGTTACTGTACACTTTCGGGTAGAGAGAGAGAGAGAAATGAGGAGAGAGAGAATTTGTGGACAAATGAGGAAATTCCACTTTTTTCCGTTCTTTATATACTTTTTCGTCCAAAATTTCAACATGGGCTATCCTGACAAATTTGGACGTCCCGAATCCAAATATATCAGTTTTATTTTCATCTGAGGTCATTTCAACCAGTTTCCGATACTGCGAATTTTTGGTCAAAAATTACCCTTGTACTCAATTATCAAATTTGAGCGTGCTGATAGGCTATCCTAACTAATTTCGGAGTGCTGAACCCAAATTTATCAATTTTATGTCAAGATAATATCATCTTGACCTACTTCTTGATACTGTGAGTGGCACACGTGCACACACATAATATCACTATTACTCATTTTTCATCCTTTAACATTGTTAGAACATTTTATTTAGTTCTAAACAATATTAAATCACTTAATTTCACCTTTTAACACTTAAATTCATTGTGTATTAATTTTCCGAGAAATATGAATTTTCCCGGTTGTTACACTTCTTCTTCTTTTTCCTTTTTTTTTTTTTTGTTTTCAATTCCATTGTTCATCTCTTTTTTTTTTTATGTCTATTTTCCTCATTGGTGCTATTTGTTTTTTTGTTTGTCATTTTTTTTTTTTGGTATTGTTATTGTAGGGAGTAAATTTCTACAGTCAAATTTGTATCTAGGGTCAATGGCTGGTGGATCTTTGGCGACATATACATGAGATTCTTGCTAGGTGTGGTAAATAAATGCAGAAAATAAAGAAAAACAAGAAAAGACAAACACAATTTTTATAGAGGTTTACTCATTATCTCGTGGACTACATCTTCTGTGGTGTTCTAAAGCGTTCACTATGTAGGCAAAAAATACACGAGAGCTTGTGTGAGCAAAGAATAAGATAGAGAAGAAGATGAGGATTTGTAAATTCCAAATAATTCGGGGAAAATGTGAGAATCACTTAAGAAAGGCTTTAAGCTTGAATGTGAATTAATGGTGGGCGCTTCTCTGTATATGCATATGTGTAGAGAAAATTAGGTGCCTCTAATTTTGATGAGGAAACCTATTTACAAATCTTCTCAAAATTGGATCTTGATATTTAGATACTAAGATTTTGTTTTAATTCAAATTTAAGTTAAATAATTATCATATTTAGTTTAAAACATTTATTTAAATAAGATTATCTAGATATTTAAATTAATTCTTCAAATAATTAATTTATCCATATCTCTTAATTTAAATTAATCTCATATTTCTTTCAAAAAAGATAAATACAATTAATTTAAATTTCAAATCTTATCTTAAAATAAATATTTATATGAATTAAATATTTATCCAATTAATTAAATGAAACAAAATTTCCATTATACCCTTAGTGAAAAATGCCTCCACATATGGGAAAGTAATTCAGATTTTTCTATTCATTAAGTCCAAGAATTAAAGTCACAATGAATGCTTTATTTGATTATCATTCGTTAAGAAATTATATTGAGTTAGTAAAGGGACCAATTGAACATATAAATGGGCTCTAATAATCTATATAATTAATTATTCTATACTAAATAAATTAATTACATAATTATTAGTTCCAGAATCACCACTATAAATCTAAAACTAAACTTCCAATTATGTCTCGTATTACGTAAGCCTGTGTATAACCTTAATCTCATGACCTGGTCATATATGCAATACCCTCATATGATATCCATGATCAATTTAAGGTCAAAGTTCATTCAACTTTTTAATCATACTATCTTAAAAATCCATTATATATTTAATAGGAAAATGATTATTCACCATTTGTAAATAATAAATCATTTGCCAAACAAACAACCTGAAGTCTTATCCATTTTCATATCCTGTTTAATGCCATTAAGAGGATACCATTTTCTCTTTATTAGATCTATAATTCCATATTAATAAACAAATCTTACATCGTATACAAATTATGTACTCAACTAACAAGTCTCATAGCTTATCACTCTGAGACACTTTAGCCTTTGGAACATCAAAGTACACAAGTCATATACATAAAGTCATTTACTTACTTAGAATTTAAGTTATTACATAATGAATGTCTAAAGTGAATTAATCTATTTAAGCAGACTACATAGATTAATTATACTTTGGTTCAAGTCTAATATATCACCGTCACTAGACAATAAATCTATGTCTCTACTTAAAAGTCGGCTTACTCCTGACAGTCAAGGTAAACTATCTCCCTAATTGGAATTAGACAATATAATAGTCTTGATATGAGTTAGATACTTACTTTAATCCCATAGACTATGGATTATAGATTTAGACTACTTATTTTAGAACGTTGTCTTTTCGCATATAAAATCCATTATATGTAATATTTTAATAGTTTAAATACTAAATAGTTAATGAGCTATATTTAATTATATATAATTTAACATGTAAATAAGGATAAGGATAGTATAATAAATATCTAATGAAAAACTTTAAATATATTATTAATTAGTTGAAAATTAATGAAATATATTCTAAATGTCTTTCTTTCTTTGGGCATTCCCAACATTTTCAATTTAGAAACTTTAAAGCCACACTTCTCTTCAAATCCAAGAGGAGTATCCATATACACTTCTTCCTCTTAATCACCATTAAGGAAGGCATTCTTAACGTTAAGTTGCTGTAATGGCCAATCTAAATTTGTTGCAATTAATAAAAGTACTCTGACAGTATTTAATTTTGCAACCAATGCAAAAGTCTTAAAATAGTCAATGCCATAGGTTTGAGTAAACCCTTTGGCCATTATCCTTACTTTATATCTTTCTAAGGAACCATTTGAATTGTACTTTACTGTGAAGACCAATTTGCGATGAACAATAGTCTTCCCATTTAGCAATGTCACAGCATTCCTAGTGTTGTTCTTCTCAAAGGCTTTCATCTCTTCAAATACTGCTCCCTTCCAATTTGGAATTTTTAGTATACATTCTAAAGAATCTTAACACTAGACAATTATGAAGTAAAGGCAACAAAAGATGAAGACAAATGATCATAAGAAACAAACTTCATAATTAGATGCTTAGTACATGATTTGACACCTTTTCGACATACAATTGGAATATTGAGACTTGGAGCCTTGGGTTGGACATTTGACTGAGATAAAGAATTACCTAAGATAGACTTAGAGGAATGATTTAGTCTCGATTCTGAATTTTGACTATGTTGCAGAGTTAAGACCTCCTCTCTTTGTCCATGTTTCTTCCTCAAGAAAACAATCCTTTTCCAAATTTTGTCACTTTTTCTAGTTTCCATTCATTCTTTCTTCTTGGTTTTGATCTCTTACTGATATTATAGCTAGTTGTTCAGCGTCTTTTGAAATTAATTCATTATTTTCCAAGGCAGGTTTAGTGTCAAAGAAAATGTCAATAACGGTTGGAGACCGTGTTTTACTAATCATGCCTAGATCATGTGATTTGACCGTGTTGTCAGGTGAAGTTGATTCATTTGAATGAGAGATATCAAAGTTTAAGTCTAAATCTTCGCTATTGCTCTCCCCCTAAAGATAAGTACTACCAAAAAATGGTTTGTTTTCAAAAAAAAAAAGAAAGTCACATCCATATACGCAAACATTTTCTTAAAAAGTGGATCAAAGTATTTGTAACCTTTCTGAGTTGATGCATATCCTACAAACACACCCGTAGTCACTCTAGGATCAAGCTTTCCTTTATTGTTACTATAATTATATAGAAAAACCATGCAACCAAGTATTTTTTAAGGTAAATCAGCAAACAACTGAGTTAATGGGAAAATTTTTTTGAAAACATGAAAAAGGGTATGAAAATTTAAGACTTTAGATGGAATTCTATTGATGAGATATGTAGCATTCAAAATGGCCTCACCTCACAAATACTTAAGAACTTTAGTTGAAAACAGTAAAGAACGCACTACTTCTGAAAGATGTTTATTTTTTCTTTCAGTAACGTCATTTTGCTGAGGTGTATCATTATAAGAGCGTTGCTGAATCATATCATTTTCAAGGAAAAAAAAATTTCCTAAGACTATGTAAAAGTGCTCCTTTCCATTATCACTTCGAAAATTTCCATTTGAAATTGTGTTCAATCATCTTAAAAAAAAAAAAAAAAAAACTTGCTCTACCTTTGACTTTTCCTTTAACAAATACACCCAATACAATCTAGCTAGTGTGATCATATGTGAATGTGATAAACCAATGTTTTTAGAAAGTGTAGTAACCTTGTTTGGTTTCCAAATATCATTGTGAATAATAGAAAAAATGCTTTGAGAGCTTATATAGTTATGATGGAAAAGAAGCACGATGATGTTTTGCTAACTCACACACTTCACATTGAAATAAATTAGGATCGCTATAAATAAATAATTTTGATAACAAAAGCTTCAAGTACCTAAAACTAGGATGGCCAAGCTTAATTTGCCATAATAAAATGTTTTTATCATTGGAAACACAAATAGATTAAAAGTAAGTACATTGGCATTGAGATTGTTCTCTCAATTTTGATTTATCTTCAAAGAAATAAAGGCCTTCGATTTGTCTAGCATTGCCAATCATTCTCCCTAAGATCAACTTTTGAAACTCACATTAGGATGAGAAAAAGTTAGGGGATAATTTTGATCACGTGTTTTTTTAGTAACTGAGAATAAATTACAGGATAGATTTGGAACATAAAAAAACCTTATGGAGAGTAAGAGATGGTGACAAACCTATTGACCATATTCCTACAATGGCCAAAAGAAAACCATGTACAAACTTTAATTTTTGGTTTCTTGCACAGGAACTATAGGGAGAAAAGTTATGACAAACTAGTCATGTGATTTGTTCAAGGGCAATTAGAATTAATACTGACAAAGAATATAGTTGGTCCACTGAACACAACGGGTTTGATTGAGAATTGAGAAGTTTGTACAATTGGTCTATCTATTCATTGGTAAAAGAAAAGAACTAAAAGAAGACTGCTACTCATGGTCCAAAACTTCAGCTTGAAAGGCTCAACCTTCACCCCCTATTTTTTTCTTCCGGTTTGTTGGTTTGCCATGGATCTTCCAACAGGTCTCTCATGTATGCCATGGATGTTTATAGTGATCACACCATGGCTTGTCCTATCATTTGTTGTCCTTTTTCCCTTCCTCGTGATAACCTATTGTCATAAGTACCGAGTTTTCTATCTCAGAAGGTACTGTAGTTAGAGTAGTGCTGCCAAGCATAACCTGCTGTCACCCCTTATCTATCCGAGCCTTTGAAAAGACTTCATGAATTAAAAAGGTAACGGTCTCTTTCTAAGAATATGACCTTTTAGCTCATCTACCTTCTTGTTGAGCCTAGCAAAGAAAACAAATACTCTGTCATGTTCTCCTCTTTTCATATGTCGAAAACTATCATTAGGGTACTCCCACATATCATCATAGTAGAGATCTAACTCCTGCCCCCATGTCATCATCTCATTGTAGTGGATAATTACATCATGATCTTCCTGCTTTGCATGCCATAATCTGGACTTTAACCCAAATATTTGAGAAAAATTCTCCAAATCTGAGTATATATCATGGACTACATCCCACACATCTTTGGTCATTGGTAAATACATGAACGACTTTTCGATTACGAGTTCCATCAAGTCAATCAGCCACATGATGATTAAAGAGTTCTCAGATTTCTAGGTCTTTAATGTTGGATCATCAGTGGCTGGCTGCTTCTCTTCCCTTGTTAAATGGCTGAAATTCCCTTTGCGATTCATTATTAATAGCATCGACTAAGCCCACTCCATATAATTTTTTCCATTCAACTAGTGAACAGTTAGATAAAGATAATTCGATCTCTCTGAACTGTTAAAGGAGACTATTGAATTTAAATTTGTATCCACAAGACTTTCCCTTGATGCCGAATCATTATTCGTGACACTAATCATGGCGGTTTTCACTATGATGAATTTTCAATCCAAAACCTTAGGACTCTGACATCGTGAAGGTTTAGATAAAGAGAAAAATAATTCTCTTTATTAACTTCCAAAAAATATTTTACTAGAAAATAAATAGAGAAAGAATCTTTCTACTTTCTTAAAAATTAGAAATAGAATAATCAAATCTTTTAATATTTGAAATATTTAAATTTCAAATTTTATTCAAATGTTTTAGCTCCCTAACTAAAAATAAAAACCCCCGACTGTTTAACATATTTTTCACTTATTTTAGAATACGTCCAAACATTATGTGCTAGATTATGTATTTAATCACTACATAACAATTATGACGATGCCATAGTTATCATCTATACTTTACCCTTTTTTTAATTATTTTTTATTTTTTAAATTGAGAAACGGGGAATTTGAACTGACGTCATGTGGTAAATTAGGTGCTTAATCACTACATTTTTATCGTTTCTTGTGACGCCCCCCCCCCCCCCCCCCCCCAACGTACGTTACCATACTAACTAGCCGAGCTCTGACGCCGACCGCGATGGCTGGCAACCTCATGGGTCGTCATTCTCTTACTTAACATACTTAACCTTCCATTCTTAATATTCTCATCTTAAAGCGGAAGCAATTTCTATAGCAAAAATTTTTTTTTTCTTTTAACTTACATATTATACCTATCTCTATCATTCTCTTATAACACATATTTCATAACTTTCTTTCTTTCATCTTCCTTTTTGAACGCTCAGTGAAAGACTCATGGTAGTACCATACCCTCGCCCAGTCCCTTGGCAAGTGCAGATCCGTCCGTTGTCCATCATGCTACTTTAAACTAACAAGTTGCTTACCTGCAACATATAAACAACTAATGAGCTAGATGCTCAGTAAGTTCAAACATAGATTCATTAACTTATGAATACTAGTAATATATATTATTACTAGAATATATGACATCACATATATAGACATCACACACATCATCTATACATATTCTCGAAACATAACATATTATGTGAGCTTCCTCATGCTCATTTATCTCTTCGCTAATCATTCCCATCATTCTATTGATAATCTCTTATCATTCTATTCTAATTTCTTCATTTTTTTTCTTCTTATTCCTATCATTCCTTAACTTTCTGTTCTAAACCTTTATAACTTTTCTATCGCTTTATCATCATCTCTTAACATTTCATATCTTAAAAGCTAGTAACATACACACTAGCATAATATCACGTAAAAACGTGTCATTCACATCACATCACATATATAATTCTATTATGTTTCATATCATTTGTTTCTTTTTATATCGTTCTTTACTTTTCTTTTCTTTTCATATCATTTCTTTTCTTTTCTTTTCTCTCTGCTTTCCTTTCTTTTCTTTTCACGCTCTTTTCCTTTCTTTTCTTTTCTTTTCTTTTCTTTTCACGCTCTTTTCCTTTCTTTTCTTTTCTTCTCTTTTCCTTTCTTTTCTTTTCTTTTCTTTTCTTTTCACTCTTCTTTCGTTTGTTTTCTTTCCACTTTCCTTTGGTTGGGCCCGTTGTTGGACGTACCTAGTTGCGCGCGGATAGTGGGAGGAGGGGGAGCGACCCACCAACCTACCTCACAGTCACATAAAAACCGCACCTTCAGGGTTGGTCCATCCTATAATCTATCGCACCTTCGGGGTAGCGCCACATCTACGCGGAGGATATAGACCGGAAGTCTCGACCTTGTAGGGAGACTGGTACGCCAACAACTTAAGTTTTCAGTCTTATTATCTTGTAGGCTTTTATTTTTCTTATATTGATTTTTCGTTGAACATCTTTTTCTTTCATGACATTCATAATCTTTCCTTTCTTATTTTTCATAAACATTTCATGAAACATTTGTTCTTTCGTTGTTTTTCTTTTCTTAATTCTTTACTTTATTTGTGTGAATTGTGTTAATCACACTTTAGCATAGCACATATAGCACATATTACTTATATAACATCACATCATATCATAACAAACAAAATTATGTTCAATTATGTGCAGACAATTATTCTCTGTTTATCTTATCATTTACATTATTCTATCAATCATAGCCTATCGATCATAGCCTATCGTTCTATTCTATCAATCACATCTTATCGTTATGTTCTAATCTTTCATCATACCTTTCATCATAACTTATCATCATAACCTTTCATCATAACCTATCATTGCTTCTCTTCCTTGTCTAACTCTTTGCTTTCATATCATTTTTCATAAAACCCCTATCATTTCGTTATCATAAAACATACCATTTTCTTAATTTCTTTCACCACCGATCATCGTTGCTCTATCAATCATAACCTAACTTTCATAAAACTTTTCATAAAACATCCATTCTTTCCTTTCATATTTCATCTCTTTCTTATGCATCCTATCATAACATTCTTGTTCTTAATCTTTCCATTCTTCAATCTCTCTTACTCACATCTTTATTCTCATAAAACTTTTATAATACCTTTATTTCGTAATTCAATATATACATATATATACATATATATTTTTATAAATTATTTATTAAAACCTATCTTTTAACATCATCATAGTATTGCTATAGTGTTACTATAGCATCATCATAAATCACATCATGACATTTACATATAATACATATAAATACTATAACTTTGTTCATAGTTGCAGACGGGTAAATGTCTGAACTTACTCATAGCGTGCTTATCCCCTTCTTGGAATCCATCGACGTCCTTGTCACGTCTGGATCGGGTTCCTATAGACAAATTTTGTCTGTTAATCACATTTTCATTCATAGCCTTTATTTTATTAAAAAGCTTAATTCTGATCTTGTAACCCTTAATTATAGCCTTAGGATAGCTTTTTAAACCTTAATGGCCATTTTCGAATTTTTCTCCAACTTTTTGAAAAATTACAATTTTACCCCTAACTTTTGATAAAATTATAATTTTACCCTTGACGTAATTTTTCATAACTTAAACCTCAATTTTGGCTTTTACAAACTTCATTCACCTATTCCGGGGTCATTGGGGCTCTTTTCCCATAATTTGAGAATCTTTGGGCAAAATGACCATTTTACCCCTGATGGGTCGTTTAACCATAACATTTTCATTTTCATGCTTCGGCTGGATTTTCTAAACCCAAAATCATTTAATTAACTTTCTAAATCTTATCGGATCTTTTCCGGATCAATTCTTATCATTTTACCAATTTTTACATTCCCGGCCCTCGGGAAGTACTATTCGAACCTAAGAATCGGTTTCATGTTTTTCTTGCGTTCTAGGGTTTTGAAGGGTCGGTTTACTAATCGTACCTTACCCATTCCTTTTTCCTTGCCCTAATTCCTCGAGGGGGCTCAGGTTCCCTTCCCGATCATATTTTTACCCATCGTTTTCCCATATTACCCCTGGTGTCATTTTTAGAAATTTTGACAGAGTTTCCCCTTAATTTTTGAGGTTCCAGCGTTTAGGAAACGCCTGAAAACCATCTATCCTAATATAATTCTATCACGTACTATACCAGAGGCCTAGATTTTACGTAAAACTCATACTGTTTAAGTAAAATCATTACATTATCACATATTTTTCTTTTTTATCCATTACAGTCATTTTCTTCTTTTTACATACATTCTTTTCCACATTTTTCATACCAATAATCATAAAATCATATAACAGTCCCAAACAATTAAATTGTGGAACATAAAAAGGTCGGGATTTATACCGAATTGCAGTCCAGTCTCGACGGCATAAACCCTAATTCCTCGTTCTTCATATTTGAGGTCCCGTCTTGCAGTTCCGACTCCGCGGATGCGTCCGAAACGTCGAAAATAGGCTAACGGGCCAAATTTCCAAAATTGGTCAACGGTCGCCGTTGACCGGCGTTGACCAGCGTTGACCAGCCGTTGACCGGCGACGACGGCGGCGACGGTGGCAAATGAGTAGCCCATTTTGAAGATCTCGACGTGAGGAACTCATTGGTGGTGTCAATTTCACCATTTGAAGCTCCTATAGCCGGAAATTGACCCTCAAAAACTCGGTCACGGCGGCGACGGTGGAGCTCCGCCGTGCCGGACTTTTTCCCCGAAATTGATCGAGGGCTTTTGCTCCCCTTTTCACGGCGAACATTTCTGTACCAACGGCGTGCCTTAACTCGGCCGGAATCGGCAGTTTCGACGGCGACTCCACGGCGGCGTTTCGTCGGACTTTTTGAAGCTCAGACGGCGCGATTCCGCCGGTGTTGAGGCAATCCACGACATGGGTTTTGTAGTACTCTTCACGACGAATCTTTTGGGACCGGTTTCGTGGCAAATGGTGGCCGGACGGCGAAGAAATCGGCGTTCGAAACTCTCGGCTCCGGCGAGCTTCGGGCGGCGCGTGTGACGACGTGCGGTGGCCGTTCCGTCGTGTCGACCCACCATCGGACTCAGCTCGGCGAGAGCTTTCCGATGACACCGGCGGTGTCGAAAACGGACACCGTTTCCGATGGTCGGTTACTGTACACTTTCGAGTAGAGAGAGAAAGAGAAGTGATGAGAGAGAAAGCATGTGGATAAATGAGAAAATTCCACTTTTTCCCGCTCTTTATATATTTTTTCGCCCAAAATTTCAACATGGGCTATCCTGATTAATTTGGGCGTCCTGAATCTAAATATATCAGTTTTATTTTGATCTGAGGTCATCTTGACTCGTTTCCGATACTGCGAATTTTCGATCAAAAATTACCCTTGTGCTCAATTATCAAATTTGAGCGTGCTGATAGGCTATCCTAACTAATTTGGGAGTGTTGAACTCAAATTTATCAGTTTTATGTCAAGATAATATCATCTTGACCTACTTCTTGATACTGTGAGTGGCACTCACGTGCACACACATAATATCACTATTACTCATTTTTTTCATCCTTTAACATTGTTAGAACATTTTATTTAGTTCTAAATAATATTAAATCACTTAATTTTACATTTTAATACTTAAATTCATTATGTAATTATTTTTCGAGAAATATGAATTTTCCGGGTTGTTACATTTCTTGAGTTAAATGTTTATTGTTTCCTATTTCCTAAGTGTGTTTAGTGTCGTTTTTCACCTTGCATACATTCTAGGGTCGTTTTTAACGTAAAATCGTAGTGTATATATTAAAAAAAATAAAAATAAAACTAACAAATTAGGAAATATCTTCGCCTTGGCTTGACTTAACCACCATTTGACTCATTTCGGTTGTCGCTATCAGCCTCTCGGCTCCAACACAACTCTCTCTCTCTCTCTCTCTCTCTGCCTCGATGGTAAAAAAATCTATTACCCGCTGTTTGGCAGCTGAGAAAACCCAGGAAAACGAGAGATAATAGGCAATTGAACCCAAAAGTTTGAAACTTGGTTTCATCGAATTTCTAAAGATTGTTGCTTTCTTTCTCGTTAATCATCTTAAAGATGAGTTTGGCCCTAAACTGTTGCGCTAGTTATGGAGTTACTACTCTCAGAATCTCAAGCTTCAAGAGCGGTCGCAGAATCACCCCAGGTGAGTCTCTCTTAGATCTCAATTTTTGATGTTGTGCGCTCAAATTTTGAAAAATGGAGGAATTATGAGAAAAATACCAGTATTAAACTGTCAGATCTTCGTCGAAATAGGATAATTTCATTTATTTTTCTCTTAAACTAACGGTGTTGATTGATGTGTTTAATTGAGCAGTTTGCGAGGTTTGATTTCCAATTGAAATGGCATTGTATACCAAGCTTAATCCTTTTATTTTATTTTTCATTTTTCCTCTTTTTTAAGTTGTTGTTGTTGGTATAATTCTTATTTCTACGGGGCCGTTTGGAACTAAGGTTGGAGTTGGAGTTTTGGAAACGTGTGTTTGGTTGGAATGAAAATTGAACATGAACTATTTATTTGAATAATGTAAAAAGTTGATGTGTTCGGAAAAAAATAAGCTATATGATCTTATTTCATTCCTCTCATTGTTACGAGAGTGTTTGGAGACAAGAATCATCTCATTTTGACTTGAAATAAGAAAGTTTGGACCTTTAAAGTATGGGTTTTATAGAAATGAAACAGAGAAAAGGAGAGATGTGAGATTTGTACTGTAGCTAATTGGAGTTGGAGTTTTGGAAACCAACCTAGAAAACATAAGTTGGCACCGTTGTTCTAAATGGGCCATAAGAAGAGAGATACAAGAGTATTGAGCATCAGATTTATTTGCAGTTTTCATTTAGTAGTAGTACTAGTAGTAGTATCCCATAACAGAGTTGCTTTCCAATTGTGGATTTTTCAAGGTAATAAGCATTTGGTGCTGATGGCTTCGCTTGAGCGATTTTCCACTGATGAGAATCCTTGCAAAGATCTTGCTCCATTGTTAAAGAATGATGGAAGTGGCAGCCTTAACTTTCACACATTTGTAATAAGTGCCATGGCAGGTAATGGTTTTGATCTCTGCATATGTTTTGCTTCATTTTTCTTTCGTTAAATGACACTTAAAAGAAATTTTTACCAATTTTTCATATTACGGTAGGTCTGCATTCTTGTAACTCGTTTGAAATCGTGAGAAGATCGAGTGAATGATGGTAGGTGTATATAGTTTAGCAACTTCAGTAGGAAGTCTCTGTATAACATCTCTAGTTGGTAGATTGATAATGCTGGTTATGATATACTTGCATTTCAGTTTCTTCTTAATTACGGAGTTAACACATAACCTTTTTTCTTTTCCTCTTTTTGACTTCCAACTCATTTATGAGCATTTCATGATTTCTCAAAGTTGTTGCTTGTAATCAATTACCCCTCTTGTACTTTTTTCAGTGACAAATTTGGTTGCAGCGGACGTGGCAAAGGCGGTAAGTACAACATTTATTTGTTCTTATTTTTATTTTGATCTTTCCCCAACTCCACCTGAATAATAAATCATTTCTTTGGAACTCTGTCTCCGGTACTACATTCATGAACATACCATAGGATTTTCTTTTTCCTATTGAAGTTTTAAAACTTTAAAAGTTTCATAAAAATTTCATTGCCCAAAGACTACATTATAGAAATTCTTAATTCTAGCTAAATTTTCATACATTTAGGAACTGAACTTCTTTTTGCAAGTCAGGAAAATGCCATTGTTCCTGTTTATACTTTGTCTGATGGCAGCCTTGGAGATTGGTTTGGAGGTTTACTTTACTCCGCTGGACAACAGGCTAATGTAGCTGTTCAGGACCAGTTATCTACCCTAAGTTTCACTAGGTTTGTTTCCACTTTTTGTTCCTCAGTTTCTTGTTGGTACTTGTGAACTTAAAAGATCAACTAGGAGTCGAAGTTTGATTTACACTCTGCTACTCTTTCCCTCAGTTTGGCTGTTATTTTCGGGGCAGGGCTTGTAACCAGTCTTTCTCCTTGTACTCTAAGTGTTCTACCACTGACCCTTGGTTATATCGGTAAGCAATATACATTAAATCATTTGGCAATTGTTTTTTGGTAATTTACTGTAACTACCATGCAGATCATCTTTACTAATGCTGATTTATGAGTTGTTTACAGGAGCATTTGGCTCTGGGAAAAGCAGAGCAGAGGTAATTATATCAAACTGTATCAAGAACGATGATTAATAGGGCGTTTGTTTTCCGTATTACGTTCGCATTGCGTTTGAATGCAATTTTCATTCAAACGCAAAAGTTTCACGTTCAAATATAATGCTTTTCTATAGTGCCTTAAATACATTTATTATTCCAGAATATTTTAAAAATAAATTTTTTAAAATCCATTCACATCATATTCTTTCTCTATTTCACTTTTTCTATCTATTTTTACTAATCATATCAACTTTTCAACTCTAAAATACAATTCAAATACTTTTCATCTAAACACACATTGCATTCAAATGCAAAGCAAATACTTTTCATCCAAATATAAAATGCATTCAATGTATTGCATTTAAACGCAATGCGAACGCAATACGTTTACCAAGTGCCCCATAGGTATAGGCATCGACAAAATCATTCATGCTATAAGGAGTACTTGAAATGTGATAGATATTTAATTATACGAGGTTTGCACATTGCTATTATGTTTCCTGGCATCATTTGGCAGATATGGTTAATATTGTAATGAGCTGGTCAGATGACCCGACTATCTGTTACACAGTATACACACACGCATGTGTGTTTTGTAATTTTTCTAATTGTCTTTCCTAGTCAGGTCATTGGTAATTCAATTGCATTCTCGTTGGGGTTGGCAACTACACTAGCAATCTTAGGTATAGCCGCCTCATTTGCTGGAAAGGCTTATGGGCAGATAGGGCAAGGATTGCCCCTGGCTGCTTCTGGTTTAGCTGTAATTATGGGTCTTAATCTCCTTGAGGTATTGATTTATTTCAAGCTGCTATGGCGGAAGGTTTTTGTTCAACTATTTCTAAACTTTTTTTTTTAACCCCTTCTTTTTGCAACCAACCTTAAATGTTGACTTTGCAGATAATTGAATTACGACTCCCATCTTTTTTTGACAATTTCGATGCCCGTGATGCAGCTGCTAATTTTCCATCAAGTAATTGTACCTTTTCCTTCTCATCCTAATTTTGGAAGATCTTTTTGTTCGTTTGAAGCTGGTTTTCTTTATACCTTACAGAGTTTCAAACATGAAACTTTTTGAAAGGTGTACAAGCATATCTAGCTGGGCTTACATTTGCATTAGCTGCCTCGCCATGCAGTACACCAGTTCTTGCGACCCTGTTAGGATATGTAGCTACTTCCAAGGTACTTTAAATATGTGAGGTGCAAAAAAAATTGCTTTATTTTTTTGCTTCAATGAATCATTTTCTGGGCTCTTAAAGAGCACCGCAACGCATCTCTTCGCAATACTTTAATGCAAGCATGTGACTGAACAGAAAAGGAAAAAACAAACGAACAATGAATATTTACTCATTTGTTTCTAGTTGGTTTACAAGTACTAATGCTTCCTTGACAGGATCCGGTTGTAGGGGGAAGCCTCTTATTGACCTATACTACTGGTTACGTTGCTCCGCTGCTCCTTGCTGCTTCGTTTGCTGGAGCATTACAGGTATGTAATTTTTCGTTGGCCTGGCATCAATTCTATCGTATTGGTAAAACAAAAAACAAGCTATCGATTTGTGAAGATTGACTGCTAATGCTTGCACTCGGACCCTTACAACTCGATGCATAGAACTTTTGCTAACTATGATTGGGATGTGGGTTAAGAGATGCTGGCAAATGTCTAAATTTAGTTGCAATAAACTGATATACTTTTCATAAATTGATTTACTAAAAAGAATTAAAGGTATTTGGCACTTTTGTCCCCTTAAACTTCTATTTATTGGTAAGTTTCCTCCTGAACTTTTAAATTTGATAAATTGCTGGGATTTTATTTTGTGGAGTGGCTCATATCAATGATAGTTGATGAAATTTGGATGGAAACACCTTCCTGCACATCAAGTGAGCTTATTTGAAGGGTAAAGACATGGAATTTAACATGACGACTGAGCAAATCCATCACATGCACATTAATGTTCTCAGTCCAAATTTCAATTGCTATCGTTGTTTTGGGAAACCTTTGCAACACTCGAGGAAATTTAATGAGTAATTAATCAAAATTAAAGGGAGCGATTGTCAATCCCAAAATAAATAAATAAATAAATCCACCGGGTAAAAGCATAAAAAAGTGCATCATAGTTTTTTGAAGTTTCCTCTTGAGCAAAATTTGATCCCATGATTGTGCAGAGTCTACTTTCGTTTCGCAAGTTCTCGGCGTGGATCAACCCAGTAAGGTAACTTCTTCATCACTCTTTTGTAATCATTCAATATCATTGTTCGACCTAAATTTAATTACAATTGCATATCTATCGATCACTACTCACTAATCCACTTTTTGACAAGTCCCTATTAGTAATTAGAATGTGTTTACTCTGCTGGATAATAATTTTTCAGACCCCTAAAACTCTTTTTTTTCTTTATTATTTCTTTTTTGAATATATGCAGCGGTGCTCTTCTACTAGGAGGGGGTGTGTATACTTTCTTGGATAGACTTTTCCCGCCCACTATGTCCATGTAGAAACTTGTTGTTGTACTAATTATAACAAAGATAAAACTACAGAAAATATAAATTAAAAATAAGGCGAATTGGAAAATAATCTAATAATTATAACGTCCTCCGTTACCTTTTTTCTTGCAGTGTTCATTATAGCATTTTTTATTCGTTCAATGGCCTTTTTTGTTTTAATATAAGGTTGTTGGTGACCAGAATCAACAAATACATCAGAACATCCCGTCCTACGCGACGCCTTCATCTATCAATCTCAAAATTATTAACCAAGAAAAAAAAAAAAGATTATAAAAAGTCGATGCAAGCCGCAATGCGTAACAGCCCATTGAGAAAATATCCAAGGGCAGATGAAACTAAAATGAAAAATCAAATGGGAAAAAAAAAGTTCCAAGTAGAAACTGACCTTAGAGGACAACCTAAACTGCACCTTTAAATATCATAGTCTGGTATGCTTAATCAAAATTCTTGCAATCCTCGCTAACAAAACCCAATTGAGATAAAAAGAGAAAAAAAGAGATGTTTGGTAAGTATATTATCATTGTATTATATTTGAATGTAATTTATATTTAGATGGAAAGTATTTGTATTGTATTTGAATGTAACGTGTATTTAGATGAAAAATATTTAAATTGTATTTAAATAATGAATATGTGATGTAATAGTAAAGGTAAAGAGAAAAAAAGAACGGAGAGATAATATGTGATATGATTAGTAAAAGTAATAAAAAAAGTAAAATAATATATAGTGATTGTATTGGATTTAAAATGTAATGTGATTGATGTTTGAATGTAATATTTTTGTATTTGAATGATAATTATATTATATTTTAATATAATGTAAATGTAATGTGATAAATAAATAAATAAGGTACTAGCAAGGGGAAAAGAGTATATACTTGCAAGGCAACAACTCCATGATAAAGGAGGACACGGTTCAACAGATCTATTTAGGGTTTTACAGGAAACATTATCAACAATAAATGAAGAAATAAAATGGGGGGTTGACCACCACAGACTAGGAAGGACAACGCTTGGTGCACGAGAAGGCAACGAGTCCCATGCCTCTTTGGCCTCTCAAAAGATATACGAAACAACAAATTTCATGCGTGAGATAGCTGAAACACCTTATCCAGGCAAGATGCCATTGCCAAGGGACCTTCCGAGGTCTAGAGAGAAGAAGGGACACCACATAGGATGAATAACTCTTCGACCATAGTCTTTACCATTGACACGAGACATAATCAGTGGCATGAATAGCTGCTGTTGCGAAAAGTCGCATCATCTGTGCCGACCTTAACCAAATTCGGAGGGAGAGGATGCAAAATGAATTTGTATTGAAATAAAATAAAATAACCAACAATATCTTTCTTGAGCTTTCTTTGATCGGCTTCGTCACAGCCTCGTTCCATTAACTCTCTCCATGATTTCTTTGGCGGTCATCTGTTGCAATCGGAGTCTAGCTAAATGCTGTCGTTGTCATCAACCGTTGGCAGCATCGCAGTAGCATGATCATGCTCTTCCAAATTCCTTTTAATTAGTGTATTTTTTTTTTTTGAACAAATCAATTAATTATTGTTTTTATTATTATAAGAAACAATTAGTGAATTAAAAATGGTTGGTAAATAATTTATTTTCCAAGAAAATTTTTAGTTCTTTGTAAATTTGTAAATTTTAAGTATAAGACATTTGATTTAACAATTTATTTTGATCCTTGATTTACTGGATATATCCTCCGTTTACAAGTTAAGTAAACACTAAATTTGGATTACTTAATAAATATTGGATTAACAAGATAAATCAGGAAATAAACTAAAAAATAATCAACCTTTATTTGATTAGTTAAATCCTTGATTTCATTTTAGATAAATTCTTAATTTATTTGATAATCTATTATTTATACACTTAAAAGCATTTTGCAATATTGGTAACTAAAGATTTACAACCTAATTTACGTGAAAAATCTATTATTTAATACTAAAAACATTATGCAATCTTGGCAAATAAAAGATTTACGACATAAAATCTTTGTCGTAAATATTTTACTTACCGACAATTAGTTTATCGAGTAAATTTCCTGTCAGAGATCAAGATTAACGTTGATGCGGTTGTACGAAGGGACAAATAATTTATTGGCATTGGTGTGGTTGCTAGAGACGAAACCGGTCGTGTTTTAGGATTCTCCACTGGAGTGGTTGGTTCTTTTTCTATTCACACTATCGAGTGTCTGGCAGTTCCAGAAAGGATGCAACTGGTGGTAGCATGGCTGAGATATATACACTTGGGACAGATTCCTGCAGAAGTGTCGATATCTCAGCATTTGATCAGAACTTCATAGGCGATCCTGTCTATCTCAGTGGAGCTCTTTATTCGATTTGTGGGAAGAATGGCTCACAATGTAAAGGTTCTTTCTATTCCATGACCACCTTGTCAAGAAAGAGCGCATTTGAATGTGGGACTTTTAGGAGCTTGTCTTTGTACATGTTATACTCATGAATCTGCTTATGATCGCATTGATGTTTGGGTGATGAAAGATTATGGTGTCCTCGAGTCTTGGACTAAACTGTTCTTCATAAATAATGCAAATAAGGAAGGGTCACCGGCTTGTTTCCATTTTCAACCAACAAGTTACTTGAACAACGGAGCTTTGTTGATAATCGAGCAACATCGGTGTGATTTGATTTACCATGACGAATTAAGAGGCCTAAGATTCAAGCAAGTTAAGTTTCTTGGTATTAAGGCGGACTTTAATGCCATTGCTTATACTCCAAGCTTCATCTCATTAAAGGATTTTACCATGGCGGCTAATGTTGAGGCACTTAATGTCAATTCAAGGTATAAATTAATTAGCATTTTTTACTTCTAATTTACTTTTCATACTAATTGTTTATTTGTTTATCGCCACTTTATATTTGTGTTTTTACCTGGTACATTATGCAATTTTGAAGTTGAAATTTGCAATCACAATTCTTGTAAATGTGGAGTGAATTTTAAAGGACTATAATGAAAAGAAGCGTAATAAAGCTAGAGTCACATTGTTTTATTTGTGTTAGCCAGCAAGTTCATGGATTGGTTTATTTCTGAGTTTGATCCAAATTTCCATTCTCTGCGGTGTTAATCACGCATAGTTTGCTGTGAAACTTTCTTCAATACGTCTGTTCTAAATGTTCTATATTGCAATGTTGATGATTCAGCTGCAAGAAGTTACGATTTGTAGAAGAGAGTTATCCTCTTGTGCTCGGAAGAACAAGAAGATAGACTCATGGGCATAGCTTCTGATTCTCGCTGTTTTCTCAACTCTCTTGTTGGTCATTTCTAACCAACTCATCATCTTATGATAGCAAAGAATAATAGATTTGACACTTACGGCTGATATTTGTAGTAGGCTATATCTATAATTCCACGTTCGACCAATTTCATATTACGTTTCACAGCTTAACCAGTATATTTATTTTATTTAGTGTTATGACTTCTTTTCTAATTTAATATTAATTATTTATCTAATTTTACAAAAATACATCTCATATTTATATGTGGAATTCTATTCTATAAAAGTTATTATGGAATTGTAGTAAAACCCTAATGTTTTAACTTTTTTTTCCCAAGAACTGATAAATGTTGTTTATGTATTTAATATTTTCTCATGTTTTTTCCCTTTTTTTTTTTAAATTGATGGGAGTTTCTATTTTGTTGCTCTTAGTAGTTTTATATTCCAACACTGCATCTAATCATTTAGCAGTGCACATTTCACAGGGGCTTGTTATTAGAACTTGAATACTCATGTTTATGTCAGATACGTGGTTAGTTTTTGTGAATGAAACATTTTAAGAGTTTCTACATATTGGAGATCTTAAGATTGCATGGTACATCTCTGAAATATTATTGAATAATAATAGTTTCCTCCGATTAGGTAAGGTTAGAGAGTTAAAAATCTAAGAAAATATTAAAGAAGGATTAAAAAAAAAAACAAAAACAAAAAAACATAAACGTGGGTTGTTTTGACAGGTTTCTCGTCTTTCTTTGGAGGTGTGAGTTGGGCATACTAACCCGTTAATACAAAGGCCCCAAAAGCATGTGGTTTATAATTACAAGTTTAAAGTTAGAAGAAAAAGTTCTTACACATAAATCACAATAACATGTATAAAAATATTTGAGACAAGTAACTGTAACTAAAAAAATTTCTATTATAACCCGAACCCGATCAAGAGATCAACCCAACCCATCTACCCCACTATTACTTGGGTGGGTTTGGGTTGAGTTTTTTTAAACCCAACTCAACCCGAACCCACACAATCTATTAATATGTAAAAATAAAAATATTTCATACCTCGTAATATATAGTATTTGTCTTATATTTTACGTTAATTGCTTGATAACTAGTTATATTTTATATTGTATGAAATTTTATTATTATTTGTTAGTTAGTTTACAACTTTTATATTTAAACTTGTTTTTCATATATTTTATTTTTATATCAGTTTATAACTTATGAGATAATTTTGAAGTTTTATAACACTAATATTATGCTAAAAGTTATCTTTTTTTTTCATATATTTTTTATTTTAAGTTGAATGATTACTCATATTTATTTTTTTATTTTTTTATTATGTTCAACCCGATTAACCCACCCAACCCACCCAAAATTTAATTAGGTAGGTTGATTTTAAATTTTGGGTTAATTGGGTGGGTTAAATTTGAAATCAATCCACCCAAACTTGATTGTGTGTGTTGAAAATTCTCAAAAACCCACCCAATCCATCCGATGTTTACCCTATCCAATGTACTTATATGAATTAATATGAATTGAATATGCAATGAAACAAGTGCCTTGCAATTATCTCAAGAGGCCAAAATGAATGTAAACCTACGAAAAGATACTAGAGGTCCTTATATAGTTGGGATGTCTACGATCGGAAAAGTACGAGAAAAATTGCCAAGTCCCTGAAGTAGGTGATGGCACGGATTCCCAATAGGATTATGCCACGTGTTAGACACTTGCGACATGTATCAATTGGACAACTTCAGATTTTTCACACTTCTTTTTTTCGAAGTACCGAAATAAATCCGATAATGGCAAAGAGAAAATCATGAATTTATTCAAATAATTGAAATAAAAACATCATGTCATCCCATGTTTGTAGACGTGCAGTACCACAAGGGAACTATGTGCAACACCGGCATTCTGTAGAAAGCGAACAAAATTTCCAAATAAATTTCACAATTATAAAATTTAATTTGAACTGGCACGCGAAAAGACCTACTTAATTTGAGTTTCCATATTTAATATTTAATTTAACTAACTTATAATTAATGATGAATCACTGAATAAAAGCGATTCAACTAAACTTAACAATGTTTTTAACTACAATATAGCGTCAATTATTTTTCAATATATTTATCAATTTTTCTAGTATCACTCTTTTATTTTTATTATTAATTTTTTTAAGAACACTTACGTGAGCACAATGATTAAAAAAGAACTCAAATAAGCATGACACATTAAAACATTGAAAACACGGGAAAAAGGAAAGAAGAATGACTGTCTTGAGATCAAAATAGTTCCTGAGCTGGCGAATGGAAGCTCTCGTAAATAATAATCAAACTTTGTAATGGCGTTAGTAATACAGCATGGGATGGGACATTGGAGCAGATAAGATCAAGATGGCGTTTTAATCTAAAATTTGGTCAAGAAACGATATCATGTAACAGCAGCACTGATGCAGTAGCAGTAGTATGTCCAATTCAGTCGAGCTTTTGAATGGATACATTGATTCCGGTGCTTCGTGCTCAAGCGGGACCGTTTGGATTTTCTCACAAGGAGCCATCACTTTTATATCAACAATTCCATTTCAAAGACAAGACTTGCATAGCAGAAAAGATTACAAATGTTCTGCTACATATTGATATGATAACATACAAGGAGAGAGATTCTAGCAAAAAAGCAAAATAATAATAACAATAATGAGAGAGAGAAAGATCTTTTAGTGGCATAAAACCAGAAGCTAGACATGTTTTGAGTGCGTCATTAACCATAGCTAGTTCCATGCCTTTCCAAGCCTATTCTTTCGAGGGAAAATAAAAGGACTAGTAACGTCACCTTCATAGTTATAACAGACCATATGCTACAAAGAATCCGCTTTAGGCTAGTCTATGACCATGCCAGCCACATTGGCATATGACAAGACTCGAAACTTGAATCATACGACAAGAGGCCATCGGAAAGAACCTATTTTGCCACCACCATCAGTGGTAGCTGTCCAAGCCTATACTGGCCACGTCCAAATAGTGGTATTGATATTAGCTTGGTCTTTGGTCGCTTTCACTAAAATTAGCAGTGCCGAAAGTTTCTCTTTTTCCTAACTTGACCACACAATTCATATATAATAGTCAATCCTCAACACTATATGTTTAAACGGCAAAATGTCGTCTGGATTAGTTATCCAATTATATAATATTTACTGGTACTAATAATGCAATTGATCGGCTTCGGAAAATAGACAATTGATGGTCATTACGGGTTAAAGATGGAGGATTCTATCTATCTATATATAATAGAGTCAATATAACTAATCCATGACCACATGTCACTCTTTAAGCTAGTTGATTTCAATTCAACTAAATTTTCATCCTCCATAACCATGTGTCACTTTTAAGCCATTTGATTACCTTTTAATTTTGCCTTGGTCACTTTTTTTTTTTTTTTGGTTCGCTTTTCAATACTTAAGGTGATAATAGGAAAAGTCAAAAACATTTTTTTTTCTTTTTAAAAAATTAGAAAATCTTTTTGTTAGTTATATATTATTTTAATCTTAATCTTAATTCTTAATTTTAATCTTAATCTTAATCTTAATTTTAACCTATATAAAAAGTCAAAAGATGTAAGTTATGTGTCAATCCTTTGTTTTTTTTTTTTTTTTCAATTTCTCTTATGATTTTCTCTTTTTTACCTTTCGTTTATCTTTTTTTTTTTCATCTATATTTATACATACACATAATTTTTTTATCTATCTATTTAATAACTTATATATATTTTTTCTCAATAATAAAAGTGAGAATAGGTTTTTTTTTTTGTAGATTCTTTAGAGGGTCATAAGAGAGCTTTTATCTTTATTTTTTAATCCGGTCAAAAAAATATTTTGTCCAAGTTCTTTTATAGTTTCGTGAAGCAGTATTTTTTTTTCTAGTTTCACAATTGTTGACATTCCGAATTTAACATGGTTCGAGCCCGATCCACATCCCACGATGTGGGTCAAAAAGCAGTATGGGGATCCCAAGCCACGCTTGGGGGATCTTTGAGTGGATCGTGGTTTAGAAGGTCAAGGAACTTGAGTAAGCCTATTTTATTCGTTCAAATTAGACTCTTAGTCTGTTTGGAGGCTTCGAGTCTCTATTAATTAAAATAATACGAGATATGGAAAACCACTACAAAAAGGGCAGAAAAAGGAGAAAGAGCCTTCTAAGGAATTGTAATAACCAAGAATTTCCATTTTTCTCGGAATCATTTTTTTTAAATAATGTAATAATATTTTTATATATATAAATATATGAATGATTTAATACTGTTTAGAATAAAATAAAAATATTCTAACAGTGTTAAAAATTAAGATTTTCAAGTTAGAAAAGTTTATTGTTATAGAATGGGCGAGATATTACCAAATAGGTGTCAATGAGGTAACCCAACCGTATGGATGATCCTAGAAACCCACTCAAGTAATTAGTATATTTTTTTCGGTTAGACTTTCCAGTCAAAAGTCGATCCGATAATGTGAATAGCGAAAATAAGATATGTTATTAAGAGAAAAAAATACTTTCAAGTTACGATGTCTTAATGGAATTATTGAAAAGTACATCCTATGGTTTAGTTTGGTTATTACCAAAAAAATTGGAGAATTTTGATTAAGCCCAAGTAAATGAATTTTTGGGTTTTAAAAAAAAAAATGTTCCCCAAAATTTTCACTTAATTTTGAAAGTAAAGCTTTTCAATTACACTTCCGCAAAAGAAAAGAAAAGAAAAGCTTATGTATGTAAAGTTAATAAGAAAAGAAATGGTGAACGTCGGCTCGGGCGAGCTGGGTCGGCGGACGCCACAGTTGGTATCAGAGCCCGACGGTTGTCCATTGACCCTCCATGACATTTCAAGCATCTACTTCTGCACAGTCCAAGTAAGATTGTTTTTAAATTAAGAGTTATTATTGTTATGTAAGCACTAAACTATGTTATTGTTTACAATAGATAGTACACGACAATATGGTCAGACCACGATCTACAGCGTCAAGAGTAGATCGAGATACCGAGATAACTAACCTCTTAGCCAATATACAGGCGCGGTTGGAGGCTCAAAAGCAGGAAAACCAAAGGTTAAGGGAGTTTTAGCCCAAAGAAATATAGAGCAAACTGATAGAGGTGGACCTTCCCAACCTCAAATGACTCCGTCCCAAACATCTATGCCAGAACCTCAACCAACTCCAAGGTCAGCCGCTCCAACAATGCCAGTTCCATCAGCAGGGGATATGAGTACTTCTACTCATATGGTGATCAATCAGGAGTCCTTATATGAATGGTTTAGGAAAACGAAACCACCAGGGTTTAAGGGGTCTACCGATCCACTTGAGGCGGAAGAATGGTTGGCCTCCATACAGATGATCTTCGAGTTCATAAATCTCACGGATCAAGAACGAATTCTCTGTGCCTCCTACTTGCTTAAGAAAGATGCCAGATATTGGTAGGAGATGGTGAAGATGAGAAGGAATGTGAGAAGCATGACTTGGAATGATTTCCTGGAAGAATTTAACCGGAAATTTTTCAACTTAGACACTCTGTGAGCTCAACAACGAGAATTTGATGGGTTAAAGCAAGGAGAAATGTCTGTGACTGAAGCTTGCCGTAAGTTTGATCGGCTAACCTGCCTATGTCTGCAGATGGTACCAACAGAAGGGGAACGGGTCCGTCGAATGATTGACATGTTTAGACCTGATATTGCCACATTGGTAGAGAGTGGTGAGACCCCACCCACCACCGTAGTAGACTGCACTAGCAGGGCGATGAGAGCTGAGCACAGGTTGGCTCGAGCAAAAGAAGAGAAGGCTAAGGCTTGGGAGGACAAGAAGAGAGAAGGCTAAGCCTAGTCAGAGCGGCAACCAAAGTCAATCAAGCACGAACAAGCGGAAAACTAATACTAGTGATTCCAGAGGTCAGAATGTAAGAAATGTCCAAAGAAGGCCAAACAGACCATAAGCCAGACTAGACTCCCATGTCAACAATGTAGGAAGATGCATCCAGGGGAATGTAGAGTGGGGACAAATGTATGTTATTTATGTGGCAAGGAAGGCCATTATGCTAGGAATTTGCCTTGCCAATCCCCAATACCAGCCAAGATCTTTTCAGCTGCGACCGACTGCTAGCCAAGCACACGCCATGCAGACAAGGTCCCGAGGAGCGCAGACTCACATGAGCCGATCAGAAGATGCACTCCGAGCTGATGCACATATCCTGACCTACTCCAAAGAAGATGTTGAGGCGGGAGCCTCAAATGTGGTGACAGGTCAGCTTCCTGTTGCCCAAAGTTTTGCCTATGTATTATTTGACTCAGGTGCATCACATTCATTTGCTTCACATACTTTTGCTGCAAAAATTAAGCATGTTAAGGAGATGATTGGTCAAGTGTTCAAAACCACCCTACCATTTGGTGAGGTAATATTGTCGGATCACTAGTTACTTAATGTTCTAGTGATTATTGCTGACCAAGAATTATACATCGATTTAGTCATACTAGAGATAGTTGACTACGATGTTATTTTCAGAATGGATTTCCTTAGCAAGTATCGAGCGACAATTGATTGCCAGCAGCGGAAAGTAGTGTTTCAGTCAGGAGGAGATGACCACTTCGGATATGTGGATCATACTCCAAGATTATCCGGTATGCTGATAAGTTCAATGAGGGCACGAAAACTGATAAAAAGTGGATGCACTGGTTACTTAGCCTACATTACAGATACAAGCATTGAAGTGAAGCTTCAACCAAGTGAAGTACCGGTGATCAGGGACTTCTTAGAAGTATTTCTAGAAGAATTGCTAGGACTCCCTCCAGACCGGGAGATCACTTTTGAGATTGAGTTGTTGCCAGGCACAACCCCTATTTCAAAAGCACCTTACAGAATGGCCCCTGCAGAACTGAAGGAATTACAGGTGCAGTTAAAAGAGTTGTTAGAAAAAGGATTTATCCGCCCCAGCTATTCACCGTGGGGAGCACCAGTTTTGTTTGTGAAGAAGAAAGACAGAAACTTAAGGATGTGCATTGATTACTGTGAACTCAACAAGGCTACAATCAAGAACAGATATCCGCTACCGAGGATCGATGATTTATTTGATCAACTCAAAAGAGCTGCAATGTTCTCTAAGATTGATCTCCGATCCGGTTATTATCAGTTGAAGATCAAGGAAGAAGATGTTCCTAAGACTGCCTTTCGCACGAGATATGGGCATTTTGAATTTCTTGTTACGCCCTTTGGATTGACAAATCCTCCAGCTGCCTTCATAGATCTTATGAATCGAGTATTTAAGGAATACTTGGACAAATTCGTCATCGTATTTATTGACGAAATCCTCATCTACTCAAAGAATCAAGAAGAGCATGAGGAACATCTTCGGACAGCACTGCAGATGCTAAGGGAGAATCAGTTGTATGCCAAGTTCTCAAAATGTGAATTTTAGTTAGATAAAGTTCATTTCCTTAAACACATTGTCTCAAAAGACGGGATTGCAGTCAATCCTACAAAAGTTGAAGCGATTAGCAAATAGGTATCTCCGAAGAACGTCACCGAGATACGGAGTTTCCTAGGATTGGCAGGTTACTACCGTAGATTTGTGAAAGGATTTGCAAGGTTAGCTGCCCCTCTCACAGCTCTCACACGTAAAGAGAAGAAATTTGATTGGACAAACAAATGCGAGGAAAGCTTTCAGGAATTAAAGAGACGGTTAACGAGTGCCCTAGTCCTCATCTTGCCTAAGGATGAAGGAGAATTTGATATCTACAGCGACGCATCCAAGATGGGATTAGGAGCTATATTGATGCAAGATGGAAAGGTGATAGATTATGCTTCCAAACAGCTGAAAGAACATGAGAAGAACTACCCGACTCACGATTTAGAATTGATTGATGTAGTATTTGTTCTTAAGATATGGCGGCATTATTTATATGGAGTTCGGTGTAGGATCTTTACCGACCACCAGAGTTTGAAGTATTTCTTCACCCAGAAGGAACTCAACATGAGACAAAGAAGATGGCTTGAGTTAGTTAAAGATTATGACTGTGAAATCTTGTATCATCCCGACAAAGCGAACAAGGTAGCGGATGCATTGAGCCGTAAGTCAACGATGCCGGAACGAATAGCTATCGATAAGCTGCCCAAGCCGCTACAACAAGAAATTTCTACGCTAAGAATGGAGTTAATTTCAGGAAAGTTGGCTGCAATGCAACTCAAGCCAACACTCTTTGAGGAGATTAAAGAAGCTCAAGAGGTTGATATTGTTATGAGAAAATTGAAGGAAGAAGTTTCCAAGAGTGAAAAGATAGAGTTCCACATTGCTGACGATGGGGTTCTACTTTTTCAAGGGAGGATTTGTGTGCCCGACAAAGGAGAATTGAGAAAGAGAATCCTAACGGAAGCCCATGACACCCCTTACTCAGTACATCCAGGTAGTACAAAGATGTATCAAGACTTAAAGCAGCAATTTTGGTGGAGAAACATGAAAAATGACATAGTCCAACACGTCAGTCACTGTTTAACATGCCAAATGGTCAAGGCGGAACATCAAAGACCAGCAGGTGAACTGTAATCACTGGACATCCCATAATGGAAATGGGAGAAAGTAACTATGGATTTTGTTGTTGGACTACCAAGGACAATTGAAGGATTTGATGCCATATGGATAGTGGTAGATCGATTAACTAAGTCCACTCACTTTATACCCGTGAAGACGACGTATACATTGGAAAAGTTGGCAGAGTTGTACATCTCTAACATAGTGAGACTGCATGGAATACCGACAGAGATAGTGTCTGATCGCGACAGACGGTTCACATCAAACTTTTGGAAGAGTGTTCAAGCAGCAATGGGCTCAGAACTGAGATTTAGTACAGCATTTCACCCTTAGACAGATGGGCAATCTAAGCGCACAATCCAGACACTGGAAGATATGCTTCGCGCATGTATACTAGACTTCAGAGGAGCATGGAATAAGAAGCTGCCACTGATCGAGTTTTCATACAACAACAGTTTCCAGGCTTCTATTGGAATGGCACCATATGAAGCATTGTATGGACGGAAATGCAGATAACCAATTCATTGGTATGACTAAAGAGAAAAGGAGCTACACAAGACTGAGTTTATCCAAGAGACAATTGATGTGGTCAAGAAAATCCAACAGAAGATGAAGACTGCACAGAGTCGCCAAAAGAGCTAGACAGAGACGAAGACCCTTAGAATTCGAAGAAGGAGACTTCTTATTCTTAAAGGTTGCGCCAATGAAGGGTGTAATGCGATTTGGGAAGAAAGGAAAACTGAGTCCCAGATACATAGGACCTTTTCCCATTATCAGTCTAGTGGGAAAAGTGGCCTATAAGTTAGCGCTGCCAACCGAATTGTCTACCGTGCATAATGTCTTCCACGTGTCGATGTTGAGGAAGTACATTTCAGACCCTTCACATGTTCTCGAGTACAAACCAATCCAAGTCCAAGAAGACTTGTCGTATGAGGAGCAACTAGTCCAAATACTTGCTCAAGAGGAGAAGACACTAAGAAATAAAAGCATCCCGCTAGTCAAAGTGTTGTGGAGAAATCACAATGTAGAAGAGGCTACGTGGGAGAGTGAAGGAGAGATGAGAGAAAAATACCCCTACTTGTTCTGAATTTTCGAGGACGAAAATTTTATAAGGACGGGTGAATGTAATAACCAAGAATTTCCATTTTTCTCAGAATCATTTTTTCTAAATAATGTAATGATATTTTTATATATATAAATATATGAATGATTTAATACTGTTTAGAATAAAATAAAAATATTCTAACAGTGTTAAAAATTAAGATTTTCAAGTTAGAAAAATTTATTGTTATAGAATGGGCGAGATGTTACCAAATAGGTGTCTATGAGGTAAACCAACCGTATGGATGATCCTAGAAACCCACTTAAGTGATTAGTATATTTTTTTCGGTTAGACTTTTCAGTCAAAATTCGATCCGATAATGTGAATAGCGAAAATAGGATATGTTATTAAGAGAAAAAAATACTTTCAAGTTACGATATCTTAATGGAATTATTGAAATGTAAATCCTATGGTTTAGTTTGGTTATTACTAAAAAAATTGGAGAATTATGATTAAGCCCAAGTAAATGAATTTTTGGGTTTTAAAAAAAAAAAATGTTCCCCAAAATTTTCACTTAATTTTGAAAGTAAAGCTTTTCAATTACACTTCCACAAAAGAAAAGAAAAGTTTATGTATGCAAAGTTAATAAGAAAAGAAATAGTGAACGTCGGCTCGGGCGAGTTGGGTCGGCGGACGCCACAAGAATATTCCTATCATATCCTTTTCCTCTTGCAAATTAAAACTCCAAGGTTAATCGATTAAATGAGTTAATTATACACCACTTAGGCAATAGCTTCTCCTGGTAAAAAAAAATGTTCCACACCTAGAAAGCCTTAGCCCAGTCTAAGAACCCCGTTGAAGTCTGAAAAATATTACCATAATATCCTTTTCTTCTTGTAGATTTGAACTCCAAGGTTTATCGATTAAATGAGTTAATTATACACCACTTAGGCAATGGCTTCCCTTGCTGAAAATATGTTCTGTGCTCTAGGTCTCTCTTACCAAGACGACCTTTTTTGACCAAGTTTAAATGGTCTAGGAGAGCTCTTCCCGCCTCCAAAGCATGCCATTTTGAGAAGTAAAGGGAAAACTATGACTGAGAAAACCCCAACAAAAGCCTCAAAAGGGAAAACCTTCAAGTTGAACTACAAAACTTTAGTTACAATTAAGTCCATCACTAGCCTATAAGTACCACACTATTTTGCACTCAAGAGCACAATCCTTCAACTTCCAATCTTCTCATCACCACCATCAGCCACCCTCTCCCACTTACCTTTCTCGACCAAGAGAGGAGACCCTCTCCAACTCATATCCAAGGTCTCTCTTCAGCCATTCCCCAAAGTCTCCATTAACCAAATAAACAATCTTTCCACAAAAACCACTCACGTTCCTCTCCCACATCATATTCTCATCTCAAGATCCCATTTTGTGAATAATCCTTATCAACAGGGGGCTAGAATCGCAACATGTGTTACCCTTGAAACCATCTTCCTCGTGGTCATTCACGTGTCAACTCGTCTCATATCCAAAGTCTCTCTTCAGCCATTCCCCAAACCCTCCATCAACCAAATATACAATCTTTCCACAAAAACCACTCATGTTCCTCTCCCACACCATATTCTCATCTCAAGATCCCATTTTGTGAGAAATCCTTGTCAACACGAGGCTAGAATCGCAACAGGTGTCACTCTTAGAGCCATCTTCCTTGAGGTCATCCAGGTTTAACTCGTCTCAGCTGGGGCCAGTATTGTGGCTTGTAGGATGAAGTCCATTACTCAGGTGCCAAATAAAGTCCATTGTTTAGGTGCCAAAATGCAATCCATTGCTTAGGTCTCCTGAAGTAACCTACAAAGCCATGGAAGCAGCACCCACCAACTCCAACTATGTTGGATCAATTGAAGCTATAACGCCCACCTTCCACGTCAACACGACCACTACAAAAGAGCCCCAACAACAATAAAGTTTCGGTCTTTTTTTATTCAAATAGTTTGATTTTTTTTTTAATTTTATGGTAGAATTTTGATCTTTTTATTATTTTATTTGCTTTTTTTTTTTTTTGGGTGTTATTCTTCTTCTTCTTCTTCTTCTTCTTATATGTTATTTCACATGTACAGAATGTGTTTTTCAACTAATAATATTTACTGGTACCGAAGCAATTGTTACATGTCTATACGCTCTGCATTTACAACTCCAAATGCACAAAATTCATTTTCTCCTTTTCCAACTGCTCAATTGAACCTCTGTCCGAATTTCAACACAAAATGTACATATATGTATATATTTATTTTTCATTTATTTCTAATCTGCTTGGGCTACACGAAGAGACAAAGCAAAGGGACAAGACAAGGGGCCATAGTTGAAGCTTTTTTTTCTTCTCCATTTCTTCTTTGGAAAAAAAAAAAAAAACCACTTATGCTTGACTCTTGATTTGAGCTCTAAGAAGACGAAATTTTTTTTGCCTTTTTTGGAGAAGTTTGAAAAAAGCAAAACAAAAACCAATAGAATCATACTTGGTTCTGAGGTAAATCCTTGTTCTTTCTTTTTGTTCTTCTGAAATCATTTTTCCTGCTTCTAATGAGTATTCGTTAAACGTTGCTCCTTTTTTTTTTTTTTTTTTTAAGGGATGAAATCAACTACGCATTTTTTTCAGTCTCTTTTTCTGACCTATAATTCATTTATTTTGGCCCTTCATTTTTCATTTCAGTTTTTTTTTTTTTTGGATTTATATATTTCTGTATCACCTGGGTTAGACGAGTTTTTTTTGGGCATGCATATTTCTGATTCCCTAATATGGGTTTTTGAACAGACTAACTTTTTCAGTGTTTGCTTAATCATTTGTCTATTTTCGTTTTTCCTTTTCAGGTGTATATATTTATATTTTGGATGAAGAGTTTGAATATGTTTATGAATGTTTATGTTTTACTGGAGGCATTTTTAATTAGAATTTTTATTGAACTCTGTATTGCTTTGTATTAGTAATAATATTCTCCTTTTTTTTTTTTTTTTGCACTTATTAGATTTTTTTTTTAATTTCTGGTTTATGTCGTCTCTTTCAATTTTCATGCGTACGTCTTTACATATATGATTTTGGTCTTTGAATCGAAATTCGTTCGTGTATTTCTATTTCTCTTTCCTCGTTCAGTGTTTAAATCAAATTTAAGTACATAAATATATATATACATGTTGCAGCAATAGCCGTGAAAAGAAAATGAAAGCTAAGGTTTCTTTTGAAATTGTTTTTGAAATGTTTTCTATTTTTAAAAATATTAAAAATGAGAATGTTTTAAAAATTATGTTGAAATTATTTTTGAAATTACATTTGATTATGTTTTTTAAGTGTATATTCTGATAAATATAAAAATGAAATTTTATTTTATTATAATTTTTTAAAACTCATTTTATAAGTGAGTATTTCATAAAAACATATTTATTTTTTATTTAATAAAAAATAAATTATTAGCCATAAAATAAAATAAAAGAACCCATTCATGGTGGTTTTGCAATGAGGGGTAGGGGTAAATGAAATTGGTGGTTTGAGTTCTAGGTGATGGTGATGGCGAGATTTAAGACACACGTCGATGATCATCGTCATGTGTTGGTGGTTGTTGTCATAAGGGAGCCGTCACCATCGTCGTCAGTTCGTGATCATCACCCTTTGTCGAAGATAGATGTTATTGTTGGACATGATCGTCAAGCAGAGAGAGAGAGAAGAGATGGAGAGAGAAAATGAAAACAAAAAGTAAAAACAACTTTTTTTCGTTTTTAAAAAATTTAAAAACACAGCATAGTTGAAAATGATATTTTCGAAATGATATTGAAAACATTGAATAAACAAACGTCATTTTAGAACTGTTTACCTTTTTTGTGTTTTTAAAAATGAAAAATCATTATTGAAAACAAAAACAAATGCTCCTTAATATTTTACGAAACCGAGATCAACAACACTGATGGTCCCTCCATAAGTGATCTTCCAATGACTGTCTTTGTTGATATTCTACTAAAACTATGTACAGAGAGCATCGGCTTGTGCAAATGTGTGTGCAGGTCTTGGCACAATCTCATTTCAGACCCTTAGGAGGCATTTATTTTTTGTATTGCGTTAGCATTGCATTTAAATACAATGTAATTTTCATCCAAACGTAAAAGTGTTATATTTGAATACCAACCACATTACTATTTAAACCCAATATAATCACTATTCACAATTCTATTTTTTCTACTACTTTTAACGATCGCATCACATACTCTCATCTCAATCCTTTTTTTCTCATTACTTTTTTCAATCACATCACATACAACACAATTTATATACTTTTCATCCAAACAAATATTATATTTGAATGTAATACAAATACTTTTCATCCAAACACATATTCATTTAATACATTATATTCAAATACAATACAAATGTAATGTGTCACCCAAACATCCTTTTAGTTTGCTAAGCTGCACTTAAAACAAGCAAAGGGCTCTTTTGGTTCGAGACATGCATTCTCGCCGCATTTCTATAGCCCTGTACTAGTTGGAGCCTGAAGATGGCTGCAGTTTTGACACAGGGTAGTGCTGGTGCGGAAGGAAGAAGTGCAATTGTTGTCGTCGCAAAATAAAAGTGAAAGCCAAATTAAAGATGCCGGTGAAGAATGCCCAAGTTATGTTTAGTCATGTCGGTTCGGAAGAGCAGTTCCACCCCTACTCTATTCCATCACCATCTTTACAGCAAGGAATGTTTTCATGTATGGGAGTTTTAGGAGGTTGTCTTTGTGTGTATTATACTATTCTTTATGGTAACATTGATATATGGGTGATGAAAGATTACGGCGTCTGCGAGTCTTGGACTAAATTGTTCTCCATAGATTAGGCAAGTGTTCAAATTGCTTGCTTTCACCGTCAACCTACAAGTTACTCAGACAATGCAGCTTTGTTGATGTTCCGTCCTGTTAAGGATGATTTGATATACCACGATGAATTAAGGGTCCTAAGATTCAAGCATCTCAAGTTCATTGGGGTTAGGTTGGCATTGAATTCCATTGCTTATACTCCAAGCTTCATTTCGTTGAAGGATTTTGCGATGGCGACTAATGTTGAGGTACACAATGTCATTTCCAGGTATGGATGAGCTTTTTTTTTTTTTTTTTTCTCTTTTCATTTGAATCTGATACTAACTGTTTATTTGTTTATCGTCCCTTTACATTTGCTTTCTTACCTAGGACATTATGCGCAATTTCGAACTTGAAATTTGCAATCAGAATATTCTTGCATAGGTGGAGTGAAGAATTTACCGAAAAGGAATAGAATGAAAAGAAGAGTACTAAGCAAAGGCTCGAACCTCAAATTCATTCATAAGCAAAGGCTCAAGATAGGACCTCTTTTGCCGCCGCCATTGGTGGTAGCAGTCCAAGCCTCCCTCGGCCACATACAAATAGTGGTATTGCTACTAGCTTGGTTTTTAGTGGCTTTCACTAAAATTAGCAGTGCCCAAAATTTTTCTTTCCTAACTTGTTAAGTTAACCACACAATTCATATGAAATACTCGACCCTCAATACTACATCAATTTCCATTGCCTTCAATCTTCAATACTAAGAAAAAAAAAATACAACTACAATTTATTTCGTTCACAACAAGATATAAAAAGAGAATAGTTTTGTTTCATCACTTTTTCGCCTTTTCCATTCCACATAAGCTAAACAAAGGGGAAAAAAATAAAATAAAACTTTTGGTTGAAATTTACCACTTTCAGCTAATATCTATATTATGTATATAGATTGGTCTCTAACTCTAAAGCTTGAGCTCCATTTCCACAACAACCCCGGGCCAATCGCTGCCCGCCACATCGACAGTTCCCGCGGAAAGGAACCACCTACAAACACCAAAAACTGGGGAAAATGGTCATCAAACCTTGACTGATCTTGATCAACGACGGTGATGATGGGCATTGAGCACGCTCCTTCCAACTCTAGTGGGCCCCGCGCCTGATCATCTCCTGGTACTGGTTCAGCGACTCCTGCCTCTGCAGCCTCATCTCCTCATTGAATTTCTTGATAAAGGCCTCGACTCGGCGGTTCAACTCGTCCTGACTCAGCGACGGCTCCTTCCGCAGCTTTCCCGATCCAGGCGACGGGCTCAGCGACGGCGGGTTCGAGCTCCGGTCGGTGAAGGTCTCCGACTTCTTCATCGTCGCCGCCGCCGGGGGAGGGGTAGATTGGTCATTCTGCATCCCCACTCCTGTTCTACGCACGTGTGACTCCCACGTGTCGGATTTCTTGAGGTGCCTCGTCAGCGGCATCGAACGGCCCTCCGTGATCGTCTTCCACGTGCTCTCCAGCGTGTCCTGCCTCTTCGGCCTCGACACTCTCAGCGCCTTCCCTCCTGCACACACAACAAAATTACAGATTTCGCCTCAATATCCTCACTTGTTTACACTTTATGCCATAGTCGTTTTCCGGTTTCCGCCAGGAAAATGGTCCAAAACGACGTCGGAGACTTGAACTGACCTAAAAAAAACCCAAATTACGATTTTGCCGTCGTCGTCATCCACTTTTAGCCGGAAAATGGTCAAACGACGTCGGAGATTTGAACTCTGACCTAAAAAAAAAAAAAAAAAAAACTCACTTACTTACGCTTTTGCCAACGACGATGGATATTTGACCTCTGAGCTTTTTTAAAAAAAAAAAAAAAACTCAGTTACGATTTGGCCACTGTCGTCTTCCATTTTCAGCCAGGAAAATGGTCAAAACGACGTCAAATATTTGAACTCAGACCTTGGAAAAAAAAATCACTCAATTACGATTTTGCCACTGTCGTCTTCCAGCCGGGAAAATGGTCAAATACGACGTCTGAGATTTGAACTCTTACCACCAACAGTTCAGTGGTTTCAACTCTGACCTAAAAAACCTCACTTAGTTACGGTTTTGCCATCGTCGTCTTCCATTTTCGAAACGACGACGGCAAACGTCGTCGGAGATTTGGACGGCGTGAAAAGAATCGTGTGGAACTCTGACGACCGAAAGTTCGATAGTCTGAGCTCTTGACCAATCAGTACTCAGAGAAAATTCAAAATTTTTCAAACTTCATGTCACACAGAGAGAGAGAGAGAGAGAGAGAGAGAGAGTACAGTACCTTCAGGACTGGCTTTGGCAGCTTTTCGGTGACCAAACCTCGCGGAAACCGGCGGTTTCTCGTTCTCACTTGGAAAAAAGTGCTCCAGAGCAGAATCTTTCCTCTGCAGACCGACGGTTTCTCTCTCCTCCTTCTCCAGCTCCGAAACCATAGCTTCCACCTCTCTCTCCGCCGGCGCGTGTACTGCACTCTCCGCCGCCGAGGAGACCTTCGCGACCTCGCTTGGATCAAAACCGTAGCCAGTCAAAACGACGCCGCTGTAGAACGCGAAGTCCGTTCTAACACCTCCGGCCGAGATGTTAACTTCCTCCGCCGTTACGGCCGCTCCCAACGGCGACGGTGGCAGAGGATGTTCGTCGCGCTTCTGCTGGAGCTTGGACGACGCGACGATGCTGATGATGATGCCGTTGATGAGGACGTATAGATAAGGAGGCTTCAGCCATGAGAGGACGAAGCTCCAAAAGGAAGGAACCTCGGAGGCCACGAAGTCCGTTACGACGGGGATGGAAAGCTTCAGAGCCACCGCCATGGAAAGAACTCCGGTCGAGATTAGGAGGATCTTCAGAGAGAGGGTCCAGTTGTTGCTCTGATTCGAAAAGTAAATCGCCATTATTTTTTTTTCTCTCGGTTCTTTTTTTGTGAAAAAAAATAATTTAGTTTAATCGGAAAACTCTTTTTTTTTTTTTTCCGGTGACGGTTCGCGAGGGATAGAGAGAGGTGAGTGTAGAATGAGACCAGTGAAGAGATGGGCTGCACATAAATAGAGGAAGAGAGGGGACTGTTTGTGATGAAACGTGGACCGTTCGATCAAAGACTACAAGAGACGAGATCAGTTTTAAATAAGAAAATCTTGTGGGAAAATAAAAGATAAAATTACAAAATTACCTTAAATTTTGTTACTTCGTATTATCCTTTGGCTGGTAAAAGAAAGTACCCTTATGCCTCCGAATCAAATGTTATTTAACATTATTATAAGAGTCCATTAGTAATATTGGTGAATCATGAAAAAAAGCTTTAATACATGTTTTCCAAGATTTGTTTGGAGGATGTTGTTATATAGATTAATTTAAATATGCGTGTTTGAAAATAAACAATATAAAATAGTATAAAAATTTAAAATTTGTTAAAAAAAAATACAAAATAGATTTGTTTTATACGTCTTACCATTGTAAATATTTTAAAATAATAATCATAATAAAATTATAAACTTTTAAAAATTAAATTTTCTGAAAATAAGTAAAAAAAAAAAAGAGTGAGATGGAGAAATATTCCAAATGGTAAAATACCATCTGAAAGCAAATTCCCAAACAGTCCTTAATATCTAGAAAATATAAAATCACTATAATTCAATCTTACTTAACATATTAATAGAAGTGGTATAATTTCAACCTCATAATAGGTAATGAGATTCAAAAGTTGGATACTAAGTAAAAAAGCCACCATCACATATGGTCACTTCTATGAACTTATTAAGTGGCAATACTTACTATTACTATTAGGTCTCATTTATTTCACGAGTCTAAATTTAAATTTTTAGATTCAATTTTATTTTATTTATAAATCAATAAAAATTATAATTAAATTAACTACTTAAATTTAAAAATTTTATTTCATTTCATACTTAATTCATGAATTAAACGAAACCTTAGTTCTTTCTCAAAAGAATATACTAACAAAAAACTTCACTCTCAATCACGTTCATGCTATTATTTTCTTTTTCTCCTACACACAAACAGAAAGATTAATTTTACTCTTTTTATCAAGTTTAGCTTGCTTAGGAAGTGTTATAGACGCATATAAAAAGTCACGGGATAAATTGATAATAACGACCAAAATCAAGAAGCCCAGTGAGAAGAAAATTCAAAGCGAAATCAAAAGAGAAGAGGGAAGGGAGTTTTCAGAGAGATAAATAGAAGGTTTGCCATGTAGATAAAAGGTAACACGTCATCAAGTAATGGGCTTCTTCCACGTAGCACCCATGACAAGTAGCGGTGAGTACGTGACACAATGAACAAGCTTAGAATGGAAAATTGAAAAAATAAAAATAAAAATAAAAAAAGAAAACAGTGTCGTTTGAATCCAAGGACCATAATTTGGAAATGGAGTTGAATAGTCAAAAAATGAGAAAGCAAATCCCAAAGGCAGAAAATGACAGAAAAATGTTCAATTACACGAGACTTTGCTTGAAAGTTTGCTAATCTTTTAGTCATTTTCTTGTAATGATGATGTTTTACATCAACAAGATGTGACAGTAAAAACCGAGTGCGTCATTTTACTGGAATTTTCCATAGTAGCATCGTTTAGCTTTTGACAATGCAAGTGGAGAAATTTGTTAGGTCTAATCGCTAGTTTTGTCAACACATTTTATGTGGTCTCTTGAAAGTTACCCAATTTCAGGGTCGAATAATTGCCAAAAACAAAATAGAAAGTTCTGGGTCTACTGAAGTGTCTGGTTAGTGATTTCACATTTTACAGAAAACTCCAACGAGATAAAACCAATCAACTAGTAAACAGGACACATAATTTGGGGAGGCTTCGCAAAGGTTTGGCATCAGGACAACTGTTAATTAATAAGGTATTGGGAAGAGATACTTAGAGACGTTATTTTTTATTAAAAAAAAGTTATTTTAAAAAATATGTTTGGGAGAAAAAAATATTTAAAGTGAAAAAATAAAAAATTTTAAAAAATATATATATCAAAATAGATATTATTTTATTTCTCTCGAAATTCTACATAATTTAAAAAAAATTATCTCATTTAGATTTGTATACATAAAGTTATAAACTTTTAAAATTTAGAGTTTACTATAACGTTTTAGAGATATAAATAATAAAAAAAATGATGAAATTCAAAAAAAATTAATTTTGAACATCTCGGTAATATTAACCATACACCCCTAAAGCTTTTTGCTCTGAAACTGTTAGAATACTTTCTATTTATCTATTCATTTCCTACTATTATTATTATTATTATTATTATTATTATTATTATTATTCATGAGTTAATATCTATTTTTTATTAAAAAAATATTTTAAAAATAATGCTAAGTTTATTTAGTTTTTTATATCACTGTGAAGTCAATATTTACCAATTATTTTTTTTTAGCAAAAAAAAAAAAGTTACTATTGTATTTTATAATAGAATACGCTATTAGTGAGTACTAAAATTACTAGAAAAATTTAATACGAGAGTGATGTTAAAAGAAAAATCAAAATGAATATTATTGTTTTTGAACTTTCTAAATTACAATATTTATTTTATTAAAATCACGTAAAAAAAAAAAGGTAAAACTGATATAATCAAATAACACAACCTGACATAATAATTTTTCACACTCATAATAACATTTGATTTTTTTTTTTTTTTGGTTATTTCATACTCTACGGTAGTATTCTCATTCTTCCTTTTATATAAAATCAAACATGATAATACAATCCTATTTGACATGGTATTTTTTTGATAGTCTATGTTACATTCTCTTTTTTCAAATTAGGAATTTTCTTTATTTACTTAACAATAACTACTAGAAGAGTTTGTCACGTTGCTTGGGTGGTGAAGGGTGAATTCTGGCTGTCCTTTTTGGGATTTAGACCACTTCTCTGCCAGATAAGAGACACTAGTTTTGTCCCAAATTCCTTTGCACAGTGGTAATTGCAAAAGATCCAATGCTAGGAGAATTGGCGTTGGGTTGGGGCCAAATTCCTTTGCACAATGATAATTGCAAATATCCATTGCTTGGAGATTTGGTGTTGGGATGGGGCCAAATTCCTTTGCACGGTGGCAATAGCACATATTCAACTCTAGGAGATTTGGCTTTGGGTTGGTATTTGAATGTCATATTTGGTGCTCTACTGTTCATCTACATAAAAAAATTGACGTAATGTTTATTATTTTTTTTAGTTTTTAGTTTTTTTTTAATTCTCAAAAAGATAAAATGGAATATAAAAAGAAAGAAAAATGAAAATAAACATCGAATATTCTTTTTGACGTTAAAAATAGTATAATGAGTTAAAAATGAATTTATTATTTAATGTGATATTTTTAATGTGAAATTTAGTATTTTGAATTAAAGATGGCTTTAATTTAATAAACACCAAAACCAGAATTATCCCACTAACAATCCAAATGTCTCTTAACATGGGGTTTATCTATTTCCAATTATAAATAAATCAATTAATTAATTAAAAAAAACCTTATAGCTAATTATTGTTTTTTTTTTAATCTGGGGTTTATTAGTAATCTTCCTAGAGAACCTAACCAGAGCCTGTTGTTCGTGTTTAATGCTTTTAATATGCTGTGAGTGGAAGTTGTCAGGAACATGTTTGAATATTTATTTAAAAAAATAAAAAAAAAAAGGGCTGGCAGTCGGGCTGGCAGTCTTCCCAACGGCTATAAATTATTTGACCGTTAAAATCGGAGGTGTTTCAGGATACCTGATCACCGGCCCATAGGCTTTGATCGGCCTGTTGGGCTTTCACACGTGCCACTCACTCTCACAGGCTTACCTCTTGCCGACCACGCTATGCATAAGAGTTGAAAGATTCTCTTTAGTTTTTTCAATTTTGGACACCAATCGGCCAAAAAAAATAATAGAATAAAAACATGTGAATTTTGTTCGTTTCTTAAGCAATGCCCATTTTGTTGATAAATTTTCATATGGTTAATAGACTAACAGCAAGTTAAATATGTGCGTTTAAAGAGGACGAAAGGCCAAGATTAGCATAAAATTCTATATACTTTTTTTTGGACAAAAATTTTAAAAGATCGAATTAGATAAAAAAGTTAAACAATATAAGTTCGAAAGGGGATTCAGCTATCTTAAATAAAAGCATAAGATAACATAAAACTACTACTTACTTCAACAAGGTTTAGTATATATAGAATTCTTGGTACCAACATGAAAATATATATATATGTATATATATATTTATAACGTTTTAATTTAAATTGTGTAATATATATTAGATTTTGTTAGTTTTGTGTATATATATATATTTTATTTTTATATAATCTTAATTAGATCTTATATTCATAAATATACACTATAATTAGAGAAACCTTATTATAACATGCTTGTATAATAGTAGAGATATCTTATTATAAAAAGTTTTTATTGACATAGTAATTGTCTTGGTTTGTTTCGTTTTAGGACCGTCATCTTATGAAAGCTTAAAGTCAACTTAGAGTAATAAGATTTATTAAGCACGTGATTCTTGTACTTTGCTTAATACTTCCATATTTCTTAACCAAAGTTTTGTAATGTAGTATGAGAATAATATATATATATATATACATATATGTGTATTGAGGATGTAATTTTAAGTTATCGAATCATCTTAAAATTATATTAAATTGGAAAAAAAAAAAAAAAGAGAATACTAAGCCCTATACCTATACTCTATCGTAAAATTTTTTTTTTTTAGAATATAAAAATTCTAAAAGGAGATATATTGAAGCATGTTAAAGGCCTACTATTAAACGAAACTTTAGCACCAAGTAGGCCATTTAACCTTGTCCATTTCGTTTGAGGCAAAAAGGAAAACAAGAAGAGAGGATAACATTTTGCCCATCTTATCAAAAGGACTATAATGATGTTATACCATTTCAACCAAGATGATCCAACTAGTACGAAATATGTGCTTTGTATTTGATGTGATTCAGTGAACAACTGGCTTTACAAGTGCCTTTCTCACAACTAAAATTATCGACCAATTACACCTCTTCTGAATCGGCTTATGGAGGAAATTCGCGCGAAGAAAACTTGACCTTCTTGAATACGCAAATGTAGAGAATGCATGGTCGACATATATAATCATTTTCCTATGACATATAGGCCAAGTAAATGTCTTTTTATTTTCCTAATCTGGTATGGAAATGTCAAGATAGGGAAAAACGGCTTACCAAACAATCCGGATCGATGATATATTACATGGTAGTCCTTGGTTTGCATTGAGTGGCTCTAAAAAGACCCCTTTTTTCCCTATCAAACAAATATATATATATACACAACTAAGGTCTTGTTATGAGCATGCACTTAAATTTGAGTTTTGAAAATGTTATGATTGGGAAAAAAATTTTGTTTATTTAGAATTATGTGTTAAATTAAGAATAGCCATTTGAAGTAAAAAAAAATGTAAAAACTTAGAATGTGTTAAAAAAATAACAATATATATCATGTTTCCTTATTCTTATCATTTTATAAAAAATATAAAAAAAATATTTCATTTCAACCTAAAATAAAAAATTTATAGACTTTTTAAGTTTAAGATTAAAAAAAGATTTAGAGACGTAAATAGTTAATATTTGGAAAATTTTGATTAGAATCGGAACGTACTCCAAACATTACCCAAGTGTTCATTTGGATCATATGTTGGATTTTTTTCATTCAAAGTGTACGTATGACTCCAAATATTTGTTAGGAGAGAAAAATAATGAATGTGATATGCATATTTTGAAAAAAAGTGAAAAATTATATTTATATTTTAGCCTAATTGAAATTTTCTATTGAACTTTAAAAGAATCTAAATGATAAATTTTCGGCTCCGAATTGGAGTGTGGGGAGATTGTGAAAGCCAAGAAAGTCATAGTTTGAGTTTGTTTTGTAAACTTAAATAAAAATGTGAACTAGGATGACATGAAAGATTTAAGTTGAATAGACACTCAAAAAAAAAAAAAAAAGGTTTGAAAATGAAGTGTACAAAGAACAAAAATGGTTTTCAGCTTTGTCAAAGTCGAGTCTACCAACATTGCGTAGCCAAAATATTGAGTGTGTCCATCACGAAAGGGCAAAGGCCGAGCTGTATAAATTGTGACTATGAGCAAAAGACTTTCCTTTTGTTGCAATTATTATTATTATTATTATTATTTTCCGAAGCAAACCTCATTAAGAAACAGAAGTAAACAAGCTTCACATGGTCAAGAAAAACTTTTTTTTTTTTATGATACAATCATAACACAGGTAATAATATATTAGAATTATCACATAATAATAAAAGATCTAATAAGTCTCACTAGTTGTTATGTTATAGGATTGTTTTTTTTTTTTTTTAATGTGGGGCAATGGATTTCCACTAAAAATTCATAATTGTACAATAAAGCTGAACACACAATCTTTAATGTGCTTGTGTGCTTTTTTTTTTTTTTTTTCTTTCCCTCCCTCCCTCTGCTAACTCTAGTACTATCTTAATTGGGCAAGTCATATTTGAGCTCAAGGAAAACCAAATGTACATTTATAGTTTCATCAACATATTATCATAAATGTCGGATCTATCTAACACATATAACAATTAAAGTCAATATATGTAACCTTTAAATTAATGACGTGCAATGCTTGTATCAATCACGTGTAACATTTTTTATTTGTTAAAGATATTACATCCTCGCATGTAAGACTAACATATAAGGTTACACATTCTTTTTGTTACACATTAGGTTACATTAAAATCAATTTCAAGTTACATAAACTTCTAAAAAAAATGTTACAAATATCGTTTTCAAGGCATCCGACGTAAGACCAAACATAATATATATATAAGTGTGTGTTACATACATAGAAGGCAACAATTCAACGTTGTTTCTAGTGGGATCAAGCTATTAATTCACAACGATAACATTGTTGTCTCTATTCTATTCCACCATTTTTGTGCCATCCTTCTCATAAAGCCCCACAGGCCACATGACCAGAACCTAAAAACCATCCTCCATGCCCGGTGGTGGCTACATCAATAAATTAAATTCAAACGATTGAAAACAAATATACATATATATATATATTAAAATGATCTAAAATCTCACAAAAATGATTAAAACTATTCTTTATTGGCATCAGCATTTGAGGTATGGCACAAGCATATCATTTACGATTTGTTCAGATTTTATCAACTGACTTTGGCGACTTTTTAAAGAGCAGCAGAATGCTTAGAAGTCAAGTACGTTTTGCCATTGGTCACTTTGTAACCTAAGGCCGTTGCCCTGTAATTGGTTGATATGAATCAAGGATAAGATCAAAAAGCTTGCACCGACTAGCCGATTGATGGGTGCCACGTGGAGGTCATGAACAAGCCTCAAGTCTTTTTCTCACGCCTTATCTTGGAGATATATATTTATATATATATATATATGCGCTAATCTTTCACCACCGTCATTGGTTGCAAGTAGTTCCGTACGTTACTATTTTTTATTTTATGTTTTTATATATTTATTTATTTATAATTATTACAAATTTTTTTTTTTTATTATGTTTCCTCGTCCAATACATCATTACATGCTGGGAGAACCAAGTTCTAAAGACTATTTGGCTAATTAATCTAAAAACGTTTAAAGATATTATGGGTATTAAGTATCACAAATAATACAAATACATTTTATTTATTAATTTTATATTGTACGATTCACATTGTATTTGTGTTTTATATTAAACACTAATTACTTCAATTCGAACTTGTTTTTATATTTTTTTAAAGCATCATGATATATATATATATTATAATGTTATATTATTCTAATTAAAAAGTTGAGAACTTGTCGAGTGAAGGCGATAGAGAAAAGGGACCACTGAGCCAAACAAACACTGTCATTGCCATGTTATGGTTTGTAGCTTCTTCATACCCCTTTTTTTTTTTTTTTCAAATAATTTTAATGTTATGGCTTGTGGCTTACAATAATAGTTTTTGGTAACTTCTTTCTCTTTGGTATCGAGTTTTCCGATTAACCGGTCCCCTTTTTCTGTTAACAAAATAATGGTATGTCTGAATCACATGCTCACTTAATATTATACTCAAATATAATATAATTCACATTTACTTTTTCATATATTGTATTTCAATGTCATAGCTGAATAATACATTCACTCAAAACACTACTCGTCTGTACGCATTAGAATGACTGTTCAAATTAAATAATCCAAACACACATACTACTTAAATACAATTGTTAAAGAATACAATATTAAATCAATGTATGCTCCAAATGAACCATAAGTATGTCTGTCTGCTATATGCCAGAATTTTTCTTACCTTTCTCTTTTTTTTTCCCCCGCTTTTTCTTAGGGTTTTTTTTTTTTAATGGCGGGAAAGATGTAGTTCATCGGCTACCAAGTAGCAAGAAAATATGACTTTGGAATAATTTCGGGCAAAAAATATAGATATCAATCAAGATTATTGTTTACTTAAAAAATCATCCAAAGAACAATTTTGAAGAGGAAGGAGGTTCAATCAATATAAACTGTCTTATTACTTTCAGATACACCTACTAATAAAAATGATGCAGACACCCAGAGAAGGAAAGTGAAAAAACTGGCCTCTACAAGTAGTTTACAAACCCAGTGAGGATGAAAATAGAGAGAGAAAAAAAAAAAAAAAAAAAAGGGCAATGAGACGAAACAAATGCTATCTTTCTGTAATTCCACTATTTCTGTATACTATGATGACAACCGCAGCATAATCGCCCAAAAGGCGGATCATTGTTTTGAGAACATCCCTTGTGTTAAAGAGGAAAAATCAAAATCTTTTCCTGATTGCGTAGGAGATGCGGATGGCATTGGAGATGGTGATTGCGTTTTACTAGCTCCGGCAGACGTCACACCGTTGGTTGGAGGGGTGACCTGGCCCAAACCATAGAAGCTGCAAAACGGAATTGGCAGCAAAGATTAAAGATTTGAATTGAAATTGACAGATTTGAATCCATTTACAACGCAAATACAACTGAAGCTTTCTGACAACGATGAATGTGGACTCAAACATACCCAGTCGCGGAATATGGAACAGAGTTCCCAACCAGATTTGATGGTCCCAAGTTCCTTGCCTGATTCAGTAGAAAACGGAGCATAGTGTGAAATTCAAGAAATCAGCAAAATAAACTGCCATTCAGGATAATCATTGCTATTGGAATCTACCTGTGCAACTTTCTGCTGATCACCTTGACCGGCCGTGGGCATCATCATTCCGGGAATTTGGTAACCCATGTTGGGCCAACCTTGAAATGGTATATTTGTACCATTAGGCACAGGTTGTTGCGTATTGACAGGGAATTTCGGATCCACGCCACCAGATTTATTAATGGCAGCCATGAGACGGGACTGCTGTTGAGCCAACATTGCCAGTTGTTGTTGATGCATAGCAAACGGAGAGACCATATTTGACTGCAGATATTCCAATTATTACGTAAAACAACAACCATCTGGATAGCAAGCAACTTATAAGGGAGATAAAAAGATATAAATTATTCATGAAAATCACAAACTAAGCAGGATCTTAAAAAGATTTGTAAAACATTGTTAACCTGACTCGAGCATATTGAGAAATCAAACTTCAAAAGTGGAAGAGTGCCTTTAACAGCTGTTCAACCCAGCAAAAGCGAGCAACAGATTTACCATAATAATTTAAAAACAAAATGCAGGACATACCTTCTCAAATAGACTCATAATATCATTCTTCACGTCTTTCTGGGGCTTTTCAGAAGATGGAGTTACTAAAAGTGTATCTTTAAATAGATCCTCAAGTCCTGAATTAGACTGGTTATTGCTCTCCACTGGTTTTGCTGGTGCCGTTTTCTCAGCTGTTGATGATTCTTGAGCAGCTGAAAATTGAATCAAAAAATCGCACCTCCTAATATTAATTAAAATAAAGAAGCATCCTATGGTCTAAAGCTAGCATGATTCGGTAAATGAAAACAATTACCAGTAAAAAAAAAAAAAAAGAAAAAAAAAAAGGAGAAAATAGATTCATACATTGAAAACCTGCCCAAGCATTATCATCAGCAGGTGCTGCCTCCGAGCCATTCTCATTTGGACCATCTAGGGATAGCATGTTGAAAAGGTCAGTCGCATAATCAACTTTTGGAGGAAAGGCAACCGGAGTAGTGTCAGCAACCTGCTTTGTTGCTTCAGGCTGTTGCACAACTGGTTCTATTTTTTGAACTTCTTGCGGTTTTGGGACAGAAGTGACCTGACCAGATGTATATGATATATGATTCTTAAAAAATAATTAAAATGTCAAAAAAAAATTTAACAAAAGGGTACACACAGACACACACACACGTTTATCTCGATTAATCAATCCTTTTCCTCGCTTAAACATTCACCTTTCACTGCAGAAATGTTATGCAAATGCGTTAGCATCTGAAACAATGGTTGTTTCAATTGTCCTTGCACAAGACATCCTACCACCCTGCCCCATTATTTGCCTCAAAGTTCAAATGAACATCTCATGCTCAGCTTTTGCATCTATGAGCAGATCCATGTTTCGCAAAGGGAAGTCATCCTTTGGAGAAGCTTAAATTAGGCCCTAAAAATCAACATAGCAGTGGATTTGCCCATTCTTCTTGAGATACTGTTTATCAACCAAATTGGGCGTCGTATGGCTTTATGAAACCGACCTTCAATTGCTTCCCAATCTCTTCTTTACTTTAATTCTCTAATTCAGGCTTTCACACTCTGGCAGGAGGCTATGTGACGAGTTATAAGAAAAGAATTACGCCCTAATTCAACATTTCAACATTTACTCTTCATTTCCTAAGATAAAATACTTGATTCCTTCATAAATGTACCTTTATTGCTCCTCCGTCCTAATACTATTCCCTCTTTCTCAAAAAATAATCACCCTTTCCATCTTCAATCACTTTCAATAAACTTTGGTTTCATATTTTTAATAAGGCAAAATTTTGGTTCATATTACACTAAATGAAAAAAAATATATATATATATATCTCAACATCGGACATAAAAATCAGCACAAACAGAGTTGTTCTTCAATAGAAGAAGAATAGATGAAACAACAAAAAGGTAGGAATTCACAGTGCAACTTACTGGTTCAGGTGCTTTAGGAGGAACAGGAACACTTAATCTTGTAGCCGGCACACTCTCATTTATAGTTGGTGGCGGTTGGAAGTTCTTCCTTTCCTCAGACAATCTTTCGGAAGTGCCTGCATACCCATGCCCAGTTCTGTCATTCGGTCTTGGCCAGTGCATTGAAGTCTTTTCTTCCCGTCCTCTAGAAGGAGATTTTGGTTTGCCATCCCTAGAAACCCATCTTTTCTCTTCATACCTGCAAGAGTTAAACAAAGTCACCACTAAATACAGTCCTCAAGTCCACACGCAAAATAGATACTTGTGGATGTATGCAAGAAAATATTTATCATATGAATAAAATTCACAGTAAATGTATACTGGATTAGTTTTCCTTTTCCAAAAATAATAATAATAATTATTATTATTATAATAATAATAATAGTTATTATTATTATAATAAATAATTATAATAATAATAATAATTCCTAGTTAACTATGAGATACATACTTTGCACGTATAAAGTTCTCGATCCCCACTCTGTCATAATTTGGAGGTAGCTCCGCTTCCCAATAACTATTAGACTTCTCATTTCCCATTGCTGTATGAAAATATTAATGTTCTCAATCATTAAAATAATACTAACAATAAGAAAACATCACAAGTTAAAACTTTAAAGAAGAAGAAAATTCAGACAAAACATGCAAACTTACATTGGATAAATGCAACCTGTTCTGGCAGCCATGTGTCCAGCGTAGCAGAACGCACCTGGATCATAAGCAAAGACAAGTTCAATTCAGCACACCATACTAATTTGGATGTACGGTGTACCAATGAAACAATAAACATTTCAAGTGTGAGGTCCAAAACAAAAGTTTTCTAAGGCAACGTAAGCTAATCAAATGTTCATGCTTGAGAATAACTATTCAGTTGACAATAGTATTGCAGGGCACTGTAATTTGGCCGACTTTAGGAAGAGAATGGGTAAGTAGTCTGGATGACTTTTGAGATCAATTTACACACGTGAGAGAGAATTTGCTACGAGACTCAGACTTTACATGTTCATCACAAGAAAATAAATAAATAAAAATTTATCTTGTTAAACACTTTTCGTTTTTGTTCTGCAATGAATTCATTTTGAAGTTCTACGCTATGTTTTTTCTTGGCTCAAAACAATTCATGTTTCGATTAGGCTTATCAAGCACAAGTCATCCTAACGGCAACCCTGCTTAGAAAATGACATGCCCAATGGTATGTATCGCCAACGAAGAGGCAAACAAAATACAACTGCAGGTGCAAGAAATATTCTGGTAGACTAGGAGCACTAAGACATGAAAACGCCTCAATATCCTCATCCTTTTTTTTTTCCTAATTGAAGCCTTAGCAATCTTATCTTGATTTATTAAATCTTTGTACAAATCTTTTATAACATTATAACCACCTGAAAATTAAAGAGCTCCAAATTTTTCACTTCATAACTTTGTCAAATTACAAACGAATAGTGTGAATAGAAACAAGAAATCACCTTTGATATGTGCACACCCAAGCTCCTGTGGATCCCGGAACACTGCATACATATAAAGATGCCCAAATTTACACTAGCCCATCTTGGACCCCTGAAATGCAATTAAACATCAACAATATGAAGTCATATAATGTGTCGAGTGCTGAAGTACTAATATTTGTTTTATCCCGAAGTCTTATGAGGCATAATCTGCTAAAACTACATAAAATAATTATTAGTTCTTCTAGGTAGGCAATACATACTTAGCCTTGCAGTCAGCACATTCCCTATTCTCTGGCAATTTAAGAAGCCCTTCCAATATCTACAAATATTTAAAGCAAAAGGGAGAATATAATCAATAAAAACTCAGTAATGTAGCAATAAAAGCAATAAAAATCAAATTATCAGAAATCCTGTTAAGTAAGGGCCACTAAATAGCAAAAACAAGGCAAAAATAGGAAAAAGGGGTTTCTTGTAATTAGATACATTCAAGACAAGCCGTCAGCTTTCCGTCGAATGAAGAAATAAAGGAAATGGAAAAGCAGGAACAAAAGGAGGCATACAAAATAAATAGAAATAACATAAAACAAAAACACACAACGACGTGACTAAAACCCAGCAGGTTATTACATCAAACCTTAAAATGATATTAAAATGGAAAGAATCAGAATCGTATAAAGTGGAAGAATTTGTTAAGGCAATGGGTAAATACGCATCGCTCATTTGGGCGTGTGATGAGCATACCCGTATAATTCCAGGAAGCATATGGATCCCTCATGAACTGTATTGCCCATGTACCCCGCCCATGTGCAACTAAACCCCCGTAGGTTAATACATCAAAACTCAAAACCATATTAAAATGGCAATGATAATAATCTTATAATGTGAAAGTACTTGTTAAAGCAATGGGCATCTGCGCATCGCTCATTTGGGTGTGCGATGAGCATGTTCATATAACTCACAGGAGAAAATTCATCCCTGCATGGTATATAGATCCCTCACGAGGTGGATTGACCATATACCCTGCCCACCACGACGGAAGTGACTCGAACTTCAAGACCTTACCGAGGAAAGCAAGCAATCTTAGGGATCATGTCTAAAATTCTACATCACCAAACAACCAAACAATACCTTAAATTTGGATCCAATTCCGATCACTTTCAGAAAATTTCGGGCTAAAACAATTAACCCCAATAAAGGACTCTGATCAAAGTTAGATGCTATATTTAGCAAACTGATCAACAAATAAACAATATATATATATATATGTGCAAAATCTACCAATAAAAAAGCACAAAAATTCATAAGAAAATCAATAACACAGATCAATCAAATCCAACTAAATCAAAACGAATCCATTTCCATTTCTTCACAGAAACCCCAATCGAATCCAAAATCAAATCTTGTAATCGTCCATGGACGATCCGAATAAATAAGCAAGAAATTAAGATAAAAAAATCCAGAATTTTGCTAAATTAATCAGGCAAATATTAAAAAATAAAAAAACGAATTAGGACGAAAAGGACCTTTCTGTGCTTGGCGTTAAGCTCCTTGGAAACGTTGGCTTTCTCGTTCATTGCGGAATTACGAGAGGAGAGGAAGTCGATGAAGACGAACAAGAAGAAGAAGCCCCCGGACGACGACGACGACGACGACGACGAAGGTCAAATTGGTCTTCTCAACCACTTTCTCTCTCCTCTACTCCTCTTTCTCTCTCTCTCTCTCTCTCTCTCTTCTCTCTCTGATTATTATGAGACCACGGACCACCGATGAGAAAATGGAGAGAGAGCGAGAAAATGCACCGGAGTCGTTTCTTTTATTTTTCTTTTTTCTTTTTATTCTTTCTATTTTTATTTAACTTTTTTTTTTTCATTTTCATTGCCTGTATTTCCCATTTATTTATTAATTTATTTATTTATTTATTTATTTATTTTTCCTGTGGGTGGCGAAACAATGGCAAGACGCGGCTAGGCCGCCCCCGTGTGAACCAGGAGCGCTTCCTGCACTTTTTTTCTTTGGCACGTGTGGAGATGACTTGGATCATGTGTGGAGAGGTCCATTTCAAATTTCGGGGTTTGTTTTTATTCATGTTTGAATAAAAAAAAAATGAATTTTAATTCAATTTTATATTTAATTTATTAGTCTATTTTAAATTTTTTAGTTCATGAGTTATACAGTATTTTAAACTTAAAGATACTATTTACTAATTTCTCTTGTATAAAAAAATTATATTAACTACATAAAAAAAGTAAAGCAAAACAAAATTTCTAATACAAATTTAAACTAACTTTTATTATCCAAATACTTTATAGTTTAAGATGAAATTCTCTATTTTAAATTTGAACACCAAATACATGTTTCAACTCATTTTAAACTTAATCCAGATAGTCTAACTTGAACTCGTGATCTTAACGACTCTTATATACTCTTGAACGAGAAGAACCACCTTGTTTTTTGATAAGAGTTCATTTCCGAAAAGAAAAAAATTTTTATTTACTTTTTTAATTTAAAAAATAAGATAATATTTGGATATGTTAAAAAATTTTCTTTTTGAAAACAAAATGAGAAGAAATGATATTAGAAAATGTATATTGTGAAAGGATTGAAAAAAAATATTCTTTTTCTTTTTTTTAAAGTATACTATAGAAGTCATATTTAAAAATAAATAAATAAATCTCTTTTCCTTTTCAGAATGCTAAAGATGATAGAAAAACTTAAATAAACACTTTTTTTTTTTTTACTTTTTCTCTTTCTAATATTAAACTTCCCGTCTAAATAACTCAAAAATGTCATATTAATTGTTGGTGGTAATCAGCAGTTGTCACTGCTAGCAGTTGTCACTGCTAGTTTTCCACTAAGTCTGTTCTTGTTTGAATCAATAACAACAAATTTGCCCCTACAATATACAATTTCAATTTCCTATGTTTGGGGGAGGGGTGGTCTAACCGAACCAACCAGAACTAAGTTTTATTTAATTACTTTGATTAAAGAACAAATGTTAAATATCATTACTGGTGATGGTTACTACTAGTTTTCTGTAGGACTGTTGAGTAGTCTTCTATCAGTATTGACATTTAACTATTTTAAACTAAGATCAAATTAACCTTATGGCATGCCATTTTGGTTTCTAGTTTTGGACGTAACATTTGAATCGCTAAAGTTTGTTTTAATACTTTGATCAAACTTAGTCATTTTGTTATTATTGATACCTTTAAATACAAAAACCTCCTCTCTTTTATTTTTCCTTACCAATCACCTTCTTCTCTTTTTTTCTCAGTCTCAGATTTTTCGGAGTTTTTGTTACCTCAATATTGAATGAAGGTCAATGCTCTCTTCAAAAAAGAAAAAAACATGAGCCTTTTTTTTTCCCCCGTTATCATTGTACCAACGCATTACGCATCTTATCCTCATCCTTCCATCAATGTTAAAAAAAAAAAAAAAAAAAATCTAAATGATCAGCAATAATGATTTATGATCAGCCATTGCTAAATTTTTTAGTAATTGGACATTTATCATCAAATATATATATATATATATCTCTTTACGTAAAAATCCACAGATCTTATCAAGTATTCTGCCCAATAATAAAATATAACATCAAGTCATATTATCAATAAGAATTAATTTCCTTTCATTTTTCAATTTTAACTAATTTACATTTTTTTATATCAAATTACATTTATCTTTACATAACATTACGTTATATGACAAGGACGTTGAACACGCTCAAGTAAAACATTACTAATTCACAGGGCTTGATTTTAATTTTTTGCTTTACTTGTCATGAGTCAAGTTGAGCACTCTGGCTAGATTGAACATTGTCAAAGTGTTGAGCACGTAAGCAAACTTCATCCCAAGGTGGAGGTTCTGAAAATATAGTACTTAATTAATATTTGGAACATAAATTTGAAAAGTTGTTTATAAAAATATGTCTAAAACTGATAATATTTTGCTAGATAAAATAAAAAATTGATAGATAAATAAAGTAACTGAAAATAAAAATATATATTAATATTGAATTAAAATTACAAGTGAAATATAATAATAATTCTACCAATTAAAACAAGATATTGAAATAATAAATAAAGGAAATTTTGAATTAAGAATATCAAGACTTGTACATCACACAATTTTCTTAAACGAGATTCACTCCGTGCACAAGGATTGATGGACGTATGCCACCCAAGATACAATGGTGTACTAGTAGCAAAGGTGCACAACAATGCTATCACACGACAAACTAAAAACCTATTCAAAATCTACCACTCCGAATACCCTAAAAATACTATAGACAGAGAAAAAAAAATTTCTAAGAGGATAAGAAGACTTTAAAATTCTAGTGTGTCTCAGATGAGGAATGGGAGCTCCTTTATATAGGGCTTAGAGTAGACAAATGCTTTGTATCTTTTAGATGTGAGACAAGTAATCGTTTTATAAGATAGAGGAGGAGTAGTGGCTTTCTTCCTTTTCAATGTGAAACTAGTGAACTCTTATTTTACAGCTTTCCTTATTTCATCAGTGTACATTGAGAGTTAATTTCTCATTCAACCGTTCATCAATTTGAGCATATATATAAATCATTTTGATCTCCCTACGGTAGAGAACACAAATCCAATCTGGATCGTCACTAACACGAAGTGGGTCTTGCTTAAAATCAAGCTTCAAAATGATACCTACAAATGGGGTTTCTAAGCTATTTTTATAACATATTTTTGCATTAGTGTTTGGGAGAGAAAAAATTAGTAGTACGTGAATTTCAAAACAACAAAAAATTAAAGTTGAATTGGAATTTTTTTAATCTTTTTTAAAAACAACTTTTCAAACATTATTATATATACTAAATGAGAGCTGGATTCCCTATTCATTAAATAGTGCTCCTCTGATTTTTTGGCTTTTCAGATATGCCCTTAAATTTGTTTGTGATAACCGAGAAATCTACATTCTCGGAAATATTTGTACAAATATGTAAATAAATGTACATTTACAGTGAGACATGTTACAGAATGAAGAGCAGATGAAATTTTTGATTAATTAAGTTTTAATCAAAAATTTGATAATGAATTAATGAAAATAGTTAAAAGCTAAGCATTAAGTCAATTATGATGTTTTAAAATTAACAGAAAAGTATGTGGAAAACACATATTAAGAGATCAATGGCACACAAGTGAACCACATTGATCAAGGGCCAAAAGAATTGCCAAACAAGCACTTAAATTCTTAAAAAAAAAAAAAAGAAAATGAAAGTAAGGGAGAGAGTGGGAGGCACGTGAGCTTAAGGGGATTCAATAATTTCCCTTAGCTACACAGCAGCCGGAAGAAAGAAAGAGAAAGGAAAAGAAAGAGAAAGGGAAAGAGAGAAAGTGGCCGAGAAAGAGAGAGAAAAGAAAGAGAAATCCATTCAAGTTCGGATTTCTTGTTCCAGCAGCAGATTGTTCGAGATTCAGCCACGAATCCGCAGCAAGAAGCTCGCAAGATTCAAAGCAAGGTAAACCCTAGTTTCTCACGTTTTCTTTGGAGGAAAAATCTGGGGTTTTGAGAGGAAAAAGGGAATGTAAGTGAATCACGTTTAGGTTTTCGGTTAAAATCGAAACGTGGTTCGAGTCTAGATGTTTTCAAACACGAATCCATGAACAGATGATCTAGGAAACCAAGTTTAGTGAGTTTTCTTTAAGAAAATGCATATTTTTCAAAAGTTAAGTCAAGAGAGGTTCATAAGCAAAATGTGGAAATTTTGCTTATGAAATCATGGATTGGTGATAGTAGGAATGTAGTAGATACCTTAAAACGATCTTATGAAGATCGATTTCAAGTGTAAGAAGTAGAACAAAGGCCATAAAAGCCTTAGAAAATCAGAGCAGAGCAGTTCGGACCCAGAATCTTGATTCTGGTATGAACACGGGCGTGTTCAGTACACGGCCCCGAACATGCCCATACGCACGACCGTGTTGCAAAAAAAATCAGACCCGAGAGGTACACAGCCAAGAACACGGCCGTGTATCTGGCCGTGTCAAGGGGCACACGGTCAAGGGATAGGCGTGTAGCAGACCATGTTAGACAGCAGGAAAACACGGCCGTGTAAGTAACCGTGTAAGAGTACAGAGGAGTACACGGCCAGTAACACGGCCGTGTATCCACCTGTGTAAGTGTACACGGCCATGTTCCACGAATTACACGGCCAGGCTTAAAAGTCCAGAGGGGTACACGGGCAGAGACACGCCCGCGTAGGAGGGCGTGTTCGAAGTCAGAGAGTAAAAAAAAAAAAAAAAGAGTCTGGAAATGAAAATTTACATGTTTTACCATATTTCCAGTATAAGATGAATATTAGAAATAACCAGTAATTATTCCTTTTATAGGAGTTCAAGCCAAAGACCCCAAATCAGCAGTCCCAGAGCAGCAGAAGCTTACGCTAGCGGATTTTCTGTAAGTTCAAGCATTGTCCTGACTGCAACGTAGACAAGCTTGTTATATTACGATGTTATGTATGTTGCATGACGTGTATGTCAGACATTGATTGTCTGCATCACGATGTCTATGCCAGTTCATGTCAGTCTCATGTCAGCACAGGTCAATTCATGTCATACATGTAGAGTTGCATGTCCCAGCACACATGTCAGACAGTACCAGAACACGAAAATAGGTAGGTGCACAAGGCACCTTAGTGTGTTAATATAATTCACACCCTAGTAATTTGATTAATAGGTTCCGACTGTGGGGATAATCAGTATGTTACCCAGTTGGAACACCAGAAAGATGGTAATTAAACCAATTATTGGCGTATCGGCCTCTCGACCCACGGGGAGGTTTGCATGATTAGCATCAGTTAAGACTGAGGAGGTCAGCACTAAAGTACCGCTCCCAGTTGCGCTAACATGTCGGTACGACCAAGTAGGGGCCCAAAACCAGAACTAAAATAAAAGATAATGTCCTAAGACTAAACCTTCAGCCACGAGCATGTTTACAGAGTCCAGTTTCATGCATGAGTACAGCAGTATAGCATGTTAGTTTCATGTTTTTATGTTTGAACTTATTGAGCCCATAGCTCATTAGTTTGTTCACATGTTGCAGGTAAGAGACCTGTTCACCAGTAGTATATGGTGGACGACGAACAGGGAAGTTGCATACCGGGCAAGATTGGGCGAGAGATATTTGTCACCATTTAATCTTCCGCTGTACAGATTTTGATTATTTAAATCATGTAATTACAAGAACAAGTTTTCAAGTCAAGAGTATATGATAGGGAAATCATGATCAGGTGCATGTTATTTTGTTAACATGATTTCCTTATCACATTCTCGAACAGTTTATGTATTTAAAAAAAAAATTATTCCGCAAATTAGTAAGCAAGTTTTTAGCTCAGCATGATTGCCGGCGACCCTAGAGGCCTGCAGACTATTGCGGTTAACTATAGAGTTGACTGTAATAGCACTGTAGAGCCTCTACAGTAGGGCGGGCTGCCACAGGTGGTATCAGAGTGAAGTTTTTACGATGGGTTCAGTTTAGAATACCAAACGTAGTCACATTTGGTATCAGAACCCAAGTTTTAAAAGGGGTTTAGTTTAGAATACTTACTATAGTTAAAGTAGGTATTATCAGAAAAGTTGGTTGACCATATCCCACCTGACTCCGTGCATGTCCTGTTCACCGATCCAAGTAAGTTCAGTTTATGTTAAGATTAGTAGCTAGTTATACATGAAAGTAAAGGTCTGTAGAGACCTATACTTTATAGTAAGTATGAGATGATATGTTATGATAATGTAAGAAATCATGTGGATCCTTTTTATACAGGATCTAATATAAGTTCATCGTGTGATTATAGGAGATACAGTAGCACGATGAAAAATCAGGGCCAAGGCCAAGCCCAAAGAAGGAGAAGGGGACGCCCATCTCTAACTCAACGACTAGAAGAGATACAAGCTCTTCTAGAAAACCAGATGAGAGAAAACGCAGAGTTGAGACAGAGACTAGAACAGTTAGAACAAGGGCAGGGATCAGTAGGGACTCCTGCACAACCAGCAGCAGAGGCAGAACAGGTAGTGCCACCAGCGGCACCAGAAGTGGTTCAGGAACCACCGGTTAGGGTGAATCCAGAGCCATTATATGAGAGATTTTGGAAGATGAGTCCTCCGGAATTTGAGGGTTCAACAAATCCTCTAGAGGCAGAAGATTGGCTTTCTTCCATACAGATTATTATGGAGTTTATGAGACTCACAGATGAAGAGAAAGTCATGTGCGCATCCTTTATTCTAAGGAAGGATACAAGATATTGGTGGGACACAGTTCGCATGAGAAGGGACGTGACCACAATGACATAGGCAGAGTTTCTGGAGGAGTTCAACCAGAAATATTATGATCCTGCATCACTCCGACCCTAACAGAAAGAATTTGCAGAGTTACAGCAGGGGGACATGTCAGTCAGTGAGGTTTGCAGGAAATTTGATCAGCTCTCCCGCTTATGTCCATATATGGTGCCTACAGAGAGGGAGAAGATACAGAAGATGATAGGCATGTTCAGGCTTGAGATCTCTACCTTGATTGACGTTGGTCCATTTCCGCCAGTTTCAGTAGCCGACTGCGTTAGTCGTGCTTTAAGGGCAGAGTACCACCTAGCCCGACAGAAAGAAGCAAGAGAAAAGGTCTGAGAAGCCAGGAAGCAAGAAAAGATCTTGGCTAAGGCCTCTCAACCTGGACAGCACAGCAAGGGCAGTCAGGGTACAAGATCAGAGCAGTCTAGTCATCCAGGCTCTAAGTCTCAACAGAAGAGAAAAGGGAATTTTCAGGGAACTCAGAGTCAGGACAACAGGAGTCAGTCAAGGAGGACTTACATCACTACAGTTCCAAGTAATCCCACCTGTCTAAATTATGGGAGGAAACATGTGGGTCAGTGTAAAGCTGGCACGATTGCCTGTTTTCAGTGTGGAAAAGAAGGCTACTTCATCAAGAATTGCCCTATGAACCGCCAGTCAGTATCAGCATCAGGAGCAAACTCTTCACGTCCACAGTAATCACAAGTACATACACTCAGACTGAGCTATGAGAGCCCATCAGAAGTGCCTCCAATAGTACAAGAAAGAGCGCCACAGGCAGATGCTAGGGTGATGGCCTACACCAGAGAGGAAGCAGAGGCAGGGACGTCCAATGTGGTGACAGGTCAGATTTCTGTCGCTAACCACTTGGCATCTGTTCTATTTGACTCTAGGGCCACCCATTCTTTCATATCATGTGCATTTGCTGATAAGTTAGAATACCCTAGAGATCACATGGGAAGAACCTTTAGAACTACTCTCCCATCAGGAGAAATCATGTTGTCAGAGTACTGGTTACCTCATGTACCAGTAATCGTGGCAAATAGAGAGCTGTATGCAGAGTTGATCATGATGAAGATAGTAGACTATGATGTAATCTTGGGAATGGATTTCCTAGAAAAATATCAAGTTACGATAGATTGCAGAAACAGAAGAATAGTATTCAAGCCAGAGGATGAAGAAAGTTTCGAGTATGTCGATTCTTTGAGAAGATGCAGCAAGATGATGATCAGTTCAATAAAGGCCAAGAAGCTAATAGCCAGTGGTTGTATTGGATATTTAGCTTATGTGACAGATACAGTAGAAGAGAAGAAGTTACAGCCAGGAGATGTTCCAGTTGTCAGAGAATTTCTCGAGGTCTTTCCTGAGGAACTACCAGGACTACCTCCAGAGCGGGAAATCTCGTTTGAGATAGAGCTCCTACCTGGAACAGCATCGATCTCCAAGGCGCCGTACCACATGGCACCAGTGGAGTTAAAAGAGTTATAGGTGCAACTGAAGGATCTGCTTGACAAGGGATGCATCAGACCGAGCTATGCCCCATGGGGAGCTCCCGTACTGTTTGTCAAGAAGAAAGACGGGACGTTCCGCATATGCATAGACTACAAAGAATTGAACAAGGTGACAGTCAAGAATAGGTACCCATTACCTAGGATTGATGACCTGTTCGATTAGCTCAAGGGTGCAGCAGTGTTCTCAAAGATTGATTTGAGATCAGGATACCATCAGCTGAGAATCAAGGAGGATGACATTCTCAAGACAGCTTTCAGAACCCGTTATGGGCATTATGAGTTCCTAGTAATGCCATTTGGGTTAACGAACGCGCCAGCCGCTTTCATGAACCTGATGAACAGAGTCTTCAAGGAGTATCTAGACAAGTTTGTCATTGTGTTCATCGATGACATCCTTGTATATTCAAAGACTCACGCAGAGCATGAAGCCCAGTTAAGAGTTGTTTTTCAGAAGCTGAGAGGGCATCAACTTTATGCCAAATTCTCAAAATGTGAGTTTTGGCTAGATAGAGTACATTTCCTCGGTCATGTAGTATCCAAGGAGGGAATTGCAGTAGATCTAGTCAAAGTAGAAGCAATCAATCAATGGCCTGCACCTAAGAGCGTGACAGAGATACGCAGTTTCTTAGGGTTAGCTGGCTATTACAAGAGATTTGTGGAGGGATTTGCAAGGTTGGCAGCACCTCTCACCACCCTCACACGCAAGGAAAAGAAGTATATATGGACAAATGAGTGTGAAAGAAGCTTCCAAGAGCTGAAGAGACGGCTGACAAGCGCGCTGATCCTCACACTCCCTACTGAAGGGGAGAAGTATGAGATCTACAGTGATGCTTCCAAAGTGGGTTTGGGAGCAGTTTTGATGCAAGAAGGCAGAGTGATTGCCTACACTTCGCGTTAACTGAAAGAGCACGAGAAGAACTATCCCACGCACGACCTAGAACTTGCTGCAGTAGTGTTCGCACTCAAAATTTGGCGACACTATCTGTATGGAGCACAGTGCCAGATTTACACAGATCATTAGAGCCTAAAATACTTCTTCACACAGAAGGAGTTGAACATGAGGCAAAGAAGATGGTTGGAGTTGGTGAAAGATTATGACTGTGAGATCCTTTATCACCCAGGAAAAACCAACCGAGTAGCAGACGCATTGAGCAGAAAAGCTACAGTTTCACAGCAGTTGCCTATTGATAGGTTATCAAGACCATTACCGCAAGAGATTCATTCGCTCGAGTTAGAGCTGATATCAGGAAAATTGTCAACACTGCAGTTGAAATCATCATTGTTTGATGATATCAAGGAAGCTCAGAAGCAATATTCAAGTCTGATAGACTCACAGGAAGAGATGTCCACAGATGGATTAATCAGGTATCAGGGGAGAATTCATGTGCCAGCAGATGAAGAGCTTCGAAGGCGAATCATGTCAGAAGCTCATGAGACGCCATATTCAGTCCATCCTGGAGCCACCAAGATGTACCAAGACTTGAAACTACAGTTTTGATGGAAAGGGATGAAGGGAGACATTGCAAGATTCGTGAGTAAGTGCCTTACTTATCAGAGAGTAAAGGCTGAGCATCAGCATCCTGGAGGAAAGTTAGAACCTCTAGAGATTCCAGAATGGAAGTGGGAGGACGTTACCATGGATTTTGCGGTAGAGTTACCCAAAACAAGAGGAGGATACGATGCCATCTGGGTAATCGTGGATAGATTAACAAAGATAGCCAGATTTATACCAATAAAGATCACTTACTCATTGGAGAAGCTGGCACAGCTGTACGTAGATCATATTGTCAGGTTACATGGAGTTCCAAAGTCCATAGTATCTGACAGAGATGCACGATTCACTTCAAACTTTTGGGAGTGTATGCAAAGAACCATGGGCACAGAACTGAGGTTCAGTACAGCCTTCGATCCTCAGACAGACGGACAATCAGAACAGACTATCCAGACCTTAGAGGATATGCTCCGAGCATGTGTCATGGCAGGAGCTTGGAATGAGAAGTTGCCACTAGTGGAATTCTCATATAACAACAGTTATCAAGCTTCCATCAAGATGGCACCTTATAAGGCTCTGTATGGACGAAAGTGTAGATCACCCATCCACTGGTATGATCTGAAAGAAAAACAACTGCATAAAACAGATTTCATGCAGGAGACTTGCGATGCAGTTGCCAAGATCCAGCAAAGAATGAAGAGTGTTCAGAGCAGACAGAAGAGTTATGCAGACAGAAGACGGAGATCCCTGGAATTCAAGGAAGGGGACTTCATTTTTCTAAAAGTGTCACCCATGAAGGGGATCGTGCGTCTTGGTAAGAAGGGAAAACTGAGTCCAAGATACATTGGACCTTATGAGATTATCAAACGCATTGGGAAGGTTGCCTACAAGTTGGCATTACCTCCTAAACTATCAGCAGTACACAACGTATTCCATGTCTCCATGCTCAGAAAGTACATGTTAGATCCATCTCATGTGCTGCAACATGAACCAGTCCAAGTTCAAGAGGATTTGACCTATGAAGAATAGCCAGTTCAGATACTGGCTAGAGAAAAAAAGGAGCTGAGAAACAAGACCATCCCACTAGTCAAAATATTGTGGAGAAATCACAACATTGAAGAGGCTACGTGGGAGAGAGAAGATGAGATGAGACTTTCATACCCTCACTTGTTCTAAATTTTCGAGGACGAAAATCCTATAAGGAGGGGTGAATGTGATAACCGAGAAATCTATGTTCTCGGAAATATTTGTATAAATATATAAATAAATGTACATTTACAGTGAGACATTTTACAGAATGAAGAGCATATGAAATTTTTGATTAATTAAGTTTTAATCAAAAATTTGACTATGAATTAATGAAAATAGTTAAAAGCTAAGCATTAAGTCAATTATGATGTTTTAAAATTAATAGAAAAGTATGTGGAAAACACATATTAAGAGATCAATAGCACATAAGTGAACCACATTGATCAAGGGCCAAAAGAATTGCCAAACAAGCCCTTACATTCTTAAAAAAAAAAAAAAAAAAAAATGAAAGTAAGGGAGAGAGTGGGAGGCACGTGAGCTTAAGGGGATTCAATAATTTCCCTTAGCTGCACAGCAGCCGGAAGAAAGAAAGAAAGAAGAGAAAGAAAGAGAAAGGGAAAGAGAGAAAGTGGCCGAGAAAGAGAGAGAAAAGAAAGAGAAATCCATTCAAGTTCGGATTTCTTATTCCAGCAGCAGATTGTTCGAGATTCAGCCATGAATCCGTAGCAAGAAGCTCACAAGATTCAAAGCAAGGTAAACCCTAGTTTCTCACGTTTTCTTTGGAGGAAAAATCTGGGGTTTTGAGAGGAAAAAGGGAATGTGAGTGAATCACGTTTAGGTTTTCGATTAAAATCGAAACATGATTCGAGTCTAGATGTTTTCAAACACGAATCCATGAACAGATGATTTAGAAAACCAAGTTTAGTGAGTTTTCTTTAAGAAAATGCAGATTTTTCAAAAGTTAACTCAAGAGAGGTTCATAAGCAAAATGTGGAAATTTTGCTTATGAAATCATGGATTGGTGATAGTAGGAATGTAGTAGATACCTTGAAACGATCTTATGAAGATCGATTTCAAGTGTAAGAAGTAGAACAAAGGCCATAAAAGCCTTAGAAAATCAGAGCAGAGCAGTTCGGACCCAGAATCTTGATTCTGGTATGAACACGGACGTGTACACGGGCGTCTACAAGGACGTGTTCAGTACACGGCCCCGAACATGCCCATATGCATAACCGTGTTACAAGAAAAATTAGACCCGAGAGGTACACGGCCAAGAACACGGCCGTGTATCGGGCCATGTCAAGGGTTACACGGTCAAGGCATAGACGTGTAGCAGACCATGTTAGATAGCAGGAAAACACGGCCGTGTAAGTAACCGTGTAAGAGTACAGAGGAGTACACGGCCAGTAACACGGCCGTGTATCCACCCGTGTAAGTGTACACGGCCATGTTCCACGAATTACACGGCCAGGCTTAAAATTCCAGAGGGGTACACGGGCAGAGACACGCCCGTGTAGGAGGGCGTGTTCGAAGCCAGAGAGTAAAAAATAAAAAAAGAGTCTAGAAATAAAAATTTACATGTTTTACCATATTTCCAGTATAAGATGAATATTAGAAATAACCAATAATTATTCCTTTTATAGGAGTTCAAGCCAGAGACCCCAAATCAGCAGTCCCAGAGCAGTAGAAGCTTACGCTAGCGGATTTTCTGTAAGTTCAAGTATTGTCCTGATTGCAACGTGGACAAGTTTGTTATATTACGATGTTATGTATGTTGCATGACGTGTATGTCAGACATTGATTGTCTGCATCACAATGTCTATGCCAGTTCATGTCAGTCTCATGTCAGCACAGGTCAGTTCATGTCATGCATGTAGAGTTGCATGTCCCAGCACATATGTCAGACAGTATCAGAACACGAAAACAGGTAGGTGCACAAGGCACCTTAGTGTGTTAATATAATTCACACCCCAGTAATTTGATTAACAGGTTCTGACTGTGGGGGCAATCAGTATGCTACCCAGTTGGAACACCAGTAAGATGGTAATTAAACCAGTTATTGGCGTATCGGCCTCTTGACCCACGGGGAGGTTTGCATGATTAGCATCAGTTAAGACTGAGGAGGTCAGCACTAAAGTACCGCTCTCAGTTGCGCTAACATGTCGGTACGACCAATCAGGGGCCCAAAACCAGAACTAAAATAAAAGATAATGTCCTAAGACTAAACCTTCAGCCACGAGCATGTTTACAGAGTCCAGTTTCATGCATGAGTATAGCAGTATAGCATGTTAGTTTCATGTTTTTATGTTTGAACTTACTGAGCCCATAGCTCATTAGTTTGTTCACATGTTGCAGGTAAGAGACCTGTTCATCAGTAGTATATGGTGGATGACGAACAGGGAAGTTTCATGCCGGGCAGGATTGGGTGAGAGATATTGGTCACCATTTAATCTTCCGCTGTACAGATTTTGATTATTTAAATCATGTAGTTACAAGAACAAGTTTTTAAGTCAAGAGTATGTGATAGGGGAATCATGATCAGGTGCATGTTATTTTGTTAACATGATTTCCTTATCACATTCTCGAACAGTTTATGTATTTAAAAAAAAAAATTTATTCCGCAAATTAGTAAGCAAGTTTTCAGCTCAGCATGATTGCCGACAACACTAGAGACCTGCAGACTATTGCGGTTAACTACAGAGTTGACTGTAATAGCACTGTAGAGCCTCTACAGTAGGGCGGGCCGCCACATTGTTACCGAGCTTGGGCTGCGGCATCGGTGTTTTGGTCTTTTTGGGTGTCCCTTAGAGTTGATTTTTGGAGTTTGCCCTTGCATTTGTTGTTGGGCTATTCACTGTTCATTAAAAAATGCTCCCCTAGGCTTTGGTTTTCCGAATTTACCCTTGAATTTTTTGCTGGGCTTGAGTTGAGGCACCAATTTCTTGGTCATTTTGGGTGCGTCTTGGAGTTGACTTTTTGGATTTTCCCTTGTATTTGTCGTTGGGCTTGGATTAAGTCATCGGTTATTTGATCTTTTAAGTGCCTTTTATGCCTGAATTTATAGGCTTGCCCTTTGTTTCTCCTCTCTCTCTCTCTTATTTAGGTGTGAGCTTTTTGGTTATTTAAAATTAATATAAATATAGTATGACCAAGAAAATTCTTACTTTTTGCTATTATTCTATATTAATTATTAATTTTATAGCAATGATAAAGAACAACAAAAAAGAGGCAAACAAAAGCTATAATATAATATTTTAATTTCTATTATTATATAAATATTCTATTGTATCTAAAACAAATGATATCTTATCATAAAATATTTTGACATAATATATATAACATAACTTATATTTTATATTTCATTAATTATATATTATAACAATCTACATCGCACTGCTACAATATCGTAGGCACCATTACTTGTATGTTCTAAACATTAGATAACAAGATGATGAAATGATATTTATCTAGTAGTAATACTTATCTATATTAGGAAGAGTAATTATTTTATTTTATTTTTTTTTAAGTAGAGTAATTATTTCATATAATGAAAGGTTATTATTTTGTATTCTATTATCTTTATTATGAGTTGTAAATTTATTTGTATATATGGAGGTTTTCCCCTGGTCTAATCTTTATCTCGGAAACTAGGTTTCGTGGCTGGGCAGCTAAACCTCTTAAAAATTGGTTTGGTTTTGATGGAGGCATGCTTGTGGATTGTGAGGGTAGGCGTAAAGGTCTTCTTCTACTTTAGAGAAACGTTTAGGATGCGGAGATAAAGAGCTTTTCTACGGCGCATATTGATGCTTTTACTTCTATAGAAAGGGTGGTTGGTGGTTTACAGATTTCTATCGTAATCTAAATCGGAGTCAACACTACCACTAATGGGAACTTCTTTGGCATCTCAAAGAGTTGTTCAATCTCCCTTAGGTAGTGGTGGGTGATTTCAATTTAATTATTCATCTCTCAGAAAAACTTGGTGGGAGTGATTGAGCCCATAGTGATATGAACCGATCCCAAGAAGCGATTAATGATTGTGAGCAGGGGCAGGACCAAATGGGGACTAATGCTGCCACCTCCATTGAATTTTTTTTTTTAATTTCTACCCTAAAAATTATATAATTTTTATATTTTGTCTCTACTAAAAATGAAAAATTCTTACATAGTCCCTACTTTGCTTCTAGTAAAAATTAAAAATTCTCATATAACCCCTATTAAATTAGTTCTATTAAAAAAAAAGTTTTTGATTTTCTACTTCTCCCAATAAAATTAAAAACTCTCACATAAATTCATTAAAATTAAAAATTCTCATACAGCCTCAACTAAAATTTATTTTTATTCAAAAAACAAATTTTGGTGTATATTCCCATTGAAATAGGTTTCTTTGCCCATGATTGTAAGCTCATTGGTTTGAACTATAGGGCCCCTATGACGTAGAATAATGGTCATGATCCACCTGGCAACATCCAATACTAATAATAAATTGTTATTATTATTATTTTTTGAAAAGAAGAGTATTTATTTCACGTTACGGAAAATTATTATTTTGTATATGATTATCTTTATTTGGAATTTTAAATTTATTTGTATATATTACCCAATTGCCACGTAAAGGGTAAGGCAGGCAATTCTTATCAACAAGTTGAGTTTGTGTCAAGTTGAAGCCAACACAATTTCTTAAAACTAGAACACGCACATGACCCTTGATCTATCAAGTCAAAAAAAGCTCAACTCAAACTTGACCCAGTAGGTTGATGAGTTGACACGACACGACCTGCATAACTTATTAACAAGTATTCTTCAGATTGGTTATAAGACTTTACCCGAAGACCTACTGACAGTATGGTGAAAAAATAAGAATGAAAGATTACATACAAACAAATTAAGAAAAAGATATTAAAAATTGAAGTATGGCATGCCAGTTAATAGCAGGTTTTGCATGTTAATTTTAGGTTATGTAGGTTAGTTTTGCATTAACATGTCAAGTTAACATATTTTAGGTCAATTTAGGGAATTCATGCCCAATGAATTGACCAGAACCTAATCAATTTTTTTGATCATGTCAGGGGGTTCGATCGAAAATTAACCTGCACCCCTTTTTTTCTAACCATAACCCATATTTTTTGTGTCAGATTCGTGTCATGGTGTTATATTATGACTCAAATTGCTAGCCCTAGTACTAAGGGATCACTATTGTATGACGAAGATCTATACCTTTTTTCTAACTTGCATATCACATACAAGCGACTAGTGTAATAAATATAGGCCCCCCAGCCTATGCAGGACAAAAGGTTAATATAGGATAGGCCACCTCTGATGAAGGAATGGGTGACCCGTCCCAGCTTGACCTGATAGCCTAGCAAACTATTGACTAGATCGGATCAACCTATATATTTATTGGGAAATTTAGCCTTTTTATATGGAATTTAAAAAAATTCATAAAAGTTCCAACCTCAGCTTGGCTCGGACGTTAGGATTAGGCCAATCCCGACTTAGGTGGGTTGGGCAGGGTTGGCCCACAATCCAAAAAGGTAGGTCACAAACTGACTCATCTAATCCAACTTATTTTTAGAGCTCTACAAATAAGACAAAAACTTGTACTTCTATGGCTTTATAATTATTTCGGTTAATGTTGCATGAATTTAAATGCTATGCAGCTAAGGCATTGTGGAGGCACCTAAGAAACAAAGAAATTGTATATAGGTTATTGTTTTAAATACATTTACAATAACTAATATTTTCTAAAATGTTTGTGATAAATAATTTATACGAAAATGGTTCAAGAAAACTTTATATGTGTGTAATTATGAACATTGAGCTTGGACTATTTTACTAAGGGAATAATAGAGTCAAATTTGATGGTAACCTTTTAGCCTTATTTTCTAGACATTGTTAATGGCTACCAAACTTGAGAGCTTGCTTACAAATTGAGCTCTCCCTCCCCAAATTTAACATCTCATTCTCTAGAGTTAGAGAGTCAATTTTGAATAGAGAAATTTTGTTAGGTAGTTTTCTTTTATACTTAAAAAAGATATTTAGTTGTTTTCTCCTTGTAGTGTAACCTATAAAATTTCATAATGAGATTCTTCTACTCTTGCCTGTGGCTTTTTTCCTGATTTGTTTAGGGGTTTTCCACGTAAAATTACGATGTTTATTTTATCTTCATTTTCATTTTTCTATCTTTAGTTGTTGCACCTAGGATCAACAAGTAGTATCAGAAATATTGGTTTTATATGAATTCACTATATTGTTCACGTATACGGGTAGTGAAATCTCTTAAAATTCCATGTATGCTCTGTGGATACAGTTTTGATGAACTTTGACATCAGAAAAGATTTCTTGAGATTGTCACTACAACACAATACATAGTGAAAAATTGGTAATTGTAGTACAAGATGGAGACAAAATTTGAGATAGAGAAGTTCAACGGAAGCAATTTCATGTTATGAAAAATGAAGATGCTAGTAATTTTTTATGAAAGGATAATTGTTTAGTGGCCATTGGTTAAAAATCGGTAGATATCACTGATGATAAATGGAATGATATGGACGGTAATGCCATTACTAACTTACATCTAGCACTAGTAGATGGGGTCCTATCAAGTATTGCTGGAAGGAAGATGGCGAAAAAATTTAGACACTCTGACTAAGTTATATGAGGCCAAGTCACTACACAACAAAATTTTCTTGAAAAGAAAGCTTTATAATCTTCGAATGCAGAATTCTCATCGATAATCGACTATATCAACACCTGAAACACTCTATTTGCTTAGCACACGACGTTGGATTATAAAATAAAGGAAGTTAAACGTATGGAGCTTCCACTTCAAAGTCTACTTTACTCGTATGATCAATTCATCATCAACATTACCAACAATATCCTCACAAATTTTCTAGTCTTCAACGATGTTACAGCTACGGTTCTTGAAGAAGAAAATCAGCGTAAGAACAAGGAAGACAGGTTAGCAAGCTCACAGTAGGCAGAAGCCTTATTGATGATGAGAAGGAGATCAATGAAGCATGGCCCTAATAGGAGTCAGAATTATGGTAGATCCAAATCCAGGATTAAGAAGAAGAACATTACTTGTTCTAATTATGGCAAGAAAGGGCACATCAACAAGGATTGTTAGAATAAGAGGAGTAGTGAGAAGAACTTTCAAGGAAATGTGGCAAGTACTTTGAATAATGGTGACATATTATTCAGCGAGGCAACTATAATTGCTACAGGCAAACAAAAGCTCACTGACACATGGATTATGAATTTGGGAGTAACATGGCACATGACATCTCGGAGAGAATGGCTCGATCCATATGAACCTATTTTAGAAAGATCTACGTATATAAGGAATGATCATGCTATAGAGATCATCGAGATTGGTACCATTAAGTTAAAGATGTATGATTGTTCGTTACGAACTATCCAGGAGGTACGACATGTGAAAGGCTTGAAAAAGAATTTATTATCTTTAAGACAATTAGATGATATCAGGTGTAAGACTCATATAGAGAATGGGATCAAGAAGATTGTCAAAGGTGCACTTATGGTATTGAAGGTGGAAAAATTTGTTGCAAAACTATACATGCTTTAGGGGGAAACATACAAGGAGGTGAAGTTAACTGTTACATCGACTAGCTTGATAGAAGAATCAATGATGTTATAGCATCAAAAACTCGACCATATGTCAGAACTAGGCTTAAAAATTCTCTCTGAATAGAAGCTACTACTTCAGCATATAAAGGTATTTTTACCCTTTTGTGAGCGTTATGTTACAAGTAAGTAGCATAAATTGAAGTTTAGGTTATTAATAGCTAAGAGCAAAGGTATCCTAAACTTGATTCATTCTGATGTTTAGCAAGCACTGGTTGTATCCCTAGGAGAAGCAAGATAGTTTGTATCGTTCATTGATGATTTCTCTAAGAGATGTTAGGAGCATCTAATCAGAAGGAAAACAAATATTTTTCTAGTTTTCAAAGTCTTTAAAGCATGGGTAGAACTTGAATTTGAGAAGAAGTTCAATTGTCTAAAGACTGACAATAAAGGAGAACATACAAGCAAAGAATTTGATACATTTTGTTAACAAAAGGGCATCAAGAGGCAGTTCACGGCAGCATACACTCTTCAACAAAATAGAGTGGTAGAGTGGATGAACATAACCTTATTAAAAAAGACAAGAGTAATGTTGAGGACTGCAGGTCTAGCCAAGTCATTTGGGCAAATGCAGTCAAAATCACTTGTTATATGATCAATCAATCTTTATTAATAGCGATTAATCTAAAGAATCCAATAGAGGTGTGGACTGGTAAGCCAACCGATTATTCTCGTTTGCATACATTGGGAAGTCTTATGTTTGTTATGTACAATGACCAAGAAAGATCAAAGTTGGATCCAAATTCCAGAAAGTATATCTTCTTAGGGTATGCAAATTGTGTAAAGGGTGTCGTTTGTGGCATCTCATTGCCCACAAGTTTGTCATCAGTAGAGATGTCATATTGTGCAGAAAATAAACTACAAGCGAAGGGTGACAAAGGCACGGTGATTCAAAATCCAAAGACTACTATAGTTTAAGTGGAAGATAAGCTAGATGAAGATTTAATATCTTTTGAAACAACACCAGAGCATGAAGACCAAGAACCAGTTGAGTATGAGGTTTTTGAAGTTCGTCAGTCAACTTAAGAGAGATGACTACCAATTTGACACTTAGATTATGTTATTGAAAGTAATGTTGTATACTGTTTGTTAATAGAGGATAGGGAGCCATCAAATTTCCATGAGGTTACTCAAACCCCAGATGTATCTCTATAGATGGTAGCAATACAAGAAGAATTGGAAGTCTTATACAATAATAAGACTTCAGGTCTTGTTTCGCTACCACAAGGAAAGAAGGTCATTGGCAATAAATGGGTCTACAAGATCAAGCGTGGTCGTAACAACCAAGTGGAATGGTATCGTGCAAGATTAGTGGTGAAGGGATATTTTCCAAAATAAGGGATTGACTTCAATAAGATATTTTCCCTTATGGTTCGACTCACAACAATCCGACTAGTTTTAGTAATGTGTGCTATATTTGACTTACATCTAGAGCAGCTAGATATGAAAATTGCTTTTTTTCATAGTGATCTTAAATAAGAGATTTATATGCTTTAACCAGAAGGTTTTACAGAAAAAGGCAAAGAGAACTAGGTTTACCTGTTAAACAAATCTTTGTACAGTATCAAATAGATGCTGAGGTATAGGTACAAGAGATTTGACTCCTATATCATGAGCCTTGGGTACAACAAACTAAGTGCAGAGTTTTGTACGTATTTTAAGAGGTTTGGTGATGAAAACTACATTATTTTGTTGTTGTATATGGACAAAATGTTGGTAACAAGCCTTAACAAAGATTGAGTCTAAGAAGTGAAGGCACCATAGACTAGAGAGTTTGATATAAAAGACTTAGGATCAGCAAACAAGATTCTAGGGTTGCAAATTTACAGGGATAGAAATAACAGTAAGATTTGGATTTCACAGAGTCTTGAAACACTTTAACATGCAAAATTATAAACCAATTTCTACCCCTCTTCCTGTTAATTTCAAGTTATCCTCCAAGATGAGTCCCAACAATAAAGTAAAGAGGATAGATATGTCTCGAGTACCATATGCATCAGCACTAGGAAGCTTGATGTTTGCTATGATCTTTTCAAGGCCAGACATTGCACAAGTAGTGGGAGCGGTCAGTTGATACATAACAAGTCTAGGAAGGGAGCATTAGGATACTTTTAAGAGGATCCTGAGATATATAAAGGGTACCTCAGGTGCTATATTATGTTATAGAGGGTTAGAGTTTACTGTTAGGGCCTATGTGGATTCAGATTTTGTAGGTTTTCCAGATAAGAGAAAATCCATTACTGGCTATGTGTTTACTCTTGCAGGGAAATCTGTAAGCTGGATTTTGAAACTACATACAGTTGTGGCTTTGTCTACGACAGAAGCAGAATACATGGCAACTACACAAGCTTAAGGGATGCAATTTGGATTAAAAAGTTATTGAAGGAGCTTGGGCATAAGCAAGAAAAGATTCTCGTGTATTGTGACAGTCAGAGTGCCATGCACATTGCAGGGAATCCAACCTTTTATTTCAAAACAAAACACATAGGAGTTCAATTTCCCTTTGTTTGAGTAAGTGTTGGAAGAAGGAAGTGTAGATATGTAGAAGATTCACACCAAGGACAACCTAGTAGATGTTTTAATGAAGTTGATTAATTTTGACAGGTTCAAATGGTGTAGATCCTCAAATAGCTTAGCAAATACGTAAACAATGTGGAATGACAAGATAGAAAGGATGTGTAGATATGAGATTAATTCTTAATCAACTCTCCAAGCAGAATGCTAGAGTCAAATTTGATGGCAACCTTTTAGCGTTCTTTCCTTGACCTTATTGATGGCTATCAAAATTGATGACTATCAAACTTGAGATCTTGCCTATAAATTGAGCTCTCCCTCCCCTCATTTGACATCCCATTCTCTAGAGTTAAAGAGTCAATTTTGAAGAGAGAAATTTTGTGAGGTAGTTTTCTCCTATACTCAAGAGAGATATTAAGTTAAATTCTCCTTGTAGAATAGCGAGAGGTTGTAACTCATAAAATTTTATAGTGAGATTTTCTATTTTTATTTGTGGTTTTTTTCCCTGATTTGTTTAGCGGTTTTTCACGTAAAATTGTGGTATTTATTTTGTTGTCATTTTCATTTTCTTATCTCTAGTTACTGCACCTGGGACGAATAGGGGAGGTGACATATCCACTTACAGATAGCATAATTGTAATATTAAGGTTGAAAAATAGCAAAAATTTTTGAATATTCTAAAGATGACTAAATTTAGACTTAAAGTGACAAAACACTCTTATATATACAAATTTTATAATGATTTGTAGTTGCAACTTAGTTTTATCAATAATTTCACAGTTAATTACTCTATATGATATAGAGTATTTTTAAATTTAATATATATTATTTTAAATTTTCAAGTCCAACAAAATTCCATACAAAATTGTTTCATTTTAACCAGCAAATCGATATAATCATCTTAAAATATCTCTATATTAGTCCAAGAAAAAGAAAATATTTCTTGTTTTTCTTATAATCTCTCACAATGACAATATTAGGAAAAAAAATTATGTAATATATATATATATCATTATATAATGAGTATACTAATTCAGATAATTATTTAATTATGACGAGCAGTAATGATTTATAATTGCATGTTTTAATAGAAAACTTATAATGTAGAGTTTGAACCTCATATATAGGACCAATAGGAAAAGGAAACAAGAGAAATTGGATAACTAGTAAAAAGGAGATTTAGAAAAATTGACAACTAAAGAGAAATAGGAAACTAGGAATATAATAAATTAGAAAACTTAAAATAAAAGAAACTTTATAAAGAAACTAATAGTTGAAATTTGGCTACGGTCCATTAGTCAATACATAGCATTTTTTTTTTTGAAGTAATTTGCATAGCATCCATGATTCATCCACTAATACATGATTGTTCTTATGGTCAATATATCAATGAAAATTCAATGGTTGAAATTTAGCCTTTCCATAAATTGTTTTGCATGTGAAAAATCACTTGAACAATAACCTAATTAGTCCACTTATAAAGACCAAAGAATTTGTTACCACTAAACATCATGATATGACATATTCACAAGGCTCCCAAGGGTAGCTAACTTACAGGCTTGCATTAGGTGTTTTTCACAAAAATAGAATGCTTTTTATATTGTAGGTTTACTCCTGTCTCTGTCTTTGACAAAATCTCTGCAATAATAAGTTAATTTAATAATTGATTGCATGACATTGAAAGCACACACACATACACATTTTTTTTTTTTCAAAATTCCGTTTTTTAATAATTAAAAAACGTATAAATTGATTGCACGACAATTGATATTAAAAGCTTTTTTTTTTTTTCAGAATTCTGTTTATTAGTTAATAAAAAACATATATATTTTTTCAGATTTCTGTTTATTATATTTTTCCATTCTATAAACAAATAAGGAAATATCAAAAAATACAATAAAAGCATACGGATAATTAATTATAATTAAAAAAAAAAGAGGGATCCACAATAAAAACCAATAAATTGTATGTCAATATTGTCACATAACTCATAAGCAAAAACAAAGCACAATTTAAATTAATATTCAATAATAATTTTTGATATGGAATTTTATTTTAAGACTTCAATAAATTTAAATATAGGGATATGAATTTATGACAGTCTATGCGTAAAAGTACAATGATTAGTAATTTGTTTATATATCGGGATGGTTATAATTCTGATTGTAAGAATTACCCGATGAAAAATAAAGAAGAAGAGAAGAAGAGAGAAAAGGAGACGTTTCACATTATTACAATTACAAACAAATCATCATACCATTAGTCAGTCAGCCCTCTTTTTATTAATATCTCAAAGGGAAAAAAAAAATCCTTTTAAACTCTTTTTATTAAACTCTAAAAAAAAAAAAATTCTCTTATTATTAAAAGGGATTTATAGTGAGTCTAGATTTTAAGGTTGTCATTTTGGTTGTAGTGAGAAAGTTGAAAGAGAGGCTCTAAGAATTCCTTGTGTGCTTGAGACATGGGACTAGTGGTCTGGTCTTGCTGGGCTACTAGCCTCCAAAGCTTGTAGGGGAGACAACCGGGGTCTTTGGTGTTGAAATCATTTTTCGGAAGGATGGTTAGAGGCTGGTTTGGAGCCATGTGAAGAGGGAAAGACGTCGTTGTCGTCCTCAGACTTGGGCATGTCTGTCGTGGGGACTTGTTGAAACCATGGGTACTATGTCGTGAGATTGTGGCGAGTATAATAAGGGCAAGTGTGTTTAAGCATTGGCTGTCATAGGTAGCACATTCATCTCATGCGCACATCTCTTTTGATGCCATTTGTGAAGATTTGTCACCATTTGGGTAGATCTATCTCGTCGTTGTTGCTCGGTCCTTTTGGCATTGAGGGGATTGGATTTGCCAATTGGATCCATGGTATTTCCCTTTATGTTTGTGTTTTTACTGTCTTGGGTGTAATAAGGGCGGTGGTTTCTCTACTTGACCTTCACTTAGTTTGTATTTTAGTGTATATAGCTATTATATGTGTGTTTAGATAGTGTGTATAGGTTTGTTTTAGTTTTGTTCGATTTGTTTCGATGCATAGTAAGTGGTGACCATTGCACTTTAAATTTTGGATGGCCAATTGATTGGTTTCCATCGATTATAAGAGTTTTTGAAAAGAGCCATTTGAGTGCTCCATTTGGTATATCGAGACACATTCTCATTATCGAGATCTCGGGCATTTATCTTCCCTTTAAGTATTATTAGATTGTATTGGTAGATTCAGTCTTATTTGAAGGTCAACATCTTTGTACTACAAGGTCGTTTGCATTGTGTTGTAGCATTTACTGTCTTTATTTAATGAAATTCCTATTTTTTTATAAAGAATTTATAACTAAATAACCTTTTTTTTAAATAAGTTTTTTAAACAAATGGCCTAAGTTTTTAAAAATTAGTTAAAATGCCCTTACTTTTTTTTTTGGGCTTAAAATGGTTAAACAATTTAATATATGGTCACTGATTAACAAAAAATAAATCATTGATTGATTTGTAGTTAATTAGTGATTAACTATAATATAAATTATAAAATTTTATAGCTAATCATAGATTGACCATATCTAAAATCATTATTTTTCTGATCAATAGTGATTTACCATTAAAAAAATTTAAAAAAATCAAAATACATCAACTTTTACCCCTGCCATTTTGAACTTGATTCTCTCTCTCTCTCCTTCCCCTTCGCTTTTCTTTCTCCTTACCATCGTCATCATTGTAGTATTCGTCATCGTTCTTGGAGCTTGTTGTTGCCAACATCAGTCCTAGATATCACCTGCCATGCCGGAGAGTCACTATCATTTTTGCACGTCATCGTCATCAGGAAACCGATCACGGTCACAATCTCATCAACTATGGATATCTGGCAAGACTCATATTGTGACTTTCTCTTTCACCAGTCCACTGCAATCTCCTCCCTGATGTCGCTAATGTGCATATATGCTTGATGGTTGCTGGTTTTCATCTCTATCGCAAAAGCTCAGTTGCAGGCTAGGAGAAGAGAGAAAAATGAGTAGAAGAAGGAGGAGGAGGAGGAGGAGGGGGAGGGGGAGGGGGGGAGGGGGGTGTTTAGGGAAAAGGAAAAATTGATTGACCAAAACATATACATTATGCCATTCATTCAATTAAATAAAAGAAAATTAGGCTATTTATTAGATTAGGTAATTAGAATAGGTCACCAATCGTAATTTTCTTTGTTAAAATTGTATTAGTGATTGAGCTATTTATATAGAAATCTAAACTTATAAACTACAAATAAACTTAACTTAAATATAAATATTCTAAAAACCCTAAAAAAATTCTACATTAAAAATCAAACACTAAAATAAAAATATATTCTGATAACTAATCTCAATCCTAATTTAAATAAAGTTAATTCTCAACATTGGCAACGGCTAGTGTAGTTTAATTGGTGTTGAAGTTTGACATTGAATGAAATTAAACTAGTTTGTAAGAAGTTTGGTCAAGTTCTTAAAACATTTCATAGCTCACCAATTCATCCATAATAATTGTGATAGTGCATGTTAAAGCTTACATTCAATTTTCACCTACAACGCGTGTGATACAGTGGGGACTATTTTCATCCTAAAAGGGTCATAAATTGTTAGGCGACTAAAAAAAAAAAAACATAGAAAAGGAAAGAGAAAAAAGGGAAAAGAGAAAAAAAGGAAAAAAAAGAAAAGCAGGTTTATAGTGGGAATCTATAAATCCACTTAATAACAAGTGGGTCTGGGGGAAAAGAAAAGGTTATTGGGATGGCCATGTGATGTCCACATGGAATGGATCACACATTCGTATCTTTGGTGGATTGTCTAGCTAACTACAAGAAAGAAAAAAACATTAATTCATGTCAAATTTATTAATCTTAATCACTGACTTGTTTTCTTCCTAATCGCTTTTATTAATTGTTAAATCAAATTTTCATGATTGTATCTAATCACTATCAAAGTTAATTACTTTATCTTTCCCAACTCATCATAGGAAAAAAAAAAAAAAAAAAAGAAACAAGCAACAACAACAAGAATAATAATCTATTGGAATCTTTACCTAAAATCTAAAACATTCTTGTTACCAAACTGTCTCATGTCCAACTTTCCAAAGTTTTATTTGCCTTTATTCAATTTAAAGTTAATTTTTACAATAGGCTCACTAAATTATCAAAAAGAGACTTGTGGGTTCAATGTTTAAGAGGAATTCAATTTAAACCACGGAATTGCTAATTTTATGAGAAATATTTAAGACTGATTAGGGTATTTTTACTCATCGTTGCTGGAACATCCTATCATCGTTCAAGAAAACTTAGCGAGCGTAAGCATATATAACACCAAGTGGCACAGCCCACTTTAAATAACTTTGCCATACCTTGTTTTCCCTTTACATTGCCTGAAAATTACTTAGCCTTTCTTGAATTGTGAAGTTATTGTTGCTTTTTTGTCCCTTCTTGTGTCTTAATTGGTTGGAGGTTGCTTTCTACTTGGACTATACATGGAGGCAGTGAGGACTTGGTAAACACAATATGGTAATAACACACAATGTAGAAACAACAGAGCTCTTAGTCATTTATGATAACCATATTAAGCGACATTGGTCTAATCATTTATCATAGTCATACTTAATGCTAAACTCAGTAATTGATTTTCCTTAGTTTGTGTTCAAATATTACCCATCTCAAGTTAAATGTTCATTTCCAACCTGGAACTCCATTTGTGGATTGTATGGATGAAAATAAATCCATGATATATTAACATTTTCATGACTTTGTCTATATTTTGAAATTTTGACACATAACGAAATTAAAGATATCTTTCTCATAGTGTGTATAAATGTCTACAGTGTTAAAAAATGTATGCAATTTCAATAAAGATCTATAAATATCCAAGATATTTTTGGAAATATCCGGAGAATGTTCACAAACATCCACAAATTTTGTAGTACAATTTTTTAAAAATCTTTTTGAATAAAATGTGAAAATATTATTCAATCTAGAAAAAATAAAAATAAAATAATCATTTCTATTAATGTTTTTAAACAATTCTCCATCAAAACTACTCACGCGGATATGTTTTTATCATATCAAGTAGAATAAATCAATAATATTCAATTCATAAGTTAGTGATAGGATATGATCAAGAAACACACATATGACACATAAACAATTATTTGCACAATTATTAAAGAACAATATATTGACAAATACATTGTTTAAATCAAATTTGAAACTTATTTATTACTTTCCAAACTGCCAGAAATTCCTTGTGGTATTTAAAAACTTGAAGTTTGTATATATTATGTTTGACAGTTAGTTTTTATGTACTTTATTATATAATTATACGTTGTTTATAATGAATATGTAAGATAATATCAAAATCGTAATCAATATATAATTTAGACGATTTCCTATTATACTATACGGAATATAGCAAGGGAAATTAGGCGGGAGACCAATCCATAAACACAGAGAGAGAGAGAGAGAGAGAGAGAGACACCGAACTTTTTTTTTTTTGATTAAAAGGATTTTTTTTTTTTAGTTGGTTTTACGATGATCGTCATTGATATATTAGGGTCTATTATTGATCGAACGGAACATAAACTTAGTGATCTATCATTCGTGAATTAGTAGATCATATATAAATGATTAACCACCAAGTCTATTAGTTCGTCATTTTAAATTTAAAAAAGTTGGGACATTAAAAAATACTTTTTAAAACCATTTAACTATAAACCCTAATATAATATAATATAAACCTAATGAGACATACCTCCAAAAAAAAATTAAAAAAAAATTTACAAGAAATTAAGGGATAATTTTCATACTGTAATATCTATTAGAAATTAAAAAACCAAAAGTCCCATTTTAGAAAATACAAGCAAGGCAAATGATTTAAATAAAAATGAGTGATATCACTTGTACGTGGGTGAACCTGTGGCGCCACTACCATGCAGCATAATGTAAGCGTGGGTGATTAGGCATTAGGGCTCTTTTAAGATGCACTTTACACTTCGATCGTTACAAAGAGTTCTCTTTTTATTTTCTTGTGTTTTTTTTTTCTTATTTAAATCCTGGAACAATAATTGAATAATTAAAATCTAACATTTAGAATTAATAGAAGTTGTAATACTTTGATTGGTTTCTTTTAGTGAGAGCCTTCTGCATTGGAGGCGGGCACTGCAAGAGATATTTGTTCCTTATATTGTAGTAGATATTCTTAATGTCATTATTCAATTTAGTATAGGTCTCAAACCTGTTAAAAGACTATAGGCAGCGGTCATCGATCTCGTAATGTCTTTTATTATTAGACGAATCACGACTGTCATCGGCTGGCCGTTTCTTCTTTTTAGATAATTTATTACAGCTATTGTCATTGCTGACAATGACTTTGCACAACATCTAGTTTCACAAAATCTTGGTTTCTTTTACATTTATAAATTTTGTTGCCTGACAGAGGAATTCCTTTCAGGTATTTGCCAGCTTTGCATCTAGGTCACCTCTAAAAGGCATACCTGTACTTATGCTGCTAATTTCCCTTATTAGGCATGCCTCTTCCAAGCAATTTTTGATTCGAGCTACGTTCTTGTTGTATATAGCCAACTAATCATTTAGTATCTCGTTTAGGCCTTGATTCAAGGTCATAAGCCATTCCTTTAAGGTTGGAAGCTTCTTTGCCCCTAGTATATTATGCTTGAAATGCTTTCTTCAATTCTAACCAGCTTGAGATTAAGTTTGATTTCAGCTTCCAGAACAACTCTTTAGCGGAGTCTGCTAAGGTTAAATCAAATGCCCTTCATATTATTTCACTAAGAATGTTGTAAAGGTTGATGTGTGAATTATACCTCATTAAGTGATCTTTAAGATCTGTGGTGTTGTCATATATTGGGATCTTCAACATTTTAAACTCTTCAAATAAGGGCATTGCCATCACCTTAGGAGTGAATGAATGGCTGATATTCTGTTTTTCTTTGGGCTCCTTGTTCATTTAAGCTTCTAGCTGCTTCAAACGATCCAAGATGTTTTTGGTTACCTTTAATCTGAGGACTAGGGTTGAGCCTACCTAGACTTAATATGATCCTGGAGGTCACCACTTTAGGGGGTAGATTGGTCCAAATTTTGGGCTATCCCTGAGCCAACAACTAGATTTGTTACTGGTTGCATCAGTGGTAGATCAACTCTTCTCTCGTCGAGGATACTTTCTGTGATTCTTCCTATGTTGGCTATCGATAGATTGCCCACTGGTCCTCAATCGCAAGTCAGTGACATCTCCACCTCTTTCATTGTAGGTCTCTTTAGTCACCTTAGTGTGGGCGTCATTTTGGGCATCTTGTTATTTAACGTTCTCGGCAACCATAAGAGGCTAGCTAAAACTGCTAGTAGTTGGGATCTCTTGATGATCGATGGTTTTTATCGTAATGTTATTGTTGTTTTATCGTTGCAAGCCTTGACAACTAGATTCGTTATCGGTGGCCTCGGAGGTAGATCAACTCTTCTCTCTTACTGCTATGTGGTCTAACTCATTTCCCACTGAGGGTTCCTTTTATGATACCTCATATATCAGTTACTGACAGATCACTCACTGGTCCTCGCTCGCAAGTAATGACATCTCTACCTCTTTCATTGCTAGTCTCTCTAATCCCCTTAGTGTGGGCGTTGTTCTAGGCATCTTATTATTGAACGTTATCGGCTGCCACAAGAGGCTGGCTGGAACCATTAGTAGTTGGGATCTCTTGACGGTCAACGGTTCTTATGATAGTGTTGTCATTGTTTTGTTGTTGCAAGCCTTGGAGCAACAACCCAACTTGCTCTCATAATTCATTGACTGTTGTAGTCAACTCTCCAATGTGGCTTTCTAGCACAACTATCCTTGTTGTTGGTCTTCCTAACACATGGCATGCAGGTGGTGGGTTCTCTACGAGAACCTCTATGTTTAGAGCAAGGTTTTGGTGTCTCACTATCGAACCATTCTCAAAGGTTTTTTCTGCTAGTTAATTCGCATTTAGAGGTTTGAACTCTCCTTCTAGCGTTAATTGTTGACGAGTAAAACTTGCTTAACAAATTTCATGATAATAGAGATCCTTAAAAACTATCATAAACGCAAGACAACACAAAACGCAGTCAAAGTAAATTGTAGAAAATAGAGAACATATAGATTTAGAGAGAGTTGTCATTAATGGGAAGCTTTATTCTTTATTTACTACTTGGTGTTTTACCATATTTTCAGAATTACAAGTGTTGCAGTCTATCAAATTGTGAGTTGGGTTTATGGAAGCCTATTTTTATATATTTATAGGCTCCTAAAAGATACTTCTTAATTATATTTAAATACAAATATTTAATATTTAAACTTGAATGTAGAGATAATCTTTATATTGTAAACTCTATTATAGATATCGTAATTTTAACTAGTTATTTGAAATTTAAATATCTGAAAATCTTACCCCTAAAGTCTTAGGTATCAATATCCTAATTGCAAATATGGTTATGTTATGATGGTCAAGATCTAATGAGATCTCAGTTATCCATTAACATCTATAAGTGTTACAATTTTTCAAGAAAAAAGACACATTTGACCAAAGGTTATATCAGCTGCAATAATTGACTTTTTCATAAACAAACATGATTTTGACTATGCATAAGTCTCCATACTAATATCAAATTTCATTTTCTATTTTGAAATTCAACAAGATTATTACTATTACATTCGAGTATTTGTTGCATCTTTTAGGTAATTTGCAACAAAAACACGTTATCGGTAAATAAAAACTTAAGTACAAAATATTCTTTATGCCTTAAATCCTTTGTTTTCTCTCCCAAATAAATTTGGGTCCACTAACTTTTTTTAACATGTATTATTAAATTATACATGTAACTACAATAGTATTTATAACTAACATTAACGTTAAAAGCTGAAAATTGTCTATAAACATTATTTTATGGACTATAAAATTTTTTTTTATTTTGCTTATCTCGATCATTTTATGTGCAAGATTATGTTTTGCACAGCCTAATTATTGCTCACTAGAACAAAACATTTGACAAAAAAACATTGGTAGAGTTGATAGAATTTGTGATACAAATTGAAATTCTCATAACAACTCATATGTACATGAGTTAGTATCAAGAAATATTCTAACATAAATGCATGCAAAGAACTTATATAGACACACACACATACATACAAACATAAATACACACATAAATAGTTTCTAAACTTATTTTGAACTAAGACAGAATTTGTTTTGTACGTGGTGATTAATGGTGAAACTTTATGATTGGAAATATAGATGGGAGGTAATTGCACACCTAACTATATTATTAGCTGTAAAATTTGAATTTTTCAATCTTTTTAGATTGGTTTCTAAAGTTTTAGGTTTGTGTAATTAATTTGGTCCATAATCTTTTTTTTAATATTTGGAGTGATTCTAAACTATTCAAAACGTCATTATAGTTATTATTTTCGTTAATTATTGTATGAAATCCATGAGTTAGCATCATTTTTTTGACAAAATTATTAACAGATTTTGTAAAAAAAAAATTCTAAAAAAGACTACAATAACAATATTTTAATAATTTAGGGTATTCTAACAATAAAAATATATAAGTTGCATGAACTTAAATGTTCAAATGCTAAAATAAAAAATTAAATATAATTATGGGGTGTTTAGTAAACGCATTACATTTTAATTGTGTTTGAATGCAATTCGTTTTTTAAGTGTTGTATTTAGTCGAAAAGTTTTTTTTTTTTTTTGTATTTGAATGAAATGTGTGTTTGGATGAAAAGTATTTTAGAGTTGAAAAATTGATGTGATTGGTAAAAATAGAGATAAATAGTGGAGAAAAATTTGAATTTTTCAATCTTTTTAGATTGATTTCTAAAGTTTTAGGTTTGTGTAATTAATTTGGTCCATAATCTTTTTTTATATTTGGAGTGATTCTAAACTATTAAAAACGTTATTATAGTAGTTATTTTGGTTAATTATTGCATGAAATCCATTAGTTAGTATCTTTTTTCTTTGGACAAAATTATTAACAGATTTTGTAAAAAAAATTTAAAAAAGACTACAATAACAATATTTTAATAATTTAGGATATCCTGATAACAAAAATATATAAGTTGCATGAACTTAAATGTTCAAATGCTAAAATAAAATAAATATAATTATAGTTATAATCTAATAATAATTATATACAAATTCTTCAGAGATAATAAATCCTATTTAAAAGGCAATTAGGGGGTGTTTGGTAAACGTATTATATTTTGATTGTATTTGATTGAAATTTATTTTTTAAATATTGTATTTGGTTAAAAAATATTTGTTTTGTATTTGAATGAAATGTGTGTTTGGATGAAAAGTATTTTAGAGTTGAAAAGTTGATGTAATTGGTAAAAATAAAGATAAATAATAAAATTGAAAAAATTAATATGATTGTTTTAAAAATATTTTAAATAGTAATTATTTTTATAATACTGTTATAAAATTTATCATTAATATAAAATTATATTATATTTAAATAAAATTAAAATATAATTTAGTTGTCTAACGCTTTAAAAAAAAAAAAAAAAAAGAAAGAAAGCGAACCTTCTAGGCCCTGACGCCAGAAATTTTTCTCTCTCCCTCTCTCTCTGTCGAAAGTTTAAAGTTTATTTCGTCCTGTTCCACAATCTCGGTACCTGTTGGATTTTATTGGAGGAAAGAAAAAAAAAAAAAAAAAGAAAGGCCACGCCGTAAGTTTGCCTCTTCTTCTTTCCTTGTTTTATGCTTTTTTTTTTTTTTTTTTGGCTCTGAAACTCTCAAGCCTGTTCTCCTTTTTTTCGTTTCAGTTTGTGTAAGTTTTATTTTGAAGTTCAAGGATAGCATGTCACGTTTCTCCAATTGGGCAGGCGGTGAAATTGACTAAAAACCTTTCGTTTTGTGGAATTAGATTGTTTTGATTTCAATTTTGTATCGGGGCAGGTAGTTCTTTGCGAAAAGAAATAGAATTGTTTTTAGAATCTGGTGTTGTTTAGAAGGTAGGAGCCGGACGAATTATGTGGTAAAAAAGGATTGCCCATATCCCAAATTTGTTGGAATTCGTGCAAATTTTTCTTATTGGAATATAGAGTTAAGAGTGTTGAGTGATCTAATGCATGCCTTGATGACTCTGTCTTATTTGTTGATTGTTTGGTTCCTTTCTCTTTTGGAAAGCTTTTGAACTTATTGGCTTATTTGAATCATAGATTGCAAATTGAATCTGAGGGCCCGTTTAGAGAGTTTTGGAGAGTGTTTTTTTTTTTGGTTGGAAAAAGTAATTTTGGAAAATGTCTGGCAAAAAAAAAAAAATTTGTTTGAGATAAAAAATGTAAAATTTTAAAAATTTATTCAAAAAAATTATCAATATAGATCTTATTTCGTTCTGTTTGAAATTTAATGTAATTAAAAAAAATCTCATTTATATACATAATATTATGGATTTTTAAAATTTGAAATTTATTATAGTATTTTGGAGATATAAATAGTAAAAGAGGATGGTAAGGTGGAAAAAAGTATCAAAAAAGTTGTTTCGGAGACCAAAATTTGGTCCTTTAGGGCTCTGAATGTTCAGTCAAATCGAATGTTTTTATTTAGATGTAGAACTTGAATTATGTATTTAAATGGAACGTGGCTTTGGATAAACTTTTGTTAAAATTAATATTTGAATAGTTGGTTGTTTGGTTCCTTCCCATTCTGGAAAGCTTTAGATATTATTGGCCCATTTGAATCCTATATCGCAAATTGCATTTGAATGTTCATTCAAACTGAATGTTTGCATTCAGATTTAGAACTTAAAATTGTATAGTCAAATAGAATGTGAGTTTGGATAGATTTTTGTTAAAAGTAATATTCGAACAGTGTAAGGGTAGAAAAATGAGTTTTGTGTGGGATTTTAAAAGTAAAAGTTTGGATTTGAATTTGAGTTGAATTGTTGTGAAACAATGAAGCATTCAATTAGTTTCACTCTAGTAGTTCCTCAATTGAATGCATATTGCATTTGAGTACAATAATAGCTATTCCAATAGCTCATCGAAATGGCCCACGAATCACTCCTTTCTTTAGGATTTATCTAGTAGAATGATAGATAAAGGAGCTTAGAGTGTCTTTGGTAGGGGAGAAAACTGGAAGGAAGTAGAGGGCTAGGGAGATTAGTGGAAGGATTTTGGTATTCATGGTTATTTGATAGGAGAGAAAAGAGGAAAGAATGGATTAGGGAAGGGACTTCAAATCCTTCAGAATACCCCAATTTTGATCTCTCTTGAATTGGAGATAGTAACGGAGGGATTTCATGCTAAATATCATGAGAGAAAGGACCATTCCCTCCTGCTCCATGTTCCTCATTTAGGTGATCTATTATTCCTTCCTCCCTATTTTCTTTCCTTCCTATCAAACACGGCCTTGGACCTTGTTTGTTAGGAGGGAAAAGTGGGTGTAAGGTTGATTTTGGGATGTGTGTTTGTTTGGTAGGAGGGAGAGGAAGGGAGAAGGGATCAAGTGGGGGATTTTTAAGTTCTTCAAAGAACCCATTTTTTAAGGATTAGAGGAGGGAATCCATTATTTGTTAATTGTTAAAACTATTTCAGGTCTTTTTTGTCCATGCTTTTGTTCTTTGAATAAGTTTTTTTTGTGCAGCTTACAGTGTGCTTACGGTATAGCTTTTCTCGCTCAAGTCTTTACACAAAGAAAAAGAAGAGTTTTTTCTGATGAATTTTCTTCTTTATGTTTGGTAGGTTCATTTGAAATATGGCGGCAATGGACACATCTCCAGGCAGCAGTACTTTCGATGTGACTATGGAGGATCGTGCAACTGGTCAACCTGCATATGAACAAAAACCGATTGGGCCTGAAGCAAAGAGGGCTTCTGTACATGAGGAAATGAAGAGAATAACTAAACTTCCTGCAACCAGCACCTATGCTTCTCATCGTCTCCGGGTCCTCAACAAAATTCTGCAACTTTTGTCTATTCAGGTTCCCTTAAGAACACATGCCATTGTCTCCCAAATTTCATTCGGTTTGCATCTATATACATGCTTGGTATTTGACATCTTTTGGTTTTGCGTTCAAATTATTGTTACTTGTCATAGTATCTGTAAAATTGAGTGTGGTTTTAGACATGATATTGGGCTATATGATTCTTATTCCAGCTGATTAGAGGAATGAATACTAATATATCATTTGGTACCATCTTGCTCGTATGATTTTTTTTTTTTTTTTTTAATTTTTACACCAGAGAAGTACGTCACAGGATGTGGAGTTGGAGCTGCTTTTTGCCGGGCTGTCTCTCTGACCTGATCTTCTAGGCTCTGGTCAGTTCTAATTGAAGCTTTATTGTAGATGAAGGATCTTGTGCTTTTGCTTCCTTCATGCTCATAGAAATTTTATTATTGCCAATTTATAACTTGTAGTATTTCCTAGTTCATATGAAGATGCTGACTTGTCGATAACCAATGTGTGTGTATATATATATATATATATTTTGGTAGCCTAATGCATCGGCATATATATTATGGATTTACGGATAAAAAAAAAAAACGGAAGAAGAAAGAGACAGACTTATTTACACTAGTCAATATGCCGTTTCTTCTATCAGAGTCTTTGGTCCCGCAATGCCTGCACTTCCCTCTATCTTAGACAAGCATTAAATTCTTATTTTCTCTGCCAGAACTTACTGGTTTTTCTAAATCTTCCTTCTTCTGATTCATGCACTCAGTTTTTAATATAGCTTGTTGTGTTGCTGTAGTATATTTGTGCAAGAATAAGAGTTCGTTATCTTGTTTGTGCAGATATACTTTGCAGCACATATGAAATGAAAAACAGACATTTCGTCTTCATTCTCTGTTTGCTCTTATCTCCATTCTTTCTTGTTGGCATTTTCCTTAGTAGATATGGTACCAGCCATTGATAAGTCCTACTGCTTAAAATTCTATTATTTTTAACACCCTTTTGCTAGTCGCTTGCTTAATTAGTTTTTCGACGTGTTTCCCTTGGGGACTCAAACCTTCTTTAGACGTTATTCGTGGGAAGAGATACTTTGTTCTGAGAATTCTTGCTGTCATGAGTTCATATCATTTGCATGACATCTATATGTTAGTGTGGTGAAGATGTTCGATCTCTCTGCAAAATATCTGATTTGTTCAACTGGTCACATGATCAAGGTGCAGAATCTCAAACCACGGATCTCTGCATGGTTGGACCAAAAGTGGTTTCACAACTTGTATGCAATGTAAATAAGGCTTGTAATCTTGGCATGCTTAAGATGTATAATTACTCTGTAAGCTTTTTCCTTGTTTTGGGGTCTGAGGGGGAAAGGAAAAGGACCGAGTTTGTCTGCTTGTGAATATCTTTGTAAACTTATTGTATTTTTGTATGGTGTGAGAGTGAAATATTCTCATGACACAATAAGACAAAAACTCTCAAGTTAGGATATTATCTTTTGTTGATCTTTGCCGTACGTACATACATATATAGATGTGTATATATAATTATCATATTTTTGGTAGAAAGCAATCACTACAGGAAAAAGAAAAAAATAACACACACACACACGCACACACACACACAGAAACTACTCGACGTCTCCTACAGAAGGGAATGCTCAAGTAGAGCCAAAAAGACACGGGGACGGCGAGAGAATCAAAAGAGACCTACAACAGGGCTCAACTACTTGGTAAGTGTGCGGCGGCGACATTCCCACTCCTCCTAGTCTGAAGAGAACGAGCAGGAGAGGAAATCGCTGGCAGAACTCAAAGCTTCAATCCTGTAGTTCTCAGTAGCCTACCCAACACAATCATCACTACCATTTCTATACATTGACTCCAACGCCAGCTGCACAGCCCGCAGCAGCCCTGGGGCTTCTCCCACGTCCACATCGCAATGAGGCATACGCCTGCACCGCGTGCTAATGGCCCTTCGGCATTTTGCACTGCCACCGCTAACAATTACTCCCACTAGAATAAGGTCCTGTTTGGGCAACTTTTTTGATCGGTATTTTTGGTTTAATTTATAACTCTTAATTTTTACTTCTAATCGTATTTTTCTTCTGTTTTCAAAAAATTCAAACTTTTAAAAATATGTAGCTTTCTTATTTCAATTAAAAATTAGATGATTTTTATATTAAAATACTCGTGATGATAAGATAAACAAAATAAGATTAATTATATATATATTTAATATATTTCAAATTTTTGCTTTATTTTATATATTACATAACTTTTTTCAAAAGTTTTCCTTCAAATATAGTTTCAAATCCAACTTTTTGAAACCCTATTTCTAAAAGTCCCCTCAAATGGGTGCCTTTTTATAAAGTCTCTAAAGCCCAATCCGGAGAATTAACAAGGAATTTGGCTATCTCTAGTAAGTGGAAAATTAAAATGCCAATGTTAAATTTTAATGTATAAGATAAAAAAAAAAATTTGCTATCTAATAGAAGTTATTTTTTTATATCAACTTTATCATATTGTAAATTTGGTAGCAAATTTACCACCAAATTATAACAAATGCAAAATTTGGCATTTATATACCTTATCTCATGTTGGTCTCGGAAAAAGATACCCTGTCTCATGGGCTAGACCCATTACACTCCTTTGAACTTTTATACTGTTACGCCAAGGATCTCAATGCCATATTTTGTAAAAAATTAGATAGAAGTTAAATTTGGTCTAATTACATAAGCTTTATTTATAAGTAAAGTCATAATCAAATATTTTTTTAAAGGAAATTGTCTCATAAGTAAAGATATATTTGGAAGTAAATTGTACTTTTAATTAAAGACATATAGCGAAAATTGTATTTTAATTAAAAAAAAAACAGAGTCATAGAACTATGTTAGAAGGGACAATTTGCTTTCAAAAAATATTTAATTATGATTTTAGCTTTAATTAAAGCTCAGGTGATTTAAATGTACTCAATTTTTGTTCAGTCTTTTATAAAATATTATATAAAGGTTGTTTTCGTAACAATAAAAACCTTTAAAGTAGTGCGACATATAAAATTAACAATTAGGAACTAACTTAAACTAAGAGGATAATTCAAATCATTTCATCTAATAATTATAGTTTCAAATTATTAAAATATAAAAAACTTGACATTTATGAATGTTAAAGCTTAGTAATAATGACAAAAATAAATATAATACTAAAATAACATGATACATTAGAGTGTAAAATCTCAAATATATTATTTTTCACAAATTTTTTTAACCAAAAAAAAAAAGGAAAGAACTGTTATTGACAAACAAACTCTTGCAAACAAGCATTTTAGACATCATCCTGTCAATTTATATTTGTTTGGAACATCATTTTAAACTACAAACATTACTATTTATTTTTTTTAAAAGTTAACAAAAATTTTTATTAATTTTTGAAAAACTAAAAAAATTCAACTTAAATATTTGGACAAATTTCATTTTTACTCCTTGAACTTTGGTCTCTTATAACTTTACCTCCTAAACTTTAAAACTGATAGAAATACTCTATAAATTATAAAAAAATTAGTAAAAATACTTTTTAAATTATAAAATGTTATCATCTTTGCTTTTTTCCGTTAGTTAAATAGATGAAATATTCCTCTAATCAAATTTAATATTATTTGTAATTTTACCCCAAACTTTGAAAACTGGTATTTATACTACTCTAACCTTAAAATGATAGTAAGAATACCCTTTAAACTTTAAATCGTTAAGAAAAACACACGTTCTTTTATTTTTTTTGGCTGTATAAAATTTGAAAAAACTTTATATTTTCACCCTAGACTTTAGTACATGTGAAATTTAATTCTCAAAGTCTACAAATGATTATGCTTTCATAAGTTATTATAAAAAACAAAAAGAGAACTTTTGGTAGCGTTTGGTATTGTTTTTGAAATCTGTTGAGATTTCAAAAATGGTGAATTTGAGATCGTTTTGAAAACTGATCTGAGATCGTTTCTGAAACTGTGTTTGGTTATATTTTTTGAGTGTATGTTTTTAAAAAACAATTCTGAAACTGTGTTTAGTTATATTTTTGAAAACCAGTCATTGCATAGTAAGTCAATGAAAATATATTTATATTTAATTTATAAAAATTATTATAAATACAAAAAATTAAAAAATAATAAAAAATTTTAATTAAAAATTAATATCAATAATATTAAATAATTCATAATATCAATTAAAACATAATTAATCATTATATTTAGTTACAAGTATATTACAAATTAATTTTTAGCTGTAGAAGTAAAATTTATCTAAAAAATTACCAATTCTATATACCATAACAATTATGATACATATTGTTCCCACATTGCTTGTGCTATTTGATCTCTGAATTGGCTCATACGTTCTCGGTCTCTATTAGTGGAACCAACATCAGAAGACGGTGCAGATTCACTGTTATTTGTACGTTGTCGATTTCCTCTTCGTCTCTCAATATCTTTTACAGGCTCGTCAACGCTATAATCTCTAAATAAATTATCATTTGCATCATACATCTTAATACAATTATGAATAACGCAACATGCAATTACTATCTGGGCTTGCTTATGTAAAGAAAAGTTGGACATATTCTTCAAAATACCAAATCGTGCTTTGAGAACACCAAAACACCTCTCGATGCAATTGCGTAATGACGAATGCCTGTAATTAAATAGTTCAATTGGTCCAGTTGGTTGTCCATTGTTTCTAAATTCAGATAAATGGTACCTTTCACCCCGGTACGGTGTAAGAAATCCCGACATGTTACTGTATCCAGAATCAACAACATAATATTTAGGCCATGGTGGCCTAAAAAATTGGTTAGCTGGATCTTGTAATGCATGCAGTAATACTCTAGAGTTTGCAGCTGAACCTTCCCATCCACTATAAACATAGGTAATTATCATATCAAAACTGCATGCTACCATTATATTCTGAGTACAAGTGTGTCGTCTTCCCCGATAAACTCTCTGTGCGGTCGCAGGGACAATAGCCATCACATGTGTGCCGTCAATAGCTCCGATACAGTCCTGACACAAACAATGAACCCCAAAAGATTTTAAACCATATTATAAAAGTACTAACCACCTATTTCAAACTTAAAAAATAATACAAATTTTACCTTAAATCACGACCAATACTTATCACTATTTTGAATCTCCAAAGACACAGTGTTTGGGTTTGGTTGGCGGATAAAATCTGGGGCCAACGCACAAATTGCTGTAAGAACATTATCAAAATGTCGACTAACTGTTTCTCCAGAATGACAAAATCTGTCTTGTATGACTCTGTTACGGTCAGAATGACCAATGATCTTCAAGAACATCATCAACCGTTCTTCCACTGATAGTCGACTTCTAGGTAATAATTGACGTTCTTCAAGTAGCCGAGCTAATGCCAAAAAAGGTTCTTTATACATACGAAACAATTCATAGAATACGCCAGCATGGCCTTCCAGCATATTTAAAACATATTGTCGTCCTGTTAGTTCATTATTATGCCGAGGTTGCCTAGTAATAGTTGGTACAAGATCTAGTAATAATTGTAAGATCTCGTCCTCGTCGTCAGATGACTCAAGTGAGTCGAAAAAAACCAACTCCTCATCAGTATCCGAACCACTTGATCCCATAATAACCTACACAAAAAAATCAACTGAATTTATACCTATTTGCCACCAATAATAATAACACAATAGAATAAATCTCTTATAATAAATATAACTCAACAAGCTAGTCATTAAATAATAATTCAATAAAATGAAATTGTGAAAGTCAACAACATAAACTAATCAAACTCAACAAAGTAGACACTACATAAAAGTTCAACATACTTTAATCCCGAAAGTGAACAGCATATAAAGAAGTCTAACTTAATAAATCAGTCACGAAATAATAGTTCAACAAACTGAAAGAGTTTTGACCAACTGGAATGAGTCTAACAAGCTAAAAACAATCATTAACGAATAACTACTTCGCTAAGCTGAGGATGAAACCACGACGACGCTCGGGTTTAAGCTTCACAAATGTCCCCCTGAAGTCCTTGTCCTTTGTCAACGTCTTAATTGCCGTCCCATATGTTATGTCATCCAAGTCTTCTATTGCATCCAACAACTCAATACAAATGTCAATACTATAAGGATCTTCAGTTGAGGTCTCAGCTGGACTTGTGTCCCCAAGACGTGCTCGCTTTGCAGCTAGATATTGCTGCAAGTCATTAGTGCGTTGCACTGACGCCTCACTTCGCAAACTCACAGACTTTGCCAACAGCTCCACTGCTGACTCCAATGCAGTTTTTTTCTTGTTCCTGGAACGGCTACTGCTGCCCTCAGCATTTCCCAAATGGTTGTTGTCTCTCTGGAGTTCGTGCGACTCATCCGTACTCTCGTGTACTGCTTCGACATTCACTGAAGGTGGTGGTGCTGTACATGGCACATTAGCTGCTGTTTGCGGACCTATGGCATTACGGCCTGTTGCAATAGTCCCAGCAAAGATCTCCTTTGAGAGGGAAAAGTGTAGTAAACCCTTCTTCTGGTACTTTTTAGCCTTTGGGTTTTGCTGCATAATGAACAAATATTTAGATAAGCCAATAAATTAGCTTGTGCAAAAAAATTCTGAATTCCATTTAGAAAAAGGTACATTACTTGTAAATAGGAATCCCAAACTTCATCTGAGGCTGTGACTGTATTTGCATCAGGATCCCATCCAAATCCAGTAGTTTCAATCAAGCTTTCGAACTCTCTTGTGCTACGTCTAAGCCTATTCCACTTAGTTTTAAGTTGTGTCACTGTAAGTCGCTTATTAAACTTACTATGTATGTCATTGGAAATTTTCATCCACGTTTTTTTGTCTAAAGTAGAGGTTTGAAGTCCTTTTTTTGCCTCCTCATATAGCGACTCGATAAAGAAAGATTCCAAATTTTCTCCCCATGTGGCATGATCCTCAGTAGTAGTATCGTCATTGACGTCCATTATCTTAATATTACTGTTGCACACATTTTAAGATGACAGATTTACATATTACGGATCAATCATCACTAGTAATGTAACAAAAATTAATAATAGCAATCTTCATGTAACATTCAGAAACAATTTACGCTATGTATTAAATAATTACGACATATTAATCATGTTTGACCGTCATATATGTAGTTAAATTCATATCGGCTTTATTCCTAACGCCAACCATATTATAAAAACAAAAAAGGTTAAACAACTAAATCACTTATGTCTTTAGCATAAACCATGTGAATCCGCCAAGCTAGAAAAACGTCTCTCTCTCTCTCTCTCTCTCTTCATATCATTCTCTTTCCAAACGTGACAATGTCCCTCCACCACAGACTATAAAATTTACTCCAACGACATCATTGTACCACTGCTAAATCTCTTCTCTTTTTCTTTTTATTTTTTTTTTTCGAACATGGGTTTGAGGCTCGGAGCTCTGTTCCCTCTGTTTCTCCAAGCTTTGTTCTTTTTTGTACAAGAAACAAGAGCAGAGCATGTGCTCTACAACGTGAGCGGGTTGAGAGGGAAGAGGCAAGTGAGTGGGTGTAATTTGTTCCAAGGAAAATGGGTTTTCCACCCTTCTTATCCTTTCTATGATTCCTCAAGCTGTCCATTTATAGATCCCGAGTTTGATTGCCAAAAACATGACAGACCCAATACTCAATACCTCAAGTACGATTGGAAACCCGAATCTTGTGACCTCCCCAGGTACCATATATATATATATACACACAAGCCCAAATAGTTAATGGATAATTTGACATTCATTCATTCAATGTCTCATTTGTTGCATAATCAGAAATAAAATCCTAATAGACAAATGGATGAAAAATATACAAAATAAAGCAAAGGACCTGTTTGGACCGAGACAAGCAAATTAAACCGAGACAAGCCTATCATCAAACAGGCAGCAAGAGCCACAAATTCTCTCAAGCATATATTTCACAATCTATGCATATTGAACCGAGACAAGCAAATTAAACACAAACCAAATTGAAATCACAAACCACAGCTCTGTTATTATGCCACAAAAACACAAATCACAGCTTCCAAATTGAAAGCACAGGTCGGTAATTAAACAAAAAAAACACAAACCACAGCTCGGTTTTCATCCACGTTTTAACACAAATCACAGCTTCTAAATTGAAATCACAGGTCGGTTATTATGCCAAGGACACTACCAAATTGAAATCAACAAACACAAATAGCAACGGTGCAAGAAATTCACAAACCAAGCCGTGCACAGGGACCGAGCAATGTCAACCAAATCACACACGGCAATGGCTACCACAGATGTTTGAAAACGTCAATGTCAACCAAAATTGACACAGAGCAGTCCCAATTCTAATTAGCTCATCGACTCAACAATTGAAACAAAGCCGATTACCTCATTGACTTGAAATTGCAAAAAAATTCCCAAATTCTAGGGCAAACGATTATCAACCCCTACATCTTCAACCCGGCCGCCAGTCCAAATAACAAAAACCAAACAAGGGAGAGAGTCCGAGATGAGAACCTTACCTCCGGTGAAGCAGACGCTCGGTCGCAGGAAGCTTTGAACCCGATTGTGAGAGCCGGCAGAATACCAAATCAGATGGCGATGAACGACACCAACCAGGGTCGAATGAGCCGACAGACCTTGGGCGACGCCGATGAACTACCCCAGGGGAGGAGAGACAAACCAGACGCCGATAAAGTAGCTTCGGCCGTGGGCGATGAACGACAGAGAAAGAGAGTGGTGAGGCGAGACGAGGGTCGGCGAGGTGAGCTCACGGCTGAGGCAAAATGAGGTCGAAAACAAGAACGAGCTTCGGGGTGAGCTCACGACGGCGATGAACTTGCTTCGGCCGCCGGCGATGAATGACAGAGCTGGAGGCGAGAGGAGGCGAGAGGAGATGAGCTCACTGGGAATGCTTCGAAAACGACCGAAAACGAATGAAAACGATTAAAATTCGTTTTCATTCGTTTATGTAAAAACCGAGAATAATAAAAACAGATTTCGAAATCTGTTTTCAGAATCATGCTTAACCAAACGTGAATTTTAAGCGGTTTTGAAAACGATTCCCTAGGGAATCGTGAAACACGTTCCGAAAACGTTACCAAACACGCTCTTTATATTTAGCTCCCTTATAGATTCTTAAGTTTAATTTTGTAATTATAAAGATTTTAATATAAATTAATTTTTTTTATCATATTAGTGCCATGTCATGTCAGTTTTGTGTTGATAAAATAAAGTTTTTTCAAGTCTTATATAGCTAAAATATAAAATAAAGGATATATTTTTATATGTTCTTATAATGACTTCGATTTTAAAAGCAAATCTTATGAGCACATTAATCAAATTTAGGTTTCGAGAGTTAATTTTCGAATGTATTAAGGTTTAGAGGTAGAAATAAAGTTTTTTCAAGTCTTTTATAACTAAAATATTAAATAGAGTATATTTTTTCTAATTGTTTGAAATTTAAGGAGTATAAGAGGGTATTTGGTAAACGCATTGCGTTTTAATTGCATTTGAATATAATTCTTTTTTGAGTGTTGTATTTGATTGAAAAGTATTTGTTTTGTATTTGAATAAAATGTGTGTTTGGATGAAAATTATTTTAGAGTTGAAAAGTTGATGTGATTGGTAAAAATAGAGATAAATAGTTAGGGTTGAAAAGTTGATGTGATTGTTTTAAAAAACTTTTGAATAGTAATTGTTTTCATAGCACTGTTGAAAATGATTATATTTGAATGTAAAACTTTACTTTTGATATAAAATTGGTATTCGTAGCATTAAAAATGTTTACCAAACGCACTTTAAATATTAATTTCTAAAATTGGGAGGCAGAGTTACAATAGTAATAAAGTTTAGGGGCAAAAAAAATAATTTATTTTTTTAACTAATGAAAGGAGTAAATATGATGATATTTTGTAATTTAGGGATTTTTTTTTTCAATTTTTAAAGTTCAAAAGATAAGGAAACAAGAACATCAAATTTAAGAAGTAAAAATAAAATTTATCCCAAACAATTTAACTCAAACACCAACCAAACGCAGGCTTACGTGAAAAAATCAAGTTTATGTTTTTAGATTTCCTTTTCTTTTCGGTGTTTACTGTTTGGTCTGGTTTAGTTCAATTTCTCTCTCTCTCTCTCTCTCTCCCTTTTTTTTTTTTTTTTAAGTATATGATGTGGAAAATATCTACGAATTGGTGGTGTTTGGTTGGTGAGGAAATAGAATGTATTTTTTTAGAGTAGAGGAAAGATCGATTGGTTGGTGAGGAAATAGAATGTATTTTTTTAGAGTAGAGGAAAGATCGATTTATTTATTTTCATAGGATGAACAGAGCTTCAAGAGAAACTTCAAATATTTTGGGAAAAAAGGGAGAAACATTGATGGTAGCCCGTATATAAATAATGATAATATTTTACTAAAACAATAGTACTTGTAATAAAGACCTGAAAAAGAAGCAAAAGAAGCATTAAGTAATTGTTTTTCTCAATTGAACTTTATTAGTTTCTGTTGGATTTAGCTATTTGTCCTTCCTGATTCTCACTTTTGTGAAGATTTATCTGCTCCTTGGGATCTTTTACAAAGACAGATACCAATTCTATCATGGCTTATATGCATGCATTGTGTGTGCGTGTGATTCCCTTTTTTTTTATCATGAACTTGAGTGAATTGTCCATTGTCGGGTGCTCCCAAATATTAGTAATACTGTTAGATTTGTAAACAAAATTCCAAGGCAATTTCACTCACTGGAAATTCTTGGCCATTGGCTTAATTTATGCTGGAGTCTTCCACTTGTTGTGCTGAACTGTAAAAAGCCCACTAGTTAAAGTGACACCCCTTGTCACATTGTTTATAACATTATTATTTCTTGCAAATGCTTGTTGCCACACCTTGGAGGCTCAGAGATCATATGGAGAAGAATACTGCAGGTTTTGCAACTCGACTGATTGGTGTGAAAGTATTTTTCCTTGATGAAGCTGATCAGTTGCTTGACATGGGATTTCGAAATGTTTGCCACATTGCTTTGAAAAGAGACCATGAATTTATAAAAACAGTTCAACAGGGCAGCAAGGGCACACATTCACAAGTACTCCTTCTCAAGTTATACCATTCTAATACAACTCTGACATCTATTAATAAGCATTATATACATCTTTGATTCTTAAAAATATTCTCCTTTCAGGCTAGACAGAGGTATTGGGTTGCTCCATTAGAGAAGCAACTTTCCCAGCTATAAGGAAGATATTGCTTTCGATGTTGACTATAAGGTATGCATGTCTGCATAATTTAAGGAGCATGTGCCAACACTCAGATTTTAAAGTGAAAATTTAACTTATGTTTGGTGTACGGTTTGGATTCAAATTTTGTCTTTTTTTTTTTTTTTCTTTTGAAATGTTAAACTTAGTTTTACTATTTACAGTTATTATTACAACTTTGTTTATCAAATTTTAAAAGTCACTTTACATAAACAAATCTAAATTAGATTTTTTTTAATTAAATTACATAAAATTTTAAGATGAACCAATTAAGTTTTATATTAATTTTTTTAATATGTTTCAAATTTTTATATTTTTTAGTTCTAATAATTCAAACGTCTTACAAAACATACAACTTAATTCAACTAAACCCAAAAGCTCAATTACAATCTATGCACCAAATGTATGCTTAGATTTGGATTTAAGTTAGAGTTGAAATTTTGGATCAAAATAGTGATCCAAACGTAGAAAATGGGTAGGTTATCTTCATTTAAAAAAAAAAAAAAAAAACTATGATGGGATAAGAAAAAAATACGGGAAGCTATTCATTAACATTGGCTTTTTTTTTTTTTTTTTTGTAATTATTTAATCTAAAATGTGGCTGACATAACCAACTACAACATTCTGAAAAAAATAATTTGTGAAATGTGAATTTGTAAAGTAATTTTTTTTTGTTTTTTTTTTCTTTGTTTTTGTTTTTGTTTTTTTTTTTAATTTTTAATTTTTAATTTTTAATTTTTAGGTAGAGTTTGGGTCTATAATGTTGTTAAGCGATCGCTAGAAGATGTGAATAAGCAGAAACCAGGACGGACCATTCAAAGTGTGTTCAATCCAATACCGTTTCCGACGAGCAAGTTGATCGATGGCCTGGCATTCGTGCTTTGGGATGGCGGATATGGCAGGACCTGCCTTGCGGATCTTCAAAACCAAATCACTATAGGTACAGGTACATGACGAAGTTGTATATCATTTTCTAAGTCTCTTAATTCACTTGCATCGCTTTGATATGAAAATGCTTAAATTTTCTGTTAAAGGGAATGCTTGAATTCCAAAATTTTAGAAGTGATATTCCTACTTGGAGTGGAAACTTATAACTTGTAACAACATTTTTACTGTAATTAGTTTTTTTTTTGAAATTTTTAATTTTTAATTTTAATTTTTTAATGTTGTTTAGTTAATCCATGTTCATCTTCTATAATGAACGCTTGCTGCTGTATGCAGATGGGAGGTTCACGAGTGACTAGTACATTTGGACACTTGAACATTTGGTTGTGGATTAAAAATCAGAGGATCTGATTGAGGCTTTCACAAATAACAAGGATTAATATTCTTGGGTGAATATTTTTTGGGTTTTTTTTTTTTAAGATGTTTGAATTTCGTGTCTGTTTGGACTACCGATTTAGCTTGAATTTAAATTGAAATAAACTAAGTTTATGCAAAAATTTAGTTTAAACTTATATTAAAAATTGTATTAAAATAGTGAAAGTAAAGATATAAGGTTGTTAAAGTGGAGGTTTATTAAACTAAATTTAAGCTTGAACCAAATGCTTATTTTTGCTTAAGTCAAGCTACATTCAAGCCAGACTTGGCAACATTGTTTGCTTCAATCCTATGAGGATGATACCTGTCAATGTGTTGCCTCTTATATATATATATATATATATACAGGAAAGGCCTGTTGAACGTTTGCTGGATATGTGTGTTGATTGATGATAGTCATTAGATTTTACATAGACGATGAAGATAAGTGGATGGAGTCAGAGGTAGTAACCAGCAAAGAAATACTTTGACAGAAACATATTAATTACTAGTTGCTGTTGGGGACATTGGTAAAAGAAAGTAAGGATGGCATAAGGTTCAGTTTGGTGAAAGTAAGGGGAAACAGGTGGAGGGATATTTTTAGTAAGACTAAGAGGTCATTGGTGTTGAAAACTAAACTTGATTTTTGGGCTTATTAAATATTTGGGTCTAAGTTATTTAGATAAGAGTCCAAAAATTATTAGCCCAAATTTCTAGAAGCATTTTCTAGAGAAATCTCTTCTAGAAGCTCTCTAGATTAATACTTAGAATTGTGTAGAATATGGTAGGTTTGGATATTTATGAAGATATTTCTAGAGAGTCATTTGTAACCATTAGATTAGATTTGTGTTAGCAAAATCCTAGCCATTGGTTATGGAGGTGCCACTAGTATAAATAGGGGTGAAGTCTTTGAGTTTGTATTAAGCCAAAAACAAGAAGTGATCAATAATACAAGTAGCCTCTTCCTCTAAATCTTCTATTCTCTCTCATTTTCTAAATATTCCTCCTTCCCAAAATTTTTCTTTCCAACAAATTGGTATCAGAGCTTGAAGATCCTTCCAAGAGAGATGGCGAGTAGCAGTATGGTTCCCTTCCAAGTCCCGACACTCAACAAGAGCAACTACGACAATTGGAGCATCAAGATGAAGGCACTTCTTGGAGCACAAGATGTGTGGGAGATAGTTGAGAAAGGCCACACGGAACCGGAGAATGAAGGTAATCTATCTCAAACTCAAAAGGATAGTTTGAGAGACTCAAGAAAGAGAGACAAGAAGGCTCTCTATCTAATCTATCAAGGATTAGATGATGACGCTTTCGAGAAGATTTCGGAAGCAAAATCGGCTAAGGAAGCATGGGAAAAGCTTCAAACGTCTTATAAGGGAGCGGATCCGGTAAAGAAGGTACGTCTTCAAACTTTAAGAGCCGAGTTTGAAACTTTGCATATGAAAGAAGGTGAAGTTATCTCCGACTACTTTTCTAGAGTTTTGGCAGTCACTAACCAATTAAAAAGAAATGGTGAGAAACTAGATGATGTTAAAATCATGGAGAAAATTCTTAGATCATTGGATCCAAAGTTCGAACATATAGTCACCATCATCGAAGAAACAAAAGACTTGGCAGCCATGACAATAGAGCAACTTTTAGGCTCTTTACAAGCTTATGAAGAAAAGAAAAAGAAGAAGGAAGGGATAGTGGAACAACTACTCAAGACTCGGGTCGATTCAACTAAAGAAGGAAGCCATCACAATGATAGAAACCAATAAGGACAAGGTCGCGGCCGTGAATGAGGAGGAGGTCGTGGATATGGACATGGACGAGGCTGGAGATCCAACGACAATGGCAAAAACAACTTCCAAAGAGGAGGAAGCTCAACAAGAGGTCGTGGGAGAGGCAATTCAAGATCAAGGTATGACAAGTCACATGTAAAGTGTTACAATTGTGAAAAGTTTGGACATTACGCTTTCGATTGTAGAGCCCCTAGCAACAATAGAGTGGAAGAGAAGGCCAACTTTGCTGAAGAAAGAAGCCAAGAAGATGGCACCTTGTTGCTAGCTTGTAAGGACAACGAAAGAGGTGAAGATAATAAATGGTACCTCGACACCGGCGTAAGCAATCATATGTGTGGAAGGAGAAACATGTTCGTGGAGCTTGACGAATCGGTAGGTGGCAATGTGGCTTTTGGAGATGAGTCCAAGATAGCGATGAAAGGCAAAGGTAACATTTTTATCCGACTGAAAAATGGAGATCATCAACTCATTTCCAATGTTTATTATGTGCCGAATATGAAGAGTAACATCTTGAGCCTAGGACAACTCTTAGAGAAAGGTTATGACATTCGATTAAAAGACGATAACCTTTCTATAAGAGATGGTGCAAGTAACTTGATTGCTAAAGTGCCGATGTCAAGAAATAGAATGTTCATCCTCAACATCCAAAACGATGTTGCGAAATGTCTCAAGGCATGCTACAAAGATGCATCTTGGTTTTGGCATCTTCGATTTGGGCATCTCAATTTTGGAGGATTAGATTTGCTCTCCAAGAAGGGTATGGTCAGAGGATTGCCTTCCATCAATCATCCCGATCAAGTGTGCGAAGGATGCCTACTTGGAAAGCAATTCAAAAAGAGCTTTCCAAAGGAGTCAAATTCAAGAGCTCAAAAGCCATTAGAACTCATACATACAGATGTATGCGGTCCAATCAAGCCAAGCTCACTTGGTAAAAGTAACTACTTTCTTCTCTTCATTGATGATTTTTCAAGAAAAACATGGGTGTATTTTTTGAAGGAAAAATCAGAGGTGTTCGAGAATTTTAAGAAGTTCAAAGCACTTGTTGAGAAGGAAAGTGGTATAGTGATCAAAGCCATGAGATCCGATCGAGAAGGAGAGTTTACATCAAAAGAATTCCAAAAGTATTGTGAAGATCATGGAATACAAAGACCCCTAACAGTGCCAAGATCCCCCCAACAAAATGGAGTGGCGGAAAGGAAGAATAGGACGATCCTTGACATGGCGAGGAGCATGCTCAAAATCAAGAGACTACCAAAAGAGTTTTGGGCGGAAGCAGTTGCATGTGCGGTATACTTATCCAATCGATCTCTAACAAGAAGCGTATGGGGCAAAACACCGCAAGAAGCATGGAGTGGAAGGAAGCCTGGAATCTCTCACTTAAGAGTCTTTGGAAGCATAGCTCATGTGCACGTACCGGACGAGAAAAGAAGCAAGCTGGATGACAAAAGCGAGAAGTACATCTTCATTGGTTACGACTCCAACTCCAAAGGCTACAAGCTCTACAATCCAAACACTAGAAAGACAATCATCAGCCGAGATGTCATATGCGATGAAGAAGGAGAATGGGATTGGGGCCCACATGATGAAGACTACAACTTCTTTCCGTACTTGGAAGAAGATGGCATGGAGCAACCAATGATGGAGCAAGTAAGAGAGGAGCCTACTACTCCACCAACCTCACCAACCACAAATACTCATGAAGAAGAAAGCTCAAGTGAAAGAGTTCCACGCTTCAGAAGTATACAAGAACTTTACGAGGTAACTGAAAATCAAGACAATCTTACTCTCTTTTGTCTCTTTGCCGATTGTGAGCCTATGAACTTCCAAGAAGCTGTGGGAAACAAGAATTGGAAAGATGCTATGGACGAGGAAATCAAGGCGATAAAAAAGAATGACATATGGGAGCTATCTTCGCTACCAAAAGGACACAAGGCGATCGGTGTGAAGTGGGTGTACAAAGCAAAGAAGAATGCGAAAGGAGAAGTCGAAAGATACAAGGCACGATTGGTGGCAAAAGGATATAGCCAACGAGCCGGCATTGACTATGTGACGCCCCCCCCACGTACGTTACCATACCAACCAGTCGAGCTCTGACGCCGACCGCGATGGCTGGCAACCTCGTGGGTCGTCATCCTCTTACTTATCATACTTAACTTTCCCTTCTTAACGTTCTCATTTAAAGCGGAAGCAATTTCTATAGCAAAAATTTTTTTTTTTAAACTTACAATTATACCTATCTCTATCATACTCTTATAACACATATTTCATAACTTTATTTCTTTCATCATCCTTTTTGAACGCTCAGCGAAAGACTCATGGTAGTACCATACCCTCGCCCAGTCCCTTGGCACGTGCAGATCCGTCCGTTGTCCATCATACTACTTTAAACTAACAGGTTGCTTACCTGCAACATATAAACAACTAATGAGCTAGATGCTCAGTAAGTTCAAACATACATTCATTAACTTATAAATACTAGTAATATATGTTATTACTAGAATATATGACATCACATATATACACATCATACATATCATTTATACATATCCTCAAAACATAACATAGAATATGAGCTTCATTATGCTCGTTTATCTCTTCGTTCATCGTTCTTATCATTCTATCGATCAACTCTTATCATTCTAATCTAATCTCTTCATTTCTTTTCTTCTCATTCCTATCATTCCTTAACTTTCTGTTCTAAACCTTTATAACTTCTCTATCGCTTTGTCATCATCTCTTAACATTTCATATCTTAAAAGCTAGTAACATACACACTAGCATAACATCACGTAAAACGTGTCATTCACATCACATCACATTTATGATTCTATTATGTTTCATATCGTTTGTTTCTTTTTATGTCGTTCTTTACTTTTCTTTTCTTTTCATTCTCTTTTCCTTTCTTTTCTTTTCACTCTCTTTTCTTTCTTTTCTTTTCTTTTCACGCTCTTTTCCTTTCTTTTCTCTTCTTCTCTTTTCCTTTCTTTTCTTTTCACGCTCTTTTCCTTTGTTTTCTCTTCTTCTCTTTTCCTTTCTTTTCTTTTCTTTTCACTCTTCTTTCGTTTGTTTTCTTTCCACTTTCCTTTGGTTGGGCCCGTTGTTGGACGTACCTAGTTGCGCGCGGACAGTGGGAGGAGGGGGAGCTACCCACCAATCTACCTCACAGTCACATAAAACCTCACCTTCGGGGCTGGTCCAACCTATAATCTACCACACCTTCGGGGTAGCGCCACATCTACGCGGAGGATATAGACCGGAAGTCTCGACCTTGTAGGGAGACCGGTACGCCAACAACTTAAGTTTTCAGTCTTATTATCTTGTAGGCATTTATTTTTCTTATATTGATTTTTTGTTATACATCTTTTTCATGACATTCATCGTCTTTCCTTTCTCATTTTTCATAGAACATTCCATAGAATATTTGTTCTTTCGTTATTTTTCTTTTCTTAATCCTTTACTTTACTTGTGTGAATTATGTTAATCACACTTTAGCATAGCACATATAGCACATATTACTTATATAACATCACATCACATCACATCACATCATAACAAACAAAAACATGTTTTGTTACGTGTAGACAATTATTCTTTGTTCGTCTTATCATTTGCATTATTCCATCAATCATAGCCTATCGTTCTATTCCATCAATCACATCTTACCGTTATGTTCTAACCCTTTCATCATAACCTATCATTGTTTCTCTTTCTTGTCTAACTCTTTGCTTTCATATCATTTTTCATAAAACATTCATCATACATTTTATCATAACCTATCATTGTTTTTCTTTCTTGTCTAACTCTTTGCTTTCATATCATTTTTCATAAAACATATATCCTTTTGTCCTCATAAAACATCCCTTTCTTAATTCCTTTCATCACCGATCATCGTTGCTCTATCAATCATCACTTAACTTCCATAAAACTTTTCATAAAACATCTATTCTTTCCTTTCATACCTCATCTATTTCTTATGCATTCTATTATAATACTCCTATTCTTACTCTTTCCATTCTTTTATCACTCTTTATCACATCTTCACTCTTATAAAACTTTTATAATACCTTTCCTTCGTAATTCAATATATACATATATATATTTATAAATTATTTATTAAAACACATCTTTTAACATCATCATAACATTGCTATAGCATTACTATAGCATCATCATAAATCACATCATGACATTTACATATAAAGCATATAAATACAATAAGCTTGTTCATAGTTGCAGACGAGTAAATGTCTGAACTTACTCATAGTGTGCTTATCCTCTTCTTAGAATCCATCGATGTCCTTTGTCGCGTTTGGATCGGGCTCCTACAGACAAACTTTGTCCGTTAATCACATTTTCATTTATAACTTTATTTTATTAGAAAGCTAGATTCTGATCTTATAACCCTTAATTATAGCCTTAGGACAGCTTTTTTTTAAACCTTAATGGCCATTTTTGAATTTTTCTCCAACTTTTTGAAAAATTACGATTTTACCCCTAACTTTTGATAAAATTACAATTTTACTCTTGACATGATTTTTCATGACTTAAACCTCAATTTTGGCTTTTACAAAGTTCATTACCCTATTCCGGGGTTATTGGGGCTCTTTTCTCATAATTTGAGAATCTTTGGGCAAAATGACCATTTTGCCCCTAATGGGTCGTTTAATCATAACATTTTCATTTTTATGCTTAGACTGGATTTTCTAAATCCAAAATCATTTAATTAACTTTCTAAATCTTATCGGACCTTTTCCGGATCAATTCTTATCATTTTACCAATTTTCACATTCCCGGCCCTCGGGAAGTACTATTCCGACCTAAGAGTCGGTTTCATATTTTCTTTGCGTTCTAGGGTTTCGAAGGGTCGGTTTACTAATTATAACTTGCCCCTTCCTTTTTCCTTGCCCTAATTCCTTGAGGGGGCTCGGGTTCCCTTCCCGATCATATTTTTACCCCTCGTTTCCCATATTACCCCTGGTGCCATTTTTAGAAATTTCGGCAGCATTTCCCCTTAATTTTTGAGGTTCCAGCGTTTAGGAAATGCCTGAAAACCATCTATCCTAATCTAATTCTATCACGTACTATACCAGAGGCCTAGATTTTACGTAAAACTCATACTGTTTACGTAAAATCATTACATCATCACATATTTTTCTTTTTCTCCATTACAGTCATTTTCTTCTTTTTACATACATTCTTTTCCACATTTTTCATACCAATAATCATAAAATCATACAATAGTCCTAAACAGTTAAATTACGAAACGTAAAGGGGTCGGGATTTATACCGAATTGCAGTCCGGTCTCGACGGCATAAACCCTAATTCCTTGTTCTTCATATTTGAGGTCTCGTCTTGAAATTCCGACTCCGCGGATGCGTCCGGAACGTCGAAAATAGGCCAACGGGCCAAACTTCCATTTTCGGTCAATGGTCGCTGTTGACCGGCGTTGACCGGCCGTTGACCGGCGGCGACGACGGCGATGGTGGCAAATGGGTAGTCCATCTTGAAGATCTCGACGAGAGGAATCCATTGGTAGCCTCAATTTCATGTTTGGAGGCCCCAATCGCCGGAAAACCTCCTCGAAAGTCACGGCCACGGCGGCGGCGGTGGAACTCTGCCGTGCCGGACTTTTTCCCCGAAATTGATTGAGGGCTTTTGCTCCCCTCTTCACGGCGACCATTTCTGCACCGGTGGTGCAGCTCAACATCGTCGGAAACGGTGAGTTCCACGACGGCTTCACTGCGGCGACGTCGTGACTTCGGGCGGCGCGATTCCGCCAGTGTTGAGGCGATCCACCACATGGGTTTTGTAGTACTCTTCACCATGAGTCTTTTGAGACCAGTTTCAGCTTGATCGGACGTCGGACGGCGGAGATACGGTGTCACGAATTTTCCGGTGGCCGGCGGCTTCAGGCGGCGCGTGCGCTCTCCTCCGGCGTTGGTTCCGTCGACTCGGCACACCGTTGAACTCAGCTCGGCGAGAGCTTTCCAACGGTGCCCGCGGTGTCGAAAACGGACACCGTTTCTGATGGTCGGTTACTGTACACTTTCGGGTAGAGAGAGAAAGAGAAATGAGGAGAGAGAGAATTTGTGGACAAATGAGGAAATTCCATTTTTTTCCCGCTCTTTATATACTTTTTCGCCCAAAATTTCAACATGGGTTTTCCTGACCAATTTGGATGTCCTGAATCAAAATATATCAGTTTTACTTTCATTTGAGGTCATCTTAACCCGTTTCCGATACTGCGAATTTTCAGTCAAAAATTACCCTTGTGCTCAATTATCAAATTTGAGCGTGCTGATAGGCTATTCTAACTAATTTGGGTGTGTTGAACCCAAATTTATCAGTTTTATATCAAGATAATACCATCTTGACCTACTTCTTGATACTGTGAGTGGCACACACGTGCACATACATAATATCACTATTACTCATTTTTCATCCTTTAACATCATTAGAACATTTTATTTAGTTCTAAACAATATTAAATCACTTACTTTCACATTTTAACGCTTAAATTCATTGTGTATTTATTTTCCGAAAAATGTGAATTTTCCCGGTTGTTACAGACTATGATGAGGTATTTGCTCCCGTTGCTCGATTAGAAACTGTTAGACTAATCATTTCTTTGGCAGCTCAAAATGCTTGGAGGATACATCAAATGGATGTGAAATCTGCCTTTCTAAATGGAGTTCTCGAAGAAGAAGTCTACATTGAACAACCGCAAGGCTACGAAGTTAAAGGAGAAGAAGATAAGGTTTTAAGGTTAAAGAAGGCGCTTTATGGATTGAAGCAAGCTCCAAGAGCTTGGAATGCTCGAATTGACAAGTACCTCCAAGGGAGAAATTTCATCAAGTGTCCATATGAGCATGCACTCTATATCAAAATCCAAGATGGTGATATTTTGATTGTATGCTTGTATGTAGATGACTTGATCTTCACAGGTAGCAATCCAAGCATGTTCGGTGAGTTTAAGAAAGAGATGACGAAGGAGTTCGAGATGACCGACATTGGACTCATGTCTTACTATCTCGGCATTGAAGTGAAGCAAGAAGACGAAGGCATATTAATCACGCAAGAAGGCTATGTTAAAGAGGTGCTTAAGAAGTTCAAGATGGACGACTCTAATCCGGTTGGCACACCAATGGAATGTGGAATCAAGTTATCAAAGCACGATGAAGGAGAAAAAGTGGATCCAACATTCTTCAGGAGCTTGGTTGGAAGTTTGCGGTATTTGACATGCACAAGACCCGACATTCTTTATGCAGTTGGAGTCGTCAGTCGATACATGGAAAATCCATCAATGACTCATTTGAAGGCAGCAAAGAGAATTCTCCGCTATCTCAAAGGTACGGCAAACTTTGGCGTGTACTATTATGTTTCTGATGATTACAAGCTTATCGAGTATAGCGATAGCGATTGGAGTGGTGATGTGGATGATCACAAGAGCACAAGTGGCTTTGTGTTCTACATGGGAGACACTGCCTTCACATGGATGTCAAAGAAGCAGCCGATTGTCACTCTTTCTACATGTGAGGCGGAGTATGTAGCTGCTACTTCATGTGTTTGTCATGCAATTTGGCTTCAAAACCTACTAAAGGAGTTGGGTTTGCCACAAGCGGAGCTGACGAAGATTCTCGTGGACAACAAGTCAGCAATAGCTTTGGCTAAGAATCCAGTCTTCCATGATCGAAGTAAGCATATTGATACGCGCTATCACTACATTAGAGAATGCATTGCGAGAAAGGATGTGTAAGTGGAGTATGTGAAGTCTCATGATCAAGTAGCCGATATCTTCACCAAGCCACTCAAGCAAGAAGATTTCATCAAGATGAGAAGTTTGATTAGGGTTACAAAATCAAGTTTAAGGGGGGGTGTTGAAAACTAAACTTGATTTTTGGGCTTATTAAATATTTGGGTCTATTAGTATTTGGGTCTAAGTTATTTAGATAAGAGTCCAAAAATTATAGCCCAAATTTCTAGAAGCATTTTCTAGAGAAATCTCTTCTAGAAGCTCTCTAGATTAATCCTTAGAATTGTGTAGAATGTGGTAGGTTTGGATATTTATGAAGATATTTCTAGAGAGTCATTTGTAACCATTATATTAGATTTGTGTTGGCAAAATCCTAGCTATTGGTTATGGAGGTGCCACTAGTATAAATAGGGGTGAAGTCTTTGAGTTTGTATTAAGCCAAAAACAAGAAGTGATCAATAATACAAGTAGCCTCTTCCTCTAAATCTTATATTCTCTCTCATTTTCTAAATATTCCTCCTTCCCAAAATTTTTCTTTCCAACAATTGGGAGGAGGTGAATACCAGATGGTGGGCGATTGGCTGAGAGGATGTTGTGGATGAGTGCGTGACTAGAGATTAAGGTTCTAACAGGGGACAGGGGTTACTGAGGAGGACGGCAGCAAGGTCTAAGGAGTAGTAAGAGTGATATACAGAACGGAGACTGCAGACCTCAATTCCTTACTTCTAGTTCTGGGCCTCATCGCTGTTTAACGTATGCAAATTAACAATGTCAAACTATCGACCTTTGCAAATCACATGCAAAAAAGGAGGGCTAGTCTTGCTGATTATGATTTAACTTCAGCTTGCTTGGTATGTTATTTCTTACAACATCGAATTTACGTCCATGCACTTCTCCCATTTCTTCTTTCTTGCAGCTTACCATTTGACTTCCTAACTCCTCTAAGACCAACTACCGAGTTGCCAATCCTCACGCTTTGACCATTTATCTCCTTTCAATATTACTTTCTCCGTTATTTTCAATATTCCACATCTCTACATGTTATCAACGAATTAGAAGTGGTGGCGTACAACAAACCAGCCTATATATATATTACGTATATTTTCTGCTTTATTTACCAATTTTGTAGCATGGTGCATAATTCATGTCAAGTGGACGATTCATTGGCAGTAAAACATATATACATAATCGTTTTTTTTTTTTCATTTTTTTAAAATGGGCATACGGTGGTTTTTTTTTTTTTTTAACACTATTATCTTTCGTATTAATAGGATAATAAGCCTGTACACCCGTCAAGTGGGAGCAAAAAGATGTAAAAAAGATTATAGAAAGTTTGGTAAAAAAATGTCAGCTCCAATATACTATTACCACCCGTCAAATTAAAATTTGAGTCAATACCTTTTACACTGTTTAGTTTTATAAAAAAGTCCTCCTTTCTCGACCCACCAAGTCTTTATTCTGTTTTATTTTAATATCAATTTTAAAATTTTCTTATTTTGTAAAATAAAAAGACACAAGAGTCAAACCATCATTTTTTCACCTGTAAAGCTAGCTCTAACGTAGTCCAAATACTATAAGCGGTTGAAATTTAAATAAAAACATTGAATTTAAGCCGCAGATGTTATTCTTGAAAAGGGTAAATATTATTAAAAAGAACCTTATAGCAATTGAAAATATAATTTATCTTAGAGAAAAAAGCTAGAATTTACTTGTATTTTTATTGATCTAATAACTCTTACCTCACAAACTTGTTATCATTTAATAACTTGCTTTCTAAATTTTTAATTTTAACAATTTATCTTCAAATTTTTTTTTAAAATTATTACAAATATACAATGTATTTAATTTAATTTCCTATTAAATCGATCAAAGAAAACCTCGTAAGTCTCATATGAAAATGAAAATCCCAATTTCTAACTAAAATTCCCAAATTTAATATTAATTTTAATCCAAATCTTTCAAATTCAAAACTTCACCTTATTGTAGACTCAACAAAATGAGACATATCATAACATTTATAAAGTGGAGCAGGTAAATTGTCAAGAAGGGTAAACAAATAAATAGCATTTTTTTAAAAATATTTATGGTAAATAACAACTCATGCTTCCAACATGTATTTTTTTGTTGAAAATTTAGGAGTTGTTTAGATAAAGGTTCACTTAAAAAAAAAGAGAAAGTTTTGCAAAAACTTATTTGCTTCAAGAGCTTGTTTGGATGAGAGGTTTATTTAGAAATGAGAAAAAATTTTGCAAAAAAGTGTTTATTTTAAATTTTTCATGATTTTTCTAATTCTAAAAAAGGAAAGGGATTTTTTTTTTTCCAAACATGTCTTTTGTATAGTATATTTTTAGAAAAAGAAAATGAATATTTTTTAATTCTCTCACAATATATATATATTTTCTAATACCATTTCTTCTTATTCCAAATAATGTTTTGTTTTCAAAAAGAAAATTTTTTTACACCTCTAAATGCCACCTTATTCTCGAAAATGAAAAGGCTTTCTCATATAAAATCAAAAAAATTTTCCTTTCTAAAAATGGATTTCTCATCTAAACAAGGGGTAAGTTTTTCTATTATTTTTCTTATCTTGTAAAATAAACAAGGAATTTTTTTTTTCAAAACATGTCTTCTATAGTATACTTTTAGAAAATAAAATGAATATTTTTTCAAATTCTTTCGTAATACACGTTTCTCAACACAATTTTCTCTCTTTTTAAACAACTTTTTGTTTTTAAAAAGAATTTTTTTTACATATTTAAATACTATCTCATTATAAAAATAAAAAGACTTTCTCATACAAAATAAAAAAATTTTCCTTTTTAAATATGAATCTTCTATTCAAATAAGTGGTTAATTGATGGGAAATTCACTAACTTTTCCAAAGTCAAAAAATAAAGAACATTAAAAATTATTAAAAATTAAAAGTTAGGAGATATTTTGTTATGAGACTTAGGTTCCGTTTGGTAAACGCATTACGTTTATATTGTATTTGAATGTAATGTATTAAATACAATTTGTATTTAAAGGAAAAATATTTGCATTTCATTTGAATGTAATGTGTGTTTGAGAGAAAAATATTTGAATTGTATTTTAATAATAAATATGTGATGTGATAGATAAAAGTAGAGAGAAAAAAAGGAGAAAAAAAGAAAATATATAAAAAAAGAAAATATGTGATGTGATTAAGTAAAATAATAGAAAAAATAAAATAATAAATAGTAATTATATTGAATTTAAAATGTGATATGATTGATATTTAAATATAATATTTTTATATTTAAATAAAAATCATATTATATTTTAATAAAGAAAGGACGCGTGGAAAAAAATTTAAAAGAATAGTTTAATTTAAAAAATGGAAAAAAAAGACAAAATAAGTTGATTAAAGAAAGAAGAGTACTATTGGGAAGACCAAACTATAGAAAAATGAGGAAAGCTTCCCTTCCTTTACCTTCTATTGAAGAGAAGACCAACAAGCATCATCAGGTGGAAATTAGAGAGAGATGGGCGTCTGGGATTACATCTCCGGCACGGCGGATTCAGTGAAACGGAACGCACCCGATCTGACGTCGGTCAAGAGCTGGGCCTCTAGCTCTTACGGATACACCAAAGCCGGCGTCACCGACTTCCACAACGCCGTCAAAGTTAACGCCGGCAACGTACTCAGCCACAGCCAGTGCTGGCTCAGTGAGGAAACACGCTCCAAGATCCTCCCCTTCGCCGTTAACGTCGCCAAGTACTCAGCCCAGGAGGGTCTCAAATTCATCCCAGGTTTTATTCTCTTTTTTTTTTTTTTACTTTTATCCAAATGATGCTTTGGAAATGAGTTATTTTGTAGAAAGGGAAAAAAAAAAAAAGAGAGAGAGGGAGAGAGAGAATTCTTTCCTAGTTTCGTTCAGGAGAAAAAATTTTTTTTTGCCAAATGATACGTGCTGTAATATAGCTTCGCTAGAAACGAAAATACAAATATATATTTTCTAAGGTTCAAAACCTGATTTGGTTGTAGTATCATCTAATGATTAAAATGCGTTCTGGCGTTAGGTTATTTTTTCATGGGGTATATAAAAAAGGGGGAAGTTGGTAAATAGGTTAAAATCTCAATAAAAATAAATAACAAGAAAGGTTTGAATAGTTAATAAATGACTAGTTTTCTTACTCTAGTTTGAAAGGTAAATTTGCTGCAAATGTGTAAAAGGTAAACTTCTCGATGTTTGAGTGTCTATTTGGATTGCAGGCAACCCAGGTTTAATTCCTTCCATGTTTTTCAAAGAATGTGAAATATATATATTTTAAAAATAAAAGTAAATGATCAGTTTTCTTGCCCTAGTCTGAAAGGTAAATTTGCAGCAAATATGTAAAGGTAAATTTTTCAGTGTTTGTTTGGATAATAAGTAGGATTTGAGTTTTTTATGTTAATAGTCAATGTATGAATCTAAATTTGTGTTTGGGAGTGAGAAAAAAACGAGTTTAGTATGAATTTTTAAAAAGTGAAAATTTAACTGATGTCAGGTGTATGGATTGGATTCAAATTTTGTCTTTTTTTTTTTTTTTTTTTGAAATGTTAAACTTAGGAGATGTTTGGCAATCGTTTTTTAATGTCGTTGTATTTAAACATAATACAATTTTATACCAAACGCAAAGTTTTACATTCAAATACAATCTTTTTCAATAGAATTACGAAAACAATTACTATTTAAAAGTTTTTAAAAACAATCACATCAACTTTTCAATTCTAACTTTTTATCTCTACTTTTACCAATCACGTAAACTTTTTAACTCTAAAATATTTTTCATCTAAACACACATTTTATTCAAATACAAAACAAATACTTTTCAATCAAATACAACACTCAAAAAACAAATTGTATTTAAACGCAATTAAAACGTAATGTGTTTACTAATGCATTTGCCAATTAGTATTTATAGTTCCTATTACAACTTTGTTACTTAAACTTTAAAAGTCACTTTGCATAAACAAGTCTAAATGAGATTTTTTTTAATTAAATTACATAGAATTTTAAGACAAACAAAACAAACTTTACATTAATTTTTTTTATAACATATTTCAAAATGCATTTTAGCTCTAATAATTTAAACTTCTCACAAAACGTATACCTTAATTTAACTCAACCCAAAAGCTAAATTACAATTCACGCACCAAATGCATGCTTAGATTTGGATTTAAGTTAGAGTTGAAATTTTGGATCAAAATAGTGATCCAAACGTAGAAAATGGGTGGGTTATCTTCATTTAAAAAAAAAAAAAAACTATGATAGGGTAAGAAAAAATACAGATAGCTATTCGTTAACATTGGTTTTTTTTATTTATTATTATTTAATCTAAAATGTAGCTGATATAACCTGCCACAACATTCTGAAAAAAATAATTTGTGAAATGTGAATTTGTAAAGTGAATTTGTTTTTTGTTTTTTCTTAGTTTTTGTTTTTTTAATTTTTAATTTTTAGGTGGAGTTTGGGTCTATAATGTTGTTAAGCGATCACTAGAGGATGTGCATAAGTCAGAGGATCTTCCAGCACAAGAAAAAAAGCCAGAGGATTGTGCTATGGATGTGAAAGCATTGGAAGCAAAAGTAGACGAGTTAAAGAAAGAAGTGGGTGAACACAGGAAATTGTGTGAGCAAATGGGAACTAGATCTAGACTCTAGACTCTAGACTCGAGACTCACTGGTGTTTTTCCTTCTCTCCCTTTCTCTTAATAATATTTAGAACTATATACGAAAGAAATTTAGTCAATAATATTGGATTTTGAACATGGACAAGCAGAAAACAGGACGGACCTTTCAAAGTGTTCAATCCAATACCGCTTCCGACGAGCAAGTTGGTTGGTGGCCTGGCATTCGTGCTTTGGGACGGCGGATATGGGAGGGCCTGCCGTGCGGATCCTCAAAACCGAATCACTATAGGTACAGGTACATGACCAGGTTGTATATCATTTTCTAAGTCTCTTTGCTTTGATATGAAAATGCCTAAATTTTCTATTAAAGTGAATGTTTAAATTCCAAAATTTTAGAAGTGATATTCCTACTTGGAGTGGAAACTTATAACTTGTAACAGAGTTTTAAATGTTGTTTATTTATTTTTTTTAAAATTTTTAATTTTTTTTAGTGTTGTTTAGTTAATCCACGCTCATCTTCTATAATGATCTGCGTGACGCTTACTGCTGTATGCAGATGGGAGGTTCATGAGTGACTAGTACATTTGGACACTTAAACATTTTGTTGTGGATTAACAATCAGATGATCTGATTGAGACTTTCACAAATTACAGGGAAGGATTAATACTTTTCTTCTTGTTTCTGGGCTTTTATTTTTATTTTTTTTATTTTTTTTAAAGATGTTTGAATTTAGCACTTGTTTGAACAACTGATATAGTTTGAGTTTAATTTGAAACAAGCTAAGTTACAGTTAAAGTTAGGCATTTGGTATGCAAAAGTTTAGTTTAAATTGTATTGAAAATTATACTGAAATAATGAAAGTAAAAATAAAAAGTTATTAAAGTGGAGGCTTATCAAGCAAAATTCAAGCTTGAACCAAATGCTCATTTTAGCTCAAGTCAAGCTACATTCAAGCGAGACTTGGCAACATTGTTTGCTTTAATCCTGTGAGGATGAGACATGTCCATGTGTTGCCTATAACATATATTTAGGAAAGGCTTGTTGAAGTTTGCAGGATACATTCGTTGATTGATCATAGCCATTAGATTTTACATGGAAGATGAAGATGAGTGGACGGAGTTAAGAGTAGTACTAGTAAGAAATACTCTGACAGAAGCACATAAATTACTGGTTGCTGTTGGGGGACATTGGTAAAAGGAAGGATGGCGTAACGTTCAGTCTGAAGAAAGTAAGGAGAAACAGGTGGAGGGATATTTTTAGTAAGACTAGGAGGTCATTGGGAGGAGGTGAATGCCAGATCGTGGGCGATTGGCTGAGAGGATGTTGTGGATGAGCGCATGACTGTAGAACAAGGTTCAAACCGGGGACAGGGGTTGTTGAGGAGGTCGGCAGCAAGAAGGTCTAAGGAGTAGTAAGAGTGACATACAGAACGTAGTTGTTCCCCAGGCCGGATTACAGACATTAATTCCTTACTTCTACTTTTGGATCTCATCGCTACTTAACATTTGCAAATGATAAACATCAAACTATCGACCCTTCAAATCACGTACCAAAAAAAAAAAAAAAAAGGTTTCCTCTTGCTAATTATGATTACTTCAGCTTGCCCAGTATATTATTTCTTACAAATCGAATTTACATCCACGCACTCCTCCCATTTCATCTTTCTTCCAGCTTGCCAATTTGACTTGGGTCTCTCCCAACTCCTCTAAGACCAGCCACTGAGTTGCCAATCCTCACACTTTGAATCATTTGTCTTCTTTCAATATTACTTTTCTCCACTATTTTTAACATTCTACATCTCTGCACGTCATCAACTTATTAGAAACTGTGGCCTACAACAAACCAGTCTATATATCTATCTATCTATCTATATATATATATAACGTATATTTTTCGCTTTATTTACTACTTAATTACTTGTAGCATGGTGCATAATTCATGTCAAGTGGATGATTCATTGGTAGTAAAACATATATACACAATTGTCTTTTTTTTTTTTTTTGAAATGTACATACGGTTTTTTTTTTTTTTTTTTCAAACACAATTGGATGAAAGTCTTTCGTATTGATAGGACAATAAGCCTGTAGACCCATCAGGTGGGAGCAAAAAGATAAAAAATGGATTATAGAAAGTTTGGTCAAAATTGTCATCTCCAATCTACTAATTTCGCCTATTTTGTAAAACCACCCGTCAAATTAAATTAAATTTGAGTCAGTAACTTTTACACCGCTTAGTTTTACAAATAAGCCCTTGGAACTAAATTGTTTATTTTACTTCTTTTTCCACCCATCAAGTCTTTATTGTATTTTTCTTTTTATTTTAATATCATTTTTAAAATTTTCCTATTTTGTAGAATAAGATGACACAAGAGTCGAATTTTTATTATTTCATCCGTAAAGCCAGCTCCATCGGGGTACAAATACTATAAGAGGTTGAAGTTTAAAGTAAAACATTGAATTTAGGCTGTAGATGTTAATTCTTAAAAAGGGTAAATATTATTAAAAAAAAAAACCTTATAGCAATTCAAAATATAATTTACCTTAAAGAAAAAAACTATAATTTATTTGCATTTTTATCGATCTAACAACTCTTAACTCACAAACTTGTCATCATTTGATAACTTACTCTCTAAATTTTTAATTTTAACAATTTATCTTCAATTATTTTAAAATTATTGCAAATATATAGTGTATTTAATTTAGTTTAATTTCCTATTAAATTGATTAAGGAAAACCTAGTAAACCTCATATGAAAACGAAAATCTTAGTGCGTGTTTGATTTTGTTTTCAAAACAGATTTCACGATTCCCTAGGAAATCGATTTCAAAATCGGTGTGAAATTGTGTTTGGTTTGTATTGATTTTGAAAACAGATTTTAAAACGAATCCAAAATCTCCTTTGCTCCCAACGTAAAATTAAAAACGACTAAAAGTCGTTTTCGCTGATTTCATTTTTCCCATTTCTCCCATTTCTCTGATTTAATTATTATGGTTAATTAAGATTTAATTGATATAGTAATTACTTAAATATTATGGTTATTAATTTTTAATTCATTTTTTAATTAAAAAATTTTATTAATTTTTAATTTTTGGTATTCATAATAATTTTTTTAAATCAAACATAAATATATTTTTATAGAATATTTATAAAATGACTGGTTTTCAAAAATATAACCAAACAAAGTTACACTTTTTTGTTTCTCAAAACATACACTCAGAAAATAAAACCAAACACAATTTCAGAAACGTTCTCAGAATTGTTTTCAAAACGATCTCAAATTCAGAGAATTTGAAAATATAACAGATTTCAAAAACAATACTAAACGCTACCTTAATTTCTAACTAAAATTCTGAAATTTAATATTAGTTTTAATCCAAAACTTTCAAATTCAAAACTTCAGCTAAATATAGAGTCAACAAGATGAAACATATTAAAACATTTATGAAGTTGAGGAGGTAAATGGTCAAAAGAGATAAAGAAATAAATAGCATTTTTTGAAAATATTTGTGTAAATAACAACTCATGCATCCAACATGCCTTTTTTCATAAAAAAAATTTTTAGGGGTTGTTTAGATGGAGGTTTACTTTCGAAAAGGGAGAAAATTTTACAAAAAAGTATTTGTTTTAAGAGTTTGTTTGGATAGGATATTTACTCCTGAAATGAGAAAAAGTATTTGTTAAAAGTTTTTTTTATCATTTTTCTAATTCTAAAAAAAGAAAGGGTATATTTATTTCCAAACATGTTTTTTGAATAGTATACTTTTAGAAAAAAAAAAAAGAATATTTTTCAATTCTCTTACAATATATATTTTTTATATCATTCTAAACAATGTTTTATTTTCAAAAAGAAAATTTTTATTACACATCTAAACACTGTCTCATTCTAAAAAACGAAAAGGCTTTCTTATATAAAATCAGAAAATTTCCTTTTCACAAATGGACTTCTCATCCAAATAAAGGGTAAGTTTTTTTTGTTTTTTTTTCATTTTTCTCATTCTATGAAAGAAAAAAGAATTTTTTTTTCCAAACATGTTATCTACAACATACTTTTAGAAAAATAAAATGAATCTTATTGAATCCTTTCATAATACATATTTTTATACATCATCTATTTTTATTCTAAACAACATTTTATTTTTAAAAAGAAAAACTTTTTTACATATCTAAACACTATCTCATTATAAAAAACAAAATGAATTTCACATATAAAACAAAAAAAAAAATCTTTTTCAAATATGATCTCCCATCTAAACAAGGATTAATTGATGAAAAATTCGCTAACTTTTCCAAAATCCAGTAACAAAGAACATTACAAATTCAAAGTTAGGTGATATTTTATTACAACACTTAAATGTTTGAAAGGGACGTGCAATTTGAGGAAAAAAAAAAAAGAAAGAAAGAAAGAAAAAAAGTTGACTCGTGATCAAAGAAAAAACAGTACTATTGGGCATACCAAATTATAGAATAAAGAGCAAAGCTTCCTTTGCTTTACCTTCTATTGAAGAGGAGACCAACAAGCATCATCAGGTGGAAACTAGAGAGAGATGGGCGTCTGGGATTACATCTCCGGCGCGGCGGATTCAGTTAAACGGAACGCACCCGATCTGACGTCCGTCAAGAGCTGGGCCTCTAGCTCTTATGGATACACCAAAGACGGCGTCACCGACTTCCACAACGCCGTCAAAGTTAACGCCGGCGACGTACTCAGCCGCAGCCAGTGCTGGCCCAGTGAGGAAACACGCTCCAAGATCCTCCCCTTCGCCGTTAACGTCGCCAAGTACTCAGCCCAGGAGGGTCTCAAATTCGTCCCAGGTTTTATTCCTTCTTTTTACCTTTTTTTTTTTTTTAACTTTTATTTAAATGATGCTTTAGAAATGAGTTATTTTGTAGAAAGAGAGAGAGAGAGAGAGAGAGAGTTCTTTCCTAGTTTCGTTCAAGAGATTTTTTTTTTTTGACTAATGATACGTGCTGTAATATAGAAATATATATTTTCTAAGGTTCAAAAGCTGATTTGGTTGCAGTATCATCTAATGATTAAAATGCGTTCCAGCGACAGGGGCTTTTTTCATAGGTACATAAGAAATGGAGAAGGTGATAAATAGATTAAAATTTAATTATAATAAAAATATATGGTAGAAAGGTTTGAATTATAAGTAAATGGTATATTTTTGATAGATCATCGTTTGCTCTGTAATCTAAAATTTCAAAACTATTCATTATATGTAAAATTTGATAAATTTATTTGATAAATTATTTATTTATCAATTTTGATAAATTTATTTAGAAAATTATTTTTTATTGATTCAGATAAATTTTGCTAAATTTATTTGGTGAATTACTTTTTTATTTAATAAATTATTTATTTATCGATTTTGATAATTCATTTATTATTCAATAAAATATTTATTTTGGTAAATAATTTGTAAATCCTTAGTTTACTGGTGTAATTAGTTGTAAATTTTAATTTATTCTAGTAAATTATTGATTTACATTTACCGGTTTACTTAAATTCTTAATTTACTTAAGTAAATCATTGATTTACAATGTAAATACTTTATTTACATCAATATTTACACTTTATAATATTTACAAAAGTTTATAAAATTATAAAAAAGACCCCAAAATTTTTTCAAATTAAACCCTTAAATTCAACAAAACCCTAACATTTGATTTCACCTAAAACCTGCCACCAACGGTCGCCAGTTGTCATAGAATTTGCCATCTCCCCAGCCAAGGGTCATGATCTCGCTCGCGAGCAAATCTCTTTTGTGAATAGATCTCTAAGTTTCTGTTGCCATTCAATCTTGCTTGTCAGCAACATGATTCAACCTCTCCTTCTCCCTCTGGCGATTTGCAACACACCAAAACTTGAGATTTCGCCAGAGATCCAAGGACTCGCGATCTCCCAAGCCACATTCAAACTCGATCTCCCGTCGCATTTAGTCATGAAATCCAAAGTCGCCGTGGGGGCGAATAAGATCGATCTGTGAATCAGAGTCACAGACTAAGATCTTTAGCCAGCATTACGATAGAGAAACCGATGGAGCCGTCGCGATTAAGCTCCGATTTTCTTTATCACCACCGATACTAGGAGATCGTGAATCCGAAAGATGAAAACCAGATCACTGTTCAACTTGTAAAGTAATAATAAAAACCAACAATCCCATATTGCGATGGTTTTGGAGCCTTTGATAATCTTCGACGCAATAGAGCTCAGATCTTGTGAGGATCCAAATCGTGATCTCACAATTTTCTGGCAATAAGGATTTGAAGGTCCGATTGTTGTGATCTTGTGATTTTATGGCGACCGATTTGTCAGAGATCGTGATAGAGAGTGCCATAAGCAACGATTGTCGCCAAAGATGACGACCAGAATAGCGCAAAAAGGGGGTGGAGGAGAATGTGAGACTCAGATGTGAGAGAGAGAGAGATATAGAGAGAGAGAGAGAGAGAGAGAAGGAAGAGAGAGAAATGAGTGAGTTTTGGGGGGAATATGAAAAAAAAAAAGGGTGAAAAACCTATTTCAAGGTAAAATGAAAATATTATTTGTAATAAAATCAGATTATGTTAAAAAATTTTAAAGATTTCAAATTATGTTATTTACTTTTGAACTATAAAAAAAAAAATATCTATTTACTACAATTTCCCTTGCTATTAAATAGTTTTTTTTTTTAAATATTAAATGCCTAAATGTTTTTAATTTAGGAAAATGACTTTTTTTTTAAGATAGTCAATCTTGATGTTTATTGCTGATGGACTTAATAATTCATTATCAATAAACTTGGTTATCAATTATTGATTAACCATTATATATCAATAATTTGTCGATCCATTGGTTAGATGCTGTTGATCTCTCTGTGATGCACCAGTCTACCAATGATAAACTATGAATATATCATTGACCCTAGCAAAAAATAAATAAATACATAAATGAAAACGACCTTTTACCTGGGAAAAAAAAAAGTTTGGCTATTTCTTTAAAGGGATGGCTAAAAAATGGCCACCCACCTAATTATTCCTTGTTTTCATTTCCTACTATAGCATTCTAAGAGAAAAACCATGTGAATTGAGAACCTGTAAAATACTTTTGTTTCGTTTTTTGTTTTCGTTTTTGGGTTTTGTTGTAATTTTCAGGTGGAGTTATGGCCTCAAATGTTGTTAAGAAAGCACTCCATGACGTGAACAAGTCAGGAGATCATGCAATGGATGTGAAAGAATTGCGTGCAACAGTAGACAGGTTAGACAAAGAAGTTGGTCACTACAAGAAATTATTTGAGCAAATGGAAATGAAGAACAAGCAAAGTTTCGACTTCAGGCCCTCGAAAACACCAGACATGGATTCGAATTTTGTCGTTAATCAAAAGCCAGAGGATGTGATTAGAGTCTTCATGATGAAGGATTTCATAGGCGGCCAATTCTTGGATGACCTGCTTGTTCCTGTGGCTAAGCCTAGAAAGAAGTAAACATGCACTCTCGTAAATATATATATATACAGTATATGTGTGTGTAGTAATCCAGGATTTCGCTTTGTTATTACCCTTTAAAGGTCAAGAGTCATGTTCCAATTGTTTGTTAGTTTGTTTTTGTGCTTTTTCTGTCTTTCTTAAAAATGGTTGAAAGTCGGTCTTTGATCAATGGATTCTGGTTTTGTTGCAAGCTCGAGTTCATATAAATATAACTATGAGTCATGAGTTTGAGAAATACCTAATTTTTCCGTTTGCTCTTGATTAATTTGACTTTAAACAAGGCTTTGTTCTTTAAAAATGAAAGTGTAAAAAAAAAAAAAAAAAAGGCCTTGCAAAGAATTTGGATTAGCTCTAAACCTTGTGAATGAATGCCTAATGGATATCTTTTAACGACATGCAAAACGATATCCAAGCAGCCGAACAACGTAAGCAGCCCCTTTTATTCGCCCCCCGATCTTCGTCATTCAAATGCTAAATGATATCTTTGCCTCTTGCTGGTACCTACAAGCTCAAGATGCAGCGATTCTGCTGAAAACAAACTTGGTATTGGATCTAATATTCCACACTCAGAAGGATCGGTTGAGGCAGCCGCTTTATCCTTTCTTCAATAAGAAGCAAAAGCAGAAGCTCTAAGTCCTGGTTCACAATGGGCTAGAGGCATCAGTCAAAATCTTCACTTTATAGATTCAGATGCATTCGCGGTCAGTAACGGACTTACAGGGTGTCAGGGGAGCACGTGCCCCCTCAACTTTTTGAAATTCAAATTAACCCCCAAACTTCTTTAAATATTTACAATGTGCCACTACTATTTTTTTTTTAAATACGTCCCTACATAGTACTTAACTTATTCTTATATTTTAGTATCATAACCAACATCTAAATCTTTTTTCACCTCTAATCTCTTTGTCTCCTTTTCTTTCTGATTTTTTATTAAAGTTTTTTTGATTTTAAATGATATATTAACTTTAAGATTACCAACAATTAAAATATTGATACGTGTGAGTTTTTATTTATTAGTTAAAAAATTCATCTTTAAAGGGAAAAATGGTGGTGTAAAATAAATAATAGTTTTTTGGATAAAAAAGTACAAATTTTTTTTTAACAGATCCTAAGTTAAATGCTTCTAATTTCTACCATAAAACTAACATATGAGATAAACTCCAATAACAAATTATGCAATTCTTTCAAAATATAAAAGCCATATGTAATAATAAAAACATGTTAATAAATATAAAAAAGCATAAATTTCTTTTAGAATAAAAATATTGAACTTTTATTCATATAAAGTCATTGTTTTAATTTTAAATTTTATCCTTATATAAGCCCTTACTAAGATAAATTCCTGAATCCATGATTGTTGACTGTAGTTCAACCCTAACAAAATCATCCTAATTTTTGTCATGAGTTCGAAAATTTACCGTTAAATATGTATAGTATATTGTCGTTCTTTCGTAGGCAAAAATTTTTGTCATGATTTGCCTACTTTTGCTCTTAAAATAGATGATGAACTTATATGATTAGAGGACTCTCCTCCTTGAATAGAGTTATTGATCAGATTCTCTTATTTCAGGCATGTTTGATGAAACATTTTAGCTTAAATTTAGCTTAAACAAAGTAAATTGTTCATTTGGATTAAACTTGAATTTAGTTTGGTAAGCTCTACTTTAATAATTTCTTATCTCTACTTTAGTATAATTTCCAATACAAGTTTAAATTAAACTTTTGTATACCACATGCTCAATTTTAGCTATAAATTAGCTTATTTTAAGTTAAATCTAAACTAAACCGTCATCTAAACAGTCACTAATAGTTTCCCATTGATTCTTAAAAAAAAAAAAAAAAAAGTATGGTGGCACAGTTATACAACCACTACTATTGGTTGCTGGTGTTGATTACCAAAAGTAATCGACATGACAATACGAAGGTGAAAAATTAGTGGGTAAATTTTATTTATCTCCAGAACCCTTCAATTTTCAAATTAACCTAATCAATAAGCAAATCTTACTTTTATATCATTGTATTATATTGGTTGATCGTGCACGATTAAAATGTCAAAGCTCAGGAGGCATAGAATGAGATTTAGTGAAAGAAGGAAATGTTATGCAAGTGTTTATATTCGTCTTATTAGGATTTTAGATTATATACTCACTCTTTAACAAAAGTAAAAAAATAAAATAAAATAAAATAAAAATTAAAAAATAAAGTTTTTTTAATGCTATATGTTTATGGTTTTTCTGGCATGAGCCGGTCACAAAGACCACCACCTAGTCTCCTTGCTCAGATTTGTGGTTAGACTACTCAAAGGCTATTTCAGGCATTGGAGAACGCATCAGGAGACCTGTACGACCGCGGTTGAGCTCAAATAAACTCCTCAAGAGCAGGGTTGACCAACTTCGATCACTATGGATGGAGAACAATCACAATCAACTGTTTGATGTTGAAGGGTACTCGACACCATGTGACTATGATTAGCCGATCACTCGTACCACAATGTAGACTAAAAGGTCCGGTTCGAGCTTCGTCGAATAGGATAAGTAGGTCGGTCATGTATATGCCCTGGGCTTCCATATGCTTACCCTCAATCACCATTGATCGACCCATGTGACCATCGCTCCACCACTTTACTCTGCCAGTGTATTATGCCTGTACTCCTCCACTAACTTGTATTGCCAACATCTACATCTGGGCATAGATGTGCTCATTCCTCTTGCTGCTGTGCACTAGCTTACAGTAGTACGCATACCACTACTTATACTAGTTGCCATTGCAGAGATTGTGGGACACATGGCAACAGCCCCATGGGTGACCAATGTCAGTACACCTGACACCAAGTTAACCTACAAGTACCACTATAGAGGACCCGAATCCATAGGAAACATTTATAAATAGAGGAGTGGTTTACCCCTTTAGATATGGACGATATTCCTTATACAAACTCTACCTTTTCACTTGCTTTTTATTGACTTAAGTATCAGAGTGCTTTTAACAGACACTCTGCTAGTGTCCCCTTCATTCCAAGACACTCTTTTCCATTTAACAGGAGATTAGGTGAAGAACGGCGGCACAAGGTCAATCACGTCAAGTGATTCCATCTAGTGTTATGTTAAGTTTTTGGCATTAACACCATATATTTTATAATAATAATGTGTATTTTTTTTAATACTATATATATGTATTATTATCATCAATATTAAGCTTTGAAGTTCATACAAATAAAGTTATAATATTTGTAAAGAAGACAAAATTATAATGATTAGATAAAAAAATTGAGATATCAATGATAGGAATCAAATGATTATCTAATATTTGCTATACTTGATGGGAAGTTTGTTACCAAATTTAACACATGATAAATTTAACATAAAAGATAACACATTATTGAAGGATAGTTTTATCCACCTAAATATCAAAATTTTTTATTAACACAACAGCTTAGCTCTAGTGAAGATACTCTTAAAACTTATTCGATATATGTTCTTTCTATTGTAGTCGAATATATATATATATAGAACTTCATCCAAGGTTTATATTGTGAGAGCATATTAGTAAAATATAACTACATCTATAAGAAATTTTGTATATATCTTGAATTTAGGAAATCTCTTGCTTTGAGGTGATTTGTAAGTATCCAATTTTGTAATTTGCATTTGTCTGTGCTAATAAGTAGACCTCATGTTACAACTTGCTCACTCTTTGTCAACATGGGATTTGTTATAGTAATCAGTCTACCTTGAAGAATTTGATATTTTCTAATTTATGTGAATAATAAAAAAAAAACTTATCCCTTTGTGAAGCCCTTTTCATAGACTACTACTAATGGATGTCCTCTTTTTTTTTTTTTTTCTAGTCCATAATTATAGCTGCAAACATTTATGTTCCTTTTTATTTTTAACTTTTTAGGGGCTTATATAGGGACGGTAAAATGATTGAAATAATAAAATTTAATAAAAATTAGTAATAAATATTATAAAAGAAGAAAAAATAAAAAAAATTACAATCTATATGATTATAACAGTCTTTTTTTTATTTTTATTAATTATTATTAATAATTTTTATTATTTTAACTTTCGATAATTTTTCAAATAAAGGTTTTAATTCTCTTTAACACGGGCCCTAAGTTTCTCGACAGAGCCGTCTTGGGCCTGCCATGCTTCCCCGTCCAAGGACTCCCTCAGATTTGTTTGCAAGTTTCGTATTTCCAAGCGAGTTCGTGCAGCTTATGAAAGCGTTTCCTATTTCCAAGCAAGTCCCTGCACGTTGATCTGCGGTTTACTTTCTGCGCATGGACACGTTTACCTTACAACAGCTGCATATGACTGGCACACTTGTTAGACTTTTGAGTAATCTTATGTTTCTGTTTGCTGGCATGTCCATTAGCGGCGACTTTATGACTGGCATGTCCAAAGCGACTTTATGACTGGCGCACTGTACATGACTGGCGCACTTGTTAGACTTTTGAGTAATTTTTTTGTTTCTCTTTGCTGGCATGTCCGTAAGTGGCGACTTTATGACTGGCATGTCCAAGCGACTTTTTGACTGGCGCACTGTACATGACCGGCGCACTTGTTAGACTTTTGAGTAATCTTTATGTTTCCCTTTCCTGGCATGTCCACCACCCTGTTGAATTCTTCGTCCTATGGGAAATATGTTTTGTCTTCTAGTCTTCGCTCAACGACCACCTCCTTTTGTTTTGTTCAATTATTTTTACTGAAAATATTTGAAGGAAATTCTTTCGCAGAGGTTCCGTCTTCAATAATTTCCCGGAAAGAGCTTAATTTCACTGTTTGTCTTTGTTCACAATCATATTTATTTTTTATGTTTATTTTTATTTTTATTACAGTGTGTTTTGCATTTTTTTAGATGTTTAGCTAACGTAATATAAATTTAAATATAATGTATTTAATATAATTTATATTTAGATACAAACTATTTATATTGTATTTAAATATAACGTGTTTGGATAAAAAAAATATTTGAATTGTATTATATGTTATGTAATTCATAAAAGTATAGAGAAATAAAATAGAGAGAAAGAGAATGTGTGATATAATTGATAAAAATAATAAAAAAAGTAGAACATTGAATGAAGATTGTATTAGATTTAAAATATAATATGATTGATATTTGAATACAATACTTTTACATTTGGATGAAAATTATATTGTGTTTAAATGTGATGTAAATACAATATAATAAACAAATGAGCCATTATTTGACAAACCTTAAAAAAGAGTTTAGTACTGTAGATTTTCATAAATATATGAGTTGAACAAATAATAAAGTGATAAGTAAAATATCATTTTTATAAGAATGTTATTATTAAACGTCAAAATTAGTTAATTTTAAAGTTATTTGAACAATCAAAAAATATATTACAAATAAAAAGTTAAATAAATAAAATAAAATTTTAAAGATAATGAACTTAAATTAATAATAAATAAACAAATACACAGATGTTAGAAATTATGATTTTGTTGAAATTAGTCAGATTTAATGTTATTTAAGTATATTTTTATGATTTTGTTTATATATTAATTAATGATCCAGTACCTTTTTTGCTTTATATATTTTTTAATTAAAATTTTGTTTGCCCTCAAGTAAAAGAAAAGAAGAGAAAAAAAATATTATATTAATAATGGTTATTTTCAGAAATTTCCTCAAAGATTGTTATAAAAGATATAGCTTTTAGATAAACATAAATTTTGACCAAAAATTTAAGTTTATTTTAAAAGCATGTCTACTTACAATTATATATTCTCTGTGTGCGTGTAGAATTCCTTTTTCAGTTGATTGTGTGTAATCTAGATGAGTTTGTAAAGATATAAAATAATCGATCTCGATCAAATCTTATAAGTTCATTTTTCGTTTCTCTCTTCACTAATGTCAGCAAACATAAAATCAATTGTCATTAGGATTTTATTAGGTTTGTAATATATGATTAAGGTGAAGGTAAAATATAAGATAATTATGTAGCTCATATCACCTTTCAATATATTAATTATTTTATGATCTGTTGTAAAGCTTTTATTTACACTCAAGTAACACTTCTAAACTTATTTACAACTTTCTTTTGTCAAATTTTGTGTGTGTGTGTGTGTGTGTTTTTTTTTTTAATTTAAGAGTTACTACGTTCTTAAACTTATTAGGATAAATAAAGGATATAACTCTTTTTTTTTTTTTTTTTTATAATTCCAATCTTTTTCCCAAATTTTAGCATAACTCAAAATAATTTCTAAAATAATTGATATGCTTAGGGGTTAAAGATTAGGCATTTTATTTAAAAGACTAAATTAAAAATGTAGGTGACAAAGAAAAAGTTATCTAAAATAAGGCTCAAAAGGGGTGATAACACGCGTTTATCCTATGCTTTTTGCTAGTATTTAGTTAGTTTTTCTCAGTTTACGCGTGGTATTTGTGGTGAATTTGTCACAGGTGAACAGAGTTAAAGAATCTGATGTTTTGGAAGAATTTTTAAAAGCAAGTTCGTGGAGTGAATAAAGAACTCACCATGGCAAGAAAAGTGGATAGACCAAGGCGTTAGGAATTCGCCGCGGCGAGGACACCAAGCAGCCGCGGCAGGAGAAAAACCACCTAAGAGACAGATTTTTTTTTTTCAAGCATGCACAGTCAGGGAAGTTCTCTTATCCTTATCTTCTTTTTCTTACATTGAGTACAGTGCAATTCTTAAGTTTGGGGGTGTAGTCAATTGGGTTGCCTCCCAACAAGCGCTAAGTTTAACGTATTCAGCCAGACTTGGATAGGATATTGATTTCAACCGTGAGCTCATAAAAAGAGTTCCTCCTCACTGAGATCTCCATCTTCTTCAAGATGCTTGACTCGCCATTGATTAACACGAAAAACATGTTTGTTCTACCCTTTCAGCTCGATGTCACCATGAGGTAGTATTTGGAGTACAGTGAAAGGATTGGTTCACTTGATTTATTCAAGCTAAATGCCTTTCTCCATTGGGATCGATGAAGATGAACCTTGTCCCCGAGTTGAAATACTCTTCTATTTAGCTGATCATTGGGAGCACTTGTGACCATTTCTATGTTATGGCACATTTGAATTTTATTTGGGTCCTCATCATTTTTGTAGAAACTAAATTTAACCTTGTCATCATTGGCGCGTAAGGTTAGTTCTGCACTTTCCATATCAATGAGTGCTCGAGATATAGCCAGGAATGGACGACCCAAAATTAGAGGCATGTCAGCATCCTCTTCTATATCCAAAACCACAAACTCAACTGGAAATATGAATTTGTCAACTTTGACTAGCATGTCCTCAATAACTCCATGCGGATAAGTGAGAGATCTATCCGCCAACTACAAAGTAATAGTGCTAGGTTTAACTTCTCCCATTCCCAACTTTTTAAATGCAGACAACGGCATGAGATTAATGCTCGCCCCCAGATCACACAAAGCCTTGTCAAAAGAGATATGTTGCTTCACAAATTATAGCTACGCAAGTGCACATGTCGCAATCAAGTAATAAAGTGAATGAGTAGAGTATCGTCCCATAGAGACTGTTATCACTATAAATCTTAAAAGAAACTAAGAAAATAAAACTAACGTAATACCAGAAAATAAAAGATGCAAACAACATGTAAGTCAAAAAGAACAAATTAATAACCAAGCTGAAATGAGTTGACTGAGAATTAATTCCCCCTCCCTTGCAATCTAACAATGTATGTTATAGCAATGCTACAGCAATGCTTTTCAGCTAACCTAGAACAGAATATTTCACAAGATTCTTCCAAATTACTTATGCTTTTACCTCTTTTCTTTACATTTAACATATTCCTATGCCAAAATAAAATATGAGGTCAGATTAAGATCAAGTTCATAATGGGTTATGTGAGGCAAATATGCATTCCTGCTTAACTTGCAAAACTAGCTAGTTCCTTTCACAAAACTAACCAAACACACATCATTCAACACCTGTCTAATTCCAATCAGTTTTCCAACCAATTAAAATCTCGGTTTTATGCTCAAGATGGCCAGTCAATGAACACAAATAAACAAGAAAATTAATATTGAATGAACTGATTAACATTAAAATAACAAGCTAAGCATTCATGTCTTAATTACAAGATTGGGTCTTTATCATCCCAGCCAAAAGAAAATTTAGTTCATGGCTGATTGTCCACGGAAAACCCCAGAGAATGAAGACATTGTTCAGAGAAAGAGAGTGAGAATACAACCAAAAATTGGAAAGAAAACAAACTGAGATGTCAAGCACACGGTGTTGGTTGTGGTACTTCTAGCTACCCCTTTCGGAAATGGCCTGAAATTCACCTCCAATGCCTGTGTACTCTTTTCTTTGAATCCGTCCTTTTTTTCCCATTTCTACTTTTCCTGAATCTCCCCCTACTTGTCTGCCATCACTCTCCCACTTTCAGAAAACACAGGTTTCCTTTTTATATGCTAGGGCAAATGAACGATGACCATGTGTGAGCAATCTAATGGTTGAGCAATTTCTGATGTCCTAATAATGAGACAGCTCATAGTTTTGTCTTTTTCTGCCCAGTCCAGCAAATAAAAACTACTGCCAGCTATGTTATGACCTGTCCATGTAGCACAATAGTTTCTGCCCAGTTTGCTACAACAGTGCTGCAGTAACACCTGAAACAACTCATCCTTGTCATTTTTCTCAATTTTTGTAATTTTCATCCAGTAGGAGCATGATTTTCTGTCCAATTAGCCCTTTGTTATTTAAGGTCTACAAAATACTTAAAAACACCAGAAAATTACTAAGAAAGTAAATTTCAACACTCCAAAATAAAATTCCACACAATGAAGCTAGCATGCATTTTTGAACTAAAAACTTACTAAAAACTCATTGGACAAAACACATTTTCATATTCAAAATTGCCCTGATAACTCTCTTCTCTAGAGTTATCACACCCCCAAACTTAAACCATTGCTCGTCCTAGAGTAATGAAATAGAGACACAAACACACGAACAAAACACCAAAAAGACAGCCAAGGATGACACAAACAACTCTGATCTTACTACAATGTATTGTTGGAGCAAAATTTTCTGAATTACCATTTTTTTTAGCTCATCCTCAAGATCAACACTTATCAAAGATTTGTTTAATTCATTACAAGCTTACCTTCATTGAGATTCCCCCCAATGCATGTATGAAAACTATAGCTAGAATTTTTGAATCACCCAAGTCCAACTAAACTTTGGTCATCAAATCTAGTTGGTGGTTTCATAAGCTAGCTTTTTAAACCCCTCTCTACTAATACATGTCAACCAAGCACTCAAGGAAGAATAAGCTGCTAAGGCATGATTAGAAACTTTTCTGTGATGAAAATGGGGGTGTATATTTATTTTATTTATTTATTATTAATATTTTCTCTCTTTTTTTTTAATTTGGAAGTTCTCTAAAGTCACCACTATCTTTTTACGCGAATGCCAACATTTGTAATGAAGACACCTGGTTACTCAACAGGATCACCGATTGAGAAGCTATCTTACTCATATTACGAATCACTATTTGATGCAAAAGTACACATGGGGCTCATGTTACTCTTAGTTACTAGGTGATTCAGAATAGCAGAATAAGTTCAAAGCCCCTTTCTTTTTTTTTAAACATTAAAATAACCCCCAAACTTTGACTTAGTTCCTTCTTAACTCGGCTTACACCTCCCTTTTGTGCTTGGTTTCCTGAGAATTCGCCTTGACAGATTCGCAAAACCAGTTCTAAAACCTTAAGTTCTCTAAAAAATTTAGCTTTTCCAGGTTTTCCAAAGGAATTCTAACTATAGCCTATTGTGCAAAACTGGAGAATTTTTATTTGTAAAGCAAACTAATAACGAACCTCACCAATTTTCAATTCATGCCAATCTATCCCATGAACTAGACATCTCTAAAACAATTACTTGATTTTTTTTATTTTTTATTTTACTCTTATGCTGTAGCAAAGACAACTCCAACAGTGCTGTAGCAAGATCGGGGGGTATGAACTAGGGGTGAACAAAAAATCCGAAAATCCAAATAACCCACTCAACCCACCCAAGGAAAACCCGACGGGTTGGGTCCACGTCAGACCAAAAAAAAAGTCGGGTTGACCCACCCAACCCGATGTCAAATTGGGTGGGTTTGGGTTGGAATTCTAAAACCCGACCAAAACCCAACCCACCCAATGAATTTTTTTTTTATATTTAGAAAAAATATAATGACTAACCTAAGCCAATTTTGTTGACCCGACTGTCATTTCCCATTTATGACTCCTCCCCAACCAAAGTTTGTGCCTTGTCCTTACCAAACTCAATGTCCCACCAGCCTCCTCCAATCGTCCATTTCTTCGACCATCGGCCGTCACCTCTCGACGTATTCATTTTTGCCTCCCCAAGTCCGTGTTCGTCTCGTGTCTTGCCCTTGCCCAGCCTTAGTCGCCACTTGTCACTAGCCTCCCTTAATCCTCCCTTTCGTTAGGATTTAGGAACAAGATTTCAAGTTTATTTCAATTTACCTAGCTTTAGTTCTTGTTACTACACACATTGGAGTTAGAGATTATTCTTCTGAAGTAGGTTTGATTGTTTGTGATTGATGTTTCTTAGTATTCATTAAAAGCATATTTTAATTAGTTCTTATTATCTTTACATGACTTCTTTATTTGAATATTTGAGCTTATATTTTGATTTGTGATTAAATTTTTAAGTCATGCTTTATTACTTTATTTTTATAAATTGTCAAACCCGACGAACCCGAAAAACCCGCCAAACCCACTTAAACTTTAATTGGGTGGGTCGATTTTGTATATTGGGTTAATTGGGTGGGTGAAAAAAATTTTCAACCCACCCAATCTTCATTGGGTGGGTTGAAAAATGTCAAAAATCCACCCAACCCACCCAACGAACACCCCTAGTATGAACAAATAAACACATCGACTCACAAACACATCAAAGCAACGGCACAATCACATCAAACAGAAAATGCTATAGCTATGACAAATCAGCAACGATTTTATTATTATATATATATTTTTAATATTAAAATAACCCCCAAACTTTAAATTGAGTAGTGTCCCTACTGCTTAAAGAAAAAAAATTCAAAATGAATAAAATAAATAAAAAAATGAAAAACAGTGAGAAAAGGGTAGAACTCCCTGGGACCAAGGTAGGATTCCTTGGTAGTTACTCTTCATCTGATGGGCTAGGGGTCTCTTTGCTAAGAAGCTCTGCAGGGAAAGTAGGGAAAGGGCATGGCGGTTGAGAGGAACTCTGCTGCAGCATCTGGTGAAGAACAGTATCCCTCTGCTATGCATAGCCCCAGTACTACTGTTGCTGCTTCTCTATTTGCTGCAGCATTGCCATCATCTCATATTATTGAATCTCCTACAGGCTCATTCTTTTTTCCAGCATTTGGAGACTTTGAGCCATTGCTGGAGGAATCTCTATCTTGCTGCTTGATGCTGTAGCCTCGCTAGTACCTGAGGGTCGTGAGGACAGGCTAGCTTCTACCTCATCATCAGTTGCGATGTACCTTGTTTGTCTTGAACCTTCTTATGCAATCCTTGCTACTGCAGTGAGGGTGATGATACCTATCACTTTTAGCCTCTCCTCGTCATCACTGTAGACAACTCCATTGGTTTTATACAAACCTGAGATCAATGACGGGAACCAGAGATGGCCCGATAAACGCTGTGCACAACTGCGTAACTCCTCATATATAATTTTTCCCACATTGATTTGTCTTCATGTCATGATACAGTAGAGGAGAAGTGCTCGGTCCCTTGACCCCGTCTGGACATGTGTGGAGGGCTTTAATCTTGATTTCAGGAAATGGTACCGTACTCATGCTCCGGTCTTCAAATTATTTTGGGGAAATGTATATGCTCCGTGTGTCGATATTTTCCACTTTGTCCCCTCTATGCGGAGTGTGGATAATACTTCTTGTAGCAGTTCATCTGTCAAGTTTCCTACTAACTCTGAGTAGTTATTTGCAGTTTCTTCTAATGCATAAAATGTGTTAATATAGCTTGACCTCATTTTTACTGGAACCCTTATCACCACTATAGCCTCTAGGTGCTCCTCCAGGAAGTTCGCATAAAACTCCCTTACCAAGGGTATAAGTGCCTCCTCAGGCTGCATACAGAACTTTCACCAATTGAATGCCTGTATGACTGAGTACACAGCCTCAGAGTATCCCATGGTAGTGGTCATTTTTAGGACAAACCCTTTTTCTATAACCAGAGTCTTTTTTAACACCTAGTTTTCATACCTCTGCTCTGCCTCTTCAGATATAAATTTTTTTAATAAGAAAAGATTTCCTTGCAACTTTCTTGAACCCCATTTATCTAACTCTTATGTTTTCTCTTTTTACTGTTCAATTCAGATAAATCCCAAAATACCCCGTGTATTATCAAATAATTCCAACAACCCCCAAACTTGACTTGAATATTATTCCCCTTTTTTCCAAATATCCAAATCCTCAGACTGACACATTCAATCAATCACAGTCAACCAAACCTTTACACAATCCCAGTCACAGCAATCACAGTCAAGGAAATAATGTGTGAGAGAGAAAGAAAATTTCTTACCCTCAGCCTCCTCTGTTTATAGATCAGTCTTCCTTTTTTTTTTTTTACCCCCAAAGTTTTACCCTTTTCCTTTTTTCGTCTTTCGGCCCTCACTCGTGCTTCCCTCAATGACGGTTACCGGTGATGTGCTTCAGTGGAATGGCAATGATGGTCTACCGGAGTTATAGTTTTGTTATGAAAATGAAACTGAGGGTCGGTGAAAATGGCGGGGGCCGAGAAGTTTAGTGAATCGACAGAGAAAGAAAGAATGAAGAAAAAAAACCTAAAGAAATGAAAAGGTAAAAGTCAAGAGATTTCGATGGAGGTCGTTAGAGGAATGGAGTAGGCAGATTCGAAACTCGTGTTGAATGTTGAGGGAGTGGGGACCGAGTGAGTTAGGTGCGGTTAAAGATTATGGAGGGCAGTTATGAAAAGTAGGAAGGGAGAGGTGAGTGTGGCCGAAATGGTGGGTTGATGGAAAATGATGTAGGGTTTTGCGGGGTTCTACCAAGTGGCGTCTCTCTCTCTCTTTCTCTCTTTTTATTTTTTTAATAACTAGCACGGCTTGTATTTTCTGGTGTCCAGTTTGCTGCAGCAAAGCTTATAACATTGCTATAGCATATTGGAACTTTTTCTGAAACAAAAAATCTTCTTCCCTTCACCAGCATCTGCTCTCTTCCTATTTCACCAGAGATCTTCATTCTTTTCCTCCCTATCATTAAATGCCAGATATTCATTTATTAACAATTTAAATCAAATGTACACCTTAATCAAACAAAATAAATTTCAAATAAATAAAATAAAAACTGTAAAACAACTAGAATAGAAATACTTCAGGAAAACTAAACAACTATGGGTTGCCTGCCACAAGCACTTGTTTTACAGTCGACAGCCTGACTACTTCCCTTCTGTTTACTGCACTGGATCTCTCAAGGAGATCGAAGTCTTCTCCTTGTCAAACGATCCTCCCCAATAATGCTTGAGTCGCTGTCCATTCACTTTAAACTTTCTTCCCGAGTTTTCTTTTTTGAGCTCCACTGCACCATGAGTAAATACTTCTGCAATCTTGAAAGGACCTAACCATCTTGATTTTAATTTCCCTAGAAACAGTTTGAGCCGTGAATTGATAAGGAGAACCAGCTATCCTTCTTTAAATGTCCGTGGGAGAATCTTATTGTCATGCCATCTCTTAATTTTCTCTTTGTAAATCCTTGCATTCTCATAAGCCAACATGCAAAATTCCTCCAGCTCATTAAGTATAAGCATTCTCTTTTCTCCTGCAGTCTGAGCATCAAGATTAAGTTTGGCGATTGCCCAATGCGCCTTGTGCTCCAATTCTACTGGCAAATGGCATGCTTTGCCAAACACCAATTTATACGGGGATGCTCCTAGAGGGGTTTTATAGGCTATTCTGTATGCCCACAAACTGTCATTTAATCTGGCCGACCAATCTTTTCTTGAGGGTTTGACCACTTTCTAATGATCCTCTTCACCTCCCTATTAGAGACCTCTGCTTGTTCACTAGTCTGGGGGTAGTATGCTGTAGCAACCTTATGCTTCACTCCATACTTAGCCAGGGTGGTCTCAAACTATTTGCTACAAAAGTGAGTCCCTTTATCGCTTATGATTACTCTAAGAGTTCCAAAGCATGTAAATATATTCTTATGCAAGAATTTCACCACCACTTTGGAATCATTAGTAGGAGACGCCAATGCTTCCACCCATTTGGATACATAGTTAACTGCCACCAAGATGTACTGGTTGTTGAAGGATGATGGGAACGGTCCCATGAAATCTATAACCAGACATCAAATATCTCGACTTCCAGAATATTGTTGAGGGGCATTTCATGTCTTTGTGAAATGTTCCCTACCCTTTGACATCTATCACACATTTTGGCGAACTCATGAGTATCTTTAAATGGCGAAGGCTAGTAGAACCCCGATTGTAGGACTTGTGTTGCTGTCCTTAATCCTCCATAATGTCTACCATAAGGGGATGAATGGCAATGCTAAAGTACACTTGCAACCTCTTCATCAGGAGCACACTTTCTTAGAATTTGATCAGCACACTGTTTAAATAGATAGGGTTCGTCCTAGTAGTAGAATCTGGTGTCATGAAGGAATTTCTTCTTCTGCTGACTGGTTAGATCAGGTGGAAATAGGCCACTCACCAAGTAATTAACTATATCTGCATACCAAGGTATGGTCCACTGCCTAACTTTAAAGAGCTTCTCATCAGGGAAGGTTTCTTTGATTGGTTGCTCATCTCTCCTTGTCATTCCTGTCCCCAGTCTGGACAAGTGGTCGGCTACTTGATTCTTGGTCTTTGATCTCTAGATCGAATTCTTGAAGCAATAGGACCCATCTGATCAACCTTGGCTTTGTATCTTTCTTAGCAATGAGATACTTTATAGCTGAATGATCCGTGTAGATCACAACTTTAGTGCCTACCAAATATGCTCTGAACTTGTCAAATGCAAACACCACTGCCAGGAGCTCTTTCTCAGTTGTAGTGCAGTTGAGCTGAGTATCTATTAGAGTTCTGCTAGCATAGTAGATGGAGTGAAATATCATCTCCTTCCTCTACCCTAAGACTGCTCTTATAGCATAATCGCTAACGTCATACATCAGCTCAAATGGAAGAGACCAATCAGGTGCCACAATGATGGGTGCTGACCCAAGCTTCTTCTTCAATTCTGTAAACGTCTGTTGGCACTCCTCATCAAATGTGAAAGGTTTATTCTGCTCCAACAAAGTACAGATGGGCTTAGAGATTTTTGAAATTTTTTTGATGAATCTTCTATAGAAACCTGCATGCTCCAAGAAGCTTCTTATTCCCTTGACTGATGTAGGAGGTGGCAACTTGTTAATGATCTCAATCTTTGCTTTGTCCACCTCGATGCCTTTTTTGGATACTTTATGCCCTAGCACAATCCCCTCAGTCACCATAAAGTGGCATTTTTCTCAATTCAGCACAAGGTTGGTTTCCTCACACCTCTTCAAAACTTGCTCTAAATTAGTCAAGTAACCATCGAAAGATTCTCCCACCACTGAGAAATCATCCATGAAGACCTCTAAAAACTACTCCACTATATCTGAAAAGATAGCTATCATACAACGTTGAAAAGTTACTGGTGCATTACACAACTCGAATGGCATTCTCCTAAAAGCGAATGTCCCATATGGGCGAGTGAAGGTGGTCTTCTCTTGATCCTCAGGTGCTATAGCAATCTGGTTATAACCTGAATAACCATCTAGAACGTAATAATACTCCTTCCTAACCAATCTGTCTAACATCTGATCAATGAAGGGAGGTGGGAAATGATCTTTCCTGGTAGCCTTGTTCAGCTTCCGATAGTCCATACAAACTCTCCATCCTATGACTGTACGAGTAGGAATCAATTCATTGTTGTCATTAGTCACTACTGTCATTCCTTCCTTCTTAGGCACACATTGTACTGGGCTAACCCATGCATCGTCTGAAATAGGATAGATTATTCCTGCATCCAGCCACTTGATCACTTCCTTCTTCATAACTTTTTTCATGATGGGGTTTAACCTTCGCTGTTGCTCCACAGAGTTGCTATAGTAATCCTCCAACAGGATCTTATGCATACAAATTGAGTGGCTGATTCCCTTAATGTCTGTAATTGTCCACCGTAGTGCTTTTTTAAACTTCCGTAGTATAGTAAGTAACTTCTGCTCTTGCTCCTTATTTAACAAGGCTAAAACTATCACTGGAGGTGTTTCTGACTCTCCTAAGTAAGCATAACAGAGATGTAAGGGAAGAGGCTTCAATTCTAAAACCGGTGGCTCTTCAATGGGTGGTCTCAGCTTCTTGGCTTCACATTTGGTAAATCCCAATGGTTTGAAACTTATCTCCCTATATGCCCTGGCAGATCTTACATCCACACAAGCTGTTTGGGCACTTATTTCCTCATCCACTTTCTTTGCTTTTTTTAACAACGAGGGCTCCAATTGATATTCAAAGTATCCCTGTTCAATTTCCTCTGACACCACATAATTACTCACATCCACCATTGAGGATTCTTCCACTTCGTCTGGGAACCTCATCGCCTTGAGCACATTAAAAGTAACCTGCTCCTCATTGACTCTCATCGTTAGCTTTCCCTTTTGCACATCAATCAGTGTCCTCCCTGTTGCTAGAAACGGCCTTCCCAAAATGATAGGCACTTCTCTATCTGCTTCAAAATCGAGGACAATAAAGTTAGCAGGAAAAATGAATTTATCTACCCTCACTAAGACATCTTCAATTTTTCCTTCTGGGTGGGTAATTGATCGATCCGCCAACTGCAAAGTTACTGTGGTTGGCCTAGCTTCTCCGATTCTCAACTTTCTAAAGACTTACATTAGCATGAGATTAATGCTAGCCCCAAGATCACAAAGGGCCCTCCCAAAGTAGTTATTGCCAATAGTACAAGGAATGGTGAAACTCCGTAGATCCTTCAATTTTGGGGGGAGTTTGTTCTGTAAAATGGCACTGTATTCTTTAGTCATAGCTACTGTCTCAAACTCCCCAAGTCTTCTCTTCTTTGAAAGTATGTCTTTCATGAACTTGGCATAACTTGGAATTTGCTCAAGTGCTTCCATAAGTGGGACATTGATGTGCAGCTATTTCAAGATATCCAAAAACCTTTTAAACTGCTTGTCTTGCTGCTGCTTTTGGAATCACTGAGGAAAAGGTGGTGGCGGTCTATCAATCTATTTTTCTTAATAGCTTTATTGTAGCGATGCTGTAGCATTGCGGTCTGCAGCAAAATTTTGTTTTCTTGCTTCCTCCACTTCATTTCCTTTCTCCTTTTCTTCTTGGATTAAAGAGGGCTTCCTTTGATATATAGGCTTCTTCCTGGCTGATTCTAGCTCCTTTCCACTTTTCAATGTAATTGCTTTGTAATGTTCCTTGCCTTCTCACCTAGGATTCTCTGTGTCACTTGGCAAGAAACCTTAAGGTCGGTTGTTCAATGCAATAGCTAGCTGACCAATTGATTCTCTAAATTCCTCAATGAAACTGCTTGGCTTTGAATCATGGCTGACTAGTTTTGGATTATGCATCATTCTTTACCAAGTATTCTTTCAATAATTTCTCTATTGAAGAAGATTACTCCCCGTGTTGGGTTCTTGCTTGCTGTGGAAATCCTAGAGGATGCTGTGGATGGTTTGGCATTAAAGAAGAACCTGCATTCTACCTTTGAGAATTTTAAGAAAAATTCGGATGCTGTCTCCACCCTGGATTATAAGTGTTCGAGTATGGATTGTGATTCCTGTTGAAATTTCCAACATAACAAGTCGATTCTGGATTAGATAGGCATTGATCAAAGAGACGCCCTTCACCATAGTAAGTGCAAGAAGCTGCAGTGGGTTGCTGTGACTGTGCACCGTAAGCTAAGTTCATTGACTTTAACACACTAATCAGCAATAAGACTTGAGCTATCAAACCAGTCATTGCATCCAATTCATGAACCCCGACTACTCTCCTAGTTGAGGCTACTCTCTCAAATGGCCATTGATAATTGTTGTTGGCCATTCTCTCCAGAATCTCATAAGCTTCATTGTAGGATTTTTCCAAAATAGCTCCATTGGTAGAAGCATCCACTATAGTCCGGGTTTGCCCATTTAAATCATTGTAAAAAGTCTCCATTTAAATCCAGTGAGGAATCCCATAGTGAGGACATTTGCTCAAAAGCTCCTTGAATATTTCCCATGCCTCATATAAAGACTCACCATCCAACTGCTGAAAACCAGTAATGTCATTCCTGAGCTTGGCATTCTTCGTTGGAGGGAAGTACTTTATCAAAAATCTCTCTGCCAAGTCATTCCAAGTAGCCATTGAATTCGAGGGTAGAGAATTCAACCATGCTCTTGCTCGGTCCCTTAGAAAGTAAGGGAACAACGTCAATCTCAAAGCATCTTCTGACACCCCCAGCAACTTGAAAGAATCACTCACCTCCATAAAAAGCCTAAGATGGAGGTGAGGATCTTCTATCGGCATCCCATTGAACCATCCCACTGTTTTGGAGCATTTGGAACATGACCAGTTTGGGCTCAAACTGAGGCGCCTGGATTTCTGGCCGAACAATTCCAGGATTCAGCCCATATAGCATCGGCACGACATATTCTCTAATAGCTCTGTCTCTATCATCTACCCTTGCTGCTGCGTTGTTGCCATTGTTGCCAATCACTTTTTCTGTCATTTCTTCAATAACGGCAAGACCTTGCTGATGCCTTCTTCTTGCTCTGAATGTTCTTTCGATCTTAGGATCTAAAGGCAGTAACTTTTGCTCCCGTGGTCTGTTCATGCAGAAGATGAAGTACCTTCAAAGAAACAAACAAAAATATCAAGCTAAAATGGAAAAATTGCAAAAACCAGAATTTACTTAACAAAGACTAATAATGATAACAGCCCCCGCAACGGCGCCAAAAACTTGTTGCTTCACAAAATATAGCTACGTAAGTGTACGTGTCGCAATCAAGTAATAAAGTGAATGAGTAGAGTATCATCCCACAGAGACTGTTATCACTATAAATCTTAAGGAAAACTAAACCAACTAATTGCAAGATTTAATAATGATCTATAATGAAATAAAACTAACGTAATACCAGAAAATAAAAGATGCAAACAACATGTGAATCAAAAAGAACAAATTAATAACCAAGTTGAAATGAGTTGACTGAGAATCAATTTCCCCTCCCTTGCAATCTGACAATGTATGCTAGAACAATGCTTTTCAGCTAACCTAAAACATAATATTTCACAAGATTCTTCTGAATTATTTATGCTTTTACCTCTTTTCTTTACATTTAACATATTCCTATGCCAAAATAAAATATGAGGTCAGATTAAGATCAAGTTCATAATGGATTATGTGAGGCAAATATGCATTCCTGCTTAACTTGCAAAACTAGGTAGTTCCTTTCACAAAACTAACCAAACACACATCATTCAACACCTGTCTAATTCTAATCAGTTTTCCAACCAATTAAAATCTTGGTTTTATACTCAAGATGGCCAGTCAATGAACACAAATAAACAAGAAAATTAATATTGAATGAACTAATTAACATTAAAATAACAAGCTAAGCATTCATGTCTTAATTACAAGATTGGGTCTTTATCATCCCAGCCAAAAGAAAATTTAGTTCATGGCTGATTGTCCACGGAAAACCCCAGAGAATGAAGACATTGTTCAGAGAAAGAGAGTGAGAATACAACCAAAAATTGGAAAGAAAACAAACGGAGATGTCAAGCACACGGTGTTGGTTGTGGTACTTCTAGCTACCCCTTTCGGAAATGGCCCGAAATTCACCTCCAATGCCTGTGTACTCTTTTCTTTGAATCCGTCCTTTTTTTCCCATTTCTACTTTTCCTGAATCTCCCCCTATTTGTTTGTCGTCACTCTCCCACTTTCAGAAAACACAGGTTTCCTTTTTATATGCTAGGGCAAATGAACGATGACCATGTATGAGCAATCTAATGGTTGAGCAATTTCTGATGTCCTAATAATGAGACAACTCACAGTTTTGTCTTTTTCTACCCAGTCTAGCAAATAAAAACTACTGCCAGCTATGTTATGACCTGTCCATGTAGCACAATAGTTTCTGCCCAGTTTGCTACAACAGTGCTGCAGTAACACCTGAAACAACTCATCCTTGCCATTTTTCTCAGCTTTTGTAATTTCCATCTCGTAGGAGCATGATTTTCTATCCAAGCAGCCCTTTGTTATTTAAGGTTTACAAACACTTAAAAACACCAACAAATTACTAGGAAAATAAATTTCAACACTCCAAAATAAAATTCCACACAATGAAGCTAGCATGCATTTTTGAACTAAAAACTTACTAAAAACTCATTGGACAAAACATATTTTCATATCCAAAATAGTTTTGATAGCTCTCTTCCCTAGAGTTATCAAGATACCTCCAATATTGCTCGGGATAGTGAAACTCCCCAGATCTTTAAGCTTTTGAGATAGTTTCTTTTGCAGAATTGCACTGCACTCTTCACTGAGCTTAACTGTCTCAAAATATTTGAGCCGCCTCTTCTTTGACATGATCTCTTTCAAAAATTTCCCATAATTGGGCATCTGCTTTAAGGCGTCTAGGAATAGGATGATGTAGATTTTCTTGAGCATATCTAGAAACTTCCCAAACTGTTCATCCAATTTCTTCTTTTGAAACCTCTGAGGGTACGGGAGAGAACCATCACTGATTGGTGGGTTATCTGGAAACAACACCCCTTTTTGCTCTTCCTTCTTTTCTCTTTAGGCACCTCTTTTTTTGTCTTGGATGACTCAGCTTCATCTTGATTTACTTTCACCTCCACATCTCTACCCTGAATCTCTTTGCCACTTCTCAGTAGAATGGCATTGCACTGCTCCCTCGCTTTCACTACAGTATCACTTGGAAACTTTCCTTTCTATTGAGCATTAACTGCAGTGGCTATTTGGCCAACCTGTACTTCAAGAGATTTCAAAGCAACTCCCATGCTCTCCATTTATGATTCCATGCTATTAAATCTTGAGTCAGCACGTTGGAACAGTTTAGCCATTTTCGCCATGAACTTGTTCAAAGTGTCTTCTATTGATAATCTCTTATCTAACTGTTGATTGAACTGTTCGTGTGGTGGCTGGAGGGCATTATGGTTGTTGCCATAGGACAGTAACTGTTGGTTCCTGTAATTCGGGTAATTATTGTTGTTATAACCCTGAAACTGATTACCCTTGAAACCAAAGTTTCTGGCATTCACAAATTGCACCTGCTCCATATGAGTTTCAGCTCCAGCATTAGGACCTACTCCTGCTACATTAAGAGAGTTAAAGTGGGTGGTTAATGCATCAATCTTGGCTGACAGAGCAGTAAACTGATCAACTTCAAAAACCCCTGCTGGCTTCCTTGCAATACTGCGCTCTGATGGCCATTGGAAGCTGTTGGCAGATATATCTTCAAGCAGCTCAAATGCCTTTCGAGCCAATTTTGACCATAGATTACCCCTTGAAGCCGCATCAATGAAGTTCTTCGCTTGAGCATTAGTGCCATTATAAAACATCTGAACTTGCACCTAATCATCATAACCATGCTGGGGACATCGATGCAATAACTCGTTGTAACACTTCCAAGCCTCATAGAGAGGCTCATATTCTTATTGCCTGAAGGTGCCAATTTCAGTTCTCAGCTGAGCTGTTTTTCCTGAAGGAAAATACTTGGACAAAAATTTCTCATGTATTATAGCCCAAGTACTAATGCTCTCTGGCTGAAGACTTTGAAGCCATGCCTTTGCCTTGTCCCTTAGTGAAAATGGGAACAAGCACAGCCGAATGGCATCCTTAGAAACACTATTCATCTTTATTGTGTCAGCCACCTCCAAGAATGAGGCCAAATAAGCGTGAGGATTTTCCAATGGTGCTCGCCCAAACTGATTCTGCTGCACCATTGCAATCAGAGATGACTTCAACTCAAAGTTGTTAGTAGCAATGTGCGGGTGAGCAATGCTTGAATAGTTTTCATTCACCATAAGCCTGAAATAATTGCGAATAGCTTCCTATTGAGCCTGAGCTTGTTCTATCACCTGTTGATGATCCTGATTGTCTGCCATTGCTTCGATCTCAAGAGCTTGTCTCTGTCATCTTCCAGCTTTATTTCTTCTAGCAGTCCTTTCAATCTTAGGATTGTAAGGAGTTAATTCACCTTTTTGAGACTGAACCATACAAATACCTGTTCACCAGTCGAGCACAAGTAAACAAGTTTAATAATAAAAAAAAATACAAATCTAAATTAAAGCTAATATCACTTGATAACAATATTAAAAAAATTAAATTATTTTTCCTTGGCAACGGTGCCAAAAACTTGTTGCGATATATTTTTTTTGTATGCAAAATCGCAAGTGAACGGTATCAAGTTTTACTAGTGTAATGATGAGAAGAGTTGTCAAATCCACACGGAAAAAAATTTAAATCCTATTAATTATCGTAATATGAGAGATATCAACTTTATTTAGAAACTGATTAAATTGAAGAACAAATAAAAGGAAACAATTAACGAAATAAAGCAACGAATGACAATTTGCAAGAAAACCAATATGATTAAACACTAGAGATTTGATTTCACCTAAACTTAAACTATGCTTTTCATGCCAAACACCAATTTATTTTCCTAGTTGATAAACTAAGAATCCTAATATATTTAATTCCCTCTTCCAGGTGCAAAATCAAATGTTTTCTTAATTCCCAATTTTTGCATTCCTGCACCAAAACTAAGAAATGGAAATCCCTTAAGAACTTGATTCTTTTGAATGGTTTCCAAGGCAATTAACTGTTTCCCATGTTAGGAAATGCCCCAAGCATTAGAGACATTTTGATGTATTTATTTTGAACTGGATAATAAAATTATATATAGAGGTTATTCATTACATTGCTATCTGTCCTCATTTTATTTACATGTTAAAGTAAATGTAAGCAAATATGGCTCCCTGACTGCTTGTGTTAAACTGTTAGAACGTTGCATGCAATGAACTTTTGTATGCGAGAAGACAATGTTCTAAAGTTAGCGGTATAAACTATGGTCTGTAGTCTATGGTGTTAGACTGAGCATCTAACTCACGTTAAGACTATTATGTTGTCTAAAGCCTTGGAGGGGATGTTTTATCTTGACTGTCTGGAGCTGGACTCCCAAGTAGAGACATAGATATGTTGCTTGGTGGTGACATATTAGACCGGGACTAAAGCGTGATTGATCTACGAAGTTCGCTTTGAGTGGATCGATCTGCTTTTGACGTTCATTGTGCAGTAACCTTAATCCTGAGTAAAAGGACAGCTTCATGTATATGACTTGTGTACTTTGATGTTCCAATGGCTAAAGCGTCTCAGAGGTAGTAAGCTTATAGACCGGTTCATTGGGTGCATGACTTGTATACGATAAAGGGTTCATTTACAGATATCGGAATCATAGCTCTAATGAGGAGTTAAGGGTATCCTCTTAAAGTCATTTTACTGCATATGAAAATGGACAAGGCCTTGGGTCGTCTGCTGGGCTGATGACTTCTTATTCACATATGGTGCATAATCATTTTCTTAATTCGGTAGTATAATGGAACTTTAAGATAACCTGATTAGTAGGATTAAACGGACTTTGACCTAAGGCTGATCATGGATATCATATGAGGGTTCTGCATACATGACAAGGTCATTAGACGATAGCTTATCACAGGCTTACGTAATACGGTATATAATTAGGAGTTCAGTTTCAGGTTTATAGTGGTGTGACTCTGAAATTAGTGATCATATGATTGAGTTGTTCGGTAAAGAATGATGATCATATGGATTTGCGGGAGCCCGATTATATATGTCCAATCAGTCCCTCTTCTAGCTCCACATAATTCTTTAACGTTTGGCAAATTGATTTGTGTATGCTATTGGCTAGTTCATTATACATGGATGGTGATGACATAGGATTAGGATGGTAGACAAGATTCTCTCCGGTTGGATTCAGATTTTGTTTTGGATAATAGAGTACATAATTATTCGAACTCCAAATAAAGTTGCCATGATTTTATTTGAGATTGGATTGGAGTTGTAGAAAATTATCCACGAGAACAAGAATTTGAAACACAACTGTTTTGTGGATTTTGAAATTTGAAATTTGAAATTTGAAATTTGAAATTTGAAATTTGAATTTGAATTTCGAATTTGAAATTTGAAATTCAAATTTTGAATCACAGTCCAAGTGAGATTCGAATTTGTTGTGGAAAATCCACAAGGATTGAAATTCGAATTTGAGTTGGATATGGAGAGGATAATCTTGTTAGAATCCTACTTGAATTTTGAATCCAAATCCTAACTAAAGTTGGACGAAAATTTTGAGGATTATCCTCAATGATTTTTGGATTTTTTGTGGATAAGGTTCAAAAAAAAATTCAAGTTTCAATCCCAGTTGAATTTGGATTCTCTCCTCCTAGAAGGTGGTCAAAATTTAGGAGTGAATCTCCTAGAAAAATTCGGTTATTTTGGATAAAGATGAGATAAGATTCAAGCTTGAAAATCCTAGTGGAATTTTGATTCTCCCTTATCCAAAAGTGGCCGAATTTTTTGAGGAGATTTTCTCCTTAGATTTTTTGGATTTTTTGGTTGAAAAAGGGAGATAAAATTCTAGTTAAAATCTTGTTTAGATTTGGATTGGATTTATCCTAAAGTGGCCGAATTTTATTGTTGGGATTTTCCCTTGGAAAATTCAGATTTTGTGCTTGTGGTTAAGGGAGAATATCTTCTCCTATTCCAATTCGAATTCAGAGAATCACCTCATGCAGGTTTATAAATAGAGGTCCTGCCACTCCAGTTCTCTCAGACCACAGATTCTCAGGTGAGTAGGCTTATTGTTGCATTGCGCACCGTGATAATAAATTCTTTAGAGATCTGGGTGGTCGGAAGAAGACTAGCAGTGCTAGCATACCGATCGAGGTTCAGAGTGCCCACACACTCAGCCATTCGGGAATTGGAGAATAGTAGAGAAGGCTAGTTGGTTGAAGCCCTCCAGTCATTCTCCTCCTGCAGATTGGCATCCTTGAGGTATGAGTTTTAATTGTTGTTGGTTTATTATATATGGCATCATGAGATATTTAACGATCTAAAAAATTTTTATTGTTCCGCTGCGCCACTCTGATACGTTTTTACAAATTTATTTTCCTACAATTGGTATCAGAGCCATCTCATGACTATGCCATGTACATAAAGTTAATTATTCTTGGAGGAGATTGAAGATTGAAGACCGTAATTTATTTTTCCCAAAAGTTAAATTTGATTTAAAGGTTGAAATTTTGATTGTGTGGAAAATTTCAATTTAATTGGGATTCAAATTAATTTTTGGAGATCCTAATAGGTAAATTGGAATATGACACGAAAATTGAGACACGACCCCTCGGCATAGGCCAACGGGCCTTGGTGGGGCTGCAGCCCTTGCCCTCGAGCAGGATGGGGCTGCGGCAGCCCCTGTGCAGGCCATAACCACCTGCGGCCGCAGGCTTGGCCTGCAGCCAAGGGTGGCCGTGGCCTACCCAAGGCTGGCTGCAGCCTGGGCGTGCAGCCTGGCGCTGCAGGCTTGGCCTGCAGCCCGGCAAGGCTGCACATGGGCGGTCGTGGGCTGCCAGGCCCCCCAGGGCTGGTGGCTGCCCACGGCGGCTGCCGCCCCCAGGGGTGGTGGTGCAACGATTCAAAAATCAAAAAATTTTGATTTTTAAATTTGATATTTAATTTTAAATCATGTTTAAAAATATGTAATTGAAAATTTGAAATTTTTGAAATTACATATTATTACACATGATGTTTAAAATTGTTTAAAAATTTGAATTTGAAATTTAAATTTGAAATTCGAATTTGGAATTTGAATTTGAAATTTAAATTTTTGGAGATTTAAATTTTAAATGATTCTTGGGATGAGAAATAAATGGAGAGGCTACATAAAGATAGATACAAGAAGACGGAACAAAATTCAAGACCCAAAGAATGCTTTGGATGGAATTTTGTAATCTTTATTTTCTTTATTCTAGGATGGAATCATGGCTTGGTTTTTCTGTTAATTATTTTTTCTGTGATATGTCATGGATATATAAATATGTATTGATGGATGTTTTATATGCCTATTTGATAACATGTCATATAGGATAGCTGAGTGTCGCTCATATTATATTGATCATACATAATTTGTCAAAACTTGCATGTTTTTCAAAATATTGAGTAGGAGAGGGTTTCAAACAAAACCCACGGCCTTCATTGTTGATCCATATGTAAAAGCATGGTAACGCCTCGCGTCAGTTCTGCCCTGACCACACCCTTCGGTAGGTGTTTAACGCCGCCGGTATACTAGATTGAATCTCCTATGTAGAAAATGTGTTCGGGTATGATCCTATTCATGACCACCCCTCGGTGGCTTGGTAGGATGTGGATCGAGCTACGTAAACAATGGTTATACACTCAAGACTCGTTTAGTTATTAACCTTCCCTAAAAGCTCTGTTAACTAAACTGGTGACCAAATAAACGGTTATTAATATATGTCTTAACCTTGGAGGATTTAAGGCAACATATATTAATTGGACGAGGTCCATGTTCCGGCTATTTGTTCTCATGACCACCCCTCGGTGGCTTGGGGCAATAGGTGCTGAGAATTACCGTTGCAATGCTACATGTTTTTCAAATTTCATGTAGGAACATACTTGTATGTTTTATTTGCTAAATTATCTGTTTATTTGCTTGGGCTTTGTAATGATGTCTAGTATAATTTTATTTCAGTTCAAAATGTCACCGACACCCCTCATTTCAATACTTACTGAGAATAAACTGAATGGCGATAATTATAAAGATTGGAAAAGAAATCTGTTGATAGTTCTCAGCTGCGAGAGACACAAGTTCGTACTGGACGAACCATGCCCACCAGGGCCAAAACTTGACACACTGATTGAGGAGGTCCCGGTTGCCTATACTCGTTGGAGAGAATCCAATGATATAGCTCGATGCTACATACTTGCTAGCATGACGAGTGCTTTACAAAAGCAGCATGAGACTTATCAAGTTGCTGGGGAGATCATGGAAAATCTAGAGGACATGTTCGGAGGCCAAGAAAAATTAGCTCGACAGTCCGCTATCACCAGTATTATGAACTCTAAACAAAAGGCGGGTACTCCGGTGAAGGACCATATGATCACTCTAATAGGATTCTTCGCTGAGGCTGCCGAGAATGGTGCTAAGTTGGACTGCAACACCCAGATCTAGATGGTGTTCAAAACTTTGTCTAAAGATTTTGTGGGGTTTAAAGCCGCATACAATCTGACAACAAGGGAGTTAGGACTAACCGAGCTCATGAAGCAACTCCAGGCTTATGAGCGGATGATCAAGGATGGAGATGCGGTCTAACCCAAAGGTGAGGCCAATTTGGCAAAATCTTCCAAACCCCCACGGAAGAGGAAGAGGCCAAATCAGAAGCAAGCGGCTTCCAGTTCTTCTAATCCTCCTATCTCGGATGGGAAGAAGAAGAAGAAGAATAAGAAGCCCAGGGACCCTAAAAAGTCAAAACGCTTTCGTTGTGGGAAGGTAGATCACTTCAAGAAATCTTGCCGGGAATTCCTAGCCGCCAAGGGCAAGGAAGGTAAGGAACTTCACTACTTGGAAGCATGTTTGGTGGAAGAATCGAAAGACACTTGGGTCATTTATTCGGGCGCCACTAATTATGTTTGTGTTTCTATGCAGGGGTTTGTGGAAACGAGAAGTCTACATAATAGGAGCCTCTCGTTGCGAACTGGAGAAGGAAGCTTGGTGGTGGCTGAGGCAGTGAGAGATATTTACCTTTATTTTGATCAATTTAGGTTATTTTATTGAAAGACTGTTTTTATGTTCCTAATTTTAGGAGGAACCTTATATCGGTAGCTTGTTTAATAAAGGATTCTTATTCAGTTTCTTTTAGTAAAAAGAGTTGATATTCGTAGAAATAAGTCTTTTATCTGTTCTGGATGGATGGATGGAAACCTATATTTGATCAAACCAAAGATGTACTCACTGCTTGACACCGAATTAATAGATAACTCTAAAAGGTTGAAAGTTTCTCACTCTAACAAGGCGTATCTTTAGCATTTAAGACTTGGTCATATTAATCATAATAGGATTCAAAGATTGGTGAAAGACGGTCCTCTGGAATCTCTGGAGGAGGTACGTCTTCCCCAATATAAGTCTTGTCTAGAGGGTAAAATGACTAAGAGGTCTTTTGGAGCTAAGGGTACAAGGGCTCAGGAGCTCTTAGAAATTGTGCACACTGACGTATGTGGCCCCATGAATGTCAAAGCACGAGGAGGGTTCGAGTATTATGTCTCTTTTATAGATGATTACTCGAGGTATGGATATGTGTATCTGATGCACCACAAGAGCGAAACCTTTGACAAGTTCAAAGAGTATCGTGCAGAAGTGGAAATGCAATTGGATAACTCCATAAAGACACTTCAATCTGATCGAGGTGGCGAATACCTCTCCGATGAATTTCTAGGACATCTTGTAGAGAACGGGATATTATCCCAATTGACTGCACCTGGTACTCCATAATAGAATGGTGTAGCCGAAAGGAGAAACAGGACCTTGTTGGATATGGTACGGTCCATGATGAGTTATTCAACACTGCCTTTATCATTTTGGGGATATGCTTTACAAACGGCATGCTATATTCTGAACCAAGTTCCAAGCAAATCAATTCTCAGAACTCCGTATGAATTGTGGCGTGGCAGGAAGCCCTCTCTTAGACATATGAGAATATGAGGCTGCCCGGCGCATGTACTGGATGGGGATACGAAAAAGTTGGAACCAAGATCAAAATTGTGCATATTTGTAGGGTGTCCAAAAGGAACTAAAGGAGGTCTGTTCTATAACCTAAAGGAACAAAAAGTCATTGTTTTAACCCATGCGACATTCTTGGAGGAAAGTCACATGAATGACTTTAAGCCTCGAAGCAAAGTGGTGCTAGAGGAGTTATCGGGTGAAATAACTGCTCCACAGATTTCGGTCTTGGATGCAAGTCCAAGTTCTAGTGAAGGACCTGCGACGATCAACAATTTAGGGTGCCTCATCGTAGTGGAAGGGTTTCGAAGAAGCCTAATTTCTTCATGTATGATGCTGAGGTATATCAGACCGAGGCTCATGAGCATGAGGATGATCCGGTCACCTATGATGAAGTTATAAATGATGTTGATTCTAAATCTTGGAAACAGGCTGTGAACAATGAGATGGATTCTATGAAATCCAACTCTGTTTGGGAACTTGTAGATTTGCCAGATGGGATAAAACCCATTGGATGCAAATAGGTCTACAAAAGAAAGAAGGATGCGGAAGGGAGAGTGGAAACTTTCAAAGCTAGACTGGTTGCAAAGGGATACATGCAAAAGGCTGGAATCGATTACGATGAAACCTTTTCGCCTGTTGCTATGCTGAAGTCTATCCGTATTCTTCTGTCCGTTGCTGCGGCTCTCGATTACGAGATCTGGCAAATGGATGTCAAGACGGCATTCTTGAATGGCCATCTTAAAGAGTGTATCTATATGATACAGCCCGAAGGGTTCGTAGCGAAAGGCTAAGAAAGGAAAGTCTGCAAGTTGCTTAGATCCATTTATGGATTAAAGCAAGCATCCTGCTCATGGAACCAGAGGTTTGATCAAGCGATTAAGACATTTGGTTTTCAGCAGAACGTTGATGAACCTTGTGTTTATAAACGTATTAAGGATGGAAAGTGGTATTTCTGATACTCTATGTCGATGATATACTACTCATTGGGAATGATGTAGGGAACTTATTATCGGTCAAGCTTTGGTTACACCAACAGTTTGATATGAAGGACTTGGGAGAAGCTAATTATGTTCTAGGCATTCGTCTCTTCAGAGATCGAAAGAAAAAAATGATAGTGTTATCCCAAGCTTCATACATAGATAAAATAATTGACAAATATGCAATGTAAGAGGCAAAGAAAGGTTCACAACCTTCTATTGCCGGTCTAACTCTTTCATTGGATGACTATCCCAAGACATCGGAAGAAAGAGAGCGTATGAGTAAGGTCCCTTATGCATCTGCTGTGGGTAGTCTTATGTACGCTATGCTTTGCACTCGCCCGGATATATGTTTTACAGTAGGTATGGTGAGTCGATATCAAGCAAATCCTGGAACCAAGCACTAGCAAACCGTAAAGCATATACTCAAGTATCTTAAGAGAACGAGGGATTATATGCTGGTGTATTCTAGAGGGGACCTAACACCCGTAGGATACACGGACTCAGACTTCCAGACTTGTAAGGATTCAAGGAAATCGACATCTGGATCAGTGTTTTTGCTCGGAGGAGGCGTCATTGTGTAGAGGAGCGTGAAGCAGGACTGCACAGCTGACTCTACTATGGAGGCTGAATATGTGGCTGCGGCTGAGGCATCTAAAGAAGCGGTTTGGCTCCGCAAGTTCTTTAGAGACCTTGAGGTCATTCCGGGTGTTGACAATCCTATCACACTTTACTGTGATAACACAAGGGCTATTGCCAACACAAGAGAATCTCGGCACCACAAGAGGACCAAGCACATAGATCAGAGATATCATATTATTAGAGGGCACGTGGAGACAGGACAAGTAGATGTATGTAAGATCGCGTCCGAGGACAACATTGTCGATCCCTTTACTAAGACTATGGTGGCTAGAAGCTTTGAGAGGCACGTAGAGGCGATAGGAATGTGTAACATGGCACATCTGTTGGCTTAGGGCAAGTGGGAGATTGTTAGGAAATGCCCTAAGCATTAGAGACATTTTGATGTATTTGTTTTGAACTGGATAATAAAATTATATATAGAGGTTATTCATTACATTGCTATCTGTCGTCATTTTATTTACATGTTAAAGTAAATGTAAGCAAATATGGCTCCTTGACTGCTTGTGTTAAACTGCTAGAATGTTGCATACAATGGACTTTTGTATGCGATAAGACAATGTTCTAAAGTTAGTGGTCTAAACTATGGTCTGTAGTCTATTGGGTTAGACCGGGCATCTAACTCATGTTAAGACTATTATGTTGTCTAAAGCCTTAGAGGGGACGGTTTGTCTTGACTGTCTGGAGCTGGACTCCCAAGTAGAGACATAGATATGTTGCTTGGTGGTGACATATTAGACCGGGACTAAAGCGTGATTGATCTACGAAGTTCGCTTTGAGTGGATCGATCTGCTTTTGACGTTCATTGTGCAGTAACCTTAATCCTGAGTAAAAGGACAGCTTCATGTATATGACTTGTGTACTTTGATGTTCCAATGGCTAAAGCGTCTCAGAGGTAGTAAGCTTATAGACCGGTTCGTTGGGTGCATGACTTGTATACGATAAAGGGTTCGTTTACAGATATCGGAAGCATAGCTCTAATGAGGAGTTAAGGGTATCCTCTTAAAGGCATTATGCTGAATATGAAAATAGATAAGGCCTTGGGTCGTCTGCTGGGCGGTTGACTTCTTATTCACGTATGGTGAATAATCATTTTCTTAATTCGGTAGTATAATGGAACTTTAAGATAGCCTGATCAATAGGATTAAACGGACTTTGGCCTAAGACTGATCATGGATATCATATGAGGGTTCTGCATACATGACAAGGTCATTGGACGATAGCTTGTCACAGGCTTACGTAATACGGTATATAATTGGGAGTTCAGTTTCAGGTTTATAGTGGTGTGACTCTGAAATTAGTGATCATATGATTGAGTTGTTCGGTAAAGAATGATGATCATATGGATTTGCGGGAGCCCGATTATATATGTCCAATCAGTCCCTCTACTAGCTCCACATAATTCCTTAACATTTGGCAAATTGATTTGTGTATGCTATTGGCTAGTTTATTATACATGGATGGTGATGACATAGGATTAGGATAGTAGACAAGATTCTCTCCGGTTGGATTCAGATTTTGTTTTGGATAATAGAGTACACAATTATTCGAACTCCAAATAAAGTTGCCATGATTTTATTTGAGATTGGATTGGAGTTGTAGAAAATTATCCATGAGAACAAGAATTTGAAACACAACTGTTTTGTGGATTTTGAACTTTGAATTTTGAAATTTGAAATTTGAAATTTGAATTTGAAATTTGAATTTGAAATTTGAAATTGAAATTTAAATTTGAAATTTGAAATTTGAAATTCGAATTTGAAATTCGAATTTGAAATTTGAGATTCAAATTTTGAATCATAGTCCAAGTGGGATTCGAATTTGTTGTGGAAAATCCACAAGGATTGAAATTCGAATTTGAGTTGGATATGGAGGGATAATCTTGTTAGAATCCTACTTGAATTTTGAATCCAAATCCTAACTAAAGTTGGATGAAAATTTTGAGGATTATCCTCAATGATTTTCGGATTTTTTGTGGATAAGGTTCAAGGAAAAATTCAAGTTTCAATCTCAGTTGAATTTGGATTCTCTCCTCCCAGAAGGTGACCGAAATTTAGGAGTGAATTTCCTAGAAAAATTCGGTTATTTTGGATAAGGATGAGATAAGATTCAAGCTTGAAAATCCTAGTGGAATTTTGATTCTCCCTTATTTAAAAGTGGCCGAATTTTTTGAGGAGATTTTCTCCTTAGATTTTTTGGATTTTTTGGTTGAAAAAGAGAGATAAAATTCTAGTTAAAATCTTGTTTAGATTTGGATTGAATTTATCCTAAAGTGGCCGAATTTTATTGTTGGGATTTTCCCTTGGAAAATTCAGATTTTGTGCTTGTGGATAAAGGAGAATATCTTCTCCTAATCCAATTTGAATTCAGAGAATCACCTCATGCAGGTCTATAAATAGAGGTCCTGCCACTCCAGTTCTCTCAGACCACAGACTCTCAGGTGAGCAGGCTTATTGTTGTATTGCCTACCATAACAATAAGTTCTTTAGAGATCTGGGTGGTCGGAAGAAGACTAGCAGTGCTAGCGTACCGATCGAGGTTCAGAGTGCCCACACACTCAGCCATTCGGGAATTGGAGAATAGTAGAGAAAGCTAGTTGGTTGAAGCCCTCCGATCATTCTCCTCCTACAGATTGGCGTCCTTGAGGTATGAGTTTTAATTGTTGTTGGTTTATTGTATATGGCATCATGAGATATTTAACGATCTAAAAAATTTTTATTATTCCGCTGCGCCACTCTGATACGTTTTTACCGATTTATTTTACTACATCCCAACCAATTAATTAGCCTAGGTTGTTCTATCCATGTTCCAATTCAATATTCCCCTTCCTGGGCGCTAAATATCAAATTCAATATTATTTAAAAGTTGATCAAAAATTTAGAAACATTAAGAATGGAATAGAACAAATAAACTGAATAGAAAAATTAAATATAATAAATTGGCACTCAAAACATAATATCTGACTAGACTACATTAAATCCTTTACTAAGAATTTAGCCAACCATGTTATCCATAAACACATCAAATAACATGGTGTTCATTGTTCATAAGTGAGAAAGAGAGAAATTAAGAGATAAAACTCGTGATGCGATCTCTTTGATCTCTGTCTCCACACCTAGGCCATGTCCTCTTTCTTTTCGTCCAAGCCTCCCCTCAAACGTTTATTACCTAGGTATTTATATCTCCCTCTCCTGTTAGGGTTCCAAACGCATGGACTGATAAATCGTAACTTGCTGCAACTAAATTCCTTTCTCGTTGCAGCGAGTTTCGATTTTTTTTTTCAAGCATACACAAAACTCGCCGCGACGAGTTTCAATTTAGCTGCGGCGAGATCAGTCTTGCAAATCTGTCTCTTGGGTGGTTTTTCTCCCGTTGCGGCTGCTTGGTGTCCTCGCCGCGGCGAATTCCTGACGCCTTGGACCATCCACTTTTCTTGCCATGGTGAGTTCCTTATTCGCTCCACGAACTTGCTTTTAAAAATTCTTCCAAAACATTCGATTCTTCAACTCTGTTCACCTGTGACAAATTCACCACAAATATCACACATAAACCAAGAAAAACTAACTAAATACTAGCAAAAAGTATAAGATAAATGTGCGTTATCAAATACCCTCAAACTTAGACTTTTGCTAGTCCTGAGCAAAACAAAATAAAACTAAAAGACACAACTACATACTCAACAATCAAGTGATCGGGTAGTAATTCAATTTCATCTAAAAATTGTCTAAGGACCAAACAAACCTGTAACTCATTAAAATTTCGACAACATTATAACTTCATATGTTTTTCACTCAAGTACCGATTTCATTCAACTTTCTAACTTTTGAGAGTGTGTGTGTGTGTGTGTAATTCCTTTCTACTCAATTATTGCCAACCCAAATAGGCTCATGCAACCAACAATCATAAAACAACTTACAGAACTTCATATGCTAAATTTTCGAGTCACTCTCCACTAATGTAGGCAAAACATACCAGTGAGGATCAAAAAAATTTTATCGGCTTGTAAGGAGGCTTTAGTTGAAAATTTTTTCCCTTTTTTAAATATTTCTTAATATATATTTTTTTTATGATTGGACAATCGCTCATGTCACCACTGCCTTTTGACGCGAATGCCAACATTTGTGATGAAGGCGCCCGGTTACTCAACAGAAACACTATTAAGAGACGTTGCACTCATATCTTGAACTACTTTTTGACGCAAAAATACACTTGGGGCTCATGTTACTCCTGGTTACTAGGTGGCTCAAGATAGCAGAGTGAGTCCATACATTTATTTTATTTTTTTCTTTCTTTTTTTTTTTTAACTACTTAACACCCCCAAACTTTTTTTCAACAATATGCTTGCCTAGGATTTCGCCTCAAGTAACACTCAAAGTGGTTCTAGAGTTCACATAAAATCACAAAATAATCACTAGTTGCACAAACTTTCTCTAAGCTAACAACAACTAAGCAGTCAGGAATATGTTCTTTAAAATAATCAACAAGTCACAAAGTAAAATTCCAATTAGCACAAGAGTAAATCACACACCAAATCACAATGTTAATCAATTTTAACAAGTCACAGGCAATTCAATCACACATATCATTAGCTTAAGACTCCATTAAATGGTAAACTAGAGATAAAGGTATTTCAGAGTTGGCTTAAAAAGCTCAAATATTTCAAAAAAAAAAAATCACCTAAATTAGTTCCTTAGAGTTTCTATTATCTGGGATTTTACCTCGAAAGAAAACCAAATAAATTCCAAAACTTGTGAGATCATAAATGTTTCATATTTACAAAAACTTTCTCCAAACAAGCACACAACTCATAGATCAAGAATTAGTGCTCAAATGTTGAATATCACAACTAAGTTAGATCAACTCAAAAATTTAAATGTAAATCTGGCAACATTCTTATTTTTCTGAAAGACTATATAAAATAAAGCGATCAAAAATTTTATCATCGGATTTGTGGGAAATCACATTTTTTTTAATTGTCTTTACTTTTTTTTTTTTAAAATATTTTAAAACCACTATAACGATATAAGAAAACAATCATTACTATAATATATGCATCATGAGTACTAAAAGTAACTTTTTACTTAACCATATCATAAATAATAAATCTAGCAGTTTAACTAACATAAAAAGAAATTTTTTTTAAAACAAACATAAGAAACTGAACGAACATTTAAGAAATTCCCAAAAAAAAAAAACTATTCATTCGTCATAACCTATTTGAAATACTGTTCTAATATTTAATGTAGATAAATAGAGAGTGAACAATTTTACCTGATTTGGTATTATTGAAACTAAAAACTTACAAACTGAAACTAAGAAAGAAATTAAATGTTAGTAGTCAAATCAAAAAGGTAAGGAATGTTACAACTGAAGTGTCATATCCAACCCGCGCTTCTCGTTACTTTTGGTGTCCATAGTTGACCATGCTACTTGTGACATTAAAGGTTCAGGCACAAAGATCTATAGTTGATTAATCAACTGATCAACAATTGGAGCTGAGATTAGGATTTTTCAAGCTAATGGTATAATTAATTCTTGTTCCATAGCATAATCTAGAAAAGATAACAAACCATCATATAAACCATTAATATTTAATAATCCTAATAGCTTATGATGAAGATTGAGTTGGGTTTAAGAGACAGTGTTGAAAATTTCTTCCTGGGTTCCTAAACTACTAGGTAAAGCAATATAGACATTTACATTATACATTATGTAAGCCATTCTCTGATTTATGGTTGAGACTTTTAACTTATTACCCAGGGTGGTAATTAGAAATATTTTTGTCATCTAAAGCATTAGGAATGATATCTAAGACTTTGCTATCCTCCATGTATGTATTGGATGACACATAATCCATTAACCTAAGATTTCCTTCCTCATGCACTAGATTAATTTGTCTGGCAGCTAACACTCTACCAAGGTTGTTTGTTACTTTCAAAAACTCTCTATTTTTCCCAAGACTAGTCCTACTAAAGACATAAATAGTTTTAAACTTACGAATCGAAGAACCTTTCATCTCAACTTACTTTTTTCTAACCTTACAAATTGAGATATGTATTATGATAATGTGAAAATGCATGTGCATTTATAAGGTCAGAAAGAAGAATGCTAATTTAAGTTTATCAGGGATAGATTGGTTGTTGTCATAGAAATTTATAAAATAAAAGAAAAGGTCAAAAATAGACACTCGATACAAAATGGAAAAGTAAAAAATGCACACTTGATGCAGAAAATAATAATGATAATAATGACAATAACGAAACATAGGAAATATAAAACGGAAATCTACAAAAAAAAAAAGAAAAGAAAAAAAGAAAGAATGTAAGATTTTACATAGTAGTTATGATTGTGGCTCACATCTTTCTTTGGTTTTACATCTAGTAACGCTTAAATAACCTTTATGAGTCAATGATGAGCTTCCTATCTAGTTTTCTTTTAAACTAACAAACATGGCCTTTTAACATCAGATTCCCTAAACCGTAACACTTTCATTCATCTACAAATAAACTTCATATCTTGAGTTTTGATAGAGCGTCTTCCATATCTATAGTTAAGAAAGCAAAAAAAAATAAAATAAAAAAATAAATACACCTAGAAAATAAAAGAAAGATAAATAAAAAATAACTTGGGTTGCCTCTCAAGAAGCGTTTGATTTATAGTATCGACTTGACTTCAAAGATGTATTTTATCGAAAAGCGACTTTCACCCATAATAGGTGTAATGCGATACCATATATAGGTCTTTGTTAATGATGCCCTCAAGCTTGGCTGGACGTGGAGTGATTTAGCACATGTGTCCGATAAAATTTGGTTTTGAATAATTGGCTTGGTGGACCTTAAGGATCGACGCTATTGATGGCTTCAAAGAGTTGGCCAAATAAGATCTTGAAATATTGATGCTGACATAGGTTAGGCTTCTAAGACTTTTTCTTGTAAATTTTCTTCAATTATCAATTCTTCGGTTCCTTCCTCACTTAAATAGTTATTGTCATAAAATAACTCCAAGTGCTCCTTTTTTGGTGCATGCTCCTCAGGGTGACAATGGTTCATGATTTTTGTTGGGATATCTGTTGTGGAGATAGATGCTCACAATGCTTTGAAATCCTCCTTCATTATCTTTGTACGACTTGCTATATTGAATGGTTCCTCTAGAATGTCATCCACCCTATCAATAAATCGATTTACCCTCTCTATACATTGAGCAACTTGGCTTTACAATTCAAAAGACTCCTCAGTCTCTTGAATTTGGGTGTGAATCCATAGCTTCTCAATATTGAAATTATTTTTCCAAATTTAATTGTTCATTGAATAATTCTAATGATCAAATTCTATCATTTTTTCTAATATGTAATAGGCTTCATTTAAGAATTGTTCGTAGAAAGAGGTGGAACCATCTCCTTTTTCAACCCATTGCCTAATTATGTTATATAGCCCACTAAGAAAGATTTATAATTGATATTTTTTAAAAAATCCATGATATGAAAATCTAATTAGCAAATCCTTAGTTCTCCACTAGGCATTAAGAAACAGTTCTGAATCTTAAAGGGAAAATTTTATGAGAATTAGTTGATGAGACAGTATCGTACATATAAATAGTACTATACATGTGAATAGTAAAATACAAATCTGAATTCAAATATAAAAAGTGTTCGTTGAGAAATCTATGATAGTTAATAATATGACCATACAAAAGCAAATTGATATGTCACTATTTTATCCCAAAATTTATGCTATTTATTTTAGAGCCATGTTATAAAATCTCTTTTTAGTCTCATTTTGTTCCTCAAATCATTCAAAAGTTGGCTAGAAATTTGAAAATATTAAGTTTAAGAATAAAAATGCCAATATATATAACAATTATAACAAAATGCTTACTTTAATTAAACTATTATAATTAGGTTACGTTATAATTACCAACAAAAATTTGTTTAATTCAAAAAGAAGAATAAAATAACACAATAAGATAAATTAAATATAATGACAATATAAAAATAAAAAAAAGAAGTGTAGAATGGTTACTAATATTGGTGATAGCATAACTTCTAGAGACTCCTTCTTTATTGATACTAAGATACAACTATACTAAAAATAAAATAAAAAAAGAAAAAATACATATATTTTAGCTTCATAAGAAGCTTTTTTTTTTTTTTTTACTGCATCTCTCACTTTCACAGATCTGCTTTTGTCGATTTCTTTGCTTCACAGATTTGCTTGCCTATTTCCCTTCATCTCTTCCTCTCTCTCTGCTCTTGCTCTCTCCGCCCCTGCTTTTCTTTCCTACCCTAGCCTTTTTCTACCTTTTATAGACTAAAAAATGAAACTATTCCCTCAAGCCATGCACAATATCAAGAATCATGGGTGTTCAACACATAGGAAAAGAAAGAAAAAAGAAATGAAAAAGGAAAAAAGAAAAAAAATGAAAAAGTAAATGTGCATGGGTCCTAACTATCTTCTTATTGATCCAAAATTAGAATCTATCATAACTTCTTCGTACGAGTTTCGATTTAAGTGATTCTTTTTTTATTATGCTCATATCAATGAGAGGATCAAAATAAGACCAATCAAGAGGGTGGATTACCGATATTAATAGAGATGTCCAGTGGGACCCACTTCAAACAGATAAATATTTTACCACAATTTGACATTACGTACAAACAAAATGTTAAAATTAGACATTTGAAAAAATATTATAAGTAAATTCATTAGAAATATTTAATTTTAAACTTATTTAACATACTATGACTAAAAAAAAAAGATAAAATAAAAATTAAATAAAAATTTCACGAAATTTATAAAAAGTCTAAATTAAAATAAACAAAATAATATATATCAAAACAAATCAAAAATAAATAAAATTCTCAAGGATAAGTCAATTTTTATGTATGAAAAAGTAGTAAAATGACTCTATTTTATATATGAAATTGTAGTAAAATAACTTTATTTTATAGAGTTATCATTTAGGAAAAGGAAGCTACCAAGAGAGAGATCAAAAGTGAAACCGAGAGAAATAAACAAAGAACTAGTGGACTCTTTTAGCACCAAAATAATAATAATAATCAATGAACTAGTGGGCCTATAATTATTCATATAAAATGCGCCTAATCCATATATGTCATCTAGTTCATTCGGGCGCTGAATTATGACTGAATGCCTCTAAGTCAGAATCCATGCTAGAAGTGATGCATGCATAACTCTTGCATTCTTTTTTTTTTTTTATCTACTTTTATATCTATTAAATAATATCATTATACATTAATTAAAATGTGACGCCCTCGATTCCGATCACCCGCAACTGTCATGAACCGACTCTATTGCCGACCAAGACAGCTTGTGTTCTGAATCTGGGTTTTGAATTTAAAACTCTTTTTCTTAAACTTTCATTTCTCAAGACCCGAAAATTTTGCCCATAAATTTTTTTTTCTTTTTCTTTTATATATATATATATATACTTTCTCCAAAAAAAAGCTGAGTATAAAAGTCATATAACACACAATACTACTTTTAGTTGTCTTTTTGAGTATAAAATAATGTATAATATACAAAATAGCTACACGCATTTTTTTTTTCTTATAACACATTCTTTTCAATTCACTGATTTTAAAAACTCAGTAGAAGACTTATGGCAGGACCAAGTCTACGGTGAGTTCTCAATCCCTTGACACGCGCACATCCTACTGCCATCCATAAGGTCTACGGACAGGTTTCTTACCTGCAACATGAACAAACTGATGAGCTAACAAGCTTAGTAAGTTCAAACATACTTAACAAGAATCATATGGATTCAAAAGCATTAAAAACTCAATCTCCCATAAATAGTACTATTCAAGATGAATAGTAATTTTGACATTTGACTAATGAATAGTAACTGTTACCCTAACTGGTTAGCTAACAAGCTCAGTAAGCCAACCAGTTAGGGTAACAGTTACTATTCACATTATCCTAATGAGGTACTATTCATATCATTCTAACCGAGTTTATTACACTTAGTGTAAGCTTCGGTTATGCTCAATTATGGTTTTCATCATATTATTAATTATTCTTTCTCTATTTATATTCTGATATAGAGCTCTTTTATGGTAGTATCGATAAATTATTATTGTGTGCTGATTGGGAGAGCCTAGGGAGCGACCCTAGAGCTTCTGCCTCCACAGCCCTTATATATCCTCGTAGGACCTGAAAAACCTCCACCATAATGTTGGATGGGCGGTACGCCTTAAATAGTTTTATTACCATCTTTCAATTATAGTTTTGACCAAGTGACATTAATCGCCATCTCAAGGTCACTAACCTCCATCACCCGTAGGCTTTAGATATTCTTATCTTTAAAATGTGGGACATGTTATACCAACTAATCCCCAAATGTCAATAGGACTTGATTCCTAATGTATAACCAATGCATAACAAAGTAATACAGTATTTCATGTTGTAGACATAAAAATGCTTGAACTTACCAATACTGTGATAATGTCCACTTCCGAAACTCCTCCACAGTTCTATCTCTAGGTTGGGTTCTTACAGACATAATATTATCTGTTAATACCCTATATTAATTATCACTTTAAATACATTTATTTTGTGATAAATTTTTCAACACAACTCAACTTGTAACATGGTAGACGACCTTCAACACGCCTGTTTTCATGACCGTGTACCTCCTGGTTTCTCACTACATGGCCGTGTTGTTTACTATCTAGCCGTGTAACTATACACGGCTTGATACACGCCCATATTCAAGCCCGTGTACTTCTCGGGTTGTAAAATTTTTTTCCTATACACAGTCGTGTATTCTTCTACACGTCCTTGTTCTTCAAAATTTTTAGATTTTTAACTCTAAAATCTCTATTTTGGGTCTTAGAATTTTATTTAAGTCATTCTAGGTCCTTTAGGGTCCTTTCCGAGCTTTTCGAAAATTTTTGGTCAAAATGACCATTTTGCCCCTAACGGGTCTCGGAACTGTAACTATTTCGTTTTATCATTTTTCTCAAATTTTCTAAGCCCAAATATCTTAAAATAATATTCTCTAGACTTCTGTATCATTTTACAGCTTTTTGGTGTTATAAAACCCTAATTGTTCACTTTCCGACCCTCGATTACTATTCATCCATCACCTAAGATTGTTTCTCGTTTTTCGAGTGTTTCGGAGTCTCAAATGGCCATTTCACTACTTTTGAAACGCTTTTTATCCAATCTCCGACCCTCGATCCTTGAGAGACTCGGGTTTCCTATTCCGATTTAATTTTTTTTTTCTCGTTTCCTAAAATACCCCTAGCATGAACTTTTTTTCTGTTTTAGGCATTTTAGACATTAAGAGTCGGTTTACCATTCCTTTTGGGTTGGTTTTCCATTTTCAATCCTAATCTACTGAGGGGTCTCGGTTTCCTTCCCGAGTTCAATATTTTTATCCCTCGTTTCTCGAAATGTCCTTATACCGTTTTAAAAAATTTCGACAGCATTTCCGCTTGTATTTTTAGGTTTCCCGGCATTAGGTACGCCTCAGAACCTTTGTACCTGCCACGTACTATACCAGAGGCCTATTTTATACAAAGTTTCCAAACTTTATATAAAAATTTTCTACATTAACCAATACTCAAAAATCAATACACAACAACAAATTTTTCCAAACCTAGTCTTGGTTTATCATATTAATCATCACCAATGTTCTTCATTACACATTTCAAATATCATATATCACTCTTAGGTTTTCTAATGTGTAATATAACATCAAAACCTAACAAAATTTTCATTTTAACCTTAGCATTAGCCATGGATTTTTCATGCAAAACATATAGAAAATTTTGTTTTCTTTCCTAGGGTTTTATCAACATTATTTAACATTAAAAATTTCTGTTTTCTAGTGTTCATCACCCACAGTTTTAGCATGAAAAATACATCAAAATTTTCTTGTTTCTTGATTCCAATTTGTGCTTAATTCATTACATAACCAAATGAACATAAACACTAATCAAAAACACCAATTTCCAAGTCATTTTTCACACCAATATGCCACAGATTTTTTTCATGGAAACATGAAAATTTTTTGCTTATTTCTCAGCCCTAAATCATGCTTCAAATTCTAGAGCACCAAACTAATCATAGCATCAACTAAACATCAATTTTTCAATGTTTTTCTACACCAAAGACCCATGGATTTTCACTAAGAAAATCAAAGAGAAATGCTTCGATTTAGAAGGTTACCTTTTCTAGTTGATGGCTTGATGCTAAAAATGCAATGGAAGCTAAGTTTGGTGTAAAATTTTGAACAAAATTTGGCTTAATGGGGGGAAAAAGCTCACGGATTTTTGGGCTGCAAAAAGGCAAGAGTTTAGCTAAATTTTTCCATTTTTTTGAATGAATTATAATGCCTATTTATAGGCACAAATCCAAGGACCATTTAGCAATTTTTTTTCAACAATTTGCTAATTGTTCAAGGACTAAAAGGTAAGATTTTTGGGGCCAAAATCAAATTTTTTTCTTTCTTCCTTTCCACATGGCCGAATGGCCTTTTTTATATTTTTTTTAAAATTTTTTCAAAGTTAATTTTGGCATGATCTTAGCCATTGATCAAAAGGTGGTTTAATCTTAACCTTACATCTTTCACTATCACTTTCTAAATTTTAAAGTTTTGTATTTATGACATCATCCATATGATGTCATCATATTATATATATACTAATCCCCCAATTAATTGGTAGTCAAATTTTGACTAAAAGCCGAACCGAACAAAACTTTACCGAAATAGCGTAGGCGGTTTTCGAACGCTTCTTGTGCGATCGGTTTGTTTTATTTTGCTTTCGTTTGGTCAAAATTCTCTACCGTAAATTTCTATCTTTTTAGTGCATTTCAGTACACTCCCTAGGGTTTTTGGCTCTGATTTTGAACTGTCTCACCCAAATATGTTCGGTAAGATTTTCCATCTTTGAACTCACTCACTTTAACATTGTCGGAACATTTTACAGTATTCTCAACAGTATTAAAACACAACTTTTTGACATTTTATTCATTAAAATTGATACATTCATACATTTTAACCTATTCCGAGAATCTAAAATTCCTGGTTATCACATAAAATATCTAAATTCATTGAATTAGCATTATATTTAAATACAATATAATTTTTGTTTAGGTTTACTAGCATTATTTTTAAAGATAAATATTTTTGAATTTAAATTCAAAAAAATTACTATTTATCTAATAATATCATTATATATCAATTAAAATATTTGATTTATTATTGAATTAGTATTATATTTAAATATAATATAATTTTTGTTTGGATTCACTAACATTGCATTTAAATATAAATACTTTTGAATTTTAAATTCAATATAATAATTATTTATTATTTCACATTTTTATTACTTTTACCAATTACATTACATATGATCTCTCTCTTGTTTATCTATTTTTATTAATCACATCATATACTTTATATTTAATACAATACAAATACAAAATATTCAAACATACATTATATTTGAATAAAATGCAAATTCAAAATATCCAAATGTATATTGTATTTGGTGCATTATATTCCAATTCAATTCCAATTGAATTGTAAATCTGAATACTATCTAAAAGTCTATTTGGTACAGCTTTTTTAGATAGAATTTTGTTGTTTAATCTAAAACTCACAATTTTACATCTCACTTTCACTTTATTCTATTTCCAAAAAAATTAAATTTTAAAAGTCTATGATTTTCTTATTTGAAATCGAAATGAGATAATTCTTGTGTCAAAAATACTCACAATGAGTAGATAGACAAAATAAGATTTATTTTACTTATTTTCTCCCAAACACATTTTAAGTTTTTGCTCTATTTTCTATATTATAGAACTTTTCTAAAGTCCTTCTCAACATATATTTTTAATCCAATCTCCAAAATTACGTCTTCAAAATTCCCCAAGTGGGCCCTAATTAGAATACGATATCACATCATTAATTAAAAAGACACATCACTTCACCTAAGACGCAATGAAACATGATGCTGATAAGGCGTGAAAAGAAGAATCAATAAAAATATTTCCTAGCTAATCCGTCACAAGGTGAGTTTCCTTATCAAAATATATGAGAGCACCTGTTATTAATTTTTTTCAAAGAAAAAAAAATCCTTGATCTTGGTTTTAAATTTCTTCTCCGAATATGTTTGTTATCAAATGAATTATGATGTGCTAAGTTACTTTGTGTTGGTTTCTACCAAAAAAAAAAAGTTACTTCATGCTATGGAAAACACTCCTATACTTAAAGTGCAACAGAAAAATAAATTTAAACATAAAGAAAGAAAAGATAAATATTTACTTAATTAGTTCGGTAAAATTATCTACGTTTAGCAATTTCAAAATTACACATTGGATAAACTCTTAATTAGTTCAGTATTTTAAACTTTGAAGGCAAGGGTACTGCCATCGCTTTAGGAGTAAACAGATGTTTGATTTCGTCCTCTTTTTTAGGCTCCTTGATCATTTAAGTTTCTAGTTACTTTAAAAGCTCTAAGATGTTTCAGTTACCTTTGACCTGGGGACTAGGGTGAAGGCAACAACTGGCGTTTCCTGCATTCGAGCCTGCCTAAACCTAATGTGATCCCTGTTAAGAGTGCCCTGAATGGGAAAGACATTTTATATATATTTCATTTATTTTGAACTGAATAATAAAAATTATATTTAGCGGTTATGTCCTTATTCTATTTATATATTAAAGTAGATGTAAGCAAATATGGCTCACTGACTGCTTGTGTTAAATTGTTAGAATGTTGCATGCAATTGACTTTTGTATGTAAGAAGACAATATTCTAAAGTAAGCTGTTTAAACTATGATCTATAGTTTATGGGGTTAGACTGAGTATCTAACTCATATTAAGACTATTACAACAGTTTGTCTTGACTGTCTGGAGCTTTGACTCCTGAATCGAGACATAGATATGTTACTTGGTAGTGACATGGTGGACCAGGACCAAAGTGTAATTGATTTGCATAGTCTACTTGAGTAGATCATGTCACTTTTGATTTTTATTATACAATAACCTTAATCCTAAGTAAATGAATCACTTATGTGTATGAATTGTGTACTTTGATATTCCAATGGCTGAAGCATCTCATAGGTAGTAAGCTTATAGATCAGTTCATTGGGTACATGACTTGTATACGATGAAAGGTTTGTTTACAGATATTGGAATTATAGCTCTAATGAGGAGTAAAAGTTATCCTCTTAAAGGCATTATACTGGATGTGAAAATGGACAAGGCCTAGGGTCATTAAGATAGCTTGATATATGGTGAATAATCATTTTCTTATTCAACAGTATAATGGATCATTAAGATAGCTTGATTAGTAAGTCGAACGAACTTTGACCTAAAGTTGATCATAGATATAATATGAGGGTTTTGCATATATGACAAGGTCATTGGACGATAGCTTATTCTTGGCTTACATAATACGGTATATAATTGGAAGTACAGTTTTAGGTTTATAATGATGTGATTCTGAAACTAATAATTGTAACGGATTTATTCGATATAGAATAAAAGTTGCATGGATTATTAGAGTCCACATTATATATGTCCAATTGGCGCCTCTACTAGTTCCGTATAATTCCTTAATAGATGGTAATTGGTTGGGATATTCTTAATAATTTGTTGTCTTGCATTTAGTGAAGAGAAAAACCCGGATCACTCTCCCACAATGTGTACGCGTTTTCTCTAGATGCTAAAGGGGTAAAATTATAATTTTTTATTATTAATAAATGGGATAAATATATAATTAATATTTATTTTGAAAAATAAGATTTTGAAATTTAAATTAATTGTATTTGAACTTGAAATTCAAATATGTGATTAATTTGAATTTTGAAAATCTTGTCTTAAAATAAATATTTGAAATTTAAAAGATTATCTTATTTGAATTTGAATTTGAATTGAACAAAATGTTGTCCTAGCACAACAAGAGGTAGCGTCTCCTATGGAAAAGGATGGAAGACAAGATTTTCTCCTAGTTTGAATTTGAATTTTGTTTTGGATAAGTGATTACACAATTATTTGAATTTCAAATAAAGTTGCCATGATTTTATTTAAATTTGAATTGAAGTTGTAGAAAATTATCCATGTGGATAAAATTTAAAGATTTGTAGAGTTTGAAATTTAAGGCAAATTTTGAATTACAAATCCTAGCTATGGCCGAATTTTATTTATAAATAAACCACAAGGAGAGAATTAGTTTTTAGTGGATAATGGAGAAGGAAAATTTTGTTTGAATTCTATTTGAATTTTGAATCCCATAACTTAAAGGTTGCTGAATTTTCTAGGCCTTATCCTTTGGGAATTTTCAACCTTTGGGATTTGTGGAGGAGAGAAAAATTTTTTCTTGGTCCAATTCAAAATTCAAAAGTCACCTTATGCAATTTTATAAATAGGAGTTTTTCCATTCCTATGCTTTTGAGACTATAGACTCTCAAGTGAGTGAATTTATTATTGCATATCTCACTAGCAATAATAAATTCTTAGAGATCTAGGTGGTTGGAAAGAGACAAGTCGCACTAGAATACTGATCAAAGAACTGAGTGCCTACACACTTCACCGTCCTAGAATTGGAGAATAGTAAAGAAGACTAGTTGGTTGAAGCCCCTCAGTCAGCTCCTTTGATGTTCCTGGTGTTTTCATCTGAAGGTATATGATTATTGACAATTTCTTGTGTATATGGCAATACAAGTCATTAAACGATCCTTAAAAAAAAATTTCAAATTCTACTGGACACTGTAACGTTTTTTTCCAACAATCCCGGAGGTTATCATTTTTAGGGGTAGACTAGTCTAAATTTTAGGCTGCTCTTGAGTTGACAATTAGATTTGTTGCCAGTCACCTTGGAGGTAGATTAGCTCCTATTTCTCTCTGTTGTATGGCCTTACTCTTCTCCCATCAAGGGGTTCCTCATACGATTCTTCCTATATCAACTACCGATGGATCACTCACTGGTCTCTGCACACAAGTTAGTGACATCACCATTTCTTCTATTATGGGTCTCTCTAGTACCCTTAGTTTGGTTGTTGTTTTGAACATTTTGGGATTTTGCATTCATGGCTACCTCAGAAGATTGGCCAGTTTCTTTACCAGCATGTCTTTCTTGATGGTTAGTGGTTGCTATCATCATTTTGTTATTTTGTTGCTGTTGTTGTAGACCTTAGAACAATAGTATGACCTGCTCTCATAATTCATTTAGGCCACCGACAATATCCTAAACCACATTGGTTAATTCACTGAATCATCATCAAGTTAAGCCATCTTGGTGCTTAGCTTTCCTAGTGCACAGGGTGTTAATGGGTCCTCTATAGGAACTTTCGTATTCTTAGTCGCTTGGTTTTGGTGTCTTGACATCCAACTATTCTTAAGGGGGTTTTTTGCTTGTTAATTTGGATTTTGAGGTTTAAGCTCTCCTTCTAGCCCCGATTATTGACGGCTAAAACTCATCTAACATGTCACATGATGATGGAGATCCCTGAGAGTTATCCTAGATGTAAGACAACACAAAACACAGTAAAAAGTAAAGTGCTAACAATAGAGAACATAGAGATTTATAGAGGTTTATCGTGAATAGAAAGGTTATGTCCTCTCTTTAGTGCTTGTGATTTCACTATATTTTCAGAATTACAAGTGGTATAATTGGCCAAATTGTGAAATCTCCATTTCTTGGGTTTCTGGATGCCTTTAGTCATATATTTATAAACCCCTAAGATATAACCGTTAATAAATATTAAAATACAAATATCTGATATTCAAACTTGAATTTAGAAATAATCTTCTATCTTGTAGTATTTGCTGTAGATATTAGATAACCTTGACTGGTTTTTTGAAATTCAAATATCTGAAAATCCTGCTGTTAGATTCTTAGATGCTGGCATTATGATGTTTAGGAATTGATAGAGCAATGAATGGATCTAAGTGGAGGGGATGAAAAAGTGCTAAAAAATGCTCAAAATAATGATAAGGAGATTACAAGCACTACGGTGGTGATCTGTGGAAGCTGTAACACTGAACATGTAACAAAAGAACAAACATAGAATCTAGGTGCCATGGTAGCATTGACTCAATGTTGAACCCTATAAACCAAGGAAATTGAGCATTGCAGTACTAGAAAGCTATGGTGACAGCACTAGATCACGATTTTGAATTTTAAATGCGATTTTTGTTCTAAAAGCACCCCTTTTTACTCAAGTCCTATAAATGGGACTTTTTAGGGTTTATTTAGGGACATTTGGTTGATAGAGAGTAGTCAAGAGAGAACCCGGTGTAGAAGAGAAGAAATAGCAAAATTCGGAAATACAATCATTCTTGATTGTCTTCTACTATCTTGATGTCTAAAATTATGTTTAGGGTTTTGTTTTGCTTAGCATGAATTACATTTATTTTTGTAGGGCTATGATGTAGCCTAATTATGATATCTTGATTATTCATTCAATTTAGTTGATGATTTATTTTTCATGGTTAAGTGTTCCTCATTTTTCTAAATACTTCTAAAAAATTGACCATTATTTAGTTAATGAGTTAATCATAATGAAACCAGAAGAAAATTTATGTGTCTAGTTCATTGTGTTGAATGCCATAGGTTGTATGTGGGATATGAATATACTTTCATGGCTTATGTAGTTGCTATAAGAGTACCACAAATCTTAATGAGTTCTTATTGGTTGTAATTCACATGGGAATATGGTAGGTTAGCTTCTAAGAATAGTTTTGTTAGACCTCTGGATGGGCTAGTAAATACGTTAGGGATTCCAATTATCAACTAGGAAAATAAATCAGGTTTTTGAGATTGGATAATCAAGTTGGATTAATTATGGAGAAATTAAAATCCTAGAGTTTTAACTTATTGATTTCTTTTCAATTTTCAAGTTTTAGTATTATATTTTCTCTCAAAATCAATTCTCTTTGATTCATTTAAACAAATCAATTCTCTTTGAAAACCCTAGAGTTTTAACTTATTGATTTCTCTTCAATTTTCGAGTTTTAGTATTAGTTTAATATATTTTCTCTCAAAATCAATTCTCTTTGATTCATTTAAACAAATCAATTCTCTTTGAAAACCCTAGAGTTTTAACTTACTGATTTCTCTTCAATTTTCGAGTTTTAGTATTAGTTTAATATATTTTCTCTCAAAATCAAATTTAGCAGTTAGTAGTGATCAATCCTTATGGGACAAAAATTTTTCTCACTTATTTATTACTTGTTAATAATAATGTGCACTTACATTTGCAAAATCCATAACAAAAGTCACTGAAAGGCTATAGTACAAATGAAGGGACAAAGCTCGTAAAACAACAACTGGAATAGCAAACTAAAAACCACTAAATAGCTCAGGAACCACTAGGTGGAATAAAGTCCATAAAGGACCAACAGGACATCACGCAAGTAATTAGCCCACTCGGAGGATGCCAGAGTGACCCTTTATCCTAACAATAGAGTAAATCTCCTACAAAGGGTGGAGTGAAAGCTAGTTTCATTCACTAACCAACACCTAGCTAAATAATAGCCTTAAACCGATCACCAAATTATAATACCAAACTATGAACTAAATAAAGGTCTAGTAGGGAAGTCACCACTTTAATTACAAACAATAAAACTAAGATACAAAAGCTATAGGAAACCCAATAGATCAGACTGGTAAGATCTAGCTCTTCAACGTTGGAAAGAAAGAAGAATAGTAGGAGCGACGTTGGGTAAAGCTACTGAAACAGTGAGAAAAAGCTGGTAGTACAATGACGTGTATGTTAATTCGTCATCGTTGATGGGTGGTAACTGCCGTATGCATCGGATTATCATTCTTCCCTCCCTCTCGTGAGCTAGCTCTAAGAGTTTTAATGGGATCCTATGATGAACATAGCCAGAATCTGTGAAAGAAGAACAACAGTTTTCACCCCTCAAATGGCTCCAAATTAGTGATTGCCTACACCTCAGATGACATGAGCTCAACTCTGAAGACCCTTGTGAACTTTAGAGGCCAGTTAAACGTCAGGAAAAGTTGCTAAAACAGTGACAAAAAAGCTAGCAGTACAGTGGCATGTGTTGCACCATCATTGTTGAAGGGCAATAATTGCCTCACAAATCAGATTATCACTTTCCCCTCCCTCTCATGAGCTAGTTCTCAGAGTTTCAATGGGATTTTGCAATGAACATAATCCAGATCTGTGAAAGAAGAATAACTGCCTTCTCCCCTCAAATGGCTCTAAATTAGTGATTGCCTATACCCATGTGAACTTCGAAGTTTGGCTGAACACCAGACCAAGGTATGTAGTTTGTCTTCAGACCCTCTCTCTCTAACTTTCTTTATCTAAAACTATTCCTGTATACTTTATGGTGCTTTATTTGTTATTCTTAATCTCTTCTAATATACCCCTTTTCATAACCTTAAAAACATTGAGAGTGCGTTTGGTAAACTTTTTTGGTACTACGAAAAGTAATTTTATACCAAACACAAAGTTTTATATTTAAATACAATCATTTTCAACTGTGCTATAAAAATAATTACTATTCAAAAGTTTTTTGAAATAATCACATCAACTTTTCAATCCTAACTATTTATCTTTATTTTTACTAATCACATCAACTTTTCAACTCTAAAATACTTTTCATCCAAACACACATTTTATTCAAATAAAAAAAAAAAAAAAAAAACTTTTCAACCAAATACAACACTCAAAAAGAATTGTATTCGAATACAATTAAAATGTAATGCATTTATCAAATGCCCCCTAAACTTCCTTCCATGAACACAGCATGGAACGATTATCTCTCATCATTATATCTTATTAATACCCTTATTTGAATCTGACTTCAATAAATGTGCTTGTTGAGTATGAGATGAGCAACTAGGTGTTCAGTCTTTAACAAATCTGGAGACATCTTATTCACCATCAACATAGTTTTCATAGTGTTATTACTAAATTCTCATGTGATTTTGGCAGTAAGGCCAACAAAATTACTGCTTTACAGTCCTCATAATTTTGACCTTTACTCTTAATGATTGAGTTATACATGTATTAATATTATGTGTATGATCCCAAAGATTAGTTTTCTCATCCATATTCAACTCATATAACTATAATCTATTTGTTAGAGATTTCGATATAATTTTTTTTTCTAATATTTCCTATAATTTAGAAAAAGATGCTTTATTCAAAGCATTTTATTTTAGTTCAAGAGCCAAACTTAAACAGATAGTGCTTACTAGTCTTGCTTCCAATTTTTTTCTGATCTTCATTATTAATCTTTTTTGGCTTCTTTCTTTGTAGTGGTTTAAATAATCTCTATTGTACAAAAACATTTTTCACCATATTTGGTTAGATGTTAAAATTATTTTTTCAATCGGAACATGCACTTTGATAGAACTTTACTTCAGAATTAGGATCCAGAAATGAATTTTTATTTCTGGATCCTTAACTTGGCTTTGATACAACTTATTTTGTAAAACACCTTTATATCCAAAGCATAACATAAAAATAAATTTAAATAAAAACTACAAGAAGATAAAAATTTTTACATATTTTGACAAAATTGCCGACATCTAAAAAAGAGGGAGAATAAATTTACTAGTAATTTCAAAATTACATACTCAATAATCTTTCTCTTAATCTCTCTTTACCTAAAGCCCATGACACCATTTGCCTATCTCTTTTGTGGCGGCCCGCCCTGCTGTCGAGGCTCTACAGTACTATTACAATCAACTCTATAGTTAACCGCAATAGTATGTAGGCCTCTAGGGTCGCCGGCAATCATGCTGAACTTGAAAACTACTTGCTAATTTTACGGAATAAATTTTTTTTTTCTTAATATCATAAACTGTTCGAAAATGTGATAAGGAAATTATGTTAACAAAATAACATGCACATGAATCATGATTCCCCTATCACATAAATCTTAACTTGAAATCTTGTTCTTTTTGAAATTTCATGTTCTAAATTTCAAAACTATATAGCGGAAGACTAATAGTGACCAAATCCCTTGCCCAATCCACCTGGCATGCTTCTACCCTGTCCGTCGTCCACCGTATACTACTGGTGAATAGGTCTCTTACCTACAATATGTGAACAAACTGATGAGCTATGAGCTCAGTAAGTTCAAACATAAAGACATGAAACATGACATGCTATACTGCTGTGCTCAAGCATGAAACTAGACTCTGTAAAACATGCTCGTGGCTGAAAGATTAGTCTTAGAACATTATCTGTTATCAAGTTCTGGTTTTGGGCCCCTGATTGGTCGTACCTAAATGTTAGCATAACTGGAAGTGGTACTTTAGTGCTGACCTTCTCAGTCTTAACTGGAGCTAAACATGAAAACTTCCTCATGGGTCGAGAGGCCGATATGCCAATAACTGGTTTAATTACCATCTTGCTGGCGTTCCAATTAAGTGGCATACTGATTGCCCCCGCAGTAGGAACCTGTTACATGATTTACTAGGGTGTGAATTATATTAACACACTAAGATGCCTTGTGCACCTACCTGTTTTTGTGTACCTGCTACCTGTCTGACATGTGTACTGAAACATGAAACTCTATATGCATGACATGAACTGACTTGAGTATCGTGATGCAGACAATCAATGTCTAACAAACACGTCATACAACATACATAACATCATAACATAACAAGATTATCCACGTTGCAGTCAAGACAATGCTTGAACTTACAGAAAGTCAGCTAACGTGAGCCTCTGCTGCTCTGGACTGCTGTATCGGGGTCTCTGGCTTGAACTCTTATAAAAGAAATAATCATTGATTATTTCCTATATTCATCTTATACTAGAAACATGGCAAAATATGAAGTTTCTATTTCCAAACTTTTTTTTTTTTTACTCTTTGGCTTCGAACACGCCCTCCGACACGGGCATGTCTCTGGCCGTGTACTCGTCTGGACTTACGTGCCTAGCCGTGTACTTCGTGGAACATGGCCGTGTAAGCTTACACGATCACCTACACGGCCGTGTTTCTAGTCGTGTTTTCCTACTGTCTAACATGGTCTACTACACGCCCTTCCCATGCCCGTGTGCCCATTGACGCGGCCCGATACACGGTTGTGTTCTTGGTTATGTACCTCTCAAGTCTAAATTTTCTTGCAACATGGTCATGCATGTGGGTATGTTCGGGGCCATGTTCTGAACACAGGTACACGCCCGTGTTCATACCAAAATCAAGATTCTGGGTCCGAACTGCTCTGCTCTGTTTTGCTAAGGCTTTTATGGCCTTTGTTCTACTTCTTACGCTCAAAATCGATCTCTATAAGATCGTTTCAAGGTATTGACTACATTTCTACTATCACAAATCCATGGTTTCATAAGCAAAATCTCACATTTTGCTTATGAACATCGCTTGACTCAACTTTTGAAAAATCTGTACTTTCTTGAAGAAAACTCACTAAACTTGGTTTTCTAAACTATCAACTCATGGATTCATGTTTTAAAACAACTAGACTCAAACTATGTTTCGATTTTAACCGAAAATCTCAACACGATTTACTCACATTCTCTTTTTCCTCTCAAAACCCCAGAATTTTCACTCGAAAAATGTGAGAAAACGAGGGTTTACCTTGCTTTGAAACTTGAGAGCTTCTTGTTGTGGATTCTTGGCTAAAAAACTCGATCGATCTGCTACTTGAAGAGAAAATCTGAACTTGTTTGGATTTCCCTTTCTTATCTCTCTCTTTCTCGGTCTCCTTCTCTTTTTCTCTTTCTCTTTCTCTTTCTCTTTCTCTTTCTTTTTCTTTCTGCCAGCTACTTATTTTTTGGCAGCTCAAACTCAAGTGAATTAATTCACTTGAATTACTTAGCCTAAGGCCCTCATGTGCTTCTCCTCCTCCCTCACATTTTCTTTAATTTTTTTGAAATTTGCAAGGGCTTGTTTGGCTAATCTTAGCCATTGATCAATGTGGCTCACTTGTGTGCCATTGATCATTAATTTTAAAACATCTTAATTTAAATTAATGCTTAGCTTTTAAACTATATTCATTAATTCATTGTCAAATTTTGATTAAAACTTAATTAATCAAAATTTTCATCTGCTCTGTATTCTATAACATGTCTCATCATGAATGTACATTTATTTACATATCTTGTACAAAATTTTCTGAGAATGCTAGATTTTTCGGTTATCATATCTTTTGTTACTCTTTTCCCAAAAGTATATACTCTTTATTTATTTATTTTAATTACACATAACCCTAAATAAAAATACCTATTTATAGGCTTGTAAATGAACCACTGTTAGGAAATGCCCTAAGCATGAGAGACATTTGGATGTATTTATTTTGAACTAGATAATAAAATTATATATAGAGGTTATTTATTACATTGCTATTTGTCCTTATTCTATTTACATGTTAAAATAAATATAAGCAAATATGGCTCATGACAACTTATGTTAAACTGTTAGAACGTTGCATGCAATGAACTTTTGTATGCGAGAAAATAATGTTCTAGAATAAGTAGTCTAAATTATAGTCCGTCGTCATAGGGTTAGACTGAGCATCTAACTCATGTTAAGACTATTATGTTGTCTAAAACCATGGTGAGGATGGTTTGTCTTGACTGTCTGGAGCATAGACTCTCTAGTAGAGACATAAATATGTTGCTTGGTGGTGACATATTAGACTGGGACTAAAAGCATGATTGATTGCTTTTGATATTTATTATGCAATAACCTTAATCCTGAGTAAATGAATTACTTCATGTATATGACTTGTGTACTTTGATGTTCCAATGGCTAAAGCGTCTCAGAGGTAGTAAGTTTATAGGCCAGTTCATTGGGTGCATGACTTGTATACAATGGAGGGTTTGTTTGTAGATATCGGAATCATAGCTTTAATAAGGAGTTAAGGGTATCCTCTTAAAGGCATTATACTGGATATGAAAATAAACAAGACCTTAGGTCGTCTACTGGGCGAATGACTCCTTATTCACATATGGTAAATAATCATTTTCTTACTTAGTAGTGTAATGGAACTTTGATATAGCTTGATTAGTAGGATTGAATGGATTTTGACCTAAGGCTGATCATGGATATCATATGAGAGTTTTGCATATATGACAAGGTCATTAGACATTAGCTTATCACAAGCTTTCGTAATACGGTATATAATTAGGAGTTCAGTTTCAGATTTATAGTGGTGTGACTCTGAAATTAGTGATCATATGATTGAGTTATTCGGTACAGAACAATAATCATATGGATTCAAGGGAGCCTGATTATATATGTCCAGTTGATCCCTCTACTAGCTTCACATAATTCCTTAACGAATGGCAAATTGATCTGTGTATGCTTATTGCTTAGTTGACTATGCATGGAAGGTGTAGACATAGGATAAGGATAGTGGATAAGATTCTTTCCAGTTGAATTCTGATTTTGTTTTGGATAATAGAGTATACAATTATTCGAACTCCAAATAAAGTTGTTATGATTTTATGTGAGATTGAATTAGAGTTGTAGAAAATTATCCATGAGGACAAAATTTGAAATACAACTTTTTGTGGAGTTTGAAATTTAAAATTTGAAATTTGATATTTAAATTTTGAATTTGAAATTTGAAGTTGAAATTTAAATTTGAAATTCGAATTTGACATTTGAATTTGAAATTTAAACTTGAAATTTGAAATTAAAAATTTGAAATTTGAAATTTGAATTCGAAATTTAATTTGAATTTTGAATTTGAAGTTTAAATTTTGAACTTTGAAATTTGAATTCAAATTTTGAATTACAATCCATGTGAGATTCAAATTTTTGTAGATAATCCCACATAATAGAATTTGGTTTTGATATGGATAAAAGAGAGAAAAATATTGTTTGAATCCTACTTGAGTTTTGAATCCTAAAACTAAAATGATTGAATTTGTTAAGGCATAACAACCCTAGGAGATTTTGATTTTTATGGATAAGAATGAAGGGTGATTCAAGCTAGAAAATCCTACTTGGATTTTGATTCCTCTCCCTCACAATGGTGGCCGAAATTCTATCTATAAGCCTAATGGAAATTTCGGTTTTTGATGGATAAGGATGAAGGGAAATTCAAGCAAGAAAATCCTAGTTGAATTTTGATTCTCTCCCTCACAAAAGTGGTCAAATTTTAGTGGATAATCCCCAGGTGATTTTCGGTTTTTTATGGCTAAGGGTGAGATAAAATTCAAGCTAAAAAATCCTATTTAAATTTTGATTCTCCTTATACTTGGATGGCTGAAAATAGCCTTGTTCTTAGGCTAAGGGAAAATTCGGTTATAGTGGATAATGATGAGATTAAATTCTAGTTAAAATCTTGTTTGAATTTGGAATGCAAAATCCCATATGATGGCCGAATCTTCCCATGATTATGGCCTATACGGAATTCAGATTTTGTGAGGAAAGGAAAGGAGAAAATCTTCTCCTAGTCCAATTTGAATTCAAGGGATTACCTCATGCCAGTCTATAAATAGGGGGTCCTACCACTCCAGTTCTCTCAGACCACAAACTTTTAGGTGAGCAGGTTTATTATTGCATAACTCACCATAACAATAAGTTCTTTAGAGATCTGAGTACTTAAAACAAGACTAGCAGTGCTAGCATACCAGTTGAGGAACCAAGTGCCCACACACTCTACCATCCGGGAATTAGAGAATAGTAGAGAAGGCTAGTTGGTTGAAGCCCTCCAGTCATTCTCCTCCTACAGTTTGGCGTCCTCTAAGGTATGAGTTTATATTGTTGTTAGTTTATTGTATATGGCATCACGAGATATTTAACGATTTTGAAAATTTTTTGTAATTTCGTTGCGCCACTCTGATGCGTTTTTGCTTATTTTTTCCTATAATTGGTATCAGAACCATCTCGTGACTATGCTATGTACGTAAATTAGACAATCAGTTAGTCTTTTTATTTATGTATGGATTTGATATTTAGAGAGTGGTATTTTAGGATTCCTATATATTGTTATCATTAATTATGTATGTAGTATGTGGTTATTTTAATTTTTAAATTATTATAAGCATGTTTGTTTATGCCAGTTATGTTTTCTTAGAATTTAAAAAAATTGTATCTAGGATTTTTTGTGTAACCATGGGAGCGGTTTATCATCACCGTAATTTTCCCATAGATTTTAAATTTTTGTTTCTTAGAATTATTACGATTAGAATTTTTATACACCGTAAACGGTTTAGGAAATTTTATGCAATTATTCTTGGAGGAGATTAAAGTTTAAAGACCATAATTTATTTTTCCCAAAAGTTAAATTTAATTTAAAGGTTGAAATTTTGTTTGTGTGAAAAATTCCAATTTAATTATGATTCAAATTAATTTTTAGAGATCCTAATGGGAAAATTCGAATATGACACGGAAATCAAGGACAGCCCCCTCAGGATGGGCCACCGGCCTTGGTGGGGCTGCAACCCCTACCCTCAAGCAGGATGGGGCTACGGCAGCCTCTGTTCAGAGCTGGACTACCCACGGCTGTAAGCTGGGCCTACAGCCAAGGGTGGCCGTGGCCCCACCCCCTAAGGGCTGCAGCCCACGGCTGTAGGTGCTACCTGTAGCCTGGCAGGCTACTGCGCCCACCTAGGATATGCAGCCCATGGTTGCAGGTGCTGCTTGCAGCCTGACGGGCAGCCCATGGTTGCAAGTGCTGCTACACCCACCCGAGCATGTAGCCTGAGGCTACAGGCAGCGGTAGGGCTGCACCTGGCCTGGCGTGGGCTGCCAGCCCCCCCGGGCCTGGGGGCTGCCCATGGTGGCTACGGGGCTCCGGGCCCCATGGGCCGATGGGCCAAAAAATGAAAATTTTTGATTTTAAATTTGAGATTTAATTTTAAATCATGTTTGAAAATATGTAATTGAAAATTAAAAAATTTTGAAATTACATATTATTACACATGAAATTTAAATTGTTTAAAATTTTGAATTTGAAATTTAAATTTTTGGAAATTTAAATTTTAAATAATTCTTGTGATGAGAAATAAATGGAGAGGCTACATGAAGATGGATACAAGAAGACGAAATAAAATTCAAGACCCAAAGAATGTTTTAGATGGAATTTTATAATCTTTATTTTCTTTATTCTAGGATGGGACCATGGTTTGGTTATTTTTCTGTCAATTATTTTTTCTGTGATATGTCATAGATATATGAATATCTATTGATAGATGAAATGGATGCATATTTGATAACATGTCAGATAGGATAGGTGAATGTTGCTCAGACTATATTGATCATATATTTTGTCAAAACTTACATGTTTTTCAAAATATTGAGTGGGAGAAGGTTTCAAACAAAACCCACGGCCTCCATTGTTGATTTATATGTGAAAGCATGGTAACGCCTTGTGTCAGTTCTGCCCTGAACACACCCCTCGGTAGTTGTTTACCACCGTCAGTATACTAGGTTGGATCTCCTATGTGGAAATCGTGTTCTGGCATGATTCTATTCATGACCACCCCTCGGTGGCTTGCTAGGTCATGGATCGGACTACGTAAACAATGGTTATACACTTAAGACTCGTTTAGTTATTAACCTTCCTTAGAAACTCTGTTAACTAAACTGATGGCTAAAACAAGCAGTTATTAATGTATGTCTTAACCTTGGAGGATTTAAGCCAACATATATTAATTGGACGAGGTCCATGTTCTGGCTATTTGTCTCATGACCACCCCTCGGTGGTTTGGGGTAATAGGTGCTGAGAATTACCGTTGCAATACTATATGTTTTTTTTAAGTTTCATATAGGAATATACTTGTATGTTTTATTTGCTAAATTCTCTCTATATTTGCTTAGGCTCTGTAATGATGTCTAGTATAATTTTATTTCAGTTCAAAATGTCACTGACAACCCTCATTCAATACTCACTGAGAATAAACTTAATAACAATAATTATAAAGACTGGAAGAGAAATTTGCTAATAGTTCTCAGCTGCGAGAGACATAAGTTCCTACTGGACGAACCATGCCCACCTGGGCCTAAACCTGACACACTGCTTGAGGAGATCCCAGTTGCCTATACTCGTTGGAGAGAATCCAATAAGATAGCTCAATGTCACATTCTTGCTAGCATGACGAGTGCTTACAAAAGTAGCATGAGACTTACTAAGTTACTAGGGAGATCATGAAAAACCTGGACGACATGTTCGGAGGCCAAGAAAAATTGGTTCGACAGTCTACTATTACCAGTATCATGAACTCAAAGCAGAAGGCAGGTACTCCAATGAAGGATCATATGATCACTCTTATGGGATTCTTTGCTGAGGCTGCTAAAAACGGTGCTGAGCTGGACTATAACACTTAGATCAAAATGGTGTTTAAAACTCTGTCTAAGGATTTTGTGGGGTTTAAGGCCGCATATAATCTGGCGATAAAGGAGTTAGGACTCACCGAGATCATGAAGCAACTCCAAGCTTATGAGTGAATGATCAAGGATAGGGATGCGGTCCAACCAAAAGGTGAGGTCAATTTGGCGAAATCTTCTAAACCCTCAAGGAAGAGGAAGAGGCCAAATACGAAGCAACCGGCTTCCAGTTCTTCTGTTTCTTCTATCTCGGATAGGAAGAAGAAGAACAAGAAGCCTAAGGACCTCAAAAATTCTAAGTGCTTCCACTGTGAGAAGGTAGGTCACTTCAAGAAGGCTTGCCAGGAATTCCTAGCAGCCAAAGGCTAGGAAGGTAGGAACTTCTTTATCTAGAAGCGTGTTTGGTGGAAGAATCGAAAGAAATTTGGGTCATAGATTCGGGAGCCACTAATCATATTTGTGTTTCTATACAGGAATTCATGAAAACGAGAAGTCTACATGATAAGAGCCTCTCGTTGCAGACTGGAGACGGTAGCTTGGTAGTGGTTGAGGCAGTGGGAGATGTTTTTCTTTATTTTGATGAATTTAGATTTATATTATTAAAAGACTGTTTTTATATTTCTAATTTTAGGAGGAACCTTATATCAGTAGCTTGTTTAATAAAAGATTTTTATTCAGTTTCTTTTACTAAAAGAGTTGATATTCGTAAAAATAAGTCTTTTATTTGTTCTAAATGGATGGATAGAAACCTGTATTTAATCAAACCAAAGACATACTCACTGCTTGACATCGAATTAACTGATAACTCTAAAAGGTTGAAAGTTTCTCACTCTAACAACGCATATCTTTGGTATTTAAGACTTGGTTATATTAATCAGGATAGGATTTAAAGGTTGGTGAAGGACCATCCTCTAGAATCTCTAGAGGAGGTACGTCTTCCTCAATGTGAGTCTTATCTTGAGAGTAAGATGACTAAGGGGTCTTTTGGAGCTAAGGGTACTAGGGCTCAGGAACTCTTAGAAATTATGCACACCGACATATGTGGCCTCATGAACGTTATAGCATGAGAAGGGTTCAAGTATTATGTTTCTTTTATAGATGATTACTCGAGGTATGGATATGTGTACCTGATGCATCGCAAGAGCAAAACCTTTGATAAGTTCAAAGAGTATCGTGCGGAAGTAGAAAAGCTATTGGATAAATCCATAAAGACACTTCGATTTGATCGAGGTGGCGAATACCTCTCCGATAAATTTCTAGGACATCTTGTAGATAATGGGATATTATCCCAACTGATTGCACCTGATACTCCATAACAGAATGGTGTAGCTGAAAAGAGAAACATGACCTTATTAGATATGGTACGTCCATGATGAGTTATTCAGCACTGCCGTTATCTTTTTGGGGATATGCATTACAAACGGCGTGTTATATTCTAAACCAGGTTCCAAGTAAGTCAATTCTCAGGACTCCATATGAATTGTAGCATGACAGGAAGCCCTCCTTTAGACATATGAGAATATGGGGTTGCTCGGCATACGTATTAGATGGGGATACAAAGAAGTTGGAACCAAGATTAGAATTGTGCATGTTTGTAGGATATCTTAAGGGAACTAAGGGAGGTTTGTTCTATAATCCGAAGCAACAAAAGGTCATTGTATCAACCCGTGCGTCATTCTTGGAGGAAAGTCACATGAATGACTTTAAGCCTCAAAGCAAAGTGGTGCTAGAGGAGTTATCGGGTGATAGAAATACTCCACAGGTTTTGGTCTTGGATGCAAGTCTGAGTTCCAGTGAAAGACCTGTAGACGATCAACAATTTAGGGTGCTTCGTCGTAGTAGGAGGGTTTTAAAGAAACCTAATTTTTTCATGTATGATGCTGAGGTATACGAGGCTGAGGCTCATAAACATTAGGATAATCCGGTCACTTATGATGAAACTATAAATGATGTTGATTCTAAATCTTAGAAATAGGCCATGAACGATGAGATGGATTCTATGAAATCCAACTCTGTTTGGGAAATTATGGATCTACTAGATGGGATAAAACCCATTGATTGTAAGTGGGTCTGCAAAAGAAAGAAGGATGTAGAAGGGAGAGTAGAAACTTTCAAAGCTAGACTGGTTGCAAAGGGATACACGTAAAAGATTGAAATCGATTACGATGAAACCGTTTCACTTATTACTATACTAAAATCTATCCGTATTCTTCTGTCCATTACTGCGGCTCTCGATTACGAGATTTGGCAAATAGACGTCAAGACGACATTCTTAAATGGCCATCTTGAGGAAAGTATCTATATTATATAGCCTGAAGGGTTTGTGGTAAAAGGCCAAGAGAGAAAAGTCTGCAAGTTGCTTAGATCCGTTTATGGGTTAAAGTAAGCTTCCCGCTCATGGAATCAAAGGTTTGATCAAGTGATCAAAATATTCAGTTTTGAGCAGAACGTTGATGAACCCTGTGTTTATAAACATATTAAGGATGAAAAAGTAGTCTTTCTGGTATTCTATGTCGATGATATACTACTTATTGGGAATGATATAGGGAATTTATCATTAGTCAAACTTTGACTACACCAACAGTTTGACATGAAGGACTTGAAAGAAGCTAATTATGTTTTAGGCATTCGTCTCTTCAGAGATCGAAAGAACAAAATGATAGCATTATCCCAAGCTTCATATATAAATAAAATAATTGACAAGTATGCAATAAAAGAGGCAAAGAAAGGTTCACAATCTTCCATTACTGGTCCAACTCTTTCGTTGGATGACTGTCCTAAGACATAAAAAAAAAAAAAAGAAAGCGTATGAATAAGGTCCCTTATGCATCCGCTGTGGGTAGTCTTATGTATGCTATGCTTTGAACTCGCCCAAATATATGTTTTGCAGTAAGTATGGTGAGTCGATATCAAGCAAATCCTGAAATCAAGCATTGGCAAGCAGTAAAGCATATATTCAAGTATCTTAAGAGAACAAGGGATTATATGCTGGTATATTCTGGAGGGAACCTAACACCCGTAGGATACATGGACTCGACTTCCAAACTTGCAAGGATTCAAGGAAATCGACATCAGGATTAGTGTTCTTGCTCGGAGGAGGCAACATTGTGTGGAGGAGCGTGAAACAGGATTGCATGGCTGACTCTACGATGGAGGCTAAGTATGTGGCTGCGGCTGAGGCATCTAAAGAAGCAGTTTGGCTCCGCAAGTTCTTTAGAGACCTTGAGGTCATTCTTGGTGTTGATAAGCCTATCACACTCTATTGTGATAACAGCAAGGCTATTGCCAATATAAAGGAATCTCGACACCACAAGAAGACCAAGCACATAGATCGGAGGTATCACATTATCAGAGGGCACGCGGAGACAGGACAAGTACATGTATGTAAAGTACTTTGGTGCTAGAAGCTTTGAAAGGCATTTTGAGGCGATGGGGATGCGTAACATGGCACATCTACTAGCTTAGGGCAAGTGGGAGATTGTTAAGAAATGCCCTAAGTATTAGAGACATTTTGATGTATTTATTTTGAATTGGATAATACAATGATATATAAAAGTTATTTATTACATTGTTGTTTGTCCTTATTCTATTTACATGTTAAAGTAAATATAAGCAAATATGGCTCATCGACTGCTTGTGTTAAACTGTTAGAACGTTGCATGCAATAGACTTTTGTATGCGAGAAGACAATGTTTTAAAGTAAGCAGTCTAAATTATGGTCCGTAGTCTATGAGGTTAGACCGAGTATCTAACTCATGTTAAGACTATTATGTTGTCTAAAGTCATGGTGGGGACGGTTTGTCTTGACTGTCTAGAGCATAGACTCTCGAATAGAGACATAAATATGTTGCTTGGTGGTGACATATTAGACCAGGACTAAAAGCGTGATTGATCTACGTAGTCCGCTATGAGTGGATCAATCTACTTTTGATGTTTATTATGCAATAACTTTAATCCTGAGTAAATGAACTACTTCATGTATATGACTTATGTACTTTGATGTTCCAATGGCTAAAGCGTCTCAGAGGTAGTAAGCTTATAGACCGGTTCGTTGGGTGCATGACTTGTATACGATGGAGAATTTATTTGCAGATATCAGAATCATAGCTCTAATAAGGAGTTAAAGGCATTATACTAGATGTGAAAATGGACAAGGTCTTGGGTCGTCTGCTGGGCGGATGACTTTTTATTCATATATGGTGAATAATCATTTTCTTATTTAGTAGTATAATGGAACTTTAAGATAGTCTGATCAGTAGGATTGAATGGATTTTAACCTAAGGCTGATCATAGATATCATATGAGGGTTTTGCATACATGACAAGGTCATTGGACATTAGCTTGTCACAGGCTTTCATAATACGGTATATAATTGAAGTTCAGTTTCAGGTTTATAGTGGCGTGACTCTGAAATTAGTGATCATATGATTGAGTTGTTCAATACAGAATGATGATCATATAGATTCACAGGAGCCCGATGATATATGTCCAGTTGGTCCCTCTACTAGTTCTACATAATTCCTTAATGAATGGCAAACTGATCTGTGTATGCCTATTAACTAGTTGACTATGCATGGAAGGTGTAGACATTGGATAAGTATAGTAGACAAGATTCTTTCTGGTTGAATTCTGATTTTGTTTTGGATGATAGAGTACACAATTATTCAAACTCTAAATAAAGTTGCCATGATTTTATTTGAGATTGAATTGGAGTTGTAGAAAATTATCCATGAGGAAAAATTTGAAATACAACTTTTTGTGGAGTTTGAAATTTGAAATTTAAATTTTGAATTTGAAATTTGAATTTGAAATTTAAATTTGAAATTCGAATTTGACATTTGAATTTGAAATTTAAATTTGAAATTTGAAATTTGAAATTCGAAATTTAAATTTGAATTTTGAATTTGAAGTTTAAATTTTGAATTTTGAAATTTGAATTCAAATTTTGAATTACAATCCATGTGAGATTCGAATTTTTGTGGATAATCCCACATGATAGAATTCGGTTTTTATACGAATAAAGGAGAGAAAAATCTTGTTTGAATCCTACTTGAATTTTGAATCCTAAACCTAACTAAAATGGCCGAATTTGTTAAGGCATAACAACCCTAGGAGATTTCGGTTTTTGTGGATAAGGATGAAGGGTTCAAGCTAAAAAATCCTACTTGGATTTTGATTCCTCTCCCTCACAATGGTGGCCGAAATTCTATGGATAAGCCTAATGGAAATTTCGGTTTTTGATGGATAAGGATGAAGGGAAATTCAAGTAAGAAAATCCTAGTTGAATTTTGATTCTCTCTCTTATAAAAGTGGTCGAATTTTAGTGGATAATCCCTAGGTGATTTTCTGTTTTTTGTGGATAAAAGTGAGATAAAATTCAAGCTAGAAAATCCTATTTAAATTTTGATTCTCCTTACACTTGGATGGCCAAATCTAGCCTTGTTCTTGGGCTAAGGGAAAATTCGGTTATAGTGGATAATGATAAGATAAAATTCTAGTTAAAATCCTATTTGAATTTGGAATGCAAAATCCCCTAGGATGGCTGAATCTTCCCATGATTATGGCCTATAGGGAATTCGGATTTTGTGAGGAAAGGAAGGGAGAAAATCTTCTCCTAGTCCAATTCGAATTCAAGGGATCACTTGATGCCAGTCTATAATAGGGGTCCTACCACTCCAGTTTTCTCAGACCACAAACTCTCAGGTGAGTAGGCTTATTGTTGCATAACTCACTGTAACAATAAGTTCTTTAGAGATCTGGGTGGTCGGAAGAAGACTAGTAGTGCTAGCATACCAGTTGAGGAATCGAGTGTCCACACACTCTGCCATCCAGGAATTGGAGAATAGTAGAGAAGACTAGTTAATTGAAGCATTCCAGTCATTCTCCTCTTGCAGTTTGGCGTCCTCTAAGGTATGAGTTTATATTGTTGTTAGTTTATTGTATATGACATTTCGAGATATTTAATGATCTTGAAAAATATTTATAATTCCGCTGCATCATTCTAATGCGTTTTTACAAATTTTTTCCTACAACCACAACGTTAATCCTAGTCCAAACTCATAAAATATAAACGAAGAAGGAGAGAAATGGGTAAAAAAACCTTTTGTAATAAAAATAAGAGGAAATTATGAGAATAGCTTCTTTAATGTTCCTACTTAGGACTTTTTCCCCCTACCTTAAACACATCAGGAATTTTTCTCTTCAATTATTTTTATAATTTTTATTTTTTTAAAAAAGACCCTTTGCCTGTTTTTTTATATAGGAATTTATAGCTAAATAGTTCTTTTTTTCAAATAACTCTAGTGTACCCAAGTAACTTTGGTGGGCCGTGTATCTTTCGTAGTATATGGATCTTTAATGAGGTGATTTGCTATATAATTTGTTCACCGTGACTCAAACTTAAGACTTTGATGAGAAGAGTAGGAGTAACTTTATCATCCTGTTTTTTTAATAGTTTGTTCTATCTTAAAAATTTATAATACTTTAATAAAATAGTAATTCCTGCCTATAGATAATGTAAAATCGGTTCCCTAGCTAACAAAAAGTTGAATGGTTTAATTTCTCAAGTTCCACACGTTAATGGACCTGAGAGCGTAATAGTATGTCCAATTTTGGGAAAGGAAAAAGTTTTATAAAAAAGTGTTTGCGTCATTTTTTTTAATCATTTTTCTTATTTTGAGAAAGAAAATTAACTCATTTGATCAAACATGCTTTGCACGATATTCTTGTTAAAAAAAGAAAACGAATTTGTTTCCCAATACTCTCGTAATATATAATTTTCAATTATTATTTCTTCTTATTATAAACAACATTTTATTTTCATGAAAAAATTTATTTTATACATCTAAACTCTATCTTATTCTTAAAATAAAAAGACTCTCTCACCTAAAACTTTTTTTTTTTTTTTTTCAATCCAAATGTAAAAGCGTTTCCTATTTCCTTGCAAGTTCCTGCATCTTGACCTGCGTTTACTTAGTTTTGGACTCCTTTACCTACTCGTCTCCCACAACAGCTATATATGGCAGGCATTTCGTTTCCATTTCTGCTCCAAAACTAATCTTTGTTTCTGTGACTCCATTTGTTTTATTTTCGCAAGTGATCAGGTACGGTTTAATTTCCTTGGAGCCTTTTTTTTTCTGCTTGTACAGTTTGTTTCGGGTTCAAATCTAGTTGCCAAACTGTTTGTTTTGGGACCAAGCTAGCTAGTGTAGTGAACTTCCGAGCAAATGGGAGCTGCCCACGAGTGCTGCACATGCTCCTTTTGCTCCTGCGTATGGGCTGCCTTGCAGCTCATTTCAACACACTAGACTGGTGGCGACTAATATCTCGAATAGACTCTCATTATGGTCAGGAGGAACTTATTTTTTGGTAGCAAATTATGTTTTTATCAGCGTGATTAATAGATGAGGATATTTAGTTGTTCTATATGAAATGTCACTGCTAGAAATTTTTGGTTGCTCTGTCTTTGAACGCAGTACTGCTAATAATACCCCTTTCTTAACCTGTAGCTTTCTCTAAAGACCATCGACAATAGCGTCCGATCAGCCGCAAGCTAGTTCTCAAGGAAAATTATGGCCGATCTAGCGTTAGACATCGGAGAAGGGGGTGGTAGTGAAGCTAAGAGATCTAAAGGCTCATTTAACCTGGCTTCTGGTGGAGGCTATAACAATGCCGTGCTCGGAAATTGGAGAGGAGAGCCTTGGATTCCCAAGAGAGAGCCCTGTATCAGACAACCAAGAGTGGAACCAAAAACCAGCAAGCGCTGGTCCATATTCAGGGTTCCGGTACACGTACGTGAAGTTGATGGCAAGGCTTATACCCCGAAGATTATCTCCATAGGTCCATTCCATCGTAACAGTCTGGCTCTAAAACCAATGGAAGCTCAAAAATCACGGTTTCTCAATCGACTTTTAGAGCAAATTCGCCACAAGAAAACACAAATTGACCTTGAAAATGAAATGAGGAATTTGGAAGAGAGAGCAAGAAATTGTTACTCAGAGGAATTTGCGCGTATCAATAATGATGCTTTTGTTGAAATGATGTTGCTTGATGCTTGCTTTATTGTGGAGCTTCTTCGCCTATATGACAGGGTATCCAAGGTACCTAATGTCTAAATTCTTATCACTTTACTTCAGGCTTTTTTTTTTTTTTTTTTTTGCTGAATAATAATTCTGTTTTAGTCTATTGTTTTTCTTTTCCCTTTTTATGTTTTATGAATCATGAGCACGAGAGTGTAATTTTGTAAATAAATAACTCCCTCAGCGATCTCTCTTCTTTTTTGGCTTCAAACTGATAAAATTACAAACATGAAGCAAAAATTCTCTATATTTTGAGTTGCAGAAAGAAGATTTGGAGGAACCCATTTTCGGAGCGCGTTGCACACTACCGATCATTGGCCGTGATTTACTAATGCTCGAGAATCAAATTCCTATGTTTGTGCTGCAGAAAGTATATGAACTAACTTCCTTGGATGATAATCCAACTCCACTATACAAGCTTGCCCTGAAATTTTTTGAAAGCTTGAGGCTATGTAAGGATAAAGCGCCGGAGGAAAGGCCAAAAACTGACTGGCCTCACTTATTAGCTTTGTTCCAGTCCAGCTTCGTTCCAGTTTGCAATGACACCAATTCGTTAGGTACTTGTACAAAGAAAACGTGGAATGATTATGAGAGGCTTCCAGGAAAGGGCTTGGTTAATAATGCCAGAAGGCTAACTTATGCAGGAATTAAGCTGAAGTGCAAATTTGGTGACCCTGATCATCTTTTGAATATTGAGTTCAAAAGAGGTTACTTGAAGATTCCTACACTTCTCCTTGATGATGGCATGTGGTTGTTGTTGAGAAACTTGATAGCTTATGAACAAGGAAACAGATATACTGTACCTTACTTAAGTTGTCTTGCAGTTTTATTGGATAGTATGGTGGATACGCCTAGTGACATCGATATCCTTCGCAATTCAGGAATTATTAAACAATCGAAAGGAGGCAATGATGAAGTAGTTGGTCTCTTGAATAGTCTCACCAAGGAGCTCGAGTTTGACATGGAAGACTGTTACATAATCGATGAAGTTATCGAAGATATTAACGATTTTTGTCGTACGCGTAAGGCCAAATTGAAGATTCAGTTCTGGAGTTATTTCAGCCGTGTGGACTCAATTCTGTCGTTTATCATATCATGCGTTTCCCTTATCATCACGCTTGTGTCCATTGTTTTCTTGGTCGGCCATTGATGACCACATTATGTTTCTTGCAGCGTGCACAAGTGCTGATATGTGGTATTAATTCTCTTACTAGTCCTCGTGAAATTTTCTTACAAGTCCTTGTGAGTTTTTCTTAATAGTCCTTGCGATTGTATATCCTGTCAAGGTTTCAAATTCATGTAGTGATATTTAGTCGTAAATTTTTACCATGGTTTATGTCATATATATTTTAAATTTTTCTTAATGATTTTTTATTTTTGTACTTGGTTTATTATAATTCCTAAGATATAAGAGGATTGGTTATCGAAATCTACCAACCAGATTTATTTCTTCTCTTTATATATAGACTAGTAATTTCTCTTAGGTTATCGGTGTTATAACAACCCCAATCTAAATGTGGTCATTAATTAACTTGTTTAAACTTAATTACTTGCTTTGATCTTAATTTTATCACAAAATTTAAGAGAATTTTTTATAACTTAAAGAAATTATTCATTGAATTAAAATTAAAATAGAATTTCAATTAAATAAACAAATGAACAACTCAACCTGCGCCACATCATCACCCATGTTCTACAAGTTATTTCAACTTTTCTTTGAGAATTTCCATAAATTTGTTTACTTCTCTAAGGTATCTACACCAATTCAACTAGAGCTGATATTGTTTTGAGAAGATCAATGAGAGCCTCGCAGTCTCCGTTACTTCCTACATAATCAAGTAAAATACACGCAAAATTTTTACATTATGACTCGAAGAGCCCTTTATGAAGAAAACATCAAAATAGGGACAGGTGTGAAGGGAATAGTGGAAGGATTTGAGGATCTAGCTTTAGTAAGAGAGAAAAGAGAAATGAATCGATTGGATAAGGAATTTATAAATTGTCCAAAAATGCCCAATTTAATTCCATACAATAGGAATGGATGAGAGGAGAGAATCCATACCATATACAATAAGAGAAAGGTCTCTCTCTCACTTCTTCATTTTCCTCATGTTTATAGTCCTATGAACCTTTCTTCGCCTTTCATTTTCTTTCCCTTCTACCATACACGATAGGAGAAAAGGTATATATTTGTATATTAAAGATAATCTAACAATATATAAAAATAAAAAAATCATAATATATGTACAATTTTTAGACTAAAGGATAGAGGGATGCAAACTCTTTACTTTTTAGTGGAGTCAAACGTGGAATTACCATTAAGCTTTAAGATTTTTGGACTATTTTTTTTTTAAATCAAATATCCCTTAAATAAATATTAGTATTTAAAGCGAGAATATAGATGAGTAGATTTTATACCGGTGATTTGAATATGTTCCACTTGATATTTTGTTAGTTTAAGAGTTGTTTAATGTTTTTCTAGTTGTTTTTAGTCTTACTTTTACAGATTAGGAGATTAACAGCTTTTGGATGCAATGCTTAGTACTTTGAGGAAAATTTACTCATGAAAAGAAGAAAAATAGTTTTAAGCGCTACAGCCATGAAAAATGGGCGCTACAACACTGGTGGACGATGAAAGTGGATGCTATAGCACTGGATAGTGAGCACTACACTACTGGCAAGGGTAGATCCTGGGCGCTATAGCCATGGTTTTTGGGTGCTGTAGCCCTCATTCATGACAGTTTCTCTTTTTTTGAATTTTTTGATTCCAAAGTTTCCCTTTTTGTAATGTATTTAAATAGGAGAGATTATGGTTAATTTAGAAGTCTTTTTAATTATTTTTCAATCTTAGAACTTTGGAAAAATAGAGAGAGAGAGATGTTAAAGAGATTCAAAGATAAAACAAAGAGCCCGAAGATTAGGAGATTGGCTTCATCAGATATATTTTTTTTAAATCTATCTTCTCTTCTAGTTTTGTTTGCAATTTCAATGATGCCAACACTCTTTTGAGTTGTGCCTTTTATTTCAGTTTTGAGCTAATTTATTTTTCTAGGATTGTAATTGGAACTCAACATGTAGCTTGAATTGATATATTTTTTCCGTTGATTTTTATTGGTCGTTATCTAATTATTTGTTTTATTTTGTTCTTAATATTTCTAATTAATTGACCACTAATTAGATTGATTGATAAACCTTAACGAACTTGGTAAAGGGACTTTTATACTTAGCCTTAGATAGAATGACATATGATTAATATGTGGAAGCTTGAGTTTATGTAGGATAGGTATACTTATGTAACCTGTGTAACCACTAAGAGAGTATTTGCTTAATGAATCTTTCTTAATTTAATTCTTATAGAAATATAATGAGTTAGTTAAGGAGAGTATTTTTATTTGACCATTAGAAGAGGTTTTTAGATAATTTAAGGTTCTCAATTAATAATTTGATGCGGTTAATTAATCAAGGGGAGAGTAGAAAGATTCAAGTGAAGTATTGAGGCAAGATTATGATCTTAGGTTTTGTCTTATTGGTTTTTATCTCGTAAAATTCTAGTTTGATTTATTTTTCATTTATTTCAATTTTATTTTCATCTTTGCAAAGTTATTGTTTAAATAAAATTAAGGTGATATAATTTTAGTATTTAGCAGTTATAGTAGCAATTCTCTAAGAAAACGATACTTTACTTATCATTATATTATTTGTTAGTGATATGTACGCCTATGTCATAAAATCAATAGTAAATTATTGGTGCCATTGCTATAGAATTGTTTTACTATGTTTTGTTAATATTAATATCAATCATTCTTAGTTTTAATTTGAACACTTGTTTTTTTATTTTCTTTTTTAGGCACTTAGGTCATTGTATGCAAAGTGATAAAGGCTTGGAGTCAATTCCTTTTGACTCGGAAATCGAAAGAACTTGTCAGGGAAATCAGAAGGAAAGAAACAAGATTTAATTCAACAATAAGCGATGGCCGAAGCACTAGGAGAGGAGCAAAATAGGTCCTTAATGGACTATGCAGTTCCTCAAGTAGATAGGATTTAGATGAGTATTGTAAGACCTACCATTGGAGCTAATAACTTTAAAATCAAGCCAGCTATCATTCAGACGATTCAAACTTCGGTTAAATTTGAAGGGTTGCAAAATGATGATTCCAATGCTCACATTGCAAATGTCTTGGAGATTTGCGATACCTTCAAACATAATGGGCTTCATCAGATGCTATCAGACTTAGATTCTTTCCTTTCTCACTTTGGGATAAGGCAGAGAGTTGGCTAACTTCACATTTTTCTGGCACCATTACAACATGGGATGATTTGACATAAAAGTTTCATGCTACATACTTTCCACTGGCTATGATTGCTAATTATGAGGTTTGGGAGAGAATAAGGATATGCTCCGAAGACACCTTCATCATGGGCTACCCAAATGGCTCAAGGTACGAGCTTTCTATAATGGTTTGGATCACAGTATTAAGTCTAATATAGATGTGGCTGCAGTTGGTGCTCTTATGGAAAATTCTATTGATGCTGCCTATGAATTGCTAGAAGATATGGCAGCCAACAATTATTAATGGCTTGTTGTGTGGTCAATACATAGAAAGGTAGCTAAAATTTACGAAATTGATGTTATTATTGCCTTAACAGCTCAAGTGGACACTTTGTCCAAGAAGTTTGATACAATGGGAGTTCATGTGCCAATTCAAAGTTCTTTTGTGACTAGTGACTTTTGTGGAGGTAACCATTCTAGTAACTGATGCTCCATTAATGTGACACCTGTGTAATATGTCAACAATTACAATAGGTATGCCATCAATCCCAATTCAAACTTTTTCAATCTGAGTTGGAAAAATCATCCTAATTTCTCATGGAGTAATAATCAAGGGCGGCCTTCTTCTTCATCTTCAAAGCCAATATGCCTATTAGGTTTTCCGCCACAAACACCATCATGGGAGAAGAAGCCAAATCTTGAAGATTTAGTGGTCCAAATGACCACTAATGCTTATCAGTTCATCACAGAGACAAGGACTTCACTCTAACATCAAGTGGCTTTGTAACAACCGGGAAAATTCACATTTTTCAGAGAATAATTACACAATGAATTTAAGCGTTAAAATGTGGAATTAAGTGATTTAATATTGTTTAGAACTAAAATAAAATGTTCTAACAATGTTAAAGGATGAAAAATGAGTAATACTGATATTATGTGTGTGCATGTGAGTGCCACTCACAATATCAAGAAGTAGTCAAAGATGATATTATCTTGACATAAAACTGATAAATTTGGGTTCAGCACTTCGAAATTAGTAAGGATAGCCTATCGGCACGTTCAAATTTGATAATTGAGCACAAGGGTAATTTTTGATCGAAAATTCACAGTATCGGAAATTGGTCGAAATGATCTCAGATGAAAATAAACTGATATATTTGGATTCAGGACACCCAAATTAGTTAGGATAGCCCATGTTGAAATTTTGGGTGAAAAAGTATATAAAGAACGAAAAAAGTGAAATGTCCTCAATTGTCCACATGCTCTCTCTCTCATCACTTCTCTTTCTCTCTCTACCCCCATTGATGAATAGTAACCTACCACCGGAAACGGTGTCCGTTTTCGACACCGCGGGCATCGTTGGAAAGCTCTCGCCGAGCTGAGTTCAACGGTGGGCCGAGTCGACGGAACCGACGCCGGAGGAGCCCGCACACGCCGCCCGAAGCAGCCGGCCACCGGAAAATTCGCGACGCCGTATCTTCGCCGTCCAACGTCCGATCAAGCTGAAACCGGTCCCAAAAGACTCGTGGTGAAGAGTAGAACAAAACTCAGGTGGAGTTTTAGCCCAACGGCCGCCGGATCGCGTCGCCCAACTCTGCCCGTCGCCGTCGCCGCCGTGAAACCCGTCGTTTCCGGCGATGTTGAGCTGCACCACCGGTACAGAAATGGTCGCTGTGAAGAAGGGAGCAAAACCCCTCAATCAATTTCGGGGAAAAAGTCCGGCACGGCGGAGCTCCACCGTCACCGCCGTGATCGAGTTTTCGGGGGTCGATTTCCGGCCATAGGAGCTTCAAATGGTGAAATTGACACCACCAATGAGTTCCTCACGTCGAAATCTTCAAGATGTGCTACTCATTTTCCACCGTCGCCACCGGTCAATGTCGGTCAACGGCCGGTCAACGCCGGTCAACGGCGACCATTGACCGAAAATGGAAGTTTGGCCCGTTAACCTATTTTCGACGTTCCAGACTTATCCGCGGAGTCGGATTTGCAAGACGGGACCTCAAAGATGATGAACGAAGAATTAGGGTTTATGCCGTTGAGACCGGACTGCAATTCGGTATAAATCCCGACCCCTTTACGTTCCGTAATTTAATTGTTTGGGACTGTTATATGATTTTATGATTTTTGGTATGAAAAATGTGGAAAAGAATGTATAAAAAAAAGAAAAAGAAAATGGCTGTAATAGAGAAAAAGAAAAATATGTGATGATGTAACGATTTTATGTAAACAGTGTGAGTTTTACGTAAAATCTAGGCCTCTGGTATAGTACGTGATAGAATTAGATTAGGATAGATGGTTTTCAGGCGTTTCCTAAATGCTGGAACCTCAAAAATTAAGCGGAAATGCTGCCGAAATTTCTAAAAATGGCACCAGGGGTAATATGGGAAACGAGGGGTAAAAATATGATCGGGAAGGAAACACGAGCCCCCTCGAGGAATTAGGGCATGGAAAAAGGAAGGGACAAGTTATAATTAGTAAACCGGCCCTTCGAAACCCTAGAACGTAAGGAAAATATGAAACCGACTCTTAGGTTCGAATAGTACTTCCCGAGAGCCGGGAATGTGAAAATTGGTAAAATGATAAGAATTGATCCGTAAAAAGTCTAATATGATTTAAAAAGTTAATTTGATGATTTTGGGTTTAGAAAATCCAGCCTAAGTATGAAAATGAAAATGTTATGATTAAACGAACCATTAGGGGCAAAATGGTCATTTTGCCCAAAGACTCTCAAATTATGGGAAAAGAGCCCCAATGACCCCGGAATAGGTTAATGAAGTTTGTAAAAGCCAAAATTGAGGTTTAAGTTATGAAAAATCACGTCAAGGGTAAAATTGTAATTTTGTCAAAAGTTTGGGGTAAAATCGTAATTTTTCAAAAAGTTGGGGGAAAAATTCGAAAAGGGCCATTAAGGTTTAAAAAGCTGTCCTAAGGCTATAATTAAGGGTTATAGGATCAGATTCAAGCTTTTTAATAAAATAAAAGTTATAAATGAAAATGTGATTAACGGACAAAGTTTGTCTGTAGGAGCCCGATCCAAACACGACAAAGGACGTCGATGGATTCTAAGAAGAGGATAAGCATGCTATGAGTAAGTTCAGACATTTACCTGTCTGCAACTATGAACAAACTTATAGTATTTATATGTTTTATATGTAAATGTCATGATATGGTTTATGATGATGCTATAGTAACACTATAGTAATGCTATGATGATGTTAAAAGATATGTATTAATAAATAATTTATAATATATATATGTATATTGAATTATAAAGGAAAGGTATTATAAAAGCTTTATGAGAGTAAGATGTGATAAAGAGTGATAGAAGAATGGAAAGAATAAGAACGAGAATGTTATGATAGGATGCATAAGAAAGATATGAAATATGAAAGGAAAAAATAGATGTTCTATGAAAAGTTTTATGAAAGTTAGGTTATGATTGATAGAGCAATGATGATCAGTGATGAAAGGAATTAAGAAAAGGTATGTTTTATGATAACGAAAGGATAGGTGTTTTATGAAAAATGATATGAAAGTAAAGAATTAGACAAGAAAGAGAAACAATGATAGGTTATGATGAAAGGTATGATGAAAGGATTAGAACATAACGGTAAGATGTGATTGATGGAATAGAACGATAGGCTATGATCGATAGGAGTATGATGATAAGATACTGTGGATAGGATGATGCAAATGAATAATAGAGAAGAGAATAATTGTCTGCACATAATTAAACATAATTTTGTTTGTTGTGATGTGATGTTATATAAGTAATAAGTGTTATATATGCTATGCTAAAGTGTGATTAACATAATTCACACAAGTAAAGTAAAGAATTAAGAAAAGAAAAACAACGAAAGAACAAATGTTCCATGAAATGTTTTATGAAAAATGAGAAATGAAAGATGATGAATGTCATGAAAAAGATGTACAACGAAAAAAATCAATATAAGAAAAGCTAAAAGAATGCAAGATAATAAAACTAAAAAGTTAATGGTTGGTGTACCGGTCTCCCTATATGGTTGAGACTTCCGGTCTATATCCTCCGCGCAAATGTGGTGCTACCCCGAAGGTGTGGTAGATTATAGGATGGACCAACCCCGAAGGTGAGGTTTTATGTGACTGTGAGGTAGGTTGGTGGGTAGCTCCCCCTCCTCCCACTGTCAGCGCGCACTAGGTACGTTCAACAACGGGGCCCACCAGTGAAAGATAAGAAAAGAAAAGAAAGTGAAAAATAAGAAAAGAAAAGAAAGTGAAAGAAAAGAAAAGAAAAGTAAAGAACGATATAAAAAGAAACAAACGATATGAAACATAATAGAATTATATATGTGATGTGATGTGAATGACACGTTTTTACGTGATGTTATACTAGTGTGTATGTTACTAGCTTTTAAGATATGAAATGTTAAGAGATGATGACAAAGCGATAGAGAAGTTATAAAGGTTTAGAACAGAAAGTTAAGGAATGATAGGAATGAGAAGAAAAGAAATGAAGAGATTAGATTAGAATGATAAGAGCTGATCGATAGAATGATAAGAACAATGAACGAAGAGATAAACGAGCATGATGAAGCTCATATTCTATGTTATGTTTTGAGGATATGTATAAATGATGTATATGATGTGTATATACATGATGTCACATATTCTAGTAATAATATATATATTACTAGTATTTATAAGTTAATGAACGTATGTTTGAACTTACTGAGCATCTAGCTCATTAGTTGTTTATATGTGCAGGTAAGCAACCTGTTAGTTTAAAGTAGTATGATGGACAACGGACGGATCTGCACGTGCCAAGGGACTGGGCGAGGGTATGGTACTACCATAAGTCTTTCGCTGAGTGTTCAAAAAGGAAGATGAAAGAAAGAAAGTTATGAAATATGTGTTATAAGAGAATGATAGAGATAGGTATAATATGTAAGTTAAAAAAAAATTTTTTTGCTATAGAAATTGCTTGCGCTTTAAGATGAGAATATTAAGAATGGAAGGTTAAGTATGTTAAGTAAGAGGATGACGACCCACAAGGTTGCCAGCCATCGCGGTTGGCGTCAGAGCTCGGCTGGTTGGTATGGTAACGTACGGGGGGTGGGGTCGTCACAGGCTTCCATCCGGAATCTTGGGGTCCAATTGGGAAAATTGGCCAACACCATCAACAACCGGCCTCAAGGTACATTGCCTAGCCACATAGAGATAAACTCAAAAGAGAAGTTAAAGAAAATTGTATGGCAATTACACTAAGAAGCCTGATTCACCGGCCAAGTTAATTGCGGATGAAGTGGTGGCTGAAAAGCAAGAAGAGACTTTGGAAGAAAAGTTCGAAGAAGACAAGTTTGATTTGGGGGATTTCTCTCAATACAATCCACCGCCACTATTCCCTCAATGTTTGCAAAAGCAGAAGGTGGATAAATAGTTCTCCAAATTTCTTTAGGTATTTAAAAAACTCCATATCAACATTCCTTTTACCGATGCTTTGGAACAAATGCCTAGTTATATAAAATTCTTGATGGAAATCTTGTCCAAGAAAAGAAGATTGAGTGACTTTGGAACATTTGCCTTAACCAAGGAGTGTAGCGCCATCATCTAGAAGACGTTGCCACCAAAGCTTAAGGATTTGGGACGCTTCACCATTTCGTGTACTATTGGTAATAAATTTTTCAGCAAAGCTTTACATGATTTGGGTGCTAGTGTTAATCGGATGCCATTTTTTATCTATTGGAGACTTGGTTTGAATGAAACAAAGCCTACAAATGTTACTTTGCAACTTACTGATAGATCTCTTACCTATCCAAGGGGTGTGGTTGAGTACGTGCTTATGAAAGTTGATAAATTGATTTTTCCAGTTGATTTCATAATCTTGGATATGGAAGAAGACCAAGATATTTATATAATCCTAGGGTAGCCATTCTTAGCTATGGAAAATGTCGTAATCAATGTACGGCAAAGGGAGTTAAGTCTACAAGTGGAGAATGAAAAGGTAACATTTAATGTGTTCAAAGCACTTATAGAGGCTCTTCGATATGAAAATGGTTGCCAACAAGACATAGAGAGTAAGAAAATGATTAAAGTGAATCTGGTGAAGGCTTTTAAGCATCAGTTAAAACCATATGAAGGATATCAATTTCAGCTTGAACACAGGTTAAGAACTACATCACAACATTATCAAGGAAGAAAGCCAAAGCTTGATGACCTAGGAAACGGACCTCTTGAACTATGGTGAACTCAAACCACTTTGTCAATATGATGAGAGAAAAAGAAGACAAAGTGCCCATTCCAGATTGTAAATGTTAGAATGCAATCAAGTCTGCATTGGTTTGGTCCATTGATATCATAAAAGGACAAGTTGGCTAGAGCACCAAAAAAGTCGGGCCGATGACTCTAAACCAAGCACTTTTTGGGGGACAATCCAAGCTTTCTAAACTTTTGAGATTTGTTTTGATTTTTCTTGTTCTTTTTATTTTGTTTTGTTTTCATTAGTGTGTTTGGTTTTGTTTTTGATGTGTACTAATCTCTTTGATTTGATTTTGTTCAAATTAGGAAATTGAGCATGTTTAGAGGACATTCGTATGTTTTTTCATCTTTTCCTCCCTTAACGACAAGAGTTCAAACGTCCAAGCATTTAATTTAAAATATTAAAAATAAAAGTAAAAGGTAACTAGTGTCTCCGCATACCAAGTGTTTCCATCCTCCATTTGCATTATTTGAACATTAGGGACCAATGTCTGATTTATATTTAGAGTTCAGTACTGTGTTTGGTTTTGTTTTTGATGTGTACTGTAATAACCAGGAAAATCCATACTTCTCAGAAAATAAATACACAATGAATTTAAGCGTTAAAATGTGAAATTAAGTGATTTAATATTGTTTAGAACTAAATAAAATGTTCTAACAATGTTAAAGGATGAAAGATGATTAATAGTGATATTATGTGTATGCATGTGTGTGCCACTCACAGTATCAAGAAGTAGGTCAAGATGATATTATCTTGACATAAAACTGATAAATTTAGGTTCAGCACACCCAAATTAGTTAGGATAGCCTATCAGCACGCTCAAAATTGATAATTGAGCACAAGGGTAATTTTTGACCGAGAATTCGCAATATCGAAAACTGGTCGAAATGACCTCAGATGAAAATAAAACTGATATAATTGGATTCAGGACGCCCAAATTAGTCAGAAAAGCCTATGTTGAAATTTTGGGCGAAAAAGTATATAAAGAGCGAAAAAAAGTGAAATTTCCTTGCTGTCCACATACACACACTCTCTCCTCTTTCTCTTTCTCTCTCTACCCGAATGTGTACAGTAACCAACTTTCACATACGGTCTCCGTTCACGACACCGCCGGCACCATTGGAAAGCTCTCGCCGAGCTGAGTTCAACGGTGGGTCGACGCGACGGAACGGCCCCCGCATGCAGACGCACGCGCAGCCCGAAGCTTGTCGGAGCCGAGAATTTCGATCGTCGATTTCTTCGCCGTCCGGCCATCGTTTGCCACGAAACCGGTCCCAAAATATTCGTGGTGAAGAGTACTACAAAACCCATGTGGTGGATCGCCTCAACACCGACGGAATCGCGCCGCCCGAGCTTCAGAAAATCTGACGAAATGCCATCGTGGAGCCGCTGTCGAAATCGTCGATTCCGGCCGAGTTGAAGCACGCCGTTGGTGCAGAAATGACCGCAGGGTTGAGGGGAGCAAAAGCCCTCAACCAATTTCGGGGAAAAAGTCTGGCACGGCGGAGTTCCACCGTCGCTGCCGTGACCATGACTTTCGAGGAGGTTTTCCAGCGATAGAGGTGTCGAATGGTGAAATTGAGACCACCAATGGATTCCTCTCGTCGAGATCTTCAAGATGGGCTACTCATTTGCCACCGTCAACCGCCGGTCAACGGTGAGTCAACATCGGTCAACGACGAACGTTGACCAATTTTAGAAGTTTGGCCCGTTAGCCTATTTTCGACATTCCAGACGCATCCGTAGAGTCAGAATTGCAAGACGGGATCTCAGATATGAAGAACGAAGAATTAGGGTTTATGCCATCGAGACTGGGCTGCAATTCGATATAAATCCTGACCTTTTTACGTTCCGCAATTTAATTGTTTGGGACTATTGTATGATTTTATAATTATTGGTATGAAAATTATGGAAAAGAATGTATGTAAAAAGAAGAAAATGACTGTAATGGAGGAAAAGAAAAATATGTGATGATGTAACGATTTTACATAAACAGTATGAGTTTTACGTAAAATCTAGGCCTCTGGTATAGTACGTGATAGAATTAGATCAGGATAGATGGTTTTCAGACGTTTCCTAAATGCTGGGACCTCAAAAATTAAGGGGAAACTCTGCCGAAATTTCTAAAAACGGCACTAAGGGTAATATGGGAAAACGAGGGGTAAAATATGATCGGGAAGGTAATCCGAGCCCCCTCGAGGAATTAGAGCATGGAAAAAGGAAGGGGCAAATTGTAATTAGTGAACCGACCCTTCGAAACCCTAGAACGCAAGGAAAACATGAAACCGACTCTTAGGTCGGAATAGTATTTCCCGAGAGTCGGGAATGTGAAAAATTGGTAAAATGATAAGAATTGATCCGGAAAAGGTCCGATAAGATTTAAAAAGTTAATTAGATGATTTTGGGTTTAGAAAATTCAGCCTAAGTATGAAAATGAAAATGTTATGGTTAAACGACTCATTAGGGGCAAAATTGTCATTTTGCCCAAGGATTCTCAAATTATGGGAAAAGAGCCCCAGTGACCCCGAAATAGGTTAATGAAGTTTTTAAAAGCCAAAATTGAGGTTTAAGTTATGAAAAATCACGTCAAGGGTAAAATTGTAATTTTATCAAAAGCTAGGGGTAAAATCGTAATTTTTCAAAAAGTTGGAGAAAAATTTGAAAAGGGCCATTAAGGTTTAAAAAAGCTGTCCTAAGGCTATAATTAAGGGTTATAAGATTAGAATCAAGCTTTTTAATAAAATAAAAGCTATAAATGAAATGTGATTAACGGACAAAGTTTGTCTGTAGGAACCCGATCCAGACGCGACAAAGGACGTCGATGGATTCTAAGAAGAGGATAAGCACGCTATGAGTAAGTTCACACATTCACCCATCTGTAACTATGAACAAGCTTATCGTGTTTATATGTTTTGTATGCAAATGTCATGATGTGACTTATGATGATGCTATAGTAAAAGATAGGTTTTAATAAATAATTTATAAAAATATATATATGTATATACTGAATTACGAAGGAAAGGTATTATAAAAGTTTTATGAGAGCAAAGATGTGATAAAGAGTGATAGAAGAATGGAAAGGGTAAGAATGAGAATGTTATGATAGAATACATAAGAAAGAGATGAGATATAAAAGGAAAGGATAGATATTTTATGAAAAGTTTTATGGAAGTTAAGTTATGATTGATAGAACAACGATGATCGGTGATGAAAGGAATTAAGAAAATGTATGTTTTATGATAACGAAAGGATATGTGTTTTATGAAAAATGATATGAAAACAAAGAATTAGACAAGAAAGAGAAACAATGATAGGTTATGATGAAAGGTATGATGAAAGGATTAGAACATAACGGTAAGATGTGATCGATGGAATAGAACGATAGGCTATGATCTATAGGAGTATGATGATAAGATACGGTAGATAGGAGGATACAAATAATAAACGGAGAATAATTGTCTGTACTTAATTAAACGTGTTTTGTTTGTTATGATGTGATGTGATGATATATAAGTAATATGTGCTATATATGCTATGCTAAAGTGTGATTAACATAATCCACACAAGTAAAGTAAAGAATTAAGAAAAGAAAAATAACGAAAGAACAAATGTTTCATGAAATGTTCTATGAAAAATGAGAAAGGAAAGATAATGAATGTCATGAAAAAGATTTACAACGAAAAATCAATATAAGAAAAGTTAAAAGAATGCAAGATAATAAAACTGAAAAGTTAATGGTTGGCGTACCGGTCTCCCTATATGGTTGAGACTTCAGGTCTATATCCTCCGTGCGGATGTGGTGCTACCCCGAAGGTGTGGTAGATTATAGGATGGACCAACCCCAAAGGTGAGGTATTATGTGACTGTGAGGTAGGTTGGTGGGTCGCTCCCCCTCCTCCTACTGTCAGCGCGCAACTAGGTACGTTCAACGACGAGGCCCACCAGTGAAAGATAAGAAAAGAAAAGAAAGTGAAAAGAAAAGAAAAGAAAAGAAAGGAAAAGAGCGTGAAAAGAAAAGAGAGGAAGGAGAGTGAACAGAAAAGAAAAGAAAGGAGAGTGGAAAAAAAAAAGTAAAGAAAAGAGCGTGGAAAGAAAAGAAAGGAAAAGAGAGTGAAAAGAAGAGAAAAGAAAAGAAATGATACGAAAAGAAAAGAAAAGTAAAGAACGATAAGAAAAGAGATGAACGATATGAAAGAATGATATAATGAAATCGATGAAAAAGAAACAAATAATAAAACGAAATTAAAAGAACATAATAGAATTAATATATGTGATGTAATGTATTTGATGTTATGTGTATGATGTGAATGACACGTTTTACATGATGTTTATGCTAGTGTGTATGTTACCAGCTTATAAGATACGAAAAGATAAGAGATGAGGACAAAACGATAAAAAAGTTATAAAGGTTTAGAACAAGAAGTTAAGAAATGATAGGAATGAAAAGATTAGATTAGAATGATAAGAGATGATCAATAGAATGCTAAGAACGATGAACGAAGAGATAAATGAGCATGAAGAGGCTAACATAATATGTTATATTTTAAGGATATGTATAGACGATGTATATGATGTATGTATACGTGATGTCATATATTCTAGTAATAATATATATTACTAGTATTTATAAGTTAATGAATATATGTTTGAACTTATTGAGCATCTAGCTCATTAGTTGTTTATATGTTGCAGGTAAGTAACTTGTTAGTTTAAAGTAATATGATGGACAACGGAAGGATCTGCACATGCCAAGGGACTGAGCGAGGGTATGGTACTACCATAAGTCTTTCGCTGAGCGTTCAAAAAGGAAGATGAAAGAAAGAAATTTATAAATTACATGTTATAAAAGTATGACAGAGTTATAGGCATAGTATGTAAGTTAAAAAAAAATTGCTATAAAAATTGCTTCCGCTTTAAAATGAGAATGTTAAAAATGGAAAGTTAAGTATGTTAAGTAAGAGGATGACGACCCACGAGGTTGCCAGCCATCGCGGTCGGTGTTAGAGCTCGGTTGGTTAGTATGGTAACGTATGTGGAGGACGTCACATGTCCTAATCTCTTTGATTTGATTTTGTTCAAATTAGGAAATTGGGCATGTTTAGTGGACATACATATGGTTTTTCATCTTTTCCTCCCCTAACGACAAGAGTTCAAATGTCCAAGCATTTAATTTACAATATTAAAAATAAAAGTCAAAGGTAACTTGATATTTCAGAGATTAATATTATATATTTGGTTTGCATAAACTAATATGAGTGATAGGTGATTTAGTATACAAAGTGGTCACACACGCACTTGAGGAATCCGAAACAAGGTAAAGTTGATGATGGAACTGAAATTCTAGACCCATATAATGCTCTGAGCTTCCCTTGAGTATGAATTTTGTAAAATCTTTGTGGTATTTTTATGAGTTAAATGAAATCATTGCTTGTGGTTAGATTTTTGTTTTTAGATTGTTATTCGTTTGATTTATTACTCTTTTGCTCGAGGATTAACAAATATGTAATAGCACCCCCACGAAATATTTTTTAGGCTCCGTCGCTGACTCGGGTCAATTGGTCTTCTCATTTTGGCTTGCTTCTGGACTCTTACTATTTGATCAGACTACTTGTGACACTTTGTAACTCTTATAGCCTAAATTCCTCAAGCTGCATGGATATGCTTTCAATGAATGCTTTTATTATGATGTGAGATTAGGATACCAGAATATTGAGTCCTTTCTTTGTTCATTTACTTTCATTAGATTTAGAATTTGTTTGGTTGTATTTGATAAAAGAATTAACTGCTTCACTGAATTTACTAGGATCCTCTGCCTATCTTCTCTTAATCTTCTCAGTTATTCTTTCAAAGAAACAAAGTTTTAGCAGAGCAAACAAGTAGTGCCATAATTTTTATCGGAGCCAACGTGCCTTAGGTGGGTTGGTTGGGTGCTCATCAAGCACGGTGGGAACATGTGACTGGGAGGCTTAAACAAACCACTCACTTTTTTGTTCTATTTTGAAAACTAGGTATAATAGGTATGATTTTATACTGATATGCACAAAAGCCCCCATTAACATATCAGTAAAATAAAAGTTATAAAACCAATTTTGTTCAGCCCCCACTAACATATCAGCCCAAAAAAAATTATAAAGCCCGTTATGTTTAAGTAGTCAAAGACCTCGCTTAGAAAGAAATAAAGCAATGCCTCAACTGTAACACATTAATGTTAATTAACTTTTTGTTGATCTTCTGTTTTAGTTGATAGCCCCCATTGGCTTAAATTCCTGGCTCCATCCCTGGTGCTTGTTTTTCACACAAGAAGTTTTTAGATTCGAGTCACCCCACCACATAGATTATCAACAAGCCACATATGGTAACTCGGAATTATTTTGGTTCTCCAACCTCTCCCTTGTAACCTTTTAAATTTACCGCCAAAAAAAAAAAAAAGAATAAGTCCATCTCAATTTTGCAAATTTTTTTGGCTTCTAAGAATATGATGATTAGAAAGTAACTTATTCATGGTGTCTTGTACTAATTCTACGATAACTTGAATCTTCCACCCAAAATATTAAAAATTTTGAAAAAAATAAAAAAAAATAGAGAGGAAGGAAACCTGTGACTCTCGTTCGTTCCTGGGATAGTTTAATTAGATAATCATGATGCAACATTCCGTATGTTTACACCTGAAATTTACACAAGGGTTGAAGCACATCACTGGAGTTGGAATGACCCCATTCCAATGATTCCCACCACTTCTTTTCAACTTTGATCTTTCGAAGAGAAGCAGGGCGATCACCGAGCGGTTCTTTTCCGGATAGATGATCAATCCGCTTCAAGTTAGAGCATTTCAGTAAGAGAATTTCGTCAAGTGAATTAACAACCAAACCAGCTTCTTGACAGTTGGATATGCTCTTCAGTTCTGGCAAGCGCCACAGGCGTAAAAACCTTGGTTTAGGCGGACTCACACAGATTTCACCAACTACTCCTCTTTTGACACGATTTTCTTTGACATTGCCGTGATCTTCACCGTCGGATTTCGCTGCAATTAAATGAACCATCTGCCCGCCCTTATGAACTTTAATCTCCTCCATGTTTTGAAGGTGAGATAGCAACTCGGGCACGAACAAGCTCTTCATATTTGGACAGTCGATTACCGAAAGCTTCTTCAGAGACGAGAAGGTTCCAATTGGGAGTAAACAAGGCGCAAAAGTATCTCTCTTGACTAGAACACGGGAGTTCCACAATCGATCAAGTTCCAACTCCTCAAGCCTTTGAAGAATCGGAACTGTGAATGACGAAGAGTAAAGCAGGTACTCCATCTCTTGACAATCTGACAAATACATAACCGCAGATCAATTGCATCCTTCAACGACACAAATGATCTGCGCAAAGTCACCAAAAGGTAGATCCTGATATGCAAGATTTGAATGCCTTGAGGAAGTAAAAGCGGACAGCAATTTCCCGCTATGTTTTCTTCTCCTAAGATACAATGTGTCAAGATAACACCCCTACTGCATTTATAGAACTTTTGAAATTAATGAAATCCTACTTGAAGTGTGTAACTTTAGATCGTTTCTCGCCCTTCCATGGATTTGACGAGCGCATTAAAATGGTGGACGTCATGAAACATGGCCTCAAAAGTCTCCAACTTTCTTAAGCTTGTCAACTCCTCTACATTGACTTTCAATGTTCTTGAAAAGTACCGAGGAAGTGCAAGGTGTTGGAGATGCGAGAGTTTGGTAAAACCGCACCAGGCATTATCCTCAAAAACTTGGTGTGAAGGTTGAGGGATCTCAAATTTACCAGCATTTCTAGGCCTTTAGGTACTTCATTGATTACGGTTCCCCAACAGTCTAGTCTTCTTAAAGCCCGGACTTTTGCTAAAGATGGTACATTCCTTAATCTCTTGCACCCTCTTAAAAACAGAGCAGTGAGATTCACCAAATGAGAAATTGAGGTAGGGAGGATCTTGATATTTGTGTAGGACAGATCTAGAACACTTACTTTCCATATGCATAAAAAAGAAATCTGGAATTTCGTTTACGAGTTTGTTACTTCTTAGTATCAAAGTTGAAAGCATAGGACACTTCGTGGACGCACTTGAGGGGATTGTCCGATATTCTGTTGCACATCGAAGACACCCTGCATCTTGACGTGCTTGTACCCAAACTTGTTAGATGAACCTTCTAGCAAGCAAGCACTTTCAAGCTTATTCAACATAGCATGGCCCTTTATGATCTCCGCTTGACGGCTATACATTCCATCAATTATTCCCTCATCAATTAAGTAATTAATCAAATCATAACGTCTAATCATGGAGTCTTCAGTGTATAATGCACAGTAAAGAAGACAGTCCTGAAGTTTCTTGTCCTTCAAGCGACTAAAACTTAATTTCAACTTGTGCATTACCATGCTTATTGTAACAACCAAGAATTTTCATTTTCTAAGAATCATTTTTTTTAATTAATGTAATGATATTTTTATATATATATATATATGAATGATTTAATACTGCAAGAATGAAATAAAAATATTCTAACAGTGTTAAAAAAAAAAAGAAAGAGAGGATAATAACAAAAATAATTTTTTGAAAACTAGGGGCTTAGGACAAATTTAAAAAGTTTGGGGTAAAAAAAAAAAAAAAAAAAAAGGGGGGGGGGGGGGGGATGTTTTTTCGGATAAAAGGGAGAGAGAGGGGGGTGAGTTAATAAACTCACCACAGCCCTCCCCCTTATTTCGTTTCCTCAGCACGCGAAGAGAGAGAGAGCGACAGAGAAAGAATCGGCGAGAGAGGGCAAAATCCGGCGAGAAAGAGAGAGAAATCCGGTGAGAAAGAGAGAGAAATCCGGCGAGAGAGAGGGAGAGCGACGGGAGAAGATCTTCTTATTCTTCTCCTTTTTCTTCTTCTTCTTCTTCCTCCGTTCAATTGCTGGCGTGAGTTCCGGCGGTAAGCCGCAACTTTGGCGGCGAAAAAACAAGAGAGAGGGAGCGTGAGAAAAGGGTGAAAACGCCGACTGAAAACGCAGGCTCCTCTTCCCCTTCCTCCTTCCACGCGAACCGGCCCTGTGCAACCGGGAGGAAGCCGCGACTTCCGGCGTCTCCAAACTCGGATTTTCTTCGAGTTTCCTTCCAAAAACCACAACTTTAGTTCCTCTAGAAGCAAAGGAATGTTTTTGAACAAAGGTAACATTTTTTCCTTGCATTTTGATGATTTTCGGATTTTATATAGGGTAGTGTGAAAAATTGTTTAAATGGAAATGTTAGGGTCCGAAAATGGTTAGAAATGATTGAGGATGGCTTAGAAAAGAATGTATGTGAGTTTGGGAACTTAAATGCAAGAGTTTGAATAGGTTTTCTTGAGGAAACCGAAAATGTACAAAGTTAGGGTTTGAAAATTTGATAATTTTTCATGATGAATTTGTGGATCTTTTTCGTGAAATAATTGAACTTTATGATTGTTAACTTGAAGATTTAAGTGAAAAAAATAGTTATAAGGGTTATATTAACCATAAATGTAATTGGGTTAAATTTTGAATAAATGATGGTTAAGTTTCTTGAAATGGGATTTTGAAATCTTAAAGTTGGTTTTGTTGAGTTTAGAGTTAAGAAAAGAGATTTAAAATGGTTATGCAATTGTTTGGAAGAGATTAGTTAAGTTGAAAGTTGAGTTGGAAGTTTTAGTTATTGAAATTGAATGATTTATGTTGTTAGTGATTTTGAATGAATGAATGGACATGAAAAATGTAAGAAAGGATTTAATGAGAAAATAAAGTAGTGAATGGCAAGTTGGAAATGGAAAATGAAAAAAAAATGATGATGAAAGTGATGGTTGATTTATGGATATGATTTGGAATATGTCAATGAGTAATGTGTGGGATTGATAAGCATTTTTCATAGAACGTTTTGAATGTTCTATGAAAAATTAGGCCTCTGGTATAGTAATTGGTAGGTACCTAAGTTTTGAGGTGTTACTTAAATGCCGGGACCTTAGTTTTTAAGCGAAAATGCTGCCGAAATTTCGATAGCGATAATGAGGTGAATTAGTTGTAAGAAACTGAGAGTGTGGGCATTATGGAGATTAAAATGTTAAGAAAAATTGGAATGTTAAGGAAAAGGGTGAAAACAAAATACCAAAGATAGTAACAATATTTTAAGAGTTGAATTGGAGAAAAAGAGAGGAATAAGAAAAATGTAGAAATTAATGTAAATCTTACTATAATGAAAAAAAAAATGAAATGAATATGAGAAATAATCCGTGATTATTTCTATTATAAGAAACCCAAGAAGTGAAGGGGAAAGCGGTATCAAGGATCCAAAAGGAATCACTCTTGCACAGATACTGTAAGTACAAATATTTACTTGTCTACCCACGAACTGACTAACTTTGATGTGTTCTGTGACATGAGTTAGATGAAAAATCATGTTAGAGATGTTTTAGGAATGGTATGTATGCATGATAAGTTATGATCAAAAAGCTAAAAGAATGCATGATAATAAGACTGAAAACTTAAGTTGTTGGCGTACCGGTCTCCCTACAAGGTCGAGACTTCCGGTCTATATCCTCCGCGTAGATGTGGCGCTACCCCGAAGGTGCGGTAGATTATAGGATGGACTAACCCCGAAGGTGCGGTTTTTATATGACTTTGAGGTAGGTTGGTGGGTCGCTCCCCCTCCTCCCACTGTCAGCGCGCAAATAGGTACGTCCAACAACGGGCCCACCAATGAAAGTGAAAAGAAAAGAAAAGAAAAGAAAAGAAAAGAAAGGAAAGGAAAGGAAAGGAAAAGAAAGGAAAAGAAAAGAAAAGAAAAGTAAAGAGAAAGAAAAGTGATGATAGAGAAGAAAGGAAGACATGAAATGAAATTATGAGGATGTTGCGATAAGTTATGATAAAGAACCTCAAATACTAACCTATGAGGAATTAGAATTGCATTATGTGACTAACCTTAGAGGTTATGCATGTTAGTTCTTTGCTTGTATGTTTGTGCTTACTGAGTCTAGCTCACAAGTTTGTTTGTGGTATAGGTAATAAAAGTAAGCAACCCAGGACAGGACAGAAGGACGAGGGGACTAGCAGATAGATTCAAGAGGTGTCATGGACAAAGGAACGGACCCGCTATGCTTTCAGCTGTCAGAGTATTTTTGTATAAGCATATGTTCAGATATATATATTTATATATGCAGACCATATGTAAATGAAATGGAACAAAAATGAAAAAAAAAAGAAAAAAAATATATATATATAAGTTAGTATGTTTTAAGAAAAACAGAAGTTGTGCCAATATACAAGCACGATTGGAGGCTCAAGAATAGGAAAACCAAAGGCTAAGGGAGTTGTTAGCTGAAAGAAATGTAGAGCAAATTAATAGGGGTGGACCTTCCCAACCTCAAATGACCCCGTCCCAAACATCCATGCCAGAACCTCAACCGACTCCAAGGTCAACTGCTTCAACAATACCAGTTCTATCAGAAGGGGATATAGGTACTCCTGCTCAGATGGTAATCAATCAGGAGTCCTTATATGAGCGGTTTAGGAAAACGAAACCGCCAGGGTTTGAGGGGTCTACTGATCCACTTGAGGCTGAAGAATGGTTGGCCTCCATACAGATGATTTTCGAGTTCATGAATCTCACAGATCAAGAACAAATTCTATGTGCCTCCTACTTACTTAAGAAAGATGCCAGATATTGGTGGGAGATGGTAAAGATGAGAAGAGATCTAAAAAGCATGACATGGGATAACTTCTTGGAAGAATTCAACCGGAAATTTTTCAACTTAGATGCTTTGCGAGCTTAACAGTGAGAATTTGATGGGTTAAAGCAAGGAGAAATGTCGGTAACTGAAGCTTACCGTAAGTTTGATTGGCTAGCCCGACTATGTCCGCAGATGGTACCAACAGAAGGGGAACGGGTCCGTCGAATGATTGACATGTTTAGGCCCGATATTGCCACATTAGTAGAGAGTGGTGAGACTCCACCCACCACCGTCGCAACTGCATTAGCAGGGCAATGAGAGCTGAGCACCAGTTGGCCCGAGCGAAAGAAGAGAAGGCTAAGGCTTAGGAGGACAAGAAGAGAGAAAGGGATTTGGCAAAACTGACACAGAAAAGCAATCAACTAAGCTAAAGTAGCAAGCCTTTCTCAGGTCCGAGGCCTAGTCAGAGCGGCAACCAAAGTCAATCGAGCACGAACAAGCGGAAGACTAATACTAGTGATTCCGGAGGTCAGAATGTAAGAAATGTCCAGAAAAGGCCAAATCAGACTACCGGCCAGACTAGACTCCCATGTCAACAATGTGGGAAGATGCATCTAGGGGAATGTAAAGTGGGGACATATGTATGTTATTTATGTGGCAAGGAAGGCCATTTTGCCAGGAATTACCCCACCAATCCCCAATACCAGCCAAGATCCTTCCAGCCGCGACCGACTGCTAGCCAAGCACATGCCATGCAGACAAGGTCCCAAGGAGCGCAGACTCACATGAATCAACCAGAAGACGCACCTCGAGCTGATGCACATATCCTGGCCTATTCCAAGGAAGACGTTGAGGTGGGAGCCTCAAATGTGGTGACAGGTCAGCTTCCTGTTGCCCAAAATATTGCCTATGTATTATTTGACTCAGGTGAATCACATTCATTTGCTTCACATACTTTTGCTGCAAAAATTAAACATGTTAAGGAGAGGATTAGTCAAATGTTCAAGACCAACCTACCATCTGGTGAGGTAATGTTGTCGGATCATTGGTTACTTAATGTTCCAGTGATTATTGCTGACCGAGAATTATACAACAATTTAGTCATACTAGAGATAGTTGACTATGATGTTATTTTCGGAATGGATTTCCTTAGTAAGTATCGAGCGACAATTGATTGCCAACAGCGGAAGGTAGTGTTTCAGTTATGAGGAGATGACCAGTTTGAATATGTGGGTCATACTCCAAGATCGTCCGGTATGCTGATAAGTTTAATGAGGGCACAGAAACTGATAAAGAGTGGATGCATTGGCTACCTAGCCTACATCACAGATACAAGCATTGAAGCGAAACTCCAACCAAGTGAAGTACTGGTGATTAGGGACTTCTTAGAAGTATTTCCAGAAGAATTGCCAGGACTCCCTCCAGATCGGGATATCACTTTTGAGATTGAATTGTTGCCAGGCACAACCCCTATTTCAAAAGCACCTTACAAAATGGCCCCTGTAGAATTGAAGGAATTACAGGTGCAGTTGAAAGAGTTGTTAGAAAAAGGATTCATCCGCCCTAGCTGTTCGCCATGGGGAGCACCAGTTCTGTTTGTGAAGAAGAAAGATGGAAGCTTGAGAATGTGCATTGATTACCGTGAACTCAACAAGGCTACAATCAAGAACAGGTATCCACTGCCGAGGATCGATGATTTGTTTGATCAACTCAAGGGAGCTGCAATGTTTTCCAAGATTGATCTTCGATCCGACTATTATCAGTTGAAGATCAAGGAAGGAGATGTCCCTAAGACCACCTTTCGCACGAGATATGGGCATTTTGAATTTCTTGTTATGCCCTTTGGATTGACAAATACTCCAGCGGCCTTCATGGATCTTATGAATCGAGTATTTAAGGAATACTTTGACAAATTTGTCATCGTATTTATTGACGATATCCTCATCTACTCGAAGAATCAAGAAGAGCATGAGAAACATCTTTGGACCTCACTGCAGACACTAAGGGAGCATCGGTTGTACGCCAAGTTCTCAAAATGTGAATTTTGACTAGATAAAGTCCATTTTCTCAGACACGTCGTCTCAAAAGACGGGATTGCAGTCGATCCTGCAAAAGTTGAAGCTGTTAGCAAATGGGTACCTCCGAAGAACGTCACCGAGATACAGAGTTTCCTAGGATTGGCAGGTTACTACCGTAGATTTGTGGAGGGATTTGCAAGGTTAGCTGCCCCTCTCACAGCTCTCACTCGCAAGGAGAAGAAATTTGATTGGACAAACAAATGCGAGGAAAGCTTTCAGGAATTAAAGAGACGGTTGACGAGTGCCCCAGTGCTCACGTTGCCTAAAGATGAAGGAGAATTTGACATATACAGCGACGCGTCCAAGATGGGATTAGGAGCTGTATTGATGCAAGATGGAAAGGTGATAGCCTATGCTTCCAGACAGCTGAAAGAACATGAGAAGAACTACCGGACTCACGATTTAGAATTGGCTGCTGTAGTATTTGCTCTTAAGATATGGCGGCATTATTTATATGGAGTTTGGTATAGGATCTTTACCGACCACCAGAGCTTGAAGTATTTCTTCACCCAGAAGGAGCTCAACATGAGACAAAGAAGATGGCTTGAGTTGGTTAAAGATTATGACTACGAGATTTTGTATCATCCCGGCAAAGCGAATAAGGTAGCGGATGCATTAAGCCGTAAGTCGACGATGCCGGAACGAATAGCTATCGATAAGTTACCCAAGCCGCTACAACAAGAAATTTCTACGCTAAGAATGGAGCTAATTTCAGGAAAGTTGGCGGCAATGCAAATCCAGCCGACACTTTTTGAGGAGATTAAAGAAGCTCAAGAGGTTGATGCTGTTCTGAGAAAATTGAAGGAAGAAGTTTCTAAGGGTGAAAGGACAGAGTTCCACATTGCTGACGATGGGGTACTACTTTTTCAAGGGAGGATTTGTGTGCCCAACAAAGAAGAATTGAGAAAGAGAATCCTAACGGAAGCCCACGACACCCCTTACTCAGTACATCTGGGTAGTACAAAGATGTATCAAGACCTAAAGCAGCAATTTTGGTGGAGAAACATGAAAAATGACATAGTCCAACACGTCAGTCGCTGTTTAACATGCCAAAGGGTCAAGGCAAAACATCAAAGACCAGCAGGTGAATTGCAACCACTAGACATCCCAGAGTGAAAATAGGAAAAAGTAACTATGGATTTTGTTGTGGGACTACCAAGGACAATTGAAGGATTTGATGCCATATGAGTAGTGGTAGATCGATTAACCAAGTCTGCTCATTTTATATCCATGAAGATGACGTATACGTTAGAAAAGTTGGCAGAGCTGTACATCTCAAACATAGTGAGACTGCATGGAATACCAACAGAGATAGTGTCTGATCGCGACAGACGGTTTACATTAAACTTTTGGAAGAGTGTTCAAACTGCAATGGGCTCAGAACTGAGATTTAGTACAGCATTTCACCCTTAGACAGATGGGCAATCTGAGTGCACAATCCAGACACTGGAGGATATGCTTCGCGCATGTACACTAGACTTCAAAGGAGCATGGAATAAGAAGCTACCACTGATCGAGTTTGCATACAACAACAGTTTCCAGGCTTCTATTGGAATGGCACCATATGAAGTATTGTATGGGTGGAAATGTAGATCACCAATTCATTGGTATGACTTAAGAGAAAAGGAGCTACACAAGACTGAGTTTATCCAAGAGACAATTGATGTAGTCAAGAAAATCCAACAGAGGATGAAGACTGCACAGAGTCACCAAAAGAGCTACACAGACCAGAGACGAAGACCCTTAGAATTCGAAGAGGGAGACTTCGTATTCTTGAAGGTTGAGCCAACGAAGGGTGTAATGCGATTTAGGAAGAAAGGGAAGCTGAGTCCCAGATACATAGGACCTTTTCCCATTATCAGTCGAGTGGGAAAAGTGGCCTATAAGTTAGCGCTGCCACCCGAACTGTCTACCGTACATAATGTCTTCCACGTGTCGATGTTGAGGAAGTACATTTCAGACCCTTCACATGTTCTTGAGTACGAACCAATCCAAGTCCAAGAAGACTTGTCGTATGAGGCGCAACCAGTTCAAATACTTGCTCGAGAGGAGAAGACGCTAAGAAATAAAAGCATCCCGCTAGTCAAAGTGTTGTGGAGAAATCACGATGTGGAAGAAGCTACGTGGGAGCATGAAGAAGAGATGAGACAAAAATACCCCCACTTGTTCTGAATTTTCGAGGATGAAAATTTTATAAGGAAGGGTGAATGTAACAACCAAGAATTTTCATTTTCAAAGAATCATTTTTTTTTAATTAATGTAATGATATTTTTATACATATATATATATGAATGATTTAATACTGCTAGAATGAAATAAAAATATTCTAACAGTGTTTAAAAAAAGAGAGAGGATAATAACAAAAATAATTTTTTGAAAACTAGGGGCTTAGGACAAATTTAAAAAGTTTGGGATAAAAAAAAAAAAAAGAGGGGGAAATGTTTTTTCGGATAAAAGGGAGAGAGAAGGGGGTGAGTTAATAAACTCACCACAACCCTCGCCCTTATTTCGTTTCCTCAGCACGCGAAGAGAGAGAGAGCGACAGAGAGAGAATCGGCGAGAGAGGGCAAAATCCGGCGAGAAAGAGAGAGAAATCCGGCGAGAAAGAGAGAGAAATCTGGCGAGAGAGAGGGAGAGCGACGGGAGAAGATCTTCTTCTTCTTCTCCTTTTTCTTCTTCTTCTTCCTCCGTTCCGTTGCTGGCGTGAGTTCCGGCGGTAAGTCGAAACTTCGGCGGTGAAAAAATAAGAGAGAGGGAGCGTGAGAAAAGGGTGAAAACGCCGACTGAAAACGCAAGCTCCTCTTCCCCTTCCTCCTTCCACGCGAACCGACCCTGTGCAGCCGGAAGGAAGCCGCGACTTCCGGCATCTCCAAACTCGGATTTTCTTCGAGTTTCCTTCCAAAAACAGCAACTTTAGTTCCTCTAGAAGCAAAGGAACGTTTTTGAACAAAGGTAACATTTTTTCCTTGCATTTTGATGATTTTCGGATTTTATATAGGGTAATGTGAAAAATTGTTTAAATGGAAATATTAGGGTCTGAAAATGGTTGGAAATGATTGAGGATGGCTTAGGAAAGAATGTATGTGAGTTTGGGAACTTAAATGCAAGAGTTTGAATAGGTTTTCTTGAGGAAACCGAAAATGTAAAAAGTTAGGGTTTGAAAATTTGATGATTTTTCATGATGAATTTGTGGCTCTTTTTCGTGAAATAATTGAACTTTATGATTGTTAACTTGAAGATTTAAGTGAAAAAAATGGTTATAAGGGTTATATTAACCATAAATGTAATTGGGTTAAATTTTGAATAAATGATGGTTAAGTTTCGTGAAATGAGATTTTGAAATCTTAAAGTTGGTTTTATTGAGTTTAGAGTTACGAAAAGAGATTTAAAATGGTTATGCAGTTGTTTGGAAGAGATTAGTTAAGTTGAAAGTTGAGTTGGAAGTTTTGGTTAATGAAATTGAATGATTTATGTTGTTAGTGATTTTGAATGAATGAATGGATATGAAAAATGTAAGAAAGGATTTAATGAGAAAATAAAGTAGTGAATGGTAAGTTGGAAATGGAAGATGAAAAAAAAAATGATGATGAAAGTGATGGTTGATTTATGGATATGATTTGGAATATGTTAATGAGTAATGTGTGGGATTGATAAGCATATTTCATAGAACGTTTTGAATGTTCTATGAAAAATTAGGCCTCTGGTATAGTAATTGACAGGTACCTAAGTTTTGAGGCGTTACTTAAACGCCGAGACCCTAGTTTTTAAGCGGAAATGCTGCCAAAATTTCAATAGCGATAATGAGGTGAATTAGTTGTAAGAAACTGAGAGTGTAGGCATTATGGAGATTAAAATGTTAAGAAAAATTGGAATGTTAAGGAAAATGGTGAAAACAAAATACCAAAGATAGTAACAATATTTTAAGAGTTGAATTGGAGAAAAAGAGAGGAATAAGGAAAATGTGGAAATTAATGTAAATCTTACTATAATGAAAAAAAATGAAATAAATATGAGAAATAATCCATGATTATTTCTATTATAGGAAACCCAAGAAGTGAAGAGGAAAGCAGTATCAAAGATCCAAAAGGAATCACTCTTACACAGATACTGTAAGTACAAACATTTACTTGTCTACCCACGAACTGACTAACTTTGATGTGTTCTGTGACATGAGTTAGATGAAAAATCATGTTAGAGATGTTTTAGGAATGGTATGTATGTATGATAAGTTATGATCAAAAAGCTAAAAGAATGCAAGATAATAAGACTGAAAACTTAAGTTGTTGGCGTACCGGTCTCCCTAGAAGGTCGAGACTTCCGGTCTATATCCTCCGCGTAGATGTGGCGCTACCCCGAAGGTGCGGTAAATTATAGGATGGACTAACCCCGAAGGTGCGGTTTTTATATGACTTTGAGGTAGGTTGGTGGGTCGCTCCCCCTCCTCCTACTGTCAGTGCGCAAATAGGTACTGTAACACCCCGCGTCGCGCGGCCTGTCACTTGACATCTTTTCTTACTTCTACTATTTGTTCTTTTCATATTGATATAAAAAGGTGCGGAAATTTTTTTTTTTTATATATACATAATTACACTTACTCACTTTCTCTCTTTCTATCTGACGGATTAAGCATAGCGGATCCATAACCTTTGACATGACATTCGCAACCTATTCTACCAATCCCGTATCTCAATAAACTCAAATGGCAGGTTGTTCAACTTTATTACCTGCACACGAACAAACTGGTGAGCTAAACGCCCAGTAAGTTCAAACATAAAAGCATAAATCATAAAACAGTATATTATACTGTTATATCTGTCATATAAACATATACATTATTTGTAGTACATAACTACTAAAAAACATATCGTGCATTAACACAAATAATCACATAATTTGTGATACTAGTAGTATTCTATAAAATTAGAATAACTATAAATATACCAACTGTAATAACAGTGGTATACTCTGATGTAACTCATGCCATCTCTTTAAACTTTACTCTGATGTAATGACAAATAATCACATAAATTGTGATAGCTATTAGTATTCTATAAAATAAGAAGAACTATAAACATACCAACTATAATAACAGTGGTATCCTCTGATGTCACCCATGACATCTCTTAAAACTTTACCCTGATGTCTTAACATAACATCACATATAGGGTTAGCACAAACATCACATCATGTGGTAGTGCTCATACAATACTCATTTATTCTTTTCTTCATGTTTCTCATTATTTCTTTCATTACATCATTTATTGCTTTCAGTTTATGGGCCTTGCGCCCTGGGCTCGCGCCCGTCACACTATATGGGCCTCGCGCCCTATATATCATGGGTCTCGCGCCCGTTAAACTGTATGGGCCTCGCGCCCTATATATCATGGGCCTCGTGCCCGTTAAACTGTATAGGCCTCGTGCCCGTTACACTTTATGGGCCTTGTGCCCGTAGTGCTATATCTTTAATAATTAGCACAACATGTAATGTATAAACATATATATATACAAATGCGCATAACATATAAGTTAGCGCAACACATTGCAATCAAACACAACAATTATGTCTTAAGTGTTTTATGCTCAGTTTTCTGATTTATTCTGTTCATTTATTATCTTATCTGTACTTTAACTCTGTATGGGCCCGTTTTGGTCGTACCGAAAAGCGCGCTGTAGAGGGGCCTGGAAGCTACCCTGGCTCTCCCTCATCTATGCTATGTCTTCTGTTTCAACAATGAAATAACCTCCCCTCGCGAGAGGCCGGTACGCCAAAACATTAGGTTTTCATTATCCTGTTGTTTAATGTTCAAGTGTACATATAATAACATCTTTACTGTGCAGTCATAAAGACTGTAAACATCACATATTAATACTGTGATTAATCAAGCATTAATACTGCTCTACGATCATAACATAGTAACTGGAATCATAAAAATGGAATCCAGTAAGTTTGGAACCTCTCGTCCAAACTTGTCACATATACAGAACAGTACATAAATTATACTTAATTTATTTATTCTCATTATTTTCATCGTTTCTTTAAAACGATACCTCACACTCTTGAGAGGTTACCTCATTAATTATAAGGCATACAAATACTCAATGCAATCATGACAATTTAAAACGATACCTCACACTCTTGGGAGGTTGCCTCATTAATTATAAGGCATACAAATACTCAATGCAGTCATAACAATATAAAGAATCAGATTCTCGTGAATCTGAAACAATTGTAACAATAGTATAAATTACACAGTCATATTATAAACCATAGAGTCTAATACACAACTATACCAGTAGTTGTGCACCCGTCATCAATCACAAATCAAACAATTATATAGTTTAGGGGAAAATATATTTTTCCACCTAAACAAAACCATATCAATTTGTTCGTGCACAGACAATTAAATGTCTGAACTTACCTCAATGCTGCTAACATCAGCTTTCTGTGGTTCCTCGACAGTCCATCATCACTGTCCCGTTGAACTCCTATAACCGAAAAATTAACGGTTATTTAAAATCTTTATTTCATATATAAAACTTTATAAAACGTAAAAATACTACGTTTTATTTCTTAATAAAGAACTTAGGAGCTTAACATTTCATTTTTAACTTTTCTGTAAACTTTTGGTAAAATTACCATTTTACCCCAATCGGAACTTTTCTTATTTTTCATGCTTAACTCTTAACTTTGGCCTTTAAAACTTTAATTAAAGCCTTACGATTATGTTATAGGCTTTAACGACTCTTTTTCTAACTTTCTGAAATTTTTGGTCAAAATGACCGTTTTGCCCCTGACGGGTCTTTGAATCTTAACCTTCTCGTTTTAAATGCTTAGACTGAATTTTCTAAGCTCAAAAATCATCAATTAGACTTTTAAAAACTTACTGGATCTTTTCCAGATTAATTTCCATATTTTTCATAATTTTTATTATTCCCGGCCCTCGGGAAATTCTATTCCGACATAAAAGTCGGTTTCTTGTTTTTCTTACATTTCAGGTCTCAAAGGTTGTTTTACAATTCTTAAAGCATCCATTTTCCATTTCTTATCTTAAATTCATAAGGGGCTCGGGTTTACTTGCCCGATCACATTTTTAAACCCTTATTTCCAGAAATGCTCTTTACGTCATTTTAAAAATTTCGGCAGCATTTCCTCTTAATTTTTAGGCTTCCAGCATTTAGGAAACGCCTCAAGACCACCTAACCTCGTCTAATCTATCGCGTACTATACCAGAGGCCTAATTTTACGTAAAAGTTACACACTTTTTACGTAAAATTTACACATTTTCATACCTTTTTATATCTGCTATTTCATCAATTTTTCTTTCTTTCTTTTACAATTTCTCATATCAATACATCACATTAACATACATTCATCTCAATTAATAAATTGAGCAACAAGGGTGGTCGAGATTATACCGAAAATGCCGCTCGGTCTCGATCGCACAAACTTTATTCTTTCGTTCTTTGCATCTAGAGTTCCGTTTTGCAAATCCGACTCCGCGGATGCGTCCGGAACATCGAAAATAGGCCAATGGGCCAATCTTCAAAATTTGGTCAACGGTCGCCGTTGACCGGCGTTGACCGCCGTTGACCGAAGTTGACTCGCCGTTGACCGGTGGTTGACGGCAGCGACGGTGGCGAGTGAGTAGCCCATCTTGAAGAGCTCGACGAGAGGAATCCATTGGTGACCTCAATTTCATGTTTGGAGGGCCCTATCGCCGGAAAATCCCCTCGAAAGCCGCGGCCACGGCGGCGACGGTGGAACTCCGCCGTGCCGGACTTTTTCCCCGAAATTGATTGAGGGCTTCTACTCCCCACAATCCCACGACCATTTCTGCACCGGTGGCTCTCTTTAATTTGGCCGGAATCGGTGAAAATCGACGGTGGCTCCCACGGCGGCGACGACGGAATTCTCGAAACTCGGTCGGCACGATACAGCGGTTGTTGCCGTGAACCACTACATGGGTTTTGTAGTACTCTTCACCACAAATCTTTTGGGACCGGTTTCGTGGCAAACGGTGGCCGGACGGCGAAGATACGGCCGTTTGAAATTCACGGCTTCGGCTAGCTTCGGGCGGCGCGTGCGGCTTGCTCCGGAGGCTGCTCCGTCGCGTCGACCCACCATTGGACTCAACTCGGTGAGAGCTTTCCAACGGTGCCGGCGGTGTCGTGAACGGAGGTCGTATGTGAAAGTTGGTCACTGTTCACATTTGAGAGAATTTGGAGGTAGAATTTCAGATTTTTGGGAATTTATGAGGAATTTGTGAATTTAACCCCCAAGATTTCCTATTTATACTCTTCTCCCTAAAATTTTTAACTTGGGCTATCCTGACTAATTTGGACGTGCTGAATCCAAATTTATCAGTTTTATCTTCATCTGAGGTCATCTTGACCATTTTTCGATACTGCGTATTTTTCGCATTCCCAGTCGAAATTTCTATTTTGTGCTCAATTGACTAATTTGAGCATCCTGATTCCAAATATATCAGTTTCAGGTCGAGAAAATGTCGTCTACCCTTTTCTTGATACTGTACATATGATATGCACATTTTTCAAAAACAGTAAAATTTTTCCGGCCGTTACATCTACCCCTCCTTTTTAGAATTTTCGTCCTCGAAAATCAGCACAAGTAGGAGTATAACAATTTCAATTCCTTTCTATACTCTAACGTAGTTTTCTCAATGTCATAACTTTCCCATGGCATCTTCTCTTCTTGAGTCAATATTTGAACTAATTGTCCTTCATAACTTAGGTCATTTTGAACTTGCAAAAGTTCATATTTTAACACATGTGATGGATTGGGCACGTACTTTCTTAGCATAAACATCCGGGGTAATGCCAATATATAGGCGATCTTCCCCATGTACTCGTTACTTTCAAATGATCCAATATACTTTGGATTTAATTTTCCTTTCTTATAGAAACACTTTATCCCCTTTATGGGCGATACCATAGAAAATACGAAGTTTCCTTCATTAACTCCAGGAATCTTCGTCGTTTGTCTATCTAACTTTTCTGCTAATTCTGTGCACTCTTTATTCCTTATAAAATTTTATCTGTTAAAGCATAATGCTGCAGGGCTGTACTACTTTTAGTTAACTTGTCTAAAATCTTGTTCTAACTCATAATAAACACATCCTTATCTTATGAAGGATATTTTACCGCAAGTGGGCGTTTTTCCGCAGAATGAAGGTCATACACAAAACCTTCTCTTGTTCTATTAGATTTATAAAATCTAAGATCATTCATAGCGAGGATAGCCATTCTTCTTCTTTTTCTAAAGAATCAATAAAGTTCTCAAATTCCGACGGTCTCTTTCGTCAGAGCTATTCACAAGTAAAATTCTTGATGTCTCATTAGTTAGGGTTCATGGCCTCTTTCAAGTATTACCAAAGAGGATACTACTTGATCTATTGCTACTGCTGGCTGATCTTGAATTTTCTCAGAACCTTACATTTATTCTATCCTCTCTGACTGTTGTTTTAATTCTGTATTTTCTTTCATCCATATTTCGGGAATAGTCTGTAACTTCTCTACCCTTTTCAAACAATGTGGAGCGTCGCCCCCTTCTATCATCTTAACTTTGCGTATTAACCATTTTCTTTGTTATATTATAATCACATTAAAATGCACTATTATACTTTGTCATAAACAATTTCGTAGAATTCTAAAAATTTACGAAATTTCAATTAACATAATACTACATCATCTTAAAATATCATCATAGTCTTCATCATAAACTATATCATAAACTCATCATTTCGTTTTGTAACAACCGGAAAAATTCACATTTTTCGGAGAATAAATACACAATGAATTTAAGCGTTAAAATGTGAAATTAAGTGATTTAATATTGTTTAGAATTAAATAAAATGTTCTAACAATATTAAATGATGAAAAATGAGTAATAGTGATATTATGTGTGTGTACGTGTGTACCACTCACAGTATCAAGAAGCATGTCAAGATGATATTATCTTGATATAAAACTGATAAATTTGGGTTTAGCACTCCGAAATTAGTTAGGATAGCCTATTAGCACGCTCAAATTTGATAATTGAGCACAAGAGTAATTTTTGATCGAAAATTCACAGTGTCGAAAATTGGTCAAAATGACCTCAGATGAAAATAAAACTGATATATTTGGATTCAGGACGCCCAAATTAGTCAGGAAAGCCCATGTTGAAATTTTAGGTGAAAAAGTATATAAAGAACGGAAAAAAGTAAAATGTCCTCATTGTCCATATACACACTCTCTCTTATCACTTCTCTTTCTCTCTCTACCCCCATTGATGAATAGTAACCGACCACCGGAAACGGTGTCCGTTTTCGACACCGTCGGCACCGTTGGAAAGCTCTCACCGAGCTGAGTTCAACGGTGTGCCGAGTCGACGGAACCGACGCCGGAGGAGAGCGCACGCGCCGCCCGAAGCCGCCGGCCACCGTAAAATTCACGACGCCGTATCTCCGCAGTCCGACGTCCAATCAAGCTAAAACCGGTCCCAAAATGTTCGTGGTGAAGAGTACTACAAAACCCATGTGGTGGATCGCCTCAACACCGGCGGAATCGCGCCGCCCGATGTCGCGACGTCGCCGCCGTGAAGCCGCCGTAGAACTCGCCGTTTCCGGCGATGTTGAGCTACACCACCGGTGCAGAAATGGTCACCTTGAAGAGGGGAGCAAAAGCCCTCAATCAATTTCAGGGAAAAAGTCCGGCACGGCGGAGCTCCACCGTCACCGCCGTGACCGAGCTTTCGAGGGGCGATTTTCGACGATAGAGGTGTCGAATGGTGAAATTGAAGCCACCAATGGATTCCTCTCGTCGAGATCTTCAAGATGGACTACCCACTTGCCACCGTCGCCGCCGGTCAATGCCGGTCAACGGCGGTCAACGGCGACAGTTGACCAAAAATGAAAGTTTGACCCGTTAGCCTATTTTCGACGTTCCGGACGCATCCGCGGAGTCGGATTTGCAAGACGGGACCTCAAATATGAAGAACGAAGAATTAGGGTTTATGCCGTCGAGACCGGACTGCAATTCGGTATAAATCCCGACCTTTTTACGCTCCGCGATTTAATTGTTTGGGACTGTTATATGATTTTATAATTATTGGTATGAAAAATGTGGAAAAGAATGTATGTAAAAAGAAGAAAATGACTGTAATGGAGAAAAAAGAAAAATATGTGATAATGTAATGATTTTACGTAAATAGTATGAGTTTTACATAAAATCTAGGCCTCTGGTATAGTACAAGATAGAATTAGATCAGGATAGATGGTTTTCAGGCGTTTCCTAAACGCTGGAACCTCAAAAATTAAGCGGAAATGCTGCCGAAATTTCTAAAAATGGCACCAGGGGTAATATGGGAAACGAGGGGTAAAAATATGATCGGGAAGGGAACCCGAGCCCCCTCGTAGAATTAGGGCATGGAAAAAAAAAGAAGGGGCAAGTCATAATTAGTAAACCGACCCTTCGAAACCCTAGAACGTAAGGAAAACATGAAACCGACTCTTAGGTCGGAATAGTACTTCCCGAGGGCCGGGAATGTGAAAAATTGGTAAAATGATAAGAATTGATCCGGAAAAAGTCCAATAAGATTTAAAAAGTTAATTAAATGATTTTAGGTTTAGAAAATCCAACCTAAGTATGAAAATGAAAATGTTATGTTTAAACGACCCACCAGGAGAAAAATGGTCATTTTGCCCAAAGATTCCCAAATTGTGGGAAAAGAGCCCCAATGACCCTGGAATAAGTTAATGGAGTTTGCAAAAGCCAAAATTGAGGTTTAAGTTATGAAAAATCACGTCAAGGGCAAAATTGTAATTTTGTCAAAAGTTAGGGGTAAAATCGTAATTTTTCAAAAAGTTGGAGAAAAATTCGAAAATGGCCATTAAGGTTTAGAAAGCTGTCCTAAGGCTATAATTACGGGTTATAAGATTAGAATCAAGCTTTTTAATAAGATAAAAGCTATAAATGAAAATGTGATTAACGGACAAAATTTATCTGTAGGAACCCGATCCAGACGCGACAAAGGACGTCGATGGATCCCAAGGAAAGGATAAGCACGCTATGAGTAAGTTCAGACATTTACCCGTCTGCAACTATGAACAAGCTTATCGTTTTTATATATGTTTTATATGTAAATGTCATGATGTGATTTATGATGATGTTATAGTAACACTATAGCAATACTATGATGATGTTGAAAGATAGGTTTTAATAAGTAATTTATAAATATATATATAAATATATGTATATATTGAATTATGAAGGAAAGATATTATAAAAGCTTTATGAGAGTAACGACGTGATAAAGAGGGATAGAAGAATGGAAAGAGTAAGAACAAGAATGTTATGATAGAATGCATAAGAAAGAGATGAGATATGAAAGGAAAGAATAGGTGTTTATGAAAAGTTTTATGGAAATTAAGTTATGATTGATAGAGTAATGATGATCGGTGATGAAAAGAATTAAGAAAGGGATGTTTTATGAGGACGAAAGGATAGATGTTTTATGAAAAATGATATGAAAGCAAAGAGTTAGACAAGAAAGAAAAACAATGATAGGTTATGATAAAAGGTATGATGAAAGGATTAGAACATAACGATAAGATGTGATTGATCGAATAGAACGATAGGCTATGATCAATAGGAGGATGATGATAAGATACGGTAGGTAGGAGGATGCAAATGATAAGACGAACAGAGAATAATTGTCTACACGTACCAAAACATGTTTTATTTGTTATGATGTGATGTGATGTGATATATATAAGTAATATGTGTTATATATGTTAAAGTGTGATTAATATAATCCACACAAGTAAAGTAAAGAATTAAGAAAAGAAAAATAACGAAAGAACAAATATTCCATGGAATGTTTTATGAAAAATGAGAAAGGAAAGATTATGAATGTCATGAAAAAAGATGTACAACGAAAAATCAATATAAGAAAAGCTAAAAGAATGCAAGATAAGAAAACTGAAAACTTAATGTTGGCGTACCGGTCTCCCTATATGGTTGAGACTTCCGGTCTATATCCTCCGCGCAGATGTGGTGCTACCCCGAAGTGTGGTAGATTATAGGATGGACCAACCCCGGCAGGTGAGGTTTTATGAGACTGTGAGGTAGGTTGGTGGGTAGCTCCCCCTCCTCCCACTGTCAGCGCGCAACTAGGTACGTTCAACGACGGGGCCCACCAGTGAAAGAAAAGAAAAGAAAAGAAAAGAAAGTGAAAAAAAAAAGAAAAAAAAACGTGAAAAGAAAAGAAAAGAAAAGAAATGATATGAAAAGAAAAGAAAAGTAAAGAACAACATAAAAAGAAACAAACGATATGAAAGAACGACATAATGAAATCGATGAAAAAGAAATAAATAATAAAATGAAGTTAAAAGAACATAATGGAGTTAATATATGTGATGTGATGTATTTGATGTTATGTGTATGATGTAAATGACACGTTTTTACGTGATGTTATGCTAGTGTGTATGTTACTAGCTTTTAAGATATGAAAGGTTAAGAGATGATAAAGCGATAGAAAAGTTATAAAGGTTTAGAACAGAAAGTTAAGAAATGATAGGAATGAAAAGCAAAGAAATGAAGAGATTAGATTAGAATGATAAGAACGATGAACAAAGAGAAAAATGAGCATGAAGAGGCTAACATAATATGTTATGTTTCGAGGATATGCATAGGCAATGTGTATGATGTATATATACGTGATGTCATATATTCTAGTAATAACATATATTACTAGTATTCATAAGTTAATGAATGTATGTTTGAACTTACTGAGCATCTAGCTCATTAGTTGTTTATATGTTGCAGGTAAGCAAACTGTTAGTTTAAAGTAATATGATGGACAACGGACGGATCTGCACGTGCCAAGGGACTGGGCGAGGGTATGGTACTATCATGAGTCTTTCACTGAGCATTCAAAAAGGAAGATGAAAGAAAGAAAGTTATGAAATATGTGTTATAAGAGTATGATAGAGATAGGTATAATATGTAAGTTAAAAAAAAAATTGCTATAGAAATTGCTTCCGCTTTAAGATGAGAATATTAAGAATGGAAGGTTAAGTATGTTAATTAAGAGGATGACGACCCACGAGGTTGCCAGCCATCGCGATCGGCGTCAGAGCTCGGCTGGTTGGTATGGTAGCGTACGTGGTGGTGGTCGCCACACGTTTATTTCATAACTTTTATATGCTTTATTTTATGCCATTTCATACATCTTGGCATTAATGCCTTATACAAGACAATCTTTCATATTAAAAAATATATATATTTACATATACGTACCTCCTTTCACTTTATACATCTCATTCATCTAGTTCTAGAGGAAATTCTTCTGAATCCTCTTAATTAACGTTTCACTGAATATACTTTAACATCTGATAATCAATACTGTATTTAATTAGTTCCTAATATTGCTTCACAATCATAATTCACGCAATAAAATGATCAAGCGTGATTAGAACTAGAAATAAGGCAAAAATTCAATTTAGAATTTTTGTAATAGTAAAAGCACCTGGTACTCTCAATCTAGCGCCTGACCTTATCATAAAAATTGGTGTAAGCGCTTGGCGCTCGACTTTGGCTAAAATGAATTTCTAACATCAATTGTTATGAAACTTAACTCATTCAATCTCTATTTACCCCAGAGAATAATTAAAACATTCTAGGGTCAAAAACCTGCATTAGCTCATATTTTTAAAAATATGATAAAAATCCAGTATATACTTCCATAACCAGAAAACATGGAATATGACATGTACCGTGGACAAATCTGATGGCAATGTCAGTCTGTAAGCTACCTTTCCACTCTATGTTGCATAAGTCCTCCTCAGTTTCTAATAACATATAGCATACATTAGAATTGTGTTATCGGACGTCAACTATAATTTCTCAGTCTGATGAACCAATTCCCATATATCCACAACTCTAGAGAATACAGACGGTGTGACTTCTCCTGTGTCCATGAGGAAATTAGGGGCTGATGCTGGACTCCTCTGAGAGAGTCACTCAATCATGGCATGGCGAAACTTGGTCCAGTTAGAGCTCATCCTGTTCTCAAGAATCCCAGTACACATGAGAGCATCTTCTCTGAAAGGTGCATGCATGTCAACAGCTATCAGAACCCAATTATCCTAATCAATGACACACAGTCGAAGAGTCATCTTAATGATATGAAACCGGTACTGTACTTCCATAGAGTGCTGGAATGCTATATGTCCTCGAAACATGATGGACAACTGGTTTTAAAATCTGTGCAGCTTGGGCATAAATCCTCATTCCTACTCCGAGTAGTAGAGGAGTCCCAGAGCAATCATTTAACACTGTACTCATATCATTTTACCCACGATCATACAGTGGATTCATCATTTCGTCTTCTATAATATTGTTTATTTTCAATAAATAAACAATTAACAATATAAAATAAAACCAACTCACTTAGACTGTGCAGAAGAGGATGCGGACAATGTCATGATAGGTTATAGTGAACCGAACCGCTCTGATACCACCTGTAACACCCCGCCTCGCGCGGCCTGTCACTTGACATCTTTTCTTACTTCTACTATTTGTTCTTTTCATATTGATATAAAAAGGTGCAGAAATTTTTTTTTTTTATATATACATACTTACACTTACTCACTTTCTCTCTTTCTATCTGACGGATTAAGCATAGCGAGTCCATAACCTTTGACATGACATTCGTAACCCATTCCACCAATCCCGTATCTCAATAAACTCAAATGGCAGGTTGTTCAACTTGATTACCTGCACACGAACAAACTGGTGAGCTAAACGCCCAGTAAGTTCAAACATAAAAGCATAAATCATAAAACAATATATTATACTGTTATATTCTGTCATATAAACATATACATTATCTGTAGTATATAACTACTAAAAAACATATCGTGCATTAACACAAATAATCACATAATTTGTGATACTAGTAGTATTCTATAAAATTAGAATAACTATAAATATACCAACTGTAATAACAGTGGTATGCTCTGATGTAACTCATGCCATCTCTTTAAACTTTACTCTGATGTAATGACAAATAATCACATAAATTGTGATAGCTATTAGTATTCTATAAAATAAGAATAACTATAAACATACCAACTGTAATAACAGTGGTATCCTCTGATGTCACCCATGACATCTCTTAAAACTTCACCCTGATGTCTTAACATAACATCACATATAGGGTTAGCACAAACATCACATCATGTGGTAGTGCTCATACAATACTCATTTATTCTTTTCTTCATGTTTCTCATTATTTCTTTCATTACATCATTTATTGCTTTCAGTTTATGGGCCTTGTGCCCTGGGCTCGCGCCCGTCACACTATATGGGCCTCGCGCCCTATATATCATGGGTCTCGCGCCCGTTAAACTGTATGGGCCTCGCGCCCTATATATCATGGGCCTCGTGCCCGTTAAACTGTATAGGCCTCGTGCCCGTTACACTGCATGGGCCTCGTGCCCGTAGTGCTATATCTTTAATAATTAGCACAACATGTAATGTATAAACATATATATATACAAATGCGCATAACATATAAGTTAGCGCAACACATTGCAATCAAACACAACAATTATGTCTTAAGTGTTTTATGCTCAGTTTTCTGATTTATTCTGTTCATTTATTATCTTATCTGTACTTTAACTCTGTATGGGCCCGTTTTAGTCGTACCGAAAAGCGCGCTGTAGAGGGGCCTGGAAGCTACCCTGGCTCTCCCTCATCTATGCTATGTCTTCTGTTTGAACAATGAAATAACCTCCCCTCGCGAGAGGCTGGTACGCCAAAACATTATGTTTTCATTACCCTGTTGTTTAATGTTCAAGTGTACATATAATAACATCTTTACTGTGCAGTCATAAAGACTGTAAACATCACATATTAATACTATGATTAATCAAGCATTAATACTGCTCTACGATCATAACGTAGTAACTGGAATCATAAAAATGGAATCCAGTAAGTTTGGAACCTCTCGTCCAAACTTGTCACATATACAGAACAGTACATAAATTATACTTAATTTATTTATTCTCATTATTTTCATCGTTTCTTTAAAACGATACCTCACACTCTTGAGAGGTTACGTCATTAATTATAAGGCATACAAATACTCAATGCAATTATGACAATTTAAAACGATACCTCACACTCTTGGGAGGTTGCCTCATTAATTATAAGGCATACAAATACTCAATGCAGTCATAATAATATAAAGAATCAGATTCTCGTGAATCTGAAACAATTGTAACAATAGTATAAATTACACAGTCATATTATAAACCATAGAGTCTAATACACAACTATACCAGTAGTTGTGCACCCGTCATCAATCACAAATCAAACAATTATATAGTTTAGGGGAAAATATATTTTTCCACCTAAACAAAACCATATCAATTTGTTCGTGCACAGACAATTAAATGTCTGAACTTACCTCAATGCTGCTAACATCAGCTTTCTGTGGTTCCTCGACAGTCCATCATCACTGTCCCGTTGAACTCCTATAACCGAAAAATTAACGGTTATTTAAAATCTTTATTTCATATATAAAACTTTATAAAACGTAAAAATACTACGTTTTATATCTTAATAAAGAACTTAGGAGCTTAACATTTCATTTTTAACTTTTCTGTAAACTTTTGGTAAAATTACCATTTTGCCCCAATCGGAACTTTTCTTATTTTTCATGCTTAACTCTTAACTTTGGCCTTTAAAACTTTAATTAAAGCCTTACGATTATGTTCTAGGCTTTAACGACTCTTTTTCTAACTTTCTGAAATTTTTGGTCAAAATGACCGTTTTGCCCCTGACGGGTCTTTGAATCTTAACCTTCTCATTTTAAATGCTTAGACTGAATTTTCTAAGCTCAAAAATCATCAATTTGACTTTTAAAAACTTACTGGACCTTTTCCAGATTAATTTCCATATTTTTCACAATTTTTACTATTCCTGGCCCTCGGGAAATTCTATTCCGACATAAAAGTCGGTTTCTTGCTTTTCTTACATTTCAGGCCTCCAAGGTCGTTTTACAATTCTTAAAACATCCATTTTCCATTTCTTATCTTAAATTCATAAGGGGCTCGGGTTTACTTGCCCGATCACATTTTTAAACCCTTATTTCCAGAAATGCTCTTTACGTCATTTTAAAAATTTCGGCAGCATTTCCTCTTAATTTTTAGGCTTCCGGCGTTTAGGAAACGCCTCAAAACCATCTAACCTCGTCTAATCTATCGCGTACTATACCAGAAGCCTAATTTTACATAAAAGTTACACACTTTTTACGTAAAATTTACACATTTTCGTACTTTTTCATATCTACTATTTCATCTATTTTTCTTTCTTTCTTTTACAATTTCTCATATCAATACATCACATTAACATACATTCATCTCAATTAATAAATTGAGGAATAAGGGTGGTCGAGATTATACCGAAAATGCCGTTCGGTCTCGATCGCACAAACTTTATTCTTTCGTTCTTTGCATCTAGAGTTCTGTTTTGCAAATCCGACTCCGCGGATGCGTCCGGAACATCGAAAATAGGCCAATGGGCCAATCTTCAAAATTTGGTCAACAGTCGCCGTTGACCGGCGTTGACCGCCGTTGACCGGCGGTTGACGGCGGCGACGGTGGCGAGTGAGCAAGACGAGAGGAATCCATTGGTGACCTCAATTTCATGTTTGGAGGCCCCTATCGCCGGAAAATCCCCTCGAAAGCCGCGGCCACGGCGGTGACGGTGGAACTCCGCCGTGCCGGACTTTTTCCCCGAAATTGATTGAGGGCTTCTGCTCCCCATAATCCCACGACCATTTCTGCACCGGTGGCTCTCTTCAATTTGGCCGGAATCGGCGAAAATCGACGGTGGCTCCCACGGCGGCGACGATGAAATTCTCGAAGCTCGGTCGGCACGATACGGCAGTTATTGCCGTGAACCACCACATGGGTTTTGTAGTACTCTTCACCACGAACCTTTTGGGACTGGTTTCGTGGCAAACGGTGGCCGGACGGCGAAGATACGGCTGTTTGAAATTCACGGCTCCGGCGAGCTTCGAGCGGCGCGTGCGGCTTGCTCCGGCGGCTGCTCCGTCGCGTCGACCCACCATTGGACTCAGCTCGGCGAGAGCTTTCCAACGGTGCCGGCGGTGTCGTGAACGGAGGTCGTATGTGAAAGTTGGTCACTGTTCACATTTGAGAGAATTTGGGGGTAGAATTTCGGATTTTTGGGAATTTATGATGAATTTGTGAATTTAACCCCCAAGATTTCCTATTTATACTCTTCTCCCTAAAATTTTTAACTTGGGCTATCCTGACTAATTTGGACGTGCTGAATCCAAATTTATCAGTTTTATCTTCATCTGAGGTCATCTTGACCATTTTTCGATACTGCGTATTTTTCGCATTCCCAGTCGAAATTTCTATTTTGTGCTCAATTGACTAATTTGAGCATCCTGATTCCAAATATATCAGTTTCAGGTCGAGAAAATGTCGTCTACCCTTTTCTCGATACTGTACATATGATATGCACATTTTCCAAAAACAGTAAAATTTTTCCCTAAAATTTTTAACTTGGACTATCCTGACTAATTTGGACGTGCTGAATCTAAATTTATCAGTTTTATCTTCATCTGAGGTCATCTTGACCATTTTTCGATACTGCGTATTTTTCCCATTCCCAATCGAAATTTCTATTTTGTACTCAATTGACTAATTTGAGCATCCTGATTCCAAATATATCAGTTTCAGATCGAGAAAATGTCGTCTACCCTTTTCTCGATACTGTACATACGATATGCACATTTTCCAAAAACAGTAAAATTTTTCCGGCTGTTACAGGTACGTCCAACAACGGGCCCACCAATGAAAGTGAAAAGAAAAGAAAAGAAAAGAAAGGAAAGGAAAGGAAAAGAAAGGAAAAGAAAAGAAAAGAAAAGTAAAGAGAAAGAAAAGTGATGATAGAGAAGAAAAGAAGACATGAAATGAAATTATGAGGATGTTGCGATAAATTATGATAAAGAACCTCAAATACTAACCTATGAGGAATTAGAATTGCATTATGTGACTAACCTTAGAGGTTATGCATGTTAGTTCTTTGCTTGTATGTTTGTGCTTACTGAGTCTAGCTCACAAGTTTGTTTGTGGTATAGGTAATAAAGGTAAGCAACCCAGGACAGGACAGAAGGACGAGGGGACTAGCAGACAGATTCAAGAGGTGTCATGGACAAGGGAACGGACCCGCTATGCTTTCAGCTGTCAGAGTATTTTTGTATAAGCATATGTTCAGATATATATATTTATATATGCAGACCATATGTAAATGAAATGGAACAAAAATGAAAAAAAAAAAGAAAAAAAAATATATATATATAAGTTAGTATGTTTTAAGAAAAACAGAAGTTGTGTAAATATGTTTAAAAAAAAAAAAAAGTTCCCAAAATTTTCACTCTATTTTTGAAAGTAAAGATTTTAAATTACACTTCCGCAAATGAAAAGAAACGGTTATGTATACAAGTTGAAGAGAATGGAGATGGCGAACGTCGACTCGGGCGAGCTGGGTCGGCGGGCGCCACGCTTACCGTATCATACAGATGCCCTTTTATATATATGCCCTTTTACCGTATCACGCTTACCTTTGTAGATGCCCTCAGTTCTTCTAATGCAGTCTTCCACTCGTAACCATCAACATTTCCTTTTAAACTTCCTGCTACGACGACAAGTGCGAGAGGCAGATGGGCACATTCCTTAACAATGTCTTGAACAATCGGATTTAGATTGGGGACAGATAAAATTCCATGGCCGACTATGTCCAAGAATAATTCCCAAGCCTCCTCTGTTGACAAAAGTTCCATCCGAATGCTATTACAATCCATTCATGGCAAATGTGGAGAAACTGCGTGGTCAACACTAACTTGCATCCATTTGCGAGACTCGGTTCTGGAATTCCTACATCCTCAAGGCGGAATGCTTCCCAGAGATCATCAAGGATGAGCACTTGTCTCTTCTTTGCACTCAATGCATTATGTATTATTGTAGCCCTTGTTGTTTCGTCGTCATTTTTCGAAATATCTAAATACAACTCCTTGTTATTGCACCTTGCAATAAGGCAGTATCTGAGGCCTTGGATAAAGTCACCGAAATTACGTTGTCAAATTTTTCACCATGTTCCAAAAGGCGATTGTTGATATGCTTCAAAATGGTTGTTTTACCAATTCCACTCGTTCCATAAACCCCAATCCTTCTAACTTCATCCTTTATCAAAACTTCCCTGATTTCTTCCATTTTTCTTCTTGCTGTACTGGATTCTCTTCCCAATGTTATTACAGGCAACATGTCTCCGGACTTTGACACTGCTTCAACCAAGCCATCAGGAAAAACCCCTTTCCGATGGAGCTCTTCGACTTCATGAATCTTCTCGAAAACTTCTTTTCCAAGGCTAGCTCGAAAGAGGTACTTCACTTCCTCAACTCTTTGTTCAATAGTTCTTATTTCACCATTTGTCTTTTCTACCTTTCTGAACCACAGCCAAGCCTCCTTTTGTTTCTTTCTCGGGCGTCTCTCTTCCGGAACAAGTTCTTCCATCATTCTGGTTCCTCGATCTTGTTTTCGACAATTTAGTTCTTCCGACTTTTCTTTGAGAGTTTCCATATATTTATTAACTCCTCTATGGTATCTCCACCAATTCTCAACTGGAGCTGATATTGTTTCGACAAGATCAATGAGAGCCCCCGCAGCCTCCATTAGTTATATATCCTGCATAAACATGTAAATTACTCGTGAAATTTCGGTACGTTTTTACTCTTTTGTTATGAAGAAAACACCGAAAATAGGGAGAGGGGTGAGGGATCAGTGGAAGGATAGGATACATAGCTGCTTTAGTAAGAAATAAGAAAAAAGGAAGGAATTGTTTGAATATACAATTTCAAATCCTCATAGAACGCCAATTTAATTCCTTCCAATAGGAACGGATGAGAGGAGAGACTCCATACCATACACAATAAAAGAAAGGTCTCCCCTTTATTCCCCTTTTTCTTCACGGTTTACAATTCTATGTATTTTTATTTATCTTTTTATTTTCTTTCCCTCTTTCCAAACACAACCTAAAACTCTTGTGAGATGACATTTCGTATGTGGAAAGAAAGAAATTAAAATATATATATATATAATTTGGAAATTTTTTAAACCGGCTTTGAAGGATTTTTTTTTGAAAAAAAAAAAACTTTTTATTTTTTTATTACTTTTCTTGTGTGGCAAATTAGTAGTGTTGTAACTCATTCTATAGCTAGGCCGGCCCTCTCCGGGCTGTATGTGGTTGGGTGATCGGTGCTGGCCTTACTTTTGTGGTCCTCGAAACCTTTCTTTTGAATAATTCTTGCGACGTCAATTTATTTCAATTTTTTTAAAGTATTTTAATTTCAATTTTTAAATATCAAATTATATGATGTATGAATTGATATTCTTTAAATAAATTTCACATCATTACCTAGATTGGTACTTAAAAATTGGTATAATTCCTAGCAATTTTTGAATGAAAAAGTTTTCCCTTCATTTTCTTTTCTTCCATATAAAATATTGAGTAAATTACCTATTTAGTCCCAACCATTCTATGAAGTTACGATTTGGTCCCTAATATTTTTTTTATGACTAAAAGATCATAAACTGTTTAAAATGGTGTAATTTACTATTTTTTACCAAAAGAAGGTTAAAAATTAGATGAAATATGTCTCATATATGACTTATATAAGTTGAATCATGTAAATTTTTATTTTAATTGCCTTTAAATAGTAAATTATGTATGATTAACATAATTTTTTTAATTAATTTTTTATCTTATTAGTAAATGTAACAACCGAGATTTTTTAACTGTTCTCGGGATCACTGTATCATAGAAATTTATATATATTAGTGTGATGTAAATATATATATATATTTTACTCCAATGATGATTTATTAGAGTTGATAAATGCTTTATGGCTATGAATGTAACGATTTTTGAATCGAAACGCCTCAAATAGTGCATTTTCGGTATCAAAAAACAGAATTTTACTGAGACTTAAAATGTGGCAAACATAGACCCTAGATGGAAAATAATGAAATATCTAGGGTTTATGAAGTATTTCAAATGATATAAATGCATCGAAATACTCTAATAGCATTTCGGGAGGTAAACTGCAAAATTTGGCCAGTATAGCTTTTCGGTCAAAATTTCGACAGATGAAAATTATACTGTAATTAAAGAAAAATCTATACTGTATAAACAAATAATATTTTCTTATTAATATAAGAATCAATGGATAAGATCAAAGATACCTTTTGATCCAAGGGTTACCAAAAATAATGGATTTTTAGTATTTTTCTCAAAATCCTTTTTTAAGAAAGAAATGAGCATTAATTAGATCCTTAGCTGCCCATGTACGTGGAAGAAGGGGGGAGAAACAGCTGTATTTCAGCTGGAAAAGTCCCAAAAATTTTTACAAAAATACCCCCAAGAAATTTTCATTTTGACCCCAAAATTTTCAAAAATTACAAAATGGTCCATAAGGATTTGTATAAACTTTTTCCTCTGATTTCTCACGTCCCCCACAGCAGAAAATCACCATTTCCCCTGTTCTTCATATTCTCTACGTTCCCAAAACCACCAAAATTTCTAAGTTTTCAAAACTTGCAAATTTTGAAGAAAAAGTGTGAGAAAACTTCAACTTGAGGAGTCTTCACCCTAAAGTTTAAGTAAGTTCTTCAAAATCCTGTTTTAATACTTGTTCTTAAGTGTTTTTATGCTTATGGGAATAGTGGAACAAAATGGAGTTAGAATGGTTTTGAGTGTTTTGACGAAATTCATGTAGAAAAACATGTTTTAAGCTTGTCTTAGAAGTGTTTGTGGGGTTAGTTTTTGAAAACAAATATGTTGCATGGGGGAGGGAAATTTGACGTGAAAAAAAGGGTGAAAACCCTTATGGAATAGTGATGAACATGTATTGTGAATTAGAAAAGGAATTGATGTTGTATATAAGTGTTGAAAGGAAGAGAGAAAAAGAGGAAATTTAGGGTTGTGAGTAAAACCCTAAGTTTGGAAATTTTGCTATGCCTTGCACATGAGAATGAATTATTGTTATGTACTGGGATTTTGAGCAGGTTTATAATGAAAACTGTGTTCAATAACGTAATTTAAGTTGTTTTGACATAGTGGAAAAATAAGAATTTAAGCCATTATAATGCCGAAATTTTCGGACTTACAACCAAGGCTAAGCGTTTAAGGATGATAATATATAGAAGAAATCTTTAAATGCTCTAGTGTTAACCTATAAATATTTCACTGAATATTGAACTGTTTCATTATAGGGCAACGACTGGAAACCAAGAAAAGGAAACATTAGCAGATTTCTAGTAAGTTCTGACATTTGAATATCTGGACATGAACAACTGGAATCCTATGTTATTTTTGTAACTTCAATTCATGTGTAGCCTAATTTCTTTGGCTTGAAAAATTATATGTTGTTGTGAACTCGTTAAAACTCCTAAATGGGTGAGTGTACGAGTGTGTATTGACGTGTTATGTGTACGTGATGATGTTTTATGGATTTTGACCCTAGAATGCATTAATCATGTCTTAGGGTTGATTGTATGTATGAGAAATAGCTTTGGTGTCAAAATGTATTTAAAAACCTATTTTAGCCGGAGCCAAACGCTAAGCGCTGGCCAAAAAGCGCCCCAACGCTGAGCTCTCGGCCAAAATTTGGTGTCAAAAATCTAGTAGGAGCACTAGACGCTAGGGTATGAGCGCCAAGCGCTAGTGTAAAAATTGGTGAAAGCGCCAGGCTCTAGGGTATGAGTGCCAGGCGCTAGTGTAAAAATCAATAGGAGAGCCAAGCGCTAAGTTATGAGCGCCAGGCGCTAGTGTAAAAGTTGGCAGAAGTGCCTGACGCTAGGGTATGAGCGCCAGGCACTTACACCGGATTTTCAAAAGCGCCAAGCGCTGCAAGGGGAGCGCCGAAGCGCTGAAGTTTCTGTCTAAAGTTTTGCAGAAAAATAAGATAAAGGGCCAGGCGCTCAGGGATGAGTGTCAGGCGCTCCAATTGTTCAAAAAATGTATAATTAAAGTTTTGTACCTCATTTCTAGTTCCAATCACACCCCAATGTTTAAGTGCGTGGATGATAAGTTTTAAATAGTATTTTTGGACTGAATAGGCATAACATTGAGTACATTAATTATGAATATGTACACAGGAACAGTTAAGATGTCATAGTAAGTAGCATTGCACAGTAAACAACAAGGTAATGAAAACCTAATGTTTTGGCGTACCGGCCTCTCGCGAGGGGAGGTTACCTTATGTCGAAGCAGAAGACATACCATAGATGAGGGAGAGTCAGGGTCGCTCCCAGACCTCTCTTACAGCGCGCACAAGGTACGACCAAAACGAGCCCATAGACATAGTAAATGAACAATGTAAATGTAAACTGAGCATAATGAACTCCATGCATATTTGTTGAGTTACATTGGGATGTTTATTGTTTTAAATGTTATATCTGAACTTACTGGGCATGTAACTCACCAGTTTGTTCGTGTTCAGGTAATCGTGGCAAGTGACCTGTAACCTGAGTCACAGTGTATGGATTGGACTGTAGGGATGAAGTGCCAGTGTCATGATAAAAGGTTATGGACTTGCCAGGCTAATTCCGCAAGGAGGAAGAGAAGGAAAAGAAAAGTACAATTGTATGATATTATTATATGCAAGTAATATGAAATAGTTTCCAACTATAATAATTTAGTTTTGGGAAGTTGTAGTACTATGTATATCGATGGTTTTAAAAAAAAATTTCCGCAATCTATTATGTTATGATTTGAAAAAGGAGAAGTAAAGTAGCAAAGAGTTTTCAAGTGACGTCTCTCACGCGAGGCGGGGGGTGTCACAGTAAAAACGATCAAATTGCATCCTTTTAAAATATTTAAAAACATTTAAGCTACAAAAATATAGTTGGAGACCAAATCATAATTTTGTAAAAAAAGTTACAAATCGAATGAGCAATTTACCCAAAAATATTTTCAAAACACAAGGTATAAACCAAAACAACGTGTGTGTACATATAAAATGGCTCTAGCCATAAACTAACAGTAAGTATGCATTTGATTTGACTCCATAAGTTTATTCGCCTTCAATTGGATAAGCAGTACTACAATTGCAAAAGTGAATTGAAAATCCAGAAACTCAAAGCAAGTTTGTATTATTTCGTTAAAACATTCTCAAAAAAATAACCAAAATAACAGATCAACAGTTTCATATTTGATTATGAACACCAATTCGATGAAATAAAAAGTACGTAGCTGACCTTACGATGGCAAAATGCGTCTTCTCAAACGACTTAAATTACAGATGAAAAGCGAAAGCAGATTAGATGCTGGATTTTGCAATTTATTATATGAATACATAATGTTACCTAGAGCACGCAAGCAAGAGTCATTGTGAAAGGAATCTATAGAGATGTATGGAGAGATCAACGTTGTCCAAAGTCTTTTTTTTTTTTTTTTCTTCTTGTAAGAGACACGAAAAAATTGGCATGGAAATGGAGAGCATAGTAAGATATTGTTTTTTTCAGGAGGAAGCCCGTGCTGGTTGTGTGTTCCCTCCATTATTTTAAATTTTTTTTCGTTTCTTTAATTTTTTAGTTGAATTATTATTTAGTCTCATTATTTGGCGAGTTATTTACCTTTTTATATCTTTATATATTTTATTTTGCTTTTGTTAAGATAGTATATCTTTGAACTTTGAAACTTTACAATTTTGGATTATTAGATCATGCTTAATATAAAAATCTTTACTATTTATCAGTCAATATTTAATTTTAACCTAAAAATGTAAAAAATACTCTTTTCAATAAAAAAAAACTAATATACTAAGTATTAATTAAATTTATACTATGTATTCTGTTTTTATTCAGATTGTATATTGTGCGTTTTTTAAGTTTTTCATTTTTACACTATTATATCATATTTTGCATGTAAATTGATCTATACTTTTTCTTGATTAAACATTTATCCTTAAAAATAGAATAAAATTGAAGAAATAAATTAAAAAACTAAATAATATCATAATAACACTTTTTGTTTGACAAGTCTAAGTATGAATCTTTTGTTGTGAACATTAGAGTTTTATCATTTTTGTTTTTTCGTTTTTAGGTTATTTAGCATATTTTAAGGGCAAAATGACGCATGGACTAAGAAAATATATAGATTTGTATATTAAATATAATATAATCATATACAAATGCATGATTATATAAAAGGTGATTATTCTAAATTTTAGTTGTTCATTTTAATGGAATTTTGAGTATTTTAATATCAAAATTAACTGAGAAAATATATATTTATATATTATGCGTAATTTAATAGTATAAAATAATTAAATTAAAAATATACATACAATTTATTCCCTACATCCTAGAGTAGAATTCTCAAAATCTTAGGGGTAAAAGTTAAGAAAGTACACTGTTGTTATGTAACCCTGATTTTTTTATTAATATTTTTGGTTAGCATCGTTTCAATATCACCAAAATTTACCATTTTTAGAGTACTTGTTAAAACAAAAAACAAAAAACAAAAAACAAATCAAATCAAAATATTTCAAGATTAGTATAAGCTATCCTTAATACAACACACTTTTTATTTATTGTTTTACAAATTAGTTCTTAAGGTTTATCTTCATTAATAACCAGAAATGAAAAGGAAAGCGCCTATAATAAACCCTCTCCCCTCTACTTTTCTCAGGAGGAGAGGAATGAATTGACAACGCTTTGAACCCACCTCCGTGTATTGGTTTCTGGCTCCGATCACAAAAGCAATGTAGCTAGGCAGACAACAGTGCAGAAGACGAACAAGGAAACATAGGCTGTCATATACCAAGATTAACGATTCTGTTTAGTGGCAATGAACGAAGAAACCCGGTTCGAGAATGTCCCATGGCCCGGCATTCTCGCCAAGAACGTCGGCAAAGCCATTGACCAGTTTTTCGATGACGAGGAAACGCGATCCAACTTTGTTAAGATGGTCGCACCAGAGTTGCTCAAGTTTGTCCCAGGTTATAATTTGGTCCACTTTTACAATTTTTATGGTAAAAGCAGAAATAAAGTAATTATGCATTAAAAATTTTAAGCTGTCCATTTTTTTTTTTAATTTAAGACGAAGGATTCGAATTTTACACACTTTATTTTATTTTTATTTGTTAGGTGGTGGTTTGGCTTATAATCTCATGACTGGAATCTCCCCCCTAGTAAGTGATCACGTGAACATGTCCCCACTAGTGAGTGATCACGTGAACATGTCCAATGACAATTCGACGTACGTGAAAGCACTGCATGCTAGATTGGACAGGTTGGAGAGGGAAGTTCAAGAGTTCAAGACATTGTACGAGAAGAAATCGAAAGAGAGAGCTTTGAATCTCGACAGATTGAAGAATGTTTTTAAAGAGCACATGGAACAAAATGAGCAAAAACAAAAATGGAGTTGTTCTGTTGGTTGGTGGATTTTGTTGTTTGCAATTTCCACATTAGGCGTTTTATGTACAACTTATTATGGTACTCCGCATTTAGGTTTTGGAAATTTTCTTAGATTTTGGAGTCGTACGTGCTTTGCTCTTAACAGTTATTTTGTTTGATTTAGTGGATTTTTTTTTAGGTGATTTTCTGGGTTTCGTTGTTGTTGTTCGTCAATACTAATTTCTATGAGGTAACTAATTATCTGGTGCTTTACTATATGAATTAAACTCCTTGCGCATGTTCTTTCCTTTTGTTTTGTTTTTATGAGTTTTGTGTGTGTTTGTATTTTTTTCATCATCATGGTGTTTTTTTCCCTCGACTTTAATATCAATGTCATTTTTTGCACTTTAAAATTACTATTGTCAATTTGTTATCTTAGAAATAAAAATAATAATAAAAAACAGCAGAGCATTAAGAAGCAAATAACCAAATTAGTTAATTACCAACTAATTAATATTTAATAATATTAATAATTAATTAACTATTTATTTATGAATCATCTAACGAATAATTATAAATGTTGGATATTTAAACTATTAAGTAATAATATTACTTGATTAATTATTAATCAATTTAATTAATAATTAATTAAGTAAATAGAAATTTTAATATGAGCAAGTTAAGGTTTAACATCCTATCAATCCTTAAGTAAAGGATATAATAATTAAGTAAAAAATCTATTTTCTTAAATTATATATGTATATGATTAATAATTAATGTTGAGAATAATTAATTATTAACTAGAAGTGAGAAATCATGTAAAGTATCTATTATCAACAAAGAACAATTTTTGAGAATATGCTCTAACGGGTGTTGGTCTAAAATAAAATACCAAAACGACAAAGAGGTTGAGTCGGGCACGAACTACAATAAAATTTTACTTTAAGATTTTCTAATAAGTACAAACTCAACCATAATACAAATTGTATGTTGTTATATTTGATGTGTACTATGTACTAATGTGATTATTATGCTCTGTTGCCATGATTTCATACTTATTTGCATGCTTTACATGACATGCCGTATTTTATGTTCACTTTATGAATTAAAGACTTATGATTGAGTAACGAGTGAAAGATTAAGATATGTCGTATCAATCTCTATCTAGATGAGGTTTTTATGAACGATTCTAAATATGACATTAGGTGTTAATAGTTGGGTTGCTCCCCTCGTCTTCCTTAAATAAGGTCACGCGTACTGGGACATACACAAGGACCCAAAAGTAAGTTAAGAATAATATGTTAAGTATAAAATGCTAAATATAAATGGTCATGCATTTTGCCTTATGTATTGTGGGATTTATGCTTGTACTTATTGAGTTTAATCTCACACATTTTATTTTCCCACTATAAGTAATCTGGGCAAGCGCCCTACAATTTGAAGATGTGTTTGCACTAGCAATGCGGATGGAGTGATATGTTAGGGAATATATATACCACCTGTAGAAGATTCTGCAAAATGCTAACAGTTATTTAAAAGTTATTTTAAAATTAGTTTTTAAATGTTGGCTTGAACTTTGCCAAGCGTATTAGACGAAACTAAGTATTTTAGATTGCAACTTTATAATTAATATGAAGGAACTATTTGAAATGTTTTCTTAAGCAATTAATATTCCGTTTTATAAAGTTTCATTTTAATAGGATTTAAGTTTTTAAAAAATTCCACAATTTTGGGGATTTAATAACCGGTTATTGAATGTATCAAGTTTTAAGCCTAAGTAGTGACTGTTATTTATGGCCTTTAAGTACGGGCTATCACAAATGCGGAGATAGGAATCGGGGATCAACAAGGGGTTTTCTATGATGGTTCCTAGGCAACAACGTAGAAACCCTTCTCATCTGTCAATGGAATGGAGGCGAATGTAGAAAGCCTATCCACTCAACTTTTTACATCAGTTTTCATCTGAACAAGTGGAAACCGCTAACATGCATTGAGAATTTTCCTTGGAAATTAAAGGAGAAAGATGAGAACATGATTTTTAGAACAAGTATCAACCTCAAATTAAACAGTCCTACTAAAGAATCTCCTTATAAATTCGGATTTCCTCATAGTGGCTAGCTCCGAAAAATTAGGCACAAACAAATTGTCTTAAACAAAAAGTGGCCAAAGTTCGACTTGATCTTTTCTTTCTATGTGCTTCTCTTTCAGTTTAAGTAATATTTTTCAATTGAAAAGAATTAGCCTGTGAGGCAAGGAATGCACAACTAGGTTCATTTTTTGAAATTAAAAATTTGTCATTAAAGCTTCATTACAAAGTGTTTTTAATATTTTAATTTCTTGTAGGTTGCTTGACCTTGGAATCCTCAATTTTCACCAAAGGAAGCGCTAAAAAAAGAAAGAGAACCAAGATGCAACCCAAGAGTTAGGAATCAGATCAGGAACATGAATTAAATATTATTGTACATGACTCGAGTAGTGAGAGTACTGATGAAATCTCCAGGAAATGGCACCCGATCGGGGCACGACCAATAGCAGCAGCAGCAGCAGTTCGACAGAGGATCTTTTGGGACCTTCAAGCAAGACAAGCAAGCAGTGGTCCATAATAAGGGTTCCAGGACACGTGCGTGAAGTGGACGAAAAAGCTTACAATCCGAAGAGCGTCTCTATAGGTCCATTTCATAACGCCATTCTGAGTTTAGCACTCTTTGAAGCTAAAAAGTCATGATTTCTTGATCGGCTTCCAGAATGAATTAGCTGCCGCTGGAATTTCGATCTTGAGGCTTCCATGAAAGCATTAGAAGACAAGACTAGGAAGTGCTGCTCAGAATGTTTTGACAAAATTGAAAGCAATGAATTTTCCCAAATGATGATGCTTGATGGCTATTTTATTTTAGAGCTCCTTCGCCTGTATGAAAATTTTTCCAAGGTAGAACTCAATACATGGTTCCCCATATTAAAATTTAAAAAAAAAATTTAAAAATAAGAGAAAATTACCCAAATATCCGAGCGAGTGCAAAGCATAACGTACATAAGACTACTCACAGCAGATGCATAAGGGACCTTACTCATACGCTCTCTTTCTTCTGATGTTTTAGGACAGTTATCTAATGAAAGAGTTAGTTCGACAACGAAAGGTTATGAACTTTTCTTTTCCTTTTTCATTGCATATTTGTGAATTATCTTGTCTATGTATGAAGCCTAGGATAATGCTATCATTTTGTTTTTTCGATCTCTAAAAAGACGAATGCCTAGAACATAATTAACTTCTCCCAAGTCCTTCATGTCAAACTGTTGGTGTAGCCAAAGTTTAACCGATGATAAATTCCCTACGTCATTCCCAATGAGCAGTATATCATCAACATAGAGCACTAGAAAGACCATTTTCTATCCTTAATACGTTTATAAACACAAGGTTTATCAACGTACTACTCAAAACCGAATGTTTTGATCACTTGATTAAATTTTTTGTTCCATGAGCAGGATGCTTGCTTTAATCCATAAATAGATCTAAGCAACTTACAGACTTTTCTTTCTTAGCCTTTTACCACAAACCCTTCGGCTGTATCATATAGATACTTTCCTCAAGATAGCCATTCAAAAATGCCGTCTTAACATCTATTTGCCAGATCTCATAATCGAGAAATGCAGCAATGGACAAAAGAATGTGGATAGACTTCAGCATAGCAACAGGCGAAAAGATTTCATTGTAATCGATTCCAGCCTTTTGCGTGTATCCCTTTGCCACAAGTCTAGCCTTGAAAGTTTCAATTCTCCCTTCTGCATCCTTCTTTCTTTTGTAGAATCACTTGCATCCAATGGGTTTTATCCCATCCGATAGATTCACAGGTTCCTAAACAGAGTTAGATTTCATAAAATCTATCTCATTGTTCATGGCCTATTTCCAAGATTTAGAATCAACATCATTTATAGCTTCATCATAAGTGATCGGATCATCCTCATGCTCATGAGCCTCGGCCTGGTATACCTCAACATCATACATAAAGAAATTAGGTTTCCCAGAAACCCTCCCACTACGACGAAGTACCCTAAATGTTGATCGTCTGTAGGTCTTTTACTGGAACTCAGACTTGCGTCCAAGACCAAAACCTGTGGAGCAATTCTATCACTTAATAACTCCTCTAACACCACTTTGCTTTGAGTATTAAAGTCATTCATGTGACTTTCTTCCAAGAATGTCGCATGAGTTGATACAATGACTTTTTGTTCCTTCAGATTATAGAACAGACCCCCTTTAATTCTCTTAGGATACCCTACAAACATGCACAACTTCGATCTTGGTTCTAACTTCTTTGCATCTCCATCTAGTACATATGCTGGGTAGCCCCATATTCTCATATGTCCAAGAAAGGGCTTCCTGCCATGCCACAATACATACAGAGTTTTGAAAATTAACTTACTTGGAACTTGATTCAGAATATAGCATATCGTTTTAATGCATATCCTCAAAATAATAATGACAGCGCTGAATAACTCATCATGGACTCTATCATATCCAATAAGGTCCTATTTCTTCTTTCGACTACATCATTCTATTGTGGAACACCAGGTGCAGTCAATTGGGACAATATTCCATTCTCTACAAGATGTCCTAGAAATTCATCGAGAGAAGTATTTGCTACCTTGATTAGATTAAAGTATCTTTATAGATTTACCCAATTGCTTCTCTACTTCCGCATAATACTCTTTGAACTTATCAAAGGTTTTGCTCTTACAATACATCAGGTACACATATCTATACCTCAAGTAATCATCTATAAAGGAAACATAATACTCGAACCCTTCTCGTGCTATGATGTTCATAGGGCCACATATATCGGTGTGCACAATTTCTAAGAGTTCTTGAGCCCTAGTACCCTTAGCTCCAAAAAACCTCTTAGTCATCTTACCCTCAAGACAAGACTCACATTGAAGAAGACGTACCTCCTTCAAAGATTCCAAAGGACCATCCCTCACCAATTTTTGAATCCTATCCTGATTAATGTGACCAAGTCTTAAATACCAAAGATACACCTCGTTAGAGTAAGAAACATTCAACCTCTTAGAGTTATTAGTTAATTCAGTGTCAAGTAGTGAGTACATCTTTGATTTGATCAAATATAGGTTTCATTCTATCCATCCAGAACGGATAAAAGACTTATTTTTACAAATATCAACTCTTTTAGTAAAAGAAATTGAATAAGAATCTCTTATTAAATAAGCTACTGATATAAGGTTCCTCCTAAAATTAGGAATATAAAAATAGTCTTTCAATAAAATAAACCTAAATCCATCAAAATAAAAGTAAACATCTCCTACTGCCTCAGCCACCACCAAGCTACTGTCTCCAATCCACAACGAGAGGCTCCTATCATGTAGACTTCTCGTTTTGTAGACTTCTCGTTTTCACGAACCCCTGTAAAGAAACACAAACATGATTAGTGGCGCCCGAATCAATGACCTAAGTGTCTTTCGATTCTTCCACCAAATACGCTTCTAAATAATGAAGTTCCTTACCTTTAGTGGTTAGGAATTCCCAGTAAGCCTTCTTGAAGTGACCTACCTTCCCACAATAGAATTACTTAGACTTTTTAGGGTCTCTAAGCTTCTTGTTTTTCTTCTTTTTCTTCCTATCCGAGATAGGAGGAATAGAAGAACTGAAAGCTGCTTGCTTCTTCTTTGGCTTCTTCCTTTTCCCAAAGGGTTTGGAAGATTCTGCCAAGTTGGCTTCTCCCCTAGGTTGGACTGCATCCCCATCCCTGATCATGCGCTCATAAACATAAAGTTGCTTCATGAGCTCGATGAGTCCTAACTCCCTTGTCGCTAGATTGTATGTCGCCTTAAACCTCACAAAATCCTTTTACAAAGTTTTAAACACCATCTTGATTTGGGTGTTGTAGTTCAGCTTAGCACTGTTTTTGGCAGCCTCAGCAAATAATCGTATAAGAGTGATCATATGGTCTTTCACCGAATTACTTGCCTTCTACCTAGAGTTCATAACATTAGTGATGCCCGATTGTTGAGCTAATTTTTCTTGGTCTCCGAACATATCCTCCAAGTTTTCCATGATCTCTCTGGCAACTTGATAAGTCTCATGCTACTTTTGTAAAGCACTCGTCATGTTAGCAAGAATGTAGCATCGAGCTATCTCATTAGATTCTCTCCAACGAGTATAGGCAACTGGGACATCCTCAAGTGGTGTGTCAGGTTTGGGTCCAGGTAGGCATGGTTCGTCCAGTACAAACTTATGTCTCTCGCAGCTAAGAACTATTAGCAGATTTCTTTTCTAGTCTTTATAATTATAGCCATTTAGTTTATTTTCAATGAGTATTGAAATGAGGGGTGTGGGTGACATTTTGAACTGAAATAAAATTATATAAGAATATCATTACAAAGCCCAAGCAAATATAGAGGAAATTTAGCAAATAAAAAATATAAGTATATTTCTACATGAAACTTGAAAAAAAACATGTAGCATTACAATAGTAATTCTCAACACCTTTTGCCCCAAGCCACCAAAAGGGTGGTCATGGGACAAATAGCTGGAACATGGATCCCGTCCAATTAATATATGTTGTCTTAAATCCTCCAAGGTTAAGACATATATTAATAACCGTTTATTTTGGCCACCAGTTTAGCTAACAGAGCTTCCAGGGAAGATTAATAACTAAACGAGTCTTGAGTGTATAACTATTATTTATGTAGTTCGATCCATATCCTACCAAGCCACCTAGGGGTGGTCATGAATAGAATCATGCCTGAACATGTTTTTCATGTAGGAAATCCAACCTGTTAGGAAATGCTCTAAGTATTAGAGACATTTTGATGTATTCATTTTGAACTGGATAATAAAATTATACATAGAGGTTATTCATTACATTGCTATCTGTCCTCGTCTTATTTACATGTTAAAGTAAATGTAAGCAAATATGACTCACTGACTGCTTGTGTTAAAACTGTTAGAACGTTGCATGCAATGGATTTTTGTATGCAAGAAGACAATGTTCTAAAGTTAGCAGTCTAAACTATGGTCTGTAGTCTATGGGGTTAGACCGAGCATCTAACTCATGTTAAGACTATTATGTTGTCTAAAGCCTTGGAGGGGACGGTCTGTCTTGACTGTCTGGAGCTGGACTCCCAAGTAGAGACATGGATATGTTGCTTGGAGGTGACATATTAGACCGGGACTAAAGCGTGATTGATCTACGTAGTCCGCTATGAGTGGATCAATCTGCTTTTGACGTTCATTGTGCAATAACCTTAATCCTGAGTAAATAAACTACTTCATGTATATGACTTGTGTACTTTGATGTTCCAATGGCTAAAGCGTCTCAGAGGTAGTAAGCTTATAGACCGGTTCGTTGGGTGCATGACTTGTATACGATGAAGGGTTTGTTTGCAGATATCGGAATCATAGCTCTGAGGAGTTAAAGGTATCCTCTTAAAGGCATTATACTGAATGTGAAAATGGACAAGGCCTTGGGTCGTCTGCTGGGCGGATGACTTCTTATTCACATATGGTGAATAATCATTTTCTTGATTCGGTAGTATAATGGAACTTTAAGATAGCCTGATCAGTAGGATTAAACGGACTTTGACCTAAGGCTGATCATGGATATCATATGAGGGTTTTGCATATATGACAAGGTCATTGGATGGTAGCTCGTCACAGGCTTACGTAATACGGTATATAATTGGGAGTTCAGTTTCAGGTTTATAGTGGTGTGACTCTGAAATTAGTGATCATATGATTGAGTTGTTCGGTACAGAATGATGATCATATGGAATCACGGGAGCCCGATTATATATGTCCAATCAGTCCCTCTACTAGCTCCACATAATTCCTTAACGTTTGGCAAATTGATTTGTGTGTGCTATTGGCTAGTTTATTATGCATGGATGGTGATGACACAGGATTAGGATGGTAGACAAGATTCTCTCCGGTTGGATTCAGATTTTGTTTTGGATAATAGAGTACACAATTATTCGAACTCCAAATAAAGTTGCCATGATTTTATTTGAGATTGGATTGGAGTTGTAGAAAATTATCCATGAGAACAAGAATATGAAACACAACCGTTTTGTGGAATTTGAAATTTGAATTTTGAAATTTGAAATTTGAATTTTGAAATTTGAAATTTGAAATTTGAATTTTGAATTTGAAATTCGAATTTGAAATTTGAATTTGAAATTCGAATTTGAAATTTGAATTTGAAATTTAAATTTGAAATTTGAAATTTGAAATTTGAAATTTGAATTTGAAATTTGAAATTGAAATTTGAAATTCAAATTTTGAATCACAGTCCAAGTAGGATTCGAATTTGTTGTGGAAAATCCACAAGGTTTGAAATTCGAATTTGAGTTGGATTTGGAGAGGATAATCTTGTTAGAATCCTACTTGAATTTTGAATCCAAATCCCAACAAAAGTGGGCAAATTTTTTGAGGATAATCCTCAATGGAAAATTCGGTTTTTGTGGATAAGATTCAAGGGTAAATTCAAGCTTCAATCCTAGTTGAATTTGGATTCTCTTTACTCCCTAAAAGTGGCCGAAATTTTGGAGCCTAAATCCTAGGAAATTCGGTTATTTTTGGATAAGGTTGAGATGAGATTTAGCTTGAAAAATCCTAGTGGAATTTTGATTCTTCCTTATCCTAAAAGTGGCCGAAAATTTGGAGGAGATTTTCTCCTAAAGATTTCGGATTTTTTGGTTGAAAAAGGGAGATAAAATTCTAGTTAAAATCTTGTTTAGATTTGGATTGGATTTATCCTAGGAAAACCGAATTTAATTGTGGAGATTCTCCCTTGGAAAATTCGGATTTTTTGGTTTGGATAAGGGAGAAAATCTTTTCCTAGTCCAATTCGAATTCAGAGAATCACCTCATGCAGGTCTATAAATAGAGGTCCTGCCACTCCAGTTCTCTTAGACCACAGACTCTCAGGTGAGCAGGCTTATTGTTGCACAGCTCATCGTGACAATAAAGTTCTTTAGAGATCTGGGTGGTCGGAAGAAGACTAGCAGTGCTAGCATACCGATCGAGGTTCAGAGTGCCCACACACTCAGCCATTCGGGAATTGGAGAATAGTAGAGAAGGCTAGTTGGTTGAAGCCTCCGGTCACTCTCCTCCTGTTCATTGGCGTCCTTGAGGTATGAGTTTTAATTGTTGTTGATTTATTGTATATGGCATCATGAGATATTTAACGATCTAAAAATTTTTATTGTTCCGCTGCGCCACTCTGATACGTTTTTACCGGTTTATTTTCCTACACAACCTAGTATACCGACGGCGGTAAACACCTACCGTGGGGTATGATTAGAGCAGAACTGACACAAATACTTTCATACATGGATCAACAATAGAAGCCGTGGATTTTGTTTGAAACCCTCTCCCACCCAATATTTTGCAAAACATGCAAGTTTTGAAAAACATATGTATGATCAATATGGTTTGAGCGACATTATCCTATACTATATGATATGTTATCAAATATACATCCAAAACATCCATTAATACATATTTATCCATCCATGACATATCAGAGAAAAAATAAATGATGGAAAAATTAAATAACCAAGCCATGATCCCATCCCGGAATAAAGAAAAAAAAAAATAAGATTACAAAATTTCATCCAAAGCATCCTTTGGGTCTTTAAATTTTGCTCAGTCTTCTTGTATCTATCTTCATGTAGCTTCTTCATTTATTTTTCATCCCAAGAATTATTTAAAATTTAAATTTCAAAAAATTTAAATTTCAAATTCAAATTTTAAACAATTTTAAATTTCATGTATAATAATATATAATTTTAAAATTTTCAATTTTCAATTACATATTTTTATATATAATTTAAAATTAAATCTCAAATTCAAAAATTAAAATCTTTTGTCTCTCAACCTGTTGGCCCATGGGCAGAGAAGCCCGCAGTCGGTGTGGGCAGCCCTAGCCCTTGGGGGGTGCTAGCAGCCCACAGCCAGGCCATGTACAGCCTGCCAGGCTATAGGCAAGGCCTACAGTCATGGGCTACACCCCTAGGGGGGCCACAGTAGTCTGCTGGGCTGCAGCCTTAGGGCCTAAGCTACCCTTGAGGGGGCCATGGCCCCTTGGCTGTAGGCATAGCCTGCGGCTGTGGGTGATCCGACCCTGGACAAGGGCTGCCGCAGGCCCATCTTGCCCTAGGGCAAGGGCTGCAGCCCCACCAAGGTCGGTGGCCCGTCTTGAGGGGTTGGTTCTTAATTTTTGTGTCATATTCCCATTTATCCATTAGGATCTCCAAAATTAATTTGAATCCTAATTAGATTCGAATTTTTCACACACAAAAATTTCAATCTTCAAATTAAATTTAACTTTTGGGAGAAATAAATTATGGTATTCAAACTTTAATCTCCTCCAAGAATAATTACATAAAAATTCCTATACCGTTTCCAATGTATAAAATTCTAATTATAAAAATTCTAAGAGATGAAAAATAAAATCCATGGGAAAATTACAGTGATAATAGACCACTCTCATGATTACATGAAAAATCCTAGATACAATTTTTCTATATTCTAAGGAATTATAATTGGAAAAAATTAAGCATGCTTATAATAATTTAAAAAATTAAAATAACCACATATTCCATACATAATCTACGATAACAACATAAAGGAATCCTAAAATGCCACTCTCTAAATATCAAATCCATAGACTAAGCAATTGTCTAATTTATGTATATGACATAATCACGAGTTGACTTTGATACCAATTGTAGAAAAAATCGACAAAAATAGCACAGTGAAATTATAAAAATTTTTAAAGATCGTTAAATATCTCGTGATGTCATATACAATAAACTAACAATAATAAATTTATACCTTAAGAGGACGCCAAGAGCGCAGGAAAAGAATGACCGGAGGGCTTTAACCAACTAGCTTTCTATATTATTCTCCAATTCTAGGACAACGGAGTGTGTGGACACTCAGATCCTCGATCGGTAAACTAGCACTACTGGTCTTCTTCTGACCACCCAGATCTCTTAAGAACTTATTGTCACGGTGATTAGTGCAACAACAAGATCGCTCACCTGAAAGTCTGTGGTCTAAGAGAACTGGAGTGGTAGGACCCCTATTTATAGTTTTGCATGAGGTGATCTCTTGAATTTTGAATTAGACCAAGAGAAGATTTTCTCTCCTTTTTCCACACAAAATCTAAACTCTTCCTTAGGCCAAGATCATGATCAATTTCGGCCACACTAGGAAATATTTTGAATTCAAAATTCAAACATGATTTTTATCTTGAATTTTATCTCCTCTTTATCCACTAAATCCGATTTCTCCTAAGCCAAGAAGCGTGTCTAGATTTGGCCATACAAGTGTGAGGAGAATCAAAATTCAAATATGATTTTTATCTTGAATTTCATCTCACTCTTATCCACAAAAAAAACCGATTCTCCCTTAGCATTATCCATAGAGAAATTCGGTTGTACCATGTGAGGGAGGGATTCAAAATTCAAATAGGATTATGACTTGAATTCTCCTTCATCCATATTCATAAAAACCGAATCCTCCTAGGGTGTGGTCCCTTTAATAAACTCGGCCACATCTAGAGCAATTAGGATTTAAAATTCAAGTAGAATTCAACAAGATCTTCCTCTCCCTTACCTACAAGAAAACCGAATTTTCCATGTAGAATTATCCACAACAAAATTCGGTTACCACTTGATTTGTGATCCAAAATTTGAATTCAAATTTCAAAGTTCAAATTTTAAAAATTCAAACTTCAAATACAAATTTCAAATTTAAACTTCAAATTCAAATTTCAAATTTCAAATTTCAAATTTAAATTTCAAATTCAAATATCAAATTCAAATTTCAAACTTAAATTTCAAATTCAAATTTCAAATTCAAAATTTAGGTAGCGTTTGGTATTGTTTTTGAAATCTGTTATGTTTTCAAATTCTCTGAATTTGAGATCGTTTTGAAAACAATTCTGAGAACGTTTCTGAAATTGTGTTTGGTTTTATTTTCTGAGTGTATGTTTTAAGAAACAAAAAAGTGAAACTGTGTTTGGTTATATTTTTGAAAACCAGTCATTTTATAAGTATTCTATAAAAACATATTTATGTTTGATTTAAAAAAAATTTTATTATGAATACCAAAAATTAAAAATTAATAAAATTTTTAATTGAAAAATGAATTAAAAATTAATAATCATAATATTTAAGTAATTACTATATCAATTAAATCTTAATTAACCATAATAATTAAATCAGAGAAATGGGAAAAATGAAATCAGAGAAAACGACTTTTAGTCATTTTCAATTTTACATTAAGAACAAAGGCGATTTTGGATTCGTTTTGAAATCTGTTTTTAAAAACAATACAAACCAAACACAATTTCACATCGATTTTGAAATCGATTTTCTAGGAAATCGTGAAATCCGATTCAAAACCAAAAACAAACACGCTCTTATATTTCAAATTTCAAACTCCCCAAAAAACTTGTATTTCAAAATTTGCCCTCATGGATAATTCTTCACAACTTCAATTCAAATTCAAATAAAATCATGACAATTTTATTTGGAATTCGAATAATTGTGTAATATCTTATCCAAAACAAAATTCAAATTCAATTAGGAGAAAATCTTATCATCCTTCTTATATCCATGCAAGACTACAAGCCAATAAGTTTACCCCGATCAATTTACCATACGTTAAGAAATTATGTAGAGCTAGTAGAGAGACCACTTAGATATATATAATCGGGCTCCCGTAAATCCATATGATCATTGTTCTGTATCAAACAACTTAATCATATGATCACTAATTTCAGAGTCACACCACTATAAACCTAAAACTGAACTCTCAATTATATACCGTATTACAAAAGCCTATGACAAGCTATTGTCCAATGACCTTGTCATGTATGCACAACCCTCATATGATATTTATGATCAACCTTAGGTCAAAGTCCGTTCAACCTACTTATCAAACTATCTTAAAGTTCCATTATACTACTGAATAAGAAAATGATTATTCACCATATGTGAATAAGAAGTCATCTGCCTAGCAGATAACCTAAGACCTTATCCATTTTCACATCCAGTATGATGCCTTTAAGAGGATACCCTTAACTCTTTATTAGAGCTGTGATTCCAATATCTATAAACAAACCCTCCATCGTATATAAGTAATACACCCAATGAACTGGTCTATAAATTTACTACCTTTAAGATACTTTAGCCATTGGAATATCAAAGTACATAGGTCATATACATAAAGTAGTTCATCTACTCAGGATTAAAGTTATTGCACAATGAATGTTAAAAGCATATTGATCCACTCATAGTGGACGCAGATCAATCACGCTTTAATCCCGGTCCAATATGTCACCACCAAGCAACATATCTATGTCTTTACTCAGGAGTCTATACTCTGGACAGTCAAGACAAACCTCCCCACCATGGCTTTAGATAATATAATAGTCTTAATATGAGTTAGATGCTCGGTCTAACCCCATAGACTATGGATCATAATTTAGACTACTTACTTTAGAATATTGTCTTCTCGCATAAAAAAGTCCATTGCATGTAATATTCTAACAATTTAATAAAAGCAGTTAATGAGTCATATTTGCTCGGTCTAACCCCATAGACTACGGATCATAATTTAGACTGCTTACTTTAGAACATTGTCTTCTCGCATACAAAATTCCATTGCATGTAATATTCTAACAATTTAACAAAAGTAGTCAATGAACCATATTTACATTTACTTTAACATGTAAATAGAACGAGGGCAAACAGCAATACAATGAATAACATTTAAATATAATTTTATTATCCAATTCAAAATAAATGAAATATATTAAAATATCTTTCATGCTTAGAGTATATCCTAATAGTTCAAACATTCATACATTAATTATAAATACTAGTAATATATACATTAACACAGAGTATCAAACATAGCGTAATTGCTTATATTATGCTCACTTATGGGTCACATTTTTAGTCTTGAGTCTTTATCTTATATTACGTTCTGGTTTTGGACCCCATCTTGATCGTACCATGTGTGTACATGACTGAGAGGGATATTGGAGAGCAACCCACTGCCAATCCTCCACGGTCTAACATAAACATTAACATTAACATTGAAAACCTCTACCATACGGAAGGCCGGTATGCCAATAATTGGTTTAATTCTCATCTTTCATATGTTTTTAACTAGTGACATTCTCATTACCCCTTGGTCAGAAACCTTTTACATTCTCTCCTTTATTTGTGTGCATTTCATCAATCACACCTTGGTGTATTTAGCACTTACATACATAAATCACATTTTACACGTAAAACACATAAACATGGCAAGTCGGTTCAAGTTGCAGACAAGAAGATGTCTAAACTTACCGAAATTTTACTAATATCTACTTCCTGGGGTTTGCAGAAGTTCCTTCGCCGCATCTATGTTGGGTTCCTATAGATGAGACATTGTCAGTTAATTGTACTTTTATTTAATTACTTTTTTTTCTAATTAAATCTTGATTTTGGCCTTTAAAATCTTAATTAAAACCTTAGAATAGCGTTCAAAGCCTTAACGGTCCTTTTCTAACCTTTCTAAAATTTTTAAACAAAATGACCATTTTGTGGTTATTGAGTTGTAAAAATAGCATTTTAATGTTTAGACTTGATTTTCTAAGCCCAAAAACCATAAAATCAACTTTTCTAGTCCTTAACATGTTTTCACAGCAATAATCACTACAAATTAAATGATCTTTTTACACTCAACCCTCATGTGACACTATTCCGACTTTAAGGGTATTTTAATTATTTTACCAACTTTGGGGTCTAATTCATGATTTAATTAATTCTTAGAATGTCTACGTTCCTTTAACTCATTTTAAGATTTTTGAGGGTTTAGTTTTTACATTCCACCATATTTTGCCCCTCGTTTCCAAAAATGCCCTTAATGTCTTTTAAAAATTTTGACAATATTTCTACTTAAATTTTGGGTTCCTGGCATTCTTGTGATGCCTCAAAATCACCGTTCCTGCAAAAACATCATTTTCCATACCTAAATTTTATGTAAACCATAATTGTTTGCATAAAATTTTTCTATTCCATAACCTAGGGTTTTCGGGAATTTTAGTCGACGTTTTTATTGTTTCGCCCTCGATAATTTTAATACTCGTCAACTCCAATCTAATTTCCCTTAACACCATCTTTTTTATCCCATTAACATCTACTATAGGCCATGGTTTTTCATGAAAAATCTAAGCTAAGGTTCGGGTTTTTTTTTCTAGGGTTCCACATGCGATTTTTTTCCCTTTTTCTCATGTTCCTCGTTATTTATCTACGTCAACCTAACTTCCATAACACTAAAATAAACATTGTAACATCAAAATTTTCTTGAATCATTGCTCATCCCTATCCATGGTTTTTAACCCTAATTCATCACCAAAATTTCATGGTTACAAGTGTTTTACTCACTAATCCTTACCCTAGTTTAGCGGTAACCGAATTTAACACGTAAAACCTGATTATTAACCAATAAATCATCCTTCATCATGATCAATTCCTTCTAAAAATAGCCACAGCAAGGCATGGTCTTACAGTCCAAAAATTCATGAAAAAGTTTCAAGAAAGAGATAGCTACCTTGTTTTAGCTCAAGAACTCAATCGCGTGTACCAAAAACGCGATTTTCACACGAAAACGTCAAAAATTTCACTTTGTTGAGTTTGGTGTTTTTTTTTTTTCTTTCCTTGGCTATGGCTGCTGTGTTTTGGGAGAGTGATGGCCATGGGTGAAGGGCTGTAAAACAGCCTAAATATTTGGTCAAATTAAACAAAAATTGTTACCATTTTTTTTAATGATTTTTCATACTTTTCATTAATGTTTTGTATTTCTTTCCAAAGTAAATTAATTCTTTGCATTTTTGGACCAATCAAGGGCAGCCAACTATCCTCCCATTGCCACCCATAACCAGCCATCATGAGGGATATCTTTCCTAAAATTTCTTTTTAAGAAAAAAGAAAAGAAATATGTTATTTTGGCAAATTCTTGGCCTTTGGATCAAAATCTCTTTAAATCTAAGCCATTGATCTTTTCTAATTCTTTCTATTAAAGCTTATTTCTTGTTATTATTTTATTTATGACATCATCATATACTTTTTTAGTCAAAGTTTAACCAAAAATCAAACCGAACGAGATTTTACCGAAATCATGCCAACGGGCTTTTGGAGCCTTCCGTGTGATGGGTTTGCCTTAAACTGATTTCATTTGGTTAAAAATCACTAGCGTAGTTATTTCGTCTTTTTAGATACTTGACTTATCATGGTTCATATTCTAGGGTTTTTCGATATCGAAATGGTATCATTTTTTCCATTTTGATTCGGTAAAATTTTCCACAACCGAGCAAGTAGGAGGAGTGGGATTTGGATTGGAACTTTTAAGTTTATATTATGAAGTGTATTTTAATTTTTAATATAACATGGAGAATGGGAGTGCAAAGTCATGATATTTTAGTTTGTAGGAAAATTGTAATTTTTATTAAAGGTAGCGTTAAATGTGCCAAACCACAAAAAAAATATAGGTGCGTTGCTGCCAAAAACCATTTAAAATCATTGCCTTTATCATAATTTTTTTAATGAGTTTTATTTAATGGTTGTACTCTCATTTATTATTAAAAAAAGGAAAAAGAAAGCACCCTTTGATTCTAAACCTCGGACCTTCTACTCTAATTCCGCCTCTCCTGCTCGCTTATGTGCCTTTTATGAGTCAATTTGGATCGTTTATGTAGTCAACTTGAATTGTTTATGTACATGTAGGCTACTTTTCTATTTCCTGGCGTGGTTTATTATTTTGCTGTCGTTTTCTGTTGATGTCATTTCTTATGGGTTATCATTTGTTGGAATTATTGTTATATAAATGAGACTTATCGTTCTGAAGGTTAATATTATTGTCGTTTTGCAGGTTTTTTTTTTTTTCTTTTTGATAATGGCTCTTGTTATTATTTAAACTGGATGGTTGTTTTACATCTGCCGTTTTCTTTTGTTCATGTCGCTTTTTATGGATGTGTTTGTTCAGGCAATTGCTTGTTCTCATCATTTCTCATTGTCGTTTCCACGCGTTGTCGTTCTTCACCTGCCTCCCTGGCTATCTGCCGCCCTGTTGTTGTCTCGAATCAAGGTCTGTCAGGGGCCGTTAGAGAGAGAATTTTTTCAAAACATCATTTGTATCACCACCTCATTTTCTCTCTTCCATTATTAAAAATTTGAACTCTTTTTTAAATAAATGAAGAGGATGAACTAAAGCCTCTATCCAAATTTATTAAACGAGAAAATAAAATAAAAAGAAAAAGAAAACAAAAACATTAAAAATAAAATCCAGCTTTAAGAACAAAAGCAATAAAAATAGAAACAAAAGAAGTTTTTAACTTTCTTATTTCAAATTGAAATAAAATGATTTTTGTATTTAAATGCTCATAACAATTTGAGAAACGAATAATAAGTGAAACTATATAAGATCCATGTTATTAATTTTTTTCAACCATATTAAAAATTTTTATACTATTTAAATATTATAGTTCATTTTTAAGTTATAGTTTATCAAACACATATTTTTTAATTTGAGAGAGATGAATTTAAATTGTATACAATTAGGCGCATTAGGTATAATATTATCATTAGGTTATATGAGTAACCATTCAAACACGTCATTCTTGCCCTTGCCATAACATGTCAGTTCGCGTGTTCACCTTTTTTCTTGGTTTTTGTCTTTTTAATTTTTTTAAGCAAATGAATTAGTTTTACAGAAAACAAATCTAGAGAATATTAGAATATGGGTTCGTGCTAAATCCTTTCGAACTTCCAAAGAAGCTTGATTTTGGTTTTTCTGGTCTAGCAGGGTAACTTGAAAAGTATTGTATCCTTCTGTTTCTAGCCATTCAAAATAGACCAAAATACTAGAGATCACAGACTTTTTAATGATGGTATACAACAGGAAAGTTCTCTGTGTGTTATTTTTTTTTTTGTTTTCTTTTTACAAGAAATCATTATTGATTTAATTGCTAAAATCTTTTTTTTTTTCCAGCAAATGATTATAGTAATATTTCCAAGTTGATAATGTGCTCTGCTAAATTGGATTTTAGTGCTGGGGAGAAAATATTGTTTCCTGGTATATGTTTCTGCAGTTAAATTTTGTTGCTTAAAAAAAAAAAAAAAAACTGTTTGTTCTCTTCTATTTTTCCCCATTTTATTTTGTACTAATTTAGTTCCCTTGTAATACCTTGGCTTCATTTTTTATTGTTTTTCTCGTGTGTTTCTGGATGTAAACTTTAGATTGTCTCAAGAACGAAAGCTTCATATGATTCAATTCAAATAAATCTCTCTTTGGTCTTTTTCTAAGATTAAACTAAAATAAATAAATAAATAATAGATAAATAAGCAGGTTTAAAAAACATTTAAATAAATGGCCAAAATTTTTTATATATAAGAAAACGACTGTTAATTAGTGAAGTTCTTATAAAAGCTTCATAAAAAAATTTTCAAAAAAATAAAAAATCTATACCTTATGGCCAAATTGCCAAGCATTTGTCTTGGTCACTCCAGTTTTTTTATTGCTACAAACTTGGTCACTCTAATGACTAACTGGTCATAGGTTTGATCATTTTAATAGACCCCAAGGTCTACTCCACTAGTTTGTTTTGTTTAAAATAATAATAACAAAAGGCAAAAGCAACAATTAAAAGTGCAAGGTCTACTCCACTAGTCTGTTTTGTTTAATTCACCCCAAGGTCTACTCCAGTAGTCTGTTTTGTTTAATTCACGCCAAGGTCTACTCCACTAGTTTGTATCTATGTCCACGTTCTCCTATAAATTCTCTCCCTTCCTTTGCCTCACCCCTTTCTCTCGAGCCCTCAATGGCTACAATGCCAATGACTTTCTTTTCTTTTCAGAAGAACAAATGTATCTGCTATCATAAATTAAAATAGATAACTTAATAAGTATAATCATTGGTGGGCTACATTGGGGCTAACTCAGTGTGAGAGAGGGGGTGGTGTTTCAAGCTTAAAACCTTAAACTGTTGTTTAATTTTTCTTATAACATGGAGAATATATAGGAGTGCAAATATCATGGTATGTATTTATATATATATATATTAGTTTTTGGGAAAATTGTAAATGTTTTTTATTAAAAAAAAAAGGTAGGGTTCAATTTGCCAAACTACAAAAAATATATATTTATTTATAAATATGGGGCTTTATTGATAAAAACCTTTGAAATTCTTGCCTTTATCATTTTTTTTTTGGGTTAAGGAGTGCTTTTTATTAGCTTTTTTTTTTTTTTAAATAATTGAGAGGTCTATGACTCTCACTTATTATTAAAAAAGAAAAAAAAAACACTTTCCGAAACTAGGACCTTTTATCCACATTCCTCTTCTTCCACTCACTAAAGTGCCATTTATGAGTTAACTTGGCTGATTGTTGTGGCTAAACCTTGGTTTATGTGTCATCTTGTGGGTTACTTTTCTTTTTACTCACATGGTTTATGATTTTGCTATGATAGCTCGCTCTACGTAGAGGTTAAACAGTACTATCACAGTCAAACTTTGAAACTAACTGTGATAGCCCACTACTTCATGAGTCGCCGGCAACTTACTTTTTCTTTTTATGATTTTTCTTTTTAAAAACTCTATTATTTTAGGGCACACATTTTTTTTTAAATACATCCCATATTTGAAAACCGTTTCAAAGAAAAACCTTTACTCCCATATTTGAAAACCGTTTCAAAGAAAAACCTTTACTATGGTAGTTATTCTAGACTGACAACACTTAATTTACAACCTTTGTTTTGTAGCAGGACTATATCCATTCTCTTTTATTTAATATAAATACATAAGTTCATTATTTCAAAACTCGTTTCAAATTGCTAGGTGAAAAACATGTAAGAGGACCATATCCATTCTCTTATATTTAATATAAATATATAAGTTCATTATTTCAAAGCTCATTTCAAATTACTAGACGGGAAACTTATAGCAGGACCATATCTATTCTCCCTATCCCCTACCACGTGCAATCCTGCCTGCCACCCAACAACACCGTTATTAGTATATAGGTTGCTTACCTGCAACATAAACAAACTTATAAACTAAATGTTCAGTAAGTTCAAACATTTTTACATTAATTTATAAATACCAGTAACATATACATTAACATAGAGCATCAAACATAGTGTTATTGCTTATATTATGCTCACTTATGGGTTACATTTTCAGTCTTGAGTCTTTATCTTGTATTACGTTTTGGTTTTGGGTCCCATCTTAGTCGTACTGTGAGTGCGCATGACTAAAAGGGATACTGAGGAGCGACCTACTGGCCAATCCTCCCCAGTCTAACATAAACATTAACATTAACATTGAAAACCTCCACCTTGCGGGAGGTCGGTTCGCCAATAATTAGTTTAATTATCATCTTTCATATGTTTCTAATCAGGTGACGTTCACATTGCCCCTTGGTCAAGAACCATTTACATTCTTTCCTTTATTTGTGTGCATTTCATTAATCACACCTTGGTGCATTTAGCACTTACGTACATAAATCATATTTTACACTTAAAATACATAAACATGGCAAGTCAGTTCAAGTTGTAGACAAGAAAATGTTTAAACTTACAGAAATTTCACTAATATCAGCTTCTTGGAGTTCGTAGATGTTCTTTCACCGTGTCTATGTCGAGTTCCTATAGATGAGACATCGTCGGTAAATTGTACTTTCATTTAATTACTTTTTTTCTACTTAAATCTTGATTTTGGCCTTTAAAATATTAATTTAAGCCTTAGAATAGCGTTGAAAGCCTTAATGATCCTTTTTTAACCTTTCTGAAATTTTTAGACAAAATGATCATTTTTCCCCTTGTGGGTCATTGGGTCATAAAAATTTCATTTTAATGTTTAGATTTGATTTTTTTAAGCCCAAAATCATAAAATCAACTTTTCTAGTCCTTAGTGTTCACAGTATTATTCGCTACTGTGACAGCCCGCCCTGCTGTTGAGGTTCTACAATGCTATTACAGTCAATTCTGTAGTCAACCGCAATAGTATGTAGACCTCTAGGGTCACAGGAATCATGTTTAACTTAAAAACTGCTTGTAAATTTTACAAACTAAATTTTTTTTTTCTTCTTGATATAAAAACTTGTTCGAGAATGTGATATAAAAACTTGTTCGAGAATGTGATATAAAAACTTGATATAAATTTTTTTTCCCCTTGTGGGTCATTGGGTCATAAAAATTTCATTTTAATGTTTAGATTTGATTTTTTAAGCCCAAAATCATAAAATCAACTTTTCTAGTCCTTAGTGTTCACAGCATTATTCGCTACTGTGACAGCCCGCCCTGCTGTTGAGGTTCTACAATGCTATTACAGTCAATTCTGTAGTCAACCGCAATAGTATGTAGACCTCTAGGGTCACAGGAATCATGTTTAACTTAAAAACTGCTTGTAAATTTTACAAAATAAATTTTTTTTTTCTTCTTGATATAAAAACTTGTTCGAGAATGTGATAAGGAAATCATGTTAACAAGAATTCATGATTCCCTTATCACATAATCTTGACTTGGAATCATGTCTTTGAATTACATGTTTAAACTTTTCAAAACTGTACAGCGGAAGACTAATGGTGACCACAATCCCTCGCTCCATCTCCCTGGCATGTACATACCCTGTCTGTCATCTACTGTATACTACTGGTGAATAGGTCTCTTATCTGTAACATATGAACAAACAGGTGAGCTAGGGGCTCAGTAAGTTCAAACATGAAAACATGATCATAACATGTAATGTTGTGCTCATGCATGAAACTTGACTCTGAATAACATGCTCTTGGCTAAAAGTTTAGTCTTAGGACATTATCTTATATTTAAGTTCTAGTTTTGGACTCCTAATTAGTCATACCGACATGTTAGCATAACTGAGAGCGATACTTTAGTGTTGACCTCCTCAGTCTTAACTGAAGCTGAACATGAAAACCTCTCCGTGGGTCGAAAGGCCGGTACGCCAATGACTGGTTTAATTAGCATCTTGCTGGAGTTCCAACTGGGTAGCATACTGATTGCCCCCACAATAGGAACCTATTACATGCTTTACTTGGGGTGTGAGTTTTATTAAACACACTAAGGTACCTTGTGCACCTACATATTTTCGTGAACTTGATATCTGTCTGACATGTGTACATGAAACATCTACTGAAACATAAAATCCTACATGCATAACATGAACCTGACATGAGTATCATGATGTAGACAATCAATGTCTAACGTACACACCATACAATAAGACATGACATCATAAACATAATAAGATTGTCCACATTACAGTCAGGACAATGCTTGAACTTACAGAAAATCTGCTAGCGTGAGCCTCCGCTGGTCTGGAACTGCTGTCTCAGGGTGTCTGGCTTAAACTCCTATAAAAAAAATAATCATTGATTATTTCCAACATTCATCTTATATTAGAAACATGGCAAAATATGTAAATCCTATTTCCAGACTCTTTTTTTTTTTAAACTTCGAACATGCCCTCCTACACGGGCGTGTTCATGGCCGTGTACTCCTCTGGACTTACGTGCATGGCCGTGTGATTCGTGGAACATAACCGTGTAATTCGTGCATGCTTACACGGGTGGCTACACAGCCGTGTTTCTGACCGTGTTTTCCTACTGTTGAACATGGTCTGCTACAAGCCCTTCCCATGACCGTATACCCTTTGACACGGCCCGATACACAGCCGTGTTCTTGGCCGTGCATCTTTCGGGTCTAAATTTTCTTACAATATGGTCGTACATGTGGGCATGTTAAGGGTCGTGTTCTGAACACGCCCTTGTACACGCCCATGTTCATACCAGAATCAAGATTCTGGGTCCGAAATACTCTGCTCTGATTTTCTAAGGCTTTTATAGCCTTTGTTCTACTTCTTGCTCTCAAAATCGATCTCAACAAGATCGTTTCAAGGTATAGACTGCATTTCTATAATCATAAATCCATGGTTTCTTAAGCAAAATCTCACATTTTGCTTTTATATATTTCTTAACTCAACATTTTGAAAAATCCAAACTTTCTTGAAGAAAACTCACTGAACTTGGTTTTCTAAACCATCAACTCATAGATTCGTGTTTAAAAACAACTAGACTCGAACCATGTTTCAATTTAACCGAAAATCTCAACATGATCAACTCACATTCTCTTTTCCACTCAAAACCCCAGATTTTTCCACCCGAAAATGTGAGAAAAACGAGGGTTTATCTTGCTTGAAGCTTGAGAACTTCTTGCTATGGATTCTTGGCTGAAACTTGAGTAATTTCCTGGTTAGAGGAGAAAAATCCGAACTTGAGAGGATTTCCCTTTCTTCTTTTTCTCTTTCTCTTTCTCGGTCTCTCTCTCTTTCTCTTTATCTTTCTCTTTCTTTCTGTCGTTTCTTTTTGCAGCTCAACCAAGTGAACTAATTCACTTGGGCTGCTTAGCCTAAGGCCTTCATGTGCCTCACCTCCTCTCTCACATTTTCTTTAAATTTTCTTTAAAGAAAATTAAGATTTCTTGGCTAATCTTAGTCATTAATCAAAGTAGCTTGCTTGTGAGCCCTTGATCTCTTAATAAGTATTTTCCACATACTTTTCTATTAAATTTTAAAACATAATAAATTGAATTAATGTTTATCTTTTAAACTATATTCATTAATTTATTGTCAAATTTTGACTAAATTCTAGTTAGTCAAAATTTTCATCTGCTCTTTATTCTATAACATATCTCTTCACGGATGTACATTTATTTACATATCTTATACAAAATTTTCCCAGAACGATAGATTTCTCGGTTATCATAGCTACAAATTAAATGATCATTTTACACTCGACCTCGAATGGCACTATTCTGACTTCAAGGGCATTTTGGTCATTTTACCAACTTCAGGGTCTAATTCATGATTTAATTAATTCTTAAAATATCCACATTCCTTTAACTTATTTTAAGATTTTTGAGGGTTTTGTTTTCACATTCCATCATATTTTGCCCCTCGTTTCTAAAAATTCCCTTAATGTCTTTTAAAAATTTCAACAGCATTTCTGCTTAAATTTTTTGAGTTCCCGACGTTCTTGTGATGCCTTAAAATCATCATTTCTACAAAAACATCATTTTCCAAACCTAAATTTTATGTAAACCATAATTGTTTACATAAAATTTTTCTATCCCATAACTTAGGGTTTTTGGGAATTTTAGTCGACGTTTTTATTGCTTTCGTCAGTTATTTTAATACATGTAAACTTCAATCTAATTTTCGTTAACACTATCATTTTCACCCCATTAACATCTACTATAGGCCATGGTTTTTCATGAAAAACCTAAGCCAAGGTTCAGTTTTCAAGGGTTCTACATGTGATTTTTTTTCATTTTCTCACGTTTCTCGTTATTTACCTATGTCAACCCAACTTCTGTAATACTGAAATAAATATCGTAACATCAAAATTTTCTTGAATCCTTGCTCATCCCTATCCATGGTTTTCAGCCCCAATTCATCACAAAAATTTCATGGTTTTAGGGGGTTTTACTTAATAATCCTTACCTTAGTTCAACGGTAACCGAATTTAACACGTAAAACCTTATTATTAACCAATAAATCTTCCTTCACCATGATCAATTCCTTCTAAAAATAGCAACAGCAAGGCACGATTTTATAGCCCAAAAAAATGCATGAAAAAGTTTCAAGAAAGAGATATCTATCTTGTTTTAGCCTAAGAACTCAATCGCGTGCACCAAAAACACGATTTTCGCGCGAAAACGTCGAAAATTTCACTTGGTTGAGTTTGGTGTTTTCTTTTTCTTTCCTTGGCTATGGCTGTCGTGTTTTGAGAGGGTGATGGCCATGGGTGAAGGGTTGTAAAACAACCTAAATATTTGGTCAAATTAAACAAAAATTTTCACCATTTTTTTTAATTATTTTTCATACTTTTCACTAATGTTTTGTATTTCTTTCCAAATTAAATTAATTCTTTGCATTTTTGGACCAATCAACGGCAGCCAAACTATCCTCCCATTGCCACCTATAACTAGCCATCATGAGGGATATCTTTCCTAAAATTTCTTTTAAAAAAAAAAGAAAAGAAATATGTTATTTTGACAAATTCTTAGCCTTTGGATCAAAATCTTTTTAAATCTAGGCCATTGATCTTTTCTAATTCTTTCCATTAAAATTTATTTCTTGTTATTATTTCATTTATGACATCATCATATACTTTTTAGTGAATGAGATTTTATCGAAATCCTGCCACCATGCGATGGGTTTGCCTTAAATCAATTTCATTTGGCTAAAAATCACTACTGTAGTTATTTCATCTTTTTAGATACTTGACTTATCATGGTTCTTCTTCTAGGGTTTTGTGATACCGAAATGGCACCGTTTTTCCTGTTTCGGTTCGGTAAAATTTTCCACAACCGAATTTTTGACCTTTAAAATTGTTAAAACATTTTATTTCATTCTAAATAATATTAAATCATAAATTTCACATTTTAAACATTAAAATTATCATGTATATACAGTATGCATGTTTTTCAAGAACGATAAAATTTCTCGGTTGTCACATTTGTTGTCGTTTTCTATTGATGTCGTTTCATATAGCTTATTGTTTGTTTGAGTTATTGTTGCTTAAATGAGAGTTGACGTTCTTGAGATTACTATTATTGTCATTTTTCTCGGTTTTTTTTTATAAATGATTATTATTATTATTTAAATAGGATTGTTGTTTTTATTCTGCCTTTTTCTCTAGTTCATGTCGATCTTAATGAATGTTGTTTGTTCAGGTCTTGGCTCGTTGACGTTGTTTTCCCATTGTCATTTTCACTTATTGTCCTTCTTCACTTGCCTCTCGTCTCCCTCTCACTACAACCCTATCATTTGGAGTTCGAGGTATGTAATGGGGCCATAGAACAATCATGGGAGACAGAATTTCTTTGCCAAAAATAATTTGTATCACCACATCATTCTCTCTCTTTTATTCTAAAAAAATTCAACTTTTTTTTTTTAATACATGAAGAGGAGTAACTAAAATCTCCACCTAAATTTATTCAAAGATAAAATAAAAGGAAGGAAAACAAAAACAGAACTTTTGCAGCAAATCAAACAAAATTAAAAGCACAAGAAAAAAGTAGGGATTTTGGGGAATTATGACGTAGGTTTTCCATTGATGTGATATAAAACATATACACAAATCACAAATTATATAAGTCAAATTTTCCTAATATAGATGATTTTCTTGAATTAAGGATTTTACAAATCAAATAAATCTAAAAAAATATAAAATGGGAAACTAATTAAATAAATATATATGTAATAAAAAAATTACAATTAAGTACATTCTCCAATATGCCCTTACAAGATGGAGCTCAAAGAGGAGAGTCCAGTCTTGATTCTTAGTTTGTAGAAGCATTCACAAGAAGAGGATTGGTATGTGCATCAGCTAACTAATCATCAGATGAAACATGGGCAACTCAAAAAGCACTACTCTGAACTTGATATCGAATAAAGTAATAATCTAATGCAACATATTTCATAAGGAATGGAAAATAGGGCTGGAGCAAAGATGGGTTGCACTAATATTGTCACAATAGATCACCGATACCTGAGGAACAGCGATACCAAGTTTGATAAGAAGTGAGTAAACCAAACTCAATTCAACAATAGCAGTAGCAACTAATTGATATTCAGCCTCAATTGAGAAGCAAGATATGGTGCATTGCTTCTTTAAGCTCTGATAAATTGGATTGTGTCCAAGATATACCATGTAAACATTTGAGGAGTTATAGTCATCCTTGTTGTCAACCCAATCTATATCAAAGATGTAGAGAGACAATGAGGATTAGTGATGAAGAATAAGACCTTAGTCATAGGTTCCACAAAGATGGCATAGTATACTTTTCACAACATTCCAATGTTTAAATGTTAGGCAATGCATAAACTATGAATGCTTGTTGATTGCAAAAAAATTATGTTAGGACAATTGAGAGAGAGATATTAGAGACTCCCTACTGCCACCCTAAACTCAATTCAATCAGATAGTGTCATACTAGATTGAAGTGTAAGAGTTGGCATAGTGACTAGTGAGATGAGGATCTATTTGGCTTTTTTCACATATATGTGAGCCAAATGATCATTGATATAGTGCCGTTGGGACAAAGCAAACCAAAAGAGTGTGGAATGACTTCAAACACCCAGAAAGAAGGAAAGAGGCCAAGTTCCTTGAGTGAAAAGTGTTTGGCAAGAAGTTTGATGAACTCTTACATGGCCTTATCATCGTTGCTGTAATGATTACGTCATTGATATAAACAAGCAAATAAGTCATATTTTCACCTATGCTGAGGACAAAAGAGAGGTGTTAACATGAGAGTTAGCAAAACCCGAGGCAATAAGAAACTGATGTAAATCATGGTACCAAATACGGGAGGTTTGCTTGAGATCATAAATAGGATTACATAGTTTGCACACATGAGTGGAGTGATCTCAATCAATGAAGCCCAGAGTTTATACCATATAAGCGTCCTCTGATAAATGGCCTTTGATAAAGACATTGTTTACATCTAATTATCGTATTGACCAACCTCGACTGACAGCAAGGCTAAGAACTATGTGAACAGTTGTTGGTTTGACCACTGAGCTAACTGTATCATGTTAGTCAACTCCTGGATGTTGATAAAATCTTTTAGTGATTGAATGAGCTTTGTACTGTCAACAGAATCATTAGGAAGTTGTTTAGTATTAAAAATCCACTTACACCCAATAATATTTTTGCATTGTATGCTAGGGAACAAGATCCCATGTGCCATTCTGAACTAGAGCATTATACCTTCTAATATAGTTTAATGTTATTTGAAATGTTTAAGTCCTTAGGTACAGTTGTGGGTTTAGGGGAGTCAAAGGTTTGAAGTTGAGTATTGAGGTTAAGTTTTTAATTGAGTTAGTGGATGTTGTGTTTTGAACAAGTGATGATTATTTTGGGTGCCCAGTTGTCCAACTGGGGGTGTTCGATCAATCGGTAAGTGGAGTGTTTCGAATAATCAGTTGATTAGAGGATCTGATTGACTGATTATTATGATTCGAAAGATTGTTTGACACATGTTTTCAAATGGAGTTGCATAGGAAGTTTTTGGTTGACCATTAGGGATGTTCGGTTGATTGAACTTAAGTTTTTGGAAACTGCTTATAGATAAAGGTCTGATTGATTAATTAGGTGTATCTGGTCAACTAACTGTGACAGATCACATCTGAGGGCTATGATATAGGGGCAGCACTAAAGATGGGCTAGGTAGCATTGTAGAATAGAATGTGGTAGAGAGAAAAAAGACTGGTGGAAGCCAGTCAGATATAGTGAAAGATTCAAAATACGGACCTTTATTCGAAAGAGGTGAAAATGAGAAAATAAATTCAATAAATTTGACATGATGGGAGAGATAGATTTTTATTAGTGGATGGATCAAGATAGAGATAAGCATTTTGGGTAAGGAAGTAGCCTATGAAGACATAAGGGATGCTACATGGACCTAATTTGTGTTTGCAGTAGGGATGAAGCCAAGGGTAACATAGATACCCAAACGCACGAAGTTTTGAGTAGTTTGGGATAGAACCAAAAAGGTTTTCATATGGAGACGAAAGGTAGAGTATGTGAATGGGAATGCTATTAATGAGCTAAATAGCACTAGCCAAAGCATAATCCAATAAATGAGAGGTAAGGATGCATGAGAGAGAAAAGAAAGACTAGTTTTAGCATTGTGACGACGATGACGTTTGGAATACCCATTGTGTTCAGGTTTGTGAGGTGGAATGGTGATATAGGAAACCATTAGAAGTAAGGTATGTATCTAGTGATTAGTATCCCCCCATTGTCGAATCAAAGAGTGATGATTTTGTAGTTAAAAAATTTGTCAACAAGTGCCTTTAAACAAACAAAAACATCTACCATAAAGGATTCTCTTTTGAGAGGATAAAACCATATATATTTGGTGAGGTGATCAATGAGCATTACATAATATTTAAACCCAATCGAATTAATTAGAGATTGCACTCATCAGAGATCAAGATTTTAAGAGGACATGAAGTAACAATATAAGAAGTAGAAAATGGTAATTTGTGACTTTTATTGCAGGCAGATATTACAATTAGAAGTCAATGACAAGGGACTTGAAAAACTTAAATTAAAATGAGTAATAATATGCCTAAGAATTGGAAAAGAACAATGACCTAATTTATTATGTCACACAGAATAAGTGGTCTTGACACACAAGAACACAACTAATGGAGACGACTTGGAAAACACTAGCCACTTTTACGCACCAATATCTTTAGTTTACCCTCACAAAAGGAATGGTCCCTTGCCTCGATCCTTCATATAAAAGAAGAGGGCAAGAATTCAATGGAAACATAGAAAAACAAAATTGGGATATGAAAATCAAATTCTTTTTCATGGTAAGAACACAAACATTATTTAACAAAAAGGAACAAAAGGTGTAGAAGAACAGTGGAATTGATGTAAGTAATACGAAGACCCATGCCATCATCATCACAATGTTGTCGGAGCCATCATATGGAGTATAAAGTGAAAGATTACTCAACTTGGAGGTAACATGGTATAGTTCCCCACTATCCAGAGCTAAGCAAAGGTGTCAACAGTGCTAGTAGTGATGAAATAGGTATGTCGTTGCCATGGTGCAGGTGGAAATGGTGTCCATGAATTTTATAGTCATTGGTTCGAAGTGGATGGTAAGAAAGCTATAAGGCAAAAACTTGGACCTCGTTTAGCGGTGTCAGCTTGGGTATTGCAAGCCTAACAATAACTAAGATAGATTTCTAAGGTGGACTATTACCAGATGGAATGTAGGATTGCGGCCTAATGTTGCGATACACAAGGGAAGAAGTGCCCCAAGGTTGAGAGGGATGTCATGGTTGGTTATGGAGACCCTAGTTGGGCCAAGGAGTTGTAGGGTTTACAGTTGTCAAAAGCGAAGATAAAAATGGTTTAGACACTTGCAGTTTAAGCTCTTGATTGATGAGTTTCTTATGAAGCTCATCAATGACAAAAAGAGTCTCACAGTTGCTGATGGCATCAATAATGGATTTATAATTATCATTGAGGTCATGAAGAATTGTCTTGATAAGATCTTCTTGATCAAGTGATTTGTCCAAAATTGGGAGTTCATCAGCACAACATTTAATGAATTGCATGTAGTCAGAAATGCTTTGTGAGCCTTTGGTAGCGTTCTTTAGTTGTGTCTTGATTTGCTTGATGTGTCCTTTAGAGGGTTTGACATAGATGTTGGAGAAGATTGACCACACTTTTTGACATGTATTGGCTTGAGTGATTAGAGGAATGAAAGGTGCAGTGAGTGATTGACAAGAAAACTAATGATGAGTTTGTCTTGTTGAATCTATGTCTGATGTACAGGATTGGGAGAGACAACGCCATTCTTTATGATTATTTCTTGTGAACAAGGAGAAGACCCATTGTTGAACCCTTCTAGATTGTATCCAACGAGAGTGGCATGAAATTGAAATTGCCAAGAAAGATAGTTGATGGTGGTAAGTTTGACAGTATTATTAATTGAGATATTAATGGTCATAAGAGGTCTATTCATAAGGGTTTGGAATAATAATTTCTACAATTGGAGTAAGTTTGGAGCGACAATTGATAGGGCATGGCGTGTGGGTGATTAATAGGAGGTTTAGGTAGATTTGTTTTATGACAATTTGTGAAAACTTCAAACCAGGATTGTCCAAAGTTTAGGTAGTTTGGGCAGTTTTTTTAGTGGACGATTTGAGTAGTTTGTTAGGCAACTTGAGTTTTTCACTAATATTTTGAATATAGTATAACTAATTTTTCAAAGTATTTAACATCTTGTGTAAAATGACACCACTTATAACAAGTCTTTCACCCTTTAAAAATGACAAAGTCAAAACATAACATAAAAAAAAAATGGAAACTTTTCCATGAATTATAAAAGCAATATTTTTTTTGTCTATTATTTTCAAAATACAAAATTAAGTTAAAGTTCTAATCACTGACAACTACTTCTATGATCCTATCTCAAGATTCAAAATACATTTCACGAAAGAAGAACAATGTCAAAAATTAACTTATTGCATTAAAAGGATAAAAGTATATAAGATAATACATTAACTCTCTTTTAAAAATATATATATACACTAATATGTTTAGAAGAGTTCAACGATACAAAATAAAAAACAATAACTAAATCAATTAAAATACTTAATTTGCATGTTAACCTATTTAATAAGCTGTAGGGTCTAGTGCATTACGCTTATTTCAAACTTAAACTTCAAAATACATCATTATAATAAACTAATAATTAAAAATACTAAGCAAGCAGAGCGGTTTAAAACCGCGATTTCATTTGCTAAACCATAACTGTCAGTCAATCATGGCAGGTTCAAACTGTACAGTTCATTTAAAGTGCGATTTTGTAATAAATCCGTCATTTGTAGATTGAGCGGCGCAGTGTAGGTAGTTTAAGTGCTTTGAGGTTAATTTTGTGCACCCTTAACAGCAATGGTGCTGCGTTGTGACAGTTTAGTCAACTAGTTGAGGTTGTCTGGTTGACCAGTTATGGATAACGACTAGGGTTGCGATGGAGAGGAGTGAGGGAAAGGAAACTCAGGAGCTTAATGTTCTAATACCATAAGGATTTTGTGAAATTATAGCATAGCCTTACCATTAATGTGATACATAACATATACACAAATTACAAATAACAAAATTTAAACCTTCTTAATCTACATGATTTCCTTAAATCAAAGATTTTACAAATCAAATAAATTTAAAAAATCTAAACTAGGGAACTAATAAAGTAAATACATAAAATGTAAAATTACAATTATGTACATTCTCCAATAAAAAGTTTATAACTTTCCTGTTTCAAATCTAAATGAGATGATTTTCTGCGTCTAAATGCTCACAACAACGAGAGAAATAAAATAAAATCCATATTGTTATACTTTTCCAAACATATTTAAAATTTTTTTTCTATTTAAATATTACAGTTCATTTTTAATTTACAATTAACCAAACACATATTTTTTTAAACATTCATATATTTCCGCAAAAAAAAAAAAAAAAAAAACTCTAATGGTGTGTTTGGTGCACCGGTTTCGACTTAAAAATTCTAACTTAGTTTTTATTTTTATTTGAAAAATCAACAAAAATTTTAACTAGTTTTTTGAAAGACTTATTTACATAGATGCCCCTTGAACTTTTCAAATTTGATAATTTAGTCCTTAAACTTTTTTTCTTGACTATCAACCCCCAAAACTTATAATTTTTGACAATTCAATCATTTTTACTTAAATTAATTAAATTGTGATAGTTTTTGATACAAAATTTATATATTATAGTTCAAGAAGGACATTGTTTATCATTTTTGTTTAATTTAAATATAATTTTTTTTAGTTAATGTTTAAATTTGAGTATAATTTAATTAGTTAAAAATTTTAAAGGAAATTACATTAGAAATAAATAAAAATAATCAACAACACTTTTTTTGAACTATAATACGTAAATTATATGTAAAAAATGATCTAAATTTTAATAAATTTAAGTAAAAATATTACATTATCAAAAATTAAAATTTACAGGATTATTTGTCAAAAAAAAATAATTTAAGAATCAAATTATCAAATTCAAAAAATTTAAAAGGCACTCGTGCCATTAAGATTTTTTGAAAAGTTAATCGGGTTCAAGTCGATGATTCAATTAAGATTACAAGTCAGGCATTCCAACTCTACTTAGCGTGCCAAATGGGCCATAATTCTCTATTGCCTAATCCTCATGTCACTCTACCGACAGAACATTTCAGTTTGAGTTTTCACCCTTTTTTCTTGTTTTTTTTTTTCTTTTTTCTTTTTTTATAAGTACATGAATTAGAGTTTTCAGGAAATCAATCAGGAGAATACTATGGAATATGGGTTCGTGCTAGATACAATGGATACAATTGAACAAGGTAACTTTTCCTACTTCCAAAGAGGCTTCGGTTCTGGCTTTTCTGGTCTAACACGATAACTTATAAGGTATTGATCCTTCTCTTTCTAGCCATTAAAAATAGACCAAAAATTCAATGGTGGTAAATAACAGGAAAGTTCTCTGTGTGTTATTTTTGTTTTCTTTTACAAGAAATCACTGTTGATTTAATTGTAGTTTCTCTTTTTTTTTTTTTTTTTCTCCAGCAAATAATTATATTAATTCTTTCAAGTTCTCGACTTGTTATGTCAAATTGGATTTTAGTACTGTTCAGCCAAAAAAAAAAAAGGAGGATTTTAGTGCTGAGGAGTAATCGTTTCTTTATGTTTCTGAAGTTAAATTACGTTGCTTAAAAAAAAAAAAAAAACCAACAGTTTTGTTCTCTTTTGTTTTTTCCTAATTTATTTCATACTATTTTAGGAGAGTTTGGAGAAGATGCTTGAAGACATTATTTTTGAATTGAAAAATGTGTTTAAGAGGAAAAAACTGTTTGGGGTTAAGAAAATAAAAAATTTTAAAAATTTTTTTAGAAAAAAATATTAATATGGATATTATTTCGTTTCTCTCAAAATTTTATGTAATTTAAAAAAAATTATCTCATTTGAACTTGTATATGCAAAGTTATGAACTTTTAAAGTTTAGGGGGTGTTTGGTAAATGCATTGCATTTTGATTGTATTTGAATGAAATTTGTTTTTTGAATATTGTATTTGGTTGAAAAGTATTTGTTTTGTATTTGAATGAAATGTGTATTTGGATGAAAAGTATTTTAGAGTTGAAAAGTTGATGTGATTGGTAAAAGTAGAGATAAATAGTAGAGTTGAAAATTTGATGTGATTGTTTTAAAAATGTTTTAAACAATAATTGTTTTCGTAGCACTGTTACAAAATTTGTGTTTGGTATAAAATTGTATTGCACTTGAGTAAAATTAAAATATAATTTTTTTTTGCCAAACGACACCTTAGAGTTTACTGTAGTATTTTTGATATATAAATAGTGAAAAGTGGTGAAATTTTGGAAAAAAAAATAGTTTTGGATGTATCCAAAACTAGCCCAAATGGGGCCTTAGTTTCCTTGTAATGGATTGACTTCTTTTTTTTTTTTTTTAATTGTTTTGCTCGCGTGTTTCAAGGAAGAAAGCTTCATGACTCAATTCAAATAACTCTCCAATTGGACTTGTTCTAACATCAAACTATAAATAAATAAATAAATGAATAAATATGTATATAAATAAGCAAGTTTTAAACACTTGTCTAAATAAATAGACAAAATTTTTCATATTTAGGAAAATGACCGTTAATTAATGAAGTTCATAATAAACTTCTTAAAAAAAAAATCAATTACCCACATAACAGAACTGAGCTCAAATTTTTTAGCTCAGTTTTTTTTTTAAGTCAATAAAAATTATAATTAAGTCAATCAACTTAAATATAAAAATTTCATTTTATTCCAAACTCAATCCATAAACCAAACAAACCCCAATTCATGTCCAAATTGCCAAGGATTTGTCTTTGGTCACTCAAGTTTTTTTATTGCTACAAACTTGATCACTCTAATGACTAATTGTTCATAGGTTTGATCATTTCAATTGACTCCGAGGTCTATTCCACTAGTTTGTTTTGTTCAATAATAATAATAATAATAAACGAACCCTGACTTATGTCCCAATTGCCAAAGATTTGTCAAAGGGCGCTCGAGTTTTTTTATTGCTACAAACTTGATCACTCTGCTGACTAATTGTTCATAGGTTTGATCATTTCAAATTGACTCCGAGGTCTACTCCTCTAGTTTGTTTTGTTCAAACGACAAGAATAATATAAAAAGCACCAAGTTGTTTGTTTGTTTTTTTCCAAATAATAATATTAAAATAAAAATGGAAATCTTAAGCATCTTACTTATTCTGGTTTTCTTTACATTTTATGACATTTCAATGCAATTTCCCTTGAAATTTCAGCTGCAACCTTTGCTTCACCTCTCCCCATTCTCGGCTTTCAAAGCTCGTGCCGCTTCAGAAAAATTATACAAAACCTTGCGGTCAGCGGTTTTTCTCGGCAATGCTTTGAATCATCAAAGTGAGTACCGGCTTACCAAGTTTCTTGATAGTAAAGTTGTATATGTTCAAAAGTATATTTTTCTCTCTTCGAATCATACATTTGTAACTATTCTCTTTCATATTCAAAAGTGCATGAGTTTTAATGCTTTAGACCGTTTTCTATACGCTAAACTTAAAGGTTCAAGAAATTTTAATCAAAGTGATGGAAAAAACACACCAACTTCTCTGAGACTCCCCTGTTCGCTTTACTTCTTTTGCTTAATCAACTTGCTAGTTCCGTGTACTGTTTTTTCGGCCGATGTCAAAGTTCATAAGTAGTAGTAGTAGTAGTAGTAGTAGTAGTTGCTCGTTCCTTTTCTTTTTGTTCATTTTCTTTTCCTTCTTAATGAATAGTGGTCTTTAAACTGAAGAAGTTTTTATGCATTCCTGATGTTCGATTTGATTCCAGTATGCAATATGGGAAAACATGAGAATTGTGTAATGAACTTTATATTATTTGCCCATTGTAATAGTGAGATTCATAGTTTCGGCGTTCGAGTTAGATACGAGGGTATTAAGAAGAAAGGTTGTGTTGATCAAAAGGTTTATTAACTTAGAAACTAAAGTGTAAACATGCTTGGACAAAACAGGAATCTCAGTTTGACAGATTCTGCAGAATTTTGGCTTGGAGAATAGATTACAAAAATATTACTTCTGTTTAGATCCCTCAACTCATTTTATTTTTCGGGCTTAAGTAATTCATCATTGGACATTTCTTCTACATAATTTTTTTTTTGTTAGAAGTAACAGAAGTGATTTCTGCTAGAGATGCTGTTTCCGAAGTTCTGTAATGATTAGAATGATCAGTAGGAAAATTAGAATGAATACTCTCGATACAAAGTCTTAAACTCTTTTTTTAATTCAAATTTATTTTCATTTGCATTACTGAGAATGAAAAACTGAATTATGTCTACCGTTTGACTAGGAATATATGGAATACCTGGGAAAAGTGTTTGAAATCGGAGAATACATAAGCAACTACCGCAATCTGAATGAGAAGATGCAAAAGCTGAAAAGAAAATTGGAAGACCTGTGCAGCAGGGAAGATGATGTAATAAATGAACTGGAATATGCAGAGTCACTGTCGTTAAAGAGGCGAAAAAGAGAAGTGGAAAATTGGCTGCAATGCGTGAAGAGGAGGAAGGATGAAGTCCATATAATGGAAGAAGCTGTGATGCGGGAGAAGCGATTGTCCACACGTATGCAGTTGGGGAAAGGCGTGGAAGAGCTAACTGGAGAAGTGACAGAGCTTCTAGAGCAAGGTAGATTCTGCAAAGGGCTCATTCTTGATGTAAAGGAGACGAGAGGAAACGCCTTGTGGACAACTAATTTGGTTGGTCAGGTTTTTAATGAGAATATCAATAAGATCAGGACGTGCTTAATGAAGAAAGAGGTCTTAAGCTTTGGCATCTACGGGATGGGAGGGGTGGGGAAAACAACCCTCGTGACCCACGTCCATAACCAGCTTTTGAAAGAGGCGAGTATTTTCGGCAATGTTTATTGGGTCACTGTGTCAAAAGACTTTAGCGTTTACAAATTGCAGAATGACATAGCCAAAGTAGTGCCTATTGATATTTCGAACGAGGATGATGAGAGGAAAAGGGCGTCGAGATTGGCGCATGCTTTGATGAGAAGAAAGAAGTGTGTCATCATCTTAGATGACGTGTGGAACCATTTTCCGCTTGAGAAGGTGGGGATTCCCGTTAAAGCAAACGGCTGCAAATTGGTTCTGACATCGAGGTCTTTGGATGTGTGTAGAAAGTTGGGCTGCCAAGTGAACATCAAAGTGTCGCCTCTTTCTGAGGAAGAAGGTTGGAAGTTGTTTGTGGAGAAACTCGATTGCCGAGTTCCATTTTCTCGTGAACTTGAAGGGATTGCAAGGTCCGTGGCAGGAGAATGTGCTGGGTTGCCACTAGGGATTATCACAATGGCTGGAAGCATGAGGGAAGTGGACGACATCTGCGAGTGGAGGAATGCTTTAGAGCAACTGAAACAATCGAAACACGAACAGGATGACATGGAAACTGATGTATACCAAGTATTGAGAGTCAGTTACCAAAGCTTGAATGATTCCAATGTACAAAAGTGTTTCCTCTACTGTGCCTTATATCCTGAAGATTATAGAATCAAAAGGGAGGAATTGATAGAGCGCTTTATCGATGAGGGACTGATCGAAAGAATGAAGACTAGGCAAGCAGAGTTCGATAGAGGTCACACTATTTTAAATAAACTTGAAAATGTGTGCTTACTGGAGGGTGCAGTAGACTATTTCCCATGTGAGAAGAAGTGTGTGAAGATGCATGATTTAGTAAGAGACATGGCTCTTCAGATCGCGGGTTCGGATCCAGGATTCATGGTAAGAGCTGGCGAGGGATTGAGAGACTTACCACAAGAAGAAGAGTGGACAGGGAAACTTGAGAAGGTTTCTTTGATGCATAACAAAATTTTAGAAATCTCCGCCAGTGCCTCGCCAAACTGTCCAAAACTTTCAACTCTGATGCTGCAGTATAATGGTCTAAAACGGATCCCGCATTCGTTTTTCACGCACATGGGTGGTCTCAAAGTTCTCAATCTATCCCAGACTGGCATAAAAAGTTTGCCAAGTTCAGTATCTGACTTGGAAAATCTCTCTGCATTGTTGCTTAGAGATTGTGATGAGCTACAATATCTACCTTCCTTGGCAAAACTGACCGCAGTGAGGAGGCTCGACCTTGGGAACTCCGGGATTAAAGAAGTTCCTCAAGGCTTGGAAAAGCTGATCAATCTCAGATACTTGGATCTTGATGCACCCAATCTAAAGGTGTTTCCTGTCGGGACTCTACCGAAACTTTCTCGTCTCCAACACTTTGTAGTTTACGGGCTGTCCAATACGTTAAAAGTGAAAGGAAAAGAGGTGGCAAGCTTGAGGAAGTTGGAGACTTTTGCAGGCCAATTTTATGACATCTACAGCCTTAATGTTTATGTCAAGTCGTTTGAGCAAGGTGGAGGACCCAGCTGTTACCTACTTCAAGTGGGACTAGACGACCCCTATTTCGCACCAATCGAAAGGTCAAACTTTGAGAAACGAGTGGTTTTGAAGAAATGCAAGATAAGTAAGAGCAAGGAAGGAGAAGGCTCCTTGGTGCTCCCAACTGATGTTCAGTACCTGTACCTTCATGAGTGCCATGATATTGGAAGTTTATGTGACATTGCTTCGCTGGAAACCACAAGTGACTTGAAGTCTGTCGTGATTAATAATTGTGACGGGATGGAATGTGTCGTATCTTCTTCTTGTTCATCCTCATTTTGCAACCCTTTGCAAGGTCTAGAGTCTCTGCGCCTCGCATTTCTGCAGAATCTACACAAGATAGCCGAGTCATCACTTGTAGCACGAGGCGCGTTTGCGAATCTCAAAGACTTCAGAATATACAACTGTCCCAATATAAAGATCTTGTTCTCACCGCGGTTACTGGCATGCTTTGAAAATTTGGAAGAACTTCATGTGGAAGATTGTGGAGAAATGGCGGAGCTAATAGCATCACCCTACGATGATGAAATGCATGGGGAGAAGGACGTCGGGGTCGTCATGAGATCTTTCCCAAAGCTAAAAGTTTTACAATTGTGGAACCTGTCAGAGCTGAGAAGCATTTGTAGTTATGGCACGTTAGCTTGTGATGCTCTCCAAGTTGTCGCGGTTCGCTACTGCAAGAAGCTGAAAAGGATCCCTATCTGTCTGCCGCTGTTTGATAACAGACCGTCCCCGCCGCCTTCTCTTCAGATGATCAAAGCTTATCCCAAGGAATGGTGGGATTCGTTAGAATGGGGGCATCCAAATGCCAAAGATGAGCTTTACCCCTTATGTCAATTTTCAAGATATTTGTAGCCCATCTTCACTGATTCATTGATGATTCCACGACTCCGTCTTTATATAACTTTTTTCTCTATTGTTAATTACAATGTTAATGCTTTATCTTTGACAATTCTTTTTACTGCATGTGTTAGTCTTGATTCATGTGGACTCTAGCTCGGAAACGGTTTGGTTTTGTAATTCGAAAATTTCGCGCCTGTTCTGTTATTTCAAACAGCAAGTATCATTGGATATATATATATATGTGTATGTATATATTTTCCTGTTTATGACTTATTGTGTTGAAATAAAAGCTTTGTAAAGTAGCGTGCATTAGGTTTAACATTCTAACTTAATTAAAATTACAAATTAAGTTAAATATTTTGTTCCATCTTAGTTTAACTTAATTTGTATTGAAAATTATAAAAATATAGTTAATTTATAATAGAAATTATGTTAAAATAATAAAAGTAGATATAAAAAAAAATAGTAAAAATAAGTTTTATTAAACTAAAATAAGCTAAAATTAATATGATCAACTTAACATAATTTGCAAACTAGTTTTCAAGTGGAATCAAACGAGCCCTAAAAAACCAGTTTTCTCTAGCTTTTTTTTTTTTCTCATGAGAAAACAGATTTTGCTATGCTGTCATGGTAGAACAGCGAGAACCTTTTTTTGTTCGTGAATTTTGTTTTCGCCCTGTACTACTAGGTTTTAGATTTTAAAATTCACGTCAGTCCATCTCCTTGTAGCTTTTGTTTTCAGGAGAGATGGTAAACTAACATGGTTTATAGGTCCTAAACTCAAACCTTGTAATTACACTCTCCAAAAAAAATTGAAATTCCTGACACTATTTTACAATTAAATAGTCGCAAGTTGAGCCTTCTAATTAACATTTACCTATGACAAGTATTATAACATAAAACTAATGTTGGTCTGCTTCTTAATAGTTTAAGCATTAATGAGAAATGTTAATCTAAGACCTGAGTACGATAATGTGTCAGGACCACTCGTAACTCTACTGCAAGGCAAACTGCAAGTGGCTTTTATTCTTGCTCTTGTTTCAAGGGAAGGACTAGTATCACAACGAAAAAACAAAACAAAAGTAAAGGAAGAAAAAGAAGAAGAAATAGCAACTAGATAAGGTTTTTTAATAGGATCTCAGCGCCTTTTCATGGTGTTGGTTTACATGCTTTACTTGCGTAGTTATATATTCATTTGATACCTTACTTGCCTCCAATGTCTCCAGCTAATTTGTTTCAGTTTCTCTTATAAAAAGCGGACAATCTTTTAGCATGACATTCTTGTATCATTTTTTCTTCCAATCTCGATCAGCAGTCGAGTACTGACTAGTTTTTTGGCACAAAGATTTCCTGCTTGCTCTTTGCTTTTCAGCCAGGTACATTTTCCTTTTTCCTGAAAATCCCATCTACAAGGTAGTTATTTCTTTACATGATTTGTTGGAAGACAAACCATGAGTATTTTAGTGTTAAGATATTGATTACAACACCACCCCACCACACCACCACCCCCCCCCCCCCCCCCACCCCCCCACCCCAACTATGCATGCTTGGAATGATTTGTTTCTTTTATGATTTCACCATATATATGTTCTTTCATTTTGGCTTTGATTTATTTATTATTTTAATAAGATTATGATGTTTAATTAGGATTTAAATGGTCCAAAACGCCAATGATTGCTTTTTGTCCAAAAATGGCTCTCTCTTGAACTTTGTTTTTGTGTGTTGTACCCCTTTCCATTTATAGACACATAAAAATAAGCATTTAATGATGATGTGGTGTATAATTTAAAAACATAGATTATATCTAAAGCCACTATCTAACATATTACCTCCATAAATATATTAAGCTATTAAATGGAAACGTAAATAAAATTGCGTAAGAATTTCATTTAGTGAAAAAATAAATAAATACTCAAAAGAAAAGAAATAAAAAATCTGATTGGTGCTAAAAAAATCTTTAAGATTTTAGTCTCAGTCTACATCTAAAATGCTATACTAATTTATGCAGCCAATATTAGTGTATTTACAACCACAAATGATGCTTTACACAAATACAACATTCACATGACTTTGATTTTTCATGAAAAAGAAAAAGAAAATTTTGCAGAAAAATGTCACGCCAATGCCACATTCATTAGATTTTTAGAGTACGAAATATGTCCTGTTGACAGTGTCGTACAAGAAATTACCGATGGTCTCCTAACATGATACATGGTGTAGCCCGTTCAACAATCAGCTGTAGCCAATCGTGCTGCCGGAGATAGCCAATTGTGCTACACTTTTGACCAAAATCCCACAAAAATAAAATTACATAATGGCCCTCCAAAGGGGAGAATGGATGGAGATCTCCGCCAACCCCTCCCTCAAAAAAGTGAGATCTTTGGCACTAGGTCCCCCTCGCATGGGGATCTCTGGCGAGATCTTCCCAACACAGGGGATATCTTTGGCAATAGTGGCAGTGAGAGCATGAGTGGCGAGGGTGGTAGGTGCACAGAGGTGAGGAGAGACAAAAAAGAAAGATGATTCCACAATCTTAGATTGTGTTTTTTTGTCTACACACTATTAACATAGAAAATACAACATTCTTCTTTTTTTTTTTTTTTTTTTGAAAGAGAGACACTATGGTAGGACTCATTTTATATACCCTACCACAATTTGTGGTAGGAACCAGTTTTTAACCATTGAGACTTAATCTAACGGTTAAAAATCATTTGTCTATTATAATTATAATGTACTATAGTTAAGAGTATTAAGAAACTAAAAAAAATTCAAAAAAGAAAAGAGAGAGATACCCAACTCCGGCAGCCACACCCCGATCACAACCTCCCCCAGTCGCCACCTGCCAATGACCATCCAAGACCACCACCCCAAAAGACAACCCCCAACCCCCTTCCCTTTCCCTAACTCAACCGTCACCCCATCGATGCTCTAGTGAGATCTTCAACATCAAGATGCCAAAAATCATAAGTGCTAGAATCTTTGCTTCCATGCCCATTATGAGTCCAACCTAGGGAACTCCCGTGAGCATCTCATGTCCTCCACCATTCTGGGCCGTGGTGTTGCCTGGATTTGCATTGGCGACGAGTGATCAGAGAAGATGATCGATTACTCGCAATTTTATGGTGTTGGAGGTGTGAGGTTGTTCGTGATCTCTCCCTTGCGCCAGCGTTTGAGTGGGTCAAGGGGGAGGGCTGGCCAAAGATCAGGGGTTGAGTGGGTGGTGCACTAGAGGTTGGTCCTGGGTGGTGGTTTTTTTAAATTTCTTTTTTTTTTTTCTTGATTTTTTTAATTTTAATATGATAAACTAAGATGCACTATAATTATTATACACAAGCAAAATTTTAACCATTAGGTTACTTCTAGACGATTTAAAAAAAAAAATACAAAAACCCTACCGATAGGTAATATATAAAGAGCTCTACCACAATCTTGTCCTTTTTGCAATAACTTTTTATAGGTGGCAAAATTCAATTTGTTGGTATTGAAGGTAGAATTTTTTACAATCTGCCTACTCATAATATTCTCTTATATAAAAGCTTCTGGTATATATTTCTATATAAATGCTACAAACCTGGATATGCATTCAAAACCTCCAATCAAGAGGGGGGAAAAAACAGCTCATACTAAATTTTTCTCTTGATAGGATGTTGAATTGTTGTGGAGGAAAAAGTTAACCCATTAGTGGAAAGGGAATGCTAAGTTCTGTATTTTTACATTAATCATACTACTTCATTGTTCAACAACTATTTTAAGTGAAGTTTTATCACCACTTTGGCCCATTTTAAAGTTGAGGCTAGTCGGCTCCACCACAATCACGCTATCTAAAAAGCATGACCCCAAATAGCTCGCACTTAGTATCCCATTTTAAATTCATCCTCTGAACTTTTTTATACAGTGTTACTTATATTACAAAATAAAAGTAATCTATTTATAAGTCCTTTATTTCCAACAATTACATTTTAGTGGACTTATGTGACTTCTCATTGAATAATTAAAGTTACACTCCCTGACCTATGTCAAAGCTGTAGTAACACTACATAATTTATATCAAAATTACAGTTAAACCCCCTAACTTATTTTAAGGTTACAATGACACCCCTCGACCGAACTTAATTACAGTGACATCCCCTCATGCTTAGTTTAAAATTGTCTGTAGGTGTTTCCCTACCAAGATGTTAACGTGGTCTCAGTCGGCTGTTCGATACTACAAGTACTACAAAGACGTCGAAGAAAACACGAAGATTCTCAGTAACATTTTGGAAGACCTTACTCTCCAAAAGGAAGATGTAGAAAAAAGATTGAAAGATAAGAAGGTTCCGGAACAGGAAGCTAGGGACTGGCTAAAAGATGTCGAAAAGATGAAAACCGATGCACGTACCATCGAGCAAAAGGTTTCGGAAAAGAAGTATATTTCGCGTGTGTGTCTCGGAAAACATGTTGATGAGAAAATTACAGAAGCCAGGGAACTTGTCAAGAAAGGCAGTGTCTATGAATCCCCGGAGTTGCGTTTCAAGTATGTCATCCTTGGTGGCGGTGTTTCTGCTGGTTACGCGGCAAGAGAGTTCGCAAGACAAGGCGTCAAACTAGGTGAACTCGCTATTGTTTCGAGAGAAGCAGTTGCGCCTTATGAGCGCCCCGCGCTTAGCAAGGCCTATCTGTTCCCAAAGAGACCCTCAAGGCTTCCTGACTTCCATGTTTGTGTGGGAAGCGGAGGCGAAAGATTGCGTCGCGAATGGTACAGAGAAAATGGGATTTCATTGTTCCTCAACACGGAAATAAGCCGAGCAGATCTCGCTTCCAAAACTCTCACCACCGCGAATGGAAGAGCCTTCAAGTATGAGAATCTGATCATTGCAACTGGCTCCACAGTGGTGAAATTGTTGGATTTCGGCATAGAAGAAGCAAATTTCAAGAACATCTTCTACTTGAGAGAAATCAGTGACGCCGATAAGCTCATAGAGGCTATCAAAGCAAAGAAAAGGGGAAAAGCAGTCATTGTTGGAGGAGGATACATCGGGCTTGAAGTTGGAGCAGCCGTGAGAATCAACAACTTCGACGTCACCATGGTTTACCCCGAAAAATGGTGCATGCCTAGGCTTTTCACACCGGAGATAGCCGCTTTCTACGAGAGCTACTACGCCAACAAAGGAGTAAAGATTGTGAAGGGAACGACCGTGGTAGGGTTTAATCCGAACTCGAGCAACGGAGAGGTAAAAGAAGTGAGGCTCAAGGATGGTAACGTACTGAAGGCTGACATCGTTGTTGTTGGAGTTGGTGCAAGGCCTCTTACTTCATTGTTCAGGGGACAAGTTGAAGAGGAAAGAGGCGGGATTAAGACCGACGCGTTTTTTCTAACAAGCGTTCGCAATGTGTACGCCGTTGGGGATGTAGCCGCTTTTCCATTGAAGATGTGCAATAATGAGATGAGAAGAGTTGAGCATGTTGATCATGCGAGAAAGTCAGCAGAGGAGGCTGTGAAGGCCATAAAAGCAAGTGAAGATGATAAGCCAATTGAAGAGTTTGACTATCTCCCTTACTTCTATTCAAGGGTGTTTGATTTGTCATGGAAGTTTTATGGGGACAATGTGGGAGAAGCTGTGATTTTTGGTGATAAAAATCCGCTTTCTAAAGAGCCCAAGTTTGGATCCTATTGGATTTACAATGGGAAAGTGAAGGGAGTTTTCTTGGAAGGAGGGACAAATGAAGAAAATGAGGCCATTGCCAAAGTTGCTAGGCTCCAACCTGAAGTTGAAGATTTGGAGCAACTAGCTACGGAAGGTCTTTCCTTTGCCTTGAAGATATAAAGGAGAATAATGCTAAACAACATCATGGTGTTAAGTACAATTTACTAATAAAAGATGCATTCAATAATATCAAACTTGAGATAGGAATACATCTTCTATTAGTGACGATGTTTAATACTGGTGATGTCCCTGATAATTTTTCCACTTTTATAAGCTTGATAGAGCGAAATTGTTTTCTACGCCTTTTTATATATTTCTTTTTATTTCTTTTTTATTTTTTGTAATTTTTCCTTCTTCGAGCTTAGGAATTGGACAGTATTCTATTGGTTTGCTTTTGTGTGCTTGCAATTGACAATGCGTGTATTGGATGCATTTTCTTTTATTGGTTGGATATGAAATATTTGTTGTTGGTTTTATCTGAGAACATAGCAAAAGAATCTAGTGTTAACACTAAAAAAAAGAAAAAATGATATTGTTGGATGGTATTAGTATAAATTTTTTCAATTAGTAACTACCAAAAGTCCTTACTTTATTGCAATTGATAATCATAACGATCATGGTATATCACTACTGATAATCATAATAACAACGCCATTTGGAAAGGTTTTTAGGGTTTTGGAAAGGTTTTTAAATAGTGCTTTGTTTCTTTTGATCTGGAAAGATTAAAAAAAAAATTTGTTTTCTCATTTTGTTAAGAAAACGGGAAAACTCTCTAAAGTCATTTTCTCTTTTCTTTTTTAGATATTTTATGCTCAACAAATATTTTTAAAAACATAATCAAATTCAATTTCTTTTTTTTTTCTTTACTCAAAATAATATCTTTAGAAAAACAACCAAATACATTTTCATGGACAATTCCAACAATATTCTAAAAAGAAAAAGTATTTTCATTTTATAATCAAAACAAAAGTACCATTTTTAAAATGTTACCAAACATTACTATTACTTTTGGAAATTGTTCGGTTTTGAGTCTAAAAGTGAAAATAGAACCATTTCTAGGATGTTTTAGCATGTTTTTCAAGGCACGAATAATGCAAACGATTTTCGAATAGCATTTAGTAAGCAAGTGCTCCGAAAACAAGGGGGAAGAAATGGGTGAGAATGGCTTATTGGTTTTTGTTAAAAAATGAAAAAAGAAAAATGCTAGAATATAATAGGGGCCATTTGCGGAATTTTGGAGGTGAAGTTTTGGAGGTTAGAAAAGAGAGAATGTGAGATATAGATTGAAGTTTTTGAGTAAAGTAATCAGATATGAATTAATTTTATATTATGTTTGCAACTACCTAAATCTCCCTTTTTAAAAACATATCCAAACATGTTGCCACTATGAAAATTAGGCACAATCTTCTCATTCTTTCCCTTTTTTTTTTTTTTTTTTTTTGATACTATGTTTAGTAAGATGGAGAAAGAGGGAGAAAGAAAATGGAATGAGGGAAGATGGGAGAGTAGGTTGTTTGGGAAGAAAGATTAGAGGAAGGAAAAGAATATAAGATTGAAAATATATATATATATATATATAATAGAGTCCACCCATTCCAAAAGTGGACTCCACTATAATTATTCCACCCACAATTCAACAAGCAGCACTCCGGCAACGACTAGGAGGTATCGCTAGATTAGCATCTAGACCAACAATGAATGTGTAATGATGGTGATTCCATACCAGGGTCGATAAATAATTAAATGTAGAAAGTAGTTCCCAAATAGAAAGGAGTCCATGACTCGCACATATGGAGAGTTCGAATTCCAAACTTTTCTGTCGAGTATACCCATTATCAAAAAAATGGATGTTAACGGTGACCACTCTGGAGCTCTAGGCTTTCCATTCAAGCTTCATCAACTACAAGAAAATCAAAGCCAACAACTGATCCAAAACTATTTGATCATATAGAAGACGGGTTTGACCGTGTGCCTACTCATTAGCTAAGTCTTAAACTAATATAATTATATCAATTTAAATTGTATATTTAGTTACAATATCGTATGAATCGTGGACTATATTCTTTATTTCATTTTATCCTTCAAAATTATAAAACTATTTATCGTGTCCTCTTATTTACATAATATCGTTCAACGTGTCCTTTTTTTTACGTAAAATTGTCTATTGTGCTCTCTTATCTATATAAAACAGTTCAAAATATCTCTCCATCTAGTTCCGTTTATAAAGTTACCGGAATTACTAACGTGGCATAGATTTCAGGAGGCAAAGTGAAATAATGTGCATGGTCTTAGAGAAATCTATATAATTAATTCTTAATTAAATATATTATAATATATAAATACCTTTTTTTATTAAAACACATTAATAAAAGATCAAATAAAACAAGAAAAGGCGAAGAATAAGATAGATAACTATTGAATCAATATTTCTCTACATTTTATGGGGCTTCCAAAGGAACCATCCAAAAATTCCAGTTAAGATGAGCAATAATATGGCGAAGTAGAGAGCATTGAAGAAAAGCTCTGCAACGGTATTGTCTACATCATCGTCTTCTTTGCCTTCTCCATCCTTGGATTTGCATCAAAGAGGCACACGCTTGACATACAAACGTCGAAGAGCTCACATCATCTTTGGGTCAATATAGAGTAACACATCGCTAATTTGATCTCATTTTGTTTTTGGATGACAATCCCAATTTTTGTTACTCATGTTTTTTCAAATCTTTCTCCTTTTTTTTTTGTTCAATTTTGATTTTTGATTTTTATTTTTTTCGGGTGCAATTTTTATATTTCTGAGTAAAATTTATGATTTTTCCTACTTTGGTGAAGAAACGTTTTATTAATGGTGAGGAAAAGTTTTATCATATTTTTCTTCTTCCTTTTTGGTTCAATTTTAATTTTTGATTTTTATTATTTTTTGGGGACAATTTTTATGTTTTTGGGTTAACTTATGATTTTTCATACTTTCATGAGGAAAGGTTTTAATTTTTTTTAATGAAATTTTAGCTTAAATATAATTATTTTAGCTTTCTTTGATTAAGAATTTGATTTTCTAAATTAGAATTATAACATATTTTAGTCAAAAGTTTCCTATTTTTCTATTCTATTACCTATTTTTGAAGTTTATTAATTGATTTCGTATTTAAACTGAATATTTGGGTATTTAGATTGAAAATAACAATATAAATATGATGTTAATTTCTATTAGGTTTTTTACGTGGATTTTTTTAATTTTATTTAATTTTTATTAATGTGCTTTAATAAAAACTATTTATATTTTAAAATTTATATAATTAAGGATTAATCATATGAATTTTTTTTAAGTTATTCAAAACCACACCAGTAATTCCATTAAGTTTATAAATAGAACCAAACAGAGAAATATTTTTAATGGTTTTATGTGCATAAAAAGGCACAATAAACAGTTTTACACTTTTGAAAGATAAAGTGAAATATAATACATGATTCCAAAGAAATTTGTATAATTAGTTTTATTAAAAATCATATTAATTAAATACGTAATATTATTAGAAAATGAAAAAATGGATATTAAAAAGAAAATATATGAGCTAAATTTTTGAGTAAATAGCCTTTTCATAATAAATTTTATAAATAAAAAAACTGATTTTTAAATATCTTCTGTTATCATGTTCAATTAACATAATGGATAAACATACATCCAAGACAACAACCAATTAGCAATCACCAATTATGTTTTAAAATTAGAAGGTTTTAATATTTTTTTTAAAAATATTAAGAACTACGTAATGTTATGAATATAATTTAATAATAATTTTATATTTTTAAGTGCAGAATGCTAATTTCTTATCTGCCTCTTTAGTTGATTTTTCCTTAAGAAAAATATCTTCTTAATACTTCTCCTGAGCCAGCCGTTTGCGTTTGTTTTCTACCCCCACTCTCTCCCTCTCTCTCTCTCTCTCTCTCTCTTCCCTAGCGAGAAAAAGCTGATCGAAAAAGAAAAAGAGAAAGAAAATCTTAATTTTTTCTGAAACATCAAAAACAGGGCTTTTTCCCACTCTTCCAAACCCTAATTTTGGAGATTCATTAGGAGTCGAAAATGGCGGACGCAATCAGAATGGAGAGAATCCATAGCCCCAATCCGAAAGTACCCGATTCTAAACCCTACTCTGGAGGGAAGATCAGTCACGTTCTCAACCACGTCGCCAAATTCGCTCTCGAATCCACTCTCGTCGAATCTCTCAGAATCTCCACAGGTTCGCTCTCTCTCTCTCTCTCTCTCTCAAAAAACCCAAGATTTTTGTTGAAAGAATATTTGAATTCGCTGTGGGAAATGTTTCTGAAACTCCAATGGATGCGAAGGTTGTCAAAGTTTTGTTCTTTACGGAAATTCAGATTATTGGGTTTGTTCAGAATTCGAACTTGCAAATTGGGTTATGTTAGCCTGTGGTTAGTTGTTTTAATCTTGATGTTGGATATGCGAAGATTGGATTTTAGAGAGAGAGAGAGAGAGAGAGAGGGAGAGAGAATATTGCATAAGCAAGAAAACGTGTATTGGGAATTGGATAATTACAGAGTGATTCGAATGAAAATGTGTAAAAAAAACTTGAACCAAATTCTCGGTCAAGACCGTTAAGTGAAGTTGTTGGGAATAGGAGCAAATGCAGAAAAATAAAAGTAAACACCAAAAATTTAACTTTTTAATTTAACAAGGAAAAACCATGAGACATACAGAGAAAAACTGTCATTATTTTATAAAATAATGGGTGTACAATAACTCTTAAGTTTTAACAATAACTTTAGAAATGCTCTTAATAATAAAATTCTCTCACTTACAAATATGGTAATCTCACTATTTTCTCTATAAGATAAAAACTTCTGTAGGTATACAAAACTCTCTTTCAGCATCCTTATTTCTTACTACTGGAATTCTTTCGCATATCTAATGCTTTCTCAGATCTGCTTATTTTTATTTTTATTTTCCTTTGCTTGTTTGATTTTGAGAAGAGGGAGAATGGCTTTATTTATAGAGTTCTATATACACGTTTTTATGCGTATTGATGTTGTGAATTGTGGTCGTCAATTCGATGCCCACTTTCTCTTCTTTTTTTTTTTTTAAATTGGTGAGCGTCGAAACGGCGCCCACATTTGTTGACAAAGGAAATAAAAACCCAATAATTCCCCCCTCTTTTTTTCAACCCATGAGAGAAGGAGCTGATTACAAGTTATTACCAACCTCATCTCATCCCGACAAGCTTGGAACACAATTCAAGCTTGTGTCGAGAGATAATCTTTGTTAGCATATCTGCTGTATCTTTCTCAAAATGAATCTTCTGCACCTAAAATAGCTTTTTCTCAAGTGCTTTATAAGTTCAGTGATATCTGACGACAGTATACGTTGTTCTGTAGTAGTAGGTTGCATTATTGTTTAGATCAATTGCACTCCAACTATTGCAGTAAATCACGTACCCATCTTGCTTCAAACCTAGATCTTGGAGAAAATTCTTTACCACACATCTCTTTTCCCGCTTCTTTAAGCATTATATACTCAACTTCTATTGTAGATAGAGGAACACATTTTTACAGCTTGAACTGCTTTATTACAGCTACCCCTAAAAATAAACAAGTATTCATGTGTAGATTTCTTGCTATCAAGATCACTGGTCATATTTGCATCCATACATCCTTTCAAGACCAAGTTTTTAGATTTTTTTAATAATTCCATGTCATGTTAGAAAGAGAAATAGGTAAGAAGTTAAAATGTCTACGGTCAGAAAATGGAGATGAATATACTTCCTGTGAGTTTAGATATTACTACTTTAAACAAGGGATTCAACATGAGAAGATAGTAACTGGTACGTCTCAGCATAATGGTGTGGCAGAACGAACGAATCGCACTATTATAGAGAGAGTTAGATGTATGATAAGAATATTGAAACATGGGATTCGGCATGAGAAGACCTATGAGTTTAGAGATTACTATTCTAAACATAGGATTCGGCATGAGAAGATAGTAAATAGTACTTCTCAGCATAATGGTGTAGCAGAATAAATCAATCACACCATTATAGAGAGAGTTAGATGCATAATAAGATCATCGAAACTACCGAAGCCTTTATAGGGAGCAGCTGCACAAACCGCACGCTACTTGACCAACAGGTCTCTATCAATTCCTTTGAAGTTTGACATTCTAAATAGAGTGTGGACTAGGAAAGATGTTTTCTACACTCATCAGAAGGTATTCGGGTGCAAAACAGTTGTGTACGTGCCAAAGGAACGAAGATCAAAGCTCAATAATAAGCACTTCCATGTATCTTCATCGGCTATAAAGATGAAGAGTTTGGGTATAGGCTTTGCGATCTAGTGAAGAAGAGGATTATAAGGAGCAAAAATGTGGTCTTCATGGAAGATCAAACAATTGAAGGTTCAGTGAAGAAGAGAGATAGCCTAAAAAAGTTACAATTGAGCTAATTCCTCTACAACAGCAGTTACCAAGTAGAGAGAAAATGTAAGAAGTAGCTAACAATTTAAAAGTGTCTTTTGATGATGATGATGTTGAAGAAGATGTGCTAGTACAAGAGAATAACGATCAGGGGGGAGAATCAAGAACCGGAGAATAACGAACAACTACTTAGAAGGTCAACCAGAAATCAAATGTCTTCCAGAAGATACTCGTTATCAACCTTTGTCCTTCTTATTGAAGAAGAGAGCCGGAAAGCTTTCAAGAAGTAATGGCTTACAAAGATAGACAGGTGGATCGACTCCATGCAAGAAGAAATGAATTCTCTTATGAAGAACAACACCTATGAGTTGGTAAGACTTTCAAAAGACTAGAAAGCTTAGGGGAACAAATGGGTGTTTAGACTAAAAGATGATGAACATGGCAATTTAGGGAAGTACAGAGCTTGATTAGCCGTCAAGGGTTTAGACAGAAGAAAGGAATTGATCTTGATGAAATTTTATCTCCAGTGGTGAAAATGGCATTGATCAAAGTAATCATGGGATTAGTAGCCAACCTAGATCTCGAAATTGAGTAGATGGATGTAAAGACTACATTTCTTCATGGATATCTACATGCATCAGTTTGAAGGTTTTGAGATCAAAATAAAAGAATATCTAGTCTTCAGGTTGAAAAAGAATATATATGATCTAAAACAGGCTCCAAAGCAATAGTACAAGAAGTTTGATTCATTTATGATGGATTGAGTGTACAAGAGAAGCACAACAGATTCATGTGTCTACATCAAGCAATTTCCTAGTAAGAATTTCGTCATCCCGTTGTTATATGTTGATGACATGTTAATAATTGGTTGATGCTAAAATGATCAATTGACTAAAAAGAGATCTCTTTGGAGTCTTCAATATAAAAGATTTAGGTCCAGCCAAACAAATTTTAGGAATGGAGATTATCCAACACACGTGGTCTCGAAGGTTATAGCTGTCACATGAGAACTATGTTAAATGGATACTTGAGATAGAATTATTGTGTTTTTTTCTCTTTGTCAACAAAGGTGGGTGTTGTTTCAACACCCATCACAATTAAATAAAAAATAAAAAAGAAGAGAAAGTGGTTGTCAAATTGACTTCCACAACCCACAACATCAATGTGCGTAAAAACACGTATGTTGGGCTTTATAAATAGAGCCTTTCTCCCTCTTCTCAAAATAAAGCAAGCAGCAAGTGGAAGGGAAAAAAAAAAAAGGAGCATTAAAAAAATATATATATATAAAAGAAGAGAAAGTGGGTGTCAAATTGGCTTTCATAACCTACATCATCAATACGCGTAAAAACGTGTATATGGGGCTCTATAAATAGAGCATCTCCCTCTTCTCAGAATTAAGCAAGCGGCAAGCAGAAAAAAATAAGGGAGCAGATTTGAGATCCAGTCAAGAAAAATAAGACTGATAAAAGAGTTTTGTGTATCTACAAAAAATTTTATTTTGTAGAAAAAATAGTAAGATTACCGCATTTGTAAGTATGAGAGAATTTTATTGTTGAGAGTATTTTTCAAGTTATTATTAAAACTTTAAAGTTTGTTGTATACTCATTATTTTATAGTGGAAGTTTTTTTTGTGTGTATCTTGATTTTTTCCTTTCAAATTGAAAGATTTTTCATGAGATAAAATTCTACGTATTCTTTTTTTTTTTTTTTTATGATACCAATTGAAAAGGTTAATCTTTAGGTCTTGCGTGCTTTCATGTATATAAAGTATGTCACATCACATTTACTTTTTATGTGGGAAAATGTACATGTGCTTTTTTGTCGACAGAAGTTGCTATTGTTCCCACTTATAGTTTTCATATGCTCGATGAAAAGATTTAAGGATGAAGTACTAAAATTTCGCCAAGACTTTGTCGGGTAGTGTTAAGTTACCTCTTAACTTTTTAAATACGTTAAATGACACACTGAATTTAACAAAAATCGATGACGTTAGATTTTCTGCTTGTTTCCCTCCAAAAATGTGCTATATTTTACAGGGAAACCAAGCAGAAAATTGAAGTTTTGAAATAATTTTTTCAAGTTCTGAGGTGTTGTTAGCACATTTGAAAAATAAGGGAACAAGTTGATACTGGTGAAAAAATCCATGGTGATTTTTGAAATTTGTCCAAGATTTTATCGCAATTTAAATGCTCTTTTTGGGATAGTTAGCATCCTGTATTGGGACACACACACACATATATATGTTTATATTAAAATCCCATTTTCTATGGCATTAAACTTGCTGGTGGTGCGAACAATACAACCATGTTGAAAATTTCCTATTGTAGATGTAAGAGTTGTATTAATCTTAATACAACTCATTAACATACGATTAAGTACAAGATATTGTTAAAGAGTATCAAAATGGTTCTTTTCAGGAAAGCATTTCGGGTAGCGAAAATATCTGCACGTGCTTTCCACTACAGTGTAGTTGGTGCTATCGAGTTTCAGAAGGCATTGAAAGAACTTCTGTTTTATAACTTTTCTCCGAACTCTTCTGCTGCTCAAAAATGTTTTTACACATCAAACTCTACTTGCCCTTGCTTTGATTCATTTTAACAGGGAGAAAGCGAGAAGAATCAAAAAATCAGCCATTCCCGATTCCTTCTGGTGGCAAGAACGAGCCACAAGATCTCAAATTGGTGAGAGAGGAAATGCAAGCAAAGATGGCAAAGTGGCAGGAGGGCATGAACAAGATAGAGCATTGTCACAAGACATCAGCAAACTGTGTGGAGGAATCAGAAGCTCTGAAGAAGGCATTGGATGAAAAGTTGCAAGCAAGCATTGAGAAGATGCAAGAAGATGCGAACGACGTAAAGCAACAACACAAGATATCGGCCAAAAGCGTGGACGAGTCAAATCTTCCAAAGAAACCAGATGAAAACATGAAAGGATGGGAACTTGTGCAAAAGGATAGAAAAAGGGTTTTCATTCGTGCGCGGTTATGAAATGGTCGAGTTCACTCAGCAGGGCAGCAAAACGAAGAACAACAATTGTGATTTGATGTAATGCTAGTAGTACTGAGCATAAATAGATCAATCATCAGTATATTTTGTACTAATTAAAATTTTTACGGTTTAAAGCTTATAACGTGAAAGCAAGTAGCTTTGCTTTATGCAATATAAGGCAAAAAGCTTGTGCTGTATAAAGTTTCTCATATATAAAAATTTCGAGCTGTATTTTCATGTTCCCCAATCGGTTTTCTCATGGGATATAAATCTAAAATATATTTTTGTTTTTAGGTCTTTAGCTTTTAATTACTTATTAAAAAAATAGCATTTTTTTTTTAATAAATTGTAAACTAAAATAAAATTACTAAATCCTCCCGAGGTCAGCTCAGGTGAGGAGACTGTTTGTGAAGTTTTCTTTCAGATTAATAAAAATAATTGTTTATTGGCTTTATATCAGAAAAAATAAATAATAAACAAATAATAGATTTAAAATTATCAGATTGCTCATAAAAAAACGCTTTACAATTAATAAAATAAACTTGTGAACTTTTCAAAAAAAAAAAAAAGAAAGAAAGAAAGTCAGGAAGAAACATTAATCCGAAGTAGGATGCATATTTTCATGAGTTTTTAGCAAATTGTACTTGACAACAGACTCTTGAAATAAAGAATGGGACAAATAAGAAGTATCATGCCACAGAGCTAGGAAGCTCTTGTTTAAAGTTCTAGCAAACAGCTAAAGAATTAGAACAAGCTCGTTCAGTTTATAAATCCTAAATGAATAACTGTTGGTAGCCACAGCTCTAGTGGGCTAGGAAGAAACTCAATCGGGTCGAACATGTCGACTGGGAAGTCATCAAAGAAGCCGTCAGGGTTAGTGCAATCATCGAGAAAGGGCGGTATGCCAAGCGGAAGTTCCACTCCGTTTCCAAGTTGTGAAGCCTCCAGAGATCCAGACACATCAAAGTAAGGGTCACTAAGGCTCTCTGAAGGAAATGTGAGGTCTGGTTGGGATTGTGATATTGCAGGATAAGGATCTAACGGTTGTGAATCAATGCATGGATTATTCTTGTTGCGGTGGAACGACGGGTGACCAAGACCTTGCTCAACATTAAGCAGTTTTGGGTTGACTAGTTCTGCTAGTGACACCATTTTGATATCAGAGTTCTGTTTGAAGGATGATGCGCATGAGAGTACCTTTGATGTTGATGATTCTCCTTCGGTTGAATAAGACAAAATTCGACCCTGAGAATGGAAGAGGAAAATATTATAGTATCAAGAACAAAAGAAAATGGCAACATGAGAACTAATAAAAAGATGCTTGAAAGTTTAAACTTGCTTTCTTACCTGCAATGGCATCTAATAATCTGGCTATAAGATGAAAAAAAAAAAAAAGTGTGTGAAAGTATTTTCATTTTTAACTTTAAGTAGCTTTGTTGCCAGACTCTCGTTTCGACTAAGTTAAAAAAAAGGTTTTATTCGAAAGAAACAAATTTAAATAATAACGTAATCATCTTATTTTCATGAAATTATGTGTAATCTTTAAATATTTAAAAATTTATCTTTTACTCTTTTTTTTTTTTAATCTTAGTTATATCTCCGTTTATTAAGAAAAATTTTACTTATGCTTCCACTCCACTCAACAATTAAAATGTTTAATCATGTCCCCATTCAAAAACTTTTTGTTGACAAAAAAAAAAATTTGACATGCTATGCTCGTACAAGCAGTATTTCTGTATTTGGTAATGGAGCTTAAGGGGGCATTTGGAGAAATATTCAATTTTAACTTTACTCAAATACAATACAATTTTACACCAAACACAAATTTTACAACAGTGCTACGAAAATAATTACTATTCAAAACATTTTTAAAACAATCACATCAACTTTTTAATTCCACTATTTATCTCTACTTTTATCAATCACATCAACTTTTCAATTCTAAAATACTTTTCATCCAAACACACATTTCATTCAAATACAAAACAAATACTTTTCAACCAAATACAACATTCAAAAAACAAATTTCATTCAAATACAATCAAAATGCAATGCGTTTACCAAACGCCCCCTAAAGAAATGATCAAAAGGACAAGACTACTAATAGCAAGTAGTTTATCGATTTTTATTCACCTCCATAGAGGGAACCTCAGGATGAGTTGGAACTAGCCTTTTGTTTTTGTGTGATTTGGATGGAGTCGAAGATGTCTGCAGGATCCTAGCAAGCCTCTTCTGCCTGCTACTCCAAAAATTCCTGACATCGTTGTCGTTCCTCCTGGGCAAATACGTCGCGATTCTTGCCCACTTGTTGCCGAATTGTGCCTGCAACTCTTTAACCACCCGCTCCTCCTCGAGCGAAAATTTGCCGCCACTAAAGAAAATTTACTGTTAGATGTAACACATTTTTTGTTACATGGATAAACAATTGAGACTAGACCTATGATAAAAATAAAAATAAAAACGAGTATGATAAATGTTGTTACTTCTTCAAGTTTGGTCTAAGTTTATTGATCCAACGGAGACGGCAAGACTTTCCGATTCGCCGAAGAAGGCTGTCGGATTGAATGGAGCTCCAGTCTCTAGGGCCATACTTGTTGGCATGGTTTATGAGTACCTCATCTTCCTCAGCTTTCCAAGGCCCTTTTCTTATGTCCTCTTCTTTCTTTCCTTCCATTTCTTCACACCCTAAGAAAAAACAAAACCAAATCAAAAAGGTGATGAAATGCCCAAAGTTAAAAAATTGGTCTCGCATTTAAAAAAACATAAAATTGTGAAGGAAACGCGGGGAAAAAAAAAACAAAATAATAAATTAAAAAAAAAAAGTAGTCCCATTAGATCGTGGGCTTAGGCAAGCTTTATGCATGAAACCCATAACACAAGAATTAATGGGGAGTTTGGAGAAGATAATTGGAGACATTATTTTTAGATTAAAAAAAAGTTGTTTTAGAAAATGTGTTTGGGAAAAAAAACTGTTTAGGATGAAAAAATAAAACATTTTAAAAATTTTTTTTTATAAAAATATCAATATGGATATTGTTTCGTTTTTCTCGAAATTTTATGTAATTTTAAAAAAAAATTATCTCATTTGAACTTATGTACACAAAGTTATGGACTTTTAAAATTTAGAATTTACTCTAACGTTTGGAAATATAAATAGTGAAAAGTGGTGGAGTTTTGAAAAAAAGTAGTTTTAGATACTTTTAAAACTAAACTCCAAACGGGACTTCAGGAAAAAAAAAAAAAAAAAAAAAAAGGTCACACACGAGAGTAAAAGGGGAAAATAAATAAAAGGGGGAGCTAATAATTTTTTTAAAAGAACCAATTAAATGATTAATGACTAACTGAGAGACAATCTAATCCATTAAAAAAATTTTAGTTAATGGAGCAAAAATCTCCAAATTGGAAGCGTCCATGCTATTGACAGTTTAAAAAAAAAAAAAAAAAGGTTTTCAAGCTCATTTGTGGCTTCATAAATGAAAATTGTAGGGAAAATATCCAAAACAACCCATTTTAGTATGAATATCATTTTTACTCTTTTTGTTATTAAATGCCTAAAACACCACTGTATTTGTAAAATCAGTCATATAATACCTGAAATCTTTAGAACATCGAAATTACCATGTCTTAATTTATAATAAATTCATTCTAAACATTAATTAAACTAAAATTTTGAAGCAATTGAAATGTTTGTTTGATTTAAATATTTGTTTGACCAGTTTGAAATTTTATTATTTAACTTTTTAGTAAAGTCATTCGAAGTTACATTAATATAGATTATGAAGAATGGTCTAGATTTTTTTTTTTTTTTAACTTGATCAGTTTGAAGTATTTTTTTGACTGATTTTCAGATAATTTTTGAACTTTATGATGGAATATTCAAATTTTTCATCTTTTGTTAAAGTTAAGAGTGAAATTAATGTTATATTAAATCTACAACCACAACTTTAAAAAATGTTTTACATGTATCATTTTAGCAGAAAATTAAAACCTAATTTTCGTATTAAATTGATATACATAAATAATTAGGATTTAAGGGCCTTTTTTCAATTATTTTTGTCTTTCTTTTCTAAAAATAAATCAATTTTACTATTTACATATCCAAATCTTTGTTTTTCATTATCAAAAAAACTTAAATTTTAAAAATCTATAATTTTCTTATTTTAACTCAAAAGGAGATTTTTTTTGTTTGTTTAAATTGCCTAAAATGACGAAAGTAATGAAATATAATGAATATTTCTGTTTTTTCTGAACATATTTCAAGATTTTATACTTTTTAACTTCTAAACATATTTTCAAAACTCAACTTATTTTCAATCAAAAGATTTCTAAAACTCCAACTTTACTTCCATTTGGATCACATGTTCATTTAAAAAAAAAATCTTGTTTTAAATGGAAAGGTTTTTCCATTTTGAGAACGGGATCAGATATGCAAAAAAATTTTCTTGCTGAAATGAAAAAGTTATTTTTCAAATGCAAAGAAATAATATTAGAAATTATTGTGAGAAAATTTTAAAAATATTTATTTTTTTCTAAAGATATTGTACAATGTAAATTTAAAAATAAAATAGCTTGTCTTTTTTAAAATGACAAAAAAATAATGGAAAAATTTTTTTACAAAAATTAAAATAAAATAACACACACACTCTTTTATTGAATATTTTCCTATTTAAAAGGGTGGATTGGTGTTCCGAAGGATAAACCCTCGTCTGTACAGATCTCACTAGAGAGAAAGAGGGCCAAAAAATAAAATAAAAAAAAAAAGGGCCAAAACGACACCGTTTAAAGTACATTCCAGAAAGGTCATACAAGAAACGCTGGCAGACTTCCATACTATTTCAACACAGGTCGTTTTTTAGTGTTTTTTTTTTTGTTTATCAAGCTCACCCTTTCATTTCTCGATTCTTATTTCTGAGTAGACGTATTTTAATTATATTTAATATAATTTATTTTTTAAATATTATATTTGATTGAAAAATAATTATTTTATATTTAAATGAAATATATATTTAAATAAATAATATTTTAAAATTAAAAAATTAATATAATTAATAAAAATAAAAATAAATAATATAATTAAAAATTAAAAAATTAACGTGATTATTGAAAAAATTTTTAAATAATAATCATTTACATAATACCTTTAAAAAATTTGTATCCACGTAAAATTATATTGTATTTAAATAAAATTATTATTATTATTTTTTTTCACAGGACACCTTAACTTCTCTCTCAAACTTCCAACCCGACACATACACTCTCTCTCTCTAAGCGCCGAACAATGGCGGCGTGGACGGCGGCGGCGCGCCAAGGGGCGAATCTGGCTCGACTTTCAGCTCCCAAATCGGCTCCAACGGCTCAAGCCGCTTCTCTCGTCCATCGGCGTGGTCTCGCCGGTGGCGGCGGTAATCACCCATTAGTTTTACCTCGTTTGGGTTTGCCGTCCATTTTTCCCTCAAGTTTTCTTTCCTTCAAGTTTTCTAGGCTTTACCTTTGAATTTTATTGCAGACCACCACGGACCTCCGAAGGTGAACTTTTGGCAGGACCCGTTGAGCCCATCCCGCTGGAAAGAAGAGCATGTAAGTTTTTCTTTTTCTTTTTCTTTTTATAAATTTTTTGAAAATTTTTGGAAATTTTCTTGTTTTTATGTTGCTGGGCTTACGATTTTCTTGGTTCATATTGTGATATTCACAGTGAACATTTGATCAGGTTGTGGTTATAGTTTGTTTATTATAATCTAGATACTCTCTGCGTATTTCGAGTTTAAAGAAATAAAAACATATATATATATATATCTAAAAATAGGGAAAATTTTATTTGGGGTTAAAAATTTTTATCTGGCACTCCTCTTTTTTTTTTCTTTTTTTTTTTTTTTACTGTCAGGTTAGTTTATTCGAGTAATTGTTAGTAATAAACCACGCACCATAATTGTGGTACTATGATGTTCATTCGTGATTAGAAAAATAGAATGACTTTTGATAATCATTCACTTGTCATGACACTAAAAAAATAATCAAAATCAGTGTTATGGATGAAAAATGTTTTTTTTTTTTTTTTTTTTTTGTGCTGTAAGAGACATTAACCCATTTGAATGTTAACTCTTTTCTTTTTTCCTTTTTCCATGTTATGTTGGCGTAAAGGCAAAAATACAGACTAATAAAGGAATAGGGATATGTGGGTAAATGTCCTTTTTTAAAGAAGTTTATATATATATATTTATATATATATATGGCGTAGTTTTGTAAAATTAAAAAAAAAAAGGTCAATTAGTGATTGCTTGATTGAGCAAGGTTGATTAGTGATTAACCAAGGTTAATATGTATTTTTCATTAATTGACTATATTGAATCATTGATCATCTCTGATTATTAATTCCCATTTCCTAAATAAAAACTTTTATCTAATTTTTCCACGTAATATGGGTCTATCTTATTGTTAAACACTTGATAAAGTTGTTTTTATAGCCTGCTTATTATAATCCAATCAGTTGAGGGGTCAGAGTTTAAAGAGACGAAAAATGAACTTGGTGGGCCTGTATTAGTGCTACAAAGTATTACCAATATTCACTTGTAAAACCTTATTGTGTAACTTGTTGTGATGCCTAGTTGCTAGTACTAGTTGAATATGGTTAATTACTTAGCGGGCTATGCTAAATTGTGATTTTTCATTTTCAGTTTGTGATTATCTCTTTGACCGGATGGGGGTTGCTTTTCTACGGGGGTTACAAGTATTTCACCAAAGGGAAGAAAGAGGACAAGAAAGAAGAGGTAGTTTTTTTTTTTTTTTTTTTTTTTTACCTTTACCTTATGAGTTTTATCTATTTCTCCATCTGAGATCTTAATAAGATAAACTTATAGATATGAGTTAGAGTTGATAGAGATAATGTTGCCCTTGCTAGCCGGTTTGGCTTTGCTATTTTATATGCTTTTAGGTGGTAAAAAAGAAAGAGAGCTATGGCTTTTTAGTTAGTGTAGGAAACCATATTTTTAAAGGCGTTTTAACAAGACAAAATAGATGTTAGAATGAATTTTATAGAATCTTGCTGGAACTCGTCTTAGAAGAGTCTTTTGAGAAGTCACATTTTGGACGACTTGGACTATAAGCTTTTTTAAAAAGTTATCCAAACAATCCCAAAAGCAGTTTTTGTACCAGGGAAACAAAGAGTAGTGTCAAGTAACCAATGCAAAAGAGATTTAAAAATCTTGAGGAATCACTAGGAGATGTAGGACCGACAGGAAGAAATAGAATGGAGATATAGAACAATAACAACTAGAGATAGAAATAGAATCAAAGGGAGAATATAGAGGATTCTAAGGAGGGAAACAAGAATTCAAGAGAAGAGGAAAACCACTGATTTCAACATTCATAAACCATTCTCCTCATAACAATTACATCGTACTAAACTTATAGGCACCCAAAATATCAAAATAGGAAACATGCCAAAATAAAATAGAAGAAGCACTGAATGGGAAACTGTCACCTTATTAATAAAAATCCCTAATTGAATGAATACTAAATATCATGTAATCAATATTACAATCTCTATTACTATAATTTAAGTTGATATATTAAAATCAAATTTTACACATGCTTCACGCACCTTATATGAATACATATTTGTTGTCGTTCGTCATGGACCGAAATTCGTGAACTGCTTCTTGATGTTTTGCTTTCCTTCATACTGATCATGCGTATCGCCAGAAACTATTAAGATTTCTCTCCTTCTAACTCTGTTCTAATCTTCCTATTTCCTTGCAGAAAGTCGGAGAATCATCTCACTAGAGTTCTGAGGCTGTTCCCTCTGAAGCAACTATTTTGCCCGCTCACTTGGTTTCAAAACTGCTAAAAATAGAGTGTTTCTATACTAAGCGACGTATTAGCTTAAATGAATAAATCTAGTTGTAAATGACTGTTAGAATGATGGGATTTCATACGTTTTCTTTCCCCAGTTTTCTGTTCTTTTGATTGAATAGCCTCTCGTCCTGATCTTTAAATCAAAATTGTGACCTTGCTCGGAAAACTGCTTGTTGGTTTTTTCGAAAGTCCTATTAGCATTATTTTTGCTTTGTTTTTGGTTAGTAGAAGAGGAAGAAAAAGAAGAAGGTAAAAAAGATGAAACCTTTTATATATGCATTTAGAACCGCATTTTACAATAGTTTAATGCAGGTAAAAAAATTATCCTAGCCATAAAAATATTAAACAGTGATGCAATTAAATTTAGGTGACTTTTACAATGAGGTTAAAAATTTTTAATTTTAGATCAATTTTTAACTATTTATATAATATGTGAATATTAAAGTTATAATGCATCAACTATATCCAATTATAAATTAATTTATAAACAACAAGAAAAAAAAAACAAAAAAATAAAAATAACCACAGCCTACTTGCCACACGGGCTAACCAACCCTTACCCATAAAACCTTCCACTAGTGCCCCCAACCCGTAGCTAGCTGACAACAATGTAGGACCCACCAACGACTTCAGACCTAGCAGAGACCTAGTAAAATCAATCATTAGACTTCACATCAAAGATCAAAACTTTAACCAGGAAGAAAAAAAAAACCCTCTTTGGGTGAAGGTGGTAGCGCCAAAAAGCGAGCTTCCAATTAGAGTTTCGGACGGAGATGTAATGGAGCTTGTCGACAGTGCAAACTGATGACTTCTCTAGAATCTTGACGACATCGGTGGAGAAAGCTCTCAAACTAAACGACACTATCCTCCTTAACGTCGACAACAACAGGGCATGGCGCAACGCATAATAGCATAGAGTTTAGGGTATCAGAGAGTGAATGGCGGATGATGAAGACAAAGAGGCACGAACTGGTGGAGCGAACGGCTCCCAACGATGGTTGGTGGGGAGGGGGTGGCGGGGGCCGGGGAGCGGGCGGCTAGCAGTGGGGGTGGTGAGATGATATTCAGATAAATTGCGGTGGCCTGGGTTTCAACCCGCCGGAGGGGGAGACAGGACCCCTCCACCTTGAAGCATCTTGCTCGATTGCAAGGAGACATTTTCTGCCTTTTTCTTTTTTTTTCCTTTTTTCCTTAACATAGGTTATTATTCAATGTGGTAAACAGCATGTGAACCTTATTCAGATGCAATAACTACTCTTAAATCTTACCTCATCTATCGGATAAAAAACCTTCCTCTATTATAGTTTTGGCCTTAAATCAAAATTCAAGTGTTGGTTTCAAAATTTTACAAAAGGGAAAAGGTGAAAAAGGCTAAAAAACTATAGCTTTTATATAAGCATTTAGAACCGCACTTTTACAAGAGCTTAATGGGAGTAAAAAAAAAAAAAACCTAGCAATACAAATATCAAATAGTGATGCAATTAAATTAAAATCCAAGTGTTAATTTCAAAATTTTACAAAAGCTTTACTGGAAAGTCATTCTTTGGAGCTTTACTTGAATGTTCTTTGTTTCTTTCTTTTCGAGGGGGAAAAAAAAAAAAAAAAACTTATGGTCGAAATGTCTATATTAATAATTTAGCATGCGTTTAATTGGTAGGTTTGAATTGAAAATTTTTTATTGAAGTTTGTATTAAAATTGAGTTGTGTATTAAACTGATTGGAGTTAAAATGTGTAAAACTTGAAATGTTTTACAAATATATATCTAATACCAATATTGATCTTTTTTTTTTTATTCAAAATTCTATTATCTCATCTGGTATGTATGTGAAATTACGTATAAGGGGTGAACGTCAATCGAAAGCCGAACTACAGTTTCAATTTGAAGTTGAAGTCATACGTTTCGAAGGAGTGAAACCAAGGCCCGACCGATGTGAAAGAGCTTTAGTTTGATTACCAAGCTTTGGTTTCGGTGCAGCGTCGGTGGGCAAACTCGATAAAGGGCTCGACTTTAGTGATGGCGTGAGCTGGGAGAGTCTCCAACAAGCACATGAGAGAGAGACCGGGGGCGGAATGATGAGGGGTTTCGACGACGACATCCGTGAGTGTTGTTGGACTGGATGTTGGATTCAAAAAAGAAGGAAAAGAAGACGAAGAAATTTGGTGCTGGTCACCAAATATCAAAGTCGAAAAAGAAAGAAAAGAAGAGGAAGAAGAAGAAATTTGGTACTGGTCATCGAAGAACATCCGCAGAACACTACTGGTCATCAAAGAACACGAAGTAACTGAAGAACATGAATAAAGAAGGAAGAAACATGCTGTGCCAGAGTCGGATAAACCAGTCCACACCCAATGTTGTTCGGTTCAGTTTCAAACTAAAATCGAGAGGCTGGTACTAAAAGTCGAGCCTAGTAGCTCGGTTTTCTGATCGAAATGTTTGGTTTCCAACGTCAGTTTCTTGAGTTCGATTCCGGTTGTCGGTTGTTAGTCGACGCATCGATCGGCGTTGATTTGTTGGTATCCATGAATAGCCCTATCACACATTTATAAAGTTTGAGCTTTAAGTTATAAAACTAATGAATAATAAAACTAGTTAACTTTTAGGGGGGAGGGAAAAAAAGAACAATCAAGTAGTTTTAGTTAAATGTTCTTTTTTTTTTAATAGAAAAAACTTCTGGTGGAAATGTCTACGTTAACAATTTAGCGTACATTTAATTGGTAAATTGGAAATTTTTGGTTAGAGTTTGAGTTAAAATTAAGTTATGCTTTTGGTTTATTAGAGTTAAAAATTGTAAAAACTTAAATTATATTTAAAAATATATATATATTAATATAGATTTATTTTATTTATTTTGAAATTCTTTAAAATTTAAACAAAAATTATCTCATTTGATATTGTATATATAAAGTTATAGATATTTTAAGTATGAATTTTTAAACTATAATTGAAATTAATGATAAAAGAAACTAATTGACTTTTTAGAAAGACAAAACTGAGGTTTTTTTTTTTTTTTATTTGGATGGTTTCATTAAAAGCAAGCTTTATGTTTAAAAGCTAATTTGATAACTATAATCAATATAGTAAAAGTATAGTTTTTATAATAAGAAATTATTTGGAACCATCATTACAGATAGAATTTTGTCAATTTGTTTCCAAAAACTTATAAATCTACATCACTTTTTCTTAAATTTTCATAAAATTCAAAATTCAAATATTTATAACTTTCTTGTTTGAAATAAAATACTTGTTACACCTAAATACTCAACAATGATATGAGCAACACAATATCCAAATTGTACTTTTTTTTCTGTTTAATTCATTTCAATTTTTGTGCAATTCCCTCTATCACAATCTTTCAAACAATCCCTAATGAGCCGATTGGGGAATCAACTTTAGACAGAGTTTTCCCTTTTTTTTTTCTTTTTTTTTCAAAAGTAAACCAATTTCATTATTCACATATTTAAATCTCTTTTTGTTATTTAAAAAAAAAAAACTCAAACTTTAAAAGTTCTTAACTTTCTTATTTTAAATTTACTTTTTTAAATGGCTTATTTTAATATAAATTGCATAAAATACAAAAAACACGACAAGATTTATATTGGTTACTTTTTTTAGTGAATTACATTGATACTCCTTGTGTTTTTTTAAATTACAAAAACACTTCCTTAATCAAAATTAATAACACCACGACCGCATTTCTTTAACTATATTAAATTTTAGTTTAAAATAATTAAAATACCATTAATAAATCTCAAACATTGATTTTCCTAAAATAAATCATAAACATTAATTTATTTTTCGTTTTTTTATTTAACCCTTTATTTATTTTAACTTAATTAAAAACAAAAAAGTATTTATAAAAAAATATCCCTCCTTTTTATTAATAAAGTACAAAATAATAAATAGTATTTTTTATTAACTATAAAAATATTATTAAAAATATGTTAATTGTTATTTATTTTGACAATAATTTATTTTAAATAATAACTTTATTTTTATATTTTTATCATAATAATCTATGTTTTCTAATAACAAATTATATTGTCTATCAAAATTAAAAAGAGATTTTTTTTAAAAAATAAAAAAAATAAAATATTTTTAACTAAAATATAAATTATGATTAGAAATATTTAAAAATCAATTAAAATATTATATTTTTATGTTAAATAATGATAAAAATGTTTTTTTTATCTTTATATATATATGTATAAAGATTTTTTTTAAGCAAAAAAATGACATTTTTAATATTTTAAATATAATTACCAATCAATCAACTAATAAAAAAAAGTGTCTATAATTCTTTTTATAAGACAAAAAATATTAATATTATTATTTTTGACCGGTCTATAAATTTAAAAAAACACATGAAGAATCACAATAATTCCCTCCTTATTTTTTGTCTTCATATATATATATATATAAAGATGTTTTTAAGTAAAAAATAACATTTTTTAATATTTTACACATAATTAACAATCAAACTTACGATCAACTAACAAAAAATATGTATCCATAATTTTGTTTTAAAAGACAAAACAAAGTTCACATTATTATTTTTTATCAATCTCTATAATTTAAAGAAAACACCCAAGAAATCAAAATAATTCACTCTTTTTTTCCCCTCCAAATATACTTCAAGCTTTTATACATCTTTACAATCACAACTCAGTTTCAACTAAAAGTACATTTCCAAACATCAACTCATTTCCAATGAAAAAAATTTTCAAAACTCCAACTCCATTTAATGTTCGAAACGGGCATAAGTTTTTCCTCTTTTCCGGAAGGTTAAAAACTTTCTCGAAAGTCATCTAGAAAGAACCTCTACCTATAGAGCAAGTTCAGCTCGATGAATAACCAAAAAATTTTTTATCGACTATTTATACAGGTATCATGTACTGTCAACGAGCTCAACATTATACAAAAAGCATATACAATCCAAGAAAAAGCTATAAAGAACCATTTGCATTTTGGCAAATGATATACAATACAAGGTACGGCACAGAAATCTTTCTTTGTTTTCAAACTCAACGTTTGGCTTCAATACGACACTTACAACCATATTTTTATCTGGCTCGCTCGATGGTTCTTTCAGACCGAGGACATCTCAGGTTCAATTTAGCATTTCTGCAACAGCGGACCTTCATCTCAGACTCGGATAGGAAACACTCAAGGATCCATTTTTAAGTGGCGGTGCATTCTTTGACAACGGCGGAAGGGGAAACAAGAAAAATTTAGGGGTTGTTTGGAACATCGGCTCCATATGAAATTTTCCGACTCAGCTTAAAAACTCCACAATCTATATCTCACTTTCTCTCTTTCGTTTTCAGAAAACTCAAACTCCAAGCTCAAGTCAATAATTTTCTTATTTTAAGTCAAAACAAGATGATTTTTTTTTTTTTTAAATCACACAGAATGACAAGAGGAACAAAACAAAATTCATACTGTATATTTTTTCCAATTTATTTCAAATTTTTATACTATTCCCTATATTACAATTCATTTCCTTTTTCCAATTCACACTTCAAGTCATTAACCAAACACACATTTCAATTCTAACCTACAAAACTCCAAATCCAACCATCGTTCCAAAAGGGCCCTTGGTATTTTACACAAACTTGACGGCAATAGTATATCTTGAAATGCAATTAAGCGTATAATTGATTTCATTTTTGTCGTATTATTTTATCCTAATGAGACTATTTTGACTGGTTAGTGAAGTACAAAACAAAACCAATTTGAAACTAATGCACCCTTACTCCTTTGCAAAATAAAACCAATTTGAAACTAATACACCCTTACTCCTTGACCATAAAGAAAAGATTACTAAAGCCTATAAAAGCAGGACTTCCCATCCGCTCGAAAAACCTTTACCATTCACCAAGAAATAAATCCGATAAAAAAAAAAAAAAAAAAAAAACTGTCTTGTAAGTTCATGGTTTCTGGTTTGTGCATGACAAACTTATACGTTACTTCAATAACAATAAAACATACCAGGGGGCTAGAGCAAGAAGTGTCAGTCTGCATCTTTGATTTCTGCTTCAACATCGACAACTGCCGCAGAAGTTTGCTTTCCTACATTGTGTACATAAAAAGAAGAATTATAACAAATAAGGAAATGCACGTTATTCATTAGAAAAGAGATAGAATAGAGCATTACTTTAGACATTAGACCTTTATAAGGTTTTGTCAGTTTTGCGTAGTTTTAAATTCAACAGAATTGTCAAAGGAAATGCATGTTACACTAGAAAATGCAAATAAGCAACAAATATGAAAGTAAGCAGGATAAACCTTTTCTAGAACGAGAGAATTCGTTGAATGCCTCCGCAAAAGTTGTTGACTGGTTGGAGAACTTCACAGAGTCTCTTACAAACTTATTATCTACAACTGAAAATAAAAGAAATTACAAGCTATGAGAACAATGCTCACCCTTTTTTTCTATCCCCTTCCTTTTCTTATTAAGAATCTATGATGGCAAAGCAAAGACATTTTAAATGCAAAAGAACTTAAACATGATCTGGTAGCATAATAGACCCTTGGACAAACTTAGTATAGACATGGAAGGAGTAGGGCAATCTATGACCAACAACAACGTTTCTATTCATATGCTTTGCAGGTGAAGGGTGTTCATAGACAATAGAGTTAAAATCAAGATTTAAATAAAGATCATAATGTCTTAACAATGTGTTAATTTAAAGCTTAAATAGTGCATTTAAAATTTTAGAGACCAAAGCAGGCCAGAAAAATGATTGTCACCTTAAAAACATTGCAGATAACCTAAAGTATATCAACAGTATTTAGAATAGAAATTTGGAATGCAAGAAGCAAAATGTTTTTACAAAATTAGACAATTAGCCACTTTTACCAGAGAAAGGCTGACTGCAGAAAGGGCACAGCTGCAAATCATCGTTCATAGTCGATCTGAAAAAGGATGCAAATATTCAAACCGAATTTCGCCATGAAAAGGAAATCCCATGGAAAGTAGAGAAAAACTATGCCATATAAGTTTCCAAAAATATATAAACTCTGCAGATTTAGACTTACTTAAAAATCTGAAAATCATTTCCACAATTAGGGCACTGCAGATATAGCAAATAGATAAACCAATCAGTAACATAAGAGAAGACAAATTAAGAATACACATACTTATGTGAGAAAAAACGTTGTTCACAAAACAAAGGCCTTTAAGATAAGCACAAAGAAGAAAGATAAAAAGGAAGCCTTACACTGTCTTGAACTATATCCCGTCCTGCCCACCACAGGAAAGCACCCAAACCAACTATTGGTATTATAACTGCAAGAAGCTGAATGACAATAATCATCAATCACTTAAGATACAGGAACACACTTTGATGTCAAAATCACAGAGACCATTAAAGCGGGTCTTCAAAATAAGATAATTTCATTAAACATGTAACACGTAAAGATTTTGTCAAATTTTTTCCTCCTCTTTTCTTTCCAATTTCCATGGATTATAAATTTCTTTTTTCCCAATTTCCTCTTTACCAAACAAACTAAGATTCTCTTTTCTTGTCCAAAATCCCTCCACCAACTTCCTTTTTCTCCCTTTTCCACTCTACCAAACAGTCTTAGGTTATGCTTAATAGGGAAAAAAAGAATAGTAAGAAAAGAAAGGTATATAATTTAAGTGAGGAAAATAGGAAGGAAGGGAAGACCTTTCTCTTAATTGTTTTTAGTATGATTCCTTCCTCTAATCCATTTCCTTGTCATCTCTCCTATCAAAAGCCCATACGTCCCAAAATCCCTTCACTAATCATCTCACCCCCTTCCCTCCTTCCACTTTTTCCTCCTACCTACAAAGCAAGCTCTTAAGACATAAACGCACTTAGATGTCAAGATCACAGAGATCATAAATGAGGGTCTTCGAAATTGGATAATTTCAAATTAGGAGGGAAAGAAATGGGAAGGAAAGAAACATATAAGTGATGAAAATAGGGAAGAAGGGAGGACCTTTTTTTCATCATGTTTAGTATAATTTCTTCCTCTAATCCCTTAATGTGTGATTATTGGGTTTCTTTAAATTATATCATTCGAAATCTCTCGTTCAATCTATTTCCTCGTATTTTCTGGCCTAACAACCAACCATAATTTCCAAAATTCCTCCACTATTCATCTGTTCCCTATCAATCCTTCCGCTTTTCCCTCCTACCAAACAAGCTCTTTAAGACAAAAACGCACTTTGATGTTAAAACCATGGTGTGTGTGGGTGGCTGTGGTGTTGGGGGTTCGTTTTTCAAAATCGCATAATTCCATCATACACAAACAAATTGCAACCCAAAAAACATATAAATTAACAAGCCCACAAATTCAAATACAACATAGAATCCAAAACACCTAAATCTATGTCTCAATTTCTCTCCCTAAAATTTATCATGAAATTCAAAATTTCAAAAGTCCATAACTTTCTTATTTCAAGTCAAAATGAGATGAATTTTGTACCTCAATACTCACAAGGACTAAAGAAACAAAAAAAGATCCATATAGCCTCTTCTTTTTTTTTTTTTTTTTCCGAGAACATTTATAAATTTTACAGTAATTCTTATACCACAGTTCATTTCCAATTCACATCTTAACCAAACACACATTTTAATTGTAACTTAAAAACTCCTACTCTAATCATTGTTCCAAATAGACCCTAAGAACAAGTTAATGTACTAAGAGAGAGAGAATACCCAAATGGAAACAATTGCATCCAAAAGCCAACCAAGCTGACCAGTCATGGAAAGATAAGTCAACCCAATAGCCAAAGCAAGATTACCCAGAACTCTAGCTGTGGTTCCATCACCTTTCCCACCGCCACCGCCGCCATTAAAACCAAAGCCCTGGTTAAACCTCACCAATACCAACCTCTTCCTCTTCTTCAGCAAAATCCCATCTTTCCCAGCTCCTCCCGAGAAGGAAAATCTCTCTTTGTAAACTCTCAGCTTAAACCTGTTCTTCTGGTGTAAAATAGTGCTAGATTTTGTTATGGAATTAATGGGTTTTTCACTGCAAGTGTCGCCATGCAAAGTTCTTAAGTTGCAGGCTGAGAAATTTATGGAGATTTGAAGAGCTGTTATCATGGCAGACATGGGAGTGTTTGGATTTCTATTGTAATGGCTTAGGGGAATTTGCAGACGCTTTCATGGTGATTTTGAGATAAATTAAACGAAGGAGATTTTTTTATGTTTATTTTTAAGCCCTTTCTAGATAGAGAGAGAGAGAGAGAGGGAAATATTTCATTTTCTTGGTACAGGATAGACATCCGTACTATCCTATGATTGACTGCCACGTGTGGTTGGATACCCGGATTGGACTTCGGAGGGGTTTTTTTTGTTTTTTTTAAGAAAAATAGTTTGCAAAATTAAGGGAAAGCTACGATTGATATAGTTTAAATATTCTATCTATAGCGAACGATTTAATAGTGATAAATTGATTTTTCTTTAATTTAAACGGTGAAATAGTATTGTTTAGATGAGATGAAAAGAATATGATCAACCTGATTATTATAAAATTTATTAGTAAATTATTATATAGATCAAAACGGATGATAATATTATAATAAATTAATCTGTGATCTTACTAAATATGATCTAGTGGTTAGTATAAGAACAACCATGATAGTGTTAATCCATTGTAACCTTGTAGATCAATATTTATTTTAGTTATTGTATATGTCTCATATCTCAGCTATTGAAAATTTATCGAATGGTTTTAAATTGACCCCTACCAATAGGGTATTTAAATTGTAACCTGCCGTAAATTTTTCCCTAAATTTTATTTTTCTTTTTAGAATTTTTACATAAAATAGGTCTTAGATCGAGTACCTAATGGTATCCAGTAATGTAAATTTCAGTTACTATAAATGTAAACTTGAATTATTAGAAATGTAAATTTATGTAGAAGAAATGTAAACATAAGGGAGATATACATTCATTTCAGTTATATTTCTTCTTGCATAAATTCACATTTCTTGTAATTGAAGTTTACATTCACAACAACTGAAGTTCACATTACTGAAAACTATCAGATATCATATTTAAGACTTGGGCTATGCATGAACCTTTGTATTTTATAATTAGCAAGTGTTGTGTGTTTTCTTGTATGTGTTTGAAAGTGAACGAGTCATCTCAAATAATAAACTGACAAAATTATCATATATCATCCCATGAGAATTAAAGTTAAGAAATTAATTAAATACTACAACTATAATGATCTAATTTTATCTAAGCAATTAAAAATTAAAAGGAAATATTAATTAAACAACTAAAAAAAGCTAGAAACTTAAGAAATAATGCTAATGGAAAAAATGAATTGAAAGAAACTCTATGAGTTAAAAGGCTAGGGGAATATGACTTTGTTTAACTAGGTTACGCTTATCCGATTTAATAGTTTACTAGTTGCTTTCACTTATTATATTAATCTTAGGTTTTCTATTGTAATTTCACTCCCTATCTTAAGTGTCAAGTAAAACAATATGTAAAATTAATCAATTTGATATTTATATCTAAATTGTTTAATTAAACACTCATTAAACAAGCCTAACAAATGATTACTTAAGCATATTGGCCTCTTAAACTCAATATCCTATAGGTTATGCTTCTCAAAACCTAACATATAAAAATCACTCTCCCAAGTCAATTTTCACACACCTAAATAATCAACTTAATGGGTAATTAAATTGAAACTATAAACAAAGAGAAACATAAATAAATTGATATGAAAAATCAACCAACATGTATTTAAGAATCTTTAATTAAACAAACTACCAAAATAAGGTTTCTCTTAAAATTAGAAACGTAAAAACAATCTTTTAATAAAATAAACCTAAATTTATTAAAATAAAAGTGCATTTCTTCTATTGAATTTCAAATTCAAATTTCAAATTCGAATTTCAAATTCAAAATTCAAATTTCAAATTTCAAAATTCAAATTTCAAAATCCACAAAACAGTTGTATTTCAAATTCTTGTTCTCATGGATAATTTTCTACAACTCCAATCCAATCTCAAATAAAATCATGGCAACTTTATTTGGAATTCGAATAATTGTGTACTCTATTATCCAAAACAAAATCTGAATCCAACCGGAGAGAATCTTGTCTACCATCCTAATCCTATGTCATCACCATCCATGCATAATAAACTAGCCAATAGCATATACAAATCAATTTGCCAAACGTTAAGGAATTATGTGGAGCTAGTAGAGGGACTGATTGGACATATATAATCGGGCTCCCACAAATCCATATGATCATCATTCTTTTACCGAACAACTCAATCATATGATCACTAATTTCAGAGTCACACCTGTTAGGAAATGCCCTAAGCATTAGAGACATTTTGATGTATTCATTTTGAACTGGATAATAAAATTATATATAGAGGTTATTCATTACATTGCTATCTGTCCTCGTCTTATTTACATGTTAAAGTAAATGTAAGCAAATATGGCTCACTGACTGCTTGTGTTAAAACTGTTAGAACGTTGCATGTAATGGACTTTTGTATGCGAGAAGACAATGTTCTAAAGTTAGCGGTCTAAACTATGGTCTGTAGTCTATGGGGTTAGACCGAGCATCTAACTCATGTTAAGACTATTATGTTGTCTAAAGCCTTGGAGAGGACGGTTTGTCTTGACTATCTGGAGCTGGACTCCCAAGTAGAGACATAGATATGTTGCTTGGTGGTGACATATTAGACCGGGACTAAAGCGTGATTGATCTACGAAGTCCGCTTTGAGTGGATCGATCTGCTTTTGACGTTCATTATGCAGTAACCTTAATCCTGAGTAAAAGGACAGCTTCATGTATATGACTTGTGTACTTTGATGTTCTAATGGCTAAAGCGTCTCAGAGGTAGTAAGCTTATAGACCGGTTCGTTGGGTGCATGACTTGTATACGATGAAGGGTTCGTTTACAGATATTGGAATCATAGCTCTAATGAAGAGTTAAGGGTATCCTCTTAAAGGCATTATACTGAATGTGAAAATGGACAAGGCCTTGGGTCGTCTGCTGGGCGGATGACTTCTTATTCACATATGGTGAATAATTGTTTTCTTTATTCGGTAGTATAATGGAACTTTAAGATAGCCTGATCAGTAGGATTAAACGGACTTTGACCTAAGGCTGATCATGGATATCATATGAGGGTTCTGCATATATGACAAGGTCATTGGACGATAGCTTGTCACAGGCTTACATAATACGGTATATAATTGGGAGTTCAGTTTCAGGTTTATAGTGGTATGACTCTGAAACTAGTGATCATATGATTGAGTTGTTCGGTAAAAGAATGATGATCATATGGATTTGCGGGAGCCCGATTATATATGTCCAATCAGTCCCTCTACTAGCTCCACATAATTCCTTAACGTTTGGCAAATTGAATTGTGTATGCTATTGGTTGGTTTATTATGCATTGATGGTGATGACACAGGATTAGGATGGTAGACAAGATTCTCTCCGGTTGGATTCAGATTTTGTTTTGGATAATAGAGTACACAATTATTCGAACTCCAAATAAAGTTGTCATGATTTTATTTGAAATTGGATTGGAGTTGTAGAAAATTATCCATGAGAACAAGAATATGAAACACAACCGTTTTGTGGAATTTGAATTTTGAATTTTGAAATTTGAATTTTGAAATTTGAATTTTGAATTTGAAATTTGAATTTGAAATTTAAATTTGAAATTTGAAATTTGAAATTTGAATTTGAAATTCGAATTTGAAATTTGAAATTCAAATTTTGAATCACAGTCCAAGTAGGATTCGAATTTATTGTGGAAAATCCACAAGGTTTGAAATTCGAATTTGAGTTGGATTTGGAGAGGATAATCTTGTTAGAATCCTACTTGAATTTTGAATCCAAATCCTAACAAATGTTGCACGAAATTTTGAGGATAATCCTCAAGAAAATTTCGGTTTTTTTTGGATAAGATTCAAGGGAAAAATTCAAGTTTCAATCCCAATTGAATTTGGATTCTCTCCTCCCTGAAAAGTAGCCGAAAATTTGGAGGATCTCTCCTAGGAAAATTCGGTTATTTTGGATAAGGTTGGGATAAGATTCAAGCTTGAAAATCCTAGTGAAATTTTGATTCTCCCTTATCCATAATGGCCGAAATTTTTAGGAGATATTCTCCTTGTAATTTTCAGATTTTTTGGGTTGAAAAAGGGAGATAAAATTCTTGTTAAAATCTTGTTTAGATTTAGATTGGATATATCCTAAGAAAACCGAATTTTATTGTGGAGATTCTCCCTTGGAAAATTCGGATTTTATGGTTATGGATAAGGGAAAATATCTTTTCCTAATCCAATTCAAATTCAGAGAATCATCTCATGCAGGTCTATAAATAGAGGTCCTACCACTCCAGTTCTCTCAGACCACAGACTCTCAGGTGAGCAGGCTTATTGTTGCACAGCTCATCGTGACAATAAAGTTCTTTAGAGATCTGGGTGGTCGAAAGAAGACTAGCAGAGCTAGCATACCGATCGAGGTTCAGAGTGCCCACACACTCAGTCATTCGGGAATTGGAGAATAGTAGAGAAGGCTAGTTGGTTGAAGCCTCCGGTCATTCTCCTCTTGCAAGATTGGCGTCCTTGAGTTATGAGTTTTAATTGTTGTTGGTTTATTGTATATGGCATCATGAGATATTTAACGATCTAAAAATTTTTATTGTTCCGCTGCGCCATTCTGATACGTATTTACCGATTTATTTTCCTACAATTGGTATCAGAGACATCTCATGACTATGCCATGTACATAAATTAGACAATTACTTAGTCTTTTTATTTATGTATGGATTTGATATTTAGAGAGTGGCATTCTAGGGTTCCTTTATGTTGTTATCATGGATTATGTATAAAGTATGTGGTTATTTTAATTTTTTGAATTATTATAAGCATGCTTGTTTATACCGGTTATGGTTCCTTAGAATTTAGAAAAATTGTATCTAGGAATTTTTATGTAACCATGGGAGCAGTTTATTAACACTGTAATTTTCCCATGGATTTTAATTTCTGTCTCTTAGAATTTTTATGGTTAGAATTTTTTGTACACCGGAAACGGTTTAGGAATTTTTACATAATTATTCTTGGAGGAGATTGAAGATTGAAGACCGTAATTTATTTTTCCCAAAAGTTAAATTTGATTTAAAGGTTGAAATTTTGATTGTGTGGAAAATTTTCAATTTAATTGGGATTCAAATTAATTTTTGGAGATCTTAATAGGTAAATTGGAATATGGCACGAAAATTAAGACACGACCCCTCGGGATAGGCCGACGGGCCTTGGTGGGGCTGCAGCCCCTGCCCTCGGGCAGGATGGGGCTGCGGCAGCCCCTAAGCAGGCCCATACCACCCCGGCCGTAGGCTTGGCCTGCAGCTAAGGGTGGCCGTGGCCTGACCAAGGCTGGCCGCTGCCTGGGCGTGCAGCCTGTGGCTGTAGGTGCTGCCTGCAGCTTGGCGCTGCAGGCTTGGCCTGCAGCCCGGCAGGGCTGCACAAGGGGGCAGCCGTGGGTTGCCAGCCCCTTTGGGCCTGGTGGCTGCCCATGGCGGCTGCCGCCTTCGAGGGCTGCGGAGCGACGGTACAAAAAAACAGAAAATTTTGATTTTTAAATTTGAGATTTAATTTTAAATCATGTTTAAAAATATGTAATTGAAAATTTGAAATTTTTGAAATTACATATTATTACACATGATGTTTAAAATTGTTTAAAATTTAAATTTGAAATTTAAATTTGAAATTCGAATTTGGAATTTGAATTTGAAATTTAAATTTTTGGAGATTTAAATTTTAAATAATTCTTGGGATGAGAAATAAATGGAGAGGCTACATAAAGATGGATACAAGAAGACGGAACGAAATTCAAGACCCAAAGAATGCTTTGGATGGAATTTTGTAATCTTTATTTTCTTTATTCTAGGATGGAACCATAGCTTGGTTATTCTGTCAATTATTTTTTCTGTGATATGTCATGGATGTATAAATATGTATTGATGGATGTTTTATATGCATATTTGATAACATGTCATATAGGATAGGTGAGTGCTGCTCATACTATATTGATCATACATAATTTGTTAAAACTTGCATGTTTTTCAAAATATTGAGTGGGAGAGGGTTTCAAACAAAACCCACGGCCTCCATTGTTGATCCATATGTGAAAGCATGGTAACGCCTCGCGTCAGTTCTACCCTGACCACACCCCTCGATAGGTGTTTACCGCCGCCGGTATACTAGATTGGATCTCCTATGTAAAAAACGTGTTCGGGTACGATCCTATTAATGACCACCCCTCGGTGGCTTGGTAGGACGTGGATCGGGCCACGTAAACAATGGTTATACACTCAAGACTCGTTTAGTTATTAACCTTCCCTAGAAGCTCTGTTAACTGAACTGGTGGCCAAATAAGCGGTTATTAATATATGTCTTAACCTTGGAGGATTTAAGGTAACATATATTAATTGGACGGGGTCCATGTTCCGGCTATTTGTTTTCATGACCACCCCTCGATAGCTTGGGGCAATAGGTGCTGAGAATTACCGTTGCAATACTACATGTTTTTCAAGTTTCATGTAGGAGCATACTTGTATGTTTTATTTACTAAATTATTTGTATATTTGCTTGGGCTTTGTAATGATGTCTAGTATAATTTTATTTCAGTTCAAAATGTCACCGACACCCCTCATTTCGATACTTACTGAAAATAAGTTGAGTGGCGATAATTATAAAGACTGGAAAAGAAATCTATTAATAGTTCTCAGCTGCGAGAGACATCATTACAAAGCCCCGATTTATTTTCCTACAACACCACCATAAACCTGAAACTGAACTCCCAATTATATACTGTATTACGTAAGCCGGTGACAAGCTATCGTCTATCATGTAGATTTCTCGTTTCCTTGAACTCCTGCAGAGAAACACAAATATGATTAGTAACTCTGAATTAATGACCCAAGTGTCTTTTGACTCTTCCACTAAATAAGCTTCTAAGTAAAGAAAATCCTTATCTTTCTTGTCCTTGGCAGCTAGGAATTCATTGCAAGTCTTCTTGAAGTATCAAACCCTATCACAATGGAAGCACTTTGACTTTTTAGGGTCCTTAAGCTTTTTATTCTTCTTATTTTTCTTCCCATCTGAGATAGGAGGAATAGAAAAAACCCGAAGCCCCTTGCTTCTTCTGCTTTGGCTTTTTCTTCTTGTTCTCAAAGGATCAGAATATGTAGCAAAAGCCAAGTTGACCCCTCCATTTGCATGGACCGATACCCCATCATTGATTATCAACTTATAAGCCTATAATTATTTCATGAGCTCAGGGAGTCTTAACTCTCTAGTCACAAGATTATATGCGACTTTAAAACCCACAAAATCCTTTAACAAAGTTTTGTATATGTGACGTCCCGTACGTTTACCATACCATCTAGTAGAGCTCTGACACCGACCGTGATGGCTGGCAACCTCGTGGGCCGTCGTCCTTTACTTAACATACTTAACTTTCCATCTTTTAATGTTCTCTTTTTAAAACGGAAGCAATTTCTATAGCAAATTTTTTTTTTAACTTACATATTATACCTATATCTCTATCATACTCTTATAACATATAATTCATAAATTTCTTTCTTTCAACTTCCTTTTTGAACGCCCAGCGAAATACTCATAGTAGTACCATACCCTCACCCAGTCCCTTGGCACGTGCAAATCTGTCCATTGTCCATCATATTACTTTAAACTAACAGGTTACGTACCTGCAACATATGAACAACTAATGAGCTAGATGGTCAGTAAGTTCAAACATACATTCATTAACTTATAAATACTAATAATATATATTATTACTAGAATATATGACATCACGTATAGATACATAATACACATCGTCAAAACAAAACATCAAAACATAACATAATATGTTAGCCTCTTCATGCTCATTTATCTCTTCGCTCATTGTTCTTATTATTCTATCGATCATCTCTTATTATTCTATTCTAATCTCTTCATTTCTTTTCTTTTCATTCCTATCATTTCTTAACTTTCCGTTCTAAACCTTCTTATCTTTTCTATCGTTTTATCATCATTTCTTAACCTTTCGTATCTTAAAAGCCAGTAACATATATACTAGCATAACATCATGTAAAAACATGTCATTCACATCATACACATAACATCAAATACATCACATCACATATATTAATTCTATTATGTTCTTTTAATCTTCGTTTTATTATTTATTTATTTTTCATCGATTTCATTATGTCATTCTTTCATGTCGTTCGTTTCTTTTCTTATCGTTATTTACTTTTCTTTTGTTTTCGTATCATTTCATTTCTTTTCTTTTCTTTTCGTATCATTTCATTTCTTTTCTTTTCACTTTCCTTTGGTGGGCCCGTTGCTGGTCGCACCTTAAAGATTACCGCTTCCTTCTCTGAAGGGGTGATCTTTAACTACCGCACCTTCGGGGTAGTGTCCAACCTATAAACTACTGCACCTTTGGGGTAGCACCACATCTGCGTGGAGGATATAGACATTAACCTCACCTACGAGAGGCCGTTACGCCAACAACTTAAGTTTTCAGTCTTATTATCTTATATGCTTTTATTTTTCTTATATTGATTTTTCGTTGTACATATTTTTCATGACATTCATAATCTTTCCTTTCTTATTTTTCATAGAACATTTCATGGGACATTTGTTATTTCATTGTTCTATCTTTCTTTCGTAATTCTTTCTCATTGACATCTCATTCTTTCATTCTCATTTCGTAAGACATATATCGTTGTTTCATGTTATTGTTTTTCTTTTCTTAATTCTTTACTTTACTTGTGTGAATTATGTCAGTCACATTTTAGCATATATAGCACATAAATACTTATATATCATCATATCACATCATAACAAACAAAAATACGTTTAGTTATGTGCAGACAATTATTCTCTATTTATCATTTGCATCATTCTATCTATCGTATCTTATCATCATACTCCTATCGATCATAGCCTATCGTTCTATTCTATCAATCACATCTTATCGTTATGTTCTAATCCTTTCATCATATCTTTCATCTTAACCTATCATTGCTTCTCTTTCTTGTCTAACTCTTTGCTTTTATATCATTTTTCATAAAACACCTATCATTTCGTTCTCATAAAACATATCCTTTCTTAATTCCTTTCATTACCGATCATCGGTGCTCTATCAATCATAACTTAACTTCCATAAAACTTTTCACAAAACATCTATTCTTTCTTTTCATATTTCATCTCTTTCTTATGCATTCTATAATAACATTCTCATTCTTACCCTTTCCATTCTTCTATCTCTCTTTCTCACATCTTTACTCTCATGAAGCTTTTATAATACGTTTCCTTTGTAATTTAATATATATACATATATATATTTTTTTAAATTATTTATTAAAGCTTATCTTTTAACATCATCATAGTATTGCTATAGCGTTACTATAGCATCATCATAAATCACATCATGACATTTGCATACAAAGCATATAAATACAATAAGCTTGTTCATAGTTGCATACGGGTAAATGTTTGAACTTACTCATAGCGTGCTTATCCTCTTCTTGGAATCCATCGACGTCCTTTGTCGCGTTTGGATCGAGTTCCTACAGACAAACTTTGTCTGTTAATCACATTTTTATTTATAACTTTTATTTTATTAAAAAGCTTGATTCTGATCTTATAACTCTTAATTATAGCCTTAAAACAGCTTTTTAAACCTTAATGGCTATTTTCGAATTTTTTTTCCAACTTTTTGAAAAATTACGATTTTACCCCTAACTTTTGACAAAATTACAATTTTACCCTTGGCGTGATTTTTCATAACTTAAAACCCAATTTTGGCTTTTACAAACTTCATTACCCTATTCCGGGGTCATTGTGGCACCTTTCCCATGATTTGAGAATCTTTGGACAAAATAACCATTTTGTCCCTGGTGGGTCGTTTAACCATAATATTTTCATTTTCATACTTAGACTGGATTTTTTAAATCCAAAATCATCTAATTAACTTTTTAAATCTTATCTGACCTTTTCTGGATCAATTCTTATCATTTTGCCAATTTTTCACATTCCCGGCCCTTGGGAAGTATTATTCCGACCTAAGAGTCGGTTTACTAATCGTAACTTGCCCATTCCTTTTTCCATGCACTAATTCCTCGAGGGGGCTCGGGTTACCTTCCTGATCATATTTTCACCCATTGTTTCCCATATTACCCCTAGTACCGTTTTTAAAAATTTCGGCAGCATTTCCGCTTAATTCTTGAGGTTTCAGCATTTAGGAAACGCCTGAAAACCATCTATCCTGATCTAATTCTATCACGTACTATACCAGAGGCCTCGATTTTACGTAAAACTCATACTGTTTACGTAAAATCGTTACATTATCACATATTTTTCTTTTCCTCCATTACAGCCATTTTTTTCTTTTTGCATACATTCTTTTCCATAATTTTCATACCAACAATTATAAAACCATACAATAGTTCCAAACAATTAAATTGCGGAACGTAAAGAGGTCAAGATTTATACCGAATTGTAGTCCGGTCTCGACGGCATAAACCCTAATTCTTCGTTCTTCATATCTGAGGTCCCGTCTTGCAAATCTACTCCGCAGATGCGTCCGGAACGTCGAAAATAGGCCAACAGGCCAAACTTCCAAAATTGGTCAACGGTCGCCGTTGACCGTCCGTTGACCATCGTTGACCGGCGACGACGGTGGAAGGTGGGTAGTCTATCTTGAAAATCTCGACGAGAGAAATCCATTGGTGGTCTCAATTTCATGTTTGGAGGCCCCTATCGCTAGAAAATCCCCCTCGAAAGATCGGCGACGGTGACGGCTTTGGAACTCCGCCGTGCCTTGGTAGTTTTCCAAAATTACCTTGAGGCTTTTCTTCCTAAGGCCGAGGCGTCCCTTTCTGCACCGGTGGCGCACCTCAACATCGCCGGAAACGGCGAGTCTCGCGGTGACGATACGACGGTGATGGCGCGAGCTACGGCGGTGCAATCCGGCCGTCGTTAGGCTGAAAGAAGGCTTGGGTTTTGTAGTACTCTTCACCATGAATCTTTTGGGACCGGAATCGTGGCAATCGGAGCTCGGACGACGGAGAAATCTCACCGGAAAGATTTCAGCTCCGACGCCTTCAGGCGGTGCGTGCGGCGGCCGTTCCGTCGCGTCAACCCACCGTTGGACTCAGCTCGGCGAGAGTTTTCCAACGGTGCCGGCGGTGTCGTGAACGGAGGCCGTACGTGAAAGTTGGTTACTGTTTATATTTGAGAGAATTTTGGGGTGAAAATCTGATTTTTTTGAAATTATGGGAAATTTCTGAATTTAACCCCCAAGATTTCCTATTTATACTCCCCTTCTCAAAATTTTTAACTTTGGTTATCCTTACTAATTTGGATGTGCTGAATCCAAATTTATCAGTTTTATCTTAATCTGAGGTCATCTCGACCAGTTTTCGATACTACGTATTTTTCGCATTCCCGGTAGAAATTTCTGTTTTGTACTCCATTGACTAATTTGAGCGTCCTGATCCCAAATGTATCAATTTCAGGTTGAAAAAAATATTGTTTTGATCATTTTCCCGATACTGTATATTTCTGGATCAAAATTCATTTTTTGTACTTCATAGTCTAATTTGAGCATACTGATTCCAAATATATCAGTTTTATGTCAAAATAATATCATCTTGACCTACTTCTTGATACTGTGAGTGGCACACACGTGCTCACACCTAAAATCACTGTCAATCATTTTTCATCTTTTAATATTGTTAGAATATTTTATTTAGTTCTAAACAATATTAAATCACTTAATTTCACATTTTAACGCTTAAATTCATTGTGTATTTATTCTCCGAGAAATATAAATTTTCCCGGTTATTACAGTATATCATCTCAATTTGGGTGTTTAGTCCATCTCAGCACCTTCATCGGTATCCTCGGTAAAGAATGTCATAAGCTTAAGCATATAATCTTTGACCAGAGTACGCACCTTTTGCTTAATGTTAATGATACTTATGATAGCAGATTTTTGAGCTAATTTTTATTGGCCTTTGAACATGTCCTCTAATTTATCTATGATCTCCTTAGCAACTTAATAGGTTTCATGTTGCTTTTGTAAAGCACTCATCATACTAGTAAGAATGTAGAATTAAGCTATCTCATTGGATTCTCTCTAACGAGTATACATGACATATACTTGTTCAAGCGATGCATTAGGAAGTGGCTTGAGTGGGTAAGGTTCGTATAGTATGAACTTATGTCTTTCACAACAGAGCAGTATTAGCAAGTTTTTTTTTTTTTTCAGTCTTTATAATCATCTCTATTTAGTTTTTTTTTCTTTTAGTAACTATCAAAATTAAAGGTGTTGGTGACATTTTAAATTGAAAATAAATATAAAAGAACAACATAATAAAGCCCAAGTAAATATAAAACTATTTAGCAAATAAAATATACTAATATGTTCATACATGAAAAACTTAGAAAAAAAACATGTAATATTGCAATAGCAATTTTTAGCATCTATTGCTCCAAGCCATTAAGGGGTGATCACGAAATAAATAGCCAAAAACATATACCTCATCTAATAAATATATATTGCTTTGAGTCCTCCAAAGTTAATACATATATTAATAACTGCTTATTTTGCCATCAATTTAACTAACAAAACTTTTAGGTAAAGTTAATAGTTAAATCAGTCTTGAGTGCATAACCATTATTTACAAAATTTGATTCATGTGCTATTTGAGCCATCGAGGGATGGTCCCCAATAGAACATGTCGAAATATGTTTCCACATAAGAAATTCACCTAATTTGCTGACAATGATAAACACCTACCGAGAGGTATGGTTAAAATGAAACTACTACGAGACGTTTCTATGATTTTACATATGAATTAACAATGGAGGCTGTATGTTTTGTTTGAAATCCTCTCCTATTCAATATTTTTAAAGTGATGCAAATTTTTTATGACACATGTATGATTAATATAGTATAAGTGACATTCTTCTATTCTATATGACATGTTATTAAATATACATTAAAACATCTGTCAAACATATTCATCCATCCATGACAAAACATAAAATAAATAAATGATGAAAAAATAAATAACCTAGTTATGGTCCAATCCAAAAAAAAAAAAAGAATAAAGATTACAAAATTACATCTAAAGCATTATTTAAGTCTTGAATTTTGTTCTATCTTTATATATCCATCTTCATGTATCCCCACCATTTATTTCTCATTCCGTAAATTTCTTAAAATTTAAATTTTGAAAAAATTTAAAGTTTAAACAATTTAAAATCCCATAAAGAATTATATGTAATTTCAAATTTAATTAAAATTACATATCTTTATACAAAATTCAAAATTTTGGTTTAATTAAAATTTAAAAAACAATAATTTTGAGAAAGATGGGTCAAACCAGGCATGCCCCTATGGGCTAGGCACAGGAAGGAAGAGGACGCCTAGTGTCCTTGGGTCCCTGTGCCCTAGGACATGTGTTGGTATGCCCCATTAACTATTTTTCTTATCTATGCCTCATTTGTGATACCACTAGGAATCCTCATTCTACTAGGAGTACCACATAAAATCTAAGAGTCCGTTTGGGGGGAGTTTTGGAAAATGTATTTGGGAAAAAAATGTTTGGAGTAAAAAATGTAAAATCTTAAAAATTTATTCAAAAAGATTATTAATATGAATTTTATTTCATTCCTCTTACAATTTTATGTAATTTAAAAAATCATCTCATTTAAATTTGTATACTTAAAGTTATGGATTTTTAAAGTTTTGAGTTTACTGTAATATTTTAGAGATATGAATAGTCAAAAGTGATAGTGAGGTGGAAAAAAAACACCAAAAAAGTTGTTTTGGATATCAAAATTGATCCCCTTTAAACGGGTTCTTAATTGTCTCATTATCAACAATTAATTCTTAATCAAAATTTGAGAAAAATATATTAAAGTCTTCATTCTTCATCTTTATGAATAAATTACATAAAATTCTTCTACTATTTATGTTTTTGGTGTACGCAAATTCTAAATATTTAATAAAATAAAAAATTTATGAGAAAATTACAATGACGATAAATCGCTCTATAGTTATACAAAAAAATCATATATACAATTTTTTTAAATTCTAAGAAATCATAACTGGTAAAATTGAGTATGTTTATAATAACAATAAGATAAAAATAATCATATACATTATACATAATTTAAAATAACAACATAAAAGGAAACCTAGAATATCATTTTCTAAATATTAAATCCATACAAAATAGATCGTTTATGTACATGACACAATCACGAGTTAGCTCTGATACCACTTGTGGAAAAAATAGAAAACATGCATAGTAAAATTTTAAAAATTTTCTAAAAGATCATATTAACTTGTGTTACCAAATACAATAAATCACACAATAATCTAAATACCTGGTAAGGAAAACACCAAGAACATCGAAGGATGTGATCGAGAAAACTTCAACCAATTAGCCTTCTTTACTATTTTCTAATTCTCAGATGGTGGAGAGTGTGAGTATTCGATTCCTTAATCGGTATTCGTGTGGCTTGTCTCTTTCCAATCATTCAGAACTCTAACAATTTATTATTATTAGTGAGAGTTATAACTATAAATTTACTCAGTTGAGAGTCTGTGGTCTGAGTAAAATAGAAGTCCTAAGGGTCCAATTTATAGTGAATGCACTGGATGGATTTCAAATTTAAACAGGATATTTGAAAAAGATTTTCCTCTTTCCTTCCACCATAGTTGACGTTTTTTACAAGACTTCAAATTTTATTCAAATTTCAATCTCCATTTATCTTGTTATTTTATTTGTATGGATAATGTTCCATTAATTCAGTTAAATTCAAAATAAAAACATGACAACTTTATTTGAATTAAATAATTACATAACAATTATTTAAATAAAATTAATAAGGAGAAAATATTTTCCTTGTCTTATCCTAAAAAAATGCCCCTACTATAAGCACATAAAAATAAGATTTTATTTCAATTCAAATTGAAATAAGATAATTTTAATATTTAATTTAAGACATTTATTTAAATAAGAATATCTAGATATTTAAATTAATTATTCAAATAATTAATTTATCTATATCTTTTAGATTTAACTCTATCTCGTATTTATCTCAAAAGATAAATACAATCAATTTAAATTTCAAATCTTATTTTTTAAATAAATATTAATACAAATTAAATATTTATCTAATTAATTAAATGAAACAAAATTCATATTCTAATCTTAGCAAGTTTTGCTTACACCTATAGAGAAGTGATCTAGATTTTTTTTTTTCATTAAGTCTAAGGATTAAAGTCATAAAGAATATCCCGATTAATTATCATCTATTAAATAATTATATGAAGTTAGTAAAGGGATCGATTTGACATATATAATGTTAACTTTAATAATCTATATAATTATTATTCTATCATTAATAAATCAATCATATAATTATTAGTTTCAAAATCACACTATTATAAGCCTAAAACTGTACTCCCAATTATATACTGGATAACGTAAGCCAGTGAAAACTCACAGTCTAATAATCTTGTCATATATGCAATACTCTCATATAATATCTGTCGTCAACTTAAAATCAAAGTCCATTTAACTTTTTGATTACGCTATCTTAAAGATTCATTATACATCTAATAGGAAAATGATTATTCACCTTATATGAATAATAAATTATTTGCCAAGTAAACAACTCAAGGTCTTATCCATTTCACATCATATATAATGTCATTAATAGAATTCATTAAAATTAATATTTCTCATATAGCCTTAGTAGAATTGATTTTAACTAAAGTTTATAAATTTTATTTTTTACCTACTAAAAATTTAAAAAATTTCACATAGCTCCACTAAAGTTTTATCTTTTACCTAAAAAATGTTTTCCCTACTAAAAGTTAAAAATTCTTACATAGCTTTACTAAAGTTTTGCCATTTAGTTTTTATACTCTGATGTTATTTACAAAAAAAAAAAAAAAAAAAAAAAATTGGTGTATTCCCTCGCTATAGAAACATTTGAATGGTTTGATATAAGAGCTACATGTCGAAAGTAGAAAATATAGCTATTAGAAATAATTCTTTCGAATATATTTTAAAGTTTGTATTAGGTTTGAGTTAGATATTATAACCTTCATCTTATCATGATTTATTACGTATTAAAAATTTAAAATTATTTTAACTCTAAAAGCCCTTTTTATAAATATGGATCCCAAACACATTTTGAAAAAGCCATAACTTTTAATTATTTTTTGTTCTACTGACTTAAATCTCTACTAAACAAACACATGCCCTGTTTGACACTTTTGAAGCTACTTTTGGATTATAAAAGCATCTACCGCAAGTTATAGGTGTTTGGTAAACTATTTTTGTCTATCATATTCTAAAATTGCTGACTTATAATAGAATTTGAAAAACAAGTCATGTCAGAGATTTCCTTATAATAAAATTTCTATTTTTTAGAAGAAAATATTGAATATTGAATTTAATATTTGAAATAAATACAATAACATTCAATACATATACTAGAGTTTTGATTAGACAAAAATATAGCATATTTATTTTAGTCATTATACATCTTCATAGCAATTTTACAACTTAGAGATGTCAAACATAGGCCGGATTTGGTGGGCTAGCATAAACACGACATAATAAAAAATGAGCACGGTTCAGTATGACACGATTAATACATGGGTTCAACTTCACACGTTTCATTAAATTAGTCGTGCATGATATGATTTTTGGGCACGAAGCACGATAAAGGGCCAAAATATAGTATGATAAAATTACCTTTTTATGGTATTTTTTAAAATTATCATATAAGAATTATGGTGTTATTTATTTTCATATAAAGATTTTATTTATTTTGAGTTTTTTGCTTAATAAGATTTTCAATGTTGTATTTTTTTTTAAAATAATATGTCTTGTTTTTGTTGAAAATAAATTGTTTATATTGTATTCAAAATTATTTTTTCTTATTTATTTGAAATTTTTATTATTAGATAACACGAGCATGTTAAGAGCATGAAACATTTATAAATAGGCCATTGGTAGGGTTTGATGCTATAAATAAAAAAAATGAGTATGACACAACACAGTATATTTATTAAATGGGCCCACACAAGCATGATATGAAACACTAATGAGCTCAAGACAAATGGGTCGAGCCTGCCTGTTTGACATCTTCACTCATACCTAAAATCTGCTTCAAGGGGGGGGTGGGGGGTGTTTTGGAGACACATTTTTAGTACTTTTTCCACCTCACACCTACTTTTTATTATTCATATATTCAAAACTTTACATTAAACTCAAATTTTAAAAGTCTATAATTTTGTTTATACAAGTTTAAATGAGATAATTTTTTTTTAAATTATATAAAATTTTGAAAAGAACGAAACAAGATCTATATTGATAATTTTTTTTGAATAAATTTTTAAGATTTTACATTTTTTTTATTCTAAACAGTTTTTTCTCCTAAACACATTTTTCAAAACTCTGCCTTTAGTATTCACGTCAATTTTGAAATATATTACCAAATGCCTACCAACTTTTGGATACTGTAATTTTGAATTTGCAGCACAGCTATAATAAAAATTATCCATAGCAAACCATTGCCAAACTGACCACTGTTAAATGGAAAAAATTTAGGGGAAGCAACATTTCAGTTTTCTTCTTAAATGGCCAAATGGACCATTTGACACCACTTTTAATGACACTTCAAATATTCTGCACCAAAACGCAGAAGGAAATAAAAAGAATAAATATATATAGAGTTTTATTTGTAGGATTAAACAAAAGAATTTACAGAAAAAAGTGCTAATGCCACGATGAATCCATAAATTGTTAAAGCTTCTATATAAAAGCCGACTAAGTAATAAAGTACGTCATATTTTTCCTTCTATTTTTTGTTGTCTCGTGATCCCTGTTACAGCTTGTTCTATAGTAATACCTTGAACAACTCCTCAATTCCATATATATTATATACAGTATCATGTCCCAATTCTATATATATATATATATTTGCTTCATCTATTTCTATTTGATTTGTGTTAATTCCAATCAATTTGAAATAAAACTGAAAGACCACTCTTATGGCATGATTAGCATATAGGTTTAACTTAGTTTAACTTGTACTCTTATTTTATTTTGTTTTTTGAAAGGTCAATAAATATCATGATTAATTTTTAAAAAATCATCTAACTTTTTTAAATTAAATTTAGCTATATTATTGTTCGAAACAAAACATTAATTCTTATGATTCTAGATTCTAGATTTCTCATCTTTTTTTAATATTGAATCATTGAATGGTCAATACACTAATATTTTCATATGATTAAAACAAACGGGGCAGTTTTGTTACAACAAAATACAATTATTCGTCCCATTAAAAAAAAAAAAAAAAAGGGGGGGGGGAGAGAGACCCAGTCCATTTCAAAAATTAAATAAATAAAGCTGAAGTTTATAACGATCATCCTTATTTTATTTTTGAATAAGTTTCACAAGCACACATCGCACTGGCGGGGATAGCTCAGTTGGGAGAGCGTCAGACTGAAGATCTGAAGGTCGCGTGTTCGATCCACGCTCACCGCATATACATAAACATATTTTTACTTTCATGCTCGTTTGATGGCTCGTCCGACCACCAACTTTCTCACACAGTATTATTAGTTTCCTTTCCCAAGAAAAGTAAAAATAGGGAAGAAAAAAAAAGGGGCAGAATTTTAGAAATTATTCATTTAACATATCCACTAAAAAAAAAGATAATTCTAAATTTTTGTATTTAAACATTAAAAATTTTTTATCTTTAGACATTGAAAAAAGTGTTTCTTACTTAAAAAAAGAAAATTTTTTATCCATTAAAACAACTTTTTAGTATTTAAACATCAAAAATTTTTTATCTTTAGACATTGAAAAAAGTGTTTCTTACTTAAAAAAAGAAAATTTTTTATCCATTAAAACAACATTTTATTTTTAGATAAATTTTTTTTTTCATATCAAAAATAGACACCTCATCTAAAAAAAAAGTTTAAGGTTTCCTCTTCTTTTTTTTTTTTGCTGAGAATTTTGAAAAACTTGTTTTAATTTCTTTATTACAACAATTTATGAAGGAAAAAAAGACAAAAATAATCTTAATTAGACCAAATTTATTTTTTAAAGTGTTTTTTTTCCCTCAAGAAAAATTTTGAAAAATGTTTTAATATTTAAAACACAAACTATAATTTTTTTTAATTAGAATAATTTGATGTTCCGTTTTAGAATTTTTGTTTTAACTTAAATGTGTAAAATTTTTGGTAGACTATCTAAGGATAGTTATGTCATATCATTTAATTTTGTATTCACAAAATACAAGGATCATGAAATTGAAAATAAGCAAGTTTAAATTTAAAAAAAAGGCATTTTAAATACAAAAATACCTTTGTAGTCTTTAAAAACAAAGGGGACAAATTAAAAATTAAAATTAAAACTAAAAGATGTAATTATGTAAGTAACACTTTCCTTTTACAAGAAAACTGCTCTATTTCTTTATTTAAAAAAAAAATGATGATTATGAGATATGTATTGCCATTTCAAGTCTCACTGTTCAAAATTCAAAAAATTTGTATTCTCACCCACCACTCAAAACAAAAGACAAAAGGCAAAAACAAAATTATAAAAAAAAAAAAAAAACACTCACACACAACTCAAGGGAAACTAAAAATATTATTAAAAAAAATGCAATAAAAAAATCTGAATTTCTCAGCTTCTTAAGTTGGCTTCAATTTAATATTAACTTCCTTTCTGTATATGAGCCGGCTACCTATCTCACTGAAGTAACGAGAGGAGTTCCAAAATCTAATAGGCTGCCCTGCCAATTACAAAAACCAACTCAAAGACATCAAACTCAATAATTATTTACCATCTGTGTCAATAAGGCTTATTTCACTCCATCTAAACTTATCACAAGCGAAATGTAATTATGTCACATTTTTACTTCATTCAAGAAAATTAGCCTTAAATGATTGCAAACATAGCATAGCGATAACACCACACCTAACTCTATCTAAAAATACAGAGCTTAAATCCCTCCACCCCAAGTTAAAAAATAAAATAAAATAAGCCTTAGGAACTATATTTACCTTGAGTTTTGGGCAGGGGATGGTGGCCAATAATTCTTTTAATCAGCTATAGTTCTAATCAGTGAGAGTCTGGTAAACATGCTAACGATGTTTCTCAATGAGTTTCACTTCAATACCATTCTCGTTGCGGAAAATTGGCTTTCTTATCATATTGATCTTAAGACCTCTCCAAGAGCTAGTCCCCACTGAGTCCAATGGGTGCCACCCTGCACCAGAAAAGTTCAAGCAAACTTGGGATTTCAGTTCTTCATAAAGGAACCGAATCATATGTTGGTGGATCAGTGTTACGAGCCCCAAAACTATACTCTTCTTTTACATTAAAGAATGTGTTCGAGAAGGAAGCATATTAGAAGAAAATAGCACGAAATAAGCACAAGTGACATACCTGACAATACACAGCATATGGTTCTCTCAATGGTCCATCGCATGAAAGCTCACTTGTACTCCCATCAATGAATGTTCCATCAGCAAAAATCACCTGTGAAATGTTTTAAGATGAGCACCTTCAAAAAATTTGTCCTTAGGAGGAAGTTGTTAAATACAACCGATGTAAAACTATATGTAGCTAGACCTCTGAGGCATATCCAGGAGTTGTGCCAGGTACCGGTTTAGTGAAGGATCCTACTGGGGAGCTTCTTTGCACAGCCTCACAAAAAGCAAGGAGATGCTCACGGGTTTTAAGCTCTACAGCCTGAATGTATCACAAGAAATTAGCTTTTCTCATGTTTTTTTGCACCAACACTCCGGAGCTGAAAATATGTAGTAACATCATTTCCAGAGTAAAGAACAGATAATAATGTGCTAGAATAACAAGAGAGAAACGATCAAAAATTCACTTTGAACACGTGAAATATCATTCCCTCGCTCATTTAGTCATATACAACAAATCTTAAGTTAATAATAAGCTTTGAAAGATCATTTGCTACACCTGCACTGTATCGTGACGAGTAACACGAGGAAGCGGCTCAACTCTATACCCTTTCAATGCCATTACTTCAGCTATCAGAAGGGTTCCCTATAGTTACAGAGGAAAAAGCAAATCACTGCAAAGTGGCTGCAATAAAGGTACAATGTGAACAGAGACTCTGCAGATTCCAATACCTTGATTGCCTCTCCAACCATTTGAGGTGAAAGGAACAACCCCTGGAAAAAGGACCGCATGATATCGCCAGGAGTCGAGCCACAATCTACTCCAAGCCCTGGTGCAGACAAGCGAGCCGCAGCTACTTTGACCCAAGCTTCCCTCCCTGCAACATATCCGCCACATGGTGCTACGGTTCCACCTGGGTTTTTTATCAGGCTGCCAGCAATTAAATCTGCACCCTGCACCAAATTAACAACATTTTTATCTTGTTATTAGTATACTTCTCCTAAGAAAAATTGCAAGAAGGGGAGGTGAAATATGTAGCATACCACAAATGGAGGCTCAATGCTTTCAACAAACTCGCCATAACAATTATCCACCATTATCAAACAGTTAGGATTCTGCACCTGTTGAAGCGAAAGAAACTCTCTCTGGTTATATATATAGGAATGGAGAAGCAACAGCATGTGAGAATGCCTGTCAAAAGAAGCTCACTTTTATCATCTCTATTGCACGCCCTATCTCATGTACACTTAAGCTCCGACGCCAAGAATAACCACGTGATCTCTGTATAAGCGCACATTTTGTGTCAGGTTTCAAAGCCCTCGAAAGTTTGTCCCAGTCAAGTCCACCATCCTCGGCAAGCTAGATTAATCAACATTAGAATAATTAGTAAGAACCATAACTGAAAATACAAAACTAGTCTGCACAAAATAGAACTCACTGGAACTTCTCGGTATTTTACTCCAAAATCTTTCAGGGATCCTATGCCATGAGAGTCCCTTTTTCCTATAACTTCCTCTAAGGTGTCATAAGGAGCACCAGCAACTGCCAAAAGCTGACAATTAACTTAGTCTAAACTGAAATAAAACAAGCAAAAAAGCTGGTAAAATTATTTAAATAAGGATAAAAACTTCTCACCTCATCGCCTGGCCTTAAAAAAGCAAACAAGGCACAAGTTATTGCATGAGTTCCTGAGAAAAACTGAAATATAGAATATGAGATATTAAGCAGAGTAAAAATGTCCCTCTAAAATAAACACATGAAATCATATATGGCAAACCTGTGAGCGGACTATTGCAGATTCAGCACCCACTATTTCTGCAAATGCTTGGTCAAGTGCCTCACGTCCCCCAGCTTCATCATGACCATAACCAGTGCATCCAGCAAAGTGCTGATTTAGAAGTAGGACGTAATTAAATTTTAATTTCCAATAATTATAACAAAAGGGCAAGTATGAAAGACTGCAATAAGCAGACTGAAAATGAAAACAAGAGCATTGTGGGTTCCTAAGACAAGGTACGAATCTAGAGGGAGAAGACATCCAAAAAGAAGCTTGTAGTGCATCATTACAAGAGACAAAGAAACATTTTTGCAGGGAAGCTGTACATCGACATTGTTAGAGGAATCCTGCACAGATGTATAAGGTCAGAGATCGAGGGGTAACCCACTATAACATTGATGCTTACACATGTCAAGGGTCAACCCTTAACTCCTCGATAGGGGAATTAAAGATACCAATGGATCAAGATAATATCTTTGAGGTTGAAGCTCAAGGACTCAAGGCCTAACCTCAGACTACTAATCGAATTATGACACATGTCAATATTCTAAAAGGAATATCAAGAAATTTCTCCCGTCATTTCTGATAGAAAAATTCCTGAATAGTTGAATCATAACTAACATATGAAATGGATCAATTATATTGGATCCTAGGATCCCTCTATTTGCCCCGTTTCCCTATGCAAGTAGGTACTTCAAATGACACTTCTCATCCCTTACTTCATCACTAAACTCTGTGATTCATTGCTTAGATGACTTGAGCATCATAGTGCCTTCTGCAGGCACACCCCACAATGCCTACCACAACCGAGAATCACAGAGAATGGCAGAGCACTATAATGTTGTGATTTTCACTCCAATAATTTCAAATTAACATGAATTATAAACCACAACCATAGAACTTAAACACGTTCTTTTACAGACACGGCATGTTTTGCACATCAGAATTGCTTGTTATATTTGTTGAGGCATTATATCAATTTTTTAACTTCAAATGAAAGTATCATAAGCATGAAGACCAGTTCCTACCATAGTATTGATTAAAGAGAACCCAAATGTTGCTGTTGAATATATATCCAACATTTCATTTTTCTTCTTAAATGGACTGTTAGATTGTGTATTTGTCACACATTGGTAAGTTACGGAACTGCTGTGGTGTTTAAATGTAGAATGAGCTCCCTCTCCCCTTGAGCTAGCATATGGGGATGAGTTCTACTCAACCTCATTTAACATGGTATTAAAGCAGTTCCAGATGTTGACTTACTATCCCCTTCATTTTCGTTAATTTTCTAGTACTTTTCATCCCAATAGACCACTTGGCACCATTTGAAAGGCATCTCAAATGTTATGTTACCAAACGTCCACTTGAATGAAACAAGCGAATGATTAGTAATAGCGTCATCAATTGAAAAAAGTTCAACCATAACAAACATTCCACTCACATGAGACCCAACTCTAGCACGTTGGAAAGCCTTAAGAACACGGGTGGTATTGCGAGCAACCAAATTATCCACTGCCCTGAACTCCGAACCCAACAACTCCACTGCCTCCACAACCTTTCATTGTCCACAAAAAACGACAAACTTTAATCCAAAACGACATTAAAAAAAAAAAAAGAAAAAAAACGCTCTTGAGCACTTAAAAAACAAACACCAGAAACTGAGCCAGTGGACAGAGAATTGATTAGGGTAAAAGAAAATTCTTCAGTTTCTCATAAATTTCAAAATTTTCCGAGCAACCAAACAGATGACGAAAAAATGAAAAAAGGAAAATTTGTTTCTGGGTATTTTAAATTGGCATGAAATGAGAGCAATACTGACGTCTGGGACAAAAGGGCTGTCTGTTTTATGATTGATGGAGACTGAAAGTTGAGAGCTTGAACGGAGAGTGGATGAGGGTGGTGAAGATTTCTTGAGAGTGGGCGCATGATAAGCAGGGATTGCGCAGGATAAGGCCCACATGTTAAACTTCAAGCACTATGAAAGAAAGAACGAGGAAGATGGGGAATTTTCCGGTCAAGTCTTTAGTAGATTTTTACTTGACATTAAATAAAAATGAAAATAAAATCTACGTATATTGTTTTTAAAACATTTCTTGTAGTCTGAAAAAATAAAAATGTGAATGTTTTCAAAATTACGTTAGGATCGTTTTTAAAATTGTATTTATTATTATTTTTTAATGTTAATTTTAAAAATAATAAAAAATATATTGATTAAATAATTAAAATTAAAACAGAAAAACAAAAAACAAAAATTTAGTAATAATAAAACTGAAAATGTTCAATTTGGAGTCATCTCTCCTAAGGCCAAGAACGGCAAGATGGTCATCGTCGACACTAACGAGACGAGACCTAGATCAAGAGAAAGGACTCAGATCAGTGAGAGGCAAGTGCCTCAGACTCAGATCGCGAGTTGTTTGACCTTAGATTTAGTCTCAATGAATGCCCTCTTGTCCTTTTGAGATCCAGTGCCAGTTTTCTCAATATTAGAGAAGAAGGTACAGCCTCGTTATCTACTGCGTCGCTACCAGAGAAGTATGCTACTGTCACAGATCTACTAGGTTGGAGTTGGAGGCCTCGCGATTTGAGAGGGAGCCAGTTGCCATGGTCGGAGGCCTTGCAATTTGAAGGGGAGAGTAGTCATTGTTATCCGAGGTTGTCGTGGGTTTAAGGGGGGTGACAAAGATGGAGGTCATGGTCTGCAAAGGGGTGGAAGAGAGATGAAGAAAATGAAAATAAAAAAATATAAATAATTTTTTTTCGTTTTTAAAAATAATAAAAAAAACATAATTGAAAATGTGTTTTTGAAACAGTTTTGAAAATGTTGAATAAATAAACGTTATTTTAGAATCATTTGCATTTTCAATATTTTTAAAAATAGAAAAACATTCTCTAAAATAAAACTAAACATAGCATTACTTTTGTTCTCATGGTCTCAAATCCGACAATTGTAACTTAAGTAATGTATTTTAGTAATACGCATAGTTTACATAATTATTTTATATAATATTATGTTAAAGTAACATTTTTTTTAAGTAAAACATGTCACACGCATAATTATTTTAAATAGTATTTTTTCATCGATAATTTTATATGGAGAAAATTCCTAGGTTTGTTGCTAAATTTTTATATCATCTTAAATTATTAAAATGTAGTTATAGTAGTTATTTTTATTAATCTTCTAATGAAATCCATATGTGAGTATCAATTTTTGACCAAAATTATTGACAGAGTCCATTAACAAATTAACAAAAATGATTATTGTACCAATATTTTAATAGTTTAAGATTATTCAAGCTACTACCAAAAAAGAATGGAAACCAAAATTGAACAAATTTAGTGCGTGTTTGGTTTTGTTTCCAAAACAGATTTCACGATTCCCTAGGAAATCGATTTCAAAATCGGTATGAAATTGTGTTTGGTTTGTATTGTTTTTGAAAACAGATTTCAAAACGAATTCAAAATCTCCTTTGCTTCCAACGTAAAATTGAAAACGACTAAAAGTCGTTTTTTCTAATTTCATTTTTCCCATTTTTCTCATTTCTCTGATTTAATTATTATGGTTAATTAAGATTTAATTAATATAATAATTATTTAAATATTATGGTTATTAATTTTTAATTCATTTTTCAATTAAAAAATTTTATTAATTTTTAATTTTTGGTATTCATAATAAATTTTTTTTAAATCAAACATAAATATGTTTTTATAGAATATTTATAAAATGACTGGTTTTCAAAAATATAACCAAACACAGTTTCACTTTTTTGTTTCTCAAAATATACACTCAGAAAATAAAACTAAACACAATTTCAGAAACGTTTTCATAATTGTTTTCAAAACAATCTCAAATTCAGAAAATTTGAAAACATAACAGATTTCAAAAACAATACCAAACGCTACCTTAAAAATTTAGGTACTAAACAAATAGTTTACCCTTTTATATAAAGTTACGTGTAATATTGTTATTCTAGCATAAGCTTTGCATAATTTTTGTTTCATCATGTTATGATTGTTTTATTTTCGGTTGTATTACCCATATGGGCTGTAATATCTCCTAATATTCTTTGTATTTTTTTTAATTTTTTAATCAAACAAGTTGGGGATTTGGTGTAAAACGAGATGACAAGGGGTGTCAACTTAATTTGGGTATCCATAAACTCTACAATATCAGTTGTTTACTCTTATTATCTTAATTAAATAAAAAACATATAACTCAACTAGTTATTATATGATTTTAACTAGAAAGTTACAACAGTTGGACTTATCCGACTGTCACATTTGATACGTTTCCTTCCTTTTTCCTGATGGGGTTATAGCGAATGTCTATATATGAAATTTATTCTAAAAATGAGCTACACACTAATAGGCATTAGTTTTTCTACGAACTAATTAGCATTAGTTTTCTCATTGTAATCCTAAGTAGAAACGTTTGATGAATTTCTTTTTTAAATTATATTTTTTAAAAATAAATATATGAAAGTTCATTAATAATTTATAACTTTAAATAAATAATTGATTTACCAATGATATTATGCAATATTTTAAAAGATTAAGAATATTTATTATATTGGCAAATTTTGTATTTATTTTTTCAAAAATATACGTCTCAAAGATTATGGCAACTAATTTCCCCACCTGTGAAAATAGTTGCAAATAATTTGCTTTTTTTTTTTCTCCATTAACAGAAAACAACAAGAACAACAATAAGGTGTCGATGTTCCATTTTCTGATTTGATTATGGCACATGATAGTGTCAAATTCTAAGCTAACATGTTCTAAAAATTTTGGTTTTTTCCTCTTTCTTCTCCCTCTAATTAATTTCAAATTTTTGATTAGATACACTTTATCACGTTATTGTTGATAATATAAATTATAACGGTATGAGATTATAATTCCTGAATAAATAATAATTAAATTTTTTTTTTCTTTATTGGCACGATTTCCTTTCATGCGTTTCGATTACGAGTATAAATCGGCCATGTTTAGGGTTTGCTAATCTTCTGCAAACAGAGACGAGTAGGCGCCGCACATTGGTTTATTTAGTTTATTGTAACACTTGTATTTCATGCCAAAGGGACGTTAATAAATGTCTGTTTTCTCACTAACTTGACAGTAGATTACTCCGTCCTGGGTCGATCTCATTGGATAAAGTATGAGCTCAATTCTTGTCCTATAAGAAGACCTAATTCCTCTCTCCACTTTTGTATTGAGGAAATTGAAACCCCCATCACTAAACCAAGAAGTGAAGGTGAGGAAAGATAAGCCAAGGCTTGGAGTAGAAGAGGTTCCCAAGGAGAGATTTTTTGTTGAAATGGCCCAAGGTTAGTTTAATTTCTTCTCTTTCCATATCATTTAGACAGTTGTTTAATTGAAACATTGCAATAAATTCATGATCTTTGAGATTTTATTTTATTTTATTTTATATTTATGTGATCTAGATTGTATTCAGAGATCAAACATCATTTTTTTTCTTTAAAAAATTTTAATCTTGTAAAAAAATTTTAGAAAACAAAAGGATAAACCTTCAATATATATATATACATATATATTTTGCTGTTTCTTATGCCAAATTTTAGCATTATTTTCTCAAGATCTAAACTTTTTCACTGTCAAATCAACAAGTATAATTGACAAATGATTTTGTTTTGGTATGAAAAAAATGGAATTGAAAATTTTTTGGGAATGAATTTTAAATTGTTTTTGATGCCTGGTTGTGTGTGTGTGTTTATTTTTAAGAGATTAGTTTGAGTTTAATTAAGAAAAATGTAAAAATGCGTTTGGTTATGTTTATGAAACATTTATTAAGATATAATCTTAGAAAATACAAAAGGAAATAAGAAAACACTGATCTATTTGGAGTGATTTGGAAATGGATTTGTTTTGGATATGAAAAATAAATGAAAATATTTTGGGTATTGTAATGAGATCTTTTTTGAAATTATATTTAATTGTGCTTTTATAGAGATTGGTTTGAATATAAAAAAAAAAAATTGTGTTTGGATATATTTTTGAAGATTTTTGTTGAGGGTTTGTTATTGTTTTCAAATTAAACATTTTGAAAATGAAGTTACATTGCTTTTGAATAATGAAAATGAAAACGTTTTTTAGATCACGTTTGTTTATCAAGTACTTTAAAAATGTGAACGAAAATAAAAAGAATAAGTATAATTTTTGTTAAGCAAATGAAGAAAGACTGAAAGTTGGCCCGTTTAGTATTGTTTTGAAAACATTTTGTATAATAATCTCATGATTGTATTTCTATGGAGATTGGTTATAATATAAGAAAAAAGTAAAATTGTGTTTTTGGATATATTTTTGAAAATATTTGCTCAGCATTTGGTATTATTTTCAAATTAAACATTTGAAAATGAAGTTACATGTCTTTTGAGTTATGAAAATAAAAACGTTTTTTAGATCACATTTGTTTATCAAGTGCTTTAAAAACGGGAAAGAAAACAAAAAGGGCGTTGGCCCGTTTAGTACTGTTTTGAAAACATTTTGTAAAATAATCTCATTATTTAAATAACGCGTTTTCAAAAATGATTCTGAAATTATGTTTGTTATTCACAAAGTTAGAAAATCGAAACGAAAAAAAAAAAAAATTCAATATCATTTTTTGTTAAGAAGTAAGAAAATGATCTAAAATTATTTTCTCACTTTTGTTTTCATTTCTAAGATTTATACACCCAATAAATATTTTCAGAAATATATCTAAATATAGTTTTATTATTTCTTATAGTCAAATCAGTTATTATAGAAATAGTTTCTACAATCAAACATAATTTCAAAAAAAAATCTCAAAACTATTCACAAAATATTCTCATTTATATATGATATCCAAATCAAAATCATTCACAATCTGTTTCCGAATGGACTGTTGTTGTTTCTCTTTTTTCATTTTCATTTTTTAAGGTTTATAACTTAAAATATATATTCAGAAATATGTATAAACACAATTTCACCTTAAGATGATATCTCTTTAAAAACACATCAAAGACATTATACAATCTATTTCAACAGCATTTTAAAAAACAGTATTAACATGCCATTTATTTCTATATATTCTCATTTATTTACAAAATATTAGAAAAATCTTTAGTTGTCTTTTGTTCTGTTTTTAGACATTGTGGAAAACAAACATGATTTTAGAAACATTTTCAAAACATTTTTATTGAGAACTGTGAGAATTTCCTTCGAACCGATACCAGACCCTATTTTCGACTATTTTTCATTTATTTAACAAAAAACAATTTTCACCATTTTTTTGTTGTCATTTTTGTTTTAAAAGCATTTGCTAACCAAATGCGACTTAGAAAATGTTTTCGTTTCCACATTTTAAAGGATACGAAGAATATTTCCAAAAACACAAAATACACACACACACCCCAAACATCCCAAAAAAAAAAAAAAAACACTTGTGTTTATTTTCTTGGAAAGCACATATACAATATATGTTTGTATGAGTGTGTGTGTATATATAACTTTCCCAACACATAAGACTGAAATTTAACAAATATTAAGAAAGAAACATGCATTAACAGGATATGGTAAATAATTCTGAGTTAATTCACCAACATTAACGCCATCAACTTAATAAAGTTTTGCCTTATTCTGGCCTCCTTTTTTGTATATTTATTTATTAGACTGGCCTCCTTTATTTTTAACGAGTCATGAAAGAATCGTACTTGTGGTATTCCAATATTAGGCATTAACTACTTTTTAGTATGTGCGTTTGTTTAAGTAGAGGGTTTGTATCTGTCTATTTACATTCATTTATTGATGTATTATACATATGCCACAGTTGAAAGTCAACCAGATTTTCTGATAGTATAGAAAATAAACTATTAAAATAAGGAAAAACCTATAATAGGAACTGCACTTCTTTTTTATCAGGTGTGAATTATTATTTTAGTTATTAGATTAACTTTTCAACAGTCTGATTTATGATTAAAAGTAATTATGTATCAAATCGTTAAAAAGTTAGTCTAATAGCTAAAATAACAGTTCTCACTAATAAGATAAAAATACAGTTTATAAAATAAATTTTGCATTAAAAGAAACAAGAGAGAGAGTGTGTGATATCAAACAAAAGCAGCACTTAACCTAGCAATGTAGAAATTGAAATTTCCAACATACATTAAAGTGGTATGGAAAATATCATCAGATTCAACTTGCACAGACCTTCTACATATACATCGTTTGACAAAGAACCAAAACCGTTCATTTCCCAAATAAGGGTTTTCTCAGAAAACCAAGAAAATTATCGTTTAGGAAAAGTCCCCAAAAGACTACCATTTGTAAGTGCATAACACAAGTCTTGTTTATACTTTGTGACAATTACTATAAATGTCGTTATTCCTTTACAAAGTTATTATTACATTCTGTCATGTTACATTCTCTATTTCTACATGTCACATGTAAAACCGGTCTTCAAGAGCTTAAACATTGGTATGTACATATAATTTATACATGATATACCATGAAGAGGAAAGAAAAAAGTTATTGTCTTGTGAAAGAAAAAGCATGCCTAAGTCCTCACTCCTTTGTCTTGACTCTTTTTCCTCTTCCTGTCATGAAACTCGCACAGCAATTCTCAGCAGAAAACCCTTGTATAGCTAAACCTCAAACAATTGTTTGATATATACATATATATACAAATATATACACACACATATAATTTAGTCACCTCTTCTCTCTATTCATCATCTTTTTCTTGTTTTCTCTACATTTCCATGTGCCTCCTTTATGAGAATGTTTCTGATTTGGTTTCGCTAGAAGTATGATAAATAGAGACAGTACCAAAATCTGCATTGCACATATGTATATATGTGTGTTATATGGTGTTTTTATTGCATATGCAGGAACAAGGAAAAGGAAGGCTAGGAGAGAGATTAATCCGATGTTCACTGATGAAAAGCTGAACTCGTTCGAGGGGCTAAAGAGCGGGCTGGACTATATCGAAGTTACTTGTGGCTGCACCAGCAAGAAATTTGGGGACTCCATAGGCAAGCTCAGGATTTTCACTTCTGGCCAGTTCCTCATCACCTGCAACTGTTCCTTGGCATGCAAGGAAGGTACGTTTTAGCCTTTCTGACTCAATTTTTACGTATCTTTTTAGTTCTTCATGTATGGGTTTCGGCCTTTTGAGCAAATTTTATGCTTTCTTGGTTTCTTGGCATTGTCTCTTCAATATGGTGCTGTTGGTAGTGTGTGTGTGTGTGTTTTACTGGTTCTTTCAAATTGATACTACTCTTTGTTGGCTCTAAAGTTCTTATTTTTATCCACCAAGAGTATGTGGTAGATTTGATTTTGTTTTTTTGTTTTTCGTTTTTTTATTTAAATTTGTAGATTTTCTCAAAATTGTCTCCCGAGTTTTAGCAAAACATGATAAAGTGCCTCAAAGTTAAACTACAAAAATTATCCCCTATGTTTTTTTGAATCATTTACAAAATATTATCATGTTGTCGAATTTTGATAAAACTGTCAATTGAAAGGACCAAACTACCCTAATAAATGAATACTCTCATTCTTTATTCTTTACATGCTCAGAAGGCATTTTGTCATTTTAAAAAAATGAACTGTTGACTGCTATTTCTAATCCATAATGCACCTTTTGGGCAAATTCCAGTTCAGGTCAAGAAAAATGAAACTTATACCAGTTAAATTTTGAGTGTCACCAATTTCCTCTACTCACTTGTTTCTTTTCTTCTATGATCTGAACAAGCCAACCGACTACCGAACTTAGCGTTATAACTAATGTTAAACTCGATTTTGCAGCAAGACTGACACCTGTTGAATTTGAGAAGCATTCCTTGCGAGGAGGGCCAAAGAACTGGAAAAATAACATATGGGTTATGTTGGACAATGTGAAAACCCAGATACTGAAGTCTGGTCTGCTGAAGTATTACAGGCAGGGTTCCAACATGCAGAACGAGGCTGCATGCTCTCGCCGCAAACTGAATTTTCATAGAGACGAGTTCCTCCGCTGTTCGAAGTGCAAGAAGGAACGCAGGTTCCGTCTCCGGAGCAAAGAAGAATGCCGAATCTTCCATGATGCCTTGGCCAGAAGGAGATGGAAATGTTCTGATAGGCCCTATGACAAGTAAGTTGGGCCCCTTCAACCTCATTTTTTGTCCAATGGTTTTCATATTCATGTGTCCCGTATCGAGTCTAAATGGATATACAAGGAGTCCTATTCTTCATAGGAATACTAAATCCTAACTTGAGTTGGCCAAAACTATAAAGTTGCGTATTGATAATGCTAAATCACGACCCAAGTTAGCTAACAAGTTTTGATCTAACTAGTGAAAATATGGATCTATTTATTATTATCATAAATCGATATTCGATTCAAGTTATGTTTAATGTCTTATGCTACATACCATTTTTTTTTATTCATGCTTCTTTTCGGCTCTACATGGCATACGGAGCTCACTTCCCAAGAGATAAGTACTTCTTGCAGTCTCAAAGCTTTTTTTTTTTTTAATTAAATCTACCTATAAGGCAATAACAGGACATCTTTCTCTTTCTCTGTTATTATTTTATTTTATTTTATTTATTTATTTTTTTCATATCTGTAAACATAGCTAAGATGTCAAGCTAAAAATCCAGCAAAACTCTCATCTTCTTGTGTTCTTGGATATTTGTTCCTCAAGGTGTGTCCATTTTGCAACTCATGAATGTGAATTTTGTGTATCAGAATAACATGCGAGGAGGATGAAGAGCGAGACTGCCGCAAAAGCTGCAGGGGCTGCCCCCGGTCTCCAACATGCAAGGGCTGCACCTCTTGCGTGTGTTTCGGGTGCCTGCAGTGCCGATTTCTTGACTGCAACTGCCGCACATGCGTGGACTATATGCAGAATGCGTAGGCCGGCTTTACAGAAGCAGAAATATCATCCTTTTATTTGGCTTTAATAATACAATAGTGCTTGGTAAATAAAAAAACCTTCTGTTAAGAGGGAATGGGAATTGTGATTTTGCCCTTTATTTTCTTTTCAATTAGGTATCGTTGCAGGGTGGCCTCCTAGTCATCTTTCTAAGATTTCAACTATGAGACATTTTTAAGTACTTTATTGTTAAACTTAATTATTTTATTCTGGTTTAGATTTTTGAGGCCATGGAAAAAGTGTATTTAGGAGAGAAAATAAGTTAGAGGGAGTGGCATGTGTTTTGAAGACTTTGTACTTACTCCTCCAGTTTTTTTTTTCTCCTCCCTTCTACCAAACAACTATAAATTTCAAAATCCTTCAACTAATTTCTCCATCCCTCTTCTTTTCACTTTTCTCTTCTACCAAACTAACTTCTAAGAGTATGTTTTTAGAGGCATGTTTAATAAGAACGAGAGAAAATAATGACATAGTGATAGATTATTTAGATGAGATATATAAGAAATAAAGGTGAGGCCCTCTTTGTTCTACTATTTGGTATTATAAAATTTTTTAAATAATCTCCGATTTCAAAGAGACCAAAATTCTGATATTTTAAAGGATTTAAGATCTCCTTCCTTCGTCTTTTCTCTCCTATCAAACAATTGTAAATATTAAAAATCACATATCCCTTCACCTTTTCTCTTTTACCAAACACAACCAAACACCCTTAGTTTGGTAGGAATGAGAAAAAATAGAAAAGAGGAAAAGATCCTTTCTCTTATGATATTTAGAATGCGATCCTTTCGACACTCTCCAATATCGGAAAATTAAAACTAAGGTGCTTTGAAAGATCTGGACTCTCTCCCCCAATCTCTTCCTTTCTCTATTCTCTTTTAATGTCAAAATCCTTTCAATAGAAGTTCCAACCCCGTAATTCAGCAGTTAACACCATTGTACACTTACGAGGGTCTGCCAAATTAGATGCTCTCAAGTGTACAAGTGTTTTCATCATCTTGGCAATTAAGGGGCAAAATGGATAATCACACCGGACATTTTGTCTCAAAAAATCGGCGGTCGAGCTCAGATGATATTTTCTTAAGCTACAAGGTACCGTCTTGATATATCCCTGACAAAGAGATACCTAATTTTACAAGGTACCAAGATTATAATAAGCCATTATACAAATTGCACCTATAATTTTTGGTAAAATTTTTGTACAATCAACCAAAAGAGAATTGTACAAAAGATCTAAACCATTTACAAGATGCATTAGCTGAGTATAAAGGGCTAACACCTCAAACATGCTACACTGTAGAAATTCATACAGAATTAAGTTCATTCTAAGAGGGCTGCTATTACAAGGTCATTGAACTATACAAAATTTCTAAAATGGGCAACGGATTCACTAGTTAGTCACCAAATTGGTTGCTGTCAGACTCAAATTTTCTAACATGTAATAACAAACCATCCAAGCTCCGAGAAAAATTGATTTCTCTTGAAGACAGATGAGTAACCTACCTGGCTGGATTATATATAGAAGTTTGGACCCAAGCGTGCCTGCTACATAACCGAATGGCAGAACAACTGGCTAAAATTTAAGGTCCTGAAATTGATATCAACTCCATACAACTTATGGTTGCCAAACCAACATGCGATTCCTGCCCCTACCTCGTCTTGCACTAGCAATGCTAGTTATCAAAGAATTGCTCATATTTCCTAGAGCATTTGGTCCCATCAGTTTCAAGCCTAGATTCTTGACTAAGTGTGACAACCTACTTTCATCTCCTCCTTCGACCTGTTCTAGCTCGTGTGCCTGCTCACGTGATACTATGGTGTAAAGCTGCAACACTGAGTCTAAGGAATCTCGGAAGCTGTTAGGAAACTCCTCTCGTCGACTGTCTTTGTTGCCATCGAAGATAACTCTCACAATCCCCATTGATCTTGGATCTTCTACTAAAGGATCAAACACAAACGAGAAGTTCCCGAATGCTAGATCAGGCCTCTTGAAGAGATCTACCAGCAAATCATTGCTTGGTCCAACATTCTTTTGTGCAAATTTCCTAGGATTGTTTTGAAGAGTTCTTGTGGTTCGGTATATGCGTGAAGCTTCTCTCAACCCACTTAAGAAGGCACCGTGCATGGTGGCTGGATACTGCCTAGTTGTCGCCTCACCGGCAAAAAACAGCCTATTTCCCACACTTTCTGCAAGTAAATCATAATCAGAGCCAGATGACCTTACTCTGACGTGAGAGTATGAGCCATAGGAAAGCGGATCACTTCCCCACCTTGTACATATTGTCTGTATTGGATTAGGCACATCAACACCTTTAGGACCATATATACCTGAAAGGAAATAATCATAAGAAGGTAGACTTCATGGACGCTTCTTGAAGAAAATCAACAAAAAGGAAAGTGTGCTATATTTTGTACCTCGGAGGACGCTTAAAACACGGTGGATCAAAATAGATGGATCTGTGCTTTCAAATGTTTTTGCAGCTTCTCCAGCCACAAGTGCGATTAGAACTGGCCCTCCAGAAACAGTATGGTAACTGTAGAACAAGAAGAACTCCCCACGCTTGTGGCTTTGTTCATTGAGACATCCAAATGTGTCCAGGTCTTCTCCCCAAAAAACACGAGGAAAAACCATAGCAACTTTGTTTAGCAGCCCGAATCCCAACCTCTCAATCGCTGCAAGCTTCCTTTGGGGCAACTCAGGTTCGAACTTGATAGCCCGTCTCTTTAGAACTCCAAGAGGTACAGTGCACAAGACCATATCGGCATGAAATACTTGGTCCCCGGCAATTACCTCAACGCCTTCATTTCCATACCGAATAGTATTCACAGTTTTTGCATAGAATATCGGAAGCCCTTCACACAAAGCTTTTATCAATCTCCAATTACCTCCCGCAAGGAAACAGTGGTCCCCACCCATTTCATAAGGGTCATCCTGATCCCAGTAGGCCGCAGAAAGATCTGAAAGACATCCGGCGTTTGCATATTCCAGATTTGCAAGGTGCCAATCGAGAAGCTGCCTCTCCTCTTTACTCCTAGCAGTTGCATACAACTTCCGGAGTCTCTCCAAAACTGAACCCAGAGAAATATCGTACGCAAATCCGCCCATGATTTGCCTGAGTTCCATGACTTTGTCGAGCAACTTATTGAAGATGATTTCGACATTGGAGTCAATATCTTTATCAACCGGCGCCCCATCTGGCTTATACAAGGGGCAATTATCTCTAACCTTATGAAGCGGAATAGAGAGTTGCCTGGCTAGGACTCCAAGAGGGTTAGCATGGATGCCGGTAATAACACTGCCACCAAGATCCACAGCAGCAAACTTACCCTCCCGACCCATCTTTTGGGTATATACTCTTCCCCCAGGTCGATTTCTACCTTCTAGAATAATCACCTTAAACCCAAACGACAATAGTTGCCTTGCTGCTGCTAGTCCAGCAAGTCCTGCACCGATGATAAGGACAGACCCTTCATTTGTCTCCCCTGGCATGTGAGACATAAACGTCGGAGAAACCCCAAAATTTATATACCCATTAAACAACAGAAAATCGTATGCTGAAGATATCAAATGTTCGTACTCGTTACTCACAGTTTCCTTAATCTGTCCCTTCGACAGCCACACTCGAACATTATCCCTCCACCTCGCTAGTATGTGATTCCTCACAACAATGTAATCATTCTGCTCTTTCCCACCCAATTCTCTCACCACCCCAGCTTGAATTTCCTCGTCCAGTAGCGCGTCAATCGGAAAACCAAGAGAAAACGCTATCATAGCTTCAGTTTCGGTTTCTTTCTCCAAGTCCTGCTTGGTCCTATTCCTTTTCTTCCAACTGCCCCCTAAATGCTTCTCAAAGAGCTCATCCATCAAATTCTCATCGTAATTTCGCAAACCCGCCTTCTTTCGCAGAGAACGTTTCAAAACAGAACCATTTGAACCCGGGGTCTCCATTATCCTACACTGGGTAATCTTGCCAGCAAAGTTTCAATTCGGAAAAAACCAATCAATTAATCAAGCTCACAAACCCATTAAAAACACCACCCCACATTTCTTGAAGACTACTCATCTACCCATTTCTTGAATATACACAAACAACAAATTCGTGGGTTATATATATATATATATAAATTAGACTGACAATAGGCTCATATCTAAGTAGTGAGAATTTGGGGAATTTAAGGTTGTTTTATTTTTGGAAAATTAAAATGACAGCAGAGATTTTGTCAAACTTGGAATTGAAATCAAGAAAGGAAACACAAACTTAATAGGGAAATTTCAGATTAGGGTGGTCAGTTTGAAGAGAGAAAACCCTACCTCAAAAAATTGGAGATGTCCAAAATGTCTACTCGCTCCAAAGAGTTTCAAAGCAGAAAATTGGCCTTCTACTCAGAGAAAAGCTCGGTGGTGACGCCTGGGATAGAAAAGCTTGAAGAGGGGAGAGAGAGAGAGAGAGAGAGAGAGAGAGGGAGAAAGAAAGAGAGGGAAAGCGGAGTGCGGCCGGTGAAAGAAGAGAAGTGGAGTAAAAAAAAAAAAATCCCGTAATTAGCAAGAGTTAGGATACAATTTTTCAAAACAATTCCTCAAATTATTACAAGGTTTAAAAAACTCCCAAAACCCTTCAACTTTTTTAATTTTATAGGAAATCTCACCTTTTTTTTATTTTTATAATTATAAATATTATCTAATAATTATTTTATATTTAATTTAGTTATAATATATAAAATTTAAATATTACATTTTTATTTCAAAAAAAATGTGTTTTTTATTTGACAGATTCCTCTTACAATTTTTTAATTTAATAATTTAACAATATAGTGAACATTTATATATGGATTAATTTTTCAACTATCACTTAATTATATATCTTATTTTACTTTATTTTTAAAATTATTAAAACTTTTATTATATTTTCTAATATATATAAAATTATTCATATTGTTTCTTCCATAACATTTATGTCTCGTTTGTTAAAAGTTTTACATTTTAATTATATTCAAACGTAATATAATTTTACATTAGACGTTAAATTTTACATTCAAATATAATCCTATGTTACGAAAATAATTACTATTTATTTGTTTTTTAAAACAATCACATCAACTTTTTAACTCAAACTTTTTATCTTTATTTTTATCAATCACATTAACTTTTCAACTCTAAAATACAATTCAAATACTTTTCATCCAAACACATGTTGCATTCAAATACAAAACAAATACTTTTCAACCAAATACAACACTTAAAAAACAAATTGCATTTAAAAATAATTAAAACGCAATTCGTTTACTATCCATTATAACTTAATAAAAGTATTGACCTAATATATATTAAAGGATTGATCAACTATATTTTAAATTATAGATTGTTGTTATTTAAAAAACATTAATAAAAACTAAATTATCTTAATTTAAAATCAAATAAGGTTTTATATAACCAAAAATCTATATCGCTCTCGCTTTTCCTCTCTCTCTCTCTCTCTCTCTCTCCATCTCGACTCCCCTCCTTCCTCTCTCGGCGAGTTCACCCAACGGCCACCGTCCCCTCTTGGCAATTGGTTGTACGTCCTTTCATTGGTTTTTTTTTTTTTCCTTGCCTTGTCAGAGACAGAGTTTTCCTTTTCATTTCTGGAGAGGGCAGTGACATAGAGAGAGAGAGAGAGAGAATTTTCATTTCGATAAAGGATAATTTGTTTTTTTTTTTTTGGTTAATTTTTTTAATAATTAAGATTTATATTTTAAAACAAATTTTTTAATCTTTACTGATAAGCCGCCTCAACAATTATGTAAAATTGATAAATAGAAGGAGACGGACGGGGAAAGTTGAATTATTTTGAGACATTGGAGAGTAACTTGAATGGTGTGAACAATTAGGGGGGAAAATGAAAAGAGAGTCTATTATTGTGGATGTATTAGTAAATTTATCTCCCGTTTGTTTGTAATATTACATTTGTATTGTATTTAAATGTTATACAATTTTCATCCAAATATAAAAACATTTCGTTCAAATTTTAATCACATCACATTTTAAATTTAATACAATCATTATTCATTATTTCACTTTTTTGATTATTTTGATTAATCACATCACATATTCTCTTTCTCTCTCTCTTTTCCTCTTACTCATCATATCATATATTTATTATTAAAATATAATTCAAATACTTTTCACCCAAACACACATTACATTCAAATACAATACAAATACTTTTTTTTCAAATGAAAATTGTATTCAACGCATTACATTAAACGCAATGCGTTTACCAAATGAAGCCTTAATCCTTCAAATGACTATGGAAGTTGAAAATTTTCCTTTTTTTTTCACAAGTCATTTATTTGACCATTTTATTTCAAATCTACATACCTTTTTTTTCTCTCTTCAAATTTTAGAAAACTTAAACTGTAAAAATATATAATTTACTTAATTTAAGTAATTATAAGATAATTTTTATGTCAACATACTCATAAAGATAAGAGAAGCAAAACAAATCCTTATTGCATTAATTTTTTTTTGGGAAAACAATTCAAATTTTTGTGCTATTAATTTTTTATTTTAAAATTTCAATTCATACTTTAACTAAATTCACATTTTTGAACATTCACTCATTTTTAGTGCGAGAAACTCCAGAGCTCCATATCCAATTGGTGTTCCAACGGGCCATGGTTTCTTAAATTTTTTCTTGATAATTAATCTCTTAAACTTATATCTTTTAACACGGCTAGCATGTGCGTGTGTATGTGTATTTTTTTTTAATGTGATACCCTAATAAATTAGGCATTACTGATCATAAAAAAATGCCTTCAGTTACATTAAAAAAAAATGTCTGATAGGCTAATATTGAAAAGGTGTTTCGTATAATGAAGATTCAATTGTGATCGTAAATTTTTATTTCCAAAAAAAAAAAAAAAAAAGAAACAAACAACGAGATTTTGTTAATCAATCACTTTTCCTTTGTATTTTTCATTTTTTGTTTGCCACGTAAATAATTTAAAAAAAAAAAGTATACGAAGTGTATGTGATGGCATGCTTGTAACAAATGGTAAAAGGATGGTTTAGAGTTTTTTTTTTTTTTCTTTTTTTTCTTTCAAGAAAAATGGAAGACAAATATTAAAAGGAAAACTCAAAGAGTGAAAAAGGTAATGATTCTAGTATTTCTCATAAATTAATATATAAATGACAAAAAAAAAAGCTATTAATTTTATTTTCTCTGTAACACTTTTAATTTGATTTAAAAGAAAGTGGAAAATACTGCAGTGAGATTCGTCTCTATATCATCTTCCTGCTTTATCATTCGAATTGCCAAAATTAGATACCATGGAAAGAAATCGGCAATCACGAAACCAGCAAATAATCAACCTTCAAACAGCTTGCGATGTCAGTGACCTCAGGAGATCCAAAGGTGTTGCATGGCTCTTCGACCACTTTGCTAATTTAGTCACAAAACTCATCATAACTGAGGTGACAAAAATATTTCTGATTTTTTTTTCTTAATTATATCGAATTGTAAATAAAGAAATTGCATAACTATATTATATCATCCTTATGAAAAGACAATGCAGTTTATTCAACCATAACTTTATTACACCATACCATATATAAACTAGATCGAGTAGTTAGCACGCCACAGAAAAAAGAGTGCAAACGACACTAATGCAGCAGAATTAGGACGTACTAATACGATGAAACTGATCATATACATACATATATATATATACACACACATATTTACATTTCAAATCTGAAAATAATTTTTAAGTTGAAAGATGTTTAATCACCCAGATTTCTTCTACGCAAGTGTCTGACCAGCCAGTAATGAAGCCGGTGCAATAAAGATCTCCACAGCCAAGTTCGCTACAATTTGGCTGAGGTTGCTTAAGCTTCCTTATAATGGCTGTCTTCTTATCTGAATCTTGATCTGCATAAGCTGTAAATGAAGCCAAGCATATAACCATTATTACTTGAGTTCTCTTACGATCTCTCAATCTGTTGCAGTTATAGCCTCCACTTACACCTTTATTAAAGAAAAAAAAAATGCCAGAGGAGGCAGACTATAATCCTATTAATCTATATGAGATGAGAGTTGTTATTCATTTTAAAGATTACTAATCAATCCTTTAGACACTTTTATCAAAGCATCGACTGTGATTACAAACATAGCTTAGTGAAGATTTTTCAATACTTAACCTCACATTTCGAATCCACTACCCCAACTTCCAAAAAAAAAAAAAAATGATCTACTTTTGTTTGGTATTATGGCTTTAGTTCTCCAACTACTCAAAATACTCAGGCAAATCCTCTTTTTGAGGATTGAAATAATCAATTTATTCTATCAGTTAATAATTAAAAAGAAAAAAAAACCTTATGTGTTGACATTAAATGTTGAAATTAGAATTGGTATTACTAGTCTTACTTACTAAATTAAATATACCGTATAATTTGTCAATTATTTTACCACATCCAACTACTTATTCAATACAAGACATATGTACGCGTAAATAGAAACTATATTTTTCCTTAAAAAAAAAAACTACTAGAACTCTGATAAAATTGAGAAATTATACTATATGGTGACTATTCTATAAAGCATAACAGAAGTTTTGAAATAGTTTGAGATCGAATAGAAAATTTGTAAAATTTTTGTCATATTTGTGGTTTTATTAGTAAAATTGTAGGCTATTATATCATAATTATATAAATCACGACAATATTATGATAATTTCATCATCAAATATTTTAATTTATTCAATCTATCTAAATTTATCAAAGTCGTAATTTGAATTTTCAAGCAAATCAAGAAAACTAATATAAAAATTTAATAAAATCTCAATTTAAAAGTTCCATCCTTAAATTCTTTAATTTGTTGTATTAGAATATTAATTTTATCACTTAATATAAGAATTCCCCAAAATTCTCAATGTCCACCAACCATAAAATTCCAAAATTCATAAAAATCAAAGCACAAGAAGACTTCCCTTAAACCTCTAGTGAAATCAAGTCTAGAGAAAGATAAGAAAAGTGAATCTCTAGGGTTTGGGTTGTAGAATTTCACAAAAATTCTTTCTCTAAGGAAGGAGGAAAAAGGAGATGGTTTGAGAGAGAGAGAGAGAGAAAAGTTCATGAAATAATATATATAATGATGTTTAATTGAGAGTTTTAGGTTTTTAACAACTAATCATGTATATTCACGGGATCTTATAGAAAGTTAAATAAGGATCGAAGGATCCAAAATGATACCAAAGAAACCACTAACTCGACCACTAAAAATCTCTCTCTCTCTCTCTCTCTCTCTCCCTTTTTTTTTTTTTTTGATAATGGATGCTACAACACTTATTTCAATACTGTAGTGCCCACAATCTACCTTCCTCTCTCTCTCTCTCTCTTCTCGGTAAAGGGAATCAAAGTCTGCCCGATCTCTTGTAGTATTTTAACCATAAATTTTTACTCCGATATCAGAAATGAATAATTCAAGAGACATTGGAAAGCTAATGAAAATTTCTACAACTTTAATAAAGGGATTTTTGTGCAATTCAAACAAATTCATAGTTAAAATTTTGTGAATATAGCATCATCCTCTTTCTCACAAAATTCTTAGTACTTAACCTTTACTAATCATATAAATTATTTTACACAAGATTAAACATATTTGGTCAACTCTAGCATGCTAGAATCATCATAATATTAATATAAAACTCTATAGTTCTTTCTTTATTTGTTTTTCACATTAGACATTAATTTTTGCGTGTATTAAAGTACTTGGAATCGTCACCTACAAGAACACTTAATTCCACATTTAACTATAATTCTACCCAATACTTTATAAATAATTAAATCTCTTGTCTCTATTGAATTGCTATGAAATATTAGGTGTTACACATATACCTATGTAACATGTGTAAACATTGAGATAGCTTTCGCTTATAGAATCTTTCTTAATTCTCATAGGAATATAGTGAGTTAGTTAAAGGGATATTTCTATTTGATCATCAGAAGTGGCTTTTAGATAATTTAGAAATCTTAGTTAATAACTTGATACAATTAATTTGCCAAAGGGAGAGTAGAGACATTCAAGTGAAGTGTTGAGAGAAGGCTGTGATTCTAGGTTTTGTTCTATTGATTTTCGTCTCTTGTTAATTTGTTTGATTTTTGTTATTTTCATTTAATATTAATTTATTTTTACCCTTTGTAAATTTATTATTTAAATAAAATCAAAGTGATTCAATTTTAGTAATTTGCAATAGCAATTCTCTGAGTGAATGATCTCTATTCATCATTATATTACTTGTTTGAGATACGTGTGCTTGCATTATAAAATCAACAACAATAATTGAGATATATATTTTAAAATACATTGGTTTAATCTTTACTAATAAGCCACCTCAACAATTCTGTAAATTTGATAAACATATGAAAGTTGACGGAAAGGACAAGTTGAACCGTTTTGTATGAAACAATTAGGGGAAAAATGAAAAGGGTTATATGGTTGAGGAGGTATTTGTAAATTAATCCTTGGAAAAACTATTGAGTTGAAAATATTCTTTTTTTTTTTTTATCAAATGTTGTTTGTTTCACTGTCTCATTTCAAAAATATATATATATATTCTCTTTAATTTTCAAAACTCAAATTTTAAACATTCATAAATTTCTTGTTTCAAGTCCAAATGAAATGGTTCTTATGTCATCTCTTAGGATATCTAGGAGCACTATACTTCAGTTCCTGCATGATCTCTTTCCAATTATTGGAAAAAAAATTTTTTTTTGATCTTTACGACTTGACACCACCAAAATAATGTTAATTATGTTTTTATTTCTCGCTAGTGAAATATTGTATCTACTTGCCATGAGTTAGGCATGTGTTTAAAAATTTATTATATTCATAAGAGAATGCCAAGCCTCTTGGTGAGGAAAAGGAAACTCATTTCCTCAATTACTTGGTTATCTTGAAACTTGGTCAAAGATAAGTTTCTCATTACAAAGCCATTCTTTGTTTACAGGTAACTAGTTTGCAAAGTTTCATAATAGAGAGAACTTTGCAGCGCACATTGTTGCTTGTATAGCTTGCTTGACATATCCTTTAGTTTTCGCGATGCATGTATGCTGTCGACAGACCTCCCTTTTTTTTTTTTAACTTGAATGTAGTGCAACTTGGTTATATAATTACATTTACTCTTTTCTTCATGTTATGGTTTGGTGAAGATGCAACTAAAATGACCTACATCATGCTCTTTCCGTAGTAAAATAATGAAATACTTTTTCGGATTGCTCTTTTAATTCGTTTAAAGCTTTATGCACTGAGCAGGTGTAGAAACACAGCAAAGTTCACACACACAGAGTTTTCCTCGAAAATTGGCAGTGTCCAAGGCTTAGTCCAGGAGTCGCGGAGGTCACAACAATCGACCCAAATAAATATTTCTAAACTTCCTGTTTCTCTGCAATATTTCCTTTTCCATATATATTCTTTCATTATATATCTCATATATATATATGTATATATATATATATTCTTTCATTACTCCATATTAAGTTACTTGCCTTTAATGTATGTACTTATGGTATCCAAATTAACAACACCTTTAATCGTCTACAAGCAAACCAGTTGGCCCCAATTTCTTTTTCACTCTTTAAGTGATAATATAAACTATAACATACATTTACACACACACACACACACACACATATATATACATCCCCCTTTATTACATGTACCTTATAGTCTTCCCTCTAAGCATGCAATACAGACTAGTAAGCCCTTGTTCATATACATACTTCAAATTTCAGTTACAAACTATATTTAAATTACATCTCAAGTTTTATAAAAACTTTAAAAGTATAGAAGTAAAAAGGAGAGAGAAATTCACGGATTCCAAAGTCTATAAATAGCCAGAAGACAAAGTAGGTTTGTATCAATCAGCTTTAAGTACTCTTTTTAATTTCTCATATTATTCTCTCTAAGAAGTGATAATTACTATGGAGTACTTGAAAAGAAGTTGCAATTTGGTCCTCGTTGTAGTGTTGGTTTCAGGTGTAATATTTCAAGCAAGTGCATACACTTCCCTGACATGCAGCAATCGGTACAGCCGGTGCTATGGAAAGACTCTGAAATGCCCATATGAATGTCCCACCATCCAAATGCTAAAGTTTGTGACATCGATTGTGAAAAGCCCGTTTGCAAGGCTCAGTGCAGACGTAAGATCGTATTGTTATATATCTCTCTTCTCTTCTCTACAATATATTATTATTTCTATAATTTTCTTTTCATTTTGGAAAGCTCTTGTGATCCTTGTTAATTTCATTGTTTTCTTGAACTTTTTTCCAAAATCATAACCTAAGGTATTTGTAATACAGTTACTTTTGTGCCTACTTTAAGGAGAAAAATGTTAAGCATGCAAATTCGGCCGAGTCGCGATGTGAGATAGGGGATTAAATCTTGACTTAAACAGGGATGAGATGTAAAATAGCACTTTTTTTAGAATATTCATCATGAAGCATTTAACAATATTGGCAAAACTGTATAGAGTTCAATAGGGACACATGCCACAGCCACACACACACACACACACACACACACACAATATAAATTCATTAATATTCAGTGACAAAGTCACTTGAGACAAAATGGAGACAGCTTCTCTATTGAATTTTTATAGAAATTAATTTATAAAAATTTAAGATTTTTAATATTTTGTCCGCACTGAACTTCACATTCTTTTAATTTTAATTTCTATAATTTTAAAAAATTGCCAGCTGAAGTAGAAGGCTAGTTGCTGTTCATACTATAGTTATGTTATTAAATACACTCCCAATTAAATGTTTACTTCTTGGTCCAATTATTTTTAGGTCAATCACTTCTTATTCCATAACATTTCATTACAACATAAAACAGCCAACTTTTCCCTCGTATATATACATATATAGCTAGTGGGTTTTTTTATTTATTTTATTTTTAATGAACATAACACAAAAAAGTGTTTTGGCAATTTCAGACCGCAAGCCAAACTGCAACAGCCCTGGCTCAGCCTGCTACGACCCTCGCTTCATCGGCGGCGACGGCATTGTCTTCTACTTCCATGGCAAAAGCAACGAGCACTTCAGCTTGGTCTCCGACCAGAGCCTCCAAATCAACGGACGCTTCATCGGCCACAGACCGGCCGGTAGATCCCGCGACTTCACGTGGATTCAGGCCCTTGGAATCTTCCTCAACGCCCACAGTTTCTCTGTCGAAGCTGCCAAAGTAGCCACATGGGACAACACCGTCGACCACCTCAAGTTCACCTACAACGGCGACGACATCGCGGTCCCCGGAGGACACCTCTCGATCTGGTACTCCCCGCAAAAGGATATCAAGATCGAGAGGATCTCAAGCAAGAACAGCGTCGTCGTGTCGCTAAGAGACGTCGCGGAAATCATGATCAACGTCGTACCGGTGACGAAAGAGGACGACAGGGTTCACAGCTACAAAGTCCCTTCAGATGACTGCTTTGCTCACTTGGAGGTTCAGTTCAGGTTCTTTGCCTTGTCTCCAAACGTTGAGGGGGTGCTTGGGAGGACTTACAGGCCTAATTTCGTAAACCCCGCCAAGCCCGGCGTGGCGACGCCGGTTTTGGGCGGCGAAGACCGGTACAGAACGGCTTCACTCCTGTCTGATAAGTGTGGGGCTTGTGTTTTCAACAGGCAAGCTGCAAATGAGAAAGAAGCTGCATCACAAGGTGTGATGGACTTTGGCACACTGGATTGCACCAAAGGAGCATCAGCAGGATATGGAATCGCTTGCAAGAAATGAGAGTGGTTTTACTAATTTGTCCCTTTTTATTATGGCCTTAATTAAGTTGAATAATGAAGCTTTAGTTAATTTAGTTCTTAAAGCTTCAAGATGGCAAGTGCATACGATATGCTGTGCAACTGATTGGGTTTACAAATAATAATCTGTTTGTGTTAATTTCTAGATGTTGTTTGATATCGTTGTCATTAATGGATCAACTCCACTGTTAGAGGATTGCTATAAATAAAGAGTAAATTAAACTAATTTCAATATTTTCATATAGAGCTAGCATGTCAAATATATTTATAAGTAATAATCCATTTAGAAGTTGTTTGATAACATTGTCACTAGTGGATTAACTTCATTGATGGTGGATTGTTATAAATAAAGATAAATTTAACCAAGTTCAATATTTAATTCATATACATACATACATATATATATATACACCTAGCATGTCAAATATATTGTTATGCAACACTTAACTATTTGATTTTGAGGTGGTCCCATGAGCAGGACATGGAATAGTTTGCAAGAAATGAGTGTGTAACCAAAAATAGAGAGGGCCTGTTGAGTAAAATATGGATGTTTTAGTTGAACTTCAGGACTTAAATAAGGCGCATTATATATGTATATATATGTAAAATATACTGTTGGTCTGCAATTTAGAATAATAATTTCATTTTTTTATTAACTATTTTATATCTGATTTTAATATAAAATGTAGATCACAATCCTTCCTTTTCAAGTTTAGTTTAAAAAAAAAAATTTCAAATATATAAAAACTGTACAAAGTTAAAATCTCATCTCTCCATTCATGATGTTGTGTTTATAACTCCAATCAAGTATCTTGTGCATTTGCATTAACAAGTTGTCTTTGTTAACATGAAATCTAAAATTGTGCTTTATTTCTTCTTCTTCTTTTTTCCCTTCAGATTTTTTTCTTTGATTAAAAAGAATGGATAGAATGGACATTTCATGTCCCAAAAATAGCCGCAGGGGTACTCACAATATTATAATTTTTTTATAATTATAGAGTACCACTATAAGATTATCCGAACACGGAGATCCATATTATGAAGTCGAATATTGTCAATACAAGAATGATAATTCCCAATAATTAAAGAGTACAAAAAGCCTATTTCAAAGCTTAGCATGCGTTTGTTCCCTATAATTAAAGAGTGCAAAAAGCTTATTTCAAAGCTTAGCATGCGTTTAGAGGCAAGATTCAACTCAAATGTAATTATCATTATTTTTTTTAACATATAATTTATAGTTTCAATTATAACTTTACAACTTAAATTTTAAAAATCCATAACTTTATATATACAAGTTTAAATAAAATGATTTTTTTAATTACTTAATATTTTGATACAAACAAAACAAATCTACCATATTAATTTTTTTCAAACACATTTTAAATTCTTATATTTTTTTAGTTTCAATCATTCAAATTCATACATACTAAACACATAACAATTCTACACAAATCTAACCTAAAAAAACTCAATTCAAACTTATATATCAAATGCAAGCTTAATTTAATGCCGTTCTTTATTCTTGTTTGCCAACTGTTCATATCATAAACGTAAATATTGAGCATATATAGTCACAGAACATATAATTAGTGGCCCTATCTAGGAAGCACCATTCAACAAATAACTTTCTAGTCTACTAATGAAGGCTAGTGCAGACTCTGTGGTCTTTGTCGGAATTGTACCGTCTTCCATTTCAGAATCATATGAAACCTTTACATTGACTAGTGTTTTCTCTTCGTCATCTGCAGTAAGTTGAAAAGTTGTTGTGTACGGAGTAAACCCCAGATTCAAGTTGTTGTCTATGACTTGCAGCCCAATTTGGTGAAGAGACTCATCAAGCTCCACAATCTTTTCTTTCTGGTATGTCATTGTTGATACATCTGGCATTTTGTGAGCAAGAAATTAAAACATCCATTACTAAGACAATTAGCTTTTTGTCTCACAATTTATGAAAGGATATTTTTTGTCTTACGTATACCTTGAATTCAGTGCTTGTGAAATATATAAATATGTGTTTTCTGTCCGAAAATTGTACAAATTTGACTGATACATATTTTTGTTCAAACTCATGTAACTATTAATTTTGTGTATGACACGTTATATTTTAGAAATTTTACTATAAATTAAATGATAAATACTAACATAAAATGTTACAGAACAGTGAAAGAATGTTAACAATAATTAGTCTTGATCTTATATGAGCCAAATCAGATAATTCCTGGATAGGTGACCTTGTCCAAAAATATGTATATCTTATATTTTAATTTTTATATTACGTATTTAAAAGGAAAAACCCATAAAAAAAAACTTACTGAAAGTACTTCAAAATTATACTTATTTAAAGTTTGCGCCTGTAGATAAGATTGAATATACAATTTGTAGATTTTTTTTCTTCGTATTTTTTTATGCACAACGCCTAACTCATGTTTGGATACAAAATTAAGTTGCAAACGTAAATTCATCAACTCAAATATCAAAATCCTGTTGCCTAAGAACATTTATAAATTTGGCATAAATTTGCAATTATAAGATATACAAACAATCAAAATACATAATATACTCCATTACAAAACATAAAAAAGTAAATAGTAAATAATTAACTTATTATTTTGATGTTATGGCATGAGCCTATAACTTATAGTTATTTAAGAGAAACGAAAACATTTTAATATTTCAAATTAAAGAATTCCTACAGAAACTCCCTTTCCTCCCACCAATTAAGGTAATACCAACGGAAATAATTAATTTATATTGCTTATAAAACAACAATTACAAAATAATAATAATAATAATAATAATAAACTTTTAGTCACAACATTAGTATTTTTATATGACTAAATGCTTCTTTTAATCACAAGATTAATGTGACGAATATGTATTTAGTCACAAATTTTTGTTGTGACTAAAACTTTTAGTCATAAGATTTTTAGTCATAGCATGACTAAAACTTTTTCTTATTACTGAAAACTAATTGCATACTAGTTATAAGGTTGTGACTATAATTGAAATTTAATCATACAAAAATATTATGACTAAAAATCTTATAAAAAAGTGTTGTGACTAAAAGGGTTTTTTTTTTTTTTTTTTTTTTCGTAGTGAACAAATAGTAATACGATTTGTAAGGATGCAGACAAATTATAAGCTCAAATCTTGAAAAACAACTCGCAATATATAACATTGAAGCAAATGGCAATAAGAAACCATGAATATGAATCGCAATTCAAAATTTCAAGAAAATTATTTTATTTTCAAAGAGATTCAAAATTCAGTTAAGAACTGATACATTTGAAAATAAGAGTCTCCGTCCATAAAATTTATGAAAAATGTAGACTGGTCCGTAAACGAAGACGAATTATAATGATTTGTTCCAGTCCAAAACATAAATTACAAAGAAAAGGTTAGAGAACTTTCAGGGGAAAAAAATTATAAGAGGGAACGGAACCATATGGGTTGGATTACTCACCAGAGCCAAAACTGAAAAGGAAGACAGTACCAACACCACCATCTCCTTCTACCACTTCCACTTGTTTCACTAAACTTGGGATGGCTTTCGGAATCACAAATCTCAAATCTTTTGCCAAAGCATTCCACAACATCTCAATCCCAATTCCTACTTTTGCTTGCGCTATAATTTCCTTTGCCATGCCTCTTTAGTGAATAATTTCAAAGAAGACAATGAATTCTAATAGTTGTATTTGGGAATATAGTTTATAACGATATCTGAAGGAAATTTGGAATTAGTTGCTAGCAATATACATCCCTAGGTGAAAAACCGAATTACATCCTAAAATGGACAAAAAGTGGCCTGCTGATTTTAGAAAAGACAAAATAAAGAGAGATATTCCAAACAAGCTTTGGATTTATGGTTACTGCATTGTAATGTAGTCATTTTAATGGGTACAAAGTTATTGATATTTAATTTCTGAACGCATTTTTCATGTGGTGTTATGTTCTGATTTCGATAATTGATGTGGATATTTGGCACATCTGCCGAATTTGTTGTAAATTTTAATTTTAGAGAATTACTCCTTAAATTTAATAAAGTATTACAAAATGCTTAAAATTAATGTTAGCTATAAGATTTTGGACGACTATATCCTTATTTTTATTTATTTATTCATGTTATGTATGTGTACGAAAGTTATTCTTTTTAAATGGGTCGTTTGGTAAACGCATTGGGTTTTAATTACGTTTAAATGCAATTTATTTTTTAAGTGTTATATTTGGTTAAAAAGTATTTATTTTATATTTGAATGAAATGTGTGTTTGGATGAAAAGTACTTAAATTATACTTTAGAATTGAAAAATTGATGTGATTGATAAAAGTAAAGATAAAAAATTAGAGTTGAAAAGTTAATGTAATTATTTTAAAAAATAAATGAATAGTAATTGTTTTTGTAATACTGTTAAAATTATTGTATTTGAATACAATATAACGTGTTTGAATATAATTAAAAAATAAAACGAGGGCCAAGTTCTATGGTTAACAATCTATTCAAGTATTGTATATAATGATCTTATTAAATTATAAAGTAATTTATCACAATTATTAAAAGTTTTAAAGTTTAGGAGAAAAGTGAAAACCTTAAAAGAAATGTTCAATATGTTTTTGCTGTAACCATTATTGGAATTTGTAATTTTGCCATTGGCTGTGTCAATTGTCTTTCTGTCAATTGTCTTTCTTTTTTTTTTTTTTTTTTCCCTTTTGGCTGTTTTAGCTTTAGCTTGGCTATATATGTTTTGACATACTTTCTTCTTCTTCTTATTATTATTTTTTTAGTGTTAGTTATATCCTTGGAACTTGTTTATGGATCGGGCTGGGCCCGTCCGATGGAAACTAAGACCAATGCAGCCTTACTCTATAACTATTTTTATGATTATAATTAAAATAAATAGGAAGATTTTAAAATATTTGAAGAAAATGAATTATTAGATAAATAAAATATTTACTAAATATATGACATATTTTCAAAACGTAAATAATTCATTTAACTAGCAACTCTGCTTTTCACTCTAAACATTTTCAAAAGTTTGTTATTTAGTTTAATTATTTTCTGAAAGTCATGGTCAGTCCGTGTATTTTATATGGAAAATAATTAAAGAAAATTTTAAAAGGTATCATGCAGGCCGGATCACCCTATCTGCCTTCTCTGTTGGACAAATAGCATTATTAGTCCTTTTTCCAAATGTTTTCAAGAGTTGAAAACGATAATCTGTTATAAAATGAGATTCTTTGTAAAATGTGAGCGTTATGTTCAAAGAGGTCGAGGAAGGAATTGATCATTTACAATGGGTAACCGAATTTGCACATTTATTCTGAAGTTTTCAGACATTGGTAACTTGTCTCTAAAATTTTTATTTTAGCAATTTGGCCCCCATTCTTGTTAACTGTTGCAATGTGGCTCATGTTGTAGATTCTTGAGTTAAATTAGTGACAAAAATGAATGTCCAACCAAAAATTCCAAAATCCTAATTCAAACAGTGACATAAATCTAATTCCTCAACTCTTAATCCATCAAATTCAATCAAATCTAGAGTAAACTTGGTAAAATAGACCGAATGGAATAGTGAATTGCCAAAATGAGTAACAAACAAGTTGTCAAAAACTGAAAATTTTAATGAGCAAAATTATCACAATACAAATGGATGTAGCTCTTCCTCTCTCAAGTTAACATGTTTTTCCCCCTGTACTTAAGAGATGATTATAAGAGCTATGGAAGCAAATTGAGGCCATGAAATGCAATGGTTTATGCATGGACCTAGAGGAGAAGTACCAATATTATGTTCTATATCTACAGAGGAAACAAGAAACGACACATAAGTTGAAATTGGATGTTGCGTAAGTCGTTTTGCAAACATTAACTTGCAATGTGGTACACTAAAACCGTGTCATTCGTCGAGTGATGCTGAGATTATTGATTCATAACTTGCTAAAAGGGAGGTTCCTTCAGAAAAAATAATATATAATAAAAAGTTAAAAAAAAAAAAACTAGAAATGGCAATTTGCAGGAGAGTCGGTGGTGAGATTAATTATTTTAGACTAAATTGAAATTGAAGGACAAGCTATTAAAAAGAGGAATCTACGGCGAATTTGGAGGGCCAAATCTTGTACATGCATGTTTCTATCACATGGACCAACCATGTTATAAGTGACTCTACTCAAAAAAGTTGACTTTACCTTCCACAAAAGCTTTTTCTTAATGAAAGGCCAATTCAATTTCATACCAACACTAAAATATATGACCTTTCAGTACACCTAATTAGCAACTTGGGATGCCCCTTTTTTTTTTTTGTTAACATGGTATGAAAAAATAAAAAGATATGGTACAATTCTGACTTGTCAGATATTCATGAAGTTTTACTAAATGTATAATGCGTGACTTTAATGTGATCGAATATTTATGATATCAATTGTAAACTACTATATATTTATCAAGTTCCATTACATATCTTTTTTATCATATGGATGAAAATTATCTTATCAGTCCCTTCTTTTATATCCTATCTTAAGCTGTTGTTTGGAGAAAACGTTTTATTTTAATTTTACTCAAATACAATACAATTTTACACTAAACACAAATTTTGTAACAGTGCTACGAAAATAATTACTATTCAAAACATTTTTAAAACAATCACATCAATTTTTCAACTCCACTATTTATCTCTACTTTTACCAATCACATCAACTTTTCAACTCCACTATTTATCTCTACTTTTACCAATCACATCAACTTTTCAACTCTAAAATACTTTTCATCCAAATACATATTTCATTCAAATACAAAATAAATACTTTTTAACCAAATACAATATTCAAAAAACAAATTTTATTCAAATACAATCAAAATGCAATGCATTTACCAAACGTCCCCTAAGATCTCCCTTTTTTTTTTCCACCTTTAATTTGCACGTCATTGAAAAGAGCTTCTCATGATTAAGTAGTCATCATACTTTAATCAAGTCAGATGTACAAAAACGCCAAGTTAAAGCATTGACCAAGATTAATTAACAATTCCGCAATTGAACAATCCTAATGCACTCCCCATGTTCCTCTATTAAATCTAGAAAACATACACGTGTAGAGTAAAAATAAAATTAAAAATCAATAGCTCCAAAAGTCCACTTAGGGTACTATAAAAAACGACATAGAACGAGCACTTGGGCAAGTTCATATTTTTCTGATCCATTCCAAAATAAGGAGGTCATGGAGAGCTATAGAATAATTTGTTTGCTCTTCTTTTTGTCACTCTTTTTATCGAGTTTGGTTCAAATCCAAGCTGCCGATAAAATAGCATGCTTCAGCAAAAAAGGCAAATGCTTTGGAAAGGAGATAAAATGCCCTCGTCAATGCCCATCAAGATATCCAACAGACACAAAGGCTAAAGTCTGCTATGTCAACTGCAACTCACCCTTATGCCAAGCCGAATGCAAAAGTAAGACTTATCTTAACTATATATCATCCTTTCTCATTAAGATATATGTAGTTCTGGTTTCTAATTTGTTTAGTCTTAGTCGTCTATGTTTGGAACTTAAGTTTGAAAAGTTGTTTTCAAAATGATTCTGAGAAAGGATTTCAATTCAACTTAAATGTAATTCAGTTTTTCAAATCCGCATCACAGTACTTAGTTTAAATCAGAATCTGTTTCAAAACTTTCTAAATTTACGTGCCAAACAAAGCTTGAAGTGTTGTTTCTCTAAACAGTGTGCGCAAAGTTTACTTTTACATAAGACTATGTGCTATGTGTTTTCAAAAAAGAATTCCTTTTTAATCAGTTTTCTTTAAATTTATACATTTATATATATATATATATATAGATTTCATGAGTTTCGATATATATGGTGTTCTAAATTACTAGCCAGTAGTGGACTTGCCCAACAAATAGAATCCACATTTGCAGTTGGACCCTTAATATTTGATATTATAATTGAAATACTCACCCCTTGGTGGGCGTTACTCTAATCTTAAAATGTCTAAACTTGATCTAGTTTATGCAGTGTTTGGCTAGTGTATCATTAAAATAATCTCACACATAAAAAAGAAAGAAAACCTCTTAGGCGTGTATTGAGAGTAAAAAAAAATGCCAGCAAAGAGAAAACTTCTCTTTTTAAAAGCCAAATTTTAATAAAATTCCATCATTATGCATACGTTTTTCTCCTTTTTGTTTCTCTTCAGTCTTTATGGACAGATCACACATTATTACATGTAAAAGAGACTTAACGTAGATTATATTTATTTAATGTAAAAAATATGTATTTATGGAAAGAGATATTCACACTACTATTAGCAGACATATGTAACATATTTAGGTTTTGTTAATTAGCTGGCTCGAATTGAAATATTTGGATTGTAGTTAGTTGTTTGAATTTTTAAAATTTAGTTAAAATTTTTGTTAATTTTTAGAAAAAGATAAAAATAAGTTGGAAAATTTTAGTTTAAAATGGCCCCGACAGGGTTTATATAATTCTATCAAATTTCACCCCTTTTTTCCTACAAAAACTGTAGACCGGAAACCAAACTGCAACAGCCCCGGCTCGGCGTGCCTGGACCCACGGTTCATCGGCGGCGATGGCATCATCTTCTACTTCCACGGCAAGAAGAACGAGCACTTCAGCTTAGTCTCCGACCTCAACCTCCAAATCAACGCGCGCTTCATTGGTCTCCGTCCACAAGGAAGGTCCCGGGACTACACCTGGATCCAAGCCCTAGGCATTCTCTTCGACTCGAAAACCTTCTCTCTCGAGGCGACAACGGCGTCTTCATGGGACGACAATGTCGACCACTTGAAGCTCTCCTTCGACGGCAAAGACCTCGCCATCCCACAATCCGACCTGTCGTTTTGGCAGTGTCCCGAGACCAGGTTCAGAGTCGAGAGAACTTCGAGCAAAAACAGTGTTTTGATCACCATCCCCGACGTCGCGGAGATCGCCGTGAATGTCGTGCCAGTCACCAAAGAAGACGATCGGATTCACAACTATCAGATACCTGAAGATAATTGTTTTGCTCATCTGGAGGTGCAGTTTAGGTTTCATGGCTTGTCGTCGAGAGTTGACGGGGTGATTGGGAGGACTTATAGGCCGGAGTTTGAGAACCCGGCGAAGCCCGGGGTGGCTATGCCGGTGTTGGGAGGTGAAGACAGGTACCGGACGACGTCGCTGTTGGCGGCCGATTGCGGTGATTGCTTGTTCTCCAGTGTGAGGGTTTTGGAGGAGGAGGACTCGGCAAGAATGGAGTATGGGACGTTGGATTGTAGGGGGAGTGGTGCGAGTGGGAATGGGATAGTTTGTAGGAAATGAAATGGAGGCAAAGTTTGTGAATTTGTTTATTGAATCATTTAATGATTAAAGTTTTCTTTATTTCTTTTTAAGTTGTTTAGACGCGACAAGAATTCGACTAAAGTGTTCCCTTTTTCATATAATGTTACCTTAATAATTGTTTTTAACTAACATAGAATTTTAATTGATGTTGTGTTATGTTATTAGAAAGACATAAAATAAAATAAAAAACATATGAATCGAGGTCGACTAATCATAATAGGTAATTTATTTATTTAGTTCCTGAGTTATAAATATCTATTATTTTGATTACTGAACTTTTAATTTTAATAAATTAGTCCATAAACTTTTTTTTTTTTGGCAGTTTTGATCCCTAACAATAAAATTGACAGACGATTTGTAAAATTAATATAGATAATCGCATCTCTATTCCATAATAACTAAAAGTTTTAAAGAAATTGTTGCATTAAGCGTAAATTGTATTAGATTTTTAGGATTTTTAATAAGAATAAGAAGGAAAATTTTTTACTTAATGTAAATATTTTGTAAAATTTCAAATTACACATGGAATTAAAACATCATTATATAAACTAAATTAGAAAAATCTTTCATCAATTTTAATATCAAAGACCAAAACTGCTAAAAATAAAAAAATTCAGAGGCTAATTTATCAAAATTAAATGTTCTAAAATGAAATAATATATATTACTTAGAAACTAAACGAACAAATTACCCCATCATTATTATCCTGAGTAATCATAACTATTCTCTTAAACAAAAATAATCATAACTACTTTTTGGGTGTGACCAGAAAGGCCCTACATGCCAAAGAATGTAGTCGTAGCTAGTTATGTGATATGCTTGGCATGCAGAGATTTCGGAGTGTACACCAAATAAAAAAAATTTAAAAAAATAGTCTTCTATAAGTTTCAATGTGATGGGATTTGAAGTCAAGATAATTTGTTTGTTTGGTTTCTAAATAATATATACGTCCTATTAGTTTAGTTATTGTACTTCTAATTGTGACAAATATAATCTATCTGCTTCTTATTTTTAACAAATTTTGATCCTTGGTATTAAAATTAGTGTGAGATTTTTGAAATTTAATGTATATAATCTAGTGTTAAATCTATATTTGATATTAAATTTTAAAGCAAATTTTATACTTAATATATAAAATTTCTTTAAAATTTTTAGTTATCATATGATAAGAATGTGATTATTTCAGCTAAATTTCAGAAATTTTTTGCCAACTTTAATATTAGGGATCAAAACTATTAAAAGCCGGAAATTCTTTTATCTAAATTAAAAGTTAAAGAATCAAAGTGTGTGTAGGTGAATACATGCTTTTAGTAAAACATCATCGTTTATTAGAGGCAAAATAGTATGAATCTTGAGAAAGGATAAAATAATATCGTTTTATTAAGATCGCATCTGAAAACAAATCTGGATCAAATCAAAGAAATGTCAAAGAAGAATTAGACTGAAGAAGAATAAAATATTCACTCTGAGGATGATGTGACAGACTAAAAAAACGATTTGCAAGACTTCTATGGTGGACTCGAAGCCTGTAAATAGAGAAGAAACTTCATAATTTAATCCCAAAAACTTATTAAAAGAATTCTGTTCTAGATTTTAAAAAGATAATAATTCTTAAAGAGAAAAACTCTAAAAAAGTTCTTAAGATTTAGAGAGAGAATTTTTATAAAAAATTAAGTAGATATTTTTAGATTTTATTATTGGGAAGTTTTCATAACCAGAGAAATCATCCTAACAAAGAGAAATCATCCTAACAAAGTGATAGAATATCATAATTCAAGATTAAAAGTACGAATTACACTTTTAATTCGATGGTATAAATACAGTTGTAGCCTTGTGAGCTTTATACTTTCTACATTAAAGAACCTAATAACGGAGTTTACAAAATTGAAGTTTTTAATCAGAGAAAAAAAAAATTGAAGTTTTTATTTTTTTCTTAAAAAAAATCAGGGGACAGTTGATTTCATTCATTCCAATATTGCGGACTTGAGAGTTATAATTTTCAAGAAAGGCCAATTTTCAAGTTAAAGCCAACCTTTTGATAAGAAAGAATTGTCTTGACGCAAGTAAGAGACAACCCGCATGCTTTTAAAAAAAATTTAGATTATGAAAATTTGATAAATGGCCCTCAGATTATATAATATGTATCATGTTAGTTCTTGACTTTTGATTTTATATGGTACAGTTTTTGGAATTTTTTTCTTGTTATGTCAAGGTCTTTCTATTAATATTCTATAAAAATTTGACAAAAAAAATTGAATATGCTTTGATCATATGAGCTTTATTCAAAAGTAAAGTTGTAATTAAATATTTTTGAAAAAAAATATACCTCAATCAGATATATTTTATAAACAAAACTATACTTTAACCAAATATATAATACAAATTATATATTAATCAAAGATATATAATTTTATAGAGCTATTTTGAACATGTAATTTCCCTCCCAAAAATATTTAATTACAATTTTAAGGTTAATAAAAACTCACTTGAAATGAATATGTTCAATTTCTGTTCAATTTTTAACAGTATACTAATATAGAGGCTGTTTTTGTAACAGTAAAAAAAATTAAAGTAAGGTGACATATAAATTTAAAAGTGAAGAACCAACTTGCAACTATGAGTACGATTCAGGAGTAACATGTGAAAATAACACAAAAATCAAATGCTTAAAAAAAAAAAAAAAGCTAAAAGTATTGGAGTCCTCGTGTCCAAATAGCTGAGGAAAATTTTCCCACTCGCCTTACCTAAATTGCTGAGAAAAACATAGGAACTGTGATGAAAAGGGGATAAAATATAAGACTGTTAAGTAAGCAAGAATAACTAGCAATGCAGATAAATCAAAAATAGAGATAAAATATTTCTCTCATTAATATTTAGAACTCTTCTTTCCTCTCAGTATTTCCCTCCCTTCTTTGGTTGTTCTTCACCATCTCTAGCTTCTTGTTTCATCGACTACCCCCTTCAAATACATACAATTAAGCCTATGCTTACGTTTGAAATAAAGGTTTGAAATATAATTTTAAATTTAAAATTGATCGACCTTCCAAAAATTAAATTATAATTTTTGTTGATTTTTTTTTAAAATAAGACAAATCCAAACGGAAATTAAAATAATTTTTGTTGATTTTTTTTTTTTAAATAAGACAAATCCGAATGGAATTTTTAATTTGAATTCAATCAGAGTGGACGTGTGGCCTATGGCCAAGTTTCTTCGTGCGACCAAAATTTCAAGTTGCAAACTGGCCTTAGCTCATCATACGTTGTCACATTATCTAGATGAGTGAGTGGAGACCAGGTGGTGTACTATTGACATCATAAGCAAGCGGTGACATCCACAAGCTTTCACAACGGTTAGTAAGCCTATTTACACACACACACACACACACACACACACATATATATATATATATATTTCTCCTTTTTTTGGTTCCACCAACCTCTAATAGAAAGAGTAATCCGAGTCCAAGACACGACTCCAAACGTGGGATGTGCCTAGTTGAGTGACTAGGTAATGCTCCTAGGCTCATAATTCCTAGGACAGCTACACCAGTGTTGGAGGCCTATGCGAGACTTGCAAGTAGAAGTTTATCTGTTTCAATGGCTCATAAATAAATACTCTGGCAAAAAAAAAAAAAAAGGCCCAATAATTGTTTCACATTAAATTTCACAGCTATACTATCAGATTTCACAGTAAAATATAGCCTTCAAATTCAAAAGAAAACAATTGAACGGATTGTCGATATAACTTACAAGACACTCCTGACCAGCCTTGTTTCCTTCTTACTTTTTCACCAAAAGAAATTGCGGAAATAGACTTTCAATTTTTTGTTTTGTTTTCTACTCTTTCCTCTTGGACATTTTCTTTTTAATTCACACTCGAAATTGTTCAGCGGCTAGCTCATCAGTAATTTCACATTTTACACTTGATCTAATCCTATTATGAGGTGAGGAGTTGGATCACTTGACCCTAAGTTCAGAAAATATAAATGAACATATCAACATACTGTAGGGATCACAGAAATGTAAATTAGGGCAGAGAGATCACAAACGCTGCTTTATTTTCTATAATCATTTGCATCAACCACCACATAACGAGGCCAATGCAAATACGTATCTCGTAATCTTTGTAAGACCGAGGGAAACTAAAACCCTTATGAAAAATTGTATCAATATAACAATAGAAAAATCTTTTAAAGTAAGCGTACAAGCAATTTTTCTGTTGGACTAAATTGGCACCCATAACCATAAAACTATATTACAAATTAATCATGGAAGAAAAATGGAGGAGCTTAAACAGAATTTTTCACGTGAAAAAAAGAAATCACCTTCATTCATTCTTTGCTTTGCCTATATTTCCAAGCACTCTCAAGGCCAGGACAAACAGCCAACACCTTTTCGTGGACGTTGACCGGGCGAGAGATCATTGATTCAGGAAGATCCCGCATTCTCATCTTCCGCGGGGATTTACTAGCTGAGAAAACACTGCACTTGTGGCTGCATCTTCTCCGTCGTCGTCTGTGACAGAGTTTCTCTCGATCATACTCACACTGTTATCGAATGGTTCGATTGGGGTCAAGGGGATGCCCGGAATGTGGTTTGTGCTGTTGTCTTCAGGTTCCATAAGAGCAGATGAGGTCTCCTCGAGCTGAAGAGCGTACTCGAGGTTCCACAAGACGTCTCCCATAGATGGCCTGTCAACGCCATGTTCAGCTAGGCACTTCTCTGCTGTCTCACCGAATTTCCTAAGAGAGGCCGGATTCACCTTCCCCACCAAATTCGGGTCCATGATTTGATCCAGCATTCCCTTCTTTTGCCATGTCATTGCCCATTCCGCGATGTTGACTTGCTCCCTTGGAAGAACAGGGTTTAGAGCCGGTCTTGTGCAGAGAACTTCCATCAAAACTACCCCGAATGAGTACACATCCGACTTCTCCGTAAGTTGCTGCCTTCTGAAGTACTCGGGGTCCAGGTAACCAAAACTGCCTTTAACAGCTGTGCTTACATGAGTCTGATCTAGAGAGGGGCCTGTTTTCGACAAACCAAAATCAGCAACTTTTGCAACAAAATTCTCGTCCAAGAGGATGTTTGTTGTCTTCACGTCTCGGTGGATTATGCTTTGAGCTGCACCAGTGTGAAGATAATGGAGCCCCCTCGCAGCACCAATACAAATTTCAAGCCTTTGCTTCCATGATAAAGGCGGTAGATCCGTTCCATACAGGTGGCTTCGAAGAGGTCCATTAGCCATGTACTCGTAGACAAGAATCATTTCCGACCTTTCATCGCAATACCCAATAAGTGACACGAGGTGGCGATGGCGGAGCTTGGACAGCATCTCAATCTCGGTTCTGAACTCAGCAAGACCCTGTTCGGATCTCGGATTTCCTCTTTTGACAGCTACTTTAGTCCCATCTTCAAGTGTTCCCTTGTAAACCCTTCCAAAACCACCAACCCCAAGAAGCAGGCTCTCGTCGAACTTGTTGGTTGCGTCCAGGATCTCTTGGAACACAAAGAAACGGCCAAGGTTGGATGAAGCTAACGAGATGCAGCTTGCCGTCGCACTCTTTTGAGAAGTTGTGGACACTTTCGTTATGGTCTGGGAGTTTCCATACAAGGGCAGAGGAAGCCATGGATGGCCTTGATTAGTAGTCTTCAACTTGCGAGAAGCCACGCAACAATAGCAGATTCCAATTAGTGCCAAAACAGCTACAGCGCCAGTGGTACAACCCACTATGATTCCGATCTTGCCATGCTTTGAAGACGAACTAGGATTAAGACTTTTAACAGACAAAAGACCATCCAAGCTTCCAAATTCATTGCTGATCTTCATGATCTCCAATCCGTTCATAGTTGCATTAGTCGTATCCGCCATTGTATCCGGACCAACACTGACAGTCAACGTATTCGAACCATCTGAAGTGTTGGAAACGAAGTCTTTGAAAACAGGCACACCCAAGCCGCCGGTAATGGTTGACATATCGAAACTCCCAAGCGCGGAATCATCATTAATGTAGAGATTGAAAACTAGAGAGTTGAGAGACTTGCTCAGGATGTCGCAGAAATGCACTCGAACAAAATACATGAAATCTGGATTGACTTGGAAGACCCAAGTTATGTTGAAGTTTCCGTTCGCCACATTTGGATCTTCCATGGTGTCAGCGGTGGCATAAACCCAATTCGGAGCTGTCTCCTGCGTGACACCGGTGTGATACTTTATGGTGGAAGGACTGACCGATACTCTCACCGCAGAACTGTTCACATGTAGGTACTTCTCATCATCCTCCCAAGTTCTTCCGAGGGTATCGTTCTGCGAAGTGATCAATGGACCTCCCACATTCAACCTGTAAACAGTCTCAAGCGCAAAATTAGAAAGGCCGCTGAAAGGGGAAGATGGATTTACAGCCGTTGCCTGGTCAGGTAGCACCCAATCTGGAATGGAGACAACCTCGATCGCGTTAACAAACGCGACCGAGTTGTTCGATGGAATGAAATTGAGAGTCAACACATCTGAAGTGACATTGATGGCATACTCCTTGAACATGTAAGAACCATTGTAGTTCTTGAAAGTGAAGTTGTTCAAGAGCACAAAATCATCGGTGACGACGCTCATTGAGGCCGAGGCCAAGTTTTGGCCCGAGCTCGCAATGGGGAAGAAATAAAGGCGGATCCAATGCCGCCCTTCTTGCTCAATCTTGAATTCGAACGAGCCAATGCCCGTGAATATCCGGGCAGATTGGTAAATCGGAGACGGGGCACCGGAATTCGAGCTAGCAACTACGGAATTCCCGCTCTTTAGAACAAGAAGGGAATGGCCTGAATCAGGGACAAAAGTTCTACCTTGAAAGGTGACATTTCTTGAAGAACCGCAGGCAATTAAGTAGTTATCAACAGGACTGAATGAAGCAAAAGATCCCAAACCCTTCAATAAAACAAAAGCTAGAACCAAAAGTTTCCATTTAACAACTTTCATTTTCACCATGCCTAACAACCCCCCAGATCCTAAAAAAAATCAACCCAACGAACAATGCCTGAATTCCCAACCCAAAAAACCCTCAAAAAAAAAAATTCTCAAAACCCAGAATCACATTACATTTCCCTTGTTCTCACTCATGCACAAAACACTAAAACTTCACCAACCCCAGATCTAAAACCACTGGAAAAACAACACAAAAGCTTAAAACAAAGAACTAAACTTTGCCCAGATACAAACAAGACTGAAAACTCTGTTCTTCGAGTACTCCAACACAAACCAGACAAAGAAAATGAAAAAAATTGAAGTTTATTTGCTCAGAATCCTTACCTCAGTTGAGACTGGAGTAATAATAACAAAAACCCAGTTGCGATTATTTCATGAAAATCTCATTAAGCTAAGGTTTTTCTCTCTTTTTTTTTAATTTTTTTTGTGGAACCAACCTTTCCAGGCTGTTGATTAGGCTGTCATTTACAGGGCAGAAAAGATGTGGAGGACCCACAAAGAAGAGAAGAGGAGAGAAAAAAAGGGAAAAAGGGAAAAAGGGCGTGAAACTTCAGAACTCACTCAAAAAACACACCACCCCTTTTCTTCTCATTAAAAAGAAAAGAAAAATAAAAAGAAACAGCTGTTTTCCTAAAGACGTAATGCTGTTTGATTGACACCCAGAATCTTGAACAAGGATACGAATATTATTATAATAATAACATAACGGAAAACGCCATGGAAGTTCTACTACTCTTGGTCTGTCTGGTGGTCTCCTCTTGAGTTTTTGTACTGTTCTCTCTCTCTCTCTCTCTCTCTCTCTCTCTTTTTTATTTATATTTTTGTTCCTTTGAGATGAAATATAATCGTATTTAAGGCTTCATTGAATGTACTGGCTTTGCCCCGCTGGGACCAATAAATCGGTGGGACCCGCTTTTACGCGGCTTTGATGGAGAGGGCAATTGTGTGTGTGTTAGCGGCGCTGACGCACGGAGTTGACGGCGTTGTTTCTTCTCTCAACGGTTACTTCACGGCGTCAATCGCATGCTATGTTTTTTATTTTATTATTTTTCCTTCTTTTCTTTTCTTTTCTTTTCTATTTTCTTTTCTTTTCTTTTCTTTTTTTTTTTTTTTTTTTGAAACAGAGTGCATGTCATCCCCTACCCCAAAAGAGCGTTTATGGTAATTGCTTTGTTTATTTTTTTAAGGGCAGTACTTTAAACTACGTTCCTTATGGTGGCAGGTAGGGTTGTTTGCAGATGGAATTAGTACGATTAAAATATAATCCATAATTTAATTTATGATTCTCAGATTAAGAAAATTCTAATCTATTATCAATCCAATACGTAAGTATCCAAATTTTGCAGAATTATTTTACCTATTCAAGTATTCAATTTATAGGCTCTAGAAACTAAAATAAACATACTCAAATATAAATTAATATGTCATTTGGATTCATTATTGTATTTACATTATATTATAATATAATGTAATTTTTTATTTAAATAGTGAAATATTGAATTCAAATTTTAAAATTAATTTTAAATTCAATAGAATCATTATTTATTACTTTATTTTTTCTATTTATTTTTATCAATCACATCACATATTTTACATTTAAATACAATGTAACCAATCACATCACATGTTCTATATTTAAATATAATACAAATATAAAAAAAAATGCTAAGATGTATCATTAGTGCTAAACATCATTACTAATGGAAGGTGGACCTCACCAAGATAAGCCCTATAGTGGGACTTATCTTCTATTAGTACCCCTAGCATTACTCAATTCAAAATATCCAAATACATATTATATTTACAAATACAAAATATCCAAAATGCATATTACATTCATCAAATATGCATTTTCAATCAAATAATAATACAACCTAATTCAAGTTATCGAAAATAAACAATTTAGCATAACAATCCTTTACCAAAAAAAAAAATCAATTGAACTAAAAATTATAAAATAAAAAAAGTTATGAGATGGACAATTGGACAATAAATTCGGTAGAGGCATATTTACTTCAACACTTATACATATTTATTAAAAATATCCAAGGATAAAAAATATATACCTATGTCTAAATATATATATATAAACATATTTATATATATAATTTTCTATTATTGATTATACAAATTAAGAAATCCTAAATTCAATTCTAGCATTCGGATTGGAAAAAATCGATTCATTTCTATTGATGGGTAAAACTCACCTAACAAATCCCATGGTGACAGAGATTTCTGAGAATTATCATAAACGCAAGGCAACACAAAACACAGTAAAATGTAGCAAAATAGATAAAATAGAGATTTATAAATGTTCGCGTGAATGGAGAGAATGTGTCCTCTTTTCATTACTTAGGGTTTCGCTATCTTTTAAGAATTATAAGTGATATAATTTATCAAATTGTGAGTTGGGTTTCCTAAGGCTTATTTTTATGTATCTATAGGCTCTTTATAAATAACTTTTATTTAATATTTAAATACAAATATTTTATATTTGAATTTGAATGCAAAGATAATTTTTAATATTGTAGATTCTGTTGTTGATATCGAATAATCTTTACTGGTTATTTGAAATTTAAATATTTGAAAATCATGCATCTAGATTCTCAAACGCCAGTATCCTAGCTAGCAAATACAGCCATTTTACAATGGTTGAGATTGAGGAATCTCGATTGCCCATCAATAATTGCCCATTAGCCTAGAGTACTTCAAGCATGGTATCCTGAAGTACTTCGAGTTTCTGGTTGTCGGCTACCTGGAATAGTAGCCTATTTTATTGTTTGTGCTCGACGATATAGCCATGATTCCCTTACAACTGAAACATGCCTCAAATTTTATAACAGTGACATCACTTCAAACTTTCGAATGCCAATTGTTAATTGATTTTCTAAACACCTATCTTTTTGTCCTTGTTGTTACTCACCACATAGCTTTGAGTCATTGGTATTTGCCTTCCAAATCTAATGGTTAAGATTTAAGTGGTTTTTGAGTTTGTAAATACAAATTGGAGGCTACCACAAAAGCTCTGGCAAAGGAAGATAGCAAAGCCATTCAATTAGGGAAGTCTTCGGAGGCTCAATATTGGATGGTTTTCGATACTCGTCTCCTTGTTCTTCCCTCAAGAGGGTATTGTTCAAAGACGAGAATTTTTGGGATAAATCTCAATACCCTGTCTTCTCGTTCTTCCATTTGGAATTATTTAAGGAACCTTTAGTAGAATTGTGGCGGCCCACCCTGCTGTCGAGACTCTACAGTGCTATTATAGTCAACTCTGTAGTTAATCGTAATAGTATGCAGGCCTCTAGGGTCGCCGACAATCATGCTTAACTTGAAAACTACTTGAAAATTTTACGGAATAAATTTTTTTTTTCTTAATATCATAACCTGTTCGAGAATGTGATAAGGAAATCATGTTAACAAAATAACAATTCATGATTCCCCTATCACATAATCTTAACTTGAAAACGTGTTCTTAAAATTACATGTTTAATTCTTTCAAAACTGTATAGCAGAAGACTAAAGGTGACCACAATCCCTCGCCCAGTCCCCCTGGCATGTATCTACCTTATCCATTGTCCACCGTATACTACTGATGAACAGGTCTCTTACCTGCAACATGTGAACTGTAATGACCGCCATTTTCATGACACCTACTTACCATGTAATAAGTCATTAAGGAATAAAATGGACATAATTTAATGTCTTTTAGTACAATTTAAGAAACACGGTCAAGTACATGATCGTGTAAGAGGCTGTGTACTGCTCAGATAGATGAATGTATTTCAAAGACATGGCCGTGTTGAGTAGTCTCAACTAGTACATGCTCGTGTCTGAAATGTACACGCCCGTGTTGCGTTGCACACGCACGTGTAAGAGTCTGTGTAGAAGGCTGTGTAATGAGCCGAGAGCCACTGTAATGACTCTCATGAATTATGAAACTTAATTACTATGTAATGATGTAATTAAGTTAATAAGCACAGTGTGCTTTTCAGTTGAATGAATTAAACAGGAATAGTAATGTTTAATTACTATTCATGCAGTGAAAGGGGTAATCGACAGTGAAATCGGTCCACCCTATTATGTGAGTATGCGTTGAGACACGCAATATCAAGAAACCGGTCTAGACGACCATTTCATGATACAGAACTGATGAGCTAGTCATCAGTACGCTCAGACTGGTCATCTGAGCGCAGCAGTGATAATTGCCCGAATAGATGTACAGTATCGAGAAAAGTGGTCTAGATGACCTCTTCTCGCCCATAGACTGACAAAATCAAAGTCAGAACGCTCAGATTAGTCAGTCAGATAGTGAATAGTGATTAGTGAATAGTGAATAGTGAGTAGTGAGAAACGCAGTGTCAGGTTAGTGGCCAAGACGGCCTTAATCTGGCATAAAACTGATATATTAATAGTCAGCAGGCTCAATCTGGTCAATTGAGCATAAAATGTAGATTTTGTTTAAGGGATACGTAGTATCGGGATGAGGGTCAAGACGACCTTTTCTCGCCCCGAAACTGATATATTTAGACTCAGGACGCCCAAATTAGTCAATCGGGCACCTGACACGTTTTTCGAGACGGGGTCATGCAGATCCCGAAAACTGGTCCAGAAGACCTCAGATGGACGTAAAACTGATAAATTTGAAATCAGCACGTCCAAATTAGTCAAGAGAGACTGTGTTTGAAATTTCACGCGAAAATGCCTCGTTATGCGTGCACAGTGTCAACACAGTGTAGGCCTAACCACAGTATCAAGAAATTGATCAAGATGACCTCTTCTTGATATAAAACTGATATATTTGGAATCAGAATGCTCAAATTAGTCATTTGAGCACAAAAAGTAATTTTTGACCGGGAACCATACAGTATCGGGAAACTGGTCGAGACGACCTCGGATGAAGATAAAACTGATATATTTGGGTTCAGCACGCCCAAATTAGTCAGTATAGCCTATCTTAAAATTTTTCAAAAAATTTGTATAAAGGACGAATTTTTGGGGATTCTAGAGAAATAGCCCCCATATTTTTCCAAATCACATTTTCTCCCTCCCACACCACACGAAGATGAACAGTGACCAACTATCGAATCCGGCCTCCGTTTTTGACACCGCCGGCACCATTGGAAAGCTCTCGACGAGCTGATTCCAACGGTGGGCCGAGTCGACCGAACCGATGCCGGAGCACGCCGCACGCGCCGCCCAAAGCCGCCGGTGGCCGAATTTTTCAAACCGCCGTATCTCCACCGTCCGACGTCCAAATGCCACGATTTCGGTCCCAATGGATTCGTGGTGAAGAGTAGAACAAAACCCAGGCTTCATTTCACGTCAACAGCCGCCGAATCGCGCCGCCCCAGGTTCGCCGTCGCCGTCGCCATCGCCGCCGTCGGATCTCGCTATTCCGGCGGAGTTGAGTTGCAAGGTCGGTGTCAAAATGCTCAGAACAACACGTAGATCAAAAGCCCCAAATCAATTTTGGGCAACAACGCCGGAAAAATGAAGATCCAACGCCGCCGCCGTCGCCGACTTTTCGAGAGCCGATTTCCGGTGATAGGAGCCTCGATTCGTGAAATTGACACCACCAATGGGTTCCTCTCGTCGAGCTCTTCAAGATGGTGGTCGCCACTTCCATCGTCGCCGTGGTCAACGCCGGTCAACGCCGGTCAACGGCGGTCAACGCCGGTCAACGGCGACCCGGAGACCGAAAATTGAAGAATGGCCCGTTGGCCCATTTTCGACGTTCCGGACACATCCGCGGCATCGGATTTGCAAACTGGAGTTTCAAAAGTGAAGAACGACGATTCAAAGATTGCACGGTCGAGACCGAACGGTTCGTCCGACCGCCGACGGGAACGATTTTGGTAGTAGTTTTGATCTACTGATTCCTCAATTTATTATTGGAAATAATTATGTATTAATTATGGTTTACTGACTTGAGGAATTGTAAGAAAAAAGGGGTGAAATGTCGAAAAAGAGAATGTGAGAAAATGTGAATATTTTTACGTAAAAAGCGGAGCTTTTACGTAAAAATTAGGCCTCTGGTTTAGTACGTGGCAGGTTAGAATAGGTTAGATGGTTTTGAGGCGTTTCCTAAACGCCGGAAACCCAAAAATTAAGCGGAAATGCTGCCGAAATTTCTAAAACGGCACAAAGGGGTATTTTAGGATACGAGGGCTGAAAATGTGATCGGGATGGAAACCCGAGCTCCCTCGATGACCTAGGTCCGGGAAAGAAGGACGGACGTTGTGAGGATTAGTGAACCGCGCCATTAGAAATTTCGTAATGTAAGAAAACGACCCCTATGTCAGAATAGTACCACCCGAGGGACGGGTGCGGTCGAAGTATAAAATTTGGGGCGATTACATCGGTAACGGTAACCCGACAGGCTAAATGGTCATACGAGAGGTATTCAATCAGTTGACTGGTTGGTTAGCCAGTCAAGGACCAAGTCGGAATGGGATAGTGAGAGACAGTGATTAATTTGTCAAGTAGACAAATTAATCAAGCACGATTAAAAAAATTAGATATCAAATTTCCCAAAGTAGAGCAGTCGGGTACCGATAGGCATCAGTACCACACAACGATAAGTTTATTAGTTCCTAACGATAGAGTGACCTAAGAGCGATGTTAATTAATTTATTGGGTAAATAAATTAATTAACAATGATTAGAAAATTAAATTCTTAAGAAGAGGGCAATTAGTACCGACAAGGATCGGTACCACATAACGAGAATTTTTATTAGTCACTAATGACCACGGTGACCTAAGAGTGAATGTTAATGTAAATGCATTATGATTACAAGGAGGTACCTGTATTGTGACGAAGGCGAGAGTATAAACTGTCTGCTGACAGGTAAGTACAACTCCGCCTACAGCATGGATAAAATGAATTTAAAATGATGCTTTTCCAGTATTTTAAGTATGTATCTTGCACACGATGCTGCACAGCATACATAAGAGCATATAGTTTCACAATCGAGTAGATTGATGAAAGAACAAGATAGAAGCCATAGATCCCTACCGCGTAGGATTGGGGACAGCTTAGAGAAGCGTATGGCTAGAACAGTTAAACAAGATGGAAATAAATAGGTGTGTCGTACCGGCTCCTTCAGTCGAAGGGGTTTCCAGTTAAAGAAAGTTCAGGCCACAAGTTGAGCATCAGTTGATAGCTCTTCGGCATTAGTTGACCTCGGGCGTTACCGTTGGTCTGCGCGCACACGGTACTGACACATGGGCCCTAAATAGACAAGAAAAGAAAAGAAAAGTTTGAAGCATAAATGAACATAACCGGATCATGCATTAGTTATAGTTCGCTATGCTTTCTTTTTCAGTAGAGTGCATACAGTACACGATGCTTCTGTCATGCATAAAGTATGTGAAGTTTTATATTCAGTGTTATGACATGTTATGTGATGACATGATATGTGAGCTGATATGTGATATGCTTATATGATATGTGATTTATTAAGTGATATATGTCATGCCTATGATTTTACGTATGTGCTATGTTTTAAACATGTTTTGCGGTTAACATGTTGTACTTACTGGGCGTAAAGCTCACGGAGTGTGTTCATGCTGTAGGTAAGCATCCTATAGCGTAAACATCAAGGGACGATGATGATGGCGGAGGTGGATGTGAGGATGAGGTTATGGATATACCGCGAGTATTCTTCCGCACAGTATGAGTAAATAATATTTTGAATGGTGACAGTTAAATAGTATTTTGAATAGTAAAGGTTAAATGGTATTTTGGAACAGTAAACAGTATATGTACGAGTAGTATATTTAAATAGTATCTGGTGAATAGGAATCAAATAAACATGTATATAATTATGTATGTATAATTGAAATCCTTATGTTTTTCAAATTCCGCATTTTAATAGTATGCGTACGTGAATAGTAAATACGTACGTGTATATAAAAAAAAAAAATCCCTCTAAATTTATAGTCTTAAATTCAGCAAGTTTAAGTATCGTTTTTAAAGAAGCAAGTAATAGAGTTTACAGTGACGGTCCGGGCCGCTGAGGGCACGGGGCGTCACATGAACAAACTGATGAGCTATAGGCTCAGTAAGTTCAAATATAAAAACATGAATCATAACATATTGTACTATGCTTATGCATAAAACTTGACTCTGTAAAACATGCTCTTGGCTGAAAGCATAGTCTTAGGACATTATCTAATATTAAGTTCTGGTTTTGGGCCCCTAATTGGTCGTACCGACATATTAGCATAACTGGAAGCAGTACTTTAGTGCTGATCTCCTCAGTCTTAACTGAAGTTAAACATGAAAACCTCCCCGTGGGTCGAGAGGTCGGTACATCAATAACTGGTTTAATTACTATCTTATCTGGAGTTCCAACTGGGTAGCTTACTGATTGCCCCCACAGTAGGAACCTGTTACATGATTTACTTGGGGTGTGAGTTTTATTAACATACTAAGGTGCCTTGTGCACCTACATGTTTTCGTGTACCTGACACCTGTCTGACATATGTACTTGAAACATGAAATTCTACATGCATGACAAAACTGACATGAGTATCGTGATGTAGACAATCAATGTCTAACATACACGCCATACAATAAAACATAATATCATAACATAACAAGATTGCCCACGTTGCAGTCAGGACAATGCTTGAACTTACAGGAAGTCTGCTAGCGTGAGCCTCTGCTACTCTGAGACTGCTGTATCGAGGTCTCTGACTTGAACTCCTATAAAAGAAATAATCGCTGATTATTTCCAATATTCATCTTTTACTTGAAACATGGCAAAACATGAAATTCCTATTTCCAGACTCTTTTTTTTTTTTTTTACTTTAACTTTGAACACGCCCTCCTACACAGGCGTGTTCATGACCGTGTACTCCTCTGGACTTTACGTGCATGGCCGTGTAATTCATGCTAGCTTACACGGGTGTCTACACGACCGTGTTTCTGGTCGTGTACTCCTCTGGACTTACATGCATGGCCATGTAATTCATACAACATGGCCGTGTAATTCGTGCATGCTTACACAGTTACCTACACGGCTGTGTTTCTGGTCGTGTTTTCCTACTGTCAAACACGGTCTGCTACACGTCCTTCCCATGACCGTGTGCCCCTTGACACAGCCCGATACACGACCGTGTTCTTGGCCGTGTACCTCTCAGGTCTAAATTTTCTTGCAATACGGTCATGCATGTGGGCATGTTCGAGGCCGTGTACTAAACACGCCCTTGTACATGCCCATGTACACGCCTGTATTCATATCAGAATCAGGATTCTAGATCTGAAATACTCTGCTCTGATTTTCTAAGGCTTTTATGGCATTTGTTCTACTTCTTACACTCAAAATCGATCTCAATAAGATCGTTTCAAGGTATCAACTACATTTCTACTATCATAAATCCATGGTTTCTTAAGCAAAATTTCACATTTTGCTTATTCACATCTCTTGACTCAACATTTTAAAAAAATCTGAACTTTCTTGACAAAAACTCACTAAATTTAGTTTTCTAAACCATCAACTCATGGATTCGTATTTAAAAACAACTAGACTCGAATCATGTTTCGATTTAACTGAAATTCTCAATATGATTAATTCATATTCTCTTTTTCCACTCAAAACCCTAGGTTTTTCACCCAAGAAAATGTGGGAAAAACGAGGGTTTACCTTGTTTGAAGCTCGAGAACTTCTTACTGTGGATTCTTGGTTGAAACTTGAACGATTTCCTAGTTGGAGGAGAAAATTCCAAACTTGGGAGGATTTCCCCTTCTTCTCTTTCTCTTTCTCGGTCTCTCTCTCTTTCTCTTTCTCTTTCTCTTTCTCTTTCTTTCTTTCTCTCTCTCGGTCGCTTATTTTTGCAGCTCAAACCAAGTGAATTAATTCACTTGGGTTGCTTGGGTTTGAGGTCCCTCACGTGACCTCCACCCTCTCTCTCACTTTCTTTTAATTTCTTTAAAGAAAATTACAATGGCTTGATTAATCTTGGCTATTGATCAAGGTAGCTTGCATGTGAGCCATTGATCTCTTAATATGCATTTTTCATATATTTTTCTATTAAATTAAAATATCATAAATTGAATCAATGTTTAGCTTTTACACTATGTTCATTAATTCATTGTCAGTTTTGATTAATACTCAATAAATTAAAATTTTCTTCTACTCTGTATTCTGTAGTATGTCTGATTATGAATGTACATTTATTCATATATCTTGTACAAAATTTTCCAAGAATGATAAGTTTCTCAGTTGTCACAAGAATATCTTCAATGTTGAGGTATTTCTTCTTATCCATCCTCTTGTTCTTCCTTTAGGAATTCTTTGAGGAACTTTGGTAGAGATTCTTCAATTTTGGGATATTTCTTGACATCTATCCTCTCGTTTTTCTCAGGATTTGTTTTGAAGATTTTTGACAGGCAGTAGTGCCCTTCTGTCCTCAACTGAGCCTTGGCTCTGGCTTTAAACAGTCTCATTGACAATAGTCGTAATCATGATTTTATGGTATATAGGTGCCCTTTCAGCACCTGCCTTGCTATTCTTCCCTTAAAAGGGAATTATTTGAAAGTTTAGTTGTTATTGTAGCTTCACTGTAGCTTTCTTCGCACTTAGTAGAGTTTGTAGGTTTCATTGTTGTTGGATACTGGTATGTTGTTAGTACATTTTATTGGTAATTGTAATTGTAGTCATCACCAAAAAGACATGAAACAAAAACAAAGAAATTGAATGAATTAATAAGTTGAACATTTATAATAATAATGGCATGCTAAACATAAAATAAAACAAACATCCTAACCTAATATCATAATGAAGAAAAAGGCATCCTAATAGTAAAGGCTACTGATAATAAACTCAGATGTTCAGCATTCCTTTCTACTATGGCCGCTATGCTAATCATCTCGAATTTTTTGAGGTAATTACACCTAATTAGGTCCTCAATTTCATTCTTCAAGTCATTGCATTTTGAGATGAGATGACCAACTCTTTGTAAAAGTTGCAATACTTTGACTAATTTCTTTTGGTGGGTTTCTTCTGCATTGGAGGCGGGTGCTGCAATAAATATTTTTCCCTTATATTGTAGTAAATATCCTTGATGTCATAATTCAGTTTAGTATAAGTCTCAAACCCATTAAAGGATTATCAGTGGCGATCATCAATCCTGCGATATCTTTTATTATCAAACGAATCATGACTGCTATTGGCTAGCTATTTTTTTTATTTTCAGAGGATTCATTACTACTATTGCCTTTACTAACAATGACTGAGAATGGCATCTAGCTTCGTAGCATTTGGGCCTTTTCTACATTGAAGAATTTTGTTTCCCGATAGAGGAATTTCTTCTGGGTCTTTATAGGCTTTGCATCCAAGTTGCCTATAGAAGGGATTTCAATACTTATGCTGCTAATTGCCCCCAGTATGCATGCCTTTTTTTACCAATTTTTTCATGCAAGTTACCTCTTTATTGTATTTAGCCAACCAATCATTTAATGTCTCGTTTTGGTCTTGGTACAATGACATAAGCCACTCCTTCAAGGTTGATAGCTTCTTCACTCAAATATATTGTGTTTGGAATGATTTTTTCAACTCTCACAAGCTTGAGACTGAGTTTGGTTTCAGCGTCCCAAACCACTCTTTCGCGGAGTCTGCTAAGGTTGAATTAAATGCCATGCATGCAATTTTACTGGGTATACCATAAAGATTAATGTGTAAATCACACATCATCAAGTGATCATTAGGATCTGTAGTACTATCATAAATAGGGATCTTTAATATTTTAAATTTCTTAAGCAGGAGTACTACCATTACCTCAAGAGTGAATGATGGCTAATTTCCTCCTCTTCTTTCATTTAAGTTTCTAATTACTTTAAATGCTCTAAAATATTTTCAATTACCTTTGATTTAGGGGCCAGGGTAAAGGTGACAACTGGGGTTTCCTACGTTTAAGCCTACCTAGACCTAATATGATATCAAATGTCACCACTTTAGGGGCTAGACTTGCCCAAATTTTAGGTTATACCTATGTCAATAATTAGATTCGTTACTAGTGGCCTTGGAGGTAAATCAGCTCCTATTTCTCACAACTGCATGGCCTAACTCCTTTTCCACTAAGGATTCCTCATATGATTCCTCCTATGTTGACTATCGATAGATCATTCATTGGTCTCCACTCGTAGGTTAATCACACCTTTGCCTTTCCAATTATGGGTTTCTTTTGTTGCCTTAATCTGGGACATCATTCTAGGCCTTTGGCTGTTAAATGTTTTCAGTTGTCGCAAGGAGTTAGCTAAAACCATTCGTAGTACTAACCTCTTGACAGACAACGGTTTCCGTTGCAGCACTAATGTTATTCTGTTTTTATAAGTCCTAAAGCAACAATGCAACCTACTCTAGCAATTCATTGACTGTCATGGTCAACTCTCCAGCATGGTCTTTTAACGCAACTGTCCTATTTATTAGTCTTCCTAACAAACTGTTCTCAAAAGATTTTTTTTCATTGGTTAATTAGGGTTCAAAGGTTCCAGCCTTACTTCTCCTACCAATTGTTGATGGGTAAAACTAGTCTAATAAATCTCGTAGTGATGGGGGTTCCTAAAAACTATCACAGACATAAGACAACACAAAGCATAATCAAAGTAAAATGCAGCAAAAAAGAGAACACAGATGTTTATAGAGGTTTGCCACGAAAAAGAAGGCTATATCCTCTCTTCAATGCTTGAGGTTTTACTATCTTTTCAGAATTACAAGTGATATAATCAGTCAAATTGTGAGTTGGGTTTTCGAAAGCTATTATTATGTATTTATAAGCTCCTAATATATAACTCTTATTTAATATCTAAATACAAATATTTCATATTTGAATTTGAATGTAGAGATTATATTCAATATTATAGATTTTGCTGTAAATATCAAATAATCTTGACTAATTCTTTGAAATTCAAATATCTAAAAATACTATTCCTAGATTCTCAAGTATTGGTATCCTAGCCGGCAAATATTGTCATGTCATGATGATCTCAACTATCCATCAACAATTTCCAATATGTTGATTGGACTGAATTGAATTTGGTGTTGCAGACATAACCTAAAACTAATTTAACAACCAGTTATGGACCTACAAATTCTTTGAAATTCAAAGTATGCCTCATAATTTTTAAATATTTGTGGATTGCCCTACTCAAAGTTTTTTTTTCTTATGTGTGTCCTATGTAATTAATATTATTCTTATGATTTAATACAAAACCAACATTAAGTATATTCTTTTTTTTTTTTTCGTCTCAATTTCTTTATATACTTTTCTTCCTTATTTCTATATTACAACTTTAAATTGTTTTTAAAAGATTAATGACTTTAAAATTATCAACAACTAGATTATAGATACACATAATTTTTTATTAGTAAAAGAATCCCCATTAAAAGGAAAAGATGGTAGTGTAGAATAAATAAAAGTGAAACTTACTTTTCAGTTAAAATAATAATAAACATCTTACAACGGATCTTGGATTAAAACCTTCACTATTAAGACATAAGATTAACATTTGAGATATTAAAGTTAAACAACATAGTTTAGTTCACAATGTTTTCAAAATAAATATACAATATTTGATGACTCTTATATATTGCCAAACATTAAAAAAATAAAAGATCAAATATTTTTGAAAAAAAAATTATTAAATTTTTAATTTATATAATGGTTGTTGGCATATTCTATCAATAGTTACATATCTAATTTCATGAAAAGATATAGAATTCGAATCTCCACAAGTTAAAATAAACTTAGTATCCGCATAAATTATTATTACAATTTAAAAATCTTGTCCCCATGTGTGCCTCCACTAGAATAAAATTATAAATACGACAACTGACTTTATTATAAGATATAGAAATTAAATTCATTAACCCCAAATTCTAGAAAAATAAATATTCCTTAAAAAAAATTGCTTAAAATGTTTCTATTTATGATCTTATATTTACAGAAATATCGCAATCGTCTATTAGGATCTTAGATCATGTCATAATTATCTAGTTCATTAAATTTTGATGAGATTATAGTAAGGGAACATTATTTTAACTTTCATTTCTAATAATAAGTTTATTGAGAATTATTTTGATCTAACAACGAGTAAGGTATGCATTAAAAATTTAAACAAAAAACAGGAAAATACTATTGAAAAGTGCCAAAAGTCAAAGGATAAAAAATAGAAATAAAATCAGCAACATGAGTTTGGTGGTGAAGTAATTAGCCAAAAGGTCCATTTTTTAAATTTTGTATTGAAACATGTCTGTTTTTAATAGTATTACAGGAATATTTATTTTTAAATTAACAAATATATGTAATACTTATTTTGTTCTTTTATTGTAATTGATACCATTTCTCTATTATTCATATTTTTTTTTTGTTTTTGTTATTATTGATGATTTTTCTGCTAATAAAAATGAATTACTTTTAATTAACACAAATATATTTTAACCATAATTTGTATTTGTTTTTTTTTTTTGTATTTAATTATCATAAAGAACATAAAATTATCATAAAGAATCTGTAATTTCTAATATAAATATATTTTAACTATCAAAATCTAATACCTAATATAACCATAAATAATCTGAAATTACCATAAAAAACACAACACTATTATCTAAATTTTGTACCATTCATAATGAAATAAAAACTATGATAGTTTAGACCATAAAATTTTCCTTATAATAAAAGTTAAAATTTTCCTTTTATATAAAATCTAATTACTAATACCATAAAATCAAGCTTGCACCTATTTATTCAAACATTTTTTATTTCCATTTTTATTTTCATTTTTATAATTTCTTTATTTGCAAATTCTCCATTCTTTATCAAAGATAATCTTATCTTTAAACATATAGCATTCATGTAAATAAAAGAGAAAATAGGCATTTTTCAACTCAACACTTTGAATTTGAACATTTATGTAAATTATCTACTTGGTGGTCACTAATCATGAGACCTCTACTTGCCTCGGGCCTCACCGACATTGGTGTTGCGACACAAAGCCCCGAGGGTCACAAGACCCACAGGCGTGAGCAAATAATAAGTCTTTAATTTGATAGTATTTTCTATTATAGTGGCTAGTGGCCGATGTGTAAGAAGAGTCATACAAATATCATTTATAAATTATGATGGTGGCATGGTGGTGAGAAAATCTTACTTGAAGCTTTTGCTTTTATGTTCGAGTCATGTTACACATAATAATTTGTATGAATGATATAAATTATGTGATTGTGGACTCTTCAAATATTAGATTGATAGTTGTTAAAGATTTAAGGTCAAGATCTTATCCATTGATCAACCTATGATTCTAAAATAATCTTTTAGCGATTTTTTTGACAGAAAGAGTGAAGATACCATTTGTTTCTTTTTTTTACTTAAAAAAATTTGTTAAGCAAATATCATATACTATCATCCAATCACATATAAAACCCAAGATACAGAACAAATTTGAAAGCTGTATACAACAACCAAGATGTCTTTCTTTCTTTTCTCTCAGGATGTGTCTAGAATTTGATGCTCCAAAGTCCTAATCAAATGTCCTACTCGACTAACCGGTTGTGCAATACTGGACTCATGAGGATGGGAGTGAAAACTAGGTATATCTTTGAGTAAATTACATTACGTTGTTTTTCTTTTTTTTTTTGTTTTTTTTTTTGTTTTTAATGTTTCACTGGTGGTCTCAATGTTTCTTAGAGATGAATACACACACAAAATAAATGCGTATATAAATATGCATATAACGTATGTATATAAGTGGACATAATATTTAAAAATGAGAGGAGTGCTTCCTAGTTATATCGCCACATGGAATCAGAACAATTTTCAATAAATATACATTCATGCATGTTTAGAGTTTAAGAGTAATACAGTGATTGAAAATATATGATTTTCCGCAATAAGAGAAATGTGTTTTTGAGGAATGGCTGCAAAAAGAGAAATGTGTCTTTGAGGAAGGGCTACAAAAGTGTGTTACTCAAATTTGTTCATAGTATCTAGTTGTTATTTTCCCAACTACATCTCTTTGACCTAATTATAACATAATGTAATGTGATGTTCAATCTTTTTTGCACTTTACCAGTCCGTCTGCTATTTGCTTTCAAACATTTCTATATATGTACAAACAAATACATATATATATGTTTGTTTAATTAGTTTCATCCAACAAGCATTGCATAGTTCTCAACAAGTGAACAACCATTTCATCACTTACCCAATTAATTTGCTAGCTTTTAGTGTAACCACTTGGAATGATTTCTTCTTAGTGAAGCCCCTAAAAGAGGCCAAACTGCAAACAAAACCATGTGATACCACATTCAAATTCTATGGCTTGAAAGGATTATGCTCCAACCCTAGGACCTTTTTTTTTTATCATTTTTTATTTTTTTGATGTAGGACAACTTGTGTAACTACAACTGTATTATTGCTAATATCAAGCAAAAAAGAAAAAAGAAAAACGTAGAAAATGTATTACACATGATATTGCTCCCCTTAAAGGGATTTTGTTGTGGTGATATCTTGACAAATTGGTACGAAAATGGCCCCTTCGTTTTTCCTTGAGACGAAAAAAAAAAATCATTAAACACAGGTATAATTGGTCACACTATTGGATCAAGTTTGAAAAAATGAAATCATTTTTACCAACATGAAGCATTTACAATTGCTACCAAATTAGGAACTTTATCCAAACTCAACATCCTGAAAATTTAGATGGAGTTTGATGAGATCAAACTTTTGCGCCCTAAATTCCTAGTTGTCGAAGTTCGACCTTTATTATAATTTACATATTTGGGATAGATACCTAAATTTACATTATAGTCATTAAAATATCACCTTTTACCTGTATTTGTGTTCTTTTATTTTATGTTAATAAAAACGCTAAATATTATTATTGGTACCTTGCAGATTAAATTCCTCCCCCCCCCCCCCCCCCAATTTGGTACTAATAAAAAAATTTTAGAAAAATATTTATTTGATTTTTTTTTTGTTTATAACTTTTTTATGAATGAACTTGTATTATTTTATTTTTCTTTTTTTAAATAATTTTACGGTTTTCTATTAATTAAGTTTTTATTTTTATTTTTTTAATTAAAGGGTAGAACTATCATTTTATGTCTACAAAAAGAGACTCAAGGTTCATGAATGCAACTTTCTCAAAACAAGGTATCTCAATTAGTGTTTCCAAACATGAATGTGCCAAATTGAAATATATATATATATATATATATCAAACTACAAGGTATCATAATTGTTACACCTTAGTTGCTATTATAAGAAGCACCTAAAGTCTTCTACCATAATGAGTGCTCAGTATAATCTACCGTGAGGAGTGCTCACCTGGAGGGTAGTAATTGAAGTCCTCTATTGTGAGAAGTACCCAAAGTCCTCTACCATGGGGAGTGCTTGCTACTTATCGCAAAGAATGCTCGGTGTCTTCTACTATGATAAGTGATTAGTGTCCTCCATTGTAGGACGTGTATAATGCTCTTTACTGTGAAAGGTCTCCGGATAAGCTCTAGGCATAAAGGTAAACTTTAGTCTCCTAATCATTACTCAACATAGAGTCTATCTCAAGAAAAGCATGTCTATCAGTTGGAAATGATATTTTTGTAAGCCTATATCGAGATTACCTTTATGAGGAGAGACTATATGTAATAGTCTAACTAATTAACATCAAAAATACAACTCTTAGGGAGAAGTAGCCACTACTCCACTACCCTGGGAAATGCCGGGAATAATCACTGATTAGTGGTTGAGAGATGAAGAACGTGGTAGAGTTAAAGGAAATATATTATGATTAGATGTGAGTTAGTCTGAGTGTTGATGTCGGATATAAAATGTAAAATAGTTTCACAAGAGGGAGGATCTTGATTCTACCTGGAAAATCTTGTACCCTTTATCTAAAATATAGTGAAACACCTCCTGGATATAAAGAGGACATAGTCTGTATTAAGCGAAACTCTACAAATCTCTTTATGTTCATCTCTTTACTGTTTTTTATTACTTTAAATCACATGAGAGAAGACTTTGAGTACTATATGGTGAGGATTTTTCAGATAGCTAGTGAAGAGTGCTAGCTCCCCTCTACTATATGGTGAGGACGTCCTCTACTATAAAGCGTGCTAGCTACCCTCTACCATAAAGAGTGCTCAACTTCTTCTACCACGGGGAGTGCTCAATGTCCTTTACTACGATAAATGTTTTGTGTCCTCTACTATAAGAAGTGTATAATACTCTCCACTGTAAGAGGTTTCCAGACAAGCTCTAGGTATAGAGGCAAACTTCAGTCTCCTAATGATTACTCAACATAGAGGCAATCTCTAGAAAGGCCTATTTATCAACTAGAGATGATATTCTTATAACGATATATCGAGGTTATCTCTATAAGGAGAGACTATATATCTAACAATCTAACTAATTAATGTGGAGAAGATCAACTCTCAAGGAGAGGCCATTACTCCATTACCCTAGGAAATGCGGGGGAATAACCACCAATTAGTGATTGAGAGATGAAGGACGTCGTAGAGTCTAAGGACATGTGTCATGATTAGATGTGGGATAGTCTAGGTGGTGATTTCAGTAACCATCATGTATCATAGGTAAGAGGACATAAAATGTTAAATAGTTCTAAAAGAGGGGGATCTTGATTCTCCATGGAAATACTTGTACTCTTTCTCTAGAATATAGTGAAACACCATTTGGACACAAAAGACATAGCCTGAATTAAAGTGAACCTCTATAAATCTCTTTATGTTTAACTATATACCGCCTTTTATAACTTTAAATCATAGGAAAGAAGACTTTGAGTGCTACATGACGAGGATTTATCGAGTTAGCATATATTGAATATCAACAACAATGATTTTTTTCTAGTCTGAAACGTCCATTATGACAAAATGTAGTCAAACTTCCAATGCAGAAAGGCCACTCTAAATATAAGATTGACTAAATTGTTAATGCATAATAAGGTCCATTAAGATAGTCTTTTCAAACTTTAAATTTGATCATATTTTGTTAAAATGGAGATTTTTTTAAAAGGGGAAATATCATCCAATTCAGAAAAGAAATTACAAATACATAGGATTGATCCCACATTACAGAGACAAAACTCTCAATGAAACTGATACTATTAGTACATTCTGATGACAAACAAAGAAAAGAAAAACGAATGTTTATGGCCCGAAAACAAGATAATACCTCAAGCATACATAAGGGTTTTTTCAACAAGTATTCTAAGTATAGTTTAACAGTAATTACATATATGATTTTATTTCTTAGTAAAATTACAAATGTTAAGGATACCAACTCTAATCTTAAATTTTGAATATTAATCTATGTGACATATGAATTGTTTTTTTTTATTACTAAGTATTTAAAGTATTGTCAAATCAATTAATTATTTCTAATAATTAAAATATAATACATGAGTTAATATTAAAAAGTTAAAATTAGAATTGGTATTTTTAATGTTCCTTATTCCTAAAATAAAAAAATAAAAAAAGGAAAGAAAGGGGGAAACTTGGAGCGGGGAATTTGTTCCGTTACGTTGGTGACAGTCCCGTTGTGGAGAGTGGAACGGCAAAAGACGGCCATAGACGGAATCTATCAGAAACGAAGACGCAATGGCCGTTTCAGCCGTTACAGTTGACGTCAAGTCGTCAACATTCCAACAAAATCATTTTTCTTTCTTTTTATTTTTTTATTTCTCCATAAAACGACACAGCCAAGCACATGGCCACCATCACTAACGTCTCTCTCACTTCCTTTCTCATGTGCGGTTTTTTTTAAATCATCTATTTATTTATTAAATTAAATAATATTCTGTTACCTATAGTTGCCACAAACTTTGTTGCGTGGAAAATTTATTATCAATTTTCTTGATATTTTATTCCTTTTTTTTTTTTTTTAATTTAGGCTATGTTTGTTAGAAGGGAGAGAAAAGTGAAAGAAGGGAGTTTTAAATCACCTAGACAAGAGAGATAAAAAATAAAAAAAAAGATAGAGATAATTTCATTCATAATATTTTGTATAATAATTATGAGAAAGTAAATAATAGATTTTATTTGTAAAATAGCTACTTTATCTATAATTAATGAGATAAAATTGAATTCCTCCTAAAATTCTTTCAATTTAAGAGAAATCAAAATTATAATGTTTACAAAGACTAAAAGTCCCTACCTTAATCGCTTTCTTCTTCTATAATTCTTTCCTTCCATCAATCCATATCCATCCCTCTCCTTTCTTCCATTTTTCTTTTCTAATAGACACTACTTTTTCACATATTACACTAATGCCCTCTACACGTCTTATCTTTAAGCAACTTGTCTCCTAAACTTTTAATTTTGACAATTTACTCCTTAAACTTGTCAAATTATTACAATGTAACCCTTTTAGTTAATTTTACATTGAATTGAGGATTTAAAATTACCATATTTGCATTAGGATTTTTATTAGATTTGAAAATGTTTTGTCAGAAATAGGGTTTTTTGTCTTCACGTGAGGTATGTGTGTGCTTTTTATGACTAATTTAATGAAAAATTCATACATAAAAGGTATATTGTAACTATTTAATAAGTTCAGGAGGTATATTATCAAAATTAAAAATTTGAAGGATAAATTATTAAAAGATAACAAGTTTAATGGGCATCAGCGCTAAATGCTCTTACTCTTTTACTTGAACCTTAAGAAAATATACATATATATGACAAAAATGAAATATTCCATCAATTAGTCAAGACAAGTTATATATATGGTAATTAAGGGGAAGAGAGAAACTTTTGGCACCACTTCGTATGAAATTTAATGATGAATTTTAATGATGAATTGCGGACTTGACGGAGAATCGTAAAATATGTGGGTGCGTGCGTGCGTGTGTGTGTGTGTGTGTGTGTGTGTGTTTTGTCTTGTTTTATTTTATTTTTTAAAAGCTTTTCTTTTGCTGAGTTTTTGTGACTACTCGTTATCTATTTATTTCTTATAACTTTGGTTTTTAGTTTCTTTATCTGAATGATTAGCATTTAAATAACAACAAATATTTATCTTTTTTAACTTTAATAACAAATATTTAGAGTAGTAACACATACCATCTTTCATCTTGAATCTATTTTCTTACCTGTTGAGATAGCCAGTAGCCCCAACAAAGTATTTAATATAAAATTGTGAACATTGTTGGTTCTTGAACTATAGACATGTATAGCAACAATTTGTTTTTAATTAATTTTTTTAACAGATTACCCTAACCCTAATTGATTATGAATTTATAGAATTTAAAAAGTGATAATCATGTGCTAAACGCGCATACTAACTTTTAATCTTATAGCAAGAGTAAAATTAAGTAAAATTAAAATCACTAAAAACTACTGAATTGAAAATTAAGATGCTTGAACTTAATATGATATATCAGTAAAATTTTAAGTTATCAAGTTATTAACGTGTGATTATTATTGTTAGGTTATTAAAAAAAAAAAAAGTCAATTTTAGTGATAGCTTGACCAAAATAATAATTAAAAAATGTTTAGGAGTAATTTGTCAAAAAAAAAAAAGAAATCATGAATCAAAGTGTCATTATGCTTAGTGCTCAAATAAAAACAGACTATCAAAATATGGTGATTTGTAATTTAAGGGAGGTTATTTTAAAACTTTAAGATATTAAGCTGAGCGTTATAAACTTTCTTTGTTTCGCATATTTTATACTTTATTAATTTGCATTATGATTGTGTTTTTTTTATTTATTATTTTATTATTTTATTATTTTTTATATTTATTTTTAGGTACATATGTTTTTCTTTGTATTATTCCTCGAAGTCTATTAGTAGTGGTACCGCATTTCCCTTTCTTCAGGGTTTCCATTGTGTCGCACACCACGAATTGTATTATTATAGTCTGAGAAAAAAAAAAAAAAGAAAAAGAAATCAACTTCTTTTGAAAATGCCGCTAATTAAGCTTTCTAGAGGAAATTAGTTTATGGATACAATCTAGTCTATGTTATTGAATTTCAAGACCATTCTCACTTTTTTTTTTTTTTTACTTCAACTTTGAAAACCCTTATTTTATCTTTTAAATTTTAAATTAGTATTTCCGTTAAAAACATATAAAAAAGAACAATTAGTCTTAATATAATCCCATGTATTAGAATTTTTGAAAAAATAAAAAAACCATAAGACTATAACCTATCTGTTTTAACAAAAATTCTAATAAAAGTAGTTAAAATAAGACTAATTCAAAATTTAATAAGAAAATGTAAAATGTTATAGTTTTATAAATATTAAAAAAAAAACTATATAAATGTACTTAACTTTTCTTTTATCGATTATTTTTAACATAAATATTGCGAAAGGCTAATTTAAAATTTAAGAGTTAGACGAAAAGTTCTTGAAATTTAGAAAGGAATGGATCAAAACAATTTTTAATTTAATTTACACTTTGTTCACTTCACATATTCATTTTTAAAAAATGAAAAATTTTTCACTTTAAAAAAAATAGATCTTCCTAAATTTTCATATTTTAACATAAAAAATTTTTTATTTTTGAAAAATGAAAAAAGAATTCTCTTTAAAAAATGAAAAATTTTTACTTATTTAAATAATTTTTTACTTAAAAAAAATCAAATAATTTTTTATTTTTTCAAATTGAAAATTTTCTATTTTAAAAAAATAGGCAGAATCATTTATGGGGCGTTTATTTATAATTTTACGTTCACATTGCGTTTACATACAATGCAATTTTCATCCAAACGTAAAAGTTTTACGTTCAAATACAATACTTTTTCACAGTACCTCAAATACATTTATTCTTCTAAAATATTTTAAAATTAATTTTTTTCATTTACATCATATTCTCTCTCCATCTTACTTTTTCTATATATTTTTATCAATCACATCAACTTTTTAATTTTAAAATATAATTTAATTATTTTTTATTTGAATACATATTATATTTAAATATAAAATAAATACATTTTATCTAAATATAAAATATATTTAATATATTATATTTAAATATAATATAAATGTGTATTTTTACCAAACGTCACACTAACCTTTCACACAATTTTCTAATCCTCGTTGATTCAATCAATTAATAAAAATGAAAAAAAGGAAAAGGTCCCAATGATTTGGTAATCGTCTTGGTCCACAACACTGCCATAGTTAGCACGTAAAAATAGAAAATTGGCAGTAGATTTTCCAAGGACAACGAGACACGTAAGAAATTTCTCGCTCAGTGCTTCACGTTAGAGACGACAAAGACAAGACAGAATTTATTAGTTTAAAGTTGTTTCAGAGTCCACGCACCGCCAATCACGTTGCTGACGAGAATACAGCCGTGCGGCGCGGGTACACTGTATCCTCTCTCTCTTCTTTCTCTCACTACCATTTTGATGATTTTTACTCGAACTTTCCCAAGTCAATCACGACCAAGACCTTACAAGTCAACCTAGTTGTTAGCTGGTGGCCAAAAGGTCGGATACTTTTGGTCATTTTTCCCTTTCGTTCTTGGTTTACCCACAACTACCTTCCAAAACTTATGAATTCTTTTTTTTTTTTTTTTTTTTTGGGGCTAATCCAAAAATTATGAATTCAAATCACCAGCTTGCAAGCAACACTTTAACAAACGCTTACCCTAGACCAATATGACAACTTTCTTTTTCTCCCAAGGTAAATGAAAATACGTGTTGTAAGTACATGCTTATGTGTGTATAATATATATACACACACAGATACATACAAGAATGTATAAGCCAGGCCTTAAAAAAGAAAAAAAAAAAAGTAAAGAAAGAGTGAGTGAGAGATAGAGAAGAGGTTTGATACACCATTGGCTTCTATCCATCAAATATCATTTACAAGTCGTAATTAGTTTCAATATTTAGAATCAGTGTCTGTGCCATTCACGGATAAAGAGGATTATCATATCAAAGGTGTAGATGGGGTTGATTTGTTGTCGGTCGTGAGGCATTTTCAAATTCATGGTTATTGCTTGGTTCGACTTTTGGAGATTTTAGCCTATGAAAGGAAGCAAGTCATCTAGTGATGTGAGTGTTGACCTTCACTTTTGTGCTGTTTTCTTTCACTGTTCAATATTTGGTGTACTTTTTTAGATGTCTTCCATTTGATAGAACCAATACACACTACGATCTGTTAAGCATTTTATCTGAGTTTATTGGTGTAAGAATATAGGATTTTACTTCAAAAGGTCAACCTATTTGAGATGAGTAATCTAAATCTTTATAAAACCATTTACCGTCCTATTTATTCCCAATTTGGGTCCTTTTTGCATGCCAAACAATCATTCCCTCAAACAAGGCCCATAGGATTCACTTAACCCTCCCTTAAATGGATATTACCACCCCGTGTGCTTTCCACAAAATTTCCATCCTTCAGGAAGGTGTCCATGTAACAGCACTTAATAGGGGTACTATTGTTAACTATCTGTAATATATAGATCAATGTTTGCAATATTATAATGACAAATAAGTAAAATAACTTTAAAAACATTTATGCAGATATTGAGAATATTTTTTTTTTCTTTCTTAAATAACTTAAATATTAGATACTAAATGTGTAAATATTAACTTATCTCACACTTGTGTGACTAAATAGAAAATGAAACTTTAAGAAAATAATATAAAATTATTATACAATGAAATCAATTAGAAATCTTATACCTCTTAAATCCTGTGATGGTGGAAAAACATAGTTTTAAAGAGGAATTTTAACAATTCTAAAAACATTCTGAGCAAATATTAAAATAATTGAATTTTTAAATTTAAATTATAAATTTAAAACTTAAAAAAAATAAATATAAAAATTTGATTATCTTAAAATAAGAAAGTCCTAATAATCCACTCCACTATCACAAGAAATCATTATCACATGAAACTGTTACAACAAGAGGGACGAACCTCACGTACATACCTTCTAATTATCTTTTTCTTCTATTATTATTATTCTTTACATGATCTTTCATAAACATGAAAAATAATTATTTATAAAAAGGCATAATTCTTGTAAAAACATAATTCTTTACAAAACAACATGACTGTTATAAAAATATTCTAGTAGAAACTTTATAAAGAAAATACATGAACTGTTAAAAGATGAAATATCTTATATTGCATAAACGACGACTTTTTGACATAAAATCTCATTGAAAACCCTTTGTAAAATAATAGAAAATCAAATAATCAATCAATACTCTACACTAATTATGAACTTTATCAATTTAAAATAAACATGTTACAAAGAAAGATGTATTTACCTTAATTGAAGAACTTACTACCATTGCTATTTTGTTGACTTGATGCTTTAGAATTTTGATACACTTGCTCTTAATAAAATCCATGTTACAAAACCATCACACCATTATTTTACAATTAGGAAAAATCCTAAATATTTCAAAAGTCATAAAAGCTCCAATTTTTCAATTATCCATAAATCATAGAATTCCAATTTTATAAAATTAACATCAACAAATTAAAATTCTATCTTTCAATCCTTTAAATCATCACTCTACATCCTCAATTTCATCAGCCAATTCAGTAATTAATGAATCTCTCAATTTTATCGAAATCCTAAAATCCAAAGTCCTTAAAACAATAAATGAAAACAAAATAACTTGAATCTCCAATGAAATCAAGCCTAAAAGCCTTTAAAAAAAAAAGCAATTCCTTAAGGTTTGGGTGGTGGAATTTGAAAGAAATCAATATTCTGAAGGGAAGAAAGAGAGAGGATGGTTTGAGAGCAGAAGAGAGAGGTTTCTTAGATTTTATGTCTAATGGGATTAAACCGATAGATTTAAACATAAATAACTAATCCTCAAGTATCTAAGGGCTATGATTAAAGCTTAAATAATGATCCAAGAGTCATAATAGGCCAAGAAAACCCACTAGCTCTGTCACTTTAAAATTCCCGTTATTTTTTTCTTCTCAGTTGGGAGCTATAGTGCCATCCACGGGTGCTATAGCACACCCAGCTGTTATAGCCTAGCACTGTAGCCTAACAGTGGACCTAAAGGTGCTACACCATATAACCTAGATCCTTTCTAGTTGAGGGCAACTTAAGGCCGCATTGCAGCGGGCCTAGCTCCTACTGCAGCCTGCCCATAATCTCTCTCTTTCCTTTTTTTTTTTTAATTAAAATGTTGCCAAACCTCTATATAGTATTTTAGCTATAACTTTTTTCTCGATTATCGGAATTGGATGATTCAAAATGCATTTGAGAGCTAATGAAAAAAATCTACAATTTTTACTTTTTGTCAAATTCGAATGTTTTCCTAATCAAAATTGTGGTTGAACATAGAATTACATTGTTAATGTAAAATTCTTGATACCTAACCTTTTAAATGTTAATTTCTTAAGTCCTTAGCATTGTCACCTATAAGAACACTTAATCCAACACTAATACTATAATTCTAGTTTATACTTTATAAACAATTAATTCTCTTGCCTATATTAAAGTATAATAAAATATTGGGCGTTACAATCCCATTTACCTTATAAAAAGTTTTGTCCTCAAAACTTAGAACAACACCAAATACTTTGCCTTATATCAACCTTGTGTTCCTATGTTGTTTCTTTTACTTTATAATCACACCATAATATTTTAATTAAATTCATATTATTCTTTAACTTGTAGGGTTTTCTATTAAGATCTCAACGGGCCTTTTCTGATTGTACTAAGATCTTCTCAAGCTAGTTTTTCTTATTGAGTGATCACATGACTAGGATCTGCTACATATTTCTTCAACACTAAGATGTGAAAACATTCTGAATTGTCAGCATTTGTTCGAGTAGGTCTAACTCATAAGTTATTTTACCAACTCAGCTAGTAATCATATATTATACAATCCTAGTTAACAAAAGCTAATCTCTTATTCCTTTCATTTGGTCGTCCTTTTACGAATGAAAAGTAGTACTAAACTTTAACCTTGTATTTAATTTAACTTGTACATACTTCTAAAAATGGTAAGTGAATCAACTATCTCGATTGAAGATGATCATCTTGGGAAATCCATGCAATCTCACAATGTTCTTAAGATAGTCTTGTGCCATTTGTAACAATGTACACGTTGTCTTGATTGTCAAAAAGTAAGCGGACTTAGTCAATCTATCAACTATGACCCAAATAACATTATGCCCCTTCATTGTCCTTGGTAGTCTGTTGATGAAGTCCATCAAGATGTCTTTTCACATCCATTTTGGAACATAAATGGATTGTAACTCACCTTTGGGTCTTTGGTGCTCGACCTTGACTTGTTGACATATCATACACTTATTAACATATTTCACTATATCTCTCTTCATTCTATGACACCAAAAACTTTTCTTTATATCATTGTATATCTTAATTATTCCTGAATACGTGGCATAAGGCGTTCTATGTGCTTCATCCAAAACTTGCTTCCAAATTCTATCAACGTTCGGCACACAAAGACATTCTTCACTAAGCAACACTCTATTGTCTAAAATTTGGAAGCCTTGCACCCTTACCTTTTTGTACCAGTTGCTTAAGCATTAAAAGATCGGAATCCCATTTATGTCTCCTTTAAATATCCTTGAAAAGCATCAGAATAAGTGTTAAAGTTACCAATTGACCTAAAACCAACTCTAGACCTAGTTCCTGAATCTCTCTTTCCAACATATGAGACACATTTAACAATAATGACTTTTGACTTGCGCCGTTGGCCATATGGTTTGTGTTCCCGGGATGATAGAAAATCTCACAATCATAGTCTTTCACTAATTTGAGCCATCATTGTTACATCATGTTTAGATCTTTTGATGTCAATAGGTACTTATGGCTCTGGTGGTGGATGAAAATCTTGTAAGTGACTTTGAATAGATATGGCTCTGAATATAAGTATGAATACTACAACCACTAACTCTAAATCATGAGTCAAGTAGTCCTTTTTATAGTCTTTCTACTGTCTTGAAGTGTAAGATATCACTTTCTCAATTTGCATTAACCTTATCCTAACTTTAACACGTACCTATAAACCACAAAATCCTTATTGTCTATTAGAAAGGTCAATCTAGTGTGCTAATTAACGTCTTCTTGAATCCTTGTAAGCACTTTTCGCACTCATCATTACATTTGATCCACTTTCTTTTCCAAGCATGTGACATCAATAGCGTTGCTAGTTTTAAAAGTCTTTCTAAACTTTCCTAATAATCAATGCAAAGCCTTATCATCCCATCTTTCTAACTACTTGACCAATAACATCGAACTCTTCCATAGAGAACAACTTGGATAATTGACTTCTTTTTCAAAAAGCTCCTATAGTCACTCATGTAACAATTTCATCTTAGTTGGTGCCATCCTATAAAATACCTTTAAATTCAGTGTCATACCTGGTGCAAGCTTAATCTCAAACTCTATCTCTGGGACAAGTGGTATTCTTAGCAATTTGTTGGGAACACCTCTTTGAACTCTCTTTTCCTAGGAATATTGTCTATTTTTAGTTTACCTTCCTTACTCTTATCCACAGTACTAGCTCACAAGTCCATACAGACAATACTCAACATCTTTCTAACCTATATTGCCATCAAGAACATATTTACTTTCTTTCTGAACTTGACCATGTGTCCGCATCATTATCCCTTTTTATATAACTATTATTCTATACTTATTATTTCTTATGAAGGTGTTATACTTGTTTAGAAAGTTCATACTTAAGATCACATAATACTCATACTTGTCTAATATTATCTCATCACTATATAATATAGTTCTCTACCAGCTATTCACATTGATACTGTAAAAAGCCAATGTATAAATACCATTATCACTTTTCCTATGGGTAACAATGTGGTAATCCTATGTCTAATATCATCCTGAGATCTCTTTAACTTCTTGGGAAAAACAGCCATGATGAAGTAGTATGTAACTTCTTATCAAACAAAACATTTGATAGCTTAATAAGAGTTAAGGTGTTACTAATTAACATTCTTCTAAGATTTTAAATGAGTAGAAAATATTTCACTATACATGTACATATACATACATATATACATATGTTAAAATGTAGGCATTATTGAAAATACTAAAAATAATTCTTAGATAGAATAAATTTTAACAATATAAAAAATAAAGTGTAATTAAAAATCATTTTAAAACTAAATCTAAAACTTTTACTTGTTGAGAACTATGTTATGCATTAAGTTGTGCCTCGAAATCAAATAATCTCCATTCATTCACTAGCAGTGCCAACATTGAAGGTCTTAGTTGTTGTATCCTTGGCAACGTTAATGACACAAGCACTAATGGTGGTTTAAGGGCGCTTCAACATGTTCTTGCCAAATCATTAGCCCTTCTAAGGTTGCTTGTAAGTTATTAAGAATAGCCAATAACTTCCCTTGTTGTTGAGGCTGATTAGATAGTTTCCTTTGTTGAAGTTGCTGCTGGTTTCGATTGAGGCATGTTCTAGAAACATGGCCATCCCAACCACAACTATAGCAACTATTAATGCTTACACAGCACTCTCTAAGGAGCATCTTTCTACACTTAGCATATGTCGAGTACTTGGTCCATTTATTAGGTTGACTTCTTTCCTCTTGCCAATTGCCTTGAGTCCTTTGACCTTGGAAGCTCTTGTGCTTATGGTTCCCATTCATTTTCTAGTTCAGTCCTCTATCCATTCCCTTTCTATTTGTCTTCAATTGATCTATTACTTGCTATAGTTAAGTTTAGTTATTGCTATATGTCATTAAAGCATAACCACAAGATTAGTTAAGTTTTGATTGGTGACAATAACTAAATTTTTTTCCTTGTTCAAATTAAGCCCCTTACAAGTTTCCATTCCTCCTTATGATGCCCTATCTTATGTGTTTGCTAATTCCTAACATTTATTAGTCTTCTTTATGGAAAACTTAAGAGAATTTCATACTCAGGATTTAGAGACAAAACTCATTACACTATTACTTAACATATATTAAATTATATTAACATCTCACTTTTAACTAAGTTAGAACATTTACTTTAAAGATGCTGATGCGAATGCATGGTGGTAGCATAGCAGAGTTTCAAAAATTAAAAACCTTTGCTCCTAATACCATATCTATAACATATGCTTAGTGGGATGTTATAGTTCACTAATTTTAATGTAATATATAGGTCAATGTTCGCAAAATTCCAATGATAAAAAAGTAAAATAACTTTAAAAACATTAATACGGAAAACATAATTTTTTTTCTTTCTTAAACAACTTAAATAATAGATACCAAAATATGAAAATATTAACTTATCTCACAAGTGTGAGATTAAATAGAAAACTATAACTTTAAGCAAATAATATGAAATTATACTATGAAATTAATTAGAAATCATCTACTTCATAATTCCTATAATGGTGGAAAAACATAGTCTTAAGAAAATCTTTAACAATTTTAAGAACATTTTGAATAAACGTTAAAATAACTAAACTTATATATTCAAATCATAAATTTAAAACTCTTAAAAAAAAAAACATAAACAATGATTTCCTTAAAACAGTATAGTCTCAATAACTCACTCTGCTACCACAAGAAACCATTACCACAAAAAGGATGAATAACAAGTACACGCTTCCTAATTACCTTTTCTACCAATTATTATTGTTCTTTACATGATCATTATAAACATTAACAACAAATCTTTATAAAAAGACAATACTCTTGTAAAAGCCTGACTCTTTACAAAACAACATGACTATTGTAAAAATATTCAATAGAATTTTCATAAAAAAAAAAATGAATGTACTGTTAAAAGATGAAATATTTTATATCACATGAATGAAGACATTTTGCTATAAAATCTCATTAAAAACCCTTTGTAAAACAATGGCAAAACCAAACAATCAATCGATACTATACAACAATAATGAATTTTATTAATTTAAAATAAACATGTTACAAGTGAGAGATATATTTATCTCGTTTGAAGAACTTAATTCTATTGCTATTTTGTTAACTTGACACGTCAAAACCTTGATATGCTAGCTTTTATCTAAGAGAACAAAAAGAGGTTACAACCCTTAAATCAAACAAGCAATTCATTAGATCCATAATCATTCAAAAATTAGTACATTCTACAACAATTATACTCAAGTGTGTGTGAGAAATAGACCTTGTTACTGACTGTGAAATTACACATGTTCAAAAAAGATCAATCATCATAGTCTCGTTTAAAGGATTGAACACATATGCTTTCCCTTTGGTATGAATCTCCACTCTGCCAAAAGTACCACTTGAAATCAAAAGATCTTCAATATAGGTTGTAATAGGGCTGAGGGTAGTGATGTGGCTTGAGAAAGAATGGGATGGGATATAAAAAAAAAGGTTTCAAAAATGTCATGGAGTAAGTGACATTAGAGAATTCATCAATGAATGTTTCCCAAAACCCTAATAACTATAAACCAAATATCATTGTGTTGGGCCTTTACATCATTCTAACATACCTTTCAACATCCACAACTTAATTCTAACTCAAGAGGTGATTTTTTTTCTTCTTTCTTTTTCTTTTTGACTACATTATTTACTTTTGATACCTTTAAGTTGTTTTTTTTTGCCTCTTCTTCTTCTTTTAACAATCTTTTGTGAATTATCTTTTCAGCACTCTCCCTTCCTTTCTTTCGATTCATACTCTCCCCCACACTTATCTTTCATTCCCAACCCAATTCCTTGATAAATCTACCTTGTTCATGAAACAAATCTATATAATCTAAGCTCTATTTCATCCTTAGAACAAGGGTAAGGATATAAAGCATTAGGCTAGGTGAAAAAAATATGGCTAACCAAAAAAGAAAAAAAAAGGCTTAATCAATGAAGGCTCAAATTGGTTTTATAAGGGAAAAGGGGGGTGGGGGGGGTGGTGTTCTGTTGGAACATCAAATGGGGAACTGGTTGATTTGGCCACAGTGCTTAAGGTCCTAGTGGATTAATCATTTTCCAACTGATGCTCGATCAGTTGTCTGCCTCAAAAGACCATTGGGAGAGTTCTAACATTCAATCCTTATATGTGGAAATCAAAGAAATCATCAAAATGAGGGTATAAGAACTTTCACTCTTTCTAACATGATTGTTTTGATGTCAAATAACATGTTATTGTGCAAAAAGTGTTTGAACATGATCATTATAAAAAAAACATATTAACCAAAGAATAACATCAGGCTCTAAAGCAATACTCATCATCGAACAAGGCTATAACATTAAGATTCGCCTCTCATCAAAAAGACTCGAAGATATCTTATGACAAACTTAAGAAAAACAGCAAAAAATAAACTAAATTAAAAGAAAAAGCAAAAAATTCAAACAAAAATCTTAAATTCTTCTCCTCACACTTAATTTTTTCGTTATCTATTCATCATATAACATAGAACAAAAATCATAAAACATAGCAAATGAAGTGAAAAATTTAGGTTCATACGACACATTCCTTGTCTAATTAAAAACAAATAACTACTTTAAAAAAAGGATAAGCATATAAGGGTCCGTTTGGATGTGGTGTTTGCTTTTAGAAAATGAAAAATTTTTAAATATGAAAAATAAAAAGTTGTTTGGAATTTTTTTAAAAAATGAAAAGTTGTTTGGATGGGTGAAAACTTTTTGTTTCTAGAGAGCTCTTTTTTCATTTTTCAAAAATGAAAAATGTTGGATATTCAGATACGAAAATTTAGGAAGGTTCTTTTTTCTTGAAACGAAAAATTTTTCATTTTTCAAATTTGAAGGTGTCAAACAGACGGAGGGTAAGAAAACATATTTGCAAGGACCAATAAGACAAGTACGCGTCAAGGATGAGACTAACCTCTACTTATTTGTTAATCTAAGCAGTTCCATATTTTGATATATGTACTATAACATTTGTGTTGAGAACTTTTTTTTTTCTTGTTTTGATTTCTAGTTTACTCTTCAGAAATTGAAGCAGAAAAAATTAAACTATTATAATAAATTACAAAAAAAAATTCTACTACAATACTAGACCTCACTTGTATATTATACAACATTATTAAAAGCTGTTTACCAAAATACATTCTAGTAATTGGAATCGAAGACAATGGATCATTTTGTATTGAAACAATAGAAAATATTCTGATATATTTTTAGTAATCTACTAGAATACTCTAACAACCGACAGCAGCAGCAACAACCGACTGATTTATGTTAAAATAATAAAAAAAACAATTTACTAGAGTATCAAAATTAATTTACAAGATTAACAACTCTCCAAATGACTGGAGACTGGCATCGACAATCAGAGACCAATGGGGGTTAATATTAATTTCAACAATGCCTAGTAAATTTTGATAAGACATATTGTATTAATAGTTGACTTATTGAGAGGTAAAAAGAAAAAACAACTTGAAACTATTATAATTAAAGTAATAATTTAAAAATGTGCTTTTAAAAGGGTAATCTCAATAATCATCCATTATTATATGGTAATTGGCTAATTTTATGCCAAAAATCCAAGCAATCAACTCCAAACATGAAAGTTTAACACCTACTATATATGGTGGTAAATCTGATATTAAATATAAGTAGTCAAAGAATCAATTCTAAGCATGCGTTTGGTTAATGTATTTTTTTGATATTGCATTTAAATGCAATGCAATTTCCCCCAAATACAAAAGCATTTCATTCAAATACCAATCACATCACATTTTAAATTAAATACAATCACTATTTATTATTTCATTTTTTCTATTACTTTTATTAATTACATCATATATTCTCTCTCACTTTTTTTTCTTTCTACTTTTACCCATCACATCATATATTCATTATTAAAATACAATTCAAATACTTTTCATCCAAACACACATTGCATTCAAATGTAATGCTAATGCTTTTCCTCCAAATCCAAATTGCATTCAAACGCAATGCAAATGCAATGCGTTCACCAAATGAGGCCTAAATGTGAAAGCTATATTTGGTAGCAAATTGGCCATGAGACATATACCAATTCGTCTATGGTAATTGGTATGACAAATTGTTTTACCCTTTTAGTAGAGCACGTTTTTAGTCATTAGATTAAATTTTGGTAATTTAATCCATAATTAAGACCGTTTTTATATGATACAATACAAATTTTTAATATGAATATTTGTAAATTAGATCATTAAAAAGTTAGTCAAATGACTAATATAATGTGCTCTACCGAAAAGTTAACTAAGGGAGGAGCTTTTATGGTATCATTTTATTTATAAATGTCCTTTTTAAAAACTTTAGTTCTAATTCTGATCAAATTTTAATTTATTGGTTAAAATAATAGTTTTTATTGATAATACAATAATAATAATAATAATAATAATAATAATAATAATCTAATGACATAATGTTATTTGACGCTTAATGTCTCAAAAAATAATATTGATGGAAGAGGAAGAAGGATAGAATGGATGTGATTACTTAGAGTGCATTTGGAAGAAATATCTAGATGATAATACTTAAATAAAAACATTTTAAATTGAAACATTTAATATTTATAAAAATATCTAAATGATCAAAATATTATTTGATTAATACTTTCTTTTTGTTTAGTGACAGCATTTCATTCGCATTATATTCAAATGTAATGTAATTTTTATCTAAATATAAAAACATTTCATTCAAATACTAATCAAATCACATTTTAAATTTAACACAGTCTTTATTTATTATTTTACTTTTTCTATTATTTTTACTAATCACATCACATATTGTATTTTTCTTTTTTTTTTTCTTTATTTACTTTTACCAATCATATCACATATTCATTATTAAAATACAATTTAAATATTTTTCATCTAAACACACATTATATTTAAATAATATAATATAAATATTTTTTTAAATATAAATTATATTTAATATATTTTATTTAAATATAATATAAACATAATGTATTTACGAGGTTTAAATTTTTATTTAAAAGTCATAGATGATAATATTAATGATATTTAATATTATTTTAAATGTAATGAAAAAAATTAAAATATTAAGAGATGATTGAAATAAATAAATCCTAGGTTTGACGCGGAGTGCAAGGGACAGACAGGAAATTTGAACATGGCATGAAACATCACCATCGATCATGTGGCTTAGAGACTCGCTGACACCATCATGCAACTTTCCCACGTGGCTGACGTTCTCCAAAATCCCGTCTTCCTCTTTTATTTATTTATTTATTTATTGTTTTTTAAGGAATTTATTATTATCTATTGTTTATGATCTTCCTCTTATTATAAATTTATTTGCGCTCCCATCGTTCCACGTCATCAATCCCAATTACTTAACTTGGGCCCCACTTTGCCATGCTGGGACTGGGGACTATTTTATAATGGTTTGGAGTGGTTTGTCAGACACCTCTAGAGCTTTCCATTTGTGAATATGGATCGAGCTTTCCATTTGTGAATATGGATCAAACTTCTTCTGATTTCGGCCCAAATTTTTAAGAAAAAATTGGGAAGGTTCTCTAACATCGAACAACAGATAATCTTCTGGTTCTCATGCTATTAATTGGAAAATCATATTAAATAATATATTTAGAAAGTATTAATAAAAATTATGAAATATTTTAAAATAATGTAAAATTATAATATATTTTAATCTCTTGTCGACTAGAGAGACCCATGTCGGTGACGAAAATCTTGTCCTTCGCGAGATCTAGTCCATCGTGATCCAATTCATATTGATCTCTACCTTGCCGCAAAGATCATTGTTGCAACGCTGATGGTGAAGGTCAGAAGTTTCTCTGGTTGTTAGCTTTTCTTTTTTGCAGGCACTTCACCGAGGGAGTAGCTGTGCCATCCTTAGGTGCAACTCCGATGGCGACGACGATTAACTAGTGAGATTTAGGCGTTTAGGGTTATGGTTTACTTACTCTAGGGATAGATTTGGGGTTGTTGTTAGGGGTTTTTTTTTTTTTGAACTTTTTGTGATTATTTTATAATAATTATTAATTGTATGGAATTTGAAAAATATACAATTTTTTTTATTAATACTTACTAGTAAATATTTGGATTTACTAAATATTCAAAATGTACAAAATTCAATACAAATAAAATGTCTATATGTAATAATCTTATTTATTTTGTAAATACGTAGATTTGCTAATTTATACTACAGTGTAAATATATGGATTTACAAAAATAATTAGAGATTAACAAAAGATTTACTTGAAAATAATATATATTTAAATAATAATGTAAATAATTTAACAATTATTTGGATTAACTTAATATTATATATGAATACATTATTTTCTAGTGTACGATGCTGTAATATTTCTTAGTATATCCGGTAAATATTTAGATTTACTAATATTTACTAACAATAAGAATACTACACTATAAGATAAACCGGTAAATAATGATATTTACAAATAAATACTAAATTTGTTGAATAATTTATAAAAGAAAATAACATAATTAGTGAATACCAAATTTATTAATAAATATTGATATTTACAAGTACACACTAGATGTACTTGTAAAACATAGATTGATATTTATTAGTAAATAAGTTTTTTATAAGGTATAAAATTAGTAATATTGATAAATATTGAATTTACTAATAAATTTATATAACAAACTAATTCTTTGTAAATATCAGTAAATGCCGATATTTACTAGTTAAAGTTATATATTTATTAGTAAATAATTTCTTTAAATTCGGTGTTTAGATATAGTATTTACTAGTAAATCAGATATTTACTAGTAAATCAGATATTTACTTTATTTTTTAAAATTTTAGTTTGCATGGTAAATATAGTATTTGTCGCCCAAATCTGTGTATTTACTTAATAATTTTGGCTTTGTCGAATTTTAAAAAAAAAATAAGATTTATTATTTTTGTAAAGAGTAAATCCATGTATTCTTATTTTTATTTATTTATTTTTTGAGATGAAGTAAATCTATGTATTTACACTTTCAAAAACAAAAATCTTTGTATTTACTCTATTTACATAATTTATTGTAATTTACAAAAGCCTCAACTTTTTAGAAACCCTAAATTAACCCCTTCCTAAATCAAATCTGGAAAAACCATTGCGTCAATCTATTCATCGGAGAAGAAGGAGTTGTTACCTGTCAGAGATTTACGCCCATCAATTTCCTTGTGATTTTCATATACACGTCTAACTCATGAATTCTTTGCCATTGCCACCATCTCTAGTGAAGTTGTCATTGGAGAAAAAGTTTTGACTTTCCAGTGTTGAGATCACAACAAGATAGAAAATATCGCGATAGTGTTTACGAGTTTACAATAGTGGTGACTGGGCCAACAAAGATCATGACTCCTCTGAATCGCGATCTTAATCTCTACGATGAGATCTGTCATGAACTCCTTTTGATTGAGATTTCCCTAGCGAGATCTTTGTGATGCCGACTAAATCCTGGTGCAATCTTTGGCTAACAGAGAGAGAGACAAACCAACAATGTGGAGAGAGAGAGAGAGAGAGAGAAAAGAAAAGGTCAAGGGCATTTTTTGGTTTTTATTTTGTTATTTATCCAAATTACGCTATTTAATAATAATATTTTAAATTATGCTATAATTTTACAATCACTTGTTGAACTATGTTATTTTGTCTTTTCTCCCCTGTTACTATGATATAAATTTGGTATGAAGTTGATATTATTTGGATTTTATGATATGGTATAATAAGTTAAATAAGATATTTTAAAAATAAAATGTAGAAAAACATGAAAGGTAAAACAAAAAAATAAAAATATGAAATTCAAAATCTATTTAAATTTGTAAATAAGTTTACAAGTATTTATTATGAAATTCAAAATTTGTTTATAAGTTTACAAGTATTTATTTATTTTAAATTGGTGTCGAAATTGGTTATTTTACGTATATTCTTGGATAAATTATATTTTTTCTCTAAACTTTAGGTTTTGTCATTAAATACCCCAAATTTTAATTTACAATATCTATTCCTTATTAACTTTGAAACATTTATAAATTTACCCTCTTAGTTAAATTTTTGACAAGAAATGACATGTGAATGTGAAGGCAATTTTAGGGGAATTTTAGTAAATATAGCAATTTAGATATTTTTTTTAAAGAATTTTAAATTTAGGTGGATAAATATCAATAAGGGCTATGTTCTAGCCTTCATCCCGATGCCGACTCTCCCATCCCCCATCCCCCATCCTCTGGCCTCCGGTGTCTCTACTTCAAAACTGGACAAGACAAATCTCTTTATTGTACTTTGGATCTCGAATTCCACCTAATCTCTAAATCTTCATCACCATTTTCCAACCCCCAAAACCCTTTGTTACGCACCTAAACTCCCCTTATATTGCGCAAGCAAGATCTCCCTCGAACAAATTCATGTAATGTGATCTCAACATGCTTATTTTCAACCAGTCCATCCTTTAATCTTAGTAAGAACAAATCATACCAAAATCATAATGTAAATAAACTGAAACTTTATTTCTGTAAAAAATAACCTCAAAATATCGATAAACTAAAATGATTGAAAATATGTCTATATCATAAAAGCATATAAAAACACAAACTCTTACGAAAATTAAATATCATCAATCGACATTATGCCCATATGAGTAGTGTGCTCATGAAACACTTTAGGTGGCAATCTCTTTGTAAGAGGATTCGTAACCATTAAGTTTGTCCTGATATGCTATATAAATGACTGTTTACTCTGAACTCTTTTTCTTTAACAACTAAAAACTTGATGTCTGTATGTTTCGACTTTGTCAAGCTTCTGTTGTTGTTAGAATACAAAACTACTGGCTTATCATCATAAAATAACTTGAGTGGTCTTTCAACACCATCCACTATGTGTAGTCCTGTGACAAAATTTCACAGCTATATTCCATGACTGGATGCCTCATAACATGCTATAAACTCTGCTACCATGGTAAAAGAGGCTATAAGTGACAGTTTAGCATTCTTCCAAAAGACAACAACTCTAGCTAGTAAAAAGATATAGCCCGATGTAGATTTATACTATCTTGGCATCTAGCATAATTGGAGTCAGTATATCTAATGATCTCAATCTGATCCAACCTTCAATACATGAGCATGTAGTCTTTTATTCTCTATGAATACCGCAACACATATTTAGCTACTTTCCAATAGTTTACTCTTAGATTGCTTAAATATTTGCCTAATGTCACAGTAACATACATAATATCTAGATGTATACAAACATGAGCATGCATTAAACTCTCACTGCTAAGGCATAAGGAATCTTCTGTTTTTCCTTTTTTTTCAAAATCATTCTTAGAACACTGATTGAGACTAAACTTATCTCCCTTAGCCACAGGGGTTTTACCTGATTTGCAATCCTATGCCATATCTTTTGAGAATCTTTTTAATATAGCTCTTTTGTGATAATCCAAGAATACCACGAGAGTGATCTCGATATATCTGTATGCCTAATAAAAAAGAGGCATTACCAAGATCTTTCATCTCAAAATTCTTCACTAGAAATCTCTTAGTTTCGTGCAATAAGCCTATATCGTTGCTGGCAAGTAAGATGTTATCAACATATGAAACCAAAAAAATATATTTGCTCGCATAGAACTTATGGTATATACAATCATCAACCAAATTCTCCTCAAAACCGAATGAGATAGTCACTTGATGAAACTTGAAATATCATTGTTGAGATGTTTGTTTGAGTCCATAAATGGATTTTTTAAGTTTGTAGACCACATTCTTTAGGTCTTCTGACATAAAGTTTTCTAGTTACACCATATAGATAGTCTCATTAATGTTACCGTTAAGAAACGCTATCTTCATATCCATTTGATGTAACTCAAGATTGAAATGTGCCACCAATGCCATTATAATCTTGAAACAGTCTTTCGAAGAGACAAGAGAGAAAGTCTTTTTATAGTAGATGTCTTCTTTTTGTGTAAAGCCCTTTGCAACAAGACGAGTCTTGTACCTCTTCACATCATCTTTTGAATCTCACTTGGTCTTAAATATCCATTTGCAACTAATAGGTTTTACACCTTCTGGCAATGGGACAAGATCCTAAATGTCATTATCATTTGTGAGCTTAATTTCCTCATTCATGACATCAATCCACTTCTGAGAGTTTGAACTTTCCAAGGCTTGACAGAACTTAATCGGATCATCTTCTATCACTCTAATATCTACCTCATATTCTTGGAGAAATACAATGTAATCATCTAGTATTGCACTTTTCCTCTCTCTAGCGAATCTCTTTTATGGCATAGGTTCTTGAGATGCTATAGTTTCTTCTTTTGGAACAATTTCTTGAATGAGAGGTTCTTTGACATTGTCTTGATTTGTTGTGTCTTGAACGATGTTAAAATTTAGATCCTGATCAATGTCAACAATATCTGTGGGAATATCAACATATTCCTCTTTAAAGACAGTCCTTAGTTATATCTCCCTTGGAAAACTTGACATCCTCAAATAACCAGGCTTGTCCCAACTCGAAAATTAACTTAGTCATAGGATCATAAAATTTATATCCCCTGATCTTTCAGAGTATCCAATAAAATAGAAACTCACCGTCCTTGAGTCGAGTTTCTTTTCATTAGGCCTATAAGGCCTTGCTTCAGTTGGACACCCCTAAATATACAAGCCCTTTAGACTAGGTTTTTTACTTGTCCAAAGTTCATAAGGAGTTTTGGTAGTCGCTTTAGTTGGAACTCTATTAAGGATAAATGTTGCAGCCTTAAGTGCTTCTCCTTAGAGTGATTCTGGTAAAGTAGAATAACTAATCATACTTTTTATCATGTCTTTAAACATCCTATTTCGTCTTTCAATAACACCATTCATAGCCTGTAAACCCGAAATAGTATACTATAGGATGATACCACATTCTTCTAGGGACTAAGCAAACGGTCCTGGATGTTATTCATCTGAACTGTCATATCTGCCATAGTACTTAGTACCACGGTCAAATCTGGCGCTTTTGATTCTTTTATTAAGTTAGTTTTCAACTTCAGCCTTATAATTTTTGAACACATCTAGCGACTATGACTTTTCATGAATGAGATATATATAGCCATATCTAGAAAAACCATCTATGAATGTTATAAAGTATTGTTGACCATTTTAAACAACCATGGGAATGGCCTACAAATATTCGTATGTATTCTAAGATGTTTAAAGTCTTGTTGGCTTCAAATCTCCTTTTGTTGGTTTGTTTTCCCTTAATACAGTTAACACAAATATCAAAATCTATGAAATCTAACAGATCTAGAGTTTTGGCTGACACAAGTCTCTCTATTCCCCGTCTGGGAATATGACCTAATCTTTTGTGTCATAACATAGCCAGATTCTTGTTGGTTGATTTTCTCTTCATACCTCAAGTACTTAATTGCAGATATTCATTAAATGAAGCAATTGTATCAATCAAATAAAGGTTATTGTAACTTGATAAAGAGCCAGAACCAATCAATTTTGAATTATGAAACAAAATAATTTTTCCATTTCCAAATGAAGAAGAATAACTAGATTTGTTGAAAGTAGAAATAGAAATCGTATTACGCTTAAAAGACAATATAATAATGTCTCATCAAGATCTAAATAAAATCAGTCTTTAATAATAATCTGAATTTTCCCATTGTCTTAACTTGAACCATCTTGCTATCGCCCACATAAATGTATCTTTCAACATCACTTGGCTTTCAACAGTTCAGGCATCCCTATATAAACACACTGATGTGAGATGTTGCACTAAAATCTATCCACTACATGTGTCTAGATACCGAAGTTAAATTAACCTCAGAACAAACTAATTTAAGAAGCATACATTTCTTATCATGCCATAAATGATAATTGGTGTATTGCTTCTTCTTATGCCTTTTAACTCTAGAGAAGTAACAGCTAATACCTTTCGGGTCAACCAACTTCTTTTGTCGTTTCTTAAAAGGTGCTGTATTTACAACTTCCTTATCCTTCTTTTTTTTTTCTTTTCTTTATCCTTATCCTTAGAAATTAAGGCTAGGTGAGTACTTTCTGCCTTATCTTGCCTTAACCTTTTCTCTTTCTAAACACAGTGTGATATGAGCTCATTTAGAGACCAAGTCTCTTTCGAACAGTTGTAGCTCACCTTAAACTAGTTAAATTGTGATGGAAGGGAGATCAAAACCAGATGTACTAACAAGTCCTCAAAAAGATCAAGCTTATGTACTTTCAACTTAGTGGCAAGATGAGATATCTCAAGAATGTTGTCTCTGATATTGCCTTTGCCCTTATACCTCATTGAAATTAGACTTGTCAAGAACGAATCGATTTCATCCTTTTCATTCTTAACAAACCTTTTTCAATATCTGCACGAAAATCCTTAGTCATGGTAATCTTTTCAAACATTGTCAAGAACGAATCTATTTCAGAAACAAACCTTTTTCAATATCTGCATGAAAATCCTTAGTCATGGTAATCTTTTCAAACATTGTGCCCCTGAATGCTTCCAGAATGGCTTTCTTCATGATCATTATACACATGTGATTTAATTTCTCCCATCTTTCCATATCCCTCTTTTGATTAGAGTTACTATCATTCACAAGAGGTACAGGAGAATCAACCCTTATTGTAAGGTCGAGATCCATGACTCCGAGAACTATCAAGAGGTTATCTTGTCATGTCTTAAAGTTAGAGGTATTTGGCATAGGAATAGAATTGATGGTAATAGAAATATTAATAGGAGTCATAATTGAATAGAAAACAACAATCAAACAAAACAAGCTCATGTAAGCCTCAAAACAAAAATAAATTCAAAAAATGTGAATCCCATCTCAAGATACTAGACACTCTATTAATATTTTATCTTTAGATAAAATATTAACTTATAAGTGATATCTTAGTATAATAATTAAACACTGATAATAAGAGCATATCAAACAATAAATCTTTCTTTGGGCCAATTTTTTGGTCACATGTAAATCTAAATATTCATTACATATTTATTATTATAGGTGCACATACAATTTTGTTAAATATTCACCTTTCTTTGGGCCGATAGATATTCATATAAGTTATATACTCACAACCGTTTATATTTCAAAACAAAATTAATTTCCATAAGAGAGATCACTTTTGTGACATATTGTTTCAATTAATTCATTTCAAAATGTTTGTATAAAAACATACCAATATTCGAATTTAAAATTATACCAAAGTTAATCCTTTAAAAAATATATACTTTATTAAATCAATAGTCAAAGTCAATAGTTGACCATTAGCTATTGACCGGACTAATTGTTGATCGAGTCTAAAGCTGGACCAGGTTGAGTCAACCCAATCTGAATTCTACACCAGCCTCATGCCCCAGAACCTTTTTTTATTTAATTGCTGCAGGTTAAAGCCTGTAGCCCAAATCCTGTAACAGGCCAAATTAGGCCTGTGTACTAAAAACCTAAGTTTGATGCAGGCGGCTATACAACTGCCATTCTTAAGAGCGACCATACAGTTTTGAATGAGATCATACAGTTCCGTATAGTTTTATGGGATTGTATAATTCTGTATAGTTTCAGGTTCTGCACTATTCTGTACGAGTCCATATGGTACTTTGAATTTCAAAATTTGGGGTCAAAGATTCGTATTCCAAAACCTAATATATGAATTTTAACCCTAAAATTCTTAATCAATTAATGAATAAATAGAAATGTATCTAAATCCATATCAATAAATCACTTTCTAGAGCAGTATGATTTGCCTTCTAGATCAAAATCCTTATGTATTCTCTGTGTTTTCTCTCTCTAATGATAGGATATCAGAAAAAGAATAAGGAAGATAATACATGCAATCTAGAGACCATAATCACTATATATAGATAATTTTAATGTTATCATTTTTGTATTTTTATTTTAACCTATCATAAAAATAAAAATTACCTTTTAAATTTCTACACATTAAAGACCCATACCTTATCAGATATATTAAAGCCTAAATTATCAAAAACTTAGTAGAGTACTTTAAATTAGGCTTAACCTTATTTTACAGCTTACAACACATAATTATTTACATATAAGCCTAACGTTGGATTAAAGATCCAACAATTGCTAGTTTTTGGGCACAGTCGATTGTCCAAAATTGGTGGAGGAAGACTATGATCATTACCTTCACACATCATTTGTCACCATCAAAAACTTGCTCCCATTCATCTGGCCTTCGTCACAGCCAACGTTGTGAGCTCGAATTGAGATCTCCTGGCCTCATAATCTTTAGTTACATAAACATTAGGTCTCGCAAGCATGGACACATCTCAGTAGGGATGAGTAAGGGGCATCCGGTAGGGCTGCCAATATAAGAAGGCTGTCGGCTAAGGGTGGCTACGGAAGGTTTTCTTTTTAGTTTTTAATTTTTTTTTGAAAGGTTTTGAAATTATCTGGTGTGATTTCTTTTTGTTATTATTTAGGTATGCTTTTTTTATCTCAACTATAGAAAACTCATTTAAAGGTTAGAAAATTTTTACCCTATCAATGGGGTTAAAAAACTTATCCCATTGTATAAGTCCACTTGATTTATTTTTCATTTTTTGTTTTATGGCAACTAGTAAAGAAGACATGGTTTGATCTTTATTGTGTAATAATCATTAAGTTTTGTAGGAATATTAAGATTAGGAGGTGTTCTATGGTAGAGAGATGTACTTTTTCCCCATTGATGAGGAAAATTTTTTTAGCTATTCGATTAAATATCAACAAGCCAAAAATGCATGCTCATTAAAACAAGATAGATTCAATTATAGGTGTTTGTTCCTTTTTAAATATATCAATTACAAAAATAATAAAACAAAAATCCTTAATGAAAACACTAGACTAGTCACACTGTTGCAACAAATGATCGAAAAGGGATCAACCCACAAAGGAAAAGGGGTCATGGCCCCCTTCACGTAAGTGTAGACCACTGCCACTTGAAGGGAGACCTATTAGCCTAGTTAGCATGGGATTGTAACCCACCCCAATCATCATCATGGAGGTTCGCAACCTCTTGGCTCTTGGGTCGATCACCATCATGAAGATTCGTGACCCATGTGATGCTAAATTGATCATTGTAACGGAGGTTGCATGGCTGCCAGATAGATCATTGTCGTTTGTGTCATCAGAGCCCAGTGGGTTATCAAATTATGGTTGTCAGCAAAGAATCATGACTAGTTTGCTAGCTCACAACATAGAGTAGTTGTGTAGGTCGAACTTGAGATCGAAGATGGAGGTGGGTTTGCGAGCCACGACATGGAGCCATCGATTTGGCTGCAAACAAGGCTGTGCATTTCATCGACGATCTTAATCACGACACAACTTTGGATCCTAGCATCCCAATCCCACTAGTATCTACAACTTCTTCAAATCAAGGGTCATCGACAACCTTCTGTCTCCGAGGGTAGCAGTAACTTCTTTAGCCTCCAAACCTAGTCTCTCTCTCTCTCTCTCTCTTTCTCTCTTTTTATTTTAATTTTTTGGGTATCTAGTAGATCTAATGTGTGTGGTCTCATTTCATTTTTGGTGAACTTGATTAGATTGCACTGTTGGATGCAAATCTGATGGACAAAAAATGTTCCTTATCAATAAGGAAAAGTTATCTTTTCTTGTTATATAAGTTATAATAATTTGGACTTTAAAATTAAGAGAAATTTTATGGTGGGGAAAGGTTGCTTTTCCCCACTAATAAGGTAATATCTTTTAAATCGTTTGATTTATTGTGAATGGTTGAGATCTTATAGGACGCACCAAAACTATTGTGAGAGTATTGTAGATGAATGGAAAGTACTTTGTTAAATAAATAAATAAAAGACCATCTTCCCTCGAGCTTTCAGAAATACCCTCCATTACACAAAAAAAAAAAAAAAAATTCTAATTGCAACGCTTATTCTTCTTCTTCTTCTTTTTTTTTTTTTTTAAGAAATTTGATTGCAGCACTTCTTAGTTCTTAGTTTTCATTAATCAACAAAAAAAACTTCTTAGTTTTCACAAATCAAACTAATTTTACAAAATAAAAAAAATACTAAAAAAAACTCATAACTGCTCACGAACAACTCGTTCTTACTTTTTTTTCTGACCATTAAAAAACTTTTTCAAATTTCAAGTCTCAAATAGAACTGGGCAATGATGGGAAACAAGTTTTGAAATAAACTTCATGCTAAAACTTCTTCCTTTTTTTTTTTTTTTTATAACAAAAACAAAATAAAGAATGAATAAAAGTACGAAAAGGAAAACAAAAAGTATTTAAGTTGAACAAATCCCATCTTATTCTTCTTCGGTGAGATCCATACCTAAAGAAGAAGAAAACCTATGGCGGATTTAGGACGATCTTGGCTAACTAATGGGTGGAGTCAAAGACGACCCTCCTCCCCCTTCCCCCCAAATCTATTACCACCGATGAGCACAAGATTTGTCACAATGAACCACCCCACCATGCAACGTAGCGCCGCCCCCTCGATGGCGAACCACCACTACGTGACCCAGTAACCCTTGTGAAGGCGACTTTCCTATCCACTTAACTTGTATTTTGTAATTTTTTTAATAAGAGGATTTAATTTTTTTTTTTTTAGATTTAGGATAAAAACCTAATTAAATAAAATGTAGGGTCTTATTTGAATTATTTGGATTATAATTTAGTGTGCTAAACAAACACTTGTACCCTCGGATAGATTTAATAATGGTTATTGGATCATTTCCTTTAAATGAGGAAAAGCAAGCATTTCCCACTATATAAGTCCTCTAAATTAATTTTGCTTCTAATTTTTTTTTTAGTTTTGCTATTAAGATTTGTTATTAGAGTAAGTTTGTATTTTAACTTAATTCTAAGGGCAATTTTGTAATTGGACATTGAATCCCCAATTCCTAGAGTAGACGAGTGTCACGTGTCCTTTACTTTAACAATTCAACAGTGGAGGTAAATTTGCAAATGTTTAAAAGTTCAAGAAGAAGGAATATTACAAATTGAAGTTCAATAAACATTTTGTGACAAATCCTAAAATTCAGGGAGAAAAAGTGTAATTTATTTTAAATTCTCCTATTTTTTTAACTTGTTAGGATTCTACTTTTCGAGTTATAAAAAAAGAATGTATACTTTCTGTAGTCATAATTAGGGATCATATGCTAATTAATCTTTTAGAAAATAATGGGCATACTGTAATAATTCAATTAATCTTTTTCTTCTTCTTTTTTCTTCTATTGTTGACATTGAGTTAGAGAAAATGAATTCAAGGAACTTTTTTGGCGTAAATATGTTCTATATCATTTTGTGTTCGTTTTTATTGTTTCCATTTTTTGCCCTTTTTTTTTTGGATAATTAGAGTGAGTGGTCTATTTTAATTACCTAATCCAATGAGAGTCCAACTTTCTTTAGTGTAGCTAAATGACCTAATACTTATATTTTAGTCAATCAATTTTTATTTCCTCAAATACCTCAACTCTCTCCCCTCCTTTTACCCATTTCTCTCTCTTCTCTCGACCTGTGATTGAGCTTAATCATTGGAATGAAATTATGACGGAGGAGAACTGATCGCAACAGGCCAGCTATAGGTTTGATCTTGCAAACAGTGGTAAATCTAAAGTTGTCGGTGAAATCTGAGATTCGAGTAGCCAGAGTTATGGAGCTAAGATCATGCCACCAGGGATGAGATTGCAATGGTAGTTCCGAGAATCGCATGGTCGAGCTCGATCGCGATGGAGGCCTATGGAAAGATCGTATTCATCCAGAAAAGGGGAGGGAGGGAGAAAGAGAGAGAGAGAGAGAGAGTGTGTGTGTGTGGAGATCAAAATATGAAGAGAGAGAGGGGGAAAAGAGAAAAAGAGAGAAGAGGGTGGTTAGGTTGTCAAGGGTGGGGCAAAGCAAAAGTGGGGCAGATAGAGAAACATGGTATTTTTGGTATTTTTTATTTTTTAATGGTAATCAATGATTTACTAATAGCTAGTCACTAATTGAATCGCTGATTTACCAGATAATAGGTGATTTTATTTATGATTAATCAGTGAATAATAATGAAAATTAGAGATTGGTTATAATTAATCAGTGATTGACTATTTATAAAATTGATTGACCATTATAAGAAGAAAATGCCTTTTAACTAATTTTTAAAAATTTGGACCATTTGTTAAAAAACTTCTAAAAAAAAACTATTTAACTATAAATCTCTCTCTTTTTTTAATTGATTCTTTCTTAGTAATACACCATCATTATTTTTTACTTCTTTTTTTTGGATTGCAATGTTGTTTTGATGTATATATTTTTTAAAAATAGAATGGGTTATATAATTTTTAATATCATTTTGATATTAGAATTAAAAAGGCAATACCACTCAAGATTCAAGAAGAAAGGTTCTTTGAAGCCACTAGTATTGGTTTTAATACTAAAAGCCATAAATCCCAAAATTACCATGCCAAATTATCAAAAGTAAATAAAGAAAATATACCTGAATCTATTGATGAATTGGAATAAGACGGAGTCTTCCACAGTCAAATCTACTTAGATTCTTGAGATGCTCTATAAATTCTTTCTCTTTAATGGGGAAAGAGGAAGAAAGCAAATATTACGCATGATTTGTCCTAGCAAATAGCAAAATTAGAATTGAAATATCCAACGATCTTCAAATGATCCAATCTCTGATAAATGAGCATGTGATCTTTTGTTCTTTGCAAATAACACATATCCTATTTTGCTGTTTTCCAATGATCCACCCATGGATTTAAATAAATATCTGCCGAACATTCTCACTATGAAGACAATATTCAGATACATGCATACTTGAGTATACATAAGACTTCCTATAGCTGATGCATAAGTAATCTTTTGCATTTCTTTCCATTCCAACTCATTCTTAGGGCAATGGCTGAAACTGAACTTGTCTCTCTTAGCAACAGGGATATCTCTTAGTGAACAATCTTTCATGTTGAATCTATCAAGAACTCTTTCAATATAGCACTTTTATGATAACCCAAGGATACCTCGAGAGTAATCTCGATGTATTTGTATTCCTAATGCCAAAGAGGTGTCCCCAAGATCTTTCATTTCAAAATTCGTGGCCGGAAATTTCTTGGTTTCACGGAATAAGCCTTATCACTACTAACAAGTAGTATGTCAATGACATATAACACCAGAAATATATCTGCTAACAAGTAGTATGCCATTGACATATAACACTAGAAATATATACTATGTCATTGACATATAACACCAAAAAGATATACTTACTTACATTAAACTTATGATATACACAATCATCAGCCTTATTTACCTCAAACCCATATGAGATAATGACTTGATGAAAATTGTGATATAATTGATGAGTATCTTGTTTGAGACAGTAGATGGATTTCTTTAATTTGCAGACTATTTTCTTTAGGTCATCTAATACACAGTTTTCTAACTGCATCATATATATCATTTTGTCAATGCCATCATTGGAAAATGCAATCTTCACATTTATCTAATGTCACTCTAAATCAAAATGAGCTATAAGTGCCATTATGATCCTAAATGAATCTTAGTCTCTTTGTAATCAATATCTTCTTTCTAAGTAAAACCATTGGCAACTAGATGAGCCTTATTAATCTCAACGTTGCCTTTTGAATCCCTTTTGATCCTAAATATCCATTTGTAACCAATGTGTTTCACACCTTCAGGCAATACAACAAGATCACAAATGTCATTGTCATTCATGGATTTCATCTCATCGTTTATGGCATCAATTCACTTTTAAAAATTAGAACTTTCTTTGACTTAATGAAAGTTGATTAGATCATCTTCCATCACTCCCATATCAACTTCATATTCTTGGAGAAAGATGACATAGTCATCTGGAATCGCACTTCTCCTTTCTCTAGTGGATCTTTTCTATGTCATATCCTCTTGAAGTTATTGAGTTTGCACTTCAAGTACAATTTCTTTAATTTGCATAGGGGCCTCTTCTACATTACCTTGATAGTTTAGATTTACATTTTGAACAATGTCAGGAGTAAGATCCTAATAATTATCAATAGCAATAGCAGGAAGAGAAACAAATTCTTCTTCAAAGACAATGTATCTAACCTTATCTTCTCCCATAAACTCAATTTCCTCAAGAAATCTTGTATTTTCCATCTCAAAAAATGTCATAGTAGTGGGATCGTAAAACTTAAAACCCCTTAACTATTTAAAGTACCTAACAAAGTCGTAGCTTACGATTCTTTAGTCCTATTTCTTTTCATTTGGCCTGTAAGGCCTTGCTTTAGTTGGACAACTTTAAATGTGTAGATGCGTAATATTAGGCTTCTTATCTCTCTATAGTTCATAAGAGGTTTTAGCTATCGCTTTGCTTGTAACCCTGTTGAGGATATATGCTGTAGTTTTTAAAACTTCTCTCCAGAGAGATTCTGGTAAAGAAGAATGATTAATCAAACTTCTTACCATATCCTTAAGCATTCTACTTCGTCTCTCTACAACACCATTCGTGCTAGGTTTGCCTAGCATTATGTGCTATAGGACGATACTGCATTTCTCTAGGAATTTCACAAAAGGTCCTGAACGTTATTCATCCATCATATCTACCATAGTATTCATCACCATGGTCAGATTTGACAATTTTAATTTTCTTGCCAAGTTGATTTTCAACTTCAGTTTTGAAGGCCTTAAATGCATCCAACAATTGAGATTTCTCATGAATCAAATATAGGTACCAGTCATTTATGAACATTATAATATACTATTGACCATTCCAAGAAACTGTAGGATATGGTCCGTAAATATCAATATGATTTAGTTCTAAGATATCAGATCATTTGTTGGCACTAGTTTTCCTAATGTTTGTCTATTTCCCCATTATATACTCAATGCAGACCTAGAATTCTATCAAATTAAAGGGATAAGAGTCCAGTTAGATACAAGTCTCTAAATTCTTTATTAAGAGATATGGCCTAAATACTTGTGCTATAGTTTGGCAGAATCCCTGTCAAATTATCAAGAGGAAATAAAGAATACATACATGAATTCATATTGATGAATTGGAATAAGATATAGTCTTTCATAGTCAAATCTCCTTAGGTTCTTAAGATACTCTAAGCATTCTTTCTTTTTAATAGGAAAGGAAGAGGAAAGCAAATATTACGTATGATTTGACTTAAGGACCACAACCCTTATAATGACTCTTATATACTTACTCAAATTAAAGTCATATCAATCTTAATTCAATTAGTATTGGGTCTATACATTAAAGCTCATACCTAATAAATATCTCTAAAACATAATTAATAGATCATTTATTAGGCCCTATTAAATTAGACAGTCTATAATATAATTGTTATTTAATACGTAAGCGCATAATAGGAAATTATTAAAATCCTAACAACTAGGACTAGCCCAGTTGGTGAGGGATGAGAGATTAAGGGTTCAGGGTCTTGAAAGTCCAAAGATCGAGCCTTGACAAGTGCAAAATATTGAGGTATTGAGGTAGTGTATTGGGAGTGTGTGTTGGTGCTAATCAAGCAAAAAAGAGAAGAAGAGTTCCTCCATATGCAAAATGGAAAAAAAAAAAAGTGGGGTTTAAGACCTAATAGAACTACAACATATGTATGATTTTTCCTTGTTTTTGCTCAATGGGAATTCAATCATTAAAGACAAACGCTAGAGAATAAATCAAATTAGGAGTTGGATCGAAAAGTAAATAGTTTATTGTGATTAGTGATCATATTCATTAACCTTTCATAGATAAAAAACGCGGCAAAAAATTTGATTCTTCCCTCTCTGTTGTTGATAGAGATATTTTTGTTTTGAAGCTTCAATTTCTTGAAATTAGATCTTTTTTTTTCCTATCAATATAATTTCTATAGACACATAATCTATTCATATTTTCTTTGGGTCCTATAATAGATGAAATAATTGCTAGTGATACAATGAAATTAGAATTAAACAGACAAAGCCATCTAAGATTTTTATAGATATAAAGCTAGTTATACCGTACAACAAGCATTTTAGCGGATTTTCAGACGGATGGAAAGTAACTGTGAACAAAGATTTCTAAGTAACACTCTATAAACCTTATTTTTCGGCCAGCAAAACTACTGCAATTGTTCAGCTTCCTTTTTTGTTTCCTTCTTCGAAAGAATATGAAGATCTAGAGCAAGAAATTCTTCAAGAGTATATATAGTCAGGACAATGTCGTTTCACATTCTCATATTAGTGGAATGATATCGTTTCTTTCTGTGTGTTAAATAATATTATAAAAAAAAAAAAAAAAAAAAGAAGAAGCCTAAGGCTAATGGGCTTATATGGGCAGGTTTCATATCAAAGGCCCACGTTCTTATGTTGGAGGAGAAACAGAAGGTAGGGTGGGAGAAATTGGAGTAGCGGTGGCAGTAGGGAAAACTACCGTCGAAGGAGGAGGAGGAGGAGGAGGAGGAGTAACAAAGAAGGAAGAAGAAAACCGGATCCAAAACTTTGAAAACCGCCAACTGCCTATCCGGCGTTTGATCGGTTCAGTTAACCGACCGTATGCCATTAGTGCAAACATGTCATCAATGACATAGGCAATTTCGGGCAGCCACCATTGGTGGTGTTTGGTTTGTGGTTTCCTTGTTCGGCCCTAATTTGAGTACTTTTTATATTCTATTTCATTACAAATATATTTGAGCAGTATATGCACTCATTTTATAATTCATCAATTTATTTTATATATATTTATTTTTACTAATCATATCACATACGCTCTTTCACATACTAACATAAAAATAACTATTAAAATATAAACAATTTAAACACATATATTTCATTTAAATATAATATTTAAGACATCTAAATGCATATAATATTCCATGTATATATACAATATAAAATAAATAAATGTATCTTTCAAACAAATTACTGATCCTGAGCTTGTTTAGTTTACAGGATAGGAGAGCATAAAAATCACAAGATTAGACTTTAATCCTATTTTTGGTAAAATAAAATTTTAAAAGACGGGATAAGATAATTTTTATCCAGACTGAATCCCCCTCGTTGGAGCATGAGAAAATCGTTCATTGAGGCCCACGAATGACAAAGGCCTGCAATGTTCTTGGATTGGGTAATCTCTTTATTGTTTTTACAACTTTAATTTTTGTAAAAACAATAAAGAAAATACCCAGTCCAAGGGCATTGCAGGTCTTTGTCATTAAAATTAATTTATAGTTACAAATTTTGTCAAAGTATTAGTTTTCCCCTTGAAAAATATTTAATTTTATTACACAATTCACAAAGTTTAATCCCATCTTACCCAAACGGTACATCACCAAATATAGAAAAGATTAAGTAGAATCCAATGAAATCCATTTTTATACAATCTAATCCAGACCTCTAATACTATCCTATCTGGTGTAGTCCTAGTTTCCACACCAATACGGACTTTAAGGGTTTTTGATAGGAATTTTTTATATGTAGGAATGTGATTTTGATATATACCTTGCTTTAATGATACATTTACTTCAGATTACTTCACACCATCGTAGAAAGTTATCTTTTATCATCATCATCATCATCATCATCATCATCATCATCATTATCAAAGAACTTAGGATGTTATCATTGAGGCTACAATATTCTTCAATTTAAGGACAAGATTAGGAGTCAACTGCGATATATAATATCATTTATTATTATTATTATTATTATTTAAGTGGAATGCTATCAAACTATATACTTCAATGCTGAGAAAGTGTAGATTTATTAATAGACTACAGTAAATCATGCCAGTTTAAAATTTAAAAATGCAAAAAAATGTCACAAGAAGTGATGATCCAACACATATTTCTGTTGGCATTTAAATAAAATAAGTGTAGATATAAATAATACTAATAAAATATTATTTAGTACCAAAATGTTTAATACTATAAGCACAATGTACAACAATTTCACTGTTGGTATTATTAAAAAGAGAAAATAGGCAATATAGCATATTTTATATATCCATTGTTAATGTATAGCAGTTTGACTTTTGATGAAAAAATAGCATACTGACTATTTTCTAAGAGTAAAATTCCTTTTCACCTCAAGAAAATTAGTATTTTCTATTTTTACCCATTTCTCTCTTCTCTCTATGTCTCTCTTCCTGTATCTTCTAATTGGCGAGGTATGATGCTGGTGACGAGGAAGACATTGCCATCGCGATGAGATTGTGGAGCCGATAAGACTGCCACAAGATCCTGATGCCAATGCGATTGTGACAAATGTGTGGCCGTCATTGTTTTTGTCACGTGGCCATCGCCTTGTTGTTGAGTGGCTGTCATAGTCATCTTCTCCGATAATAGCTTCATTTGCGATGGCAAGACTTGTGATGGCCACAGTCACGAGGATGAGATCCCATGATGGCTAGAATCGCAAGTGTCGCAATCTCCCACACGACGGTGTCACCTCCTTCGGTGAAGACAATTGCTCCATGCAATGGCGTTACTTTATCTGGCACCGATCTCTGATCCTATCTCCAATGGTTTTTGTTTTGAAAATGATTTAGAGATTAGGTTTTTTGAATTTTGGGTTGAATTGTAATTTTTGTAAATAGAGATAAAAATATGGTAAATATAATATTTATTGATTAATTTGTAAATAGCTGGTTTTTGAGATATCCATATTTTCATAATAGTTAAATATAATAGATATCCATATTAATTTGTAAATAGTTAAATATAATAGATATCCATATTTTCATAATATCTGAATATTTTTTAGAGTAAATATTCATTTCTTAAAAAATAAGTAAATAATATATTTACTAGGAAATACTAAGATTTTCTTCCAAATATTTGATTTAACTAATAAATTGACATTTTTTTAAAACAATGTAAATATTGGCAAACACTAATATTTTCTCGTAAATATGAAGATTGCTCCAGGTGATAGCGTCACTTTCTCTGGCGCTGATCTTTGACCCTATCTTTGACTGTTTTTGTTGTGAAAATAATTTGGAATTTGGGTTGATTTGAAATTTATAAATAGAGATAAAATATTGTAATTATAATATTTACTAATTGATTTGTAAATAGCTAGCCTTTTTTTTTTTAAGTAAGTATCCATATTTACATAACATCTGGATATTGTTGAGAGTAAATATTCATTTCTTAAAAAATTATACAATAAATACCATTAAATCATATGTTTACTGATAAATAGTAATACATACTAGTATTTATTAGTCATTAGTAAGATTTACTTGTGAATATTTGATTTAATTGATAAATTGACAATTTTTAAAATAATGTAAATATTGGCAAATGCTAATATTTTCTAGTAAATAAAAAGAATGCTTCATGCAATGACATTGCATTCTCTGGCACCGATCTTTGACCTTATCTCCGGCGTTTTGAAAATGATTTAGGGATTAGGTTATTTGAATTTTGGATTGATTAGTAATTTTTGTAAATAGAGATAACATGTGGCAAGTATAATATTTACTGATTAATTTGTAAATAGCTTTTTTTTTTTGAATAATTTATCCATATTTACATAATATTTGGGTATTGTTGAGAGTAAATATTAACTTCTAAAAAAATTACTAGTAAATTGTATTTACCGGTAAATACTATACTGATCAATACTAAGATTTACTTGTAAATATTTGATTTAATTGATAAATTGACAATTTTTAAAAAATGTAAATATTGGTAAATACTAATATTTTCTAGTAAATACTAAGATTTAATAATAAATATTTGATATAATTGATAAATTAACAGTTTTTAAAAAAATGTAAATATTGGTAAATACTACTATTTAGTAGCAAAGTTTTAAGATTTATAAGTAATTATTTAATTTACTTTAAAAACTGATAATTTTTTAAAAACAATGTACAATGCTAATATTTACTAGTAAATATTTGATTTACTGGACATAGTGACAATTTTTAAAATAATGTAAATATTGGTAAATACTAATATTTACAAGTACCTACTTAGATTCCTGATACTTTTTATATATTTGATAAATTGATAATTTTAATGCAACGTAAGCATTGATAAATACTATATTTACATGGTCTTTACTAGTAAACATTTCGATTTATTTAATAAATTGATAATTTTTTTAAACAAGTAAATTACTAATAAATACTAAGATTTACTAATAAATATTTTGATTTATTTCAGAAATAAACAATTTCTAAAATATCATACATATTGGTAATTAGTAAAATTTATTATTAAATACTAATATTTACTTGTAAATGTGAAGATTTACTACCCTTAATATTAAGTACGTAGATCAATTTAGGAATTATTTTGAAGTATGTTAAAGAATGGAAGAATGGATAGAGTTGTGAAAAGTAAAGTTAATTTTTATATGTATACACACCTGTATGATTGGAATAGGTCACGAATTTTCTCTTTCACGTGTACGGCTCTGGATATGTATCCAACCTGTGTGAATAAAGTAGCACACATATATACATAAATGTTTTCATTTCCATGAACCAAATGCATTCAATGCATTAGAGATTATGGCACAATATATATCTATATATATATATGTGCATTGCATATATAGATGAACCAATTGCTATAAAGCCTAGAAGATACATGCAACTTACAAGTTTACTCTTCATGAAAAATGAAGGCGATAACTATATGTTAAAAGTAGGAGAAAGGCAATACCTATTTTGAAGAGAGAAAAAAAATAAGAGGAGATGGGAGGGGCACTCATATATACATATATATAAATAAATACATTAGTCAACTCTATATGTATATACACCATTTCTCTGCATTCATCTGTTCCTTTTGACTTTAGTTTGTCATTTATTATAAGTGGCTAGTTTTCAATTCTATGTCTGTAGAAATGCGTTAGCAAGTCGGTAAGCCATATCTTTCTTTTGCTCTTTTTTTCTACATAGTCTGGTAGGCAAATTTAATTGTTTGTGTACCTTCAAAAGATATACATTTAAAATACACATGTTAAGAATTCTACATTAAAATTCCAAAAAAAAACAAAAATCTATTCGACAGAATAGTATTAAAGGATAAACTCTCAAATATAATCCACTTTTATTTGTAATAGTATTTAATATTAATTGTATTCTAATGTAATTTTCTTATAGATAAGATTCTATTTTGAATTGTTAAAAATCAATTCTTTTTTATTTTAATATGATTAAATTTAGTTTAAAAAATAATACAAATACTGTTAATAAGATATGCTGCCGTAAAAATCTCATAAATAAATTTATATATTAAATATGCTTAAGTAAACCCACAATGAAAATAATTAATCAGCCTCAATTTCATCTTACATGTGGTACTCAATCCACTTTGTAGTGTAATTGCTTCGGATGAGTTGCCAAAGACCGGGCTTTACATCTATATTTTATATATAGTTCATGTATTATATTCCATCAACAAGAAACAACCGCATTAATTGTAGAAATAAGACTAAAATCTATAAATTAATCATAGTTATATGTTGTCATAATATGTGTTCTCTTGTTATAAATTCGTGCAGGGTCGCATCAATTCAGTTATCCATCACAAGTTACAAATTTAATTTTTTTCCAAGACATTTATTAATTTAGTGCAATTTTCAAAGATTCGTACTTATCTAGCTCGGTTTTCATTTTGTTAGAAAATGTTTTTCTTCTTTCCTTTTTTCTTTTTCTTTCTTTGAGGATTTTACTAGGAATATCCATGTGAATGCCTCTTGAGTGTTCTGGAAGAACCTATTTGAATCTGCAACTTTCTAAAGTCTTGTTTAATACAAGGTTTTAAGATAAAAAAAAATTATATTTGAACTTAATCTTTTGTTTGATTCGCGATATCGTTTCAAATTTTTTGGTTTATGGTTTATATGATATTTTATACTTTAAAATATTATTCACAAATCTTCTCTCATATATAAAAAAATATCAACCATATGAAAAAATACAAAGAAGTATAATTTTTAATATAAATTCAAACCAAACTTTTATTATTCAAATACTTTTAGTTCGGGATAAAATCATCTAACTCAAATTTAAATACCAAACACAAGACTTATTTTATAATTCAACTTATCCAAAACTTAACCTAGATTTTCTGACTCAAACCCTCAAACGAACCCTGAAACAGAATAAATCCAACAGCTATCACATTCACTGTTATTATTATTATTATTATTATTATGTGAATGACACTATAAACATTAATTGATGATGTATAGACAACTAATTCCATTCCCCTCCACCTTTTGTCTGTTTTTGTTTTTTGTGCAAATGTTTGCAGATAGCATGCAGGAAATAGAGTTCTCCATACTCTTTGCTTAATAAGTTTTCTCGATTGATAAATACGTTGACTAAATTACATGTATAAATAGAGGCCGAGATTTAATTTCAGGAGAAAAATTGAAATTAAAGGAAGTATGGTTATTATTGTTTTTAATCACGATTTTCTGTTGAAATTTGAAACGAAAGACTTTGCATCTAATGGATTTTATTTTAAACAACATATTTGCTTATTAAGTAGTATTGATAATTTGGTTGCATTAAAATATAAATATTTACCATAATGCTCCACCAACTTTCACCGACTAACAAATCTTCCATTACCCCCTTTTTTTTTTCCAAAAAGGAAAACAAAAAAAAATAGTATTTTTTTTAAGAGATCAAGAACACGAATCAATTCTCTCAAAATAGTCTATCTAGGAGAAATATCTTATAGATATTTTTTAACAACTTCAAACTTGGAAACATTATTCTAATTTTATATCCTCATCAAAGATGACAAGAACTTCAATTTTGCCACAACTACTACTTCTTCATTCATTCATTTGCAAATGGTTTGGAATGTTCTATCATATGTTCTACTTCTGAGTCTTACACTCTCACAAAAAATAACAAACAATGAACTCACGGCTAATTAATTAATAATAAAAGAAAAATAAATTACAGAATCCTTTTATTACCTCTTAAACAACCATGATGTAATTTGCAAGTTATAACTTGTGCCAACTTTTGAACAAACTATACAAAAAAAATATTTTAAATTAATTTCTGTACTCAAAACACCTCAGAATATCTAGACAAACTTTTCGTATATATTAAGGGCAAAAAAAAAAAAAAAAAAAGAGAAGAAGAAGAAAGAAAGGAACCATGAAAAGATAAAATTAAAAAAAAAATGCAAACAAAAGAAAATAAAAAAGAACTATCGGTAGGACTTAAGAATGGCTCCACAGAAAGTACAAATAATGGCTCTCCAAGATCTCCAATAGAAAGGAACATAACAAAACCTAGTCTCCGTCTTCATGTCGGCGACGCTCGCCCCGCTCCCGCACCTCGAGCACGTCCCCGCCGCGGGCTTGCTCCGCTTCACCTTCCTCGTCTGATCCACCAAAAAGCAAAAACAAACCATTTTTTTTTCTTTTTGAAAAATATTGTCTACGTTTTGAATAATTTCTTCAAACTTTTCAGGACTACTATATCTGCTATTCACCCCGTGTAACTTGTACAACTATAAATATAGGTGGAGAGATGTTAAATGTCGAACACTTAAGGGGAAAAAATGTCGTTTGATGGATGACACGTGTGAAAATTGTGCAGAAGTTTTTTTTGGTGATTAAGATGTTAGTTCATGTAAATATGAAGGGTCGACCAAAACCCTACTTGACTTCTCATGGTAATTTTGTTGTGTGGACCGCGAAGGAGGCAGTTGGGTTGCGTAAATGTGATGGTAAATATTTATTTGGTTTTCTGAATTATGCAAATAAATATCTCTGAGCAAGGGTGAAAAAAGTACAGATCACTTTTCGCTATAAATAGATTTTTTCTTTCCTCAGAATGATTGTACGGCCTACCAAATTTTATTTATTAAATTTTGTGTGTAGAGTTCCCTAAATTTTTTTCATTTATTTATTTTATTGTTGTAGAGAAGCGACACGTCAAATACAAGCATTGTTCTTAGTTCCCAAAAATAAAAAAAATAAAGAAAAAAATAAAGAAAAAGAAAATAAGGTATTGTCCTTTATCACGTATTATAATTTTTGATAGGTATCAGACGATCACGTGATAATTTTGATTTGCTATCATGAGGCACGGCGTTATGTGGACTGGGAGCACGTGCTCCTTTTATTTTTATTCTTTTTATTTAATCTTTACTTATAATTTGAAAGTCGTAAATTTAAGATTCGTTTAATAAATATATTATATTTTAATTATGTTTTAATATAATTTATTTTTTGAGGGTTATATTTAGTTGAAAAATATTTATTTTATATTTAAATGAAATATGTGTTTTAATGAAAAATATTTTAAAGTTAAAAAATTAATGTAATTGATAAAAATATAAATAAAAAATTAGAATTGAAAAATTGATGTAATTATTTTAAAAATATTTTAAATAGTAATTATTTTCGTAGTACTATTGAAAATGATTGTATTTGAATATAAAACTTTGCGTTTAGTATAAAATTACATTGTGTTTGAATATAACAACACTAAAAAAAGTTTGTCAAACGTCTCTTTAACTTTGTATCGGTGGTGTTTAGATAAACTAATGTAAGGTTTTAGACTGTTCTGTTGCTTAAAAAAGGAAAAATTTGTATCATATTAATCAATAAGGAAAAAAAAAAGTTATTGCGTTTGAATATAATGACACTAAAAAATATTTGGCAAACATCTCCTTAACTTTGTACCAGTGGTGTTTAGATAAACTAATGTAAGGTTTTAGACTGTTCTATTGGTTAAAAAAGGAAAAATTTGTATCATATTAATCAATAAATAAATAAAAAGTTATTTGGGAAATTTTTTATCAATGGATAAAAAATGGATAGTTTTTGTTAATTGAATGCATAATTAAAATTCTATATTTGAATGCAAAATTACAAATATACAGTTTGAATGACAATTCAAATGTAATCTCTGGGTTTTTTTTTTATTTGGTACAAATTTTGAGTTAAGTACTCTTGTTTTTAAGTTTAAAGCCCCCATTTCAATTATTAATTCAAACAGTAAATTCAAATTTTGAAAAGAAAGCTTTGTAAAAAAAAAAAAAAAAAAAAAGAAGGAAAAAGTTTAAAAAACAAAATGAAAAACAGGATGCCAAATGTATTATTTGGGTAATTATCTTGTTTTATCTCTGCACGGTTAATATCCACACAGTTTGGTTCTTGAACTTTTAATTTTGACAAATAGACAGTTATCAAACTTTTTTTTTTATTTTTTTTCAATTTTGTTCGTTGACATCACAATTGACGAAAGATTTGCAAAATTTAATAGACATAATCACATCTCTATCACATAAAAACGAAAAATATTTAAGAAATTACACATTAATTAAGTGCAAATGTTCTAGCTTTTAAATATTTTTAATAGTAATAAAATTAACATTTCATACTCAATGCAATTATATTTTGTAAAAGTTTGTTATAATTACTTGGAATTGACACTTGATATCTACATTAAGTTTCAAAAATCTTTAATTAATTTTAATATCACAGACCAAAAACTATCAAAAATCAAAAGTTCAAGAACCGATCAAAACAAAAAATTCAATATTAAAAAAAGAAAAAATGTACATAATTCAAAGAGTAAATAGATTATTTATTATTTCAAGTTATAATGCTAATGTTCAAGAAAAATAATTATTAGGTTATTTATATAGATATCCAAATTGAAGGTGTTGAGTTAAAATATGTCTATTTTTCTTTTTATGTTAAAATTATGTTAAAATATTTACATTAACATCTAAAATAATGCTTTTAATGATGAATTTATCCTTTATAAAGAATTAATAATCAACAAATAAAGAAATTATTAAAAAAAAACAACATTTTGACTTTTTTTTGGATAAATGACATTAAAATAAATAAGTGTATAATTGATCTATTATTTTTAATAATTAGAATTTATATAAAAGGAAGATTTGATTTTGTTTATTTGATTTATTATAAAAAAAGGTATGGTAATATTTTATAAAGAATTATTTTATTTATAGTGATTCATATAAATAGTATGGTCTTTTTTTTTAAAGAATTTTAATCGTTTTGCTGTGTTAATCTATTTTTTCATTTAGGTGCATATATTTATATATATATATTTTTTGGGTTTTTAATGGTAGGCATAAATAGTAAGGTTTTCTCATAAAGAATTCATTGGTTTTTTTATATAAAGTATAAGTCGATATTATTAATAATCAAATTTTATTAATGTATATTTTTTGTAGTTGGCATAAATAATGTTTTTTTTTAATAAAGAATTCATTTTGTCTATTTTAAATGTTTTATCAATGTTTATCATATATAATTATTGTGATGTGTTTATTTTTTAATCTAAAGCATTATCTTCACAGTAAATATACTATATTTATTATAATTCTTTTGATGTTATTAAGATTAAAACCAAAAGATTCTAAGTTCATGCTTATATTTAAGATTAAATTCAAAACCGATCTGATTTTATTAAAAATAATGTTAATTATGATAAAATAACAAAATAAGTATTATATATTTATTTCTTTAAAAATTGATATTTACTTAAATATATTAAAAAATTAATATATTTTAAAATGAAATTTTGAAAATAGACTTTTTTTATAATTAATCCTAAGTAATTTTATTTCTCAGCCAGCACGAAACTTTCCTATTTTTGTGTACATTTTTTATTTTTAAATTTCGGAAAAAAAAAATTTAGTTCATGAATTTTTTTTTTTTTTTTGGGTTCTTTATCACTGGGCTCTAGTGCTTCATGGGCACACAAAGCGTTTGTATTTGAGTGCTTGAGTTGATGGATAAAAAGTGAGGTACTCGATAGCAGAAGATGGGGTCTCTACGATTGAGACTTTAGAGAGTAATTTTCATTTCAGGCGTCATAAATACACATATGTTGCCTGCCTAGATTTTATTTTATTTTTTTCAGTTACGTTTGAAATTGAATATTCCCAACCAGCTGAACGTTAATATCCTACAACTTTTAACTATTATATTAAGGCAAGACCAGCATCTTGTCGTCTGCATTAGCTTTCTTTCCATTTTTTTTAATTAATTTTAATTTTTGAGAGAGAGAAATGAAGTAAAAAAAAAAAAAAGGAGATAAAATTTATTTGATATCCAATCCATAATTTAATAAAGGTTGATTCTTCAATAAAATAAGCTTACTGTATTTTGTTGACAGGGTAAAAATTCTTGAACCACCCACCCTCACCCACAATGATGGCCAGACCGATGATGACGCTAAGAGACTCAATGGTGGTGTTAATATAACACTCCTTGATAGGATACTTCACTTGACTATTAAAATGGAATATATCAATGGAACGTTTAATAAATGTATTGCGTTCGTATTTGTGTTTGAATGTAATATATTGAATATATTTTATATTTGGATGAAAAATATTTACTTTGCATTTGAACGTAATATATATTTAAATAAAAAGTATTTAAATTATATTTTAGAGTTAAAAAGTTGATGTGATTAATAAAAGTAGATGGAAAAAGTGAGATAGAGAAAGAATATGATATAAATGGATTTTAAAAAATTTATTTTAAAAATATTCTAGAATAGTAAATGCATTTGAAATACTGTAGAAAAGCATTGTATTTAAAAGTAAAACTTTTGTATTTGAATGAAAATTATAATGTGTTTAAACGCAATACGAAAAACAAACACCCCATAAATATCACAAAAAATAGGAATGATTTTTTTCAAATTACTAATAATAATAAATATTAAACCATTAACTTATCGCATACTTGTGTAATTAAATAAAAATACTAGACTTTATGGCGGAAAACATAGTCTTAAAAAGTAACTTCAGCAATTCTAATGACATTTTAAGTAGATGATAAGATAATAGAGCTTATAAATTCAATTCATATATTTTAAACTCTTAAAAATAAGCATGAATTATTTTAAATAGGAAAGTTTCGACAACTTACTTTGTTACCATGCATGACCCTATGCTGAGCCTCTTCTAATCCTATGCTTTTGCTTTTCCTTATCTATAATATGGGAAAACTATATTAAGTGAATACTTAATAAGTATATTTGTTGTCTCACAAAAACATTTAGTTTATAATATTGGCATAAGTATAACTATTAATATTTCAAAACATTGTATAAAACATTAATATAAAAATGAGAATCATACATATCTTAACATATTCCAAACAATTCACATTATCTTTTTTTTATTCTTTTCTACTATCATCTGGCCCTAAGTGATGTGAAAATGCAGCAATCATGATAAAAGTGGGATTGTAAGTTCCAAACCCATCGTAACAACTATTAAATAGTTACTATTAAGGGCATAAATCCAACCCTTCTTGTGAATTGTTAGTTACTCAGATGTAAACTATTATTATGATTTGGGATAAAACGCTAGTACATGCCTCCTAATTGACATTTTTATTTTGATTTTAACTTAATCTAATATTTTGTAAACCAAATCATAATTCTTAACATTATAACAAAAATCAAAACTCTAATAACAATACAATTGTTCAACAGAAGCATAACTCTTTAAAGAAAAGTATAGCTATCTATACTATAACAAAAATCACAACTTTTATAAAAATATTACTCTTTAGAAGAAAATATAACTTATTAATTAAAACATAGCTCTGCATATAAATCACAAACACATACATCATAAAAATAAAAAACATAATTATTTAAAAAAATTATTCTCATTGACAAAGTAACATATGCCATTAAAAGAATAACATAACAATAAGATATATATATATATACACATATATACACACACACTATAACATAGATAATAACTTTTAAAATATTACACTAATTATAAACAATTTTAATTTTAAACAAATATATTGTAGGTGAGAGCTATACTTATCTCACTTGAAGCACTTGCTAGTATTACTACTTTGGTAACTTTACACTTCAAAACCTTGATGCCCTTACTCTTAATAAAATCCATATTACAAAATCATAACATCAATATTTTAAACCCTAAAAATCCTTAAAATCATAAAAGAACCAAACTTCCAATTTTCCATAAATTCTTGAATTCCAATTTCATAAAATTAACACCAAACAATTGTAATCCTAATTTCCAATCCCTTAATTCATTGTTTTACAACGTTAATTTCATCATCAAACATTATAATTTATTCAATCCATCTAAAACTTATCAAAGCCCTAATTTAAATTTTCAAGCAAATCAAGAAAAACAATATGTAAATCTAACAAAATCTAAATTCAGAAATTCTACTATTAAACCCTTAAACACATCATCCTAGAACATCGATTTCATCATCTAATTCAATTATTTATCAAAACTCTAAAATTCAAAACCCCTAAAATCAACATAAAAAAATAAAATTATCTTATGCCTCTAATAAAATCAAACTCAGAAACTCTTGAGAGAATCAAATCTTCGACGTTTGGATGGTGGAAATTAAAAAAGTCAACTTTCTAAGAGGAGGAAGAAGAAAGTGTTTTGGGAGAAAAGGAGAGATTAGTATTTGAAATAAATACATATAATGAAACTTAACTGAGAGATTTAAATTTAAATAACTAATCTCTATTTAATCAAGAGGTAGGATTAAAAGTTGAATAATGATTAGAGGGTAAATATAGGCCTATAAGACTCACTAACTATGTCTCTTATAAATTCCCTTTTTATTTTTTTTCTAAGGAGGCTAGGCGCTATAGCACGCTCAGTTGCAACCTTGCCTAGCCATAGGCACAGGCTATAGCACGGTCTAAGGCACTGTTGCCTATAATCGTGGCCCTTTTTTGGATGCGAGCACATGCTATGGCCTCCGTATTTTTTTTATTAGGCCATTCGACCTTCTTAAAGTGTTTCGGCTATAACATTTTACTTCGGCATGAGAATTGGATGATTTAATAGTAGTTGGAAAGCCAATGAAAAGACTTTTTATCTAATTTGAATGTTTTCTTACTTAAAATTATGGTTGAACATAAAACCAGAATTCTTATATGATATTCTTCACATTTAACATTTTTAACATGAATTGCTTGAGTATATCAAAGTCTTTAGAGTTGTTATCTACAAAAATAATTAATTTAATATTAATACTATGATATTGGCATATACTTTATAAACAATTAATTTTCTTGTCTATATCAAAGTGATATGAAAAATTGGGTGTTACAGACAGGGCATGTTGCTGGAGAAGATCCCACACCATTGTGAGAATCGCATGCAGCCAAGCACAGTTAGATCCCAAATCCTAATCGATGCCTCTTTGTGCAATTAATGGCTAATCCTTCCATCTCAAACATGTCTATCTAGATTCATCACAAGGGACGAGGGAACACTAACTATCTAGATTTGTCGCCTATGGGTTTGCTCCTTGGCCTTGTAGGAAAAATAGAAACACACACAACAGAATTTTAAAAATTTTCTAAAAGATCATATTAACTTATATTATCATTTACAATAAATTATACAACAATCTATACACCTTGTGAAGAAAAATATGGTTGGAGGATGTGATCAAGAAAGTTTCAACTAACTAGCTTTTTTTATTGTTCTCCCATTCCTAGATGGTGGAGTATATAGGCACTCAGTCCTCAATTGATATTCACACAACTTGTCTCTTTCCAATCACCTAGAGTTTCAGTAATTTATTATTATGAGTGAGAGTTGTAATAATAAATTCACTCACTTAAGAGTTTGTTGTCTGAATAAAATATGAGCTCTAAGAGTTCTCTTTATAGTAAATAGATTAAGTGGGTTTTAAATTTGAATAAGACATCTAAAAAAGATTTTTCTCTTTCCTTCTACCTATTTGGCGTTTTTTTTATCCCTCGGAATGCACCAAAAAATCACCTATTTAGGTATAGGAGACTCAAAATTTGATTTAAATTTCAATCTACATTTATTTTGTGATTTTATTTGTATGGATAATGTTCCATAAATCCAATTTAAATTTAAAATAAAATCATAACAACTTTATTTGAATTAAATAATTATGTAATAATTATTCAAATAAAATCAATAATGAGAAAATCTTTTTCCTTGCCTTATCCTAGTAGAAAACGCCTACTCCTAATAGACAAGGATAAGATTTTATTTTAATTTAAATTCAAATAGGATAATTACCATATTTAATTTAAACATTTATCTAAATAAGATTATTTAGATATTTAAATTAATTATTTAAATAATTAATTTATCAACATCTCTTAATTTAAATCAATTTCATATTTATCTCAAAATATAAATACAATCAATTTAAATTTCAAATCCTATCTTCTAAATAAATCTTCCAAAGTTCTCTCTCTTCCTCGCTAGAACTACTATCGTTGCTAGCCAACCGAAAGCTTTAATTACATCAGTGGTCTCCTCCCCTTCATTAGCGATTTCTTCTACTTCCTTGCGACTTCCTTTCTGTAATCTTCATGGGCTAGTGTAGGCGGCTTTGGTTGGCAGCTTCGATTACGCTTTTGACCCATTCATTGTCTGTGATGTAGCTCTGATCACGGCTCTCAGTGGCAAGATGGCCGGTTGACATTGTCACAGGTTTGGGCATAGGAACACTAGTGCTACGTTGAGGAGAAATCGAGGATAGAGAAAGATAAAGAGGGAAGGGAGTTTGCATGGATTGAGGGAAGAGAGAGAAAGAGTCACGTAGGGAAGAGAAATTAGAAGGGTGATTGGGGAAAAATGAAAGAATTTAAAAAAAAAAATTAATATCTGACCTTATTACTATAGCATTTTTTACAAGACTTTTTAACTTGTGGCAAAAATAAATTCACTCATTGTCCTTTTTATTATATCCCTTGTTATCCCAATAATCACTGTCCACAACTACCATTTTATAATTGCATATTAATATATAGGTTTGCAATGTATATAAGTGAGGTCCAATATATTTTAATGAGGACAAAAGCAACAATTGAAATAGACAGTTTATTTTCTTAAATTCCTAACTTCCATCAATTGGAGTATGACGTGTGGAACAAAAATGGAAAAATTAAGTAATTAATATGAATGAAAATGTCCCCAAGTTCTTTTTGGACATCGCCAAGAACAAAAAGAAGGGAGAAAAAAAAAAAACAAATAAAATGTCAATACGCATCGCTATCAGCTGGTAACGTTTTGCGATCTCATCTACCCGTCTTTCTCTTGGTTTTAAATCAAGGCGTATGGCATATTTGAAAGTGTTTTTTTTTTTTTTTTTCGTGTGAATGGCACAAACAAAAATCTTTTCCTTTTTATTTACAAAAATGTTTTCCTTTTTCCTTGCTTTGTTTTAAGGGGATAATTTAACCCCGCCGGTATCTCAGATTTATTTAATTTCTCAATTTTATAGTCATTAAATGGTAAATAAATAGTTTTTTCATTCTTTTTTCCTTTTTTTTTTCTGAAGGGAGAATCATATTCAACAAAATGATATAATTACTAATGCCTGTAAACGTGCAAGACATGAGATTAAATTCCCAATTGAAATCGATTTTATTAATAAAATCTAATAAAACTTAATAAGAAAAAAATACATAAAAACCTAAAATTGAGAAAATTCCTCAGTACACCATTAATCAAGCAGGCTCTTTTTTTGTAATATCTTTACAATCAATGAAATCATTCAACCAATCCAGAGTCAAACTCACGTAGCACTAAGACCATCAAAACCTCCTTATAAATAAAAGTCTAATAGTTTAATGAGATTTGAAAAAGTCATCAAGACACATATACAATGGAATGAAAAAAGCCTCAAACGATAGGGAAGTCCCCTCTGTTATTAAACACAACCAACGCAACCAAAACCAAAACCTAAACGGTGAAAGCACCACCACCATTGTTCCACAAAAAGAATCACAACAAAATAAAGATGAAAATAATAATAATAATAATAACACAGAGATGGCCATTGTTGACTAGCCCGACTACATAATCAAAGTTGCAAAGAGCATAGAGATAGGACGAGTTCGATCTGGAATGGATGGTCTTCCTCCCCACCGGTGCGTGAAGTCCATGCACCGTCGTTGGCTTGTGATGCCGCTAGGTGCTTGATCATCACTTCTCCAGAAACAAAGCCCCCAAGTCGCCTCAGGTCCTGTACGTAGCCACACCATGTGCCCACCTCCAAAGATTGCTCCCTCAGCAAATCTTGCATCTACATTTGTGTCTCCTAGGAGATCAAGATCTAAGGGCATGAGATCCACCGCGTATCTGACGATCTCCCCTTATCATCTCAGCTCCTGACTCCTCCGACCACGTCTCCGAACTCGCCGCTGAAGATACTTCTCTAGCTATCATTTTTTCATCATGGTCGGAAGAATGGGGGCCAGCTGAACGCCACCACCTGTTCCCGGCCCAAAGGCCCTCAAGGGTGGGTTGTGCTGTTGGTCGCAGCTTTCACATGGGGGCTACTTAGTTAAAACAAGTGTTATTCCTTAGTTTTAGGAATTCTTATTTGTGACAATTCTAAATATTTTATACTTGCCTTTTCTCCATGAAAAATAATAAAATTAATGAAAGAATTTTTCATTTTAATGGAGATATTTACAACCCAATAGCATAATAATTGAAAATTTTAATAAATTGTCGTTGTATTTTTCATTTAATCTAACCATTTCAATAAAATTTTATATTACCATGCAATTGACACATGATTATCTCTATTAAATTACAGAAATCCATCATCAATCACTAAAATTGTGAAAACATAAAATTTTAGCAAGTAATCTATCAAAACTAAAAATTTTAGTGTCAAAGTGACCAAATATTTATAATCCAGAACTAATAGTACCTAATTACCCTATTTTTGTTTTCATAGGCGTGTGAGGGAGGCATATAATGTAGGTTTCCTTAAAGTTATTTAGTAGGATGGTAAGTAAGGATGGTGATTGTTCATTTTTTGTGTTTGGTATTAGATGGAAAGAGGAATAAATTATTCACTTTATTTGTAATACTCATATTCAACCTTTTATTGAAATATCTAATAATTGAAAGAAACATAATATGATTCAAAAAAACAAAGATAAAATACGGAATTGTAATTCAAGGCATAAAACACTATTTTTCCCACCCCGCTCCACCCCCCACCCCAGTCCCCCCACATCTTACCCCCTTTGGATGGGGAGATTGATTTCTGTTAGGACCTGAGAATTGGAACCAATGGAGCCACATTCAATTCATCTGGGGATCATATTTTTGAAAACTGATTTTTAGTCCTAAAATTTTTATAAAATTTCTAGGAAAAATTTATTTTTTATTCCTTGAACTTTAGTGTTCTTGTAATTTTATTCTCTGAGTTTTGAAAACTGATAGAAATGCTCCATACATTATGAAAAACTGGTAGAAATACTCTTTCAATTATGAAATATTATCATATTTGATTCTTCTATCAGATAAATAGATGAAATATTTTTCATTTTGATTCTCCCTCACTCTTCCTCATACTTTTTCCATCCTCCAATCACCTCTACTGAAACCATTTCTAGCTCAACTCGATCCTTTCTATAGGCTAATCCCTTCTATCAAATAAGGAATTATCCCAATTTCTCCCTCACTTTTCCTCGTACCGTTTCCATCCTTCCTCTATATCTAATCCCTCCAACCAAATACACTAGTCAAACTTAAAAGAAAAAAGAAATTTGAGATTAAATATCTCCTAAATTGCGGAATACGTTTCCTTGAAAAATGAAGCCAGATGCATTTAGGGACCTAAAAAGTCTTTTGCCCTTACTTGCACGACGAAAATGAGGTTAAGTAATATCTTTTTTTTTTTTTTTTAATTACATTGTGAGGGGTTAAGATTTTGCCAACAAGTAAATCGACGACACAATTGTTAAGGTATTTTGCATCATCTTATGTCAAAGTTAACTAAGATAGTGTGCGGGAGTGTTGATATGATATATTTACTTAAAAGGGTATGTCTGAATTTAGACCCCCAAACAAAAAAAAAAAAAAAAACAGGTGTAGTTCTCCTGTTTAAAGATTAAACTGACCAAGTGTAACATATAATAAAAGTTTCCTAAAGTTTTGTAATAGAGAGCACTTGCACATGTGTTTGAACGTCAACCTAAATAAAAATTAAATCATATTTAAGCTTGACTATAAAAAAAAAAAATGCACTATTTATAGGTGTAATAACCGGGAAAATTCATATTTCTTGGAGAATAAATACACAATAAATTTAAGTATTAAAATATGAAATTAAGTGATTTAATATTGTTTAGAACTAAATAAAATGTTCTAACAATGTTAAAAAATGAAAAATGATTGATAGTGATATTATGTGTGTACACGTGTGTGCCACTCACAGTATTAAGAAGTAGGTCAAGATGATATTATCTTAACATAAAACTAATAAATTTAGGTTCAGCACTCCCAAATTAGTTAGGATAGCCTATCAGCACGCTCAAATTTGATAATGAAGCACAAGAGTAATTTTTGACCGAGAATTCGTAGTATCGGAAACTGGTCAAGATGACCTCAGATGAAAATAAAACTGATATATTTGGATTCAGGACGCCCAAATTAGTCAGGAAAGCCCATGTTGAAATTTTGGGCGAAAAAGTATATAAAGAGCAAAAAAAGTGAAATTTCCTCAATTGTTCACATACACTCTCTCTCCTCCCTTGTCTTTCTCTCTCTACCCGCACATGTACAGTAACCAACTTTCACGTATGGCCTCCGTTCACGACACTGTCGGCACCGTTGGAAAGCTCTCGCCGAGCTGAGTTCAACGGTGGGTCGACGCGACGGAACGGCCGCCGCACGTGCCGCCCGAAGCTCACCGGAGCCGAGAATTTCGATCGTCGATATCTTCGCCGTCTGGCCACCATTTTCCATGAAACCAGTCCCAAAAGACACGTGGTGAAGAGTAGAACAAAACCCATGTGGTGGATCGCCTCAACACCGGCGAAATTTGGCCGCCCAAGCTTCGACAAATCCGGTGAAACGCAGCCGTGGAGCCGTCGTCGAAACCGTCGATTCCGGCAGAGTTGAAGCAGGCCGTTGGTGCAGAAATGACCGCAGGGTTGAGGGAAGCAAAAGCCCTCAACCAATTTTGGGAAAAAGTCCGGCACGGCGGAGTTCCACCGTCGCCGCCGTGGCCATGACTTTCGAGGAGATTTTCCGGCGATAAAGGTGTCGGATGGTGAAATTGAGACCACCAGTGGATTCCTCTCATCGAGCTCTTCAAGATGGGCTATCCACTTTCCACTGTCGCCGCCGGTCAATAGCCGGTCAACGACGACCGGTGACCGAAAATTGAAGTTTGGCCCGTTGACCTATTTTCGACGTTCCGGACGCATCCGCGAAGTCAGATTTGCAAGACGGGACCTCAGATATGAAGAACGAAGAATTAGGGTTTATGCTGTCGAGACCGGACTGCAATTCTGTATAAATCTCGACCTCTTTACGTTTCGCAATTTAATTGTTTGGGGCTATTGTATGATTTTATGATTATTGGTATGAAAATTTTGGAAAAGAATGTATGTAAAAAGAAGAAAATGACTGTAATGGAGAAAAAGAAAAATATGTGATAATGTAACGATTTTACATAAACAGTATGAGTTTTACGTAAAATCTAGGCCTCTGGTATAGTACGTGATAGAATTAGAACAGGATAGATGGTTTTTAGGTGTTTCCTAAACGCTGGAACATCAAAAATTAAGGGGAAACTCTGCCGAAATTTCTAAAAACGGCACTAGGGGTAATATGGAAACGAGGGGTAAGAATATGATCGGGAAGGTAACCCGAGCCCCCTCGAGGAATTAAGGCATGGAAAAAGGAATGGGCAAGTTACGATTAGTAAACCGACCCTTCGAGACCCTAGAACGCAAGAAAAATATAAAACCGACTCTTAGGTCAGAATAGTACTTCCCGAGGCCGGGAATGTGAAAAATTGGCAAAATGATAAGAATTGATCCGAAAAAGGTCCGATAAGATTTAAAAAGTTAAGTAGATGATTTTGGGTTTAGAAAATCTAACCTAAGTATGAAAATGAAAATGTTATGGTTAAACGACCCATCAGGGGTAAAATGGTCATTTTGCTCAAAGATTATCAAATTATGTGAAAAGAGCCCCAATGACCTCGGAATAGGGTAATGAAGTTTGTAAAAGCCAAAATTGAGGTTTAAGTTATGAAAAATCACGTCAAGGGCAAAATTGTAATTTTGTCAAAAGTTAGGGGTAAAATCGTAATTTTTCAAAAAGTTGGAGAAAATTTTGAAAAGGGCCATTAAGGTTTAAAAAGCTATCCTAAGACTATAATTAAGGATTATAAGATCAGAATCAAGCTTTTTAATAAAATAAAAGCTATAAATGAAAATGTGATTAACGGACAAAGTTTGTCTGTAGGAACCCGATGCAGACGCGATAAAGGACGTCGATGGATTCTAAGAAGACGATAAGCACGCTATGAGTAAGTTCAGACATTTACCCGTCTGTAACTATGAACAAACTTATAGTATTTATATGTTTTATGTGTAAATGTCATGATGTGATTTATGATGATGCTATAATAACACTATAGCAATACTATGATGATGTTAAAAGTAGGTTTTAATAAATAATTTATAAAAATATATATATATATGTATATATTGAATTACGAAAGAAAGGCATTATAAAAGCTTTATGAGAGTAACGATGTGATAAAGAGGGATAGAAGAATGGAAAGAGTAAAAATGAGAATGTTATGATAGAATGCATAAGAAAGAAATAAGATATGAAAGGAAAGAATAGGTGTTTTATGAAAAGTTTTATAGAAGTTAAGTTATGATTGATAGAGCAACGATGATCGGTAATGAAAGGACTTAAGAAAGGGTATGTTTTATGAAAAATGATATGAAAGCAAAGAGTTAGACAAGAAAGAGAAGCAATGATAGGTTATGATGAAAGGTATGATGAAAGAATTAGAACATAACAATAAGATGTGATTGATACAATAGAACGATAGGCTATGATCGATAGGAATATGATGATAAGATGCGATAGATAGAATGATGCCAATGATAAACAGAGAATAATTGTCTGCACTTAACTAAACGTGTTTTTGTTTGTTATGATGTGATGTGATGTGATGATATATAAGTAATACGTGCTATATATACTAAACTGTGATTAACATAATTCACACAAGTAAAGTAAAGAATTAAGAAAAGAAAAATAACAAAATGAAACAACGATATATATATATATCTTACGAAATGAGAATGAAAAAAATAAGATGTCAATGATAAAGAATCACGAAACAAAAATAGAACAACGAAAGAACAAATGTTCCATGAAATGTTTTATGAAAAATGAGAAAGGAAAAATAATGAATGTCATGAAAAAGATGTACAACGAAAAATCAATATAAGAAAAATAAAAGCATACAAGATAATAAGACTGAAAACTTAAGTTGTTGGCGTACCAATCTCCCTACAAGGTCAAGACTTCAGGTCTATATCCTCCGCGCAGATGTGGTGCTACCCCGAAGGTGTGGTAGATTATAGGATGGACCAACCCCGAAGGTGCGGTATTTAATGTGACTGTGAAGTAGGTTGGTGGGTCGCTCCCCCTCCTCACACTGTCCACGCGCAATCAGGTACGTTCAATAACGGGCCCACCAAAGGAAAGTGAAAAGAAAAGAAACGAAAGGAGAATGAAAAGAAAAGAAAAGAAAAGAGCGTGAAAAGAAAGGAAAGGAAAGGAAAGGAGAGTGAAAAGAAAAGAAAAGAAAGGAAAGGAGCGTGAAAAGAAAAGAAAGGAAAAGAGCGTGAAAAAAAAGGAAAGGAAAAGAGAGTGAAAAGAAAAGAAACGAAAAGAGAGTGAAAAGAAAAGAAAGGAAAAGAGCGTGAAAAGAAAAGAAAGGAAAAGAGCGTGAAAAGAAAGGAAAGGAAAGGAGAGTGAAAAGAAAAGAAAGGAAAAGAGCGTGAAAAGAAAAGAAAGGAAAGGAGAGTGAAAAGAAAAAAAAAAAAGAAATGATACGAAAAGAAAGGAAAAGTAAAGAACTATAAGAAAAGAAACGAATGATATGAAAGAATGACATAATGAAATTGATGAAAAATAAGTAAATAACAAAACGAAGTTTAAAAGAACATAATAAAATTAATATATGTAATGTGATGTATTTGATGTTATGTGTATGATGTGAATGACACGTTTCGACGTGATGTTATGCTAGTGTATATGTTACTAGCTTATAAGATATGAAAAGATAAGAGATGAGGACAAACGGTAGAAAAGTTATAAAGGTTTAGAACAGAAAGTTAAGAGATGATAGGAATGAAAAGCAAAGAAATGAAGAGATTAGATTAGAATGATAAGAACGATGAACGAAGAGATAAATGAGCATGAAGAGGCTAACATGATATGTTATGTTTCGAGGATATATATAGACGATGTGTATGATGTGTATATACGTGATGTCATATATTCTAGTAATAACATATATTATTAATATTTATAAGTTAATGAATGTATGTTTGAACTTACTGAGCATCTAGCTCATTAGTTGTTCATATTTTGTAGGTAAGTAACCTGTTAGTTTAAAGTAATATGATAGACAACGGATGGATCTGCACGTGCCAAGGGACTGGGCGAGGGTATGGTACTACCATGAGTCTTTCGCTGAGCGTTCAAAAAGAAAATTGAAAGAAAGAAATTTATGAATTATATGTTATAAGAGTATGATAGAAATATAGATATAATATGTAAATAAGTTAAAAGAAAAAAAAATTTGCTATAGAAATTGCTTCCGCTTTAAAATGAGAACGTTAAGAATGGAAAGTTGAGTATGTTAAGTAAGAGGATGACGACCCCACGAGGTTGCCAGCCATCACGGTTGGCGTTAGAACTCGACTGGTTGGTATGGTAACGTACGTGAGGGACGTCACAATAGGATTTTTATATCCTGATATACGATTTTTTTAAATATTTAAAAAAAAGATTAAAGATGGAAAAAGTTTGGGTGAGTCTCATTTACTCAACTTTTATAGTAAGTGATGTCCAATACCATCAAGGTCCTTCAGTATTATTTTTATAGGTGAATTATGTAGTGCTTTTTAATAGTCTTATGTAGTTAATGAGTTAGTGTTCCCTTTTTTTTTTTTTTTTCCTTTGCACAAAAAGTAAACACTAACTATTTATTTTTATCAAATTATGAGAATTTTATGAGATGATATATATTTAAAAAATTTACTAGTAGAACATAATTTTGATGAGAAATTATGTGAAATGATTGGTTTTGGCCACCTCTTTTGAATAAAAATTATCAGTACAATTTTTCTATGCTATTAAATGATTGTCAGTCAGAGAGTTGAATACTTCATATTTGAATGTTGAGGTCCCTCTTCCCACCTCAGATCCCTCTCCCTTTCCTATGACGATGTCAATTCTTTCTTCAATTATGGGCCATGGTGGCGGGATTTTTCTGCATTCGCAGCTGATCTCATCGCTAGAGAGAACAACAATGCCATGTTGGTAAGGAGACGAAGTGACTGGTTGAAGATGGCGATGCATGGTGAGAAGATCACGTTACCATATATATTACGATGATGGTGATGACATGGTGAGAAGATCACATGACAGTACGATGACAGCAACGGGCTTAGAAAGATGAGAGTTGGAGAGAAACGTGAGAGATAAGAGAGGAAAAGAGAGAATTAGGTGCCGTTTGTTTCCAGCATTACAATTCGTATTGCATTCAAATGCCAATCACATCATATTTCAATCCAATACAATCATTATTTATTATTTTACTTTTTTAATTATTTTTATTAAACACATTACATATTTGCTTTCTCTTTCTTTTTTTCTCCTTACTTTTATATATCATATCATATATTCATTATTTAAATATAATTCAAATATTTTTTAATCAAACATACGTTGCATTCAAATGCAGTGTAAATACTTTTCCTCCAAATGCAAATTGCATTCAATGTATTGCATTCAAATACAATACAAACGCAATACGTTTATCAAACAGAGCATTTGATTGATTTTAAAATGACCTAAGATATACATTTATATATTTGTTCTAGTAACATGGTATGGTACAATTGTTTAAAATGATTGACTGGTAAAATAATTATCGACATTGCTGAATCACTTATTCATAATGATTGATAATGAATTTTTTTAAAATTTTAAAGAAAAGATGCTTTTATTCAACTAAACTTCGAATATCGATATTTACAAAACAGCCCATAAAGGCGAGCAAAGCATCATACCACACATGAGAATATGAATTAAAAAATGCACAACTTGCTGAGAAGTGGACTACGAAGTTACCGTTGCAGGATCCATAGCAAACCCTACCACCTCTACTACGAAAACAAGTATCATTAATGTGCTGAATAACATTTGCTTTCATAGACCGCGGAGCCAGGCTATTATTTGCATGAACAATATTAAGTGCATCCGACTCAACAATCCGATTTGAGAGCCCAACAGAATGAGCAAACAAAGCCCCTTCTCTAACAGCCAGACATTCCCCAAGATGGGCTGAGAACCTTTCAATCATTTGTCTTGCCACAGCTCCCAGCTCCCAGGACCACATCGGTCTTGTCTCTCACAACCACCCAAATGCCAATATAATCCTTTGATCCGTTGACTGAAGCGTCAACGTTGATCTTTCTATGTCCCGAAACTGGAGATCTTTAAGGCGTCTTAGGCGGCACAGAGACTTGGGTGGAACCAACATCTAGATTCCAAGCAGTACAATCAATGGTTAAGCACCAATAACCAATCAATTAATCACTAATTAACTATTTTTATGAAAATAATAATATTTTTTCTAATATAACAAAACTTGGGAAAATTATCAAAACAATGGTTTTAAAAAAGTTATTGATAGTTTTTATTTTTAATTTAGGAACGAGTGGATTTGAATTCTTACAATCATAATGTTTTTAGTAAAGTTAATAAAACAAATTAATTGCTGACATACCTTAATCATTATTACACATTGACTACGCCACAAAAGTAGAGTTCAAATCCTTTTTCCATATATTCAAACAATAATACTAGTGATTAATTAGTATATAACTACAATTGTACACTTGTTTGAGATAATTCACATGTATTAATTTTTATTTATAGTGCTAGCAGTATAGATTTTATTTGTTTTTGTTAGAAAGAAGCAACTAACATATTTACGAATAAATACATAAATAGCATACTGTTTTGCAATATACAAATATGAAAAAGGTTAAGGATGTTAATTCTAAACATAACTTATAAATGTCAATTTATGTAGCAATTGGATTATCATTCTTTTTATTAATAGTTGTTTAAATGATTGTGTCTGTTAATAAAAAGATGACAATTTATTAACATATAAGTTGATATTCAAAAATTAATATTGGAACTAGTATCATTAATATTATTCTATGAATCTAGAGGAAATGTCTCACATAAAATACCGCATACCATGCGACACTTGTAACTTTCTAACATTTTTTTTTTTTGCTGAATAAAACTTTCTAACAACTAGTTGGTTTATATGTAGATTACTATTTAGAACCTTTTCACATGATACTATTATTTAGATATTGGTTTTAATATCAAGTATTACTGAAAAATGTTATATTAGAAGATAATTGTTACAATATAACACAAGTCATAAGCGGTGTGGGGAAGAGGTTTGTACAAGAGCCCATCCTTAAATATATAGTATTAATTTCTCGTTTGTCCCAATCTTTTTACTAAGTTATGATTTAGTCCCTATTAAGATCAAAATTTGTACCTCATCTTTCATCGTATATGTGTCAACTTGGATTGTCCGAAAGTAAAGGATCAATCTAGAAATGATCCAAACAACATCATTAGCCAATAAGGAAGCTCGTATCTAGAGTTAATAGAGATGAAATCTAATTGCTCAATGTCAGCTCTAGGTCAATCAAAGGGCAAGAATCAGCTAAAAGACAACTTGGATTAGCTCACTAAGCATATCGACCTAAAAGCCTATCAAGTTGAGTCGAAACAAGCAACCTGAGAAATTGATTCCATGAATCGACCTAATCACCTATCCTAGGTCAAAGCATAAATAGATCAAGAAACCTCCCAAATTTAGCTCTAAAAAGGAATCAAATGAAGATCGTGCATAATCAAGTCAAAAATCAGCTAAAACGGTCACTTTCCCTTTTCTTTGAAGCTTTTTTAACAAGAAAAGTTAACCTAGACTAAAAAAGGAAACTTCCTATTAACAAATAAGGTATCATCACACGCCCAAGAGAGGCCGAATCATTTTGAATTAGGCCAAAATCCTTGCATACTACCGCAATCTTCACCCAATTCTCTTTATTTTCTGCAGTCTCTCTCTACATATTGTATTCACTATCTCTTATCTTTTCATTCTCACTACTACAACATTCACTGTACTACGCACTACTACAACATTCACTATACTATTCATCAACTGTAGTGAAACACCTCAAAGCTACTATAAAGGACTAGCTCTCGCATTGAGAATGAATCTTTATAAATTTTGCGTATTCTTTACCTATCTTTACTTTCTTTACAATTATTTTATAACTAATACACTCAGTCAACTCAATATGCATTTAGTCAATTCAATAATATAGTTGTAGGCCCTAACCCTATTCGAATTCAATTTGACAGTAGATTTTACCATTTATGCTCTCTAACATTTTTTTATGGTTAAAAGTCTTTAATCTCTTTAAAAAGGTGCAGTATGGTCTTTTTTACCTAAAAAAAAGGTTAAAATTAGATGGGATAAGTCATATATGACACTTTGTAAGTTAAATTTTGTAAATTTTTTTAATTATCATTTAATAGTGAATCATGTGTGATAAACATTATACTTTTTGGTCAAATTTTTAACTTTTTTACTAAAAATCATCAAATTACACTTTTTTAAATAATTTTTAGATCTTTTAGCCCAAAAAAAAATATTGAGTTCAAATTGTCGCCTTTTCGTAAAAGATTGTTGCTCAGATGAGCAATTTGCCGACATGTGCGCATTTTGATTATTGATGTATCACCTACGTGGCAAATTCAGAATAAGCCACGTGGTTATGGTTTTGGCCCCACCTGGGCCACCTCGGCGGCGCGCTCCATAGTTGAATGCATTGACGCGGACACCTGTGGCTTTCAGAATTCCCCACAAAACAAGGTGACCAACACTCTTCCCGTAAATAACAATCTTCATTTTCTCTCCCCCACTTTTCATTTTCCATGCGCTTTTTGTCCTTCATTTTCCCTGCTGCCAAACAACAGGTCTCTCCCAAAAAAAAAAGAAAAAATGCCATCGGTCACCCCATCAGCCAAAACCCCATTTAAATGACACAAAAACGAGAGAGAGAGAGAGAGAGAGAGAGAGAGAGAGAGAGAGAGGGAGAGAGAGAATGCCTCAGCCAAATAATGTCCTCGTCTCCCGTGTCTAAACGGCAAAATGGGCAGCCGCAATTTCCCTTCTCCGAGAATGTAGGAACGTAGGGATTTCTCTGTTTTTGTGTGTTTATTTTTTTTGGGTTTTTGTCATCCGGGTATTCCCAGAAACTTGTTGAAATCCGATTATGGGGAGTGAAAAGTACTCCAAGGAGCTAGATATCGCCGTTAGAGTGGTTCACATGGCGTGTTCTCTGTGTCAAAAAGTTCAAAATGATTTGGTTTCTGATAAGAACAAGAAGATGACGACGGCTACTCAGCAAGTTCAGTCTAAGGATGATGATTCCCCTGTAACCATTGCAGGTAATTCGTTCTTTTTCGATTTGGAGTTGAATTTTAGACCAACTTTACAATTTTTGGTTATTGCATCTAAATATTGTGTGTTTGTTTTTGGAGTTTGATGGAAATTTATTGGATAAAAGCCTAAAGGGTGGCTGGAATTCGTTTGGGGTTGCTTTTTTGCTTATTGTTTGTAGGCAGTGGAAGAAGTGAAGTGGAAGTTTATTTGCTAGTGGTTGGAATGGGACAAAAATGATGTCTTTAATAAATTATAAAAAATTTCCCAGCATAAATAAAATAATAAAAATGCTGTAATCAAGTCTACAAAATCTTAGTAGAGATTGTTTTCTTTTATTGGAAGCTCTTTTGAAGAATCGTCCTGAACACTCTAGAATGCAACTTTTGTACCCAAGAAACCAAAAACAACTTCCAATAGGCAATGCCAAACGGGCTAAAATTCGATGCGTTTTACTCATATATAGATTTCTTCTGGCTTTGTATGCTGTGTGGTATCCACATATAGGTCTCCGACTTTGACTGTTACAAACAGATATGTATAGTAAAATAGATATTTATACATATATGCGTACATAGCTTAGTCTTTTCCTTTTGTTATTCTTTTCAAGGGAACAAATATGTTTAGTTTTATTGGCGAGCTTTTAACACTAGCAGAATTATGGGAATTTCTATTAATAAGAAGAGTATCTGCAGAATTATTTTTTAAAATTATACATGATAATTAAAACTATTATAACTGTTAATGTGTAATACTTATTTTAATTAGTGAAATTACATTGTTACCAAGAAGTTGTTATGAGGTTTTTTCTTGAACGAGTAGACCACAGATACATGAAATGATTGCCATAGGATTCGTGTTTCTTTTTTTGTTTAACATAGCGAGGATTTTGCTTTAGATTAATTTGGTCTCAGTATTATTTTGGTTAATATTTTAACAAAACTCAATGAATAGATTGGAGTGTCCAGGCAATTGTTAGCTTGGTGTTATCTGAATCCTTTGGGAGTCAAAACATCTCCATCATTGCTGAAGAAGATGTGAAGACACTCTCCAAGGCTGATTCTGCAGGTTTGCTGGCAGCTGTAGTGAACACCGTGAATGAATGTTTGGCCAAAGCACCAAAGTATGGTCTTAAACGCCCCATGAAAGCCCTTGAGACTTCTCAAATTCTTGAGGCTATCAGCCGATGCAACTCAACCGGAGGACCCAAAGGGAGACACTGGGTACTTGACCCGGTTGACGGGACATTGGGCTTCGTGCGAGGGGATCAGTATGCTGTAGCTCTAGCATTGCTTGAGGATGGAAAAGTTGTTATTGGAGTTCTTGGGTGCCCTAATTATCCGATGAAGAAGGAATTGCTAAGTTATCACCATCAACAACATCAAATGATGTTAAATCTTTCCCCAACTGCTAGGAATATGTGGGAAAAAGGTTGTGTGATGTATGCGTTAAAAGGCAGTGGTGAGGCGTGGATGCAGCCACTAATCTATGGAGATAATGAGCTTGAGTGGCCAAATTCAGCGACATTGATCCGGGTCTCTTCCGTTGATGATCCCGCATTGGCTACTTCTTGTGAACCTGTTGAGAAAGCAAATTCAAATCACTTATTCACACAGGGACTTGCTTACAGCGTTGGTCTAAGGTATGTAAATATTCTTTCCAGATAATGAACTTTAGACATTTGCTATGTGTCCCTCGTTCGGGTAGCATGGTTTTATAATTCATTAGTTGATTTGCATTCTAATGAAATTTATGTAATTTTTGCCTCATGCCTAAACGGTAGAAAACAGCCCTTGCGTGTCCATAGCATGGTGAAATATGCTGCCATAGCTCGGGGTGATGCCGAGATTTTCATGAAGTTTGCACGGTCCGGATACAAGGAAAAGATATGGGACCATGCTGCTGGTGTTCTAATTGTTGAAGAAGCTGGGGGGGTAGTAACTGATGCTCGAGGTCACCCTCTCGACTTTTCGAAGGGGATGTACTTAGAGGGTCTTGACCGAGGAATAGTTGCTTGCTCAGGGGCCACATTGCATGAGAAAATCATCAGTGCCGTTTATGCTAGCTGGGATTCTTCTAATTTATGAGGCCTTTCATTTCATGCCAATAAACTGATGCGGCTAAATTTTGGTACTTTTGGCAGGGTGAGGCACTACAATAGTAAGTGTTATTTTCTGAGTTATATACCAGCACATCATATGTGCAGATTTATCTTGACATCTTACTGAGATTAAAAGTTTACTTTTTAAGTTCAGTTTGTGATTTCTTGCTCCATGTTTTAACCTGGTTTTGCTAGAAACTCACTCCAGTTGAAATTCATTTGTCAACACTCTTTATCAAATGTTTTAAGGATCCGGATTAACTCTACTGTTTGGCATTCTGTTTAGCTAAAATTACAATCTGCAGTACAGATGAGGCTTTGTCCATGTTTCCATCTCATTTCCTCATCTTTCACTATGTGCGGTCAGTTTTATCTCCATTTGCCAGCGGTTTATATCATTAGTCCGGACTCCGTAATCTAAAAGTTATTTTGATTTTTGATTATTTTGATTCTTGAAGTCGACCTTGACCCCTGTTATTTTAAGGTCATACTAGTATTCAGAGTTTGCCTTGATTTGGTGCCTCTCGTGGACCGCAACAAAACAGTGATACATTTTAATGAGACTGAATTTTCGGTTTTGATAATAAAATATCGGAAAGTTAAGAACGTTAAAGTATTCAAACGTGGTGGCGGCGGCATATATTTTCATGGCTAGCAACAATACTAAGAAGGGTTGCTGATGAAGGTCACTGCACTTAACTTCAATTTTGGTGTTGCTCTTGTTCTATTTTCAAAGGAGTACCCGGTAAACCATATAATTAAGGTCGAGTGGAAATGCAAAGGAGAAGTATTTTGTTCCTTGCCCAAGTCAGGCTTATACTAGTTCAAGAGCGTCTTACTTTGAATTGTTATGTCAATGACATCTCCGTGAACCATTCAAAGTGGTATTCATTTTTTTTTTTCTTTTCTTTCTTTCTTTCTTTTTTCTGAGTATTAGATATACTTTGTAAATGTAACTGCATTTCATAGTATTGATGAAATGTTTGAATATTCATTTTTGGTCTGCTCTGCTCTTTCTTCTGTGATCTCTATGATTGCTGTTTGGTCTAGACAAAAATACGAATTAGTTCTCCATTAAGGGTCTTCAAGTGATCTTAAGTTATGGATTAAAATTATAATCGTCTACTAACAAAAGAAATATGAAAGTACGAGACAAACTTTATAGTAATCCACTAGCAATGTGAGAGCTGAATTTCAATAAGAACAAAAGAAGATCACTAGAGAATCACCCACCTCAAGCCTCTTAAACTGTATCTTTATCTGTCATTGAAAAAAAAAAAATAGAGTGATGCCCTAATACAAGTATTACTAGGGTAGCCAAAAATTTGTGAAAAGACCGAGAATAAATGGTTCAAGGTTGATTTGCATGCTAATTTTACATTAAGATGATAATTAGGTTCCACAGTCTCAATATCTTCTACAATAAAAGCATAGAGTAACCTTAATTCTGCTATAATATATATCAAATATTTGATGATTTATATATAGGTTAAGCATATGATATTATTATACTGTTTTGGAAATGTGCACGGATATGTTTTGGGATGGAAGGATTCAAACCAAGTCATTAACTAATATGAGTTTCATTAATTTGCAAACCAGACTTTCTTGCAAGCTACTTGAGATATACGTAGTTTATGAGATACAGAACAGAAAGTGTCTGTCTCGTTCCATCAAACTCTCTACTTTGTGAAGAACTAAACAAGAATTTTAGCAAACAAGCAAGAACTAAGATAATTGATGAGATTACTTAAGTTTCACTAGAACCAACTTAAATAAAGAGTGCCCTCTCTAAAAAACTAAGAGTTTTAACCTCAAGAATACAATTTCAGTCATTAAAGGTTTCAGACAAATACAAAAACAGTCATATGCAATTAGCAATTTCTTCAACTCTAAAGGATAAGACTTGAGAAAATTCATGGCTGAAATATATATATATATACATATATATATAATTAATCAGCATTCCCTTTTCTATAGTCTGTCACCTCTGTCAGTGCATTCCTCCACTCATTAATGTCATCAACTCCCCTCAATCTATCAGCCAAATTCAAAATCCAAAGAGGCAAGCCTTCACACTCTTCCACAATTTGCTCCATAATCTCCTTGATCTCGCTTCCAAGAGTGTTCCTATTGGACAATTTTTGCTTAAAAAGCTCTAATGCTTGTTTATGAGAAAGTGGCTTTATCTCAAGAGTTTCCTGACAGTCCATCCTCTGGCAATTCCTAAATGATAGAGTACTCAGCACCATTTTACTCCCTTTTCTCTCATTTGGAATTCCGACTTCGTCTACAAACAGCCTCCCAACACCGTCCAAAATAATCACAAAGTTTCCTCCCTTGGTCAGTGCATAATGTAACTTGGATGCTCTTATGAACTTGTCTTCCTCATCCAACAGATTCAACCCGATTTGTCTTGCAATTGCATCCTGCAGTTTGTTGACACCGGGCTGTTCGGTTACACTCACCCAAAAAACATGCTCGAAACTACCACTTTTCGCGAGCGCATTTTGGATGTGAGTCAAAATGGCTGTTTTCCCAACACCCTTTACACCATAAACCCCGACTCGGGACACACTTGGATCATTCAACCATTTCAAAATCGCCTCCAGATTTGATTCCCTGCCGACCAATTTTTGTGTCAGCAATGGCTCCTTGCTTGTTGAATGCACATCAAGAACGAGCCCCTCAGAAAACTGACCCTTCTTATGAAGATCCTTTACCTCTTGAAGATTCCTTTCTATACTACAGGACAACAATGGCCTCAGGAGGTATCTTTTATTTCTAACCTCTTGTTCAATTTCTTGAACGTCGGTTTTCTTTGCGTCGACATCTTTCAGCCATGCATCGACTTCTCTCTTTCGCTTCTTCCCGGGTTGAATCTCTGCAGCTTTTAGTGCTTCCTTAACATCCTCCTGTACACTGCTCAGCGCGTCTAGTTTCCGCTTGAGGGTCTTTACTTTTTCATCTTGTTCTTTGACGTAATTTAGCCACTCAGGAAACAGCTTAAGATATTCCCATATTTGCTTTGCCAGCTCTATTTTTGAGTGTACTTTTCCAGCCAATGCCAAAAATCCAAAACCCATTGCAGAATTTTGAGACAAATATACTCAAAGGCTGGTGTCTGCATTTCAACAACAACAAAAGCATTTTACAAATCACGGGCTAAGTTATTTATGCACTAAATATATCTGTTTTTAGCCCAAAAAAAAAATGTATCCACTAAACTGCAAATAAATATGTAGTACTTACTCTTGCCATAATAAAATCTCTCGATTAGTTGAAAATAAATAATTTGATTATGAACTAATGAGGAAACAAGAAAAATGTGCATGCAAACTATATGCAACAGCAAAAACAAGCTTATACCACCAATGGTGGTGGCTTGATGAGTGAGAAGATTCTATTTGCAGTCTTTATTTCTATCACATGCCTCTTAGTGCATGAGGACATGCTAATTTTTTTTTTCTTGGCATAAAAAAAAAAACTAATGCTTTATTTGTTTAACGTATTGCATTCATATTGTATTCAAATGCAATACAATTTTCATCCAAATATAAAAATGTTATATTTAAATACTAATCACATTACATTTTAAACCCAATACAATCAGTTATTCATTATTTCATTTTTTTATTATTTTTATTAATCACATCACACACTCTTTTTTTGCTTTCTATTTTTACACTTCACATTAGACATTTAGTATTTAAATACAATTCAAATATTTTTTATTCAAACACATATTATATTTAAATATAAAATAAATACTTTTTATTTAAATATAAATTATATTTAATATATTATATTTAAATACAATACCAAATATTTAAAAATGATTCTTATTGCATCAATTTGGGACATGAATGAACAAAAATGCCGTAGTATTTTAAACAAGTCTAATTTTATCAAGTAGTACCGAACTAGAGTGAAAGAAGAGCCCATCCAAAAAATGAAAATGACCACCGACGGAAAAAGTAAAAGGGGAAGGTACTATGTTGCTAATTCTCATACCCTCACTTATTTGAACTTTTTAATTGTGAGCATTGTATATTGTTCTGAGCACTTTCTATTTTTATGATAAATTGAAGTAAGAAAATCTTCGTGAATTATGAACAACTAAAGAAACAATTCAAAAAAAGATTATTTTTTCATTCAACCAAAAAAAAAAAAAAAAGCCAGCAATCAAACTCGAAATCTAGGTCACCCTTTGATTTCACGTCACAAAATATATATATATATATATTTGCAGTTTCAGCAATCCATGCCTGAATCCAATATGTAAACCTACGTGTGTCATCCAATAATAATAATAATAATAAACTGGAAACAAGAAATTTTATATACCTGGGAAAAAAAGGCAAAGAAGAGAAACAATAATTGTTGTTCCTATTAGCTAGCTTTGCGGAATAGGAAGTGAAAACCCAAGCGACTGTTTAGTTTTTAGTTGAGATCCATGTTCAAAAGGGTAAAGGACATGGAGAAGACGAAAATGGGTCAACCAAGTCAACTGACCGTAGCCATACCCTCCAGTGCATGGAAAGCTCCTTGTTGTGAGGTGGAAATTTCCAATCTTTTTCCCATTCTACCCTTGATTATAAGGGCCAATTATCTCAATCAATAATGGGGTTTGGCATCTTCAAAACCAATTTTTTTTCTAACACTTCATTATTTTTTACTATTTATATTTTTAAAATCAACTTTTTTTCAACACTTTTATCATTTTTTATTATTTATATCTTCAAAACGCTATAGTTCACTCAAAATTTTAAAAGTCCATAACTTTATATATATAAGTACAAATGAGATGATTTTTTTTTTAAATTACATAGAATTTCGAGAGGAATAAAACAATATCTATATTGTTTTTTTTTCTAAAAAAATTTTGAAAATTTTATATTTTTTCACTCCAAACAATTTTTCCCCCATACACATTTCCCAAAACAATTTTTTCCCAACCAAAAATTTTGTCTCCAGACATCCCACTCCTTAATTGTTAAAGAACATATGTGTTTTAAAGTTATAGCAATATAAGGGGCACCAGCAGTGCTAAACACTATCATCTAATAAAAAATGAGTCTTACAATAAGGTTTATTTTAATGGGACCCACCATCTATAGTGATAGTGTTTAGTACTGATGGTACCTCTTAACATTTTTCTTTGAAGTTTCTTGAAAAAAAAAATAAAGGGTTAGAGAAGAGAGCGATCGACATGACAGGATCAGTGGTAGAGACAAATAGAAATTGTAGTAAAGATGTACATAAGATTTTCTGAAAAAGAAATATAAATAAACATTTGTGTATAAAAATTAAGGATAAGGTTTTGATCAGGGTTATATGTAGATTTTTAAATTTTAGTGAGTGTAAAATAGAAGAACAATAAAAATTTTAGGTTAAAGTTAAATAACAAAATTTTTAGTACTAAGATAGGATGGATGCGTGGAGCTTGATCACGTGCAATTTAAGTTGAATACTAAACTTGTTCAACCAAAAAAAAAAAAAATTAAATAAACAAATAAATTGAATACTAACTTGGTAGATTTGAGTCTTTTTATTTAAGACCCTTGAGTAATGTAACTAACACTCAAGCTTTGACAAACCATCACTATAATCCGATATTTGCCAAGCTACCCCATTTGATTGGAGGTGTAGTACTTTCTTTAGTTCAATTATTTTAAAAGGTCTAAAGGGGGATCCATTTGAAACATTGGTTCAAATATACAATTTAAATTTTGGTAAGAAAAAAACATTGTAAAATTTAAAAAACAAAAATAAAAAGTGTGTTTAAAACATGATATTATGTTGGAGCAAAAGATGCATAGGCTTGCATAAGTGAGTGAAAAGTGACAATTTAACTTCCTAGCCTCCATCAATACAAAGCGGTCCACCAATAAGCTGTGCGGTTTTAGATTTAGAGTTATTGGAGTTAAACTAGTTTCATTTTTTAACTAGATTTGAGTCATCCTCTTTTTTATTTGGATTCGTTTTTTTGAAAAGATTTAAGTTATGCTCTTTTTTATTTTTTATTTTAGTAGACTCTTGAATTTTCAAATGATAAGAAATTAGTGGTGAGATGATGAAAATCGCCATAAATTTTGGTATTGGATTAATATTCACCCAAAATAAAAAAATTTAAGAAAAAAAGCCACAATAGAAATCGACCAATGGGCCATGTGAGGGAGAGAGAGAACCCTTTTACGCCGCCACATCATCTTGAATGATGATGTTAGTGATGATCTCTTAAGTCTTAGCTAAAAACTAAGGGTCATTTTGGAACTAGTTGTAGTCTCTAAAATAATTTTTTTAGTATTTTTTCTATTTCACCTTCACTTTTTATGATTTATATTTCTAAAATTTTTATAATAAATTTTAAATTTTAGAAGTTTATAATTTTACATATATAAATTCAAATTAGATGATTTTTCTTTAAAAAATTACATAGAATTTTGAAAGAAATGAAATAAGATTAATATTAGTATTTTTTTTGAATAAATTTTTAAGATTTTACATTTTTTTTTCTCTAAACAGTTTTTCAAAGCACATTTTTTTAATTACTTTTTTCTAATAAAAAAAAAATCTCTAAAACTCTTCTTAAAGGATCCTATCTCATATCTCACCCCATAGCCGCCTAGATCAAACGAGATAAGCATATGTGCTCTGCCATTGTAGCAAGAAGAAGATCCAAGAGGGGTTATTCTTTATTATTATTATTATCTGAATTTTGAGTTTTTGTAGAGATTTTGTAGAGTTTTTTTTTTTATATATGCTGAATTTTTGTATTTTTTTGGTATTCCGATTTTTAGGCAAATTTTAATTATTCACAAGCACAGGAATCAATTGAAATATAGATTTATGAGCAATCGAGGTCTAACTTCACAGGATTACTAAAATAGGAAATATTAATCAAACATAAGAGAATTAATAGTCTAACCTAGTTGAAGAAAACTCAAATTGAATGAAAAATAAAACTAAAATTAACGAGAGAAAGCTAACCAAAAAACTGATCAAGATATAAAGATTACAAGGTTTTATAATCACCACTATTCAATTTTGCAATTTCCAATTCATCGACTAATTCCCAAAATTGAAGTGACAAATTGAAATCAATCAACAATCAATTTGTGAATTTAACAATTAAATCCAATTAAATAAATCCAATACTAGTTCTTCCTAGCCAAAAATATATATATATATATATATCCAATACTAGTCCATCGCTTGAACAGATTCCCTAAGCATTCAATATATTAAATCCGCAAGAAGACAAAGAATCCAATGAAATTATATTAATCTCTCAAGAACCAAACACAGATTAATTAAACAGAATTTCTAAATATCCAAAATACATAATATTAATGATGAAAGGAATCTCAAACTAATTATCTTGTGAAGTAAGAACCATGAATATTAAAGAACACAAAAAAAGGGACTTAACTGAATAAAAAGAAAACTACACTATCAAATAGGATTTCATCCTCAACCTCAGTATTAGAAAAATTATAAAGTAACATACTGAAATTCAAAGTAAGAGAATAGATACACATAGCCATTATAAGCTTATCCAATCCAGTCTTTTAAAATTTATTATCAACTAAAAGATCAAAATCTAATCCAATCTTATTCTCTTTAATCTTGTACAGACCAATCTTCTAATTTATTCTCTTAACTCAATTATATCCTCTTTTAAGGAGATTAAATTATGATCTTACCAAATCTAGTCTTTTAAAATTTCTACCAAACAAAAGATTAAAATCTAGTGCTATCATATCCTCCTTAATCTTGTGCATCAAACAGGCTAATCTTCTAATTTATTCTCTTAACTTCCATTGATACCCTGCCCAACAAAAACATATTGATCAGATAATTTTATAACACAAAAATGATGAAAAATAAATAGGAATAAGGGTCAATATGTATTAAAATTATGCTCATCACAGATGAAAAAATCCAATGGATAGAGGCCGTTCTTGATTGGTATCACTGCAATTACTGGTCAGTATCATAGTGATTATTGATTGGTTATTGACTGTAACCAAACACTGTCAGAATCACGGTGGTTATTAATTGGTTAGCTTATTCTAATGGACTACCGGTCAGTATTACCATAGTGACCGATTGGTTACTGGCTGATAATACAATAATAATTGGCCAATAGCATGGCATTTATCAACTGATAACTTAAAGAATATATTTTGTATTCTATATAAAAATATATAGCATAACCTAATGCAGCCTTTTGTAGAATAATTTTTATTTTTATGTGTCATAACTCAATCTTAACATGACGATCCGCTGGCCAACCGCTGTGATGTACTTGCTGGTTGCTGGTTGCTGGTCACCGGTTGCATAGCGGCATTTCACTCCCATCGTTAACATTTCGCAATCTCCTCCACCACCGTGTTCTCCACCCTACAATCCGCTCTCTCCAGATGCCGTGAGAAGAGCAGATTGATTTTTTCTTTTCTTATAGATATACAAAAATTATCTTCTAAAGAATTTATAACCTAATAATCTAATCAGTTATTATAATATATTTTAAACTAATTTGATGTCAAAAAATTTGGTGGACAACAACAAAAAAATCTGGTATTCCCTGATAGAATATGTAAACTAGTTGAGTAGAATGCTAACATATTCTTACAGATTACCAAAACATCAAAACATAATCTACAAGAACACTCTCTAGTGACCAGAGACCAGTACGGGCAATTGGAGACAATGTTGAATATCAAAACATATTCTAGTAGAATACCAAAATATATTCTTGTGGAATACCTTTTATTTGGTTGGGTGTATTTTTGAAAAGAAACATTAGACTGAATTGAACTAATATGAAAATCTAGAAAAGAAGTTTCACATAATTAAAAACTTACAACTTCAGACCATGAAATTAACAGATGTAAGATAGAAATATTACCTGTTTCTCATTCGATTTGGAGTTCATCCGATAACTCATCATCTTCCCTCATTGACTGGATGGCGTCCTTCGCCTTGGGGTAATCCCACTCCAGCGATTCCCACAAATCGTCGCCTATGGTAACATATTGAAGAGAAAGGGGAAGTGGAACTCTGTCAAGGCAAGGGACCCTTTTCAACTTTGGACAGTACCATATGCTAACTTGACACAAGGAATGATCAGCAACCACTGGTATGCTTTTTAGTTTTGGTAGTGAAGACAAATGTAAACTCCACAATTTAGGGAGAGTAACAGTACTCATGGCCTGATGATCATTTCCACCTGCTTCCGCATCATCATCATCATCTTCTTCTTCTTCTTCTACATCATTATAAGATGTAGTTGTTATTATTTCAACCAACTGTTTACATCGAAAGACGACGATAACTTCCAGGTTCGGGAGTGGAGCACTGATGAACAATCGCTTTACATTGTCACAACTACATACTTTCAATCTCTTAAGAGAGGAAAAGGTGCCAGGTGGAGGTGGTGTCGACGAAGCTATATTTTTCTTTCGGATCAGCCCTTGCAGTTCCCACATTTCCTCAAGGCCCAATTCCTCGAGTCCTTGAAGAAGACGAATGATGCTAGAGGAATAAACAAACAAATGCTTAAGCTGACTGCCCTCGATATAGCACCACTTTAAGTTTGTTGCATTTTCGAATGGTGTAAGTTCGCATAAACTGCTTTCATTACTGTAGCACCAACTTATAGCCAGGATCTCAACGTCTCGAGGTAGCAATAGCGGGCAATCTCTACCTTTTGCTACACTTTCACTAATGTCGCAATTGTTTAAATAAACAACTTTTCCATGTTTTTGTCTTGCGCACGACCAAAGACTGCCAGTAAATCCCAATTGAAGTCTGTAATAGGTAGGTCCTCCCTCCGCCAAAGCTCTAACATACGCACTAAATCCATCAAGGTCATGCAACACGCAATAGAGGCTCTCAAGCTTCCTCAGATATACCAACTCCTCCCCTCTTACTGTTGGTCTACGCATTTGATCAAAAGAAAGATACCGAAGGTTTGATAGCTTGTATAATACCCCGTCAGGTATTGTTTCTAACTGCTTACACCTGTCAAATTCGAGGTATCTCAACCTAATTAAGTTTTCCATTCCTTGCGGTACTTGCTTGATGCCTGAGCCACCAAAGTCCAACCTCTTCAAAGCTGTAAGCTTTGCTAAAGATGGCACATATGTCAAGTTGTGACATTCTTTGAGTAGCAGTACTGAAAGATTCACCAACCCCGAGATTGAATCTGGAAGATTCTCAATAGATGTCTCGGACAGATCAAGAAGACTAAGTCCCGTCATGTGAAGAAAAAAGTTGTTTGAAATACTACACAGACGAGGGTTTGAGTTTAGCAACAATGTTGAAAGCATAGGACATCTTGGTGATTCCAAACTCAAAGGGATATCTGATATAGCATTCTGCATCAATGAAACTTTTGCAAGATCCCCTTTCCAATTTTCTTCATCGGGAACACATTTCAATCCCATTCCTGCTTCAACCAGAAATCCGGGATTTCCGCTAGTAATTTGTACTGCCATATCTCTTATCAAATCATGCATCTTCACGCAAGCCTCCCCATTGAAGCCTCTTGTATCCTCCAATAGGCAAGCATGTACGAGTTTGTTTAGCATTGCTTGTCCTCTTTCGTACTCTGCCTGCCTATTTCTTCCTTTAACAATTTCTTCAGCAATCAAATACTCTACCAACATATCTCTTTCAATAGCAAAATCTTCGGGAAACAAGGCACAATATAGGAGAGAGGCCTGAAGGCTTTCATCATTTAAGCGATCATAACTAAATTTCAACTTCTCAAATATCTCACTGGTCCCTTTTGCAGATGTCTTCAGATCTTCTAATGCTGTCTTCCAGTCATTATAATCTACTATACCTTTTAAGCTTCCTGCTATTGTAACAATGGCAAGGGGCAGACGGGCGCATTCTTTGACAATCAAATTCACGATCATTTCCATGTTTGGAGTGGATACAACATCACGGCCAACCGTATCCAAAAACAAGTTCAATGCTTCGATTTCTGATAGACGCTCCATTGGGATTGCTTTGCAACCCATCCTGAGGCATACATTAAGAAGCCGAGTCGTCAATACCAACTTGCTTCGATTTTGAGGACTAGGCTCCGGGATCCCTACTTCATCAAGACGATAATTTTCCCATAAGTCATCAAGGATGAGCACATAGCTCTTTTCCTTACTCAATTTTGCATATAACTTGCTGGCCCTTTCTGTTTCGTTGTCATACTTTAAAATATCAAAATCGATCTTGCGCGCAACAGCATCTTGTAATTTGGTAATACTGGAAGCCTTTGATACAGTTACCCAGATTACACGATCAAACGTCTCTTTACTTTCAAGAAGGCGATTATTAATATGTTTCATGACCGTGGTTTTACCAATTCCACCCATCCCATAAACTCCGATCTTTCTAACTTCATCGCCCATCAACAATGCCCAAATGTCTTCCATTTTTCTTGTGAATGTAGTTTCTCCCCCCAAGGTTGCTGTTGGCTGTATCTCCCCAATTCGTTGCGGAAGGTGTATGACTAAACCATCAGGAAATTCACCACTTCTATGGAGTTCCTTGACCTCGTCTATGTTCTGAACAACGTTCTTTCCAATTCCAGCACGGGAGAAGCATTTCACCGTTTCAAATTGTTGGTTGATCGTGTTGATTTCAGCGCCAATCTTTTCCACCCTTTGCAGCCAAAGTCGAACCTCAGCCTTCGACTCTGTTTCTCCTTCCACGATCTCGGTGCCTAGCCTTGAATGTATGTCTCTCTTTCGGCAGTTTAGCTCTTCCGTTCTTCGGTTGAGTGTCTGCATATTTTCCATAAGGCCACTGTGATATTTCCAACATCTAGAAATTGGTGCTGATATCCACTGCAAAAGTTGAATAACTGGCCCGGCAAGCTCCATTATTCACTTGTGCCTGGCACTGTAATATATATTTTGAATACTGTAATTAACTTTGGCCTGGATCAAGTATTATATATATAGAGAGAGACAGAGAGAGAGAGAGAGAGAGAGAGAAATCAAAATTAATGCCAAGGGTAGTTCATGGTGAATCAAAATTTTTAGACAAAAATCTACTACACACATATTTTTATTACTGTGCAGTTAGTCACTTTAGATTCTATTAAAGAAATCAAATAAAAGTTTTAGGATTGAAAAGCTGAATATGATCTTGACTCAGATGAAAATTACGGTATACCTGAAAGTCAAATCGATTCGTAGTTCTTTCAATCGGGAGACTTTGACTGTGGTGGAAAAGGGTCAGAGCAGAGAACATAGGAGAGAGAGAGAGAGAGAGAGAGATAACAGTATCTTGCTTGTGAAATGCAGCCCTCGTCTCTCTGAGAATTGAGATCCAGAGCATAAAGAATTCAGTTTCATGCAAAACAAATTATTGGCAACAATTGACCATATCATTAACCAAGCGAGTTTTGTAAACTGATCAACTGAGAAAAGCCTATGTTTATAAACAACTTGACCAAGTTGTTTGTTGAATGATCTCTTGAATAAAAGAAAATGCAGTGGTTGACCAGAAATGAAAGCAAAGTGTATGTATAGCAATGAGACCTTCTGGCAAAACCGAGCTCCTTCTGCTCGATTTGTTGAAAATAAATTATTTGATTATGAACAACTGAGGAAACAAGAAAAATGTGCACGCAAACTATATGCAACAGCAAAAACAAGCTTATACCATCAATGGTGGTGGCTTGATGAATGAGAAGGTTCTATTTGCAGCCTTCATTTCTGTCACATACCTCTCTTAGTGCAGGAGGACATCGCTTATCTTTTTTTTTTTCCATGACATTAAAAAGAAACTAATATCTTATTTATTTATCGTATTATATCCATATTACATTCAAATTTAGTATAATTTTTATTTAAACGTTAAAATATTATATTCAAATATCAATTATATCACATTTTAAATTTAATACAATCATTATTTATTTTTTTACTTTTTCTATTAATTTTACTAATTACATCACATACCTTTTTCTCTTTTCTTTTTTTGTCATACTTTTATCTATCATATCACATATTTATTATTTAAATAAAGTTCAAATATTTTTTTATCTAGACACGTATTATATTTAATATAATATAAATATTTTTTATATAAATATAAATTACATGTTTGAAAACTATAAGGATGATTGTTGTCGCATCAATCTTGGACATGATTGAACAAAAATGCCGTAGTATTTAAAACAAGTCCACTAATACTAATTTTATAAAGTACTACCGTACTAGAGTGAAGTCCATCCGAAAAATGAAAATTGCCGCCGAAGGAAAAAGAGAAAGGGGAAGGCACTGTATTACTAATTCTCATACTCTCACTTTTTTTTTTACTTTTTAATTGTGAACATTTTTTATTGTTCTGAGCACTTTTTTTTTTTTGATAAATTAAAGTAAGATTTTTCTACCACGTTTATTTGCCATATTCAAAGTTAAAAAATAAAAAAAAATTATTTTAAAAAAATAGATTTTTTTTAATTTTCGTATCTGAATATTCAAAATTTTTCTTTTTAGAAAATGAAAAAAAAGCTCTTTAAAAATTTTTTTTTTCCATCAATCCAAATAACTTTTCACTTTTTAAAAAAATTCCAAATAACTTTTTCCTTTTTATATCTAAAAAATTTCTATTTTTAAAAAATAAACCTCTCATCGAAACAAACTTTTCGTGAATTAGGAACAAATAAAGTAACAATTCAAAAAATAAAAGATTATTTTTTCATTCAGCCAAAAAAAAAATAAAAGCCAGCAATCAAACTCAAAATTTAGATCACCCTTTGATTTCACGTCACAAAATATATATATATATATTTGCAGTTTCAGCAATTCATGCCTGAATCCAATATGTAAACCTACATGTTACATCCAATAATAATAATAATAATAATAAAAATCTGGAAGCAAGAAATTTATATACCTGGTAAAAAAGGGCAAAGAAGAGAAACTATAATTGTTGTTCCTACTAGCTATCTCTGCAGAAGAAGAAGTGGAAACCCAAGCGACTGTTTAGTTCTTGGTTGAGATCCATGTTCAAAAGAGTAAAGGTGAGATTAGATAATGGAGAAGACGAAAATGGGTCATCCAAGTCAACTGGTCATAACTATACCCTCAAGTGCATGGAAAGCTCCTTGTTGTGAGGTGGAAACTTTCTGAGGGCGTTTGTTTTTGGTTTTGAGAATGATTTTTCATTTTCAAAAACACAAAAAATGAAAATAGTCATAAAATAGTGTTTGTTTATTCAACGTTTTCAAAACCATTTCGAAAACGTCGCTTTCAACTATGTTATTTTTTTGAGTTTTTGAAAAATGAAAAAATTTGTTTTTACTTTTTTGTTTACATTTGCTCACTCCTTCTCCTCTCTCTCTATTTGTGCAGTGTCAGTGATGACGATTATGTCCGACGATAGCCTCCATCTCCAATGAAGGGTGACGACCACGGACTAACAACGATGACGATAGCCACCTCACAACGACGACCACCGACTCGCTGCAACAACCATCGACTTGCGATCCAAATCTCACTGTCACCTAAGACTCAAACCACCAATGTCTTCTACCCTTATCTCTCATTATAAAGCCCACCACCAAAGAGTGTTTTTTTTATTTTTAAATTATGACTAATGAATTATTTTTTGTTATTTTTTAAAAATTAAACATAAATATGTTTTAATAAAATACTCACTTATAAAATGAGTTTTAAAAAATATAACTAAATAAAGTTTCATTTTTATGTTTTTCAGAATATATACTCAGAACGCATAACCAAACACAGTTTTCGAAAAGTTCTCAATACAATTTTTAAAACATTCTCATTTCAATTTTTTTGAAATCAAAATTCATTTCAAAAACAATACCAAACGCCACCTCCATCTCTTTCCCATTTGATTATTGATTATGAGAGCCAATTATCTCAATCAATAATAATTGTTGAATAACAGATGTGTTTTGATGTTAAAAGCGAGAGAGTAAGAGATATGAGTGGTATTAAATATTATCACATGACATAAGATAAATCTCATAGTAAGACACATTTTAAGGGGACATACTTTACATTAGTAATAGTATTTAATATTGATAGTATATTTAATATTTATTTTTTGAATTTTTCTTTTTAATAAAGGGTTAGAAAAGGGGTGGGTTGATATGACAAGACGAGGGAGATAGATAGAAATTTCAATAAAGATGGACACAGGATTTTGTAAAAAAGAAATATAAATAAACATCTATATATAAAATTTAAAGGTAAAGTGTTAATAAGAGTTATATGTAGATATTTAAATTTCAATAAGGATAAAATAAAAGAACTATAAAAATTTTAGGTTAAAATTAAAAGATGGATACAAGGAGCTTGATAACGTGCAATTTAAGTTGAATACAAAACTTGTTCAGCCAAAAAATAAATAAATAAATTGAGTAAGGAGTGAACAAAAAACCCAATCACTCGACAAACTCACTCAATTTATCCAATCTGATCTTTAGAAGTGAACAAAAAATCCGAGTACCTGACAAACCTACCCAATCTACCCAACCCGATCTTAATTGGGTGGGTTGATTTGTTATATTCAGTTAATTTGGTGGGTAAAAAAAAATTTCAATTGGGTGGGTTGAAAAATTTTCAAAAACTCACCAAATCCATCCAATAAATATTCACTTACAATTTTTTCTTTTTGGTTAAATAATGTTCACCCTTAAGTGTTACTTAGAGTATTTGAATATATAAAATGCATTATTTTATATTCAATATGGATGTAATTTTTGGTAATTTTATAAAAAATATTACTAATTACTTTAATATTCTTGTACCTTTTAATGATTCTTATAATTTATATTTATTTTATATTTAACTATTAATGAGATTATATTAAAAAATTTTCTTATTTGTGAAAAGTCTATGATAAAATTTATTTTAAAAATTATATTAGTTTAATTCTTTTTTTTTCCTTAAATATTTCATTTGTTGTTGGATTTTTAGTGTCATTTATTATTTTTGTAATAAAATGCATAATCTGTCGAACCCACCCAACCTAACTCGACCTTAATTGGGTGGGTTGATTTTTATATTGGATTAATTGGGTGGGTAAAAAAAAAATGTCAACCCACCCAATGAATATTAATTAGGTAGATTGATTTACTACATTTGATTGATTGGGTGGGTAAAAAAAATTTTCAACCACCCAATCTTTATTAGGTAGGTTAAAAAATTTTTAAAAACTCACCCAACCCACCTAATATTAACCTAAATATTTTTTTTCTTTTTTACTAAATAATATTCATCTCTAAGTATTGTTTAAATTATTTAAATGTATAGAATTACTTGATATTTAATAAAGATGTAATTTTTGCTAATTTTGTAAAAAAAAATATGTTAATTACTATAGTATCCTTTTTTTTTAGTAATTCTTATAACTTATATTTATTTTATATTCGACTATTAATGAGATAATATTAGAAATTTTTTTGTGCAGAATTTGTGATAGAATTTATTTAAAAATTATCATAAGTTTAATTTCTTTTTTTCTTCTTAAATTTCATTTATAGTCAAAATTTTTAGTATCATTTATTATTATTTTTTTAATAAAATACACAATTCGTCGAACCCTCTCAATCCAACCTGGTCTTAATTAGGTGAGTTAATTTTTTACATTAGATTGATTGGGTGGGTAAAAATATTTTCAATCCACCCATAAAGATTAGGTGGGTTGAAAAATTATAAAAACTCACCCAACCCACCTGATACTCATCCCTGTCCAAGTAGATTTGAGTCTTTGTATATAAGACCCTTATGTAATGTAACTAACACTCAAGCTTTGACAAACCATCACTATAATCCGATCATCGCCAAGCTACCTCATTTGATAGGAGTTGTAGTACTTTCTTTGGTTCAACTATTTTAAAAGGTCCAAAGATGGATCCATTTGAATCATAGGTTCAAATATACAATTTAAATTTTGGTAAAAAAAATTTAAAAATTAAAAAAAAAAAGTATGTTTAAAACATGATATTAGACTGGAGCAAAAGATGCATAGGCTTGCATAAGTGAGTGAAAAGTGATAGATTAACTTCCTAGCCTCCACCAATACAAAGTGATCCACCAATAAGCTGTGTGGTTTTAGATTTAAAGTGGTTTCATTTTTCAACTAGATTTGAGTCATCCTTTTTTTTATTTGGATTGTTTTTTGAAAAGATTTAAGTTATGCTCTTTTTTTATTTTATTACTAAACTCTTGAATTTTCAAATGATAAGAAATTAGTGTTGAGACGAGGAAAATTGCCATAAATTTTGGTTTTGGATCAATTTTCACCCAAAATGAAAAATTATAAGAAAAAATGCCACAAGAAAAATGGACAAATAGACCATGTGAGGGAGATAGGGATCTCCTTTACGCTGCCACATCATCTTGAATGATGGTGTCATTGATGATCTCCCAAGTTTGAACCAAAAGCTAAAGGTCATCTGGCCATTCAAAATAACTTTTTTTTTATTTCCTTTTTTCAACTTTATTATCGCTTTTAATGATTTATATTTTTAAAATTATATAATAAATTTTAAATTTTAAAAATTCTATAATTTTATATATATAAATTTTAAAAGAAACGAATCATAATCCATATTAATAAATTTTTTTAAATAAATTTTTAAGATTTTACATTTTTTTACTTCAAACAATATTTTTCCCAAACACATTTTTCAAAGTTACTTTTTTTAATAAAAAAAATACTCCAAAACTCCTCTAAACACACCCTATCTCATATCTTAAACCTTAGCTAGGGGTGAATAAAAAAATCCGATCACCTAACAAACACACCCAATCTACCTAATCCGATCTTAATTGGGTGGGTTGATTTGCTATATTTAGTTGATTGGGTTGGTAAAAAAAATTTTCAACCCACCCAATAAAAATTGGGTGGGTTGAAAAAATTTCAAAAACCCACCCAATCCACCTAATATTCACTTTTACTTACTTTTTTTCTTTTTTACTAAATGATGTTTACCCCTAAATGTTGTTTAGATTATTTAAATATATAAAATGCATTACTTGATACTCAATATGGATGCAATTTTTGATAATTTCGTAAAAAATACCACTAATTATTTCAGTATTCTTGTATGTTTTGGTGATTCTTATAACTTATATTTATTTTACATTTGACTATTAATGAGATTATATTAGAATTTTTTTTATTTGTGCAAAGTCTATGAGAGAATTTATTTTAAAAACTATGTCATGAGTTTAATTTCTTTTTTTCCCATTAAATTTTTTATTTGTTATTGGATGTTTAGTATCATTTATTATTTTTATTAATAAAATACATAACCCACCCAACCCATCCAACCCAACCCGATATTAATTGGGTGGGTTAATTTTTACATTTGATTGATTGGGTGAATAAAAAAAATTGTCAACCCACCCAATATTTATTGGGTGGATTGAAAATTTACAAAAACCCACCCAACCCATCCGATGTTCACCCCTGTTCCTAGCCGCCTACATCAAACGAGGTAAGCATATCTGCCCTGCCATTATAGCAAGGAGACGATCCAAGAGGGTTATTCTTTTTGTAATAACCGAGAAAATTTATATTTCTCGGAGAATAAATACACAATGAAATTTAAGCGTTAAAATATGAAATTAAGTGATTTAATATTGTTTAGAACTAAATAAAATGTTCTAACAATGTTAAAGGATGAAAAATGATTAACAGTGATTTTATGTGTGAGCACGTGTGCCACTCACAGTATCAAGAAGTAGGTCAAGATGATATTATCTTGACATAAAACTGATATATTTGGAATCAGTATGCTCAAATTAGGCTATGAAGTACAAAAAAGGAATTTTGACCTGGAAATATACAGTATCGGAAAAAGGATCAAAACGATATTTTTTCAACCCAAAATTGATATATTTGGGATCAGGACGCTCAAATTAGTCAATAGAGCACAAAGCAGAAATTTCTACTGGGAATACAAAAAATACGCAGTATCGGAAACTGGTCGAGATGACCTCGGATTAAGATAAAACTGATAAATTTGGATTCAGCACGTCCAAATTAGTCAGGATAACCCAAGTTAAAAAATTTTGGGGAGAGGAGTATAAATAGGAAATCTTAAGGGTTAAATTCAGAAATTCCCCATAATTTCAAAAAAAAAAAATCAGATTTTCACCCCAAAATTCTCTCAAATATGAACAGTAACCAACTTTCACAGACGGCCTTCGTTCACGACACCGCCGGCACCGTTGGAAAGCTCTCGCCGAGCTGAGTCCAACGGTGGGTCAACGCGACGGAACGGCCGCCGCCTGAAGGCTGCCGGAGCCGAAATCTTTCTGGTGAGATTTCTCCGCCGTCTGAGCTCCGATTGCCACGATTCCGGTCTCAAAAGATTTGTGGTGAAGAGTACTACAAAACCCAAGCCTTTTTTCAGCCCAACGATGGCTGGATTGCGCCGTCGTAGCTCGTGCCATCACTGTCATATTGCCGTCGTGAGACTCGCCGTTTCCGGCGATGTTGAGGTGCGCCACCGGTGCAGTAAGGGATGCCTCGGCATGGGGAAGAAAAGCCCCAAGGTAATTTTGGAAAACCACCACGGTACGGTGAAGTTCTAAAGCCGCCACCATCGCCGATCTTTCGAGGGGGATTTTCCGGCGATAGGGGCCTCCAAACATGAAATTGAGACCACCAATGGATTCCTCTCGTCAAGATCTTCAAGATGGACTACCCACCTTCCACTGTCGCTGTGATAACCGGGAAAATTCATATTTCTCGGATAATAAATACACAATGAATTTAAGCGTTAAAATATGAAATTAAGTGATTTAATATTGTTTAGAACTGAATAAAATGTTCTAATAATGTTAAAGGATGAAAAATGATTGATAGTGATATTATGTGTGTACACGCATGTGTCACTCACAGTATCAAGAAGTAGATCAAGATGATATTATCTTGACATAAAACTGATAAATTTGGGTTCAGCACACCCAAATTAGTCAGGATAGCCTATTAGCACGCTCAAATTTGATAATTGAGCACAAGGGTGGGTAATTTTTGACCGAGAATTCACAGCATCGAAAACTGGTTGAAATGACCTCAGATGAAAATAAAACTGATATATTTGGATTCAGGACGCCCAAATTAGTCAGGAAAGCCCATTTGAAATTTTGGGCGAAAAAGTATATAAAGGGCAAAAAAAAGTGAAATTTCCTCATTTGTCAATGTACACCCTCTCTCCTCCCTTCTCTTTCTCTCTCCACCCGCACGTTTACAGTAACCAACTATCAAAAACGGTGTCCGTTTCGACACCACCGGTGTCATCAGAAAACTCTTGCCGAGCTGAGTCCGACGATGTGTCGAGTCGACGGAACCGACGCCGGAGGAGCCTGCACGCGCCGCCCGAAGTTCGCTGGAGTCGAAAATTCAAACACCGATTTCTTCACCGTCCGGCCACCATTTACCACGAAACCGGTCCCAAAATGTTCGTGGTGAAGAGTACTACAAAACCCATGTGGTGGTTCGTCTCAACGGCCGCCAGATCGCACCGCCAGAAGCCGCGACGTCACCATCGTGAAGCCGCCGTGGAACTCGCCGTTTCCGGTGATGTTGAGCCGCGCCACCGGTACAGAAATGCTCGCCGTGAATAGGGGAGCAAAAGCCCCAAGTCAATTGCATGCCACAACCCCGGCACGGCGGAGTTTCAAAGCCGCCGCCGTGACCAATTTTTCATGGGGTGATTTCCGGCGATAGAGGTGTTAAATGGTGAAATTGAAACCACCAATGGATTCCTCTCGTCGAGATCTTCAAGATGGACTACTCACTTTCTATCGTCGCCGCCGGTCAACGCCGACCGGTGACTGAAAATTGAAGAATGGACCGTTGGCCTATTTTCGACGTTCCAGACGCATCCGCGGAGTCGGATTTGCAAGACGGGACCTCAGATATGAAGAACGAAGAATTAGGGTTTATGCCGTCGAGATCGGACTACAATTCGGTATAAATCCCGACCTCTTTACGTTCCGCAATTTAATTGTTTGGGACTATTGTATGATTTTATGGTTATTGGTATGAAAATTATGGAAAAGAATGTATGTAAAAAGAAGAAAATGGCTATAATGGAGGAAAAGAAAAATATGTAATAATGTAACGATTTTACGTAAACAGTATAAGTTTTATGTAAAATCTAGGCCTCTGGTATAGTACGTGATATAATTAGATCAGGATAGATGGTTTTCAGACGTTTTCTAAACGCTGGAACCTCAAAAATTAAGCGGAAATGCTGCCGAAATTTCTAAAAATGACACTAGGGGTAATATAGGAAACGAGGGATAAAATATGATTGGGAAGGTAACCCGAGCCCCCTCGAGGAATTAGGGCATGGAAAAAGGAATGGGTAAGTTATAATTAGTAAACCTGTGACACCCCGCCTAGCGCGGGCCCGTCACTTGACATCTATTCTTACTTTTACTATTTGTTCTTTTTATATTGATATAAAAAGATGCGGAATTTTTTTTTTATATATATATACTTACACTTACTCTCTTTCTCTCTTTCTATCTGACGGATTAAGCATAGCGGGTCCATAACTTTTGACATGACATTCGCAACCCATTCCACCAATCCTGTATCTCAATAAACTCAAATAGCAGGTTGTTTAACTTTGTTACCTGCACACGAACAAACTAGTGAGCTAAACGCCCAGTAAGTTTAAACATAAAAACATAAATCATAAAACAGTATATTATACTGTTATATTCTGTCATATAAACATATTATATACTATCTGTAGTATATAACTACTAAAAACATATCGTGCCTTAACACAAATAATCACATAATTTGTGATAACTAGTAGTATTCTATAAAATTAGAATAACTATAAATATACCAACTGTAATAACAGTAGTATACTCTGATGTTACTCATGCCATCTCTTAAAACTTTACTCTGATGTAATGACAAATAATCACATAAATTGTGATAACTATTAGTATTCCATAAAATTAGAATAACTATAAATATACTAACTGTAATAACAGTGGTATCCTCTGATGTCACCTATGACATCTCTTTAAACTTTACTCTGATATACTAACATAACATCACATACAGGGTTAGCACAAACATCACATATAAGGTTAGCACAAACATCACATCATGTGGTAATGCTCATATTATACTCATTTATTCTTTTCTTCATATTTCTCATTCTTTCTTTCATTACATCATTCTTTGCTTTCAATTTATGGGCCTTGCGCCCTGGGCCTCACGCCCGTCATACTGTATGGGCCTTGTACCCTATATATCATGGGCCTTGCGCCCGTTAAACTGTATGGGCCTCACGCCCTATATATCGTGGGCCTCGTGCCTGTTAAACTGTATGGGCCTCGCGCCCGTTACACTGTATGGGCCTCGCGCCGTAGTGCTATATCTTTAATAATTAGCACAATATGTAATTTATAAACATATATATATATATACAAATGCACATAACATATAAGTTAGCGCAAAACATTACAATCAAACACAACAATTATGCTCAATTTTTCGATTTATTCTGTTCATTTATTATCTTATCTGTACTTTATCTCTGTATGGGCCCGTTTTGGTCGTACCAAAAAGCGCGCTGTAGAGGGGCCTGGGAGCCACCCTGGCTCTCCCTCATCTGTGCTATGTCTTCTGCTTCGACATGAAACAACCTCCCCTCGCGAGAGGCCGGTATGCCAAAACATTAGATTTTCATTACCCTGTTATTTAATGTTTAAGTGTACATATAATAACATCTTTACTGTGCAGTATATTAACTTTTCGTAGTTTAGTACAGTAACTGTACTCAGACCTGTGCAGTCATAAAGACTGTATACATCATATATTTAATGCTGTAATTAATCAAGCATTAATACTGCTCTATGATCATAACGTAGTAACTGGAATCATAAAAATGGAATCCAGTAAGTTTGGAACCTCTTGTCCAAACTTGTCACATATACAGAATAGTACATAAATTATATTTAATTTATTTATTCTTATTATTTTCATCGTTTCATTAAAATGATACCTCACACTCTTGGGAGGTTGCCTCATTAAATATAAGGCATACAAATACTCAATGCAGTCATAACAATATAAAGAATCAGATTCCCGTGAATCTGAAACAATTGTAACAATAGTATAAATTACACAGTCATACTATAAACCATACAGTCTAGTACACCACTATACCAATAGTTGTGCACTCGTCATCAATCACAAATCAAACAATTATATAATTTAAGGGAAAATATATATTTTTCCACCTAAACATAACCATATCAATTTGTTCGTGCACAGACAATTAAATGTCTGAACTTACCTCAATTCTGCTAACATCAGCTTTCTGTGGTTTCTCGACAGTCCATCATCACTGTCCCGTTGAACTCCTATAACCGAAAAATTAACGGTTATTTAAAATCTTTATTTCATATATAAAACTTTATAAAACGTAAAAATACTACGTTTTATTTCTTAATAAAGAATTTAGGAGCTTAACGTTTCATTTTTAACTTTTCTGTAAACTTTTGGCAAAAGTATCATTTTGCCCCTATCGGAACTTTTCTTATTTTTCATGCTTAACTCTTGACTTTGGCCGTTAAAACTTTAATTAAAGCCTTAGGATTATGTTCTAGGCTTTAACGCCTTTTTTTCTAACTTTCTGAAATTTTTGGTCAAAATGACCGTTTTGCCCTTGACGGTTATTTGAATTTTAACCTTCTCGTTTTAAATGCTTAGACTGAATTTTCCAAGCTCAAAAATCATCCATTTGACTGTTAAAAACTTACCGGACCTTTTCCAGGTTAATTTCTATATTTTTCCACAATTTTACTATTCCCGACCCTCGGGAAGTTCTATTCCGACATAAAAGTCGGTTTCTTGCTTTTCTTATATTTCAGTGCTCGAAGGTCGTTTTACAATTCTTAAAACATCCATTTTCCATTTTTCATTTTAAATTCATAAGGGGCTCGGGTTTACCTGCCCGATCACGTTTTTAAACTCTTATTTCCAGAAATGCCCTTTACGCCATTTAAAAAATTTCGGCAGCATTTCCTCTTAATTTTTAGGCTCCCGGCGTTTAGAAAACGCCTCAAAACCATCTAATCTCGTCTAATCTATCACGTACTATACCAGAGGCCTAATTTTACGTAAAAGTTACACACTTTTTACGTAACATTTACACATTTTCATACTTTTTCATATCTGCTATTTCATTCATTTTTCTTTCTTTCTTTTACAATTTCTCATATCAATACATCACATTAACATACATTCATCTCAATTAATAAATTGAGGAACAAGAGTGGTCGAGATTATACTGAAAATGCCGTTCGATCTCGATCGCACAAACTTTATTTTTTCGTTCTTTGCATCTGGAGTTCCGTTTTACAAATCCGACTCCGCGGATGCGTCCGGAACATCGAAAATAGGCCAACGGGCCAATCTTCAAAATTTGATCAACGGTCGCCGTTGACCGGCGTTGACTCGCCGTTGACCGGCGGTTGACGGCGGCGACGGTGGCAAGTGAGTAGCCCAACTTGAAGAGCTCGACGAGAGGAATCCATTGACGGCCTCAATTTCATGTTTGGAGGCTCCTATCGTCGGAAAATCCCCTTGAAAGCCACGGCCACGGCGGCGACGGTGGAACTCCGCCGTGCCTGACTTTTTCCCCGAAATTGGTTGAGGGCTTTTGCTCCCCACAACCCCACGACCATTTCTGCACCGGTGGCTCTCTTTAATTTAGTCGGAATCGACGAAAATCGATGGTGGCTCACACGGCGGCGACGGTAGATTTCTCGAAACTTGGTCGACACGATACGGCGGTTGTTGCCGTGAACCACCACATGGGTTTTGTAGTACGCTTCACCACAAACCTTTTGGGATCGGTTTCGTGGCAAACGGTGGCCGGACGACGGAGAATCGGCCGTTTGAAATTCACGCTCCGGCGAGCTTCGGGCGACGCGTGCGGCTTGTTCCGGCGGCTGCTCCGTCGCGTCGACCCACCGTTGGACTCAGCTCGGTGAGAGCTTTCCAACGGTGCCGGCGGTGTTGTGAATGGAGGTCGTATATGAAAATTGGTCACTGTTCATATTTGAGAGAATTTTTGGGGTAGAATTTCGGATTTTTCGAATTTTATGGGGAATTTTTGAATTTAACCCCCAAGATTTTCTATTTATACTCTTCTTCCTAAAATTTTTAACTTGGGCTATCCTGACTAATTTGGACGTGCTGAATCCAAATTTATCAGTTTTATCTTAATCCGAGGTCATCTTGACCAGCTTTTGATACTACATATTTTTCGCATTCCTAGTCGAAATTTCTGTTTTGTGCTCAATTGACTAATTTGAACATCCTGATTCCAAATATATCAGTTTCAGGTCGAGAAATGTCATCTTGACCCTTTTCTCGATATTGTACATACAATATACACATTTTTCGAGAACAGTAAAATTTTTCGGTTGTCACAAAACCGACCATTCGAAACCCTAGAACGCAAGAAAAACATGAAACCGACTCTTAGGTCGGAATAGTACTTCCCGAGAGTCGGGAATGTGAAAATTGGCAAAATGATAAGAATTGATCCGGAAAATGTTCGAAAAGATTTAAAAAGTTAATTAGATAATTTTGGGTTTAGAAAATCCAGTCTAAGTATGAAAATGAAAATGTTATGGGTAAACGACCCATCAAGGGCAAAATGGTCATTTCACCCAAAGATTCTCAAATTATGGGAAAAGTGCCCCAGTGACCCCGGAATAGGTCAATGAAGTTTGTAAAAGCTAAAATTGAGGTTTAAGTTATGAAAAATCACGTCAAGGGTAAAATTGTAATTCTGTCGAAAGTTAGGGGTAAAATCGTAATTTTTCAAAAAGTTGGAGAAAAATTCAAAAATGGCCATTAAGGTTTAAAAAGTTGTCCTAAGGTTATAATTAATGGTTATAAGATTAGAATCTAGCTTTTTAATAAAATAAAAGTTATAAATGAAAATGTGATTAACGGACAAAGTTTGTCTGTAGGAACCCGATCCAGACGCGACAAAAGACGTCGATGGATTCCAAGAAGAGGGTAAGCACGCTATGAGTAAGTTCAGACATTTACCCGTCTGTAATTATGAACAAGCTTATCGTATTTATATGTTTTGTATGTAAATGTCATGATGTGATTTATGATAATGCTATAGTAATGCTATAGCAATGTTATGATGATGTTAAAAGATCGGTTTTAATAAATAATTTATAAAATTATATATATGAATATATATATTGAATTACGAAGGAAATGTATTATAAAAGCTTTATGAGAGTAAAGATGTGAGAAAGAGAAATAGAAGAATGGAAAGAGTAAGAACGAGAATGTTATGATAGAATACACGAAAAAAAGAAAAAAGAGATGAGATATGAAAGGAAAGAATAGATGTTTTATGAAAGGTTTTATGGAAATTAAGTTATGATTGATAGAGCAACGATGATCGGTAATGAAAGGAATAAAAAAAGGGTATGTTTTATGAGAACGAAAGGATAGATATTTTATGAAAAATGATATGAAAGCAAAGAGTTAGACAAGAAAGAGAAGCAATGATAGGTTATGATGAAAGATATGATGAAAGGATTAGGATATAACGATAAGATGTGATTGATAGAATAGAACGATAGGCTATGATTGATAGGAGTATGATGATAAGATACGATAGATAAAATGATGCAAATGATAACAGAGAATAATTGTCCGCACATAACTAAACGTATTTTTGTTGGTTATGATGTGATGTGATGATATATAAGTAATATGTACTATATATGCTAAAGTGTGACTGACAAAATTCACATGAGTAAGGTAAAGAATTAAGAAAAGAAAAACAACAAAATGAAACAACGATATATATATCTTACGAAATGAGAATTAAAGAATGAAATGACAATGAGAAAGAATTATGAAAGAAAGATAGAACAATGAAAGAACAAATGTTCCATGAAATGTTCCATGAAAAAAGAGAAAGGAAAGATAATGAATGTCATGAAAAAGATGTACAACGAAAAAAATCAATATAAGAAAAATAAAAGCATACAAGATAATAAGACTGAAAACTTAAGTTGTTGGCGTACCGGTCTCCCTACACGGTCGAGACTTCAAGTTTATATCCTCCACGCAGATGTGGTGCTACCCCGAAGGTGTGGTAGATTATAGGTTGGACCAACCCGAAGGTGTGGTAATTGATGTGACTGTGAGGCAGGTTGGTGGGTCGCTTCCCCTCCTCCCACTATCCGCGCGCAAATAGGTACGTTCAACAACGGGCCCACCAAAGGAAAATGAAAAGAAAAGAAAGGAAAGGAAAGTGAAAAGAAAAGAAAAGAAAAGAAAGAAAAGAAAGGAAAGGAAAGTGAAAAGAAAAGAAAGGAAAGGAAAGAGAAAAGAAAAGAAATGATACGAAAAGAAAAAGAAAAGTACAGAACGATAAGAAAAGAAACGAACGATATGAAAGAACAACATAATGAAATCGATGAAAAATAGATAAATAATAAAATGAAACTTAAAAGAACATAATAGAATTAATATATGTGATGTGAGGTATTTGATGTTATGTGTATGATGTGAATGACACGTTTTTACGTGATGTTATGCTAGTATATATGTTACTAGCTTATAAAATACGAAAAGATAAGAGATGAGGACAAAATGAGAGAAAAGTTATAAAGGTTTAGAACAGAAAGTTAAGAAACGATAGGAATGAAAAGAAAGAAAACGAAGAGATTAGAATATAATGATAAGAGATTATCAATAGAACGATGGGAATGATTAGCGAAGAGATAAACGAGAATGATGAAGCTCACATTCTATGTTATGTTTTGATGATATGTTTCGATGATGTGTATGATGTGTCTATATGTGATGTCATATATTCTAGTAATAATATATATTACTAGTAATTATAAGTTAATGAATGTATGTTTGAACTTACTGAGCATCTAGCTCATTAGTTGTTTATATGTTACAGGTAAGTAACTTGTTAGTTTAAAGTAATATGATGGACAACGGACGGATCTGCACGTGCCAAGGGACTAGGCAAGGGTATGGTACTACCATGAGTCTTTCGCTGAGCATTCAAAAAGGAAGATGAAAGAAAGAAATTTATGAATTATATGTTATAAGAGTATGATAGAGATATAAATATAATATGTAAGTTACAAAAAAAAAATTTGCTATAGAAATTGCTTCCGCTTTAAAATGAGAACGTTAAAAATAGAAAAGTTAAGTATATTAAGTAAGAGGACGACGACCCACGAGGTTGCCAACCATCACGGTCAGCGTCAGAACTCAGCTGGTTGGTATGGTAACATACGGGACGTCACAGTTGCTGCCGGTCAACGCCGGTCAATGGACAGTCAACAGCGGTCAACACCAGTCAACGGCGACCGTTGACCAATTTTGGAAGTTTGGCCCGTTGGCCTATTTTTGACATTCCGGACGCATCTGCGGAGTCGGATTTGCAAGACATGACCTCAGATATGATGAACGAAGAATTAGGGTTTATGCCGTCGAGACCGGATTGCAATTCGGTATAAATCCCGACCTCTTTACGTTCTGCAATTTAATTGTTTGGGACTATTGTATGGTTTTATAATTATTGGTATGAAAACTATGGAAAAGAATGTATGTAAAAAGAAGAAAATGGCTATAATAGAGGAAAAGAAAAATATGTGATAATGTAACGATTTTACATAAACAGTATGAGTTTTACATAAAATCTAGGCCTCTGGTATAGTACGTGATATAATTAGATCAGGATAGATAGTTTTCAGGCGTTTCTTAAACGCTGGAACCTCAAAAATTAAACGGAAATGCTGTCGAAATTTCGGTAACCACATAAGGGTATTTTAGGAAACGAGGGGTAAAAATATGATCGGGAAGGTAACCCGAGCCCCCTCGAGGAATTAGGGCATGGAAAAAGGAATGAGGAAGTTACGATTAGTAAACTGACTCTTAGGTCGGAATAATACTTCCCGAGGGCTGAGAATGTGAAAAATTGGCAAAATGATAAGAATTGATCCGGAAAAAGTCCGATAAGATTTAAAAAATTAATTAGATGATTTTGGGTTTAGAAAATCCAGCTTAAGTATGAAAATAAAAATGTTATGGTTAAACGACCCACCAGGGGCAAAATGGTCATTTTACCTAAAGATTCTCAAATTATGAGAAAAGAGTCCCAATGACCCCAGAAATAGGGTAATGAAGTTTGTAAAAGCCAAAATTGAGGTTTAAGTTATGAAAAATCACGCCAAGGGTAAAATTGTAATTTTGTCAAAAGTTAGGGGTAAAATCGTAATTTTTCAAAAAGTTGGAGAAAAATTCAAAAATGGCCACTAAGGTTTAAAAAGCTGTCCTAAGGCTATAATTAAGGGTTATAAAATCAGAATCAAGTTTTTTAATAAAATAAAAGCTATAAATGAAAATATGATTAACGGACAAAGTTTGTCTGTAAGAATCCGATCCAGACGCGACAAAGGACATCGATGGATTCCAATAAGAGGATAAGCACGTTATGAGTAAGTTCAGACATTTACCCATCTGTAACTATGAACAAGCTTATTGTATTTATATGTTTTGTATGCAAATGTGATGATCTGATTTATGATGATGCTATAGTAACGCTGTAGCAATACTATGATGATGTTAAAAGATATGTTTTAATAAATAATTTAAAAAATATATATATGTATATATTGAGTTACAAAGGAAACGTATTATAAAAGCTTCATGAGAGTAAAGATGTGAGAAAAAGAGATAGAAGAATGGAAAAAGTAAGAATGAGAATGTTATTATAGAATGCATAAGAAAGAGATGAGATATGAAAGGAAAGAATAGATGTTTTATGAAAGGTTTTATGGAAGTTAAGTTATGATTGATAGAGCAACGATGATCGGTAATGAAAGGAATTAAGAAAGGGTATGTTTTATGAGAACGAAATGATAGGTGTTTTATGAAAAATGATATGAAAGCAAAGAGTTAGATAAGAAAGAGAAGCAATGATAGGTTATGATGAAAGGTATGATGAAAGGATTAGAACATAACGATAATATGTGATTGATAGAATAGAACGATAGGCTATGATCGATAGGAGTATGATGATAAGATACGATAGATAGAATGATGCAAATGATAAACAGAGAATAATTGTCTGCACATAACTAAATGAATTTTTGTTTGTTATGATGTGATGTGATGATATATAAGTAATATGTGCTATACATGCTAAAGTGTGACTAACATAATTCACACGAGTAAGGTAAAGAATTAAGAAAAGAAAAACAACAAAACGAAACAACGATATATATGTCTTACGAAATGAGAACAAAAGAATAAGATGTCAATGAGAAAGAATTACGAAAGAAAGATAGAACAACGAAAGAACAAATGTCCCATGAAATGTTCTATGAAAAATGAGAAAGGAAAGATTATGAATGTCATGAAAAAGATGTACAACGAAAAATCAATATAAGAAAAATAAAAGCACACAAGATAATAAGACTGAAAACTTAAGTTGTTGGCGTACCGGCCTCCCGTAGGTGAGGTTAATGTCTATATCCTCCATGCAGATGTGGTGCTACTCCGAAGGTGCGGTAGTTTATAGGTTGGACACTACCCCAAAGGTGCGGTAGTTAAAGATCACCCCCTCAGAGAAGGAAGTGGTAATCTTTAAGGTGCGACCAACAACAGGCCCACCAAAGGAAAGTGAAAAGAAAAGAAAAGAAATGATACGAAAAGAAAAGAAAAGTAAAGAACGACAAAAAAAGAAACGAACGACAAGAAAAGAAACAACGATATGAAAGAATGATATAATGAAATCGATGAAAAATAAATAAATAATAAAACGAATTTTAAAAGAACATAATAGAATTAATATATGTGATGTGATGTGCTTAATGTTATGTATATGATGTGAATGACACGTTTTTAAGTGATATTATGCTAGTGTATATGTTACTGGCTTTTAAGATACGAAAGGTTAAGAAATGATGATAAAACGATAGAAAAGATAAGAAGGTTTAGAACAGAAAGTTAAAAAATGATAGGAATGAAAAGAAAAGAAATGAAAAGATTAGAATAGAATGATAAGAGATGATCGATAGAATGATGAGAACAATAAGCGAAGAGATAAATGAGCATGAAGAGGCTAACATATTATGTTATGTTTCGATGTTATGTTTTGATGATGTGTATGATGTGTCTATACGTGATGTCATATATTCTAGTAATAATATATATTACTAGTATTTATAAGTTAATGAATGTATATTTGAACTTATTGAGCATCTAGCTCATTAGTTGTTCATATGTTGCAGGTAAGTAACCTGTTAGTTTAAAGTAATATGATGGACAACGGACGGATCTGCACGTGCCAAGGGACTGGGTGAGGGTATGATAATACTATGAGTCTTTCCCTGAGCGTTCAAAAAGGAAGTTGAAAGAAAGAAATTTATGAATTATATGTTATAAGAGTATGATAGAGATATAGGTATAATATGTAAGTAAAAAAAAAAATTTTTTTTGCTATAGAAATTGCTTCCGCTAAAAAGAGAACATAAAAAAATGGAAAGTTAAGTATGTTAAGTAAGAGGACGACGATCCACGAGGTTGCCAGCCATCACGATCGGCGTCAAAGCTCGGCTGGATGGTATGATAACGTACGGGACGTCACACTTTTATTATAATTATTATCTAAATTTTGAGTTCTTGTAAAGGATTTTGTAGGGTTTTTTTTTTTTCTTGATATGCTGAATTTTTGTATTTTTTTATTATTGCGAATTTTAGGTAAATTTTATCTATTTACAACCAGGAATCAATTGAAATATAATTTACCAGCAATCAAGGTCGAACCTTGCAGGATTACTAAGATAGGAATTATTAATCTAACTTAATAGAATTAATAGTCTAACGTAGTTGAAGAAAACTCAAATTGAATGAAAAGTAAAAACTAAAATTAAGGAGAGAAAGTAAATCAACACAGACGAGTAAAATTGAACTGATCAAGATACAAAACTTGCAAGGTTTTATAATCCACCACTATACAAATTAGCAATTTCCTATTTATCGACTAATTCCCAAAATTGAAATGATAAATTGAAATCAATCAATAATCAATTTGTGAATTTAACAATTAAACCCAATTAAATAAATCTAATACTAGTTCTTCCTAGCAACAAAATACCAAAAAACAAAAAAAAAATAAAAAATAAAAAACCAATACTAGTCTGTCGCTTGAACAGATTCCCTAAGCAATATCCCTCCATTTGTTTGACACATCTAATTTTAAAAAATGATCAATTTTTCATTTTAAGAAAAATGAACCTTCCTAAATTTCTATATTCGAACATCCAAAATTTTTCATTTTTGAAAAATGAAAAAAGAGCTCTATAGACATAAAAAATTTTCACTCACCAAATAATTTTTCATTTTTAAAAAAAATTCCAAACTATTTTTTATTTTTCATATCTAAAAATTTTTCATTTTCTAAAAAAAAAAAAAAATCTCTCATCCAACAGATTCCCTAAGCATTCAATATATCAAATCCGCAAGAAGACAAAGAATCCAATGAAATTATATTAATCTCTCAAGAACCAAACACAGATTAATTAAACAGAAATTCTAAATATTTCCAAAATACCTAATATTAATGATGAAAGGAATCTCAATTTAACTATCTTGTGAAGTAAGAATCATAAATATTAAAGAAAACGAAAAGGGAATTAATTGAATAAAAAGAAAACTACATCGTCAAATAGGAATTCATCCTCAACCCCAGCATTAGATAAATTAGAAAGACATACTGAAATTCAAAGTAAGAGAATAGATAAACATAGCCATTGTAAGATTATCCAATTCAGTGTTTTAAAATTTCTTATCAAATAAAATATTAAAATCTGGTTATCCTCCTTAATCTTGTACACCAAACAGACCAATCTTCTAATTTATTCTCTCAACTCAGTCTAAGAAGATTAAATTATGAGCTTACCAAATCCAGTCTTTTAAAATTTCATATCAAATAAAACATTAAAATCCAGTGCTATCCTATCCTCCTTAGTCTTGTGCACCCAAGAGGCCAATCTTCTAATTTATTCTCTTAACTCCCATTGATACCCTGCTCAACAAAAACATAGCGATCAGATAATTTTATAAAACAAAAATGACAAAAAATAAATAGGAATAAGGGTCAATTTGTATTAAAATTATGCTCATCACGTATGAAAAAATCCAATGGATAGAGGCCGTTCTTGATTTGTATCACTACAATTATCGGTTGGTATCACAGTGATTATTGATTGATTATTAACTATTTGTAATGGACTGCCGATCAATATCACCATAGTGGTCGATTGGTTACTGACTAATAATACAATAATCGGCCAATAGCATGGTGCTAATCACCTGATAACTTTAGAATATATTTTGTATTCTATATAAAAATATAACGGTCTAACCTAATGCAGCCTTTTGTAGAATAGTTTTTATGTTTATGTGTCACAACTCAATCCTAACATGACGACCCGCTCGCAAGCCACCCTGATGTACTTGCCGGTTGCCAGTCACATCGCAGCATTTCACTCCCATCGTCTGCGTTGCACAATCTCCTCCACCAACATGTTCTCCACCCTACGATCTGCTATCTCTAGGTGCCGTGACAAGAGCAGATTGATTTTTTCTTTTCTTATAAATATACAAAAAATATCTTCTAAAGAGTTTATAATCTTATAATCTAATCAGTTATAATAACATATTTTAAACTAATTTGATGACAAAAAATTTAATAGACAAAAACATATTCTATTAGAGTACTCTCTGGTGACCAAAGACTAGTACGGACAATTGGAGACCATGTTGAATATCGAAACATATTCTGGTAGAATATCAAGACGTATTCTTGTGGAATACCTTATATTTGGTTGGGCGTATTTTTGAAAAGAAACGTTAGGCTGAATTGAACTAATATGAAAATCTAGAAAAGAAGTTTGACAGACATAAAAACTACCAACTTCAGACCATGCAATTAACAGATGTAAGATAGAAATATTACCTGTTTCTCATTCGATTTGGAGTTCATCCGATAACTCATCATCTTCCCTCATTGACTGGATGGCGTCCTTCGCCTTGGGGTAATCCCAATCCAGCGATTCCCACAAATCGTCGCCTATGGTAACATATTGAAGAGAAAGGGGAAGTGGAACTCTGTCAAGGCAAGGGACCCTTTTCAACTTTGGACAGTTCCATATGCTAACTTGACACAAGGAATGGTCAGCAACCACTGGTATGCTTTTTAGTTCTGGCAGTGCAGACAAACGTAAGTACCGCAATTTAGGGAGAGTAACAGTACTCATGGCGTTATGATCATTTCCACCTGCTTCCGCATCATCATCATCATCTTCTTCTTCTTCTTCTTCTTCTAGATCATTATAAGATGTCGTTGTTATTGTTTCAACCAACTGTGCACATTCAGAGACATTGATAACTTCCAGGTTCGGAAGTGGAGCAATGATGAACAATCGCTTTACATAGTCACATTTACATACTCTCAATTTCTTAAGAGAGGAAAAGGTGCCAGGCGGAAGTGGTGTCGACGAAGCTATATTTTTCTTTCGGATCAGCCCTTGCAGTTCCCACATTTCCTCAAGGCCCAAGTCCTCGAGTCCTTGAAGACGACGAATGATGCTAGAGGAATACACAAACAAATGCTTAAGCAGACTGCCCTTGATATAGCACCACTTTAAGTTTGTTGCATTTTCGAATGATGTAAGTTCGCATAAACTGCTTCCATTAATGTGGCACCAACTTATAGCCAGGATCTCAACGTCTCGAGGTAGCAATAGCGGCCAATCTCCACCTTTTGCTACACTTTCTCTGAAGTCGCAACTTGTTAAATAAACAGCTTTTCCATGATTTTGGATTGCACTCAACGGAACTCCGCCAGTAAATCCCAATTGAAGTATGTAATAGGTAGGTCCTCCCTCGGCCAAAGATCTAACATACGCATTAAAACCATTAAGGTCGTGCAACACGCAATAGAGGCTCTCAAGCTTCCTCAGATATATTAACTCCTCCCCTCTTGTTGCTCCACACGCTCGATTAAGAGAAAGATACCGAAGGTTTGCTAGCTTGCATAATACCCCGTCAGGTATTATTTTTAACTGATTACACCTGTCGAATTCAAGGTATCTCAACCTAATTAAGTTTTCCATACCTTGCGGTACTTGCTTGATTCCTGAGCCACCAAAGTCCAACCTCTTCAAAGCTGTAAGTTTTGCTAAAGATGGCACATATGTCAAGTTGTGACAGTCTTTGAGTAGCAGCACTGAAAGATTCACCAACCCCGAGATTGAATCTGGAAGATTCTCAATAGGTGTTTCGGACAGATCAAGAAGACTAAGTCCCGTCATGTGAAGAAAAAAGTTGTTTGAAATACTACTCAGATCATAGTTTGAGTTTAGCAACAATGTTGAAAGCATAGGACATCTTGGTGGTTCCAAACTCAAAGGGATATCTGATATAAAATTCTTCATCAAGGAAATTTTTGCCAGATCCTCTTTCCAATTTTCTTCATCGGGAACACATTCCAATCCCATCCCTGCTTCAACCAGAAATCTGGGACTTCCACTAGTAATTTGTAGTGCCATATCTCTTATCAAATCATGCATCTTCACGCAATCCTCCCCATTGAAGCCTCTTGTATCCTCCAATAGGCAAGCACGTACGAGTTTGTTTAGCAATGCTTGTCCTCTTTCGTACTCTGCCTGCCTATTTCTTCCTATAACAATTTCTTCAGCAATCAAATACTCTACCAACATATCTCTTCCAATAGCAAAATCTTCGGGAAACAAGGCACAATATAGGAGACAGGCCTGAAGGCTTTTATCATTTAAGCGATCATAACTAAATTTCAACTTCTCAAATATCTCACTGGTCCCGTTTGCAGATGTCTTCAGATCTTCTAATGCTGTCTTCCAGTCATTATAATCTACTATACCTTTTAAGCTTCCTGCTATTGTAACAATGGCAAGTGGTAGACGGGCACATTCTTTGACAACCGCATTCACGATCATTTCCATGTTTGGAGTGGATAGAACATCACGACCAACCCTATCCAAGAACAAGTTCAATGCCTCGATTTCTGATAGACACTCCATTGGGATTGCTTTACAACTCATCCTGAGGCAGACATTAAGAAGTCGAGTTGTCAATACCAACTTGCTTCGATTTTGAGGACTAGGCTCTGGGATTCCTACTTCATCAAGACGATAATCATCCCATAAATCATCAAGGATGAGCACATAGCTCTTTTTCTTCCTCAATTCTGCATATAACTTGCTGGCGCTTTCTGTTTCGTTGTCAGACTTTGAGATATCAAAACCGATCTGGCGCGCAACAGCATCTTGTAATTTGATAATACTGGAAGCCTTTGATACAGTTACCCAGATTACACAATCAAACATCTCTTTACTTTCAAGAAGGCGATTATTAATATGTTTCATGACCGTGGTTTTACCAATTCCACCCATCCCGTAGACTCCGATCTTTCTAACTTCATCGCCCGTCAACAATGCCCAGATTTCTTCCATTTTTCTTGTAAATGTAGTTTCTCCCCCCAAGGTTGCTGTTGGCTGTATCTCTCCAATTCGTTGCGGAAGGTGTATGACTAAACCATCAGGAAATTCCCCACTTCTATAGAGTTCCTTGACCTTGTCTATGTTCTGAACAACATTCTTTCCAATTCCAGCACGGGAGAAGCATTTCACCGTTTCAAATTGTTGGTTGATCGTGTTGATTTCAGCACCAATCTTTTCCACCCTTTCCAGCCAAAGTTTAACCTCAGCCTTCGACTCTGTTTCTCCTTCCACGATCTCGGTGCCTAGCTTTGAAAGTATGTCTCTCTTTCGGCAGTTTAGCTCTTCCGTTCTTTGATTGAGTATCGCCATATTTTCCGTAAGGCCACGGTGATACTTCCAACATCTAGAAATTGGTGCTGATATCCACTGCAAAAGTTGAATAACTGGCCCGGCAAGCTCCATTATTCACTTGTGCCTGGCACTGTAATATTTGAACATTGTAAGTAACTTTGGCCTTGATCAAGTATTATAAGAAGATATACATACGTGTGTATATATATATATATATATGTATGTAGAGAGAGAGAGAGAGAGAGATCAAAATTAATGCCAAGGGTAGTTCATGGTGAATCAAAATTTTTAGACAAAAATCTACCACACACATATTCGTCAATATATACACATATATAGAACTTAAAAATGATAATAGTAACATATATCAACTTAATTTATTACTGTGCAATTAGGCACTTTAGATTCTATTAAAGAAATCAAATAAAAGTTTTAGCATGGAATAAGCTGAATATGATCTTGACTCAGATGAAAATTGCAGAATACCTGAAAGTCAAATCGATTCGTAGTTCTTTCAACCGAGGGGGGTTTTGACTATGACAGAAAAAGGTCAGAGCACAGAACGTAAGCGAGAAAGAGAGCGAAATAACAGTATCTTGCTTGTGAAATGCAGCCTTTCTTTCTCTGAAAATTGAGATCCAGGGTACAAAGAATTCAGTTTCATGCTAAACAAATTATCGACATCAATTGACCGAATCATTAACCAAGCAAGTTTTGTAAACTGAGCAAATGTGAAAAGCCTATGTTTGTAAATAACCTGACCAAGTTGTTTGTTGAATGATCTCTCGAATAAAAGAAAATGCAGTGTTTGACCAGAAATGAAGGCAAAGTGTATGTATAGCGATGAGACCTTCTGGCAAAATCGAGCTCCTTCTGCTCCTGCTAAATGCCCTTTAGATCCCTTTATTATTATTATTATTATTTCTGAGAATGAAAGGGAAGGAAGTCAGAAAAAAATTAAAAAATAAAGAGTAGTGACTGGTCATGAGAACTCTTGAAAAAGATGAAAGGAAATAAGAAAAATGCAAGTTGGAGATTATAATATATGGAAATGTATTATAATATACGCAAGTAGGAGTTTGGTAATTTGAACTTGTCCTGAAAAGTATGGTGAGTGTGAAAGGTAATAAGAAAACAATTGCTCACATGCATGCTGACCTTAAAAAATAATAATTATAATAAATTATAAAATTATAAAAAAAAAAACTTAAGATTAAATGCAAGTGGAGATCTCCTTCTTATTCCCAAGTTTAGAAATTTGGCCTTATTCTTAAACGTGATTAGCTCTGTTCTAGAAAACATTAATCTAGCAAAGGGGCGACAACTCCGCAGCATCTTCGGGGCTTGCCATCGGACTTTGTGTATCCAAAAGTAATATTGATGTGGTTGCAAATATGTTTTATTGATAATTTCACATTTGACTTCATTACAAGGTGTATAATTTGAAATCTACACCTCTAAGTTATTTATAAAAAGACAAAGAAGTGATATTGGTATGTAAATTTAAAGAAATTCACGATTATAAGCGCAAGTGGATATTTAAAAATAGCATGAAAAGTTGTTATGATTATTATTATTTTTTATTTATTTTTGGTCTAATATTTGGACCCTGTTTGACAAATTACCAAAGATTTAATTATTTGTTCTTTATCCTTACATTCATTTCTTAAACTAATGTTTTTTTTTTAGTGCGTTCTGTAAATACGCAAGAGGAAAAAGAAAGGAAAAAAAAAAAGTTAAGTCCTTAGACTCAATCATGAGATTGATACAACTCAACTGTATCTGATAAAAGAATATTTGGTAAAACAAAATGCAATTGGAAGGAGATTGATTACTAAAGTAAACAATAAGTTTTTACTACTAATATGATATTAAGGCTATGTCTGATTAATTAGTGAAATTAAAAAGTAAAGGAAATACGTAAAAAGTCACAACTCGGAAAGAGAGAGAACAACCAAAAAAGAAACAAGAACAATTAACCACTTGTGCCTGGCATTGTAATATTTTGAACATTGTAATTAACTTTGGCCTTGATCAAGTATTATAAGAAGATATACATACATGTGTGTGTGTGTGTGTGTGTAGATATCAAAATTAATACCAAGGGTAATTCATAGAGAATCAAAATTTTTAGACAAAAATCTACTACACATATACTTGTCAATATATACACATATATACTGCAACATATGTCAACTTAATTTATTACTGTGCAATGCGGCCCTTTAGATTCTATTAAAGAAATCAAATAAAAGTTTTAGCATTGAAAAGCTGAATATGATCTTGACTCAGATGAAAATTGCAGCATACCTGAAAGTCAAATCGATTCATAGTTCTTTCAATCGAGGGGGGCTTTGACTATGACAGAAAAAGGTCAGAGCACAGAACGTAAGCGAGAAGGAGAGCGAAATAACAGTATCTTGCTTGTGATATGCAGCCTTCCTTTCTCTGAAAATTGAGATCAAGGGTACAAAGAATTCAGTTTCATGCTAAACAAATTATCGACATCAATTGACCGTATCATTAACCAAGCAAGTTTTGTAAACTGATCAAATGGGAAAAGCCTATGTTTGTGACTAACCTGACCAAGTTGTTTGTTGAATGATCTCTTGAATAAAAGAAAATGCAGCGGTTGACCAGAAATGAAGGCAAAGTGTATGTATAGCAATGAGACCTTCTGGCAAAACCGAGCTCCTTCTGCTCTTGCTAAATGCCCCTTTAGATCCCCCTTTTTTTTTTCTGAGAATGAAAGGAAAGGAAGTGAAAAAAAAATAAAAAAAAGAGTAGTTCTCTTGAAAAAGATGAAAGGAAATAAGAAAAATGCAAGTAGAAGATTTTACTATATGGAAATGTATTATAATATATGCAAGTAGGAATTTGGTAATTTGAACTTGTTCTGGAAAGTATGGTGAGGGTGAAAGGTAATAAGAAAACAATGCTCATGTGCATGCTGGCCTTAAAAAATAAAAAATAGAAAAGATTAAATGCAAGTGGAGATCTCTTTCTTATTCCCAAGTTTAGAAATTTGGCCTTATTCTTAAACGTGATTAGCTCTGTTCTAGAAAACATTAATCTAGCAAAGAGGCGACAACTCCGCAGCATCTTCGGTACTTGCCAGCGGACTTTGTGTATTTAAAAGTAATATTGACGTGATTGCAAGTAAGTTTTATCGACAATTTCACATTTGAATTTGGCTTCATTACAAGATGTAGAATTTAAGACAGAAGGGAGCTTGGCTGCAAGACCCACCCATCGAACAGGGACGAAAGTCGGCCTTAGTGATTCGATGGTGCCGAGTGGAAGGGCCGTTACTCAACAAATAAAAGTTACTCTAGAGATAACAGGTTGATCTTCCCCAATAGCTCACATCAACAGGATGTTCCATACTAATGTATTCGGGTCCATAACCATAGGTTCCAATGTACGAGATCTTGTAGCATTTACCAATGAGACCCTATAGATTAGTATTACACAAAAGAAATCAATAATAGACACTAATATAATTAGATCTGCTCTTCATAGACAAACTTGGGATTTGCTATCCCTTCTACACTTCTAAATTAAATTAAAAAAAAAAGTGATATTGGTATGTAAATTAAAAGAAATTCACGATTATAACCGCAAGTGGATATTTAAAAATAACTTGAAAAGTTGTTATAATTATTTATGTTTTATTTATTTTTTGTCTAATGTTTGGAGCTTGTTTGACAACACTTCATTACCGAAGGTCTAAAGAAACAAGAACAATTAACCACAATTCACAAAATCTGCTAACTTAACTAATAATGGGCAATTGATTCTGTTCTTCTTGCTTCTAATTGGAAAGTCCAACTAAACCTAGAGAATATGGGGGTGCTTCCAAGAACTAGGAATTTATAAACCTAAAATTTGTTATGCAAGTTCAATAAACCAGTTCATGATGAGGCCATATGTGTAGTGTATCCAAGACCAAAAGAAACAACATATCATAGAAAAAAAACCTCTTTTTTTTTTTTTTTTGATAATTGTCATGCCTCTTATTTTACATTTTACAAGTAAACACTGCTTTTTAACGTTGGATTAAGTTTTTAACAACCTGATAAAATAATGTTCACATTAAAAAATTTACAACATACAATAAATGTAACAGCCGGAAAATTTTACTGTTCTCGAAAAATGTGTATATCGTATGTACAGTATCGAGAAAAGGGTCAAGACGTCATTTTCTCGACCTGAAACTGATATATTTGGAATCAGGATGCTCAAATTAGTCAATTGAGCACAAAATAGAAATTTCGACTGGGAATGCAAAAAATACGCAGTACCGGAAACTGGTCGAGATGACCTCGGATTAAGATAAAACTGATAATTTGGATTCAACACGTCCAAATTAGTCAGGATAGCCCAAGTTAAAAATTTTGGGGAGAAGAGTATAAATAAGAAATCTTGGAGGTTAAATTCATAAATTCCTCATAAATCCTAAAAATCCGAAATTCTTCCCCAAAATTCTCTCAAATATAAACAGTGACCAACTTTCACATACGACCTTCGTTCACGACACCGCCGGCACCATTGGAAAGCTCTCGCCGAGCTGAGTCCAACGGCGGGTCGACGTGACGGAGCAGCCGCCGGAGCAAGCCGCACGCGCCGCCCGAAGCTCGCCGGAGCCGTGAATTTCAAACAGCCGATTCTTCGCCGTCCGGCCACCGTTTGTCACGAAACCGGTCCCAAAAGGTTCGTGGTGAAGAGTACTACAAAACCCATGTGGTGGTTCACGGAAACAATCGCCGTATCGTGCCGACTGAGCTTCAAGAAATCCGCCGTCGCCGCCGTGGGATCCACCGTCGATTTTCGCTGATTCCGGCCAAATTGAGGAGAGCCACCGATGTAGAAATGGTCGTGGGGTTATGGGGAGCAAAAGCCCTCAACCAATTTCGAGAAAAGTCCGGCACGGCGGAGTTCCACCTTCGCCGCCGTGGCCGTAGCTTTCGGGGGGATTTTCCGCCGATAGGTGCCTCCAAACATGAAATTGAGGTCACCAATGGATTCCTCTCGTCGAGTTCTTCAAGATGGGCTACTCGCTTGCCACCGTCGCCGCCGTCAACCGCCGGTCAACGGCGAGTCAACGGCGGTCAACGCTGGTCAACGGCGACCATTGACCAAATTTTGAAGATTGGCCCATTGGCCTATTTTCGATGTTCCGGACGCATCCGCAGAGTCGGATTTGCAAAACGGAACTCCAGATGCAAAGAACGAAAGAATAAAGTTTGTACGATCGAGACCGAACGGCATTTTCGGTATAATCTCGACCACCCTTGTTCCTCAATTTGTTAATTGAGATGAATGTATGTTAATGTGATGTATTGATATGAGAAATTGTAAAAGAAAGAAAGAAAAATGGATGAAATAGCAGATATGAAAAAGGTATGAAAATGTGTAAATTTTACGTAAAATTAGGCTTCTGGTATAGTACGTGATAGATTAGACGAGGTTAGATGGTTTTGAGGCGTTTCCTAAACGCCGGGAGCCTAAACATCAAGAGGAAATGCTGCCAAAATTTTTAAAATGGCGTAAAGGGCATTTCTGGAAATAAGGGTTTAAAAATGTGATCGGGCAGGTAAACCCGAGCCCCTTATGAATTTAAGATAAGAAATGGAAAATGGATGTTTTAAGAATTGTAAAACGACCTTCGAGACTTGAAATGTAAGAAAAGTAAGAAATCGACTTTTATGTCGGAATAGAATTTCTCGAGGGTCGAGAATAGTAAAAATTGTGAAAAATATAGAAATTAACCTGGAAAAGGTCCAGTAAGTTTTTAAAAGTCAAATGGATGATTTTTGAGCTTGGAAAATTCAGTCTAAGCATTAAAACGAGAAGGTTAAGATTCAAAGACCCGTCAGGGGCAAAACGGTCATTTTGACCAGAAATTTCAGAAAGTTAGAAAAAGAATCGTTAAAACCTAGAACATAATCCTAAGGCTTTAATTAAAGTTTTAAAGGCCAAAGTTAAGAGTTAAGCATGAAAAAAATAAGAAAAGTTCCGATTGGGGCAAAATGGTAATTTTGCCAAAAGTTTACAGAAAAGTTAAAAAAATGAAACGTTAAGCTCCTAAGTTCTTTATTAAGAAATAAAACGTAGTATTTTTACGTTTTATTAAGTTTATTACATGAAATAAAGATTTTAAATAACTGTTAATTTTTCGGTTATAGGAGTTTAACGGGACAGTGATGATGGACTGTCGAGGAACCACAGAAAGCTGACGTTAGCAGCATTGAGGTAAGTTCAGACATTTAATTGTCTGTGCACGAACAAATTGATATGGTTATGTTTAGGTGGAAAAATATATTTTTCCCTAAACTATATAATTGTTTGATTTGTGATTAATGACGGGTGCACAACTATTGGTATAGTTGTGTATTAGACTGTATGGTTTGTGGTATGACTGTGTAATTTATACTATTGTTACAATTCTTTTAGATTCACGAGAATCTGATTCTTTATATTGTTATGACTGCATTGAGTATTTGTATGCCTTATAATTAATGAGGCAACATCTCAAGAGTGTGAGGTATCGTTTTAAAGAAACGATGAAAATAATGAGAATAAATAAATTAAGTATAATTTATGTACTGTTCTGTATATGTGACAAGTTTGGACGAGAGGTTCCAAACTTACTGGATTCCATTTTTATGATTCCAGTTACTACGTTATGATCGTAGAGCAGTATTAATGCTTGATTAATCACAGTATTAATATGTGATGTTTACAGTCTTTATGACTGCACGATAAAGATGTTATCATATGTACACTTGAACATTAAACAACAGGGTAATGAAAACCTAATGTTTTGGCGTACCGGCCTCTCGCGAGGGGAGGTTATTTCATTGTTGAAGCAAAGACATAGCACAGATGAGGGAGAGCCAGGGTAGTTCCCAGGCCCCTCTACAGCGTGCTTTTCGGTACGACCAAAACGGGCCCATACAGAGATAAAGTACAAATAAGATAATAAATGAACAGAATAAATCGGGAAATCGAGCATAAAACACTTAAGACATAATTGTTGTGTTTGATTACAATGTTTTGCGCTAACTTATATGTTATGCGCATTTGTATATATATATGTTTATACATTACATGTTATGCTAATTATTAAAGATATAGCACTACGGGCACGAGGCCCATACAGTGTAACGGGCGCGAGGCCCATACAGTTTAACGGGCACGAGGCCCATGGTATATAGGGCGCGAGGCCCATACAATTTAACGGGCACGAGGCCCATACAGTTTAACGGGCGCGAGGCCCATATAGTGTGACGGGCACGAGCCCAGGGCGCAAGGTCCATAAACTGAAAGCAATGAATGATGTAATGAAAGAAATAATGAGAAACATGAAGAAAAGAATAAATGAATATTGTATGGCACTACCACATAATATGATGTTTGTGCTAAACCTATATGTGATGTTATGTTAGTATATCAGAGTAAAGTTTAAAGAGATGTCATGGGTGACATCAGAGGATACCACTGTTATTACAGTTGGTATGTTTATAGTTATTCTTATTTTATAGAATACTAATAGCTATCACAATTTATGTGATTATTTGTCATTACATCAGAGTAAAGTTTAAAGAGATGGCATAAGTTACATTAGAGTATACCACTGTTATTACAGTTGGTATATTTATAGTTATTCTAATTTTATAAAATACTACGAGTTATCACAAATTATGTGATTATTTGTATTAATGCACGATATGTTTTTAGTAGTTATATACTACAGATAGTATATATGTTTATATGATAGAATATAACAGTATAATATATTGTTTTATGATTTATGTTTTTATGTTTGAACTTACTGGGCGTTTAGCTCACCAGTTTGTTCGTGTGCAGGTCACAAAGTTAAACAACCTGCCATTTGAGTTTATTGAGATACGGGATTGGTGGAATGGGTTGCAAATGTCATGTCAAAGGTTATGGACCCGTTATGCTTAATCCGTCAGATAGAAAGAGAGAAAGTGAGTAAGTGTAAGTATGTATATATAAAAAAAAAAAAAAATTTCCGTACCTTTTTATATCAATATGAAAAGAACAAATAATAGAAGTAAGAAAAGATATCAAGTGACAGGCCCGCGCGAGGCAGGGTGTTACAATAAAACACCACTCCAAAGTCACCAATTAAACCAAAACCATTGAAAAATCAATCGAACGGCTAAAATAACATATCCTATCGATAATGTGAAATAAAAAATTCAACCGTAGAAATTCCCATTATATTAAATGCAACAACTACTCATAGCAAGGACATGACCCAAGTTGAGTTGTACAAACTACAATGAGAAAATCTTAGGTTTCGTAATGTTGGAAGAAAAGGTGGCAGAGATTATGCAACTGACCTGACTATTGGTTTTCCAAATGATATCTTCAATAAAGAAAAGCAGTAGTAGACCAGAAATGAAGCTAGGTGGTAAAACCCAGTTCCTTTTGCTTTTTCTGTGTTCTTCTAACCCTTTTTTCTTGAGAATGAAAGATAATTTGAAACAGAGTCAAAGGAAAAAAGGGATATGGGACTAATGGAAAAAAAAAAAAATTCAGTGCAGAGTACTCTCGGAAATGGTGAAAGATAAATAAAAATAATTGCCCACATGCAGGCTTGTCTTAAAAAAATGGTGCAAGATGCAAGTGGAGATCAGAATTTGGGCTAGGCCATATCCCTCATGTCGAGCAACCATTTCTCAATATTTGAATCATTTTATTTGAATACTTCATCTAATAGTACTTTAATGGACAAAGCTGGGATTGGAGTATCCAAATGGACAAGGGCATTGGATTTTTTTTTTTTTTTTGTTTACCTACAACTAGTAATCAAGTTAAAGCCAAAACTATTGATATGTTTGGATGAGAGGTTTATTTTTAAAAAATGAAAAATTTTTAGATATGAAAAATAAAAAGCTGTTTGAATTTTTTTATAAAAGTGAAAAGTTGTTTAGATGAGTAAAAAATTTTATTTTTTTAGAGATAATTCTTTTTTCATTTTAAAAAATAAAAAATTTTGGATGTTTAAATACGGAAATTTAAGAATATCCATTTTCTTAAAATGAAAAATTTTTCATTTTCTAAAAATGGAACTCCTAAACAAACATAGCATATATATTTCAATGGAAATGTATATCAAATTTTAAAAAATAATAATAATAATAACATCAAAGTATAAAAATCAATTGGTATAGTTTTAATGGGAATTATATGAGAATTTTCAATTTTTAGTAAGGTAAAATAGAAAAACTTGAAAACTATGTGATATATATATTTTTTTTAGTGGGGACAAAATAGTAAAGTTGTAAAATTGTTAAGGTTAAATTAAAAGAAAATTTTTAGTGGGGGCTATAGCCTCTGCTTGTCTTAAGCTAAATCTACCCTTGTCGATTATCACTCAATTCAGACCAAATAAAGAGATATATATATATATATATAAAAGCACACACACACTAGATAGAGCCAGCCAGGGAAGGTGAACAAATGAGGGAAATCTTCATTGTGAAAATCAAAGTTCGAATTAGTGAAAGCTAACTTGTGAGCAGAATAAACACTAATATAACTGAGTAACATCAAGAATGACTTTACCTTCCTCTTATTCTAAGACGAAACCAGAGTTTGATAATTCATAACCCAATAAAAGGTCCTCGACCAATAAATTGTGCCGTTCTAGATTCAGATTGATTGAAGTTGGATTCATTATTTAAGTTATATTTTTTTTCGTTTTATTGGTGGATCTCCTAAATTTTTAAACGGTGAAGGAAATAAGGACAAAACGATACCAACAAAACCCACTTTTTATTTGACAAATGTTAAGTTGAAATACTTTAATAATCAAATCATTTTTGTCGCATATGAGGATAATGAAGACGGTTTGTATAAGTATCAATAAGAAACAAATGATTTTAGGAAAATATGAAAACAAGAACAGAAAACCAATAACTAAATTGATGTCATACTGTTATGTGACAACAATACATTAGTTACACAACTGAGAGTGGCATACTATAATGAAACTTTGCACAATTGAGTGAAAAGTTGCAACTCACTAGCCTTTGACTTGGTCTCAGTCTTGAGTAATGACAAGACTTACCACAAATGTTGGTCTAAGATCCATTTTTGTCCGAATTAAAAAATTATAAGAAAAAAAAATGCCACAATCAAATCAATTCCCTTACGAAACTTTAGAGTCCAAGGAGAAGCACCTGCCTTTGCTAGAGGTGCCACCTCCTCGCCGTGAAGAAACCACCTCGCAATGCCTTTTTTACTGGTGCCGAGATCTGTGGAGAACGCTGGTGCACACCAGTGAGATCGGCCAACATACTGCACACAAGAGGGACCTCAGTGCCGTTATTATGGTGGTTATCGACCACTGTTGGTATCACATTGGTTACCGATTGGTTAACAACAGGTAACCAGCTGGTATCATGGTTGCAATCCACCACCGTTGGTTATCGGTTGGTATCATGATGGTCAAGAGACATATAACTTAAGGATTTGCTTTGTATTCTAAAGATAATAGAATATAGCAATGCGACATTTTATTTAATAGTTTTTTTTTTCTCCTTTTATGTGGCATAACTTAATATGGAACTTTAGAAAAATGCCACATAATGTGCATTGGATTGATTTTTGTTATAAAGGAAAATAATATCCAACAAAAAATGTCACCTATAAAAAATTTTCATTTATTATTCTTTTTGATGAATAATTCATTTACTAATAGTAAATGATTCATTAAATGTTAATTTGTCATTGTTAATTTCAACATTTTTTTAATCTCTCTGCTCTTTCAAATGCTGCCCCATTGCTACTACCACCATGAGCCATCGTTGACAGAGTTGCAGAATTGCAACCAGCTGTTGACCATTTCTCTCCCTATCCTCTCTCTTTTCTCTAGGTTTGTGGGTTGTTTTTGTAGGTCTCTTCTCAGAGTCTTGTGGCCCTCCATGACGATCTCCATTTTCCCCAACTGATGGGCTTGCTTCTTCACCATCGTAGATCTTGGTTGTTGGATCTTGCAGTCTCAGCCTTAAAATCCCAGATCACGATCCCTTAGAGTTGGGAGTGGTTGCATCTACCGAGTTTGGTTCACTCATCGTTTGTGAGAACCATCAATGAGGATCGACGGAGCAGCGATCTGAGCGAGGAGCAGCCAACACTAGCAGCGCCTTTTCCCTTAAGCTCGATGAAACCTATGCTGATTGAAGGTCAGAGGAGGTCAAGCAATTGTGATCTGGTGGCATCACAGTTCAAATGGCTAGAATCACTGCTTCGCCAGCATTTGGGCAAATTGACCTTGCCGTCGAGCTGGGTATTAGAGAGGAAAAAGGGAGAGGAGGGAGAGACAGAAGAAAGAAAGAGAGAGAGAATGGCGGGGGGAGGGAGAGAAAATAATAAAAAATTTACATTTACTAAATTTAAATCAATTTTTTAATATTTTCTACAAGATTTTTAATTTATGACAAAAATCAATCCGCATGCAATCTAATTATCCCCTTAAAATAAGGCATGAATCTATGGCATTCCTTCAAAGAGCCCTCAGTCATCCCCAAGTAGTTCCAGAAGAAGATCAAGAGCAAGCGTTCTTTGTTTGGACATTCAATTTGGCCCAAATGATGAATTGGGGATGCAGGTAGCCCAAAAGGCTGAAGCCATTATCCTTTTTCATCCTGAAATTCCAAGTACAAGTTGTTTTTAAAGTTTAATTTTTTGGGTGAAGTATTTGAAGAACACTAGTAAACATGAAATTTTTGCTAAAACATTCTAGTAATTAGATCATTCTTGCCACATATGAGGTTAACGAGGAAGGTTAGCATCACTATTAGTGATTTATGTGATCATTATATATGATTAGGTAGAAGAGCAAATGAGTCTTTTTATTGTCGTATGATACTATTATCAATTGTAAGCTAGTATACAAAAAATTATCACTTACTAAATATATATTCATGATAAGGCACATTTACTATATATTTCTCATCGGTAATTTGTTGGTTTTTCCGAGTTTATATTTGGTATTTTGGTGTGTTTTGTTCGCAATTAAATAAATAGGTGACACAAGCATTTGGGAGTGTTTCTAAAACTAAAAGATCAAGTTGCAACGAGTTCCGTTTCGACTGCAGCAAGAAAAACACCGAAGAGTGTTTTGTGTGGAATCAATTTGGCTGTAGTTGGAATTATTTTAGCTGCAGCCGGAATCAATTTGGCTGTAACGAGATTGGCCGGGACTGCAGTGAGTTTCACATAAAATTTCGACGAATTTTGAAACCCGAAACTCACCGCGGCAAGTTCCTTTTCCGCCGCGGCGAGTTGCGATTTTTTATGTTGTGATTTTTAAGACTTTTTAGGTCGGTGCTTCTAATATAAATAGTCAAGTTTCGACCTAAGAAAGGACTTTTGGCAGAGGACAAACCCTAGAGAGCTTGGAGGCCATTCTAGCCTAGAGGAGGTGGATTTGGAGATTGAAGACGGCTTCTCAAGAGTTTTCATCTCTAAATTTCTTTCTTTCTCTTTATTGTTGATATGATGAACACCATATTTGTTTCTATATTGAACATGCTTGGCTAAATTTTTAGTTAGAGATTTGATGTAGCCTAGCCAGATATTATGTTTTGAATGCCAATTTTGTTTATTTAATTTTTTCCATTCAGTTTATTTATTCTATTCCGTTCTTAATGTTTCTAAATTTTTGATCAATTTTTAGATGATTTTTGAATTTGATGTTTAGTGCCCGGAGGGGGAATATTGAATTGGAACATGGATAGAACAACCTAGGCTAATTAATTGGTTGAGAAACGGTTAATCACCTTGGAAACCATTCAAGAGAATCAAGTTCTTAAAGAATTTCTATTTCTTAGTTTTGGCGTAGGAATGTGGAAATTAGGAATTAGGAATACGTTTGATTTAGCGCTCGGAAGAGGGAATTAAATACATTAGGATTCTTGATTTATAAATTAGGAAAATAAATTGGTGTTTGGCATGAAAAGCATAGTTGAAAGTTAAGTGAAATCAAATCTCTAGTGTTTAATCATATTAGTTCTCTTACTAATTATCATTCGTCACTTTAGCTCGTTAATTATTTCTTTTTATTTGTTTATTTAATTTTACAATTCTATTTAATTGGTTTCTAAATAAAATTGATATTTCTCATATTACAGTAATTAACAGGATTTAAATATTTTTTCCTGTGGATTCGACAACTCTTCTCATCATTATACTATTAAAACTTGACACCGTTCACTTGCGGTTTTGTATACTTAAAAATATCGTAACAATTCAACAATTAGTATGTTAGAGGTTCTATAACTTGACTTTAGAGGTGGAGATGAACCACTAGGACAAATGGACAATTCATCCCTAAAAATCACCAAATCGTAAAATAATTATTACGTACTCGAAAACTCAACTCTCCTTAAGCTCTCTAACTGAAGTATTACTATCTCCACCATCATTCCCTTCGCATAGTTTAAGTGCTCTCCTACCCTCTTTGATGTAGAATTTGTCCTCACAAAGCTAAAATTGTAAATAAAATTGGTACGTACATGCCATTGTCTCATTTAAATATCTCTCCTTGTCTCCTCAGAACCACTAGTCATCTACTATTAGCCTTTACGTGGAAATATCACAGTAGAACCATGATATATCTTGATATAAATCCTAATTTTCAGTGGTTAGAGGGAGAGAAAAAAACAATAAAAAGATTTGTACCGTTAAAAAATAGTTGTCGGCAATCACTAAATATAAAAGCAAACAAAAATTTAAAGTAGATGAAATTGTTTTTAAATCCCATCTAATGGGTACAGAAAATGAAATGCTTCGTAGTCTTATAGTGTGTTTGGCACATGCTTTTTTTTGTATTGTATTTAAATGTAATGTAATTTTCTCTCAAATATAAAAGCATTTTATTCAAATATCAATCACATCACATTTTAACTTCAATACAATCACTATTCATTATTTCACTTTTTCTACTTTTTTTATTAATTACATCATATATTCTCTCTCTCCTTTTTTTCTCTCTACTTTTACCCATCATATCACATATTTATTATTAAAATATAATTCAAATATTTTTTATCTAAACACACATTGCATTCAAATGTAATATTAATACTTTTTCTCCAAATATAAATTATATTTAATGCATTACATTCAAATACAATACGTCTACCAGACGGAGTATTACTCAAGCTTCATGCTGTCTAGCTAACCTCAAAAGTCAAGTTTTAGGCGAAGACACAATTACACCATTCAACAAAATCCATTAATTCAAAAGGAACAAGAGAAACTTCCTACTAGTTTCCAAAATGAATTCGAAACAAAGAACTACAGTCCAAAGCTTTCTACCCCAACAGCCGTGGCTAAAGTACACAAAATCCATGGATTCATTATCTAGCTAAATTTGACTTTTTTTTTTCCCATGCCAAGTCCACTGAGATATGTATATTAATTACTCTAGTGGCCGGCTATTTGAACCATAATTTAAAACCAAAAATTCCCATTTGACAACTTCTTTTCTAACTTGTTGTTAAGGAGATTTGATACCAAGCATTAGATAAAAAATAAAGTCGAAGAGATTCTTAAGCCAAAGTCAAAGAATTTGGTATGATTTAAATCTAGTTGCTAATTTGTTAGGCACGTCCAAAATTTTGGACCAAACACGTGACATGTTCATTTAATGCTTTGTTTGTTCTGGTAAAGAACCAATATTAGTGTGTGTGTGAGTGTATGTGTGTGTGTGTGTGTGTGTGTGTCTATATATATATATATATGCATACTGGGAGCCTTGTCACCGTCCTCATCTTGTTAGTGGAGATCAAATTGGAAGAAAATACAATTGGAATAGATTCACTATTAAAATCATTTTGTTGTTTCGTTAAACTCAAGAGAAGCATAAGAAAAGGTCATTTTTCAATCGCTTGAAAAAAGTTTAAGAAAAAATGCAGAAATGAAAGAAGAAACTGTAAACATATTATTGCATTGGAAACCAAGTTGTACAATGAAGAAGCTTAAGAAAGATAGTGCTCATAGCAAAGTCATTATTAATTTTTTAGAGCGTGTTAATGATTCATATAGAACTGTCCCTCTTTCACTTTGTAAAGCTGTGTTCTGTAATTACTTTTTCTTTGATAAACTTGGCTACTTAAGATAATAACGGCTAGCCTTCTAATTAGCATGCATAATTACTTTAATTTAAATTTTTTTAGGAAGTCTCAATCACAAAAAACAAAAAACAAAAACAAAACAACTACAAAGAATGGTGGGGTCCTATCATGACCTAATTTCATATTGAGAGGTATTGATCTCAATTGTACGATTTAAATTAAGTTTGCTCCTATATGAATTTATTTTAGCTAAAATATCATCTTATAGTCCAACCTTATACAATATGCTCTGGTTGATTTTAATCTTACACTCGTGATTAGGGATGTTTAAAAAATCCATCAAAACTGTAAAGATAGATAAATTCGATTCAAACCAAATCAAGTCGTTAGTTAATTCTAGATTATTGGTCTTTTTTTTTTTTAACAATTACTTCAATGATCGGTTTGATTAGCAATTTCGGTGTCTAAAATTGATAATAATCCAACCAAAAAATATAACTAATCAATTTATTTTTGAATTTTTAACATTTTCTTTAGTAAACTTTCGACATTTATCATTTTGGAAGTAGATTGTAAATTTTGGATTTTAACTTTATTTTTATGGAAGGAAATTTTTATAATATTTTGATTTTAGATATTATCTTTATATCTTTATAAATGGATATGACTTATATTATTTTGAAATATATAAATAAAAAAAATCACCTTAGCGTTAAAGATTAACCTCCCTAATCTAATTGTTAAATCGATTTTATATAATTTGGTTTAATTTGGTTTTTCTTTGAAAAATTAAACCGTTCAAACACCCAAAAAAGAAAAAAAAAATTTTAATTTAATCATCAATTTTTTATTAAAAAAAGAATAGTGTTAGGGACAAAAACTCTAATATTAATTTTGGAATATTAACTCATATAATGGTAAGCTGTGACATTTTATTAATAAATATACTGTAGATGTGTTTATCTTTTAAATACTTATTATTAAAATAATAATAATTTATATATTACAAAAGTTTATATTCAAAAACTTAATATTAAAATTAATATCTTTAACTTTTCTTAAAAAAAAACTAAGGATTGAGAGGGTATTTACAAGGTAGATTCAAATTTAAAATTTTTATCTCAATATTATTTTTTTTAAATAAAAAAAGTTATAATTAATATTTAATTTTAAAATAAAAATTTTCTTATAAACTCAATTTATCAACCAAGCAAATCCTAATAAATCGACAGTGAATGAGATAACGTTCATTCACGCTTATACTTTTAGAATCCAAAGTTAATAATGACGGCAGAGAAAGAAAGTAACGAAGTGATATTAATTATCAACAAGGCGGCAGAGAGATAGAGAGAGAGAGAGAGAGACATACAACTCTTTCAATATTTTATTATTTATGAATTACTTCTTTTCGCTCAAAGAGTGAAACCATAACTGATGGAATTAGGCATTGGAAATTCTTCTTATCTTTCTAGGCCACATCGTGTGAATAGCTTTGCTTTCTAGCTTTCATTTTCTTATTTCTTTTATTGCACTTTGAACTGCTAATTACTAAATTATTGATTATAATTAACAGCAGCGTTTTGACTTATAGAAGTATTGTAGCTCCTATTTCTTTATGAAAACTGAAAACACACTTTACACTGTAGTTTTAGATAATATTAGATGTCTTAACTTTATTTTATTCTGATTATAATATTGTTAAGCTCTCATCAATTTATTGACGCAAGTGTTGGTCAAGGAAAGATGACTTTTCCTTAGATAAATTTAGGTCATAATCTTCCTTATGAATGTATATACATATATATATGTTATTATTATTATTGTAGTTATTTAATGTTAACTTGGTAAAAGAGATTAAAGAAAAAGAGTCATCATTAAATGTGGCACTTTAATTCGTCACTTGTTTTTTTGCTTAAGCCAGAGTGCATGCCTGCATGGAATAATCTTTCACATGTTCTCTGGACTAGGATTGATTAACACGTAAAAGTTTTGTTAAACCAAGAAAGTTTAGTTTTAAAAATCCTTGGCTTATAATATTATATATTTAAAAGATTCCAAATACCCGTCAAGAAAATTCTATGGGGGTGTTTGGGAGTAATGCTTAGAGATATTATTTTTGGGTTGGAAAAAAGTTGTTTTGGAAAATGTGTTTAGAAGAAAAAACTGATTTGGGTGAAAAAATAAAAAAAAATTTAAAATTTTTTTAAGAAAACAAATATCAATAAGGATATTATTTCGTTTCTCTCGAAATTCTATGCAATTAAAAAAAATTATCTCATTTAGACTTATATACACAAAATTATGAATTTTTAAAGTTTGGAGTTTATTATAACGTTTTAAAGACATAAATAGTGAAAAGTAGTGAAATTTTGGAAAAAAAAATTAGTTTTGAATGTCTAGAAAACATGTTCCAAACACCCCTATGTTATCTAGTGCTTTTCCTTTGGAATAGTATATATAGAAAGCATACAATGATCTTGCCCATTTCGATGCACATATGTATATGTATGTGTGTGTGTGTGTGTGTTTTATATATAACTTCTGAGAGATGTGTTCAACACCATCCCGTGTCTACCGCCATTGCCTTTGGCTTTGACTTCAAATCATCATTTTCGTTTCAAGAAGAGAACTTTTTTTTTTTTTTTTGGTTTTTCCTTCAAACCAAGAATAAAGTCTTGTTTTAGAGGTTGCTTAATGATTCATTTGTATAAAGATTACTTAAGATGCCGCATAAGACAAGCTTTGCCTTCGGATCTTGTACGTCGCTAACAACACCTTAATTAGTCCAAAGACGAGATTAATTAACAATAACCAAATAACATTGACATTCATAGTCTTTATATAGTATCCGCATGCTTTGACGACGCTACAAATTTTACAAAGTTCGCATGGTTTTCGTCGTCAATGCATTGTTATTTTACACTCTAGTTATATTGTTATTATTATATTCCACAGTTCACCATTCTCTTGCACATGTATGTACCATGTATCGTGTATGTATCACCAATGGGTTGCTACAACAATTGAAGTGTCTTTCAATCAGGTTCTTTTCATTTAATTGTTGTCTCGAGATTTTAAAGTAAAAAAATATATAGAGAGAAAACGGGATATGTTAACAATAATTTTTTGTTTTTATTTTTTTCAGGGATGATAATAATGTACCAGATATGCACGAATAAAAGCTTGTCAATGATTATTAGTTGAAATAAATGGTTCCATGTGATGAATCAATTATGGTTTTTTGATAGCTACCGCATTACAATTACAAGTACAACTGAAAATGTGGTCTTTTTTTTTTTTGTTATGTGACAGATGCAACTTTGCAACATTGCACCCCTTTTGTTTCTGTGAAATGCTAGAAGAAACTGTTCATTTTCAGTAGAACTACAATACATCTTAATGTTTTGGAATCTATACGGCAATTTTTTAGTCCTTAATCATGAAAAAAAAAATTGTAACTAGTTAAAAAAAATCTGTCACAGAAAGGTGAAAAAAATTCAACAATTAATATGTATATTTTTTAAGTCTTATGGTTGACATATATATATATATATATGCACGTGTACGAAGCTCCCATATTTAGCAATTTATACCAATTTTTCAAATAGTGATTTCACGAGAGAAAACACTATAAGAAAAAAAAAAAAAGAAGAATTTTGAAAATTAGCTTCAACTAATGCCTCGTTTGTTTATCGCGTTGCATTCATATTATATTTAAACACAATGTAATTTTTATTCAAATACAAAAGTATTGCATTCAAATATCAATTATATTATATTTTAAATTCAATACAATTATTATTTACTATTTTACTTTTTTAACTACTTTTACCAACCATATCAAATACTCTTTTTTTTCTCTCTCTTCTCTCTCTTTTTTTATTAATCATATCATATACAATACAATTTAAATACTATTTATCCAAACAAATATTATATTTAAATATAATATAAATACTTTTTATCCAAATATTTAATATATTAAATTAAAATATCATATAAATATAATAAGTTACTTAAATATCCGATAAATGCCACAAGGCTTATAAATCTTTAAACTTTAAAGTAAGGAGATTTGAATTTATATTATTATATAAAATTACTGTTAAATCCTATATATATATATATATAAGCGTGGTAAGACATAGAAATCTTTAAAATAAGAGGAATTGAATTTACATTGTTATATAGAATTACTTTTGAACTACAGGTATAATCATTAATGGTTGACATTTGAGCTATACATGCATCCTCTGAGATGAAATATGTGTTGCAGCCCTTAATCATTGATTTTTGGTTGCTTCCTTTTTTTTTTTTTTTTGGTTGCTTGACTTATTATGCTGTGATGGGCAGTTTTGCTGTGAGTTGTGGGTTGAGCCTTTAAGTGTAGGGCACCGAGAGTGGTTTCAGTGTCTCCTAAATTAAACATGCAGATAGAGTACTCTCTCATTTATTCAGAATCATAATTTTGCTAAAGAGAGTACTTATTTCTACTTTAATATTTTTATAAAGTCATAAGAAGGGGTCCTACGTTATCCCATTATTATCATTATTGTTTTAGGCACGACTAGTGAAATTAGGCCACGTAGTTTTGTGCAAGATTTGCCAAGAGGATCTTCTGTATTTGTTGTTTCCAGACTAGGAGTACAAAATTGACACAGTGTTACAAGGGAAAAAGTACATCTAGAAGTTTTCCTTATTTGACTTTGTGCATTTTTTGCTACAGTAAAGTTTGTTTAGAAAATATATTATATTTATATTATATTTATATATAATGTATTAAATATAATTTATATTTAAAAAAAATACTTATACTATATTTGAATATAATATATGTTTAAATAAAAAGAATTTAAATTATATTTAAATAATGAGTATATGATGTGATAAATAAAAAATAAGAAAAAAAAGAAAAAGAAAGTATATAATATGATTAATAAAAATAATAAAATAATAAATAATAATTATATTAGATTTAAAATATGATATAATTGATATTTAAATGTAATTAATATTTTTATATTTAGATGAAAATTGTATTATATTTAAATATAATATAAATATATTACGAAAAATAAATAGCATTTAATTAGGAAATACTTTTCACCATCCTCATAAGATGGTGGACAGATTGCCCTTTTTTCTTTCTTCTTCTTATTTCTTTTAAGATATTTTTAATTTCGATGGTAGTTCTGGCTGTACATCTTGCTCGATTAATAAACAATTATTAATCAATTCTGTACTAGTTCATGGTAGTAGGAGCAACATAAGATTCATTATTTGAGTGAAATTGAATAATTTTTTTATATAAATATAACTTATATTTAATATATATTATTTGAGCAACATAATATTTTTTTATGTAAATATAGCTTACATTTAATATACTATATTTAAACACTATAAGAATTTATAATTCTTGTTGCATCAATCTTAGACATGACTGAACAAAAATGCCGTACTGTTTTAAACAAGTTAACTAATACTAATTTTATAAAGTACTACCGTACTAGAATGAAAGAACAGTCCAACCAGAAAATGAAAATTACCGCCGAAGGAAAAAGAAAAAGGGGAAGGTAATGTATTGCCAATTCTCATACTCTCACTTTTTTTAACTTTTTAATCGTGAACATTTTATATTGTTCTGAGCACTTTTTTTTTTTTTGGATAAATTAAAGTAAGAAAATTTTCGTGAATTACGAACAAATAAAGTAACAATTCAAAAAATAAAAGATTATTTTTTCATTCAGCCGAAAAAAAAAAGCCAGCAATCAAACTCAAAATTTAGATCACCCTCTGATTTCACGTCACAAAAAATATATATATATATTTGCAGTTTCAGCAATTCACGCCTGAAATCCAATATGTAAACCTACATGTTCCATCCAATAATAATAATAATAATAATAATAATAATAAACTGGAAGCAAGAAATTTATATACCTGGTAAAAAAAGGCAAAGAAGAGAAAGTATAATTGTTGTTCCTACTAGCTATCTCTGCATAAGAGGAAGTGGAAACCCAAGCGACCGTTTAGTTCTTGGTTGAGATCCATGTTCAAAAGAGTAAAGGTGAGATTAGATAATGGAGAAGACGAAAATGGGTCAACCAAGTCAACTGATCATAACTATACCCTCAAGTGCGTGGAAAGCTCCTTGTTTGTTGCGAGGTGGAAACTTCCCATCTCTTTCCCGTTTGATTGTTGATTATGAGGGCCAATTATCTCAATCAATAATAATTGTTGAATTACGGATGTGTTCTGAAGTTAAAAGTGATAGTAAGAGATACCAGTGGTATTAAATATCATCATATATGACAAAAGATAAATAATGAGATCTACTTTATATTAGTAATGGTATTTAATATTAATAGTATATTTAGTTTTTTTTTTTTTTGAATTTTTTTTAATAAAAGATTAGAAAAGGGGTGGATTGACATAACAAGACCAGTAACGCACACATAGATAGAAATTTCAATAAAGATATACACAAGATTTTGTAAAAAAGAAATATAAATAAACATCTATATATAAAATTTAAAGGTAAAGTGTTACTAAGAGTTATATGCAGATATTTAAATTTCAGTAAGGGTAAAATTTTTAGGTTAAAATTAAAAGATGGATACATGGAGCTTGATCACGTACAATTTAAGTTGAATACAAAACTTGTTCAACTAAAAAATAAATAAATAAATTGAGTAAGGGGTGAACAAAAAACATAATCATCCAATAAACTCACTCAATCTATCTAATCTGATCTTAATTGGGTGGATTGATTTATTATACTTAGTTGATTAAGTGGGTAAAAAAAATTTTTAATCCACCCAATCTTTATTAGATTGGTTAAAAAATTTTCAAAAACTCACCCAATCCACCAAATATTCATCTACATATTTTTTCTTTTTTACTAAATGATATTCACATCTAAATGTTGTTTAAATTATTTGAATATATAGAATTATTTGATATTTAATATGGATGTAATTTTTATTAATTTTGTAAAAAATACTGTTAATTACTATAGTATCTTTATTTTTTTTTTTTAGTAATTCTTATAACTTATATTCATTTTATATTTGACTATTAATGAGATAATATTAGAAAAAAAAAATTTGTGCAGAGTTTGTGATAGAATTTATTTGAAAATTATCATAAGTTTAATTCTTTTTTTTTTCTCTTTAAATTTCATTTGTAATTAAATTTTTAGTATCATTTATTATTATTTTTTAATAAAATACATAACCCGTCGAACCCACCCAACCCTACTTGATCTTAACTAGGTAAGTTAATTTTTTATATTGGGTTGATTGGATAGATAAAATATTTTCAACCCATCCAATAAAGATTAAGTAGGATGAAAAATCATAAAAACTCACCAAATTCACCCAATACTCACCCTATCCAGGTAGATTTGAGTCTTTGTATATAAGACCCTTGTGTAATGTAACTAACACTCAAGCTTTGACAAACCATCACTATAATCCGATCATCGCCAAGCTACCTCATTTGATAGGAGTTGTAGTACTTTCTTTAGTTCAACTATTTTAAAAGGTCCAAAGATGGATCCATTTGGATCATAGGTTCAAATATACAATTTACATTTTGGTAAAAAAAAGAAAATATTGCAAAATTAAAAAAATAAAAATAAAAAGTGTGTTTAAAACATGATATTAGGCTGGAGCAAAAGATGCATAGGCTTGCATAAGTGAGTGAGAAGTGACAAATTAACTTCCTAGCCTCCATCAATACAAAGTGGTCGATCAACAAGCTTTGCAGTTTTAGATTTAGAGTCGTTTCATTTTTCAACTAAATTTGAGTCATTTTCTTTTTTATTTAGATTGTTTTTTGAAAAGATTTAAGTTATGCTCTTTTTTATTTTATTACTAGACTCTTGAATTTTCAAATGATAAGAAATTAGTGATGAGATGAGGAAAATTACCATAAATTTTGGTTTTCGATCAATTTTCACCCAAAATAAAAAAAAAATTATAAGAATAAATGCCACAAGAGAAATGGACAAATAGACCATGTGAGGGAGAGAGGGATCTCCTTTATGCTGGCACATCATCTTGAATTATGATGTCATTGATGATCTCTTAGGTCTTAGCCAAAAACTAAGGATCGTTTTTGAATCAGCTTTACCCTCTAAAATAATTTTTTTAGTATTTTTTCTATTTCACCTTCACCTTTTATGATTTATATTTCTAAATTTTTATAATAAATTCTAAATTTTAAAATTCTATAATTATATATATAAATACAAATGAGATGATTTTTTTTAAATTATATAGAATTTTAAGATAAACGAAATAAGGCTAATATTAATAATTTTTTTGAATAAATTTCTAAGATTTTACATGTTTTTTCCTCTAAACAGTTTTTTCTAAACACATTTTTTAAAACTACATTTTTCTAATAAAAAAAAATCTCTAAAACTCTTCTTAAAGGGATCCTATCTCAGATCTCACCCCATAGCCGCCTAGATCAAACGAGATAAGCTTACCTGCCCTGCCATTGTAGCAAGGAGAAGATCCAAGAGGGGTTATTCTTTATTATTATTATTATTATTATTATTATTATCTGAATTTTGAGTTTTTGTAGAGATTTTGTAGGGTTTTTTTTTTATATATGCTGAATTTTTGTATTTTTTTGGTATTCCGATTTTTAGGCAAATTTTAATTATTCACAAGCACAGGAATCAATTGAAATATAGATTTATGAGCAATCGAGGTCTAACTTCACAGGATTACTAAAATAGGAAATATTAATCAAACATAAGAGAATTAATAGTCTAACCTAGTTGAAGAAAACTCAAATTAGATGAAAAATAAAACTAAAATTAACGAGAGAAAGTAAATCAAAAAGCTGATCAAAATATAAAGATTACAAGGTTTTATAATCCACCACTATTCAATTTAGCAATTTCCAATTCATCGACTAATGCCCAAAATTGAAGTGACAAATGGAAATCAGTCAATAATCAATTTGTGAATTTAAGAATTAAACCCTATTAAATAAATCCAATACTAGTTCTTCCTAGCCAAATATATATATATATATATATATCCAATACTAGCCCATCCTTCGCTTGAACAGATTCCCTAAGCATTCAATTTATCAAATCCGCGAGAAGACAAAGAATCCAATGAAATTACGTTAATCTCTCAAGAAGCAAACACAGATTAATTAAACAGAAATTCTAAATATTTCAAAAATACCTAATATTAATGATGAAAGGAATCTCAATTTAATTATCTTGTGAAGAAAGAACCATGAATATTAAAGAACACAAAAAAAGGGAATTAATTGAATAAAAAGAAAACTACACTATCAAATAGGATTTCATCCTCAACCTCAGTATTAGAAAAATTATAGACATACTGAAATTCAAAGAGAATAGATACACATGGCCATTATAAGCTTATCTAATCCAGCCTTTTAAAATTTCTTATCAACTAAAATATCAAAATCTAGTCCAATCTTATTCTCCTTAATCTTGTACAGCAAACAGACCAATCTTCTAATTTATTCTCTTATCTCAATAATATCCCGTTCTAAGACGATTGAATTATGAGCTTACAAAATCCAGTCTTTTAAAATTTCTACCAAACAAAAGATTAAAATCTAGTGCTATCATATCCTTCTTAATCTTGTGCACCAAACAGGTTAATCTTCCAATTTATTCTCTTAACTTCCATTGATGCCCTGCTCAACAAAAACATATTGATCAAATAATTTTATAAAACAAAAATGACAAACAATAAATAGGAATAAGGGTCAATTTGTATTAAAATTATGCTCATCACAGATGAAAAAATCCAATGGATAGAGGCCGTTCTTGATTGGTATCACTGTAATTACTGGTCAGTATCATAGTGATTATTGATTGGTTATTGACTGTAACCAAACACTGTCAGAATCACGGTGGTTATTAATTGGTTAGCTTATTCTAATGAACTACCGATCAGTGTCACCATAGTGATCGATTGGTTACTGAATGATAATACAATAATAATCGGCCAATAGCATGGCAATTATCAACTAATAACTTAAAAAATATATTTTGTATTCTATATAAAAATATATAGTATAACTTAATGCAGCCTTTCGTAGAATAATTTTTATTTTTATGTGTCATAACTCAATCTTAACACGACGATCCACTTGCCAGCCGCTATGATGTACTTGTTGGTTGCCGGTTGTGTAGCGGCATTTCACTCCCATCATCGGCGTTTCGCAATCTCCTCTACCACTGTGTTCTCCCCCCTACGATATGCTGCCTCCAGATGCCATGAGAAGAGCATATTGATTTTTTCTTTTTCTTATAAATATACAAAAAATATCTTCTAAAGAATTTATAACCTAATAATCTAATCAGTTATTATAATATATTTTACACTAATTCGATATCAAAAAATTTGGTGGACAACAACAAAACAATCTGGTATTCCCTGATAGAATATGTAAACTAGTTGAGTAGAATGCTAACATATTCTTACAGATTACCAAAACATCAAAACATATTATATTAGAATAGCAATTGGAGACCATGTTGAATATCAAAACATATTCTAGTAGAATACCAAAACATATTCTTGTGGAATACCTATTATTTGATTGGGTGTATTTTTGAAAAGAAACATTAGGCTGAATTGAACTAATATGAAAATCTAGAAAAGAAGTTTCACATAATTAAAAACTTACAACTTCAGACCATGCAATTAACAGATGTAAGATAGATATATTACCTGTTTCTCATTCGATTTGGAGTTGATCCAATACCTCATTGTCTTGCCCTTATGGACTGGACGGCGTCCTTCGCATTGGGGTTATCCCAGTCCAGCGATTTCCACAAATCGCCGCCTATGTAAACACGTTGAAGAGAAACGGGAACTGGAACTCTGTCAAGGCAAGGGACCCTTTTCAACTTTGGACAGTCCCATATGCTAACTTCACGCAAGGAATGGTCAGCAACCACTGGTATGCTTTTTAGTTTCGGTAGTGAAGACAAATGTAAGTTCCACAATTTAGGGAGAGTAACAGTGCTCATGGCCTGATGATCATTTCCACCTGCTTCCGCATCATCATCTTCTTCTTCTTCTTCTCGTACATCGTTATAAGATGTCATTGTTATTATTTCAACCAACTGTTTACATTGAAAGACAATGATATCTTCCAGGTTCGGGAGTGGAGCCATGATGAATAATCGCTTTACATTGTCACAATTACATACTCTCAATTTCTTAAGAGAGGAAAAGGTGCCAGGTGGAAGTGGGGTCGACGAAGCTAGATTTTCCTTTCGGATCAGCCCTTGCAGTTCCCACATTGCCTCAAGGTCCAATTCCTCGAGTCTTTGAAGGAGACGAATGATGCTAGAGGAATACACAAACAAATGCTTAAGCTCACTACACTCCTCCATATAGAACCGCTTGAAGTTTGTCGCATTTTCGAATGATGTAAGTTCACATAAACTGCTTACATTAATGCAGCACCTCCTTATAGCCAGGACCTCAACGTCTTGAGGGAGCAATAGCGGGCAATCTCCACATTTTGCTACATTTTCACTAATGTCGCTATTTGTTAAATAAACAGCTTTTCTACGTGTATGGATTGCCCACCCCAAATCACCACCAGTAAATCCCAATTGAAGTGTGTAATAGGTAGGTCCTCCCTCCGCCAATGATCTAACGTACGCATTAAACCCGTTAAGGTTATTCAACACGCAATAGAGGTTCTCAAGCTTCCTCAGATATACTAACTCCTCCCCTCTTGCTGTTGCTCCACTCATTAGATCAAGACAAAGATACCGAAGGTTTGATAGCTTGCACAATACCCCGTCAGGTATTATTTCTAACTGATTACACAAGCCAAATTCAAGGTATCTCAACCTAATTAAGTTTTCCATACCTTGCGGTACTTGCTTGATTCCTGAGCCACCAAAGTCCAACCTCTTCAAAGCCGTCAGTTTTGCTAAACATGGCACATATGTCAAGTTGTTACATCTTTTGAGTAGCAATACTGTAAGATTCACCAACCCAGAGATTGATTCTGGAAGATTCTCAATAGCTGTTTCGGACAGATCAAGAAGACTAAGTCCCGTCATGTTAAAAAAAAAGTTGTTTGAAATACTACTCAGACAACGGTTTGAGTTTAGCAACAATGTTGAAAGCATAGGACATCTTGGTGATTCCAAACTCAAAGGGATATCTGATATAGCATTCTGCATCAATGAAACTTTTGCAAGATCCTCTTTCCAATTTTCTGCATCGGGAACACATTTCAAACCCATCCCTGCTTCAACCAGAAATCTGGGACTTCCACTAGTAATTTGTAGTGCCATATCTCTTATCAAATCATGCATCTTCACGCAATTCTTCCCATAGTTGCTTCCTGCATCCTCCAATAGGCAAGCACGTACGAGTTTGTTTAGCAATGCTTGTCCTCTTTCGTACTCTGCCTGCCTATTTCTTCCTATAACAATTTCTTCAGCAATCAAATACTCTACCAACATATCTCTTTCAATGGCAAAATCTTCGGGAAACAAGGCACAATATAGGAGACAGGCCTGAAGGCCTTTATTATTTAAGCGATCATAACTAAATTTCAACTTCTCAAATATCTCACTGGTCCCTTTTGCAGATGTCTTCAGATCTTCTAATGCTGTCTTCCAGTCATTATAATCTACTATACCTTTTAAGCTTCCTGCTATTGTAACAATGGCAAGGGGCAGACCGGCGCATTCTTTGACAATCAAATTCACGATCATTTCCATGTTTGGAGTGGATACAACATCACGGCCAACCGTATCCAAAAACAAGTTCAATGCTTCGATTTCTGATAGACGCTTCATTGGGATTGCTTTGCAACTCATCCTGAGGCATACATTAAGAAGTCGAGTCGTCAATACCAACTTGCTTCGATTTTGAGGACTAGGCTCCGGGATCCCTACTTCATCAAGACGATAATCATCCCATAAATCATCAAGGATGAGCACATAGCTCTTTTTCTTACTCAATTCTGCATATAACTTGCTGGCCCTTTCTGTTTCGTTGTCAGACTTTGAAATATCAAAACCGATCTGGCGCGCAACAGCATCTTGTAATTTGATAATACTGGAAGCCTTTGATGCAGTTACCCAGATTACACAATCAAACATCTCTTTACTTTCAAGAAGGCGATTATTAATATGTTTCATGACCGTGGTTTTACCAATTCCGCCCATCCCGTAGACTCCGATCTTTCTAACTTCATCGCCCATCAACAATGCCCAAATTTCTTCCATTTTTCTTGTAAATGTAGTTTCTCCCCCCAAGGTTGCTGTTGGCTGTATCTCTCCAATTCGTTGCGGACGGTGTATGACTAAACTATCAGGAAATTCACCACTTCTATGGAGTTCCTTGACCTCATCTATCTTCTGAACAACATTCTTTCCAATTCCAGCACGGGAGAAGCATTTTACCGTTTCAAATTGTTGGTTAATCGTGTTGATTTCAACACCAATCTTTTCCACCCTTTGCAGCCAAAGTTGAACCTCAGCCTTCGACTCTGTTCCTCCTTCCACGATCTCGGTGCCTAGCCTTGAAAGTATGTCTGTTTTTCGGCAGTTTAGCTCTTCCGTTCTTCGTTTGAGTATCGCCATATTTTCCGTAAGGCCACAGTGATACTTCCAACATCTAGAAATTGGTGCTGATATCCACCGCAAAAGTTGAATAACTGGCCCGGCAAGCTCCATTATTCACTTGTGCCTGGCACTGTAATATTTTGAACATTGTAATTAACTTTGGCCTCGATCAAGTATTATAAGAAGATATACATACGTGTGTGTATATATATATATGGAGAGAGAGAGAGAGAGATTCATGGTGAATCAAAAGTTTTGGACAAAAATCTACTACACACATACTTGTCAATATATACACATACAGAGAACTTAAAAATGATAATACACTGTAACATATATCAACTTAATTTATTACTGTGCAATTAGTCACTTTAGATTCTATGAAAGAAATCAAAAAATAGTTTTAGGATTGAAAAGCTGAATATGATCTTGACTCAGATGAAAATTGCTGTATACCTGAAAATCAAATCAATTCGTAGTTCTTTCAATCGGGAGACTTTGACTATGACAGAAAAGGGTTAGAGCACAGAACGTAGGCGAGAGAGAAAGAGAAATAACAGTATCTTGCTTGTGAAATGCAGCCTTCCTTTCTCTGAAAATTGAGATCGAGGGTACAAAGAATTCAGTTTCATGCTAAACAAATTATCGACATCAATTGACCGTGTCATTAACCAAGCAAGTTTTGTAAACTGATCAAATGAGAAAAGCCTATGTTGGTAACTAACCTTACCAAGTTGTTTGTTGAATGATCCCTTGAATAAAAGAAAATGCAGCGGTTGACCAGAAATGAAGGCAAAGTGTATGTATAGCAATGAGACCTTCTGGCAAAATCGAGCTCCTTCTGCTCCCGCTAAATGCCCTTTAGATCCCTTTATTATTATTTTTTTTTTCTAAGAATGAAAGGAAAGGAAGTCAGAAAAAAATAAAAAAATAAAGAGTAGTGACTGGTCATGAGAACTCTTGAAAAAGATGAAAGGAAACAAGAAAAATGCATGTTGGAGATTATAATATATGGAAATGTATTATAATATATGCAAGTAGGAGTTTTGTTATTTGAACTTGTTCTGAAAGGTATGGCGAGGGTGAAAGGTAATAAGAAAACAATTGCTCAAATACATGCTGGCCTTAAAAGATAAAAAATAGAAAAGATTAAATGCAAGTGGAGATCTCTTTCTTATTCCCAAGTTTAGAAATTTGGCCTTATTCTTAAACGTGATTAGCTCTGTTCTAGAAAACATTAATCCAGCAAAGAGGCGACAACTCCGCAGCATCTTCGGTACTTGCCAGCGGACTTTGTGTATTTAAAAGTAATATTGACGTGACTGCAAATAAGTTTTATCGACAATTTCACATTTGGATTTTGCTTCATTACAAGATGTAGAATTCAAGGCAAAAGCTAGCTTTACCGCAAGACCCAACCATCGAGCAGGGGCAAAAGTTGGCCATAGTGATCCGACGGTGCCGAGTGGAAGGGCCGTTGCTCAATGGATAAAAGTAACTCTAGGGATAGCAGGCTGATCTTCCCCAAGAGCTCACATCGACGGGATGTTCCATACTAATGTATTTGGGTCCATAACCATGGGTTTCAATGTACAAAATCTTGTAGCATTTACCAATGAAGCCTTATTGATTAGTATTACACGGAAAAAAATCAATTATAGACACTAATATAATTAGATCTACTCTTCATAGACAAATTTGGGATTTGCGATCCCTTCTACATTTTTAAATTAAATTAAAAAAAAAGTGATATTGGTAGATAAATTTAAAGAAATTCGCAATTATAACGGCAAGTGGATATTTAAAAATAGCATGAAAAGTTGTTATGATTATTTATTTTTTATTTATTTTTAGTCCAATGTTTGGACCTTGTTTGACAAAACACTTCATTACCAAAGATCTAAAGAAACAAGAACAATTAACCACAATTCACAAAATCTACTAATTTAACTAATAATGGGCAATTGATTCTGTTCTTCTTGCTTTTAATTTGAAAGTCCAACTAAACTTAGAGACTATGGGGGTGCTTCCAAGAACTAGGAATTTATAAACCAAAAATTTGTTATGCGAGTTCAATAAACCAATTCATGATGTGGCCATATGTGTAGTGTATCCAAGACCAAAAGAAACAACATATCATAGAAAAACCTCTTTTTTTTTTTGATAATTTTCATACCTCTTATTTTACATTTTACAAGTAAGAACTACTTTTTAACGTTGGATTAAGTTTTTAACAGCCTGATAAAAGAATGTTCATATTAAAAAATTTACAATATACAATAAAACACCACTCTAAAGTCACCAATTAAACCAAAACCATTGAAAAATCAATTGAACGGCTGAAATAGCATATCCTATCAATAATGTGAAATAAGAGATTCAACTGTAGAAATTTCTATTATTTTAATGCAACAACTACTCATTGCAAGGACACGACCCACATTGAGTTGTACAAACTACCATGAGAAAATCTTAGGTTTCGTAATGTTGGAAGAAAAGGTGGCAGAGATTATGCAACTGACCTGACTATTGGTTTTCCAAATGATCTCTTCAATAAAGAAAAGCAGTAGTAGACCAGAAATGAAGCTAGGTGGTAAAACCCAGTTCCTTTTGCTTTTGTTGTGTTCTTCTAACCCTTTTTTTGAGAATGAAAGATAATTCGAAACAAAGTCAAAGGAAAAAAAAAAAAGGAAATGGGACTCGTGGAAAAAAAAAAAAAGATTCAGTGTAGTGTACTCTCAGAAATGGTGAAAGATAAATAAAAATAATTGCCCACATGCAGGCTGGTCTTAAAAAAAGGGTACAAGATGCAAGTGGAGATCAGAATTTGGGCTAGACCATATCCCCCGTGATGCAAAGCATGGCACAACGTCAAGAGAACCAGTTCAAGAACCAATTGGGTCGGTTACAAGAGCACGAGTAAAGAGATTTAAAGAAACACTTAATGTACTGATTTAAGAAGTTTGGACTCAATCAAATTCATGGAGGCCTGTTGAGCAAGATTCACGAAGTCAAAAAAAATATGTTAATCTAATTCAAGCCCATAAGGGACTCGGTTAATTATTGGATTATCTCTCCAAACAAAAGTTGACGTTTTTGGGACTGATTGAGCTGATTGCAAGAAATTGTTTACTTTCCTTCTTTTATTTTATTTCCTTTTCTTTTCTTTGACTTTAAGGGGGGAGTGTGAATGGTTGATCAAATTGTCAACTTAAATGGCTGATCAAATTGTCAACTTAAATGGCTGAACAAATTGTCAACTTTCCCTTTCTAGATTAGGCATGTTTTTAGGTTTTCTTTCTTATTTTCGGAATCTAAAGTATAATTAAGGGATATTCTTTGTAACATTTGTCTATAAATTGGCGTCCCTATGACAATGAAAGAACACATCAGTTTTATTCACAAAATTTGAGAGTTCTATTTTACTTTGGTTCTTTGAAGAACTATTCGAACTTATCGGAATTTTCCGTGACGTTCACTCCTGAGTTATCAATCAACCCTTCCATAGTTGATTGTAGCATTTTCCTTATACCGAGGTTCTTGTTTCACATTAAGTAAAGAGTTGAGGTCTCCTTGTAGGAAATAAATCGGTAAAAACGTATCAGAGTGACGCAGCAGAAAAATAAAAATTTTTCAAGATCGTTAAATATCTCATGATGCCATATACAATAAACCAACAACAATTTAAACTCATACCTCAAGGACGCCAATCTACAGGAGGAGAATGATCGGAGGGCTTCAACTAACTAGCCTTCTCTACTATTCTCCAATTCCCGAATGGCTGAGTGTGTGGGCACTCTGAACCTCGATCGGTATGCTAGTACTGCTAGTCTTCTTCCGACCACCCAGATCTCTAAAGAACTTATTGCCACGGTGAGTTGTGCAACAATAAGTATGCTCACCTGAGAGTCTGTGGTCTGAGAGAACTAGAGTGGCAGGACCTCTATTTATAGACTTGTATGAGGTAATCCTTAAATTCGAATTGGATTAGGAGAAGATTTTCTCCCTTATCCACTCACAAAATCCAAAATTAACCAAGCCAAATCCTAACTAAAAAATTAGGCCATTATGTGGATTTTGTATTCAAAATTCAAACAGGATTTTAACTTGAATTTTATCTCACCATTAACCAACCAAAAATCTGAAAATCTATAAGGATTTTCAATGAATATTTTCAGCTACAAAAAGTAGGGGGAGAATCAAAATTCAACTAAGATTTTCAAGCTTGAATTTTATCTCATCCTTATGCAAAATAACCGAAAATCTCCTTGAGATTTACCCTCAAAATTTCGGCCACTTTTAGGGAGAAGAGAATCCAAATTCAACTGAGATTGAAACTTGAATTTTTCTCTGCATCCTTATCTACAAAAACTGAAAATATCTTGGAGGATTTTACTCAACAAAATTCGACCACTTTTGTTAGATTTAGGATTCAAAATTCAAATAGGATTCAAATAAGATTTTCCTCTTCATAATCTAACTCAAATTCAAATTCTAGCTTTGTGGAATTTTCCACAAAGAATTCAAATTGCACTTAGGCTGTGATTCAAAATTTGAATTTCAAATTTCAAAATTCAAATTTTAAATTCAAATTTCAAATTTGAATTTCAAATTTAAAATTTAAATTTCAAATTTGAATTTCAAATTTAAATTTCAAGTTCAAATTTCAAATTCAAATTTCAAATTTCAAATTTCAAATTTCAAATTTCAAATTTCAAAATTCACAAACAGTTGTATTTCAAATTCTTGTTCTCATGGATAATTTTCTACAACTCCAATCCAATCTCAAATAAAATCATGGCAACTTTATTTGGAGTTCGAATAATGGTGTACTCTATTATCCAAAACAAAATCTGAATTCAACTGGAGAGAATCTTGTCCACCATCCTAATCCTATGTCAACACCATCCATGCATAATCAACTAGCCATAGCATACTTTATTTAGAGTTCGAATAATGGTGTACTCTATTATCCAAAACAAAATCTGAATTCAACTGGAGAGAATCTTGTCCACCATCCTAATCCTATGTCAACACCATCCATGCATAATCAACTAGCCATAGCATACTCAAATCAATTTGCCAATCGTTAAGGAATTATGTGGAGCTAGTAGAGGGACCAATTGAACATATATAATCCGGCTCCCACGAATCTATATGATCATCATTCTTTACTGAACAACTCAATCACATGATCACTAATTTCAGAGTCACACCACTATAAACTCGAAACTGAACTCCCAATTATATACCGTATTACGTAAGCCTATGACAAGCTATTGTCCAATGACCTTATCAGGTATGCAGAACCCTCATATGATATCCATGATCAGCCTTAGGTCAAAGTCTGTTCAATCCTACTGATCAGGCTATCTTAAAGTTCCATTATACTACCGAATAAGAAAATAATTATTCACCATATGTGAATAAGAAGTCATCCGCCCAATAGACGACCCAAGACCTTGTTTATTTTCATATCCAGTATAATGCCTTTAAAAAGATACACTTAACTCCTTATTAGAGCTATGATTCCGATATCTGTAAACAAACCCTTCATCGTATACAAGTCATGCACCCAACGAATCGGTCTATAAGCTTACTACCTCTGAGACGCTTTATGTGACGTCTCGTACGTTACCATACCATCCAGCCGAGCTCTGACGCCGACCGTGATGGCTGGCAACCTCGTAGGTCGTCGTTCTCTTACTTAACATACTTAACTTTCCATTTTTTAATGTTCTCTTTTTAAAGCGGAAGCAATTTCTATAGTAATTTTTTTTTAACTTACATATTATACCTATATCTCTATCATACTCTTATAACATATAATTCATAAATTTTTTTCTTTCAACTTCCTTTTTGAACGCTCAGCGAAAGACTCATAGTAGTACCATACCCTCGCCCAGTCCCTTGGCATGTGCAGATCCGTCCGTTGTCCATCATATTACTTTAAACTAACAAGTTATTTACCTGTAACATATGAACAACTAATGAGCTGGATGCTCAATAAGTTCAAACATACATTCATTAACTTATAAATACTAGTAATATATATTATTACTAGAATATATGACATCACGTATAGACACATCATCAAAACATAACATCGAAACATAACATAATATGTTAGCCTCTTCATCCTCATTTATCTCTTCACTCATTGTTCTCATCATTCTATCGATCATCTCTTATCATTCTATTCTAATCTTTTTATTTCTTTTCTTTTCATTCCTATCATTTCTTAACTTTTCGTTCTAAACCTTCTTATCTTTTCTATCGTTTTATCATCATTTCTTAACCTTTCGTATCTTAAAAGCCAGTAACATATATACTAGCATAACATCACATAAAAACATGTCATTCACATCATACACATAACATCAAATACATCACATCACATATATTAATTCTATTATGTTCTTTTAAACTTCATTTTATTATTTATTTATTTTTCGTCGATTTTATTATGTCATTCTTTCATATCGTTCGTTTCGTTTCTTATTGTTCTTTACTTTTCTTTTCTTTTCGTATCATTTCTTTTCTTTTCTTTTCACTTTCCTTTGGTAGGCCCGTTGCTGGTCGCACCTTAAAGATTACCGCTTCCTTCTCTGAGGGGGTGATCTTTAACTACCGCACATTCGAGGTAGCACCACATCTGCGTGAAGAATATAGACATTAACCTTACCTACGGGAGGCCGGTACGCCAACAACTTAAGTTTTCAGTCTTATTATCTTGTATGCTTTTATTTTTCTTATATTGATTTTTCGTTGTACTTCTTTTTCATGACATTTATAATCTTTCCTTTCTCATTTTTCATAGAACATTTCATGGGACATTTGTTCTTTCGTTGTTCTATCTTTCTTTCATAATTCTTTATCATTGACATCTCATTCTTTCATTCTCATTTCGTAAGACATATATCGTTGTTTCATGTTGTTTTTCTTTTCTTAATTCTTTACTTTACCTGTGTGAATTATGTTAGTCACACTTTAGCATATATAGAACATATTACTTATATATCATCACATCACATCATAACAAACAAAAATACGTTTAGTTATGTGCAGACAACTATTCTCTGTTTATCATTTACATCATTCTATCTATCATATCTTATCATTATACTCCTATCAATCATAGCCTATCATTGCTTCTCTTTCTTGTCTAACCCTTCACTTTCATATCACTTTTCATAAAACATCTATCCTTTCGTTCTCATAAAACACACCCTTTCTTAATTCCTTTCATTATCGATCATCGTTGCTCTATCAATCATAACTTAACTTCCATAAAACTTTTCATAAACATCTATTCTTTCCTTTCATATCTCATCTCTTTTTTATAAATTCTATTATAACATTCTCATTCTTACTCTTTCCATTATTTTATCTCTCTTTCTTACATCTTTACTCTCATAAAACTTTTATAATACATTTTTTTCGTAATTCAATATATATACATATATATATTTTTTATAAATTATTTATTAAAACCTATCTTTTAACATCATCATAATATTGCTATAGCGTTACTATAGTATCATCATAAATCACATCATGACATTTGCATACAAAACATATAAATACAATAAGCTTGTTCATAGTTGCAGACGGGTAAATATCTGAACTTACTCATAGCATGCTTATCCTTTTCTTGGAATCCATCGACGTCTTTTGTCGCGTCTGAATCGGGTTCTTATAGACAAACTTTGTCCGTTAATCACATTTTCATTATAGCTTTTATATTAAAAAGCTTGATTCTGATCTTATAACCCTTAATTATAGCCTTAGGACAGCTTTTTTAAACCTTAATGGCCATTTTTGAATTTTTCTCCAACTTTTTGAAAAATTACGATTTTACCCCTAACTTTTGACAAAATTACAATTTTACCTTTGACGTGATTTTTCATAACTTAAACCTCAATTTTGGCTTTTACAAACTTCATTACCCTATTCCGAGGTCATTGGGGCTCTTTTCCCATAATTTGAGAATCATTGGGCAAAATGATCATTTTGCCCCTGGTGGGTCGTTTAACCATAACATTTTCATTTTCATACTTAGGTTGGATTTTCTAAACCTAAAATCATCTAATTAAATTTTTAAATCTTATCGGACCTTTTTCGAATCAATTCTTATCATTTTGCCAATTTTTCACATTCCCGACCCTCGGAAAGTATTATTCCGACCTAAGAGTCGGTTTACTAATCATAACTTGCCCATTCCTTTTTTATACCCTAATTCCTTGAGGGGGCTCGGGTTACCTTCTCGATCATACTTTTACCCCTCGTTTCCCAAAATACCCTTATGTGGTTACTAAAATTTTGACAGCATTTCTGCTTAATTTTTGAGGTTCCAGCGTTTAGGAAACGTCTGAAAACCATCTATCCTAATCTAATTCTATCACGTACTATACCAGAGGCCTAGATTTTACGTAAAACTCATACTGTTTATGTAAAATCGTTACATTATCATATATTTTTCTTTCCTCCATTACAGCCATTTTCTTCTTTTTACATACATTTTTTTCCATAATTTTCATACCAATAATTATAAAACCATACAATAGTCCCAAACAATTAAATTGTGGAATGTAAAGAGGCCGGGATTTATACCGAATTGTAGTCCGGTCTCGACGGCATAAACCCTAATTCTTCATTCTTCATATCTGAGGTCCCGTCTTGCAAATCCGACTCCGCGGATGCGTCCGGAACGCTGAAAATAGGCCAACAGGCCAAACTTCCAAATTTGGTCAACGGTTGCCGTTGATCAGCGTTGACCGCCGTTGACCGGTTGCGACGGTGGAAAGTGGGTAGTTCATCTTGAAGATCTTGACGAGAGGAATCCATTGGTGGTCTCAATTTCATGTTTGGAGGCCCCTATCACCGGAAAATCCCCCTCGAAAGATCGGCGACGGCGGCAGCTTTGGAACTCCGTCGTACCGTGGTGGTTTTCCAAAATTACCTTGGGGCTTTTCTTCCCCATGCCGAGGCGTCCCTTTTTGCACCGGTGGCGCACCTCAACATCACCGGAAACGGCGAGTCTCGCGGCGGCGATACGACGGCGATGGCGCGAGCTACGACGGCGCAATCCAGCCATCGTTGGGTTGAAAGAAGGCTTGGGTTTTGTAGTACTCTTCACCACGAATCTTTTGGGACCGAAATTGTGGCAATCGGAGCTCGGATGGCGGAGAAATCTCACTGGAAAGATTTCGACTCCGGTGGCCTTCAGGCGGCGCGTGCGGCGGCCGTTCCGTCGCGTCGACCCACCGTTGGATTCAGCTTGGTGAGAGCTTTCCAACGGTGCCGGTGGTGTCGTGAACGAAGACCATACGTGAAAGTTGGTTACTGTTCATATTTAAGAGAATTTTGGGGTGAAAATCTGATTTTTTTGAAATTATAAGGAATTCTGAATTTAACCCCCAAGATTTCCTATTTATACTCCCTTCCCTAAAATTTTTAACTTGGGCTATCCTGATTAATTTGGACGTGCTAAATCTAAATTTATCAGTTTTATCTTAATTCGAGGTCATCTCGACCAGTTTCCGGTACTGCGTATTTTTCACATTCTCAGTAGAAATTTCTGTTTTGTGCTCTATTGACTAATTTGAGCATCCTGATCCCAAATATATCAATTTTGGGTTGAAAAAATATCGTTTTGATCCTTTTCCTGATACTGTATATTTCCGGGTCAAAATTCCTTTTTTGTGCTTCATAGCCTAATTTGAGCATACTGATTCCAAATATATCAGTTTTATGTCAAGATAATATCATCTTGACCTACTTCTTGATACTGTGAGTGGCACACACGTGCTCACACCTAAAATCACTGTCAATCACTTTTCATCTTTTAACATTGTTATAACATTTTATTTAGTTCTAAACAATATTAAATCACTTAATTTCACATTTTAACGCTTAAATTCATTGTGTATTTATTCTCCGAGAAATATAAATTTTCCCGGTTATTACACTTTAGCCATTGGAACATCAAAGTACACAAGTCATATACATGAAGTAGTTCATTCATTTAGGATTAAGGTTACTGTACAATGAACGTCAAAAGCAGATTGATCCACTCATAGCGGACTACGTAGATCAATCACGTTTTAGTCCCGATCTAATATGTCACCACCAAGCAACATATCTATGTCTCTACTTGGTAGTCTATACTCTAGACAGTCAAGGCAAACCGTCCCCACCATGACTTTAGACAACATAATAGTTTTAACATGAGTTAGATGCTCGGTCTAACCCCATAGACTACAGACCTTAGTTTATTTCGCTTACTTTAGAACATTGTCTTCTCGTATACAAAAAGTCCATTGCATGTAACGTTCTAACAGTTCTAACACAAGCAGTCAGGGAGGCATATTTGCTTACATTTACTTTAACATGTAAATAAAATGAGGACAAACAGCAATATAACGAATAACCTCTATATATAATTTTATTATCCAGTTCAAAATAAATACATCAAAATGTCTCTAATGCTTAGGGTATTTCCTAACACTCCCATCCATATGAACCTGACTTTAGAATGTTCTTGAGTTCATAATTTTAACGGGTCTCGTTATTATTGGCGAGGTTTGCATCATTTGGTATCAAAGTCTAGGTTCTAAACTCAGGTTTGCCTATCCCATTTATTTCCGTTTCTTTATTTTGATTAAGTTCAAATTTAGTTTTTAAAAAAAAAAAGAGTCGTGTTTCTTTCGGTTTTTGTTCGAATTTGTTTAGAGTCAAAGTCATGGGTCTGATCTCATTTAGGGCGTGTTCAATTCTATTTGGTGCTGTGGTTTGTAATTTCGTTCGTGTTGTTCCGAATTCAAATCAAGAGGATTCGAGCAGAAAAGAAAAGAAAGCAGAAGGAAAACAAAAAAAATCAAAAGGATCCGAAAAAAAAAATATTTTTTTGATAAAATCAAATCACCCCAAAGACCAACTTTTTTTTTTTGAAAAAATCTTTGTGTTCCCAAAACATTGCTTTTTCGTTGTAATCCTTGCTGTCTATAAGCCGAATTGCCTTGGTGTAGTCATTTGTAAATTACTGTGGAAGTTTTGGTACTGATTTGTGTAGTTCAATAAGAACCGAGTGAGAAATTGCTACGAGTGGAAAAAGGTAAGAGTGGTGAGTATATTAGAGGGTAAAAGCCAGATTCATTGTGTGAAACACTGGTGAAATTGAGTGAAAACCATTCTTTGAGTGAAACACGTAAGGGAGTGTGTGAGGTCCTTTTTATTTTGTTCTTTAACTCTGTTTTGCAGCAAACACGTCTCACAATAGCGATAAGAGTATTACCGGAGGTAGTACGGGGATGGCTGATCCGAAAGTATTTATGGAGGCTATGATGGGTGAGATGAGGCGAATGATGAGGTTAGAGTTAGAGCAGATACATGAACGTTTAGACTAAGTTGAGAGTGCACAGCAGTAGCAAAATGTTCCAAATGTTCGTAGAAGAAAAAAGGTTCCATATAGGGGGGTGAGAGATGAAGAAGAAGAATATTATGGGGGTGGTTTTGAAGAAGAGGATGATCGAGATTCGATCATTGGTAATAGGAGGCATGGAGGACGGTTTAAAGAAGTTAGGATTCGAGAAGATAATAGCTTGGGTAGCATTAAGATAATGATTCCGTCATTTCTGGGTGGAAGCGATCCTGAAGCTTATCTCGAGTGGGAGAAGAAGGTGGAGTTGATGTTTGATTGCCACAACTACTCCGAAATGAAAAAGGTAAAACTCGCTGTCATTGAGTTTTCTGACTATGCTATTGTTTGGTGAGATCAGTTGATGTTGAACAGGCGACAAACTGGAAAACATCTAGTTAAGACGTGGGAAGAGATAAAGAGAGTAATGAGGAAGCGGTTCGTGCCTAGCCATTACTATCGGGAGCTGTACAACAAACTGCAAAGGCTTCAGCAGGGTAACCGGAGTATGGAGGAGTATTACTAAGAAATGGAGATTGCCATGATCCGAGCTAATGTCGAAAATGATCGAGAGGCTACCATGGCAAGGCTCCTGAATGGCTTGAATCAAGATATTCATGATAGGGTGTAGATGCAGCATTATGTAGAATTGGAAGACATGGTGTACTTGGCCATCAAAGTGGAGCGACAGCTCAAGAGGAGGGGAGGTACACATGCAACCCATAATCCAAGTTCTTCCCCATAGAAACCAAAGAAAGAGGAGAAACCGACTGCAAAATCCAAATTCAAGCCAAGACAAGAGAAAACCAATCATGGATCTCAAGATAAATTTGACCCTTCCAGTTCTCGAAATCATGACATTAAGTATTTTAAATGTTAAGAAATGGGTCACATTGCAAGCCAGTGTCCAAACAAGCGTGTCATGATCCTATGCGACGATGGTGAGTATAAAACAGAGGAGGAGAATGAGAAAGATGAAATCCTACCATTGGAAGATGCTTACGATGTTGAAGATGAAAAAGCCGAAATGGAAAGGTTAGTGGCAATTGTAAAGCGAGCCTTAAGTGTGCAGGTGAAAGAGGAAGCAGAGGTGCAACAAGAGAATATCTTTCATACTAGGTGCTGCATCGGTGACAAGGTCTATAGTATAATTATTGATGGAGGAAGTTTTACTAATGTTATTAGCACATTTCTCGTGGGGAAGTTAGGTCTCAAGACCATTAAACATCCCAGACCATATAAGCTATAGTGGTTGAATGACAGTGATGAGACCAAAGTGAACAGACAAGCTATGATCTCATTTCGCATCGAGAGATATGAGGATGAGGTGTTGTGTGATGTAGTACGATGCAGGCTTGTCACGTGTTGCTAGGAAGGCCATGGTAATTTGACAGGAGGGTGATTCATAATGGCTTCTCAAACAAATATTCATTCATTCACAATGGTAAAAACATTAACCTTGCACTTTCAACCTCTAAACAGGTGTATGAGGATCAGATGCATCTTCAGCAATCATTCAAAAAACAAAGGGAGAGTGAAAAATTAAGAGAAAATGAGAGAGAAAAAGAAAGAGAGAAAGAAAAAGAAAAAAAATTGAAAATCGAAAGGAAAAAGAGAGAAAGGTCAGAAAAAGTGAGAGTGTAGAAGCCGAAAGGGGTTCGACTTTGGTAGTGAGAGAAAAGAGAGTGCGGCCTTGCAAAAGAAGAGTTGTGTGGCAAGAGTGAGTATGGTGAGAAAAACATTAGTTTCGAGGTAGCCTATGCTGATGTTGGTATATAAAGAGGCATTTTTGAATACTAACGAATTTCATGATTCTTTGCTTAGTTCTATTGATTCTCTTTTACAGGAATACAATGATGTGTTTTCCGATGAGATTCTAGCAGGTTTACCACCTATTCGGGGAGTCGAGCATCCAATTGATTTCGTACCTGGTTCCATAATCCCTAACAGACCGGCCTATAGAAGTATTCCAGAGGAAACCAAGGAACTTCAAAGGCAAGTTCAAGAGTTGATGGACAAGGGGTACATTCGAGAAAGCATAAACCCATGTGCAGTTCCAGTGATTCTAGTGCCAAAGAAGGATGGAACATGGAGGATATGCGTTGATTGTCGAGCGATCAACCAAATCACGGTAAAGTATCGACATCCTATTCCTCGCCTAGATGACATGTTAAATGAATTGCATGGAGCTTGTGTGTTTTCAAAAATTGATTTGAAAAACGGATATCATCAAATTAGAATGAAAGATGGTGATGAATAGAAAACAGCATTCAAGACTAAATATGGTTTATACGAATGATAAGTTATGCCTTTTGGTCTAACTAATACACCGAGTACTTTCATGAGATTGATGAACCATGTTTTACAGTCTTTTATTGACAGGTTTGTAGTTATTTATTTTGATGATATACTTGTCTATAGCAAATCCGTTGATGAGCATGTTGATCATTTAAAATCTGTTTTGGATAAGCTTAGGCAAGAATGCTTTTTTGCTAACCTCAAGAAATGTACCTTTTGCACGGATAAGCTTGTATTTCTTGGTTTTGTTGTTAGTGCTCAAGGTATACAGGTCGATGAGAAGAAAGTGGAGGCGATTCAAGATTGGCCTAGCCCAATGAACGTCACCCAGGTGAGAAGTTTCCATGGGTTTATAAGCTTCTATCGTTGCTTTGTGAAAGACTTTAACACGATAGCAACCCCATTGACAGAGGTAATAAAGAAAAATGATGGGTTCAAGTGGCAGGAAGAGCAGGAGAAGGAATTTGTGTTGCTGAAGGAAATATTGAGTAATGCTCCTTTGCTTGCTTTACCTGATTTTGATAAAACATTTGAGATTGAATGTGATGCCTTTGGAATAGGTATTGGTGCTGTTTTGATGCAAGGAGGAAGACCAATTATGTTTTTCAGTGAAAAGTTAAGCGGGGTAGCATTAAACTACCCTACTTATGACAAGGAATTGTATGCATTGTCCGAGTTTTGCAAACGTGGCAACACTACCTTTGGCCTAAAGAATTCATGATCCACACTGATCATGAATCGCTAAAACACCTAAAGGGCCAACACAAGTTGAATCAAAGACATGCGCGATGGAGTGAGTTCATTAAGACATTTTTCCTACGTCATCCGGTACAAACAAGGTAAGAAGAATGTAGTTGCCGATGCACTTTCACGCAGGTATGCATTACTCTCTACACTTGATGCAAAATTGTTGGGTTTTGAGTATATTAAAAAGTTATATGTTGATGACCCTGAATTTTATGAGGAATACCAGGATTGTGAGAAGCATGCCAATGGTAAGTTCTTTAGGCATAATGGGTTCTTATTTCGAGAAAATAAGTTGTGTGTGCATAATTGTTCTTTGAGAGACTTACTAGTGCAGGAATCCTATGGGGGAAGATTGATGGGGCATTTTGGAGTTGCAAAGACATTAGCTATTTTGCAGGAACACTTCTATTGGCCACACATGAAGCGAGATGTTGAGAGGATTTGTAGTAGATGTATCACTTGTAGGCAAGCTAAATCCAGAGTGCAGCCAAAGGGTATACTCCATTGCCCATTCCTAGTGTACCGTGGATTAATATTTCCATGGATTTCGTTTTAGGCCTTCCTAGGACTAAACGGGGGGAAGACTCTATTTTTATGGTTGTAGATATGTTTTTTAAGATGGCATACTTTATTCCATGTCACAAAACCGATGATACTTCATATATTGCAGAATTGTTCTTTAAGGAAATTGTGAGATTGCATGGTATGCCTAGGACAATCATTTAAGACAAGATGCCAAGTTTTTGAGCTACTTTTGGAAAACTTTATGGTGTAAGTTAGGAACTAAGTTATTGTTTTGTACTACTTGTCACCTACAAACTGATGGCCAGACCGAAGTAGTGAATAGGACTTTGACTACTCTATTAAGGGCAATCATTAGGAAGAACACCAAGACATGGGAAGAGTGATTACCATATGTTGAGTTTGCTTATAATAGATCTGTTCATTTTGCTACTAAATTTTCACCGTTTGAAATTGTTTATGGTTTTAATCCTACAACTCCATTGGATTTATCTCCATTACCTATTTCTGAGTATGTTAATTTGGATGGAAAGAAAAAGGCTGAATTTATTAGGCAACTACATGAAAAGGCAAGGCTTAACATAGAACGAATAATGGAGTCATATGCAAAACAGGCCAACAAAGAGCGACACAAGCTGGTCTTTGAACCCAGAGATTGGGTGTGGTTGCACATGAGGAAAAAATGATTTCCAACACAAAGACATTCCAAATTACTTCCGTGAGGAGATGGTCCATTCCAAGTTTTGGAGTGCATCAATGACAACGTATACAAGCTAGACCTACCTGGTGAGTATAATGTAAGTGCAACTTTTAATATTACTATTCTGAGTCCTTTTGATATAGATGATGATTTGAGGACAAATCCTTTTCAAGAGTAGGGGAATGATGCAAAGCATGGCACAATGTCAAGGGAACCAGTTCAAGTACCAATTGAGCCGGTTACAAGAGCACGAGCAAAGAGATTTAAAAAAGCATTTAATGGGCTGATTCAAGAGGTTTGGGCTCAATCAAATTCATAGAGGCCCATTGGACAAGATTCATGAAGTAAAAAAAAATACGTTAATCTAACTCAAGCCCATGAGGGACTCCGTTAATTATTGGATTATCTCTCCAAGCAAAAGTTGACATTTTTTGGGCTAATTGAGCTGATTACAAGAAATTATTTACTTTCCTTCTTTTATTTTGTTTCCTTTTCTTTTCTTTGACTTTAAGGGGGGTATGTGAATGGTTGATCAAATTATCAACTTAAATGGTTGATCAAATTGTCAACTTAAAAGGCTGAACAAATTGTCAACTTTCCCTTTCTACATTAGGCATGTTTTTAGGTTGATTTTCTTTCTTATTTTCAGAATCTAAAGTATAATTAGGGAATATTCTTTGTAACATTTGCTCATAAATAGACGTCCCAATGGCAATGAAAGAACACATCAGTTTTATTCACAAATTTGAGAGTTTAATTTCTCTTTGGTTCTTTGAAAAACTATTTAAACTTATCAGAATTTTCTGTGGCGTTCACTCCCGACTTATCAATCAACCTTTTCATAGTTGATTGTGGCGTCTTTTTTATACCGAGGTTCTTGTTTCGCATTAAACAACGGCTCGAGGTCTCCCATCCATTCGAACCTGACTTTAGAATGTTTTTGAGTTCATAATCTTGACGGTTCTCATTATTCTTGACGAGGTTCGCATCAACCCATTTCAAGCAACCATTTCTCAATATTTGAATCATTTTATTTGAATACTTCATCTAATAATACTTTAATGGACAAAGCTGGGAATGGAGTATCCAAATGTCAATTAAGTTTTCTTTTGAAAACTATTTTAGATAGTAATTTTCCTATTCCTTTTTATGTCTTTTTTAAATAAATTACTTTCAAATTATATTTAAATATTTTTGTTCAGATATTCTGTTTGAAATATTAATATTTAAATATTAGTTCAGATAACAATTCACATATAGCTGTTCAGGTCTTAATGTTTTTATTTTGATGATTCTCCTAAAGGGACCCTATACCATTCCACATAACATCCCAAACTTGTAAATGGTGGCAAATTTTATTACTAGTTATTAGAGATCTAGTGAGCTTTGGTTAATAATATCTAAGGGCATTAAAATTTTTTTTTCTTACCTACAACTAGTAATCAAGGTAAAGCTAAAACTATTGATATGTTTAGATGAGAGGTTTATTTTTGAAAAATGAAAAATTTTTAGATATGAAAAATAAAAAGTTGTTTGGATTTTTTTATAAAAGTGAAAAGTTGTTTAAATGGGTAAAAAATTTTCCCTTTTTAGAGATAATTCTTTTACTATTTCCAAAAATAAAATATTTTAGATGTTTAAATAAGAAAATTTAGGAATATCTATTTTCTTAAAATAAAAAATTTTCTATTTTCTAAAAATAGAACTCCCAAACAAACATAGCATATATATTTCAATGGAAATGTATATCAAATTTAGAAAAAAAAAAACTAATAACATCTAAGGGTAAAAATCAATTGATATAATTTTAATGGGAGTTATATAAGAATTTTCAATTTTTAGTAGGGCAAAATAGAAGAACTTGAAAACTATGTGATAATTTTTTTTTTAATTTTTAGTGGGGACAAAATAGTAAAGTTATAAAATTGTTGAGGTTAAATTAAAAGAAAATTTTTAGTGGGGGCTATAGCCTCTACTTGTCCTAAGCTAAATCTACCCTTGTCGACTATCACTCAATTCAGTCCAAATAAAGAAATTATATATGTATATATTTATATATATATATAAGCACACACACTACATAGAGCCAGCCAGGGAAGGTGAACAAATGCGGGAAATCTTCACCATGAAAATCAAAGTTCGAATTAGTGAGAGCAACTTATGAGCAGAATAAACGTTAAGAATGACTTTAGACGTAACCAGAGTTTGGTAATTCATAACCCAATAAAAGGTTCTCAACCAATAAATTGTGTCGTTCTAGATTCAGATTGATTGGAGTTGGATTCATTATTTTAAGTAGATTTAAGTTATATTTTTTCTGTTTTATTGGTGGGCTTCTAAATTTTTTAAACGGTCAAGGAGATGGGGACAAAATAATATCAATAAATCCCCTTTTGATTTGACAAATGTTAAGTTGAAATGGTTTAATAGTCAAATCATTTTTGTGGCATATGAGGATACTGAAGACGGTTTATATAAGTATCAATAAGAAACAAATGATTTTAGGAAAATATGAAAATAAGAACAGAAAACCAATAACTAAATTGGTGTCACACTGTTATGTGACAACAATACATTAGTTATATAACCGAGAGTGGCGTACTATAATGAAACTTTGCACAATTGAGTGAAAAGTTGCAACTCACTAGCCTTTGACTTGGTCTCAGTCTTGAGTAATGACAAGACTTACCACAAATGTTAGTCTAAGGTCCATTTTTGTCCGAATTAAAAATTATAAGAAAAAAAATGCCATAATCAAATCAATTCTCTTACGAAAATTTAAAGTCCAAGGAGAAGCACCTGCCTTTGTGATAACTCTATAAAATAGAGTTATTTTATCACTTTTTCATGCACAAAAATTAGCTTGTTCTTGAGCATTTTAGTTGTTTTTTATTTATTTTATTTTGTGTACTTTAATTTAGATTTTCATAAATTTCATAAAGTTTTTATTTAATTTTCATCTTTTTCTAATAGTAATTAAATAAGCTTAAAATTAAATATTTCCAATGAGTCTACTTATAACGTTTTATTTTAAAAATATCTCATTTTAACACTTTGTTTTTATGTAGCGTCAAAGAGAGTATTACTATTCATGTTAAGAAATTATTAAAACCAAGCTTATCACGCATTCTATGACACTTCCTTCCTAATTTCATACACTGGATTGGAGCTAATGTATTACTGTAGCAGCACTGTAGCAATGTGCATGGACACTATAGTAAGCATGCCGACACTGTGGACAAGCATGCGACACTGTATCAGCTGTAGCAAGCACGCGATCCTGTAGCAGTACTATTGCAAGCATGCACCTATCACTGTAACACTATAAAAAGCACGCGGACACTGTAGCATTACTATAGCAAGCATGCACCAATTACTGTAGTAAGCATGCACCCGATTACTGTAGCAACATGCACCGATTACTGTAGCACTGTAGCAAGTTTGAAAATTTGCGTTGTGTAGCACCGAATACTGTAGCATGTCTGAAAATTGTGTTGTGTGGGCACCAAATACTGTAGTAGGTTTGAAAAATTGTGTGAAAGTTAGGTGAAATAGTGCAAATTTATGCTTATAAAAAGGGGCATTCTTAGAGAGTTTGAGGAGGGGGGTTACACTTTGTCTCTCTCATTTATGCCTTGCTTTCATTCTCATATTTTCTCTCTAGAATATTGTGAGAATGTTTTGTAAGTTAGGCTAGAGTTCTTAGGTAAAGCTAGAGATAATCTTATATGTATAGTTAGCTTATTTGGATTTTGATTCTCTATAGTTTGTAATGCTTATACATTTGAGTAATTAATTTTCTTTCATCTCATTTATTTCTTATATCAATATATTTTATTAACAACTTTTATATAAATTCAGTCAAGCTTTTATTATGTGATTGTTATATGATACAATATATTGATAGACATAGTTTTATAAGTAGTCTTTTACTGCATTATCGCCGGTAGTATATTGTCGATTTTAGATTTCTTATAAAACAATATTTTCTAGCACTTAACGTAAGAATTTTATTTACTCGAATACATTTAAGTCACAAGTTCTTCAAATCTTATCTTCCGATTGATTGTTTGGAATGTGAAACTTTCAATTGTGTTAATTTGTGAATCAAAATTCAAATTGGTGAACGAAACATATAGGGGATTATCGATGTCTTACCGTTTTTAACTATTGAATTTTCTCTACTTTAAATTGCATTATCTTTCAATCTATTTGCTTTAAAATCACAAAAACACTTTTTTTATTTTCTTGTTTAATTGCGTATCTCTCTAACACTTGTGTTCTACTAATCTCTTTTGTTTGTTTTTATCACCTCATCGTGGGATCGACCGTCCTAATTATACTATAACTGACCGCTTTGTTTTGTCACAATTTGGGCATAATCACTTTGCTAAAGGTGCCACCTCCTCGCCGTGAAGACACCACCTCGCAATGCCCTTTTTACTGGTGTTGAGATCAGTAGAGAACACTGGTGCACACAGGGAGATCGACCACCACACTGCAGAAAGGAGAGACCTCAGTGCCATTATTATAGTTGTTATCGACGACTGTTGGCATCACATTGGTTACCGATTGGTTAACGACAAGTAACCGACTAGTATCATGGTTGTAATCCACCACTGTTGGTTATCGGTTGGTATCATGATGGTTAAGAAACATATAACTTAAGGATTTGCTTTGTATTCTACAGATAATAGAATATAGTAATGCGACATTTTATTTAATAGTTTTTTTTCTCATTGTTAATTTTAGCATTTTTTTAATCTCTCTGCTCTTTCAAATGCTACCCCATTGCTACTACCACCATGAGCCACCGTTGACAGCGTTGCAGAATTACAACCAACTATTGAGCATTCCTTTCCCTATCCTCTCTCTTTTCTCTAGCTTTGTGGGTTGTTTTTGTAGGTCTCTTCTCAGAGTCTTGTGGCCCTCCATGACGATCTCCATTTTCTCAAGCTGATGGGCTTGCTTCTTCACCATCGTAGATCTTGCTTGTTGGATCTTGCAGTCTCAGCCTTAAAATCCCAGATCACGATCCCTTAGAGTTGGGAGTGGTTACATCTACCTAGTTTGGTTTACTCATCGTTCGTGAGGACCATCAATGAGGATCGACAAAACAGCGATCTGAGCGAGGAGCAACTGACACTGGCAGCACCTTTTCCCTTAAGCTTGATGAAACCTATGCTGATTGAAGGTCAGAGGATGTCAAGCAATGGTGATCTAGTGGCATCATAATTCCAATGGCTAGAATCACTACTTCACCAGCATTTGGGCAATTGACCTTGCCGTTGAGCTAAATGTTGGAGAGGAAAAAGGTAGAGGAGCCAGAGACAGAAGAAAGAGAGAGGAAAGAGAGGGGAGGGAGAGAAAACAATAAAAAAATTTACATTATCCAAATTTAAACCGATTTTATGATATTTTCTACAAAACTTTTTAATCTATCACCAAAATCAATCTGCATTTGAATTTTGCGACATTGTCTATGATAACTAAAAACAGGGATCGAATTCATTGTTCTTTGTATAGTGCCTTCCCCAAAATGCCCCCTGAGTTTGCATGGGAGTTGTTTTAGTCATTTCCGTGTTGGGCTTTAGGACTTCAGTTTTCCTTTTGGGTTTTAGGGTTGTTCTCTACATTTCATCCTTGCCCTCTTTCCTTTCTGTGGCCGTTGCTTTTCCCTGTTTTCTTTTCTTTCCTTTTTTTTTTTTTGCTTCTTCGAATGAAATTTTCTCTTGATGCTTTGTTTTTTTTTTTTCCCTTCTCCTTCCTTTCTATTGCCGCTGCTTTTCTCTGTTTTCCTTTCTTTCCTTTTTTTTTTTCTTTGAATGAATCAGATTTTTCCTTGATGCTTAGGTTTTTTTTCTTTTTTTTGCTTTCTTCTCTAAATCAAAATTTTCCCTGGCCTTTTATGCCCGAAGTTTCCTTACTCTCCATCACCTGGTTTCCCTTCCCTGGCCTTTTATGCCCGAAGTTTCCTTACTCTCCGTCACCTGGTTTCCCTTCCCTCCCTCACAACCACCCCACCCGGTCGTTGCATTGTCTGCTTTGCTTTGTTTGGCAGGGGATTTATTCGGTTGTTGTGGTGTACAGAATTTAGGGTTCAAAATTTTTTCTGAGTTAGTTTTTTTCCTTTGTTGTCCATATTTGCTTTGCCTTTCTTCCATCTTTTCCTACCATTTTGCTCCATTCTTCAATGTGCAAGGAATAGAGGGTGTTATAAAGGGTGCTAATGGTGGGTTTTTTTTAATTTGATGCATTTTTCTTTCTCTTTCTTTTTTTTAATTACATATTTGTATTTTTACTTATTTTGACTTTGTGAAATTTTTTTTGTTTCCCGCAGAGAATGTGGCTATACCTGGTGTTAGATGTTGGATTTAAAATGTAGTGAAACATGTTCAAGCTTATTTTGTATTTTGTGTTTGATGATCTGATTTTGAATTTTTTGGTGGATTGATAATGTTTTCTTGGGCATTTTTGCTTCTACGTTTGTGTCAGTATATGCAGTTTTGGGTTTTTTGATTTGATTATTCATTAACATTACTATTGGGAAATCCCTCCCACCCCGTCCCTTTTTTTTTTTTTTTTTTACTCCTTGCTGTTGGATTTAAAGTAGGCCCTCAATTTGGTTTGTTGATTTAATTGATTGATTGTTTGCATTTGTTGTTTTGTTACAATGGAACAGATCATTGGATATTGTCGTTTTTCTAAGCTCTTTGATTTTTCATCTCATTTATTATTTACAGCCTTTTTCCTCAAATAAGTTTGGCTGAATTTGCTGATCTGTCCATTATATTTAATGTTTTTATATTATTCTATCTTAACTGTAATGTTCTTATTTGCTCATTTTAGATATTCCACACATGTTTATTTCGTGAGTACTATTTTTATGTAATAAATTTATAGTACTCTGCATCTTAATGATTTTCTTGAAAACGATATATAATTTATCTACATTTTACTATTTCTTTGGTTATAACTATATGAGCTGTTTGTTGTTTACCGTATTACTACTACAAGTCTTTTATTCTCTTCTCCGTTACTTTGTGGACACTAAACTGGTTTACCTGTCATTTTTTGTGGATGCTTGCTTTTTAATTAAGGTACCTTGTCTATTTATTTCTTCTAATTGTAATTGATGATCAGTTTGTTATACTCTGATGATTGAGTTATTTCTATTATTGGTTGTGTTCTGAGTTTGGTTGTTGATAGTGATTATAATTTGCTATCATGATAGTGTTGGGTTTGATATTATTAATCTGTTTTTACCGTTATAATTAGTTTTCATAAAAGATCTGCCTATTATAATTTGCTCCTAATTTAGATTCTCTGATTTCGTATATATTTGGTTTTTAGATGGACTTAGTTTTCTTTTTCTATTTGTTTTGCATGTGCTCTTAGTTCATTTTACTATAGTTTTATTTTTGTTTTTCTGTTTTTTACAATTAGTGTACTAAAGTAACATGAGGTTGGATGTTATTTCAAATTGTAGGTTTCGGACATTGTCAATTGTATTTTGTTTTAGACCTGATTGTTGCTAGATCTTGGCCTTCCTCTTGATTTGTTTTCTAGGTAAGTCCATTGATGAAAGGCTAAGGTGTGGTTGCTGTTCCCTATTTTTTGTCAATGATCTGTTTTTGGATTATCATGTGGCTAACCATGTGTTGTTCAAGAGGTTAATTTTCATGCTTTTGTAATTTTCTTATTTTGATATTATTATGCACATATGTGCTTCAAGAATTGTGTATTGAGTATTAACTTTTATATCTTGCATTTATGGTGATTAATCTTTATAGATGATTAGCTATCCCTGCTACAGTGTGATTGTTTTATACTTGTCTTATTATGAATCTTAGATTTTCTTATATTACATTAAATGATCTGATCGTAATCATTGTCCCCTTTCTTTTTTGGTTTGTGATTTGCCGTAGTTCGGTGTTGGTGGACTACTTTAGACTGCTTTGCTTTAATAACTATATAATTTGTACACTTGCTTGCTTTGTTTCTGGGTGTATCTATGCCTAATTACATGTCTTTCTTTGATTGTGGATGTATTAATTTATATTATTGCTTTTTTTATGGTGATTACTATTAATTGTGGATGCTATTTTCTTAGCATGTTAAGCATTATCCTTGTTTTTTTGTTAAAATTACTTCATTGCCTTCTCTCTCTCTCTCTCTCTCTCTCTGTGTAAGTTCAATAACTGCTTTGGAATATTTGTTTCTGCTCTCTACATCGTTATACTTGGCAGAGCTTTGAAAACTGATTTTTTAATAAGCCTCAGGTACCATTAAATGCTCTCCACGTTTATGCCTTTGTTAATGCCTTTTCATGTTGAGATTGCGTGTTTGTGTTCTTTTGACTTTTTCACCCCATATTGTAATGTTGTCAACTATATCTATGTCGTTTCTGCATGCTTTCTTATTATCTTATCACCTTTTTCATATGGTTTTGGCCTGTTTATATTTATGGATGGTGTTTTGATGATTTTACTTCTGCCTATCTCATGTTATCTCTTGAGTAGCCAAAGACTTAGGTTATAGCCTTGAGTTCCTGCACGGTTTGTTAAGCACCCAATTATATTGCTTTTGCCATGGTGTTTTGTTGTGATCATATGCTATTAGTTTTTTGGTTTTTCCATGTGATTTTGCATTGTTTCTATACATAGATCACATCTTTGGTGTTTTGATACCTATTTTTCCCATGTGACTTTTGTTATCATTTTAGATTAGGGCCGTAGCATTTCTTCTCTATTTAGTCTAGCTTTATTAATGGGTTAGCATGCTAAGCATTCTCTTCGTTTCTTTTTCTCAGTTAATTCCTTGTCTTTTCTTTATCTCTCTCTCTTTCTCGCTCTTTGTGTGTGAGATCAATAACTGCTCTAGAATTTTTGTTTCTGGTCTCTTCATCATGATCGTTGGTAAAGCTTTGAAGACTATTTTTTTTATAATATACCTCAAGTACCATTAAATACTTTCCATGTTTATGCCTTTGTTAATGCCTTTTCATGTTGAAATTTCGTGTTGGTGCTCTGTTGGCTTTCTTCTGCTATATTCTAATGTTATCAATTATATGTATATTGTTTTCTCATGCTTTCTTATTATCTTATCACCATTTTCATATGATGTTAGCCTATCTATATCTATGAATGGTGTTTTTGCTATTGCCTATCTCATGTTATTTCTTCAGTGGCCAAAGATTTGAGTTACGTCCCTAAGTTCCTACATGGTTTATTAAGTGAACAATTATGCTGCTTTTGTTATTGTGTTTTATTTTGATCATATACTATTAGTTTTTTCGTTTTTTAATGTGATTTTGTATTGTTTTTGTACATAAGTAACATTTTTGGTGTTTTGGTACCTGTCTTTCCCATATGACCTTTACTGTGATTTTAGATTAGGATCATAGCATTTTCTCTTTATTCAGTTTTACTTTATTGATGGGTTGGCGATGATGGATACATGTAATTTAAGAGGTTGAGTTAAACGTGGATTGTCCAAAAGTTACTGTGATTGAGTTTGTGTTGGAGTCAAAAATATACTGTCTTTTGTCTTATGACTGTATTCAATCACTAATATCAAGTCTTAATTTTTGTTATTGTATAGTTGTCATATTGTATAGTTTTATTCTGTTATCAAAAAACTATAGGTATTTATTTTTGATGTCTGAATAAAGTTATATTGCTCTAGCTAATTTGTATCTGGTTCTTTATTATTTTTCCCCTCCCTCTTTTTTTTTTTTTTAATTAGATTGGTAAGAGTCATTTCTTAAATATGTTTTTGCAGTTTTTTTTTTTCCTAAAAAGTTTCTGTTATACCATGTTGTTGTAGTAGTTTATGCAATACTTTTCCATAACTGCCTTTATATAGTGCTTTTTTTGAGTTTGTCTTCCTGTTCTGCCCTTATGTGCTTTTAGCTTTCATTATTTAGAGGACATATTATACTTTTAAAAGGCAAAAATATTAGCCCTTTCCACATGTTTTATCCATGTTGCTTTGTTGCTTCTATGTCTCAGTTATTTTCTAACTTTCTTTGTCGTTTCTCTATCCCTCTTTATAGATAACAATAGTGCCAAGACCGTATGATTGGCCTCTTTCTTACTCTTCCTCCCTTCTAATCCCCCTTACTGTTCTTATTGTCGTTGTTTTTGCTATTTTACACTTTCTTTTTTACCCCCTCGCTATCCTGGTGGCAATTGGACAACCATGTGTTTAACTCAATTTTTTTTTTAATCTGATACATGTATGAAGCACAATATGTGGGACAAATATTGTCATTAATGATGTTGCTTTCATTTGTTCAGTTGTCGATAATACCTATTTTTACAAAGGTATATTATCAGGTAGTTGAAAAATGATTTGCAATGTAATTTGTCACACATTGTTGATATTCGTAAAAAAAATCTGAGCCAACAACCCTAAATCCTCTTGCAAAGAAAACGAACGTATACGCATAATTACAATGTAATTTCATCTGTATGTTGTATTTACTTATTTATTTGTTTGTTTATTTATTTTAATTTATTTTGATTTAAATTAATTTAACTTATGTTGTTATTATTATTGTTTTCTTATTATAATGTTAATATTAATTTATTATTATTTTTGTACTAGCTCAATTTTTATAATATATTATTTTGTTAAAAGTATTTAATATGTTTATTCATATATGAAGGAATGATGTTGATTAATGGTATAGAGAATGTTTTCAATTGTAATCTAACGCATTAATTATTTTTACATAATTTTTTTAAGCCTGTATTTAATATATTCCAGCTTTATTATTGTAAGCATTGAGTAATTTAAGCACTGTTTTGTGATTTTATTTCAAATGCATTCAATAAAAATACAAATGTTTATTTCTCATTCAGCAATGAGCTGTGTTTGAATAAACTTTTACAAAAAAAAAAATTATTATTACAAGATACAATTAAAATTTACAATTCAATTATATTTAAATATATCTTTTGTAAATAAATAAAGAAATCTATATTAAATAATATTTTAAAATTTTATAATTATATTATAATATAATCAAATCAAATATAAATATCATAATTTAAATTTTATACATCTCCAATCATATAATAAAATAAATTAAAAAATACCGCAACACAAAGGCGGATACTTTCGCTCGTATAATCTAATTATCCCCTTAAATTAAGGCATGAATCTGTGGCATTCCTTTAAAGAGCCCTCAGTCATCCCCAAGTAGGTCCAGAAGAAGGTCAAGAGCAAGCGTTCTTTGTTCGGACATTCAATTTTTGCCCAAATGATGAATTGGGGATGCAGGTAGCCCAAAAGGCTGAAGCCATTATCCTTTTTCATCCTGAAATTCCAAGTACAAGTTGTTTTTAAAGTTTAATTTTTTGGGTGAAATATTTGAAGAACACTAGTAAACATGAAATTTTTCCTTAAACATTCTAGTAATTAGATCATTCTTGCCAGATATGAGGTTAACGAGGAAGGTTAGCATCACTATTAGTAATTTATGTTATCATTTTGAATGATTAGATATAAGAGCGAATGAGTCTTTTTATTGTCACGTGATACTATTATCAATTGTAAGCCAGTATATAAAAAATTATCAATTATTAAATATATATTCAACAATTAGTATGTTAGAGGTTCTATAACTTGACTTTAGAGGTCCGGATGAACCACTAGGACAAATGGACAATTCATCCCTAAAAATCACCAAATCGTAAGATAAGTACTAGTACTCGAAAACTCAACTCTCCCTAACCTCTCTAACTGAAGTATTACCATCTCCACCATCATTCCCTTTGCATAGTTTAAGTACTCTCCTACCCTCTTTGATGTAGAATTTGTCCTCATAAAGCTAAAATTGTAAATAAAATTGGAACGTACGTGACATTGTCTCACTTAAATATCTCTCCTTGTCTCCTCAGAACCACAAGTCATCTACTATTAGCCTTTACGTGGAAATATCACAGTAGAACCATGATATATCTTGATATAAATCCTAATTTTTAGTGGCTAGAGCGCCGGAAAAAAACAATAAAAAGATTTGAACCGTTAAATGATAGTTGTCGGCAATCACTAAATAAAAGCAAACAAAAATTTAAAGTAGATGAAATCGTTTACAAATTCCATCTAATAGGTACAAAAAATGAAATGCGTCGTAGTCTTACTCAAGCTTCATGCTGTCTAGCTAACCTCAAAAGTCAAGTTTTAGGCAAAGATACAACTACACCATTCAGCAAAATCCATGAATTCAAAAGGAACAAGAGAAACTTCCTACTAGTTTCCAAAATGAATTCCAAACAAAGAACTATATACAGTCCAAAGCTTTCTACCCCAACAGCCGTGGCTAAAGTACACAAAATCCATGGATTCATTATCTAGCTAAATTTGACTTTTTTTTTCCCATGCCAAGTCCACTGAGATTTGTATATTAATTACTCTAGTGGCCGGCTATTTGAACCATAATTTAAAACCAAAAATTCCCATTTGACAACTTCTTTTCTAGCTTGTTGTTAAGGAGATTTGATACCAAGCATTAGATTAAAAATAAAGTAGAAGAGATTCTTAAGCCAAAGTCAAAGAATTATGTATGATTTAAAACTAGTTGCTAATTTGTTAGGCACGTCCAAAATTTTGGACCAAACACGTGACATGTTCATTTAATGCTTTGTTTGTTCTGGTAAAGAACCAATATTAGTGTGTGTGTGTGTGTGTGTGTGTGAGAGTGTGTGTGTGTGTCTATATATGTATATGTATATATATATATATGCATACTGGGAGCCTTGTCACCGTCCTCATCTTGTTAGTGGAGATCAAATTGGGAGAAAATACGATTGCAATAGATTCACTATTAAAATCATTTTGTTGTTTCGTTAAACTCAAGAGAAGCATAAGAAAAGGTCATTTTTCAATCGTTTGAAAAAAGTTTTTAAAAAAAATGCAGAAATGAAAGAAGAAACTGTAAACATATTATTGCATTGGAAACCAAGTTGTACAATGAAGAAGCTTAAGAAAGATAGTGCTCACAGCAAAGTCATTATTAATTTTTTATAGCGTGTTAATGATTCATATAGAACTGTCCCTCTTTCACTTTGTAAAGCTGTCTTCTGTAGTTACTTTTTTTTTAATAAACTTGGCTACTTAAGATAATAACGGCTAGCCTTCTAATTAGCACGCATAATTACTTTAATTTAATTTTTTTAGGAAGTCTCAATCACAAAAAACAAAAAACAAAAACAAAACAACTACAAAGAGCGGTGGGGTCGTATCATGACCTAATTTCATATTAAGAGGTATTGATCTTAATTATACGACTTAAATTAAGTTTGTGCTTATACGAATTTATTTTTACTAAAATATCAACTTATAGTCTAACCTTATACGATATGCTTTGTTTGGTTTTAATCTTACACTCGTGATTAGGGGTGTTTAAAAAAATCCATCAAAACTGTAAAGATAGATAAATTCGATTCAAATCAAATCAAGTAGTTAGTTAATTCTAGATTATTGGTCCTTTTTTTTTTTTTTTTACAATTACTTCAATGATCGGTTTGATTAGCAGTTTTGGTGTCTAAAATTGATCTATAATCCAACCAAAAAATGTAACTAATCAATTTATTTTGAATTTTTAAAATTTTCTTTAGTAAACTTTCAACATTTATTATTTTGGAAGTAGATTGTAAATTTTGGATTTTAACTTTATTTTTGTGGGTGGAAATTCTTATAATATTTTGATTTTAGATATTATCTTTATATCTTTATAAATGGATATGACTTATATTATTTTGAAATATATAAATAAAAAAAGTTACCTTAGTGTTAAAGATTAACCTCCCTAATCGAATTGTTAAATTGATTTTATATAATTTGGTTTAATTTGGTTTTTCTTTGAAAAATTAAACCGTTCAAACACCCAAAAAAGAAAATTATTTTCAATTTAATCATCAATTTTTTATTAAAAAAAGAATAGTATTAGAAACCAAAACTCTAATATTAATTTTTGAATACCAACTCATATAATGATAAGCTGTTATATTTTATTGATAAACACAATTGTAGATGTGTTTATCTTTTAAATGCTTATCATTAAAAAAATGATAATTTATACACTACAAAAGTTTATATTTAAAAATTAATATTAAAATTGATATCCTTAACTTTTCTTAAAAAAAAAAGACTTAAGGTTTGAGGGGTTATTTAGAATAGATTTAAATTTAAAATTTTCATTTCGGTTTTTTATAAATAATAAAAATTATGATTAATTTTTAAAAATTAATTAATTTTTAACTAAAAAAATTATATTTTATTTTAAACTCAGTTTACAAACCACACAAATCCTAACTAAATCAACGGCGAATACCCTACTCATGACTTATGGCCCCATGAAAACGTTCATTCGCGCTTATACTTTAGAATCCAAAGTTAATAATGACGGCAGAGAAAGAAACTAAGTGACATTAATTATCAACAAGGCGGCAGAGAGATAGAGAGAGAGAGAGAGAGATACAACTCTTTCAATATTTTATTATTTATGAATTACTTCTTTTCGCTCAAAGAGTGAAAACATAACTGATGGAATTAGGCATTGGAAATTCTTCTCATCTTTCTAGGCCACATCGTGTGAATAGCTTTCCTTTCTAGCTTTCATTTTCTTATTTCTTTTATTGCACTTTGAACTGCTAATTACTAAATTATTGATTATAATTAACAGCAGCGTTTTGACTTATAGAAGTACTGTAGCTCCTATTTCTTTATAGTCTTTTGCAGCTCATAGGTTGTGAAAACTGAAAACACACTTTACACTGTAGTTTTAGATAATATTAGATGTCTTTTACTTTATTTTATTCTGATTATAATATTATTAAGCTCTCATCAATTTATTGACGTAACTGTTGGTCAAGGAAAGGTGATTTTTCCTTTGATAAATTTAGGTCATAATCTTCCTTATGAATGTATATACATATATATATATATGTATGTTATTATTATTATTGTAGTTATTTAATGTTAACTTGGTAAAAGAGATTAAAGAAAGAGAGTCATCATTAAATGTGGCACTTCAATTCGTCACTTGTTTTTTGCTTAAGCCAGAGTGCATGCCTGCATGGAATAATCTTTCACATGTTCTCTGGACTAGGATTAATTAAACACGTAAAAGTTTTGTTAAACCAAGAAAGTTTAGTTTTAAAAATCCTTGGCTTATAATATTATATATTTAAAAGATTCCAAATACGCGTCAAGAAAATTCTATGTTATCTAGTGCTTTTCCTTTGGAATAACATATATAGAAAGCATACAATTGCCCATTTCGATAAACACACACACACTCATACGTATATATATATATATATGTATGTGTGTGTGTATTTTATATATAACTTCTGAGAGATGTGTTCAACACCATCCCGTGTCTACCGCCATTGCCTTCGGCTTTGAGTTCAAATCACCAATTTCGTTTCAAGAAGAAAACTTTTTTTTTTTGTTTTGGTTTTTCCTTCAAACCAAGAATAAAGTCTTGTTTTAGAGGTTGCTTAATGATTCATTTGTATAAAGATTACTTAAGATGCCGCATAAGACAAGCTTTGCCTTCGGATCTTGTACGTCGCTAACAACACCTAATTTAGTCCAAAGACGAGATTAATTAACAATAACCAAATAACATTGACATTCATAGTATTTATATAGTATCCGCATGCTTTGACGACGCTACAAATTTTACAAAGTTCGCATGGTTTTCGTCGTCAATGCATTGTTATTTTACACTCTAGTTATATTGTTATTATTATATTCCACAGTTCACCATTCTCTTGCACATGTATGTACCATGTATCGTGTATGTATGACCAATGGGTTGCTACAACAATTGAAGTGTCTTTCAATCAGGTTCTTTTCATTTAATTGATGTCTCGAGATTTTAAAGTAAAAAAATATATAGAGAGAAAACGGGATATGTTAACAATAATTTTTTGTTTTTATTTTTTTCAGGGATGATAATAATGTACCAGATATGCACGAATAAAAGCTTGTCAATGATTATTAGTTGAAATAAATGGTTCCATGTGATGAATCAATTATGGTTTTTTGATAGCTACCGCATTACAATTACAAGTACAACTGAAAATGTGGTCTTTTTTTTTTTGTTATGTGACAGATGCAACTTTGCAACATTGGACCCCTTTTGTTTCTGTGAACTGCTAGAAGAAACTGTTCATTTTCAGTAGAACTACAATACATCTTAATGTTTTGGAATCTATACGGCAATTTTTTAGTCCTTAATCATGAAAAAAAAAATGTAACTAGTTAAAAAAAAATCTGTCACAGAATGGTGAAAAAAATTCAACAATTAATATGTATATATTTTAAGTCTTATGGTTGACATATATATATATATGCACGTGTGCGAAGCTCCCATATTTAGCAATTTATACCAATTTTTCAAATAGTGATTTCATGAGAGAAAACACTATAAGAAAAAAAAAAAGAAGAATAATTTTCGAAATTAGCTTCAACTAATGCCTCGTTTGTTTATCGCATTGTATTCCCATTATATTTAAACACAATGTAATTTTTATTCAAATACAAAAGTATTACATTCAAATATCAATCATATTTTATTTTAAATTCAATACAATTATTATTTACTATTCTAGTTTTTTAACTACTTCTACCAACCATATTCAATGCTCTCTTTTTTCTCTATCTTCTCTCTCTCTTTATTAATCATATCATATACAATATAATTTAAATACTATTTATCCAAACAAATATTATATTTAAATATAACATAAATACCTTTCATCCAAGTATTTAATATATTAAATTAAAATACTATACAAATATATTGAGTTATTCAAATATCTAATAAATGTCACAAGGCTTAGAAATCTTTAAAGTAAGGAGATTTCAATTTATATTATTATATTAAATTACTGTTAAATCCTATATATAAGCGTAGTAAGAGACATAAATCTTTAAAATAAGAGGAATTGAATTTACATTATTATATAAAATTACTTTTGAACTACAGGTATAATCATTAATGGTTGACATTTGAGCCATACATGCACCCTCTGAGATGAAATATGTGTTGCAGCCCTTTATCATTGATTTTTGGTTGCTTTCCTTTTTTTTTTTTTTTTTTTTTTTTTGGTTGCTTGACTTATTATGCTGTGATGGGCAGTTTTGCTGTGAGTTGTGGGTTGAGCCTTTAAGTGTAGGGCACCGGGAGTGGGTTCAGTGTCTCCTAAATTAAACATGCAAATACAGTACTCTCTCATATATTCAGAATCATAATTTTGCTCTCTTTATTCAGTACTTATTTCTACTTTAATATTTTTATAAAGTCATAAGAAGGGGTCCTACGTTATCCCATTATTATCATTATTGTTTTAGGCACGACTAGTGAAATTAGGCCACGTAGTTTTGTGCAAGATTTGCCAAGAGGATCTTCTGTATTTGTTGTTTCCAGACTACGAGTACAAAATTGACACAGTGTTACAAAGTAAAAAGAACATCTAGAAGTTTTCCTTATTTGACTTTGTGCATTTTTTTTTCTACAGTAAGATTTTGTTTAGTAAATATATTATATTTATATTATATTTACTTATAATATATTAAATATAATTTATATTTAAAAAAATATTTACATTATATTTAAATATAATAAATATTTAGATAAAAAAATATTTAAATTATATTTAAATAATAAATATGTGATATGATAGATAAAATCAGAGAGAAAAAAAAAGAAAGAAAGTATATAATGTGATTAATAAAAATAATATAAAAAGTAAAATAATAAATAATAATTATATTGGATTTAAAATATGATATGATTGGTATTTAAATGTAATATTTTTGTATTTGTATAAAAATTATATTATATTTAAATGTAATATAAATGTATTATGAAAAATAAATAGCATTTAATTAAGAAATACTTTTCACCATCCTCATAAGGTGGTGGAGAGATTGCCCTTTTTTCTTTCTTTTTTTTTTTTTAAATAATTTTAATTTTGATGGTAGTTCTGGCTGTCCATCTTCTCGATTAATGAACAATTATTAATCAATTCTGTACTAGTTCATGGTAGTAGGAGCAACATAAGATTTATTATTTGAGTAAAATTGAATAATTTTTTTTGTTTTATTAATGAATTTTGGAATTTCTTTTATATCTATACTAGATCACGAACACTAATATTTTTTTCCCAATAATTTCTCATAAAAAAAAAAAGGAAAGTTTTAAACTCTCTAAGAGTAAAAATTTGTAATCTTTTCCACTCATGGGATTTATTTATTTTGCTCAAATTATAGTTGAGCTTTTCATAGATAAGGGGGTGTTTGGGGAAGATGTTTGGAGACATTATTTTTGAATTGAAAAAAAGTTATTTTGGAAAGTGTGTTAGGAGAAAAAACTATTTGAGGTAAAAAAAATAAAAAATTTTAAAAAATTTTTTAGAAAAAAAAATATTAATATAAATATTGTTTTGTTCCTCTTGAAATTTTATACAATTTAAAAAAATTTATCTCATTTGAACTTGTATACATAAAGTTATAGACTTTTAAAGTTTAGAGTTTACTGTAGCGTTTTGGAAATATAAATAGTGAAGTTTTGAAAAAAAAAAATTAGTTTTGGATGTCTCCAAAACTTGCTCCAAACGAAACCTAAATATCCATGATGTTATCCTCCAAAATTATCATAAACTTTGATGTCCCAACTCCCAATATAATATTATACATAGTATGGCACTGATTGATTTCTCGTTACCCCCAAAATATATATATATATATCAGTTGATGTTCCAACATCATATATGCACATAGTGTATTGTGGGGATCAAGATTTCTATCATTTTATGTATATATATATATGTACAGACACACACATATATATAGTGGCTTCTTGTTACTTATAACCTGCGAAATTATGTAAACTCATTTTTGCAGTGCTTTTATTGATCTTATATATAAACATGTGTGTGTGTGCGCGCGCGCGCGCGCGTGTTTATATACAAGTATTGGAGCTTTTCTAATTCATATACACTCTTGTAGTAACTAGGGTAACCGCTAACCTTATAATATATTATTTGTTTACACAGAGCTCGTAGACACAATGAAACATAAAAAGTAGAATATAACAGAAGGAAGAGAAATATATAAATTTAAAAAAAAAAAAGGCAAACTTTAATTAGTGCTTTGAAGAAACAATTTAAAAATACCTTTGTACACAGCTTATTATTATCTTTTTCAAATAATGGTTGTAAACATAGTTTAACAATTGTTTTGGATCTAATTAGTTCCATTAAAATGTATAGAGCTTAAATTAATTCTCCACCTTAAACATTTGTGTATGTCATATATATATATATATGTATTATACACATATACTTTTCCTTGATGTATTTAATGAGCTCTTATACGCTCTGAAGGGTCAAAAGAAAAATACGGCAAAGTTTCCACATAAAAAAAATGACGAAGTCTATTTGGTTACTTAGAAAAAAAAAAAATCAAACAAACTAATGAATATGATATCAATCTAAGCACATATAAACAAAAATGCCAACTTTACAAATAAAATAAAGAAATAACGGATTCGAAAAATGCGCTGGATGGTAAACGATTAGCATTATTATAACCTAGCTCAGACGCATTAAAGAACTGACGTCAAAGACCAACTCTTGTACATTTGTTTTAAAAATATTAAATACTAATTCCTAAGACCAATTCGTTGACTTGGAAAAGAGCCAAAAAAAAAACATTGAAGGTGTGTTTGACGGGAGAGAAAAATGAAACGAAAGGAGGTGGATGGAGAGATTAATAAAAGAAATTTGATATATTTGATTGTTTAATAAGAGATAACAAAGAAAAAAATCGATTAAAAAAGAAATTTCAAATTCTTCGAATCATCCCAATATAGTAGCTAGTTTTTTAAATAACATATTTTGTTTAATTTCCTAGCATTAATTCTATACCAAATAATTCAAAAATTGATTTTTATTTTCTTTCTTTTCTTTTATACCAACGTCGATGGAGATAAAAGATCACTCCTTCCCGTCCATTGCTCCTACTTGGATTATCTACCACTAATTTCTTTTATTTTCTCTCATTCCTACAAAAGAAAAAAAAAAAAGCATTCCCATAAATATGAATAAAATATAATATATGTTATTGTTAATGATCCTTAGTACTATTTATTTCTTCGCTAATTATAAATTCATTTATAAATTTTTAACCTCATAATCCATTTGGGTGATCATTTTAAAATTGTTTTTGGGCACTTCTTAAAAAATTTTTAAAAAATTTTCTGTAGAATATTTTTTTTCTAATAAAAATTTGGATTTAGCACTTGTTTGAATCACTATCTTAATTTGAAATTTTTACATTTAAATATAATATGTGTTTAGTTGATGGTAAAACATTTAAGTGGTTTCACTATTTTATAAAAATTCAACTCAAATCCAAATACAATGTTTACTATTTAAAAATATGTACCCTACCAATTTTCCTATTTTTACACTATTTAAACATAATATATAATAAAAACTATCCAAACACATATTAAAGGGTTGTTTGGAGCATTAACTTTAGGCATAATTTTTCAATTGTTTTTATCTTTTTTTTTTTATATAAAAGTAAACCAATTTTACTATTTATATATGTAAATCTCTCTTTTTCATTAAAAAAATAAACTCATATTTTAAAAATTTATAATTTTTTTTTTAAATCGAAATGGGACCCTTTTTTTTAAATATGAATTACATAAAATGACAAAAAAATAAACTAAGATTCATATTATTATATTTTTCTGAAAGAATTTGAAGCTTTTATACTATTTAGTTAAGATAATTTATTTTTCAGCTAAACATATATTTTTAACTATTAACTTATTTTCAATTGAAATCATTTTTAAAACTCCAACAACAGTTATATTCCAAACAAACCCTTAATTTAAGCACACAATTCAAATCCTATATTTAAATACAGACAATCTGTTTAAATAAATATTCGAGCAGTATATACAATCTAATGGACCATTAATATATCAAACAATTCAAAATAAAATTCAGAATATATTTGATTTATAAATTAAGGTTAGAATAAAATTGTATTTTATTATTAGAATTGATTTATTTAATTAATTATAATTTTTATTAATTTTTTAAAGAAAGGACAAAATTGAATTTTTGACTTATACCGAGAGGGTTCCATAATAAAAGACCGTATAATTTTCCATGTTTTGGGGCATGTTCTGGTTAGGAGTCAGGACCATAAAAGCAAGGTCTTCATAAGTCGGTGGTGCGTAGATTTTTTTTTTTAATTTTATATTTTTTTGCTAAAAGGTAGTATCTAGAACTTGCCGTCAAATACTCAAACAAAAACTAAACAAAAACTAAGAGGATGGTTTGGGGAATGCTTTCAGATTTTTTTTAAGTTAGAAAAAAGTTATTTTAGAAAATATATTTGAGAAAAAATATTATGTATAGTAAAAAAATAAATTTTAAAATTTTTTTTAAAAAAATTAATATAAATATTATTTTGTTTTTTTTGAAATTTTATATAATTTAAAAAAACTATCTTATTTTAACTTATATCTATAAAATTATAAATTTTTAAAATTTAAAATTTATTACAATATTTTAAAAATATAAATAATATAAAATAATAAAATATTAAAAAAAATTGTTTTGAAGAAGTTAAGACTTTACCCCAAATATCCTTTGAAACAAGTGCATAGGATTTTTTATTTTACTTATAATTGATTCAAGAACAGTTGGTGCCTTCTTCTAACTCCTTGATCAGTGTCTCCCTGTCCAGTCGTTATCTGTCATTCCCGCGTTCTTAAAGGTGAAGAGAAGACTCCCCACCCCCCATTTCTATCCACTTTTCCTAAAGGAGTAAATAGCGACTTAGGCCCACCTTTATTTAATTCTCTATTACTTTCTCTCTCTTCTTTCTTTCTTTCTTTTTAATTTTTTAATTTTTAATTTTTATGTCATTTCTTATTATTAAAATTAAATTCAAAAGAACAAAATTAAAAGAAACGAAAGGAGTCATTTTTGCTTGAGTAGTGACATTTTTACTATTTTATCCTTTTAACACTTCATCTCTCTCTCTTTTATATGATAATTCAACGTTATGATCTTGATCTTGAATTTAAAAATTAATAGGTGTTTAGATAACGTATTACGTTCGTATTATATATTGAATGTAATATATTTAATAAAAAGTATTTATGTTACATTTAAATATAATATTTATTTAAATAAAAAATATTTAAATTATATTATATATATTGTGATTGATAAAAATAAAAAGAGAAAAAGAAAGAGAGTATGTAACATGATTAATAAAAATAATAAAAAAATAAAATGATGAATAATGATTATATTGGATTTAAGATATAATGTGATTGATATTTAAATGTAATATTTTTACGTTTGGATGAAAATTATATTACATTCAAACATAATGCGAATACAATATGATAAACAAACGAGGCATAATATATGAAATTTTTAATCAATATTATAATTACAAATATAATTTAGTGATAATTTCAAACTTATTTAATTATAAAATATAAAGCTAGAATCTTTCTTTTAATAAAAATAATAATAAAAAAAAAGATTGATAGAGTAAAAAAAAAAAAATGTGACTCTTTTTTGGGAACTTGGTGGTGGTTTACTACTTTAGTGAAGGCGACGTCATCCCCTGTGTTATGGCTCAAATTAAGGAAGAGTTAATTTCAGCTTAATCAATAATAACGTTTAAGAACTTTTGATAAAGAAAGTTTCATGGTCAGCATATCATGATTTATACTTAGCTTATGAAATGAATTCCAGATTCAAACTTTAATGGAAATTGACAAATATTTTCATTTAAAAAAAAAACTTAGGATTAATTTGGGGGAGGTTTTGGAGTTATTTTTTTGGGTTGAGAAAAAATTATTTTAAAAAATATGTTTAGGGAGAAAAACTATTTAGATTGAAATAATAAAAAAATAAAAAATTTTTTAGAAAAAAATATCAATATCGATATCATTTTGCTTATCTTGAAATTATATGTAATTTTAAAAAAAATTATCTCATTTGAACTTGTATACATAAAGTTATAGACTTTTAAAATTTGGAGTTTACTGTAATATTTTAGAGATGTAAGTAGTGAAAAGTGATGAAATGTTGAAAAAAAACTGTTTTGGAGATTTTTTTTTTGCGCCACAAACACACCCTAAGCACTTTGATTTTCTTACTCTTAAACCAAGTAATCAAAAAGATGTCCCCATGCAAAATTCAAATTTCAAACATAAAAAGGACAGGTTTGAATATATGAAATATCTCACATGTTCTTACTGAAAACAAAACTTAAAAATATATATATGTATTTCAATATGTAGCTAAACGTGTATAAATAATTTTTAGAAAAAAAAAAAAAAAGCAAGGGGACCATGGAGTCATAGAAGGGTGAATAGGTAAATATCCAAACAGGACTTTTGTGAGGAAAACTTTGGACTTCATGGCCTGATATCAAGGGAACAGAAGGAGATAATGAAAGTGAGGTTTTTTTTTTTTTTTTTTTTTTCATTTTAAGTCAAAATCTAATAAAGCTTTTATTTTACATCAATCCCAAAGAAAATGGCTCTTCTTCTATACGGTCTTGATCATTTAACTCCATGATTTGCGGACACTAATTATGAATCTAAACTTTACACAACACTTACACTTGTATGGCCCAAGTTCCTCTCTCTCTCTCTCTCTCTCTCTCTCTCTCTTATAAAAAAGAAAAAAAAATTTGTTTTTCTTTTTAAGAATAAACGACAACAACTCTTAAATAGTTTGTTAACCCCATTGGCTCAATTTATCCAATAGATTTTTTGAATGCTATATATATATAAGGAAATTGGATGGTTAAGATTTTTTTAGTAGAGTTGGACGGCTAGGATTAAATCATGAAGATGTTATAGAATTTTCTTTTATTTTATTTTTTTTCCAAATAAGATGTTGTTCATAATTTCGATGAGAAAGTACTTCGTGCTCCGATATTGAGGTTGGCTGATTATCACTTTGTAGTTTGTTTTGGTTAAAGGTTGAATGATAATATCTTTGGAACTAATGAACTTTGAAATTCAAAAATGTGAATATTGCCTTGGACAACGATTTATACCTAAAAACCAATTATCTTCGTCTACAAAAAATACTGCATCTGAAAAAATAAAATAAAATAAACAAAAGACAAAAATATGAAAGAAGAAGCATAATGTGATAGGGCATGGGAAATTCACTATCAATGTTAGTTCTCAAATCATATCACAATAAAAAAATATAAATATATTTACTATATAACCTCTTATATATCATTATCAGTTGAATTATCTTTTAACAGTTAGATTAATTTTTTAACGATCTGATAATATATGATTTAGAGAAATTATGTATTTCATGTAGTAAATATTCAATGTATACGCTCATATTGTTAAAAATTTAAATCAAACAAATATAATACAATTTCTATTAATAATAAAATAATACGAGATCATACCATAAAAATTTCTTTAAAAATTGATATGACAATTTAAATTAACACATATATGTATATATTTTTTTGTTACCCTACACTAAAATTCTCCAATAAAATAATGCTGAGAAATAAGTATAACTGCTTAAAGATCAAGCAAGATGATACGGAGTATTTTGATTTAGATCTCCTTTCAACCTAGTATCATTATTGTGAGTTTCCTTTCGGCACAGATGAGAGATCCATAAATAATTGCATGGTAACCTAGTACAATTACATCATATCAATACTTTCACAGAAACATGCAAGCAATCTAGTGAAGTTCACCAAAAAGATCTCCTGAATATATACCAATTTTTTATGGTGAGACATTGTCATAAGCTTTCACATGATAGAAAACTTCCCCTTGAATTTTGTCTCGCCTTAAATATGAACATTCATCAGCAAGCAACGTAAACCTTTCTTTTTCTCTCGTTTGGTCCAAAATCTCCCAAAGCACTGTTTAGAAGTTGAAAGATTGAGCAATAAATGTGGTCCAATTTTGATAGTGAACGTGAAATTTAACATGTTCAGCAACCCCAATTTGTTGTGACATTCAATGCAAACTTTGCAACTTCTAAACACATGAAATTGATAACATGCACAAAACTTGTACTTAACAAAAACACTAAACCTAATTAGTAAACTCGAAGATTAGTAACGATGAGAGCATTAAAACAACTTTTTAATACCAACTCATCGTGATTAAATCTTAAGTTTCACTGTCTGAGTTACTTAAATTTTTACCAAGAGAATCCTTAAAGGGTGTCCCTTTTCCTTTCGTAACCATAAAACTTTGCCTTTTAATTTTTCTTGCCTTTGTTTTTCTTTCCCTGCATGAACTAAACCATATTTCAAAATCCGTATCTAATAACTTTTCAAACGTTTACATCTTTTTACCCCTTTAGGTAGCATCAAGGCTCCCAAAGAATTTTCCATTCCTTGCCCTAAAAATTCCACACACCCTTTCAAAGTTTCAAGATTTCCCACTGACCAACCAGCTCTGCATCTTCAAAAATAATGATAATAATAATAATAATAATAAGAAAAGAAGAGACAGAGAAAAAGAGAAAAAGTCAAGCAACCGGCTAAACCAATTTCCCGGTAAAAAAAAATCAACCAAAAGAAACCCCCACTTGTCCTCTTTCCTCACAGGCCTTATACACACACTACCGTCGCGTTTGGTTTGCAGTGTTGGACTATACATATATACCAGAATCACACAAGCCAATCCCTCCTCCCTCCCTTCGTCTCTCTCTCTCTCTCCCTCTCTCCTCTTTTTCTCTCTCTAAAATTCCGTACAAAACCCACTCCAAGACAACCCACTGAGAGTGAGGGAATTTAGTAGAATAACAAAGTTGGGTCTTTTCACCAAAACGCCCCTAAATTTCTCTGCCTTCTTTTTTGCCTTTCCTCTTTCTGTTTGAATAATTGAAATCGCAAGCCGACGCCAAACCGCGTTTTTGAGTTTAGCTGTTGAGCAGAATCACTTCATCATCTTCGTCATCATCATCAACAGCGTAGTCAGTAATTCACATACTGACATTTTCAGATTTATTACTACTACTACTCAACTCCTTTCAGCCTCTCCATGACGTAAAAATAAAATGTGTTTTTCTTCGCAGTTTTCACTCTGAAAACAAAAAAAAGTAAAAGCCTCTCTCTTCCCCTGTTGGGCTCGCCACAAGTATCCTTTTTTCCTTTTCCAGACGCTGGATCTGCTGCTCTGAGCTCGTCTCAGAGCCTTGTTTACGGTATATATTGGATTTTTTTTCCTTGGATTATTACCTAATTTTGAAGTTTTTAACTTGTAGAGTTATAATTCATGTTTATGTGGCTGCAGATTTCGCTTTCAACATATGGTTGAATACTAAAAAGGAAAAGAAAAAAAAGTCCCGCGTCGAAAATACAGCAAATAAGTAATGGGGAAATTCTCCACTACAACGGGAAGAGAGTGGAACCAGATCTACTCGATCTACGGCCTGGACCAATGGCAAACAGTCCTCTTCCTCCTCTTCCACGCTATTCTCTTCTCCGTTCTCTCGGTCCTTTATCTCGCCTATTTCAACCCCATCGTCTCCCTCTTCGAGCGCCTCCTCTTCTTCCCTGGGGCCGCAGCAGCCCGGTTCTTCGCGGGCTTCACCGGCTCCGTCGCCGCCATCTCCGCCATCTGCCTCTTCTTCGCCGCCGCCAACTTCCTCCACTCCTCCCTTCTCCTGCAGCACGACATGGCCCAGCGGATCGTCAACTCCGTCAGCGACTGGTCGACCGTCAAGCACGCCCTCGATCTCGGCTGCGGCCGCGGCATCCTCCTCAACGCGGTGGCCACGCAGCTGAAGAAGGGCGGGAGCTCCGGTCGGGTCGTGGGTCTCGACCGGTCGAGGCGGTCGACCCTGTCGACCTTGCGGACCGCACACTTGGAAGGGGTCGGCGAGTACGTCACGTGCCGGGAAGGCGACGCCAGGCGGCTGCCGTTCGGGGACAACTACTTCGACGTGGTGGTGTCGGCGGTGTTCGTCCACACGGTCGGGAAGGAGCACGGACAGAAGTCGGCGGCGGCGGCGGCTGAGCGTATGAGGGCAGTCGGCGAGCTCGTGAGGGTGCTGAAGCCCGGCGGGTACGGCGTCGTGTGGGACCTAATGCACGTGCCGGAGTATGTCCGGCGGCTGCAGGAGCTGAAGATGGAGGACGTCCGCGTGTCTGAGAGCGTGACGGCGTTCATGGTCACCAGCCACATTGTCTCCTTCCGGAAGCCGAGTCAGCACGTCATGGGACCCGGTGAGGTCCGACTCGAATGGAGATGCTGATTTGGATAATCTGACGTGGAAATTGATGCTTTGTGTCATGTATATTGCATCAGACAAGATAAAGATATATAAGAAAAAAAAGGAAATTAGTTAATTACTTATATACTTTTTTTTTTTTTGGTCATAAATGTAGTTTTTGATTAAATGTATAAGATTATTATGTGATAGTGTTCTGAGAAGGCGAAGCTGACTCAGAGGGGTTTGGTGGATTATAATCAAATACTTTGTGATGTAGTTTTTTTGTTACATAATGGTCGGTTTGCAAATGATGCCAAGATGCCAACTTTTCTCCAGCCATACATACACATATATACATATAAAATCTTTTCTTGGCTTGTTTATTGCTTTTGTGATCTTCTAAACCTTTTTTATTTCTTCAGAACTGTAGACTCGATCAGTATAGATTCTATCAGTTTTACATATTTTAATCAAAAAATGCATTATCGAAATCATATGCTCTAGGAGAGGAAAGTAATAGGCAAAAGAGAAGAAAGAGGGTGACATTTGCGTTGGAATGGTAAAGTGGGATGTATGTTTCAAAACAACTTTGTGAGCGGAAGTGGATGGATTTGAAAAGAGTTTTGACGTAGGAAATGGGCATGCACTAAGAGCAGGTTGTTGTGAAGTCTGCATCACATTAAATATTTGAGTACTCAAAATATAGAGTTGGCTTGTGGTTTTCGGGAAACATGCAAATGCTTTTGAGTAAAGTGGGAAGAAAAAAAATGGAATGAATTTTGGTTTCTTTTTGAGAATTGTATCCAATTGGCATCTCATGATCTGCTTCCCGTGTAATCTTCTGATCAGATTCCAACTTTTCTGAAAAATATTCCCCCCATCCGCTTCCCATGTAATTTCTCTCCCTTTTTTTTTTTCGATAATTATAATAATATCCCAAATTAGTGTTCTATATTCTAGGGTATTTGTTTCATCCACTCATTTGGATATATTTGCTAACTTCCATTTACGGTTCGTTTGTATTTTCAACATAAATAATTGTTTTTAATATCTATCTAAGTACATCTTTAATGTTTGTGTATGATACTGTTTAAAATACAAATATCCCATTACAATATAAATTGTTTCTGGTTTCCAACTGAATTGCAACTATTTTATTATGCTAACCAATATGAGAATGCCATATTTACTTATGTAGATAACCACAAATCGGTGGAGACAAAAATCAGCATATCATAAATGCATACTATACTATGGAAGAGTAATGATAGATGGCATTAGAGCTGAGTTGTTGGTGAATGTGAGAGATAACAAAATGTGTTAGTAATGACTAAAAAGAAAAAGAAAAAATGCTAATGAGAATTCTATAAAATAATAAACTATAAGAGGATCTACCTTAGAATGAAATTGTGAACTTTAAAACCTTATCGTATTTTTAAAAAATTAATAATATAATGGATTTTGATAAAATTTTACTATTTAAAGGCGTCTTACCAATAAAATATATATTTTTTATATCGGAATACAGATTTTTCCAGATTTGTTATTGGATGTTATTCTTGTTGTAATTCACAATCAGCCGTTGGTGATAGTGGTTAAATCTCAGGCCTTTATTTCTTTTCTTTTCTTTTTTTCCCTAAAATAAAAAAGAAATAGAAAAAAAGAAAAAGGTTCATATGAAGCTGCAAACTTTAGTTTAAATGGATCAATAATTAGCATTCAAGTCTGAAAAATAATTGTGTCTGAAAAGTAGATGGCGAGCCATGACAATTAGCATGCTATCACTTAAGATGCCCCAAAAGATATCATATTAGAATCATATAGCACAATGAAGTGAACTGAAGGGAAGCGATTTTTTTTTTCTTTTACTTTTTCCGAGTGATGCTTTGAAGTTATGCCACATCAAGTGTAAGAGATTCTATGATCCGATGTTACCGCTGAATGACATTAATTTTGGCATCTGATGAAATGGTAAGTACTTGTAATCAAATCTATTCTCATATGCAGATACACACATACACACATATATATGTATGTATATAATATATATATATATGTATTATATATAGAGAGAGAGTTTTGGAGACCCATTTGTGACTGAAGCATTTTAATTGCACCATGTGTCTCTCTATGCCTTGTCCAACTAACTATATACATTGATTAGCATCTTCACTGCTCCGTACTCATTTCACATAACTTGTGCTCTTTCTACAATGAACCATGTGTTCTATGCATAAATGCATATGACAAATCATCAAGGTTCGTATGGTAGAAAAAAAATAAGTAAAATAAAAAATCATCAATTTTTTTCCCCCCTTTCATGTCATCCTTTATGGCTTTTCTTGGTTAAACCATCTCAATATATATACTAATGTAAATATTATATTTGTAATAAATAAGTTACGAAAATAATGTAATTAAGACTTTGTGTTCTAATATAGAAAGTTGTTTCTAATATTATAGCTATTTTTTGAAATAATCATTAACTTTTGAAAAACGTAAAAGCAAAGTTTTAACACCTAAATAATAAGAAATGATAAAAGTTGAGGTACCAATTAATAACAATCACATGCCAAATTTATCTTGATATCAAGTTTAATATTTGTTAAATTTGTCACCAAAAATAGCATTCTACTTGAGAGTGATTTTTCATTCAAATGCCAAAACTTACTGTTGACATAATAGTTTAGTACTCTATTAGAGATGCTCCTAGGAATGGTTGTATGATTCAGTAAGCCAATTTGTGACACTTGCCATGATCTAGAAAATGTGAAGATATATTTTTTTTCCACCTTTAAAAGGATAAGGATTTTATGGAACGATATAGGGAAATAAAAAACCTAATTGTAAGGGATACAATTTTTAAACATCAAATTCATCAAGTTTCTTTTCAAAAAAAAAAAAAAAGTCAAGTTTATTTGAATTGTCATTTTTTTAGCTTGATATGATTTCAATGTGATCTGATAGTCATATGTTATATTAGTGGTTTATCATTCATACCTTAACAAAAAAATTTGGCTTTGAAAGGGAAGATATTTTAGCAAGATGGATTTTGTGGCGAATATTTGTGTTTGGAAAGTTGATCATGCAAATTAGCCATGTTGTTGCGTGGTCACCATGCTACATCATTGACAAGAAATGAAACTGGAAAACAAAGGATGGGAAATGTGTTAGTTGGGCATTGAATCCCACTAGGACCACCTTCAACTACAATTCCTTTGGATGATTTCATAGATTCCCTTCCTCCTTCCTGTGACCTTCTCCAAACGGGAACTTCCCTGCATTACATGCCATCTGCTTCACCAAATAACAACTCTATTTTCATTTTTGATTATGTTTTGTGTCACAATAAAGTTGTTTAATATCTCATTAAAATTGATTTCATAAAGGGAGCTGCTAATGTTGTGTAATGTAGCACAAAAGGTTGCCTGCATTTTGTGTTCAACCATTTCTCATTAAGCATAATTATATCTGCTAAACAAAATTTTTCCGCAACGTAATGCAATCTTAAGCTTGCTTTTAAAAGGAGTATTAGCTCCGAACGGACTTTGGTACTTAGAGATCAAGAAAGAATTTAGAGAATTAACGTAAATGAAAATTTCACTAATCGAAATTCTCATAGAAACTGAAAACCCGAATTGCTGGCAAAAAAAAAAAAAAAAAAAAAAAAAAAGTGGGGCAAATTCCTTTAATGAAGCACATGCATAAACATGTATAGAGTATCATCCAATCTTAATGCATCCATTACAAGTTTAATTAAAGTAATCAACTAGTGGTCCTTAGTTCCATTGAACTTGAGTGGACAACCTGGCAACAAAATCCTACGACATTAAATAAGAAAAGCAAAGGGCAGTTCGTGTGTTGTTATCACTGGTAGTAAAATTATAGAATTAATTTTATGTATATAGTTTTGCAATACTAGACATGAATATTAAGCCAAGGGAAGGAAATTCACATACATTATTTAACAAATTTGTATAGCATTTACTTTCAATGTAGAGAGACATTTTTTTTTTTTATGGTAGCAATGAAGTGACAAATATGCACAGTTTTGAATGACAAGAAATTCGTGTATACACACACACACACACACATTATAGCCACAATAAAATTATGTGTTTTTTTATTTTTTATTTTTGGCAATATGACTGCTAACCAGACAAATATTGAGAATGACATTTCTAACATGGAAAAAAAAAAAAAAATAGAGGATGTCTTGGACTAGTCTTCACATTGCCATATTATCTCTCTCTCTCTCTCTCATTCACATCATTCCTTTTCCGGTCCTTTATGATGGAGAAATTTTCAGCTTATACACACTATCGTGCAAGGCAAAGCAAAGGCTCTATTCTAGGATCTTAGAATTAATTACGAAAATGATGTTGAATACGTAGAACTTCCTATACTTTATGGAATATCACTTAGCAGATTTTACCCAACCGGTCCCATGGTCTAGTGGTCAGGACATTGGACTCTGAATCCAGTAACCCGAGTTCAAATCTCGGTGGGACCTTTTTTGGTTTCCATTTTTTTAATAAATAAGAATTGGGTTCTAGCTGTATTTTGGTTGAAGAGCTATATAAATGGAGATACACAGCTACAATTAAACAAAGTTTAAACTAAAAAAATTTCCTATTTATTTTTTAGCCAAAAAAAATAAAGAAAAAAACTAAACTAAAATCTTACAGGATTTCCACAAAATGGTAACTTCAATGCTGGCCTCTCGGTGGGACCTAGCTGGTCCCAATTTTGTTTTTTCTTTTCTTTTGTCTTTTGCCTTCTCTATTTGGAACCTATTTCTCGATAGCAACAGCCAGATGAAAGCTATTTAAAAAAAAAAAAAAAAAAAAAAAGAAGGTAAACCTGCTCATAATACTCTATTTGTTGCTTTCCATTATTTGGTAATAAATATTATTTTCTTTACAAGTGTTGCTTTAATTACATTTTTGTTCACAATACCAAAAAACACTAGTGATTATAAATATAATTTAACATTAATTTCACATTTGACTGCTCTATAGAATAATAAAAGATTCGAAAAAAAAAACCACTAAAACCTTACAAACTTTCACTAATAGTTGTTAACTTCAAGGTTACCATGTTTGCATTTCAATTACAGGGGATATTGGTGCCAAAAAATAAGACTGTATAACCGAAATAGAACACAAACTTAAACCACAACAAAAATAATAATCAACTACGTATATGCATACGCACATACATGAACAAAACAAAATCTCTTACCCACTAAAGAATTAATATTATTTTTTAACTCATCTTGTTTTTATCAAGTGGTATTGGTAGTATTTGTAAGCATAATATAGTGATAATTTCACATCTAACTCCATCATAAGGTATAAATTAGTTTATATCTCCCCACTACAAAGTTCAAAATATATCCTTTGATATTCAGAATTTCTTACCCCAGGAGATGAAGTGACAATGGTGAATTCAGTATTGTATCAGACCGAAAGAAATGAAGATCATATCCGAGTCGCTATCACTGTTGTACAAGAAAACAACAAATTCTGCTATACAAGAATCAAGGTCTCAAAAGAACATATGATATAGATAGTGTAACAACCAAAAATCTATCTGATCAAACTCAAATTTTGTTAATTCAAAAGGAAAAAAGAAAACGGCCATATACAAATTTCCGGGTATCCAACTGGGGACGGAACTCTACAGCTCTGCCATGAATCTTGATTGAACTAAAAAAAAAAAAGTTCGCCCGATTATAGAGTGGAAAACTGTGATGTTCCCAAGATACCTTGAATGCCGGAGGTAAAACTGCGGAACTAGGAGATATCAAGCAGGAATGCAAAAGGAGGAGCTGAGTGCCGGAGGCAAGACACAGATCAGATGGGGCCCAGGGGGATTACAACTTATATTTGCTTCGTCAACATCCGGAAGCCCAAGTTGAGGTGGCCGTACATAACCCGCCATTAGAGGCAGGCATAATACAGAGATTTCTATCCTTGAACCTGTCATTGTGAGCGAGAAGATGTCAGAGCTATTTGGAGCCAAAAAAATCCATTTCAATGAGCCTTTCCTTTTAGTATTTGAGTGTTTCATTACAAAACTTTTGTACGAGAATTTAAGTTATTCACAAACCTTGCTTCGCAGAGAGAGATGCATGCCCTCTTTTCCTTCCAGCAATCATCCAATTCTCAGTGTTTGCATTGACTTCATATAACACCTCATCCTGCTAAATGACGAACAAATATTAACTGTAGTTTACATTCCATAATTCTTCCTCGACTAGATGAATTCCATTACATAAATATCAAGAAGGGATTAAATCGTTTCTCTTTAATCGTAAAGGAAATCACTTCATCGCTTACATGATTCTGTGAAACTTCATTCTCAAAATCTTTAAGCCTTTCAACCCTCCATTTCATGTTAACAAGCTGCCCAACTCGAAGGCCACCAGAAGGGAGAGGAAGAAAACCAACGGCTAAGCATGGGTCAAGGACGGGCCTTTGCAAAACGAGAGCACTCCGGAAAACTAAATCCTGTTTAGCATCTTCTGTTGCTGAACGCTCTATGCCAACCGGAGGGTGTGCTCCAACACTTCTATCACCAGAAATTCCATATCTAATATTTAGTATGCTCTCTGACTGCAGACTCTTAGCTGCATCTGCACCAGAAGAGGGGGGAAAATGTGTTTTGAGTGCCTCAGACACAGGCTCTTACTGGAGCTTCAGAATCCAATAAGCAAGCTTAGAAGTTTGCAAACAATAGTACCATGATTGTTAATACCTTCAGCATCCGATTTCCCTAAACGTATACTGAACAAAATTCCTGCCCTGGAAGCTGGGGAAATGACTAGTGGAAAGAAGCCAGATGTTGGTCTCCCATTGCTGCGATCAGCATGAACAAATCCATCTTGAAGGTCCAGCCAAGCGTCATGGATAGTTAATTTGGCCTTGACTTCGGAATTTAGTATAACCTGAAGTAATATCAACTAATTTCACTTCACAGAATATAGAGATAAGCCACAGAAAGACAAAATTTCTGACCATCATTCTCACAGCAGCAACAAAAATCGACCTTTAACGTCGCAAGACCTCAATCAGATATCAAAATTGAAAGAATCTCTCCTAGACCTCATCAGAAACTGGGTGTGCAAATTGTAAAAGCTTAGACACAAACAGACAACTCAATCAACATGTCTTTCAAAAGTACACAACAATAATATCTTGTATTTCTCATTGTCCAATTACACTACAGTAGATTCTCATCTCCTTAACGATAAATATACTAAAATATAATTCTTGGCATGAAGGATGCTACAATGAAGGCCCCGAACAATAGATCTGGTAACAATTCCTAGTAGTCTCCAAACACATTTAGGGAATAAGTAATTTTTAAACCCAATAGATATAATACCTGCAGAAGCAAAGTACCATCATTGCATCTATCTGCAACTCGTATGCTCACATGGAAAGGATCAGTGAAATGCACAGCTAGGGTACTGCATCAGAGCAAGTGTATTCACAAATAAATTACTAACAAAAAAAAAATTTATGTACTAGGAAAACGTAAAAGTTAAAAAGGAATTATCAACAAAATATGGGAAGGTGGGAAAGAATTGCAATGCCTATCAAATGTCTGGTTATGAGAAATTCCAAATTCAAGTTTTAAGGCTATAGTCCTCATTCCATCCACAATGCTCGTCCTCTGCGGAGCAGCTGCACATGAAAAATGATTCACCATAGGCATGTAAGCATTTTGGTGCAAAATAAACATGAACGCATGTGATCACCAATAGATTTGTATCATTTTTCCGTACCTGACGAGGATCCTCTTGCAAGCTTGTCACTGATAGCACGAACTGGAATCCATAAAATAGATGTCATATTGCTTGCCCAATCTGGAAACTCTATTCTACCCTCACAAAGAATCAACTGCTCAAAGTCTTTATTGACAGTTGAAGGACCATTTTCCAGAGCACCATTAGCAGCCAGGCCTGCAGAACCGTCTGATGAATCTACATAGCTCTCCATCTCAATGACATGCGACTCTTCAATTTGAAGGCCAGGACCAGTATCAATATGCAATACAGCACCCTTAAGGGAGTAGTTAATGGGCCTTACTATAATTCCAACCGACTGTGGCTCATTTATAAGCAACGCAGATGAAACAGCTGCTGTGAGATCAACCAGAGTTCGTGGCTTGAAAACCTAAAGAAGAGGATAATCAGATACTGAAAATGCTTGGATAAATCTGGTCATTTGAAGGATAAGTTTACCATTAAACTTCCTCCACATGTCACATGCAACGTCGGCATAGAATTTATGCTAGACACAAAAGGAAAGTAATACTAAGCTAGTAGTTTACTTTGTACTAAGTAGACTATACCTTCAAGATAGGTCTTGTAGGCTTTTCATAACTCATGAAATCATCACTGTCTGCAGGACCACCCTTTGAAGAGCCGTGAGACCTGAATCTTAAGCGTCCAATTTGCCCCGTAAGAACACCCAAGACATAGGATCCTGGCTTTTGGGGTGGTAAATCCAAGGTAATTGTATTACGACCAGGTTTCAGTACAATAGCAGCAGAACTCCTTAGTGCCTGCAAATATAAACGGAAAAGTTAGCAACCTAAAGTGAAGTGTGGTTCTAAAACAGGCATAAGATTATATCCAAGAAAGCTACCTCTACTCCTTCATCAGCTTGAAAAGTAGCCATCAGTGTCAAACTAAGTGAGTCAAGCGTTATATCATCAGGAAAGCCACTCCAAACAATTACAGACAGAATACCAGGATCTCTGTCACATAATTCTATTGGAGGCCCAGGATTTCCAGAAAATGTAATCAATGATGATACATCAAGAGGCACAGGTTGCTTCATTTCACTATGTGCAAGACGAACAACCTCTGACTGAAAAGCTTGACGTTCCTTGGTCAAAAACAGGCCTTTATCTAGAGAAAGCAATCTCACACAAGATGATAGGTAACCAGCTTGGTCACTGAGTATCTTCTGACACTCAGCCAAATTGGGCAGGACTTCAGCTAATAGATCCTGCCATCCTTCGCCAGCATAAAGGGCACAAACCTTCTCATATGACTTTGCAGCTAGATCATAGTTTCCATGCTTAAAGCAGACGGCTGCTATTTCACCATCAAGAACAACTCCATGTCTTTTCCACCAGGAGCGATGATAATTGTATGCTGCACCTTTTGTTAGCTCCAAATACTTTTGCTGCAGAAATAAAAGAAATGGAAGTCGACTTATGTAGACAAATAGAGATCCGAAATATGTTTTAAAAGAACTAAAATAGTTCAAAAACCAAGACTAGACGTTTAACGCTTTCTGAACAATACTACTTTCGCAGGGAATCCAGGTTAAACAAAAGAGAGTTCACAAATAAAATGATTTACAAGTAAGCTATATAAAGTGGGATCATCATTCCACGATGTAGGGATAATGATGGGAATAAACTAATATTGCAGGATTGTAAGTGTTTTTGTAAGCAAGTGTATAAGTGTTTGAACAATATTTTGGTACCTCAAACTCTTCTACAGACGAGAAAGACTTCCATAGCTCAGGATCAGAAATTGTACTGTGCAAAGAATATTCTGCAGCAACATAGATTTCTGCAAGTCTCATAGGTCGATCTATTGAACTGTCCAATCCTGGAGAAGAATTAGTACGTGTCATGGAACTTGTCTGTACTTTATTTGATGGGAACATCTTTGACATTGCATCTGAGCCTGATCTGCTAAAATACAAACATTTCACAAATAAAATACCTTAGGAATCATGCAAACTTAAATAAGAAGTTTTGATAGATAAGCGTTTAGTTAAAAATAATGCATCCTTGGATAAACTATAGCATCATCAACTACACGGGCTAGAATATTGGAATTATTGTAACATGTGAATAAAGTGCAGGCAATCATCATACATTTCAGACATATTTCCAGCAGAAAGAGAAGCCCTTCGCCGGTTAGCCTCGCGGAGAAGTAAAGAAGGTTCAAGAGGCAATGGTTTCCTTTGGATGCCAAAGTGCTTGACTGCAGGAGTTTCTTGAAGAATCATCTACCAATCAAACAAAGAAGGACCACATAAAAACTTCTTAGCAAAATTATTCCTCTCTAGTTGAAAAATTTTGAACTTGGAATACCAGGTATAATTTATCAAATATAGCTTTTAAAAAGGAAGCTGCATGAGATTATTCCAGCTGACTTTGAAGGTAATTGACATGCCGAATAGCCCACACTAAATTATAAGCCTTCCAGGTCCAGAATATGAAGATTGATTATGAAAAGCTATGTATTAGAAGGATTTAACAGATGCTGTTTCCCAGATATGCTCCTCCATTAACACAAATTTCGTCTAATTCTTCACACAGAAGTCCAACAAATAATAAATATGAATCACACACAAGTTTAAAGTATTTTCTTCTAAAAATTCAGATACTTAAGCTGCCTTTTTAATGGTCCAATTCTGCATGTGCTAGATTGAGAACTGACCTTTTCTTTTGCCAACACCTTAGATGACGCATCAGGCGGAACTGAGGGCCAAACTGCTGGCTTGGGCCAAGGTAGCATGCTCAGTGAAGCACTGTTCCGATGAAGAGAAGTTTTGTAGGTGGAAAAAATTATAAGAATCAGTCAATCAAACCATACATGGTTTTTTGGAAGTTTTTAATAATTGTAATATCACGAAAAAGTTTTTTTCAGGATACAATAATCTACAAGGAGCAAACGAATTAGAAAAATGGAACGGGTAATTTGGTTGTACAAGTTTGTCCATACCTGTTTACAGGACTTCTTTCCATATTTGTTCCATATCCAATCAAATATGCAAGTCTCATGAACTGCCAAAATCATAAATTCATTAGAAATCTCAGGAAAAAATGGAATAGAAAATAGTTAATTTTGTACCATGAACAAATTTCAGTGTTACTTTCAGACAATCACCTTGAAGGCCATAAAATTCTGAAATTGCTCTCATTTTATTTTATTTTTACGAGTAAAATTTCATTTTCTGTTTGAGAAGTATTGTCAGAATTCTGTATTCGTATGCTTTGTTAAAATTGTTACTAAAGTTTTGTAGTTAATGGCTTTCAAATAACTTCTACGGACACACTTGAATTGTCTTGAATCACATGCGGTAAGTCACTTCATCACTTACATAAAGAAAAAATAATACCTTAACCCTGCATTGCGAATAAAGGTCACCCTGAAGTCGATAGAACTCCTTTTCTTTATCAGGTGCCACAAGTACTTTACTATAACGTGAAGCAGTTGCATTGATTAATTCCGTGCAAGCAGATATCACCCAAACTTCACGCATGCAACATGGTAAAATATTCTGAAAGCAACTCCAGTGGGGACGAATAATACAGATACCAAAAAAAAAAAAAATGAGGAGATCTTTTACGAGGACTTTAATTAAACAAAATATAGATAACACACTAAGCATGACGATCCAATACCTCATGCACTGTTAGGGCCTTTGAGAAGCTTATAATGAATGTGAAACCCCTTGATGCAACCTCAAAGGGGCGATTCAGCTTGAACAGAAGCTGCAATTAAAAGCTTAACTATGAGACGCAATTATAATTTCAGTGAAAAAAATGAACGACAATTTGCAAAATAGATTCTGATGAAAAGCCACAATTTCCTAGCCCAAAAAGGAAAGTCCCTGACTGATGTAATATCGATGAATTCAGAAAGTATCTGTAAATATTGCATTAGAAATTTTAGCACAGAGAGAGAGAGAGAGAGATAATATTACAGGTAGATTAAAGCAATTGGACGATAATTTCAGTCTCATCTATGACTTGTAATATATATTTAATGTACAAGAGGTATAGGACACTCCCAGGTTCAACATACCCTTGATTGACAGGCAAAGAGATACTGTCGAAATTCAAATTCCCTAAATGAGTCATCCTGAACAATCTGTGTCAATGGTTTTTTTCCAGAATTAAGCAACATTGCCTGGTCATCACCATGCTCTAGCCCCCCGAAGTCCCTCTGTTTCCCAGGTATATTGACTGCTGTTAATGAAAATGAATCATTAGTCAAAAGCAGTATAATTCTGGAGTACTAAGTGCACTTGTACACCAAGATGGTTCTCTGACTTATGCAGAAGCCACAATATGCATCTTGCTGGAAAACTTAACAAGACACAAAGGCACACCTGTTTCTAAATAACAAATCTCTAGTTCGTCATATTCACGTAAAGCATCTTCATGAAGATGAGCCATCTCAAACATAAAAGCCAAGCTTTCCTGAGAACAGCAAAAAATACGTTAACTAGATTGACAAATGGGGATACATGGCTACAGAGACACAGGCTTGTGAGACCCATTTATTATATTTTCCCAGGATACATTACGAAATTCTCATTTCGTAAGCATATTAGACTAATTCTTGTGGCAAGTTACAAATAAGCTCTTCAAAGAAATTTTGATGTGATCATGATAATTCGCCAATTTATTTTACATAATTGTAGCAATTCCTCTGTCCACAAAGCCTCCCAAATGACATTCATATAGTCCACATATTGGGATGTAACAACCTTCAAAATAAAAAAATTGCAGAAGTTCCACACTGGCATGAGCCGTTGTTCACTGAGCTTGCGTATCTCATCCTCATAAAACTGTACACGTTTATCCAAGGTATTTCTTACACATTCCACAATCTTGGATTCCAAGTCTTCCCAAAAATTTGCTTCAGGGCTATGTAAATCGAACTTGCAGCACCTGAACAAAGTAAATGATAAGCCAAATAATAAAATATGTGTTGAAACAAATTCAAAACAATGAGCATATGGAGATATCATTTTACATAACTAACATTCTAATGTTGATATCTAACATGCACAAAGATTTCATAGTGGAAATTAGTACAATACGTATAACAAAATAAAAATTTCTGATCAGAATTCTTCAAGTCATTTTGGGAAGGGGTAAGCTACGAAAGAAATAGAGGGAACAAAACCATTTTGTGATATCATACCAGTGGAATTTTTCTTATCTACAAATACTAAATAAAGCAAGACACATACAAAAATTGAAAAATGATAAATTACTAACACAGTAAGTTTTACCTCTCTCTCTTCTTGGAACTAAAATCAACTTCCAGTTTGGCATATACTTTCTTTGCCATTTTGGTAGCCTGATCATTATTTGGATGGGCCTTGGAGACGAAAACAATGAACCATTCTCGTTCATCATTTTGGACAATTAATTTCAGGCGTGGTTTAAGAATGGTTTTGAACTCGTCAAGATCCTGGTAAGATTGTAAAACAAAGTACAATTTAACAGTAATATTAGCACAAAATACAATCAACGCTAATTTAGAAATAATTGTAGAACAGAGCAAAAAGAAGCGTTAACTGTTAAGTGGAAATTTTTTATGGATATATTTATATATCTTAAAATCACCCAACCCACTAGGCAGGCTGGGAGGAACTGAACCCCAGATCACGTGGGTGGTGAAGCAAACTTATAGTCCTGACCACTCAACCAGGCCCTTAGACCCTTTTTGATCATAGGTTCAAACACAATTCAAAAAGTTAATTCATATTTATTGTGAAAGAAAACACTACAGAAATAGTTTGAAAAGTGGTTAAAACAGAGTGCCAAACAGGAGCTAAATTTCAAGGATTTCACTTAATAATTTCTATGCCAGTTTTTCATAACAAATCAAGTCTATGGAAACCATTACTGTTATCCCCCTTCACATTATATAACGATATGAGGATTTGAATTTGGATATTCACATAGCACAAAACAATATCTAGAATAACATATTCATGACGTTTAGCCCAATATTAGGCTTCCACTTTCCAAAGCCCCTACATCCTCCTATAAGGTAAATGTAAATTTTCATCCTTCCGCAATTACAAAAGGTTGGCCTTGTGTGTATCTCTTCATCGACAAAACAAGAAATAGCTCCTTTATTTCACAAAAATTGCATGAGATACATGTAGAAGAATTGCTCTATCACTAAAATAGAAAACTTATGATATGTTGATGATCAAGACATAAAAATTATACAAAGCATCATGTGTCCACTAATGAAATCAATGAGATCAAGGAGCTTCCATCTAACCTCACAAGTAACAAGGACAACAGTTGCATATGGTTCCCGAAACCAAAATAAATATTGCTCCTGCGGGAATCGGCTGCGAAGCCTTGTATCTGTTGTTAATATAAATTCAGCAGGCAAATAATCCACAAACACGGGATTTCGGGTCTTGTTATTTAAGCAAGCTTTCTTCAATGGAAACCGCAACTCGAATCCATTCTTGATCGTAGGCCACAAGTCACTGACATCTTCAACTGGAAGGAGCAGCATCTAAATCATTAGTTTCAAAGATCTAGTTCAACAAAAGCTACTCTAATAAATATATTTGTTTCAACCATCATTCAAATATAAACAACTACTTGAATGAGAAAACTTCAAGACAAAAATAAAACTAAATGAGATGGCACTCTAGAACTCTCCAAAAGTTCCAATACACATAAACGTAAACTATTTGTAAGCAAGAAGAGAGTCTGCAACTAAGAGAACTAAGCCTTATTTCCAATAAAGATCCATATCTTCATCACTAAAAATGACTTATAGTTTGAAAACATGTTCTTCACCTAAAGTACATTACTCAGAAACTTGAACTAATTAAACATTTTCACCAAAAATTTCATTCATTCATAAACTCTTTCATACAAGAAACAATTAAATACATAAATTCAATACCAATTCTTAAAGACACCCATTTCATACGTTTCCTAAACGAGCAATGATACGGATACATAGTGTCAAAATTAATTCTGCGGATTCTATATAAAATGGTACTACTGTTTTATCCTAGCTTTTTTTAACCCTCGCAAACTTATATTTTTGTTTCATAGTATTCATGAAGCTGTTATTTCATCATGACTAGTAAAATTTTTCTTCTTAAATATTCTTTATCCTGGAAACACATAGAACAAATTTAACTCAGCTCTTAACTTTTTATTCTCTCTCCAGAATTCGAAATCAGAAGATTAACATCTCCAACATTTTCAGAGCAAAAGAACCCAAATTCGGACTTGAATAATGCCAACATCTTCAAACCAGAATTCAGATTGTAAGAATTCAACTACAATCCACACACACACACACACACACACACACACACATATACAATCCACATATATATATATATGGAATCTGAAGGCATAGAGATCGGTAGCTAGAATTCAATGACAAAAAATTAAACCGCAAAATCAAGCTCAAATTTCGCAAGAACAAAAGAGTAGAAAACCTAAAATGGAAATAGATTTACCAGCAATAACGAGGTGATCACAGGAATTCTTGATTGACTGAAACTGAGCGAGAAAATTCGCCATGTTCGACCTCGATCTAGTCACACCATCATGCTACACATGGATCGGCATGTGTATGTATATATATATATATATATAGCAGAGAAGAAGAAGTGTGAGAGTTTGAGTGTGTTATGGAAGCAAAGAGAGAAATGAACTGTGAGGAGTTGGGATTCAGAATTCTCTTTCTCTTTTGGGTCCGGACCGGGAGATCTAGTGCTTCGCGTCTGTATCACGACTGATCGTTGGGTGTCCACATCTGGCCGTCGGATGCGCCGTCTGTCTTCCTATGATTTGATGGCCATGGGATGTGTTTCGTTCCCGGGATATATAATCCACGCTAGTCGCCGCTCGCTGGCCAAGGCAGAGTACTTTGCGTGGGAAGTAAAACAAAAAGGTGCGGGGTGTACGGTAACTCGATGCCGAAGAGCGTATTACCGCTTGAACAGTAAATTTTGATATTTAAATAAAAAAAATTCTTTTTAATAAAATGATATTTTCTATATTATATTTGTTATTTGTTAAATTTGGTAAAGTAAATGTTACGTTTTAACCTTTGATTTTGATTAATTACTATATTCACTTTTTATTATAATTATTATGAAATTTTTATTTTTAAATTATTAAAATACTAAAAATTTACTTTTATAAGTTTTAAAACATAACGTGGAGGTTAATTCTACAATTCTACAATGAGATATATTTATTTTATTCTATTAATAGATAAAAATTTTCATATCTTGGATCATTTTTGAACGATGTAGATTAAAAAGATGCACCTCCTTGGCCACCTAACCCACATAGTCCGCCCTCCCACATCGTCTCTGGCCATGCCACCGCACTGCTACTACCCAAACCATGACTTATGCCATAGTCGCCAACATGCGAGCTCCTGCCATTGTCCAAATTACAACGATAGTAGAGATCGTCGGCGTTTGCGAGTTGCACCGATGGCTGCGATTTTTCCAAATATGGCAAGGATCTTTGACTTGACTTGAAGACCTCATTGCTCTCCTCATCAATAGGCACCCCCCTCCCAATCATTTCATGTCATTGTTGGTGCCACCACCTCCCAACCGAGCTCTCACCACTATCCGGCGGATGATTCTCCGGACGTTTGGATCATCGTTGAAGTGGGAAGGTAAGGGCAATCAAGTGGGCGATGGAGGGAGTTGCTAGTGGGGAAGTGGTTGCTGGCGTTTTGGACAAAGAGAAAAGAATTTGTTTTCGATTTTGGTTTTTTTTTTTTTTTTTTTTTTTTTTTCTAGTTTTAAGATGTAATCTGATGTGAATAGAATACATTAATTTTTGTGCATTTTTTAAAACTAAACCATAAAAAATAATCTAACGGTCAAAAAATTTTTTCCCATTAATGAGATAATAAAATGAGAAGGTTTCGTTGTTAAAGTTCCTAATAAAGATGATAAAAAAAATATAAAAAGTACCAAAAATATCATTACATCATTGGGGGAGTTTATTACCATCCCTTAAGTGTCATTTGGTAAAAAAATTATATTTTAATTTTACTTAAATACAATATAATTTTACACCAAACACAAATTTTGTAACAGTGTTACAAAAACAATTATTATTTAAAACATTTTTAAAACAATCAGTGTTACAAAAACAATTATTATTTAAAACATTTTTAAAACAATCACATCAACTTTTCAACTCTACTATTCATCTCTACTTTTATTAATCACATCAACTTTTTTACTCTAAAATACTTTTCATCCAAACACACATTTAATTCAAATACAAAACAAATACTTTTCAACCAAATACAATATTCAAAAAATAAAATTCATTTAAATACAATTAAAATGCAATGCATTTACCAAATGCCCTGAGTCACCTTTCCCCATACTCTTCCTTGATCCACCCATCAAGTAAATTCAAATTTTTAAGTATTACTGATTACACCCCCTCAATTTTCCAAAAAATTCCCTACAACAAACTTTTAATTTTATCCTTTTATTCAACCACCGATCAATAAATAACCTTTTTTTTTGTTAGTTTTGTTTTCTTTCATATTATTTTTTCTCCTTCTTATTCTCCTCCTCCTTTTTTTATATTAATCGCACATTTTCATATGTTCCTTTTTCTATTGAAATATTTCATATTTTCTCCACATATTAATATCCATGCATTTTTATTGAAATATTTCATCCTTTTAATTTGTTATTTTTAATCAATATGAATACAAAAACAAGCTATACAACAATATCCATATGCGAAGAGAGCCTCTTTGGTGAAACCGTGCTACAATCATTACTGCTCTACCATGCGGCCAGAACAATTGAGATAGAAGACGATCAATACCTCAACTTTGGGTTAGAGGTATGAACATGGAGGACCATCAAAGAACTTTTATGTACATTTATTTATTTTTTATTATTTACAACAGATCTTTAATGTACAAAATAAAACTTAATTACAGTTTTGTTACCTTCTTGCCCTGAAGCTATACTTTGAATTTTGTTTTGAAATCTTTCTTCAATTATTATTAAATAGTTTTAGCATTCAAGATTGTATAAAGCGGTATATTAATTGAAAATAATAAAATAATTCATTTTTAATTAGGGTAAGGACTAAGGTGTGAGAGAAGTACTTTAAAAAAAAAAATACCCTTAAAAGTAATTTTATTTATGGATTATTCAATCATAACAAAATTTGTTAGGAAGGGGGTTTGAGAAGAGTAGACAAGAAGGTGACAATAGACCTCCCTTTAGCAATTTATCCTTTTGCTAATTTGAAAGAGACCTCGAAATCTTAGACTCTTTGAATCATCCAATTTCACCTATTGAGTTAGTTCCAACGAGATAAAAGGAAAATAGTCTTTGTTATAATAACGAACCCTCAAGGTTTTTTTTATTTATTTTTATTTTTTAAATTAATTAAAAGTTTGGATAGAAATTAACAAAAGTCAAAAATTATTTAAAAAATTTAATAACATTTTGGAAGAGTATGTTGCTTTGGATGGGTCGTTTTGTGGGGTTCATTTGGATTAAAGGTTCAAGTTAAAGTTTTTGGTTGAATGTTTGTATCTTTTTGAAAAGTCAACACAAAATTACAATCAATTTTTAAAAAGATAATCAACTTCAACTTTAAAATTCCATTCTAAAACTTTGTTTCAAACGCAAGTTTAGTTGAAAGTTTGGATAGAAATTAACAAAAACTAGAAATATAAAAAAAAAAACAAATAGCATTTTTGAAAGAGCATGTTGTCCGGTATAGTTCCCTAATGCTTGATAATCCTAATTCATACTTTCATTATAAGAGGATATATTGTACATCGATTTTCCTCTTTTTTTATTTTATTATTATTATTTTTCTTTTGGAATTTGGCTTTCCTACGTCCAAAAACAACGTACTAACTGGGAGGACACCATTGTTGTTGTATACTAAAAAAAAAAAGTTGCATACCGTTTAAATTTTAATTTTTTGAAAAAAAAAAAAAAAGACAGATAGTTGGTCAACATAAGTATACTACCGTCCCAAACGACATGTCATTGGTCGGCAAAATGAAAACGTGTCGTTCTCCTGAAGACTAGTGTCGTTCATGCATAGAAACCAATTTCTTTTCGCATCTGTTGAAGACTTCATTTATAACGCAGAAAACTGCTCGTAGTCCTTATAAAGATTAATGTCGTTCTCCCGCAAGTTGCTTAAAAATGACATGTTGTTCTTTAAAAAATAAAGTCGTTGAAGCTTTAATAGCATCGAATTTATAGTTTTGATTTTGAGGACTGCACTCTCCCATAAAAGACAACATGTCGTTGCTACTATAAGTATTGGAGTCCTTTGATTCTTGCCAGAAAATATTTTTCTGTCTTTGACCATTCAAAAACGAAATATTGGTGGTCGTATAAAATTTACACTCATTTTTTTTAAACTTAAGATGATGAATTCTACACCTTTTAGTTGAATCACATATAAAATTATAATTAGATTATGGATATAATTTTAAATATGCACTCATTTGCATAAAAAAGAAATGTCATGAAATTTGTTCCTTCTTTTACTGTTCCCTTTTGTTTGTTGTTTTTCAATACATAAAATTTATCATTTTATTGTCTGTTTATTCCGAGCTTCAAAATGATAATAAGGTTTCTCCTTAATCTAAAGTTACTGTAACATTAATTTAAAGAATCAAAACTTGAGTTGAGCTAAAATTATACTTATTAAAAAAATGTTGAAAAAGCTCAAATAATGACTCAATTTAAGTATACATAAAAAGATTCTCCCTCCCATTCATCTTCCAAGCCCGGCCCCTTCATGTAATGTCAGAACCCCCTCATCTGATGGGTTAAATCTTACTAAAATGTCAATAAGGATTTCCATTAAATTAATTTTTCTTTGGACTTCATCTAAAGTTTCTAATCTCTCACATTGAGGGAAAAAAGAAACCATAGTTTACAAGGCAAAAATATTAGAAGAACTGATGTCCAAAATAATTCAGGGTGCTGCACTACACTGATTAATCCTTAAATAAGACAATAATAATAAGAAAGATCAAAGGTCAATAAACTTGCCGATTAGCGAGGTCGTTCATGATCGTTAAAGATGAAGGAGTCAGTAGATTGCTATTGCCGTTACCGTTGCCAAAAAGGTACACGACAATGCATAATTATACGAATGATATTTTGTTTATGATTGTAGGAGAAAAATTATAATTGTTTTCTCGAACCAACACATATTGCTTAGTACTATCTAAAGTTCGGACCCTTTTCTCAGCCCTTTCCCCTCCTATTTATTGAGTTCATACTAAAGAAAACTGTTGGACGTGCTTAGAGCTACACTCATTATTTTGGAACTTATCTCCTGATCTCATCCCCTTCTCTTTGGATAGTGGGTTTTGTGCCTATGAACTCTAGGAACATGCATGATGACTTTTACTGGAGCGGTTACTACGGATAATTCGAAAGGGTTTCCTATTTCAAATGTTATTATTATTATTATTTAGTTAAATAACGGTATAGGGAAGGACGACAATCATTAGCATATCTACCTTGGGCGTGACTATAGGTGTGGCGCCCGCCGACCCAGCTCGCCCGAGTCGACGTTCATCATTTCTTTTCTTGTTAACTTTGCATACGTAAACGTTTCTTTTCATTTGCGGAAGTGTAATTGAAAAGCTTTACTTTCAAAAATTAAGTGAAAATTTTGGGAACTTTTTTTTTTTTTTAAACATTTTTACATAACTTCCCTTTTCATCAAAACATACTAGCTTATATACATATATATTTTTTTTCATTTTTGTTCCATTTCATTTACATATTGTTTGCATATATATATATATATATTTAAACATATGCTTATACAAAAAAATGCTCTGGCAGCTGAAAACATAGCGGGTCCGTCCCCTTATCCATGACACTTCTGGAATCTGTCTGCCAGTCTCCCTATCCCTCTATCATATCCTGGGTTGCTTAACTTTATCACCTACACCACAAACAGACTTGTGAGCTAGACTCTGTAAGCACAAACATACAAACAATTAACTTATATGCATAACCTCTAAGGCTAGTCACATAATGCAATTCTAATTCCTCATAGGTTAGTGTTCGGGGTTCTTTATCATAGCTTATCACAACATCCTCATATTTTCATTTCATGTCTTCCTTTCTTTCTTATCATCACTTTTCTTTTCTGTTCTTTTCTTTTCTTTTCACTTTTATTGGTGGGCCCGTTGTTGAACGTATCTATTTGCACGCTGATAGTGGGAGGAGGGGGAGCGACCCACCAACCTACCTCACAGTCACATAAAAACCGCACCTTCGGGGTTGGTCCATCCTATAATCTACCGCACCTTCTGGGTAGCACCACATCTACGCGGAGAATATAGACCGGAAGTCTCGACCTTGTAGGAAGACCGGTACGCCAACAACTTAAGTTTTCAGTCTTATTATCTTGCATTCTTTTAGCTTTTAGATCATAACCTATCATGCATATATACCATTCCTAAGACATCTCTAACATGATCTTTCATCTAGCTCATGTCACATAACACATCAAAATTAGTCAGTACGTGGGTAGACAAGTAAATGTTTGTACTTACAGTATCTGTGCAAGTGTGATTCCTTTTAGATTCTTGACACTGTTTTCCCATTCACTTCTTGTGTTTCCTATAATAGAAATAATCATGGATTATTTCTCATATTCACTTTTTATTTAAATCATAGTAAGATTTACATTAAATTTCTACATTTTCCTTATTCCTATTTTTTTTTCTCCAAATCAACTCTTAAAATGTTATTACTATCTTTACTATTGTGTTTTCACCCTTTTCCTTAACATTCCAATCTTACTTAACATTCTAATCTCCATAATGTCCACACTCTCAGTTTCTTACAACTAATTCACCTCATTATCGTTACCGAAATTTCGGCAGCATTTCCGCTTAAAAACTAAAGTCCCGGCGTTTAAATAACGCCTCAAAACTTAGGTACCCGCCAATTACTATACTAGAGGCCTAATTTTTCATAGAACATTCAAATCGTTCTATGAAAAATGCTTATCAATCACATACATTACTTATTAACACATTCCAAATCATATCCATAAAATTAACCATCACCTTCATTTTTCATTATCCATTTCCAACTTACCATTCACTACTTTATCTTCTCATTAAATCCTTTCTTACATTTTTCATATCCATTCATTCATTCAAAACCACTAACAACATAAAACATTCAATTTCAACCACCAAAACTTCAAACTCAACTTTCAACTTAACTAATCCCTTCCAAACAATTACATAATCATTTTCAATCTCTTTTCTTAACTCTAAACTCAACAAAACTAGCTTAAAGATTTCCCAATCCCATTTCAAAATCTTCACAATTCATCTTAAGGAACTTAACCAACATTTGTTCAAAATCGAACTCAAATACATTTATTGTTAATATAACCTTTATAACCATTTTTTTCACTTAAATCATCAAGTTAACAATCATAGAGTTCAATTATTTCACCAAAAAGAGCCACAAATTCATCATGAAAAATCATCAAATTTTCAAACCCTAACTTTGTACATTTTCGTTTTCCTCAAGAGAAACCATTCAAACTTTTGCATTCAAGTTCCCAAACTCACATACATTCTTTCCTAAGCCATCCTCAATCAATTTTAAAAAATTTCGGACCCTAACATTTCCATTTAAACATTTCCTTACACTACCCTATTTTGAATCCGAAAATCACCAAATAACTCAAGGAAAGGGGTTACCTTTGTTTAAAAACGTTCCTTTGCTTCTGAAGGAACTGAAGTCACGCTTTTTCGGAAGAAAACTCGAAGAAAATCTGAGTTTGAGGAGGTCAGAAGTCGCAGCTTTCACGCGGCTGTACAGGGCCGGATTCACGAGGAAGGAGAAAGGGGAAAGAGAAGCTCGCGTACTCTTGGTTTTCTCCCTTTCTCAGTCGGCATTTCACCCCCCGATCTCCCTCTTTCTCGCGCTCCCTTCTTCTCGTGCTCGTCGCTGAACTTCATGCTCGCTGCCGAACCTCACGCTTGCAGCCGAACGAAGGAAAAAGAAGAAAAGAAGAAGAAGATTCCCCCCCCGAAGTCTCTCTCCTCCCGTCGCTCTCTCTCTCTTCCGTCGGCTTTCTCTCCCATCGGCTTTCTCTCTCTCTCTCTCTCTCTCTCTTCGGCGTGGCTGAGGAAAAAAAAATAAGGGGAAGGAGGCTGTGGTGAGTTATTTAACTCACCCTCCCCTTTTTCCTTTTTCAGCTAAAAAAAAAACGCCCTCCCCCCCCCCTCCCCCCCCTTTTTTTTTGTCCCAAACTTTTTAAATTTATCTTAAATCCCTAGTCTTCAAAAATTATTATTATTATTATTATTATTATTATTTTTATTTTTTGATAATAACCAAACTAAACCATTGGATTTACTTTTCAATAATTCCATTAAGACATCATAACTTAAAAGTATTTTTTTTTCTCTTAATGACATATCCTATTTTCGCTATCCCCATTATCGGATCGACTTTTGACTAGAAAGTCTAACTGAAAAAAATATACTAATCACTTGAGTGGGTTTCTAGGATCATCCATACGTTTGGTTTACCTCCTTGACGCCTATTTGGTAACATCTCACCCATTCTATAACAATAAACTTTTCTAACTTGGAAGTCTTAATTTTTTTTTAACACTGTTAGAATATTTTTATTTTATTCTAAACAGTATTAAATCATTCATATATAAACATCATTACATTATTTAAAAAAAAAATAATTTCGAGAAAAATGGAAATTCTTGGTTGTTACATTCACCCCTCCTTATAAAATTTTCGTTCTCAAAAATTCAGAACAAGTGGGGGTATTTTTCTCTCATCTCTCCTTCACACTACCACGTAGCTTCTTCTACATCGTGATTCCTCCACAACACTTTGACTAGCGAGATGCTTTTATTTCTTAGTGTCTTCTCCTCTCGAGCAAGTATTTGAACTGGTTGCTCCTCATACGACAAGTCTTCTTGGACTTGGATTGGTTCGTACTCGAGAACATATGAAGGGTCTGAAATGTACTTCCTCAACATCGACACGTGGAAGACATTATGTACAGTGGATAATTCGGGTGGTAGCGCTAACTTATAGGCCACTTTTCCTACTCGACTGATAATGGGAAAAGGTCCTATGTATCTGGGACTCAGCTTTCCTTTCTTCCCAAATCGCATTATACCCTTCATTGGCGCAACCTTCAAGAACACGAAGTCTTCTTCTTCGAATTCTAAGGGTCTTCGTCTCTGGTCTGTGTAGCTCTTTTGGCGACTTTGTGCAGTCTTCATCCTCTGTTGGATTTTCTTGACCGCATCAATTGTCTCTTGGATAAACTTAGTCTTGTGTAACTCCTTTTCTCTTAAGTCATACTAATGAATTGGTGATCTGCATTTCCGTCCATACAATGCTTCATATGGTGCCATTCCAATAGAAGCCTGGAAACTGTTGTTGTATGCAAACTCGATCAGTTGTAGCTTCTTATTCCATACTCCTTTGAAGTCTAGTGTACATGCGCGAAGCATATCCTCCAGTGTCTAGATTGTGCGCTCAGATTGCCCATCTGTCTGAGGGTGAAATGCTATACTGAATCTCAGTTCTGAACCCATTGCAGCTTGAACACTCTTCCAAAAGTTTGATGTAAACCGGCTGTCGCGATCAGACACTATCTCTGTTGGTATTCCATGCAGTCTCACTATGTTTGAGATGTACAGCTCTGCCAACTTTTCCAATGTATACGTCATCTTCACGGGTATAAAGTAAGCAGACTTGGTTAATCGATCTACCACTACCCATATGGCATCAAATCATTCAATTATCCTTGGTAGTCCAACAACAAAATCTATAGTTACTTTTTCCCATTTCCATTCTGGGATGTCCAGTGGTTACAGTTCTCCTACTGGTCTTTGATGTTCCGCCTTGACCCTTTGGCATGTTAAACAGCGACTGACGTGTTGGACTATGTCATTTTTCATATTTCTCCACCAAAATTGTTGCTTTAGGTCTTGATACATTTTTGTACTACCCAGATGTACTAAGTAAGGGGTGTCGTGGGCTTCCGTTAGGATTCTCTTCCTCAATTCTCCTTTGTCGGGCACACAAATCCTCCATTGAAAAAGTAGTACCCCATCGTCAACTATGTGGAACTCTGTCTTTTCACCCTTGGAAACTTCTTCCTTCAATTTTCTCAGAACAATATCAACCTCTTGAGCTTCTTTAATCTCCTCAAAGAGTGTTGGCTTGAGTTGCATTGCCGCCAACTTTCCTGAAATTAGCTCCATTCTTAGCGTAAAAATTTCTTGTTGTAGCGGCTTGGGCAGCTTATCGATAGCTATTCGTTCCGACATCGTTGACTTACGGCTCAATGCATCCGCTACCTTGTTCACTTTGCCGGGATGATACAAGATCTCGCAGTCATAATCTTTAACTAACTCAAGCCATCTTCTTTGTCTCATATTGAGTTCCTTCTGGGTAAAGAAATACTTCAAACTCTAGTGGTCGGTAAAGATCCTACACCAAACTCCATATAAATAATGCCGCCATATCTTAAGAGCAAATACTACAGCAGCCAATTCTAAATCGTGAGTCGGGTAGTTCTTCTCATGTTCTTTCAGTTGTCTAGAAGCATAGGCTATCACCTTTCCATCTTGCATCAATACAGCTCCTAATCCCATCTTGGATGCGTCGCTGTAGATATCAAATTCTCCTTCATCTTTAGGCAAAGTGAGAACTGGGGCGCTCGTCAACCGTCTCTTTAATTCCTGAAAGCTTTCCTCGCATTTGTTTATCCAATCAAATTTCTTCTCCTTACGAGTGAGAGCTGTGAGAGGGGCAGCTAACCTTGCTAATCCCTCCACAAATCTACGGTAGTAACCTGCCAATCCTAGGAAACTCCGTATCTTGGTGACGTTCTTCGGAGGTACCCATTTGCTAACCGCTTCAACTTTTGTAGGATCGACTGCAATCCCGTCTTTTGAGACGACGTGTCTGAGGAAATGGACTTCATCTAACCAAAATTCACATTTTGAGAACTTGGCGTACAACTGATGCTCTCTTAGTGTCTGCAGTGCGGTCCGAAGATGTTCCTCATGCTCTTCTTGATTTTTCGGGTAGATGAGGATATCCTCAATAAATACGATGACAAATTTGTCCAAGTATTTTTTAAATACTCGATTCATAAGATCCATGAAGGCAGCTGGAGCATTTGTCAATCCAAAGGGCATAACAAGAAATTCAAAATGCCCATATCTCGTGCGAAAGGCAGTGTTAGGAACATCTCCTTCCTTGATCTTCAACTGATAATAACCGGATCGAAAATCAATCTTGGAAAACATTGCAGCTCCCTTGAGTTGATCAAACAAATCATCGATCCTCGACAGTGGATACCTGTTCTTGATTGTAGCCTTATTGAGTTCACGGTAATCAATGCACATTCTTAAGCTTCCATCTTTCTTCTTCACAAACAAAACTGGTGCTCCCTATGGCGAATAGCTGGGGCGGATGAATCCTTTTTCTAACAACTCTTTCAACTTCACCTGTAATTCCTTCAGTTCTGCAGGGGCCATTCTGTAAGGTGCTTTTGAATAGGGGTTGTGCCTGGCAACAACTCAATCTCAAAAGTGATATCCCGGTCTGGAGGGAGTCCTGGCAATTCTTCTGGAAATACTTCTAAGAAGTCCCTAATCACCGGTACTTCACTTGGTTGAAGTTTCGCTTCAATGCTTGTATCTGTGATGTAGGCTAAGTAGCTAGTGCATCTACTCTTTATCAGTTTCTATGCCCTCATTGAACTTATCAGCATACCGAGCGATCTTGGAGTATGACCCACATATTCGAACTGGTCATCTCCTCCTGACTGAAACACTACTTTCCGCTGCTGGTAATCAATTGTCGCTCGATACTTGCTAAGGAAATCTATTCCGAAAATAACATCGTAGTCAACTATCTCTAGTATGACTAAATTGATATATAATTCTCGGTCAGCAATAATCACTGAAACATTACGTAACCAGTGATCCAATAACATTACCTCACCAGAGGGTAGGGTGGTCTTGAACACTTAACCAATCCTCTCCTTAACATGCTTAATTTTTACAGCAAAAGTATGAGCAAAAGTATGTGAAGCAAATGAATGTGATGCACCTGAGTCAAATAATACATAGGCAAAACTTTGGGCAACAAGAAGCTGACCTGTCACCACATTTGAGGCTCCCGCCTCAACGTCTTCTTTGGAGTAGGCCAGAATATGTGCATCTGCTCGACGTGCATCTTCTGATCGGTTCATGTGAGTCTGCGCTCCTTGGGACCTTGTCTGCATGGCATGTGCTTGGCTAGCGGTCGGTCACGGCTGAAAAGATCTTAGCTGGTATTGGGGATTGGTAGGGCAATTCCTGGCAAAATGGCCTTCCTTACCACATAAATAACATGCATGTGTCCCCACTTTACATTCCCCTAGATGCATCTTCCCACATTGTTGACATGGGAGTCTATTTTGGCTGATGCTCTGGTTTGGCCTTCTCTGAACATTCCTTACATTCTGACCTCCGGAATCACTAGTATTAGTTTTCCGCTTGTTGGTGCTCGATTGATTTTGGTTGCCACTCTGACTAGGCCTCGGACCTGAGAAAGGCTTGCTACTTTGGCTTTGTTGATTGCTTTTCTGTGTCAGCCTTGCCAAATCCCTTTCCCTCTTCTTGTCCTCCCAAGCCTTAGCCTTCTCCTCTTTCGCTCGGGCCAACCTATGTTCAGCTCTCATCGCCCTGCTAATGCAGTCTGCTACGGTGGTAGGTGGGGTCTCACCACTCTCTACCAATATGGTAATATCGGGCCTAAACATGTCAATCATTCGACGGACCCGTTCCCCTTCTGTTGGTACCATCTGCGAACATAGGCGGGCTAGCCGATCAAACTTATAGCAAACTTCAGTCACAGACATTTTTCCTTACTTCAACCCATCAAATTCTCGCTGTTGAGCTCGCAGAGTGTCTAAGTTGAAAAATTTTCAGTTAAATTCTTCCAGAAAGTCATCCCATGTCATACTTATCACATCCCTTCTCATATTCACCATCTCCCACCAATATCTGGCATCTTTCATAAGTAAGTAGGAGGCACAGAGAATTCGTTCTTGATCCATGAGATTCATGAACTCGAAGATCATCTGTATGGAGGCCAACCATTCTTCAGCCTCAAGTGGATCGGTAGACCCCTCAAACCTTGACGGTTTTGTTTTCCTAAACCATTCATATAAGGACTCTTGATTGATCACCATCTGAGTAGGAGTACCCATATCCCCTTCTGATGGAACTGGCATTGTTGGAGCGGCTGACCTTGGAGTTGGTTGAGGTTCTGGCATGGATGTTTGGGACGGAGTCATTTGAGGTTGGGAAGATCCACCCCTATCAATTTGCTCTATATTTTTTTCGGCTAACAACTCCCTTAGCCTTTGGTTTTCCTGCTCTTGAGCCTCCAATCGTGCCTGTATATTGGCTAAGAGGTTGGTTATCTCGGTATCTCGATCTACTCTTGACGCTGTAGATCGTGGTCTGACCATATTGTCGTGTACTACCTATTGTAAACAATAACACAGTTTAGTGCTTACATAACAACAATAACTCTTAATTTAAAAACAATCTTACTTGGACTGTGCAGAAGCAGATGCTTGAAATGTCATGGAGGGTCAATGGACAACCGCCGGGCTCTGATACCAACTGTCGCGCCCACCGACCTAGCTCGCCCGAGTCGACGTTTACCATTTCTTTTCTTGTTAACTTTGCATACATAAACGTTTCTTTTCATTTGCGGAAGTGTAATTGAAAAGCTTTACTTTCAAAAATTAAGTGAAAATTTTGGGAACTTTTTTTTTTTTTAAACATATTTACATAACTTCCTTTTTCATCAAAACATACTAGCTTATATATATATATATATTTTTTTTTTCATTTTTGTTCCATTTCATTTACATATTGTTTGCATATATATATATTTGAACATATGCTTATACAAAAAAATGATCTGACAGCTGAAAACATAGCGGGTCCGTCCCCTTGTCCATAACATTTCTGGAATCTGTTTGCCAATCTCCCTGTCCCTCTATCATGTCCTGGGTTGCTTACCTTTATCACCTACACCACAAACAGACTTGTGAGCTAGACTCAGTAAGCACAAACATACAAACAATTAACTAATATGTATAACCTCTAAGGTTAGTCACATAATGCAATTCTAATTCCTCATAGGTTAGTGTTCGGGGTTCTTTATCATAGCTTATCACAACATCCTCATATTTTCATTTCATGTCTTCCTTTCTTTCTTATCATCACTTTTCTTTCTCTTTTTTTTTTCTTTTCTTTTCTTTTCTTTTCTTTGCTTTTCACTTTCATTGGTGGGCCCGTTGTTGAACGTACCTATTTGCGCGCTAACAGTGGGAGGAGGGGGAGCGACCCACCAACCTACCTCACAGTCACATAAAAACCGCACCTTCGGGGTTGGTCCATCCTATAATCTACCGCACCTTCGGGGTAGCAACACATCTACGCGGAGGATATAGACCGGAAGTCTCGACCTTGTAGGGAGACCGGTACGCCAACAACTTAAGTTTTCAGTCTTATTATCTTGCATTCTTTTAGCTTTTAGATCATAACCTATCATGCATACATACCATTCCTAAGACATCTCTAACATGATCTTTCATCTAGCTCATATCACAGAACACATCAAAGTTAGTCAGTTCGTGGGTAGACAAGTAAATGTTTGTACTTACAGTATCTGTGCAAGTGTGATTCCTTTTAGATTCTTGACACTGTTTTCCCATTCACTTCTTGTGTTTCCTATAATAGAAATAATCATGGATTATTTCTCATATTCACTTTTTATTTAAATCATAGTAAGATTTACATTAAATTTCTACATTTTCCTTATTCCTCTTTTTTTTTCTCCAAATCAACTCTTAAAATATTATTACTATCTTTACTATTGTGTTTTCACCCTTTTCCTTAACATTCCAATCTTACTTAACATTCTAATCTCCATAATGTCCACACTCTCAGTTTCTTATAAGTAATTCACCTCATTATCGTTACCGAAATTTCGGCAGTATTTCCGCTTAAAAACTAGGGTCCCGGCGTTTAAATAACGCCTCAAAACTTGGTACCTGCCAATTACTATACCAGAGGCCTAATTTTTCATAGAACATTCAAATAGTTTTATGAAAAATGCTTATCAATCACATACATTACTTATTAACACATTCCAAATCATATCCATAAAATTAACCATCACCTTCATTTTTCATTATCCATTTTCAACTTACCATTCACTACTTTATCTTCTCATTAAATCCTTTCTTACATTTTTCATATCCATTCATTCATTCAAAACCACTAACAACATAAAACATTCAATTTCAACCACCAAAACTTCAAACTCAACTTTCAACTTAACTAATCCCTTTCAAACAATTACATAATCATTTTCAATCTCTTTTCTTAACTCTAAACTCAACAAAACTAGCTTAAAGATTTCACAATCCCATTTCAAAATCTTCACAATTCATCTTAAGGAACTTAATCAATATTTGTTCAAAATTGAACCCAAATACATTTATTGTTAATATAACCCTTATAACCATTTTTTTAACTTAAATCATCAAGTTAACAATCATAAAGTTCAATTATTTCACCAAAAAGAGCCACAAATTCATCATGAAAAATCATCAAATTTTCAAACCCTAACTTTGTACATTTTCGTTTTCCTCACGAGAAACCATTCAAACTTTTGCATTCAAGTTCCCAAACTCACATACATTCTTTCCTAAGCCATCCTCAATCAAGTTTAACAAATTTCAGACCCTAACATTTCCATTTAAATATTTCCTCACACTACCCTATTTTGAATCCGAAAATCACCAAATAACTCAAGGAAAGGGGTTACATTTGTTCAAAAATGTTCCTTTGCTTCTGAAGGAACTGAAGTCGCGCTTTTTCGGAAGAAAACTCGAAGAAAATCCGAGTTTGAGGAGATCGGAAGTCGAGGCTTTCACGCAGCTGTACAGGGCCGGATTCACGAGGAAGGAGAAAGGGGAAAGAGAAGCTCGCGTACTCTTAGTTTTCTCCCTTTCTCAGTCAGCATTTCACCCCCCGATCTCCTTCTTTCTCGCGCTCCCTTCTTCTCGTGCTTGTCGCCAAACTTCATGCTCGCTGCCGAACCTCACGCTTGCAGCCGAACGAAGGAAGAAGAAGAAAAGAAGAAGAACAAGAAGAAGATTCCCCCCCCCCCGAAGTCTCTCTCCTCCCGTCGCTCTCTCTCTCTTCCGTTGGCTCTCTCTCCCGTCGGCTTTCTCTCTCTCTCTCTCTCTCTTCAGCGTGGCTGAGGAAAAAAAAAATAAGGGGAAGGGGGCTGTGGTGAGTTATTTAACTCACCCTCCCCTTTTTCCTTTTTCAGCTAAAAAAAAAAACGCCTATTCCCTCTTTTTTTTTTGTCCCAAACTTTTTAAATTTATCTTAAATCCCTAGTTTTCAAAAATTATTATTAATATTATTTTTATTTTTATTTTTTTTGATAATAACCAAACTAAACCATAGGATTTACTTTTCAATAATTCCATTAAGACATCATAACTTAAAAGTATTTTTTTTCTCTTAATAACATATCTTATTTTCACTATCCCTATTATCGGATCGACTTTTGGCTAGAAAGTCTAACTGAAAAAAATATACTAATCACTTGAGTGGGTTTCTAGGATCATCCATACGTTTGGTTTACCTCCTTGACGCCTATTTGGTAACTTCTCACCCATTCTATAACAATAAACTTTTCTAACTTGGAAGTCTTAATTTTTTTTTTAACACTGTTAGAATATTTTTATTTTATTCTAAACAGTATTAAATCATTCATATATATATATATAAAAACATCATTACATTATTTAAAAAAAATGATTTCTAGAAAAATGGAAATTCTTGGTTATTACAATAGGGGGCCCTCAAATGCTGATAAGAATGTTCAATTTGGTCTATATTTAGCTTCGGCCTACTTCTCAAGTAACAAGCTCATCACCAAAGTCTCACTGAATGTGCTAGTTTTAAGGTCACGTGAGGTGTGGTCCCAGGTACTTTCCATCAAGTACTAGGTTGGTAGGAAACAAACCTTCATATTTAATATTTAAAAGAGGTAAATATACCTGAGTGGTGCTAGGTACTTGGAAGACTATACTTGAGTTGAAAGTATTGAGTTGTTGTCAACAAATATAAGCTTCTTAATACTTAACTTAAGGAGGTCTTTAGTTTCTCAACTCTCATATTGTTGAGGAGGAGGTTGACTTTGATCGTGTTAGAATTTTTAATCCCATAAATTTTAAAGAAATTATATTAAATAACATATTTTTAATGCATTTTTTCAAATATATAACATATTTTATTATCGTTGTTAAATTATAACATATTTATATTTTTGAAGATATTAAATTTCTTTTTGAACCACCACTTAATTAATTTTTTTATATTTTCTTATACTTATTTTATCTCTCTTCTTTCTCTTTTTCTTTCTTTTCCTCCCTCTTACTGTCACTCTCCTCTCTTTGTTTCTCTCTCCTCGGTGATTGGAGAGGACTCACTATCACGAACTTGACCATCGCAATTGCTGGAGTTCCTTAATTGATGAGTAACAACCTCCTCCTTTGCACGATCGTTGGCAGTGAAATTGTGATCCACACAAGTGAGATCTTGTCAATGCCAGTGTGAACAGATCTTGACAGCGCAAGAGGATTTTTCTACTCTCCTTTCTTAATCCTCTCTCTAGTCTGTGTTGTATTTGGTTCTTTTGGATTTTTTTTTTTAAATGCAGGCTTGCTCGCGTTTTGGGGTTGAATTTGGGATTTCGGGATTTGGTTTGTCTTAATTTTGTTGGTTACAGAGTTTTGTTGGCTATTGCCACTCCTTTCGTCATTGGCTGTTCTATCCTGTGTGGTGATGATGGGAGGCTGATATGAGGTTGATTTGCTGGTGATATGTGACGGTGGGTTAAGGTTTGTCGGTTTGGTAATTTGGGGCTGATTTGGGGTAGTTTTGGGATTTTTGAAAATTTTGGGGTTACGTTGCAATTGTTTATTATATGGAATTGTGTAATTGTAAAATGTTTTATTTTTTTTTTGAAAAAAAAGTTGAAATTTCCAAAAAAAATTATAATTTGATGAGCATATTAACTTAAAGTACCAAAAGTTGTATCTTTTTGATGAAAATATCATTTCCAAAAAATTAATCTATTTTTTTGATCAACTTGAAAGTACCAGAAATTGCAACTTTTAGTGTTGACTTGTTTGTCATCTTTTCATTAGAGTTATTTGTCTTCTGATTTTTATTTATGACATTCTTATCTTAGTCATGTTTCAACGTATCATTTACAGTTTTTAGCTTCTATAGGAGTATTAGGAAATTTTAAAACTCATGATAATTTTGATTGTAGTGGTTGCAAATAGGCAAAAGTTTTTGCTTTACCATTTTATAGAAGTGTTTCTTTTTATATTGCTCTATTTGATTTTATTCATTCTAATATGTAGGGACCTTCCCCTATAATCACAAAGGGGATCACGATTTTATGTTTCTTTTATTGATGATTGCATTCATTTTTATATCTTATAAAACGTCGTTATGATTATCTTAATATTTTCAATATTTTTCGATCTCTTGTAAAAACTCAATATTCAACTGTCATAAAGAGTTTTCGTTTTAATTTGGGAGGATAATATATTTCCAATAATTTTTTTAATTTGCTTGCTTTTGATGGAACACTTCATCAAACTTCTTGTACAAATACTCTCAAACAGAATGGTGTTGCCAAAAGGAACCATAGGCATCTTGTTGAAACTATTTGTTCTCTTTTGTGTTTGCCTTTGTTCCTAGTGAATTTTTGGGGGAAATAATTCTTATTGCTACCCAATTGATTAATAGGATTCCAACCTCACATAATTCAAGTATATCACCCTTTGAAAAGTTATATGAACATGCTTCTAATTATTCTTCCTTGCATGTGTTTTGATTTAACCTGTTTTGTCCTTCGTCCTCTGTAACGGTTTGCTATATGTGTCTTTTTGGCTTATGGTGTAGGCAAAAAGGATATCGTTGTTTTGATCAAATTAGTCAAAAATTATATGTCTCTCATCATGTTGTGTTTCTTGAGTATATTCCATTCTTTATATTCCTATTAGTTCTCATAATACGACCAAGTCTGATCTTATTCACGTTGATCCCTTCACTATTGATTTTGACATAAACCCACCCACCAATTCATCTGCTCCAATTTTAGATAATGTTTATTGCGGGGTTCCTGTCAATAGCTCAGCAAATTCTAGAACTTGAGCTCATGATACACATTTTGCTCCCTCTCCTTCTATAGCTACTCAATCACCTCCTGAGTCTGCAACTCCTCCTCCTCCTCATCACACTTCGCGTTCCTGTAAGTCTATTAGACTATCAGATTTTGCTTACTCTTGTTATTCTATTTCTTTTACTTCCTTTTTATCTTTTAGCTCTTGTCCTATAGAGAGGCTATTTGTGATTCATTTTAGCAGGATGTTATGGCTAAGGAACTTATTGCTTTACATCAGACAGATACTTAGGACTTGGTACCTTACCACCAAGTAAATGAGCAATTGGTTCCCATTGGGTCCATAAAATCAAAACAAAGTCTGACAGATCTATTACAAGATATAAAGCTTAACTTGTTGTTAAAGGTTGACTTATATGTTGATGATATGATTATTACTAGTGATGATATTAATGAGATTGTAGCACTGAAGTTTGAATTAGCTCGTTGTTTTGCAATGAAATATTTGGGATCACTACATTATTTTTTGGGTATTAAGATTGTCTTTTCTCCAAAAGGCTATCCCAATCAAATTATATAGCTCACATATTTAATCGTGCACATCTTATTGATAATAAGATTGTTGATACACCTCTTGAGACAATACTTGGTACTCTCCCCCTGATGGTTCGTCCTTGCCGAATCCTACTTTATTTTACACTATTATTGGTAGCTTGATTTATCTCATTATCACTCGTCCAGATTTTGCACATGTTATTCATGTAGTTAGCCAGTTTGTTATTGTCTCTACTACATTTCATTGGACTACTGTTCTTCGCATTTTGAGGTATTTTTAGGGTACTCATTTCAAAGTCTTTACTTTTGTCTACTTCATCCTTAGAGCTGCATGCGTACTCTAATGTTGATTAGGCTAATAATCTTATGGATCGCAAGTCCGTCACTGGCTTATAAATTTTTCAGGGTGATTCTCTTGTTCTTGGAAGAGTAAGAAGCAAGATATCATTTCTAAATCTTCCACATAAGCTAAAAATATAGTGCCATGGCCTTTACTACTTGCGAGATAGTTTGGTCACATTAGTTATCTATAGATATGGGTATTTTTTTGGTCGTCCTACTCCTTTATATTATGTCAATAAAAGTGCTATTCAAATTGATAATTTAATATTTTATGAGCAAACAAAACATATTGATATTGATTGTTTATTTCACTAGACATCACCATAGCTTGGCAATATCACATTGTCTTTCATTTTTTCTTCCATACAGATTACTGACATGTTTATCACGGCGCACTTCACTTCACATTTTCATTTCTTATTAGGCAAACTCTCAATACTTCTTGCAGTGGTATCGTGAGTTTGAAGGAATGTTAAAATATATGGTATATTTATTATTACTTGTTTTCTATTATTAATATGTTTTTTATTTCTAGCATTTGTCTAATAGTTTATTCATGTTTTTATAGGAAATCTATATTGCCTTGACAGAGATTTATGTCCCCCTTCTCTTGAATGTGTTGATATAGAAGACGAAGGTTCACTACGACCCCCTTTGTGAGGAGGCACCCCTTCTCCCGAAGTTACGATGCTATTTTACCGAGTTCCTTAGAGAGAGTTGTCTTGCGCCCGTAGGCGTGGGATTCACTGGAGTGGAATCATCCCAATGGCGAAGGACGCTATCAAGTCCGCCAAGTTCCGGAGACGTCGATGAGTTATTGGGCCAAATTGAAAGTGGTAACTGATATTATTTCTATCTCCCACCAAACGTGTTATACAATTAGTTGCATGAGAACATTACATTTATATAGCTAGCATCCATACAAACATATGTATTAGTACACGTAATGCTACTTGGAGTTATATATATATATATATATACACACACACAAACACACATTATTTGTATTTTTTTTTTTTCCCAAGGAACAATTATTACGCTTTTGAGACATATCTACTATGATCTTTCATTTATATTAATTAGCTTATTATTTCTTTGTGTACAACATCTAAATCGTGAAATTTGAAATTTTTAGAAAGCACTATTAGAGAAAATCACTGATTATTATTTAATTATTTAATTATTTATTTTTTCTTTTGTAGATAACTATTAATCGTATATAAATTTGTATTTTAAATATCTTATTTAATTTTAAGAGAGTAGAAAACTTACTGGTCATTTTCGAATCAATTGTAATGTGTATTATTTATATTCGTTGTAATCAATGTGTTTTATTTCTCCTCTTTCCTCTTTATTTGGAAAGCTACTAATCGAGTACGATAGTTCATATTATCATGTCTAATTAATTTTAGACACAATATTTTTCCAGTAATTTGCATACATTTGCTATAGCTGTATGATATTTGCTTGAATATTAGCTTTTGTCATTTGTTTTTTTTTTTTTTTAATTTTAAATTTTAAATTTTTTGTTCTGCTATAGAACATATATTAACCTTGTCAAAAATTATCAACCCCAGGAGTCTCAGCATCAGGCAATAAACAAGAAGACTAAGATGGCTTGTGAACTCAGATCGATTTGGCTCAGTTTGGAGAACAAACAACTTCGCACACACCTTATCATACCTTTTTTTTAATCTAATGTTTGAATTTATTTTTATAGACATTTTCTTTACCCTAAGATGGCTTTTAATATTGTTTTTGAAATGTTTTTTGTTTTCAAAAAAAAAAAAGAAAATGAGAATATTTTAAAAATTATTTTGAGACTATTTCTGAAATTGTATTTGGTTATGTTCTCTGAGTATATATTTTGATAAATATAAAAATAAAACTTTGTTTAGTTATATTTTTAAACACCTATTTAATAAGTAAGTGTTTTATGAAAATATATTTATGTTTAATTTTTTTAAAAAATAAAATAATAAATTATTAGTCATAATTAAAAAAAAAAAATCATTAGTGGTGGGTTTTGCAATGAGAAGCAAGGTAGAAGATATTGGTAGTCTGAGATTTAGGTGGTGGCGATGGTGATATTTGAGTCACAAGTCGATGGTCGTTGTCACGAGTCGGTAGTCATTGTAGTAAAAGGGCCGACGCCATCGCCGTCAGTCCATAGTCATCGCTTTTCGTTGGAGATGGAGGCCGTCGTCGACATGGTCGTCGTCATCGATGCTGCATAAGTAGAAAGAGAGAAGAGAATGTGAGAAAAAATGAAAACAAAAATGTGAAAACAACTTTTTTTTTTAAAAAACAAAAAAAAAACAATATAGTTAAAAATATTGTTTTTAAAATAGTTTTGAAAAAATTGAATAAATAAACGTTATTTTGAGACCGTTTTCATTTTTTGTATTTTTTAAAATAGAAAATTATTTTCAAAAACAAAAACAAAGGCCTCCTAACTTTCTCATTCCAAGTCTATTGTGCATTAAACCTTATTTTTAGTTTCTTTTTCGCTTGGATATTGTGTCTTGCCCATAGCATAAATGAACTCGGAGTGATTGTCAATTTTGTTAAAAAATATTCTCTTCTTGTACCTTGATTTGGCATTTTCTTATTTTAGCTACAATGATGAGGATTACAAAGATGGATGATTGTCGCTTGATTTCTGGCATTTTCTTGTTTGAGCTTTTTCCATTTTGTCTTGAAAGTTCCCTAGTTCTCGTTTGACTGTTCATTTTAATTTACTTTAAAAACTTTTCTGTATTATTCTCTCTTACAAAAATTCGAATTTATTACTTACATTGTGAATTTGAACTAATAATCCAAACATGACCATAATGTTGTCCACAATATTGTTTTAGCTACCTTAAGGAGAATGAGTATCATATTGCTTAAGTATGCTACGTAAATATTAATGTTAATGCTATATTTGACATTAATAAAATGTAAATATGAACACGTAACATGTATGATGTATCATTGTTCTAATTTTAATTCCAACGTATAATGGTATTTCAAATGCTCTATTTAATTCCAAAATTAACACCAAGTATAATATTTGCCAAATTTAGCACAAAACGTGGTGAACTTAATCGAAGTGTTTTTGCTATCTCAATTTTAAAATTTCTTCTCTCTAAAGTTTGGTCATCTAGTGGTAACTCCACTAATAATAAGAATGATAGAGTTCGAATCAACAAGTTAAAAAAAAAAAAGAGGTAAATTACTTGTTTGGTTCTTAATATTTTCACAAACTTGTAACCTGATCTTCCAATCTTTTTATTGTGGCTAAAAGGTTTTAAATTCTTAAAAAATAAAAAATTGGATGTAACAGATCACATATATGACACATGTAAGTTGAATCATATAATTTTTTTTATTGTTTTTGTATAGCAAATAATGTTTGATTTATACGATATTTTCTGTTATTTTTTAAGTAAAAAAAAAATCAAATTAGATCATTTTTAAAAGTTCAAAAAAGATCTAGAGATGGACATTTGATACTATAATTATATTCGTATTGCGTTTAAACGCAATGTAATTTTTATCCAAATGTAAAAATTTTACATTCAAATACAATACTTTTCATTAGTGTTACGAAAACAATTACTATTTATTTGTTTTTTTAAATAATTCTTTATTAGTTTTTCAATTTTTTTATTCACATTATACTATTTCTCTCTCTAATTTTTTTTATCTACTTTTACCAATCATATCAATTTTTCAACTTTAAAATACAATTCAAATACTTTTCATCCAAACACACATTTCATTCAAATACAAATCAAATATTTTTCATCCAAATATAAATTACATTTCTAAAATTATATTTAAATATAATAAAAATGTAATACGTTTATCAAACTTCTTAATTTTGAGAAAAAGTTGGAATTAAACTAGCAATTTAACTTTAAAAAAAAAAGCATAAATATATGACATGGAAGTTGGAACGAAATAGGGCCATTATGGGCATTTCACATCTCAACCCAACCAAACCAAACCAAACAAAACGTTCAAGATAGGCCTCAGCTTACGGATGAGGCGCGCCAAAACCTCCTTCCACAACTTCCAACTTCCATTGATGGCGTTCCCTTTATTCTCCGCCATTACTTCTCACAAGCTCTCTCTCAATGTCTCTCTCAATCACTCTCCTCGCAGGCCAACTTCAGTGCCGACCCGTCTCTTGTTTTGCTTCCATGGAAAATACCCACAAAGATCAGCCCCTACTCTCAGAATTCCTTCCAAGAATCTTCTAAAGGTTTGCTTTGATTTTTGATCCGTAGTTCATTGAAACTCAGAAATATTTGAAACTGAAAGAGTGAGGATATGACCAATGCTTGTTGTTTTCCAGCGGTTTTCTTTGATCCAACTCATGCATGTGTTCTTTAGCAGTTTCAATTCGTGGAATTTTCAATTTAAGACAAATTAAATTAAATTAACTTAAAGTTGCTACTTCAGTGCTTTTTTATCAAAAAAACTGTAGTTCGATTGAAACCCACAGAGGAAATCAAAACAGTAATGTGGGTGCTTTGTGCGGCTTGTGGTTCTATGTTTTTCTATTATGGAATGAATTTATTCTTTCTCGGTATTGTGCATTTTGTGTTCAATGAAATCTCTAGTTAAAATTTCAATTTTGAGTTGATTTTGTGTTCAGTGAGATCTCTGGTTAAATTTTCAATTTTCAAATCTCTAGGCTTTTTTTTTTTTTTTTTTTTTTGAGGTTGTTGTGTTGTGTGTGTGTGTGTGTGTGTGTGTGGGGTGGTGGTGCTGTTGGTGTTGGTAATGTAGATAATGTTTTGTAACTCAACACAATCTTGCAAATTTTCAGGTGTTTGATTGGAAGAAGAAACAAATGATTGGTAATTAAGATATATGTTCCACTTTCTGAAATGGGTTTTCAGTGATGCAGGAACTGGCAAGCCAATATGATATTTCTGTTAACACATCAAGTAACAGGCATGAAAAGAAACTTGAGAAATTGATTGCTGTGATCGTAATGTTAGTTCAAATATCTTCTCCGCTTCCGTTTCTCGGTTGGAACTCTTGGTCTGCACCCCCTGCAAATGCGGTTCTATATTCTCCGGATACCAAGGTTCCAAGAACAGGAGAATTGGCACTGAGAAGGGCTATCCCTGCAAATGCAAACATGAAGGCTATTCAGGTTATTGCTGATTACTAAGGTTATAATTTGTTGTCTCTTTAAGATCAGTTCAGTTTTTTGACTATCTTGTTTGTGTCAATAGGATTCTTTGGAGGACATTTCTTATTTATTAAGAATTCCACAAAGAAAGCCTTACGGAACCATGGAAGGCAATGTGAAGAAAGCTTTAAAGGTTTGTATCACTTGTATATTTTTTTACCTTAATTATTAGTTTGTAGTTTTACTGGAGGGAAGAATTCCACCATAAAGTATTGATGAATTCGAATTTTTGCAAGTTCCAGATTGTAACGGGGTTGTTATTGTCAAGATTTTGAGATATAAGATGTTTCTAATAAAAGAGACTTGTTACTGCATTTACAGTTATAAGTCTTTCAGAACATGTTATTTTCCTTGGCTTTAAAGTTATTTGGTTCCATTGAATGGTGCCTTGGGAGGTGTAGTAGATGTTCACTATTGCAAAGAAAACCTATGGGGGCGTTTGTTTTTATTCTTGAGAATGATTTTCTATTTTCAAAAACACAGAAAATGAAAACGGTTTCAAAATAGCGTTTGTTTATTTAACGTTTTCAAAACCGTTTCGAAAACACCGTTTTCAACTATGTTGTTTTTTTGAGTTTTTTGAAAACGAAAAAAAGTTGTTTTCACTTTTTGTTTTCATTTCCAAAAAATGTTGTGTTTTTTGGGTTGTTTGAAAATAAAATGAGTTTAAAAAAAATATAACCAAATAAAGTTTTATTTTTATGTTTTTCAAAATATACACTCAGAAAATATAACCAAACACAGTTTCAAAAATGATCTTAACACAGTTTTCAAAACATTCTCATTTTCAATTTTTTTGAAAACAGAAAACATTTCAAAAACAATACCAAACGCTACCTATGTTTCTGTTTTATTTATTTTGATTTGCAATTCAAAGTAGCATTCCAGATGAACATGAAGTGAATGTGCCTGATTTCCCTTGTCTCCTTTCAGGATATCTCTGATTTACTCGATCTCTTCCTTCTGTTTTACACTTCTAATCCAGATTGCGACAGATGAAAAGGATTCCATTTTGGCTAGTTTACCTGTGGACCTGAAGGAAAAGGGTTCGACATTGTACGCATCTCTTATTGACGGAAAGGTATATGAAGGAATTTCGGCAGAAATTTTGATTTGTGAGAGGGCAACTTTTGTAATACAGTATTAAGCGAATGGAGAAGTAGGGAAAAAAAATCAATGTCACGCAAGTTACTCTATAAGCTTTGCCTGAATATTTATCTACTTAGCCATCTTATCATGGAATTGAGTTAGAAATTTGAAGAAAATGGCTGGTAAGAATTCTGTCATGGGACAATAATTGGGTTAAAATATGAAGACATATATGACTTGTGTAAACTACAGTTCGTTGTTACCGTTTGTTGCAGAAACCACCAATATGATATGGAATTTCTCTTGATTATGCAGGGGGGATTAAAAGTGCTTCTCGGATCCATAAAGGATCAGGACCCAGATAAAGTTTCTGTAGACCTTGCATCTTCCCTTGATACTGTTGCTGAACTGGAGCTGTTACAGGTAACAGAACATCATCAGTGGAAACGAAAGAGTTCCTTCAAATTCTCATGCTAAATAATATTAATTTGAATGGAATCTAAATTCTATGACGAACTTTGAGCGTGTTTTGAGTCACGTAGTGTATTGTTGTTTTAGTTCTTCTCTTTGAAAACCAGTTTTCCTCTATGTGTTACTTTTCTTGTAAACTGGTAACCGAAAATGTCTTTAGCAAGATGGGAATTTTCATTCAAACAAGTATGATATGTATAAACGTCTGATCACTTGATGTATTTCAGATGAGTAAAGGCATATCCAATATCAAAGCTTCTTATTGTCTGTTTCAGGCTCCGGGGTTGTCATTTCTGTTGCCTGAGCAATATTTGAAATATCCCAGGTCAGTGTAAATAAATTAAATGGTTAGTGAAATAGCATACATGCATGAAATTCAAAGAAACAACCTTTTCAACTATGAAACAATTGTTGTTTATGTTAATTATTATCTTATCTACTTTTGTTAATTAGACTGCTTTGATATCTGATGTTTATTTTCCACTTTTAGCTTGTAAAAAGTGAATTATTTAAACATCCAAATCATCATTCTTTTAGTTTCTTGAAGGACATATTTAGGAATCTATAATACTAGACTTAAGAAGTTAATAGTTAGCAGATTGTTAGAGGGTGGTTAGTAGTTTGTTAGGGAAATAGTGAGCATAAAAGGAGCTTAAGGGCATTTGGAAGGGGCAGATGTATGTGTATTTTGTGCATTGTGAGTGTTGGCTGAGGCCATTGGGAGGCTTGCAGGTCCTCGAAACCACCCATATCTTATTATTTTCAGGTTCCTAACAGACAAAATATCTATTGACATTGCATTAATGACATTCACACTTCAATGATATTGCATCGGTATCTTTGTATTTAGAATGGATAATGTAAATAGTATATCAATATATTTCTTTTCTAGTGTTTTTTAGGCTAACTGGGAGAGGAACAGTTGAATTTACCATTGAGAAAGGAGATGGGTCATCATTTTCTCCAGAAGCTGGTGGTGAACCAAGAAAGACGGCCAAATTGCAGGTATTGTAAATTTCACATCTCATTAGTACATCATGTGGCCATATGTTGAAAGCCATATTAACTAGGTGCAGAAAATGTGCTTGAAAATCTGTCGGTGTACTGTTATAGTTCCACTATCAAGTTACCATTTACATGTGCAGGTTGTCATAGACGGATATTCAGCACCATTAACATCAGGGAATTTCGCAAAACTGGTAAGGTAGTTGAACCTCACTTTGGCCTCGTGTATTTGTGATATGATTTATGGATAGCCTCTCATATTTATAGTTTATTATGCTTTATCACCCCTTTGCATTGAAACCTTACAAATGCTTGTGACACATCCATAAATTCGGAGTACACAATAAAACAGGGGGACAAACAAAAATGAGTGGGCTCAGTGAGTATGCTGTATAGTGTATACATGTGTTTTTCAAGCCATTTTTTCTGGTATTTTATCTTGTCGTAACTTTTCATTTGTTACCGTATGGGCCTTCTTTTGTGGCTTTTAAGGAAGATTTTGTTTAGTCATTTTTTACATAAATTTTTGTCCCCTTTTCGGTGAATTTGTGTTTCTTTAGGTAATTGAGGGGGTATACGATGGAACAAAGCTCAACTGCACCGATCAAGCCATTCTCTCAGATGGAAGACTTGATAAGAACAAGGGTTATAGCGCTCCCCTAGAAATAATGCCATCTGGGCAGTTTGAGCCATTGTACAGAACAACGTTGAGTGTGCAGGTATATCTGTATCTTATTCTCTAACTAGTAGACCAAGCATCCTAATTAAAAAGGCCTTCCCTGGTATTAAGCCAATCTTGTATTTTATGACTTATTTTCTTTTTCTCTCCTTTCATTGAAGGATGGTGAATTGCCAGTTCTACCCCTCTCCGTCTATGGAGCAGTTGTCATGGCTCATAGTGAGGTCTCGGAGGAGTACTCATCACCCAATCAATTTTTCTTCTATCTATACAATAAAAGAAATGTAAGTCCATCTGAGCTGAATATAGGATCGGCATATATGTATATATGAGAGCTCGGAAAGAGCAATATTTATGTATTAAACTACGTTCTTAAGAGTTGATATTTTGAGGTTTTTAACATTTTCCTTGTTCTTTATTCGTCTAAAACTTTATTTTAGTTAACGTCTCTATTGCCTTTCCTAAAACAAATTCTTTGCTCCGCCACTAGCTTATTGTATTTCTATAATTTGTTTTACCACTTAATCTTTCAAAAGGCGTTATGAGTGAGTTACTTTATGTTCTTTCTTCTCTCACAAAAAGTCGTACTTTTTTTAGATAATATACTACTCTCTCCATTTACAGTTCTACAATTAACATAGATGTATTTTTCTCAAACACACACACACACACACACATATATATATTATCATTATACATAGATATGTAGTATAAGTTTATAAACGCATATAACGACTACAATGACAAACTTTTCTAGAAAAATAGTAGTGAAACTTATGGTTTATTCTTACAGGCTGGCTTAGGAGGATTGTCCTTTGATGAAGGGCAGTTTTCAGTTATTGGGTATGTCATTTAACCCGAACAACCTTTCTTATATTGGTATCTAAAAATGTACTTTAATTTAGATAAAAATTCTTCTGGTTTTTATATCTTATTCTTGATATCCAATTTCAATAATGCAGATATACAACAGTTGGGAGAGATATTCTTCCCCAGATAAAGACAGGAGATGTGATCAAATCCGCCAAGCTCGTGGACGGGCAAGATCGCCTCATATTGCCAACAAACGAGAGTTGATTATGTTTTCTCTCTTGTTAAATTTGGACCACATTCTAATTCTTTTAGTGTCTGTTACGTTTTAGATTCTTGCAGCCTGGTTTTCTTGGTGCAGGTTGTGTTTCAAGTTTGTGTGCCAGTTTTCTGGTTGGAATTTTTCTACAACTAATTTCTTTGACTATATAAATATGGAGACTCTACAATGGTGTAACTTATTTACCCTTATTATAGGGTAAAAAATTTACCAGTCTTTAGATTTCAGTTAAAGAGCTTAGATGTTTTGTGCACATAATACTTACTATGCATCCAACTACACTTTGATTATTTATTTTACAAAACATTTCAAAAAGAAAAAAGAAAAACTCCCCTCCCCTCACCAGCAGCCCCTCCTCCTGCCCGCAGACCGATTGGCAGCCCCTTCCCCTCCCACTACTAGTAGCCACTCCCTCTCCATAAGATCTCCTAGACTGTCTCCTTCATTGTCCCCTCCCGCCTTCCTCTCCCCTGTCGACGCATTGACGAGCTCCTCCGATGCTATGGTGCCTTGTGCTGCCCCCTTCGCCAAGGCCAAGTGCTATGATGTGACACTTGAGCTCCCCCAACCCCTACCTAGGCGAGATCCAAGGGCCTCTACATAGGCCATCCCATTCTATTGCAAATCAACCAAGACAATCGTCATTTGCGAATTGCTTGTCTTCAAGCTGACTGCAAGTGCCCACCATCAGGTTCACGACCCACTACGAGCCGTTGCCAATGTGGCCTTGCCGATTTTGCTCCAATGGCCTGGTTCTACAGCTTCTTCCCCAACCTTGATCTAACCCTTTGGTGGGTTGAAATCCACCTCTACCTAGGCCCCCATCAGTGGAAAAGCGAAAGGTTCTGATAGAAACAAGCAAGGGTGGGGTTGGAGATACAACGAGCACGATTTCATGCTTTATAACCTATCTTTTTGCTCTATTTTGATGGGTCTATGTTAAATCTAACCACAAATAGTCATTGTATTTTATCCATTAATAGATAAAGAACCTTACCCACTATAGTCTTGGCCTAATATATATATATATATATTTTGTGACGCCCCCCACATACGTTACCATACCAACCAGCCGAGCTCTGACGCCGACCGCGATGGCTGGCAACCTCGTGGGTCGTCATCCTCTTACTTAACATAATTAACGTTCTCATTTTAAAACGGAAGCAATTTCTATAGCAATTTTTTTTTTTTTTACTTACATACTATGCCTATAACTCTATCATACTCTTATAACATATAATTCATAAATGTCTTTCTTTCATCTTTCTTTTTGAACTCTCAGCGAAAGACTCATGGTAGTACCATACCCTCGCCCAGTCCCTTGGCACGTGTAAATCCGTCCGTTGTCCATCATATTACTTTAAACTAACAGGTTGCTTACGTGTAACATATAAACAACTGATGAGCTAGATGCTCAGTAAGTTCAAACATACATTCATTAACTTATAAATACTAGTAATATATGTTATTACTAGAATATATGACATCACGTATATACACATCATACACATCGTCTATACATATCCTCGAAACATAACATATTATGTTAGCCTCTTCATGCTCATTTATCTCTTCGTTCATCGTTCTTATCATTCTATCGATCATCTCTTATCATTCTAATCTAATCTCTTCATTTCTTTGCTTTTCATTCCTATCATTTCTTAACTTTCTATTCTAAACCTTTATAACTTTTCTATCGTTTTATCATCATCTCTTAACCTTTCATATCTTAAAAGCTAGTAACATATACACTAGCATAACATCACGTAAAAACGTGTCATTCACATCATACACATAACATCAAACACATCACATCACATATATAATTCTATTATGTTCTTTTAAACTTCGTTTTATTATTTATTTATTCTTCATCGATTTCATTGTGTTATTCTTCCATATCGTTTGTTTCTTTTTATGTCGTTCTTTACTTTTCTTTTCTTTTCGTATCATCTCTTTTCTTTTCTCTTCTTTTCACTCTCTTTTCCTTTCTTTTCTTTTCATGCTCTTTTCTTTTCTTTTCACTCACTCTCCTTTCCCTTTTTTTTCTTTTCTTTTCACGTACTCTCTTTTTTTTTTCTTTTCTTTTCTTTTCTTTTCATGCACTCTCCGTTCCTTTCTTTTCTTTTCTTTTCACTTTCCTTTCCTTTCTTTTCTTTCCTTTTCTTTTCCTTTCTTTTATTTTCACTCTCCTTTCGTTTGTTTTCTTTCCACTTTCCTTTGGTGGGCCCGTTGTTGGACGTACCTATTTGTGCGCGAACAGTGGGAGGAGGGGGAGCTACCCACTAACCTACCTCACAGTCACATAAAACCTCACCTTCGGGGCTGGTCCGACCTATAATCTACCATACCTTCGGGGAAGCACCACATCAACACGGAGGATATAGACCGGAAGTCTCGACCTTGTAGGGAGACCGGTACGCCAACAACTTAAGTTTTCAGTCCTATTATCTTGTAGGCTTTTATTTTTCTTATATTGATTTTTTCGTTGTACATTTTTTTTTCATGATATTCATCATCTTTCATTTCTCATTTTTCATAAAACATTTCATGGAACATTTGTTCTTTCGTTGTTTTTCTTTTCTTAATTCTTTATTTTACTTGTGTGAATTATATTAATCACACTTTAGCATAGCATATATACCACATATTACTTATATAACATCACATCACATCACAACAAACAAAACACGTTTAATTAAGTGCAGACAATTATTCTCCGTTTATTATTTGTATTCTCCTATCTATCGTATCTTATCATCATACTCCTATCGATCATAGCCTATCGTTCTATTCCATCAATCACATCTTACCGTTATGTTCTAATCCTTTCATCATACATTTCATCATAACCTATCATTGTTTCTCTTTCTTATCTAACTCTTTGCTTTCATATCATTTTTCATAAAACATCTATCCTTTCGTCCTCATAAAACATCCATTTCTTAATTTCTTTCATCACCGATCATCGTTACTCTATCAATCATAACTTAACTTCCATAAAACTTTTCATAAAACACCTATTCTTTCCTTTTATATCTCATTTCTTTCTTATGCATTCTATAATAACATTCTCGTTCTTACTCTTTTCATTCTTTTATCTCTCTTACTCACATCATTATTCTCATAAAACTTTTATAATACCTTTCCTTCGTAATTCAATATATACATATATATATTTTTTATAAATTATTTATTAAAACCTATCTTTTAACATCATCATAACATTGCTATAGCATTACTATAACATCATCATAAATCACATCATGACATTTGCATACAAAACATATAAATACGATAAGCTTGTTCATAGTTGCAGACGGATAAATGTCTAAACTTACTCATAGCGTGCTTATCCTTTTCTTGGAATCCATCGACGTCCTTTGTCGCGTCTGGATTGGGTTCTTACAGACAAACTTTGTCCGTTAATCATATTTTCATTTATAACTTTTATTTTATTAAAAAGCTTGATTCTAATCTCATAACCCTTAATTATAGCCTTAGGACAGCTTTTTAAACCTTAATGGTCATTTTCGAATTTTTTCCCAACTTTTTGAAAAATTATGATTTTACCCCTAACTTTTGACAAAATTACAATCTTGCCCTTGATGTGATTTTTCATAACTTAAACCTCAATTTTGGCTTTTACAAACTTCATTAACCTATTCCGGGGTCATTGGGGCTCTTTTCCCATAATTTGAGAGTCTTTGGGCAAAATGACCATTTTACCCCTAATGGGTCGTTTAACCATAACATTTTCATTTTCATACTTAGGCTGGATTTTCTAAACCCAAAATCATCTAATTAACTTTTTAAATCTTATCGGACCTTTTACGGATCAATTCTTATCATTTTACCAATTTTTCACATTCCCGATCCTCGGGAAGTACTATTCTGACCTAAGAGTCGGTTTCATGTTTTTCTTGCGTTCTAGGGTTTCGAAGGGTCGGTTTACTAATTATAACTTGCCCCTTCCTTTTTTTTTTCCATGCCTTAATTCCTCGAGGGCGCTCGGGTTACCTTCCCGATCATATTTTACCCCTCGTTTCCTATATTACCCCTAGTGCCATTTTTAGAAATTTCGGCAGAGTTTCCCCTTAATTTTTTGAGGTTCCAGCGTTTAAGAAACGCTTGAAAACCATCTATCCTGATCTAATTCTATCACGTACTATACCAGAGGCCTAGATTTTATGTAAAACTCGTACTATTTACGTAAAATCATTACATTATCATATATTTTTCTTTTTCTCTATTTCAGCCGTTTTCTTCTTTTTACATACATTCTTTTCCATAATTTTCATGCCAATAATTATAAAATCATACAATAGTCCCAAACAATTAAATTACGAAACATAAAGAGGTCAGGATTTATACCGAATTGTAATCCGGTCTCGACGGCATAAACCCTAATTCCTCGTTCTTCATATTTGAGGTCCCGTCTTGCAATTCCGACTCCCCGAATGCGTCCGGAACGTCGAAAATAGGCTAACGGGCCAAACTTCCAAAATTTTGTCAACAGTCGCCGTTAATCGGCGTTGACCGGCGGTTGACGGCGGAGACGGTGGCATGTGGGTAGTCCATCTTGAAGATCTCGACGAGAGGAGTCCATTGGTGGTCTCAATTTCACCATCCGACACCTCTATCGCCAGAAAATCTCCTCGAAAGTCACGGCCAAGGCGGCGACGGTGGAACTCCGCTGTGCCGAACTTTTTCCCCGAAATTGGTTGAGGGCTTTTGCTCCCCTCAACCCTGCGGTCATTTCTGCACCAACAGCGTGCTTCAACTCGGCCGGAATCGACGGTTTCGACGGCGTCTCCACGGCGGCGTTTTGCCGGATTTTTCGAAGCTCGGGCGGCGCGATTCCACCAGTGTTGAGGCGATCCACCACATGGGGTTTGTAGTACTCTTCACCACGAATCTTTTGGGACCGGTTTCGTGGCAAACGGTGGCCGGACGGCGAAGAAATCGACGTTCGAAATTCTCGGCTCTAGCGAGCTTCGGGCGGCGCGATACGTCGCATCGACCCACCGTTGAACTCAGCTCGACGAGAGCTTTCCAACGGTGCCGGCGGTGTCGTGAACGGAGGCCGTACGTGAAAGTTGGTTACTGTACACATTCGGGTAGAGAGAGAAAGAGAAATGAGGAGAGAGAGTGTGTATGTGGACAAATGAGGAAATTTCATTTTTTTCGCTTTTTATATACTTTTTCGCCCAAAATTTCAACATGGGCTATTCTGACTAATTTTGAGCGTGCTGATAGGCTATCATAACTAATTTGGGAGTACTGAATCTAAATTTATCAGTTTTATGTCAAGATAATATCATCTTGACCTACTTCTTGATACTGTGAGTGGCGCACACGTGCACACACATAATATCACTATTAATCATCTTTCATCCTTTAACATTGTTAGAACATTTTATTTAGTTCTAAACAATATTAAATCACTTAATTTTCACATTTTAACACTTAAATTCAATGTGTATTTATTCTCCGAAAAAGATGAATTTTCTCGGTTGTTACATATTTAAACTTAGCATATTGAAACATACACCTTTTTCCCCTTTAACGGGAGAAAAAACACACATTCAATTCTTTTCTTCATTTTTTTATTACTATATTTCCGTGGGTGAATCCAAAGGGATTTGCTTCTCTGTCTATTTCAAAATATACTGAATATTTATTCTTTTTTATCATTATTTAATTTCCTTGAGATTCTCTTTAACCATATAATACGCGCTTAACATTTTATACTTTTCCATTCCTCTCTATGCTTTTTATTATTTTATTAATTTTATTTCAAAAAATCTTAAAAAATAATCTCATTTAAGGGGATTTTTCCAAATGTTGATAATAATTGTCTTTCATAACATATTGTAGGAAGCAATCTAACCAATGTTTGATGGAACATGTTCTTTTGAATAATTCTTTTGACACGTACTTAAAAATAGATATCTTATTATATATATATTTATTTATTTTTATCAATCTCTACGTTTGTCCCATGTTATCTTTTTTCTTTAAAAATAAAGACTAATTACGGACCATTGATATACTTTTATCTTATCTCTGCCTCTCTAGTATGACAAGATTTATTTCTCAAAGTTTCCTATGCACAAATAAATACGTATTTCTTCACTACTACTTAATTAAAAAAATTTTTTTTACATAGTTTAGACAAATAAAGAGAAACCACGATACGAAGTTTGATTTTGTTTTGTTTTATTTTTTGTTTGTTCCTTTTTGGTTTTATTTTGTTTTGTTTTATTTCATTTTATGAAAGTAGCTGATTTTGTGGGGGGTGCGGCTCGTATGACTGCCTGAGTAGTTTTGTAGTTGCGCTGGTTTAATCCTATGTGTTAACGTAAGCAAGCAAGAGGTGGTTTTATTTATTTATTTATTTATTTCAAATTGAGATTAGGGTTTCGAACTCTTCGTTTTATAATCTATTTAAGTATGAAATTACTATTAGACTATGTCTACAACTACAATGGTTTTGATAATTGAGAAGTTGTCAAAACAAGTTGGGGGAGAGAGGGATGAGAGGAGAGCTTTTACAAAAAAATGATTATTCAGTCCAAAGTATTTTGAAAAATAAGTTAACTTTTTTTTTTTAATGAACATTAAGAGTTGGGCTTTCGAATTTCAGTGCGCAAAGTTACGGCTAGACTTTGTTTGCAACCATATAAGTTAACTTTTTTCGAATTTTAGTGTGCAAAGTTACGGCTAAACTTTGTTTGCAACCATATAAGTTAACTTTTTTGGCCAAAAAAGTTGCAACCGAGACAGAAAAGAATATAAACCATATCTCATAATTAATATTTGAAGACAAAATCGGAACATTTTATTATAAGGTAAAATTCATAAAATTTAGTTAATGATTATAATATAATATTATAATAAAAAATGATTACAGTATAATTTTATAATTCAAAATTATATTCTATAAAGTATAGTTTTTTTTTTCATACAAGTTAATTTATTATTATTATTTTTTAATCTTGGGGAGGGGATTATATCCAACTTTTTAAGTGGAATCCGATATCATAATCCTACTAGAATATATTTGCAACCCAAATTAATTTAAAATGCAGTTATTTAAGTAGTACTATTTAGTAGGATATTGACGATGAAAAACAAGTCATTATTGTAGTGTGTGACAGACGTTGTGGTTTGTTGCGGACTGTGATCACTCAAATCCTCATCCAAATAAACAATAGGGGATTTCTTTGCTCTTTCATTTTGTTTTAGGCTAATAAACCTGAGTTTTCGTCGTATTTTTTGGTGCATCACTTGTAAGGATTATCCTGAAATCATCCAGTTTCTCTATTGATTATTTGTTTCTGGTGTTCGAAACCTCAAAAAAATGGTTGATGAGAAAAGGTTAAGCTTGGATGCGCTTGTTTTCGTTGGAGGAATGAGACAGCAGTGATAAATATAACCTATCACATGGAGAGCATGAATCTTCATGACTTAACTTGGCACTATTAGGAAAGATATATAGTATAATTAGGAAAGTTGTTATTTTGTATTAGGAATTTTGAATTTATTTTATTAATTTTTTATTATTAATTAAGATATTATTTTATTTTAAGAGATTTTTTAATATTAGAAAACTTACCTGATTACGTGCGTTGTAAACTTATATTTATATGAGAGCCTATTCATAGTGTTCCTCATTGGTGGATGTTTCTCTTCTTCCTAGTCTATGGACATAGACGTATCCACATTAACAATCTCATTTGCATTTCATTGCATTCAAATGCAATGAATGCAATGCTAGTTTAGATGAAAAGTATTTGAATTGTATTGCATGTGATGTAGTTGATAAAGTAAAGAGAAAAAAAAGGTGAGAAAAAGAGAATATCTGATGTAATTGATAAAAATTATAGAAAAAAAGAAATAGTGAGTAGTGATTTATTGTATTTAAATTATGATATGATTGGTATTTGAATACAATATTTTGGTATTTGGATGAAAATTACATTATATTCAAATATAATACGAATGCAATATGGTAACCAAACGCCCTTCAGTGTTCTCTTCTCCTCTCTCTCTTTGTTATATTATTATTATTTTATTATTTAATCTTTATACAAATATGGGTAAATAATTTATTTTTAATGATTCATTTTAGTAGTACAATTAAATAATAAATTTTTAATAATACGTTTCAGTAATTCATTTAATAATAAAATAATAATTCATTATAATTATCAATTAATAGATTAAAAAATTATGAGAATTTCTACGTTGAGATTCGTACTAATCGTACAAGCTGTTGTTTTAGTCACTTGATTAAATTTTTAGTAGTCTTTTTTATAACTAAAGTAATCATATGTCACACATTATTAATTTTTAGGGTTGACACACATAAATTAGATAATTAAAACATTTATCCAACAAGAAAAACAGATTGCAATTTAACTTTATTAAAAGACGTTGAATTTAATACTTCAAGCACCAATTCTGAAATAAATAAATAAATAATTGATTAATTAATTAAATTAGTGCCTAATAATAGGTCTTATCATAGGACCACTAAATCCTGGAAAATATATATATATATAGTAGATTGAAATAATTCAGAACACAAACACAATAACTAAATCAAAGTAACCGTCCACCAAAAAAAAAAAAAAAAACACTAGTGTCCATCGTACAAATGAAAATAACGGGGAAAAAAAAAAGCCATAATTCATTCCCAAATAGAAATAAAAGATGTAAGGACGGAGATAAATAGAAAGATAATTAACTAAAAGGCACAAATGGGTCCAAAAAATAATGTTCTGACTCTGTCCATTTTCATGTCCGGATACAAAACAATCAAACATTAACCATATCTTAGGTTTGAGAAGTTTTAGGCAAACTCAACATTTAACATGCATGTTCATAAGTTAAAGTAACTCCAAGACTCACAGTACAGACACCACCAGTCTCGTACGTAAGTAAGTTGCTGCAATCTCTATATATTGAGCTAAGCCAATCTAGCAATAAACCCACACACACTTCTCTATACCCAGATCCACATTCCTCTTCATTTCATCCAGGCGGATAGAATGGTGAGGTCCTATATATATATATATGTATGTATGTATGTATGCATGTTATACACACACACACACAAAAAATAGTCTAGACTCTTTTTTTTTTTTTTTTTTTAAGTTTTATCATCTTTCAATGTAAAATGTTTCTTTTAGTTTGACATTTAAAAAAAAAACTGAAATTAGTTTGTCCATTAAGAATCTTTGTTCTATTTTTTAATAGAATTTATGAACCTGTTATGCATGTTATAGACGTTTGGAAAAGATTCGTTATTTTATATACGAAGTGTACAAATATGTAATACAAAAGTTGAGGAGTGAGGAGACACAATGGAAGACTGTAAATTTCGCATTTATCATTATGTTTTATCCCATTTTTCAAACTTTTTTCTATAATATTTTCTCTAATAAAAATTTAAATTCATTGTTTGATTGCGTTTTCAAACCTATAATCTGAACAGTTCTTATCGTTGAACAATCAGGCTAGAGTGTCAGTAATTGTAGGACCATGGGGAGAGTCAGGCGGATTTCCTTGGGATGATGGTATCCACAGTGGAATTCGGAAAATCAACCTTTCATATGGGGATGCCATTGAATCCATTCAAGTGAACCACTACAATGTGAATACTACAGTCTTTGCATGAACGTGGAGAGCCATCTGACAAAATGTAACAGTTATTTTTTTTAAAAAAATTTTACTATTATGATTTTACGTATATATGAAAGTACTAACTAGCTAGATTTAGTGTAATTCGTTCGTCTGGTTTCTGAACCATATACATCCTGTTATTTTGGTACCTAAATTTTTAATTTTAATAAATTAGTACTTGAACTTTTGTTTTTGTTTTTGTTTTTTGTTTTTAAACAGTTTTGATCCTTAATATTAAAATTGACAAGAGAGTTTTGAAATTTAATAGAGATAATCTTATCCTTATTGTCTAATAACTGAAAATTTTAAAATATTTGTAACTGTTAGGATGATTTGCTTCACTAAGGAATCCCAAACAACAAAGTACAAAAATTATTCCTCAATTCCTTATGGAAATTATTTTTCTCTCTATAAATTCTAAATACAAATTAAAAGTTTCTGTCACGAACCTGGACCTGCTTATGTGGTCATTGTTACACGTACTTAAACTACTTAACTTACATACTTATCATGTAGGACTTAAAATTCACGGAATATTTTTTTTCCTTATAATACATACATATCCTTCAGTAATTACTACAACAGTATTTGCCATATTAATTATATTGGAAAGTTACTATCATAGCTAATTAACAGTTTTCAGAGCTTACTATTCATAATTAACAAGTAATAATCACTTGCTAACATAAATCTAATAGCATACTAAAAGCACTTAAATACGAATAACTGCGTAGTAATATATATCAAAACATTTTTTACTAAATGCAGTAATATCTGTGTAGTGTTTTATGACTATCCTTCTGTGACGTCCCCCACGTACGTTACCATACCAACCAGTCGAGCTCTGGCGCCAACTGCGATGGCTGGCAACCTCGTGGGTTGTCATCCTCTTACTTAACATACTTAATTTTCCATTCGTAACGTTCTCATTTTAAAGCGGAAGCAATTCCTATAGCAAAAAAATTTTTTTTTTACTTGCATATTATACCTATATCTCTATTATATTCTTATAACACACATTTCATAAATTTCTTTCTTTCATCTTCCTTTTTGAATGCTCAGCGAAAGACTCATGGTAGTACCATACCCTTGCCCAGTCCCTTGGCACGTGCAGATCTTTTCGTTATCCATCATATTACTTTAAACTAACAGGTTGCTTACCTGCAACACATGAATAACTAATGAGCTAGATGCTTAGTAAGTTCAAACATACATTCATTAACTTATACATACTAGTAATATATATTATTACTATAATATATGACGTCATGTATACACACATCACACACATCGTCTATACATATCCTTGAAACATAACATATTATGTTAGCCTCTTCGTGTTCATTTATCTCTTCATTCATCGTTCTTATCATTCTAATCTAATCTCTTCATTTCTTCGCTTTTCATTCCTATCATTTCTTAACTTTCTGTTCTAATCCTTTATAACTTTTCTATCGCTTTATCATCATCTCTTAACCTTTCATATCTTAAAAGCTAGTAACATATGCACTAGCATAACATCACGTGAAAACGTGTCATTCTATACATATAACATCAAATACATCGCATCACATATATTAATTATATTATGTTCTTTTAACTTCGTTTTATTATTTATTTATTTTTCGTCGATTTCATTGTGTTATTCTTTCATATCGTTCGTCTCTTTTCTTATCGTTCTTTTCTTTTCTTTTCCTTTCGTATCGTTTCTTTTCTTTTCTCTTCTTTTCACTCTCTTTTCCTTTCTTTTCTTTTCACGCTCTTTCTTTTCTTTTCTTTTCTTTTCTCGCTCTTTTCCTTTCTCTCTCTTTTTTTTTTTCACTCTCCTTTCTTTTCTTTTCTGTTCACTCTCCTTCCTTTCTTTTCTTTTCACGCTCTTTTCCTTTCTTCTCTTTTCACGCTCTTTTCCTTTCTTTTCTTTTCTTTTCTTTTCTTTTCTTTTCTTTTCTTTTCTTTCACTTTCTTTTCTTTTCTTATCTTTCACTGGTGGGCCCCATTATTGAACGTACCTAGTTGCGCGCTGACAGTGGGAGGAGGGGGAGCTACCCACCAACCTACCTCACAGTCACATAAAACCTCACCTTCGGGGTTGGTCCATCCTATAATCTACCACACCTTCGGGGTAGCACCACATCTGCGCGGAGGATATAGACCTGAAGTCTCGACCATATAGGGAGACCAGTACACCAACCATTAACTTTTCAGTTTTATTATCTTGCATTCTTTTAGCTTTTTTTATATTGATTTTTTATTGTACATCTTTTTCATGATATTCATTAACTTTCCTTTCTCATTTTTTCATAGAACATTTCATAGGACATTTGTTCTTTCGTTGTTCTATCTTTCTTTCGTAATTCTTTCTCATTGACATCTTATTCTTTCATTCTTATTTCGTAAGATATATATATATATATCCTTATTTCGTTTTGTTGTTTTTCTTTTCTTAGTTCTTTACCTTACTTGTGTGAATTATGTTAATCACACTTTAGCATAGTATATATAGCACATATTACTTATATATCATCACATCACATCATAACAAACAAAAGCACATTTAATTAAATACAGACAATTATTCTCTGTTATTATTTGCATCATTCTATCTATTATATTTTATCATCATATTTCTATCGATCATAGCCTATCGATCATAGCTTATCGTTCTATTCTATTAATCACATCTTATCGCTATGTCCTAATCCTTTCATCATACCTTTCATCATAACCTATCATTGCTTCTCTTTCTTGTCAAACTCTTTACTTTCATATCATTTTTCATAAAACATCTATCCTTTCGATCTCATAAAACATCCCTTTCTTAATTTCTTTCATCATCGATCATCGTTACTCTATCAATCATAACTTAACTTCCATAAAACTTTACATAAACACCTATTCTTTCCTTTCATATCTCATCTCTTTCTCACATCTTTACTCTCATAAAGCTGTTATAATACATTTCCTTCCTAATTCAATATATACATATATATATTTATATAAATTATTTATTAAAACCTATCTTTTAACATCATCATAACATTGCTATAGCATTACTATAGCATCATCATAAATCACATCATGACATTTGCATACAAAACATATAAACACGATAAACTTGTTCATAGTTGCAGACAGGTAAATGTCTGAACTTACTCATAGCGTGCTTATCCTCTTCTTAGAATCCATCGACATCCTTTGTCGCGTCTGGATCGGGTTCCTACAGTTAAACTTTGTCCGTTAATCACATTTTCATTTATAGCTTTTATTTTATTAAAAAGCTCAATTCTGATCTTATAACCCTTAATTATAGCCTTAGGACAGCTTTTTAAACCTTAATGGCCATTTTCGAATTTTTCTCCAACTTTTGAAAAATTACGATTTTACCCCTAACTTTTAACAAAATTACAATTTTACCCTTGACGTGATTTTTCATAACTTAAACCTCAATTTTGGCTTTTACAAACTTCATTAACCTATTCCGGGGTCATCGGGGCTCTTTTCCCATAATTTGAGAATCTTTGAGCAAAATAACCATTTTGCCCCTAATGAGTCGTTTAACCATAATATTTTCATTTTTATGCTTAGGCTGGATTTTCTAAACCCAAAAGCATCTAATTAACTTTTTAAATCTTACCGGACCTTTTCCGGATCAATTCTTATCATTTTACCAATTTTCACATTCCCGGCGCTCGGGAAGTACTATTCCGACCTAAAAATCGGTTTCATGTTTTTCTTGCGTTCTAGGGTTTCGAAGGGTTGGTTTACTAATCGTAACTTGCCCATTCTTTTTTTCCATGCCCTAATTCCTCGAGGGGGCTCGGGTTCCCTTCCCGATCATATTTTATCCCTCATTTTCCCATATTACCCCTGGTGCTGTTTTTAGAAATTTCGGCAGCGTTTCCCCTTAATTTTTGAGGTTCCAGCATTTAGGAAACGCCTGAAAACCATCTATCCTGATCTAATTCTATCACGTACTATACCAGAGGCCTAGATTTTACGTAAAACTCATACTGTTTACGTAAAATCGTTACATTATCACATATTTTTCTTTTTCTCCATTACAGCCATTTCTTCTTTTTTTTACATACATTCTTTTCCATAATTTTCATACCAATAATTATAAAATCATATAATAGTCTCAAACAATTAAATTGCAGAATATAAAGAGGTCAGGATTTATACCAAATTGCAGTCCAGTCTCGACGACATAAACCCTAATTCTTCGTTTTTCATATCTGAGATTCCGTCTTGCAAATCCGACTCCGCGGATGCGTCCGGAACGTCGAAAATAGGCCAACGGGCCAAACTTCAATTTTCGGTCACTGGTCGCCGTTGACCGGTCGTTGACCGGCGGCGACGGCGGTGACGGTGGAAAGTGGATAGTCCATCTTGAAGATCTCAACGAGAGGAATCCATTGGTGGTCTCAATTTCACCAATTGAAGCTCCTATGGCCGGAAATCGACCCTCGAAAAACCGACGACGGCGGCGAGCTTAAATCTCCATTTTTCGGCGATTGTTGCCCAAAATTGATTTGGGGATTTTGATCTACGTGTTGCTCTGAGCATTTTGATACCAACCTTGCAACTCAACTCCGCCGGAAACGGCGGGTTTCACGGCGGTGACGGCGACGGCGACGGGCGGAGTTGGGCGGTGCGATTCGGCGGCCGTTGGGCTGAAACTCCACCTGGGTTTTATTCTACTCTTCATTACGAGTCTTTTGGGACTGGAATTAGCTTGATCGGACATCGGACGGCGGAGATACGGCGTCGCAAAGTTTCCGATGGCCGGCAGCTTCGTGCGACGCGTGCGGCGGCCGTTCCGTCACGTCGACCCACCGTTGAACTCAGCTCGGCGAAAGCTTTCCAACGGTGCCGGCGGTGTCGTGAACGGAGGCCGTATGTGAAAGTTGGTTACTGTACACATTCGGGTAAAGAGCGAAAGAGAAGTGAAGAGAGAGAGTGTGTATGTGGACAAATGAGGAAATTTCACTTTTTTCGCTTTTTATATACTTTTTCGGCCAAAATTTCAACACGGGCTATCCTGACTAATTTGGGCGTTTTGAATCCAAATATATCAGTTTTATTTTGATCTGAGGTCATCTTGTCTAGTTTCCGATACAGCGAATTCTCGGTCAAAAATTACCCTTGTGCTCAATTATCAATTTTGAGCGTGCTGATAGGCTATCCTAACTAATTTGGGTGTATTGAACCCAAATTTATCAATTTTATGTCAAGATAATATCATCTTGACCTACTTCTTGATACTATGAGTGGCACACACGTGCACACACATAATATCACTATTAATCATTTTTCATCCTTTAACACTGTTAGAACATTTTATTTAGTTCTAAACAATATTAAATCACTTAATTTCACATTTTAACGCTTAAATTTATTGTGTAATTATTTTCCGAGAAATATGAATTTTCCCGGTTGTTACACCTTCACACTCGCTACATAGCTTGCCTAGTCCAACTTTTAAATTATGGGTTTATTACCTGCATCATGAACATTTTCTTATGAGCTTTTGCTCAACAAATACAAACGTAATCTTGTAAAACAATTAAATGTTTCATATCATGTGCATGATTTATATATATACTTAATTATAAATTTCTTATCTTATCTTACCGGGTGCGTATAATCATCGAGAAGTTAGGATTCATGAGGTTCATAACAACACTAAGATCATAACATAATATGAGCATAATCCTTCTTTAATTTGAAAGTTGGTATGACACTTCCAGCTTATCATGTCTTAATCTTGTCATTTATAGTAAATATACAGTATGTCATACTTCAGCATAAAATATTAAACATACAAATTGTACATGGCATCATAGAGTATGTCTTCATAAGGCATGTGTTTTAAAAACATAACATAAAGCATGTAATTAAAAACACAGTGTCAAAACTTGCATTACCTAAAACTCCTCAAAACATGCATCACATAAAGCATACACTATAGTTCATAAAGCATTTAAGATTAAAAATTGTAGTTTTCATATTATAGATGAGGTTTTCACGTACCTATTTCTTGCCACATTATTTTTTTGTCTTGATCTTTTGGTGAAATAAGAGGGCTATGTCTGGTTTTAAACACCCATAATGAGTGTAAGTATTTAATTAAGCTAATTAGAGTTCTAACTTAGAAATTTAATTAGCTATTTATCTATATTTGCTAGTTGATCTAATACTATTAGGCCTACACGTCCATTCAACCAACTAAATCCTTACTTCTTATAGAAATTTCTTGATAAGAGTTTACTAATATCTATTGAGATCCTTGAACTAATACCGAACTCTCAGTCTTGGAATTCGGATGATAAAATATTTGTTGATCTAACTATCTTGGTTAACTTGATTTCTTTTTCGAAAACTATTTCCAACAGTGTGGTAATGTTAAAATTTTGGGATCATTTTATCCTTTCTAGCCTAGAGGCAATATTGCATCTTCTGATTTGCCCCTTTACCCCTTGTAAAACTTCGTGATAAAATGCTATCTTTTATAAAAAAAGAACTTTGAGAAAACTTTCTTATGAAAGATTTTGCGTTTTAAAGTACTCTATAAATACCATATTTTGCATCATATACATCATTATGAGGGCAATTTAAAATTTTGGCTTAAAACAATTCTATGTTGAATATATTTACTGTAAAAGATTTCTTTATGAATCTTATAGGTCTTAGAGTGATCTTCATCTATTGTGTTTTGACTAAAAGCTAATTTACGCTTTTAATACTATCATTTGCTTGAATTTTTAAAACTTTTTAGTGTGTGAATTGTGAAAAATCCACTATTTTAAGTTGATTTGTAAATCACATTAAATTGTACCATAACATTGTTTTTTAGAAATTTTCTTCGTTTATGAAACTTGTGGATCTCATCAAGATCTATATCTTTCATGTTTGGCTTAAAGCCTAATTCAAAATATAACATGCTCATTTTTTGAGAAAATCAAAGCTTGGAAAATTTTATAATAAGAAAAATTTTTCGTTTTCAAGAAGTACATAAATTGCCATAAAACTATACTTTAAAGACATTTCTAAAATGCGTTGCCTACATAAAACTTGTTTAAAATTCATGGACCTAAAACTTTTCAGTTTTGACCAAAACTTGGCTTGGCTTTTATCTTACACATATACTTGAAAAATTGAGGCAGAACTATTTTATTTTCCGTTTGGACCAATTTTGTAGATCCTTATAAAACGATGCCTTTAAAGCATTTTTGGTGAAAGTCATATTTATAAAAGTTTTGATCTCATCAAGATCTAAAACTACAAAGAAATAATTTTTTCTTTATTTTGTACAAAAATTTGTGATTGGATCCTTATCTAAGGAGCACTTATCCAAGAAGCACTTATCCAGTTTTACCCGTTTTTTGAAATTAATCTGAAACTCTATATTAACGTTCTTTCTAAACAAAAAATAATCTTCATGAAACTTTTAGATTTCATCAAGATCAAAAAGTTTTCTGTTTTAAGGTTAGGCTAGCTCAGCCTCTATGGTACTCGTTTGAACAAAAAATCTGTGGTTAAGAGATCCTGTTTTCAAGAGACCCCATTTTTTACAATAGTTTACAAATCATCTTAGAAATGTACTTTAGAGATATTTTTAGACAAAATGGCCTTCACAAAACTTTTATATTTTGAAGAGATTTAAAATTTTCATGTTCGATCGGAAGCTAGGTCAGCCTCTAAGACCCTTATTTGGACTAAAATCTGCGGCCAGGTAGGTTTGCTCTAAATTCTTTCCAGTTTTGAAAAATAACTTGAAACTAGGTCTTAAGTTCCGAATTTGAGAATTGCTATATTAGCAAAACTTGCTCTTAACGTCTAGATTTAAAATTTTTTAGTTGATTATAAAACCAAAAAACATCATCTATGTTGCCATTTAAGAATAAAACCTTGATTGAAAATTTGGACAGGTAATGAAATAGGTTGTTACCCAAACTCAAATAGCTCTAACGTGATTTTAATGCATAAACATAACCAAAAATCATCATTATCATAATCACTCCTTAAATCTAAAGCTATTAAACATAAATATTTAAACAACTATAATCATAAAGCTTTATACAATCCAAAAATCAAATTCTTGTACAAGGTTCTAAGTATAAATTATACCTTGAAACTTAAAGGAGAACGGTTCTAGTGTCTTACCCTTGATGAATCTTAGAGTCTCTTATGGGATGTTTGGTAACCATATTATGTTCGCATTGCATTTAAACATAATGTATTGAATGCATTTTGTATTTGAATGAAAAGTATTTGCTTTGCATTTGAATACAATGTGTATTTGGATAAAAAGTATTTGGATTCTTTTTTAAAGTCGAAAAGTTGATATGATTGGTAAAAATAGATAGAAAAAACAAGATGAAGAGAGAATATTACGTGAATGGGAAAAAAAATTTATTTTCAAAATATTTTAGAATAGTAAATATATTTGACGCACTGTTGAAAAGTATTATATTTGAATACAAAACTTTTGCGTTTGAATGAAAATTACATTACATTTAAACGTAATGTAAATGTAAAATTGTAAACAAAATATCCATCAGTGTTTTAAAGGTTTATTTTGAGAGTGTAAGGGAGTGGGAGGGGCTGTCTTTTTTGCTGAGAAAAGGGAGAGAAAAGTTTGCAAAAATGAAGACTAAATGGTTTGGTTTGCTTATATAGCAATTGGATAATTATGTGCTTAATTTTCCACACCATCTTAAGCCTCAATAAATATGATTGGGAGGACACAAATCAGGACTTAATGAGCTCTGATAGCCACGTTTTTGGCTGAGAAAAGTAGAGGGAAATGAGCCATAAAATCTTGGCATACTTCTTACCATTCATTGACATCATCTTTGACCTAATACTTCATTTCTTTACGTCATTCTTTCCCTTGATTTAAGGGACTTGACCCTTGCCTTCCCACACACTCAAGGAGAACGTAGGACAGCATGCTCTAAGAGATCCATTGCAGTTTAAACTTGTTCTGCAATCTAAGTTTTATCCAAAAAATTTTCGGTAGTAATTTGAACACGGCAAGATATCTTTTTTTTTTTTTCCCTCTATTCTTTAAACAACTAATATTTTCATTCCTTAACTATATTATAATTGTACTTGAATTCTTTTTTAATAATAAAATACTATCTGACTATCTAAATTTACGATCTGAGTTAAAGTGCTAATTGGTACCGGAAATCTTTCCATTTTATTTCGATTTTCAAACAAATGATATTTTTATTTTTTAGAAGTGGTGTAAGGTTTATAAATGCTCTTAATTCCTTAACTGGTCATTATTCAATATATGACCACTTGAAATTACAATCTGAGTCACAATTACATAATATGGGAAATTTTCCCATATCGTGTTCTAATTGAACGAAAATGCTTACATGAGGTTTCCTATATCATATAAGGTTAGCTCATGGCCTTTTATACAAAAATCTAATTTTCCCGATGTTGTGCTAAGATCGAAAGTTCAGAAATTATACTACACATACTGAGGTTTCTCCCTTGTATGGCTTTTTCAGTCATCTCCATACTTAGTTCTTGAACAGCTGATCTTATTCATACCGTTCTTATAATTGATGTTAATTAATGTACAATTTTCACATGGTATGTCAATTTAATACTTGACACAGTGTAAAATTTGCACTATGTGATTTTTGAACTGTTTTGGGCATTCCTATGAATCAAGTGCCAAATTAAACTATATGGAAATCTTTTATTCTTTTTCATACAAATAGAGTTTCCTAACAGACACTTGATTCAGTAAAATTATTATGGTGTTAAATTACATTGCTTGCTAATTTTGATATAAACTATTTGAAGGAAAATTTTAGAGCTAATCCCATTTTTAACTAAGGTGGTAGTCTGATATAAACTATTAGAAGGAAAATTTTAGAGTTAATCCCATTTTTAACTAAGGTGGTAAAGTCTAAAATTTTTCAGACATCACAGTTTGTCTCTCTAAGAGTTTTTCTCTCTTGAATCTACAACAAAAGCTCAGTAATGAATATTGGATAACCCCGATCTTAAGATCTCATCTGCATTTATAGACTTAATGGTCTTCTTGATGTCACTGCCAGCTTGTTACTTTTATTCTGCTAGGTCAACTTGTGGGCTTCCATTCTTCTTTAGTCTAATTTTTTGCTCTAACATTTCCAGTTTGAACTTAACTTTTCTTTAGATCTTGTTCACTTATTAGTACGACATCATTTCATCTCATTTCCTTTAAGACATGTCATTTCATCTCCAATATACAATGTCGTTTTGTACATGAAAAACATTCCTCCCCACAGTAACATTTAAATAAAAAATGTTCTCGTTTTTAAGAGTTTTAATAGTAATAAAGATAACATTTTACATTTAGTGCGATATTGTTTCTGTAAAATTTCATGTTATCACGGGATTAACATATGATTATCTTCTTTGAATTCGAAAAAATCTTTCATTCATTTAATTTCATGGACCGAAATCGCCAGAAATGAAATGTCCAACTACTAATTTATCAAAATTAAAAACTCAAAGATCAAAGTAACAGGATATACATAATTTAGAGACCAAACAAACTGAATACCTCTGGATCTGTAAAAAAGAAGAAGAAGAAGAATCACAATAACAATGGTCTAATGGCCTTTATTTATCTCTCTCTATTCTATATATATATATATATAGATATATAACACTTTTTTCATCTTCTTGGTTTAATGGCCTTAAATTATCTTTCTCTCTATTCTATACGCATATATATAACTTTTTTCATCTTCATTTTTTCTTTTAATATTCCAGATTGAACTATCCCAACAAGAGTATACAGTGAGTGTGGGTGGCTACGTTGGTCCTTTAAGTGATTTTCCAAATGGTGTAATTCGCTCAATAACATTCACTACCAATTTGGGAACCATCTATGGACCATATGGAGTTGAAGAGGGTTGACAATTCTATCTCCCAATAAAACAAGGCTTCATTGTCGGAATCGCAGGAAGAAGCGGTCACTTCTTAGATGCCATCGGAGTCCGCTTATCAGTTTAAGATACTACATATATATATATTTCCAATTTAATGTTAGTAGATAAAATGACGTCTTTAAGATGTCTTGCCTTTCTGTTTAATGATTATAATTATAAAATAACATCGTGTCAGTGAGGGCATATGATAGTAATATCTGTTGGTTTTAATAATTAAACTCTCTATGAAGAGCTTATTAGCTTGTGTAATTAATGATGAATTCATTGTGATGTTTGCACTTGTTAGCTCTACATATAGAGCTGATCAAATAAAATTCCCGATTGAGAGTATTGTTCAATATTCTGTACTTCTTATCTTCCATGGTATTTAAATGTTTTATTCAAGCTGAGTATTTGCATTAAAATATAGAAATTGAATTGTATATTCAAATAAAAAATGTGTTTATATTATTTTTGTAAAAAGTAACATTTGAACGATATAAAAATAGAAAAATGTATGTAATACAGATTTTTAAAAATGAAAATTTGGGTTTAGATTTGAGTGAACTTACTATGAAATAATGAAAAAAAATTCAAATAGTTTTGTTCCAATAGTGGTCCAACCAAACACATATTTCATTTTAGTACAACAATAACTAAGGTCATTTACATAAATGGCCAACTTAGAGCCATGGTTAAAAAATGTGGAAAACAAACTCATTCCTATAAGAATTATCTTATTTGCCCAAAGATTTCATTCTAAAAAATTAACAATCTATGTTTTATTATTTGTGGTTGATTTTTCTTTTTTATATTTGCTGTTAATATTATATTGATGAGGTCAATATGCCATAAAACTATATTCGATTATTTTTTTAAATCAATGAAAAAATCAAAATCCAGAATGTACTATATGACGTTCTTCAATAAAGTAATATGGTTATTATCATGTGGATCATGACTACATTGATCCTAATTAAGAATATCCAATATGATGATGAGATTTTTACAATATAAATATCATATGACAAAATATAATTGTCAAAATGACAAAGTTATTATTGTAATTGTGATGACCCACCTTAGGAGACTATCATTATATGTACTTGAACTTACATATAATCTTACTTAAACTAAAATATTTGAAAATTTAGGGGTACGATTGGCATCTTATTGCGTTTGTGTTACGTTTGAACGCAATATAATTTTTATCTAAATACAAAAGAATTATATTCAAATATCAATCATATCACAATTTAAATTCAATATAATCACTATTTACAATTCTACTATTGCTACTACTTTTACTAATTCATCACATACTATCTTTGCTTCTCTCTTTTTCTTTTTACTTTTACTAGTCACATCACATAATTAATATTTAAATACATTTTAAAAACTTTTCATCTAAGCAAACATTGCAATGCAAATACTTTTAATTTAAATGCAATATGAACGTAATACGCTATCCAAATACTTCCTTAGGGATATTATTTTTCTATACTTGATACAATTATACTAGGCTTTGTAAATAAACTTCATCGTTCGTACATATTATCTTAACACTTGATACGTATTAATATCAACATCACAAAATCATATACTTAATGCTTACGTATAATATAAGTCTTGGAGTATCATAAACTTAACATAATACAAAATTTATATATTATGAATTCAAAATGTTTGTAGAAATAGCCATGTAGTGGTATCCTACACTGCTTTTCACTTGTTCCGTCTTCCACATTGCCATTAACTTAGGCAACAAATTTCTTACATACATTATAAAATATAACTGATGAGCATTTGCTTAATAAGTATAGACTATTCTCGCAACAACAACTATTCTCGCAAAAACATAACAATCATCATAAAAATATGCACGACCCATTTACTATTGATTATGGGAGTTGTAAAGCGTGATCTAATTATATTCAATTATGGATTTCTTATGCTCCATTATAGAATTCTTATCTTGTCCTAACATTTAGGCCCTAGTGTACGTACCTGGTGTGCTCTATCAATGGAAGTTCAAGGTCCCTAAAAACACCAAGATCCTAACTGGACTCGCTCCAGATTATGATAGTAACAAACTGATTCTTCCCTAGTGGAAGTTTGGTACGATACTCTTTACGTATCCTATTTTAGTCTTAGCATGCATTGGAACATACTCCTGAAGTTCTTACACTAAAATTTGGTCTAAGACTATGGTCTTTAACTTTAAGAATTATCAGTCATAATGCATATGATTGATCATGGCATATCTGAACATCACGGCATATTTGTAAACATAGCACACGTGTGAACATGGCATAGTCATAATCATAACATTCATCACAGCATACTTGCATATCATCATAGCATAATTTTTTACCATCATATATAACATACTTGTCTATCATCAAAACATACTTTGGAAATAATAAATAATTTCATATTATAGGCAAGGTTTATACTTAACTTGCACACAAAATTTTCCACTCTTTAACAAAATTGCGGATAAAAGATGTTTCCTAAAAATATATCTTAACGAGTATTAATCTTATACTCTATTAAGATAGAATTCATGTTCCTTAACCTAATAAATCTCTAGGCTTAATCTTGATAACTTGATTATCGTGTGCTCTTAATCGTATCATGATCTTAATTTTATTTTTCGATTAAACAATTTTCCCAATAGCCCGTGGTTAAAACATTATTTTCTAAATGTACATAACATTTTGTTTTATCTTTGGCAAAAAACTTTAGTCATAACGATCAACATATACATATATTTTGCCATCGCCTCGATCATGAAAGGATGGCACCATGACGCTCGGTTCTCGAAAAAATCCCTATGTAGTTTCCTTTGCCATCACCACCACATTGAGGCTTCCGAGAAAATGCAGTTTTTGCAGTCTTTACTAAAAATTCCATAACTTTAAATTTGCTGGGAATTTGACAAAATTTCCTTCACAAAAATGTTCATTTTTGAAATTTTCAAAAAATTTTGTGTTCAGCTTGGAAGCCAATTTGGCCTGTAAGAGGTCCGTCTCTTAAAAATTTGAGAGGCACTGTTTAGAAAACTATTTTTGGTAAATTTTGTAAAAAAATTCAAAATACCATCTTAGAGTTAAAATCTTGCAATTTCCATTTCATAAAAAACATTCTTAACAAAACATCATTCTTTTATCTGTTAGGCTCCACTCGTAGACCAATCCTTAAAAGATCCAAAACATAGCTCTAAAATAGGACAGAAAATAGTCTGATATTTTAGTAAAACTGTTTTGTGCATTTTTAAATAGTTTTTAAAACTACTTAAACTGTCTAATTCACCATATTATCTAGTACTCTTCTCATTCTAGTTTCCATAGTGATTTATCAAACTGAAACTTTAATAATCGTAAACTTTTTATGAACAAAACCATGACTTCAAATCATTGATTTTGTCCTTATGGTTTCCACTTTGGGTGTGTTTGTAATAAAGGCGGCGTTCTATCCACCTGACCCGTCTTTAATGATCATAAACTTTTTATGAATAAAACCATGATTTTAAATCATTGATTTTGTCCCTACAATTTTTTGTTTGGGTGTGTTTGTAGTAAGGGCGGTGGTCTCCCCACCTAACCCGTCTTGTTGTTTGGTAGCTGTCAATTGGCTAGATCTTGACCGGTTGGTAAAGCTTGCTTTTATTCCACCCTTTGTATGAGCTTTGCTTCATGTTGGGATAGGTAAAGGCTTTGGCTTTTCCCGAGTGGGTTTAATTCCTGTGTGTTGTCCTGTTTGGCTCGTTATGACTTTTTTGGGCTCGTTGTGACCTCATCTGTGGAATTTAGGCCCACCTTCATCTCTAGGCGTTCGGCGGTTTTGGACGATGTTTTTTGGTTGTGTTTGCTTTTGTTTCTATCATATGGGTCTTGGCTATTATTTGTAATTCTAGCTCTTTAGTGGCTGATTATTTATAATAAGCCTTTACCTTCAGCAAAAAGGAAAAAAAAAAAAAAAAAGACTTTGTCCATATTTTATACTTGCTAAACAAACACATTTTCATGCCATTTCTAGATTATTCATCACCAAAATAGCCTACTCATATACTTGCTAAATCATGAACTTAATAACAACATTTTCATAACCATTTCCACAAACATATAACCATCATGATCATATCATAAAATTTTCACCAATCATGAGTTTTAGAGTTTTACCTTAAGTGTGGTAAACGTGATCAACTTACACCCTGGAGGCTAAATGAGAAAATGAGAAAGAATTTTCTTGAGCTAGTGTTCAGAAGTTGTTGTTGTTGTTGTTGGATTTTTTTTTTTTATATGAGGTGAGATCTATTTATAGACCAGAACTAATGGTACTTGATTAACTTGCTACTCATGGTCTTGACACACCTTATATGACTAATTAAACTTAATTAAGTTTAACCAAAAGGTCAATAGTTAAGATATTATTATATATACTAAAGTAAAGGTAAACAATGCTATTCATTCACCATTCTTAGATAGTAGTGTACCAATATTACCCCTGATTGATTATGGTTTTTTAGTCTTTTTACATTTCCTCTGTGTGAAAAGTAAAACAAAAAAAGAGATAACGATCAGTAGAAAGAAAGAGAAAGAGAGAGAGTAAGAGAGGGAAAAAAAAAACAACAACAATAGTAATGAAAGAAAGAGAGTTAGCGAATAGCAAAGAAGAGACTAGAAGAAAATTTTTACTAAAAAAAAACTAGAAGAAAAATATGACTTTGACTTTACCATTATCAAAGAGAAGAGCTTTGTCGGATAAAAAAAAAAGCTTGGGATTTTAAGGTATCTATTCTTTTTTCTTTTCTTTTCTCTTTTGATTTTGGATCTGGGTTTGCTAGAAGTTACTATTTATAGAAGAATAAATGGATAAAAACAATAAAAATACGAGTATGGAGACTGAGAAGGAGAGGGGAAGGGGAAAGAAAGAGAAGATAAAGAGAAAGGAAAGGAGAGAGAGATTGAGAGAGGGAGAGATCAAGAGGGTGCAAGAAAACTAATAGAGATGAGGGAGAGGTTGAGAGGGATAAGAAAAAAAAATTTCGACCTGTAGTAGAAGGAACACAGGTAGGGGTATTTTTTTATAGGAATTGGATTATACAAAAACTCACCAGTTTATCTACCAGAAAGACAGGGGGAAAAAAAGATAGAGAGAGAGACAAAAAGATAAAGTTAGAAAGAGAGAGAACAAAGAAAAGAAAGTTGCAAAACTAAACCCATCTACCCACCTACCAAAGCATAAGAGTACCCATACCTACCACTACCCACCCAACTTGCAAAAAGGGAATGAACAGAAACAAGTTAAGAGGAAAAAAAACCCAATTGGTCTTATATTTTTCAAAAAAAAAAAAAAGAAATTGATTCAGAGATAATGAAAGTTTTAAATGTCAAAAAACATTAATACAAAATCAAAAAAAACCACAATGTTAATTCCATCTAGCTTAATGGTTCTCCATCAATATTAAGAACTTTAACTTACAAGAGTAATCACCAAAAGAGAAGTTATCATTACCTAGCTGGATGTTTCATACTTTATTATTTCAATTTACTATTTTGTCTTTTCATTTGTCTCTTATTGATGTCATGTTTAAAAGAAAAGAAAAAACAAAAGAAGAAATACCACTTATACACAATAGTTTTTTTTTTTAATGGAGATAATAGACAGGAAGATGGATGTTAACTTCAAGGATAGTATTGAAAAGTGAGGAGTAAAAAGTAGGTAAATGAATAGTAGTTTTAATGACTTTCAAAATTTGAAACTTAGTAGTTTCAAATTTTCAAAATTAGACTTGATGAAAATTTTATTGACAATAGTATCATTTCTAAAGGGAGGAAGGGGTGGCAACAAAGTCTATACCAAGTCAAATCTTTAATCATATAGGTCCCATTCACATATTACCATATCTATTGGATTGCAAAACTTCAAAAAAATTAAAAAAAAAAAAAGAAGAAGAAGAAGAAAAAAGACTATAAAAGATAAAGACAAAATTGTTTGATGTAAAGAAAAAGGTCCCATTCACTCATGGTTTCTTTCAATATTATTTTTAACTCAATGTGACATTAAAGGTGTTTATTTTTTGTTTGCTGTAATTAGCTAGGTGGATTTCGTTCGATTAAAAAGTTAGGAACAATCTTTCAGCAGTTTTTAATACAAAATTTTTATCGATATCTTAAAGTAAAGTTAAGGTGAGTCGAACTTGTATTTTTATTTGGATGCAAAATGAATAAAAGTTATCTTCATTTGTTTTACTGTTATTTTAATTGGTATAATTCGTATAAATCTATAGGAACAGGTAAATTAAAATTTTCACTACTATTTTGTTTGGGCTTTATTTGATTTATAATTCGTTTCATCATATATTTAAGTTATGATTTTTCTTCTCTTTTTTGTTCCTTAGTTTTTCCAATTTTACGAAGTGATAATATTTTAATTTGCCATGCCTTTATTACTATACACGTTCATAGAAATTGGTAAGATGTCATACCCATATTCACATGCTACTAGTAAAACATTATTTAATAATTTTATAATGCCTTACAAGAATTCTTTGATCAGCATATTATTTAAATGATCAACTTCTGAAATTAATATTTTTTGATTTAGTCACTCAAAAACTATATATATAGGAGATATATCATACGGCTAAAACTTCAAACTTATTACCCAAATGATAAAAAAACCAACTTTAATCTTTGTTATACAAACTAATTCAAACTCCAATTCCAATTCAACTCAAATCGTCACAAAAGCGGATCTCAAATGATATGCCAATCAAAAAACTCTCTATGTTACCTAGTTATGACTATTAAGCCAAAATGGTAAAAATTCACAATATATATTAGCAAATAACAACAATGAGATAAAATGTTTGCAAGATAAATAAGCCTATTTTGACTCATTTGATAACACAAAGTTAACTCTTTATATAATTGAATTATGATAGTAACTCTAAAAATACTTAAGTCACTAATAACTTAAAATACTGTTATAATAACAACAAAATAAATTAGCATAGCAAAAATCCAACCTCAAAATGATCAATTTCATGCAATATGTTTGATTAAATAATACAAATTTCATTTGATCCCAATAACCATACAAATCCATGCATAGCCGATCACTAAGTTTTCTCATACATTGCAACAAATTTAACTCCTCACTAAAATGCCACAGTACTTGCCCTTTGTTCTCTTTATAATTCGAATCACAATATAATTATAAAATATGATTGCATTACTAGTCAATTATTATGGTAATAAATAAAAAATGGAGCATTACAAGAGTACAAAATAAGATGAAAAATTGTAAAACTTCTTGAGAAAGTTTTGCAATAAAAAAATAGAATAAAACTTATGATAACAAAAATAATAAGAAGTAATAAAGATACACTAATCATGTTGTGAATTTTTTTTTAACTAAGAAAAGAACTTTAGTGAAGCAAATGAAAGAATTAGAAAGATGTAAAAAAGATGAGATGTATACTTGTAAAAACTTGAGGATGAATGAATTTATAAGGTAAAATTTAGCCTTTTATAGCTATTGGAAGTAGGGGGTTTTTGAATTTTGTATAATTTTATTCTTAAATGATGTAAATAATGTAAATACAAATAATATATGTACTTATTAAATATAATGTGTTTGTAAAAATTTGAGGATGAATGAATTTATAAAGAAAAAAATTAACTATTTATAACCATTGAAAATGGAGGAAAATTTTTAAATTTTATATAATTATATTTTTGAATGATACAAATAAAATAAATACAAATAGTAGATGTATTCACTAAATACAAAAAGTTAACAATTTAAAATTGAAAATCACTTTAAATTGTTATCAATAAATTTTTTTTAAAAATATTTATACAACTCAAAAATCAAATTAGTATAAAATGTTAGAGGATCCACATGTTTAAAATTTTAAAATTTACAAATGTTAAAAATTATTCAAATTTGTTAAAAATAGACACGTTGAAATTGTAATAAGCATTATAAAAACTTAAGAATAGTTTTTTACAGTGCAATAGTATCTCACACTTCAACGTGCGATTTTGCTAGTTTAATCTAAATTCTAGGCTGTCACTGTTCACTTATGTCATGATGCATCATCTTCATTTTGTTGAATTTTTCTAATCCCTTGTGCGTACTAGTGGCTAGATCAAAAATTCCTGTTTCCCTTAAATTATTGGGGCGTTTGTAAACGCATTACGTGTTAATTACGTTTGAATATAATTTTTTTATTAGTATTTTATTTGATTGAAAAGTATTTATTTTATATTTAAATAAAATGTGTGTTTGGATGAAAAGTATTTGTTTTATATTTAAATAAAATGTATATTTGGATGAAAAGTATTTTAGAGTTAAAAAGTTGATATAATTGATAAATGTAGAGATAAATAGTGGAATTGAAAAGTTGATGTGATTGTTTTAAAAAACTTTAAAATAGTAATTATTTTCGTAGCACTATTGAAAATGATTGTATTTGAATACAAAACTTTATGTTTAGTATAAAATTGATATTCGTAACAACAAAATTTGTTTACCAAATGCCCCCTAAGGCTCCGTTCGTTTGACGTGTCCAAAGTTGAAAAATAAAAAAATTTTCATTTTAAGAAAAAGTACTCTTCCTAAATTTTCATATTAGAACATCCAAAATTTTTCATTTTTGAAAAATAAATAAAGAGTTTTCTAGACAAAAAAAGTTTTCACTCATCCAAATAACTTTTCACTTTTAAAAAAAAATTTCAAACAACTCTTTATATTTTATATCTAAATTTTTTTCATATTTTTCAAAAACAAACCTCCCATGTAGATGAAGGGTAAATTAAATAGGAATTTTCTTCCTCTCTGTTTTTTTTTTTTTTTTTTCCAATTCTATGTAGAGAAAATTTTGGATCTGTCGACTTATTTGTCCTTTAATGGCGTGGTCCACCAGTTTCTATCCTATACAAAAGTTAGATAGTGGAATTCTTGTCTGCCTCAAAACGTGCCCACCAAGTTTCCATACTGAAGAGGGTAAGCAAATTATCTGTTTTGATACTGGAAAAGGTAACAAGAATGGATTTTAAGGAGGCATTTGGAGAAAGAATTACATTTTAATTTTACTCAAATATAATATAATTTTACACCAAACACAAATTTTACAACAGTGTTACGAAAATAATTACTATTCAAAACATTTTTAAAACAATCACATCAACTTTTCAACTCTACTATTTATCTCTACTTTTATCAATCACATCAACTTTTCAACTCTAAAATACTTTTCATCCAAACACATATTTCATTCAAATACAAAACAAATACTTTTCAAACAAATAAACATTCAAAAAACAAATTTCATTCAAATACAATCAAAATGCAATGCGTTTACCAAACGCTCCTTAAAAATCTACTTTAAAACTTTTGCCTCCATTTTTTTTTTTGAAAAAGGTAAATTGACTAGTTTTTACCCATCCAAAATGGTAGACAATATGGTTCTTTATCCGCCTAGAAACTTGGTCGTCAAGTTTCAATACTGCACAGTTACAGACAGTAATTTTCCCATCTGTTCTAAACTTAGACTGCTAATTTCCACTTATTAATTTGCTCATGCTGTTGGTTGTAATGATGGACATCAAACTATAACTTATATCAACTGGTCTGTCACGATCCAAACCGGGGAGTCATGATTATTTAGTATAAACTAAATTAATTAAGAGTAAAGTCAGGATTTATTAACGAAATTATGTAAATATTTTTTACGAAAATACATAATAGAATATATTGCTTTGGAGTCTTTAAATTTCATATATTTTCCAAACAGTCCTTTTAAAATTATGAACTCTGAAAAAAAACAACTCAAGGATGGTGTTGAAGACAACCCATCATCCGAGATTTCTGTTCAACTCAAAATTAAAATACCGATATAGCAATACAAGCCGGACAACCAGTCTTCACGATATAGCAACTCTAACATAATCCTTCCAAACATATAAAAGGGGTGAGTTGAAAGCTCACCAGGGAGTAAAAGGGGAAACGACAATAAAATACCTACAGACATTCAGAGTCAAACAACACTAATTCATGCAAAGGCACAACAAACGTTACCAAGAATAGATGACTTAAATCATGTGCACAAACTGTCAATAACGATATGCATGCTAGAGTGTGCAAGAGTCAAACCTGAAGCCCTTTCAGAGCTCTTATTCCTGACGGTATTCTTTAAAAGACTTTATCAGTCTGAAGATCTCTGAATCACAAGAAGTCTAACTAGACACCATGCACATTGGACGTAAACGTTACGGCAAGCCTACTTACTCCCTCAATACTTTAGGGTAGAAGAGGTCCAATCAGAATGGGCCGCTCACCCAACATGGATAATAACATAAAAATAAATAGCGGAATTTAATTGACAAAAATAAATTTCTATTTACAAAAGCCGGTCTTGTATCAACATAACTTATCCTTTATTCATAACCCAAAGCTTAATAACATCACAGGCCTTCACGTATGAAGTCATTTACCAAAACCATAACCAATGCAATATTCATGCAATGCATATGCTAAATGCAAAACATAAGCAATTAAACATAGTTGAAACCAATTCAGATAAGGGTGCATTTAATCATAATTTAAGAACCATCCTGTCTTAAAACGTATGAAACATACTAACGACAATCCATAATCATATTGTAAGCATGAAAATAAAAGATGCAAAATTAATCATGATTCATGTATATATATCATCACCACAATGCACTAAATTCAAGGCACAAGAAATTCTAGTTAATCCATAAAGTATTTTAGAGATTCTAGGCGGACTCATATCCGGAGTCTATTGTCTCACAAGTCCAAATTAAAAAGTGTAAAGTTTTCCATTTGGACTTTCAAATCACTTAATGTATAGGAAATAGGATTATTCTAAGCTTATAAAGTCCTATAGTTGGCTACAAAACACCTTAAACTAAGCTGAGACATAGAACTAAGCACACTTTCTGGCCTTGTCCGGTCGACCGGACCGGACAAAGAGCAAAATGCCAGTTTCCTGCTGATTTAGACCAAACTTGCAAAATTCGTAACAAATTCATTTCTTATCCAAATTAGGCGTGTGATGAGTCATTGGAAAGCTCAAGATGTCTAGTTTCTAAATATATGAACAATTTTCTCAGATTTTACTCTCTTTAATACTAAGTTTTAACTGTCTGGAATAAGATAGTTTTACCGTTTACATGGCTTGAGTTACCATACTCCGTTTGAAGTGATTCAAAAGCCTATTTGAAACCTAAGCAAAACACTTAGGGGGCGTTTGTTTTTGTTCTTGAGAATGATTTTCCATTTTCAAAAATACAGAAAATAAAAACGGTTTCAAAATAGCGTTTGTTTATTTAACGTTTTCAAAACCGTTTCGAAAACACCGTTTTCAACTATGTTGTTTTTTTGGGTTTTTTGAAAACGAAAAAAAGTTGTTTTCACTTTTTGTTTTCATTTCCAAAAAATATTGTGTTTTTTGGGTTTATTGAAAATGAAATGGGTTTTGAAAAAAATATAATCAAACAAAATTTCATTTTTATATTTTTCAAAATATACACTCAGAAAACATAACCAAACACAGTTTCAAAAATGATCTTAACACAGTTTTCAAAACATTCTCATTTTCAATTTTTTTGAAAACAGAAAACATTTTAAAAACAATACCAAACGTCACCTTAAAGAAACAATAAGGTTCTTAAGACAAAATATCCAATACAACTCCCCAAATCTACTGTTTAGCATAAAAGATTCACATATTTCAATAACTAAACTTTTCGTCAATCTAACAGATCAAAGGACACACTTTTCAAATGTCATGTTACACAAGAGAGATTCTAGAGAAGTTCAAAATAGAACAAGCAAACTCACACAAGTATTTGAACAAACATTTGTACGCAAGTATATAGTCTAATTATATATGATCACAAAATTACTAAAACCTCGACCAATACATCATATATATGCATATATACATGTTAACAATCCCAATCATACAGGCCCTCTCGTGTGGAATCGTCCTCTCAGATATCGACACCCACATCCTTGACTTCATTATCGATGGCACCAATTATATCAACTCATCGATGCACATTAAACAAACACAGTCTACCAGTTCCGGACGTGCACCATAATGTTTCATCTTCTTATACAATACCTCACTTTAACATCATACTCTACTTCTCAAAAAGCTAGTACAAAAGAAATTCTAACAACACAATAATTTTTCCATTCTTTAATCACATACCACCAGTTCACTACTACAGACATAGAAACATGTCGTTGTTTACCCAAGCCTAAATCCACGCAATGATGGGTTGCCTAACTGTCGTCTGATACGGGCTTGGCTCTAGAGTTGGACCAAGGCAAAGCTAGCCGACAGGCCCAAGAATTGCTTGAAGGGAGAAAGGCCAATCTAGAAGATAAACAGCAAGCTCTAGAAGGCCAACAGCAACCAAGAGAGAAAGGGGCGCGTACACATGTCTGGAGATCCACTCGCGTGGGAAAGAAACTGGCCTGGCTTGAGGAGTTCGTTACAACTGAACGGAGGCAAAGCAATGGAATGGAGGAGAACGTGGAATGCTCGAGACCAAAAGGATAGCAGAAGTTTGTTAGCATTAATTGCTCTTGCGGAATATAACCGAATATATAAGAGTATGTAATGAGGAGTTTGTTTTTTTAAGAAATAAGAAACTTATCAGAATATTTCATCTTCTTTCCCTCTTCTTCTTCCCGGATCTTATCTGTTTTGGGAGCCTGTACTAAGCTCGAATTAGTACCCGACCCTAACAATTCGTGCTTTCATCGAGCCTTGCAGAAACAGTCGGATGAAAACTTGCTTGCCTTTCGGACGGTTATTCAGAATTTCCACAATTTTGAGCTCATCAACGATGCCAAAATGGACTCTTTGCACAAATAGTTTCGAAACCACTCAATGGGGGATGGTAATCAAGCAGCTTCTACCTCAGGACCCGGTCTTTTACTAACTCCAACGATGGCCCAACCCGAAGAACAATTAGATGCTACTCCCTTTCTCAAATCAGTAAAGTTGGAAGTTCCTCGTTTTGACGGTATCGATCCTCTCAATTGGATTTCTAGGGTGGAAAGGTTCTTCAATTTTCACTCCACACCCGAAGCACTTCGGCTCCAAATTGTTGCATTCCATTTAAATGGACCGGCAGCTGTTTGGTACGATCTTATGGAGAATAATGGCTTGATCTCCACATAGCAAAGATTTCTCATAGAGCTGAGCCTCCGATTTGGTCCCACCTTATATGACGATCCCAGAGGATGTTTATCCAAATTGTTGCAAACGGCTTCAGTGGAGGAGTACCATAAGGATTTCGAGCAATTGTTGAGCTAAACATCCGGGTTATCAGCCGATTTGATTGTAAGCCTGTTTCTCTCAGGGTTAAAACCGGAAATCCACTGCAAACTGATGATCGATAAACCTCTATCATTGACAGACGCCGATGCAAAAGCTAAGCTGTTGGAAGCTAAGTATCACGACATATGGAACCGATCAACGCGACCACTTCCACATGAACCACCATCTTTTCGAACACCTGGTTCATCAACCCAAATAGTTTTTCCGTCACCCACCCCGATCTCTTAGCATAAACCTTCCATCCGAGCATTGCCCGCCCCCCTAATCCTACCCATTAAACGTTTATCCCCTGCTGAGCTACAGGCAAAACGAGACCGTGGATTGTGCTTTAATTGCGATGAAAAATTTCATCCCAACCACAAGTGCAAAAGCAAGTTCTATTTGCTCCTGGGCAATGATGATGAAGATTGTCTTGCTAACAAAGATGCTGAAACCGAGGAAATACCGGAAGTCTCTAGGGATATCTCAAGTCTCAACTCTCTGGCTGGCAATAATCCACGCACCCTTCGTTTGGTCGGTGAGTTTGGTGTCCATGAACTTAGTATCTTAGTTGATGATGGAGCTACTCATAATTTTGTTCAGCCAACTATTGTGGAGAAATATGGATTTGCTACTGTTCCCATTCCACCATTTCATGTCTCAGTAGGTAATGGAAATAAACTCGTGAGCAAATTTCGTTGTCCGAACGTTCAACTACAAATACAGGGATACACCTTTCCGTTGGACTTATTTGTTCTACCAATGGAGGGCCCCGATTTGGTGCTTGGTGTACAGTGGCTTCTTGAGTTTGGGGAGGTACGGCATAATTACCGTACACAAACCTTGGTATTTGATAAGGACGGGACGACAGTTACTCTGCGCGGTGAAGCTACTTGGGATGTTCGACCGATTTCTTTCCAGACTTTGTATGTTATGGTACACTCTAATTCCATTAGTGAGATGCCAGAAATGTCTGATGTTGATGATTCTTTTAGGGTGTCATTAAATTCGGATGATGAAAATCTATTACACTAAATTCAGCTCAATGTTCCTCGCCAAATTATTGTTGTACTTAACCAATATTACCATGTTTTCTCTATCCCAGAACAGTTACCACCTCACCGATCCATTGCTCACCGAATTTTCCAAGAACTAAATTCCAAACTAGTAAATGTTCGGCCCTATCGATATCCACACTTCTAAAAAGCTGAGATCGAACGCCTAGTAGCCGAGATGTCTAAGGCCAACATCATTAAACCCAGCCATAGCCCATTTTCTTCCCTGATTCTGCTAGTTAAAAAAAAGATGGCACATGGTGTCTTTGTGTTGATTATCGTGCCTTAAATGCCATCACTGTCAAGGACAAATTTCCCATTCCCACTGCAGATGAACTTTTTGATGAGTTAGGAGCTGCTACTATCTTTACCAAACTAGATTTAAGATCCGGGTACCACCAAATAGGACTACACCTATATGACACTCACAAAACTGCCTTTCGAACTCATGATGGGCACTATGAGTTTTTGGTAATGCCTTTTGGACTTACCAATGCCCCTTCGACCTTCCAAGCTATAATGAATCATATTTTTAAGCCCTTCTTATGGAAATTCGTCATTGTCTTCTTTGATGACATTTTAGTTTACAGCCCCTCTATTACAGCTCATGTCACACATTTGGCTACTGTATTAGCTTGTCTGGCTGATCACCAATTCCATATCAAGCTTTCTAAATGCCTCTTTTGTGAAGAACAAATTGAGTATCTTGGCCATATCATCACCCAAGGAAAATTGAAACCTGATAATAGCAAAATTCAAGCAATGATCAGCTGGCCAAAACCAACCCACCTAAAACAATTAAGAGGTTTTCTTGGGCTTACAGGGTACTATAGACGTTTTATAAAACAATATGCCATGATAGCAGCTCCCCTAACTAGATTGTTGAGAAAGGATGCCTTCCAGTGGGATGGATCAGCTACTGCGTCTTTTAACTCTCTCAAAATCGCAATGACCCAAGCCCCTATATTAGCCCTTCCGAATTTTGAAAAGGATTTTGTAGTTGAGACTGATGCTTCCAGAACTAGGATTGGGGCCGTTTTATTACAGGAGGAGCGCCCGATTGCTTTTTATAGTAAGTAATTGAGTGCTAGGTTGCAGGCTTCTTCGACTTACATCCGCGAGTTGCATGCGGTAACCTCTGCCATATTGAAATGGCGACAATATTTACTTGGTCGACCTTTCATTATATGTACGGATCACCAAAGCCTTAAACAATTGCTATCCCAAGCCATCCAGACATCTGCTCAGCAAAAATACTTGGTGAAGCTCTTGGGGTTCCAGTTCTCGATCCAGTACAAAACAGGGAGCTCTAATATCGTGGCTGATGCTCTGTCTCGAATTCAAGACACAAGCCCTGATGGTCTAATAAGAGATGACTCTAATTTTCGAGCTTTCACCTCTAGTCCAACTTTTGATTTCTTTGACAGGCTGCATATCGAGAATCAAGCTAGCCCTGATTTAGCCGGTATTCATCAGCAGCTTAAGGAGGGACAGTATTACCCTATTGTACAATCCATGATGGGCTTTTAAGGTATAAAGGTCGATTATGCCTTAGCAACAAATATGAACTTAAAAAAGAATTATTGCAGGAATTTCATAATTCCCGAATTGCTAGACACGAGAGAGTAAAACGAACTTTGGCACGATTGTCTGCTAAATTTTTCTGGCCTAATATGCATCGAGATGTGCACAGACATGTGGAAACTTGTAGTGTATGCCAAAAAATCAAGTATTCTACTTCTCCATCGGCAAGGCTTCTACAGCCACTTCCTATGCCTCAATAGGTGTGGCAAGATCTCACCATAGACTTCATTGTGAGTTTGCCAAATTCTAAGGGTTATACAGCAATATTAGTTGTTGTAGACAGGTTGAGCAAATATGCTCACTTCGGGGGATTAACTACTCACTTTACAGCATCAACAGTGGCAGAACTGTTTGTCACTATGGTAGTCAAATTACATGGGTTCCCTCTTATGATTGTGTCGGATCGAGATCCATCTTCATTAGTGCCTTCTGGGAAAATTTATTTCGCTTGTGCAATACTCATCTGAAGCATTTTACTTCCTATCATCCGCAAACCGATGGACAGTCCGAGGTACTCAACCATTGTCTAGAGCAATATCTGCGATCGTTCTGCCATGAGAAGCCAAAAACATGGTACTCTCTTCTACCCTAGGCTGAATTTAGCTACAACACTGCCATGCATAATAGTATAGGAATGACACCCTTTCAGGCGGTATATGGGTACAGTCCAATGGCAATTCCTCCTTATGTCAGTGGGGATACCAACATTCAAGCTCTAGATGAACTCCTAACTGAGCGAACCAATGTGCTACAGGTGCTGAAGCAAAATTTCACTAAGGCACAACATAGGATGATACAACAAACTAACCGAAAACGTCGAGAGTTGTCTTTTCAACCAGGTGACTTGGTTATGGTCAAGTTACAGCCACATCAACAAACTACGTTAGCAGGAAGAAGGAACCAAAAGTTGAGTCAGTGTTACTATGGACCTTTTGCAGTCATTGAGGCTATTGGACTAGTAGCTTATCGCTTGCAACTGCCGGAGCAAAGTAAGCTACACCTAGTGTTTCATGTCTCCCTTCTCAAACTATACAAAGGTCGAGATACTAGCACTTGCCGAGCTCTACCAGCATTGATTGTCAATAATGCACCTGTGTCGTGGCCAATTGCAATTGTATCCACTAGAGAGGTTCTGCGAGGAGACCAACTGATAAGACAAGTCCTGGTGCAATGGTGTGATTCAGCAATGGAAGAGTGCACTTGGGAAGACTTTGACACTTTCACATACCTCTATCCCGGATTCCAACTTGAGGACAAGCTGTTTCTTCAAGGAACCGGGAGTGATACGGGCTTGGCCCTAGAGCTGGACCAAGGCAAAGCTAGCCGACAGGCCCAAGAACTGCTTGAAGGAAGAGAGCCCAATCCAGAAGATAAACGGCAAGCTCTAGAAAGGCCAACAACAACCAAGAGAGAAAGGGGCGCGTACACATGTCTGGAGATCCACTCGCATGGGAAAGAAACCGGCCTGGCTTGAGGAGTTCGTTACAACTGCAAGGAGGCAAAGCAATGGAATGGAGGAGAACGTGGAATGCTCGAGACCAAAAGGATAGCAGAAGTTTGTTAGCATTAATTGTTCTAGCGGAATATAACCGAATATATAAGAGTATGTAATGAGGAGTTTGTTTTTTTAAGAAATAAGAAACTTATCAGAATATTTCATCTTCTTTCCCTCTTCTTCTTCCCTGATCTTATCTGTTTTGGGAGCCTGTACTAAGCTTGAATTAGTACCCAACCCTAACAATCGTCCCTCCTCGCACTTCTTTCTTACAACATCAGGCAAAACGACATGTGGTCGCTACTGTTACCTTACCCCATCCAATCCTTCTGCTGTTGTTTCTCACTTTTGCAGACAAACGACCTGTAGTTTTCCTCTAACTCCATATTTGTGGTGGATACTAGCAACGAGTTGTAACCAAACTGTTTGAGAAAGTTTAATACGTTCCCACGGTATGTTACCGGTCTACTACAAGGAAATAACATCTCCAAAATCATTCAATTCTCAACCTCCTCTTCTCACGTTGAATTTACCTCAATGTCCTTACTACATTCCATTTTCCACTCCCATTCAGTGCAGGGTCTGACTATAACTGTGATATGCGCAGACAATTAGCTCCTCCACTGTTGCAGCTGAACACATGTCACCCATTCATCTCATCCTACTCCAGCCGCTTTTTTCGCCATCTGACAAGCATATATATATATATGTATATATATAGAGAGAGAGAGAGAGAGAGGAGAGGTTTTTCCCTTTCTATTTAATTTCTTTCTTTATGTTGTAATTGAGTCGTGAATTGTTTAGATGTCTTGATAATGTGAAATATACATTTCAAAATCTGCTAGTAGTTTGTGGATTCTGAAAAGAAGGACTGAAATGGTGAAGGGGTTACTTTGAATTTATCAAATAGTTTTGGGGCCAAAACAATGATTATGCAATAGTTATGGGGTAAATGTAAATTTCTGAAAAGCATTTTCAAATTTTAACTTCAGAATTTTTATATGCTGATTAATTATATTTGATTAATTATTAGCGCACTAATTAACCATATTAGCTTAATTAAACATAAATTAATCTTGACAAGCATTATATGGTCACTTTATTTTTACGTTGCAATAATACTATGACCTAATATTATGTGATATATAATTAAATTGTCACCTTGTAAAAATATTCTTTTCCTTATTATTTTTTGTATCGCTATGTCATCTTATAATAATGATAAAGATATTGTGAAATTGTATTAGATTGTCACATTATAAAATCATATGTCTGATTTTTTTTTCAATGATCTATAACAATTGGTCACATTATTCATAAAAATATAATGACCTTAAATTATGTGGCATGAAATTAAATTATCAGCCCATGAAAATACTGAAATGTTTTATTTCATGACTTTAGCTTATAAATTTAACCTCAAACTTTAAGAATTTTAGTGAATTACAATAGCAACATACTAAAATTTCATATTAGAAAATTTGGTTATTACAGTAATTATCACATTTTTTTTTTTTGTTTCTACATATTGGAACAATCGATAAATAATATGGTCTATCATAAAGATCACAAAAATCCAGATATATACATACATAAAACCTTGAATCCGGATACATTAAAAAAAAAAAAAAAGGCTAAAATCCGGATATGTAATAAAAAAAGATTTTTTTTTTTCCGTAAAAAGACTATCCGGATATATATATATATATTCCGTAAAAACATATCAGAAAAATGTTGATGGCAATTGCGGTATAAAAAAGGTGAAATTTAAAATTTGTTTAGTCGTAAATAAGTTTGTTTCTAAACAATTTTTAACAATCATTTTATGTAAACCCTTCTAATTGACTATTCCAATATCTCATCCAAATGAGTCATTAGTTTTATTTTTCCTCCCACTCTTTTTCCTCCCTGTTGTTTTAGTACGTAAAAAAATTAAGAGCATCTCAATTAATCTGTCTTAACTTTCATTGAGATTAATTTTCCAATATAGCCTTGGAAGATATCCATTTAGGAAGCTGATAAGGACAACTTGTTTACCACTTTGTTGGACAATAAAATGAGAAACCAACAAATATATGGCGTCAAATTACTATATTATAGTTTGAAAAATGATTTTTAAATTTGGAGTGTGAATAATGTGACCCGATTTGAAACAATATTATGTTCCTTATTTTTGACCAAATTTAACATGTTTAGACCAATAATATAATTTAGATTAATAAATGCTAGCTCAACGGGTAGAACAAAAAAGAGATTTATATAAGAGGTTTTCAGAGTCGAAATCCAGGAAGTTTTCAGAGATAAATGGGATGGGAGCTATAAGTACTAGACCGTTTAAAAAATAAATAAATAAAAGAGGCTGTTGAAGGAGTAAAGTTTCCATGTTGAAATGTGAACATTTCCAAATGTTGTAGATGAATTGTTGCATATGGTTCTAGACGAAACGCATGTTTAGTTGGCAAGAAAACAATTCATACACGATTGTATATTAACAAGTTGATGAAGGGCAGTCTTCGGTTTTTAGGTAGGTAGGTCTTTTAACCCCAAAATCTTTCTTATATTGATCACCAAAAAAGTACTCCGCATGACTTTAATTTGCTGGTCTTTTAAGCGTGCTTTGACGAATCGTTTTGAATTTTTTTTTTATCTTTTTCGTTTTTTTAACTCAAATTTAAAAATTCATATATATATAGATATTTTATTTAAAATTTAAATAAGATAATTTTTTTTATTACATAAAATGATAATTAGAGAAAGGAAACAAGACTTACATTGTTATTCTCTTCGAAACACATTTCAAATTTTATATTTTTTAACTCCCACAATTCATTTTCAACTATATACATAACTACAAATATTTACTCATTTCCAATTAAACTTTTCCAAAACTCCAATTGGAGTGTATGTTCAAAATGCCACCTTATTTTTGTCTCTCCCAAAAATCTACTTAAGTGACATTTGTAAATAAATTATATTTTGATTATATTTAAATGAATTTGTTTTTTGAATATTATATTTGGCTGAAAAGTATTTGTTTTGTATTTGAATGAAATGTGTGTTTAGATGAAAAATATTTTAAAATTAAAAAGTTGATGTGATTAATTAAAATAAAAATAAATAGTAAAATTAAAAAATTGATGTACTTGTTTTAAAAAATTTTTAAATAATAATTATTTTCATAACACTATTAAAAAATTTATATTTAATATAAAATTATATTATATTTAAATTAAATTAAAATATAATTTTTTTACCAAACCACACCTTATTTTATATCCTTAATTTAATTTGATTTTTTTTATTCAAGATGGTTCTTCAAACGCAACAAAAAAGTCTTCTTCTTGATACACAATTTCGACATATAGATATACATGAAACAGATAAAGACAGGAGATTTGATCATATCTGCGGAGCAGGTGGATAGGGAAGGTCGCCCGTACTGCCAATAAATGAGGGGTGATTAATTTCTCTCGCTATCTTGTTTAAGTTGGACCACAATTTCTTTTTTTTTTTTTTTTTTGGTTTTTATATTTGTTACGTTTTAGATTCTTGCCGCTTAATTTTCTTGGTTCATGCTGTGTTTCAAGTGTTTTTTGTCCCTTCCATGTATTGTACTTGGCATATATTACAATTTGTACTTTACCATTCATTTTCTCTCCTTTTTATGATTATCACTCTATTTTTATATGAATGATTCAAAAGGATTTTGCTTCTCTCTCTATTTCAAAATTAATGAAAATAATCTCCGTTTTAGGTGTCCATAGTAATGTTATTTCCTTAATCTCTTTGACCATATAAAGAGCTTAACATTTCTATATTTAAACTTGAAAACTTTATATAAATATCACAAAATCATACTTTAAATAGATTTTTATCACACAAAAAAAAATTTCTAATAAAAACCATAAATAACATCATAAATATTTATTTATTTTTGTATATTTTAACACAAAAATTACAATTACAATTACAATTTTTTTTAATTTTTTTCTTTCTTTCTCTCCCCTCTCTCTTCTCTTTTTTCTCCTCCGATGCCGGCCGAGCCTAACGACGATTGACGGTGGCGAGCGACCAAAATCCAATAAACAAAACAAAATTTTTTTCAAAAAAAAAAAAAAAAAAAAAGTTGTTGTGTGGTCGCGATTGGAGTTGCGGGGTGGTCGGAGTCCGGCCTTGAGTTGAGATGACACCGCCGGTCCTACCACGACAGGATATCCTCCTCAGGGACTGGGGCAGTCACGATCAGAGGATGTGACGTTGACAAGGCCAATCTTGTGGCATACCCCTAATTATCCCTTTAAACTTTTCCACTCATCTTACTTATTCTTATTGTTGTTGTTGTTGTTATTTCGTCGAGTAAATCCAAAGGAATTAGCTTATCTGTTTTTTTTTTTTTTAAGATGATAATGAAGATATAACCCATATAATAAATTGTCAGGATATAACCGAGCTAATGTAGAGGGAGCATGTTCTTACAAATGGTTGAACTTTTGACAACATAATGCAAAGTCATGGCATAAGAATTGAGCTTTTTCTTGACAGAATATTCTGGCAATTCTTTAAGCCATAGTTTCAATAAAATTTAACCAAAACAAAAGGACTATTAATAGATTTAAATAAATTAAAAGTGTTGAGATAATTTAAAAAATGTGTGTATAGTTAAATGAGTAAAAAGGAAAATCTCGCATTTTGAGTTAGTTTTAGTGTTGGGATTAAGAAAACCCAATACCACCTAACACTAATATTAGACCTAAGTTAACGCACCAAGCTAGATACCACGTAACACTGATATTAGACCCAAGCTAACGAACCAAGCTAGTCTCATCCCAATTTGAGAGAAATGAATTGAGGGTAGTTTGACTTAAACCAGATGTGTGATTGAAAAAATTATGGAGTTAATCTCATATCAATTGTGAAGTCCTCTTCATTTCATCCAGGTGCATAGAATGGTGAGGTCCTATCTATATATGCATTTCTGTGTTTTATATAGATACACACGCACATATACACCCACAAAATTAGTCTAGAAGGTTCAAGGTTCTACTAGAACTTTCTTTTTTCTTTTTTGCTTGTTTTTTGTTTTGTTTTTTTAAACATTTATCATTTTCCATTTGGTAGAGGTTATTAGTTTTCCATTGCAAAAGAATCAGTAATTGAAAAACTATATATTTCAAGTTTTTTATGTTTGAAAAGAAAAATAATACAAGATACAAGATATTAATAGAATTCGACTGTAAAATGCTTCTAAACCACGAGCGAATCTAGTTAATTTGACCTTTAAGAATCGTTGTTTTAATTTTACTTTTTTTTTTTAATTTTTGACAGAATTTTAAGAACCTGTTATGCATGTTATAGACGTCTGGAAGATTCCATATTTTATATACAAAGTGTATACAAATATGTACTAGAAAGATTCAGAAGTGAGCATACACAATAGAAGACTGTAAAGTTCACATGTAGCATCTTGTTTTCACTCTATTTTTCTAACCCTTTTTAATAGTATTTTGTCTTTTAAAAATTTGAATTGATTGTATGTTTGAGCTTATAATCTGGATTCTTATTGTCGAAAAATCAGGCTAGGGTGACAAGCCATACAGTGATTGTAAGACCATGGGGAGAGTCAAGTGGACATGATTGGGACAATGCGATCTACAATGGAATTCAGAAAATCCACCTTTCATATAAGGGATGCCATCGATTCCATTCAAGTAGACTACGATGTGAATGGTACTATCTTTTTAGGGCTTCAACATGGAGGGTCATCCGACAACATTGTAATGGCTGGTTTCTTATTTATGTATTCATGTGTATTTTTAGTGAAATATGAAAGCACTAGATTTGGGTTATTTAGTGCGTTTAGTTCCTCAATTATGTATATCTAGTTCTTCTTTTGGGTGTTGGAGATCAGAGAGTTTAGATTCTATATCTTTTAGTAGAATTAGGTGTGAAATTATCGTTAAATTAAGTGTTGGAGATCAGAGAGTTTAGACTCTATATCTTTTAGTAGAATTAGGTGTAAAATTATCGTTAAATTATATATGCTAGCAGCCACTATACATCTTAATATTTTGGTATCAAAAAGTAGCCCTTGTTTTTTTTTTTTTTAATCCAAGACACTAAAATTGACAAAATATTTCTGAAATTAAACATAGATAATTGCATCCCTACTGCATAATAGATGATATATTAAAAAAATATATTATATAAATACAAAATGGTCTTGTTTTCAAAGGTTAGTTTTTAATAGTAGTAAAGAGAATCTTTTACATTTATTGTGATATTGTTTTTGTAAAATTCCATGTTATCACAGAATTGAGTCCACATGATTATTTACAATTCAAATAAAATTTTCTTAGGTGTCGTTTGGCAATAACATTACATTTTAATTTTATTTAAATGTAATACAATTTTATACCAAACATAAATTTTACAATAGTGCTATGAAAATAATTACTATTCAAAATATTTTTAAAACAATCACATCAACTTTTCAACTTCACTATTTATCTTTACTTTTACCAATCACATCAACTTTTCAACTCTAAAATACTTTTCATCCAAACACACATTTCATTCAAATACAAAACAAATACTTTTCAACCAAATACAACATTCAAAAAACAAATTTCATTCAAATACAATCAAAATGCAATGCGTTTACCAAACGCCCCCTTAGTAATTTTAATTTAATGGATCAAAACTTCTAGAAATGAAAAGTTCAAAAACTAATTTGTCCAAATTACAAGATGATTACACAAATTTGATGAAAATTAATAAAATAAAAAAAACAAAATAACTAATGGCTTTTATCTATCTCTCTCTAATTATATATATACATATACATATATAACTTTTTTCTTCTTTTGTTCTTTTAATCCAGATTGAGCTATCCCCACAAGAGTAAATAGTGAGTGTGGGTGGCTATATTGGTCCTTGGGGTGGTTTACCAACTGATGTAGTTCGCTCACTAACATTCACTGCCAACTTGGGAACTGTCTACGGACCATATGGAGTTGAAGAGGGCAGACAATTCTATCTCCCAATAAAACAAGGCTCCATTGTGGGATTCACAGGAAGAAGTGGTTTAGTCATGGTTGCCATCGGAGTCCGCTTGTCACTTTAAGATCCTTATATATATACACACACACACACACACACACAAATGAAATATTAGTAAAATATAAAATGACGTTTTTCTAAGATCATGTCTTTGCCTTTCTGTTTAATAATAATTATAAAATAAAGTCGAATCATTTAGGTATGATAGTAATATTTTTGGGTTTCAATAATTACTCTCTCTATGAAGAGCTTACAATATATAACGTGATGCATGACTTATAAGCTCAGCGCACAAACGAAGCTGAATAAATAAAATTCCCAGATTGAAAATATTGTTAAAGATTTTGAAGTTCTAAGTTTTAACCTTTCTTAACTTTCTTTGGGATCATTTTTCCAATTTAGCGTTGGAAGGCCCATATATCCGTGTTGGAAGCGGGTGAGCACTACTTGGATACCATTTTGTTTGACAATAAAATGAGAAAAACACAAATATGATATTAAATGAAAATTATAAACTGGGCATTGCTATGACTGTTAATATTAATTGAGGGTGCTGAAGAGTATCCAAGGGCAATTTGTTCTTATTATTTTTTATGTTACCGCCTATCTACCTATCGGTGAAGTTTAATTCAACTTAATAGAATCTCCATACTAAAACATATGTCTAGCTTTGTCTTTGTCGAGCACTCTCCTCTGTCACTGTGCCCGGCATTTCTGGTAACTATATATATATATATTTATATTTGTACCAATCCATCTTTTAATTCTACTAACCCATCATTTATTCAGTCAAATTTCTTGGATTGATTGGTTGTTAAGTGTGATGCTTCTTTCAGGGATGGTTATGCTGGACCAGGAGTTGTGTGGCATGGCCACAACGGTGTGATCATAAAGGGCTCGTAAAAAAATTATGTGGCATATTCCCACTGGAAGCAGAGCTTTTGGCAAAAATTACGTGGCATGGCCATTTGCATTATGAAGAGCCTCTGTAACCCAATCAATTTGGAGAATGACTCCAGTTTTTGTGTGGAGGCCTTAGCAATTCATGAACCCCAATAGGCGTTTGGTAAACGCATTGTATTTTAATTGTATTTAAATGAAATTTATTTTTTGAATGTTATATTTGGTTGAAAAGTATTTGTTTTGTATTTGAATGAAATGTGTGTTTGGATGAAAAGTATTTTAAAGTTGAGAAGTTGATATGATTGATAAAAGTAGATATAAATAATAAAATTAAAAGTTAATGTGATTATTTTGAAAATATTTTAAATAATAATTATTTTCGTAACACTGTTATAAAAACTTCCCCTGTTTTGTTTATTTGGATTTTGTTGACCACTGAATTTTACTTTGTTTTTGACCTTTTAAAAGTCTTGATGATTAGCAGGAAAAAAAAAAAAAAACCCCTTTATTTATTTATTGTATTTATTTATTACCAATATGTTGAGCATCATCACCAAAAGAAAAAATATTAATAACTATCGTGGTCTGAATATTGGTTTGAGCACAAGCAGAGGAGACAACAAAACAACAACCAAAAATATATATATATATATATATATATAAAAGAAAAGTTCAAAAGACGTTGTTTCATTTTAACTTTACGTCCGCACATTTTGCTCATTGCGTTTACACTAAACTTAAAATATTCTTTTTGATTATAAATTTACGTATTTGGCCCAATTCAATTTCTGCTTTTCTAGTGATAATGAATATTTAATTGAATTAAAAAGATTTTACCATTTTTACTTTTCATTCTACATAAAATTAACAACTTCTCTTGTTATAACTGATTAAAATTTTTAAAGTAAAAAAAAATGAGAAGCTTTCTTAATTGCCACGTGTAAATTTTTTTTTAAACCTGTTCTGTAAATAAATAATGGGTTAAGGGACTGTAAAAAAGACCTTATAAATTCATATGTTCATTTTTTTATAAAAATCGAGGTGGCGTTGGTTTTATTTTTGAAATATTTTTTATCTTTAAAAAAATAAAAATGATAATATTTTAAAAATTATATTCACATCATTTATGAAATTGTATTTGATTATATTTTTAAATGTATATTCTGAAAAATACAAAAATAAAATTTTGTTTTATTATATTTTTTGAAAACTCATTTTATAAGTGAACATTTTATGAAAAAATATTTATTTTTAATTTAAAAAAATAATAAAAAATAAATTATTAGTCATAATTATAAAAAAACAAAGCCATTTAGAGGTGGGTTTTGCAATGAGGGATAGGGGTGGAAGACAATAGTAATCTGAGTCTTAAGTGGCGACAATGACGAAATTTAGGTCTCGAGTTGATTGTCATCACCGTGAGTCGGTGATCGTTGTCACAAGAGAGTCGTCGTCATCGTCACCAGTCTGTGGTTATCACCCTTCATCAAATATGGAGGCTATTGTTGGACATGATCTTCGTCATCAATGCTACATAGGCATGGAGAGAGAGAGAGAGAAGAGGGAGGGAGAAAATGAAAACAAAAAAGCGCAAACAAATTTTTTTCGTTTTCAAAAAATTTTAAAAAACAATATAATTGAAAAATGATGTTTTTGAAATGATTTTGAAAATATTGAATAAATAAACGTTATTTTGGGACCGTTTTCATTTTCGATGTTTTTGAAAATGAAAAATCGATCTCAAAAACAAAACCACACACCCCTAAGTTTTTTTTTTTTTTTTTTTTCGGAATATGAGTCAAAAAGGCAATTTGAAATAATAACGTATTCATTACATTTTAATCAAATTTAACATATTGAGATCATCAATTTAATTTAGCCCACGTTTCGGACAAGCTTTTTTTTAGCATTACATTTAAATGTAATGTAATTTTCCCTCAAATACAAAAACATTTCATTCAAATACCAATCACATCATATTTTAAATTCAACACAATCACTATTTATTATTTCACTTTTTTTATTATTTTTATTAATTACATCATATATTTCCTCTCCCTCTTTTTTTTCTTTCTACTTTTATCCATCACATCAAATATTTATTATTAAAATACAATTCAAATACTTTTCTCCCAAACATACATTGCATTCAAATGCAATACTAATGTTTTTCCTCCAAATACAAATTGCATTCAATGCATTGCATTCAAACGTAATGCAAATGCAATGCGTTCACCAAACGAACCCTAGGCACATGAATACCCGTTGAGCTGTTTCGTGGGAGGGAAAGAATTTAAATATAAGGAACTCTTATGTTCAAAATCTATGAGTGTTTTCTTTTTTTTTTTTTCCTTGAAAAAAAAAAATCACGATGCTTATATACTTCTAGCCCTCATATTGTCCTAAAAAAAAAAAAAAAAAAGTTAATGAATGAGTGGATTTACTACGTGTGAAGAACATTTCTGAATGTTGTCGCTGAATTATTATTGATTGCCAGCTGTGAAACTTGTTGGCAAGGCAACGATTCATTATGAGACTGTACCTTGACAAGCTGATGAGTTAGGCAGTTTCAGGATGTTTGGTAATTGTATTACATTTTAATTATATTTGAATGAAATTTATTTTTTGAATGTTGTATTTGGTTGAAAAGTATTTGTTTTGTATTTAAATAAAATGTGTGTTTGGATGAAAAGTATTTTAAAGTTAAAAAGTTGATGTAATTGATAAAAATAGAGATAAATAGTGAAGTTAAAAAGTTGATATGATTGTTTTAAAAACTTTTAAATAGTAATTATTTTTATAACATTGTTACAAAATTTATGTTTGGTGTAAAATTATATTTCATTTGAATGAAATTAAAATAAAATTTGTTTACCAAACGAGGCATTAAGTCTCTTTTGTCGAAAGTTTACATTTTAATTAAATTTAATCGTAATATAATTTTACATTAAACATAAAATTTTATATTTAAATATAAATTTTTAAATAATATTATGAAAATAATTACTATTTATTTATTTTTTAAAATAATCAATTAATTTTTTAATTCGAATATTTTATCTTTATTTTTATAAATCACATCAACTTTTTAATTTTAAAATATAATTTAAATATTTTTCATCTAAATATATGTTTTATTTAAATACAAAATAAATACTTTTCAACCAAATATAATACTTAAAAAATAAATTATATTTAAACATAATTAAAATATAATATATTTACTGGACAACCTATAAGATTTTTTTAGATAAGTAGTATGCATTTTATCCCCCAAACCTTTATTGTATTGGTTATTTTAAAATGTACTTTTCGCAAAAACATTTTTAGGTATTTAAATATGCGTCGAATCGTCTTGAATTTAAAAAATAAAAATAAAAATAAAAGTAAATTCATTTTTTTGACTTTTTTTGAAATTTATATATATATATATATTACGGACTAAAGACGATTTGCCAAATGCTTCTCTTACTATTTGAATATACAATGAAAATAACCTCCTAAAAGTGTTTAATGACATTTTCCTGAGATAATCATTTTGACAATATAACCTTAACATGTCACATTTTATACTTTTCCACTCCTTTTGTTGCTTATTTTTGTTGTTATTTTATTTCCTCGAGTGAATCCAAAGGGATTTGCTTGTCTATTTCAAAATATGACAATGAAATTTGCCCATTTAATCTGATTTTGAAAATTTTGATACTAATATTTTCCTCGCATATATTTTAAGGATATAATCGAACTAACGTCAGAGGGAGCACGTTCTTAAGAATGGTGCTTTGAACTTTTGACGACATAATGCAATGATTAAGGCTTTTTTTTTTTGGCTAAATATCTGGGCAATTCTTTCGGCCATAGTTTCAATAATCAATACTTTGTAACATTTAGGGGTGTTTGGGGTATTGTTTTACGCTCTAAAATTTGATATTTCTAAATTAAAATATATTTATCTTTGATATTTATCTAAACCTTTAATAATATATATATATATATGCATTTCTAAGTATTAATTTTTTATTATATATTTTAAAATTTCTATATACTTACTTTTATAATAACTTTTTTCTAAAACGTTTACTCTAAACACAATTTTTAAAATCATATCTGATTTTTAAAACCAACATATCAAAAAATACAACTCCAAAACTCCTTTCAAACACCCCTTCAGATAATTTATTGTTGTTCCATTTAAAAAGCCGGGTTATTAAAAATAAAATAAAAACTTATATTCTTTACGAAGCTACACAATTACAATAGTAAGTGATTAGAAGATTGTCTTGATCGTGTAATATTCTTTATATTAATCTCAAAGTTTCAACGAATTGTAACTAATTTTATGAGGTAGTTCCCCATATATATATATATTAAAAATCATTAATAAAAACTAAACAAGTTATTTACCATATTATGGAATATTAAAAATTTGGTGGATGATTGATAACACTTGCATCATAAAGGCTTGGGAATGATAAAAATATTTCGTTCTAGAGTATTCTTAAGTGTAATATAGAAGAATTATTCAACGTATTATCTCATTTTAATATCTTTTTTATTTTTTGTTTTTGTTTTTATTTGTTTTTTTAACACTCCTGCATATACTTGAAGTTGGTTTGGCATTTCTTTTGAAGGCTGGTTTTTGGATTTTTAAAAAATTTAGGGATGTATGATAAACTGTATTTTTGTCAAACTATTTCTAAAAACTGACCACATGTAGCAAAATTTGAGAAGCAGGGTATGTGTTGCACTGACACAGTTGTTTGTGCTATCATTGTATAAATTTATTAAAAATTCTTAATATGACATATAATTTTTAATCTAACCATTTTATTTATCTCTGTAATAAATAAAAAAATATTTTTGAAATTTACTTAAAAATTACAAATTCTTTCCTTTCAAAAAAAAAAATAATGTAAAAAAAATTAATTTTTTTTTCTGAAATAGTTATTAAACATATTATTTTCCTTTATTTTTTTTCAAAATATAATTAATAATTCTTTAGAAAATATAGCAAATAATCAATTCATTAACATTTTATAATTGTTTTTCTAAATAATATTACCATATAATTTCAAAAATAGTGTACATGAAGAAGAAATGAAAATGATATTGCTGTTAAATTCTTTCTATTTTCCAAAAAAATATGGTACTAAATATTTTATTAAAAATGGAATATATGCGTATTAAAATTTTTATTGGATAAAAATACAAGTTCATTTTAATCATTATACATCTTACAATAAGTTTTATATATAGCTTATCAAACACCTTTTTTTTTTTTTTTAAATTTAATAACAAGAGAATTCAAAATCGACACTTTATAGTGAAATTAATTACTATTATATTATATTTCTAATCACCAAAATTTTGTTTTAAGGCATTCACATCAATTAAAAAAAATTGTTAAACATCTACCTGTGCTGGACATAATAACTGTGATTCACAAAACAATGGCAATAAAACTTTATCACATCAAAACAATGCCAAATTGCCCATAATCGGTGATGTAACTTTTCTACACCAGCTTATCAATCTTGATTCTCAGCACAAACTTATCCATCTTGTACTATACAATCTTGTACTAAATTTTCTCACTAAAAGATGTTGTACTAAACTCTACAACATTATAAATTAACAAAAACAAACAAACAATAATTTCATATTAAACTTTATAATATATATATTAATATTTAATATTCTTATCTTGAATTCTTGAATTAAAAGAAAAATACAGATAAAATATAATAATAATTTTAAATTTAATTCTATCTAAATAAAGTTTAACTCCAATCTAATAGTGTATTTGGTATTAATTTTATATTTATATTACGTTTAAACATAAAAATTTTACATTCAAATATAATATTTTTCAACAATATTACGAAAATAATTACTATTTATTTATTTTTTTAAAAATAATTATTTATTAAATTTTTAATTTTTTTATTCATATTATACTTTTTTTATTTCTAACTTTTTTTAATCTAATTTTATTAATCACATCAATTTTTTAACTCTAAATTATAATTTAAATATTTTTTATTTAAATATATATTTTATTTAAATATAAATTAAATATTTTTTATTTAATAAAATACATATTCAAATATAATGTAATATATTTAGCAAACATCCCGCGAATTTCTCTAACGGAGAGAGAGAGAGAGAGAGAGAGAGAGAGAGAATGAGCCTTTGCGGAGATTTTATCACCGCCACAAAACGGGTACATAAGTCTTTAGACCTAGAATATCAGTAGCCATAAACAGACAAAAAAATAGGATCCACTTGTGCAAATTATAACCATAAAAATATCGTATGGCTTTGAGAATTCCACAAGGCGTATACTTTTGGTGTACAAGATTATCTTGAAAATCATTTCGGGACGAGATGCTTCGGATAGGCATCTTTAACTCCACAGATTACGTGGCCTAATTATGGGCCCACCCGAGCAGAACTTGAGGGTAGTTAGTGGGCTACATTGGAGGTCCATCCCATGGGGCCCACTCAGTCATGTCATCATTTAATGCGTTCTAGTACGTCCACATTAGCATTTAACATGTAAATTGTTTTGGGAAACAAATAAAATAAGGAGTCGTTTGAGAAGAGGTCTCATGTCTCCAAAATCATTTTTTTTTTAATTTTATAATTTTTTATTATTTATATTTTTAAAATATTATAATAAATTTAAATAAGATAATTTTTTTAAATTACATAGAATTTTGAGAGAAACGAAATAATATCCATATTGATATCTTTTTTCTAAAAAATTTTTTAAAATTTTTTATTTTTTCACCTCAAACAGTTTTTTCTCCTAAACACATTTTTCAAAACAATTTTTTTGTAACTTAAAAATAATATCTTCAGCCTCCTCCCCCAAACACTCCCTAGAATTGATTAGTGATTCAATGCAAGTAGAAAGATGCTTATCAAAAAATATAACTCGGAAGGTGCTAGAAGGTGAAAAAAAAATTTTATTTTATTTTTAACTCTAAATTTTGAGTTTAATATCGTTTTTGTTTTCAAATTTTAAAGGGGGCGTTTGTTTTTGTTTTTGAGAATGATTTTCTATTTTCAAAAATACAGAAAATGAAAACAGTCTCAAAATAGCGTTTGTTTATTCAACGATTTCAAAATTATTTCAAAAACATCGTTTTCAACTATGTTGTTTTTTTACATTTTTTGAAAACGTAAAAAAGTTATTTTCACCTTTTGTTTTCATTTTCTCCCTCCATCCTCTCTCTTTCTTTCTCTTTCTGTTTGTACAGCGTCAGTGATGATCATGTCTAATGATAATATCCATCTCCGACGAAGGCTGATGACCATTGACAAGTGATGATGATGACAGCCCCTCGTGAAGATGACTATTGACTTATGACCATCGACTCATGATCTAAATCTAGTCATCATCGACATCTAGAACTCAGACCACCAATCTCTTCCACCTTATCACTCATTACAAAATCTACCACCAAAGTTTTTTTTTAAATATGACTAATAATTTATTTTTTATCATTTTTTTAAAATTAAAAATAAATATATTTTTATAAGATGCTCACTTATAAAATGAGTTTTCAAAATATATAACCAAACAAAATTTCATTTTATGTTTTTCAGAATATAAACTCAGAAAATATAACCAAATACAATTTCAGAAATAATCTCAATACAGTTTTCAAAACATTCTCATTTTCAATTTTTTTGAAAACAGAAAACATTTCCAAACCAATACCAAACGTCACCAAAATATCCCGTAATCAAATCTTAATTTATTAACTTGTTTTATAGTAATATTTTTTTATCAAAATATTATTAAAAACTTTAGAATTCATTTGATATAAATGATATAATTATATTAAATAGGATAATATTACAAAATTGAATTAAAATACATATGAAAGGATATAAGTAAATAAACTTCATAATCAAAATTTCTCATAAAAAAATAAATTATAAACTTATCTAATCTAATTTTTTTTAATTTCTTACTAAACAATGAATTAAGTTCATGCCCTCTTTGGGCCATAATCCTGTGAAATAAAGGATAACTCAAACTAAAATGAGATTGATATTATTAATCAGGATAAAAAATAAACTAAAGGAGAAGTTGCAGTCAATTTTAATAATTGTTCCCTTACGTTTTTGTCTTCTACGCACGTTTTCTTAATTTTCATGACTTTATTATTGTTTTGTTTTTCGGGATAACAACCACATGTCACGTGTGGATCACATTCAACGGTCTAAATGCTTCGTGAATCATTGGAGCAAGCTATCTTCTACATGACATCCCACGTTATCAAGTAATCCTATCCGTTAAAAACAACTCAACAATCTGCCAAGCTCCGGCTTTGTTAAAAACTATGCGTGACTATGTGGAAAATCCTCCAAAATCTCATTGGAGCAGAACGTAATTACCGTGAAACGTGGTGCACTAGATTTCCCCACCAACGACAGGCATTTAAAATCCGTCCTCTTCGCAGTGTTTGAAACTCGGAGAAACGCAGTGTTTAGTTTGAGCTCTTAACTCTGTATTTTTCACAACTCGGTCGGGGTGACTCAGTAGGGGCAGCCATGGCGTCCTTCCACACCATAGCTCCCCAGAGCTTCCTCTACTTGACCAAGCCCAAGCTGAATCCCTCAACCGCCTACCCGATCAAGCCCGTCCCCACCTCTGGTGTCTCCAAGGCACCGATTTTCTCGAGAAACAAACAGAAAGTATCAAAAGGCTGGGCCTTGAACTCCGTGGTGGACGAGGAGCTCGACGTGATCCCAGTCCAGAGCTCGGACAGCACGGACCAGCAGGAAGGCGTGGTGGTGAGGCGCGTTGAGGGCGGCGGCGGGTTGGATGGCGAGTTGGCGAGTCAGGTCGGCGGGTTTGGGTTCTCATTCGAAGGCGGCGCGGAGCTAGGGTTCGGGTCGGGTTCCGGTGTTGGAGATGAGAGAGAGCGCGTGGATACGGAGAGGTGGATCGATCGGACTATCAACGCGACGATTGTGCTCGCCGCCGGGACATACGCCGTCACCAGATTGCTCACCATTGATCAGGATTACTGGCATGTGAGTTGATTTCTGTGTCGTTTGAAGCTTTCTGGTTTCGAAATTTTTATCGTCGTTTGAATTTGCGGTTTTTGTGGTGTTTTTGTGCTTGAATTTGATCCGAATAGTTGGGTTTTAGATCAGTTCACACACACACACACTCACACACACATATTCATTCTAATGGATTTCTAAGGTTTTATTTATTTATTAAATAATTTTTTGCTTGCGGATTGCGACTGGTTAATTGGAATGGAACAAGCTAAATTAGGTAAATCAAATAAGAGGGGTAGAGGAGATTAATTTGCAGCAAAAAGTGGGAAGTAGAGGAGCTAAATGTTCATAACCTTAGTATTAACGTGTTTGTTAATATGAAAGAAATGAATCTCTTGCTGTGAAAGCCAGACGGGGAGACACCGGTTGCGGTGGCGTTTAATTAGCTAGATAAGGGAAAGGAAATAGATGTCTTGGTTTGTTGTAACCCGAGATTTGAACCGATCATGCTTTAGGAGGATAAGGGAGAGGCCAAAAAAATGGTATATGGAAAATTATGGACTTGCATTTTGGAATAAATACGCTGCTATTCGAAATTATTTGTAATTTTGTTTTGCACTGGAATTAAAGTATTTGTTGCTTGAGATGGAATGTGTTTTGATATGCTGGATTCTTGTTGCAGGGATGGACCCTTTTTGAAATACTAAGATATGCGCCTCAACACAACTGGAGTGCGTATGAGGAAGCTCTTAAAACGAACCCGGTTTTTGCCAAAATGGTTATTAGTGGAGTAGTATATTCTATAGGAGATTGGATAGCACAGGTTGTTGTCATCTCCCGAGTTTAAAACTTTATCTTGCCTATGTAAATATTATTTTCTATAGCATTCTGAACTTTTTATATCTCACAATTTTGCAGTGTTATGAAGGAAAGCCGCTCTTTGAGTTTGACCGTGCTCGAATGCTCCGATCCGGTCTTGTTGGATTTACTTTGCACGGTTCCCTTTCTCACTATTATTACCAGTTCTGCGAGGTGATTACTGTATAAATTTTTAATGGTCTTTTTCTTTTTTTATTTTTCCATACTTTTTATTCTTCCATATTCTTCTTAAATAAATTCGTTTCTTTTTTCATTTACTGCAATCTCAAACTACTTTCTATGATTTCAGGTGCTTTTTCCCTTCGAGGACTGGTGGGTGGTTCCTGCAAAAGTCATCTTTGATCAAACTGCATGGTCAGCGGTTTGGAACAGCATTTATTACGCGGTTTTGGGATTTTTGCGGCTTGAGTCGCCGGCCAGTATTTTTAGTGAATTGAAGGCAACTTTCTGGCCCATGCTTACCGTAAGATAAATTATCTCTCATTTCACCAATCTTGTCATTCTTTCTTCTGTGTCATTAGGTCAAACACCAATCTTAATACTCTTCTACTGGTTGTAAGAGTTAGTACTGCACATGTAAAAAAATTCTTCACTTTTATCACCACAATAAATTCTTCTGTGTCATTGCTTCTTATTCTGTTTTTCTTATTGTTTTCATCATCATTTTATTTTTGTGTGTACAGGCGGGGTGGAAACTTTGGCCATTTGCTCATCTAATTACCTATGGCGTAATCCCAGTAGAACAAAGGCTTTTATGGGTGGACTGCGTAGAGCTTATTTGGGTGACTATACTCTCAACGTGAGTATCTATTATATTCAGTTTTAATTGCCAAATTCTGTGCGTTGAAGAGTGAATTATTTTGTTTTTGGGAATTATCATTTGTCTCACTGGAACAGAAATTCCATTACTACACTAGCCATATTCATTGCCTGTTTTGCAATCTTACTTTGATACTGCTAAAAACAGTATAGGTACACTCAGGTTTTCTTGGTAATCCTCTTTATTTCTCGTGGTGTTCCAGTTCCTGTAAATTTAAGAGCTTATGGCTTTCATCTGATGAAGCGAATTCATCTACCGTCCTTACTATTTCCTGTATTCTCTCCTTTACTAGAAAAATTTTCTATTGATTTTTTGGACCACGTTTGGTAGGAGTCAGAGGGGAATAGTTGCAGGATTTCCGGACCCATGGTTGTTTGTTAGAAGTGAAAAGAGGAGGAAATGGATTGGGTTAGGGATTTAAAATCCTTCAAAAAATCCGAATTTCAATCACTCCAAACATGGGATGATTAATTGGGGGAATCCATACCAAACACAATAAGAGCAACAGATCCTAGATATAAAGACAACAACCTTTTTTTTTTTTTTTTTCCCCTCCCTGGCGTGACTAGAATATGTATATTCGCATTGCAAGGCTCTTGCTTTGGTATTGTTTTCATTTTTCCTTTTGGATAGGTTGTATTCTTCTGTCTATCTCTAACAATAATCCCATTCTTGTTTTCTAGTTATTCAAATGAGAAATCAGAAGCTAGAATTTCCGAGGCACTGGTGGAAGTGAGTCCAAGTTCCTCAAAAGTGACTTCTCATGAGGTATGTCTAGTAACTTCAACACCTCTTTACGGGTTTGATGGGCATCAGTGAGTTAAATTATATGTATTAATTTGCTCAAAAATTTTTTCTTCCCCATACATCAGGAGTAAAACAGAACGGAAACATGCCGGTGCAGGAAAAAATTTAATTTGATGAGTTGAGATTAAAATTCATTTTATGAGGAACCGTGTCCGGAGAAGAAATACATCACAATTCAAGAGCGTGGTTGGGCTGTCTGATTATGGTATAGGCTGCACATAGCTGGGGAATAAGCTTATGAATGTTAGAAGATGATGCCTTGTGAATGCTAGAAGACGACGCCGACACCGTCTTCCTTGGCATATTTATGTATCAAGATCATCGGTATATACTTTTCATATAATGCAAGTCTAACTGTAAAAATGACATGACATTCAATGTCTGAAAATTGTGACCTCAGGGAAAAATAAATCTTTGTTTTCAATTATTTATGTTAAACTTGTTCGTGTTCTTTAATGATACGGTCACGGGAGTTCTCCTTTCTGTTAGGAAACGAACATCTCTTCAGTCTAAACTCGAGCAACTTTGGGACTTAGTTCGACATGGTTTTATTGATTCATCGTGGTTCAGTCTGAATCTGCAGTTGTTATCGATCCGCTGGGTCTTAACAAGATAATTCCTATATCAATTTTAACTTTTCCAGCACTGTTATAAAGGAGCAAAATTGCTGTAGTTTGGGCATTACCACTGGTAGAAGCTGAGATCTCGTCTCACTATGCTGAAAATAATAATAAATGAATAAATACAGTCCTTAGCCATCTGACTTGTCCCTCCATCGCTCAAAATCAAGTTGGGAAGTGATTTGGGGTGTTTATTTTTGTTATTAAAAATGATTTTTCATTTTTGGAAGAACAGAAAATAAAAACATTTCAAAATAATATTTGTTTATTTAACGTTTTTAAAAATATTTTAAAAATATCGTTTTCAATTATGTTGTCTTTTGGGTTTTTTAAAAACAAAAAAAGTTTTTATTATTTTGTTTTTATTCTCTCGCTTTCTCTTCACTTTCTCTCTGTCTCTATATAACGTCGATGATAACAATCATGTTAGACAATAGCATACATCTTCGACAAAAAATGACGACCATGAACTAGCGACGACTCCCAGGTTACAACGATCATCGATTTGTGATGATGACCATCGACTCATAACTTAAATCTTACCGTTGTTGTCACTTAGGACTCAAAATGCTAATGTCTTCTACCCTTATCCCTCATTACAAAACCTACCACCAATAAGTCTTTTTTTTTAATTATGACTAATAAATTATTTTTTGTTATTTTTTTAAAAATTAAGCATAAATATGTTTTTATAAAATACTCATTTATAAAATAGGTTTTTAAAATATAACTAAACAAAGTTTTATTTTTATGTTTATCAGAATATATACTCAGAAAATATAAATAAATACGGTTTCAGAAATTATCTCAATATAGATTTTAAAACATTTTTATTTTTAGTTTTTTGAAAGCAGAAAATATTTAAAAAACAATAGCAAACACTACTTTTATCTTCCGCATCTTTTAAGTGTTCTTTGGGCTATGGAGCTAGCCAAAAAAATAAAATTCATTTGTTAACCCAAAAAGTCCCTAAGGGTCAATTATAAAAATTTATTTTAAATTATAGCCCTTGCAACGCTTTGCCTCTATAAAAAATTTCTCCATCCATTACTTTAGACAGAAAATGCTTTAACTGAACAGTTTTAAATGTCAAATTTACCCTTACAATAAGAGTAAAAACTTTTTAAGATGAATCTAAACTTATTAAAAGAAATTATGATATTAATAAAAATATTTTCTTTTAAGAAATTAGAGAAATTTAAAAGCTACTAAATTTCATCTTTTTTTCTTCCTTTTTTTTCTCGTTATAAATAAAATAACCCTCTACAGAAAAAAAGAAAATTCCCTCCAGAAAATAAAAAGAAAATTAAAAGCTATTATGCGACATTAATTCTGCGGCATTATTAGATAATCAGAAATGCAATGTACCGAATTAATAATAATTTTTCCCCCAAGAAAAATATAAATATGTATAAACCACATCGAATTATTAGTGCTACATTTATTACTCTCATGTTATCCCAAAAAAATTCAAATAAATAATTTAATCACTTCTTATTACAATTCAAATAAATAATTTAAGGAAAATTATGTTAGATGGCTGATTTTTTATTACCTAATCTAATAGATGACCGATTTTGATCATCTAATCTAATTGATATCTAAACTTTCTTTTTATTTAATAAAATAATCATTTATTTTTTTTTTAATTTGATCAATTAGTGATTGATTATGAAAATTATATATATCATAGTGAGTCAATAATTGATCGCATTTTGCTTAATTACTAATTGATTATTTAAAAAAATTGATTAATTATTTAAAAAAAGACTTTTTAATTAATTTTTAAAAACTTGGACCATTTGTTAAAAAAACTTCTTTGAAATTAAAAAAAAAAAAGAGCTATTTAGCTCAACATCCCATAATTTAATTTTTTCTGACTAGAAGAAATAGTTTAGGCCACTTTCAAAATATCCCACTCTTTTTAGGCCACTTTTTCTCATCGAGCGATGACAACATATCTAACAAAAATTTTTGACGGCAATTTCCGCTTATATTCTCTCTCTCCGAGTCTCTCAATCTTTGCATTCTTTAGATGATGGTGCCAACATTTTATGCGAGAAGAATTAGAGCATGACATATGTTCTCTATCCAGTATCTTCTTGCAAAGAACCTATATGGGAACACAAGAACCATTTTTAAGAATCATATATAAATAAAAACAATACAATTTTCGTTAAAAAAAATGGGTAGAAGGAATATAACCAAACAGCTAGATGAAAATTAATAACTTTAAAACATAAGCAAGAAACTGTCGTGCGTGCAAAAGTGTAGAGAAGATATTGCAGACTACAAAATCTAATTGTAGATTAAAAAATAAAAGAACAATATCTCAATTTTTCTGGTTTTTTTAATCCATACAATACATTAAACGGTAGAGTGTAGACATATTCGTAAAATACACGCTTCATACAGCCATATATACAACAGAGAAATTAGAAAAATTGCCAATTTTGGACCTTTTTTTAAAAAAAAAAATAGTCGAACATTTTTTAAAGGATAATTTGCCGTGGCCATTAAAATGTTTTGAAATATACAATCAACGGTTGTAACAATCGGGAAAATTCACATTTCTCAGAAAATAATTACACAATGAATTTAAGCGTTAAAATGTGAAATTTAGTGATTTAATATTGTTTAGAACTAAATAAAATGTTCTAACAATGTTAAAGGATGAAAAATGATTAATAGTGATTTTAGGTGTTAGCACGTGTGTGCCACTCACAATATCAAGAAGTAGGTCAAGATGATATTATCTTGACATAAAACTGATAAATTTGGGTTCAGCACTCTCAAATTAGTAAGGATAGCCTATCAGCACGCTCAAATTTGATAATTGAGCACAAGGGTAAATTTTGACCGAAAATTCACAGTATCGGAAATTGGTCAAAATGACCTCAGATGAAAATAAAACTGATATATTTGGATTCAGGACGCCCAAATTAGTCAGGAAAGCCCATGTTGAAATTTTGGGCGAAAAAGTATATAAAGAGAGGGAAAAAGTGGAATTTTCTCATTTGTCTACATGCTCTCTCTCTCTCTCCTCATTTCTCTTTCTCTCTCTACCCGAAAGTGTACAGTAACCGACCATATGAAACGGTGTCCGTTTTCGACACCGCCGGCACCGTTGGAAAGCTCTCGCCGAGCTGAGTTCAACGGTGTGCCGAGTCGACGGAACCGACGCCGGTGGAGAGCGCACGCGCCGCCCGAAGTCGCCGGCCACCGGAAACTTTGCGACGCCGTATCTCCGTCGTCCGACGTCCGATCAAGGTGATTCCGGTCCCAAAAGACTCGTGGTGAAGAGTAGAACAAAACCCAGGTGGCGTTTTAGTCCAACAGCCGCCGGATCGCGCCGCCCGAAGCCGCGACGTCGCCGTCGTGAATCCGCCGTGGAACTCGCCGTTTCCGGCGATGTTGAGCTGCACTACCTGTACAGAAATGGTTGCCGTGAAGAGGGGACCAAAAGCCCTCAATCAATTTCGGGGAAAAAGTCCGGCACGGCGGAGTTCCACCGCCGCCGCCGTGGCCGTGACTTTCGAGGTGGTTTTCCGGCGATTGGGGCATCCAAACATGAAATTGAGGCTACCAATGGATTCCTCTCGTCGAGATCTTCAAGATGGGCTACCCACTTGCCACCGTCGCCGCCGGTCAACGCCGGTCAACGACCGGTCAACGGCGGTCAACGACGACCGTTGACCAGAAATTGAAGTTTGGCCCGTTGGCCTATTTTCAACGTTCCGGACGCATCCGCGGAGTCGGAATTGCAAGACGGGACCTCAAATATGAAGAACGAGGAATTAGGGTTTATGCCGTCGAGATCGGACTACAATTCGGTATAAATCCCGACCCCTTTACGTTCCGCAATTTAATTGTTTGGGACTATTGTATGATTTTATGATTATTGGTATGAAAAATGTGGAAAAGAATGTATGTAAAAAGAAGAAAATGACTGTAATGGAGAAAAAGAAAAATATGTGATAATGTAATGATTTTACGTAAACAGTATGAGTTTTACGTAAAATCTAGGCCTCTGGTATAGTACGTGATAGAATTAGATCAGGATAAATGGTTTTCAGGCGTTTCCTAAACGCTGGAACCTCAAAAATTAAGGGGAAATGCTGTCGAAATTTCTAAAAATGGCACCAGGGGTAATATGGGAAACGAGGGGTAAAAATATGATCGGGACGGGAACCCGAGCCCCCTCGAGGAATAAGGGCAAGGAAAAAGGAATGGGTAAGGTACGATTAGTAAACCGACCATTCGAAACCCTAGAATGCAAGAAAAATATGAAACCGATTCTTAGGTTCGAATAGTACTTCCCGAGGGCCGGGAATGTGAAAATTGGTAAAATGATAAGAATCGATTCGGAAAAGATCCGATAAGATTTAGAAAGTTAATTAAATGATTTTGGATTTAGAAAATCCAGCCTAAGTATGAAAATGAAAATGTTATGATTAAACGACCCATTAGGGGCAAAATGGTCATTTTGCCCAAAGATTCTCAAATTATGGGAAAAGAGCCCCAATGATCCCGGAATAGGTTAATGAAGTTTGTAAAAGCTAAAATTGAGGTTTAAGTTATGAAAAATCACGTCAAGGGTAAAATTGTAATTTTGTCAAAAGTTAGGGGTAAAATCGAAATTTTTCAAAAAGTTGGGGAAAAATTCGAAAAGGGCCATTAAGGTTTAAAAAGATGTCCTAAGGCTATAATTAAGGGTTATAGGATCAGATTCAAGCTTTTTTAATAAAATAAAGGCTATACATGAAAATGTGATTAACAGACAAAATTTGTCTATAAGAACCCGATCCAGACGCGACAACGGACGTCGATGGATTCCAAGAAAAGGATAAGCACGCTATGAGTAAGTTCAGACATTTACCCGTCTGCAACTATGAACAAGCTTATCGTGATTATATGTTTTGTATGCAAATGTCATGATGTGATTTATGATGATGCTATAGTAACACTATAGCAATATTATGATGAAGTTAAAAGATAGGTTTTAATAAATAATTTATAAAAATATATATATGTATATATATATGTATATATTGAATTACGAAAGAAAAGTATTATAAAAGTTTTATGAGAATAAAGATGTGAGTAAGAGAGATTGAAGAATGGAAAGAGTAAGAACAAGAATGTTATGGTAGGATGCATAAGAAAGAGATGAGATATGAAAGGAAAGAATAGATATTTTATGAAAAGTTTTATGGAAGTTAGGTTATGATTGGTAGAGCAACGATGATCGGTGATGAAAGAAATTAAGAAAATGGTATGTTTTATGATAACGAAAGGATAGGTGTTTTATGAAAAATGATATAAGAGCAAAGAGTTAGACAAGAAAGAAAAACAATGATAGGTTATGATAAAAGGTATGATGAAAGGATTAGAACATAACGATAAGATGTGATTGATTGAATAGAACGATAGGCTATAATCGATAGGAGGATGATGATAAGATACGGTAGATAGGAGGATGCAAATGATAAGACGAACAGAGAATAATTGTTTACACGTAACAAAACATGTTTTTGTTTGTTATGATGTGATGTGGTGTGATAATATATAAGTAATATGTGCCATATATGCTATGCTAAAGTGTGATTAACATAATTCACACAAGTAAAGTAAAGAATTAAGAAAAGAAAAATAACGAAAGAACAAATATTCCATGGAATGTTCTATGAAAAATGAGAAAGGAAAGATGATGAATGTCATGAAAAAGATGTATAACGAAAAATCAATATAAGAAAAATAAAAGTCTACAAGATAATAAGACTGAAAACTTAAGTTGTTGGCGTACCGGTCTCCCTACAAGGTCGAGACTTCCGGTCTATATCCTTCGCGTAGATGTGGCGCTCCCCGAAGGTGTGGTAGATTATAGGTTGGACCAGCCCCGAAGGTGAGGTTTTATGTGACTGTGAGGTAGGTTGGTGGGTAGCTCTCCCTCCTCCCACTGTCCGCGCGCAACTAGGTACGTCCAGCAACGGGCCCAACCAAAGGAAAGTGGAAAGAAAACAAACGAAAGAAGAGTGAAAAGAAAGGAAAAGAGAAGAAAAGAAAAGAAAGGAAAAGAGCGTGAAAAGAAAAGAAAAGAAAAGAAAGGAAAAGAGCGTGAAAAGAAAAGAAAGGAAAGCAGAGAGAAAAGAAAAGAAAAGAAATGATACGAAAAGAAAAGAAAAGTAAAGAACGATAAGGAAAGAAACGAACGATATAAAAGAACGACATAATGAAATTGATGAAAAATAAATAAATAATAAAACGAAGTTTATAAGAACATAATAGAATTATATATGTGATGTGATGTGAATGACACGTTTTTACGTGATGTTATGCTAGTGTGTATGTTATTAGTTTTGAAGATATGAAAGGTTAAGAGATGATGATAAAGCGATAGAAAAGTTATAAAAGTTTAGAACAGAAAGTTAAGAAATGATATGAATGAAAAGCAAAGAAATGAAAAGATTGGATTAGAATGATAAGAGACGATCGATAGAATGTTAAGAACGATGAACGAAGAGATAAATGAGCATGAGGAAGCTCACATAATATGTTATGTTTCGAGGATATGTATAGACGATGTATATGATGTGTATATATGTGATGTCATATATTCTAGTAATAATATATATTACTAGTATTTATAAGTTAATGAATGTATGTTTGAACTTACTGAGCATCTAGCTCATTAGTTGTTTATATGTTGCAGGTAAGCAACCTGTTAGTTTAAAATAGTATGATGGACAACGGACGGATCTGCACGTGCCAAGGGACTGGGCGAGGGTATGGTACTACCATGAGTCTTTCGCTGAGCGTTCAAAAAGGAAGATGAAAGAAAGAAAGTTATGAAATATGTGTTATAAGAGTATGATAGAGATAGGTATAATATGTAAATTAAAAAAAAAAAAAATTTTACTATAGAAATTGCTTCCGCTTTAAATGAGAACGTTAAGAAGGGAAAGTTAAGTATGTTAAGAAGAGGATGATGACCCACGAGGCTGCCAGCCATCGCAGTCGGCGTCAAAACTCGACTGGTTGGTATGGTAACGTACGTTGGGGGGCGTCACAACAGTAATTAAGTCACACCATCCACCAAGTGATCAACTAGAGATTGATTGTTTTTACGAAATAATTTTTTTCATAATTAAAAAAAAAAAAAAACACTTGAGACATTTGTCTAACAAATACTAAAAAAAAAGGTCAATTTCCCTCGCATATCCCCAAACAAAACAAGAATTCAGTAATGGAAATAAGTTATAATCCATACAAGACAATCACATCAGACATATTGCCAACTATATGCATGTTATCATATGCTATAAGAAATTATGGTATAAAAAGAAAGTCATAAACATAACTTTGTGCAATCTTTTTGGAACATTGAATTTGAGGGAACAGATATTATCTTTGGATGACAACTCCAGAACAGGCCATCTATAAGTGATGAACAATCCACTGATGTTCTAATACTAAAGGAGGTCAACTTAAAATGATCGATTTCTATCGGTGGAGGGATTTGTTCTTCTTCTAACGCTTCAAGATCAAAACTAATCTTCAATCCAAAAACCAATAATATGACAAGGAAAAAAAAGGGTTGATTTATTTTCTGGCCCTGAATTATAGACTGAATCCCATTTTAGTCTTGGAATTTTAAAACGTTCCCAAACAAGTCATTGAACTACTAATTTGTCCCATATAAGTTATTCCCTCTAAAACTTGTTAAAAACTGGAGTGTAATTACTACGTGAAGATTAGTTGCATTTTAGTTAAAGTTAATTTTCTCATTAAAATGTTTGAGTACAGGTGTTTTGAAAATTAGCAACTTACAAAATTAATTTTGTAGAATGTGAAAATGACGAAAGTAACTGCAGTTTTTATTAGTGCTCTAAAAAGGAATATTGTAGGTCAAACTGATAGTTCAAGGAATAGTTCTAGGACGTTTTAAAATTTAGAAACTAAAACGAGATTGAATTTATAATTTAGGGACAAAATGATATTTGTTAAAAAAAAAAAAAGCAAGACACTGTACAGGAACAACAACATATTTTTACAGAAGAATGAACCCGGTCATACCTCATTCTCTCTCAAGTTTAGAGTAAAAAATTTCCTCTGAGTCGAGCGTCCAAGAAACTCCCTGAACTTCGAGAACCAAGAACTGTCGAGTTTAAGTTGTCCATGGTAGAAAATTTATGTATAAAGAATGACAATATTGGAGCATCAATTTGAATTGTCTCAATATCGCGGCATCCAGAAACTTGAAGACTCCTGAGGTGCTGTGCAGAAATATTAACCCTTCGCAACATGTAGCAATCGCTAATTTCAAGATCTTCAAGGAGGGGAAATCTAGAAAGAAACGAATGCAAAAATTCGTCTTTAATGCTGCAATGTTTTAAACATAGGCCTTTCAAATCATGGCAGGAAGCCAAATTGATGCTACAAGGCAGATTATCTTTATATGAACTGAAGCTGAAGTGTTTAAGATTTGTTGCACCGATATCCACCTTCCCGAGTTCGCGTAGACATACGCAAGTCCTAAGACAAACCACCTCGAGTTTATCAAGTTTGGAAATATGAAAGAGTTTTGAGTCCGAGAAAAAGGCAAAGACTAAGATAGCTGAGATTAGGACAGCATTGTACAATCCTTTTGATAACATCTTCACTTATCTGAACCCAATGCAGTGATAGGTTTTGAAGACGATCCAACTTGTAAGAAACACTTAATGATGCCGCCATAAACGCCGTTTCAGGAAAAGTATACTTAATGCAATTACCATCGTCTGTCGAATTGGTACTCACCGCCAGGTACATTTCTCGAACACCGCAATTTAGAGATAATTTTATCCATTGATCAACATGGAAACATATTTAGGATCTGCAAGAGGCATGTTTAGATCCAATCACTCCGCTAGCAACTTGGAGTGACTGAATTTTCTCAACGTCCTGTCCACAAAGTTCATGAATTCCCGGGCTTGTTTCATGTACTTTGGCTTCACGTTGGGACGGTCTTGTATGTGAACATATTGATCAAAATCAAATAGAGGAAAAGTATCCCAAATAAATCTCCATCGTCTAGACAGCGTACAGGTTTGATTGGCATCTTTTCTGGGGAGAAAAGACAATATGTGATGCAAGATAAAATCTGGTAGGTCAGGGATTCTATCTATCTTCTTCCTTTTAACATCCATTTCTAGCGATAAAAAGAAGGTTAATCATTCACAAATATATACATATATATATATATATTTCTGCTACGGGTGAAAAATCTTGTAATCTAAGCAAAATTTCGAATTACAAATTTTCAAATCTATCTTAATAAATCACATAATCATTCACAAAAAAGAAAAACTAAAATATGCATATTTGAGTCCAAGGAAAGAAAAAACTTAATATATATATGTATGTATGTATATATGTACATATATTTTAAAGGCTCAACAAACACTGAACAACAGCTCGTTAACTTAATCGAATTATAAATACGGTGGCTTTATCAGAACTATGTTCTCGTCCTCAGCCTTCTTTGAACTAAAATCACTTTGTTTTATTACAGTAAAAAAAAAAAAAAGTTTTTAATGAACACTCCGAACTATACCTGGTCAGATTTTTTCTCTCTCAGAAAAAAAAAAAAAAACTGGTCGGATTTCTCTGCACGTTTGCTTTATACATCCTATGCCCCTTTTATATGGTTTTCATTTTCTGCTGAGACAAATATCCTGAGTAGACAAAGGTGTTGGGTTTTTTAGTTGGCATTTATGGCAGTAAATTCAACAAAAAATCAAAAGCAGTTTACAAGTGATGTTGCAACTAGTCACGTGAGCAGATTTGAAGCAATGGTAGGTCAAGATATGGGTTGTGCTCACGCAGATGGATTTGGATGACGTGCTGTTAGGGTTTGATAAGATGCCTTCGTCTTGGACATTAGTGGAAAAACAACTAGGGATCGAAAGGTTCTATCTTAGATTCATTTTTATCTGTCAAATCAGATTTTATAGGACATTTTGAAGGAAAGAACCGCTGGTGCACTGTGGTTAAAGTTGGAGCAGTTGTGTACAATGAAAAGCCAAACTAGTAAGTTGCATCTGAAATAGTGATTGTATTCTCATCGTATGTCTGAAGGTATGTCTTTGGAAGATCACTTAACTATCTTTAAAGAAATCATCTCTAACCTAGAGACCATGTAGGCTAAGTATGATGAACAAGATTTAGGGTTGATTTTATTGTGTTCGTTGCCTTCTTCATATATGACTTTTAAAGATACTATTTTATATAGTGGTGATATATGACTTTTAAAGATACTATTTTATATAGTGGTGATACTCTTACTCTAGTTGAAGTTTGTGATGCTCTATTTTTTAAGGAAAAGATGAAATAGCTTATAGTAGGATTTGAGACTCAGGCAGAGGGTCTTGTTGTTCGAGGAAGACCACAAGAGAGGAATTCTAGAGGTGTAATGAAAGGGAGGTCAAAATCCAATAATAGAGACAAAATTTGCAGGTACTACAAAAAGAAGGAGCATATCAAATCTGAATGCTATAAGTTGCATAATAGGAATAAGAGAGTTACTGGTAATTAGAAGGAAAAACAACTGGAAAATTCTAGTGAAGCTGGTGTTGTAGAAGATAACCTTAGTGATGAAGAACTCCTAGTTGTTTCTAACGGTAACTTTAAACCTTGTGAGGATTAGATTCTTGACCCAGAGTGCACGTTTCACATGTGTCCTAATCAGGACTCGTTTTCAACATATAAAGCACTGTTTAAAGGTTAATGCATCTTGTAAGGTTATTGGTATTCGAACAGTCAGAATTAAAATGTTGGAGTTGTCAGAATATTTGGCGATGTGAGACACGTCCCAGATATGAAGAATAATCTTATTTCTTTGAGTACTCTTGATTCAAAAGTATACAAGTACACTAATGAATGTGGAGCTTTGAAGGTTAGTAAAAGTGCTTTTATTGTGATGAAAAGGCAGAAAAGATCTGCCAATTTATATGTCATATATGGTTTTACAATTCTAGGTAATGCAACTGTTACTAAGCCTTCCTTGTTAGATGGTGAGGTTACTAGACTCTGGCATATGTGCTGTCCGCATATGAGTGAGGATGGGATAGCTTAACTGAGCAAAAGAGGACTTTTTAAACGATAAAGTATTAGTAAGTTAAGGTTTTGTGAGCATTGCATTTTTAGGAAGTAGAAGAGAGGCAGTTTCACAAAAGGCATCTACAGTACAAATGGAATACTTGATTATATATATTCTAATTTCTGGGGACCATCTAGGGTGTCTTCTAAGGGAGGTGTTTCCAGAAAAGTTTGGGCATTCTTCTTGAAACGTAAAAATAATATGTTAGTTACATTCAAGGAGTGGAAGGTTATGATAGAAAAGCAGATAGGGAATCAAATAAAACATCTCTGGATTGATATGGCTTGGAGTTTTGTTCTGATGAGTTTAATGCTTTATGCAAGATAGAAGGAATTGTGAGACATCATATAGTTTGTCATACTCTACAACAAAATAATATAGTAAAGTAGATGAATAAGACTTTGATGGAGAAAGTTCATTGTATACTCTTAAATGCTGGCTTACCTAAGTCTTTTTGGGCCAAACCTATTGCTTTAGCTTGTTTTCTTGTTAATCACTCTCCCTTGACTGCCATTAACAAAAAGACTTCATAAGAGGTATGCTCTAGTACTCTTACTAATTACTTTGATTTGAAGATATTTGGATGTCCTATATATTCCCATGTTGATAATGGAAAATTGGAACCTAGATCTATAAAGCATGTGTTTCTTGGTTATAAGCTTGGTGTTGAGATAAATAAGTTATGGTGTTTAGAAATTAGGAAAGTCATAGTTAGTATAGATGTTATTCTTTATGAAACTTCCATACTTTATGACTTACCTCTTAAAGACACTTGTGATAAGACTCAACAGAAATCAAGCACACAGGTGCAGCTTGAGATTTAGCATACCAAAGTCTACATCTCAATCTAGTCCAGAGATGCAGGATGGTGCCACTTCTTCACCGCCATAGGCACTGTCACAGTATTATATTTCTAAAAATAGGCCTAGGAGAGACGTCAGACCTCATCAGAGATTTGGTGAGGCTGACTTGGTTGCTTAAGTGCTAAATGTGGCTTAACGTATTGATTCTAGTGAAGAAACTTCTACTTACTCAGAGGTAGTTAGTTGTGATGATTCTGGTAGATGGATGATTGCAATGCAAAAGGAGAGGGAATCGCTTAATAAGAATGGCATATGGGACTTAGTTGGATTACCTAAGGATAAGAAAGTTGTTCATTGCAAGTGGGTGTTCAAAAGAAAGGAAGGAATACCAGGAGCTAAAGAAGCTAAGTATAAGGCAAGACTAGTTGTAAAAGGCTACAGTTGGGTTCTAGGTGTAGACTTCAAAGATGTGTTTTCTCTAATTGTAAAGCATAGTTCGATTTGATCTTTGCTTAGTATCGTGGTCATGCATGATCTTGAGCTTGAGTAGTTGGATGTGTAGACAACATTCTACATCGAGAGCTTAAAGAGGACATCTACATGTAAAAACTAGAGGGTTTTATAGTCTTAAGAAAGGAGGACTATGTTTTCTTGCTAAAAAAGTCCCTTTATGGGTTGAAACAGTCACCTAGACAACGATATAAGAGGTTTGACTCATTTATGACCACTCATGATTTCAAAAGAAGTAGTTATGATAGTTGTCTCAACTTTAAGAAGAGTGATGTTGGGTCATTTGTTTATCTACTCTTATATGTTGATGATAGGTTAATAGCAGCCAAGGATAGGGGAGAGATAAGAAAGGTTAAAGTCCAACTTAGTAAAGAGTTTAAGATGAAAGACTTGGGGCGGCAAAGACAATACTTGGGATGGAGATTCTAAGAGATATAAAGGTAGGTAAATTAGGATATATTAAGAAAATACTTTGTAGGTTCAATATGCAGAATGCCAAACTTGTTAATACTCCATTAGTAGCTCATTTTAGACTTTCAGCTGATTATCTCCACCATCATATGATGAGGTTGATAATATGTCACAAGTTCTACAATTTAGTGTAGTGGGATCTCTCATGTATGCTATGCTTTTTTCACGTCCAGATTTACTAGATGTAGTTAGTGCGGTCAGTAGATACATGATAAATCTTGGTAAAGAGAATTGGAAAGCAGTTCAATAGATCTTTAGATACTTGCGGGGCACTACTTATGTTTGTTTGCACTTTGGAGAACTAGTGATGGAATCATTAAATATGTTGATTCTAATTTGCTGGAGACCTTTATAAAAGAAGATTACTTAGAAGGTGAGTGTTTACCATTGGTGGATCTGTTATCAATTGGAAAGCTACTTTGCAGACTACGGTTGTGTTGTCCACTACTAAGGCTGAGTATATGGCTGTTACAGAGGCTAGTAAGGAAGTTATTTGGTTGAAGGGACTGTTTGGTGAGCTCAGTGAAGACTTATAGATTACCATAGTTTTTTGTGATAGTAAAAGTGCTATTTTCCTCATAAAGGATCAGATATTTTAAAAGAGGACAAAGCACATTGATGTACGATATCATTTTGTACAAGACATCATCGCTTGTGGTGATATTGTTGTGCGCAAAATTAGTGCCATGATAATCCTACCAATATGATGACTAAGTCACTTCTTATAGCCAAGTTTGAGTGTTGCTTAGGCTTGGTTGGTATTCAGTACTGAGATTAGCCTTTAGGGGCTTTTGTGGAAAAGGTCGAGAGTTTTCTGTTGAAGATTGATGTTTGTTATTCATTCTTTGCTTTGGCATTCGCGTCAAAATGGAGATTGTTAGAGTATATGACTTGAATTCTGTTTTGATCTTATCCGAAAAACTTGCGGTATGACTTAATATGAGATTTTTTTGGGACTCAATGGTGGTAGTGAAGGGATCGATCCAATGGTTGGTGGTGTGGACCTGTTTTATTTTTCCACTAAATATTTGATATAAATTAGGGGTTTTGGATTTTTTTTTAATGTATCTAAGTTGCACACGTTATTCTAACCTCTTACACCAATTTTTGAATTAATGAATTTCTTCTCCTTTGTCTGTGGTTTTTTTTCTCATCTAAGGTTTTTCACGTAAATATGTGTATTTTTATTATTTTTGTTTTTGTTGTATGTTCTCGCATAATCTCGCAACATACTTTATTTTTTAGCCAAATATAACAACTCTACATAATGCTAGTTTGATAATGTTTTGGAGCAATCCAGAATCAATTTTCGAACAATTTTGAGCTAAATTTATATTTGGTAAAACAGGTCAAAAGCAATTTCTCGATATTTTTCTTAAAATCTAAGGCTAAAAGAGAATAAAAAACACAGACAAATACTACGTTCTTTTTCCTTTTTTGACTTGATGAAAAAACATATATGTATATGTGTCAAATGAGTCAAAGAACAAAAACAGAGAGAGAAAAAAAAAAAATTCTCCTCTATGAAGACTCCCCGTGTGCTTCCACCACTCGAAGAGTTCCGAAGGGGAATCCATACCATTTTGCGCACCAAAATATTACGTTTTATTTCATTTTTATTTGATTTCGTTGGAAAGCTATATTGGTGATTTCATAGGAGAGCAACAACGTCAGCTTTCATGGAAAAATCAAGACTAACCCACTTGCAGAGAGAGAAAGCAAGGAAAATAGAAAGCACCGGGAAAAATGGGAAAGAGAAGAAAAGAAAAAGATAAAGAAAATTGGTCTAGGTTTCTTTTAAGGATAAATTTGGTAACGTAAATATGAATTCTAATGTGATAATGCTGTAAATGAAAATATTGAAAAGCAATGCTAGTTGTAAAATAAAATTTTTTAGAAGTACCATTATTGAAATTGAAACTAATGGGGAGCACCTATTAAAAAAATAAATAAACACCTAGTAGGATTTTTTGGTCAATCAATCTCTTTCTTCCTCATGAAACTTCATGATCGATCTTGTGGTCTTCTTCGGCGAAGTCACGGTGAAAATTGGATTATCAAGTGTTGTTCTTAGAAAAGAATTTGTACTTTATCAATAGATGATTTATTTTGAGTGGACCTCAATCTTGAGTGATTGGTGGAATCATATGTTTCTTGAGACATCAATAAGTGAGAACATTCAGCAGACCAATACCCTGATGTATTGAAAATATGCTATATTGGGTAGTTGGGAACTTCAATCATCCTATGAAATTCATAACTCCATCTAAGAAAATTAATGGCATCCCCATGTTATATTAGCTGGTGTTTGGTATGCCGGTTGAGATTCAAAATATTAAACTTTAATTATTAATGCCTATTTGGTTGGGGTATTCAATTCAAACCAACCATTTCAATATTTTACAGTGTTTTCAATACCATTAAACATTGTTTCCACTACCATTTAATTTCTTTATATAAAAGTAATTAAATTTCGGCACATATTCCAATAAACAACAATTCCGACTAAAAAAACACTTTCTATATATAAAGCTAATCAATTTCAGTGCATGTTTTAATAAAGCAACAATCCCAATTATCTAACTAAGCACTCAACTCAAATAAAAATTTTCAACTCAAATTACACATCAAAGTGCATAACTCTACTTATCATCTCAACTCAACTCAAATCAAACTCAAAAATTTCAACTTCAATCCATGCACCAAATGCATGTTTAATTCGTAGAAATTGAGTGAATGGGATCTTTTGTTCACTAGGCTCATGTTAAAATATGTAATTGGAGAGGTTAGAGCAGCTTACTACACGTAGCCTCAATTACGGATATTTACAATGAAGCACTTGTGAGAGTTAACCATAAACTGAAAAGCTGATTATTTATTATTAGCTACTTATAAAAGTATCTATGTATTTTTGGAGTGCTACTTTGGTTTCTGATGGTAATGCAAATCAAAATTGACAAAATAGTTAATTTATTAATGAGATTAATTAATTAATAACTTGTTGCTGGAGTTTCAAGTACAAAGGTTCACTTCTGATGACAACTGTATATATATCTGGCTAGAATATAAGAATATACTTAACTTATTATATGGTTATAATGTCTTGGAGACGTTGTAAAAATTGACCATCTACGGTATAATTCTATACTGTTGAAAATGGCCCGATAGACATATCGGGCATCTGGATGGCAGTTTCCATATAACACTAATACTTGTGTGTTGTACGTATTTAATGTGATCATAAAAAATATCATTTGTGCGAGAAGTTATATTGCTGGCAAATTTATGGTTTATATTCTTTCAGATCCAGGATTCCACAATACTGTCGTATAAAATTGTTGGCCAAAAAACAAAAACCAATAAATACGATAGCATTCTATTCAACATAATTTCACATATACCTAAATTTAAATTCAAAATTATAAAAAACAACCTCTTAATGACAATCTCTTGGCAAAAGGAACACCCGTTAATTCCGATTAAAATGATAAATTTCATTATGTAATATTTTTGAAAATTGGGATTGTTTTAAAATTGCGGTTGACTTCGAAGAATTTGATTTAGTTGCCTAAATAATCTGTGGAGTGATCAAGCTGCTTATAATTTTAGATTTGGACAACTACGAGGAAATGAGTCTTGTATGGAATTTTGATAATTTTGTGAATTTGAATATCTTTTATGTTTAGAAAATTTTCCGATGATCTTATGAGAAATTAAAAAGACTCTTCCGAAAATTTGAATTTGTGTTCAATTTGGAATTCATAATTAATTTGTGATCTAATTTGAACTTGTGAATGCACTTAATTATTAGGTTGATTACATATCTGACGTGGAATCAAATGAAACGCATTTTATAATCGTAGGATTTTATTTTTGTGATATTGGGTATTTTTAGGTAAATAACCTTTTAAGATTTGTTAGTCTTATAAAAAGTATTGTAAAATGTACCGTCACAAATTATTACCAGTATAATTTGTAAACAACAGACCAAATACTCCTAAAAAATGAAAGTAAATGTTTTGTCTAAAGAATAGCAGATGACAGACAAGTGAGGAGATCTGTAGAAGCAGTTTTATCTTTGATATGTCTTCCCCTTCTGTAGAAAAGGACCATTATACCTTCACACTCCTAAAACAGAAAGAACGATAAGAGATAAAGTAAATCAAAATTCCCAAGAAGAGGAAAAGATTAGGTGAACCAAAAATTGAAAGACAAAGCTTGTTACCAGTTTCCACATTCAATTTGGAGCTCATCCCATAATTTGTCATCGTCGAGCTATCATCGACCGGATGGTGTCCTTTGCATTGGTATGATTCCACTCCAACGAACCCCACATGTCTCCGCCGATCCACACGCGTTGAAGAGAAGGCGGGCACGGTTCTCTGTCGAGGAACGGAATCCTTTTCAACTTTGGACATCCCCAGAGAGTAACTTTTTGCAAGGAATCGGAAACCAATGGTATGCTCTCCAACTTTGGTAGTTGGAACAAAGATAATGTCACCAATTTAGGAAGAGTAACAGTGACAGTTCCTTCTTCATTTTGGTCTTCTCTTTCTTCATCCTCAAATGTTGCAGATATAATTTCAACCAATCGTTGACATCGGAAGACATTAATCTCTTGGAGGTTGGGGAGTGGAGAAGTAATGCACAGTCTCTCTATATTGTTACAACGAGATATTCTCAGTTCTTTAAGAGAGGAAAAGGTACCGGGTGTAAGAAACGTTGATGCTATGCCATCCCTTCTAACCAACGAACGTAAGCCCGGCAATCCTTCAAGGTCCAGCATCTCGAGTCTTTGAAGAAGACTAATAATGCTAGATGAATAAGCAAACAAATGCTCTAATCCGCGACAATTGTAAATACAACACGATATGAACTTAGTTGGATTTTCGAACGAAGTGAGTTCGCATAAGCTGCTCACATGCGCGTGGCAGTTTTTAATGGCAAGGATTTCAACATCTGGGGGGAGTAACAGTGAGCACTGATTGTCATCCGTTGCTACACTTTCACCTATATCGCAGTTCGTCAAATATACAGCTTTATCATATTGTTTACGAACTTCACACCACCCATCTTCGCCGGTAAGTCCCAACTGAATTATGTAATGAGACTCGGGTCCTCCCAGCGTCTCAACAGATCTGATGTATGCATTAAAACTATCAAGATCATACAGTACGCAATATAGGTCTTCCAGCTTTCTCAAATTTGCTAACTCCTCCCCTCTTAGTTTTGCTCCCCACTGTCGACCAACGCAAAGGTACTGAAGATTGAGAAGCTTGCTTACAATGCCATCAGGTATCGTCTCCAACTCGCACTCGTCAAGATTGAGGTGTCTCAGCTTAGTTAACTTTTGCGTACCTTGAGGTACTTGCTTTAGTCCCGACAAGAAGAAGTCCAACTTCTTTAACGCATTGAGTTTTGCTAAACATGGAACGTACCTCAACTTGTGACATTTTCTGAGCAAAAGTGCAGTAAGATTGACCAACTCGGAGACTCATCCAGGCAGCTTCTCTATGGAAGTGTCAGATAGATCGAGAACAGCTAGCCCCTTCATATGAGAGAAAAATGTCGGTTACTCTTGGTAACCGAATGGTTAGTTTCGGTTTTTGAACACAAACGGACGTAACCGTTTGTGATTATGGTCCATTAATCCACCATTATTCCTCCATTTACGTTGAAAAATTCTCTTGATGGAAGAGAATAAGAGGAGGACGTCGGCTCTCGGTCCCGAAGCTCATTTTCTCAAAAATTTTCAGTTTTCATTGCACCATCGATCGTGAGGATTGAGAGCTTCGAAGGCCAAGCCTTCTGTGTGTGTATTTAACGTTTGGTTCAAGGTTTTGCAGGTTCGTCGGAGAAATAACAATGGCGGGAGGTATTTTTCGGTCCCGACGTTTTTTTCCGCATTTTGATCTATATGCTTTATTTGGATTCGTTTTAGCATGATTAGATCATTATAATTTACTTACATTTGATATCAGAGCCTACATTTATGCCTCTGTCTTGTTTGTCGGAGAACTTGCAAATTTTTTTTCAAAAACATACGTTAAAAATTTTTGATTTTGGGCTTGATTTTTAGACGTTTTTTTTGAAAAATAAGATTAGAAATCATTAGGAAATTTGATTTCTATGAATTCTGGCTTTTGAAACGTGAATTTTGACGTCCGGAAGGCCAAGAAACCGTCGGGTTTCATTTCGGGTCGAAACCGGGTCGACGGGTCTGTAAAAAAACCCGATTGGAGGTTGAAGACGACGAAAAACGACATGTCGTTTTATGCTGTTAAAAAAAAAAAAAAACGACATGTCGTTTTGAGGGGTGAAAAACTGCTGCCAATTTAAAAAACGACATGTCGTTTTGGTAGAGTAAAACGACACGTCGTTTTGACGGCTGGGAAACGACATTCTGATGTCAAAAACGACATGTCGTTTCCAGAAGCCCATTTGTGTCGTTTTTTGAAGATTTTGTCGTTTTTTCTTCTAAAAAATTTTTTTTTTTTAAATTGTTGTTTTATTTTGATGTACTTAATTAATTTATTTGGGTTTGTGTGTATAAATTTATTATTTTTATTATACATGCAATATTGTGTTAATTAATAAAGTACATTAATTTTATTAATATTGCTTATGGTTTTTTTTTTTTTGCAATATTATTAATTTTTGTTGATATTACTTATGATATTATGCAATATATATGGTTATCTTGTTAATTAAATGTTGTATGATCCATATAATTTGTTTAATTTTTTGAGTGGTCACAGCATCTTTAAATTATGCAAATTATATATTAAGAATTTTTAGGATCACATTATAACATTAGTTGTAATTGATTATATGTAGTACAATAAAATTTATCCCACAGGAAATTTTGTTGTATTTGTATAATTAATTAGGATGAAATGTCAAATTATATTTCTTAATCTACCCACAGGAATTAAGAAAAGGAACGTAATTTGATAGTTTTGTCATTTATTTGAAATGGACCTAATTGAGTAAAACTTTAGCCCACAGGCAAGTTTTATGTCACTAGATTCATATTTATGTTTTGCATTGGTAAAGCATAACTTAAGTTTTGGTCTTAAAAAAATTGTGAATTAAGCACGTATATTTAATTTGTGCAGCTATGCAACCTGTGAATTTTTCTGATTTTAAGTGTGACATTCCCGAATTAAAAGGCGATAATTACAAGATCTGGAAGGAGAGAATTCTTCTTCATTTGGGCTGGATGGACATTGATTATGCCATAAGGAAGGACGAACCACCTGCCATAACTGAAACCAGCACTCAAGCTGATGTTGCTCTTTATGAAAAATGGGAGCGATCTAATCGCCTTAGTGTCATGTTCATAAAGACTAACATCTCTGCTGGTATTCGTGGTTCTGTCGAAGGCTATGAAAAAGTCCGAGATCTACTGAAGGCCATAGATGAACAGTTTGAAACTTCTGATAAGGCGCTTGCTAGCACCTTAATAATGAAGTTTTCATCTATGAGGCTCACTACAGTAAAAGGTGTGCGAGAGCACATCATGAAGATGAGGGATATTGCGGCTCAATTAAAAACACTTGAGGTTACAATGTCTGAAACATTTCTTGTCCATTTCATATTGAACACTCTTCCACAGCAGTATGGGCCCTTTAAAATTTCTTACAACATACATAAAGAAAAGTGGTCAATTAATGAACTCATGACCATGTGTGTTCAAGAAGAGGGCAGGCTGATAATGGAACAAGGTGAGAGTGTGATGATGGCAATAGACAAGAAAGATGACAAGCAAGCCAAGAAGAAATGGAAAGGTAAAATACCTCCACAAGATGGAATAAAGAAAGAATCCAAGTGTTTATTCTGTAAAAAGAAGGGGCACATGAAGAAGGATTGCACTAAATTCCAAAAATGGCTTGAGAAGAAAGGTAAACTAATCTCATTTGTTTGTTATGAATCTAATATGGTTGATGTTGGTCATAACACATGGTGGATTGATTCTGGGTCTACAATCCATGTTTCAAATACTTTGCAGGGTATGCGAAATCTGCGGAAACCAGTGGGAAGTGAGCAATGCATCTTTTCAGGAAATAAGATGGGCTCGCATGTGGAGGCCATTGGGACATGCAGTTTAATTTTAAGTAGTAGCTTTATTTTGAATTTAGAAAATACCGTTTATGTTCCAAGTTTTTCTAGAAACTTGATTTCTGTTTCAAGACTTGTACCATTGGGTTTTTCCTTTAATTTTTCAAAGACATCCTTTAGTTTATCTTATAAATCTGATGTTGTTGGAAATGGTATTTTGTCTAATGGTCTTTTCTATATTAATTTACAAAATTATGCCACTAATAATGCTATGCATGTTCACGCTGGTTTAAAACGATGTGTTATAAATGAGGATTCTTCTATGTTGTGGCACCGGAGATTGGGACATATCTCCAAAGATAGGATTAAGAGATTGGTAAATGATGGAGTACTAAGTACTTTGGATTTTACCTATTTCGAGATCTGTGTGGACTGCATTAAGGGAAAGCAGACCAAAACATCTAAGAAGGGTGCGCACAGAAGTTCCAAATTACTTGAAATCATCCATTCAGATATCTGTTGTCCAGATATGGACATACAAAGTGGTCCAAAATACTTTATCTCCTTTATTGACGATTTCTCACGTTACATGTATATCTACTTGCTTCAGAATAAAAATGAAGCATTAGATGCCTTTAAGGTTTTCAAGGCTGAAGTAGAGAAACAATGTGAAAAACAAATTAAGATCGTGAGAACTGATAGAGGAGGAGAGTATTATGGTAGATACACCGAGGATGGACAAGCTCCTGGTCCATTTGCTAAGTTTCTTGAAGAGCAAGGAATAGTTGCTCAATACACCAATCCTGGTTCTCCGAGTGAGAATGGTGTTGCAGAAAGAAGAAACCGGACTTTAATGGAGATGGTTAGGAGTATGCGTAGTAACGCTAAACTTCCTATATCATTGTGGACTGAAGCTCTTAAAACGGCAGCGTATATATTAAACCGAGTTCCAACCAAGGCTGTCCCAAAAACGCCTTTTGAGTTATGGAAAGGTTGGAAACCGAGTTTGCGTCATATACGCATTTGGGGATGCCCGTCTGAAGTTAGAGTTTACAACCCACAAGAAAAGAAGCTGGATCCAAGGACTATTAGTGGATATTTCATTGGATATGCTGAAAAGTCCAAAGGATACAGATTCTATTGTCCATCTCACAGCACTAGGATTGTGGAATCTAGAAATGCGAAGTTTCTTGAGAATGACATGATTAGTGGGAGAGATCGATTTCAAGACATTGTTTCTGAAAGAGATCATATTGATACTCAACCTTCCACATCAAGTAATAAAATGATTGTCATTGTTAATGCCCCTCAAGTTCCAACGGGTGTTCAACAACCAGTTGTTGAGGTTCCACAAACTACTAATGATCAACCAGTAGATCAAGTTGTTCAAGAAGTACCAGAAATGGTTGAACAACCAGTTGATCAACACGATCTTCAAGAGAATGTTGAAACAACTTTAAGAAGATCTACTAGATTAAGAAGGTCAGCAGTACCTAGTGATTACATTATGTATCTACAAGAGTCGGACTATAACATTGGAGCCGAAATTGATCCTAAAACGTTTTCACAAGCCATGAGTTGTAAGGAATCTAACTTATGGCATGATGCTATGAAAGATGAGATGAATTCTATGTCATCTAACGGTGTTTGGGACCTTGTTGAGTTGCCTGATGGTGCAAAAGCCATTGGATGCAAATGGGTCTTTAAGACAAAGAAAGACTCACTGGGCAACATTGAGAGATACAAGGCTAGACTCGTTGCAAAAGGATTCACTCAAAAGGAAGGGATCGATTACATAGAGACATTTTCTCCTGTATCTAAGAAAGATTCTCTTCGTATTATCATGGCATTAGTTGCACATTTTGACCTAGAGTTGCAACAGATGGATGTGAAAACGGCTTTTCTCAATGGAGATCTAGAGGAAGAGGTTTACATGAAACAACCAGAAGGATTTTCCTCTAGTGGTGGTGAGCATTTGGTTTGCAAGCTCAAGAAATCTATATACGGATTGAAACAAGCTTCCCGTCAGTGGTATTTGAAATTTCATGATGTCATCTCTTCATTTGGATTTGTAGAGAACATTATGGATCAATGTATATACCAGAAGGTCAGTGGGAGTAAGATTTGTTTTCTTATTTTGTATGTGGATCATATTTTACTTGTAACCAATGATAAGGGCATGCTACATGAGGTGAAACAATTTCTCTCTAAAAACTTCGATATGAAGGATATGGGTGATGCATCTTATGTCATTGGGATTAAGATACATAGAGACAGAATACGTGGTATTCTGGGTATGTCTCAAGAAACCTATATCAACAAGGTTTTAGAGAGATTTAGGATGAAGGATTGTTCACCGAGTATAGCTCCTATTGTGAAGGGTGATAAACTCAGCTTGAATCAATGTCCAAAGAATGATCTTGAAAGAGAACAAATGAAGAATATTCCTTATGCTTCAGTTGTGGGAAGCCTTATGTATGCTCAGGTCTGCACAAGGCCTGACATAGCTTTTGCAGTCGGGATGTTAGGAAGATATCAGAGTAATCCAGGTATAGACCACTGGAAAGCTGCAAAGAAGGTGCTTAGGTATCTTCAAGGTACCAAGGATTACATGCTTATGTTCAGACGGACTGATCTTTTGGAAGTGATTGGCTACTCCGATTCAGACTACGCTGGCTGTGTTGATTCTCGGAAGTCAACTTCGGGATACATCTTTATGCTAGCCAGTGGAGCTGTTTCTTGGAGAAGTGCAAAGCAAACCTTGACTGCTACTTCCACTATGGAAGCTGAGTTCGTGTCCTGTTTTGAGGCTACTTCACATGGTGTATGGATAAAGAATTTCATTTCTGGGCTTAGAATTATGGATTCGATATCTAGGCCATTGAAGATATATTGTGACAATTCAGCTGCTGTTTTTATGGCTAAGAATAATAGAAGCAGTAGTCGAAGCAAGCACATCGACATCAAGTATATAGCCATAAAAGAACGTGTTAAAGACAAATCAGTGGTTATTGAACACATTAGCACTGAATTGATGATTGCTGATCCTTTAACTAAAGGCATGCCACCACAAAAATTCAAGGATCATGTAGTTAGAATGGGACTTGGCTCCTCTATGTAATTTCGTTATAAGAACGATATTATTATAATGAAATTCCTTTGTGATGTTTTCTCATTTTTGTCATCTCGTGTACACATACGTTAGTGATGAGAAAATATCTTTATGTTTGGACCAAGAATAAACATAGGGTTTATTCATTAAGTTATATGAGCTATTAAAGGGACAGATTGCATTGTAATACATGGAAGATAATACTCATACTTAAGAGGACTTGTCGCCATGATTCATGTAATTTGTTTCTTACTTGATGAATGTTGGAATTTATGGACCAAGTGGGAGAATGTCGATTACTCTTGGTAACCGAATGGTTAGTTTCGGTTTTTGAACACAAACGGACGTAACCGTTTGTGATTATGGTCCATTAATCCACCATTATTCCTCCATTTACGTTGAAAAATTCTCTTGATGGAAGAGAATAAGAGGAGGACGTCGGCTCTCGGTCCCGAAGCACATTTTCTCAAAAATTTTCAGTTTTCATTGCACCATCGATCGTGAGGATTGAGAGCTTCGAAGGCCAAGCCTTCTGTGTGTGTATTTAACGTTTGGTTCAAGGTTTTGCAGGTTCGTCGGAGAAATAACAATGGCGGGAGGTATTTTTTGGTCCCGACGTTTTTTTTCGCATTTTGATCTATATGCTTTATTTGGATTCGTTTTAGCATGATTAGATCATTATAATTTACTTACAAAAAATCATCCGAAATACTATTTAAACTGCGGTTTCCACTGAGCAATAATGTGGAAAGTGCAGGACACTTTGGTGGTTGAATGCTCGAAGGAAAAGCTAATGTAGCATTGTGCATCAATGAAAACTTTATCAGATCCTCTTTCCAATTTTCTTCATCTGGAATACATTTTAATCCCACACCTGCACCTACCAAAAATCGAGGACTCTCGCTTGTAATTCGCAGTACCATGTCACGTGTTAAATCATGCATCTTCACGCAATCTTTCTCATCAGCTTCATCTCTTGCATCTTCCAGTAAGCAAGCATGTACAAGTTTGTTCAACATTGCCGGCCTCTTTCGAAATCCGTCTGCCTATTTCTCTCTTTGATGATTCCTTCGTCGATCAAATATCCTAACGACTCATCTCTATCAATTTCATAGTCTTCAGGATAAAGTGCACAAAATTGGAGGCAAGCCTGTAGACTACTATCATTTAAGCGATCATAACTAAATCTCAACTTCTGGAATATTTCACTATTATTACTCTTCGCGGACGCCTTTAGATCATTTAAAGCAATCTTCCACTCGTAATAGTCAACAACAGCTTTTAAACTTCCGGCTATCGTAACAACTGCAAGTGTTAAACAGTCACATTCTTTGACAACCAGCTTAAGTGTTTCTCTAAGATTTGGGATTGATAGTACACCGCTGCCAACAGCATCCAAGAATAAGTTGAGTGCTTCTTCTTCGGATAGAAGCCGCATTTGGATTGGTCTGCAACTCATACCATGACAAACTTTAAGATCCCGTGTTGTCAATACTAACTTGCATCCATTCTCCACGGTAGGCTCGGGGATCCCAATATCCTCAAGCCGGAATACTTTCCACAAATCTTCAAGGATGAGCACGTACTTGTTTTTACGACTCAATGCATCAAACAGCTTCGCTGCCTTTGTCGTTTCATCTTCATATCTTGAAATATCCAGCTCTATCTTACTTGCAATTGCACCTTGTAATTTGCTGACACTTGAAGCCTGTGATGCGGTTACCCAAATCACATTGTCAAACTTGTGATCTCTCTTTCCCAGGAGACGGTTATTAATATGTTTCATGACGGTTGTTTTCTCAATTCCAGCCATTCCGTAGATTCCAATCTTTCGAACTTCTTCATCCATCAGAGATTTCCAAATTTCTTCCATGTTTCTTTGAGCTGTAGTTTGTCCCCCTAAGAAGGCTGTCGGCAATATGTCTCCAGTTCGTTGTGGAAGTGATATGACCAAACAATTAGCAAATTCACCTCTTCCATATAGATCTTCCACCTCTGCTATTTTCGCAATAACCTCTTTTCCGGAGCTGGCACTACAGCAGAATTTCACTTGCTCAACTTTTCGTTCAAGATTGTTTATTTCCGTGGCAATCATTCCGACTCTTTGCAACCAAGATTCAACTTCATGCTTCAGAGTTGTTTCCCGTGCCACGAGCTCTGCTTGAAGCCTTAGCTGTACGTCTTCTTTTCGACAGTTTAGCTGCTCCAATTTTAGTCTTAGTACACGCATGTTTTCTTCAAGGCTTCTGTGATATTTCCAACATCTGGATATCGGAGCTGATACACATTTAAGAAGTTCGATAATTGGTCCTGCAAGCTCCATAGACCAGTCCCTACAAAATGCCAGATAATAACTTAAACTACAAAAAAACAAGGATTTTGATGGGCTCAAAAACTTCTGAGGGCAAACCAGCGGGCATTGGGAGAGAAGAAAACGATAAATATTTAACATGCTTAGGAATGAAAGATTAACTTCAAAATGTTGATATTTTGTTAGAACCAATAGAAGTAATATTCAGAAAAACTAGTCGATTGTTGTTAATTGTTACTATTTTGTTTTTATATTTGGAAAGTGAAACTAGTAGCTCGCTGTGATTGCTATTATTTTCCCCTCCTTGTTCATATCTCTTAGTCCTCAAGGTTAATGCTCTTATAAATTCTCTCTCTCCTTCTCTCCCTCTCGCTCTCTCTACGTTTTTCAATTTATTCCTGGAATTAGGAGTGCTCCTAAAATCTCTGCTCGTGTTAATGAAGCCTAAGTTTTCTATTTGCAGTAAGAGAGAACTATTGGTTTTATCTTTTTCAAAGTTTGGCGCCCACCGTCAACTAATTAAAAAAAAAAAAAGGGAAAAGAGAGATAATGGGCATCGAATTTGGTGTTGCTCGGTACCCACATCAATAAAGAAAAAAAAAAAAATAAAAAATGCATAAACACATTCTTTATGCGAGTTGGGGCTCTATAAATAGAGGCCCTGTTCCCTTCATCCATGCAAGCAGATTAGCAAGTAAGAAGTAGGAAAAAAAAAAAAAAAAGAGAGTAGATCTGCTGAGAGGAATTCCAGTTGCAAGAAAATAAGGTTGTTGAAAGAGAGAATTTTATGTATTTACAAAAATTTTATTTTGTAAAAAAAAAATTGGTTAGATTACCACATTTATGAGTGTAAGAGAATTTTATATTGATAGTATTTGTAATGACCGAGAAAATTAACCATTCTCGGAAATATGTACATTGTATATAATACAATGATTTTTATGTTTAAAATTACAAAATAAATGATTTGATACTGTTTAGAATGAAACAAAATGTTCTAACAGTGTTAAAGGTTAGGAATTCGGAGATAGAGATTATTACCGAACAAAAAATGAGAAGAACGGTGTCAAATCAGCATCGAAAACCCTAAATAATACACCGGGTACACTAAAAGAGGAAAAACTTTTGGAATTAATTTTAGACAAACGGAAGCAGAGTAAGGCAAACTGACTGCACCGAAGACCCTAGGAACCCACCGGAACAATTCCGGGAAACTTTCACCCAGGTCAATTTTCGGTCAAAAAGTTATCGAATTAATATGAATAGTAAAAGTCAAAGTATGACTTTGCCTTTATGATGTCATAATTTAATTATCAAAAAAATAAAAAGGGTGGTAGGTAAGATAAAGGGCCAAAATTAAGTGTACCTTTGATTTAATGGTCCAAAAAGTGACAAAAATTAAGGAATTTTGATTTTAGAAAATCATGGAAAGAAATGGTTGCAAGGTGTCACTTTCTCATTGGCCAAAAGTGATAAATAAGGCCAAAACAAGGCCAATTAATCCGCTTTTCTTACAAAAGGTTCTGCCATTTTTTTTGAAAGCCAAGGCTAGAACACCATTCTTCCTGGCTTGTTGAAGCTGTAGCCTTCTCCCCCTTTCACCAATAAATTTCTCAAGTTTTTGGAGTCAAAAATTTGGAGCACAAGTTACCTTCCATCATTGTAACAAGGTGAGTTATGCAACTCAAACTTTCCTCTTTATTTGGTGCAAAAAAACTCTGTTGGAAGTGTTGAAATTCTTGGTGATGAAAGCTTGTTGTTTTGGATGAATCAAGGGTTGGTATGGTTTGTATTTTTCTAAGAAAGGATTAGTATGCTTTGGTTGCATGAAAAACAACAAGATTGGTGGCTTGAAAACAAAGTTTGATTAGGTTTTTATCAAGAAATCCGTGGCTATTATGAGGATGGTTAGTGAAGTTATTTTTGTATGAAATTTTGATGCATGAAACCTAAGAAAATCCAAATTTTTGCAGCTCAGATTCAGCTATGAAGATGGCCTAATTTGACAAAAGTTAAAACATGAAAGTTGTAGGAAATTTTGTCCTAAACAACTTTTACGAGAGCATTTTAGCAGAAAATGAATTGAAGGCATAGTTTTAGGCTGTGAACTGAAATCGGGTCACCCAGTGCATAAGTGTAACTAGTCTCGGATTTTTGCCAAAACCAAGGCCTTAGAAGCCGAATTTGACAAAAAGTCACAACATGAAAGTTGTTTGTCTAGATGTTATCTAAAAGTTTTATGAAGACTGCTTTGGCTAAATATGAACAGAAAATGGACTTTAGTGTTGATAAAGAAATCAGTATTTTAAGACAAGTATGTGATGGATTGTGATATTTTAAGTTGGGTTGTTGTTGGTTAATGGTTCAAGAAAAATGATTTGGCACGAGAAATTGTTTAGGAAGGTTCATTGGTAAATGTGAAAAAGAATCAAGCATAATGTGCATAAAATATGGCTTGAAATGTGATTAAAAAAGTTGATATGTATGTAAAATTTTTGCGTAAAAAGTTTAGAAACTTTTAATGTAAAATAGGCTTCTGGTATAGTAAGTGGTAGAATTAGTTAGGTTAGATGGTTTCGAAACGTTTCCTAAACGCCGGAAGCCTCAAAATTTAGCGGAAGTGCTATCGAAATTTCTTTAGCAGCATAAGGGGTATTTTAGGAAACGAGAGATAAAAGTTTAGGGTCAAATCAGAAACTTGAACCCCCTTGAGAAATTAGAGCCTGAAAAACACAAGGGGCAGTTTATGAATAGTAACCCGTCCCCTCAAAACCTAAAAATAAGAGTGAAGCGAGAAAACCGACCCTTGAGGGGGGGATATTTTTGGAAAATGACTTGTAAGTTAGCGTCGGGTTAGAAAAACCTAAGCCCTCAGAGATTTAGGTCAAGAAAGCCTAGGTGAATGTTTTAACAATTAGTAAAATGTTCATTTGAGGCTCCAAAATGATTAAAAAAATGAGAAACTGATGTAAGGGTCGGAATGATACTTCCCAATGGCCGGAAAAGTAAAGATTAGGGAAATGATAGAAAATAATCAAGAAAATACCCAATAGGCCTTGAAAGCCAATTTTATGGTTTTTAAGCTTAGAAAATTTAGTTTAAATTTAAAATACAATTTTACGGTCCAATGACCCATTAAGGGCAAAATGTCATTTCGATAAGAAAATCCCAGAAAAATAGAAAAAGGACATTAAACCCATAGGTTTATCATTTTATGATTTTTGGGCTTAGAAAATCCCATTTAGGCATTAAACTGGAACTTTTACGGTCTAACTACCTATCAGGGGTAAAATGGTCATTTTACCCAAAAAGTTTCAAAAAGACCCAAGAAAAAGGAAGAAAAAAAAAAAAAAAAGAGACCGTGAGAGCCTTGGTATGACTCGGGGTAGGTTTTAAGGACCGTCAAACAGTAACAATCGAAGGTACTATTCACGATCAAACTTAAAGTTACTATTCACGATCAAAGTCAAAGTTACTATTTATGATCAAAGTCAAAAATCATTATTCATGACCCAAATTGAGTTTAAGGTTAAAGGAACAGTAAATACATAGAGAAAAATCCCATTATAGGTAAAATTATAATTTTACCAAAAATTAGGAGTAAAATCGTAAATTTTCAAAAAGTTACAGAAAGGTCCAAAAAAGGCTTCTAAAGCCATTATAGAGACTTAATTAGGATTTTAAACACTAAAATCAAGTTTTAACAAAAGAAATGTCAGTGAATGACAATAGTACTAACTGAGGATATCTTATAAATAGGACATCCGACGAGAGATAGGGACGAAACTGCGAAGGATCTAAGGATAATCACATTAGCGCAAGTTTTGTAAGTATAGGCATTTACGTGTCTACTTATGAACTGACTCGTTGTACTAACTATACTGACAAAATCACGTAAAAAGATGATTTGGGTCTAGATGAAAAATTTAGGAAAAAGAATGATCAAGAATACATATAAGCAAGATAATAAGATTTAAAAGTTAAATGTTTGCGTACCAGCCTCCATGAGGGAGGTTTTCAGGTCTATAGCCCCCACACAGAATATGATGCTACCCAAAAGAGCGGTGGTTGACTGACCCTACCCCTAAAGGCATGGTAGCTAAATCCATCCATAAAATACGATGGGTTAAGATGACCGTGTGGTAGGATGGTTGGTCGCTCCCCCTCCTCCCATTAGTCTGCGCGCATTTGGTACGTTCAACATCAGGCCCACAAGTGAAAGTAAAGAAAGTAAAGAGAGAAAGAAAAGAAAGAAAGTAAAGACAGAATAAATGGAAGAAAAGATAGATAAAGAGCAGAACAATATAGTTCATAAGAAGAAATATAAAGAGGTCAGAAATCAAAGTATAGAAGGCCTAACAAGAAACCCTAACGTAGAAAAGAAAGTATAGCAAAGCTAACTCTAGTTGCTATACTCATATCAGTTTTGCATGTATGTTTGTATTTACTGAGCTTTAACTCACTAGTCTGTTTGTGGCGTAGGTGATAAGGGTAAGCAACCAACACAATGAAGAAAGTAACTGATGGATTGGCTGATAGATTTTCGAGATGTCATGGATGGGAAAGTGGACCCGCTAGGTTTTCTGCTGCGAAAGAAAAGAAGCAAGAAAAGTTTAATGGATATGTAAAGAAAGAGAACAAGAAAGTTTATATGTATGTTATAAGTCATGTACATATATATATATGTATTTTTAGTAGATTATATTTCGTTTTAAAAAAAAATCTACAGTTTCACACACACAAATTCTAAAACCAAAAGTAAGTTCTTCAAACACATTTCTGCGAAATAAAAAGTAAAACTATGTTACGTAAGAGTAAGAAGAAAAGAAAGTAGTCAACGGCCTAAGCGAGTCAGGTCGCAGACAGTATTCCTCAAGTTACAGCTAAAACTTGAGAATTTGTTGTATAACCATTATTTATAATGGAAGTTTTTCTATGTGTGTTGTGATTTTTACTTTTTAAATTGAAATATTTTCCATCAAAAAAAAATTCTTTGTGTCAAATTTTTATTTTTTTGCACAAGTTAGATCTTGAAGAGGAATTAGAATTTTTCCATATTCTCAACAACTGGTATTAGAGTGCCATGATCAGTTCTAGAAGAGCATATTTCTCTTGCGTAGGTACTATTTATGAATAGTGAATAAAGATGATTCATGTAGCAATGCAGTACTGTAGCACGTAGTACTGTAGCAGTATACTATTCCTGTATCTGAATACGGTTCCTATAGCAGATCATGGTTTTATAACAAAATACAGTTATTGTAGCATAAATACAATTACTATGGTAGGCCAGAAGATCGAGATTAAGAAGTTTAATGATAGTGGAAATTTTTCCCTTTGGCAGAAAAGAATGAAAAATCTACTTATTGAACAAAATGTCCATAAGACTCTATTAGGCAAAGAAAAGAAGCCTAGTATGGTCAAGGACAAAGATTAGGAGGAGATTGACGAGATTGCAGCTAGTACAATTCGTCTAAATCTCTTGAATACTATCTTGCAGAATATCAAATCCAAGGAGTGCAAGACTATAAAGACACCTAGGAAAATTTAGAAAAATTATACATGTCAAAGAATCTTGCAATAAGTTTTACTTATGGAAGGAGTTGTACCGAATGTGGATGCTAGACAATGTAGATATGTTATAGCACTTGAGCAACTTCAATGGTATGATCTTGCAATTATTAAAGTTTGATATGAAAGTCAACGATGAAGAAAAAGTTGTACTCATTATTGTGACACTCTCTTCATCGTACGACCACCTCATCATCACTCTTACTTATAGAAAAGATAAATTAGAGTATGAAGTTATTATAGAAGCCTTGGTGTCTTTTGAAAAGCAAAACATGGCACAAGGTTCGGATACACAAGCCTTTGTTATGAAAAATAGAACTTGAAGTCAAAATAGAGATGGGAAGAACATGAATGACAAGTCCACGAGAAAATCAAAATCAAGAAACAAAAACGATGGTTGTTTTCATTGTGGGAAGAAGGGTCACATGAAAAGAATTGTCAGATTTTAAAAAGAGAACTATAAGAAGCCAATCAAAAGAAGAATGGTGGCATCAATAACACGACTACAACATCAGTCCCAAAAGAAGAAGTAGCTGGAGTGCTTCCCAATGAATGTTTACATGTTAGTGATGACATAGTTGAGTAGGTGGTTGATTCAGGAGTTTTTTTCTACATCACACCTACTAGAGAAATGTTTACCATTTACAAAGCAAGTGACTTTGATAATGTGAAGATGAGAAATTCTACATGCTCCAAGACTGTTGGAATTAGATATATAAGGATTTAAATGCATGTTGGTTACTAACTGACATTAAAAGATGTGAGGTATGTTTCAAATTTACATCTAAATCTGATCTTAGTAAATGCCTTAACAAGCAAGGATGCGAGAGTCACTTCAGCAACAAGAAATGGAAACTTTATAAAGGATCAATGATCGTCACGAGCGAAAAGATTTGTAGCATGTTGTACAAGATCGATGGGAAGGCTTGCATGAACAAAGTAAATATAGCAGTCAATACTTCATCAAATTTATGGCATAAGCGGCTTGGTCATATGAGTGAAAAAGAATTGCAACTTTTCTTAAAAAAAAAAAAAAAGTTTATTCCTTTGAAGAAAGGTACTTTATCCAATCCTTATGACAATTATTTGTTTGGAAAACAACATAGAGTTTCATTTAAAAATTCCTCTGTTAAAAGAAAAATAGCGTTGGAACGTGTATAGTCTGATGTCTGTGGTCCCATAGAAGTTAAGTCTTTAGTAGGAGCTAGATATTTTGTAACTTTTATAAATGACGCATTTAGAAAAGTTTGGGTATATCTGTTGAAAATAAAAAACCATATTTTTAATTTTTTTCAACAATTACATGTCATGGTAGAAAGAGAAACAGGGAAGCAGCTGAAATGTCTTTGGTCAGATAATGAAGACGAATACACTTTATATAAGTTTAGAGATTACTACTTTAAACATGAGATTGTGCATGAGAAGATGGTACTTGGTATTCCTCAGAATAATAGTGTCATAGAACGGACAAATCATACTATCATAAAGAGAGTCAAATGCATGATAAGATCATTAAAGCTGCTGAAGCCTTTCTAGGGAGCAGCTATGTAAACCACATGCTACTTGATCAATAGGTCTCTATCAGTTCCTTTGAAGTTTGACATTCCAGAGAAAGTGTGGACCAGAAAAAATGTTTCCTGCACTCATCTGAAAGTATTCAGGTGCAAAGCATTTGTGTACATACCAAAAGAACAAAGATCAAAACTCGTTGATAAAACACTTCCATGTATCTTCATTGACTATGGAGATGAAGAGTTTGGTTACAAGTTTTGGGATCTAGTAAAGAAAAGGATTATAAAGATCAAAGATGTAGTCTTTCACGATGACCAAACAATTGAAGATTCAAGTAAAAAAAAGAGAGACAACTTGAAAAAGCTGCAATTAAGCTAATTCCTCCACAACAATAGTTACCAAGTAGAGAGGAAATGTAAGAAGCAATTGACAACTTAGAATTGCCTCCTGATGATAATGATGCTGAACAAGATGTACTAGTACAAAAGGATAATGATCAGGGGAGGATAATAAAGAATCAGAGAATGACGAACAATTGCTTAAAAGGTTAACCAGGAATCGAATGCTATCTAGAAAATACCCATCACCAGATTATGTCCTTCTAACTAGAAAGCTTTCGAGAAGTAATGGCTCACAAAGATAAAGACAGGTGGATAGAATTCATGCAGAAATAAATGAATTCTCTCATGAAGAACAACACCTATGAGTTGGTCAGACTTCCAAAAGGCAGGAAAGCCTTGAAAAACAAATGGGTATTCAAACTAAAAGATGATGGGCAAGGCAATTTGGTGAAGTACAAAACTTGGTTAGTCATCGAGGGCTTTAGACAGAAGAAAGGAATTGAATTTGATGAAATTTTCTCCTTGGTGGTGAAAATGTCATCGATTAAATTTTCTCCTTGGGATTACTGGCTAACCTAGATCTTGAGATTAAGCAGATAGATGTAAAGACTGTATTTCTTCATACAGATTTAGAAGAAGAAAATTACATACAGTAGCCTGAAAGTTTTAAGGTTAAAGGAATAGAACATCTAATCTGTAGATTGAAAAAGAGTCTGTATGTTCTAAAATAGGCTTCATGACAATAATAACACAACTACAGTAGCAAGCGTAGAAGAAGAAATAACTATAGTATTTGTCAATAAATGTTTACATATCAATGATGATATGGTCGAGTGGGTAGTCGATTCAGGAGCTTTTTTCTAGTTCACTCCATGTAGAGAAATTTTACCATGTACAATGCACATGACTTTGGTAACATGAAGATGGGAAATTCTACATGCTCCAAGATTATCGAAATTGGAGATGTAAGGATTTAAATGAATATAGGTTGCCAGCTGACGTTAAAAGATTTGAGGCACGTTCTAGATTTAAGTCTCAATTTGATCTCCATAAACGCCTTGGACGAGCAAAGATATGAGATTCACTTCAGCAATAAAAAGTGAAAACTTTCCAAAGGATCGACGATCGTCGCAAAAGCAAAGCTTTGTTGCAAACTTTGCAAAGGATCGACGATCGTCGCAAAAGCAAAGCTTTGTTGCACGCTATACAAGACCGAAGGAAAGGCTTATATGGACAAAGTAAATGTAGCAGTCAATACTTCACCAAATTTATGACATAAATGGCTTTGCCGTATGAGTGAAAAAGGGACTACAACTCCTTGAAAAGAAAAAGTTTATTACTCTAGAGAAAGGTAATTTATCCGATCCTTGTGACTATTGTTTGTTTGGAAAATAATATAGAGTTTCATTTAAAAATGCCTTAGTTAAAAGAAAAAGAAAATACTCTAATGTCTCTGGTCTTATAAAAGTTGAGTCTTTAGGAGGTGCTTGATATTTTGTAACTTTTATAGATGAAGTATCTAGAAAAGTTTAGGTGTATCTGTTGAGACCAGGTTTTTAGATTTTTTTTCAACAATTCCACGATAGAAAGAGAAATAGGGAAGAAGCTAAAATGTCTCCGGTCAGATAATATAGGCGAATACACTTCTTTTGAGTTTAGAAATTACTACTTTAAACATGGTATTCGGCATGAGAAGATAGTAGCTAGTACTCTTCAACATAATGATGTAGCAGAACGATTGAATCGTACTCTCATAAAGAGAGTCGGATGCATGATGAGATCATCGAAACTGTCGAAACCTTTTTGGGGAGTAGCTATGTAAACTGCCTGTTACTTGATCAATAGGTCTCTATTAGTTCCTTTGAAGTTTGACATTCTAGGGAGAGTGTGGATCAAAAAAGATGTTTCCTACATTCATTTAAAGGTATTCAGGTATAAAGCATTTGCATACATGCCAAAGGAATGAAGATCAAAACTCGATGATAAAGCACTTTCATATATCTTCATCGGCTATAGAAATGAATAATTTGGTTATAGATTTTAGGATCCAGTGAAAAAGAATGTTATAAAAAGTAAAGATTTGGTCTTCCATGAAGACCAAACAATTGAAGATTCAAGTGAAGAAGAGAAACAACCTAAAAAAGCTGCAATTGAGCTATTTCCTCTATAACAATAATTACCAAGTGGAGAGGAAATAAAGAAGTAGCTAATAACTCAGAATTGCCTCCTGATGATGCTGATGCTGAAGAAGATGTACTAGCACAAGAAGATAACAATCAAGGGAAGGAAAGTCAAGAATTAGAGAATGAAGAACAACTTAGAAGATCAACTAGAAAATCGAATGCCATCCAGAAGATACCCATCGTCAGATTATATCCTTCTTACTGAAGAGGGGGTCGGAAAGCTTTCAAGAAGTAATAGCCCACAAGGACAAAGACAGGTGGATGGAATCCATGTAGGAAGAAATGGATTCACTCATGAAAAACAACACCTATGAGTTGGTGAGACTTCTGAAAGGTAGGAAAGCCTTAAAGAACAAATGGGTGTTTAGACTAAAAAATGATGGACGAGGGAATCTGATGAAGTACAAAGCTCAATTAGTCGTCAAGGGCTTTGGATAGTAGAAAGGAATTAATTTTGATGAAATTTTCTCTCCGATGATGAAAATATCATTGATTAGAGTAATCTTAGGATTAGCAGCCTATCATGAATGTCAAAATTTTTTTTTCTAATCTCTTCACCTCTCTCATTTCTTCCAGTTTTCTTTCCCACCAAACACACTCTAAAAGAGCATCTAACACATCAAAACCTCTATGTTCTTAAAACTAAACTTAAACCCATCAAATACTACCACTTAGTTCTATTTCATAGCAGCTCATAGACCACAAGGCACTATTTTCTCAAACTTCTTCTTCATCTCTTGAAATAAAATTCACAAAACTAAAACCAATTTGTTTAGTCAGAGAAATTCAAACATAAGAAAAACTCCAATAAAAACCACAACTTTCCTTTAGAAATTTGAATTTTGAGTTTGGATTTGAGAGGCCAACCTTGGACTGCAACTAAGATAAGGTGTTTTAGTTGAATTAGAAGAGTAACTTTGTGCCTTTTTGATGGAGATTTTCTAGGTGATTTGGATTTTTTTCATGTTTATGGTTGGGTAGAATGGATATAGGTGTAATTGAGTGTTACTAAGATTACGTTTGATATTATTTTCAAAATGATTTGTGTTTTTAACAATTTTGAAAATGATAATATTTTGAAAATTGTGTTTGGATCATTTTTGAACAATGTTTGGTATTTTTTTTATGTTAGTTTTTTTCGACGTTTTTTATTTTTTGTTTTTTTAGCCAAAGATCTCTCTCTATATCTAAGACATCCACCACCACCATCACCAAATCATCTTCTCTCTTTCTCTCTCCCCTTCTCTGAACTCATGATCTCAGCCAGTCCTCATGAGCGATGAACCTTCATCGGAAGATGAAGACCATATCCAATGAGCTTCCATGGGATCTACATCGCCATTGTCGAAGGCCATCAATTTTGCGAAAATGGCAACCTCGTGAGTAGCTCTGTGGAGAGAGCAGTAGATCTCTATTGCTGGCTTGGGCAACGCCGACTTCGTTCATTAGATTTGAGGGTAGAGGTGGGCCGTGAGACCTCGTGGGCAGATATGTGAAGAGAACACCTACTACTCCTTGTTGTCACCGTGGTCTCGATGTCACACATGGTCCTGACGAGTGGCTGTCACAGCCAAAGGTAGAGGCGGATGAGATTCTGGCATCTTCAATGGCACAAAGAGAGAGGAGAAGGCGGAAGAAAATGAAAACAAAAAAGTAAAAATAACTTTCTGTTGTTTTAAAAAACCTCAAAAGCCAACATACTTGAAAATTTTGTTTTCGAAATGGTTTTGAAAATCTAGAATAAACAAACGTGTTTTTTAGTCTGCTTTCATTTTCTATGTTTTTGAAAATAGAAAAATATTGTTAAAAACAAAAACAAATGCCCCTTAAGTGTTTCTCTTGTTTTGGTTTGATCTACAAAAGATTTTGATGATGTTTTATTTAAGTTGGATCTTACTTGGTTTATATAGGAATTGCATGCAATTCTTAGATAAATTATTTGACTGAAATTTCTATAAGATGATTACCTAGGCAGTACTGATTTCGACCTACATGCACATCTCTCTGTATACTTTTGATTTGGAGCTGAAATTTTGTGAGATGATACCCGACATCTTAATCTTTCTATGGTCAAAATTTTCTAAAATTTGTTAGTAATTTAGTCCCTAACTATAAAACAAAACAAAAAAAAAGGAAGAAAAAAATACATGATATTCACTTCAAATATTTTAAAATCTTACTATTTAATTTCATAAAAATGTTATTTATTATAATTTCATTTTTTTAGATTGATGGTTTGATAAAAATTAACACGTGGAATACCTTTTTTTTTTTGTTAGTAAAAACTCAGGGATAAAATTGACTTTTCAAAAACTTAAATGGTGACCTCTGGGGGTAATTCTAGTTTTTTTTTTCCCCCAAAAAATTAAATTTAGAGATTAACCAACCAAAAAAATTTTTATATGGACCAAATTGACATTTCTGAATAAATCCATGTATCGATAACACCAAAAGGCCAAATATATATATTTTTTTCATTTGCAGTTTGTCCTTTATTCTTGTCTTTATAAAACATGGGCTATAGGGCCAAGTTCTGAAGCATTTTTGTTTTATTTTTGGTGAATTATGTTTAGAGTGACAAACTTCAGAGGATGATTTATCTAACAGGTGATAATCAAATCGAGATATGCTAGATTATCCTGATGCCATTTGTTCTCCCTCTAATTTGTGCGTATGCATACATATACACTTCAATCCTCATTTCGTAATTACGATCATTTTGAGCCTAATATTTTAGTCATGACTAGACGTAACAATCCATAGCTGTCCACAGAAAAAGGTTCATAACAAAAAAAAAAAAAAAAAAATCTTTGCAGCAAATGAAAGAACAGACTAATATATATATATATGTGTGTGTGTGTGTGTGTGTGTGTGTATATATATATATACGCGTGTATGTGAGGATGTTAACGAGATGAGTAATTGATTAACATACCTGGGCAGACAACCGCTACGCGAAAAAACGACTTGGCAAAACTGGCAAAACCACCTTATCAGAAATGAAGTCGAGAAAGAACAGAACAAAAGAGTATTACCATTTGCTCAGCGCTGATCTTCGTTTAGAAGAGAACTGAAACTCGGGGAAAATAATTATTCGTCTACAAGAATCATTTGCTTTCAGTGATGTAGGCTATTTTTCAGTCTTTTAATTATGTGATCTTTTGTGGGCTCGGAAATACACATGGTAATGGGAACGGCTTTTGCCTGAGAATTCTTACAAAATTTGTCTCCCTCTCCCTTTTTTATTTTTATTTTTTGAAAATAAAATAAAATAAGATAAAACATCCGGACACTTTTACTCTTTAGTGATTCTCCAAAAAACTTCACAATATCGGTTTTTTTTTTCTTCCACGATGGTTTTCTGAAAAATCGTCATGGAAATACTCCATTTTTTTTTTTAAAGTTGTATTGTTAGTTTTTTTGACCTACTTATCGTGAACATATGCCCAAATTTTACAAAATGATTCAGAATGAAAATAACAAACATATTGCAATACCATATGGACGGAAACAACTCCCAAATCACCCTCGATGCAATCTTACTTCGACTAGATCATTACTTATGCATAAGTCCGTACTTTGATGCACGCCCTAAATGCAAAGTAAAATAAGGAAGCTAAGCTAAATGGATTAACAACTTTCTTTCTCAATTTCCTCTTCACCAGACAACTATTTCTTTTCTTTTCAAAATCCCATTTTTTCCTGTCTCTCCCTTTCATCTCTACCAAACATAGCTTTTAAGGTTTGTTGGAGTAACATTTGTGTAAAGCCCTCATTAGTAATTTTGATTTGGACCATGAAATGGTTTTCTAAATGTTATAATTAAATAGATTATAATTAAATAGAAAGGTCTGCGAACCTACTTAGTTAACGGTTTAGCTGCTAGCGCTTTTCGAAATTGGATTTAACCATCCAACCGAACTGATTTTTTAATTTATTGATCACCAAAATCAATTAAACTCGGAAACAAACGTTTGTAAACTCCAAAGTTCACACCTTTATAAAGACTCGTCCAAATCAAACTGAAAATAGATATACCTACATATTTTTTCTTGTCTATAATCATGAATTCCGATAATTTATTTGTCGTCTTGATCTATTAAAATTAAATCTACTTTCGTGTTCTCACCACACTTCATTAGTATTTTTAATATTTTTACATTTGTATTAAGAAAAAAATTGAATAAAGAAATAGTTTTTAAACACATATTTAAAAAAAATAGCAAACTCTAGGACAGTGGCACCATAGTCAATTAGTTAAGAGTGCTTTTATTTGCACACCTAATATTAATAAATACCCATATCAAATCATTCAATATTCTTATTATACTTTTATCTTATTAAGAATTCTCAAATCCCACACCTATAAATGGAAATAATCTTTTTTTATAACATAATTAAAAAAACATAAACCACATTACTATAAACGGAATATATTTTAAAGAAACAAAAAAGAATCCCTACAAATTTGGTTAAAATTAATTTTATTTTATAAACACTAAAAGAAAGCAGGTCTCTTGAAGAGGCAACAATTATTAAAGTGTGGCGGCCCGCCTTGCTGTGGAGGTTTTACAGTGCTATTACATTCAACTCTTTAGTGAACCGCAATAGCATGTAGGCCTCTAGGGTCGCCGGCATCATGCTTAACTTGAAAGCTGCTTGAAAATTTTGTGGAATAAAATTTTTTTTCTTATTGATATAAAAACTTGTTCGAGAATGTGATAAGGAAATCATGTTAACAAAATAACGTGTACATGGATCATGATTCCCCTATCACATAATCTTGACTTGAAATCGTGTTCTTAAAATTACATGTTCTTAATTTCAAAACTGTACAACGGAATACCCATGGTAGGACCACAATCCCTCGCCCAGTCCCCCTGACATATACATACCCTGTCCGTTGTCCACCGTATACTACTGGTGAACAGGTCTCTTACCTGCAACATGTGAGCAAACTAGTGAGCTATGGGTTCAGTAAGTTCAAACATAAAAACATGAATCATAACATGTAATGCTGTGCTTATGCATGAAACTTGACTCTGAAAAACGTGCTCATGGTTGTATGTTAAATCTTAGGACATTATCTCAAAATTAAGTTTTGGTTTTAGGCTCCTGATTGGTCGTACCGATATGTTAGCATGAATGGGAGTGGTACTTTAGTGCTGACCTCCTCAGTCTTAATTGAAGCTGAACATGAAAACCTTCCCGTGAGTCAAGAGGCTGGTACGCCAATGACTGGTTTAATTACCATCTTGCTGGAGTTCCAACTGGGTAGCATACTGATTGCCCCCATAGTTGGAACCTGTTACATGTTTTACTTGGGATGTGAGTTTTCTAAAACACACTAGGGGCCTCATGCACCTATATGTTTTCGTGTACTTGAACTTATCTGACACGTGTACATGAATCATCTACATGGAACATGAATCTCTACATGCATGACATGAAACTGACATGAGTATCATGATACAGACGGTCAACGTCTGACACACACATCACACAACATACATAACATCATACACCATAACATGATCGTCCACGTTACAGTTAGGACAATGCTTGAACTTACAGAAAGTCTGCTAGTGTAAGCCTCTGCTGATCTAGAACTGCTGCTTGAGGGTGTCTGGTTTGAACTCCTATAAAAGAAATAATCGTTGATTATTTCCAATATTCATCTTATACTTGAAAAATAACAAAACATGTATATCACATTTCCAGACTCTTTTTTTTTTTTTTTTTTTTTTAACTTCGAACACGCCCTCCTACACGGGGGTGTTCATGGCCGTGTAATCCTCTAGACTTAAACGTGTGTGGCCGTGTAATTCATGCAACATGGTCGTGTAACTCATACATACTTACACGGGTGGCTATACGGCCGTGTTTCTGGCTGTGTTTTCCTGCTGTCGAACATGGTCTGTTACACGCCCTTCCCATGACCGTGTACCCTTTGACACGGCCCGATACACGGCCACATTCTTGGCCGTGTACCTCTCGGGTCTCAATTTTCTTGGAACACGGTCGTCCATGTGGGCATGTTCGGGGCCGTGTTCTGAACATGCCTTTGTACACGCCGTGTTCACCCCAGAATCCTTATTCTGGATCCGAAATCCTCTGCTCTAATTTTCTAAGGCTTTTATGACCTTTGTTCTACTTCTTGCACTCGAAATCGATCTTTATAAGACCATTTCAAGGTATAAACTACATTTCTACTATCACCAATTCATGGTTTCATAAGCAAAATTTCACATTTTGCTTATACATGTCTCTTGACTCAACATTTTAAAAAAAATCAGAACTTTCTTGAAGAAAACTCACTGAACTTAGTTTTCTAAACCATCAACTCACGAGTTTGTGTTTAAAAACAACTATACTTGAACCATGTTTTGATTTAATCGAAAATCTAAACATGCTAAACTCACATTCTCTTTTTCCACTCAAAACCCCAGATTTTTCACCCAAGAAAACGTGAGGAAAACAAGGGTTTACCTTACTTGAAGCTTGAGAACTTCTTGCTATGAAATCTTGGCCTGAAACTTGAACGATCTGTTGCTTGAAGAGAGAAATCCGAGCTGTTTAAGGGTTTTCCTCTTCTTCTCTCTCTCTTTCTCCGTCTCTCTCTCTCTCTCTCTTTCTCTTTCTTTCTTTCTCTCTCTCGGCTGCTTATTTGCAGGTAATTAGTGAATTAATTTCACTTGGGCTGCTGCTACAAGCTGTATGATAACCGAGAAATCTATACTCTCAAAAAATTTTGTACAAGATATGTAAATAAATGTACATTTATAGTGAGACATGTTATAGAATACAGAGTAGATGAAAATTTTGATTAACTGAGTTTTAATCAAAATTTGACAATGAATTAATGAATATAGTTTAAAAACTAAGCATTAATTCAAATTATGATGTTTTAAAATTAATAGAAAAGTATGTGGAAAATACATATTAAGAGATCAATGGTGCACAAGTGAGCCATATTGATCAATGGCTAAGATTAGCCAAACAAGCCCTTGCAAATTTCAAAAAAATTAAAGAACATGTGAGGGAGGAGGAGAAGCACGTGAGGGCCTTAGGCTAAGTAATTCAAGTGAATTAATTCACTTGAGTTTGAGCTACCAAAAAATAAGCAACCGGCAGAAAGAGAAAGAAAGAGAAAGAGAAAGAGAGAAAGTGATCGAGAAAGAAAGAGAAAAGAAAGGGAAATCCAACAAGGTTCTAATTTTCTCTTCATTTGCAGCAGATTGAGCAAGTTTCAGCTAAGAATCCACAGCAAGAAGCTCTCAAGCTTCAAAGCAAGGTAAACCCTCGTTTTCTCACATTTTTTCGGGTGAAAATCTGGGGTTTTGAGAGGAAAAAGAGAATGTGAGTAAATCATGTTGAGATTTTTGGTTAAAATCGAAACATGATTCGAGTCTAGTTGTTTTACAATACGAATCCATGAGTTGATGGTTTAGAAAACCAAGTTTAGTGAGTTTTCTTTCAGAAAGTATAGATTTTTCAAAAGTTAAGTCAATAGATGTTCATAGGCAAAATGTGAGATTTTGCTTATGAAACCATGATTTATGATAGTAGAAATGTAGTCAATACCTTGAAACGATCTTATGGAGATCGATTTTGAGTGTAAAAAGTATAACAAAGGCCATAAAAGCCTTAGAAAAATAGAGCAGAGCAGTTCGGACCCAGAATCTTGATTCTGGTATGAATACGGGCATGTACAAGGGCATGTTCAGAACACGACCCCGAACATGCCCACATGCTCGACTGTGTTACAAGAAAATTCAGACCCGAGAGGTACACGGCCAAGAACACGGCTGTGTATCGGGCCGTGTTAAGAGGCATACGGTCAATGGAAGGGCGTGTAGCAGACCATGTTAGACAGTAGGAAAACACGGCCAGAAACACGGTCGTGTAAGTAACTGTGTAAGCATGCACGTATAGTCCAGAGGAGTACACGGCTAGTAACACGGCCGTGTATCCACCCGTGTAAGTATATACGGCCATGTTCCACGAAGTACACGGCCAGGCACGTAAGTCCAAAGGATTACACATCCAGAGACACGCCCGTGTAGGAGGGCGTGTTCGAAGCCAAAGAGTAAAAAAAAAAAAAGAGTCTGGAAATAGAAATTTCATATTTTGCCATGTTTCCAGTATAAGATGAATATAGGAAATAATCAACGATTATTTCTTTTATAGGAGTTCGAGCTAGAGACCCCAATACAGCAGTCCCAGAGCAGCAGAGGCTTACGCTCGTAGATTTTCTGTAAGTTCAAGCATTGTCCTGACTGCAATGTGGACAATCTTGTTATGTTATGATGTTATGTATGTTGTATGACGTGTATGTTAGACATTGATTGTCTGCATCACGATCTCAGGTCAGTTCATGTCATGCATGTAGAGTTTTATGTTTTAGTACACATGTCAAACAGGTAGCAGGTACATGAAAACAGGTAGATGCACAAGGCACCTTAGTGTGTTAATATAACTCACACCTCAGTAAATCATGTAACAGGCTCCTACTATGGGGCCAATCAGTATGCTACCCAGTTGGAACGCCAGCAAGATGGTAATTAAACCAGTTATTGGCGTATCGGCCTCTCGACCCACGGGGAGGTTTTCATATTTAGCTTCAGTTAAGACTGAGGAGGTCAGTACTAAAGTACTGCTCCCAATTGTGCTAACATGTCGGTACGACCAATCAGTGACTCAAAACTAGAACTTAATAACAGATAATGTCCTAAGACTAATCTTTCAGCCACGAGCATGTGTTACAGAGTCCAGTTTTACAGAGTCCAGTTTCATGCATGAGCACAGGAGTACAACATGTTATAATTCATGTTTTTATGTTTGAACTTACTAAGCCCATAACTCATCAGTTTGTTCACATATTGCAGGTAAGAGACCTGTTCACCAGTAGTATACGGTGGACGACGAACAGGGTAGATGCATGCCAGGTGGATTGGACGAGGGATTGTGGTCACCATTAGTCTTCCGCTTTATAGCTTTGAAAACTTTAAACATGTAGTTTCAAGAACAAGATTTCAAGTTAAGATTATGTGATAGGGGAATCATGATTCATGTGCATGTTATTTTGTTAACATGATTTTCTTATCACATTCTCGAATAGTTTACGATATTAAGAAAAAAAAATTTATTCCGCAAAATTAGCAAGCAGTTTTCAAGTTCAGCATGATTGCCGGCGATCCTAGAGGCCTACATACTATTGCAGTTAACTACAGAGTTGGCTGTAATAGCACTGTAGAGCCTCGACAGTAGGGCGGGCCGCCACAAGCTGCCCCTCACGTGACCTCCACTCTCTCTTTCACTTTCTTTAATTTCCTTTAAGGAAATTGGCTATTTCTTGGCTAACCTTGGCCATTGATCAATGTGGCTTACATGTGAGCCATTGATCTCTTAATATGTATTTTCCATATACTTTTTTAATAAATTAACACATCATAAATTGAATTAATGTTTAGCTTTTATACTATATTCATTAATTCATTGTTAAATTTTGATTAAAAATTCAGTTAATCAAAATTTTCATCTGCTCTATATTCTATAGTATGTCTCATTATGAATGTACATTTATTTACATATCTTGTACAAAATTTTTCGAGAATGATAAATTTCTCGATTATCACATAAAGTATGTATTATGTATTCTTATAATTTTTATTCATTAGTATTATGTTTTTTTTTTAAGCATTTGACAATTTTACTTTGTTTTTACTGATTGAATTTTAAGTCATCTTGTTGGAAGTGATGCTATCAATAAGAAGTTTTATTGTTTCTTTTTTTTTAATATTTTTTTTTCTTTTTGAGGATGAAAAAGTACCATTTTTTCTTATATAGATTTGTTGATTTGTTTTTAATAAAACAAATAAAAATAAAAATAATTAAATGAAAGTGGATGAATGAAAGGTTTAATAAGGTATTATATAAAAAGTATCTACAAAAGAATAAATTTAACATGTTTATGTTAAGAAACATTTATTATGGTTTGGGGTTATTTATAAATATGTGCAAATATAGCCCCTCTTAGTTAAAAATATATTTTAATATTAATAACCAGGGTCAATTAGTGATATAACCGCATATTCTTTTATATAAATTTTTTTTAATAGATACATTAAAAACACAACATACAGGAAATGTGATAACCGAGAAATCTACGTTCTCAGAAATATTTGTACTAAATATGTAAATAAATGTACATTTATAGTGAGACATGTTACAGAATAAAGAGCAGAGGAAAATTTTGATTAATCGAGTTTTAAATTAAAATTTGATGATGGATTAATGAATATAGTTTAAAAGTTAAACATTAATTCAATTTATGATGTTTTAAAATTAATAGAAAAGTATGTCGAAAATACATACTAAAAGATCAATGGCACACAAGTGAGCCATATTGATCAATGGCCAATAAATTGCCAAACAAAGCCTATCTTTCAAAAAAAAAAAAAGAAAGAAAGTGAGAGAGAGGGAGTGAGGCACGTGAGTTAAGGGGGGGGGGGGGGGGGGGGGGATTTAATCATTCGCCTTAGCTGCAAAGAGAAGCAGCGGAGAAAGAAAGAAAGAAAGAGAAAGAAAGAAAGGAAGAGAAAGAAAGAAAGAGAGAAAGGGACCGAGAAAAAGAGAGAGAAGAAAAAGGAAATCCAAACAAGTTCGGATTTTCTTGTTCAAGCAGCAGATCGATCGAGTTTTTGGTCAAGAATCAGCAGCCAGAAGTTCTCAAGTTTCAAGCAAGGTAAACCCTCGTTTCTCACTGTGACGTCCCGCCCTACGTAGGGTTAAACAACACTATTACAGTCAGCTACTATTGCCAACTGCAATAGACTGTAACCACTTGGGTCGTCGGCAACTTACTTTTAACTTGCTTTTAACTTATTCTGATACCAGCTAAATTTTTTTTTTTGACGTGGAAATTCTATTTTCGTAAAAATATTTACTATAGTAAACATTTTCTTTCTTTATCATAACTTGATATACATCATTTTAATACTCTTCTAAACAGCTCAGTGGAAGACTCATAGCAGTACCATAACCCTCACCCAGTCCCTTGGCACATGCAGATCTCATCCGTCATCCAACACTTGTCTTATCTTCGTGCAGGATGCTTACCTGCAACATAAACAAACTTGTGAGCGACAGGCTCAGTAAGTTCAAACATATATTGATGACGTATAATAATCCACACTATATAGCGTAGGATGAATCTAATACCTGCTGTAACCTTTGAATATTTCATAACGTATATCGTACATTACTTAACATCATGAACATACTTTACATCATAATCATAAACATACTACCTGCACTTATCATGCTTAACCTCTTGAACATGCTTTCATATTTGCACCTCGTGAACCAACTATAACTTCGTGATCGTGCTTAACATACTTGAATCTCGTAACTAACTGTAACATCATGATCGTGCCTAATATACTAGAATCTCGTGAACTGACTGTACATCGTGATCATGCCTAACATACTGGAATCTTGTGATCTAACTGTAACATCGTAATCTTGCTTGACATACTGGAATCTCGTGAACTGACTGTACATCATAATCTTGCTTAAAATAATGGAATCTCGTGAACTAACTATAATATCGTGATCGTGCCTAACATACTAGAATCTCGTAAATTAACTGTACCATCATGATAGTGCCTAACATACTGGAATCTCGTGAACTCACTGTAACATCGTGATCGTGCTTAACATACTGGAATCTCGTGAACTCACTGTAACATCATGATCATGCCTAACATACTTAAATCTCATGAAAGTACTTTCATATTTAACATCATGAACATACATGTCATACTAAAACATGTAAAACATCGTAAATGTACTTTAGCATCGTAACTTATACTTAAGTATGCTTAAACATCCTTAGTATTCAACATATTATATTTTAAACTTCCGCAACCAGGACGTACCACCGTCGGATTGGAGGCCATAAACATGAATAATACTGTTGACTATGAACAATATTATTAACCGTAACAGTATCTTTGACCGTGACGGTATACGTAGTGTTAGTATATCCTATGCTTGTTATAGGCTGCATTTTAAATTTTTGGGTATTTATCTTTAATTACGTTCTGGTTTTGGGCTCCTGATTAGTCGTACCGACATGTTAGCGCAACCGGGAGCAGTACTTTAGTGCTGACCTCCTCAGTCTTAACTGATGCTAAACATGATAACCTCCCCGTGGGTCGAGAGGCCGATACGCTAATAACTGGTTAATTACCATCTTGCTGATGTTCCAACTGGGTAGCATACTGATTGCCTCCACAGTCGGAACCTGTTACATGAATTACTTGGGGTGTGAGTTTTTTTTTTTCCCTTAATCTTACTAAAGTGTGCTGTGCACCTACTTGTTTTCGTGCTTGAAACTTATCTATCATGTGTATCTGAATCATCTACATGGAACATGAATCTCTACGTGACTACAGTAAGTATTCTAAACTAAACCCATTTTAAAACTTGGGCTCTGTGAACGTGCTCGTGGCTGAAGGTTTAGTCTTAGAATATTATCTGTTATTAAGTTCTGGTTTTGGGCCCCTGATTGGTCGTACAGACATGTTAGCGCAACTGGGAGCGGTACTTTAGTGCTGAACTCCTCAGTCTTAACTGATGCTAAACATGCAAACCTCCCCGTGGGTCGAAATGCCGATACGCCCATACTGGTTTAATTACCATCTTGCTAGTGTTCCAACTAGGTAGCGTACTGATTGCCCCCACAGTCGGAACCTGTTAATCAAATTACTGGGGTGTGATTTATATTAACACACTAGGGTGCCTTGTGCACCTACCTGTTTTCGTGTTCTGGTACTGTCTAACATGTGTGCTGGGACATACAACTCTACATGCATGACATGAACTGATCTGTGCTGACATGAGACTGACATAAACATCGTGATGCAGACAATCAATGTCTAACATGCACGTCATGTAACAAAACATACATCATAATCATAAACGTATCAAGTCAATTTACATTTGACTTGAACATAATACATAGTTCATAACATGGCTTTCGTGACATTTATATCATAGCATCTTGACACTAAAACTGCACATAGAACACATAAACATAGACCTAACATGTCAGTTTATGTTGCAAACAAATAAATGCTTGAACTTACTATTACTTTGTTAGTATCTCCTTTCTTGCTTTCTGGATCCGCAAACGTTCCTTCGTTGCGTCTGGATCGGTTCCTATAACCGAACGAATCATGGTTATTCTTTCCACACTTATCTCATACATAAAACTTAATAAAACGTAAAAATTCTACGTTTCATTCCCTGATATAAACTTAGGGGCCTAATATCCCATTTATAGCATTTTTGCTAAACTTTGACAAAATTACCATTTTGCCCCTATCGTGATTTTTTTTTTCATCATCGTAACCTTACTTTTTCTTGATTCACAACTTAGTTCTGGCCCTTAGAATCTTACTTAAGTCGTTTTAAATCCATTAGACATTTTTCTATCATTCTTGAAATTCTCGGTTTACTTATCCTTAGAACATCTATCATCCTTTTCTGAGCCTAACTCATTCATTAATCCTTAAAATCGTTCGAGGGGGCTCGGGTTTCCATCCCGACCACATTTTGCCTCTCGTTTCCTAAAATACCCTTTTTGTGCTGTTTTAGAAATTTCGGCAGCATTTCCGCTTAATTTTTAGGTTCCCGGCGTTTAGGAAATGTCTCAAAACCATCTAACCTATTTATATTTTACCACGTACTATACCAGAGGCCTATATTTTTACGTATAACTCAACTTTTACGTAAAAATATTCACATTTCTACATATTTTCTTTTTCATCATTTCCATCCATTTTTCTTACAATTTCACATGCCAAATTACATAATTAACATATATCATTCCAAAATAAAAATTAAGGAACGAAGGGACAAAAGTCACTACCGAAATCATCCCATCGGCGATCGAATGCACCGTTTGATCTCGCGTGCACAAACTTTGATTCGCCGTTCTTCACATTTAAAATTCCATCTTGAAATTCCGACGCCGCGAATGTGTTCAGAACGTCGAAAATAGGCCAACGGGCCACTCTTAAATTTTTGGGGTCCGGTCGCCGTTGACCGGCGTTGACCGACTGTTGACCGGCTGCGGCGGCGATGATGGTGAAATGTGGGTAGTCCATCTTGAAGATCTCGACGAGAGGAATCCATTGGTGGCTTCAATTTCACCATTCGACACCTCTATCACCGGAAATCACCCCTCGAAAAACCGACGGCGGCGGCGGTGTTGGATCTCCGTTTTCCGGTGATCGTTGCCCAAAATTGATTTGGGGTTTTTGATCTACGTGTTGTTCTGAGCATTTTGATACCAACCTTGCAACTCAATTCCGCCGGAATCGTCAGATCCCATGGCGGCGACGGCGACGGACGGAGTTGGGCGGCGTGATCCGGCAGCCGTTGGGCTAAAACACCACCTGGGTTTCGTTCTACTCTTCACCACGAGTCTTTTGGGACCGGTTTCAGCTTGATCGGAGGTCGGACGGCAGAGAAATCGACGTTTGAAAATTCCGGCCACCGTGACCTTCGGGCGGTGCGTGCGGGCTGCTCCAGCGTCCAATCCGTCGACTTGACCCACCGTTAGACTCAGCTTGGTGAGAGCTTCCCAATGGTACCGGTGGTTTCGAATACGGACACCATTTCCGGCGGTTAGCTACTGTTCATTTATGCGGGTGTGGGGAAAAAAAGAGAGAAGAAAAGTTTATGGGCCTTTTCTTCAATTTCTGATTTCTCGCCCCTTATATACTTTTTCGCCCAAAATTTCAACATAGGCTATCCTGACTAATTTGGACGTCCTGAATCCAAATATATCAGTTTTATTTTCATCTGAGGTCATTTCGACCAGTTTCTGATACTGTAAATTCCCGGTCAAAATTACCCTTGTGCTCAATTATCAAATTTGAACATGCTGATAGGCTATCCTGACTAATTTGGGCATGCTGAATCTAAATTTATCAGTTTTAACTTCATTCAAGGTCATCTAGACTAGTTTTCTGATACTGCTTGTTTTTTGGTCAAAATTTACATTTTGTGCTCAATTGACTAAATTGAACATACTGATTCTAAATATATCCGTTTTATATCAAGAAAAGACCATCTTAGCCAATTTCTTGATACTGTGTTACCCACACATACATAAAATCACTACAATATACATTTTAAACATAATACATTATGTATATTTCCTGTACCGATTTTTCGAGAATGATGAAATTCTCCGGTATCACACTCACGTTTTTCTTTGGGGGAAAATCTGGGGTTTTGAGAGGAAAAAGAGAATATGAGTGAATCATGTTGAGATTTTCGGTTAAAATCGAAACATGGTTCGAGTCTAGATGTTTTCAAACACGAATCCATGAGTTAATGGTTTAGAAAACCAAGTTTAGTGAGTTTTCTTTAAGAAAGTTCAGATTTTTTCAAAAGTTGAGTCAAGAGATTTTTATAAGCAAAATGTGAGATTTTGCTTATGAAATCATGGATTTATAATAGTAGAAATGTAGTAGATACCTTGAAACGATCTTATGGAGATCGATTTCGAGTGTAAGAAGTAGAACAAAGGCCATAAAAGCCTTAGAAAATCAGAGCAGAGTAGTTCGGACCCAGAATCTTGATTCTGGTATGAACATGGGCGTGTACACGGGCGTGTACAAGGGCGTGTACAGGGGCGTGTACAAGGGCGTGTTCTGTACACGACCCCGAACATGCCCATACGCACGACCGTGTTACAAGAAAATTCAGACCCGAGAGGTACACGGCGGTGTATCGGCCCGTGTCAAGGGGCACACGGTCAAGGGAATGGCGTGTAGCTGACCATGTTAGACAGCTGGAAAACACGGCCAGAAACACGACCATGTAAGTGACCGTGTAAGAGTCTAAAGGAGTACACGGCCAGTAACACGGCCGTGTATCCACCCGTGTAAGCATACACGGCCATGTTCCACGAAGTACACGGCCAGGCATGTAAGTCCAGAGAGGTACACGGCCGTGTAGGAGGGCGTGTCCGAAGCCAAAGAATGAAAAAAAAAGAGTCTGGAAATAGAAATTTCATGTTTTGCCATATTTCCAGTATAAGATGAATATTGGAAATAATCAGTGAATAATCCTTTGATAGGAGTTCAAGCCAAAGACCTCGATACAGCAGTCCTAGAACGGCAGAGGCTCACGCTAGCGGATTTTCAGTAAGTTCAAGCATTGTCCTGACTGCAACGTGGACAAGCTTGTTATATTGTGATGTTATGTATGTTGTATGACGTGTTTGTTAGACATTGATTGTCTACATCACGATATTCATGTCAGTCTCATGTCAGCACAGGTCAGTTCATGGCATGCATGTAGAGTTGCATGTTCTAGTACATATGTCAGTCAGGTAATCAGAACACGAAAACAGGTCGGTGCACAAGACACCGTAGTGTGTTAATATAATTCATACCCCAGTAAATCATGTAACAGGTTCTGACTGTGGGGGCAATCAGTATGCTACCCAGTTGGAACACCAGGAAGATGGTAATTAAACCAGTTATTGGCGTATCGGCCTTTCGACCCACGGGGAGGTTTTCATATTTAGCATCAGTTAAGACTGAGGAGGTCAACACTAAAGTATCGCTCCCAGTTGCGCTAACATGTCGCTACGACCAATCAGGGGCCCAAAACTAGAACTAAAATAACAAAAAATGTCCTAAGACTAATCCTTCAGCCACGAGCATGTTTACAGAGTCCAGTTTCATGCATGAGCACAACAGTACAACATGTCTTGTTTCATGTTTTGATGTTTGAACTTACTGAGCCCATAGCCCATCAGTTTGTTCACATGTTGCAGGTAAGAGACCTGTTCACTAGTAGTAAATGGTGGACGACGAACAGGATAGATGCATGCCGGGGAGGATTGGGCGAGGGATTGTGGTCACCTTTAATTCTTCCGCTATATAGTTTTGAAATGTAATTTCAAAAAGAACAACTTTCAAGTTAAGATTATGTGATAGGGGAATCATGATCATGTGCATGTTATTTTGTTAACATGATTTCCTTATCACATTCTCGAACAGTTTATGAATTTAAAGAAAAAAAATTTATTCCGTGAATTAGCAAGCAAGTTTTCAATTCAGCATGATTGCCGGCGACCCTAGAGGCCTGCAGACTATTGCGGTTAACTACAGAGTTGACTGTAATAGTACTGTAGAGACTCTACAGTAGGGCGGGCCGCCACAGGAAATAGCCAAACTTTTTTTTTTATTTAAATTCAAGCTGTGCATACAATGACGAATAAATTCCAATTCCACATTGTTTTGAAAACGTTTTAGGCACGCGTTAAAAAAAGAAAAGAAAAGAAAAGAAAAATGAAAAAATTGTTGACAGCACGCCATCTGTGGCTTCTCCACTTGGCAAAATGCTTATTTGTGATTAGTACATATTCTAGTCCAAAATTGGGTCTCCAAAAAACTTTTTTTTTTACGGCATGAATGGCGTCTTCAAAGTTAAGATCACTGCAATTCAATGCACAACAGTAAAAAGAAAAGCCTTTGATCTGCTTTATGGAGTTCCTGGAAGCTGACTTTAGCTTTTGGATTCCACAAGCTACTTTCGAGAATCTATCCATTTATCAGGAGAGCTTTGAGTCTTCTATAGAAGAACTCCGGTGCTATACAAATTTGGTTTTTAATAATAATAATAATAATAATAATAACACTTTTAAACAAACCTGGAAACTCACACTCTAATTTCAGTAAAATATTACGAACGTCATTATAACTTTTGTAACGCTTTTCATAGAATTTTAAATTATTTAAATCAGTATCAAACATTTATTAAAAAATTATAGTTTTTTGCTTAAACTTTGAAACTTATATCATAATTTCTGTAAAACATTACAAACATCATATAACCCTTTTAATGCTTATTAAAAAATTTTAAAACTATTTAAATCAGTTTCAAACATTTATTGAAAAATTATAGTTTCTTGCCTATTTTCTTAATATAATTGAAACAAAAATTGAGCTAAATGGGCATGTCTTTCTTTTTCCTTTTGGTTTTTGCCTTTTCTTTTGCAGGCCCTTATTACCAAATTTCAGCATCCTTCTAATTTAGCTTTTAAGGACGTTTCTGACGAATAATATTTCGGCATCTTTCCAACCCAAAAAAAAAAAAAAAAAAACAAAGTTTGCTTTTGTAAAAGGAATTTCTTCCACTCAAGCCACCTTTTTAAGCCATATTACATTTCTTAGTAGTTTTTTTTTTTTTTTGTTTCTTAATTTCATTTTTAGCTATCAGCTAGATTCTCTAAAAAGAAAATAAACTGAATTCAACGCTTGTGTGCATGAACCTATTAACTCATCAGAAGGGTTAAGGATGTCATAAAAATCACTTACACAACATTATCTAATATTAGTTGACTCTAATACTAATTATTGGGAAATTGCTTAATTATAGTGGGTCTCCGGGAGTGGAGTTCTAAAAATCTTTCCGTGAACAATCCAAAATATAGCTAACTCATGTTGCTTTACATAGCAATTCATGAAAAGGTCGACGTACTAACTTTGAAATCACAATTTTGGTAGTGCTTTCAAAAAATAAATATCATGCTTCTAGTGGCAAAATTGTAATTTTGTCAAACTAAGAGGTAAAATGGTAATTTAATAGGAAGACATTTTTGGGCTGTAGGCAGAGGTTTTGTGAACCTATAAAACTGCAAGAAAGATTTCTAAAAGCTAAGGTCATAAGATTTAATAAGTTTAAACTTAAGAATACTTAAATCACTGAAATAGGGGTAAAATAGTAAATTAGTGCCCGAGGGCTCGGTGACGAGAAATGAACGTACTATTAGGCTCATCGGGATGCTATGTGATGGTTGACCAAAACTTGATAGAGACAACAAAGTATAATGGGTCTTAACGAGTCCAAAACGATACAAAGCCAAAAAAATTTAAAAAAAAAGGTTTAAGCCCAATTACAAGTAAATAGGTCATAATAAATCCAATAAGTCCACAACTCATAAAGATGACCCAATATGATATTGGAAGACCATGGTTACCCATGGTCACTTAATAGGCCCAAATATAAATAAATTGGAATTAAATAAAATAATGAATAAGAAATTAAATATTAATTAATTAACTTATTAATAGATTAATAATTATTAATTTAAAATTTAATATTAATTAATTATTAATCAAGATTTAGTTTATGATAATTATTTAATTAATTATTAAGGATATTATTTTCTTAAGGTAAATATTTAGAGACAAATTAATAATTAATTAATAATTAAGAGAACACATGTTCATAAATGAACACGATTCAAAAACTTTCCTCTAACTATCTGATGTCAATTTAAAATTAGGATACCGCATCGACTTGAGGGTAGAACCAGAAATAACCTACGCAGATACACAGTTACATGATCTTTTGTAAGTATATACCCCATCTACAGTGTAGTTGTTTATATACTATGTACAATGTGAGCTTAATGTTTATTTTAATGATATGATATGATATCATGATGACGTGTTTATTTACATGTTTTATGAAAGTATATTATGATAACATGTTTATTTATACGCTTTGTGAAAGTATGTCATGATGATATATTTACATACATGCTTTTTGAACATACCATTCTTGCTCACCATATGGCTTAACGTTTAAGAAAGTGAAACTAATGATGTGCCGTACCTGTGGCGGCCCGCCCTGCTGTGGAGGCTCTACAGTACTGTTACAGTCGACTCTGTAGTTAATCGCAATAGTATATAGGCCTCTAGGGTCGCCGGCAATTATATTGAACTTTGAAAACTGCTTGCTAATTTTGCAGAATAAATTTTTTTTTCCTTAATATCATAAATTATTCGAAAATGTGATAAGGAAATCATGTTAACAAAATAACATGCACATGAATCATGATTCCCCTATCATATAATCTTAACTTGAAAACTTGTTCTTTTTGAAATTACATTTCAAAACTATACAGCGGAAGATTAAATGTGACCACAATCCCTCGCCCAATCCTCCCCGGCATGCATCTACCCTGTTCGTCGTCCACCGTATACTACTGGTGAATAGGTCTCTTACCTGCAACATGTGAACAAACTGATGAGCTATGGGCTCAGTAAGTTCAAACATAAAAACATGAAACATGACGTGCTGTACTGCTGTACTCATGTATAAAACTGGACTCTGTAAAATATGCTTGTGGCTGAAAGATTAGTCTTAGGATATTATCTGTTATTAAGTTTTGGTTTTGGGCCCCTGATTGGTCGTACCGATATGTTAGCGCAACTGGGAGTGGTACTTTAGTGCTGACCTCCTCAGTCTTAACTGAAGCTAAACATGAAAACCTCCCCATAGGTTGAGAGGCCGATACGCTAATAACTGGTTTAATTACCATCTTGCTGATGTTCCAACTGGGTAGCATACTGATTACCCCTACAGTCGGAACCTGTTACATGATTTACTGGGGTATGAGTTTTTATTAACACACTAAGGTGCCTTGTGCACCTACCTGTTTCATGTTCTGGTACCTGATACCTGACTGACATGTGTGCTAAAACATGAAACTCTACATGCATGACATGAAACTGACATGAAACTATCATGAGTATCGTGATGTAGACAACCAATGTCTATCATACATGTCAAACAATATACGTAATATCATAAACATAACAAGATTGTCCACGTTGCAGTCAGGACAATACTTGAACTTACAGAAAATCAGTTAGTGTGAGTCACTGCTGCTCTGGGACTGTTGTATCGAGGTCTCTGGCTTGAACTCCTATAAAAGGAATAATCACTAATTATTTCCAATATTCATCTTATACTGGAAACATGGCAAAACATGAAATTTCTATTTCCAGACTCTTTTTTTTTTTTTTTTTACTCTTTGGCTTCGGACACGCTTTCCTACACAGTCATGTCTCTGGCCGTGTACCTCTCTAAACTTACGTGTCTGGCCATGTACTTCGTGGAACATGATCGTATATACTTACACGGGTGAATACACGGCCGTGTTACTGGCCGTGTACTTCTTTGGACTATACGTGCATGCTTACACGGTTATTTACATGGCCGTGTTTTTGGCTGTGTTTTCCTGCTGTCTAACGTGGTCTGCTACATGCCCTTCCCTTGACCGTGTGTTCCTTGACACAGCCCAATACATGGCCGTGTTCTTGGCCGTGTACCTCTCGGGTCTGAATTTTCTTGCAACACGGTCGTGCATGTGGGCATGTTCTGGGCCGTGTACTGAACACGCCTTTGTACACGCCCGTGTTCATACTAGAATCAAGATTCTGGGTCCGAACTGCTCTGCTCTGATTTTCTAAGGCTTTTATGGCCTTTGTTCTACTTCTTACACTCAAAATCGATCTCCATAAGATCGTTTCAAGGTATCTACTACATTTCTACTATCATAAATCCATGATTTCATAAGCAAAATCTCACATTTTGCTTATGAACATTTCTTGACTCAACTTTTGAAAAATTTGAGCTTTCTTGAAGAAAACTCACTAAGCTTGGTTTTCTAAAATATCAACTCATAGATTCATGTTTTAAAACAACTAGACTCGAATCATGTTTCAATTTTAACCAAAAATCTCAACACGATTTACTTACATTCCCTTTTTCCTCTCAAAACCCCAGATTTTCCCCCAAGAAAAACGTGAGAAAATGAGGTTTACCTTACTTTGAAGCTTGAGATTTTCTTGCTGTTGATTCTTAACCGAAAAATTGATCAATCTGCTGCTGAAACAAGAGAAAAATCCAAACTTGAATGGATTTCCTTTTCTCTCTCTCTCTATTTCTCTTTCTCTTTCTCTTTCTCTTTCTTTCTTTCTTTCTCTCTCCACTGCTTCTCTTTGCAGTTGAACCAAGTGAACTAATTCACTTGGGCTGCTTAGCCTTAAGCCCTCATGTGTTCCCTCCTCTCACATTTCCTTAATTTTCCTTAAAGAAATTTACAAGGGCTTGTTTGGCTACTCTTAGCCATTGATCAATGTGGCTTACTTATGTGCCATTGATATTTTAATATGTATTTTCCACATACATTTATATTAATTTTAAAACATCTTATATTGAATTAATGTTTAGCTTTTAACTATTTTCATTAATTCATTGTCAAATTTTGATTAAAACTCAATTAATCAAAATTTTCCTCTGCTCTGTATTCTGTAGCATGTCTCACTATAAATGTACATTTATTTACATATTTTGTACAAAATTTTCCGAGAGTATAGATTTCTCGGTTATCACATTCACCCCTCCTTATAAGATTTTCATCCTCGAAAATTTAGAACAAGTGAGGGTATGAAAGTCTCATCTCATCTTCTCTCTCCCACGTAGCCTCTTCAATGTTATGATTTCTCTATAATACCTTGACTAGTAGGATGGTCTTTTTTTTTTCAACACCTTTTCTTCTCTAGCCAGTATCTGAACTGGCTGCTCTTCATAGGTCAAATCCTCTTGGACTTAGACTGGTTCATGTTGTAGCACATGAGATGGGTCTGACATGTACTTTCTAAGCATGGAGACATGGAATACACTGTGCACTGCTGATAGCTCAGGAGGTAATGCCAACTTGTAGGCAACCTTCCCAACGCGTTTGATAATCTCATAAGGTCCAATGTACCTTGGACTCAATTTTCCCTTCTTACCAAATCGCATAATCTCCTTTATGGGTGACACTTTCAGAAATATGAAGTCCCTTTTCTTGAATTCTAGGGATCTCCGTCTTCTATCTACATAGCTCTTCTGTCTGCTCTGAGCACTCTTTATCCTTTGCTGGATCTTGGCAACTGCGTTGCAAGTTTCCTGCATGAAATCTATTTTATGCAGTTGTTTTTCCTTCAGATCATACCAGTGGATGGGTGATCTACACTTTCATTCTTACAGGGCCTCATACAGTGCCATCTTGATGGAAGCTTGATAACTGTTGTTATATGAGAATTCCACTAGTGGTAGCTTCTCATTCCAAGCTCTTGGAAAATCCATGACACATGCTCGGAGCATATCCTCTAAGATCTGGATAGTCTGTTCTGATTGTCCGTCTGTCTGAGGATGGAAGGCTGTACTGAACCTCAGTTCTATACCCATGGCTCTTTGCACACACTCCCAAAAGTTTGAAGTGAACCATGCATCTCTGTCAGATACTATGGACTTTGGAACTCCATGTAACCTGACAACATGATCTACATAAAGATATGCCAGCTTCTCCAATGAGTAAGTGATCTTCATTGTTATAAATCTAGCTGTCTTTGTCAATCTGTCCACGATTACCCAAATGACATCGTGTCCTCCTCTTGTTTTGGGTAGTCCTACCACAAAATCCATGGTAACATTCTGCCATTTCCATTCTAGAATCTCTAGAGGTTATAACTTTCCTCCAAGATGCTGATGCTCAGCCTTAACTTTCTGACAAGTAAGGCACTTACTCATAAATCTTGCAATGGCTCCTTGCATCCCTTTCCACCAAAACTGTAGCTTCAAGTCTTGGTACATCTTGGTGGCTCCAAGATGGACTGAATATGATGTCTCATGAGCTTCTGACATGATTCGTCTTTGTAGTTCTTCATCTACTAGAATGCAAATTCTCCGCTGATACATGATTAATCCATCTGTGGACATCTCTTCCTGGAGTCTGTTAGACTTGAATCTTGCTTCTGAGCTTCTTTGATATCATCAAACAATGATGACTTCAATTGCAGTGCTGACAATTTTCCTGATATCAGCTTCAGCTCGAGCGAATGAATCTCTTGCTACAATGGTCTTGACAACCTGTTAATAGGCAACTGCTACAGAACTGTCGCTTTTCTGCTTAAAGCGTCTGTTACTCGGTTGGCTTTTCCTGGATGATAAAGGATCTCACAGTCATAATCCTTCACCAACTCCAACTATCTTCTTTGCCTCATGTTCAACTCCTTCTGTGTAAAGAAGTATTTTAGGCTCTGATGATCTGTGTAAATCTGGCACTGTGCTCCATACAGATAGTGTCGCCAAATTTTGAGTGCGAACACTACTGTAGTGAGTTCTAGGTCGTGGGTGGGATAATTCTTCTCGTGCTCTTTTAATTGACGTGAAGCATAGGCAATTACTTTGCCATCTTGCATCAATACTGCTCCCAAACCCACTCTTGAAGCATCACTGTAGATTTCATACTTATTCCCTTCAGTAGGGAGTGTGAGGATCGGCGCACTTGTCAGCCGTCTCTTCAGCTCTTGGAAGCTTCTTTCACACTCATCTGTCCATATGTATTTCTTTTCCTTGTGTGTGAAGGTGGTGAGAGATGCTGCTAATCTTGCAAACCCTTCCACAAATCTCCTGTAGTAGTCAGCTAACCCTAAGAAACTGCGTATCTCTGTCACGCTCTTAGGTGCAGGCCATTTATTTATTGCTTCCACCTTAACTAGATCCACTGTAATTCCCTCCTTGGACACTACATGTCCGAGGAAATGTACTCTATCTAGCCAGAACTCACATTTTGAGAATTTGGCATAGAGTTGATGCTCTCTCAGCTTCTGAAAAACAATTCTTAACTGGGCTTCATGCGTTGCGTGAGTCTTTGAATATACAAGAATATCATCGATGAATACAATGACAAACTTATCTAGATACTCCTTGAAGACTCTATTCATCAGGTCTATGAAAGCGGCTGGCGCGTTCGTTAACCCAAATGACATTATTAGGAATCATAATGCCCATAACGGGTTCTGAAAGCTGTCTTGGAAACATCATTTTCCTTGATTCTCAGCTAATGGTATCCTGATCTCAAATCAATCTTTAAGAACACTGCTGCACCCTTAAGTTAATCGAACAGATCATCAATTCTAGGTAATGGGTACTTATTCTTGACTGTAACCTTGTTCAATTCTCGGTAATCTATGCACATGCGGAACGTCCCGTCTTTCTTCTTGTCAAACAGTACTGGAGCACCCCATGGGGCATAGCTCGGTTTGATGAATCCATTGTTAAGTAGATCCTTTAACTGCACTTGTAACTCTTTCAACTCCACTGGTGCCATGCGGTATGGCGCCTTGGAGATCGGTGCTGTTCCAGGTAGGAGCTCTATCTCAAATGAGATTTCCCGCTCTGGAGGTATTCCTGGTAGTTCCTCGGGAAAGACTTCCAGAAATTCTCTGACAACAGGAATATCTTCCGGTTGTAACGTTTTCTCTTCTGCTGTATTTGTCACATAAGCTAAATATCCAGTACAACCATTGGCTATTAGCTTCTTGGCTTTCATTGATCTGATCATCATCTTGCTTGATCTTCTCGAAGAATCAACATATTTGAAACATTCTTTATCTTCTAGCTTGAACACTATTCTTCTGTTTCTGTAATCTATCGTAGCTTGATATTTTCCTAGCAAATCCATTCCCAAGATTACATCATAGTCTACGATCCTCATCATGATCAATTCTACATACAGCTCTCTATTTGCCACGATTATCGGTACATGAGGTAACTAGTACTCTGACAATATGATTTCTCCTGATGGAAGAGCAGTTCTAAAAGTTCTTCCCATGTGATCTCTAAGGTATTCTAACTTATCAGCAAATGCATATGATATGAAAGAATGGGTGGCCCCAGAGTCAAATAGAACAGATGCCAAATGGTTAGCGACAGAAATCTGACCTGTCACCACGTTGGACGTCCCTGCCTCTGCATCTTCTCTGGTGTAGGCCATCACCCTAGCATCTGTCTGTGGAGCTCTTTCTTGTCTTTCCTGCACTGTTGGAGGCACTTCTGATGGGCTCTTATAACTTAATCTGAGTGTATAAACTTGTGACTGCTGCGGACATGAAGAGTTTGCTCCTGATACTGATACAGACTGGCGGTTCATGGGGCAATTCTTGATGAGATGGCCTTCTTTTCTGCACTGAAAACAAGCAGTCATGCCAACTCTGCATTAGCTTACATGTTTCCTCCCATAATTTGGACAGATGGGGTTACTTGGAACGGTGGTGGTGCTAGTCCTCCGAGACTGGCTTCTATTTTCTTGACCCTGATTTCCCTGAAAATTGCCCTTTCTCTTTTGTTGGAATGAGGGCCTGGATGACTAGACTGCTCTGGTCTTGTACTCTGACTGCCCTTGCTGTGCTGTTCAGGTTTAGAGGCCTTAGCCAAGATCTTTTCTTTCTTCCTGGCTTCCCTGACCTTTTCTCTCTCTTCTTTCTGTCGGGTTAGGTGATACTCTGCCCTCAAAGCACGACTAACATAGTCGGCTACTAAAATTGGCGGGATTGGACCAACGTCAATCAAGGTAGCAATCTCAGGCCTGAACATGCCTATCATCTTCTGTATCTTCTCCTTTTCCGTTGGCACTACGTACGGACATAAGTGGGAGAGCTGATCGAATCTCCTGCAAACCTCACTAACTGACATGTCCCCCTGCAGTAACTCTGAAAATTCTTTCTGCTGGGGTCGGAGTGATGTAGGATCATAATATTTCTGGTTGAACTCCTCCAGGAACTCCACCCATGACATTGTGGTCACGTCCCTCCTCATGCGGACTGTGTCCCACCAAAATCTTGCGTCCCTCCTTAGAACAAAGGATGCGCATAAGACTTTCTCTTCATCTGTGAGTCTCATAAACTCCATAATCATCTGGATTGAAGAAAGCCAATCTTCTGCTTCTAGAGGATTTGTTGAACCCTCAAATTCCGGAGGCCTCATCTTCCGAAATCTCTCGTATAGTGGCTCTGGGTTCACCCTGACCGGTGGTTCCTGAACCACTTCTGGTGGCACTACCTGTTCTGCTTCAACTACTAGTTGTGCAAGAGTCCCTACTGATCCCTGCCTTTGTTCTAGTTGTTCTAATCTCTGTCTCAACTCTGCATTTTCTCTCATCTGGTTTTCTAGAAGAGCTTGCATCTCTTCTAATCGCTGAGTTAGAGATGGGCGTCCCCTTCTCCTTCTTTGGCCTTGGCCCTGGTTTTCCATCGTGCTATTTTATATCCTATAATCACACGACGAACTTATATTAGATCCTGTATAAAAAGGACCCACATCATTTCTTGCATTAACATATTATCTCATACTTACTACAAGGTATAGGTCTCTACAGACCTTTACTTTCATGCATAACTAGCTACTAATCTTAACATAAACTGAACTTACTTGGATCGGTGAACAGGACATGCACAGAGTCAGGCGGGATATGGTATACCAACTTTTCTGATAATACCAACTGTGACAACAGTAAGTATTCTAAACTAGATCCATTTTAAAACTTGGGCTTTGATACCAAATGTGTCTACGTTTGGTATCCTAAACTAAACCCATCGTAACTGCTCTGATACCAAAAGTGGCGGCCCGCCCTGCTGTGGAGGCTCTACAGTACTATTATAGTCGACTCTGTAGTTAACCACAATAGTATGTAGACCTCTAGGGTCGCCGGCAATCATGCTGAACTTTGAAAACTGCTTGCTAATTTTGCGGAATAAATTTTTTTTTTCTTAATATCATAAATTGTTTGAAAATGTGATAAGGAAATCATGTTAACAAAATAACATGCACATGAATCATGATTCCCCTATCACATAATCTTAACTTGAAAACTTGTTCTTTTTGAAATTACATTTCAAAACTGTACAGCGGAAGATTAAATGTGACCACAATCCCTAACCCAATCCTCCCCGGCATACATCTACCCTGTTCGTCGTCCACCGTATACTACTGGTGAACAGGTCTCTTACCTGCAATATGTGAACAAACTGATGAGCTATGAGCTCAGTAAGTTCAAACATAAAAACATGAAACATGACGTGCTGTACTACTGTACTCATGCATGAAACTGGACTCTGTAAAACATGCTCGTGGCTGAAAGATTAGTCTTAGGACATTATCTGTTATTAAGTTCTAGTTTTGGGCCCCTGATTGGTCATACCGACATGTTAGCGCAACTGGGAGCCGTACTTTAGTGCTGACCTCCTCAGTCTTAACTAAAGCTAAACATGAAAACCTTCTCGTGGGTCGAGAGGCCGATACGCTAATAACTGGTTTAATTACCATCTTGCTGGTGTTCCAACTGGGTAGCATACTGATTGCCCCCAAAGTCGGAACCTGTTACATGATTTACTGGGGTGTGAGTTTTTATTAACACACTACGGTGCCTTATGCACCTACGTGTTTTCGTGTTCTGGTACCTGATACCTGACTGACATGTGTGCTGAAACATGAAACTCTACATGTATGACATGAAACTGGCATGAAACTATCATGAGTATCGTGATGTAGACAACCAATGTCTATCATACACGTCAAACAATATACATAATATCATAAACATAACAAGATTATCTACGTTGCAGTCAGGACAATGCTTAAACTTACAAAAAATCGGCTAGCGTAAGCCTCTGCTGCTCTGGGACTGCTGTATCAGGGTCTCTGGCTTGAACTCCTATAAAAGGAATAATCACTGATTATTTCCAATATTCATCTTATACTGGAAAAATGACAAAACATGAAATTTCTATTTTCAGACTCTTTTTTTTTACTCTTTGGCTTCGGATACGCCCTCCTACACGGCCGTGTCTCTGGCCGTGTACCTCTCTGGACTTACGTGTCTAGCCGTGTACTTCATGGAACATGACCGTGTATACTTATACGGGTGAATACACGGCCATGTTACTGGCCGTGTACTCCTCTGGACTATATGTGCATGCTTACATGGTTACTTACACGGCCGTGTTTCTGGCCGTGTTTTCCTGCTGTCTAACATGGTCTGCTACACGCCCTTCCCTTGACCGTGTGCCCCCTTGACATGGCCCAATACACGGTCGTGTACCTCTCGGGTCTGAATTTTCTTGCAACACTGTCGTGCATGTGGGCATGTTCAGGGCCGTGTACTGAACACGCCCGTGTTCATACCAGAATCAGGATTCTGAGTCCAAACTGCTCTGCTATGAATTTTTAAGGCTTTTATGGCCTTTGTTCTACTTCTTACACTCAAAATCGATCTCCATAAGATCGTTTCAAGGTATCTACTACATTTCTACTATCACAAATCCATGATTTCATAAGTAAAATCTCATATTTTGCTTATGAACATCTCTTGACTCAACTTTTGAAAAATCTGAGCTTTCTTGAAAGAAACTCACAAAGCTTGGTTTTCTAAACCATCAACTCATGGATTCGTGTTTTAAAACAACTAGACTCGAATCATGTTTCAATTTTAACCGAAAATCTTAACATGATTTACTCATATTCCCTTTTTCCTCTCAAAACCCCAGATTTTCCCCCAAGAAAAACATGAGAAAACGAGGGTTTACCTTACTTTGAAGCTTGAGATTTTCTTGTTACTGATTCTTGACCGAAAACTCGATCAATCTGCTGTTGAAACAAGAGAAAAATCCGAACTTGAATGGATTTGTTCTTCTCTCTCTTTCTCTATTTCTCTTTCTCTTTCTCTTTCTCTTTCTTTCTTTCTTTCTCTCTCCGCTGCTTCTCTTTGTAGTTGAACCAAGTGAACTAATTCACTTGGGCTGCTTAGCCTTAAGCCCTCACGTGTTCCCTCCTCTCACATTTCCTTAATTTTCCTTAAAGAAATTTACAAGGGCTTGTTTGGCTACTCTTAGCCATTGATCAATGTGGTTTACTTGTGTGCCATTAATCTTTTAATATATATTTTTCACATACATTTATATTAATTTTAAAACATCTTAAATTGAATTAATGTTTAGCTTTTAACTATTTTCATTAATTTATTGTCAAATTTTGATTAAAACTCAATTAATCAAAATTTTCCTCTGCTCTGTATTCTGTAGCATGTCTCACTATAAATGTACATTTATTTATATATTTTGTACAAAATTTTCCGAGAGTATAGATTTCTCGGTTATCACAGTACCAGTCTCTGACTGAATGAAAGGATATTCACGGTTCGGCTAAATGGAAGACAATAAGAATGATCAATAAAGTTAAAGTTATGATTTTGGGTTGCTCCTCCGTCTTCCCCATTTAAGGTCATGCGTACCATGGTATAAGCACAAGGGTCCATAAGATGTTAAATAAATACATGGACAATTACATAACTGGTCATACATTTTAATTATATGATTTTATGGGGTTTCACGTCTATGTTTATTAAGTTTATCTCACCCTATTATATTTCTCACTGTATGTAATTCATACAAGTTGCCTATAATATATTAAGCATTGATAGACTGACAGTATAGGTATGTGATGGTTGAAAGTATAATGAGTTCCATGGATACCACCCACATTTTATATTCTGCACATGTTGTGAGAACTTTGTTAAACATTATTTTGATGTTAGTACAATTTAATACTTTGGTATAACTAAGTATGACATGTTACGTTAGTATATTTTGTTTAAAACTAATTTTAATTATTATGATTTTTAAAAAAATCATTTCTTCTAAAAACAAGGTTTTTCAAAAAAAAAAAATTTCTTGAAATTTTGAAGACCTAAAAATGAACAAACAATTATTTAAATAAGATGATAAATCAAGTAAGTAAGCCTTAAGTGATGGCCTGAAAAGTCGAGTTGTCACAGTTGGTATCAGAGTAGGTATCCTACCATCCTAACTTTCATTATCACCTATCAATTTCGCTAGTTCAAGTAAGTTTATTTCCTTACTATTAGTATGTTGGGGTATCTACTTATTATTATATGCCTAGTAGAATTTTCAATATGTCGAGCTCTTTAAGATCTACTTCAAGTTCATAGCAAGGTCTCATCGGAGATGCGGCCATGGCTACATTTGTTATGAGTCGACCAACCGATTTTTCGGGAAGCTCACACCCATGGGCTTTTCGAAACTCGCTGCATTGCACGGGGTCTATTCTACACATATGTGATATCAATCCTAGATATTGGACTCGTCTAGCAATTATGTAGCTTACCGATGCCGCCCTAGCATGGTAGGAAGCAACTAAGAGGTTTGAGGACACAACTTATTAGGAGACCTTCAAAAGTCTTATCCACATGCGTTTTTTGATAGCTGAGGAACCACTAGGTGAAGTTGCACCTTGGAGTCTAGATCAAGGGATCAAGTTCCATGAAATACTTAACTCATGGAAGCCATTTAAAGGAGAAAGAATGGTATATTACATCGAGAGGTTTCTAAAAGAACTGATTCTTAATTGCCTTTTTCCACTCTTTTTGGAGGAAAAGAACTAACTTTATCTGCTTGGTGCCCCTGAGGACATCAAAGCAACCATTCATTCTTTTGACTACCACAATGAATTTGAACACCTCCGTTTAACTATCATCTATACGGATATATATCTAAGAGCCAAGAAGAGCGTTGTCGCTCCTTAGGAGGAATAACATGATGCTAAGGTAGAGTGCTGCGAGAATGAGATATTCGAGCAAAAGCACCATGAAGAGGAGATACGCAACAGAGTTGAGCACGAACGCCTTGGAAAGGCTTCGATGGAGATTCCAGAAGGTGACATTCTATTATCCAGTCGATGCCTAATTAAGAGTGTACAAACGTAGAAAAAGATTCTGAAGAGGATCCTAAAGAGTATCCTGATGAAGAGGATGACCCTATAGAGGAAGACGGGGATAGTACTGGACAAAATAGTTCTAGTTACTCCCCATTGAGTCCCAATTATTCTCTTGCTACCCTTAAGCATGCTTTAGGTAGCCCAGACTACACTCCAGTAATACCTTAACCATATTACCAAAAACGGTCCACGAGAGCATATCATCGGTGAGGATGGCCATAGCATGGAATAGAAGTCCAGTTATTGGGTTATTAGGGGATAAGTAATGTATATTTTGTGATATGGTTATATTAACCTTAATTAGTGTGTAGTATTTATTATGACAATACTTATCCCTGTTTTATGATAATGTGTAATTAAGTGAAAATCTATCTAACTTATGGTAGCTTATATAGCTATCCTTTTGTATGTTATAATGAATGATGATGGTAATGATGCACATGTGTGAATGAAACATACTTATTATGAGATTATAATTATGATAAATGACAATGGTTGATGTTTATGATTATAATTGCATTATGACAATATGATGATATGATAACAAGTGTATAATAGAGATAGTATATGATAAATGAATATAAAAGTAATAGATCTTATCACCAATAAACTATGTAACTTCAAGCTAAACCATAATTTTATGAATAATAGGCTAACGATCACCAAATAATGGTGTGCCCTAGAGCTGCTACTGCCTATGTGGCACTTGATATAGGTACAGCTACAATAATTGCTGAGTTGATAGCATGACTGGAACGTTAGGAACATGAGACAAGGGTACTTCGCCAACAACTAGCCCAACAAAATGAAAGTCAATGACAGGAAAGGAACCTAACCTCGCCACCACAACTAGTTCCACATGCACCTTTTGCAACAGAACTGACAATACCATAAGCCTTAGCTATTCCAACTATGTAAACCTAACAAGTTGTGAATCAAGAACCTTTGTATGAGTATTTAAGACACATGAAACACCCTGAGTTTAAGGGTTCCATCGACCCGTTAGAGGCTGAAGATTGGTTGATATTCTGAATTTCATGAACCTGACAGAGCAAGATTAAGTGCTATGTATGTCTTATGTGCTGAAGAAGAATGATAGGTACTGGTGGGAAATAGTGATGATAAGAAGAAATGTAATGGATATGAACTGGGAGGACTTCTTAGAAGAATTCAAGAAGTAATTTTGTGATTAGATGGCCATGAGAGCTCAACACAATAAGTTTGATGATTTAAAACAAGGCAACATGACAGTTACGGAGGCTTGTAGGAAGTTTGATCGATTGACACGTCTATGCGTGGAGTTAGTGCTGACTAAGACCCTTAGAATTCAAAGGATGATCAACATGTTCTACCTTGAGATCGCCTTAATTGTTGATAGTGGTAGCCAACCCCCATCTATCGTATCTGAGTGTATGAGCTAGGCACTTCGAGCTGAATATCATTTGGCTCAATCGAAGGTAGAAAGGGTTAAATACTGGGAGGCTAAGAAGAAGGAAAAAGCTTAGAGTAGGCAGACTCCTGGAAATAATCAAGGTGGGTAAGGGAGTAGAAACGGACCAAGCACCGACCAAAACTACCAAAACAACAACAAAAAGAAGGCAAATTTTAAAAACAATAATAGAAACCAAAGAAACCAGTAGCAACGAAAGAACAATAACAACCGCAACAACAACAATAACGACCCGTCATGCCAGAATTGTGGTAGGAAGCATCCAGGAGTGTGTCATCAGGGCACCAATGTATGCTACATCTATGGCAAAGAAGGCCACCATGCCAATAACTGTTATTCAAACAAACATAATCAATAGAGGTAGTCAGGAGCTCAAGTTCATAACATCCAAGCGAAGATTGAAGGCCCGTCAATCAATCAAGGATGCTTAGAAGCCCCTCTAGTGCCGAATGCCTAAATCTTGGCAGTGGAAACTTTAAATGTGGTTACAAGTTAGCTTTTCATTGCCAAATGAGATGCTTTTGTTTTGTTTGACTATGGAGCATCACATTCCTTTGTATCATGTGCATTTGTTAGGAAGTTAGAACATCCTAAGGGTAGGATAAAAAATACTATTAGAGTTTCTCTATCTTGTAGAGAAATCCTAATATCAGATTACTAGTTACGTGATATACCAATAAACATAGCTGGTAGAGAACTGTTTACTGATCTAGTCATACTAGAAATAATTAAGTATGATGTCATTCTGAGAATGGATTTCTTAGGAAAGTTTGGAGCTATGATTGCTTGTAAGGAGCGTAAAGTTACCTTTCGACCACAAGGAGGTGAGATTTTTGTCTACCCCGACATCTCACAAAATAAGCCAAAAATGATAATTTATGCTATCAAGGCGAGGAAGATATTGTCCTATGGTTGTATAGGTTATTTGGCAAATATTGTGGATACAACCAAGGAAGAGAATCCCTAACCAGAAGATGTAACAATCTTAAGGATTTCGTCAATATTTTTCCTAAGGATCTTCCACGATTACCTCTGAATTGTGAGATTTCTTTCAAAATCGAATTAATGCCTGGAGTTGGCCTAATATCAAAAGCTTCGTATTGTATGGCCCCAGCCAAACTTAAGGAGCTTCAGAGGTTACTACAATAATTGTTGAAAAAGGGTTTTATTCGTCTAAGCCATTCCCATAGGAAGCACCAGTCTTTTTTGTGAAGAAGAAAGATGGTGCACTACATGTGTGCATTGATTATTATGAGCTTAACAAGATTACCATTAAGAACAAGTATCTATTGCCTCGAATTATTGATCTTTTTGACCACTTTAAAGGAGCAGCAATTTTATCTAAAATTGACTTGCGTTCGGGCTATCAACAACTCAAGATCAGAGAGGCCGATGTACCAAAAACCACATTTAGAACATGATACAGCCATTATGAATTACTCGTTATACCATTTGATATGGCAAATGCACCTGCTACCTTAATGGACTTAAGGAATCACGTTTTCAGTGGATATTTGGATAAGTTCATCGTTGTCTTCATTAACGAATCCTAAATTACTCCAAAAGTCAGGAGAAGCATGAAGGATAGCCTTACAAATCCTAAAAGATCACCAGCTTTATGCCAAATTTTCTAAGTGTGAATTTTGGTTAGACAAAGTCTATTTCCTTGGACACGTGGTCTCTAAGGATAGAGTAGCCATTGATCTTGTTAAAATCGACGCCATAAGTAAACAGCCTGTACCCCGAAATATGACTGAAATAAGAAGTTTTCTCGAATTAGCTGGTTATTATAGGCGATTTGTTGAGAGATTTTCAAGATTGGCCTCACCCCTCACTGCACTTATGTGAAAGAGAAAGAAGTATGAATGGACCGATAAATGTGAAGAAATTTTCCAAGAACTAAAGAAAAGGCTTACAAGCACACTAATCCTCACTATTCCTACTCATGATCGAGATTTTAATATTTGTAGTGATGCGTCGAAACTTGGATTAGGAGCTATATTGATACAAAATGAAAAAGTCATGGCTTATGCTTCAAGGCAGTTGAAAGTGCATGAGAAAAATTATCTAATACATAACCTTGAACTTGTAGCAGTTGTTTTTGCTCTTAAAATATGGTGTCACTACCTTTATGGAGCTAAATGTGACATATACACCGACAACAAGAGTCTCAAGTACATTTTTACTCAGAAGGAATTGAACATGTGCCAGAGGAGATGGCTAGAATTGGTTAAGGATTATGATTGTGAAATTCATTACCATCAGGGAAAAGCGAACAAAGTTGCTGACGCGTTAAGTCGTAAATCAACAATCACCTTTATATCGATTAACGTGCTGCCTCAACCACTTTAAGATGACAGTAGTGGCATTAGTTTGGAGCTAATTATGGCTTAATTGTCCATTTTGACCCTTTAACCAACAATTTTTGATGGTATAAAATGGGCCTAAAAATTAGACCCTGAACTCCTTAAGATTAAGGAAAACGTTTCAGTCGAGAATGAAACTAAATTCAGCCTCTTAGATGATGGTATTCTTTACATTAAAGATAGGTTATGTGTTCCAAATAAGGAAGGACTCCGTAAACAAATCATTTTTGAAGCTCATAAAACACCATACTCTGTTCATCCAGGAGCAACGAAGATGTATGAAGACTTAAAAAAGCACTTCTGGTGGAACCGAATGAAGAATGATGTAGCAGATTATGTGAGCAAGTGTCTAACTTGTAAAAAAATTAAGACTAAGCACAAGCATCCAGCTGAAGAATTGCAACTAATAGAGATTCTTGAATGGAAATGAGAGCAAATTACTATGGATTTTGTAGTCAGATTACCTCGAATAACTAAGGCTTATGATGCTATTTGGGTAATAATGGATTGTTTGACCAAGGCCAAACCAAGGCCACTCACATCTTACCTATAAAAGTTACACATACTCTCGAGAAACTATCCGAGTTATATGTGGCTGAGATTGTTAAGCTGCACGAGCAACTGATATCCATCATCTCCGATCGGGATAGTTGGTTTACTTTAAATTTCTAGAAGAGCATCCAAAGAGCCATGGGTATCGAACTGAAGTTTAGTACTACATTTCACCCACAGACTGATGGTCAGACTAAACGAACTATCCAAACCTTAGAGGATATGTTACGAGCTTGTGTTTTAGATTTCAAACGATCATGGAATAAGAGGTTGCCACTAATTGAGTTTTCATACAATAATAGCTATCAAGCTTCAATAGGCATTGTATGGTAGGCACCCTATCAAGCTTCGATAGGCACCCTATGAAGCATTGTATGGTAGGAAATGTAGATTTCTGGTTCACTGGTATGAATCTAGAGAGAAGGAGATTGAGAAGATGGACTTCATCAAAGAAACTACAGCACGAGTCGCCAGAAAAGTTATGCTGATAAACGTAGATGACCCTTAGAATTTGAGGTTGGTGATTCTGTCTTCCTCAAAGTAGCATCTATGAAAGGGGTAATGCGTTTTGGGAAAAAGGGAAAATTAAGTCCTAGGTTCATTAGGCCATTCGAAATTACCGATCGAGTCGGCAAAGTAGCTTATAGAGTCGTCCTCCCTTCTGAATTATCGTTAGTTTACAGTGTATTCCACGTTTCTATGTTAAAGAAATATGTCCCTGACCCTTCTCACGTCATTAAGCATGAGCCAATCTAAATTCACCAAGATCTCTTTTATGTAGAGAAACCAATCCAAATCTTGGTCCGTGAGGAGAAAGTCCTTAGGAATAAAACTATTCCCCTTGTTAAAGTATTATGGCGGAATCATCGGATGGAAGAGGCCACTTAAGAATGTGAGGATGATATGAAGGAAAAATATCCCGAGTTGTTTTAGTTTTTAAGGACGAAAACCTTTTAAGGAGGGAAGATTGTAACAATTTTAAAATTTACAATATTAATTCTTATCTTAAATAGAGAATTAAATTGTGAATTTCATCATTAATAACATTTTTTTTAAATTGGTGACAAGAAAATATATAAAATGTGTTGTTACTCCCATTGTCTATTCTAGAATTGGGATTTTGTGAAAACGTTATGTGTAAATATATATGTATATATATAATGAGGAAATAAATAATCATAAATTTATGAATTAAAAAAGTGAGTCTTATGTCATACCAAGATTTACCTATTAAATTAATTTTAGCAATCCTATTACAATCAAAAAACACTAATTAATTAATATAAAAATAATAAATTGATTAGTTAAAAAAAAAAAAAGAAGTTGGAGGAGTGCTCGTGCACCCCTATCTAGTGGGTAAAAACCCACAGGGCAAGGCAATGGGCTAAGCCTACCGCCATAAAAAAAAATGTATATATAAAGGGAAGGGGTGCCGTGCACCCCTTCCCTTGGTCCACTGAACAAAGTAGGCAGGCAACCTACCTACCTGCTGTCAGTAAACTGGCATGATTTTCCAAAAAAAAATATATTTTTTTCTTTTAGAAAATAGGCTAAACAAGATGTGGGATTTTATATCATTCAAAATCCACCTAAATAAGCAAAACAATAATGAAAAGACAAGAGAGAATAACAATGATTGTAAGGTAAGATGATGGACTACTTAAATGACTTAGAAACACATGAAAAACCAACAAAACCACCTCCTAACTCACTCTCTTCACCTGACCATGTTTTTGGAGAGATTATAATTCAAAAACTTCAATTTTTTTACTCACAATAAGGCTTGAATATAAAATGTTTTAAGGTAAATCAAAAATCACTCTTTTCTCTGTCATAAAGAAAACCACACAAGCAAAGAAAAGCTCTCTCTTCCCCTCCCTTCATTGTGAACAAAATTTTTAGCTAAAAGAAGCCAAAAATATTCTTTATTTCCTTCCATCCACTCTTAAGTTCATTTTTTAGCAAGGAGGAAGAGCTATTCCTAGTGCTTTCTGAGGTAAAAACCTACATATTTCCACTTGCTTTTTTGAAAGAAAAATGATGTTTTAAAAAAATGTTTTAAGAGTAATGTTTTATCTCTATCCTAGTCCCCTACCTTAAGGATCCAAGAGTGGTTCAAAGCTTTCAAGAAGAGCTAAAAACCCACTACTTTTCTAAGAGATAAATGTCTTGTAAACTAGTGGTTTACCAAGTTCTTGATAACTTTTCTTTCACAATGAGTGTGGCGGCCCACCCTACTGTGGAGGCTCTACAGTGCTATTACAGTCAACTCTGTAGTCAACCGCAATAGTATGCAGGCCTCTAGGGTCGCCAGCAATCGTGCTGAACTTGAAAACTACTTCCTAATTTGCGGAATAAATTTTTTTTTTCTTAATATCATGAACTGTTCGAAAATGTGATAAGGAAATCATCTTAACAAAATAACATGCACATGAATCATGATTCCCCTATCACATAATCTAATCTTGTAAACTTGTTCTTTTTGAAATTACATTTCAAAACTGTACAGCGGAAGGTTAAATGTGACCACAATCCCTCACCCAATCCTCCCTGGCATGCATCTACCCTATTCGTCGTCCACCGTATACTACTGGTGAACAGGTCTCTTACCTGCAACATGTGAACAAACTGATGAGCTATGAGCTCAGTAAGTTCAAACATAAAAATATGAAACATGACATACTGTACTGCTGTGCTCATGCATGAAACTGGACTCTCTAAACATGCTCGTGGCTGAAAGATTAGTCTTAGGACATTATCTTATATTTTAGTTCTGGTTTTGGGCCCCTGATTGGTCGTATCGACATATTAGCACAACTAGGAGTGGTACTTTAGTGCTGACCTCCTCAGTCTTAACTGAAGCTAAACATGAAAACCTCCCCGTGGGTCGAAAGGCCGATACGCCAATAACTGGTTTAATTACCACCTTGCTGGTGTTCCAACTGCGTAGCATACTGATTGCCCCCACAGTCAGAACCTGTTATATGAATTACTGGGGTGTGAGTTATATTAACACACTAGGGTGCCTTGTGCACCTACCTGTTTTCGTGTTCTGGTACCTGTCTGACATGTGTACTGAAACATGAAACTCTACATGCATGACATGAACTGACATGAGACTGACATGAATATCGTGATGTAGACAATCAATGTCTAACATACACGTCATACAACATACATAACATCATAATATAACAAGATTATCCATGTTGCAGTCAGGACAATGCTTGAACTTACAGAAAGTCAGCTAGCGTGAGCCTCTGCTGCTCTGGGACTGCTGATTCCGGGTCTCTGACTTGAATTCCTATAAAAGAAATAATCACTGATTATTTCCAATATTCATCTTATACTGAAAACATGGCAAAACACGAAATTTCTATTTCCAGACTCTTTTTTTTTTTTTACTCTTTGGTTTCGAACACGCCCTCCTACACAGGCGTGTCTCTGGCCGTGTACTCCTCTGGACTTACGTGCCTGGTCGTGTACTTCGTGGAACATGGCCGTGTATACTTACACGGGAGAATACATGGCCATGTTACTGGCCGTGTACTCCTCTGGACTATATGTGTATGCTTACACGGTTTCTTACACGGCTGTGTTTCTGGCCGTGTTTTCCTACTGTCTAACATGGCCTGCTACACGCCCTTTTCTTGACCGTGTGCCCCTTGACACGGCCCGATACATGGCCGTGTTCTTGGCCGTGTACCTCTCGGGTTTGAATTTTCTTGCAACACGGTCGTGCATGTGGGCATGTTCGGGGCCGTGTTCTGAACACGCCTTTGTACATGCCCGTGTTCATACCAGAATCAAGATTCTTAGTCCGAACTGCTCTGCTCTGATTTTTTAAGGGCTTTATGGCCCTTGTTCTACTTCTTACACTCAAAATCGATCTCCATAAGATCGTTTCAAGGTATTGACTACATTTCTACTATCACAAATCCATGATTTCATAAGCAAAATCTCACATTTTGCTTATGAACATCTCTTGACTCAACTTTTGAAAAATCTGAGCTTTCTTAAAGAAAACTCACTAAACTTGGTTTTCTAAACCATCAACTCATGGATTCGTGTTTTAAAACAACTAGACTTGAACCATGTTTCGATTTTAACTAAAAATCTCAGCACGATTTACTCACATTCTCTTTTTCCTCTCAAAACCCTAGATTTCCCCCCAAGAAATGTGAGAAAATGAGGGTTTACCTTGCTTTGAATCTTGAGATTTTCTTGCTACTGATTCTTGACTGAATCTCGACCAATCTACTGCTGGAAGAAGAGAAAAATCCGAACTTGTTTGGATTTTCCTTCCTTTTCTCTTCCTTTCTCGGTCTCTTTCTCTTTGTCTTTGTCTTTCTCTCTCTCTCTCTCTCTCCTGCTTCTCTTTGCAGTTGAACCAAGTGAACTAATTCACTTGGGCTGCTTAGCCTTAAGCCCTCACGTGTTCCCTCCTCTCACATTTCCTTAATTTTCCTTAAAAAATTTACAAGGGCTTGTTTGGCTACTCTTAGCCATTGATCAATGTGGCTTACTTGTTTGCCACTGATCTCTTAATATGCATTTTCCACATACTTTTCTATTAATTTTAAAACATCATAATTTGAATTAATGCTTAGCTTTTAACTATTTTCATTAATTCATTGTCAAATTTTGATTTAAAACTCAATTAATCAAAATTGTCCTCTACTCTGTATTCTGTAGCATGTCTCATTATAAATATACATTTATTTACATATTTTGTACAAAATTTTCCGAGACTCTAGATTTCTCGGTTATCACGATGAGTTCTTACATATATGAAGAAAAAAGATCTTGGTATGATAAAGGATTAGAATGTTGTTTTGCTGCCTAGTGAGATAATATATCTATTTTCCATGATTTAAAATGGCTAAAGAACATGATTAGTGTATGGAATAGAATGAAAAGCACGTTTATATGATTTTTTTTATGGTTATTTGACATACAATGAGTATTGATACATGAGAATAGAATATTATAGCATGTTGATATATTATGTCCTCTGTTAATGGAAGCATGAATGATGAGAAAAATATTTTGACATCACAAATAGGCTAGAATAAGATTTAATGACCACAAATTACTAAAAATAACATTTTTAGCATAAATGTTAAGAAATTAGAAAATAGTATTTTGAGTAGGATTTTTATACTCATGTAGAAAGGCAGAATATTACCCTTAATATAAGCAAAAAGAAGAGCTCAAGTTTGATTAGAAATACAAATGTCATAAAATGATGATTTTGCCTTCAAGGGTAAAATCGTAATTTCACCAGCCTAGAAACATTATTTGAATCCAAAACTTTGCAGTCTTGATTAAAGACTAAAAATAGAGCTTGTGTCAAATTTTGGCGATAAATGAATAAGAAATGACCAAAATGCCATTTTGGGGTCAAAATGTAAATATAATAAAATTAGGATAAAAAACTTAAAGATAAAAATTTGTAAAAAATTAACCCTGGTCCTATGAGAAATCTTTACAAGGACATTAAGTATAAAAAACATGAACCAAAGGGTGTTGAGAATTAATAAGGGCTAAATAATGACTAAAATGCAAAAATAAATAAATGGAGGGTCAAATTATAAAATCTGCTTAGACTATAATCAGGCAGCATCTTTGTCACCCTTAAAATAGTATATTAAGCTAAATAAATATAAGATATAATATGGTTTATGTTAGCCATGTACAACCTTTAAAAACGTAAAGGGCTTAAATGTAATACTTTTAGTTAATTGTGTTTAGAAATATGATAAGTTACAAAAATCATTTTTTTTTTAGCTTAAGGGCATTGCAAACGTTATTCTAAGGCTCTAGGATAATTTTTTTAAAGCCACCCAATAAGTTTAGAGAAAAGAAGGTATGTCCAGTGGTAAAATTCTAATTTTGTCAAACTAAGGAGTAAAATGGTAATTTAATAGGAAGACATTTTTGGGCTGTAGGCAGAGGTTTTGTGAACTTATAAAACTGCAAGAAAGATTCCTAAAAATTAAAGTCATAAGATTTAATAAGTTTAAATTTAAGAATGCTTGAATTACTGAAATAGGGGTAAAATGATAAATTAGTACTCGAGGGCTTGGTGACAAGAAATAAACCTGTCACTAGGCTCGTCGGGATGCCATGTGATGGATGACCAAAATTGATAGAGATAACCAAGTGTAATGGGTCTTAACGGGTCCAAAACAATACAAGGCCAAAAATATTTAAAAAAAAAAGTTTAAACCCAATTACAAGTAAATGGGCCACAATAGACCCACTAAACCCACAACTCACAAAGATGGCCCAATATGATGTTGGAAGACCATGGTTACCCATATCACCTAATGGGCCCAAATATAAATAAATTGGAATTAAATAAAATAATGAATAAGAAATTAAATATTAATTAATTAACTCATTAATAAATTAATAATTGATTAATTTAAAAGTTAATATTAATTAATTATTAATCAAGATTTAATTTATGATAATTATCTAATTAATTATTAAGGATATTATTTTCTTAAGGTAAATATTTAGAGACAAATTAACAATTAATTAAAATTAATTATTAATTAAAAGAACACATATTCATAAATGAATACGATTCAAAAACCTTCCTCTAACTGTCGGATGTCAATATAAAATTTAGATACTGCATCGACTTGAGGGTAGAGCCAGAAACAATTTACGCGGATACACAGTTACGCAATCTTTTGTTAATATAGACCCCACTTACAGTATGGTTGTTTATATACTATGTACGATGTGAGCTCGATGTTTATTTTAATGATATTATATGATGTCATGATAATGTGTTTATTTACACATTTTACAAAAGTATGTGTGATAATCGAGAAACTAATCACTCTCGGAAAATTTTGTACAAGGTATATAAATAAATGTACATTTATAGTGAGACATGTTACAGAATACAGAGTAGAGAAAAATTTTGATTAATTGAGTTTTAATCAAAATTTGACAATGAAATAATGAATATAGTTTAAAAGCTAAGCATTAATTCAAATTATAATGTTTTAAAATTAATAGAAAAGTATATGGAAAATGCATATTAAGAGATCAATGGCACACAAGCAAGCCACATTGATCAATAGCCAAGAATAGCCAAACAAGCCCTTACAATTTTCTTAAAGAAAATTAAGAAAATAAAAGAAAATGAGAAAGAGAGTGAGGTCACGTGAGGGACCTCAAACCCAAGTAAACCAAGTGAATTTCACTTGGTTTGAGCTACAAAAATAAGCAGCTGAGAGAGAGAGAAAGAAAGAAACGGCAGAAAGAAAGAAAGAGAAAGAGAAAAAGGGAGAGAGCAGAAGAGGAAATCCTTAAACAAGTTCAGATTTTCTCTTCATCAGCAGCAGATCGATCGAGTTTTCAGCCAAGAATCAGCAGCAAGAAGCTCTCAAGCTTCAAAGCAAGGTAAACCCTTGTTTTCTCACGTTTTTCTTGGGAGAAAATTTGGGGTTTTGAGAGGAAAAAGGGAATGTGAGTAAATTGTGTTGAGATTTTCGGTTAAAATCGAAACATGGTTCGAGTATAGTTGTTTTAAAACACAAATCCAAGAGTTGATGGTGTAGAAAACCAAGTTTAGTGAGTTTTCTTCAAGAAAGTTCAGATTTTTCAAAAGTTAAGTTAAGAGATGTAAATAAGCAAAATGTGGGATTTTGCTTATGAAACCATGGATTTGTGATAGTAGAAATGTAGTCTATACCTCGAAACGATCTTATTGAGATCGATTTTGAGTGAAAGAAGTAGAACAAAGGCCATAAAAGCCTTAGAAAATCAGAGCAGAGCAGTTCGGACCCAAAATCTTGATTCTGGTATGAACACGGGCGTGTATACGGGTGTATACAAGGGCGTGTTCAGAACACGGCCCCAAACATGCCCACATGCACGACCGTGTTGCAAGAAAATTTAAACCCGAGAGGTACACAGCCAAGAACACGGCCGTGTATCGCGCCGTGTCAAAGGGCACACAGTCATGGGAAGGGCGTGTAGCAGACCATGTTAGACAGCAGGAGTACACGGTCAGAAACATGGCCGTGTATCCACCCGTGTAAGTATACACGACCATGTTCCATGAAGTACACGGCCATACATGTAAATTCAAAGGAGTACACTGCCAGAAACACGACCGTATAGATACCTGTGTAAGACAGCATAAATTACACGACCATGTTGTATAGATTACATGGCCATGCACGTAAGTCCAGAGGAGTACACGGCCAGAGACATGCCCGTGTAAGAGGGTGTGTTCGAAGCCAAAGAGTAAAAAAAAAAAAAAAAAATCTGGAAATAGAAATTTCATGTTTTGGCATGTTTCCAGTATAAGATGAATATAGAAAATAATCAACGATTATTTCTTTTATAGGAGTTCAAGCCAGAGACCCTGATACAGCAGTCCCAGAGTAGCAGAGGCTCACGCTAGCCGACTTTCTGTAAGTTCAAGCATTGTCCTGACTGCAAGGTGGACAATCTTGCTATGTTATGATATTATGTATATTGTTTGGCGTGTATGATAGACATTGATTGTCTACATCACGATATTCATGTAAGTTTCATGGCAGTTCATGTCATGCATGTAGAATTTCATGTTTCAGTACACATGTCAGACACGTAGCAGGTACACGAAAACAGGTAGGTGCACAAGGTACCTAGTGTGTTAATAAAACTCACACCCCAGTAAATCATGTAACAGGTTCCTACTGTGGGGGCAATCAGTATGCTACCCAGTTGGGACTCCAGCAAGATGGTAATTAAACCAGTTATTGGCGTATCGGCCTCTCGACCCACAGGGAGGTTTTCATGTTTAGCTTCAGTTAAGACTGATGAGGTCAGCACTAAAGTACCGCTCCCAGTTGTGCTAACATGTCAGTACGACCAATTAGGGACCCAAAACCAGAACTTAATAACAGATAATGTCCTAAGACTAATCTTTCAGCCACGAGCATGTTTTACAGAGTCCAGTTTCATGCATGACCACAGCAGTGTAGCATGTCATGTTTCATGTTATTATGTTTGAACTTACTGAGTCCATAGCTTATCAGTTTGTTCACTAGTAGTATATGGTGGACGGTGGACAGGGTAGATGCATGCCAGGGAGTTTTGGGCGAGGGATTTGGTCACCATTAGTCTTCCGCTGTATAGTTTTGAAAACTTTAAACATGTAGTTTCAAGAACAAGATTTCAAGTTAAGATTATGTGATAGGGGAATCATGATTCATGTACATGTTATTTTGTTAACATGATTTCCTTATCACATTTTCAAATAGTTTATGATATTAAGAAATAAAATTTATTCCGCAAATTAGCCAACAGTTTTTAAGTTCAGCATGATTGTCGGTGACCCTAGAGGCCTGCATACTATTACGGTTAACTATAGAGTTGACTGTAATAGCACTATAGAGCCTCGGCAGTAGGGCAGGCTGCCACATTTGGTATCAGAGCGGTTTTATGATGGGTTCAGTTTAGGATACCAAACGTAGTCACATTTGGTATCAGAGCCCAAGTTTTAAAATGGGTCTAGTTTAAAATACCAAACGTAATCACAGTTGGTATTATCAGAAAAGTTGGTAGACCATATCCCGCCTGACTCCGTGCATGTCCTGTTCACCGATCCAAGTAAGTTCAGTTTATGTTAAGATAATAGCTAGTTATGTATGAAAGTAAAGGTCTGTAGAGACCTATACTTTGTAGTAAGTATATGATGTTATAATAATGCAAGAAATGATGTGGATCCTTTTTATACAGGATCTAATACAAGTTCATCGTGTGATTATAGGATATAAAGTAGCACGATGGAAAATCAGGGCCAAGGCCAAAGAAAGAGAAGGGGACGCCCATCTCTGACTCAAAGATTAGAAGAGATGCAAGCTCTTCTAGAAAACTAGATGAGAGAAAATGCAGAATTGAGACAGAGATTAGAACAGCTAGAACAGGGGCAGGGATCAGTAGGGACTTCTGCACAACCAGCCACTGAAGCAGAACAAGTAGTGCCACTAGTGGCACCAGAAGTGGTTCAGGAACCACCGATTAGGGTGAACCCAGAGCCATTATATGAGAGATTTCGGAAGATGAGGCCTCCGGAATTTGAGGGTTCAACAAATCCCTTAAATGCAGAAGATTGGCTTTCTTCGATCCAGATGATTATGGAGTTTATGATATTCATAGATGAAGAGAAAGTCTTGTACGCATCCTTTGTTCTAAGAAGGGACGCAAGATTTTGATGGGACACAGTCCGCATGAGGAGGGACGTGACCACAATGTCATGGGTGGAGTTCTTGGAGGAGTTTAACCAGAAATACTTTGATCTTGCATCACTCCGACCCTAATAGAAAGAATTTTCAGAATTACAGCAGGGTGACATGTCAGTCAGTGAGGTTTGCAGAAGATTTGATCAGCTCTCCCGCTTATGTCCGTATGTAGTGCCAACGGAAAGGGAGAAGATACAGAAGATGATAGGCATGTTCAGGCCTGAGATTTCTACTTTGATTGACATTGGTCCAATCCCACCAATCTCAGTAGCTGACTATGTTAGTCATGCTTTGAGGGCAGAGTACCATCTAGCCCGACAGAAAGAAGAGAGAGAAAAGGTCTGGGAAGCCAGGAAGAAAGAAAAGATCTTGGCTAAGGCCTCTCAACCTAGACAACACAGCAAGGGTAATCAGAGTACAAGACCAGAACAATCCAGTCATCCAGGCCCTTAGTTACAACAGATGAGAAAGGATAATTTTCAGAGAAATCAAGGTCAAGACAATAGAAGCCAGTCACGGAGGACTAACACCACTACAGTTCTAAGTAACTCCACCTGTCCAAATTATGGGAAGAAGCATAGGGGTCAGTGCAAAGCTGGCACGACTGCCTGTTTTCAGTGTGGAAGAGAGGGCCATTTCATCAAGAATTGCCCTATGAACTGCCAATCAGTATCAGGAGAAAACTCTTCAAGTCCACAGCAGTCACAAGTCCATGCACTCAAACTGAGTTATGAAAGCCCAACAGAAGTGCCTCCAGCAGTGTAGGAAAGACAAGAAAGAGCTCCTCAGACAGATGCTAGGGTGATGACCTACACCAAAAAAGAGGCAAAGGCAGGGATGTCTAACGTGGTGACAGGTCAGATTTCTATTGCTAACCACTTGGCATCTGTTCTATTTGACTCTGGGGCCACCCATTCTTTCATATCATATGCATTTGCTGATAAGTTAGAATACCCTAGAGATCACATGGGAAGAACTTTTAGAACTGCTCTTCCATCAGGAGAAATCATGTTGTCCGAGTACTGGTTACCTCGTGTACCAGTAAACATGGCAAATAGAGAGCTGTATGCAGAATTGATCATGATGAAGATTGTAGACTATGATGTAATCTTGGGAATGGATTTCCTAGGAAAATATCAAGCTACGATAGATTGCAGAAACAAAAGAATAGTGTTCAAGCCAGAAGATGAAGAATGCTTTGAATATGTCGATTCTTCAAGAAGATCAAGCAAGATGATGATCAGCTCATTGAGAGCCAAGAAGCTAATAGCCAGTGGTTGTACTGGATATTTAGCTTATGTGACAGATACAGCAGAAGAGAAGACGTTACAACCGGAAGATGTTTCTGTTGTCAGAGAATTTCTCGAAGTCTTTCCCGAGGAACTACCAGGTATACCTTCAGAGTGGGAAATCTCATTTGAGATAGAGCTCCTACCTGGAACAGCACCAATCTCCAAGGCGTCATACCGTATGGCACCAGTAGAGTTGAAAGAGTTATAAGTGCAGTTGAAGGATCTGCTTGACAAGAGATTCATCAGACCGAGCTATGCCCCATGGGGTGCTCCGGTACTGTTTGTCAAGAAGAAGGATGGGACGTTCCGCATATGCATAGATTATCGAGAATTGAACAAGGTTACAATCAAGAATAGGTACCCATTACCTAGAATTGATGACCTGTTCGATCAACTCAAAGGTGTGGCAGTGTTTTCAAAGATTGATTTGAGATCAGGATACCATCAGCTGAGAATCAAGGAAGGTGATGTTCCCAAGACAGCTTTCAGAACCCATTATGGGCATTATGAATTCCTAGTAATGCCGTTTGGGTTAACGAACGTGCCAGCCGCTTTCATGGACCTGATGAACAGAGTCTTCAAGGAATATCTAGACAAGTTTGTCATTATATTCATAGATGACATCCTTGTATATTCAAAGACTCACACAGAGCATGAAGTACAGTTAAGAGTTGTTTTTCAGAAACTGAGAGAGCATCAGCTCTATGTCAAATTCTCAAAATGTGAGTTTTGGCTAGACAGAGTACATTTCCTCTGACATGTAGTGTCCAAGGAGGGAATTGCAGTGGATCCAATCAAGGTAGATACAATCAACAAATGGCCTGCACCTAAGAGCGTGACAGAGATACGCAGTTTCTTAGGGTTATCTGGCTATTACAGGAGATTTGTGGAAGGGTTTGCGCGATTGGCAGCACCCCTCACAACCCTCACACGTAAGGAAAAGAGGTATATATGAAAAAATAAGTATGAAAGAAGTTTCCAAGAGTTAAAGAAACGGTTGATAAGTGCGCCGATCCTCACACTCCCTACTGAGGGGGAGAAGTATGAAATCTACAATGATGCTTCAAAAGTGGGTTTGGGAGCAGTATTGATGCAAGAAAGTAGAGTGATTGCATATGCTTCATGCCAATTGAAAGAGCACGAGAAGAATTATCTCACCCACGACCTAGAACTTGCTGTAGTAGTGTTCACACTCAAAATTTGGCGACACTATATGTATGGAGCACAGTGCTAGATTTACACAGATCATCAGAGTTTAAAATACTTCTTCACACAGAAGGAGTTAAACATGAGGCAAAGAAGATAGTTGGAGTTGGTGAAGGATTATAACTGTGAGATCCTTTATCATCTAGGAAAAGCCAACCGAGCAGCAGACGCTTTAAGCAGAAAAGCTACAGTTCCACAGTAGTTGCCTATTGACTGATTATCAAGACCATTGCAGTAAGAGATTCATTCGCTCGAGCTGGAGCTGATATCAGGAAAATTGTCAGCACTGCAGTTGAAGTCATCATTGTTTGATGATATCAAAGAAGCTCAGAAGCAAGATTCAAGTCTAACAGACTCCCAAGAAGAGATGTCCACAGAAGGATTAATCATGTATCAGGGGAGAATTCGCGTTCCAGCAGATGAGGGACTTCGAAGGTGAATCATGTCAGAAGCTCATAAGATACCATATTCAGTCCATCCTGGAGCCACCAAGATGTACCAAGACTTGAAGCTACAGTTTTAGTGGAAAGGGATGAAAGGAGACATTTCAAGATTCGTGAGTAAGTGCCTTACTTGTCAGAAAGTTAAGGCTGAGCATCAGCATCCTGGAGGAAAGTTAGAACCTCTGGAGATTTCAGAATGGAAATGGGAGAATGTTACCATGGATTTTGTGGTAGGACTACCCAAAACAAGAAGAGGACACGATGCCATTTGGGTAATCGTGGATAGATTGATAAAGACAGCCAGATTCATACCAATGAAGATCACTTACTTATTGGAGAAGCTGGCACATCTTTATGTAGATCATGTTGTCAGGTTACATGGAGTTCCAAAGTCCATAGTATCTAACAGAGATGCATGGTTCACTTCAAACTTTTGGGAGTGTGTGCAAAGAGCCATGGGCACAGAACTGAGGTTCAGTACAGCCTTCCATCCTTATACAGACGGAGAATCAGAACGGACTATCTAGACTTTGGAGGATATGCTCTGAGCATGTGTTATGGATTTTCCAGGAGCTTGGAATGAGAAGCTACCACTAATGGAATTCTCATATAACAACAGTTACCAAGCTTCCATCAAGATGGCACCTTATGAGGCTCTGTATTGACGAAAGTGCAGATCACCCATCCACTGGTATGACCTGAAGGAAAAACAACTGCATAAAACAAACTTCATGCAGGAAACTTACTTTGCAGTTGCCAAGATCCAGCAAAGGATGAAGAGTGCTTAGAGCAGACAGAAAAGTTATGCAGACAGGAGATAGAGATCCCTAGAATTCAAGGAAGGGGACTTCGTTTTTCTGAAAGTGTCACCTATGAAGGGGATTATGCGATTTGGCAAGAAGGGAAAACTGAGTCTAAGGTACATTGGACCTTATGAGATTATCAAACGCATCGGGAAGGTTGCTTATAAGTTGGCATTACCTACTGAGCTATCAGTAGCGCATAGTGTATTTCATGTCTCCATGCTCAGAAAGTACATGTCAGATCCATCTCATGTGCTACAACATGAACCAGTCCAAGTCCAAGAGGATTTGACCTATAAAGAACAGCCTATTCAGATACTGGCTAGAGAAGAAAAAGTGTTAAGAAACAAGACCATCCCACTAATCAAGGTATTGTGGAGAAATCACAATATTGAAGAAGTTACGTGGGAAAGAGAGGACAAGATGAGACTTTCATATCCTCACTTGTTCTAAATTTTCGAGGACGAAAATCTTATAAGGAGGGGTGAATGTGATAACCGAGAAACTAATCACTCTCGAAAAATTTTGTACAAGATATGTAAATAAATGTACATTTATAGTGAGACATGTTACAGAATACAGAACAGAAGAAAATTTTGATTAATTGAGTTTTAATCAAAATTTGACAATGAATTAATGAATATAGTTTAAAAGCTAAGCATTAATTCAAATTATGATGTTTTAAAATTAATAGAAAAGCATGTGAAAAATACATATTAAGATATCAATGGCACACAAGCAAGTCACATTGATCAATGGCCAAGAATAGCCAAACAAGCCCTTATAATTTTCTTAAAGAAAATTAAGAAAATAAAAGAAAATGAGAAAGGGAGTGAGGTCACGTGAGGGACTCAAACCCAAGTAAACCTTAATTCACTTGGTTTGAGCTGCAAAAATAAGCAGCCGAGAGAGAGAGAAAGAAAGAAATGGTAGAAAGAAAGAAAGAGAAAAAGAAAGAGAAAAAGGGAGAGAGCAGAAGAGGAAATCCTTAAACAAGTTTGGATTTTCTCTTCATCAGCAGCAGATCGATCGAGTTTTCAGCCAAGAATCAGCAGCAAGAAGCTTTCAAGCTTCAAAATAACTTTGACCACAACACAGTGTCACAACAGTACATTGTCACAACAAAAATAGTACCGTTGACCACTATTCATACGTGAATAGTAACTTTGACCACAACACAGTGTCACAACAGTACATCTACCGCGATGTTAGTACTCTCACTAAAATGTCTTATGCTCAATTATGGCATAGTTTCAGTTTTAGGTAATTATCTTTGCTTATGTTCTGGTTTTGAGCTCAGGTTGGCAGTACCATTTAAGTGCGTATGACTGGGAGCGGTACATTAGTGCTGACCTCCATAGCCTTAATCTTATAACCCCGAAGGCAAAATTATACATGACTGGGAGCGGTACATCAGTGCTGATCTCCACAGCCTTAATCTCATAGCCCCGAAGGCAAATAATACCTCCCTATACGGAAAGCTGGTACGCCAGAAAGTGGTTTCATTACCGACTTTTTAAAATTCTAACCCGGTGACTTCACATTGTCCCGTGGTTAGGAATGGTTCACATTTTAATTTTAGGTGAGTGAGTTTCATTAACCTCGCTCTAGTGTCCGAAGCACAATTAACAATGTGTCCATTCTCAATAGTGCCCGTAGCACATTACGTCTCTCTCTCTACTCTATAATAGTGCCCGTAGCACATATGTACCTAACTTATAGTTAGTACATTAAAATTAGCAATAATAATGCTATATTTTACAGACAGGTAAATGTCTGAACTTACCTTATCAGTCTCTTCTCTTTTTCTCTCTTGGATCTTTGATCGCCTTCCTCGTAGGTCGATTTTTGGATCCTACAGACAAAACATTGTATGTTAATTTCAATGTCCATTTATGGCTTTTATTTTTCATTTAAAAGCTTAAATAAAACCTATTTATAACTTTTTAGACTTTATTTATCATTTTCCCCATTTTTCTCAACTTTTACAAAATTACGATTTTGCCCCTATATTTTGGTAAAATTACAATTTTACCCCTGACGGAATTTTCCCAATCCAGACTGTATTTTTGGCTCTCAGGAACTTTTCTGACTCTTTTCTAATCGTTACCGGGTTCGTTTCTATTTTATTTTCATTTTTCACTTTCTCGACTCTCGGGAAGCACTATTACGACCCTTACGTCGGTTTAGTGATTTTCTATCGTTTCGGAGCCTCAAATGGACGTTTCACTAATATTTGAAACGTTCATCTAGACATTCCCGATCTAGGTCTCCGAGGTTCGGATTTTCCGTTCCCGACTCGTACCTTTATTTCGTTTCCAAAAACGCCCCCCCTCGAGGTCGGTTTTTTTTTTTTCTTCCAATTTCACTCGCGTTTTACATTTTCAAGGGGACGAGTTACTATTCACGAACCACCCCTTAGGTTCCCTTATTCAATTTTCCGTTAGGGACTCGGGTTTCCGACCCGACCCTAAACTTTTATTTTTAATTCCCATTTTACCCCAAATGCTGTTTTCGAAATTTCGGCAGCATTTCGGCGTAATTTTAAGGCTACCGGCGTTGGCTACGCCTCGGATCATATGTACCTGCCATGTACTATACCACAAGCCTATTTTATGTAAAATTTTTCCAAACTTTTACATAAAAGCTCACAAAATTCCAAATTCGCATTTTGAACCACATTACAAAATTTTTTCTCAATTTTGCCCTTAGTTTTGGTCTCGGTTTTTCACAATCAAAACCTAACCAAAATTTCTCAATTTTTCAACCACATTTTAGGCTATTAAATTTCATTTTCTTAACACATTTTCAAGCCAATTTCAATGCATTTTTCAACCAAATTCCTAGGGTTTTTAACCTCACATAACTCACGGCCACACTAAGGAAACATACCCCAAATTTTCTTTTCTTCCTTTCAATCACAATTCCATCATTCACATTATAAAATGCATGATTTCAATTATCCAAACATCAAGTAAACCATGCAAAATTTTCTTCCAAACCCTAAGTAACCCACGGCCTCTTAGGTAAGTTCACACCAAATTTTGTTTTCAAGCTTTCCATAATGCAAATCATGTTTTATTCTTAACAAAAATATAATTTGAAAGCATGTTAACACTTAAACCACAAAAATTTCTCATTGATTACTCATGGTAACCCACGGTTTTACCCTTGGAAAACCAACAAAATTTTGGTTTTTCTTTAAACCAAATACATGGTTTTCTTCCTAATTACACCCTTAACAAAACCCAAACACCAAATCAATGAAAACAACCAAAATTTTTTCCATTCTTTCTACTATTCATCACACGGATTTCTTGAAGAAAAACCAAGAAAAAATTCAATCCAAAGAGAGTTACCTTGTTCACTTGCTTCCTTAGGCTTCAATGAAAGATTTGACACAAATTTTGTGAAGAAAGATGGAAGAAATAGCTTGGTTCCTCTTGGTGGCTCACGTACTTTCCATGGGAAACACTTAGAAAAATTTGTTCTTGGTTTTGGCTTTCAAAATTTGTCTCGGCCAATATGTTCCCAAAGTTGCCGACTTATGCATGAAATAAGCCAATTAATTTGGCTATCAACCAATCAAAATTCACCACATTTCAAAGCCATTTCTTTCCAACATTTTCAAAAATTAAAATGGTGAAATTTTGGCCAAATCTTGGCCTTTAGATCAAAAAGACACTAGATCATGGCCATTAATGCTACCAACCACCATTTTCTTTCCATTTATTAAATGGATTTATGATGTCATAAATGCTAAAGCAAAAGTTGACTTTGACTTTCACTATTCACATTAATTCGACTACTTTTTGACCGATACCGGTTCGAGCCGAAATTTTCCTGAAATCGTCCCGGCGTGTTCCTAAGGTCTCCTGTGCAGTCGGATCAATTTAAACTGCTTCCGTTTGATCAAAATTAATCCCGGAAGTTTTCCGTCTTTTATATTGCCCCGGTTAGGGTTTTCAATGCCGGTTTTGGCACCGTTTCACCCGTTTCAATTCAGCGAATTTTTCCAACACTGAATTCTTACTCGTCAGTATTGTTAGAATATTTTAATATATTCTAAATAATATGAATACATTTATTTCACTCTTTAAATAGTACAAATTGTTATATACATACATTTGTACATTTTCTTCCGAGAATTGCCTAAATTTCCCGGTTGTCACACTTATTACATGTTTTACTTGGGGTGTGAGTTTTATTAACCTCACTATAGTGCCTTGCGCACCTATATGTTTTCTTATGCTTGATACTTGTCTATTACGTGTACCTGAATTATCTACTTGAAACATGAATTTTTACATACATGACATGAACTTGACATGTGTATCGTGATGTAGACAATTAATGTCTCACATACACGTTAGACAACAATACGTAACATCATAAAGCATAACATGATTGTCTATGTTGCAGTCAGGACAATGCTTGAACTTACAGAAAGTCTGTTAACGTGAGTCTCTGTTAATCTAGGACTGCTGTCTCAGGGTGTCTAGCTTCAACTCCTATAAAAGAAATAATCGTTGATTATTTCCAACATTTATCTTATACTTGAAACATGGCAAAATATGAAAAATCATATTTCCAGACTTTTTTTTTTTTAGCTTCGAACACGCCTTCCTACACGGGCGTGTTCGTGGCCGTGTAATCCTCTGGACTTGCATGCATAGCCGTGTAATTCATGCAAAGTGGTCGTGTCACTCATGTATTCGAACACGGGTACCTACATGGCCAAGTTTTTGGCCGTGTTTTCCTGCTGTCGAACATGGTCTGTTACACGCCCTTCCCACAACCGTGTGCCATTCTACACGGCCCGATACACGGCCGTGTCCTTGGCCGTGTAACCTTGGGTCTCATACTTTCTCAAAACACGGTCGTGTATGTGGGCATGTTCGGGGCCATGTTCTCAACACGCCCTAGTACATGCCCGTGTTCATCCCAGAATCCTGATTATAAGTCCGAAATCCTCACCTTTGTTTTTCCAAGGCTTTTATGGCCTTTGTTCTACTTCTTATACTCAAAATCGATCTCTATAAGACCATTTTAAGATATAAACTGCATTTCTACAATCATCAATCCATGGTTTCATAAGTAAAATTTCACATTTTGCTTCCACCACATCTCTTGACTCAAAACTTAAAAACCAAAACTTTCTTGAAAAAAACTTAACTAAAACTTGGTTTTTTAAACCATCAACTCACAAATTCTTGCTTAACAACAACTAAACTTGAACCATGTTTTGATTTAACCAAAAATCTCCACATGTAAAACTCACATTTACTTTTTTTCCACTCAAAACAACCCAGATTTTTGGCTTGAAAATGTGAGAGAAAGAGTGGTTACCTTGCTTGAAACGTGAGAACGTCTTGCTGTGGAATCTTGGGCTGAAAACTTGAATGATTTGCTTGCTTGAAGAGAGAATCTGAGACTTATTGAAAGGAAAAAGTCAGAGGATGATTTTCCTCTTCTTCTTCTTCTTCTTCTTCTTCTTCTCTCTCTCTCTCTCTCTCTCTCTCTCTCTCTTTCTCACTCTCTCTATCTCTCGCACGATCACTTCCCTTGCAAATAAGAAAGAAGTGAATTAATTCACTTGGGCTGCTTGAGGCCCCTCCCTCACGTGCCCTCTCATCTCTCTCACTCTTTTCTTTAATTTCCTTTAAAGAAAATTACAATTTCTTGGCTAATTTTGGCCATTGATCAAGGTAGCTTACATGTGAGCCATTGATATCTTAATAAGTATTTTTCACATACTTTTCTAATAAATTTAAAATACATAACTTGAATTAATTTTTAGCTTTTACACTATATTCATTAATTATTATCAAATTTTAACTAAGTCCAGCTAATCAAAATTTTCCTCTGCTTTATATTCTGTAACATGTCTCATCATGAATATACATTTACATATCTTGTACAAAATTTTCTGAGAACGATAAATTTCTCGGTTATTACATTCACCCCTCCTTATAAGATTTTCGTCCTCGAAAATTTAAAACAAGTGAGGGTATGAATGTCTCATCTTATCTTCTCTTTCCTACGTAACTTCTTCAATATTGTGATTCTTCTATAATACCTTGACTAGTGGGATAGTCTTATTTCTCAGCACCTTTTCTTCTCTAGCCAGCATCTGAACAGGCTGTTCTTCATAAGTTAGATCCTCTTAGACTTGGACTGGTTCATGTTGTAACACATGGGATGGATCTGACATGTACTTCCTTAGCATTAAGACGTGAAATATATTGTGCACTGCTGACAACTCAGGAGGTAGTGCTAACTTGTAAGCAACCTTCCCAATGTATTTGATAATCTCATAAGGTCCAATATGCCTTGGACTTAGTTTTCCCTTCTTACCAAAATGCATAATCCCCTTCATGGGCGACACTTTGAGAAATACGAAGTCCCCTTCCTTAAATTCTAGGGATCGAGAATTCTACTAGTGGTAGCTTCTCGTTCCAAGCTCCTGGAAAATCCATTACACATGCTCAGAGAATATCCTCTAAAGTTTGGATAGTCCGTTCTGATTGTCCATCTGTTTAAGGATGAAAAGCTATACTAAAGCATAATTCTGTCCCCATGGCTTTTTGTACACACTCCCAAAATGCTGAAGTAAACCGTGCATCTCAATATGATATAATAGACTTCGGAACTCCATGTAGTCGAATAATATTGGTCACATGCAACTGCGCCAATTTCTCCAACGTGAAAGTTTTCTTTATGGCTATAAATTATGCCGTTTTGGTCAGCCTGTCAACGATTACCCAGATAACATCATACCTTTCTCTGGTCTTAGGAAGCCCTACCACGAAGTCCATAGTGATATGCTCCCATTTCCATTCTAGAATCTCCAGAGGTTCTAACTTTCCTCCAGGATGCTGATGCTCAGCCTTGACCTTCGAGCAAGTCAGGCATTTACTCACGAACTTCGCAATATCTCCTTTCATCTCTTTCCACAAAAACTGTAGTTTTAAGTCTTGGTACATCTTAGTGGCTCTAGGATGAACTGAGTATGGCGTTTCATGAGCTTCTGACATGATTCACCTTTGAAGTTCTTCATCTGCAGGAACATAGATCTTTCTTCTATACAAAAGCATTCCGTCATTGGAGACGTTTAAATCTGATTCCTTGTCCTCTGAAGCCTCTTCTCGGAGTTTAATCGCACCTGGATCCTGCTTCTGGGCTTCTTTAATATCTTCATATAGAGAAGATTCTAATCTCAGGGCTGATAACCTTCCAGTTATTAATTCTAGTTGAAGGGAGTTAATTTCTTACTGTAAGGCTCTTGGTAACTCTTCTATGGAAAACTTCTACGGAGTGTTTGTCTTTCTGCTTAATGCATCTGCTACTCGGTTGGCTTTTCCTGGATGGTAGAGGATCTCACAGTCATAGTCCTTCACTAACTCCAACCATCTTCTTTGCCTCATGTTTAACTCTTTTTGTGTGAAGAAGTATTTTAGGCTCTGATGATCCGTGTAAATCTAGCACTGTGCTCCATACAGATAGTGTCGTCAAATTTTGAGTGCGAACACTACTGCAACAAGTTCTAGGTCATGGGCAGGATAATTCTTCTCGTGCTCTTTTAGTTGGCACGAAGCATATGCAATTACTCTGCCATCTTACATCAATACTGCTCCCAAACCCACTCTTGAAGCGTCACGGTAGATTTTATACTTCTCTCCTTCAGTAGAGAGTATGAGGATCGGCACACTTGTCAGTCATCTCTTCAACTCTTGGAAGCTTATTTCACATTCTTCTGTCCATACATACTTCTTTTCCTTGCGCGTGAGGGTTGTGAGAGGTGCTGCCAATCTTGCAAACCCTTCCATAAATCTCCTGTAATAGCCAGCTAACCCTAAGAAACTACGTATCTCTGTTACGCTTTTAGGTGTAGGCCATTTGTTTATCACTTCCACCTTGATTGGATCCACTACAATTCCTTCCTTGGGCACTACATGTCCGAGGAAATGTACTCTATCTAGCCAAAACGCACATTTTGAGAATTTGGCATCGAGTTGATGCTCTCTCAGCTTCTGAAAAACAATTCTTAACTGTGCTTCATACTCTGCATGAGTATTTGAATATACAAGAATGTCATCGATGAACATAAGGACAAACTTGTCAAGATACTCCTTGAAGACTCTATTCATCAGGTCTATGAAAGTTACTAGAGCATTCGTTAACCCAAGCGGCATTACTAGGAATTCATAATGCCCATAACGGTTTCTGAAAACTGTCTTGGAAACATCACCTTCCTTGATTCTCAGCTGATGGTATCCTGATCTCAAATCAATCTTCGAGAACACCACTGCACCCTTGAGTTGATCGAACAGGTCATCAATCTTAGGTAATAGATACCTATTCTCGACTGTAACTTTATTCAACTCTCGATAGTCTATACACATGCGGAACGTCCCGTCTTTCTTTTTGATAAACAGTACAGGAGTGCCCCATGGGGAATAGCTTGGTCTGATGTATCTTTTGTCAAGTAGATCTTTCAACTACACTTGTAATTCTTTTAACTCCACTGGTGTCATGCGATACGGCACCTTAGAGATTGGTGCTGTTCCAGGTAGAAGCGCTATCTCAAATGAGATTTCCCGTTCTAGAGGTACTCTTGGTAGTTCCTTGGGAAAGACTTCGAGAAATTCTTTGACAATAGGAACGTCTTCCGGTTGTAACTTCTTTTCTTCTGCTGTATCTGTCACATAAGCTAAATATCCAGTACAACCACTGGCTATTAGCTTCTTGGCTTTCAATGAACTGATCATCATCTTTCTTGTCCTTCTTGAGGGATCGACATATTCAAAACTTTCCTCATTTTCTGGCTTGAACTCTATTCTTCTGTTTCTACAATCAATCGTGACTTGGTATTTTCCTAGGAAATCCATTCCCAGGATTACATCGTAGTCTACTATCTTTATCATGATCAATTCTGCATAAAGCTCCCTATTTGCCATGAAAACTGACACATGAGGCAACCAGTACTCAGACATCATGATTTCTCCTGAAGGGAGAGCAGTTCTAAAAATTCTTCTTATGTGATCTCTAGAGTATTCAAACTTATTAGCAAATGCATATGATATGAAAGAATGAGTAGCCCCAGAGTTAAAAAAAACAGATGCCAAGTGGTTAGCGACAGAAATCTGACCTGTCACCATGTTGGATGTCCCTGCCTTAGTCGCTTCTCTGGTGTAGGCCATTACTCTAGCATCTACCTAAGGAACTCTTTCCTGTCTTTCTTGCACTGTTGGAGGCACTTCTGAAGGGCTTTCGTAACTTAATCTAAGTGCATGAACCTGTGTCTGCTGTGGATGTGAAAAATTTGATCCTGACACAGACTGACGGTTTATGGGGTAATTCTTGATGAAATGGCCTTCTTTTCGGCACTAAAAACATGCAGTTGTACCAGCTCTGCACTAACCCACATGTTTCTTCCCACAAGTAGGACAAGTGGGATTACTTGGTACTGTAGTGGTGTTAGTCCTCCGTGACTGACTTCTGTTGTCTTGACTTTGAGTTCCTGGAAATTGCCCTTTCTCTTCTGTTGGGACTGAGGGCCTGGATTACTAGACTGATCTGGTCTTGTACTCTGATTACCTTTACTGTGTTGTCTAGGTTGAGAGGCCTTAACCAAGATTTTTTCTTTCTTCCTGGCTTCCCAGACCTTGTCCCTCTCTTCTCTCTGTCGAGCAAGATGGTACTCTGCCCTCAAAGCACGACTAACGCAGTCAGCTACTGAGGTTGGCGGGATTGGGCCACTGTCCACTAAGGCAGAAATCGCGGGCCTGAACATGCCTATCATCTTCTATATCTTCTCCCTTTCCGTTGGCACTACATATAGGCATAGGTGGGAGAGCTGATCAAATCTCTTGCAAACCTCATTGACAGACATGTCACCCTGCTTCAACTCTGAAAGCTCTTTTTGTTGTGGTCGGAGTGATGCAGGATTATAGTATTTCTGCTTGAACTCCTTTAAGAACTCCGCCTATGACATCATGGTCATGTCCTTCCTCATACGGACTGTGTCCCACCAGAATCTTCTGTTCTTTCTAAGAACAAAGGATGCACACAAGACTTTCTCTTCATCGGTTAGATTCATGAAATCCGTAATCATCTGGATAGAAGAAAGCCAATCTTCTACTTCCAGGGGATTGGTTGAGCCCTCAAATTTCGGAGGCCTCATTTTCTGGAATCTCTCATATAGTGGCTCTTGGTTCACCCTAGCTGGTGGTTCCTGAACCACTTCTGGTGTAGTTGGTGGCACTACTTGTTTTGTCTCAACTGCTTGTTGTGCAGGAGTCCCCATTAATCCATGCCCCTGTTCTATCTGTTCTAACCTCTGTCTTAATTCTGCGTTTTCCTTCATTTGATTTTCTAGAAGAGCCTGCAATTCTTCTATTCTCTGAGACAGAGTTGGGCGTCCCTTTCTCTGTCTTTGGCCTTAGCCTTGGTTTTCCATCGTGCTACTTTATATCCTAAAATCACACGATGAATTTATATTAGATCCTCTATAAGAGGATTTACATCATTTCTTGCATTAATACATCATCATATACAATACTTACTACAAAAGCATGGGTCTTTACAGACCTTTACTTTTATACATAACTGGCTACTTATCTTAACATAAACTTAACTTACTTGGATCGGCGAACAGGACATACACGGAGCCAGGTGGGATATGGTCTACCAACTGCTCTGATACCAACTATGGCAACAATTAGTACTCTAAACTAGACCCATCGTAAACTAGGCTCTGATACTAACTATGGTGACCCGCCCTTGCTATAAAGGTTCTACAGTATTATTACAGTCAACTCTGTAGTTAACCGCAATAGTATGTAGGCCTCAAGGGTCGCTGGAATCATACTTAACTTAGAAACTACTTGTAAATTTTACGGAATAATTTTTTTTCTTAATATAATAACTTGTAAACATATATATCTTATTCGAGAATGTGATGAGGAAATCATGTTAATAAAATAATATATATATGGATCATGATTCCCTTATCAAATAGTCTTGACTTAAAATCATGTTCTTTAAAATTACATGCTTCAATTTTCAAAACTGCATAACGGAAGACTCATGGTAAGATCATTAACCCTCACCCAGTACCTCTGACATCTACATACCCTGTCCGTCATCCACCGTGTACTACTGGTGAACAGGTCTCTTACCTGCAACATGTGAACAAACTAGTGAGCTATGAGCTCAGTAAGTTCAAACATAAAAACATGAAATCATAACATGCAATACTGTGCTTATGAATGAGACTTGACTCTGAATAAACAGGTTCATAGCTGTATGTTAAGTCTTAGGACATTATCTGAAAATTAGGTTTTGGTTTTAGGCCCCTGATTGGTCGTATCGAAATACGTGCATGACTAGGAGCGGTATTATAGTGCTGACCTCCACAGCCTAACTGAACTAAACATGAAAACCTCCCCATGGGTCGAAAGGCCGATACGCCAATAACTAGTTTAATTATCATCTTTTCTAAAGTTCCAACTGGATAGCATACTGATTACCCCACAGTAGGAACTTATTACATGTTTTACTTGGGGTGTGAGTTTTATTAACTTCACTATAATGCCTTGCGCACCTACATGTTTTCGTGTGCTTGATACTTGTCAATTACGTGTACCTGAATTATCTACTTAAAACATGAATTTCTACATGCATGATATGAACTTAACATGTGTATCGTGATGCAGATAATCAATGTCTGATATACACGTCAGTCAACAAAACGTAACATCATAAAGCATAACATGATTGTTTATATTGCAACTAGGACAATGCTTGAACTTACAGAAAGTCTGCTAACGTGAGCTTCTGCTAATCTGAGACTGCTGTCTCGGGGTGTTTGACTTGAACTCCTATAAAAGAAATAATCGTTAATTATTTCCAACATTTATCTTATACTTTAAACATGGCAAAATGTGAAAAATCATATTTCCATACTCTTTTTTTTTTTAGCTTCGAACACACCTTCCTACATGGGCGTGTTTGTGGCCGTGTAATCCTCTGTACTTGCATGCCTGGCCGTGTAATTCGTGCATTCGAACACGGGTACCTATATGGCTGTGTTTCTGGCCGTGTTTTCCTGCTGTCAAACATGGTCTGTTACACGCCCTTCCCACGACCGTGTGCCATTCTACACGGCCCGATACACGGCCGTGTTCTTGGCCGTGTAATGCTCGAGTCTCAAACTCTCTCAAAACACGTTCGTGTATGTGGGCATGTTTGGGGCCATGTTCTCAACACACTCTAGTACACGCCTGTGTTCATCCCAGAATCCTGATTCTGAGTCTGAAATCCTCACCTCTATTTTTCTAAGGCTTTCATGGCCTTTGTTCTACTTCTTGCACTCAAAATCGATCTCTATAAGACCATTTCAAGATATAAACTGCATTTCTACAATCATCAATCCATGGTTTCATAAGCAAAATTTCACATTTTGCTTCCACCACATCTCTTGACTTAAAACTTAAAAATCAAAACTTTCTTGAAAAGAACTTAACTGAAACTTGGTTTTCTAAACCATCAACTCATAAATTCTTGCTTAACAATAACTAAACTTGAACCATGTTTCGATTTAACCGAAAATCTCCACATGTAAAACTCACATTTACTTTTTTTCCACTCAAAACAACCTAGATTTTTGGCTTGAAAACGTGAGAGAAAGAGTGTTTACCTTGCTTGAAACTTAAGAACGTCTTACTGTGGAATCTTGGGCTGAAAACTTAAATGATTTGCTTGCTTAAAGAGAGAATCTGAGACTTGTTGAAAGGAAAAACTCAGAGGATGATTTTCCTCTTCTTCTTCTTCTTCTTCTTCTTCTCTCTCTCTCTCTCTCTCTCTCTCTCTCTCTCTCTTTCTCTTTCCCATTCTCTCTCTCTCTCGCACGATCACTTCCCTTGCAAATAAGAGGGAAGTGAATTAATTCACTTAGGCTGCTTGAGGCCCCTCCCTCACATGCCTTCTCATCTCTCTCACTCTTTTCTTTAATTTCCTTTAAAGAAAATTACAATTTCTTGGCTAATTTTGGCCATTGATCAAGGTAGCTTACATGTGAGCTATTGATCTCTTAATAAGTATTTTCCACATACTTTTCTAATAAATTTAAAACATCATAACTTGAATTAATGTTTAGCTTTTACATTATGTTTATTAATTCATTGTCAAATTTTGACCAAGTCCAACTAATCAAAATTTTCCTTTACTCTATATTCTGTAATATGTCTCATCATGAATATACATTTACATATCTTGTACAAAATTTTATAGGAACGATAAATTTCTCGATTATTACATCACCCATCAAGCATCTGCATTGCCAGTCCATTAATGCTTAATATGTCATAGGCAACTTGCCTGAATTACTTACAGTGGGAAACAAAAAAGGGTGAGATAAACTCAGTAAGTATAGATATGTAATCCCACAATGCATATAATTTAAATGCATGACCAGTTATATAATTGTCCATTTATTCATTTAACATCTTATGGGCTCTTGTGTTTATACCAGAGTACGCATGACCTTAAATGGGGAAGACGGGGGAGCTACTCAATCTGTCAACACTTAAGTCATAACTTTAACTTCATTGATCATTCTTATTATCTCCCATTCGGCCGAAGGGTGAATATCCTCCCATTCAGTCAAAGATTGGTACGGTGCATCATTAGTTTCACTTTCTTAAACATTAAGCCATATGGTGAGCATGCAAAAATGGCATGTTCAAAAAGGATGTACGTAAACATATCATCATGGCATACTTTCACAAAGTATGTAAATAAACATGTCATCATAACATAATTTCGTAAAACATGTGAATAAACACGTCATCATGGCATCATATCATATCATTAAAATAAACATCGAGTTCACATCATACATATTATATAAACAACCACACTGTAGGTGGGGTCTATGCTTACAGGAGATCGCGTAACTGTATATCCATGTAAATTGTTTCTCGCTCTATCCTCATGTTGATGTGGTATCTAAATTTTAAATTGACATCCGATAGTTAGAGTAAAGTTTTTGAATCGTTTTTTATTATAAACATGTGTTCTCTTAATTAATAATTAATTTCAATTAATTATTAATTTATCTCTAAATATTTGCCTTAAGAAAATAATATCCTTAATTATTAATTACATAATTATCATAGATTAAATCTTAATTCGTAATTAATTAGTTTTAAAATTTAATTTAATTAATTATTAATTAGTAATATATTAATTAATATTTAATTCCTTATTCATCATGTTATTTAATTCTATTTTATTTATATTTGATCCAATTAGGTGACCATGGTTAATCATGGTCTTTCAACATCATATTGGGCCATCTTTGTGAGTTGTGGGCTTATTGGGTTTATTGTGGCCCATTTACTTGTAATTAGGCTTAAACTTTTTTTGTTTGAAATATTTTTGGCCTTGTATCGTTTTGGACCCATTAAGGCCCATTGTACTTGGTTGTCTCTATCAAGTTTTGGTCAACAATTACATGGCATCCCGATGAGCTTAGTGGCAGGTTCATTTATCGTCACCGAGCCCTCGGGTACTAATTTACCATTTTATCCCTATTTTAGTGATTCAAGTATTTTTAAATTTAAATTTATTAAATCTTATGACTTTAGCTTCTAGGAATCTTTCTTGTAGTTTTATAGGTCTACAAAACCTCTGTCTACAGCCTAAAAATGTCTTCCCATCAAATTATCATTTTACCCTTTAGTTTGATAAAATTATAATTTTGCTATTAGACATACCTTCTTTACTCTAGACTTATTGGGTGGTTTTAAAAAATTATCCCAAAGCCTTATAATAATGTTTATAGTGCTCTAAAGATTAAAAATGCTTTTCATAACTTATCATGTTTCTAAACACAATTAACTAAAAGTATTATATTTTAGCCCCTTTATTTTTTTAAGGTTGTACATGGCTATAACATAAACCATATTATTCTTATATTTATTTAGCTTAATATACTAATTTAAGGGTGATAAAGATACTGTCTAATTATAGTCTACGTAGATTTTATAATTTCACCCACCATTTATTTATTTTTGCATTTTAGTCTTTATTTAGCCCCAGTTAATTCCCAACACCCTTTGGTTCACGTTTTTCATACTTAAAGTCCTTATAAAGTTTTCTCATAGGATCAGAGCTCATTTTTCACAAAATTTTATTCTTTACGTTTTTTACCTTAAATTTTTCTATATTTGCATTTTGACCCTAAAATGGCATTTTAGTCATTTCTTATCCATTTATCACCAAATTTTGACACAAGGTCTATTTTAAGTCTCTAATCAACAGTACAAAGTTTCAGATTCAAATAATGTTTTTAGGTTAGTGAAATTATGATATTACACTTGAGGACGAAATTGTTATTTTATGATATTTGTATTTCTAATTAAACTTGAGCTCTTCTTTTTGCTTATGTCACGAGTAATATTCTACCCTTCTAGATGAGTATGAAAATCCTACTCAAAATACCATTTTCTAATTTCTCAATGTTTATGTCAAAAATGTTATTTTTTGTACTTTATGGTCATTAAATTTTATTATAGTCTATTTGTGATGTCAAAATATTTTTCTCATCATTTAAACTTCTATTAACAAAGGACATAACATATCAACATGCCATGATATCCTATTTTTATGCATCAATACTCATTGCATATCAAATAACCATAAAAAAAAACCACATAACTGTACTTTTCATTTTATTCCATACACAAATCATGTTCTTTAGCTATTTTAAATCATGGAAAACACATACATTATCTCACTAGGCAGCAAAATAGCATTTTAATCCGTTACCATGCCAAGATTTTTTTTTTTTTTTTGTGTAAGAACTCGTTGTGAAAGAAAAGTTATCAAGAACTTGGTAAACTACTAGTTTACATGACATTTACCTCTTAAAAAGTAATAGCTTTTTAGCTTCTCTTGAAGATTTTGAACCACTCTTGGATCCTTGAGGTAGAGGCTGGAATGGAGATAAAACATTACTTTAAAAACTTTTTTTTAAAACATCATTTTTCTTTCTATAAAGCAAGTGGAAAAAATGTAGTTTTTACCTTGGAAAACATTTGGAATGGCTATTCCTCTTTGCCAAAGAATGAACTTATGAGTGTATGGAAGGAAATGAAGAATATTTTTGGCTTCCCTTGGCTAAAAATTTCGTTCACAATGAAGGGGGGAAGAGTGTTTGCTTAGGTGGTTTCTTTATGAAAAAGAAAAGAGTAGTTTTTGGTTTACCTTAAACCATTTTATACCCAAGCCTTATTGTGGGTAAAAAAATTAAAAATTTTGAATTATAATCTATCCAAAAATGTATTCAGCTGAAGTGGGTGAATTGGGAGGAGGTTTGGTGGTTTTCATGTATTTCTAAATGGTTTTAGTGAGTAGTCATTCAAGTAGTCTATCATCTTATATTACAATCATTATTTTTCTCTCTTATCATTTTATTCTTGTTTTGCTTGTTTAGGTGGATTTTTGAATTATTAAAAATCTCACCTCTTGTTTAACCTATTTTTTGAAAAATATATATATGTACTTTTTCTTTTTTTTTAAAAAAAAACCCTGCCAGTTTACTGGTAATAGGCAAGCAGGTTGCCTGCTTGCTTACTTTGCTCAGTGGGCCGCTGGCCCACTGAGAAGGGGAAGGGTGCATGGCGCTCCTTCCCTTTATATATACAAGTTTTTTTTTTTAATTGGTAATGGGCTAAAGCCCACTGCTTTAACCCACTGGGTTGTTTTGTGTAGGGGGGTGCACAAGCATTCACCCCGCCTCTCTTTTTTTTTTTTCTTTTCTTTTTTTTACTAATCAATTAAATTATTATTATTATTAATTAATTAGATTTTTTATTGTAATAAAATTGTTAAATTTAATTTAATAGGTAAATCTTAACATGGCATAAGATTTTTTTTTAATTCACAAATTTGTGATTGTTCATTCTCTCATTACATATATACATGTATTTCTATACATAATAATTTCACAAAATCCCAATTCTAAAATAGACAATGGAAGTAACAACATATTTTATATATTTTCTTGTCACCAATTTAAAAAATGTTATTAATGATGAAATTCACAATTTAATTCTCTATTTAAAATGAGAATTAATATTGTAAATTTTGAAGTTGTTACACTGAAATTTTGAAGACCTAAAAATGAACAAATAATGATTTAAATAAGATAATAAACCAAGTAAGCAAGTCTTAAGTAATGGCTTGAGAGGTTGAGTTGTCACAGGTACATTGCATGTCTAGGGTGAGTTGAGCTTTCTCATCCATCATTCACCTTAGCCTTATATTACAAGCCTTTAAAAGTCCTTCTGATCTTTGAAAACACATTAGTTTACATTAGTTGAGAAAAACATGACAAATAGGCTTATGGTAGTTCCAAATTTCATTTTATAGAGATTCATTATCTATCTAAGCGCATAAGTTTATCTAGGATTAATGTGATCAAGTAAGACTAATTTACACACACATACACTTTGAAAATCTTGGGTGAAGGGAGATTGATGTTTGTTGTTGAAATTCTAGATAATCTCAACGTTTGCATTCCCTTGGAACTTTGGTGCGTTGTATAGCTTTGAGAAAATTCATCTAGTTATCAACTGGATACTTAACTCGCACTTTGGTTGTTTTGTCTATTGTTGCTTTGTACGTTTTAATGTATTTTTATTTGTGATCTTACTTGAGGACAAGATAATGTTTAAGTTTGGGGGTATTTGGTGAGTGAGTGTTTTACTCATGAATCAAATATCTTTAGACATTAGTAATTTGCAAAGTCCTCAAGCTTTTATGTTGTTTTGATTTATTTTGAGTGTCATGTAGGTGAACAATGGAAAATGGAATACTAATAGATATTTGGAGCAAATGGGAAGGAAATTGAAGTAAGAACAACCCCCCCCCTCCCCCCATTAGCCACTGTGGCACGGGCGCACCTTCCAAGTGCCCGCCCACACCATTCCTTATCAAGGCCACCCAGAAGGGTAGCCATGAGACACATCAATGTCATCCCAGAGTGTGACTATGCCATTCAAGCATGAGCTCGTGCACTCCAGCTCTCTATCAGCTGGTTTTCCACCTTAAGTTCTAGTTTTTGGACCATTTTTGGCCTTTGAAGAGTTTGGATGACAAAAATTAGTCCAATTATGAGGGTTTCATCATATTGGAGATCCCAAGAAGAGGGAGGCAGAAGAGACACCATTTTTCACCATCAGAGAGAGAAGCTTGAGGATTATAAATTCTTGGGGGATTCCTTGAAGATTTATGCTTGAAGACCTTCTTTTTTATAATTTCTACTCCTTCATCATGCTAGTTTACAATTTTTCATCCTTCTTTTTTGTATTTGTGATATTGTGTTAAAAATGTTTGGATTAATGAATTTAATGATGATTTTAGCGATGATTCTATCAAAGTGTCGCTAGATTTCTCTTCTAGGGTCTTGATGCAGCTCTATGTGAACTATGTTACAATTTCCTAGTAAAGTGCTAATGAAGTTCCTTTTTAATTCATTTGTGTTTCTTGGTTTTTAATGCTTTTAATTTATTGGAAAATGGATTAATTGATCTAGATTGTGATTTTGATGCTCAAGAGGGATTAAACTCATGGTCTGGAATCAAGTAGCACAATCTAGTAGTTGTGAGTCTGGAAGAAGATCAATTCCTAGGTAATCACCTTAAGAGGCTAGGTTGCTGAGAGACCGGGAGGTAATTAACTTCTAGTTAATCAAATAAAGGGCTAGGCTTAATGAATATATAAGTAGTCAAGTTAGATAGGGATATTGGCTCAGTTGTTTATATATTTTTATCTTGCTTCACGCTCGAGAAAGGTAGTAAGGTTGAGGAACAAATTAATGCTTGCTAGTTAGGATTAAAATAGGGATAATAGAGTGAAGTCAAGATCCTAGATATTTTTTCATAGATTGTTTCTTTTTGTGAAAGTGCTTCTCTTACTCTTTCTCAATTTTCGCATTATTTGTCCTTAGTTTAGTTTT